>OX439239.1:15063639-17668395 GCA_949319165.1 Sialis lutaria | reverse complement strand
CTAATAACTTAAGGGGGCAGACCCAGTTGCAACTTCCAAAAAAAGCTCTTTTTAGGATTTTTTTTGGCCACGCATTAAAATAATTAAATACAAATTTTTTTCCATATGAAAGATATGTATTTACAGAAAATGTTATTATTTTTTTTATGCCAAAATATTAAAAAATAAGTGGGATACAGCAAATTTGGGAGGGGTCCAAAAAAGTGTTTTGCCGTGATCACGGCTGTTCGTCACTGGATCATTAGAAATCAAAAAAACAAAAATGATTATTAGTTAATGACGTAATGCTCCGGATGGACGAAGGGATTTGAAAATTTTTGAATTTTCACAAAATGGCGGTTATTGAAAGTCAAATTTCTTTATTTGACTAAAATTTCACTCGCATTTTCGGCTATAAAAACAAAATAAAAATTCTTCGTCCATCCGGAAGACAATTATATATAGAAAAAGTCAGAAAAATTTCAAACCGATCGGTAAAGCCGTTCTCAAGTTACAGTATCACCGACTTCGAAAACATGGTTTTGAGAAAAAGCGCACAGTTGCCGCTACCTGCTTGAATACATTAGAGACGGCTCCGTTCATAACCTATGTATCTCCATAAATAATGATCCGATTTGTCTGAAATTGTTTGAGAATACTTTTGAAATATTCTACTTTGAAAAAATGCAATAAAAAAAATTTGATTTAAAAAAAATCTAACAGGGTCTGCCCCCTTAAGTTATAATTGTAAGATTAATTAAAAATATAACATTAGCTGAAAGGTTTCAATAGAATTTATCTACAAATAAGTATATACAGGTACCTATGTTCAACTTAAAAATAACATTATATAATACGTAGGTATGTAAATACATCAAAATACAACAATTAAATTAATTATTTTCGTGTATAACAATATAATAATACTTTTAATTACACATATATTTTTAATACGAACCGTTCTTTTGTTCTTATATTATTTACTGTGAATTTAGTCGCGCGTAATTGTGGTTATAACAATGTACATACTATAATTAATAAAACTTAACGTATGGTTCAAATTGATTATTGTCGTAAATTATGGCGTATTATTATTTAAATATTTTAACTACTGCATATTTATTTATAAAAGAAATCATTAGGTATTTAATGTACTTAAATGAAGTTTCTTTATTGAATCAATATGAAGAATTTTACCTATTATACCATCAGTCTGGAATCGTTAGGCTCCTGATGAGGACTTCTTGTGAAGTCGAAACACGTGTCGAGTGACATAAATTTTGTGGTTAAGGTGTATTTTTAGTTTAAGTGACTATTATACCAGAAAAATAATGTTTCATGAACAGGATTTAAAATAAATCAACCGAGATTTTCTTGGAAAATGGATAAGCCAGTTAAATCCTGCTTACAAATTTAGGAAGAATAAATAATGAAATAAATGAAAAAAATAATGTTATGTGAATTAAATTTAAATTTCCTTTATGGTTTTCTATATAAACATATAATTAATTGTTATTTTTTTCTATATTAAATATCGACGTGATCTTTAATTATTACAATAAAAGTATCTATATTTAAAACTCCACAGGAAGTTAAAAAAAGGTATTTCTATTGAAATAAATAAAAAATTATATGTTTAGATATACTAATCCTTGACCAGTTATCGGGCGTTTTTATTATAACTGATATTTATAGGTTCAAATCTGATTATCATGATATTATGTATACTATTATTAAATTAAACTCAAGGTAAATGAGTAGTTATGAATTTAAGTAATACAAAAAATAATATAATTTAAATAGTAAAAAAATGTGGAACGCTTCACGATTTTGCGTGTCATCCTTGCGCAGGGGCCATGCTAATCTTCTCTGTATCGTTCCAATTTTAGTATATGTACTGCCGAAGCAAGTACATCTACCTACCCCTAAACAGCTCTATATATACTGATCCAAAGTGTAATCACCTTGCCGGTGAGAGTTAAGTTGCGACAGAAGAATCGAATACTTATTATTTCTTTTTCTCTACAATGTTAGTTTGAATGTTAAATTTGAACTAAAGCGGGCATATCAGTTTGTTATTTTTTTATACAATAATCAATAAATAGAATTTTATAGATTATATTACAACAATATGTTTCAGAATAATTTAAAAAATAATATATTCAGAAAAAAGAATAGTCGTGTCTATACTTCGTGACAAAGTTTAAACAATAATTATTTTATATGCATCAGATTAAAATAATCAAAATAGCATGAAAACAATGATTATATACACAAAATGCAGATTATTAATTCTAACACCTTACAATTAACTTAACAGAAGACAGTTATGTTTCGCACGCTGCGACCACACAATAGACTGATTGCACAGGAAATCTAGTCTCCCATGGAAAGACAATCGTCAGATCTCCCAACTAGATAATTGTTTTTATTTATCCATGAACTTGTCACAGCGTGCCTTGAAATGCTACCTTTTAACAAAATTATAATACATGCACGTATGTGGATACAGGTGTGGCTTTTTGCAATTTTAGAAGATTGAATCAGGGAAATAAATATGTAAGTAGTTTGAATAAAATACTTCTTATGTAAAATATTGTGTTTTGAAAATTTTTATCTTTTTAATAAAATGGAACTTGATAAAAAAATAAAATAACTAAAAATAATTAGATTAAAATTTCAATTTATTATATTTCTCAATTATTTTACATCACATCATCATTTTAAAATAAATTTTTCATAGATTCAAGATATAACATTTAGATTTACCATCCGATGCGAGCAACAAAACCTGGATGGTGGATGTTTTCAACAGCGTAAGAATAAGAGCTGATCTTAGGGGCTTCATAATGGACAGTCACAGCTGGGGCAGCCACGGGAACGCTGTAGGCGATCGGGTGGTGAATATATGGAGCAACGGCAGCGTGGTATTCTACAGCATCAGCGAATTCACTTCTCTTCTTAGCTTCTTCATGAGCAGCGAAATGTTCTGCTTTAGCTTTGGCTACTTCGAATGTATCTTCTACTGGTTTGAGTGGCTCATAAAGTTCGACAAATTTAGCAATTGGCGCATCGGCAGCACGGATTTCAACAGCGTCATAGATGTCACTTATCTTCTTAGCTTCTTCATGGGCGATGAAATGTTCAGCTTTAGCTTTGGCTACTTCGAATGTATCTTCTACTGGTTTAAGCGCCTCACGAAGCTCAACTTTGGGTAATTCTGGAGCGACCGGGAGGTTTGTTCCAGCGACTCGGAATCCGTGTTTAGCGTCAGCGGTGTACGAGATAGTCTGGAGTTTGTTGTCGGCGTCGATATAAGAATATCCTCCGTGGGTGATTCCATCTAATGTTTTAGCCTCGGCGACAGACGAAAGAGGAGTTCTGTAGCCATAGGAGTATTGTCCTAGAGTGTCCTGGGCGTGGTACTGGCTGGAGGTTTCCACCGGGACAACGCTGTGGTAGAGAGTTGGAACAGCGGAGTACAGCAGGTGGCTTGGTGCAGCGACGCAAACGGCGACAACGGCTGCCAGAATAATGAATACCTTCATGTTGATTATGTTGAAGTTGTTCCTTGAGACTTGCTGAAAATGATTTGTGCTCTTGTTGTCGTAACGTTGGTCTTTTATACTTATAGATACACTGCCTTGTTTTAATGTGCCTTAATGGCTTTAAACTAATATTTTCTTGTTTCTGTAATTATACGAATAGGCTAGTATTATTTGTAATTAAAATTCCAAATATGAATGACATTATACATTCATTAATATTTATTTCTTATTAGGAATTGTTTTCATTATATGTAATAATAATTTATATATTTTATATGAATGTAGGTATGATGTAATAACGACAATTTATTTCAGGTTAAATTCATAAACATAAGTAAAACAATAAACAAATAATAATAATTTATTATACAGGGTGGTTCATGGATTGGCATTGGAAACAAAAAAAAGTTTACATAAATAAATTATGCCAGGAGATTTTGTAAAAAAAGAATTAACCCCAACCCCCTCAAATATGATTTAAAACATACAGCATAAACAGAAAATTATCATTAAAAAAATTAAACTGAAATAAGCTCTTTAAAATGTACCCTAATCTTAGTATATTATATTCCTGATACCTAATTTTTATTTTTTTATGATAAAGAAAGAAACCAAAAATAGTTAATTTTCAATTAGAATTCATATAATTTGATGCTAAAATATGATACTCCTAATATAAAATTAATATTAAAACGAATATAAAATTTTGTTTCAGTGCCACAATGTTTTTTACAACATTCTATATGAATTGTTTTTAAATTATATTTTTGGGGTGCTGTAACACCCTTATGAAATTTTTTTTTCAAAATAACTTCCCTTGACTTGGGAATACATCACCCTGTATTATAATGTTATAATTTACAGATAACATTTGGATATACGAAAACAATATATACAATCTAATTTCTTCAAGCTATTAACAGTTATTAATATTCAATTTAGCAAAACCGGATAAGATATGTCGTTTTTAGTATAAAAGACCAACGTTACGATAACAAGAGCACAAATCATTTTCAGCAAGTCTCAAGGAACAACTTCAACACAATCAACATGAAGGTATTCATTATTCTGGCAGCCGTTGTCGCCGCTTGCGTCGCCGCACCAAGCCACCTGCTGTATTCCGCTGTTCCAACTCTCTACCACAGTGTTGTCCCGGTGGAAACCTCCAGCCAGTACCACGCCCAGGACACATTAGGACAGTACTCCTACGGCTACAGAACTCCTCTTTCGTCTGTCGCCGAGGCTAAAACATTAGATGGAATCACCCACGGAGGATATTCTTACATCGACGCCGACAACAAACTCCAGACTATCTCGTACACCGCTGACGCTAAACACGGATTCCGAGTCGCTGGAACAAACCTCCCGGTCGCTCCAGAATTACCCAAAGTTGAGCTTCGTGAGGCGCTTAAACCAGTAGAAGATACATTCGAAGTAGCCAAAGCTAAAGCTGAACATTTCATCGCCCATGAAGAAGCTAAGAAGATAAGTGACATCTATGACGCTGTTGAAATCCGTGCTGCCGATGCGCCAATTGCTAAATTTGTCGAACTTTATGAGCCACTCAAACCAGTAGAAGATACATTCGAAGTAGCCAAAGCTAAAGCAGAACATTTCGCTGCTCATGAAGAAGCTAAGAAGAGAAGTGAATTCGCTGATGCTGTAGAATACCACGCTGCCGTTGCTCCATATATTCACCACCCGATCGCCTACAGCGTTCCCGTGGCTGCCCCAGCTGTGACTGTCCATTATGAAGCCCCTAAGATCAGCTCTTATTCTTACGCTGTTGAAAACATCCACCATCCAGGTTATGTTGGTCGTATCGGATGGTAATTTGATAATGATTTGTAAAATATACTTATTGCATCTGTGAATGGATTAATATAATAAAAATGATATTTGAATAAACAAAGAAATATTTTATTTTATTACTAACAATAACATTCATATTACATCACACATCACATCATATTATATATTACATAACGGGAAAAAGGTGTAATTAATGTTTGTTCTTTATTTCGGATGTTATTTTCTGTTACTGACGTCAGGATCCTGTGATTCTTTTAAATAATATTTATTTTAGTTTTTGATGTATTAATTATATTAGCGTGAGAAAATTCTTCGCGTTTTAAAAATAAAACTTGCATAATTTTATTCCAAGAATGTAACCGGAATTATGATAATAGTCTAAAACGTTATTAGCGTAACTGTTCACTCTAAAATGATTTAATTTTACTCATCACGAAAAAAAGACAATGAAATAATATATATTTTTTAAATTGAATTACTCTATTCTTTTTTAAAGTAAATTACATGACATGGCGTTTAAATTATGTAGAAATGTATTGTTTATTATTGATTTATAAATCAAGTTTTTTTTTATAAAGAACGGGAATATTTAAGAAATGTGTTTTTTTAAATAACTGTATACTGAATGTTATTATTGTAATTAGAATTGATAGTGTATTATAATTTTTTATAAACGTTTACGCATAAGTTATATACTTTAGATAAAAGACTTAAAAAACGACTTAAAAAACTCTAAAAATACAGAAATATAATATAATTAAATTTAACAGTTTTTGAAGTCAGTTTTATTTTTTCCCTTTTGAGTGCATATTTGTCAGAATTATGCCCGAACATACAAAAAATAATATATTGATTTAATTAAGAACCTTCTTTTTTAAAGCCGGTTAAAAAAGAAGATAATTTCGTTGTCATTGGGTCTTATTAATGCTACTAATGCACATACTTAAAATGTGAAGTTATAAAATCTTGACTTGAGATCATACCTATAATTTTAAATGATTTTTTCAGTACAACTAAATAAAATAAATGGGTGAAACTTGGACTCGTGGTTGTGAACAAAAATGAACGATGAGTTAAATCTAACAACCCTTATCATGTGATAAAAATTAATATAATATATGCCCCAATTTATTTTATATTTCAAAATCAATTTATAACGTATCTTCATTTACAAGAATAAACAAAAAAACCTCAGTATTACTATTATTATTTTTTTTTAGTTACAAATTTACTGTGTATTTGGGTATTTCAAAAGTTTATCATACATATTTAACACTACCTATAAACATTTATTTATTTTCTGGATCAAACTCACTATGAAGACCTGCCAATTTCTTTCATTAATATATTATGTGCATACTTATTAGACATTCAACTTATTTTTATGTAAAATTTTTTTTAACTAGTGTGATTAAAACTATAACAATATAACTAAAAAAACAATGTTTTTCTTTCAGATGTAACAACAGCATGCGGAGCACCAGCAGTACCATTGAATGCCCGGGTATCTGTCAGTGGTTTGACAGCCACATACTCCTGCGACCCTGGTTATGAGTTATTCGGAGTCTCACAGCTCACTTGCTCTAACGGAAAGTGGACTGGTGATTTACCTTTTTGTGGTAAGTACTTTTGTAGGCTTACATAATTATTTACAGATACATATGGTTAATCGGTACTGATCGGGGTATAGTTCTTTCTAACCCAGATTGGTAATTCAAAATATAATCGTAAAGATGTTAAACGTTGAACGCTTCGTCATTTGTTGCAGTGGACATTTTCAGGTTATTTTTAAAGAATTTCAATGATGTTGCTTATACCTAGAAGCCAAGATTCACTAAATATATAAAAATAAGATTATAATAATTTAATTGTTTTAAAATGTGTTAACTACAGAAAAAATATTATTTCAAGTAAGGTACTGGCACCAGCCCTGAACGCGTTAAGCTCAAAGTACACTCAGCGTTCTATAATACGTAGCCATCGGTAATTCAATAATTCCACAAGACGCCGGCTAGAGGGGCCCCCACCACCACGCCTAAAAGTTGACAGATACATAATAATAAAAATGGCGCTGTTGGTAAACGAGATCCTGGTTTGTTGACTTTTTAGAATTGAACTCTAGACAATTGTTATTCGTTGCTTTAATACTGGATGAAAAATGTATAGATTTCTATACAATCATATGCCAATAATTTATTTTTGTTATTTCCTTTTTTAATCTTTTTCGAATTATCAAATCAAATAAAATGTACCTTACACATTTTTTTATACTATGTATTTATTATATTTCAATTTTAACGAAAATTTGTATTGAATTTCATTTTTTTTCCACATTGAGTCACACCAAAACACAAGTTTTGTTTATAAAATCTACAACTACATAGAAGACTAACGTCAATTTGTTAATTTAAATTTCGCGCTGAAATATAGCTGTCACAATGGTATTATGGTGGGGGTTGGGGAAAGACGTACTATAGAGCTGTTAGAACATTGTCTTATGGATCGGACGTCTTGTGGATGGGCGTATTATAGAACGCTGAGTGTATGTTGTTTTTTGGATTGGTGGGCTACTTTTTGTAATTTTCATGTACTTATCTTACTAATAAAACAACGCCCTCTTTATTAAATCAATTTAATTACCAAAATTCGCAGATATAGTTTATTTTTTTAATTATAGCTTTTTATTTTGTATATAATGAACACTCGCTAACGATTATAAAATGATAAGTACTACTACACAATCGTTATAAAATAAAGAGTCGTTATTTGTTATAAAAAATGTAAAGCATTTACATAAGAAAATACACTTTTCTTGTGATAGTATGCCAAACCGCGATAATTATTTATCCACTGTGTTTAAACAAAAATTATCAATTATCATCAAATCACGCTGTAAGACAGTTAAATGTATATCGATTAATATCCAGTAATAGCAGTAATCAAATATCAACAAATATTTCTAATTCAGTACATTTAAGTTACAAATTTTCAACACTGGGGTCTTGTTCAAAACTGGTGCCACTCATCGCCCATTATGTGAAAGAAATATATTTTTGAATTTGACTTAGAATCAATTTAATTTTTATCATACAATTTTAATTAAATAGAAAATCAAGAATTCAACCAAATCATAACATTTCCTATAATTTTCTTTTCCAATAAACTAATAAGGAAAAATCTTGTTGCAAAAAAATAATTATTGTTACCTCACATCTGTTTTTTGCAATATTATGATATCAGATAATTAGCATAAAAATGCTTTAATATAATCTGTTATAGCATAGAACTAATCGCACAATCCATGCTTCAGCGGCTTCTGTTTTCTACAAGCAATGAGGAAATAAAGTCATGTTTCTCATTATTATTCTTCACTAGAGTTTATTTAACCATTTTATTGTTCAATGAGTCGCATCCCGGTTTCTTAACATCATGAAGATGCTAAAAACATGTATCTTAAATATGCCGTAATATCAATTTTTAAATAATTAAAAAAAACAATTCTAACATCTCTTACCATACCATTCAGTTAACGAAATAAGACTATTGAAAAGACCAAGAGATAAAATGAAACAGGATTAATTTTTACTACCCATACTACCTGAGTAATACGAGTTGCAACTTAACTCTCACTAGCGGTGTGATTTAACTTTGGATCAGTATATATGGAGCTGTTTAGGGGTAGGTAGATGTACTTGCTTCGGCAGTACATATACTAAAATTGGAACGATACAGAGAAGATTAGCATGGCCCCTGCGCAAGGATGACACGCAAAATCGTGAAGCGTTCCACATTTTTTTACCATTTTAACTATAGTATTTTTTATATTGTTTGTTTAAATTAATAAATACCCACTCATTTACTTTAAATTTTGTCTAGTTATAGTTTATACAAAATCATAATAATATATTAATTGTATTTGTTTGTAATAGAAACTCTTGAACTGTTCAAGGATAGATATTTGACTATTTTTTTTGTATATGTTGTTATATTATAAATTTTTTTATCAAAACTCACACGTGGGTATTGTCGCGCAACCCACTTTAACACAACTCAAAAAATACCCTTGCCAATCGACTTTTGTATCAATTCCGAGTTCAACGAGGTACATAAAGCCATATATGAAAAATTTCGTATGAAAAATGGACATTATGCCTGTCCGTGGCGGGTAGAGGGTCATGACCGGAAAAAATCCTAAAATGGGCTAAACTAGAACCACAGACCTATACCATTTAGCGAAAACCCGAGGTCTCTAGGTAGTCAAGGAGCCGAGATCTCGCGGTGGAAGACAGACGGATGGAAGGACGGACAGAAAATCGAACATATAAGTGCTAATACCTACTTCGTGGGTTGCGCTCAAAAAATAATGTATAGCTTGCAGTAAATACTGCGTGTACGACGTACGTGCAATACACAATCAAACAGTATTTTATATATGTGTAGCCGACTAGATTTGATTCCTTTTATTTTTTAGTTGACTAATGCCCGGTATTATAAAGAAATTGCATGCAAGTAAATTTGTTTCCATGGAAATTTGCGATTTGCAAACGCTATCTACTAGGAGTCAAATGTAAATGACAACCAATCACAGATTGTAGCTTTAAAATATCAAGACAATTTGACTCCTAGTAGATAGCGTTTGCTTTGCATGGAAACAAATTGCTTGCATACAATTTCTTTATAATACCGGGCATAAATATTATTATTGGTTTAGATATCAGCAACCATTTTCTTATTTCTCATATATTTTATTGACTCTAAAATACATTCATATCTAGGTACAAACGTCGCACTACACAAACCCGCTAACCAGTCCTCCACAGTGCGGGGCGGCAATGCAGGACTCGCTAATGACGGCACCACGGGGACGGGACATGGCGCTGACGGTGAACCTGCTGGAGGTTGCAGCGAAACACAACGAGAGACTGCACCGTGGTGGAGGACGGACTTACTTAGACATTACCCAGTACGCGCGGTGCGCATCGCAACTCGCGGATGCTGCGGTTAGTATATGTTTTATTTTTTTCTGTAAGGGATATGCGGGATATTTGGAGTAGATAGATATTACAGGCATTTTATTGTAATTGCTACGTACAACATGCTCAAGAATAAATAATTAATATTATTTTGACACGTTACGACGTTTGGGGGCTGTAGGCTGAATAAAACTTTGGGGCTTCATTTGAAAAATAAAATTTTATAAAAAAATAAATACATGTGTTGGGTTAAATTATCATAATAATTTAAGAGCTTTTTTTTACCTTTAATACATAAACAAAGGTCTTCAAATATTACACATTACAAAAAACACAACCATTTCTTCAGAACCTCCCTTTTACTTCAGTGCTCTAGGTGTTTGCATAAATTTGCTAAACGCGCCACTATTCTTTTTACATTTAAATGGTTTAACTTTTTGTCGATTTAGTAATTTTGGTATTAAAGTAGACACTTGATTCGTGATGTACGTTTATGAAAAGAAAAAAGATATTAAATTGAAAATTTTGCAACAAAAAAAAATCAATATTATTTTCATACATTTTCATATTTATGTACTATTTTTAGTTTTGTTGTTCTTTTATGGACATCTTTTACGTATATTTAGAGAGAGAGAAAAAAACATAATACGTCAAAAATATATTGTTGATTATTTATATGCATATATTGACAATGAAATTTTCTGGGACAGCTGATATAGGCACTACAAATCATAAGTACAATAGCACACATGTATGTACAACGTAAACAAGAGTTCGTATGTATGTAGATGTTGTTGTAATATTGACCTATAGAAAGAACACGTTTTAACGATGCCGGTTTACAACTTATAATATAGATTACCTATAGATTATACATACATGCAAATAAATAAATACATATACATATGAGTAGGTACATGTAGGAACTCTTATACCTATAATTATAATAAGTAGAATAATATGTTTGTTTTTCTATTATATTATATTTTAAATATTAATATTATATTATTATTGAATATGTACAAAAACACAAAACAATGTCATTATATTACCACTTATTTAGATATTAATATACTAACGATATATTATTAAAATTAATAAATGAATAACTAAGCAGCATAAAGGCAAAAACAACCAACTCCTTAAAATCAATTATATACATAGTACATATTCTTTATATTAGTAATAAATGCGGAAACTGACAAAATGGAGTACCTTTCTTAGGTGACTTAATTATTTTAAAACACGAGTAAATAATAATTATCAGTTCAAAATAAGTGACAATTATATTATTTTTTCATTAATAAACAAGTGTTGATGTCTTTTTTAACATTAACATTTTTACAAATAGAAATTTTAGCAAATTATTTCCCATTGTCCTATTTATAGTACATCATGTTTTTTATTATTTTTTTTTGATAAATGTATATTATTTTAATATCTTATACCAGCGATTCTCAACCTGTGGGGCGCGCCCCCCTTGGGGGGCGTGATAAAACTGAAAGGGGAGCGCGAGCATATCGAGAAAAAATGAAAAAAAAATATTAAAAAATGTTTCTAATTTACTGAAAGAAAAGCAATAAAATACATTCTGGCATAATAAAAAATAAAAAATAAAATATACATACGTTTACATTTACACTGATATAATACTGATATAGTACTGCACAATGTATTTAATAATTAACTTATCAATATTAAATTAAAAACAAGATAAATAATTATTAGTGACTACCTTGGGCCTGTCTTGCAGAGCAAAGTTTTTCGAAAGAAGGTTCAATATTAGAAATTGACACTCTAAAGCATTTTTTAAAATATTTAACTGAGATCTACTTTTCAGTGAAAATTATTGCATAGGGGGGGTGGGGTCGCGATGAAAATTGTGATTGAAAATTGGGTCGCAAATACTAAAAAGTTGAGAAACGCTGCCTTATACCTTAAAAATTCGAAAAATAAGTCGGGAAGTAATGGGTTAACTTGTACTCAAAAGTAAAAGTACTTACTGCGACTGTCACCTACAGTTATAAATAACTTTTTATTTATAACTTTCCAATAATTGCACTGCATAAAAAATATTGCAGCTCATGCATTACAAACTAATTAATAAAATACATTATTAACACCGATTATAATCTATGTATTTAATCAATAATATGTTATTGCAGGTCATCAACCAATACAAGACCTGGAAATCCGTGTCGGAAATAGCAGCTCAGATTTTCAGAGAAATCCGCTATGTGCTTGGTTTCCGGGAACAATTGGTAAGTTGTAAATCATGTACATATGTATGTCTTTAGTCAGTAAAAAAACAGACGTGTTACTGTTAGATAACAGTGTTAGCACATTTGCATATAAAAAATTAACATCTTATTTTTTCTAAGTTGTTATCATAAAAGAAAGTGGTGGTATAGTATTGTAATACAAGCGAAAACAATGATCTGCTTTTTAGATAATTGTTTGGTGAAAGACGATTGAAAGAATGTTTTGATAATAATAAAAAATTGTTAATTGCGAGTGGAGCATCGCGTACTAGTGTCCCGTATCGTATATTTTTAATTTATTTTTAGCAAAGACAACTAGTTATACTGTGCCCTGCATAAGTCAGTTAACCGCCCGAGAATTTTTTTTTAGATTTGTAGATATCTACTCAGATCTCGACAGATCTGCATTTTGAGACAATATTACTGTATTTTTCACTGGTTTTTGATCTGTGAAGACTTGCAAAGATCTACAACGGTCTACAAAAATCTCTGTAACGTTGAAAATTCTTGAATTTTTAAAGTTTTAATCTCTATCACGATCTACAAAGATCTCTTAGAGATTTTTTTTTCTCTTTGTAAGACATTGTAGATCTTAGCAAGTCTCCACAGATCAAAAAACTAGTGAAAAATATGATGTCCCAAAATGCAAATCTGTCGAGATCTGAGAAGATCTCTGCAGATCTAAAAAAAATTTCCCGGGCGATTTGCATACAGAACAAAAATAAAAGAAGAAGAAGAGCATACAAAAACTTTTCCGGCAGTGTTGCCAGGCTCGCACAGTTTTGTTTTCTAGCAGCGTTAAATGACTTATACCGGGCCCTGTATTAAATACCTAATAATTTATTGAAAACAGAAGATTCAAAATGTACTGTATATTTTTAGAACAATTTTGAATTATTAAAAAAAAAAATCGACGAGTATTTTTCCCTGTGACCTCGGCGTCATTATACATATTCCATTTTTTTTCGAATTTCTCGCACTATTTCTTTCGGAAATATGGTTAGGGAACAAATTATTTTAACTTGGTTTCCCGGCTGTTGTAATTTCTTTTCTTGACGTTTCGACTCTCATGTCGGATTCTTCTTCAGAAATTAGAAATACTTATATCTATATCTATAAAAGAGTTTGTCCTTAACCACTCACTCACTCATATATCAAGTACAGCTCAAACCCTTGGACCTAGAAACGTGAAATTTCGTAGGTGCCTTCCTTTTAAGATGTAAGCACCCATTAAGAAAGGATTTTTTGAAATTCAACCCCTACGGGGTTAAAACAGGGTGTGAAAGTTCATATAAAAAATATTTTTTTTTGTTCGCATTTAATTGAAACTTATCGAACATACTCTACAATATAAATAATGAAACAATTAATTCAGCATTTCCCAAAATTTAACCCCTAAATGTGTTAGGGGGGTGAAAAAATTTGTAAAATATTTTTTTTTTGTATTCACCGAATGAAACATGGCACAAGTAGGTACTCTACAAGACAAATATCAGTTATAAAGGTAAATTCAGGTAAAATAGTTATCTAATAAAATAATAATTGCGACATTTAATCCCTATAATAGCGGGGGTAGACAGGGGGTGAGTTTTTACAATTTTTAACTAAGATCCGAGATATTTATTTTTTATACGTAATGAATAAAAATCAATATAAAAAAATGTAATATGTCATCCCCTATCACGTATGTAGGGTTCTAATTAGATTCGAAGTTTTCGCGAGCGAAGCCGCGGGATTTCGCTAGTATATAATACATCAATACTATATACAAAACATATAGTATAGTATATTTTAGGTAGGTACTTATAACAGAAAAAAAGAGAAAATAATTTTAAATTGGCCTATTTTCTTTATATATTTATCTTATATGAAATCGAAATGTAATAAACAATTGAAAGAAAATCAAATCAATTAACAATCCATTCATATTTGAATTCATTTGTGAATGAAAACAATATCAAAATATTTAAAGTAAAAGTAGTTTTATCAATAGTGAGAAGCGCATCGTTTTTCAGCATACTTTCTTCAATGACATACAAGATGGCGACATTGCAACAATCGCCAGTGTTTGAATTTATGTTTCAAGGTCACGAGAAACTGCGGGAAATTATTATACATATACTGGTTTTTATATAAAAAAATATATAGATAATATGTTGGAAATTGTATATACAATACAATTAAATGTTTTATTCTTAAAAATATGTGTGATTTCTTTGATAATTATATGCTAAGCTACAAATAAAATACATGTATTGTATGTTTTTTTTTATGTTTGGGTTACTTTTCTTCATTTGTTGTCCATATTTAATTATATGTCAGAGAAATTAAGCTAGAAAAATATTATGTTATAAATAGCTGTAGTTCCATTTAAGGATTTTGTTCATATTTAATACACCTACATGGCGAAAATGTTATTGAAAAAATTTCCATAAAAATGTGGGCAACTGAAGGACAACTCGATTATATGAAGAATATTAAAAAAAAGTGCATCGAATATTTTTGAAACAAATAAAATAAACTATATACAGTAGAAATCGGTTATAACGACGCGTCATTATAACCGGTATCTACTTACTCGTTAAAACGCGACGTATCGGTTTTATCGATTCAAAATAAAAGTCCAACTGAATCCCATATAATTACATTTTTACCGGTTATTACGACTATCGTCTTTTTACGACCAATATGACCGGTCCCTTCGTTGTCGTTATAATAATATTTTAAAGGCACTTCAAAAAATTCAATATACTGTTTCATAATGTCTTATTATCTGTATAGGTTAATCTAAAGTATGGAAATTTTTCTTCAAATTTTTAAATTAAAAAATATAAAATGCATAGATAAAAAAACGTATATTCATATTCAAATATTGTACTTTTGGACGTCGGAGGCGTTCATTAAAATATTAAATCAATTAAATGCATATTTTTAGCAGAATATTTAGCACATATCATTCAATAAATTCAAATAAAAATAAGTGTTTATACAAGTCAAACAAGAATTCAGAGGTCAACACCAACCAGCATATCTCCAATAAAAGCATTACAACTTTCATTGTGCATATTATAATGTGCATACCTACAGTAGTTAATTTTTTGCCTCAAGTTTAAAAATAACTTTCATCGTTACAGAGAAAAATTCATAAGTAGAATCAATTAAAACATAAATTTTATATTTTTCGGGGATTTTATCTGACTGACCGAAAATGTAAAACCAAGACATTTTAGTCCAGTCAGTAGACAATTTCGTATAGGGGTGGCGCTAAAAAAAATGACGGAGTACGTTTTTTTTCAAGAAATTGGTAGATTTCAATGTATAGAACATGGTGATAACTTTTCTCCCCCTTCACAAGAGGGTGCATAACTTTCTAGGGGCTTGCAAAGCTGTCTAAAATCAGTTATTTGGGTATACCACTGGGGCTGTCAGTTTTAGAAGAAAACAGGTTTAATAAATCTTAAAGCTGATAAAAATACGAATAAAAAAGTATTTTTTAAAATTATGTATCGTAAATAGTTATTGTAATAGAGCCCGCGAAAAAATCACTTAGAGACGTCGAATTTGGAGATTATGCCTGAAATGTAGAGTTACGTTTGACCGCTGTGCTTAATATGTCTTTAATTGAATTTCAAAATGAAATTTTAACTTATAGTAGAGTGCCCTAAATAATGCTCGGCACTCAATGTCGGAATCTCTATACCATGTTCTATACATTGAAATCTACCAATTTCTTGAAAAAAAAAACGTACTCCGTCATTTTTTTCTAACTCAAATTTTATATTGACTGGACTATTTATACATACCTACATTTTGACATTATTCTGTCAATTTATAAAAATAATGGGTGCATGTACTTTTGTAAGCGCATTAGAAGTTATACTTCTTTGGTATAGTGACACCTAGCGTGTAAATATAAAACTAAAAACCTGTTTTACCGATTGTCAATAGAAGTCTGTATTATCTACAGCTAACCTAAATTCATGTTGATAAATTATGTATATCCGTTGCATGGTGCGCGCGCATCGTTACATGCAACGCGTATTTTATTTCCGTTACATCACTAAAATTTCATCCTGAACGCGCCTAAATTCAAAAAAACACTTTGAATGAGACATTTATGTATTTCATCATAGCTAAATAACACCATTTCTAGCCACTGATGAAAACGTAGAATTTATATAATTTAACAGACTCAGAAAGGTATCAATCCTGCGCCATTAATTACTTGATCTTAGTGTAAACGGTGCAGATCTAGTGCACGCCATGATATAACGATATCATGCGGAGGTGTAATTTACTGCAATTACACTGTATTACAGTTTATGTTTCCTGCAAAGAGATAACCATTGTCTTTAACTCAACTGTGTAATATATAAAGTGCTTTTTCACAAGTTGGGAATCTGTGTTAGCAGAACATAGTTTAATAAAAAATATATAGGTTTTATTTGTTTTTTTTTTGTTGCATTGTATATTTGCAGTAGAGAATTATCGCATAGGCGTATGAAGTGTTTCCCTCAAACTGCAAGCTTTTTATTTATTATTAGGAATTCTGAAACTGCAGTTCTGCAAAAAGCAACCATTTTCAATTAAATTAATAGCATGAACCCACAAAAAGGTATTTTTTTGTACGTATTTTCGAGTGCAAAATACGAATTTAACAATAAAATAGCTTTGTTAAAAATGTAAAATTTCTATCGATTTTGATATTTTTCTAGCCGTGATAATTTTTTGAGGTCAAATCTATCGAACAACTTTTGTAGATAACTTTAATCTTAATGTTTTTTTTTGTGTCGCTATACGACTTTTTTTGTAAGAAATGGCATGTAAATTAAAAGCATTTTCTGTGGTATTATTTAACTAACTTGCACCAAGAAGCCGAGAAATATTTAAAATATATTGGGAAATTAACAAAAAAAAATCTATAACTCATTGTCAGTGGTTTTAAAATAGCATTAATAAAAAATTGTTTAGTCCGTTTTATTGTTTATAATTCACAAGAAACAAATTTAAAGGGGAGAGGGGGTCCTCACTATATTATAGTTTAAGAATCTCTTTATAAACAAAATGTAAGTTAGGAGAAATATTACAATATACAAATTAATGAAAGGGTCAAAGCTTATGTGAACCAAGTAGAGATGCCACGAATATTCGGCTACTATTCGGTATTCGGCCTATTCGGCTACTTTTTTTACTATTCGGTATTCTGCCGAATAGTTCTCAATATTCGGCAGAATACCGAATACCAAGTCGTGAAAATAAGCACATAATAAATATTACTCACAATTTTTTTTTACAAAAAATCAGCATATTTAATACTTAAAATCTATCAGTGGTAAGTTATGATGAATGAAAACTTTTTTTTGCATTTGTTGTTCCACAGATCTTGCAATTACACAACAAACAAACTGCCAGTTTATGGTCTTCACTACAAATTTTATTATATTCCCGAAATAGGTGATTTTTTATTAAATGGTGCCATTTCGTAAAGCTTTTCACGAATAAACAGTGATCTTTTTTAAGATATACAGTGTATTATATTAAGGTGACCATATATTCTATTTTGAAGAGGACAGTCCTCTATTTTGGCCAACTGTCCTCTATAGAAAACGTGTCTTCTTTTTGTCCTCTTTTTTAAGTTTTCGAAACTTTTGCCCTCTTTTTTTGTTATTAGGTAAAATAAATGTTATCCATAAAATTACAAAAAATCAATATTTTATTTTTCTCAATAATAATAATAATTATTGAAATTACTCATTATTGACTTAAAATTTTCGTCAATAATGATTATTAATATGACACGACTTACTCGCAAATGAAATAAATACGCCCACGAAATGTACTAAGTGTCGCCGAATATTCGGTGGCCGAATATTCGGCGCTTCGGCCGAGAGCCTAGCCGAATATTCGGTATTCGGCCAAATCACTATTCGTGGCATCTCTAAAACCAAGAACCAACTCCGTACTTCGTGAGCCAATATATTCTAAACGATGTTTTGAAGTTGGTCTACTTAAGATTTCTCTTCATTATTACTGAAAGAATCTATTCCCGTTGAATAATTCTGATACTAAGGTCAAATAAAAAATAACAAAAATCATACACTCACAAGTATTACAAAATATTTTTTTAAGTATTTTATAACGAAAATATTTATTAGCTTAAGCGTTAATTACAGCCTTGAAAGACTTAAGTAACAAGGCTCGCTCTTGATCCTATCAGATATAATTAGCTTAAAACAATTGAAATGTCTTCCATGACTCATTCGGATATATGATAATCACGATTTATTTATAGTACCTCGAATCTTCATTATCATACCATCATTAAAAATTCATTATTAGTGTGTATTTACCAATCATTTCAGAAATTTTGTACGTTTATTCCAGTCATGAAGAATAGAAACAGGAGAGTTAACTCTTTATCTATGTAATACAATTTTATGAGTCAAAATATGACTCCCGAAGTTGGTGATCTCTCGTGCTCGAACCTCTGCGCAACCGTATAGTTGTGTGCGTACCGCAAGGTTCATAAAAGTGGCGACTGTGCACAAAGTATATTTCTTACTTCTACGCAGAGGCGGACAGCGTAGAACTCCAGGTTCTGCTTTTCGACCTACCCCTTTCACTCGAGTTTACTCCTGGTTTTAGTCGTCATGGTTCTAGTAATCTATAAAGGTATCTGTTTTTAGAACTAGTACAATAACGAACTAGCTAAATGAACTATGTACTTTGTACATAGTTCATAGAAATGGTAAGAACGGGTGGAATAAAATTACTAATTCAAATATATCAGTTCAATATTACTTTATTTTTAAATCGGGAAAAGTCATTTTGGCTAATATAAATTAATGATTGAACACGATAATTTAAATATTCACTTTATTTTCTACCAATGATAAAAATGGGTGTAATTTTTAAACAAATAAACATTGCTTAACCCAAATTTAACATTCTCTGTTACACATAAAGACACATGACCAAACACTTTTGCGAATCAAGGTCACAGTTCAACAGTCTTTTCCTTCCTACGACATTTTTTATTTTTGGCGGTCGATCTGCGCAGGCAAGCCCAACACTTCCATTTGTATCGAGTTTAATTTATTTTGCACGGAAATTGATCATTGTTTATACTTTGTATATATCTATCTATATGTGCTAATGTAATATGCAGTGGCGCCCATGTTTAAATTAAGCTCCAAATAATTTATGAAGGAAAACGTGCATTACAAAGGATAGATGAAAAATTTCAAATGTATTTGTTAAAAGTTTAATTATATACGTAATTATGTCTTCGTCTGCAATTATTCATATTACACTTACTTAAGAAGGTTGACAGTTGACACCATAGAAAAATAACATAGATTTTGATGAAACTTTGAAAATAACAAGACATTTATATTTCAAAAATCCTTGCAAATTTTCAAAGTCATTAAGAGAATAATTTAAGAGATATTAAATAAACAAATTAGCATGCATTCTTATGAGAACTGCAAAATTTCGAGACATGACAGAACTTTTTAAAGTGATGTGACCGACGGAATTTGATGGAATTTTGAGCATGCATTCTTTATTAATCTACAAAGATATCTGTAAATTTTCAGAATGATTTTAGGAACCGCGTTTTTAAATTAAACATGATACGTGTGTGAAAGAAGAGAGAAAGACCATGCTTCTCTCTCTGTGCACACCCGCACCGTTTCCCGCATTACCAGCCCCGCATCCTATCAATTAATTATTTGCTTTTACTTTTATTTCTTAGTTTTATAACTAAATAATTAATGTTGACCCAAACGATATACAGCAAAAAGTTAAGAAGCAGGCTTCCATATTTTTATATGTAATTTCCAACTATTAGAAAAACAGGAGTCAGCATTTGGAACGCACATACGTAAACCTGGATACTATGACAACCGCTACTGTGACGTAGAATGTTGAAGGAGTAACAAGGATACTTGTAGCCAATCAGAAACAAGTATCGATCAAAGGATTAGGAATAATTACTTCTGGTTACTTTTGAAAGCCTGGTAGATTATATTTAATTAGTATAGCATTTAATACTTTTCATCCAATATCAGGTATAATTGTTGAAATGCCGCTAGAATGAACATTGATAAAGATATGTACTACATACATAGTTAAGTTTTTTGTACCTACCTTATAATACGTAAAGTTTATAGATTTTGAAATAGAATTTCATTTTCCAAAAAGCCCTTAATATATTTCAAAACGTTGGACATTTGGTACGTATTGTTAGTGTTTAAAAAATAGTTTAAATGATTCATGTCCGGTAGCATAAAGGACCTAGCAAATTTGCTAGCTTGCAAGCACATTAAAATGAGATATCAAATTTAAATGACAGTTCTCTTGGAGTTTTATGAAGACTTTGACAAGTTTCACGCACGCGTTGTATGTAAACGTCAACGGTATTAAAACAGTGGTGATATTATGAAAATTATTTTATACGGTTAGAGTCGCCAACTGTGTTACAATATGTTGAAGTATCACTGTTCTAAATTCAATAGCAAATCCATACATACTATCACAAAATTAATATCTCATTTATGAGTGCTTTCTAACTAGCAAATTTTCTTAGACCGGACATCAGAGTATTATTTTCTTACTAATTTTTGACTTATGATATATTGAAGCTACCACTGTTTTATACACGTTTTTTTAAATTATATTTTGTTTTTCTAAATGCTCCAGTTGTTTGCACTATTTAACGTCCGTATCACCTGCTTTTAAATTACAATTGAAGCGCTGTCATCTGCTGGAATTACTAAAGCATAACGGATAGGTTTTCAAGTTTAATTGTACAAGATGTTACACTTTGTGAAGATTTACATTTACTGCATATGGTAAAATTTCTTAAATTGTGCTATAAAAATTTATATACTATTTATTCTAGAGCGAAACTCGTATTTCTAATTAATGATTTATACAAGAAAAAATATTAACATTCAAACCGAAGTATTTTTAAAATTATTTTGTTATTATTATTTACGTCAAATTGTTTATCTGGAGACACTGAAATTTCTGGAATCGAATCACAGTAATCCTTACATTTACACGGTTAGTTTATTCTATGTAAACACCGAGTAAACAGAGCAATAGTAATTGCTAATCCATATTTTTTTTCAAAACTTTTTCAACCACGTAAATAGAAGAATTATTTATAATTGATTCATTTTTGGGGTCTGTCCCGCGTCGCATTTTTTCATTATTCGACGTTTCAACCATCGTCTCGTGGTCTTCTTCAAAAATGAATCAATAATAAATTCACACAACCGCGAAAGTTTACGTACAAAAAAGAAGAAATATTGTAAATTAAATAAGTACGACTAACAATAAGAAATAAACTAATTTAGTCTAAAAATGACGCTACCTTCTTCAAAAATTACTTAATTTATCTGAAGAAGCATTGGTTTTGAACTAATTATTTTATTATTAATCTTAGGTAACGACAATTAATAATTATATTTATAAACCATATAATTTTAATTAACATAAATATTTCATTTCAGATGAAGGAACAACGAAAACCTTCCTGTGCGCTAAACCACTTATTGGACAATTCGTCCTTCTTCAGCTTGTTGGTGTTGAAGGTTCTCTGAGTCTTTGCGAAGTGGAAGTCTTCACAACAGATGGTTAGTATAGATTGTTAATTTGTAATAATAATTATATACTTTACTCATATTATATAAACAAGAACAGAAAGTCAGGAAAATATATTTTTAATGATATCAGTTAAGTCTGAAGAATAAATTATGTAGATTAAATATTTTTTTACATTGAAAAAAATTATAATAAAAGTTAATAAAACAAACTCTCCCCCCTTAAAAATTCTGTCCATAAAAATACTTTAATATAATGTTGTCGTTTTTTTTTTCAGAATTCTCCAGCGAACGTTGCGCATCCTCGCAAACTTCCGAAGAAGCCCAACTCGCAGCATTTTCCAGATCGTGTTACGAGTTTGGCGTGCGTAAAGGGGGCTCGTTCGCACAGGCTCGCGAACAATGTCAGGCCGGACACCCTGGAGGAGATCTAGTGCACAGTATCACGTCCTCCGCGGTTTCCACGTTCCTCACCCAAGAACTAGAGCGAAGAAGGTCGTCTCTGACTACACAGCTCGTGTGGATTGGAGCCCAGAAGGATCCTGGACTGACTGCGCGTACTTGGCGATGGGTTAACGGTAAATATTATCATATTTTTATTGTTATCTGATATGAATAAAGAAGGAATCAATTTGAAAAAATGGTACACGTTTTTATATCTAATAATACTTATGAATAAATATTGAATTAATTAAATGTGATTATGATTTTAGCTATTTTAATATCATAAATGAGAAATAACGAATATTAAATTTTAAAACTTATTTTATAACATTTAATATTTTTCACACATGGACCTTTTTTGTATTATCATTTCCACTAGATATATGTATATTTATATCTGCGGAAAAAATAATTATTGAAAACATTTTAAATTGAATTTTAATCATTTTAACGTAATAATCATTTCTTGTAGATACGTCCGTCTTAAAATTAAAAATAATTTTGATCTTGAGTGTTAAGCCATCTCCATCCCTTGTATATTATCCTTTTCTTCAGTCGCAACATAGCTCTCACTAGCGGTATGATTTAACTTTGAATCAGTATATATACGGCGTTTCAGTCTAGACAGATGTACTTGCTTCGGCAGTACATATACTAAAATTGGAACGATACAGAGAAGATTAGCATGGCCCCTGCGCAAGGATGACACGCAAAATCGTGAAGCGTTCCACATTTTTTTATAAAATATTTTATTATTTTATCTATATTTTATAAAATAAATATTTCTTACAATTTTTTTTGTATTGGGATATCATCTTTTTTTAATTTTGACATAAAATTTCATTGAACTTATCTGTTTATAAAAGGAAGAAATACAATTAAATTAAATATTTAATTACATTAATATAAATTTAAAACACCTATACAGTTGATTAGGAAAAATATTTCAAGGAATAAAGTTCTTATGAACATGCGTCCGGAAACTCTTCGTGAGGGAGCTACAAATTCTCAAATATTTTGTCTAAAATTAGTTTTTATTTAATATTTTAAATTTTTAAGATCACATTGCGATAGAGTATAGAGTAATTAAATTTGATACTCAGTTTAGTATTAACATTTGTTATCAATTTCCAGTATCAACTAATGATTTTTTAGACCAGGAATGTGTAGGGCCAGTGAGTCCTTTGATTTTTATCAGTAATATTCTTAAATTTTTCCTACGTTTGGCAGTTTTCTAAGGTCATATAATACATAGAAATATACTTTGTTAATTTTTCATAAAATCAACCGTTTACGAGAAATATGATAATAAAGATAGTATTCAAGAATTTGACTTAATGATGATCGTTTTTTTAAAGAGAAAAAAAATTATACTAGAATTTAAGTCAAGTTTTTCTCCATGTAACCATCTGCCGCCCCTTCTGAATGGCACCCCGGGTGGTCACCCATAAGGCCCATAACTCACTCCTTAAAACCAGCATTGCTGTTATACATTAACAAAATAAACAACGAATTTTAATAAATATAAAAATTTCAAACATCAACCATTCTTTTTTCCAAAGCTTACTTGACTTGAATTTAATATTGCACTCGAGAGAATGTTCTACTAGTTTTTCATGGCAATTGTGAATTTTATTCAATAATGAATAAAATACGTTGAATCTTTGTAATGAGTTGTTTTATTATCGAAGATACGAGAAGTTTTGCGATCGTATTTGAAATGGAAAAGATACATTTTCTCCAATTTCTAAAATTTCACTCGATCTTTCTGTTTCTGGTCAATAATCGTTTAAATTCTAAGAATATTAATTAAAAACTAATTTTAGGCTAAATCTTTGGGTATCTGTAGTTCCTTCACAAAGAATTTCTGGACATATGTTTATATGAACTTTTTTCATAAAATCTTCTTCTCAATACACTGTTCAAGTTTGTTTCACCTGATGTGACTCATCCTGTATAATGATTTTAACATTAAAGTAGAAAAAAACTCTATTTTATAACGATCGTACATTTTCATTAAATTTTACTGCTATACTTCTTCAAATTAAATAATGAATTAAAAATTTCACAGTAAAAAATAAAAATATTCAATGTTATGTAATTATGGTAAAAATTGATATACATAAATAAATTTTAAAAAAATGTGGAACGCTTCACGATTTTGCGTGTCATCCTTGCGCAGGGGCCATGCTAATCTTCTCTGTATCGTTCCAATTTTAGTATATGTACTGCCGAAGCAAGTACATCTGTCTACCCTTAAATAAGTCTATATATACCGATCCAAAGTAAAATCACGCCGCTAGTGAGAGTTAAGAGTTAAGATGCGACTGAAGGGTCGAAAATCCCAATGTTCTGATTGGTTAAATGATAAACTATCTGATTTTATTTCTAAAGTACAATCTATGTTTAAAAAACATTATGTAATTTTATTGCAATAATATTTATATACATAGGTCTGTACTCCATTATTTATTAAGCTTAATTATTTTATTTTATCATGAATATGAACACTAATGTTTCTTAAATATAAACGTGTAATGTTATTTAAACATCTGAACAGATCATAAACAATAATATTCGCTTGAGAACATTTACAAATATCTCATTATATTTTGAAGACCGTAAAACAAATGATAATAAACTGACGTATTGCTTAAACTGTACAATGAAAATAATGATGTAGTATTTGTAAATTGATTGTCATGACTTTTTTTTGTATCGTTATTTATTGTATTTACATCGTTCTTGCAGTCAGCAAAAAATCGTACTGAAAAGGCAATTTTTTAAATAATTCATTGTCATGTAAGAAAAAAAATGTTTTTCTTCTCTATAAGTAGTTTTATTCGAAAAATTATCAAGAAAGGCTTCAAACTTCAAACTTATGGCTTGCTAGAAAAAGATGTATCACCTACAGTCTGTTTCATTTAAGTTTGCAGTGGTTACCTAGGATTTGACGGTACGAATCGTGAATCCTACCGTCAAATCCAGCAATCACTGCAAATTTAAATGAAACAGACTATAGGCCCCAGTGGCGTACGCAGGGGGTAGGGGGGGGGGTCTTTCTTTGTGGTTTCTTAAGGCACTAATAATAAGTACCTATGGCAAGTGACATATCGTTGTAAAGTAGAGTAAAAAACACGTTCAAATACGCTATAGTCAACTTAGTGGCCCATAAGAAAAACTAAAGTTAGGACTCGTAACTCGGAAACTAAAAGTGACAGCAATCAATTCTACACAAAAAAGTGCCTTAAGAAACAACAAACAAAAAGTACTTATACTTGAACAAAAAAGTTATAGCCATTTAAAGAAATTCCCAATTTTCAGTTTTTTGAGTATACCGCTTAAGCCACATAGAAATATGAATATTTTTTGGTGTAGTAATACTCACTCCTTTCTTACAAATAATTCATCTCATTTACTGAGATCCCCATGCTGGAAAAGTTATCTGGGGGTGTATATTACATTGCAAATTGCAACATTTATTTTATAGTTCGTTTTTTTATTATCACCGAGAAATTGTGATTACAGCAGATGAGATTCTTGATGAATTAGCCAAGAATCCAATAAGACTTGAATTGCGTTTGTAACTAAGCTGTAATGTATTTAATGTGTTAGTTGTATATTAAAAAAAATCTCTTTTAACACCCCCCCCCCCCCCACCCCACCCATAACAGATTCCTGCGTACACCACCGATAGGCCCTAGCATGAGATATAAATTAGAAATTTGATGCCGCTTTATCTATAGTTTTAAGCGTCTATTAATAATTCATAAATTTACTACACCCATATTTAATTGTACTATCTTCCACTAGAGAAACAAAAAATTAACTAATGTAGTGTTATCTCGTATTAATCGTGTAGGACTGTAGGTATAGATGTATTTTATTATATCGTTTTAATGGAGATCAGGCATAAAATAACCTTGTTCAACTAAACGAATCTGCACTATTATAAACAATTAAAAATGACACCAATAACTATATTTTTCATCAAACAGTGACAAGTACTACATAAAAAAATATATAAAGTGTTATTTAACAATAACGAAAAACACATTTAATATTGGCAATTATAAAAAGATGTTTAAAATTACGAAATTACCTGCAGCTAGCAAGTTGTTAGTTTTGAAATAATACCATTTCGTAGGAGTACTTTCTAATAATCCATAGGTCACTATGGTCTCGCAGCGCTGATTTTATTTTTGACCAGATATCTTTATAGGAAATCGATTTGAATGTAAAATGCATGGGTGTTGGCCTGTTGGCTGCTGCATACATGCAGTGATTGTTTTCCTGCACCTGATACATTTTTTTTATTATATACGGTTCAGTAGAATTGTGTGGCATGTACAATTTACACTTATAGAAAGGTAGGACATATGTTGCAAAGCAATAGGAGTTTATTGACAATAAGTTAAATGTAGGTACTAAATAAAATGAGTACTCGGTCAAATAGGATATTTGACTAAATTTTAAAATACATTGTAAATTTTGCGTATGTATATTATAGATACTTCCTAAATAATGTCGAAAAAACGTTGAAAATAATATTTTTTTATTCAAATTAAAAAAATCCCGCCAAAACGCGTATTCAACGTCACGTGGTATGCATGACGTAACTGTTTCCTAAACAAACTGAAATCAACCAATAGGGATCGAGTATTCTGAGGTTTTAAGTAAGTAACTTCGTCATACCAGTGGCAATACTGCTAGACGCGTTTGCGATCACGTGACAAATAGGTAAAATATTACATTTTAAAATTAGGTTTATTATTAAATACTGACTTATTTCAGGTAAAAATACACTTGATTGTAAATTATAGTACTACACTATTTAGAACATTTTAGTCTTTATTATTAATAGTGTCAAATACCCTATTGTTTTGACCAATCAGAGTCCTTTTAATTAATTATAATTTGAATTGTCAGTTAACAGTGGTATCAATATGGATGAAACGGGGGCAGACCGCCCGGGGAACACCCTCAGGAAGATGACACTCCTCTTATATGTAAAAAAAGACTTTGTATGGGGATTATTTAAAATTTCCAGGGGTGTGTGTTAAAAAATTAAATCTTGAAAATTTGGGGGATGGGTTTGTATAACACCTCCGTTCTCCTCCTCAGCGACGCCACTGCAGTTAACGAATGATTTGTCTTTGATAAAATCTATATAACTGCCGAACGATTTGGTGTCAGTAAAGTAAGCCCCGCCATTTTTGATTTCGAAAAAAATTGTTTTTTTAACTTCCATAAATGTTTTATTTCACGAAACTAATAATAATATTTTTTACAGTAAATTATTGTTAAATGTTGATATTCTTGAATATTTATATGTATATTTATGTGTTTACAGGTGAGATGGTTGGCAAGCCCATGTGGGGTAAGGACCAACCCAACAATTATAACGGAGAACAGAATTGCGCGGTGTTCGACGGTGGTCGTGGGTGGCTGTGGAACGACGTAGGGTGTAACTTGGACTATCTGCACTGGATATGTCAACACAGTGAGTATATGCAACTTCTCTTCTTATATGTATAATAATTTGCATAAGATATCCGCGGTGTTCTTGAAATAACAAATGAATAACAAACAGTTATTCTTCTTCTTCTTTCATTTCGACTTCCTTTTTGATAATAAATCGGCCACTTTTATTTTTAATTATATTATTTATTCCTTCTGATTTTTCTTATCTTCATTTAATTTTATTTTCGATTTTTATTATTTATAAAAAACAATACCGAAAAGCTAAAAAAAAATTTAAAAAAAAATTGAAAACCGTTTACTAACACAAGATTGGATAATAAATGTAGATAATATAAAATTATGTTAATTTATAATTTTAAATACCTAAATAATATTAAATAAATAAAGCATTGTTTTATTTTTAGCATATCTAATCTACCAGTTTTCATTGTTAAAATTAGATTTTTATTAGATTTGAATGTACAAAAAAATCTAGATAGAAAAAATAAAATAACTATAATACAGAAATGTAGTATTTGAATAACTTACCTTATAGTAAAACTAGATTTCTTAGAAAAGGGGTAGTTTCTAATCTTCCGGTCAAAACTTAACTCTCACCAGCAGTGTGATTTTACTTTGGATCAGTATATATAGAGCTGTTAAGGGATAAGTAGATGTACTTGCTTCGGCAGTACATATACTAAAATTGGAACGATACAGAGAAGATTAGCATGGCCCCTGCGCAAGGATGACACGCAAAATCGTGAAGCGTTCCACATTTTTTTATAAAATATTTTGTTGAATTTTTATCATTATTGAACAATACAAAAAAAATTTTTTTTCTAATGTTAAAAAAATACGTTCAAAACCTAAGACTTTCTACAAGGTGGTAATAATTTTTTTAATATTGTATTCTTTCTATAATGTACACCAATCACCATTGCTTTTAGACCGTTGATTTCTATTTAGCACGCATGCGCTAAATAATTAATAAATATCATACAACTACAATTTAAAATTAATACCTAACATTCGGTTAGATTTTGGTCTAAACCAAATTCTTTGTAATACTGGGCATGAGTCATAGTAATGATCATGGCCATAACAGGAGAGGGCACTAGACATAGTTTTATTACATCTCGGAAGAGAATTTCCTTTCAACAATTCTGACGTGAACTCAACCGGAAACTATTTTGTGCATAATTTCCGTTGTTATGCACGTTAATAAAATTTGGTCACAAAACAAAGGTCTACTCTACATCGTTCAAAAGCCATAGTGATTAAATGAACGAAAAAGGCAATTTTAAGAAACAATAAAAAATATTTTATTTATTAGTCAATAAATATTGTCTTTATTTATTTATAGATATTTTTATGAAGTTTCAGTAATGTATAATATAAAATAATATAATATAAGTAGTCCTAAATATTATTAATTGAAAATAGTTAATATTAATACAACAATTAATTATTGAAAATTTTTTAAAAGTACATAATTTATGAATTTTAGAAACATTCATAAATAATCATGTAAGGCAGCGATTCCCAACCTCTGCGGCGCGCCCCCCTAGGGGGGCGTGATAAAACTGAATGGGAGGCGCGAGCATATCGAGAAAAAATATTATTAAAAAATTTATTTAATTTACTGAAAGAGAAGCAATAAAATACATTCTGCCATAATAAAAAATAAAATACACGTTTACATTTACACTGATATAATACACTTATAAATAGGATTGTATATCAGTACTGTACAGTGTATTTAATAATTAACTTATCAATATTAAATTAAAAGCAAGATTAATAATTATTAGTGACTCCCTTAAGCCTATCAAGTTTTTCGAAAAAATTTAATATTGACACTATAAGTATTTTTTTAAATTTAGCTGAGATCTATTTTTCAATAAAAAATGGAGGGGGGGGGGGGGGCGCGATGAGAATTGTGATTGAAAATTGAGTCGCAAATATTAAAAGGTTGAGAAACGCTGATGTAAGGGCAATGCTTATTTTAATTTAAAAAAACCTTCATCTAAAAAAGTTATAGAACTATTAAATTAAATTTTAAAAATTACAAGTGATAAAAAAAATCATAAAATTATTTTATTTCAGTGCCTTCAACATGCGGCAGTCCAGACAAACAGTTGAACACGACAATTGTGGGAAGTAATTATACAGTTGGTGCGATTATTGAATACAAATGCCCAGTGGGTCACATGTCTGTAGGGGATGTGAACAGAACGTGCGGGAAGGATGGCTTCTGGATGGGTACAGCCCCCTCATGTAAATGTAAGTACTGTTTTATATCGCTATAGGAACGTAGCAATAGGGTAGCAACATTTCTGTATCAACCAATTGAACCAAATGATTTTTACTACCTCGTTATATCCGAAGAATAGGGGAAAATGACAATTATAAATATAAATAAATAAATAAATATAAAATATAAATTTTTCATTTTAATTAATAATAATAAATACTTCATAAGTCTGTATTCTTATAAGGGGATTAGAAACACAAAAATATTAAAACAAAAAAAAAAAACTAAAAATATTTACTACCACTGGTTATGGTGGACTACAAAAAATATTAATCGTCATATCTGAAGAATAGGGGAAGCTATGTGTTTATTTCTGAAAGAAGAAAAAATAAATAAAGAAAAGGACAATTATAAATATAAATACAGTTTTGGTTTTTAATACACATAATTTTTATTATTAATTAGTTTATTTTTCATTTTAACTAGCAACAAATAATTAATAAGTTTGTATTCTTATCATGGAATCAGAAACACAAAAATATTAAAACAAAAAAAACTAAAAAGATTTGTGTAGAAAGAAAATCATAAAGAGAACGAAATTATAAAATTAGAAACAAAAATATAGTAATTTCAGTCAATTTGTCCCATTTCTAAAATAAATTCTAATAATAAAACTTAAATAAGATACTTTTATAAATAGGAACCCAGTATAAATATTTATTTAATGTTAAAAAATCCTAACTACGCCACTGGTTATGGCGGACTAAACAAAATATTAATGAGTATATGATTCAATTAACTTCTTATAGCTTTTACTTATAAAATTTATAAAAACTTCGATTTTGTTAATTGTTTACTTTATGGAGATACTCATTTTGGCTTCTGACTGACATATAATTCATATATTGTAAAAAAATAAATCAAAATGATAATATAATAGTTATATTATACTTGTATTTACATATCTAATAGCTTTATTTTAATTTATACCCATAAAAACTTTTTTACACGGCCCTGATTTAATTTAAAATAATGTTTGAGAGCCTGTTATTCATATTAATAACTATTCCTATTAAAAATGAAACAAAATTTTATATATTAAAAATTTGTATTATCCGCGCTAAAGTATGTATACAGTCAAGGACGCCGGTCGCAACTTAGCTCTCACTAGCAGTGTGATTTCACTTTGGATCAGTATATATACAGCGTTTCTGTCTAGCCAGATGTACTTGCTTCGGCAGTACATATACTAAAATTGGAACGATACAGAGAAGATTAGCATGGCCCCTGCGCAAGGATGACACGCAAAATCGTGAAGCGTTCCACATTTTTTGTTGATTTTAGCTTTGAAATATTTTTAGAAAATAAAAATTGTTTGAATATAAAAATTACTTTATTGTTATATTATTTGATATATTTTATCATAAAATTATTATTTTATTAATTAATTTATTATTATTATTTATTCTCATAGATGTTAACTGCGGTAACCCAACTGCGCCAGAACATGGTACAGTTAGATTAATTGATTCAAGAACGACACATGGAGCAAAAGCAGAATATAAATGTCAAGAGAATTATACTATATCAGATGGCAACTCTGTGCGTACATGTGGTGACGATGGCAAATGGGATGGTGATATGCCCCAATGTTTGTTCGACTGGTGTCCTGAACCTCCTTCAGTCACGGGTGGTATCGTTAGTGTGACAGGGAAACGTGCAGGATCCACTGCAAATTACGAATGTCAATCTGGTTTTATTTTATTTGGACAATCGGTAAGATATTTATAAACATAACATTATGTAATTATTAATTAAATTCTAATTGTAATTAATATTTAGATACTAACGTGTGGTCTTGGAGGTGAATGGTCAGGAAAAGCACCGACCTGTAAATACATAGACTGTGGCGCTCCACCTAACATTGACAACGGTCAATATGAGCTAATAAACGGAACAACAACATATGGAAGTATAGTTTCATATACATGTCCTGCTGATTATTGGTTAAATGGCAACGAAAGACAGACTTGTACACGAGAAGGAAAATGGTCATCTGGTGCCCCATCTTGTGAATGTAAGTTTTTAAAAATAACATGGTTATGTTTCATATAACGTTATTTGTTTATTCTTATTTCAGTGATAACTTGTCCCGAGCCAGATGTACCATCTGGAAGTTATGTAGTCGGCTATGATTTCAATGTTCATTCTACAATTGAGTGGCATTGTGAAGTTGGTCATATTTTACGAGGAACTTCTCTACATACTTGTTTACAAGATGGAACATGGTCTGCAGCTACTCCTGCTTGTGATTGTATGCATTTTATATTATTTAAATTTTATTTTTAATATTTCCTTAAATATTTACCAATACATTATCTGTAATTTACAGTTATCGATTGCGGAAAAGTCCAACAAGTTCCATATGGAACGATGGAATACACAAACGGCACAACATATTTAGGTAGTGAAATAAAATACAGTTGTTCTCCAAGCTACAGATTGAATGGCGTCCAAAAGAGATATTGCTTGGAAAGCGCTCTATGGAGTGATTCAACACCAAAATGTGAAGGTAAATATATATTATATAACTTTTATTATTCTGACTGAACATAATTTGTGATCTTGTTCAAAACAAAAGAATATAGATGTTTTATTATTCTACCTATTTTTTAGAAATCAGATGTCCAGAACCAATTTTAGCTACACACAGTATTGTCTCAGTGACAGGCAACGATAGAATGTACGGACGTACTCTGATCCGTACTTCAGAATCAAGTCACTCAGCTTCTAATTACAAAATAGGTGCACTTCTGAAATATAGATGCGAACGTGGCTATAAGATTATCGGAGAACCGTTAAGTACTTGCGAAGATACTGGCAGTTGGAGTGGTGATGTTCCGCAGTGTGTTTGTAAGTTAATTGATAATATTTAAAAACATGTATTACTATTTAAATTAACTATATAAAATATTTTATAGATGTTGACTGCAAGAATCCTGAAAGATTATTACATGGAAAATATACCCTTACTTCCAATGCAACCTATTACGGAGCTATAGTTCTTTATGAGTGTGATCCAAATTATGAACTTGATGGAGTTTCCAGAAGATTATGTATTGAAAATGGAACGTGGAGTTCTGAGACTCCTGTTTGTAAAGGTATAAACTTTTGTTATATAAATGTATTCTATTTTATATTTATTAATGCATACTATTATAATTTGACAGAAATACAATGCAAACAACCTGACACAATCGATGGCGCGACTGTACAAGTGAGCACATTTAGTATTGGCGGTATAGCTCACTATAACTGTCCTCGAGGTCACTTAATGGAAGGAAACTCTACCCGTGTCTGTCTTAAGAAAGGAATCTGGAGTGGTAGAGCACCTGTTTGTCAAGGTAATATATTAAAATCTAAATTAGAAATACTAATTATGAATATATTTTTAAGTGTATTACTAATTTCGTTATTTGTTTTAGTCGTTGATTGCAATCATCCAGGTTCGATAGAAAACGGCCGTGTAATATTACCTAATGGAACGACGTTCAATAATCCAGTTGAATATCATTGTGTTCCACAATTCCAAAGAATCGGTCCATACCTTAGAAAATGTATGGACGATGGGCAATGGTCTGGAGAAGAACCAAAATGTGAATGTAAGTAAATAAATTATTGAATACATTTGCTTCAAGTTATAACTGTATTTACAATATTTTTTTTACAGTGGTTACAGAAGAAGCTCAAGATTCACAGAACCTCGGAATGAGTATTGGAATTGGCTGTGGAATTATATTATTCTTACTGATTCTTTTAGCGATTATATATTTCAGATTGTAAGTATATTAAAAACGTTTTATTCTTATTATAGTAATATAATATAAATAATTTTTTAGACGAAAACCAGTTCCTGTAAAAAACACAGAGAATATTGAAGGTGCTGAACGTAAAGAAGACCAAAACGCAGCTGTGATGAGTTACGCAACATTAAATGATAGGAATAGGTATGGAAATTCAATGGCGTCAAATATTTATGATCATATAAACGAAGATAATATGTACGATGCTCCGTATGAAGAAACAGGTAGAGATAGCGGAACTTACGAACCTGAACCTATTGGTAGGACAAACGGAAGCATGGTTACTATAAATGGAGTATCTGTACGTTAAGTGTTAATGCAGTTGAATTTAACCCTTTTTAGTTCATGGAATTGTGGTAATTTTATAAAACTATTATATTGTATGTAAAAATTAATTTTATTGTTAAGTTATTTAATGAATTGAAAAGGGTTGAAAGTTTTTTTTTAAGTAAACGAAGCCAAAATAATACATTCAACGAATGAACTGAACTGTAAGCTATTTATTGATTTTGGGAAATAAAAAATAAAAGTAAAATTGATTATTTAAGAAAATATACTTCATTTTCTGCAAGATAAGAATTAAAAAAAAATTATCAGAGAATGTTTATGAATCAAAATGTTTTTAATTGGGTTAAATTATTTTTTATTTTGTAACGTTAATACAAGAATATGTTACTCGATTGTATATTTCCACAAAACTGATTATGTAATTTGTAAATATTGTATGTGTAGTTATTGTAATTATGAAAATAAAAATGTTTTTATTATTTATAAATAAACAATATTTTGTAAAACATAATTGATATATATTTCCCCTTCTTTCGTATCGTTTCTATATAATTTCACTCCTTTTATGGTCAAGATTGATGTGAAGGACATATATGGTAAGTGCCAGTATTTCTAGAATGTGAAATCACAAAACATATTGCAATTTTGATGACATTAAGTTAATTTTTTTAAATTTATGATTTTAAAACGCAAATTTTTCATATTTATTTTAAACATATAAAATACTAAAATAGTTATATGATACTATAAATTTTAATGATTTATTAAAGCATAAATAAAATTAAATAATTTTAATTCAAAATAATATAATTTTAATGTGCTTATATACAAAATATACAACATTAAAATACAAATATTTATCTTATCCAATGAATGTTTTTATCTGTTTTATTATAAAGAAAATAAACATGCTGGTTGTGTGCTAGTATATTACAAATTTAATATGTAAAAGCGCATCAAGGTATCGGAATCATTAAACCGATAATAAAAATACATGTTTACATATCAACATTTGAAAAGTGGGGGAAACCGCGGGTGTGGTATTTAAAAACATTAACCGACAAAAAAGGAAAGTGCTATTTTTATACCGTGCAATAAAAAGAGCAAGAATGATGTTATAATAGAATATGCTTGCAATGCAAATCTACTGTTCATATTTCCAGTCTGTGACTCAATCGTTAAACAACTGTCATCCAGCCTGTTAATTTTTATATTTTTTAAAATCTATAACTTAATTTATTCCGTAAGTACCGGTTAATTTAGCTTAAATAGCAAATAAATTAGTGTGAATTAAAAGAAAATACGAATAATTAGTGTACAGATGTTTAATTAGGGCAAACATAAGTGCTGACATTTCAAATTTTCTTTGTAACTACAGAATTCTTTAATGATTAGTCATATTTCTTTATGACCAAATTTAGTCTAATTATAACCTGCATGTGGATTTTACTAAACCAATTGTAAAAATACGTTATTTACTTATTTTTCTTACAGAATCATCATGTCTTCACGTAAAACAGCTGGTCGTCGTACTACGGCTAAGAAAAGGGCACAGCGGGCAACTTCCAATGTCTTTGCTATGTTCGACCAAGCACAAATCGCAGAGTTCAAAGAAGCATTTAACATGATTGATCAAAACCATGACGGATTTGTTTGTAAAGACGATTTACACGATATGCTTGCATCTTTAGGTACGTTACTCTAATTAGATTAAATGATATGAGTGTAATTTAATTTTAGTTCTTTTGTATGTAATATATTTAAAAGAATATTACAGTTAATGAATTTTTCAAAGCATAATTTAGTTTCGGCTTTGTAATTAAGTTAAATCTACAAATGTACAGTTAATGTTGCATGATTTTGATATTAAGGGAAGAATTACGAAGTTCAAGATAATAATGAAAATGCTACTTGATGTAGGTATAAATATGAGAGTTTAAAAATATTTTTAAATCTAAACTTGAATTGAATTTTAATTTTGAGGTTATATCTGAAAAAAATTATAAAATACTATTGAAATTAAAATATAGTATACTATCTGGGATTTAATTGCATCGTTTTGGTCATATAAGAATATTCGTATTCATTTTAGGAAAAGACCCTACTGATGATTATTTGGAAAGTATGATGAACGAGGCTCCTGGGCCAATAAATTTCACAATGTTCCTTACTTTATTTGGTGAAAGGCTTCAAGGAACCGATCCTGAAGATGTGATAAAAAATGCATTTGGTTGTTTTGATGAAGAAAACAATGGTCACATGAACGAAGAGAGGTTGCGCGAATTACTTACAACAATGGGTGACAGGTTTACGGATGAGGAAGTTGACGAAATGTACCGCGAAGCGCCAATCAAGGGAAGCATGTTCGATTACATTGAATTCACTCGTATATTAAAACACGGCGCTAAAGATAAGGATGAACAATAAGTTTTGGTGGAGTTAAATTGAAACTATTCCGAATGAAAAATTGTAATTTTATACTTATGTATTTTGTATTTATAAAGTATTAAAAAATAAGATTTTTATTAACTGTAGATTATTATTGTACACATTTTTGGGGAATAAAATGGACGTTGAAAATGTATATGTTGTTTTATTTATTTGTATTAAATATTTTGTACCTTGTTGAATTTATTATATTATAGTAAATAAAATAGATTTTTTGAACATAAAAATTCCTTCTTCAACAAAAATTGGTACATACGTAGTTTTATACCTAAACTTAAAGAAACTGTTGAGCGTAGTCGACTAAGGGGTGTAGGGGTAGTTTGGTAGGGGGTGAAAATGTGTTTCTTCATAAATAACTGTAACATCAAAATGGCTTATTTTATTGAAAAATATTTCAGATGTCCTAGACCTTTAATTTGTTTTGTATTTTGTTCCAATACAGTAAAAATTGACCGAGATACGGCTGTTATAATCTGGCCTGTTTATGTGCGAAGCGTGATAACTCAATTTTTGTTTTGTTTTTAACTAAAATATTTTACAGCTATAATATGGGCACTGGATAAATAAGGACTTGGTATAAAAAATATGTGATTTCATGTTTTTTTTATTTTCTACATTTTTTAGAGGTATTTTGAATTAAAATACATTAAATAATGTATCTTAATATAATATAAAATTTATTTTAAAATATAACTATATATATTGTACATTTATATAAAAATTATTATAATAAAATAAAATGTAATTTTTTCAATAATGTCTTAGACTTAACTAATATAATATGGCACATTATATTTTATGTATATCACTTATTTGGTCCACTTCGGCACAGCTGCCTTTGATTTTTATCACAAAAATTAAGTACTTATGTATTATTGTCGTTAAAATCAATAGTTTGTACTTTGTTGCGGAGGGCTGTGTTGAATCGGCTGAATATATTCTGAAAATAAAAAATTCAAACATTAAATTTTATTTTACCCAAAAAATATAAAATATCTTAATTCTTGGGTTACTCTAAAAAATTAAAAGTAAAAAAAATAGTGTCCCCTTCTCTTCAAGATCAAATTTTAAATATTTATACCCCCCCACTAGTACCCACTACCCACCACCGTGCCGATTTTAAAGTTAATTGGTGAATTTAAATTTCGCGCAGAAATATAGCAGTCACGGTAGTATTGTGGTAGGAATAGGGGAAGGTCGTTACATGGAGCGGTTGGCCAGTCGTTTCTCGGAGTGTACGTTAATAGGATGGTCGTTGTTTACAAATTTGAGTGTAGCAGTCACGGTAGTATTGTGGTAGGGATAGGGGAAGTTCGTTACATGGAGCGGTTGGCCAATCGTTTCTCAGAGCGGTCGTTAATAAGGTGGTCGTCGTTTAGAGCGCTGAGTGCAATCTTAAAACTATAGGTAGGTACTCACCAAATCCTCCACTAAAAAATCTTCCAATTGTTTCATAAGGAACGTATTCACTCTCTTCTACAAAAATTGCATTTTCGAATTTCAATTCTTCAATATCTTGAACGAAAATTTCAACCTCCCTATTACCATTAAACGCCTCTTCAGTCACCTGTTCTCTATTCATTTCTATAAATTGCTTGTTTTCCAGTTCCTTCAATTTTCTCGCTTTATCGTTTATGATTTTATTTTTTAAATCCATTTTTATTCTATTCTGCCTTGAATCGGAAACGTTTACAAAATTCTCGTTTTTCGAGGTAATATAATTATGATCTTTATATTCTACGTAGTTCGTCACTTGTTTTCTTTGTTGCGGTGGTTGAGTTGTTTGCCGCTTTTTCAAGATTGCTTGATCTCTTGACGAATGGTTTTTCACGTGTTTTCGCAGACTGCTTGGATCCGTGTATCGCTTGTTGCAATTTAATACTTGACAGGCATATGGTTTCTGAAACAAAATATTAACTTATATATTTTCTGAGTTATTCAGCTAGACTAGAACAGCGGTAAACTAAAGAAGGTTAAAATGTCCGGTATTATAAAAGGGCTAGCAAATTTGCAAGCTAGTTAACATTCATAAATGAAGTTATTAATTTTGTGATAACCCAGGAAAAAGCGATCAGATCTAATTGAATCAGAGCAGATCTGAAATTTGATCCAATTAGATCTAATCAGATCTGAATGAGCCAAATTACGGATCTGATCAGATCTGATACTATTTTTGATGAAAAATTTTATTTCCGATTTTAGATCCAATTGGATCCAATCTGATCTGATTGGATCCAATCAGATCAGATTGGATCTAATTGGATCAAAGCAGATCTGATCACTTTTTCCTGGGAATGGATTTGCTACGGAATTTAATAGAGCAGTGATACTTTAACGTATTGTAACACAGTTGGCGACTCTGACCGTATAAAATAATTTTCATTATATCACCACTGTTTTAATACAGTTGGTGTTTACATACAACGCGTGCGCGTAAGTTGTCAAAGTCATCAGAAAACTCCAAGAGTACTGTCATATAAGTTTGATCTCTCATTTGAGAGTACTATAAACTAGCTTGCAAATTTGCTAGCCCCTTTATAATACCGGACATAAGGAATGTTATAAAGCCACCCCTTTCAAACCTATGCCGTCTTTTGATCATTATTACATTAATGACCCTATTGTACTCCTTGGTCTGCCTATCGTATAATACGTTTTAAAAACATCACTGATATGACTTACCGTGTCTACGTGAGTGCGTTGGTGCTTCGCGCGATCGGAGCTATTACTGAATGCTTTCCTACACCCAGCGTGCTGGCATCTGTACGGCCGTTCCCCTGTATGACTTCTCTGGTGGATCTTCAAATTCTCCAGTCTCGAAAACGCCTTCGAACACGTCGGCCACTAGAAAAATACATTACTTAATTAAAATTTAAGTAAATAAGATACTTTGATGTAATTAACCACCATCATTGCCATTTATATCAGTAGTCTTAAATCATAATATGCTAACTACAGTGCATGGGAGGGGGGGGGGGGGGGGGCAATGGAGATGGTATGAGGGGCAGAGTATAAAATTTAAATTTGCTGCCTCTATTCGTGAGGTCCATAGGTAGGCACAGTTAATCGAAAAGTTATCTTCGTTAACCGTTAAACCATTAAAATTCCGAAAATGTAACGGAAGTTAAAGTTAACCGAAAATTTGAAAATTTAACGAAGGTTAAAGTTAATCGTTAAAAAGTTAACCATCCAAAATGTTTGAAGACCTTTTTTTTGCTATTTCGACAACTTTCTTATGTAATTTTCATCAAACAACCAATGTAACGGACTAAAGCTAACGGAAGTTAACAAAAGCGTTAACATTTTTTTGAGTTAATTTAAAAGTTAATCCATTTTGTTAACTTCGTTTATTAACGATTAACGGATTAACGAGTTAATGCCCACCTATATATGGTGAGGTCTCATACCAATATCGATATTTAAATTTTACGCCACATCTGGGGATCCTAGTTTACTTTGTACAGAATTTGAAATGTAATTTTCTGTAGTTTGAGAAATAAGTGTATTGCTAATATTGGATTTATTTTTCCATTGTATATTCAGTTATTGTTTAATTTAAATATCAGCAGGAGCAGATCAACATTAATTGTTCATAAATGCCTTACATTTAATTCTGTTTTTTTTTTTTTAATTATCTAAAACTATGCTTTAGTTTTTTTTGCATGAAAAATGTTGAATCCAAAAGGATATTGAGGAAAAGGGTTTCTCCCTCAAAAATTCCTCATGGGAAAAATGTCTAAATTCAATATTATGTATAGCTCTCTCAAATTCACCCCTATGTAACTACATATAACGCGCAATTAGATAATAAATGCAAAAATGTGATTTCTGGCAGGTAAACGCATTGTAAATTTGAAGTGTGCCCAATTTACTCAAATATCATAATAAATTATAAATTATTAATGAATACAGATACATCCATGAAATTGGCGAAACAACGATCTAATCCGGTGTTTACACCTTAAAAAACAAAATAGAAACATCGTGTCTTTTAAATTCTTCGTATTTAAAAATGTACAGGGTTTATTTGCTTTTTGTCATAAAAACACCGTGTTTCTGTTTTGTTTTCTCGGTGTAAACACCGCATTAGATCGTTGTTTCGATTTATAAAAGCTCTCATACCGACCGTATAGCATTAACTAAAAAGACATTATATCCATTATATTTTTTACAAAGTTAATTAAAATAAACAGTCTGCTGTATACATTGCCTACCGCAATTGAGATTTTAGTTGAATAAGTTTCTAGTGTAAACAGATTTTTTTTCTAGTGTAATGTAAGTTTACAATATATAACGGTCATATTAAAAATAAAATATAAAAGGTATACACTTACGTACAAAATGTTTATTATAGTTATTTTTTGTATGAATAACGAATTTCATGAAATTTAATTACTAATAATTATAATTTTAATGTACATGTTTCTTATACAAATAAATTTACGCAAATATTTTCGTATGTTTTGATGGGAACCCTTCGTAAAATATGTTAACAGCTCCCTTTAAAATAAAATTAACTTGATAGGTATTAATTGATGTGTGAAAAACACCAAACCAGTGTCGAATTTAGGATTTTTTAAAAACATATAGGGTGTCCCATTTTAATCTATCACCCCCCTAATTTTTTTTATCTATCAATTAAATCAAAAAATGTTTCAAATAAAAGTTGTTTGGTTTTGAGGGGGACCCAAATTGGCGTTATTAATTTTTTATTTTTTGGACGTCTTCATGGTCAAATAGAACCAACATTTTTTTTTCAAATGGAAACCTATATTTTTTATTATGGTATCTTATTGTTTGAGAAAAAACAAGCAGCTTTTGTTTTAAATAATTTTTTGTATGACTTCAATTTTTTTTAATATTTAACAAAATAATTTTAGATTTTCGAGTTTTCACTATTTTTTTACTCGAAACCCACTAACTTTAGAGGAAAAGTGTAGAAAACAAAAAAATGTTTATTTTATTTTGATATAACTAAGAAAATTATATCAGATTTTTTTTTAACATTTGCTCTTCAAAATATTAAAACAAAAAAAAATTATTCAAAAAAATCTGAAATCATTTTTCTAGTTATATTACCTACATTAAAATAAACATTTTTTGTTTTTTACACTTTTCCTCTAAAGTTAATGGGTTTCGAGTAAAAAATTAGTGAAAACTCGAAAATCTAAAATTATTTTGTTAAATATTAAAAAAAATTGAAGTCATACAAAAAATTATTTAAAACAAAAGCTGCTTGTTTTTTCTCAAACAATAAGATACCATAATAAAAAATATAGGTTTCCGTTTGAAAAAAAAATGTTGGTTCTATTTGACCATGAAGACGTCCAAAAAATAAAAAATTAATAACGCCAATTTGGGTCCCCCTCAAAACCAAACAACTTTTATTTGAAACATTTTTTGATTTAATTGATAGATAAAAAAAATTAGGGGGGTGATAGATTAAAATGTCTATAGTCTAGAGTTAATATAGGTAAATAAATATAGGGTCGGATTAAATATTACTTAAGAAATAATGAAGTGAAAAGTATTCGACTAAAAATGAATTTCGGTTACGCGAACAATTTTTGATCAAATAAAAATTCATGTGTGGTAGTCACATTTCATGCTATAAGTTCTAAAAGATTTTATTTTTATTTATTTTAAGATTTTTCTAATTTACCGTCGCGGGCCAAAATTAATTACTCAGGCTTTTGCTCAAGCTAATTTATTTTTAACAGTCCTTTCTTAAGTTACATATTTTTTAAAGAAAAGTAAAAATTATGAACTTTGTAAATATATTTACCGGACATTTGTTCGGTTTTTCTCCGCTATGGACTCGCATATGAATAAGTAGTTTGTATCTGGCATTGAATGGCTTCGTTTTCCTTGGACAATTTTCCCAGTAGCAGGAAAATTCATCTCCTGAAATTACAAAAATATGTTTTAACAATTTTGATATAACTTCAAATTCAAAGCAAATAAAAATGGACATGCTATAAAAATCGCATATTTGTTTTTCAAAATATTAAAAATTATCGGAACATGTGGTTATATTGAATAATAAAAAAATAAATAAAAAATTCGACTGACCTTTTCTAACTTCCACGTGCATCTTCTCTATATGTTTAACAAGGCTAGTCTGATCAGAGAATATTTGATAACACGCGGCCCATTTGCACTGCAGATTTCCCGAACTAGTTATCGGCGCATCATCACACTCCTCTTCACTCTCCGAAACGTCGGCACTCGTCTCTGCACTTTGGACATTATCCATAGACACATTCAAATTAGTCCTTGTATTTTCACAATACTCAATATTTAACAACTGACTATTGAAACTAGCAGTAAAATTATCAATCGTTCGATTGTTTGTACACGAACTTAGAAACGGGTCACTAGATGTCCCTAGGATCGCTTCTTTTTGCGTTAATACAACTTGATTACTGCTCAAACATGTTTGATTGTTTGATTGATTTGTTTCTTCCAATGTGTAGTTTGAACTAACTGCTGATAAGTTATTGTTTACTGGTTTAACAGATAGTAGATGTCCATATGTTGCTGCTTTGTTGTCGGTATCGGTGCTATAACATTGCAAACTTGTCGATGGACAGTTACGAATGTAATTTGAAAATTCGCAGCTTTGAACACCAATTTTAGAACTGAAATTATTCTCGAATGAAGGTAACTTCTCTAGTTCGCTATTTTCATCACAGTCATTCAAGTTCACACTTACTTCGTCTTCTGGAAGATCTAAGTCTTCTGTTGAGAAAACATCGAAATCGAAACTGTTATTCGATAGATCTGTCTCGAATTTTAAATTTTCTTCTATCAGATCAAAACTGTCTGATATACTATCAGGTAAATTTTCGCTTGAGTTTTCATTTAGATTTAATGGAGATAATTCCGATAGAGAAATTTCAGAATAAGTTGGTGATGAAAATGGCTTGAATGGTGGTGGAATAAAAAATGGATTCTGCGTGTTGTTTTCCTCTATACATTTCTGATTTTCATTATTTCCAGATGGTTTTTCAATAGAATTTTCTATATCATTAAATAATTCATTTGTATTTTCTTGATACCAGTCTATATTAGCCGAATCAAAAAAGGCATTCGAGAAATGTTTTTCTAATTTTAATTGCTCTTCAATAGATATATTTGGAGATGTTTTATTCATAATTGGAACATTTTGATAATCACTGGTGTAATTTGTTTGACAGTTATCAACTACTTTATGATTATCAACCGTTCCATTGTTGTACACACACATTCCATTGTTTTGAAAATGGTTATCATTTGTTTTCATTGTTACATAATACGTGTCTTTTGTTTTTGAATCATATCTTTGAGTAAGTTTTGCATTGTTGATAAAATTATCATTAACTGGATAGTACTCCTGAGGATTTACTTGTTGGAAGTCGAAATAGTTGAGGTTCTCGACAGTAGTGGGTGTGAGCTGATCAAAAGTTTGCGCGAACGTTGTCATTGTTGGACTGTTCTGTGGGGTAATGTCGGGCAAAGTTGTCACGGCAGGATTGATGTAAGATGTAAATATCATGTTTTCTAAATGCATCTATAAAAGTAAAATACATATGTACCTATATTTTAAACGCAGGTCAAAGTTGTTTCATAAAACACATAAGGTGTAGAATTTTTTTTTTAATCAAAAATTGAAAACAGGTTTGAAAGGCTATTTAATGATTTTATAAATTTAAAAAATAATCAAAATATATTTTGCTTTAATAAAAAACTAATAAAATAATATTACCTTTTTCAAAATCACACGATAAATATATTTATAACACCATCACAACTTTTTTTTAAGTATAACTGTTTTAAAATAAATATAAACTATCGTAGTAACAGCCCAAACTTTTATTGGTTCCGATAAAAAAGTCATAAAATATTTATTTAATATTTTTTTATCTGCGTAACTACTATTATTTTATTATAGGTTAACAAAATAACTATCTAACAAAACATATTTTTATTATATTTACAACACATATCACATGTCTTATGAAATATTAAAAATTGTCTTATTTCTTCATTCACTATAAAATTAATTTAAAAAAAATATGTAACATTTAATTTAACATTAATGTCAAAACACTTTAAAAAATTAAAAAATTATTAAAAATAAAATATTCGTAATTTTTAACCGACGTCTTTTCACACCAAGTCTTCAACTTATAATAATTAATATTTCTGTAAGCATGTGTATATATTTTTAAGATTCTACAAAAGCATATCAACACATTAATTATCATACATATTTTTAAATAAAGGACAGATATAATGTTCCAATAAGAATTATATATAACTATCTCTGTTTAACAAATACAGACATTATGAAAGCGTCGTTCGGAATTATGTAAAAGCTTTTGAAAAAAGATACCATATGGTTAAAAATATGATAGTATTATGTTTGTATCCTTGTTTAATTATTTATTAGTGTTTGATATAAAAAAATATTCTTTTAATGTCCAAATAAAAAATTTAAATTAATTATACATATTTTCATTAATAACTTGAATATGTATTTACAGTGGCGTCACTAGGGGGGTGCGGGGGGTGCGGACCGCACCGGGTGACACCACCACAAGGGGTGACACCCAAATGCAAAACGTCACTTTAGTAGTAGTATTGTATAAAAAAAGGTAATCAGAATTGAACTGTGTGCTCAGGGGGTGACACCCAAATTCCAAAGATGTATAATTTTTGGGAATGACTAAAAAAAAGGTCATCAAAATTGAACTGCTCAGGGGGTGACACCATGATTTACCGCACTGGGTGACACCAACCCTAGTGACGCCACTGTGTATTTATATAAAAAATAAATATAATATTTACATATTATTTAATAAAATATTTGTGTAAGTGCATAGTAGGGTGGCCCTTAATTTACTTATTTTCGATTTCTTTAAGGTCACCCCCCAAATTTCTTAAAGATACGAAAAAAATAATGTATACACAATTTTAAAGTGAATTTTATTAACACGTGCCACAGAGCGATCGAATATTAACACGTAAAATGTATTTGATTTTTTCAATTTTTCTTTAAACAGCTGTATCTTTGTGAAAATTGAATGGATTTTCATGTCTCCGAAAATTTTTGGTAAGAGAATTACAGTCCCCTAAAAAACAATTTTGGAAAAAATCTTCGGGGAGCTATAACTCTCTTAAGAAAAAATTTTAAATAATGTTTTTTGCTCAAAATAATTCCTTCAACCTACTGTTGAAGTTTGGCACATCAATTTTGAATTATCCTGAATTATTAAATTTTAGGCTTCTTTCACTTTTTTCGAAATATCTCAAGGAATAGTGGGAAGCGATAAAAAATCGAATAAAAGGTATAAAAATTAAAAAGTATCAGCTTTAAAATGCGTTTTAGATCACCAAAATCCAATCAATTTTCACAAAAATACAGTTGTGTAAAGAAAAATTGAAAAAATCAAATGCATATTACGTGGTAATATTCGATCGCTCGATGGCACTGGTTAATAATATCCAATCACTTTAGAAAATGTTATGTATTATTTTTTCGTACCTTTAAGAAATGTGGGGGGGAGGGTGACCTTAAAGAAATTCGAAAATAAGTAAATTAAGGGCCACCTAAGATAGATACATTTTATATTTATTATATCTTCCGGGAGCTTTAATTACCCGGATCGTACTTATATTAATATTATTACACTTCTCACTATTTTACTTTATTAAAGAATTTAAGTATATGTATATCTCAAAAGACAAAATAGTGGCAATTCTAGAAAGTGGGGGAGGGCTTGCTTCAAAATAAATTAATAATGCAACTATTATCACCTAAAAATTTGATTATGTTTTATAACCATATTTATTGACAATAAGAACCGTATTCATGATTTTTTTCTAATCTGCAATATAATAATAATAATAATTAGCCTAATGAAAACCGAATTAAAGTTTAATATTTATATCGAGGAAATACGTACCTGAAAATATAAAGGAGGGGTGCACCTTATTTAGTAAATTTTTTAACGCCGTCCTTAAAATATTCCTAAATACGACCGTGATAGTGCTATATTATTTGATTTAAATATATTTTTTTAAATAGGGTAGACCGAGGCGAATCGGATCAATTTGACTTTGAGGTTAAAAAAATACAACTTCTGTCAATGAAATATTATATTTATTAATTGAATTGTAATCAGTATTCATTCTACTTAACGTTGTACAAACTTAAAATTATACAGTACTTCAAACTTCTTTTCTGTAAACAAAAAACTGAACATCGAGAATTATCCGATTTTCACCCCAAATCTTGGGGCTAATCGGATCTAACATTTATCATAAAAATATAGAAAACTCTTATAATAACAATAAGTTTATAATCATACATAAAACTAAATAACATCTTAATTATGAGATCAGACATCACATAAATCAGTTATTGGCACATAAATCACAAGTATATGGTCTTTTGTTACCTCTTCTATCAGCACAGTTTTCCTTGCGCCATTTTTTACTTGCACTACACACAAAAAAACTGTATTGGACCAAGAAAATCTTGTTGTGTATATAACGAAAACAATATTTTCTTAATATAAGAAAAGTACTCTTAATCCAACTACATTATTTCTTCGTCCAAGAATACTATAGTTGGTTTAAGAATATATTTCTTATCTTAAGAAAATATTGTTTTCGTTATACAAAACAAGGTTTACTTGGCTTAAGTAAACCTTTCTACCTGTGTACACTAAATCCAGTCCTCTGTTGGCAGGTGTACATATTTTTCTGAATAAAAAATGCAGTGCTAATCTCTCTGCCCTTATTTTTTATTCCTGGTCTAGCTTTATTTAATTGTTTTTAATCTCTCTCTTATTTTTATTTTGATCAGATTCGCTCTGTGATCTGATTTGCCTCGGTCTACCCTACATATATCATATTATATGATCACATATAAGTACATATAAACGTGTTTAAACTAGATTGAATTTGATGTACCCTACTTTTTACAATTGATAAGAATATTTTTGCTAATAAGTATTTAACATTATACTGAATTTTTTTTAATCCTTTCATACTTTAATGAATGTTATGATAAAAAATATTATTTTCTTGCATCATTTAATATAGTAGTTTTTCAGTGGTAAAAAATGTATGAGTGCATACCTACATATCTCGATTGTATATGGTATGTATTATTTGCTGTTGAAAGGCCATAGGGAGATAAGGATGCTAAAATTGCCCCCGGGCTTTTCTGAACGATATTTTCAGGGCATGTTTGTACTATAATAGTACATCGATTTTGAAATTTTTAGACCTCAAAATCAATGGGGTTCCGAGTAAAAATTAAAAAAGTCGAAAACAGAAAAACATTTTTTTCTCTTAATTGGCTGCACCGATTTGAATGAAATTTTTATGGTAGTCTGATATCTATATAAGCACTCTTTAAAAAAATAATCAACTGTATAGCTTTGCATTATCATAGGAAAAAAAATATTTTTTCAGAAAAATATTTTTTTCTATTGTTTTCCTAAAGAGTACAATTCTGAAAATATTTTTTTCGAATTCTCCATCAAAAAACACATAAAATATATTTTTTTCATATTTCTCCTAGAGGTACGCCATATCGAAAAAAAATAAATACTGCGAAAAAGTTGTATTTCCCGTTCATTTAACTACAGTGCCCGAACGGCCCGAACACTGTGTCAAAGTTCAATGTTTCATTTATTAAAACAAATAGAAGAAAACTTTAAATGCAAAAGTTGTTAGGTTGGAGAAGCAGCAAATTTTGAAAATAGTTACATTTATACAGTGTGTCCCATAAGTGCGTTACAAATAAAAGTTGTGTTTTTTTTTTTTTAATACAAAACATACTTTCTTAATTGATAATATAAAAGTATTAATTTTTCTGGGTACTTTGATACAAGCATATGTGGAATTATACAGAGCGGTTTAGAAATATTGACCATTTTTGTAAGAAAATTGGAATATTTTCAACACGTATTTTTCTAATTACAAGTCTTTTATTTGTTCTTTGCTAGAAGTAATTTTAGCATATGCTCTATTATTGTGATATTACCTACATCAAACATGTGCAAAATTATAGTCTATGTACAGGATGTATCAAAACTCTGAACCTAATTTTTTTCAAAATTTTCAAATACAACATCTCGTATATTTTTACATAAATAATATGTTTTACATTGTCTATTAACAACAAAAATGGATGAAAACACCTACAAACTCTAACGGCCTCATCACAATGACAACATATTTTAAACACCATAATGAATTGGCAACAATGAACAATTAAAACGTTATTTTTAAATTATAATATACCAACAATAACAGAATCAAATAGAAAAAAAATATTATTGCAAAAGTTGTAAAAAGGTCAATTTTTCACAATAAAATTAGTATTTATTTTTATTTCCTTAAAAAAAAGTTTTTTCATAGATTAAATCATCATTCCGGAAGAACAAAATAAGAGGTTTACAGGTTAGGTATTTCCCAATCAAATAACCTGTAAAAATTACTCTTTAGTACTAAAGTTATTATTACTGACTAATGGTAATTGATATTCAGTTATCATGAATTAGTAATAATAACTTTAGTACTAAATAATCATTTTTCTATGTTATTTAATTGGGAAACGGATTGGGAACTACAGGATAATCCTTCGGTTAGGATTTATTTTACCTTTTTTATAACGATGGCGAATTTTTTTTTACACAACTTAACTGTATATGTATAATAATGTATATAGTTAAAAGAACAGGAAATACAATTTTTTCGCAGTATTTATTATTTTCATTGTGGTGTAACATTAAAAAAATATTTTATGTGTTTTTTAAGGATAAACTCGAAAAAAAATAACTTCATAATCGTATTTTTAGATTATCAATTAAGAAAGTATGTTGTGTATTAAAAAAACACAACTTTTATTTGTAACGCACTTATAGGACACACTGTATAAATGTAACTATTTTCAAAATTTGCTGCTTCTTCAACCTAACAACTTTTGCATTTAAAGTTTTCTTCTATTTGTTTTAATAAATGAAATATTGAACTTTGACACAGTGTTCGGGTACTGTAGTTAAATGAACGGGAAATACAACTTTTTCGCAGTATTTATTTTTTTTCGATATGGCGTACCTCTAGGAGAAATATGAAAAAAATATATATTATGTGTTTTTTGATGGAGAATTCGAAAAAAATATTTTCAGAATTGTACTCTTTAGGAAAACAATAAAAAAAAATATTTTTCTGAAAAAATCATTTTTTTTCCTATGATAATGCAGAGCTATACAGTTGATTATTTTTTTAAAGAGTGCTTACATAGATATCAGAATACCATAAAAATTTTATTCAAATCGGTGCACCCAATTAAGAGAAAAAAATGTTTTTCTGTTTTCGACTTTTTTAATTTTTACTCGGAACCCCATTGATTTTGAGGTCTAAAAATTTCAAAATCGATGTACTATTATAGTACAAACATGCCCTGAAAATATCGTTCAGAAAAGCCCGGGGGCAATTTTAGCATCCTTATCTCCCTATGGCCTTTAAAAGCTTGGAATTTATTATTGAAAAAGAAAAAATAAACAGTAACAATTTCTCCATACACTGAAAGTTCTGTACGATTTTTTTTGGATTGTAGAAAAGAAAAATATTTAATGCGAATTTATTTTCACATTAATGGGTCGCTAATTCTAAAACATATTATGTTATAGTTATACATAAATGACACAATTTGTTGAAAATGTATTTATGTTATTAAATCTTTTAGCTGAAAAAAAAAAGATTAATCATTTTAATATATGTACCTAGGACCTATATAAAGTAACCGTAGGGCCTCGATGTAATGAGCAAAATGGGATAAAGTCATGTAGAAATCTATTTATTATATAAACAAAGTGTACCTATAGGCTTATAGAACGCATATATTAAAAAATGCCTGTAAATTTTAAAATAATTATCATCAATTACAAAATCAATATGAATATTAGCAAAATATTATTAAAATCTCTTTCAAACGACGCAATTTATTATTCGGCAAAATTAAATTTTTATTTGAGAGCTTATTGCTCTATAAAATAAAAATGTTTGTTAGTGGAATTCCACTTATTCGAAATTTTATGTATAAATCTAAAGTTTAATTTTGTCAAAATATGCAGTTTCCTCCTTCATGGATTGCAAACTCATCCATCAGAGGCATAGACAGAGAATGGATCGCGCATTAGACTCGAAAACAGAGTCGTTCAAAGGAAAGAGATGAAAAATAGTTTAAGATATACTCGTCTTTATTTAAACAGGAGTGTCTATTTCAAAATTCTTAGAAAAAGAGATAGATGTATCTGTAACTCCGCCGCATCTCTCTCACTGTTTTGAAGTAATGTTACGCCATTATGTTAATACAGAATGCGCGATCCATGCTCTATATCTATGATCGGAGGGGTTAAAAATGCGTAATAATTTTCAATTTTCTTAATTCTAAATGAAAAAAGTAGGTTATATTAATGAAGAATAGAGACAGGAGTGTAAACTCGAGTGGAGGGGGTACGTCGAAAAACGGAACCTGGAGTGGGCGGTCCACATTTTTCGGACCTCTGCGCGGAAGTAAGAAATTTACTTTGAGCGCAGTAACCACTCCGTACCTTGCGGTACGCACACAACTATACGGTTGCGCAGTCAACTACTGCACAGAGGTCCGAGCACGAGAGACCACCCTCTTCGGGGGTCATATTTTGACACATAAAATTGTATTACAAAGTTACAAAGATTACACTCCTGTCTCTATTCTTCATGGTTATATTATATCGAAGCTAAACTGTTTAATTAAATAAATGAATCACACTGTCTACTCTACCATTCTTTCTAGATGTGTAGATGTGACAATAATAAAAGATTAAGCTTTAATTTATTTGAAATCTTTGAAATATTTCCGGACCTTCAGGATTCTCACGCTTCTTCACCCCTGTCAGTAGTTCTGATAAATTACGTACTTTTTCGAACTAAAAAAATTGCTCATCGTATGTAGGTAGTGGTGTAAGAAATTAAAAAAATAAATAAAAATTAATGAGAATTAATGTACATTTTCCAAAAAGAAAGTTTAAAAAGGCGACAATAATTTGGAGATTATTCATTACATCCTGTAAACCAGTCATACTAAATCGGTGAAATATACAATAGACAAGTGAATCACTTGAACCAATTATTGATGTTAAAATGCAATTATTGTGAGGCTGTTGTTGAGTTAGGAATTCACCACATGTTAAATGAAATGTGTTTGGTGAAGTTTTTTATTCGTATCCAGTAGGCAAGGGTTTTTTCTGATTTGAACATTAATTGTCTGCATTCTGATTGGTCGATTGCGCGTGGCCAAGACTGTCTGACATACACAAATGGATTATTTATTTACAGGTGGTTATTAAGTTTTCAAATGCTGTTATATTGTATTGCTTTCTCGCCATATCTAAAGGATAGTGGAAGCTATATGGTCATTTATAAAAGCATAGAAAAAATTGTGTTTTTCGAACGATTTCAAAATTTCCACTTGAACTTTCCGTTTAAGATCAACATAAATTATTTTATTTCCGTGCCGGTCTGTGTGTCTGTTTGATTGAATCCTTCTCACACTCATCCTTAATATATATAAAGCTCAACGTCTGTCTGTCTGTCTGTCCGTTAGTGCGCTTATCACTCGAGAACCACTTATCCGATTTACGTGATTTTTTTTTAATTCATAGGTACATTGTCTGGCCAGGTTATAGGCTATATTTTGTTACGTTAGGTAACATAACAACTAAGCAGTGACGATAATAGTAAATCAAGTCGGAAAAAAATTGCCGACGGCGCGCTGTTTTGCAATACGCTGCCTAAACCGTTGAATATAGAACAAAATAATGTATTTTAACCTAACCTAACCTAACATTAGTTAGCTCCCTCCCCCAAATGAGGTCATTCGCGCGTCGTCGTCCTCCTCCTCGTCGTCGTCGTCGTCGTCGTCGTCGTCGTCGTCGTCGTCGTCGTCGTCGTCGTCGTCGTCCTCCTCGTCGTCTTCGTCGTCGTCGTCGTCGTCCTCCTCGTCGTCTTCGTCGTCGTCCTCGTCGTCGTCGTCGTCGTCCTCGTCGTCCCCTTCTCGCCCCTCTCGTCCCCCTCTCGTCCCCCTCTAACTAACCTAACCTAACCTAACCTAACATAACCTAAGCTCCCCCTCCCCAAATGAGGTCATCCGCGCGAACGCCCTTAAACCTAACCTAACCTAACCTAACATAAGTTAGCTCCCTCCCCCAAATGAGGTCATTCGCGCGTCGTCGTCCTCCTCGTCGTCGTTGTGTAGAATCAAAAGTGCTACAATAAAGTCCGCGACACCATATGTCTAACTTTTATATTTAAGCCACAATGACTGCTTTTATGTTACAAAGAAAACATAAAAGAAAATATTTGGGTTCGGTTTACATGGAGTTTTGACCTGCAAAACTTTAATCCTTATTGAAATAAATGATTTCATCGTCATAAGTACTTAATGTAGATATAATTTGCCATTTACAGCATCCAATTTGGTGGTATAGTTTAGGAAATAACATTAAATAAGTTTTATACGGTATATATTATTAATAACGCGCGAACTAAATACGCCGGTGCCGGTATTCGATTTCCCTCGGCTCGGCCGTTGTCATTTGACCGTCAGTTTTGTTTCAATAATTAAATTTAAATTTAAGTGTTGTTTTTATTATTACAATAATAACTAATCGTGTTTGTACTTAATTTGTACTTAATGCGAGCGAAGCCGCGTGGGTACATCTAGTATATTATAAATGACCGCGGAACTGATTTTAATGAAACTTGATTCGTTAGTTAGGTCTGGCTTGTAGAAGGTCCTATTGTAAAATTTTATAGAATCTTTTTGTAGTTCATTCAATTTTTATGCACAACCCACTAAAGGTGGTAGCGCTTAGGCGGCTATTACACTATCAAATAAATATGTCAAAGATCTTTGACAAAGATTTGATCATATATTAAATTATAAGTAATTTCGTAGCCGTCCATGAACACTTTTCAGTCGCCATTTTGATTTATCCATCAAAAAACTTTGATCAAATATAAGAAACTGGCATTATCTATGATAATAGAAATATTATGAAGGTAAATATAACGTAAATATTATAAAAGTTGACGTTTTACACTGTCACATTTCTTTGATCAAAGAAATTTTATCACATTTCTTTGATAGTGTAATAGCCGCCTTATACGAGTATGCTCGATTTTCCGTCCGTCCGCCCGTCTGTCTATCTTCCACCGCGAGATCACGGCCCCCTGACCACCTAGATACCTCGGGTTTTCACTAAATGGTAGATCTGTGGCTCTAATTTAGCCTATTTTAGGAATTTTTCCGGCCATGATCCTCCATCCGGATAGGCATAATGTCCATTTTTCATACAAAATTTATCGTATATGGCTAATATGGCTTCATGTAGCTCGTTGGACTCGGGATTGATTCACGAATCGATTGGCAAGGGTATTTTTTGAGTTGTGTCCATCATGTGGGTTGCACGGCAACACCCACGTGTGGGTTTTGATAAATTTTTCTAAGTAGGTATAAGAAAAGTCATTATAAATTTTGCTATAAAAATTCCCTTACGAAAATTTGTCTCGCTTTCTAAAATTGTAGACACCAGCAATTGCAGAAAAAATTAGATTTTTATTGAAATTGTTAAAAAATAAAATATCGAATTAATAATTTCTCATAAAATTATACAAAAATGAAAATGTGAGCATTCATCAAATTAGATTATTAAATAAAAATGTTCGTTTAATAACACCCTTCGGTGAATTTAGCTCAAGAAAATATTGTGCAATTACTTGGCGGATAGTTTTTACAAATAACGTTGTAATAAAAAATAGCCATAAAGTCTACAAAAATCTAGAGAAGCCTCTAGATATAATTATATCTTTTTTTATTATTTATTTGTTTGTTAAGGTAGAAATAAACTACAGTAACTAAACACTATAGAATAAATCAGGGCTTCGAACCGGAACTGAACCGAAAACCGGAAAAACCGTTATTTTTTGTCGGAACGAAAACCGGAACCGAACCGAAAAAAATATCGGTTTTTTCGGTTCGGTACATTTTATACGCGCGTTTACATGATCTTACTCCACACTTCAATTGTCGTTCAATTATTGTCCAATTGGCGTTTAGTTGTCGTTCGCGCAACACGTCTTACGTTTTGGTTCTTCGGCTTTGAACTATTTATTTTGAGTAAGCATTATTATAAAAAGAAAAAAAAATTACCGAAAAAATAGATTTTCCTAAAAAATAATATATTTACTATTTGCTATTTGCATCTATACGTTATCTTGATTTCCTTTTGTATTTTGTCATGTAATTTTTTCCTTAATTCTCACGTGAAACAATAAACTAATTTTCAAATACTTCTAGTTCTAATTATTTAATTATTATACCTTTAATAAATTATGAACTAACATTATTTATACTTTATAATATTGTATCAATTCATCTAGCATGCTCTTTACGAATAGTACCTACATACTAGAGTACATACTATTACGTGGCACCGGACTATCATACAAGTACCATAAAATGTTCTAAATTATGGTAGAAAAAAAATTAAATACAATTTATTTTTTTTTAATTAATCACCCGGAACTGAACCGAAAACCGGAAAAACCGTTATTTTTTTCGGAACGAAAACCGGAACCGAACCGATATATATTTTTTCACTCGGAGCGGAACGAAAACCGAAGCCCTGGAATAAATACTTTAATAATATGTTTGTGTTCGTATAACAAGACTTTCAAGACAACCTGTATAAACAGCGCTATGTCATCATCGACTTACACATTTTTTTATATTGTGGACATTTTTTCGTCATCAATGTTTTTCTTGCTTGAAGACCGTTAGAAACCTGACACCGTGCATATAACTTTACTTGGATAACTTTTTTTCTGTCGTAAAAATGTATATAATTCTTTTAAAAAGTCAACTAACTTCTGTTCCTGATTATATAACAGATTAAGGAATGTTAAATGTGTATCAGATGGGGGTGGGTATTGAAAACTACCGGGGTTAACCTTAAATAATAAAACAAAGAAGGGTCGAGCTTTCAAGTTAACGCAAAAAACGACTTAATGGAATTTGTATTTGAGACATAAGCGCTTATTTTAGCTCCTGTTTCTTGTTTTAAATATGTATTATTGTATTTTATTATTATTTAAATTTGTGCAGCGGTTTTTAACCTTCTCAACGTCCCGGAAAATTTTAAATTATAAAAAAAATCAATAAAATATGTATATCAGTCGATATAGTTTTTTATCATCAGGTAGATCAAGGTAGGCCATTCGCCCCATCTCTTTGGAGACACATTCTATGACAAAAAAAAAATACTGAGAAGAGGGGTGGGGTAAACGACAGCATTTTTTTTAACTTTCGTAAATTAAAATTAAATTCATAAGTTTGTACATTTATTGTATTACAAGAACGGCTCTTGTCTTACATGTTTTCGTGATTTTTAAAATTTTCTGCTTTTCATTGATTTCAAAATTAAATTATACATAACTACGCAAATTAACAGTACTAAAATTATCAGCCATTAAAAAAATGTAAACAAACACACCCTTACGAGACTAACGACATGACATTTTTCATACTCTTCTATTTTTTTCAACCCCTTTCACAAAAAAACAACCCTTAAAATGTGTAAAGTGCCTTAACCTAAAATAATCCCTTTTTTATAAAGTCAGCAAGTGTCTCAAATGAAAAAAATGGGATAGTTGAACTGCCACACAGGTGCATCTGAAAAAAAGACACCAACAGTTCGTATACTGTTTAGATAAGAGTGTAAGAGAGACAGATATATCAGACATGTAATTTAATTCCTATATTTGTCTCATTTGGAACATATGTTAAATATTAATTATACGACAACTTGAAAAATATTGTGTTTAGATATGTTGGAGACATTTCAATGGTTTTTATATATCTGGAATCCATTGGATACTGTGAGTTATAGATTATTAGTGTTGATTTATTTGTATTTTAACAGCTAGAGACTTTTGATATTCTATATGTCTGTAAACCAGAAATAAATCCTTTTAAATAACTACCATGAGTAAAAATGCATTGAATTACGTAGCTAGTATACACGCGCCCATACGGAGTACGTATGTATTTTACGTCCATAACAGACACATATAGCGAATAAATATTCCATCTGCGATACAATACGCACCCGCTACGGGTACAGAACGCAGGGAAGATACAAAAAGATTTTTTTATTGATAAAAAAATTAAACATTAACTTTTTTTTTGTTTTTTCGTTCGCAGACCTAAAAAGATGCTAGAGAGGTCATTGTACCCAGGTCCAGTCTTAATGAGATTTTTACCCCCCCCCCCTCACTATATCTATTTAAGTCTTCAACAGTGATTAAAAAATTTCGTTTTTTTATTACAGTGGAAAAATCAATGATTATAATTATAGAATGTTTACGATAAACGTTTTCTATAAAAGGTTCTAATTTTTAATCCCTACATCGGAATTTAAACTTCTCATTGACAAAGAATTTCCAACCTTTTCGTAAAAAACTATTAGTTGCTTTATCGTTTCCAAATTACAAAGTTTATAAATATTTTTTTATTTAAGCATTTTACTTCCATGTTCGAAGAAATGGAAGTATTGTAATACCGTCAAAAAATCATGTCCGAAAAAAAAGCAGATTCTGATTGTACTAACTTCAAAACGTAAAGAAAAGTTAATTTCCGCATGGCGGCTGTGCGTGTGTCTGTGTGTGTGTCTGTGTGACTGTGTGTGTGTATGTGTGTGTGTCTGGATGTAGAATTTTCTTCCGTGTACGATAACTACTGTAGATATGCACCGATTTGAATTATTTTTTGGGAAAATGTTTGCCTCAGTGAGTACTCCAGACCTATTGATTTTGGTGCTAATCGGATTAGGAGTTTCCGAAATATTCGAAATTTTGTACCTATTATCGTCTGAAAAGTGAGTATTATCTCACCAATTTTGATAAGACTTGGTACACTTGTAGTTCAATCCAATCTAAGGGGCACTTATTTCATAAACGTGCCGGAAAAGCCACTGAAGGGGTGAAAACCACCCTCAAAATTTTAATTTTAAATACTATTAAATTCATGTTGCCATGGAAACTAACGCAGTTAAATTCAAATGTCAGATAATTATTATTCTACAACTGACATTAGAATATTATAAAACTAATATTTATAATACAAAGGTGAGTTTAATATTAAAAATTATTGTAATAGTATATTATACCACGAGTCAATAATGATAGCTATTATTACCGAGGAATAATTTTCGAACCGAGCCGCGAAGCGGCGAGGGAGAAAAAATTTCCGAGGTAATAATAGCCATTATTGCGAGTAGTATACTGTACTTTATCTACGACTATTTTAATTACTTTAATAAAACACAACTGAATACAAGAAATGCAAACACAAAGCACAAGCATTTTTGTTATAATTTCAAATTAATATAAATTAAACAATACCATGGAAACAAAATACACAAACTCTGTGGTGTCCAAAAATATTAAAATTAGTAATATTACAGTTAATAAACTGAACAAGTTTTGTACTATCAACAACTTTACTAGAATTTTTATCAATCTCAATACAAATACACAAATACTAGGTGTTTTATTTGACAGTCGTAAATACATTTTTTAGTCTTAAAGTTTGTGTATTTTGTTTCCATGGAATTATTTAATTTGAGGAATTTTCTGATTGGTGCATTAGAGGGCAATAATGATTTAGAGGGCAATAATGACCATTATTGCCCTCCAATGCACCAATCAGAAAATTTCTCTTTCGTCATAGTTCCCTCTGAGATTAATATATCGCATTATATAGTAAAAACAACGTATGTAATGTATGTATTATATATAAGTCGTGGATAAAATATATTACAGAACATGGAAGTCATGTATGGTTCTCCATACCGATATTTTACTATGGAATTTCGCCCTGCCTGCCCTCTCATCTAAAAGCCGGTACTGATTTATCCCCTGGTAAATTAAAATATATTGGTCATAGACAAAAAGACATAGTGTAATATTTTTCCAAAAAAATGAGAGAGATGCGGTGGCGTTTGGGATATATCTCTCTTTTTCTAACATATCGGTCACAGACAAAAATACATAGTGTAACATTTTTCAAAAAAAGTGATAGAGATGCGGTGGCGTTTGGGATATATCTATCTCTTTTTTTAAGAAGAATGAAATAGTTACTTCTATTTAAATAAGGACAAGTATATCCCAAAACATTTTCTATCTCTTTCTTTTGACAATCTGTTTTCGAGTCAGGTGCGCTGTCCCTGCTTTGTATTTTGATGGAAAACTCGTTCAGAATCCTAAATCTACTATACTAATCAAAAATTACAAATCGAATCATTTTTGTATATTATAAATAAAACCGATTAATTTCTTTTAAAAACTGCATATTACAAATGTATTAAAACTATGAATCAACACGAAAAATTAATATTGCATATGTGTCCATCTCTAAATTCCAAGAAAACTATAATATACATACATACATTAAAATACATATGTAACTTATAACAGTGTCATAAAGGTACATAATAGCTGTTACATGCGAGCACTCGATATACACAAATGCAGAGCCTACTATGCTGAAAAACAAAATGCTATATTTAAACTAGCCAATGGTCTCCCGCATTTGTTTGAAATGTGCAACACAAGAAAAAATTCATCTTCGAAAAAAACATCGTGGAACGTGATAATTGTCGCGTTTACATGAGTGCTTAGGTCGTTAATTATTTTATATATTCTTATTGTCAGCCAAAAATCGGAAAACATATGTAATTATATAAAACATGTAAAAGTCATAGTCCAAGAGGTGAGCGCCAAAATTTGCAACTACTTTCGAAAAGCTGATTTTTTGATATTACGTCACATTTGTGGTGTAGATATACAACCTGCCGTCAGTCAGCATAGTTTTGTTAGCGTTTGGCGCGGGGGTGGTTTTAACTTTGTAAAAAAAACTATACACGTTACAACTACTTTCTAAAATCTGAAAATTTATTTGTAAGCAGTATACTAAGTAAGTAAGTCATAGTCAGTTATCAAAAGCTTGTAACCGGGCGCGTCAGCAGCGCGTTTAACTAAAAAAAATCTATACATCGTGAAAGTACTTTCTAAAATATGAAATTCGGTATAAAAGTTAGGAATATTAGTATTATTAAAAAAATAGTCAGTCCGAATTTTACCTTAACAAATGCCGTCAGCAGCTGATTTACCACCCTCGCGCCAAACGCTAACGAAACTAGCTGACTGACGGCAGGTTGTAGGTATATCTACACCACAAATGTGACGTAACATCAAAAAGTCAGCTTTTAGAAAGTAGTTGCAAATTTTGACGCTCACCTTCCCGACTATCAATGCGAATACTTCGAAAAAAGGTTATAGTTTTTTTTTTTTTGCTGTGAATTTCATACTCGTTTAACTTCCCAAGAATCACTCATATCTCTAGTAAAGTAGCTTTGTCTACCCATGATGACATATGTAGGTATATTCACTCTTAAAATTCCCGATTTTGTTATTTAACACCCTGTAAATATATCGAGATTGTGAGTTTTATTGATTTTTTCGAAGATCTCAAAAATTATTGCAACGATTTTGACGAATTTTTCCTAAAGTATTCATTAATTACACTATCTCATTAGAAGGTTAAACGATGCTTTAATTAAGTATCGATCATATTATGAGATATATCAGAATCCTATATGGATTTCATGTAAAGGGTTCGATGAGTTCTATATAAAAGTTTACATCGTATTTTCTATAAATAAAACTTTAGTATAATATTTCTGATTTATAATGTTTTCAAAATGTAAACATAGTATATAAGGGCATTATTCTCTCGCCTCATAACTACAAAAGTAATAAGAACGATTGTTTTTTGTCACTGCTGACGTTTTTTTATTCAAACACTCGCGCGTCTTGCACGTGTGCAGTGCTGCCGCCTGATGATAAAAAAACATACCAGCATCACGTCCACTGCTCGCCATCTTGGTTGTAACATAACCTCAAAAAAACATACGACTATTTATTTAATGTGATGCGTTTTTTATTGTACACATATGAAACTACTGGTGTATTACATTTGCAAATAATTATGAATGAACATAAATAAGCAAAAGAAGTCTGGACATGTCCATATAAACTATGTAATTTGAATAACTCAGTTATAATATTTGCTTTTTATTGTTAACGCCATCTTGAGCGCCATCTATATTTTTATTGTTTTGAAAATCTATATTTCCGATATTTTCTTTAAAATTGCAATATTAAAATAAATGATTTAAAATACAAAATAGAGTAAAAGTCCGAAAAACCGAAATTCGGATATCGAAGCTTTTTAAAATTCCAAACTTCTGTTTTTATCAATTCTCTATTTATATTTTGTTTGAGATATTTAAATTGAGACAATCAAATATCTCAAAAACCAAGTTATTTCAGGGAAAAATGTTTGGTACAAATGTACGAAAGTTTCAAAATAGAACGGGGAAATCCAATGGAAGTAGATTTTTTGATTTTGAGTGGGGGTTTTAAGGTCATTTTGGGATCAACTTCATTTTTTTAAATGAAAATCTTTATATTTTTTTACATATTCGTATCTTACAGAAAAAAAGAAACAACTATCTGAGAAGTTTTTTCAAAATCCTCAGTTTTAACCTATCTTTTTTTTAGAAAAAAATTAATAGGTAGGTAGTAGTAGGTAGGTACCTATTAAAAAAAATCTTTTACAAAATACTAAAATTAAAAAAAAAACATTTTTTTAAATTTAATTGTTACTTAAGCAAGTATAGTTAATAATTATAAATAATAACTTCGAATTTTTTTAAAAATAAATAAATAAATAAATTGATTTAAAAAAATGCCCCTGAATTTGAGAATTTTGAAAAACTTCTCAAGCAAAAGTTGTTTCTTTTTTTCTGGAAAATACGAATACCTATGTAATAAAAGAAATAGGTTTCCATTAAAAAAAATTTAAGTTGACCCCATAATGTCCTTAAAACTTACATCCTTAAAATTTTACATCCATTGATTTTCCCCCTTCTAGCCCTGAAACTTTTATACCAAACATTTTCCCTAAAAAACGTTAATTTTCGAAATATTTGCTTATTTCAATTTAAATAGACAACCCGGTATATGAAAATTTTTATATGAAAAATGGACATTATGCCTGTCCGTGGCCGGATGGAGGGTCACCGGAAAAATTACTAAAAGGGGCTAAACTAGAACCACAGATCATTTAGCGAAATCCTGAGATCTCGCTGTCGAAGACAGACGGACGGACGGACGGAAAATCGAGCATATAAGCGCTACCACTTCGTGGGTGCGCTATAAAAAAGGATCGAAAACAGCACCGTAACTACCACCGGAGCAATGCCCTAGTCGAAAAGTATCTCTCTTTGCAGAATTCGACACTAGGAGGAAGCATCGTCATCATCTGGTAAACTATATTTAATATTAAAAATACTATGTACGACATATATATTGTAATCATTTATAAAGGTATGTACATAAAATTTATTTTCTTCTTAATTCAACACCAGGTGCGTAATTAATGGAGAGGGAAGCTTATATTACATATCAATTCAAATCTATATAATCATGAAACTGAATTTTTTATTTATGACCTATGATCCGTAACGTTAACTATGTTTTGATATTTTTCAGTACCTATATTCAAAAATTCTGGATACACGCCTGATTCTAATTTTTGAATTAAATTTTCAACTAATTGTAAAATTTGTTTCCGTGCTGTTAGTAAATTAACTATTAATAAAAAGTGGAACCAATTAGTTAGCTGTCATCGGTACATTAAAAACAATTATATTTTATTTAAATATCTGTAGGTATTTCAGTTAAAAATAAATATTGTTTTAACCCATTGTTATTTGCGAATAAAATAAAAATAAAAATCAATAAACAGGAAATAATTCATTGATGCATACGCAATTTTTTCTCAACTATTCTAAAAATATACCTCAAACTACCAATCTGAACAATGTGTGTTAAAAATAATATCATTAGTAAATACAAAAAAAAATTTATAATCACAGCTGAATAACTGAGTTTCTGTAACAAAAAAGCTTCACAGAAAAAAATGTATTCGGGGCATACGCCACTATCTATGTGGGGGACAATTCTGTTCTATTCTTTACATAATACACAACGCTCAAGACGACAAAAACTGAATATGTGTATATATACAAGGGGTTTATTAATACAAACAATACATCATCGCTCTTAATATTCATGAAAACATTGAAAAAACTTCAACCAATCATTTGGTCAAATATGGTACTTGATTTGATTTAATTTTAACTAAATTATATAAAAGTGAAGCCCAACCATTTTTTACTTTCTTGTTTTAATTTCCAATTTACATGCAGATTATTTAAATTATAGCACAGTACAAAGAAAAAGAAAAGTCGATCTTATTGAAAATTTGAGATGGAAAATTGCTTAATTTGTTGATATAACACTATTTCCTCAATATAATAATAATAATAAAAAATCTTGAAGACATTTTATTCATTTGAAAAATATATCTTCATGTTTATCCAAAAATATTTTAATTTGCCAAATTAATAAATAATTTATTACACAAACTAATGAAACTCTCGAATAAATTAAACATAATGGTTCACACCACCCAACTAGTGAAAGTGCAATTTTCGATATGGTAAATTCAGTGATGTCATTTATAAAGTATTTTTTTGTATTTAAAATATATGTTTTCAATACGAAACAAAATTTTCACCGTGATATGAACATTGTTAGTACTTAGTAATTAGTAATAATATATATTTAACAATAAAATAAACGTGGATATTTCCATATTGGTAAAAAATTTCCATATTAACAAACAACCTCTATCGGAGCAAAATCGATCACGGATTATTTACATTGATCACATTTTTTAACACATAGACAATTTTTTTTCTGTGTATAGGGACGAATTACCCATGTAGACAAACTAGAGGCCTCCGCCTTAAGAGAACCTCCACCAAATCGCTAATAAACTTTGTGTTGTACAAATACAGAACATATCATTATGAAATATACCTATATAAATATAATTTAAATATCATTAAAGAAAGGAAAATTTAAAAATAATAATTAATATTCAAAAACGAGTCCTTAATTTGACGTAACGATACTATATTATAAATGAGAAAGTAACTTTGTCTGTCTGTCTATCTGTTTGTTACCTTTTCACGGCTAAACCGTCCTTGATAAAATTTGGCAGTGAGGTTTGCATTCTAAAGAAAGACATAGGTTACTTTGTATCCCGAAAAATTATTAGATTAAAAATACAAATAATAATGTACTTTGTTCAAAACAGTACATACGGGTGTTATGCAGTGTTTACACCGAAGAAACAAAACTGCAACATCGTGTCTTTTTACAAAAGTGCAATAAACCCCATACATTTTTAAAACACCGTGTTGTTGTTTTGTCTTTTTCAGTGTAAACACCGCATTAGGATGCCACGAATATCCATGTTTTATTTTAGTGCCTAAAAAAAACAACAGAGAACTAATAATTTAAGTACTATACTTAAACTTATACGGTCACAAAGTTTAGGAAAACTTAATTTTTTATTAAACTGATTTTAATATGAAAAAAGCATTGGAACGTAAAGATTTCAAACTTGCCATTTTAGTACCTATATTTTTATATATATGAAAGTGCTTCTAAAATTTAAAATATTATCCTTATCGTGGAAAACATATTAAATTCAAGTGTTAAGCTATTATTTATACACGGAAAAAATATTGTAATAAAAATGACTATGTTATTATGGTACTGGAAGGACGGTTCTGTATTATGGTAAAAATTGCAATGTTCATTAAAATTTTTATTAATATTATAGTAAAATGTAATTTGTAATCTCTACAATTTTACTAATATTCTAATAAAAATTGTAATGAACATTGCAATTTTTACCATAATACTGCATAATAACATTGCAATTTTTACCATAATACTGCATAATAACATTACAATTTTTACCATAATACTGAACCGTCCTTCCAGTACCATAAAGCATAGTAATTTTTATTACAATATTTTTTCCGTTTACTTAGTCTAGTCCCTTGGTTAATATGTCATGGTCAGTGCCGGATTTACCCAATGTGATGCCCTAAGCACTAATCATGTAAAGGCCCCCTTTTTGTAATTTTGACGACCTTTTTTTTATTTTTAGTCATCGCCAAAATTCTGATGACCTTTTTTTTAGTCATCACCAAAATTTTCATTCACATTTCTCACAATTAACTTTTACGCTCGTGCCCCCACAAATCACTTATATGGTGCCCCCAAAAAGCGGGTGACTTAAGCAGTTGCTTCTTTTACTTATTAGTAAATCCGGCACTGGTCATAGTAAATGTGGTCATTGCCAGATTTACAAATTTGCCGCCCGTAGGAAAATACTTTTTGCTGCCCTCTTCTATTGCTGCATCTCAGAAAGGTAATTCGAAAACCATAAACTTAATTTTAATCTGGTAGAACTAAGAAAATAATTTCAGAATTTTCCTTATTTTATCACATCAAAATAAACTGCTATAATAAAATAAAATTTTATAAAAAGATAAATTATAAATTTAAATATTTTTAAAATTATTTCTTATGAACTTTTTAATAAATTGTGATAAAAACATCCTAAACTTTCTTAATATTATTGTTGAAAACCATGTATTCTAGTTTTCTACTTTTTATATTCTTCTTTTTAAAATGCAGATTCCAACTTTCTCTTAATACGCTTGTCCGATAGATGGCACAACTGTACAACAGTGCAATATAGTTAGTATCCAGATATCGAGTATGTGAAGTTTGTATTTACAGAAGTCAAACAATGTAAACAATTTCTTGTTTAGTATTTTCACAAATAAACTGTATCAAATCAATTAATTAATATATTTTAATTAAATATTCATAAAAATTCTATAAAATAAAATGAAAATTAATTCGAAAATATTTATCTTGATTGGAAAAATAGTAATAAGAAAATATGACTGAAGTGCGTTGCGACGTTATCGACATAGTATTCGTCTTAAAAATTCAGACTTTAAAAGACGTCTCTAACCTTATTTAGTCAAACCTTAAAATAAGTCAGTTGTGTTAACAAAACTTAAGTAATATTCTGTCATTAAAGTGCATTTCTAATGTTTTTTTGTGCCTTTTCAATTCCAAATTAAATTGTGCTAATAATCTACTGTGTAGCTAATTGTTGGTTGTGTCATTTTCTAAAGTTGTGTTGTGTTATTTAAATAAATTAGTTTAAATTACCAATTGTAAAAATGCCTGTTTTTCATACTAAAACAATTCACTCAATTTTGGACCCTGTTGCACAACAGGTAAGTTATATTTTAATATATTTAATAAGGAAATTACATAAATATCATATCTATAGGTTATGAGAGTTTAAATATATATATTCTATTTTTATTTATGTGAGACCAATTATTTTCACATTCATTGAATTTTAAAATAAACACCCATTGTTACAATGAAGATAATTTTTATTTATCTATCATAATTAGTGCAGTTAAAAAGGCTTGTTTTGAGATGCACTATTGATTTTCACTCTCGGTTTTTATTTGCACTGCATCAAGGAAAATGTCAAGGAAAAATTGCATTTATGCATTTTACTAATTAAAAGTGAAACCACGCCTTCTGTTTACGATTCACGATCATCGTATGAAGGTGCTAAAAATGATTACACAATATGCTATTTTTGCTACAACTCTAATTATAATCATTATGAATTTGTTAAAAGAATTTTGTAAGTGCTTTCGTTCAAGAATATGAAAAACATATTCATTAATTTGCTGAATATATTTTATATTGTTATAAAAATTTTAATTTATACCTAAATTATTTGTAAATCAAATATAATTTGCAAATTATTAATATAATGTATCGTTGCAGTTATACAGATAAAAATAAAATATTGTTTGTATGGAATAAGATAATTAAAAATAAGGTATTATATTTAAACTGCAAACGCCCCTTTTTATTTATTTTTTAATTCAAAAATTGATTAGACTACTTTTAGGGCTTTGTACTGATTTAACATAATACATGTTTCGTGTTTTCCTAATTATATTATTTGTTTTTAAGTAGTGTAATTTAAAAAAGCCTAAAAAAGTATATTAAAATGGTAATAAATACAAAATTATAGTTAAATAACAACAAAAATTGCAATAATTACGATTGTACTGTTGTTTTATAGAGATTTTATCAATTAATTAACAGATGGTAATTTATAACAAAGTTACAATGTTACAATCTGTCTATAGTACATTAGCGAATATTTAAAAATTATGGAAATAATATTTAAAAAAAAAATCAAATTTTAGTTGGTAATATTTATTTTGAAACATACAATGCTGGTATGAGGTTTATTTACTTTTTATACTTAAATAAATAAAATCTGTAAATAAGTATACAAAAATATCATAATAGTGGTCAATAAATCGATTGCCATGAATTTAAAAAAATCTTGGTTTTAAATTAAATAAATAATTTTCGTCAATTTTGAATATTTGGCCAAGTAAAAAAATTTACAAATGTAATGCAGGCCTTAACTGTACTAAAAATTAAGATATTAAACGTCAAATTTATAAAATTAGTATCAAAATAAATTGACGAATGTCCCTCCAGTTTTAAATTACCATGACATTATTTATTTAGGTAAATCATTACAATGTTTCTGCCTCGTAGACCATAAATCCGCCACTATTTAATTATGTACATAGATCAATTGAAGAAGATACATTAACTTATTTACTGTAAACTCAATTTAATGTAATCGATATTTATTATGAGTAATTTTGGAAACAATTATTAAATATCGTCATTCACAATCTGTATATAGTATATACCTATATCAAGTTACAAAACAAATGTTTTTCTTGTTATATACAACAGTGTTAATAAAAATAGTTTTTTTATATTTTTATATCAAGATGAAACATTTTAAACTTAACCTAGAAATAATACTGTGTGTGTAAACGCATAACGTTTTATAAATAATACAGTGGTGTGAAGACTGTAGGGTAGATGGAATTTAAAAATATAAATAAATAACTTTTTTATATATGTTAAAAACATTTTTAAGGAGAGAGTTTTTTTTGCTTTCAAAAGCAATGCGTCTAACTAAAACACTATAGATCTGGAAATTTTCAGGAAAACTTATGGAGTATCAATCATTCAGAAGATTGTTGATTTTGAAATACATATGTCCTAAATGGCAAAAAATGTATAAAAATTGGTATTCTATAAAATTTTAATTTTATATTATTTTAACCCACACCACCAGTTTACAAAATAATTAGCAAAATCTACTTTTTGTAAACTTTGTCGCGTAATTGTAACTCGTAAACGATTAGTTCTACGAAAATAACTATGTGAAGAATTTGTAGACAATTTAGCGATGAACAAAAAAGTCCATACCATTTTTGTCGTAGCGTCAATTATTTCCGAGATATTTACATTTGAAATTTTCTCAAAGATGAAGACTCGCATCATCCCGCCAACTCAAATTTTATCTCATGAATAAAAAAAGTCAGTATTGACTAGACCAATATTGAAAAATTGGAAAAATTCAGGACATTTTACTTTTACTTATAGATTATTTTTGGGTACCATGAATTAATTTTTTTCTGGATCAAATTTGCTCCATATATAGACAAAAGCCTGTTACTCTAGGCCCGCCTTTAAATATCATACTATAGCCGCCACTGCAATCCCACGGTTACTCTATAAGTTCGCGTGGGTTCATATTATTACGTTGTTCACACGACTTATTGTTAGATATGTCCATATTTAGGTCTGTGACAACTGTACCTCAACTATTTACTCTAGAAATGTACCAGACGATTGTACAGTTTGCTGCTATTTGTATTTTTCTGTCGTTGTTTGTATGATTTATTAGTGGTTTGTCTTTTGAATTTTGCACGTTATGTCATTATATGGTAATCATATTTGTTTCTCAAGAAATAACGGTATTTTTGTATGTGTTAAAAATGTAGATGAAATGTCGAAAGAATTTAAATTTAATTGTTATTTTATTTAAGAGCTGTTTTTACCTTTACAAAAACAAAAATCTTGATAATTTACAGTCTAATGCGGTGTTTACACCGAGAAAACAAAACAGAAATACTGTGTTTTTTTTGATAAAAAAGCAATAAACCCTATACATTTTTAAATACGAAGTATTTTAAAGACACGATGTTTCTGTTTTGTTTTTTCGGTGTAAACACCGCATAAGGTTAAATCACATAACTGCACGTCTTATCTATAGTTAAAAAAATATGTAAATTATCATTATATGTACCTAATATGTTTAAAATAACTCAATTTTTTCAGTTACTTAGGTATTAAAAAAGAATTAAGCTAGGTAGGATATAAATTATCTTCCAGTTTTTATTTGGAAAAGTAAGAAAAACTATATAGAGAAATAACAGAAGTGGTAAAATCCAAAGCTATAAATTTTACAAACCGTTTTCTTTTTTAATAAGCACGTTTTCAATTTTCTTGTTGTGTGTTTGTAAGCAAAAATAGTATAATCTAAAATCGTTAGCTTTTATATGAAAATTTATTACATTTTTCTCTTCCGGGAATCTACTATTCCTGAAATATTAACTACACAAATTAAAGTTTTTTAAAAGAGCATGTATTAAAAATTCTGTACTAATTTGCTGTAATGGCAGAGCTAGTTTTTCATTATTTTGAATAAATTACACGTAAATATATTTGTTTTATAATTATTAAAGTATTTAAAAAGGTTGAAGTTTCGAATAATTAGTATTTAAAACGTCTTTATTTAGCCAGTTGTGTAGAATTTCAATAAATAGAGTACTTTTGGTAAGTTTTCTCATTTATCGTGTGTTAAAAACTCTATTTTTAATATCCAATTACTCAAAAACCATACGTCCAATATTTTAAATAAAAAATAGTAAAATATATGAGCTATCCATAAATAACATTTTAAAATTTTAGAATTTTATCTACACATTGCTCTAATGATCGAATAACCATAAGAAATGTTATTAAGCACCCAAATTTTAAAGAGTATACAAATCATACGAATGATTGATAAAATATCTCGAATTATCCAGTTAGAACATAATCTAAGCAGCGAGACTAAATATTCAATCAGTAAATCATTAAAAACATATTAGGAAAGAACCATATTCAATTAAATACACATACAGAATAAATCATATATTTATAGTGGTAGAATTAAGAGCACAAGTTATAATTTCATTCTGAATTAGGTAGGCATTGAATACATTAAAAAATAAGTCGAATGTTAATATGACAATAATACTATGACGTGAACCGTTTGGGCGTCAAACCTGTTTGAAAAATATTAATTCTTATTTTTGTCACCTGCATGAGGTTTACCTCCCCCCACCCTTTCGTTATCTATTACCCTATTTTTTTTAAATCATTACCCACGCGAAACATTTTCTTAATGATCATGTATTGCATAGTTAATGATTTTTTTTAAATTTATACAGTATCAATATTCCATTCATAAGTATTTTAAATTTTAAGGAAACGGTGACTTTCGAATACAGCTATATAGGTAGAAACGTTAACTTGGGCCAAATCTTTGTTTTGTATATTATGTATAACGAAAATATACAAATTTTCATATCACCACTTTTTTAATACCGTGCGTGAAACTTGTTAATGAAACACCGAGAGAACTGTCATATAAGTTTGATACCTCATTAGATATTTAGCTTTGCTACCGAACATAAAGGGTCGATTGCATTGAGCGAGTTTACTAACTACTGGCCGGCGAATTCACTAGCTGCTAGTAAACTCGCCCAGTGTAATCATGTTCACTAGCTTACTAGCAAATTGTAAACAATATGCTACAAAAATTGAAAACCGGGCTACTTTACTCGCTACTCGCTGGCTTGTGGGCTTGTTGGCTAGTAAACTAGCCGTGTGTCATCATAGCTGCTAGTGAACTAGCTGCGAGTATCCCGGTGATTCCTGTTCATAACACGTGATTTAAACTCGATAGCTAGTTGCTACTGAGCGAGTGGAATGTTTTGTGTGTCATTATCACTATCGTACTAGATGACTCGCCCGCTTCTAAACTCACCGGCTTGTAGCCAGTAAACTCGCTCAATGTATTCGACCCATAAGAATATATTTCAAAATATTGTTTTTGCTATATTTTGAATATATCCATAAAACAGGGTTTTCTTGGTCCAAATAAATTTTTTACCTATGTAAGAACAATGTTTGATGTTTATAGCGAGATTCTACTGTACTATCGCATTTTACAATCATTTTTTAGTTAAATAAAAATGAATTAAAATTTCATATATTTAAATGCTATGACATTGCACTGTCTTAAGACCAACTTTTTTTTTAATTTTAAGGCAAATACATACTAGTGATTTAATGAATATATAGTATAAATATTCACGAATGCGAATATTGGCTTGTGTGAAAAAAAATGGTACTGGAATAACATATTGTTTTCTCATTATTAAGATTTTTTTCAGAATTAAAAATCATAGTTTGAAATTTTAACAATCTTTAATTAACAACTTAAATAATGTATATAACTTATAAATTTTATAGCTGTACAATACCTGTTTTATTTATATTTTATTGATTAAAATATTAATTTAAGTCAATCTATTTTCGATCTCGTTTCGAGCCGAGAAATGTCTATAGTATTAATACTCAAGTTAGTAAAGTTGGGGTTCTAATTTAACGCACCTTGTTTCCCACATCTACAAATTAATGCGATTGGGAAACGCGGATACCTTATAGCGCACAAAACCGCCTGGTATACTACTTGGTAGTTGTGTTTTTTTTTGTGCGGCATGATGTGTTTTTTTTCTGCTATTTTTCATAGCAACGTGTAGGATGCTGCACGTAATGCAAACAGATGGACCAGTGATTTAAATAAATAAAATTTAATATGCATGAATTCATCTCGACCAATAAGAGGAAAAAAAATCACAAACGATTGATAATAAATGTCAGGAATGTAGGATTTAATGAGTTTCGTAAACACGTTCTAATATGCCTGTCCGTTATTTTGATAGCTGTTTTGTTATTCAGTCAGTGTTAATTTTAAAAATTGCATTAGTGTTTTTTAAACATTTTTATGGAAAAAAAAACTCAATCAATTATCTTTATCTTCGCAGTAATATTATATTCTTGGTGACTTAACTTCAGAAGAGGTTCATATGTACATACCTACTAGTGATGTAACGAATATTCACAATCGCATTCTTTTTTTTATTACGAATATTTTTGCGAATAATTATAATGTATTCATCAATAAAAATATAGTGAAATTCATTTTAATTATCGTTAATCTATTGTTAATTTCAACGATAATAGGATGGAATCAACATCTATTTTTCTACTAAATTAATAATATTGTTTTTATTAAACACAAAATTAAGTTTATTAAATTGTCCATTGTAAAAACAAAACAATACAAATTATCTGCAAAGAACCTAAAAACATAGGTAAATCGACAAGTTAACATTCATATGAAAGGAAGATCCAGGTTTTGTGGCATATTATTAGGTATGGGGTTGAAAAATGATCTGCACCATGAAAGGAGGGGGGGGGGGGTAAAAAATGTGTGAATTTTACGTGACACATTTTTTGGATCACATCTATCATAAAAAGAAAGAACGTACGTTATTCAACTAGCATTTTTTTCACACAAGTCAATATTTGCATTCGCGAATATCGACCGCTAATATTCGTATTCGCATTCGCGAATGTTTAAAAACATACATTCGTTACATCACTACTAATATATTTCCGTGTAATGTACTATATCAGTGGTTCTTAAACTAGGGTCCATGAAACATGTTTGACATAATTTAAATTAATTTTACTTTTCTATATTTACCAGTGATTAATTACTATTTTATGACGTCAGAGGGGGGGGGTCCTGAAAAACAATTGTTCAAAAGAGGGACCTCAGACCATATAAGTTTATGAACCACTGTACTTTATTGTCCTCCTTATATACAGGATGATTCAGTACTAAAGAAATTGCTTTAGAAAACAGAAAAAGTTTGAAAAACACTGTCCTAAAATTCTTTTTTGAAGTTAGTCCAATAAATAAGGTATTCGTGATTTCTCTTTTTTGGCATTTTATATAACGAAACCACCATTATTATACATATTTTGTTGTATTACTGTAGTAAAAATAAAGTTAATTCACGAGTTAGATTAAAATAATGTAGACAGGCTTGTTAATTTATTACATTGTAAAGTTAAAAGCTTTTGAATTCCATAACAAAGATGTTTTCTTCCATTTCAGCCAATTATAACATTAATCATCCACTTAATTATAAGAATGAGTGTGAAAAATTAATAAACATGCTAAATACGATTACCAAAGTTTATCTAATAAAGTGATACCGTTATAAGTTATATGCTAATTGAAACAACAATATTATATTTTCAGTACATAATATATTTTTTTATTTATACATACATTCAGCTCTAAACATTTTTTGTCCGAGATTTTAGAGTTTAGTAAAGAAAATATTATACAACTACTGAATATTTATACATAAACAAAATTAATTAATTAATTACTCTGAACAACAAGCACTATCAAATAAGGTATTAATTTTGTGATAGTATCTATGGATTTGCTATGGAATTTAGAGCAATGATACTTCAACGTATTGTCACACAGTTGGTAACTCTGGGGGGCTATTACGGTTCTCAAATCGAGTGAAAATGACGAAAGTGAGTAGCCTACTCTATTACGGTGAATCTCACTAGGTGAAAATGTGACATTATCCGCGTGAGTTTACTCGACACAAAATTATGTGTCGAGAACCGATGTGCGCATGCGCGTGAGCGTTTATTAAAATTTAAATGTTTATTAAAATCATAAAACGCGTTAAATAAATGATTTTTTATTTGATAAGGAGTCTGAAAGGTTTCTCCTCGTGAGAAATTGAATAAAAGGTTAGTTTGTACAGTTTAGTAATGAAAAAATAAATAATCTCAAGTTTAACTGACAGATGAACTAGCGGTTTATAAATCACAACAATATTCAGTTTTAAATCATCCAAAAATAAAAGGAATGAACTTCAATGAACAGACAGTAAATACCAAGGAAGAATTTTACAATTTGCTTATGTATTAATTGATTTATTATCGTGTATTTAAAAGATTTGTTTGTTGAAAAAATTGTAAACAATCAAAAATAAATAACGTATGATGTGTATTGTATTTGATGCTATTTGATGTGTGATATTATCTGTAATTATAACATTATAACGAGTGTCTTTAAAATATGTGTACATTATAATACTGTGTATTTTAACTATTGGCGCTATCTTGTAATACCAATTAAAAACTAATTTCATGTTTAAATATTTTCAAAATTTAAAAATACGGTCAATGTGTAATCAAAATTTATTTTTACTAGCCCAAATATTTCTTTTACATTCTATAGCAGCACTATATTCTTTAATTAATTCTAATAATGTACCGTATTCTCTTTTACTAAAATTAACTCGTTTTTTATCACATTAATGTAATAATTTAAGGTTAATTTTTAATTTGACATAACGAAATATAAGATTCCAATAAAAATGGCGTCAACATTCGTGAAAATGTGAGATTCATTTTCCGAAAGTGCCTAGTTACCTCACATTTTCACTCGAGAGTTCCGTAATCGGGTGACTAAAGTCACGTGAGATGAAAATGTGAGAAGTGAGAAAATCCGCACGAGAACCGTAATAGCCCCCCTGACCGTACAAAATAATTTTCATAATATCACCATTGTTTTAATACCGTTGGTGTTTATATACAACGCGTGCGAGAAACTTGTCAAAGTCTTCATAAAACTCAAAAAGAATTGTCATATAAGTTTGTTACCTCATTTTAGAGTGCTTGCTAGCTCCTTTATAATACCGGACATTATTATGTCCTAAAGACCTAAATAAGTGATCCCAAAGGTTTTTGACATGCTGAAATAGAAGCCTATACAACGAACGTCAAGATTTCGTGATATCATCAACATGAAATGTTGGCCATATATATTTATGAATATATTACCAAGCTGGCATATTTTCTAAAGATTTCGATAATGGTTACAAATTCACCATGTAAAAATCAGAGAAAATAGTATCTACTATTAAATAAAGAAGTGAAAACCATAGTGGTGTAAGTAACTTTTTTGGTAGAATTGACTTAGACATAGGAATGCATATTAAATATGATCATATGTTAATAAAAATCTTGTAGAAATTCAAGAGCGTCATTTACCTGCCAGAAAAATGGCAAAGCTAGTTGAGTTTAGAGCGAAACAGTTATTTTGTTTAACAGCAAAGTGTGCTTGTAAAAATTTCTTTCTTTCCGTCTGGAAACCATGGATCTAGAACCAGAAATGAATAATTTCATTAGCCATGATTGTTTTGTCCATTCTACCTTCATGGTCCATTCATTACGACAATAGTTGCATTCTTCATATGTTTATTTCAATAAAATAGTTTTTTGTAGTATTCAAGTTAACTTTATATCCATTTTGTTGATATCCACATTCCACACTTGTGTAAGTCCTTGGTTTTGGGTGGATCACACAGTGGTGTAAGCATATGTGGACACAGTTAATCGAAAAGTTAACTTCGTTAATCGTTAATCCGTTAATAAAAAAGTTAACTTCGTTAACCGTTAAAGCGTTAAAATTCCGAAAATGTAACGGAAGTTAAAGTTTACCGAAAATTCGAAAATTTAACGAAAGTTAAAGTTAATCCGTTAAAAAGTTAACCATCCAAAATTTTTGTAGACCTTTTTTTAGCTATTTCGACAACTTTGTTATGTACTTTTCATCAAACAACCAATGTAACGGACTAAATTAAGTTAACGGAAGTTGAATTTAACGGAAGTTAACAAAAGCGTTAACATTTTTTTGAGTTAACTTAAAAGTTAATCCGTTAACCATTTTGTTAACTTCGTTAATTAACGATTAACGGATTAACGAGTTAATGCCCACCTATGGGTGTAAGTTACTAGCTTTGCCTTTCAAAGCATAGTGGTGTAACGTGTAAGTGATTTTGATTAACTGTAAAAATGGTACTTATCTTATGCAAAATCAATTCAGTCCAAGCCTCTCATGTTTATTATACTATTTTCGTTCCTGAATTAACTATAGTACCTTTTGCGTTATGTTAATGTGATTTTCACCCCATTAAATAAGTCCATCCATGGGTACAATTATTATACATACTAGTTTGAAGATTTTTATATTTATGTGTAATATATAATCCAATTGTTTCTACCCTATAATGCACTAAGATTTCAAACATATTTCAAGCAAAAATGTTATTATGAACATGTGTCCGGAAACTCTTCGTGAGGGAACTACAGACAGACTCACAAAGATTTTGTCTAAAATTAGTTTTTATTTAATATTTTGAGAACCCATTGTGATACAGTAATTAAATTTGATACCCAGTTTAGTATTAACATTTGTTATCAATTTCCAGTATCAGCTAATGTTTTTTAGACAAGGGATGTGTGGTGCCAGTGGGTCCTCAACCGTTTACGAAAAATATGATAGTAAAGATATTCAAGAATTTGACTTAATGATGACCGTTTTTTAAATAGTAACTTATACTATTGTTTAATAGTATAATTTATACTATAATTTAAGCTAACAATAAGTTTTTTCTCCATGTGACCGTCCTTTCTGAGCTGACACCCCGGTCTCCCTCCCTAAAACCAGCATTGTTGTTATACATTAACAAAATAAACAACAAATTTCAACAATTTGTTACAAGTTGTTTTATTATCGAAGCTACGAGAAGTTTTGCGATCGTATTTTAAATGGAAAAAAAATTGTCTCCAATTTCTAAAATTTTACTCGATTTTTCTGTTTTAGGTCAATAATCGTTAAAATTCTAAGAATATTAAAAAAAAACTAATTTTAGACTAAATCTTTGGGGATCTGTAGCTCCCTCATTAAGAATTTCCGGACAAATGTTTATATGAACTTTTTTCTTAAAATATTTTTCTCAATACACTATTCAAGTTTGTTCAACCTGAAATGACACCCTGTAGATCGGTGAAAAAAATTATAATTAAATATTTATTGCCGATGAACGAAAACGTAAAAGAAAATTCTTGCTTGGTAATATATTCATAAATATGGCCAAATTAGTTATTTTTGGCACTGTTAAAAGATGCAAGTTACATAATTTAACAGTTTCCTGCAAACAAAATGCAAATTTAATTTTTAAATAAAAACGATACCACTTTTACACATCAGAGAAAAGTTGATAACCTTACTAATACAAGATTGGTTTTTGTAAACATATTTTTTACATTTTAATTTTAATGGCTTAATTTTTTAGACTTATTTTTATTTTGGTGTACCTATACAGATTACAGTTTTTCGTTTACATATATGAAAATATTAAAATTTATTTTTTTGAGATAACAGAAAATGAGGTAATTTTCCTCCTTCGTACTAAAGTATTCCCCACATTTCATAAACAAAAATGTTAAAAGCAAAACAATGTTTGTGATTTTATAATGTTAATGCAAAAAAAATTATACCAGAAGAAAACTATGAATATTTAATTTCATCATAGTACAGATTATATCTATATCTATAAAAGAGTTTGTCCTTAACCACTCACTCACTCACTCACTCACTCATATATCAACGTACAGCCCAAACCCCTGGACCTAGAAACGTGAAATTTCGTAGGTGCCTTCCTTTTATGATGTAAGCACCCACTAAGAAAGGATTTTTCGAAATTCAACCCCTACGGGGTTAAAACAGGGTGTCAAAGTTTATATAAAATTTTTTTTTTTTTTGTTCGCATTTAATTGAAACTTATCGAACATACTCTAAAATATAAATAGTGAAACGATTATTTCAGCATTTTCCAAAATTTAACCCCGAAGGTGCTATGGGGGTGGAAAAATTTATAAAATATTTTTTTTTTGTATTCACCGAATGAAACAAGGCATAAGTAGGTACCTACTCTACAAGAGAAATATCAGTTACGAAAATTCAACCCCTATGGGAATAATAATTCATGATATTATGTAAAATAAATTCGGACAAATTAATATTCAATTAAAAATGAAAATTCGACGGGGACTAGGATGGATTTAATCTGCAATAAAAGATTTGATATTCAACCCCTAATGGCGAGAGTAGACGGGGGTTAGTTTTAAAAAAAAATTAACTAAGATCCGGGATATTTACGTTTTTTTATAAGTAATGAATAAAATTCAATATAAAAAAATGTAATATGTCATCCCCTATTACTTATAGAGGGTTCTAATTAGTTTCGAAGTTTACGCGAGCGAAGCCGCGGGATTCCGCTATAAATTATAAAATTGTAAATATTTAAAAAAATACTGCAAAAAATATTGATTTTTTAATCATAAATAAAATAATAATTAAAAAAATTCTTATTACTTACAAACATAATAATTCTTAACAAAACTTTAAAAGATAAAATGAAACAAAATCACAATTATTTATTACTAAAATCATTTTAACAATTTATATCTATACAATATTTATAAAGGTATACCTATGTACTTACTTCACAATTGAATTAATATTTTTAAATATATATGTTTTAATTGTTTTAACTGATAACCAATCTAATATCAGCTAATCTTACTATTGATATAATAAATTATATTATTGATATTTTACAAAGTAAATGTATCACTAACCGTGTTTATTATAATTAGTTTAGCTTTTTATGTGTTATTATTTAATTTATTTAAATAAGTTCTATATATATTAATTTAAAAAATTGGTACGTACCTAGTGTTAATAATTTGATACCTAATACTAATAAAATCTAATAAATTTTGTGCTAATTTTGACACGTTTTATTATTTTTTGTTGAATTAACAGTGGAATTGGATCTGGTATTATAGATTAACAATATTGAAATATGAATATTACTTGTTTTAGAATCGAATTAATTTAAAAAGTAGAATGAAATGGGATCATCAAGGGAAGGAAATAAAGAATAATGATGTCGAATGCGTTATTAATACTTAATAAGGTACCTACTTACTTATAGTATGTGTTCTATAATATATATAAAAGTATGTCCGTTAGTGGCCTTATCACTCGAAAACCACTTCTCCGATTTACGTGTTTTTTTTAATTACCTAATAGATATGTTTTTGTAAGCAACTATATTATGTTTTATTGAACTAAATATCATTTTTTAACAAGATTGTATGTATTCTTATTAAAAAATAATTTTCTTTATATACTATAGAAAATTTCGTGTCTGCATATACCGTATATTGATTTTTTTATGTTTTTATCAGGGTTGTAGTAAGATTTTGAATTCAAACATCCTCTCTTGGTTTAATTTAAAATAATAAATGTCACATGAATATCTATTTAAATAACTTAATTGTGAAGATTCGATTATCTATATTTATCATCAGTTTTAAAATTTACATCAGGGGTTCCCAACTTTTTTCCTCCATAAACCCCTTTTAAAAGAATGATGTTCTTTATAAACCCCCTTACATTTCTAGATTCCAGATAAATATACTACAATCTTGTTGAAAAAGTACAATCAGAAAAAAAAATAAAAATCATAGACACCTGGAATACTATAGATCCTTTTTAAACTTTAATAGACTCCCAACGGGGTCTATCTGAACCCCGTTGGGTATCTCTGCTTTAAATTGTATTTATTAATTTCATGTTCACATTTGATTGAAACTGAAGGTTTAACTTTTGAAATAAGTTATAATATTTAAAATGGTAGTTTAAATTTTACCACCTGTATATTATAGTATCAAACGTAGTAAAGATATAATATAATATAAATAAATCAGTGACGCGTTACCAGTATATGCACTTTAGGCCACTGGCACTGGTGAACATTTTTTTCGTTGGTTGAAAAGTCAAAAAAACATTTTTTTCATATTTTTTTTCTTTTTATTGTTAAATACAAGTATCAAAGTTGGTTGAAGAGCCAAAAAATAAGTTATTATACCAGGAAAAATTTAATGAGGGCCTCGAAATGTAATTTGAACTTTCGTAACGTGCCACTGACTTTAATTTTGAATTGATATCATAATATGATAAATGATAAAAACTATTTAGTTAATTAGTGTAATTAACTCCCATTTCTGTCAGTTATCTCATTTTTATTACCTGACTGCTTGATTAATAACAAATCATAAATTAAATAAAAATTACTTCCTATACAAGTCTGCCTATGTATGCAAAAAACTTATGAAGTCAGTAGTTTTGACTTTTGAACGGGTCATATAGCACTAACGGATAATCAATATAACAAACGTAATAACAGTACCGGATTCAAGGGACTACATCCGACAGGACCATACCTAGAGACTGCGGCCCCGGGACAGCAAGTAATTGAAGGGCCCTTTATCTCTCACTTTCGTTTGTTCAGAAGCCCCTTATGCTCGGGGGGCCCAGGCACTGCCCCGGTGGTAGTTACATCCCTGACATCCGGTAAAACCGGAAATGTATGATATTTTTCTCTACATTAAATGGATAATATCTGAAAATCTTCTTTTTACTTATTATGACCTTATTTTCTATGAAATAAAGGTCTTCGCATATTAGATAATTTTTCTTTTGACTCGGGACTCCCCATTACTTTAGGACCAGTGGTGGGTTGTAGGGGACTCGCATGAGCCCTTTGTTAAACCACACAGAAAAAAAATTGTCTATGTGTTAAAAAATGCGATTAATGTAAAAAATTCGTGATCGATTTGGCTCCGATAGAGATTGTTTGTTAATATGTTAATTTTTTACCAATATGGAAATATCCACGTTTATTTTATTGATAAATGCATATTATGTTCTTATAACGGTGAAAATTTTGTTTCGTATAGAAAACATGTATTTTAAATACAAAAAAATAATTTATAAATATCATTGAATTTACACAGTTAACCAAAAAGTTAACTTCGTTAATCGTTAATTCGTTAATGAAAAAGTTAACTTCGTTAATCGTTAAAGCGTTAAAATTCCGAAAATATAACGGAAGTTTAAGTTAACCGAAAATACCAAAAATGTAACGGAAGTTAAAGTTAACCGTTAACAGTTAACCATCCAAAATGTTTGAAGACCTTTTTTTGCCTTTTCGACAATTTTCTTATGTATTTGTCAACAAACAACCAATGTAACGGAAGTTAACAAAAGCGTTAACATTTTTTTGAGTTAACTTAAAAGTTAATCCGTTAAGCATTTTGTTAACTTCGTTATTAACGATTAACGGATTAAGGAGTTAATGCCCACTTATGGAATTTACCATATCGAAAATTGCACTTTCACTATTTGGGTGGTGTAAAAAATATTCACACTGTTAAATATTTATTTATACAACCATTATGTTTAATTTATTTGAGAATTTCGTTAGTTAGTGTAATAAATTATTTATTAATTTTGACAAATGAAAAGATTTTTAGATAAACATGAAGATTATATTTTTTTAAATTAATAAAATATCCTCAATAAGATTTTTTTATTATTATATTGAGGAAATATTGTTATAATAACAAGATAAATTTATTAAGTATTTTTTTTCTGTGCATATAACATATGTACATAATTATCATTTATTTTATTTAATATAAACGAGCTCTTTGTTAAAAATTTTATAGTTAACCACTGCTTAGGACCCCTAAAATTCCTACTGTATAAGGCCTATTTCACACATAAACGGTTTCATTCGGTTCGGTTCGTTTTCGGTTCGTTTTCGGTCGCTGCCGACAAGTGTGAAACGATGATTCAGTTTGTATTCGGTACCTAATAGAAACCGTACAGAACTGAATACTCCCTCCACACGGACATATTTCATCAGGTTTCAATTCGTGTCCAGGGAACACAAAGCAATGAACGCGTTCACACATACTCGGTTTAGTTTCTGTTTTAACCTGATAGCGAGTGTTAATTTTTTTTAAGTTTTGTCGCGGATTTTCTAATAAAATGAGCGGTTTTCTAGATGTTGATGTGGATCGTCTTCATGCTCTTTAGCTTCGGTAAAATAGTGTAGAATGCTCCAAATTCCTGCTGTAAAGTGATGAGAGAGTGCTCGCAATGAATTCTAGTATTCCTCCTTAATTTTTTAATTTTTTTATAGAGAAACAACATGGCAACAACTTGCTTTCTCTCCATAATAACTACTGAGTTTACGGAAAAAAAATAAAACCTAATATGAACCGTATGAGAACCGTGTATGTGTGAAAGAGTTTGATTCGTTTTCTGCTGAAACCGAAAACGAACCGAACCGAATGTAACCGTGTATGTGTGAAACAAGGCTAACGCGCCACTGAATAAAAGTATCTTCAACCTTCTTGCCCTAATAATCATATTAACCAAATGTAATACTAATCTTCCATTTAAATCAATCCGTCAAAGTTAATATCTTAATCAATATATACATGTTTACGATGAGTCAATAAATCCCGTGAGGTTTTCGATAAGTTCGCACACATTACGTTATTTGTCATACTCGAATACCATCAGAGAGTGACTTTTTTATTCCCGGTTCACGATTACATCATCGCTCGCCGGTAACTGAATTTTGAATTGGAAATGTTATTGTTATTTATTGCCATGACGTAATGCACTTGTTTATCTTTGAACCCGTTATCAACTTAAGGTGTAAATGTGGATGTTAAGTCTTGTTTTTGAATTATGATAATTATCTTATCAATTTGTATAATATGTTAGATATCAAAGTATAGCGAAAAATTAAATTAATAATAATTTTCTTATAGGTAGGCATTATATTTCTTATCGAGAAAATGGCAAAATTGGCATTTATTATTTATTTAGTAATTTAGCTATCAAACACTCACAAATGAGGTATTAATTTTTTGATATTATCTATGAATTTGTTACGGAATTTAGAGCACTGATACTTCAACGAATTGTAACACAGTTGGCGACTCTGACCGTATAAAATAATTTTCATAATATCACCACTGTTTAATACCGTTGGTGTTTACATATAACACGTGCGCGAAACTTGTCAAAGTCTTCAGAAAATTCTAAGAGAACTGTCATATAAGCTTGATATCTCATTTGAGAGTACTTGCTAGCTTGCAAATTTGCTAGCCCCTTCATTAAAAAAATAATTATTATGTATTAATAAATTTTAAGTTTGGGCATAAGTGGGTTAATATTGAATATAATCTATGTTAGAGTTAAATTAGCATTGATTCTTAAATATACATTTTGGTTTGCTTATTTTTAATTCTAAACTTCCGACATGCTATGAATATAAGTAGGCAATATTTATGTTTATTTTTATATTCTATTAATCCAACTGGGACGTTTTAATATCATGTTTGCATGTTCAACATCGTTTATAATGTTTAACTGATATATTTTTAAAATTAAGAATATGAAGTTTTATAAATAATATTTAGATATAAAAATTAAATATTTCATTTTAATTAATATACTTATGAATGGGATTATATATTAATTATTATTATAATTTAATAAAAATTACATATAATTATGTCAATATTTGTAAATATTGAACTGTTGTAAGTCGAGAATTCTTGGAATTTTTAGAATATTATAATGTCAGTTTGAGAATTTATTTGCGGTTTCAAAGCCAAGAAAACTTTTAATTTTATATTTTACTGGCGTATTTGACCCGTTGTTACCCGAGTTAATATCTACAAAACTATTATTAAATTAATTAATAAAATATTAAAACCGTTATTATAAGAATTCTTTAATCAATCGAAGATTGATGCATGAAATATGACTGAAATTTTTTTCGATTTCGTTAAAAGTATGTTAATTATATAGAAAATGACGTGAAAAATTGAGATTTTCAAAATGCAGGTCTGTATCTTATAACGTTCTCGAAGTTTTAGTTTTTTCAAAATTTTCAAGAAAAATGGCTGCAACTTTTGAACGTGTGGTCAGATTTGATTTCTGTCAACGGATTTCGAATCAGCGTGTAAAAATGTATATAATGACGTGTATAATACTTTAAAATTAGACAAAAATACCACCCATATTTCCGATTTTTCTGGTGAGTTTTCCAAAAAATTTCTTTCATACAAACCATGTCCTGACAATTTCGAATACAACAAAAAAATCAGCTTAATCGGTTGAGCTGTTCTCAATTGATTTTTATTTATATAGATTTTAATCAGATTTTTTAAGAATAAAGTTCTGGTACCAGATGGATTTTTTTGGTGAAAATTCTATTTCTGGTACACCTTTTTCAGATGCAAAAGGTAATTTTATTCAAAATATGCATTTAATACAATACTTAAGAGGGAAAAAATCTCGGTATTTTAATTTTGTCTTTGCTACTTAGGAAATGTAGGCTTTGGAGGGAGGGAGGGGGGGGGGCTCATAAAAATGACTCTCCCTTAACTAAAAAAAACATATTTACATATTAAATCATCCTTTATGTTTAATCTATTAACTCGATAAAGATCGCTGGCAACTTTTTGATCTATTTTCTTTTTGTTTCAACGATACACAAATTAAAAAAATTGAAATCATCATTCAAAAATACAACGATGCCTCTTGAATTTTCTTATATGAGACCGGGTCCAATTAGTTTTGTGATGGGTAAAAATAGCTGGACGATTTTTCAAACACCGGTTTCTATTTTTAAACATTGTTTTTCTGTGTAATAACTTAAAGGTAAAACAGATGTCTGAAATGTAATCTACATACGACTGTTGTTATTCCAGAAAACACCTTATGTTTATTTTTCATTGAAAAATGTTACCCCCTTCAGAAAATAATCAGTTCTTGACATTTTATTTTTGTTTAAAGGTAAACTTTCTTTGTTCTCAAGTTTTCTTTCATCTTTTATAAAATACATGACAGTAAAGCTAAATACTGAAATTTTAATTAAGAAAATAAATCGAGTTTAAATGATCTAATTTATAAAAAAATTCATAGAATGATATTTATATTAAAGCTTCTTGGGATAAGCGCTATCTTTTTTTCTTGTAAGTTTGACTAATTTTTCGTTATTACATTTAGCATATAGTAACTTAATTAATTACCCCTTTGAAAAAGAATCACTAACTTCTTGAAATAAAGATAAACATTCTTTGTTAAATTTTCTTTCATGTTTTGTAAAAGACTTTTTAATTAATTTTTTTAAATATTGAATTTTCGAAGTAATATTTGTATTAAAGCTTTCGCGTGATATGTTACTATTTCTAAACATAAACAGAAATGTTGTCTTATGTTTTAGTGAAAAACATTTTGATTGAAAATATAACAGAGCCGTACTAATGAACAGGCAAATGAAGCTAGAGGTCTCATGTAAAATGACAATTTTCCATATGGCAGAAATTTAGATTTATTGACATTTTTGGTCATCGACAACCAAGTGTGTAGAAATTATAAAATGCGTTAAAAAGTAGGCGCTGAAATTTTTGTGAGATATATTATAATTTTTTGTAAATTTAAAATTTTTTATTACATTTCAAAACAGTTAACTTTATATCAAAAAACATAAAAGATAATATTTTGGTATCATTGAGATATAAAGATGGGCTTTTTTTCTTTACATAATGTTCATTAAGGGATTACACCCCTTTGTTTCCAGATGTAAGGGTTGATACAGTGATACTATTCTTTCCATGATGTACTGCACATGAATAAACATTTTCATAAGTCTGCTTAGTGCTCAGATAGGGCAAAAAAATATAAATAAATAAATAATGCAAGTCACAAAAGCAATACAGTTTTGGACTTTTCCATAAACAATGACAATTGTACTGACTTTGATTAGGTCACTTACTTACTAACGTTTATTCGAAGAATGTATGAATGGTTCGGAAATGTACTTCCTATTCATTTAGTTTATTTACATAAGGTGTTAATAATTATTCTCACTATACAAATATATAGAAAAAGGATGTGGTTTGATAACATAACCTATATTTTTTTTACAATTTAACATTAATTCTATTAGATAAATTAAAATATAATGTTTAAAATACCATTAATTCATCCCTGAACTAAACAATATAATTTAAGGGGGGAGCCTGCTTTAGAGGCTTCAAAAAATCGATTTTTTTTGCATAAATGTCTTCCCAAACTATCCAAGAATGTGTCCCTAAAATTTCAGACGCAAATTCGAAATATTTTCGGAGTTACAGAGGAAATAGTGAGCAAGCGTCGAGCAGGTATACGAGCGGCCGGATTACGATTTTTTATATACGAAAACTTTGACGCACGATTTCTCGGTTTTTCATTTTTACGATTTTTCATAATTGGCGGGAAAGATAGGGAAAAAACTAAACGTCCTATCGAAACGAGACAAATGCATTATATTCAGGATTAAATTCTCTTCTAGTTGAACCTAAAAAACCTTAAGAAAGTTAAGATTAACCCACTTTTTAAACAATCTAAAGTGAATTTTTTTTTTTATTAAAAAATGAATTTTTTTTTAATTTGCGAAAAATTGTTGAATTTTTTACTTTTTGTTGAATTTTCTTGGTTTAACTAGAAGCTATACTATTGAGAAGTAAAAATTTTTTTGGGTTCTTTGTTTCAAATGAAAATTGCGACCTGCATCTTTCCCGCCGCACGACAAATGCACACTGGAGACGCCTCGACGAAATGCTTGTACCGAGCATAATATGAAATGTATTTTAATGAAAAAATTTGAGAAGACTGCTAAAATATATAACAATAAAACCTGAAAGTTTTATTTCAATCGGATATTTTTTTCCTTCCCAAAAAAATCCTTGAAAAAATCGATTTTTTGAAGCATCTAAAGCAGGCTCCCCCCTTAAGCAAAAAGGCATCAAAAGAATGATGCTCAGTACTTTTGTAATTTCTTTTCAATGTAGCGTCATCATGGCTATAGATTATGCCTGATTTCGTTTATCTCTTTATCTATATCAAACGGACCTCTCAAAATCCAGGCTACGGTATAGCTACACCCCTAGTCCCCCCTTTGTGTGTTTATCTTAAGCTGTAACCATAAAATTTTAGAGGATTATAATAAACCATTTTCGATAATTTTTATTAAAAAATATACATAAAACAGTATCGTACATTTTTGTAGTGCTCTGATAAGTAATTGACTTATATTATGTGCCAATGGGGCACAATTATTGGACTATTCTTAGGGCATTAGCAGGATATAATCTCTTGATCCGACTCCGCATTAAATTATTATTTTTTTAAATTAAAAGAGGGTTGTTCGTGAAACCCATCGGTCCCTTCAGAAAGCTTGATTACGTTTTTTCCTTTTTTATTGAGTCTCTTTTATTTTGTCTCCCTGAGCTTATTCTATCTAGACACTGGGATACTAATTGTAAGATGGATAGGCCTAGCTTTGGATCAATCAAAGCATTTAGGTTAGACAAACATGAAGACCTGGATTAAATTATTAAATATAATCAATATGTAAAATATAATTTTCAGAAATATGAAAAATCGCTCCGAGACTTTTCTTGAAATTATTTTTTGAATTTAATTAATTCGTGATTTTTCGATTTATAAAAAAATCAACGTTTTAATTATTTTATACGTATATGCCTTGACGTTTCATTTATAAGCCAATAAAAATTGCGTGCTGGTAATACCAATTTGAAATTATTATATACACAATACACACTACCAAGTTAATAAATATGGGTCATCTCAGATTCAAAACTTTTAGATAGTTATGTTTTTTTAAATTATTCTAAAATAAGAGAGGATGAAAATATGATCCCAAAAATATGAACATTCAATTCAAATTTATTTGTTCATTACAATTTCCTAAAAAAACAAACTTTTCAAAATGATATCACAAAGATATCATTTTTGTCATATGTTAAAAAAATATATCTAAAAAGATCGTTCTAAAAATCTTGCTGTGTGCGTTAAAAATACTTAGTAAATATTTTGTATCGCTTTAGTTTGTTTTATAGTTCTAAATATCACAACAGTAAAATATGTACCTAGATACCCATTTTTTTAGTATTAAAGATAATATACTTTTGATATAATAAGATTATTTATTTTGCTTCAGGTGTCCCGGTTAATGATTCTTCATGAAGATGCTGAAGATGGAAATGCAATGCCTGATCTTGAGCGGCCAGTACAAGTAGTCAGTCAAGCAGTATCGAATCTCGTAAAGGTAAACAATAAACATTCTATAATCATTTTGTGGAAAAACACTCGGACACGTCGATTAGTATTTTTAGTTGCGGATTTTTTGACATAAGAAAATTGTATACAGGGTGTCTCAAGAAGAAGATACGCAGTCATCATTGGTTTTTTTAAATAGAACACCCTATATATTATATCATTTTTGAATTGTACGATAAATTCTGAACACTTTTTGTAAAACATAGCATAGCTCTAAAATCAGCGGTTTTTGAAATAATGACGTTTGAAATGTATCTCAAGATGAATATATGCAGTCATCATTGATATTTTTAAATGGAACAGCCTATATATTATGTCATTTTTGAATTGTATGGTAAATTCTGAACACTTTTTGTACAGCATACCATAGCTCTAAAATGATCAATTTTTGGAATAATGACGTTTGAAATGTGATAAATAAATAAGAAATTAATTAACTTTAATAATAAAACTTACAAAAGCAATAAAATTATCCCAAAAACCACTAATTTTAGAGCTATGGTATGCTGTACAAAAAGTGTTCAGAATTTACCATACAATTCAAAAATGACATAATATATAGGCTGTTCCATTAAAAAAAATCAATGACGACTGCGTATCTTCTTCTTGAGACACCCTGTATACAATTTTCTTATGTCAAAAAATCCGCAACTAAAAATACTAATCGACGTGTCCGAGCGTTTTTCCACAAAATGATTACTTTAATTTTAAACGAATTTGTTCCTTTCATCATGAACGCACTGTATATTATTTAATTGTCAATTCTACATAACATTTTATTACTATTTTCAAAAACTTTTACTTGATATAGGTTGGTAAAGAAACTATCAACAGTTGCGATGATGCAATATTGCGACAAGATATGCCCGCTGCGTTACATCGGGTAGAAGAAGCTAGCAGAATGCTTGAACAGGCATCTGGGATGCTTAAACATGATCCTTACTCGGCACCAGCTAGGTAAAAAAATTTATCATTATTTTTGTATTTATTGCATTAATTAATATTATTAATTTTTAAATGAAACTTAATTAATTTGTATTATTTAAAATAAGATCGGTTTTGCTTTCTTTTTCAGAAAGAAGCTCATAGGTGGCAGCAGAGGTATTCTACAGGGTACATCTTCACTGTTACTTTGTTTCGATGAGAGTGAAGTCCGTAAACTGCTGCGTGACTGCAAAAGAGTGTTAGATTATCTAGCTGTAGCTGAAGTTATCGACTCGCTTGAAGATCTGGTGCATTTCTTACGTGATTTGGGACCATGTCTTAGTAAAGCTTCACGGGAAGTCGCTGCTAGAGCGCAGGAATTAACTCACAGAGTCCATGCTGAAACACTTGAGAATTGTCTGGATCAAGTTAAACAACTAGCACCAATTTTAATTTGTAGCATGAAGATTTATATACATATTGTATCGCAAGGTATGATTTAAAATTTAAAAGATAATATAACTCTGTTTTCTAACGTTTTATTGTCTTAAAAACATTAGTTAATTATATTTTTTCTCAGGTGGTAAAGGTGCCGAAGAAGCAGCTGAAAATAGAAACTATTTAACAACTAGAATGTCAGATGAAATTCAGGAAATAATGCGGTAATAAAATAAACAAAATACGATAATTAAAAATGAAATTTATCAAATAAATTTTTTTTTAGTGTTTTACAATTGACTACATATGATGAAGATCAATCTGAGTTGGATAATTTAACAGTTCTGAAAAAGCTGTCAAATGCAATCCATAATAAATTATATGCTGCCAATGATTGGTTGGGAGTAAGTATAAAATTAGAAGAAAGTTTAATAATATGTGGATGCTATATTAGTTTAAAATTTAATTAGGATCCGCTTGCTTTACGTGGAGGAGTTGGTGAAAAATCAGTGCGACAAATTCTTGATAACGCTAGCAAAATGGCTGAGAGATGTCTTCCAAAAGATGCTGAAAACATTAGAAAGCTTGTTGGTGACATTAGGACCATGACTGATGCACTTTGCGAACTACGACAAGATGGTAAAGGTCTGTGTGTATTTTGTTTTGCTTTATTTTATTAATAAACTAAATTTTGATCTCAGAAAATATTTAATTTTCTACAAAAAAATTAATAATTTTTAAATTTTTGTTGAAGTTTCTCTTCTACAGTTTGACTTTATAAAAATACATAATGATGTACGAACAATATTTTCAAGAATGTAAACGTAAAGGTTAAAGTTTTATTGAAAACATTTTTTTGCAAATCATTACTGACTTGTGTGAGCCAATATTTTATAACCCATTTAATAAAAAAAAACATCATTTGTACATATATAAAAAATAATGTTTTTCAAATAATTAACTACTTTTTTGTGCGAGTGATAACACCGAAAATAACACACTACTTGCTGTGAATTTTTGGTTTAAAAATAACTTCAGAATTTAATGCATCAAAATGAAACTCAGCATTATTTGATCATATCATTAAAAAATTTAATCTGGAAAAATAATATTTATTCTTATATTTTTTTGTTACAATAAAAACATTGTTGAACCAATTTTTTAATCGTTTTTGGTGTATTTATTATTTTAGGAAGTACACCGCAAGCTGAAGCATTAGCACGAGGAATAAAAGAAAAACTTGGAGCTTTACAACAGGCTTGTATGAATGCTGTTATTCAAGTCGATAAAGCAGGATTGCAGCAAACTGCTCATACTGTACAAGGAAGGTTAGTTGTTGCGTAAATAGTATATTATGAATCATTCATAAGGTAAACTAACAAATGCCATAAAATACACAATTAAAAAATTGTCATGAAGAGGGTTAAGTCGTAATATCAAATAAGTTTTGCATTAATGTCGATAAATATTTTTTAGGTTAGAACAGGCTAGAAGATGGTTGAGCGCTCCAGGAAATGATGATAAAGGTTTAGGAAAACGTGCTATTGCTTTGATTGTTGACGAAGGAAAAAAGGTAAAAGAAGAACAATTTTTTTTATTAAATAATTGATTTTTTTAATTATTATTTTGTTATACTTATTAATCATGGAACAAGGTATTCTTAATGAGTTATTAATTTTCTCCAGGTATAAGTGCGTTTTTAATTTTATGATTTCTATTGATTATTTTATTTTGCTTGCATTCTTTTTGGATCAGAACCAACGAAAGGTACCTAATGAAAATTTGACAATAGAAAAGCTATAAACACCAATTTGTATATACACAGTATTTTTATTGATGTAGAATAATTTTTCTGTAAATAGTATATGTTTTAAAATGTATTAAAAAGAAAATATTTAATTAATAGGTAGAATATAATTTCATATTTTAAATCAGTTACTATTTATAGAAAAATTGGCTTAATATCAACGCTTTTTTAAAATAAATTTTGTTTGTATTTTTATTTTTGAAAGCAACACTTTTATATCTGCGTTAAAATTCAAACTTTGAATTGACAGGTTGCAGAAGGTCTTCCCGGTATTCATAAAGCTGAAATCCTTCAACTATGTGATGAAGTTGATGATCTGTCTCATCAATTGTCTGATTTGTGTGCCAGAGGTTTGGGGAACTCTCCTCAAGCCCAACAGATAGCTAGGTAATATTTTATAGATCATATACACTAGAGTTCAAAATTAAAGGATCACTTAAATTTTCAAGATTTTTAGTGGCTGTATTTCTGTGAAAAATCGTCGTAAACCAATTTAAAAATAAGATTTTAAAGCTTGAAATTTTGAGAGCTTTTACAGACTGTAATTATTAATTTTTTTACCAATTCAAATAGAATTATTTTTGCAATCAAAACAAAAACGATACTTTTTACTTTGAATACCTTTGCCCGGTATTATCAACTAATTTAAAGCTCCTTTAGTGCTAAATGCTCCTTTAAAGTAAATTTGGTATATTACAACCGTGATTTAAATCAATATTTAAGCTCTCAATGAAAAATAGACATAATATACGTTGTAAAGAAATACTGCAGATAATTTAAAATCTATTTAATTAAATGTATTATGCTTGGATCTGTTGATAATATGACAGTTAGTTAAAGGAGCATTTAGTTAATGTTGATAATACTGGGCGCTTAACTAGAGAACATATGATCGTAAACAAATATTATAAGCAGGTTTGGAAAGCTGAAAGTATTTTCTTCAATATGTTTATCTGATAGAAAAAAATTAATTCTGTAAAATCCATTTGAAACTGAACTAAAAATTGCATATTTTTCCTAAAACATAGGGAAATTTTAGGATCCTTAAAAGAAAATATATATTTTTATTATCAAGCTGCATAAAAATTAAGAAGTGTTTATTTTTTATCTGAATGAAATATTAAAATTTCCAAAATAAGATGCTATTGGATGTTAATTAATGTTAATTTTTCAGAGCTTTAACTCAAAAACTTCACGAGCTTAAGGAACGAATTCAAACTGCTGTTGTGAATCGTGTTGTTGAAGATTTTATTGATGTTACTACACCCTTGAAACAATTTACTGATGCTGTATTACTTCCAGAAGGTAACCTATTAATATTTCAAAACCTAACTTATAAAAATAATTCTTTTTCTAAACTATCATAGGTACTCCAAGTCGAGACCAAACATTTTCAGAAAAAGCGAATAATTTACAACAGTTTAGCAACAGAGCTACCAAAACAGCTAAAATGGTTGCAGCAGGTGGAAGCGGAGGAAATAAGAAATTAGCTGAAACATTGTTAAGTTCGGCAAATCAGGTTAGATTAAAAAATATTTTATTATTGATTTTGTTTATTTACAATTTGTATTTTTTATTAGGTGGACAGTCTAACACCTCAGCTGATATCAGCTGGAAGAATTAGAATGTGTTATCCTGATAACAAAGCTGCTGATGAACATTTTGAGAATCTACGTCAACAGTACGCTGACACTATTATGCGTGTTAGGAATTTGTGCGATGAAGCTACTGATTCTGCTGATTTTATTAAAATATCAGGTAAGATTTAAATAATTTAAAACTCTGTTAATGTTAAATTTAATATTCTAAATTACTTTTAATAGTAATTTTGCAACATTGGTGCAAGTTTCATCAAAATCAGTCCAGTAGTTTTCATGATTATCTCAGAACAAACTCACACAAACGTTCTCTCAATATAATATTAGTATTCGCTGAGTGCAAAGTAGGTAGTGGGGGAAAAGAAATTGATCGCAGCGCACAACGTGACCAAAAACAACACTTTTGATGGACTGTCATTTTTAATAGGCTCGTTTTTAACTGAATATAGAAAGATCAACATGGTTAACTACACTATAGGCTATGCGTAAGGGGGTGAAGTTAGAAATAATGTAGATGCAAGTGCTCGTGGTGAGCACCATTGTGAGATCATCAGCGCCATAGTTTGAGGTTATGTTGTCAATGCAAATGAATGAATTATTTTATTATTATACGTCATAATTAAAGAGGAAAAAAATACCCAAAATAATTAATTTTCACGTACCTTTTATGCTAAACTATTTATATTATATGCATACAGCTAAATTAAATGATATCTGTTTATTAAAAAATTTCACCGTATTAAACAATAATAAAAAGAGAGTTCAATCCGTTCAATCCTTCTCTATTACCCGCTAGCAGTGCTAGTAGACTTCGTGCACATAGCCTATAGTCATAAATAATCGTCTAAAATGTATATTAGGCTGTGCCAAAAAAAGGCGATATTTTTTTTTTTCGCTCTCAGCCCAAAATATCTCAGGAAATGTCCAAACAAAGCTCCTGTTCAAAGCGGAGCTCAAAATTCCAATTTTAAGAGGTCCTCCACGGAAGTTGAAGTTTTCCCGTTTAAATAACATGGGAAACGGGGTTTTTTAACAGTTTTTTGTCCTGCAAACTGTGAAAAAATTATTTTTGAAAAAAATGAATGAATGGATCTTTTTGAGTATTAAATTTAGTACAAAAAGTCCCGTTGAGTCAAATTTCTATATTCAATATTTGATTTTTGACAGAGCTTTGAAGTTCAAATTTTCGCATTTTTTCGCGTTTTTTGCATTTTTCAAATAAACTATCCGAGTTAGGGCAAAATGTTAACTAGCAAAATTGTAGTACGGTTGACATTCTATAAAAAAGTCTCCATCGACTTTTTTGTATTATGAATAACAACAAAGTTATAGACCCATAAACATTTATTTTATTACATTGTCGTAGCCTTTATCCCTTTTAGGCTGGTTAATAATAAATGTTTATGGGTCTATAACTTTGTTGTTATTCATAATACAAAAAAGTCGATGGAGACTTTTTTATAGAATGTCAACCGTACTACAATTTTTCTAGTTAACATTTTGCCCTAACTCGGATAGTTTAGCTGAAAAATACAAAAAACGCGAAAAAATGCGAAAATTTGAACTTCAAAGCTCTGTCAAAAATCAAATATTGAATATAGAAATTTGACTCAACGGGACTTTTTGTACTAAATTTAATACTCAAAAAGATCCATTCATTCATTTTTTTCAAAAATAATTTTTTCACAGTTTGCAGGACAAAAAACTGTTAAAAAACCCCGTTTCCCATGTTATTTAAACGGGAAAACTTCAACTTCCGTGGAGGACCTCTTAAAATTGGAATTTTGAGCTCCGCTTTGAACAGGAGCTTTGTTTGGACATTTCCTGAGATATTTTGGGCTGAGAGCGAAAAATAAAAAATATCGCCTTTTTTTGGCACAGCCTAATGTATATATTATATTTTAGTCCACTCTAGTTGCAACCGCTATTTAGCGCTATTAATTTCATAAAATTGTTCAATAATTATTTTTATAATTTAGAGGAACAGATGCAGAAACATTCATTCTTATGTGAAGACGCAATCCGTAACAGACAACCACAGAAAATGGTTGATAACACTTCCAGCATTGCAAGGCTTGCCAATCGCGTTCTCCTCGTAGCAAAACAAGAAAGCGATAACTCTGAAGATCCTGTATTTATTGAAAATGTTAATAGAGCATCAGATGCACTACAAGCTGGTAAATATAACTATTTTATTAAATTCACAAAGTTGTGAAATCACTTTACGTTTTTATTTCGGTAAAATAATATTTGAGTTCATTCTGTATATTTTATTTCACAAATATTCATTAATTTTTTTATTTTCAGCTGTTCCATTAATGGTTCAAGATGCAAAACAAGTTGCGATTAATCCATCAGATGCAAATGCTGTATCTCGCTGGAGAGAATCAAATAGAGCGGTAAATATTACATTAACTTCATAATTTTCTAAGTTAATTTACAATTTTCTAATTTAAAGTGATTACAGTGAAGCTACAATATTTATTGTATCTTCACAATTTTTTGTTTTCTGAAAATTATTTTACTAATCAAGCCAGAGCGACGGCCTCTAATAAAATAAAATAAGTACTTTTATATCAAAATAATAGAATAGAAGTGGAGCAACTCAGTCTTTAATATTTTATAGACAAGTTAACGTTTTTGTTTATTTTAGTTGATAGGTACCGTTGGTCAAGTTCACAAAGCAGTTGCTGTGAACCCAGAGTTACCGCCGTATCCAGACATGAATAATCTGAGCTTGAATGGTAAGTATATTGCTAAGTTCTTTGCGAACTTATCAATAAAAATATATATCTCTTTTCCTTCGGCTTTCTTTATAAATATTTGTAAATTAGTACAGCTTAAATGTTGGCTTTTTGGGTCTCATAAAATATAATCTTTAAAAAAATTCCTTACAGATTTATTTAAAAAAATGTACAGATACATTATGAATAAATTATTAGTAGATTTTAATTTATAATCACATATACACGTTTGCATTTTATTAGTGTAAACATGCACTTATAATTTCTATATTTTTTACACTATATCACATTTACACGCAGGCAGAAAAGATGAAAATCCATCTAGAAATTTTTTTTGAACATTTATTAAATAAAGCTAAATAATTCAGTTAATTTGGTAATTTGAAAACACATTATAAAACAACTAATAAATGGTTTATTTATTAAAAATTTAATTTTTTACAGTTACTTTTAGGTGTATAGTTATAACAGTAACATTGTAAATAATATTATTATTTGTTACTAGACGACAACATGACTAGCGCCAACTATAACACATTATACAGTGGCGCGCGGAAGGCAGAAGGTACACGCACAACAAACAATCACATTATTAACTCTTACAGACTTTTTGGTTTCATTAGTTACTTAGAGTGTGTTTAATTTTTGGCTTATTTTAGTTTTTCCGCTAATACACGTGCTTATTTGCAGATTCGTCGCCTCCTACCATGTATAATTATTTTCAGGATAAAGGTTAGAATTGCTTATCAGTACCATAGATTAAATATACATACAACAATGCAATATCTTTCTTTTCATTGTTGCAGTTTTAATTCAAACGTATCTTTAAATTTGTATGTATGTAAATATCTAATCTATTTAATTTGTATTTATTTAATTTAAATCACATATTAAATAACTGTCCACTATTCAGTTGGCGAAAATATGAGACAAGCCCCTATTCCGGGCGATCATTTAGATGATACGAGGCCCCTTTCACCTCATGCCGCTAGAACTGTTAGTCCGTTACCGAAATGGGCCAGAGGTATTGTATCAGCGATAGTATTATTTCTCGGGTTATGTTTTTATTTTACACAAGTTTCTATTGTTTTCGATATTAGTGTTATGTATCCGTTTTGCAAATAGTGCATTCTTTTTATGTTTCTTAATACTTTTATTCATACAATTCACATCTACTTTACTTTTATAATAAAATAAATCGTTATTTTTCATTTTTAGTTAATTTTCTTTAGTAGCCACACAAACAAACACTTAAATCAGAGCTGTCCAATTCAAATATTTTATGACCCATGTATAGATACGAATTATAATAAAAGCCAAACCTTGTGTGATATAGATATTGGGCGACACTGATTTAAAAGCTATTAGTTACTCTGATTTTAATTCTAATATGTAGTTTTATTTTATGGTCTTCGATATTTTCAATAAAACATTTAATTTTTTCAAACTCTTTAATGACATGTTATATACAGGGTGTTAAAAAAGTTTTTAAAATGCTAAATATATATAAGAATGACTATAAAATGAATAAAAAAAGTATAGTCAACGTGGATTTGTAAGTCAATGGTTCTAAAGATGTGAGTGATTCCGAATCTTGGGAAGTTAAATGAGTAATAAATTTCACAGCAAATAAGTGATAAAATAAATACCTATAATAAATTGTATGTTTCTGGAAAAGTTGATTTACAAACCCATGTTGATTATAATATGCACTTGAAGTTTCCAATTTTTTTTAACACCTGCTGTACATACGATATATTCAAAATGTGTCATTAAATGGTTAATATATATTTACTAATGTACTATTTCTTAAAAAAAAAAAAAACATAACTCGAGATGAACAACATTCATGAAAATGTTATTATTTGGTAGTATTAAATACATTACCCAATATTTAAAGTGGTAATTTACATGCAGGCGACAATGCTGACCTCTTATGTCAAGAACTAACATCGCATAACCATGATGATAGCTCACATAAACTCACTTTCCAACAAGGTAATTAATTGGCGAGCTTTAATGTAATTGTTGTATTCCCAATTGTTACATGCATGTTACTAACTATCTGTGTTTTTGTTTTGTTTTTAATTATTATGTGCTTTCTAATTAAAAAAAGTCTTTGTCATTTTATTATTTGTTAATATACTTTATATTCGTAAAATTTGATCAAATAATTGTCCAATTTCATTGCATGCTTAAAAACAGTAATCCGATGAGTTTATTATTTTACCAAAAATATAATAATTTAATTTATAATTTGAAATGACAAAGGATGTTTATTATTTATTACAAAAAATGTGGTCTTTAATTTTCATAAATTGTGCATTACAAAAATATGTATCAAAGTCAAGTGAATATAAATAATTTTACACGTTCATAATCATATTTTGCCATTGATTTATTTCTTCACAAATTAATGGCAACTTATACATATTTACAATGTATGGAAATTAATGACCGTATACTATTACTATTTATTAATATAATTTATATTATTTCAGCTTAATAATACTAATTATAAGCTTATAATTGCATTCTTAACTGCATGATGATTATATACATTTATTAATATTAATTTATCATTAAACAAATATGTTTTATAAATGTCATTTCATGTCTTGCATATTTAAAGGAAATTTTTACAATTATAATTTTTATTATGGACCTAATGTTGGTAAGTATGCTCATCATTAACAGTTTTTTAAAATCATTAAAAGAATGAAGTGTTGAATATGTAGACAATCGATTGCCGATTTTTGTGCAAAATATACAATGTTTATTTGTTTATTATTGAGATTAAAATTATTTGCTGGTTAGCGTTTATTTTATTATGAATTGAAGAAAAATGTATACGAAAGCATGCGCAGAATTTTACTGTTAAAGTACAATTTCCGACTACAGAATAGTTTCTACGTAGAAATATTAGTTGTAAGTACAAATAAGGTTTATAGGCTATTGATTATAGGTTTTTGAAAGGAACAATTGCGTTAAAGGGTTTTTATTGTTTAATATGTTTGTTTGACACCCACAGATGATAAAAAAACAAAGTGCTACTAAATTCACCCTTGCGTTTTTTAGGGAGGGGTTAAACTAGTCATTTTTCAATGTTTTAAGTATAACTCGAAAACTAAGCAGACATTGAAAATTTTACAAGAATGATTTTTTATAGTAAATTAAATTTCCCATCAAAATAGATGATTTAAAAAATTAAAAAAAAAAATTTATGCAAGAAATATTTAAAAAACAAATCGAAAAAATATCAAAAAATCACAATTTTTTCAATTTTTTACTCAATTGCTCATAAATTTTTTCTAAGTAAAGATAGGTATAGGACATGCTTTGGAGAAAAAAAAGTAGAGGTCACGCCCGTTAAAATGTTGAGTTGAAAAGTTTTTTTTTATGAAAATTGGCTGAGCTATAGTAATTCAAAGTTTACCATTTTTTGTCATTTTTTCTCAAATCGTAACTTAATGGCAATTGATTAGAGGTTTTTGAAAGGAACAATTACGTTAAATGGTTTTTATTGTTTTATATGTTTGTTTAACACCTACAGATGAAAAAATCACAAAGTGCTACCGAATTTACCCTTGCGTTTTTTAGGGGGGTTCAACTAATCACTTTTCAATGTTTTAAGTATAACTCGAAAACTAAGGGGATTTTGACAATTTTACGTGGATAATTTTTTATACAGAATTAAATTTCGCATCAAAATAGATGATTTCAAAAATTTTGAAAAAAAATTTATGCAAGAAATATTTTAAAAAAATTATATTTTTTCAATTTTTAAAATCTTTTATTTTGATGGGAAATTTAATTTTCTATAAAAAATCATTCTTGTAAAATTTTCAATGTCTGCTTAGTTTTCGAGTTATACTTAAAACATTGAAAAGTGACTAGTTTAACCCCTCCCTAAAAAACGCAAGGGTGAATTTAGTAGCACTTTGTGTTTTTATCATCTGTGGGTGTCAAACAAACATATTATACAATAAAAACCCTTTAACGCAATTGTTCCTTTCTACCTATTATTTTCCGGTATAATCAATAGCCTATTATGGAACTATAATACATGAGGAAAGCAATAAACTAATTATTCTTTTATATTTATTTTAATTTATAATATTAACATTTAAATTATGACGCATAAAATGTTTGTTAGTTTCTACTCTTCGGTAACTTAAAAAAAATTTTGGTTAAAATGTACAAAAAAAATTCAAATATCTTCGACAATTTTTAAAACTATATAATAAAAAAATTAAAAGTTGCTTCATATTATTTTTTTGATGAAGTATCAAAATTTATTTAAAAAATAAATCGATCTATCAAATAAATCTATTTTAATTTTTATGAATGTTGTACCGGTTACCGCCATGAATAATTGTATTATCTGAAAAATACAATATATAAGAACAATAAGTAAATAATTAGATTTAAATGTGAACAAATTAACATTAATTTTGGATTAATAAAAAATATAAAATTCAGAAACTTAAAAACTCAAGAAGATTATAAATTATATAATCAAGTACCTATAATTTTGCACATATTTAAATAATTCAAAATCTAAAGCAATTAATCGATTATAAAACATATCACAATCCACATATTCATCTTTTGGTATAAATGACTATATAACATATGCAATTCAATACAAAATATACATAAATATTAACTTGTTTTGTATCGGATAGAACACGCACCTCCAAGACCTCCCCTACCTCAAGGTGAGGCACCTCCAATACGGCCTCCTCCTCCAGAAACAGACGATGAAGATGCAGAAGTGTTCCGTAAAATTCCCCATGCTAGTCAACCCATTATGGTATGTTAATATAATACAATTTTTAATAATATTTTTTATTCATACGATTATTGTTTCAGTTAAAATATTATTAATTACACGTTAATATCGACTATGTAAAAATCAATGTATTTTTATATATATTTTCTATAACTAGGTTGCTGCTCATGGGCTACATCAAGAAGTGCGACAGTGGTCTTCAAAAGACAATGAAATTGTAGCCGCTGCAAAGAAAATGGCATTCTTAATGGCCAGGCTCTCTGAATTAGTACAAGAAGATTCTAAAGGTAGTACTAATACAATTTACTGAAACAATAGTGTTTCGTCTTATTACTACAATGTCGTTCTTCTATAGCATTGCATATAGTGCTTGATAGCATCTTTAGATCAATAAATTTCCTAAACCAAAAAAACTGATGACAATATTTTTGACATAGAATTACGTCTTCCTCGGCAGTACTAGGGGATAACCTCGGGAGTACAAATGCTACAAAATGTGCCACACTTTAAAAGCTTTTAATGAGTTAATAATTGTAGAGCAATAAATAAAATGTCAATAGATAGTAAACCAATTTTTAACTTTGAACTCTTAATCTCTCAAATCTTAAATACAATAGCATAAGAAGTGGCATTTGACGTCGTCTACATTATTACTTACTAGGTTACTGCTATCCCCCTATTTTTATAAAAAACAAGTTAACTTAAAAAATATTTATACTAATTTAATATTTTTTAAAATATGTTTATAGGAAGTAAACGTGAACTAATAGCAACAGCCAAAGCTATTGCAGAAGCAAGTGAGGAAGTGTCACGATTAGCTCGTGGATTAGCGAGAGAATGTACGGACAAGCGTATAAGAACAAATCTTCTGCAAGTCTGTGAGAGGATTCCCACAATCGGAACCCAGCTTCGTATATTATCTACAGTCAAAGCTACAATGTTAGGTGCACAGGGTAAGTTCTTTTTTTCTAGTTCTCATATTCGTTTTTAATTCAATTTCATTGTACTATAATTCATAAAATATATAACGCTTCACCTTATTTTTAATTGTAAATACGATGAATTTTTTTTAAAGTTATAAAAAAACGGTTACGTGCAATGATAGCTACATTCAAATAGATATTGATAAAAAATTTATTAATTTTTTTCATATAACCCTTCTCAAAATTTCGAGTGAACCATAGAGAAAAATATTTTTTTTGGTCGTCACATCGAGGCTCATAACTTTATAAATATTTAATATTTTTCAATAAAAATTGATATTAAATAAGTTGAATATATACTTAATAAAACATCCTTTACCTGATTCTAAAATAATTAGTTATATCTGTGAAAAAAATTCCGAAACATTGACAATTTTTTGACCCGTCAGTGGTTATCCCCTTTAATACAACATTTCTACCAATGGTAAAATAATTAAATGTTTATTATTATGATCTAATTTTTTGGGTGATTTCCTTGTTTACTTATAGCCTAGCTTTTTCTTTATCATATTACAGATTGTCTTGTTTATGATTCACATATACATTTTAACAGAATTTCAAATCCCTCTTTACTGGATGACTCATCTGTTATTCACATGAAAATTCAAAATGTATTTTTCTAAAAGATTATGTAACTATTTTACAAGAAGCTTTGTTATGACTCACAAAACTGATTTTAATCTGACAAATTTTCTTCAATCTAACTACAGGTTTTAAAATAAAATATTTATTGTTTTGTAGATAAAAACTTATATATATTATTTTATAATATTGTTTCTCTCCTGTTTATATTAATTATAAATTTTAAACCTATATTAACTTCCCAATAGGGAGTTATTGTAATTGGTCCGAAAATCGAAATCAAAAATTTTAACATATTTTCATGTTTCAAGGGCATTAGAGTATATTGACACTATTTTCAGAAAAATGTCTGTGTGTGTGTGTGTGTGTGTGTGTATGTACGTACGTACGTACGTATGTACGTACGTACGTACGTACGTGTCATTTTTTTCCGGGACGAAATCTCGCGAACAAAAAATGCTATTGACTTCGTTGGGGTGCTAATCGAAGCGTCTTGACGTGAATATGATCTGAAAGAAAGGATTTTTCGAAATTCAACCCCTAGGGGGGTAAAAAGGGTGTTTTTTTCATTTTTATTTTTTTTCTTGATCGAATTTAGTCGGAACTTGGAATAAATACTATACAATACAAATAATGGAACGTGTATTTCAGTATTTATTTTTTATATGGGTCCAAACAGCTATTAAAGGGATGAAAACCACCATCAAAATTTGAATTTCATACTAATAAATACATCTAATAATTCATGTTGCCTTGGAAACAACACAATTCAAAATTCAAACTGTCAGATTAGTTTTTCTAAAAATGTGCATTATATTATTGACATTATTAGGATATTAGAAAACTAATATTCATAATACAAAGGGTGAGTTTTATTTCTGATAAATTCCATTAAAATTTTTCATATACATATTAAAAAAATTATGGAAACAATAAGTAATCAGTATTCAAGTATTGTTAGTCATACCATGTTGGGAAGTTGATTGTGTGGACCTAAAGGATCGCATCCCACAGCATTATACGTTATATAGTTTAATTTTATATCCCCGGGTAAAATTGGATCCGACAGCTAGTTTTGTAATGGTGCAGCTATTAGGCTATAAAATTACAAACATCGATTCTTTTATAGAAGGTTTTTAAATAAAAAAATTCATCGTAAATACAATAATTTCATGACATGTTTTTAACATTTCATACAATAATATCATTGGATCATTAACCATGCTTCTTCATGATTTTGCTTCAGCAGGTGATCACAACATACCTGGAATTCCAAAACCTGGTAATTTTTTTAAAATTACACACATACATATTTATCTTCATGCATTTATTATTTATAATCATTTATTTAGTTTGCTTTATTTATTTTTTGTGTGAATTAAGTATTTGTATTGTATTTTTTATATAGTTTTAGTTTCTTTTTCTATGTAGTATATCTCTAATATTTATTTTTATAAGAAACAAATACGTTAATTATGTTTTTTTGTAAAACATGAATTATTTCTAAACTTTATTTTAATATTTTTTTTTTAAATATATTACATAAAAAAATTCTAACCTCGGGTTGCACAAAGCAAAATAATTCACGATTAATTAATCAGTTGTTTTCAATCCATAATTAATGTTTATTTTAAACTTTTCTCAATTTGTAAACGAACAATTCACTAAATATGACAATTTTCTACCTTATACGAGGGTCGTTTGATAAGTCCGTGCAAAAATGAAAACTACTTAATTTTTTCGGATAAACCTTTTTTATTTTTCAACATAGTATCCTTTTAAGCTTATACACTTCGTCCAACGCTGCTCTAGTTTGTTGATCCCTTCCAAATAATAGGATTTGTCCAAGTCTGCAAAATAGCCATTGGTTCCTGCAATCACCTCTTCGTTTGAATAAAATCTTTTTCCTGCCAGCCATTTCTTCATATTGGGGAACAAATAATAGTCCGAAGGAGCCAAATCTGGAGAATAGGGGGGGTGTGAAACGAGTTGGAACCCTAATTCCATTAATTTTACGGTCACAACTGCTGAGGTGTGAGCTGGTGCGTTGTCGTGATGGAAAAGAACTTTTTTGTGGGCCAATTGTGGACGTTTTTCTTGCAGTTCGGTTTTCAAACGGTCCAATAATGATGAATAATATGCACCTGTAATAGTTTTACCCTTTTCCAGGTAGTCAATGAGGATTATTCCTTGCGAATCCCAAAAGACAGTCGCCATAACCTTCCCGGCCGAAGAAACGGTCTTCGCCTTTTTTGGTGCAGATTCTCCCTTGCCAACCCATTGTTTAGATTGTTCTTTGGTCTCAGTAGTGTCGTGATGTATCCATGTTTCATCCACAGCGACGAAACGACACTTAAAGTCCTGCGGATCCCGCTGAAACAGCTGCAAACCGTCCTTGCAACACTTCACATTTTTTCAAAATCACTCGATTTCCTCGATTCAAACGAATGCCAAACACAAATAAATAGACCGATCTGGCTGAAACTTGGTGTGTATTCTTCGAAGAGATGCTGCTAACTGAAAATAACCTCAACACGAACCAGTATTACCAACTATCGAAGTTTGCACGGACTTATCAAACCACCCTCTATATCATAACCGTGATTGTTTTTTTAGAATTAACGTAATAATGCTTTGAAAACAACTAATCGTGAATTATTTTGCTTTGTGCAACCCGAGGTAATTATAATAGCTATAATGATTATTGCATATTCCATTGAATTTAACAAAAAAGTATCACTTGCATGTTATATCTTACAATTATGTTTTATAATTTAGATACCATGAATTACAATTAAAATATTTTTTATTTATTTTACTATCACTGATACAGCATCAAATTCATTTTATATCGTATTATATGCATATATTAGTTATTATATTCTTGGCTCTCTTTCAAAACTTGATCATAAATCCGATTTTAAAGAAATATGACATTTACATGAAAAAAAAAATTGCGGAATCCAAATATCAAGACCTTGTAAGTCTGTTATAACTGCTAACACTCCAATATAAATTTAGCTCCTTCATTTTGATTTGAATTTAAAGTTTTTTGGACTTAATTAGGTAAGAGGTTTTGAAAGAATGTTCACGATATATATTTCATATCTTCACAGTAAACCACATAATTTTGACAAAGTTATATTAATACTAGCTGACCCGACAGACGTTGTCCTGTCTTAACTATGAATATTGAATTCGAATTGGTAATACTTTACTATAAAATTAAAAATTAATAGGGATTGATCGTAGAAGGGTGAAAATTAAGAGTAATATGATTTTTTTTTATTCTAAGGTCATGACAAAAAAAAAAAAAGAAGAAGTTTTTAATTAATAAATAAAAAATAGGGGTTGATCGTAGAGGGGTGATAATTTAGGGTTGTATGTATTTTTGTATGATGTATCATAAAAAAATAAAAACAAAACATTTTGTCCAAAAAAATAAAAAATAAATTTAAGGGTGGACCACCCTTAACATTTAGGAGGATGAAAAATAGATGTTGTCCGATTCTCAACCCTAGCCGATATGCATGCAAAGATTCACGAAAATCGGTCGAGCCGTTTCGGAGTAGTTCAATTACGCACACCATGACACGAGAATTTTATATATTAGATATTAAGTGACCATTTAAAAAAATACTAATATAACTGCATCCCTCTAATAGAGAACTCCTATCTTCATAATAACAATTTTACTATAGATATATTTATCATTAAATTATTTACATAAACCAGTGCTTCATAATCTTTTTGACGTCGTGGCCCCCTTGCAGCTCATAATGATAACTCATGGCCCACTTTTTTTTTAAAACCCAGATGGGTTAAAAAAAATTAATTGTTTCATTTATATAATTTAAGCATTGTATATTTGAACATTTAAACTTATTTAACGATAGTAAATTTATTTGTTATCTTCGTGGTTCTTCGTGGCCCCCTTGTCAGAAAGTCACGGCTCCTGCTTTTATCTCCCCTTTATCAATAAATGTCCAACTTCTACTAGGTTACGAGCCAATTTTTCTTTTATAAATTTTTGACAATTACAAGTAATAATGGACAGTGTTCAACTAAACTATCATATACGATATAAATAAGATATTTTCGTTAATAGGATCAGAAGAAGATCGTGAAGCCACAGATATGTTAGTCGGAAATGCACAAAACCTCATGCAGAGTGTCAAAGAGACGGTAAGAGCAGCGGAATGTGCCAGCATCAAAATACGATCGGACCAAGCAGGTCACCGTCTGCGCTGGGTCCGTAAACCCATGTGGTACCAATACTAGGGTGTATTATTATTATTTCTATTACTATTAATCTATATGTAACATGATTACCAGACCTGTACTTGCCATTTTGATTCCGTTCTCGTATACTTGTTTACTATTTTAAATATTTGTATATTAGGTTTGATACAAGTTGAAATAAATTAAATTGCATAGCATTTATAAAATACGTAGGTATAGTTAGAAATGTAATTATATTTTTTGATAGATACTTTAATGGATAGATGTTAAAATGCACTATGAACAATCTAACAGCAAATTATAATGTTTTGATAATATTGGTTTAGTTTAATATGTTTTGAAATCATTCATTTAATGAATTACAACTTTAACTTGATTTAACCTAATATAATCTATTTAATCTATATATCGTATGATATATAATTTATGACTGTATAATTTTGTTTATTCTTTTATGGTTTTTCTCTTCAACTATTTCATTTTAGAATAAGTTAAAATATATTTTAATAATGTCATAAAATATATATCTACATTTTTAAACTAGACTATTGCCGTTTTGGGTAAAAAATTTTACATGCAGTATTTTATATTAGTTTATTATATTAAATATAATAAAAGAGATTAAATATAATGTCTCTTTTATTGTATAAAATGAGTAAATAAGTATACTGTGATTAAATTATTTAATAACTTTCTAGTGGTTGCACAAAATGATTGTTTTAAATTAAATATACATCGAATTTTATTTATTTTGTTATATGTTTCAAAAAATTTATTTTGCTGTGTCAAAATATCTTGCCTTTGCTGGTTGGTGGATAAAATGTAACCACTAGAGTGTTAATTTTCATTTAATATTTTGAATTAAGAAAATTATGAAATGGAACGCTTTTTCTCTATTTAATCGTTAATAAAAGCTACTATATAATTACTGTAACAGTGGAATAAACATGCATTATTGCGGATCACATTTTAAAGATGAAGACATAATAATTATATTATATAGAGTAGCGTTCCAAGTTATTCCGAACCCTGAGTTTATTTGACTTTATAGCAATTTAAATAAATACAAAATCTGAATCATTTAATTTCATATTAACTTTACAAATTTATTAAACTTGAATCCATATGTTAGTAATAATAAAAATATTACGTAGCATTTTTTATTCAAATTAAAATAAAGGATTAGGTGATTCATTATGTTATAATATCGCTGTGTTTCATTATTTTTAAATTTCTATTGCATTTTGTTTATAATAAAGAAATCATATACATATGTTATGTTTTTATAAACAGGGGTTTCATAATAATTTTATTATTATTTTAACATATTAGAAATTTATATTTTAATAATGTTCAAAAAAGTGTTCAAATCGATATTGTTTGTTTTATTTTAACAAAAATGTTTTATTAATATATAAAAAATATATTTAATATTTATAACATGGAAATTAGTGCCATTATAAAATGTTAATTAATTTATTTTAAGAATCGATCAACTAACCCCATTTAATATACTATTGTATTTTTTGTTTCAATAAAAAATACTAGTGACAATGTCTATGATTATATACTTTACTATAGTTGAAAGTTTGTTTATAATTACTATATAATATTTTTGTATAAAAGGTAATGTGAAAGTAGATAAATATTTTTCTATGCTTTTTATTAATAGTAGTAGGTACTATAAATTAAATTGATGTGTATCAATATATTGGTACTACATATTATTATAAATAATAAATTTTATTTAAAGTGCAATAATTTTGATTCATAGTTTTTACAATTGTTTCATTATAATATTCTGATTAGAATAAAATATAGTATTGTTATTGATTTTGTATTAAATAAATGTGTTTTTGATTAATATACAATATTAAAACTGATAATAGTATGTTTTAATGATATTTTGTCAAAATTTTATTTATATAAATGTGTCATATTATTCTCTATTTATAATTCGCGCGTTTGGTTGATTTCCTTTTTCTAAATAAAAGATAGTTCAATGGTTGCATAACTTCTTAGTTCCATTTGAACGCGCCCTAGCGTCAAAATGTGTTTTTATAAATTTATTCTATATTTTTAAAATTTATTTTTTTGATTTCATTAATGTTTCGGTGGAAAATAACGTATGTTAATGTAAATATGCGAGAAAAGTACAAAACATCAATTATATAGTGTTGATTTTGATTCGGAAAAGTATCCATATTTTTGCTGGTTTCAGTGTTTACAAACATTTGTGCTTATATAACAGTGTATTGTTTTGAAGAACTAATAAAGACATGGAGTTAACACATATTTTAAGGTATTTTATCTTTTAATATATTTATTACGAATATTTATAAATCGCTACCATTTATTTCATATTGATCGACGATCATACTTCGTTTCTAAAAGACGTCAACAGTACGCATGCGTATAGGAACACGCCATTTTTGTATTTATTCTTTTCTATCTTTAATACGTATCGTGCAATTAGAAGGAAGATAGCATGTTTCAGTACTTTTGAGCACAATACTCTGACGTTTATTATTCCACAGAGTTCAAGTAGTTGTGTTTTGTTACTTAACTTTAATTTTATTCATATCAAACACTAAAAAAATATACTCGTGTTATATTCATTACGATTTGTAGTAAATATGATTTTAACACTATAATATATTATTTAAATATACCAGGAAATATACCTAATATAGATTATTATAAAATTATTATTTAAAAAAAAAATAGGAAAAGTTGGGAAAAGTGTTAAAAATAACGATATATATTTTTTTATAAATTCGGTAATCGCATTAATATGGAATTGTTTCCCAAATTGCGATTTTTAATGTAAAATTTATTGTCATATTAAATATTATTATTTATTTTAAATGGTTAGGAAATTAATTTTAAATATTATAATGTTGTTTATTGTTTTGCGGGTATGATAATTATAAAATCTTCGTTTATATGAAAATATTTCATTGGAATTAAAATTTTGTTAAATAAACGTGAAATTGTTGGTTGCTACTATCTAGTATCATTAAAAGTTCAACTTTATGAGATCAGTCAGCTGGACGTATTCGGCAACGACCGATATGTTACGAGCGCGGCCGAGCGGACACACTGTGTGCCGTCTATCGGACAGACAGTAACAGGCCGTAAGCGCCTGCTGCAATGAGCAGTCTCAAATACGGACCGCCATTGCTGGCAAGCCTTTCGACACCTCCACCAAACATTTGTCGAAATCTCTTCGGCAACAAGTTATAGATGCAGAATACGGTTAGAGAATTAGCCCACCGTCTTCTGAGATCTCTTGACAACGAATACAATGTAAGAATTTCAGCAGATAATTGTAAAAAACGAAATAAATATGTCCAACGTCAAACACTGTACCAGTTATTCATATCACCTCACGTTGTTATTGGTTCCAAGTAAAGATACCAGTGATGTGTGCTTTTTTCTGGTGTTGTATTACTATTTTGTATCGGGAATATGTTTTTTATGAAATATGTGCATATTCGGTGACTTCCATAACGTGTCTCAACACAGTTTCGCAAAATGTTTCATCTGAATTTAAATGCGCGTGCGCACGTAGAGATTCTAACCTTCAATGACATTATTTTGTAATTATTATAAATATAGTTTATTTAAAATCCATGTATTATCCGTGAAAAATTACGATACCATTTAAATCTTCGTATCATGATATTTTTATATTCAAAATTTCAAAAGTATTATATAAAAACGTAATGGCTACTAATTGCCACCCCAAATTTTTGTGTCAGTGACTTGGAATTGCGAATTATTATTCTAGTATTTTTATGTTGACCTATTTAGAATTTCATAAGAAGATTGAATATACAAAAAAGTATTTTATTCTTAAATAAAAACAGCTACTACTACAATAACTAATTGTTTCAACGAATATCTATCAATGTTTATATAAACTTACAGATGTTATTAAAATATTAAAATTAGTTATTATTTTATTATAAGATATTCTGCGTATTATAAATGTAACAAATATTTAAATTTTAGAATAGTTACATTTATAGTATGTTTTAATTCAACATGTGCATCTGCTTATCTATTAAATATTATATTATTTCCAGGTTACCGATATGCCTGCCGTCATTGAGATCATATCTGTCTTGGAGAAAACTTCGATTACTAAAGAATTACTTGAGGTAGATTTATTATCATATATATTGTAGACATTTGTTTTATTACTATACATTTATATTTGTCATTTTAGTTGTATATTTTCTTTTCATTGCTTATGATTTATGTTACGCAGAAACATAAATTGTATTGATGTTATTTTATGTGAAAATCAATTTTAAAATTGTTGGTAAATAAAATAATTTAAATTTTATGTTTAATTAATTTTTATTTATTTAAATTAGAACGATAAGACACATATTAATTATTCTTTAGTTAAAATGTAATAATACATTCCATTTACCTTTTTTACAAATAAATATAAACTAAAAATTTTCTCACAGATATTTAAAGAATTTTTTGTCATTTGCAATATGATATCTGATGATAACGTTATTAAATTGTTGATAAGTATTATTTATGACTATATGGATTTATTTTTATAAAATACTTATAATGGAGATCAACGTTTCATATATTTAATATAAACAGTCTTTTAAATGTATTATTTATTTTGATTGTTTAAAATTGGAAGCTATTTTTAGCTACTTGTGTTTTGTTAAGAAAAGTATTTACATTTTGCACATATAATTATGTATTGCAAGTTTTGAAAGTGTGTAGTATCAGAGTAAAATCATGAACTTATAAATATGGGCATAATATGTACACTAACAAAATAATAAAACTATATTGTACATTAAAGTAAAGAAATATGTCATATCTTGATTAATGCTAAAATAATGAAGGAAGTAGGAAATATTAAAAACATTTTTTGTTCATAATGTGCCCAAAGTTTGTTTTTCAATTATTATCCTTCTAAAATTGCATGACTGGCACCACAGAAATATATATAATTAATATATAAAATAAAGTAGAAATTATCATTTGTTTTTAAAATGAAGTTTTATGTATACAGACCACCCGACTGGGAAAATACATCAATGAACTTCGCCGGAAAACAACAAATGATGCTTTAGCAAAACGAGCTAAAGAGTTACTGAAAAGATGGCGGGACCAGGTATTACCTACAAACACACCTCCAACGGCAGCAGCCAATGGAAAAACAATCACGATCAACGATCGTGCCAGTCCAGACATGTCCCGTATCAGAAAAAGACCCATCGTCTCACCGGCATTCGATGAAACGATAAAAAAACGAGTCAAACTCAACGGAAACCATTCGTCTGACCCGTTTTACATTTCAGACAATTCAAATAGCTCATTGAAAGAAATAGTTAGAAAAAACAAATCGACGATGGACGATGTAGTCATTATCGTCAATTCTGATTCAAATTCTAGTGTAAGCGGGATCATAGACAGGATTCCAAACTCTATAGATAGTAATTTAAGTTTTGCAGGTAGAAATTTAGTATCTAAACTTTCTGAAATTGAAGTGACCCGTGTACCAACACCTCCCACGGTTGTGCCAGAACCTGTTCTAGAACCTAAGAAACGCGGTCGGAAAAAAGGTTCCAGAAATCACAAAACTTTAGTAGTAGCGGCAGAAGAGAGTTTTACCAACAAGATGGCCGTTTCTCTAAATTCAAAAGTCAAAACAACACAAGAGTTGGTAGCTAGTCTTCAAAATAAAAACCTCAAATCTGTGCCGTTAAAAACTGATTCATTATCTTCTCCTAAATTAGCGGTTTCGTCTCCAAAGTTATCAGCATCTTCGCCAAAATTACCAATATCAAATTTTACCGCAAATGCTTTAAAGAATTTAAAAAATGAAGTCACAGTCACACAAATCGGTGTTTACGACAATACGCTGAATGATTCGTTAAAAAACGAGAGATCATCAATGAAAAAAGAAGTGATATCCAGAGCCAGTTCAGTCGCCAGCATGAGAATAGAGCCGGAGGACGAGAACTCACGTAGCAGCGTCGGCTGTGCATCGGTAATTAGCATCGGATCAACGACGAAGTTAAAACAAGAATCGGATGACATAGAGATCATAGAAATAAAAGAAGATGAATCAAAACCTTCAACGCCCGCAGACAGTAAACCGGAGACTCCGGACAAACCGGTTGTAGAAGAGAGTGTTGAAGAAATCTTGGCAAAGCTACCTCCAATCGACTACTCCGTCCTGGAGAAGGAGGATGACGAGCCAAGATGCACGTGCGTGCGGCCCGAAGACAGTAAAAACATTACAATAGATTTCCGAGACCCGACAGTTTCAATTTTCGATGTGCCTGATAACAAAGTCGTTCAAAGTGATCTTATAACCACAGTGAGTGCAGAGGAGCCTTACGAAGATCCTGAGTGCCTGGCAAGGACGCACCTGGAGCACAAGTTCCGGTTGCAGCCCGAGGGCATTTCGGACACGAGGGTCGAGGAGCTGCACACGAGGCTGATGGACCGCGTGAACGGGAACGTGTGCGATGCAGCCACCGCCACCATCGCCGCAGAGTCTCAATGTGATGAACTATATCCAAACATAGTGCCTAATTATAATGCCGGAGAGAGAGTTAGAAAGGACCTTACGTTAGAGTGTTTAAGTGATTTAGGTAATATCGATTTGTTAGAATATCCGTTTTCTAGACTTACCGGTGAGTGCTGTGGTCGGACTAGTTGCGACGAAGCGCATAAAAAGTATCAGGAGAGCGAGAGTGGTGATAGCCGTCGGGGCGACAGCTTTGTGAAACAGACCGGCATGGATGTCAGACTGCCGCAGGTGAGTAACGGACAGGAGCGCGAGCCTGTGTCACATGACTGCTTCAGAGAGTTTCACGAGTGTGTCAGTTTACGGTCATATAACAATGAACAGTTACATATTTTGCCCTATGTGGTGTTAGACTAGTCTATTATGAAAATCATTATTATAATTAATATTATGTAGTTACTTTTTTAAATCCTTAAATCGATTGTTTAATGCGATGCGTTTTAATGAATAATGTTTATTGAAATGATTTTTTTTTCTGATTGACTGATACAGTATTCGAGTATTGATTAAATTTAATTATTATTTAAAAATTTATTCATATTAATAAACGTATGGTTTCATTGAATCAACAAACACTTTTGAAATTTGATATTATAAATTATTACTACGTTTATATTTTTAGAACTGATATATTGTAAGGTGTTTTGTTTAATTTCAGACATACCTACAATATTGATTAGGTATCTGTATTTTATTAAGATACTTCAATACAGTTATATTTTATAATTATTAAAGTATAACTGGAATTTAAACTTTTTTAAATGCATTATTTATTTATTTATATTTTTTATTTAACATAAATTTGGTACGTTAGAAGATGTGATCAAATTTTATAATTTATAAGAAAATTATAGTTTTTAGTTAAATAATTAGAAATCACATTGTTATATTTTAACTGTTCATATAATGGTACATTTAAGAATCTGAACTGGCTAAAAACTATGTTTTCAATAGATTGTAATTTACATGTGTTAAAATTTAAATTTTGGTACATTATACCTATAATAAATATTTAGCAACTTAAAATCATATAATCAAACTTTCCAAATACTAAAATTGCCAAAGGAATGATAAAAATGGTCACATAATTTATATCGAAAATATAAATAAAGTAACGATTTTATTAAAAATTTATTGATATGGCAGTGTGTTGTATTATGATCGTGTTTTCTCTATGAACTGTTTTTTGAGAACCATTAGAACAAAGCTGATAATTACTAGAGATATTATATTTATATTACTAAATTATGCATTCCAAACTAATATTTAAAACATATAGACATGTATGAACTTAAATTGTTTCCAATATTGTTTTTTAAAATCAAACCGTAATGCTTTGTTGTTATCAACTTGTTTCTAATAGTTGACAATCTTTATCAGTAAATTATATATACACTTCATTTACTATTGACTTACTTGATAGTTGTAATGTGATATTTTTGCCAAATTGTGCAATATGCTGTATTTTTTTGCTAATTAATATTTAATAGTTGCCAATTATTAAAAATGTTATCACAAATAAACCAAATATAATAATTATAATCATATAGTTAGTAATTATCATACAACTTGTCAATAAATTCAATCTGTAAGAGTAAGGATACTTCTGTTTTAATATTTTCAGCAATGATAAGTATTTAATACACGGTAAAATAGAATTAGTAAATGATGGGAACAATACTGTATTTAGATATGTATCAGAATAGTATATTAATTTTCAAAATTAAATGAATAACATAAAAGTATTAAACACATCAGTGTAACATAATGCCATAGATTTAAATATTTCAGTTCAGATTTTTAAAATAACTATTTTATTAAAGTATTAAAATATTTCTCGGTCAATCAGAACCGCAACTTAAGATTTGTTTAAGTTATGTTTTCGGTTTAAATTTCAAAATTGAAATAAACAAAGTACCAATGTTACGAATGTTAACCAGAGCAAAGAATTCTTGTTATTGGATTTCAAAACTTTGTATATATTATATAAATTGTTATTTAATTTTGTATAGAGAAATTATTTTCCTGATTAAATTTGTGTTTTTTTCTTAATGTTCCTCTTTGTTTTTAATTTGGTATCTTAAATAATCTCATATTTATTAAAAGTTACATTATAGATCTATTTAATTATTAGATGAATTATGGTTTTGTATTTCGTAATATTTATTAAAATAGTATACCTGTTTTTTTTTTGTGTGTTATACTTTTTAAATATTTTTGTACAGATATCAAAAACGCATGAGGGTAGTTCGTGGAATACAAATGCATTGATATATTTTGTTAAATTTAACACGCTTGATAATTTAGATGTGTTTTATTAAAAATTAATTTTATTTTTATAAATTATTGTTTATACATTTACCAAAAATGTAACCAAAATAAGAGTGTATACATATAAAAAATTGTTTTATTTTTGTGAGAATTGATCGCACGTGTAGTAAAGACAAATACTTCATCTAATAATTTTATAGTTTCTTTGATCCGATAATTCGAATAACGATAATTTGTAAGATTTGTTTGGTTTAGATTGTTTCCTATGTTTAATAAATGTATGTAATAAGATATAAGATATCTTTATTATATGTATTATAATTAAATTGGTTCAGTATTTTAAAATGATTGTTTTTAAATAAGAATGTATATTTCAATTTAATATATATTATATAACTGACCAAATGCATAATAATATATATTTCTCTTTGAAGAAAATATTATTTAATGATTTAAATACGTATCTTCAAAATTAATCAAACAAATCTATTCGGATATATTGAAAAGATCATTTTTGTAAATATTTTTTTAAATCAGATGTGATGTATAAAAATTAATATTTGAAACGAATACTGTTTCTTAAAAATCAATGTCAATTTAGTACAATAATATTGCTGTTAAGAAGTAAACAAATGTCTAAGACAGTTATCGTAAACATTAAATAAATATATCAATAATTATCAGATATGTGTATGTTTTACGGCTTATATCAGTATCTGTTAGTATGTGTTTATATATTCTAATTATATATATATTTAAAATCAAAAATATTTGAAAGTGCAAAGTATATTTAATATTTTTGTACTAGATTGGCATTCGTGTCCTTGATAATAATTTTTTTTGTTGATATATTAGTTTTCTTTGCATATTATATGAATAAAATATTTTGAATATTTTCCATGCTGTGTTTATTCCTTTTCCAGACTTTTTACAGGTATGGCTTGTTATGTGAAGAATGTAATGCTTTTGTACTGCTGTATGGGGTATAAAATTCTTAAAATAAAAATCCTAATTAATTATAAATGTGAAGGATGTTATTTCATAACATTCCTGAAACTATTTTAAATAGTATAGTATGTATTTTTAGAATTGATTCAGTATTAAATTGACACATTAACTGCCATGAGGTGTGTGTCACGTTAAAATTGTTTTCGGGCAATTCAAGTCATAGAGTTTCTATATTGGGCTGAACACAAAATATTTAACTACTAATCACACCTCAATGTATTTTTTGATAACAGATAACGGTATTTAATTTATACTTTTATTTTAATGTAATTACAAAAATAGGTCTTGTAATGTTTCTTCGGTTAAATTATTTAAAATTTAAGAACGATTTTGATTTACGAAGGCTCCTATACCGAACAATTAGTAAAACTATTAACAAAAAAATTATTTTGTATAATAGGTACGTAAATAATATTCCTCCATCCAACGTTAATTATACTGGTAATAAGATGTAGCTTCTTTAATCTGGCGTCGTCATACACTATATAGGAGAATCTCACAAGTTTATAAAAATTAATTGTAAGTATAATTTACGTTATGATATGTTAATGTAAATAAACTATATAGAAGTGTTTGCGGTAACTATTCTTAAGGGTCACTACTTACAGGTATTAATGGAGTCACAGCACTTGCCTACAGATCCAAATAATAAATTATTAAACATTTTATTGGAAAACTTACCAGTTCCTAAAATTATGAAATAAATACACATATTAATGAAAAGAAGAATTGACATTGTAGTAACAGAAGATTAATGAGCTACTAAAATATTTTAACGGCACTTTTGCTCATTAATCGAATTTTGTAAAGTCTTTAATTGTATCATACATTTTTTTCTCTCATCGAATAAGTTAAAAAAATATTCAGCTTACCACTTCCGACTACCGATAGGTAGGGTGACCAGATTTCAAATTATGTAAACCCTGATTTTAGATTACGCCAACCCTGAGAAAAAAATTGCCTGCGTTAATACAAAAAGACCTTTTTTTTAATATACCTAAGAAATTATTGGTTTTGCGAAAAAAAGTGAAGACCTTTTTTTTTGCAAACATTACTGTTGCACCCTTTTTTTTTAGTTCTCATTATTTTTACCAAATCCGGAGAAATTGTAACGAAACCCGGAGCCCGAAGAACAGTATACAAACCCTGAGACTCCGGGTCAAAACCGGAGACCTAGTCATCCTACTCTTGGGCAATCGAACAAGTTGGATTTTAATATGATTTTGATATGAAGGTAAATTAATATGAAAAGACAATATTCAAATAACATTCATTTAATTTAGTTTTCGTCAATAGTATAATAAGCATTACTTGAAAATATATAATTTACAAGCTGTACATATACATAATAAGTATGTATAAATTTGTATAATATGTTGCAAATCAAACACCAATTGTAAGATATTTTTATGTTATTTCAATATCTTATCTAACAATTAATGTTTTCTCAAAGCAAGTTTTCTTTTAATATAAATAAAAATAAAATAATATATGGCAAACATTAGGATGCATTTAACATAAAATAGTTGCTAAAATTAATACAAATCAAACTGGTTGAAAATTGAGCTTTTATGTCAATTTTTTGTATACAATGACAAAAATAACAATTCAGTTTATATAAAAATAATATCGTGGAATAATTTCCAATATGATTAAATATATTTTTAATTTTTCATGTATTAAAATATTTATATCAATCACGGGAATAAGTTGGAAGAAATTAAGGGTGTTTATACTTTTTATTACAAAATTTATATATATTTGCTTCGAAAAAATATACTAAAAAATAAGAATATACTACAATTTGTATTATTTTTTTGGACACCCACGTTTATTGTTATTTACGATTACTTAAATATTATATATATTTAAGAAAGACTTTGTAACAGCAAATGATAGGTACATTTACTACTATAAAAACTTCTCTACTAGCATTCTTTCAAAATCCAGAAAGAATATTCATGTAGTCACGTTAGTTAATTTCTTATAACGCATTCATTTTAATAATATCCCTATATAAGCTCATAATTATATTTTCATTCTAAAAAAAATTTAGGCTGAAGTGGAGTAAATGTAATACCGGAGTAAAAGTAACAATGTAAGTTTATTATTTTTTCATATGTAATCGAAACAGTCTGCCATCTCTTGAAAGCTTTAAGTACTTCTTTTATTACCTGCTAACCGCAGTTCAATCAGAACTCAATAAATGGTATTGGTATTACTATTACATTAGCCCTGATCGTTGGGCTAAATGTAATACTGTGGTTAAAATATTTATTTAAAAATAAATATATACATGTTACAATAGTTTAATAAAAGGTCAATCCACCCTACAAGTTATGTAATATAAATTAGTATGAAGTAGAATATAAATTATTAACAATTGGTTTTGCATTTACACCACTTTAACCTAATAAGACCAATATAACAAGATTTAGACATTAGGAACCGTTGCATTTTAGTTTTAGGAGACTATAAAATTACAACAGAATTAAATGACTTACTTTTTTAGAGCAATCGATCTTTTTATGTACACAAATGTGTACATAATTAACGATATCTTATAAAAATTTATAAGATATCGCTAATGCTTATTTATTTATTTATTAAGTCGTGACTACAATATAGAATTTAAATGAAATCTATATTTTTTAAGTAGTTCTTACACAGTCCGAAGTATTTATTAATTCATAAACATCAACAAAGTAAATATTTCAATTTATACATTTACAGTACATCGGTTTTAAATTAAAAATTCCTCACAGTTTCTGAAAATTATTCTAATCCGACTAACAATTTTAAAGATTTATATTTTATGAAATATGTCAGATTAAAATACTTTTAACAATGAATTTTCCGTATCAAAAAAATTATCGATAGATTTTGTACAGTACATAGCGTTATGTAAATTTACAGCAAAATAATGAGTCAAAAACTGTTTTTGAATCATCCAAATACAGAAGAAGTATTAATATATTTTTGATCACAGCATTTTCTATTATTTTTATTAATAATTAGCATCTACATTCAAATTCAAAAAATAATTTTATTTATTTTTGGCATTCATGTATAAGTGCTACAATGCTAAAAAACAATATTATGTATATTTTAACAGAAAATTCACCGTGATAAAGACGTGATATGAATTTATAATAAAATAGATTGTAAAATAAAAAAAAATATGATTCAGTAATAATGAAAATATACAACAAAAAAACTGAATTAATTTTCCCCTTTCTCTGAAATATACCACTTTTATTGTGTAGTTACACAAATATCAATTAAATAATTATAAAAATAACCAGTTCATTTATTTCAGTATAACAGTATATTAACATTCAAATGCTCGAGTTTTATTTTATATGTGTATTACTTTTTTTATAACTTATTGTATTTAGATTTAGGAAAACCGAAACTTGTCCTTCATCAAATCAAGGTATGTATCACTATTTCTTACCTCTGAAAATAAAATTTATTTATTATTTATATGAGGCATTAAATTACAAAATTATCTTTAGTCAGAATTACTACAAATAAATAAGTATGTATATAAAAAGAACAATCAAGTTTCGCAGAATTTAATCTAGTAAATAAAAATAAAAACATGTTGTTTCATTTTAGTCAAAACAAATTTGTAATTTAGTTCCCCATGTAAGTATATATCATTTATACAAAAATAGATTATACTATTAAACATTTTGTAAAGTCATTTTAAAAATAAGTATTTAATATTTGTAATCTCTTACAAATATTTCAACTGAAATCAAGTTGTCAATTATAATTGCCAAATAATAAATATTATTATGTATTTAATAACACTATGCAACAAAAAAAATTCACAGAAATTTGAATAGATGATTCAGGTATTTGTCATGCCGAAACCGAATACGTTGCCCGAATGATTCCATCACGTCAGGTTTTTTAGATATCCGAACCTAAAAGTCCCAAAAATGACGATTTTGGCAATGTTGGGGAATTTATTACTAAGTAGGTAATTTTTTTCTGAAGTTTTCTTTCATGATTTCGAATAGTACTATCTTTTCTCTTTAAAATGGTTTTTTTTTACATTTTACTATACGATTTTTCTTTACCGAAATATACTACTTTGAAGATATATGTAGTAAAGTTCATTGTATCTACTATACTACACTCTATTAACAAAAATATCATATCTCCAAACTAGTATATCTCGGCTAAAAAAAATCGTACAGTAATAAGTTAAAACTCATTTTAAAGAGGAAAGATAATACTATTTGTTACCGTGACCGAAAACTTTAGAAAAAAATTATCTACTTGATAATAAATTCTTTAACATTGCCAATATAGTCATTTTTGGGAATTTTAGGTTAGAATATCTCAAAACCCTGACGTGATGAAACCGATTGGGCAACAAATTCGGTTTCAGCATGCCAAAAGCCTCCTAAATTTTCTATTCAGATCTCTGTTATATTACAAAAGTATTTTTTTGTTGAATAGTGTAATTATTGAACCTAATAAAAATATACAAGGATTATACTAATTAAATAAATATATATATCACTGATCCTTCATTCTATTTCAACATATTATTTATTAGGAATTATTTCTGATCTAGTTCCTATTGGTCAACGCTATATAAAAAAAATATACTGGCCGCAAAAATATATTTTAAATAATAAAAGAAAGAAAATATTAACAATTAACATAGTAAAACCCTGCTGCATAATATGTAGAGCGAGATACACGAAAAAAACTATTGACGACATGAAATGTAGAATAGTTTATGTTAAATATATATAGGTGCATGAATACGTGATGTATTATAGGTAGAAAAATATAAATACAACTTATTGCAGAGAAGAATAGTAATCAACACCATTTATTCACATTACTCTAAAGACATTAATCGCCATCATACCGCAGTAAAAATAATAAAAGTATAATTATAACGATGTTTAAATCATGTTTTTCTACAAATACTTTTATATCTCAACACACGCAAACAATTTTTAATATATAAGTGATTAAATGCATTGGCGCCGACCTTTAAATAAATGCTTAATTCATTTTATTTCTGTGTATCAATTTTTACAATAATTACGGATCCCTTTTTTATGAATATTATTTAATTTGCTGAGTGTATTACATAGTATAATCTTTTATAAAATTAATAATGCAATTTTTACCCCCCATCCTCCACCCACATAGTACCACTGGCTATGAAAATATCGCCACCATAGGTAAAGTTAAATTGGCGCCTACGCCTATGAGTGCGTATCTATTTTAAAATCCATGTAATAATTATAACTGTTCATTTGTTTATTTGTTATCACATTAGTACCCCCTCCACAAACATATAGTATCACCCAGGATTCAACACTGATTATGAAAATATCGACACCATAAGTAAAGTCAAACTGGCGCCTATGAGTTTGTATCTACAGTAGAAACCGGTTATAACGACATCGAAGGGATCGGAATTTTAGGTCGTTATAACCGATTATCGTAATAACCGATAGTTCGTTTTTTTTAAGGTATTTAAATTTCATGCATATGCTGAAATTTTGTTAAATTCACCGTTTGTGAGCAATGATATTGTCAAAATAAAAACAAAATTTTAAGCAGAGAATAATACATACGTTATTTTACTGGAAACATAGTTTGACATTATGAGGTGCAATTCTGATTGATTACTCTCCACCAATCATAATGTACCGTATACGAATATTTGAAATCCACATCTGTTTTCTGTTAAGTAGAATTAAACCTAACCTACAAAACATGATGTATTATGTATTATGTCAAACAATATTTTTTATTGTACAAAAAATTAAATGCACAAATTATGTCAGATACAATAAAACATCACGGATTATTAAAGAATAATCATAATATTCTTACGTTAAGATTATTGACATAAAAACAAATCCAAAGATGGAAAAATGGAAACAAAAGTCGGTCTGTCGTTAAACTGATAAAATTCTCCAAAAATATTGTAAACAGAAAGTCGTTAAAAGCAGTATTTCCTTGTAAGAGATGTCGTTATAAACGGTATATTATAGATGGCAATCGTATGGGATTCAGCCGGGACTTTTATTCTGAGTCGTTATAACCGATACGTCGTATTAACCGATGTTGTTATAACCGGTTTCTACTGTATTTTAAAATCCATGTAATAATTATTACTGTTTACAATATTAGTTATTATTTGTTATCCCAATAGTAAAAAAAAAAACATTTTAATATATTCAATATTTATCATAGAAGTTGTTATTATGTTCTGAATAATTTTAAAATATTTTAATACTTATTTGTTGACTTTTTTCGATCAGAAAAGTGACTATAAGCTACATGTAACTAACAATATGCATTACGTTTTTTAAAAAGCATTAGGCCGCTTGACATAATAACACATATCGTCTTCTATAAGGCGGAGTTTTGTAATAGCGCATACTCCTTATAGTTTACTGCTGTCTTAAGTCTTAAAGCCTATTATAATATTGTTTGGAGGGGTTATAGTTCATTTGAAGGTACAGAAGTTATTACATACGTTTGCCACATTTCCGCTCGGTATTATGTATGACAAATAACTGAACTTTCTCAATGAAATAAAACATGCTTCGATACACAATGCTGATTTATTTATTTTACTTTAAAGTTTCAGTTGTTTGTTGTCTATAATACGGGAGCATCAAGGTATTAAAAATTTATACAACTAGCATACAGCAGGATTGTTTACTATAATTAGTTGCAATCTACTGACTTTCATACGAATATAGTAATTATTATTCACATATATACATATATATGTATTTGTATATGCATATATATATGTAAATAGATTTTCTAGCGCGTTTATAAAACATTACTACACTATTATACTGAAAACTCAAGAGTCAGTGGATTATTCTTGAGTATAGACATGAATACTACTCTTAAACAATATCTGCTACATCACATTTACACTGTTTTTTAGTAGTAGTAGGAGATGGTGAATCCGACCTGTTAGAACCGCTCGCTCCACCGCTGTTTGATAATGTGCTGCTCTGTTTAGAATCATCTTCATCTTCGTCCTCTTCTTCTTCCAATAATTTCTTTGCTAGTTTTATAGCGTAGTATTCATTATAATGAGCCTTCCGTTTGCTTTCAAAGTCTTTACGTTTTGCTGTGAAATGTATCATTGAATTAAATTAAATTAATACAAATTACTTTTACAGGTTTAGGAGTTTAATTTATTTTATATCTTTATGCCATATCGTCCCTTAGCTAACAACACCGCATAAGTCGAAAATTAGCAGTTTTTACATTTTAATGCCATTGGATAGAGCTACTCATTGCGCGTCGATCTACCAATCACATTCTGGACGTTTCGGACAATAAGAGACCAGAATTCAAAAAATAGTGACAGCGTGCAAGCTGGTAGCCTATATAAAACATACACGGTTTTTTTGCTCTCCTGTAAAGTTGGTCAAAACGACTTGAGCGGTGTTGTAAGCTAAGGGACGATATGTTAACTAAGATACTACACAAATGTTTATAATAATAAAAATAACTGTTACCTTTCTGTTCTGGACTTTCTTCCTCTTCTTCCTCCTCACTGTCATCAAAACTTTCATCATCATCTTGTAAAAACTTAGGTAATTTATTGCCCTCCGTTTCGATTCTAAAATTGTAAGATTATAACACTACCTGAGCAAAGGAATATATTTACGAATAATACATACTTTTCAGCTAATTCAGTGGCATCTAATTCATCGTGATCTGTATGGTATGGGGTTTTCGGTTCTTCTATTTTCATATGTCCATAGTCCTTATCAGCTGGATGTAATGTAGCAATAATGTTCATTTCATCCCATTTTGTTTCTTTTGATTTTCTATACGTATAATAATTATTTTTATTGATTAATAAATTAAATCAACATATGATTTAGAAAAAGATAGTAATAAATATAATTCAATCACTATAAAGTAGCAACTTACTTTGCGTTTTGATTTGAATTTGTTTCTGGTTTATCAAAACTACTAGAATTTTTTAAAATCCCTTTGGAAGGCCGTTTTTGTAAATTATCGGCCATATTTCTCCGAACACTTCAAATGTCAAAATTTATAAAATTTCAACTTGACGAGTGCGTCCGGTAATCAAGAAATCGACATTGTCAAATACAGCAAGGTGCTGTTTTACTCCGTCTTACCTGTGCTACCGCACATCTGCCTATCTTTTGCGAGAAGGGTTTTTGAAAACATGTAATGATTACTCGTTCAGACGTGCGCTATTAAATTTGCAAAAAATTCCATATCCAGTTTTGTGTTTTATTTCTTTTGCGTTCTTGTTTCCTCTTTCCTTTGTTGTTATGCTAGTTTTACTTTCAGCTATAAATATTTTTTTGTAATTTTTATAATATGTACCTATACGGCTATACCATAAAATATAATATACATATTTACAAGTATTATTTTAGTTTATTTTTTAATTTTATGTATATAAATATACATTTTTTTAAAAAAGATTCGTAATAAAAATTCTACGAATTTAAAACATACAACATAAGAATTTACGATTCATTATAAATAACATAAGTATTTTTGTATTGGTGGTATAGGTACAAATATTTAATTCAAGATGAATTTCTAAAAACATACATACGACATAAAATATCATTTGCATATTTGCGCATTTTTGAACTGCACATCATGCTTTGGAAAGTAGCCAAAACCGGTAAATATGTATGTCTTTACAGAACAAAGGCATACGTGATTAAAATGTATGATAATAAAGATAACAATTATCAGTAGATTAAAATTTCTAATTTTGTTTTTTTACGGAGTTTTTGATATTCAAATTTCATAAAATCTTATAATGTACTTATTGTGAAAAATACGTCTGAAACGGCAATTTCCGATTGTTTCTGTAGCCAAATTTTATGAATAACAAAAATAAAAACCGGTCTTATTAATCATGACGCAAGAATGCACTTCTTACAAGTACATATCGATGCATGTCCAATCATCTTACTATACCATGTACAGATTGTCTTATTAATCACAGCATTGTAATATAATACATCCTATGAGGCATGTCATAAATTCAAATTGTACTCGTTGTACAGTGCGCCGTGTTCATAGTGGCGACGGAACGTATGTATGCAACGTACAAGCAATAGTGCGTGCGCAACAATCGACCTGTATTTTGGAAGTTAATTTTAGCATTCGTCCGTATTTGGAGTGGCAGGCAGCGGCGGGTAAGAAATGTAAGACTAACCAGTCGTGTTCTTGCCTTGATCAGAGTAACATACGTTTTACTTATGTAAAACTCATAACACCGCTGCTTCGCTTCAGTAAATAATTCCTTTAAAATCAAAGCTTTCTTGCCAAGTGTTTAGGTTAAGTGTGTGTGTTTTTTGGTTTTTGAATACCGAATTCTACCCGGATTTTTTTGGATTTGTAGCTGAATTAAGGTATGTTTTCATTTGTTCTTGTGTGTTGCGTCTCTCTCGTGTTTTTCGGAGAGCGTTTACCTTTTTGGATCCGTTGACCTCCGTAAGAGCGAGATGGAATCATTAAGGGATGCTATAAACGCCCTTTTTGCTTTAATTGATTTACTGACGGCTCTGTTAAGAACTTTGCACTTTTTTATTTATTATTTTTGATTGATGGTTATTATAAACATGTTTTATTTACAATAATATTTTTAAATATATATGTATAAGTTATTACAAGATCCTATTTGATGTTTTTGTTGAATATTTATGTTTTCGTTGACATATCAAAGATTTCTTTGTTGCACTTGCATTTATGATTAATAACAGTTCAGTTGGTATTTATATTTTTCATATTTTCATTCAGAATTAATTGGTAATGATAAACTAACTTTGATCAAATAAACAATGCATGATCGTACTGTTCTAAACATAAAATATGAAGAAAAATGCACTATAATTGATAATAATTTCCAATAAACCTTTTTATGAACGAAATATTCTAAATCATCGCTTTTTAATGAATAATGTGTGTATTGTTTTGCAATATTTTAATTAACCTAATTGAAAAAGCTTTTCTTAAATGTGATTGATTACATCTGGACTAAAAAACGAGGAATTTAATTCTAAAAGTCTTTCTGTTTATAAAAGTGACCACAAAAATAAACTATACACGTGTTCGAAGTATAAGAATGTATTTCTTGTGCATGTATGTTTATATGCATGTATGTATGGCTTCACTCACCAAATAACGTCTTGGCGTATCGAGAGGGGATTTCGAAATTTTGGAAAGAGTAAGAAGGTATTTATTTTAAGTTTAAATTGACGCCTTAAGCAGTATTAAATTAAAATATGTAGATGTAAGACTTTCGAAGACCCTTAATCAATTGTATTCATTAGTCCACCAACGCCAAAAATTCTAATATGATGTAATCTTCATATCACACGCATGTAATAATACTAATAATATTAAATTATTGTATATAGCGATAAAAATTCCATTTATAATGCCTCGTAATTTGTTTCTTGGTACAATACCTAGTTTAAAAAAAATTGTTTGATAATATTTTATTTATAATACTTACAATTTTGTCATTTTAATTATTACATCCTGTTTATTATCTAAAATTGATAATTTTATAAATTTTAATAAAACGTTTTTTTTTTAAATAGGAACTACATATACCAGGGTTGTTTAAAATGCTATTTATTTAAATTTATAAAGAGGTGATTTAAATCATTGCAACCCTGACATAATTATATTTACTTAGTTTATTCATAATGCAATTTTATTTTGTTTTAAGAACAATATAGATGCAATTATGTTAATATTATAATATAATGCATATGTATCTTAGAAAGTTAAACAATAATTAATAATTAACTATACGCAGGGGAAGGGGAGGGGGTGGTATATAAATACATGATTATAATATAGGTTCATCATAAAATATATTACTCATCAAATACTTTTAAATTCATTGTTTACATAAAAGAAACATAATAGATAGTATTGGTCCTGTTGCCTAGCAACGGTTTAAGATAACAGAATAGAAAGAAAAATGAAACGCAATCTTAATTTTCACATGAATAGTTTTTATTTACTGTAAAATCACGTTTTAAATTACGTGTTTAAAAAAATAGATTCAATAATATAATACCTACACTTTAGTCATAAATTCAGTTGAGGAGTAATCGTTTGTTCATAATCATAATCGACGTTTCAAATACATCACAACTGCCACTATCATTATCATTTTTATAAATTTTTATTCAAAAAAATTCAATTATAAATTTTCCTTACCTACAACTGTAAATTGAGTATCCTAAAGTATGATTCCTAAAGTATAAACTAATTCTTTGTATCTTATAGGCTTTCTGATAGTGAAAGTCCTACCGAAATCTGTACAGTAGTTTTTGATTTTACCATGAAATAAATATAAATTTTAGAAATTTATGCATGTAAAATCCAAAATATTTTCATTATACACAACCTACATATTGAATTATTAGTATATATTGATAATTGATATGTGCCTACCCTGTTTTAGGCATTGCTTTGACCAGTGTACCCCACTTTTAACAAAAACAATTGGGGTGAACGAAATGGCTTATTATTTATACATTTTTAATTCTATAGGTGAAACGTTTGTAAATTAAATATTTAATCATGAACCCCTTGCATCCCTTCCATTTACTATGAAATGGTAGTAAGTAGTAAAATTAATATTGCGGGATAATATTTTTACCAACTAAAATCAAGTTAAATTATTTATTTAAAATATATTATTTTATTTTATCTTTTACATTTCTTCAAATATTGAACTTTAACAATATTATTGTGTTTGGACTTTTGCACATTACACTGTTTTAGTGACAGACTAAGGAAGGTTCTGACCCGGGGTGGAATGTTAGATATGGGGCCCACCTAGTGACACGTAATGAAATTTTTTTTTTTTATCTAAAAAAAATAAATTTTGCTTCTATAGCAATACCTGAAGACTTTACTCTGGACAAACTCTGGACCTAATTACCGTTCAGAACCCACTTGGGACCCGGGTGGACCGCCGCCCTTCATCCCTTCTATTTTAAACAAATATTTTATAAGTTTTGGAAATTTTAATAGGATTGTTTTATTTTATTATTCATGCTAACCGGGAGGGGGCTGTCGTAGATAAGATAAAAGTCCACATAATTCATAGAATATTGTAAACTGATTAAAAACTAAAAAAACCGTATCACCTATTAAAATTTGATGAATAATAAATAACCTAAATATGATAAAATCGATGCCATTTTTTTATCAATACATAAACTGTTATCTATTTGGTATTAGTTATATCTCGATATATAATGTATAATGTTTAGATGTTTTTAAACAATAGACATGAAAGATTACTGTTCGAACATATTTGCGGTGTGTCAAAAGTGGCAATAATAAATAATTACTTATCGATAACTAATTTGTGTTAGCGAGTTTCAACAACTATCAGCAAGGTTATGAGATATCAAATGGAAATCGCCTGAATTCCATCATGTATAACGTGCATATATGAAGTTTGTTTGTTTTTATTATTGACATATATTGATATTATACTTACTGAAGTATGGGCCCTGTCGGAAGCCAATCTGACTACTACAATTCAGGATTTTCTAATTACAGTATAAACCGGTTATAACGACATCAAAGGGCCGGTCATATTGGTCGTAAATTCAGTTGGATTTTTATTTTGAAAGTATTATATTAAAAGTAAGGATTGAACGATTATAATCTCGGTTTCTGGGTGTAAGCAAAGTTTCGTTAATCTCGCATACAGTCGAATTTTTTTAACAGCCCTGATGATATCCAATGTAATATAGTAACGATCAAAAGTTGATATTACCGTGGAAGGTTCAGAACTTCTTACAAATAATATTTAATAAAACATGAGTTGAGTTTTTCATGTAGGTACTTCTATCATTTATAAGTTATTGCATTACTTGCAGATTTTAGGGTGATCGTAGCAAAAAATTTCTAATATTAAATCTGCTCGCAAGCAAAAGCAAATGTTTTTTAGCATACTATATATTTTTGCTGTTTTCTATGCATTTGATGTATACAGGCTGTGCCACAATGATTATAATGGAACTATATTTTTCTTAATAGGCAGTTGAGGAAACAAATTTTGGTGGCCCCTTTCTAACGCATAACATTTCGATTATCTCGAAAAGTATAAGTCCTACGTTTTCTGGGTCTTTTTTAAAACTTTATAAGTGGAGAATCTTGTGACGATAAGAAAATTCAGGTGATCTGGGAAAATCTGTATACAGTATTTTGTGGTGTATATGTAAAAACTAAATTTGTAAAATAACATATTTATCACAACCGCACTGAGTAAAATATTTTCGTTCTGGAGCAACGTCCCCCCTGAGAATGCGCCTATGTTAATATAGATATTAATGATATTAATCATAAGCTCATTATTGTACTTTATATTGTAAGATTTATAACCTTTGACATTGCCTTCAAATCAAATTATTTCACACTCGAGATTAAAAAGTATTTATTTATAAAATAAAATTTATATTAAGCAATCAATTCCGCTATTCGCGTTTAATATTCATTAAATTATATCAGTTTTAATTTGCATATAAATATCTTTATTTTACACCATACTGTATAAATCATTCACTTGTCAAAAATTCTAATCGTACAAGATTTTAAAAATAATTTCATATTTTATAATTGATTGATTATCGTGTATTGTTTTCTGTCCTATCAGAAAGATTATGTAAAACTTTACTTTATGATTTAATTTATAATAATACCGCTGATTTAAAGATAAAAATAATTTTAAAAATAACGTGTAATTGAAGATTTTTGCCATTATTTCTATATAATACAGTAAAAAGCCTTAATAATTATATTTCAACTAAAAACTAAAATTAAGATAGTACCTATATGACCTATAACTTATTATAATTATAATTTTAACTTCATAGTTAAAGTTAGTCAATTTACTTTTAGACTGTTCAATGAGCCAAATAAATGTATCTTGTTTAATTGAGTATTGGCAAATTTTATTTTACTGTTTTCGGGCACCCCGTGTTCTTCAATTTAATAAAGAAATTAAATTTTAATTATTCAGTATAACATGCATTTTTCATGTGTTAATCTGGCACATGTATTCAATTCTGTCTAAGGAATATACAGTATCATTAATATTGATAATTGCAATTCATCATACTAAATAAATCCGAAAACAGGCCACGTTCGTACAAAAAATAAAAACACCGAAAGTTGCTCTCAATTTATAATAAACACAGTTTATCATTACAGCCATTTCGAGTATAATTATTCCGTGAATGGTCTTAATAGAGTCGGGTGAATTTGTATACATATATATCTCCAGTTTGAATCTAAGAAACCGGATATAATGGTTTGTTGTACGAAAACAAAATGGCGCGGACAGATCGACAGCGTTTGTAAAGCAAAAACAAAACACACAAAAAAAAACAACAGTTCGGTTTTGTTTCTTGTAAATAAAAATACGACGGGCGACGGTGAAAAAAACAACAGCGATCGTGATGTAAAAACGTTGCCGCCGCCACTGCAGCCACATTTGACAGATGTAGGTACAGTACCTACCAGTAGCGGCTCGTAAGGGATTATTTTATTCAGATATAATCGGTAATTGATGTGTTGATTTTGATTTGGCATATTGTCGAAAACAATGCTTAAATAACTAATATTTAATTGTATGAACGTCAAAACATTTAATAGCAAAATATTAATATGCAAAATATAGCTTGCATCCTGAGGACATAGGATTTTGTATCCCGAAAAATGTATTAGATAAAAAAATGGGTGTGTAACATTTGACCTGTTTTATTGATCATCATACAAAAATCTGTATTATTTACCTAACTGTTAATGTATTTTCACTAACCTAAATTCCACGCGAACGAAGTCGCGGGTAGCAGCTAGTTATTAATAACTATAAAAATAGCATTTGTCTGTCATGTAACGCATGAAGTTACCTGCAGAACTAAATATAATAAACAATTGAAATTTTCAAGTACCTACCTGTTAAAAAAGTTGGGGTGTGAAGTTCTTAGGGGCAGAGTCTCTTATATTTCGACAAATTATCCACTATAAAATGTGAACAACTTTTTGAATGACAAACAGTCTCGTTTTGTAAAAAAATAAGCCACACTCGTGTCTTTATCGTGAGGTTTTAGTGAATTTTAACTTCGGAGACTTTATTAATCAAAGAAAATAATTAATTAACTGAAACTACGGACTAGACTATTCATTAAAGCGCGGATCTAGGGGGGGGGGTCGTGGTTCAAAACAAAAGAACTTAAGTATATTTAAGGGGTTTGCAGCAACAACGAGTTAACTCCATTTTTAGGTCAAACAGAGTTAACAACCGTTTCTTGGGGGAAAAAAATCATTCTTTCGTTTGGTTCAACAAAGAGTTACCTATACCGTTGATAGTTCTCAAGGTATCCGCTACAATGAGTTAGCTGCTTCATTCGCTTCGTAAAAATGGAGTTAACTCCAGGAGCTGACTCTTTGTTTTTGGGCTTAGAATTTAGTTAGTACACTCGTTACTGTGTTCATTCTTGATATAAACTAATTTTCTTGAAAAATGTTCTTATTCAATGCTTCCTTACTTTAATAAGAAAATAATTTTCAACTATTTGGGCCAAAAATGAGTTAACTCCAGAATAAAATTAACTCTAGAATTGCGAATTTGACGAATTTCTCAATGGAATTTGTCCAAAACATGTGGTCGGTGACAAATAATAATTGGACGAAGACAAAGGCGATTTAAATACATTCTCCATTTTTTAAACAGTTTTTTTCTATTGTCACACAAATTATAAAAACTGGAGTTAACTTCTTGTTGCTGCATACCCCTCATTTGTATTTAATAAGTATTTATTTATTTAATTTTCTTTAAGGTTTTTTTAACAAGACAGTCATCTGTCATATTCTCCATGATCCCTCGCCCTAATGGTAGGTATTTACTAATAGACGATTATTATGTTGACCACCGCCACTGGCTGTGACATTTGTCAGCTGTGTGTATGCTACACCAGCGGTGTTTAAACTTTATTGATGAAGGTAAATTGTGTCTTGCCGCGGACCGGTTTGTCGGAATTGATTTCGTGTAACTGATTTTTAAATAAATGCATATTAACTTTGGTGTTATAATATGTTGTTGGTGTGCAGCCTAAATGCATCTTTGTGATATTATTTATTATAATTATTTTTCTAATTGCTTTAGTTCGTTTTGTATTTATTTATTAGTGATAACTGTAATTGAAAATTGTCGATCGATTTATGTATCGGAATTTATTAAAATCGTAATTTGTATTTGTAAAATTTGTATCAAAACTAATTAAGGTTAATGAATGTTATAGTTTAGGACGATTAGGTCAGACTAATATTTATTATATGGCATATTTAAATTAGATTTTTGAAATTTAAATCTTAAAATTAATATGGAAATTTGTCAACTTATTAAGGGGGATAGCCACTGTGACGGAAAAAAAATATCATTTTTTTTTTGTTTAGATTTTTTTAAAGTTTACATATTCATAAATATGTATACAAAAAATTGAGCTTAAATTTTGAAAATTGACGGAGTTACAGTCAATTTAGTGAGACGAGGTAGCACGGCCGGTTATGACATAACAAAAACATTAAACACATTTATCTCAGAATGACATTTTTCGACCTGGTCGACACGATTCCTCAAAGACTAATGAACCGATTTCAATATTTTTTTTAAAATAATTTTCGTAATTAAAGTAGCTATCGTTGCACGTAGCCGATTTTTGAAATTTTGATAATTACTATTTTTAAAACCGCTCTAACGAAAAAAAATAGGTCTTAAAAATGAAAAAAAAATTCAAACGATCGCCATTTTGTGAAAAAATTAAATTAAAAAAAACGGCTACGTGCAACGATAGCTACATTCATATAGATGTTGATAAAATTTTTATTTATTTTTTTCATATAACCCTTCTCGAAATTTCGAGTCGACCATAGAGAAAAAAAAATTTTTTGGTCATCACATCCAGGCTCATAACTTTGTAAATATTTAATATTTTTCAATAAAAATTGATATTAAATAAGTTGAATATATACTTAATAAAATGTCCTTTAGCTGATTCAAAAATAATTAGTTATATCTGTGAAAAAAATTCCCAAACATTGACAATTTTTTGACCCGTCACAGTGGCTATCCCCCTTAAGCAACTTGATGTCTCACGCTAATTTTATTATTTTATTTTTATTTCTCTGTAATTATTATGAAAGATGAAAATTAATAATGAATTCTACTTGTGCGTAATATAAAAAGTTACAATAATAATGCTGTCATTTATTTAATATTATTTTAAAATCGTAAAACACAGTCCCCTGGTCGATCACCAATTCAGAATAACTGTCAAAGTACTTAATTTCATGCAGAAACACGAAATTATAAATATTAAATTCACTATCAATTTTCAGAGATTAACAATTATCATATGCAAATACCATACTTTTACAGGGTGGCCAGTTTCTGGAAAACCGGGAAAAGTCAGGGAATTTTGCTATACCGGGAAAAGTCAGGGAAAAAATGCAAATTCTGCAAAAATATTTAAATTTTATCTATGGGACCTTTTTTTTTCTTTTTAGCTTTTTTATCTAAATTTTAATTATAAAAAACAGGGAAACGGTAAAAATTCTCCTGGAAAACTGGGAAAAGTCAGGGAAATTTGTTCCAGAGAAATACTGGTCACCCTGCTTTTCTTTTGTGAAATTGATGTTTATTAGTGTAAAAATGAGGTACACTTTTGTAGCAAAATTTTTAGCACTGTCCCCTATACAATACTATAAAATTGCTATGAATTTATTTGAAATCGAACAATTTTTTTTCTTTAAAAAACGATCGCAAAGCTTCTCGTATCATGAAGCAAAATTATAAAACAAATAACTTGTCTTCTTTATTTCGGAATAAATATGAATACATGTTTTTAATTTTAAAAATTATTAATATTTGATGCTTTTATCTGTATACACATTCCTTTGAGTTAAAATATAAATATTTTAATGGAACATGTTTAGAATTCTTACAAACGAAGCTAAATGAATTTTAAGTAATACAGAGCCGACATTTTCTAGTAAATTAAAATATGTTAATAAACTTAAGTGTTTGAAAAATGACAGTTGAAAAAAATAAAAACAACTGTCAACAGAATTAGTTCGTATTGATGTTTGGTTGTTTGGACTAATTTTATTTTTTCAAGTTGTTAAAATAAGAATGTATTTATAAGAAACTCTTTTAGTTTTATGTGATTTTCAAATCGGTTTTTAGGCATCGTAAAAAAACTTTTATTTATATTCTTAAGTGCCAATTATTTTGTTATGGCATAGTTATACAATTTTTTTATTTTCCTTTTTATACTCATTTCTATTACGATTTTTTGAGTGTGAAATTAATATAGAACTAGTTATGCGTGACAGACACACATACAGAGAGACTCGGAACGAAAAATGTTCATTTTGACCTGAACACCAATTTTTTTTTCTTAGAAAAATGATTTCATAACGAGGAAGCAAAAATAATATAGTTTTATGAATATTGAATTTTAGTCACTTTGACTTCTGAACAGCTTATATTGTTTGGAAGTGATACAAAGATTTTATTTAAAAATAATTTTTTTTTCGGGGTTCGTTTCAGACATTTCAAAGCAGATGATTCATAGTTTCTTAAAGAAAGGAATTCGAATGATTCACAAGCCACGACTCTTGATAACGATGTGACATATTTAACATAACTATACGTGATTGTATCAAATAATTGAATACCCATATATATGAGTTGTTTACAAACCATTTGAGCTGTTATTTTTGAAAGTGGTATAAGTTCATAAATTCGAGTTATTTATGGTTCAACAGCGAAATTATTATCAACTAATTCGTAAAAGAAATTGATATATATTAACTATAATATTCTAATAATTATATTGAGGTATTTGTAACTAAAATTATCACTTAAAAAGATTACTTTGATATTTTATTTTCTTACTTTACTTAAAGGCTGTAGCATATTTGAATGTGTTTTTTACTCTAATTTACAACGATATGTCACTTGTCACATTTATTTTTAAAAATAAGTTGAAGTACTATATTACAAACAAGTAGGCCATGAAAAACAAAAATTGTTCAACAATCAAAATAACAAATGAATATTTGGAAACAATAAACTATTACGAAAAAAATGTTCTTACTTTTTTTCGATAATAAGTATGACATGTGAGCATGTGACATATCGTTGTAAAGTAGAGTAAAAAACACATTCAAATATGCTATAGCCAAGGTCTTCAGGCTTCCGCGGTGATCTTGATATGGATCTTGGCTTCTGGGTGTAAGCCGCGTCGATTTGGTCATTTTACTGGCCAGTAAAATGACCAAATCGACGCGGCTTACACCCAGGAGCCAAGATCCATGCTATAGCCAACTTAGCGGCTCATAAGAAAAACTAAAGCTAGGGCTTGTAACTCGGAAACTAAAAATTTTATGAAAATTCTAAATACACCAATCAATACATAAGAAAGTGCTTTAAGAAACCGCAAACAAAAAGTACCTATCTACTTTGACAAAAAAGTTATAGCTATTTAAAAAAATTCCGAATTTTCAGTTTTTTGGAAATACCGCCTAAACTATATAAAATTATTAATATTTTTTGACTTACACGTGTCCCCAAAAATTGTCTTTGATCAATTGCTTCTTAGATAAAGCTGTTTTTATCTAAATTGAATGTTTATCAACATTTAAAGCTCCGGCGTTAATGGGTTAATATTATAATATTTTATTATTATTATTATGAAGATAATCGATTTGGCAAATGAACACTTCAAATATGATCAGAATGAGACTTGGAAAGGTTCCATTTTTATGGTATATTAAAAATTAAATTAAAATACTTACCAATTTGACATCACTAAAATATTTATGAATCATAATATTTTAAATTGGATTCGTTAAAAATAATAACAATTAACAATACGTATAATTACCTTTATTTACACCTATAAATTATATAAGTATAACTTAACATTCGATAATTTTAATTAAATAAGAAATATATTAAACAAATAATGACGATATTGGCTGAAAAATACGAGATGATGTCTGAGAAAAGAAATGTGGGTGAATCAACGCTGATTAATTAACAATAGAATCAAATGAATCATAAGTACGTACACCCAAAAAAGAAATTAGTAAGTATTACAGCGCGGCATAGTACAAAATCGCTTCGAACCGTCAAATTATAAAATTTACAAGAACTTAAGCAAAAATTACAACTTCGTCTTGTAAATCAAGTAAATACAAAATAAAATAAGCAGTAGATACTGTAAACATTGTAATTTTAGCTCATTTTCCTAGCACTTGGCCGGATTCATTAGTAATAGTTTGTAAGTTTTACAATTTGACGGTTCGAAGCGATTTTGTACTATGCCGCGCTGTAATACTTACTAATTTCTTTTTTGGGTGTAATGACTGTTTTGATAACGTTAACATATTTTATTAGAAACCTATATGTGTAAAAAATTCAGATAAAATTAAACTTTAATATACATATGTATGTACCAATGATTTATTTTTTTTGTATAGCAAAAGCAATTATTGGAATTAAAACATTTTGTTGCTCAAAATCGATCAACCGCAAAAAAATTCGTTTGATGTTAGATATGTTGCATACATTTCAAAGATTTCAAATAAAATGGTTTCCTAATTAAACTTTAAAAGGGTAATTTTATCGTATGAAATTGTATGTACACTTTTTTTATAAAGTGATACTATTTTGAATATTTCGATATGAAAACTGTTATATTGAACTGATTTTGGTGGGACTTTGACTGTTAGAAAATTAGTTTAGACTTTATGATAATCGAATTAGGACATTTACAATTGATATTTTATAAACAACATTTATCAAAATGAAAAGAAAACCAAAGATAGTTGTTTAAAAAAAACGTAGGCGAAGTCAAGGGGGTATTTCTGAACTTAAATAATGTATATTTATTGCAATGTGTAAAAATTAAAATGTAGTTTTTATTCTCTTATGTTTTCAATTTATTTTTATTTTTAAACTAAGCATTAAACGAATTACGGAGCATTAATTGTTATTTATTCTATGTAATATACATATATGTAATCTAATTTAAAAATATTCATATGTAAATACTATTTCAAGTTTTGTAATTTATATATTTACAATACTTTAGATCATTATTATATTGTTGGTTATTAATTTTAAAATATTTTAACGTGCCAATAAAATAATTTAACTCATCGATAATATTATTTTTATTTCGTAATTGTAGAAAAATGTATAAATACGATTAGTTACACTCTATAAAAAATTATAATGATTTGACATCACGTTTTTGAAGAAGTCGAATTATTTTTTACATTAATATTTTATAGGTATATTTACTCAATAAAAGTTACAGAAAATGAATATTTGAAAACATTTAAGTCATTCAGAAGCTTAAAACAACTAACTCTCTTACTCTTAAATTTCTATTGTACTTCTTCGTATTAATACATGAGTAAGTTAAAAAACAAAAGATTGTCTATAATTTTATTAATTACTAAAATACCTTAACTAAAATATTCCAAATATCCAAAATACAATTTTAATATCTGCTAGAATTCATACAACATTTTCTTTTTATAATTCTAAAACCAATTAAAGTATGAACATTAATAAATATTATAACGTAACACCGTTGTGTAAAAAAACTGTTTTGTTTTTTATTTACTTTGTAGACGCAATAATAAGAGACAAATTAAATTATGTCTGTTCAAGATAAATTTAAGAAGAAACACAGTGAACTTCCGGAAGAAAACTTTCTTAGAGTATAATTCTCTCGTAACAGTATAATCTAATTATTAATATTGTATAGCTATGTTCGAGTGTACATTGACAAAATGTATAACTTTTTACTTTTACTGCACGGCGGATAGTTATTCATGAAAAAAAATCGAACGAGATATTAATGGAATTACGCGTTTTGATGGCCCCTAAATCGATTACGAATATTTTCTCAAAGAACTCTTTGAAAGCTCTTCCACCAAAACTTAAAAAAAAAAAAAATTAACATTCTTGTATATTGTTTAGTTTACATTTTTTAAGAGCACCAATAAACCAAAATTATCTTGCATATAATTTAATCAAGTTATGTAAATAAATGTCTACAGCAATATATTAGCGAAGAAAATGGTACATTATTTAAAAAATACTGTGAAATTTTTAAATGTGGAAAATTAAAATACGTATTCAATATTGTTTAAATTACCTATTTATACCCTTAGAGGAGCGCATTGAGGTATGTTAAATATCTTCACATATGGTCAGTTTAATTTTCAAACCTTCCTAATTTCGGGTTTAACGTTAAAATATAGCCAATCTTTTGTTACACATTTTGAGGCCCGAGACGAAATTTGTTATGTTCTTCGGCAACTAAAATAGTTAACTAGCCTGAAGTTGCCTCTACTTCAGTTACTTTGAAGCCTCTCGCTTTACCACAGGAGTCTTAGGTAATTGTCTAATTTATCTCAGGAGGCCTCTATCATCGCGATGTTCCCAGCTAGCATTCTTCTCTTCCTTGAGCATTTTTTCAGCAAATAATTTTTCTTCTCTCTGTAAAATTGAACCTAAACCAGTGGCGTAGATAGGGGGGGGGATTAAGGGGATCAATCCCCCCATGAGTCCAATTTTTGTACTTTGCACCAAATAAAAGATGATTTTCATAATGAAAAATATAACTTTATGAGATTTAATACTGTCATATCCCCCCCCCCCCATCGCAAAAAGCTATCTACGCCACTGACCTAAACTATATATGAGGTTTAAAACAATGGCTCAAAACACATGAGGGATTCTTTTAGCCCCTTATCACAACTCTTACTTTCTAAAACATTTCGAATATATCTCAATAATATGTGATTTGTATAAAATTAAAACATAAAAAAACCTACCACAAAGAATACAGGACATAGGTTCCGGTTAAACCGGATAATGTAATAAATAGCGCGGTTAACAAATACGATAAGTCTGTATTAAAGCAGCTATGGCTTAATTTGGTAAATATAATGTTTAGCTTATAATTATGTTAAAACAATGCGCATTAATTAGCATAAATAAAACTGGTAAGTCATGCATTAACATCCTCAGATTTATTATATATTTCATTCAAAATTACAGTTTTACTACCTTGAGTGTAGCGCAATTTCACTTCTGTGTTTAATATATAGGTGATGTTTATAAGTTTATATGTTAAAAGGGGAGTTTATATTTGTAAGAAAATTTAGTACTGGAGAGACAAAATTGTAATAATTGTTGATGTTGTTATCAGCGTATATATTTTATTACATTTCTTGTTAAATAAAATAAACTATTAAAAGGTTTGGATCTTGGCTTCTGGGTGTAAGCCGCGTCAATTTGGTCATTTTACTGGCCAACGTTTCGTCACACATTGCAGTGGACTTCTTCAGGGCTCTTCTAACAGTAAAACGACCAAATTGACGCGGCTTACACCCAGAAGCCAAGATCCATATCAAGATCACCGCGGAAGCCTGAAGACTTGTATGAAATGGTTCTTTGAATTATATTCATTTATTTTGTTGAGAAAGTCGTTCTGATATACAGGATGAGTCAAAAAACTTGAACAGTGTATTAAGAAAATATTTGAAGAAAAAAAGTTCATGTAAACATGTCTCTGGAAATTCTTCGTAAAGGAGCTACAAATCTCCAAAGATTTAGTTTAAAATTAGTTTTTATTTAACATTCTTAGAATTTAAACGATTATTGACCTGAAGTAGAAAAATCGAGTGAAATTTTAGAAATTGGAAAAAAATTCGATTTAAAATACGATCGCAAAACTTCTCGTCGCTTCGATAATAAAACAACTTGTAACAAAGATACAACGCATTTTATTCATTATTGAATAAAAATCACAATTGCCATGGAAAACTAAAATATGTTTATTATTCATCGAGACGTCATGTCAGCTAAAATGCAATATTAAATTCAAGTCAAGTAAGCTTTGGAAAAAAGAATGGTTGATGTTTGAAATTTTTATACATATTTGTTAAAATTCGTTGTTTATTTTGTTAAATGTATAACAGCAATGCTGGTTTTAGGGAGGGAGACTGGGTGACCGCCCGGGATGTCAGTTCAGAAAGGGTGGCGGACAGTCTCATGGAGAAAAACTTACAATTAGCTTAAATTCTATTATATATTTTTCTTTATAAAAACGATCATTATTAAGTCAAATTCTTGAATATCTTTACTATCATATTTTTCGTTGAGGTCCCACTGGCCCCACACATCCCTTGTTTAAAAAATCATTAGTTGATACTGGAAATTGATAACAAATGTTAATACTAAACTGGGTAGCAAATTTAATTACTGTATCGCAATGGGTTCTCAAAATATTTAATAAAAACTTATTTAAGACAAAATCTTTGAGAGTCTGTAGTTCCCTCACGAAGAGTTTCCAGACACATGTTCATAAGAACTTTTTTGCTTTAAATATTTTTCTCAATCAACTGTCCAAGTTTGTTCCACCTGATATGACTCAACCTAGATACCTAAAAGCTTCCTTTGGCTAAAAAATATAATTTTATCGAATTTTTAATTTGTTTTATTCTGTAGAAATTAACCTTATTTTTTCTATTCGAAAATGGCACAAGTAAGAGCTGAACAGTAATTTTATGTGGCCCCTCCTATATCTCAGTTAGTATTGACTCAAAAAATCTGAAAAATTCATGATAGCAATCTTTTTTTAATTTTGGAGAAATTGAAAAAAAATAACATATTAATATTATATTATTTTTATCCTGAACTTACCATTTGCATATGTGAAATATAACTGAAAATAAAATTATTTTTCTGTCATAATATTACATTTCTAAATGTAATTCCAAACAAAACGAATGAAAAGAAAACAATAGTTTCATTTAAAACAGAAAAAAAAAGTTATTTAAATTATTTTTTTTTGTATTCATCATTTCCTGTATGTTTCTTATTATTTTTTAATTTTCTTTTGGTAAAACAATATTCCTCTTTTATTTCTTCCTCTGTTTATAACGAATACTTAGCTTCGAAATAAATTATATCCAAGCAGAAGCAACTTGTTAAATTATTTTTAATGAAATTGTGGTTTCTGTAGTTGATAAAAATCTCAACTTACATATATTTAATAATTTATGAACTTAATTTAAATGTAATTAAACTGGTGAGACACTTACATGTTTTTTTGGACATAATAGTATAATAATTAAGATGATTAAAAATGTTTTTTATATTCATAAATGCAGTGTAATGTTTTTAATTTCACAACAAAGTATCAGTATCATAAGTGAATATTTAATCGTTTTATTAATTAATTTAAAAAACAACAAACATACAATAAATATATTATAAAACCATTATATTCGGTCCAATCATTTTGCGGAAAAAATCATAATTTTAATATTACCCAGGGTCGTTTTAATATACTTCATATAATGCTCTGGGCTTAGATTAGGGAAGATTATGAATATAGGTACATAACAACCAATGCTAGTCCGTTTATGAAAGTGTTACCAAAATATATGGCGGCCATCTTTAATTATATGGCACTTTCGTAATTTCAATGCATATTATCCAGTTGAAAATTTTTAATATACAAATATGTTTTAAATTACAATTGAATTTGGTATGTATTTAAAGACAATATAAAACATTTATTATTAATTAATTTTATAATTCAAAACAATTTATATTTATTTTAAAATCCAAATAATACGTCAGTTATTCCAGGAACGATTTTTTGTGGAGTGATATGGCGATAAAAGTAATTTGTTATTAGTTTATTAGTCCTATGTATCTTTCCTTGTTTAATACCCTGGGATACTAAAATTCTACCTATCCCTACTTCAAAACTGCTAACTAAGGATATTTTAAACAATTGAGATAAAACTACTTATGCAAAACATATTTTGTGTCCATGTTATAATAGGGTATTTGACTAAATTTTAAAATATATATTGTAAATTGTGCGTATGTATATAATATATACTTCTTTAGTATCTTTTTCCAAAATAATACCGAAAAAACGCGGAAAATAATCTTTTTTTATTTAAATGAAAAAATTCCCACCAAAACGCGTATTCAAAGTCACGTGGTATGCGTGACGTAACTATTTACCAAAAAAAACTGAAATCGAGTATTCTGACGTTTTTAGTAAGTAACTACGTCATACCAGTTGCAGTGGCAGTGCTGCTAGACGCGTTTGCGATCACGTGACAAATAGGTTTAATATTACATTTTAAAATTAGGTTTATTATTAAAATACTGACTTATTTCATGTAAAAAACACTTGATTGTAAATTATAGTAATATATACTACACTATTAAGAACATGTTAGTCTTTAATTGTATGCATACAATTTTTGAGAGTACACAAAAAACGTATGCATAGTTGATAATATCACGCGACCGTCACATCTGGTCGATTATGTATTTTTTATTTAAAAAGCTAATACTATACTTTTACTATTCATACATTTCACTAATAATTAATAACGCCTACAATCGATCATGATTTCCATACCGATATTAACGAAATGTAGTAATTAAAAGTACATATAATTACAGTTGTGTTTATTAATAAGTAGGGCGTGCATTTTGCATCAAAATTGCAATGCATTTTAACAACAAACCAAAACGGAAAAATGATAAAATCTCAAATATAATTGTATTTTTGTTTAAATGGTTTTACATAAATAAAATAATAAATAAATAAAACTTTTAAATTTATATATATATATAAAATTTTTGTTGAATTTATATTCGTTAAACTACATATAACAAATTAAAATACATATTTGTGTATTTCCATAATTAAGAAAAGGGTACCTACTATAAAATTATCAAAGAAAATTTAGATAATAATAATAATACATTGAATCCAAGCACAGAATAAAGATTCTATCCAAAGGCAATACATATAATACTAACACTGTTGAAAATGAGGGAAGGGGGTAAATAGAATAATTACCCGCCCCTCCGCACCCATAACGTTTTAAAGATTAAAAATTTGAAACCATTTGAATACCTCTTTTAAAAATCATTATTAAATATAATATTTTAACGACTCAAAATAAAAGTCCAACTGAATCCCATATAATTGTATTTTAGCCGGTTATTATACGACTATCGGCTTTTTCGACCTAATTTGACCGGTCCCTTCGAGGTCGTTATAACCAGTGTCTACTGTATAAAAAAGTATATTTTAGAGATCTAACTCAAAAACGACAAAAGATATAAGAGTTAAATATTCTGTTTAGGATCTTTATTAACCTCAGAAGAAATTGTCATATTCTGAAAGAAATCTGATCGGATATCGGTTTCCATTTGTCAGATGTTTACTCATGTACAATTTTGAATTTTTCGAATTATTTTTAAACTTTATAAATTATTATTTATAATGATGCTTTATTCATTTTTTCAAAGGCAATAAAATTTATCTGGAAAAAAATATAAAAATTCCTTTTTTTCTGAGAATTTAATATTTTTCTGTTCCGCGATTGTCAACGAAAAATTGCTTTCTTGGGTTTCATTGTCAAAATTTCCAAAGGTAGTATGTAATATTTATAGGTTTTCCCTTTAATATAATGTAACTACCACCTACCTCAAACTTTCTACTCTAAATTATATGTAAACAAGAATAATAACAACTCTTATCATGATCTTCATAAAGCATTTTTTCGCGTCAAAAACGATACGATTCGTTATATGGACCATTATACATTTCATACATTGAGAAAGCTATAAAATATGTCTCCAAACAATTTCAGAATTCCATAGAGGATGGTATTTGCAATAAAAATCGTTGTAATAAAAATAAGAAATACGTTTGCGATCTTTCCCTACAAATTTTGTGCATATATACGTTTTTATGTATTATTCTTCAACGAAAATAGAAAACATGTTGATCTATCATTATGTACATAACTTACCAAAAATTTGATCTATAATATGGATCTATATAGATATTGTTTTCGATCTTTTCCATTAGAGTTTTGAATTATTTAAGGTTTTGTGTGTTCAATATGTATGATAATTCCAATTTACAACGAAATTTCTACTATGGGAAAATTGAAATATGTCGATATTAAAGTTTCATGCCAGGTATCGTAAAGCAGCTAGTAAATTTACTAGCTTGCAAGTACTCTCAAATGAGGTATCAAACTTATATGACAGTTCTCTTGCAGTTTCATGAAGACTTTGATAAGTTTCGCGCACGTGTTGTATGTAAACATCAATGATATTAAAACAGTGGTGATATTATGACAATTATTTTGTACGGTCAGAGTTGCCAACTATGTTATAGTACGTTGAAGTATCACTGCTCTAAATTCCATAGCAAATCCATAGGTACTATCTTACTATCACAAAATGAATACCTCATTTGTGAGTGCTTGCTAGCTAGCAAATTTTGCTAGTCCCTTTACCGGACATCAGTAGTAAATAACATGTACCTATCTCAGTGGTTCTCAAACTTTTTTGATTCGCAGTGCCCTTTTAGAACTATAATTTTTCCATGGCGCCCATTCCTAAGTATGTAATTCAAAGCATGTCTAATCATAAGTAAGACATAAAAAAAATAAAACACCTGTGCATAACACGAGAATAAATTGTAATGGACATAATAATGAACAAGCCAAATAACAAATATTTAATAAATTCATTAATTTATTATTTATTTATTAACATTAATAATAATTATGAAAACTTGCAATATTCCGCGGCGCTCACCCTAGGAACCTCTAACCCAGTGTTTCCCAACCTTTTTTGTGCTATGCCCCACCTAAGCCATTAAAAATTCTTATACCCCCCCCCCTCCCCCAACATAAACATAAATTTAAAAATTGAAATGTTCACTAAATAAACTTGAATGATAGATTTTAGGAAGAATTCACTAGGAAATTATTGAGTATAAACAGTAAACAGTAAGTACATTTTCAAAACATATAATGGAGAACTGAAAGGCTGTAGCCGGGTAAGCATGCAAAATCGGCCTTTGCATGGATTTGGCTGATTATTTTTTTGAAAGTCACATTCTATGTAACATTCAACCTGACCAAATATTAGCTTCCAAAAATTTGTAGTTTTCGAAAAAAAAATTTTTTTTGATTTTCAAAAAAAAAAATTTTTTTTATAATCCGTCAATCGAATTTGATGGTGCTTGTGATATATTATAGAGGTACTTATGACTCATCAGAGGTAATTTTATTATGGTCCTCTGTACATAGTAAACCAGAAAAAAAAATTAATAAAATTTAAAAAATTAAAAAACACTATGTTGTACTCGGGGGGCAATCACCATTTTTTTACAAAATATACCTTGTATGTACCCAAACAACATATCAAAATCCCAAACTGATATGAAGGGTATAACATACTCGTATAAATTCGCATATGGTCGTATTGGCGCGGCGCGCGCGTGACGTGGGTGGACTATATGGAGTGCAAGTGTCTTAATACTTTTAAAACATCTCTAATTTGTTGCTAAACAACAGGGCTGAACTAGCCTGGAGAGATCCGGGGAATTTGAAGGGGCCCATGGCCTGACAAAGATAAAATATAGAGGCCGTAGCCGGGAATGTATGGGAACCGCCATTGAATCAATTATGCTAATTTTTTCTCATAGTTTGCTTTTTAGAAACATAAAATCGTCTCAGATCGCTTTTGAAATGTTATAATCGTCTTTAGTAGCAATGAATCACATTGCCGCTGCGAACTAACGACTCTTCTTGTATAATAAGTTATAGATAGGATTTTTTTTTCAAAATAAAAATGTTCTTAGTAAACATAAAAATTTTGAAGCACAAATACAATTTGGGCGATTTAAGTTTCTTAAAAAGCAATCTATGAGAAAAAATTAGCATAATTGATTCAATGGCGGTTCCCATACATTCCCGGCTACGGCCTCTATATTTTATCTTTGTCAGGCCATGGGCCCCTTCAAATTCCCCGGATCTCTCCAGGCTAGTTCAGCCCTGTTGTTTAGCAACAAATTAGAGATGTTTTAAAAGTATTAAGACACTTGCACTCCATATAGTCCACCCGCGTCACGCGCGCGCCGCGCCAATACGACCATATGCGAATTTATACGAGTATGTTATACCCTTCATATCAGTTTGGGATTTTGATATGTTGTTTGGGTACATACAAGGTATATTTTATAAAAAAATGGTGATTGCCCCCCGAGTACAACATAGTGTTTTTTAATTTTTTAAATTTTATTAATTTTTTTTTCTGGTTTACTATGTACAGAGGACCATAATAAAATTACCTCTGATAAGTCATAAGTACCTCTATAATATATCACAAGCACCATCAAATTCGATTGACGGATTATAAAAAAAAAAATTTTTTTTGAAAATCAAAAAAAAATTTTTTTTCGAAAACTACAAATTTTTGGAAGCTAATATTTGGTCAGGTTGAATGTTACATAGAATGTGACTTTCAAAAAAATAATCAGCCAAATCCATGCAAAGGCCGATTTTGCATGCTTACCCGGCTACAGCCTTTAAGTACAAAATAATTTTAATGAAAGATTTTTCTATATTATTTTAATTATTAGTATTTATTATTTTAATTTAGTGAGATTCTTGCGCTTGATGCTTGCTGTAAAGACATTTTATGTAAGGTTCCTGAGAGTCGCCATAGGTTAACTTAAACTCTGGGTGAGTTTTCGAATTGCCCCCCCCCCCCCCTAACAATCGAATTGCCCCTTTGTGGGGGGTGGGCCCCACGTTAGGAAACACTGCTCTAACCTATCTAAAATAAGCATTAAATTATTTTTTTTAAAACATAACGTATAGTTTTTTCAGTTCATACAGTTTATTCAGTTAAGTTTTATTTTACCATAATTAAGAACTATATATATTATTATAGTTCGTCTATTAGGAAAGATATTACTCCAAATGTAACTTATACTTTTTATATAGCAATTACTGAAATCCCGCTATTTTTATAAGTATGTAGGTACTATTTAATATAATATTGGACAACAAATTACTTCGTACCAAAAAAGAAGAACAGATACATAAATTACATTAGTTTGATAAATTAGTAGAAACCTTTACAAATTGTTTTATTCTCGACAACCTAATCTTTACGAATCAATTTAAGAACGTTTTCTATTACATGGTCAGTTAAAAAAAAACTTACCAAGTATATATAATTGTTATCTAAATTTGACTTTAAAATACTATTGTTTACATAGACAAAGCAAATAATATACATTTAAAAACCTAAATTACCATATTTTAACAATAAAGACTGCACTTTTTGAATAAAATGTATCATGGAAGAAACATTATATGCGTATATATCTTATTTTAATTGGTATATCTACCAATTAGGAGAAATAATCAGAGCATACTTGATTACTGTTTTTCATTAAATTTGGTGCACTGATTACGTTTTTACATACTGGCTTATTTTTTCAGAGCGAAAATCATTTGCATATCGTTTACTTTTACTTCTTTACATAAATCTTTGAATTGTTTGGTTGTAGTAGGTGTGGAGATGTCTTGTGCTGTTGTTTAGTTAGTTATTGGCACGCGGTGTTGTTTCGTTAGTGATGGTTTAAATACATTTTATAATTGTGAAACTTTGTTTCGTACGGAAATATTTATTGAGGTGATTGTTTTTTTCTTTATTGCTTTACTAGTTTTTGGTATTTTTATTGTTGAATAATGATGTGATGTGACTCGATTTTTATCCAATATTTTTTGTTTTTTGGGATTTGAAGGAATGACGATCGGTTAGAAATTTTTACTGAGGTATTATTTTCTTACGGGAATAACTTAAGTTAAGTTTTTTTTACTAATAAATTATAATAATTAAAGGATGTGTCAATAGTATGTATTTTTTTGATGTCTCGTCTCTTTTTCAGATTTTGAAAGTAAAATGCACATTATAAAAAAAGTTGAAAAATACAGTGATGTTCCGAAAAATGTTGTTTAAAAATATTTTTTTAATTCCTGACATCGTGCATAATTTAAGCTACTGCTATACACAAAAAAGCAATAGTAAAAAATTAACCTGAAACGCCATACACTGGGAAAACTTACAACGTATTCTTTTTTCTACTCAAATCGGTCAGTATCCGATCTGGTCCTGCCTTACTGGCAATAGTTACGTAATAATACGTAAGTCAATAGGTTATGCCATCTGTGAATTTTATTTGATACTAAGTTATTCAGTGGTTAGTTACAGTAGTGTTACACATATTTGAATGAACTAAATATATTTAGTATACGTATATTAGCGGGATTATTGAGGTTTGTTACAGAAATGTCACATGGGGCTACAAAGGGTTAAGATCAAAACGATTTTAAAAAAATATTTATTATTTTCTCATCGTTTAGAAAAAATAATGAGCATTTCTATTTATAAATACCATTAATTTGAATCTTATCTCTAATTCTTAAATAAATGAGATATCGAAGAACTACGCATTATTGACTCACCTGTATATATACGTTTACAGTGATTTAGCATTAAATGAAGAAAAGTATAAATTCAAATTCTGTACACGCTGACTGTAGATTACTAAAAATGTTCAATTTGATTTTAAAATAAAGTGCGCAAAAAAATTTGTTTACATATTTGCATAAATTATAAAGTTAATTATTGGAATTTCCTGCCAACTTATCTATTTTAATTAATATCAAAAACACCAAATAATTAATAAAATACATTTCGCGTGCATTAGTATTTCGTGTTTTTGTTTTGATTCAAATCAGTTTGCTTAATTATTATTTTTATATTCTATGTTTTATTTTAAAATGCAATAGTCGATGCTAATATTTTATTTAATTAAATTTAAAAAATCAATTAATTATTCTGTCTTAATTTATGTTCTTAATTGATTTTACTTTCACAAGTATATTTATCTAATTATTTTAACTAAAAAAAAGAAATTATCTATATACATACACCTAACCTAACTTAATGGTATTGTTTTCCTTACATTATTAAAATTTTACCCTAAACGCGCCTAAAGAAATATAACTTCAAAAAATGTCAGTGCTCTTTTACTCTATTAGTTTTTTATACAAACGATAAAATGTTTAGTAAAGGGTTAAATAACTACCATTAAGTTATTATAAATGTCTCCTCTGTAAAAAACAAAGATCAAAAAGCACAAATTCACATACGTACAGCTACGTCCATTAGTGGTCATTACTGGACCTTTTTGCAAATTGGAATTGGTATGGAAACAAACCACGACTTCATTAAGTATAGAAATGTAAAACTCTCTGAATGAACCTCTTGCAGTGACGTCACGGTGTAAAAAAATTGAGGCTAGGGATGGTGATATTAAAAAATCATATTTAAATAAAAAACTCTTCGTGTTAACTGTTACAAAAATGGAAAAGATCTGTTGTTTATATAGTGTTTGACATAATTCAGCTTTGGCTTCGGTCGCATTAATTATCATTTCATTTTTATTTTGAAAAATTGACAGTAATCATTCATGTTAGAGAAATGTGGTTCAAAAATATCAATACTTGTGACTTTTTATTTATAATTTTTTGTTTGTTTTATGTTATTGAAAAGAGATTGGCAAGCAGATGTTTTTAGTGAGATTTGGTCCAGAAAGAGAACACTAATTAAATTAGTGTTTATAGATACTGTTAAATATGACAAAAAATGAATCTTTAAAAGTTATAAAAATTAGGGTTTGTAAATGCAATAACAAATTATTCTACGTAACAAATTGATTTTGAAATATAATTTGAAAAATAAATCCGGACAGCTATTAACTTTTTATAAGTAGAATTTAATTATTTGTTAAAATTTGTTAATTCTTGTTATAAACAATTTTATTTTTTATAAGAATTAATTTTTATCTTACCCCTTTACATTTTCCATAGTGTACCATTGTATTTCTCTCTTTATTTAAACCCATAGCACGTCGAGTATGTACAAGACGCGCGCGAATGTTTAATTTGCAAAAACGGTCGCTTTGACTGCGCGTTCTTTTCATCGCCTTGGGAAAGTTAATCGCTTTTCTATTCACCCTAACCCACTTTTCCTTTGTAGGGTTTAAAAAACCAACCCGATTAAATTAGAGTTAAAGCTGTGTAAACACAACACTGTGTAGTGCTTGTAACATTTTACACTACATACATTCAGTAGTCAGATCGACTAAATTCATTAGTTATGATTTTATACTTTCTTTTTTTTTATTAAAAATTGTTTTTATAATATTTTTCACTTTTGCATTTATATTCTTAAAGAATTTGCGCGTAAAAATCTTTTTGTGAAGTATTTCTAGTATTGTGTTTTGTTGTTTATTTATTTGGTACCCTGTAAAAAATATTTTGGTTACGAACAAATTCAAAGACACATGCATATGACATTTTTTGAAAGTATCACGAGGTCATGCAACTTCTCAACATTCATCAAACTATTATGGTAAAAATTTTAATTTTGGTTATTTCATGACGAAAATACATTTAAAGAAACTATTAATAATATTATTATCTATACTCAATTAGAAAGAATCAATATTTTATAATCAATATATTGTACTTTTACATCTCTGGTTATTAAAAAATAGATAAAATTCATTTTTTTGTATTTTCGTGTTATTTGATCCATTCTAGATTGTTTTATGTAAATTGCAATTTTGTTACACATTTAATGTTAATCACATTCCATCATATATTTCCATAGCTGCAATAGTTGTCACATTATGACTTTATTCTAGTTTATTAAAATCCATTTACTATTGGTCGAGTTTAAAAAAAACTAATGGTTTTTAAAATTTGTTTAAGGTAGTTGGTCTATTATAATCTGATCACATTAGATTAGGCCATGAGTACATTTTTATAATTTAGAGAAATGATCATGGCAATGTTGCATATTATCTACTATTAATTACTTGTCAGATGATTATATTTTATCATCTAAGCTACCACAGAATATATTAATATTAATGAAAATAATTAGGAATTTCCTTCTATCCACTTATTATATTTTGTAAAAAAAAATATTTGATTATTTCGCGTATTTTTTACTATAACCAAATGCATGCGCTGTGGCCACATTGTCAACAATACTGTAATTTATGGGTGGCCGGACAAAATGTCGCCGGACAAAATGTCGCGGACAAAATGGTGCGGACAAAATGTCGCGAGGACAAAATGTCGCCGGACAAAATGTCGCCGGACAAATTGTCGCGAGGACAAAATGTCGCGAGGACAAAATGTCGCCGGACAAAATGTCGCCGGACAAAATGTCGCCGGTCAAAATGTCGCCGGACAAAATGTCGCCGGTCAAAATGTCGCGGACAAAATGTCGCCGGACAAAATGTCGCCGAACAAAGATTTGTGGAAAAAAACATTGTAAATAGTAATTTTATCAAAGTACATATTACATGGTAACAGTTTGAGTTTTTTATGCAACTATGTCATTCAAACAAATACTTACTTTAAACATAAATTAATTTTCTTTTATGAACAAAAATTTTAATAAACCTCAAAATCAAACAACATTAATATTGAGAATGCGGGAAATGTCCCCTAGGTATGTGACAGGATCTCGGTTGTTGTAATCTGTTATTTCGAATAACTTTTTCTGTCCTTGGTTAGGGCAATCTCTGCGGGTCCAATCTCCTGTGGCGAAGCTGGGGGTTAATTTATAAAGAAATTGGGACTTCATCTCCGCCGCAACAAACTAGTGTTTATTTATTGATGGTTTTTATTCTTATATAATACACTGCAGATAGATGCATTCGGGCGGTCACTAAGAACAGACGTGCAATCCTTCTGCACATGATTCACAGCCAGTTATGTGTATTTTGTACAAAATATCAACCAAATTCAATATAATTGATACTCAATTATATTATTTTATCTTGTGAATCATGTGCAGAAAAATTGCACGTTTGTTCTTAGTGATCGTCCGATGCATCTAACTGCAGTGTATTATTCTATTTACCATATCAGCTCGGTAAGAATATTATTTATTATATACATATACAAAATGTACCTACTTTAATAAAAGAATTATTTACAGAGATTTTTTCCACAAAATTTTTCCGGTAACATTTAGTTCGGCGACATTTTGTCCGGCGACATTTTGTCCGGCGACATTTTGACCGGCGACATTTTGTCCGGCGACATTTTGTCCTCGCGACATTTTGTCCGGCGACATTTTGTCCTCGCGACATTTTGTCCTCGCGACATTTTGTCCGGCGACATTTTGTCCGGCGACATTTTGTCCTCGCGACATTTTGTCCGCACCATTTTGTCCGCGACATTTTGTCCGGCGACATTTTGTCCTAGAACCAATTTATGTGATGGTTTGGTAGTTAAATCTGATTAAATCTTAATAACGGGATGGTCAATAATTCTAATTTTTTGTATACTGTTTTCTTTCATATAAATATACAACATTTCAGTTTTTTATAGAAAACTGACGACTCGTTTAAATTTTAACTAATAAAACGTTACGTTGGTGTACGGTTAGTCCATATAAGCTGTGTTAAAAATATAAACTTTGAGATCGTTTTTCATGACTTTGAGATGGTCAAATTTAATAAAAATGGGCTATTTTTCAGATATTAATCTAGGGAATATTCCTGTGCAATTTAAACAAAATCTGACGTAAACAATGTTTACGGACCAACTACCTTAATAATCTTATATGGTTTTTAACTATAACGTTTTTTAGGGGAACTAATAGCGAAGAAAATATAATTTTTAATTTTGAAATCCGATCAATAGAATCACGGATATTAAAAAAAAATTGCACGATAAATTGTAAAAAATGCCTTCCGGAAGATACCCAATGTAAATATTTAGGTTAAGTTCTCCTTGTAATGCATATAACAAATAAATAAAAATGCAACTTCATTTCAGATTAATTTTTCGGATACCAAAATATAGAATTGAAAATATGTCCAGAAATTATGATGAAAAGATAGCTGAGGTTATAACAAAAATTCTATTTCTAAATACAAATTGGTAAAATTTAAAATAAAAACTGTTAAAGATTTATTTTGTTCATGTCTGCATTCGTAGACGAAACATGTAAAAAAGGACCAAGAACGCATTAAGGTGTTTGGCAATGATTTATAGTTACACGTTGAAAACAAACAAACAAATTATTGGCACATAGAAAGTAGAGAGATAATGCACTCGATCCATAGATAAAGAACCGCACGAGAAGTTATTTTAAAAACGATAAAAACTAGTTTACCCAGTTCGAAAAAGGCATCAAGAAGAAATCAGTCGCCTTATATTAGATACGCAGGTGTCAATGTTATTTTCTTTTATTGAAAATAAATAAAATCTTACTTGCTATAATTGTGTATTATTATAGACAATGTTTTCTTTTACCTTTTTATTATTTTTTTGTTGTTTTACGTAAAACCATAATAATATGTTATATACGAAATACGAATCATGCTATTATTACAAAAATCAAGTTCTTAAAACTGTAGAAATACAGTCGCCGCCGCCAAGTATTTTGGAGTAGAAAAAATAAGACATTTTTTTTTATATAATAGATACACGATACACTGAAATTTCCCCTCTTTTGGGGGAGGTGACGCTGAACTAATTTAAAAAAGAATGCGAAAAAAAGTAATTTGAAAACAATCAGCAAATTTTGTTTAATTTCTGCTAAATCCTAAAAAGGGTTATATTAAAATTAGATTTTTGTATACCTACATATTTGGAACATTCGAATTTATTTCTTTAATACACATTTTTTTTACATTTGCATTTATTTAAGGAGGAAAATATGTAAACAAATTAAGTTAAAATTCCGAAAATTACCTGAGTTATATGATATGATATTATAATGATAACTTTAAATGCATTTTTTTCGAAACTACTTTTTTGACCTGGTTCCAGCAATTCCTCAAAGAATAATGAACCGATTTAATGTTTTTATTTTTTGTTATTTAAGTCAATGTTTATTATTGAAATTTTAATATTTACTCTTTTTTAAGACTGCTTGAATTAAAAAAAACAGGTGTTAAAAATTTATATAAACTATATAATTCCTTCCATTAAATAATTCCTGCAAAATATTAATTAAATTATTATAATGATTGTAATTGTGCATTAAAGCTACTTTGTATGTAATTACATATCTTTTCTTAGTATTTCGTTGAATAGAATAGCAAATACTGTATAAAATGATGATAATATATTATCAGTTAAGTAAATTTTTCAATGATGCGGTTTTATAATTGTTTTTTATCGGATATCCTGTGGTAATTCACAAGTAATTATGATATCAGCATTGTGCATCATTTCCTATTAGCATGATTTTAACTTCGTTTTATTTTATACATTTTATATTCATCAATTAATATTTTTATCTAAAAAATAAAGTTATTTTTCTTACCCTATTCTGAAATAATTGTCACATATACAATTTTTTTTCTATGATTATCGGCAGTTTTTTTATTCAAGTCAATGCTTAATTGTATTTACGAAAACTTCATAAAAGAACCGTCATATATGATTGTAATTTATTCAACAAAAAGGCTGATAAAAATTCCATGAATGGAAAATTGTAATTGTGTCAACTGAATAAATTCTACACGTGATGTATAGGTATATATAAAAAATTAACAAATAGTATTAAATGTAATCCTGAAGCTTTATATTCAAATAGAAGCCAAACAGTACCTTAATCTAGTTTTACTTTTAAGTGTTTCCCTGTTTCTAGTAATGTTAAACTATATGTTAAAATAAGCTGATCATGAAGCATATAATAAGGAGGGTGAACTCTATATTTTTTGAGTCAAAATATAACCCCCGAGCTGGGCGATCTCTTGTGCTCGGATCGCTGTGCAGTATTTGACTGCGCAACCGTATAGTTGTATGCGTACCGCAATGTACAAATTAAGGGGTTATACGCAGTTGCAAGGCCGAAAAAAGGCGTTTTTTTAATGAATGTTTTTCGAAAAGGTATTTTATTTTACAAAAACAAAAAATATCGGTACATTTAGTGGTAACATTTAAGTTTATAATGACACTAATGATTTGTAAAAATATTGATCTGGTGTGCTCTTGCAGACGATCTCCTGAAGGTCCTCCAAAAAAAGGTGTTCGGCGGTGACCACGATTTCTCCTGTTTAGTTCATGTGAAATTAAAAAACCGAAAAGATTCTTTTAGTGTATAGATAAAACTAGGTATTGATCGAAGGAATAATCGAAATTTTGATTTTTGACAAAATTACGGCTTCGTAAAAAAATTTGAATTTTCGACCAAAATTGCCACGTAAAATTGTTTAAAAAAGTGGACATAATTATCCGAAATCTTATTCTTCGATTAATACCTGAAGAATATATCTGAGAAGGTTGTGTTAAAATTTCAGACCGATCGGTTGAGCCGTTTTTTAGAAATCTTGAACACCGACTTGGAAAACATAGTTTTGAGAAAAACGCAGTTAAAGTTTCGGAAGAAGTTTACACATAGATAATTTTTTTTTCTTTATATGGAGTCATCTATTCCAGGGCCATAAGATGGGCCCTCTGTAGCATCAACAGCTTCTAATACTTCGAATTGATGTTGTCTACGAGCCATTCTTCCCTCGCGCGTACTCCCATGCGCTCAGATACAACCGGTTTTGACTCCGCCTATTTTCTAACAAACCGCAACGTCCTTACGAATATGCGTATATCTCGAAAAATGCTCACCGGATCGATTTGAAATTTTCAGGAAATATAGTCAGATATATGTACCTACATTGATTTTTTGAAAATTCTAACTGCGTATAACCCCTTAACAGAGCGGTGACTACGCACAAAGTAAATTTCTTACTTCTGCACAGAGGTCCGACAAATGCGGACCGCCCACTCCAGGTTCCACTTTTCGGCCTACCCCTTCCACTCGAGTTCAATCTCCTTCTTATATACTTCATGAAATTTTTTTTAAATGTGACTGTTTCGGAATTAAATTCACACTTGAGAGCAAATTTTCAAAATCGCTGATCTAATTGGCACCAAAATTAGTAGATCTTAAGTCCACTGATTGTGAGACGAACTACTTACAAAAAAAATCTACATGCATATATTATTATTTCTAAATTGATATTTAAGTCTTCAAAACGTATATAAAATTTTATTGATTCAAAAAAGATAGTATGTAATGACCTTATTTCAGAACAAATGGAATAAGTTATTGACTGTCGAGATAATAATGATTTTTGTAATAAGTCAATTGTATTTATGCAAAATTACAACAGCTATATATGTTTTTAAAACACTGCGAGCAACAAAAATCCATAGAAACTGTTTTTGATATGAGCCCAATAAGCTCTCGCATTTCACGGCTTATTAAATAATTTATTTTCAATTTTTCCAGTGTGTCAACAAAATGATGAGGGTAATCGTGAATACCAGTAGTTGTCAGTTTACTCGAAAATAAATTTCACTTGTGAAATTTTGTTTTGTAATATAAAATATGTCAGATTATTTTTCTTAAATCGGATACGTTTGGCGGATGTCGTGTAATATCATATAGCTTATTTAATTTGTGCATACAACAATATTCGAAGTTTAACTTAACCTTTTAGCAGTGGCGTAATAAGATTTTTTTATGGGGGGTAAAAAAAATTAGAAATAGGTACACTAGAAACCGCTTATAACGACATCGAAGGGACCGGTCATATATTGGTCGTAAAAATCGGATAGTCGTAATAACCGGTAAAAATGCAATTATATGGGATTCATTTTGACTTTTATTTTGAATCGTTAGGCCGCGGCAATACGCTTCCAGTCGACTAGACCGAGTTCACAGCAGCAGCGAACTCGCATAAAATAATCACGTGTAGACATTAAAAAGCAGTACATCTGTTGCAGCATGCTGACTAATACTGTCCTGCTTTTTAATGTCTACACGTGATTATTTTATGCGAGTTCGCTGCTGCTGTGAACTCGGTCTAGTCGACTGGAAGCGTATTGCCGCGGCCTTAAGGTAGTTGGTCCATCATAATGTGATCACATTAGGCCATGAGTACTGATCATGGCAACGCTGTACATTATCTACTATTAACTACTTGTCAAATGATTATATTTTATCATCTAAGCTACCATAGAATATATTAATAATTAATGAAATTGATTATAATTCCCTTCAATCCACTTATCATATTTTGTAAAAAATTATTTCATTATTTCGTGTATTTTTTACTATAGTCAAATTAATACGTTGTTGCCACATTGTCAACAATACTGTAATTTATGTGATGGTTTGGTAGTTAAATCTGGTTAAATATTAATAACGGGATGGTCAATAATTTAAATTTTTTGTATAATATTTTCTTTCATATAAATATACAACATGTCAGTTTTTTATGGAAAACTGACGATTCGTTTAAATTTTATCTAATAAAACGTTACGTTGGTGTACGATTAGTCCATATAAGCTGTGTTAAAAATATAAACTTTGAGATCGTTTTTCATGACTTTGAGATGGTCAATTTTTATAAAAATGGGCTATTTTTCAAATATTAATCTAGGGAATATTCCTGTACAATTTAAACAAACGTTTACGGACCAACTACCTTAAAACCGATGTCGTTATAACCGGTTTCTACTGTATATTTAATTAAAATTAAAATAAAATAACCAACTGGTCACTTGCTGCTTGCATCACTGCGGGGGCGGGGGTCATATGCTATTGTGCCCCTAGTCTTTTTTACTATAATGATTTTGAGGATTTAATCACAAAATCACAATAAGGTAAAAAGTAATAAATAATAGGGTAAAAAATAATAAAGTCTTTGACAGAATGGATAATCACGCAATAACAATAAATCAGTATAAGGTAAAATTAAGCACCTTGGTTTTTGAAATATTTTCTCACATTAAGTAAAACTGGATCTAAAATAATCACTATAATATGTCAGAAATAACCTTGTCGGCCCATTTCGTCCCTTGTACAAGTACAATATCTACGTCACCTATATGCACCGCGAGTATATCATGGCATGAGGAGTTGTTGCTGGCCGCATATAAAGTTACATTAAGCCGCAAGTTGTACATCACTGTCATATATAACATTGTGTATGTGTTAAACAGTACAACATTAGAGTCGTTATACATGAACGGATTTTATTATAGATGTTTCTTTTAGTTACTATAATCATTTACATCCATACTATCCATACTTAATATTATAAATGTGAAAGTGTGTGTTTGTTACCTTTTTACGGCTAAATCGCTTAATCGATTTTGATGAAATTTGGCAGGGAGATAACTTGCATCCTAAGGAAGGACATAGGCCACTATATCCTCAAAAAATGTAATGGATTAAAAAAAATTGGGTGTAAACATTGACATTTGTATGAGTGACCTGTTTTATCGACTATAACAGAAATCTGCATTACCTAAAGTTATTATTTTTCTTCTCCATGGGTCTTAGTTCCAATCTAACATAAATTCGACGTAAATCTTACTTATATATATGATATACATCTTATTATATTTACATATGACACGAACGAAGCTGCGGGTAACAGCTATATGTTTTGATTATAAATCGATTTTGAAAAAATAAAAAATATCAAGAATAAGACCAAATTATGTAAACAATTAAAAATTAATTATAAGAAGCTCCGTTCAAAATCCTGAAATGATTTACCACTTGTTAGCAAAGATATCGTCAAAATAAAATAAATTTTAAACATTGCGACTGCGAGCAAAATCCCTTACCTCGCTATACGGCCGCTCTTTATACGGCATTTCGCTATAACGGTCCTTTTCAATTAAGGCACGTTTTCGATTTACGGCCTAAAATGTTTCGCTATAACGGCAAAAAAACTTTTTTTCGATGTCGATATATCTACATGTTGCCAATCTTGCGCAAATAATAATTTATTCCTTATTCGGCTTTTCGTTTGCGGCCAAGTTTCGTGGAACGTATCTATGCCGTAAAGCGAGGTATGGGTGTACTCACAATGTTAAATTTATTGATTTTATTTTGACGATATCTTTGCTCACAGATATTTGAATGTAGTTTCTTATAATCTGATTTAGTTATTTACAAAATTTGGACTTGTTTTAAGGTTGCTGTTCACTGAAAGTCGTGGCATCTAGCGGAATTTAGCATGAACTACAGGGTTTTGATATGTCGGTAAAAAAGAACAAATAGATCTGGCAACAATTTACATTATTAGACAAGAATAGAAGATTTATTTTTAACAATATTTTAAGTATTACTATTGCTGACAATAGTAATAATTATAATGACAATAGTAACTATTATTACTATAAATAAAAACATTAAATGTTAATAATAATAACTTGCTATTTACAACGCGCGTCAGTTTTCAATACCACGTTTTTACTATTCGAAGAACACGCCAAATGCTTTTGCACGTTTATAATTAATAAACGAAATGGTAAACTGACCTGAATTTTTTTTTACAAATGCGAACTAGCTTACTTAACATAATATTAAAATTTTAACAAATTCTGTAGTGATCGATTTTAGTGAACAACAACCTTAATGTTTATTTTAATTTTCTAAGTAATTTCACGAATCGTGCAATATTTATCTTTTTCTATCATATAGCGAAACCTCGTCGATCACAGAGAAATAGCGTATTTTTTTATAATTAAATTATGAATCATTCTATACACTGTAACACAGTTCTGCGAATAACCCTTACCCTATTTTAATCTACATCAAAAATCACATAAAAATCCGCCCCAGTGAAACAACCCTAACCGCAACTTTTACATACGTATTATAATTTGTTGTATGTATGTGATCGTGGGTGTGTCACCCCCCGCAGAGGCGGTGGTGAGTAGTGTGTATGTATGTGTGCGTGTGTGTGGGGTAGCCACCCCCTGCTATGCATAAACAGGATAATGATGGCAGCGGTTTCACGGGTTATCGGGTTTCACAGCCCGCACGGAATACTTGTGTCACCAGCAGTGTTTGTATTATGCTCTTTTACATGTCTTGAAAAAAATAAGGTTTAAGGTTAAAGCAATGATATTTAAAAGACGAATGGTTAAAATATTATGTATTTTGAAATTTGAAATAAACATGTACCAAATAAAGTACAGTAGAAACTGGTTGTAATGACATTGAGGGGACCGATCATATTAGGTCGTAAAAGCCGATAGTCGTAAAAACCGGTAAAAACGCCATTATATGGGATTCAGTCGGGACTTTTATTTTGAGTCGTTAAAACCGATGTTAATTTTAGTTAATAATTTTAGTACCGATCGATGTGTAATGATGTCCTTAATAAAATATTAAATTTGCAAGGTTGTGGGCCCCCGGGAAATACACCAAAAAAATAAAAACAAAAAAACTTGACCTCCGCTTATGTTTAAATCATCGATGCTGCGAAAACGATGTGAGCTAGAGCAAAAATGAACAGGACCCGTTTGATAGAGAATGAAATTTCCAATAAAAAACAACAAAATTCATATTTCTAAAGTTAATAGTTTTTGTGTGATGGTCGTCGAAAATTACATGACTAAAATGTAATTTTTGAAATATGTTGCTATATGCCCCGATCAGTTGTAAGAAGGAATATTGGTATTTAGCGATTAATAAAAAATTTCAAAAAATTCACTGTTTAACTAGTCGTTAAAACCGATGTCGTTATAACCGGTTTCTACTGTACATGTCTTCTTAACCAAAGACAGTGTCCAAAAATTCTTTGTTTTTTCATCCAAAAAATTTAAGGTTGATGTTTATTCGAATATATTCGTGCAAGACTTTTCTGAAGGTAACCCTTCCCCGAATATATTCGGGTGTGGTTTTTAAGTGGTTATACTTATACATTTAGGGCCTGACAACCCTTTTACCTCCACATATAAGTATGTATTTACATAATAAACACTCATTCCACATCGAATTAAACTATACATTGTTTGAAATTAAACTGTTTTTGGTTTATAGTGTAACTGACATTTTCATTTAAAAAGGTTTAAACTTATGTGACAGTAACAAAATACAATTTAAAGTCATATATAGCATTAAACTGCTAGCATCTAGTGGTACTTTAAGAGTAGAAAAATATGTACTGAACAGTTAAGTAAAATCCCTGTTTGCCCCCCTCCCCCATGCCATTATCAAGGGGTTTTACTGTAATATCTTTTTTTCATCAATATTTTCAATGAGTTTTTCTTCAAAATACGTCTAGTGAAATTTTTTGATTTAATTTCTGTAGCCATATCTATAAATTCTTGATCAATAGTGACTAATGAAGATTGAAAGGGCTGTCGTGCAAAAGAACGGTCACGAATTGTTTGAAATATATTTAATTAAACTGCTTTAATTTAGACGGTTATTTTAATTTACTTTCCATTATACTTTCCTGAACCGCTTGAATTTTACTAGATTACTGAATTTTTTTTTTCTCTTTTATTTTTATAAAATACGGTTTACATTAAAAGTTAGTTGAGTGAAATTTATATTTTAAACAAGATATAACGAAATTTGTACTTTAAAAGTGTACTTTTATAGAATTATAAAACAAATTATATACCTCTTAAACTTTTAGAACTTCCAAGACATAAGAATAAAAATATTTTTATTCTTTTTTTGCCACATTATACATAGTAAAGAATATGAAGTAAAAAATAATAATGTTTATACAATTGTCCATTTACATAAATATATCTACAACAAACTGAAATCAAAATTAATATTTTTTTCTTAATAAATTGATTTTTTGAAATTTGTGAATGCCCACAAGACCAGCTGCTCTAAATACGTGGTCACTACATCGGCACTTCTCAAGAACGCCGTACAATAAATAATTATAATAGGATCTTTTGAGAAAAAGTGCAATATTTGACACTCTATAACTTGTAAACTATTAGTCGTACAAAATGGCATCTTTAACAAAAATTGTAGAAAATTTAGTGTTCTACAAGATTGTTATTTTATATTTTAATGTACAATCATCAGTTTCCTTAATAATTAACAAAATATACTTTTTGCAAACTGCGTTGTAACTTTTAAACAATAAAAATTTACTATTTAAGACTTTATATGTAGGTATATTAAACCCAGAAAAATAATTTAGAACGAATATATTTAATGATATACATGATACATAAAGAGAAATTTAATATTAAACGTAAAAATAAAAATTAACCTTTTTACGCGTAATAAACCATTATTAAAATGCGTTAACTAATAAGGGACATAAATAAATTATAACGTCGAGTCAATTAATATGTTACTGTCTCGTACAGGCGAGCGTATAAAAAAGAAAACAGAGTAAATCACGAATTTAATGTCTGTAGCTACATATTTACATTTCCCTGTAATTAATAACGATCTACATATTACTTTGTCAGTGCCCAGAGGCGGATCGTGAAAATAATGTTATTTTTTACTATAAGAACAATACAATATTATACAACATTACCTACGTCAGATTTGTTTCGTTTTAAATTAGAATTGTTGTAGTTATAGTAGCCTTTGGATACAAATATAAGGACTGTGATTGGTGCATTTTGAAATACTGCAAGAAATAAACTGATAAATTTTAAATTAGTCGATACTGCTTATTAATTATAAAATTGAAAATAAAACACTTTTGACTAATTTAACCCTTAACGGCTCCTCCTTTCCAGAATAAAATACCTGCCACACTAGGGTCACCTCGTACTCCAGACACTAAAATGATAACTACTTGTAAGCTATTGAATATTTTAATTCAATAAAATTCCTCTATCATCTTCGAACGATACGGAATGCACTCCAATCAGTTATTTAAAAAATATTTAATATTTGATATATTTAAAAAATTGAAAACTTTACATAAAATTTAAACAGCTTATATTGAAGTTGAAACAATGTGGGGCGCCTGATACCCCACAGTGGCAGCTAAAGGTTAAAATTTATTAGTTAGTTTTGAGACGGCATTTTAAAGTGTGCAACACTACAAAACTTCTAATTCCAATGTTAAATTTCCTATCTCTCAATCAGCTTGGAATAACTGTATAAAAATACGTAAAATAGAGCAATAAAAGTAATTTTAAGCCTCTCAGATGCTTTCGCGACTAAAACCAAACTAACAAATGGAAAACAACCAATGGAAAATCAATCTGAAATAAAAATATTTTTTCAGTTATTTTTTTAAAAATAAATAATTTTTTTAGTGTGGTATACATATATGGTAAATTTAAAATGTATGTCTGTCCTTTTATTTTTTTATTTTCTTTATTTATTCCTTGATTTTCATACTTTTTGTAATATCAGTTGTTACTGTTATAGACTATAGGTAAAAAATAATTTTGACTGTATTTAAAACCATTTTTTCAAGATTTTTAAACAGAACAAAGGAAAATTGTGTCATTTAAAAAAGGCCATGTTCTATTTTCTGTGTAACAAACCACTATGCATTAAGGCTTTATTTATACATGACTTTTCCTTTCGAGAAAGTATAAATAAATTATAATCAATATTCTTTTAACATTATACCATACTTATACTTACTATAGTTAAAAAGTAATTTACATTTTATTGTTACAAACATATACATACATAATATATGTATAAAAACACTATAATTTTAAATGCATTAAGACAATAATGAATTGCAGTTATAGAAACAAATGTGCACTGTTTGCCGACATATTGAACATACGCAGAGGGGATAAAGGGGTTTATATAGTTAATTGAGCGTCGCGAAGGCCGGCGTGGGTGAAATTCTTATTTTCCACTTTCCACACACGAGTCGGCTCTGCCCAGATAAATAATAATGTAAGTGCACTCTGCATTACGTGTTTTACTGTTTACTGTTCAATTTGTTTTCGTATTAAATTTATGAACCGTTCAGAGGCCAGAGCGATTAAATAATTCCCTGAGTACTTGGTACCGCATATATGTTGCAGCTGGATTGTGAATTCAGCCATTTTAGCAGTTAGCTGTTTTATAAAATGTTGATAATATACACGTTAACTGTTCTTGTTTAGGGCAATGTATTATGGGTGGAATAAGCAGGTTAGTCTCTCTGTTAGGTTAAAAGCGGGAATTCAATCTCCGCTTTGTAAGGAAAATCTATTGGGGCGACAGGGGATTAATATAGTATAAAAACGAGAATTCAATCTCCGCTGCAATGAACTGTTTTTTTTTAATTCCTACAGTTCGTTGCAGCGGATATTTAATTCTCCTTTTTACTATTTACTACCTTTTCGCCCCAATAGATTGCCCTAACCAAGGCGGAAATTAAATCCTCATTTTTAAACTAAACTTTTTTATAAAACTGCTAGCCGCTTTGTAAAAAGGTTTTTACAATCCGGTTGCGACTTATACATATATAAATATATAAATTATGCAGTTTTAGGTTAAAAATTTGAAAAAAGTCGTTATTCGATTGTAAATAACGAAAAAAACGTGACTTCGTTCGCTTGTTTAAATATTGTTGACCTCTATTAACTAGGATTGAACTTTGAAGAATCGCCATATATGTACATACGTCTATATATTTTAATATGTATTAAGCTGGTATTTGAATTGTATATGTTTATGGTTTATTTGTTCTTTTTAACATTTATTTTAAGTGATAATTTTAATCTTCGAATAATTATTGATGTTATATATTAATTTTTGTTGTCTTTATTTTTTTGTTTTAGTATTAAATAAATAGCAAGCTAGCTTATTTATGTTCTTATACATAACAACATACACTAGACATGAAATACTGATAAACATGGAATACACTGAAAATTGTAACCCAAAAAACACCAATCATATCAATTTTATATGATATGTGAACTGATAAAACTCTCGTTTTGGCATCTGAACAACTTGTATGTAGATATAGGAACAAAGAGTTTTTTCAACCATGAAAAATTCAATTATTTAATACAATGTTAACTAGAAATGTAATTTTCATTCATTGATTTCTGTTGGAAATGATAAAAATACAGAAAAATATATGTAGTTATGAATTTGAAATAAAATCTCATTTTATACAACATTGCATAAAAAAATATACAAGCCTGATGTCGATATCAACAGGCATGTAATATTTGTTTACCTTATCAAAATTAATTAAAAATCAGATATTTATTTACTTATATCACCTGTACTTACATTTTTTATGATAATATTATATATTGAAACAAACGTACTAACATGTGTACTTTGTCAAAAATTTACTATCACGATCATATTTATATTATTAATAAAATAAATAAATTCCTCTAAGAATACAATTATATTTAATTTTTTTGACGTAGAATTATCATAGCTTCCCCACCAGTACTAGCTGGAGCTGGTAATGAATAAAAAAATATCACACTTTAAAAGCATTTATTTCCGGATATAAATAAAACGCCCCCATCCCTCAACCCTTTAATTCAGTAACATAAAAAAATAATCTAATTTTCATTGGATTTTGTACACGTATAAAAAATGTTTACATACTTAAAGCTAGAGATGAAACGGATAGTGTTTTGGCCGGATACCGAATACCGAATATCCGGTGAGCTGTAAGGCCGGATGGCCGGATATTCGGCGGCCGAATATCCGGCCTGTTTTGACGGTAAAATTCACGATTCGTACCATCAAAACCCTGGTAACCATTGCATTCTTAAATGAAATAGAGCATAGGTGTCCAACCTTTTGAGCTTTGTGGGCCGCAGAGCGGAAAAAAATAGCGAAAAAATTTGTTAAGGGCCGTAAAAAATTTGAAGACCTGTTTTTTTCGTTGTTTACTTAAATAATTTATATAACTATTTATATCTCTGTAACTATAATTTATATTTTATAGATTTATTAGAAATATTATATTTCTATACTTTGAAAAAATCTGATTTTCATATTTCACTTTTTTTTTAATCTAGTGCGGGCCGCACGAAAAGTGCTCGGGAGCTGCATGCGGCCCGCGGTCCGCGGATTGGACAAGCCTGAAATATAGTAGTAAATTGTGTTGTGAAGTATTAATTAATAATCCAAATTAATGAGTAGTTAATTATTTCCCATCTTTTTCTTCTATCAAGGAAAGAAAATTGAAATTTGGTTGTGATTGACTTTCTTATTTTAATAAAATTTTAAAATTCGTTATTTTAGAAGTCAATTTCTTATTATTTGCCTCACAAATATTTTTTTCTTGCAGTTTTTAAATCAAGAATTGTAATTTTTAAATATCCGGTATCCGGCCGGATAATGCGTTACTATCCGGTACTAAACCGGATAACAAAATAAGGCCGGATAGGCCGGATACCGGATAGTTACCGGATATCCGTTTCATCTCTACTTAAAGCAAAAGAAAATACTGTTTTCTAAATATATTCATTATTTTCTCCAATAATTATTGCAATAATATATGTGGATAAAGAATATATTATTATATTAAGGGGTATAGGTGTAGTCAGAGATATGAATAAATGACAATTTTAAATAAATTTTTTTTGCCAGTAAATTATTTTATTTTATAAAAGTAAAAACATAGCATCATTAAATAAGGTTTCGACTTGACTTGACAGAAATTTCAGAAAAAAAAAATTAATAATTTTAAATGTAATGGCTGTTTGTGTTGATCCATTTCCAACTGAAGCTCCTTGCGGTGACCATTACTTATCCTTGGAGATTCATCCAAATTCAATCGGACAAAAAAAATTAGTTTTATTAATAGATAATCTAGTGCCTGATCGAAGCTTTTTTTTTCTTTCTTAAATTAACAAAATGGCAGCCTTAGGAAATTTTTTTCCAGATTTTCGGAAAAAAATCAACAGTTAATTGTTTATAACAAATCGAACTTTAAAAAAAAAATCCTTCGATCAGGCACTAGTTTTTCATGTTTTCAATAAACTGTATAAATTTCATTAAAATCTACCGAGCGGTTTTCGAGCTACAGTGGTCACCAGTTCAAAAAACATAGTTTTGGGAAAAACGCATTTAAAGTTTTACACTCCATTTTCGTAAAGTAATACGTATTATTTAATTACTTACACCGAGTCATCTATTAATGGGCCATATAATAGTTCTTTAGCCGTTGTAGCAGCTTCCAAAAATGCAAAAAAAAGAAAATCGATTTCTTGAAAATTCTGACTACACCTTACCCCTTAAGAAAATCTTGAAATAAGGATTGTTTTGAGCCCAAGGCAATTTTTTTCAGTGCATTATACAATAAAAGCCAATCTAACTTCTTAATTGAGACACAAATTATGTGCTACTGTATACTTTTATGTCTTAGGTATACTTTCCGGATTCTTAAAACCATGTTAAAAGATTTTGCTAATTTTGAATTGATATTGCATAGAAAAATATTCTATACTAAAATATCGCGAGTCAAATTATTGCTGTAGATCAGACTTTCTAAAATATGAAATTCGGTATAAAAGTTAGGAATATTATTATTATAAAAAAAATAGTCAGTCCGAATTTTACCTTAACAAATGCCGTCAGCAGTCGATTCACCACCCCCGCGCCAAACGCTAATGAAACTAGCTGACTGACGCGGCAGGCTGTATCTCTACACCACAAATGTGACATAATATCAAAAAAATCAGCCTTTAGAAAGTTGCAAAATTTGACGCTCACCTCTCAGACTATATAGATCAGGGTTTCCCAACGTGGTCTATGTGGACCCCCTGGGGTCTATGGAAGTTTCAAAGTGGTCAATAGTACACCAGAGGTCTATGGGAAAATTGATGTTTTGAAATTCGATGGGGTTTTTTATGCAATGCAAGATTTTAAAAACAATTTAAAGATAAAAAAAAGGTAATTTACAATTACACGAACAAAAAAGGGGGGGGGGGGGTCTATGAACTTTATCATTTCTTCAAAAGCGGTCTACGTGCAAAAAAGGTTGGGAACCTCTGCTGTAGTTTAACATACATATTTCATGATTTCTTATTATTTTATGTACATATCAATGTATAAAAAAGTAAATATCGGTCATCAAACATTCCTTCTTACTCAATACAAACATCATGTCAATAAAAACGTACAAAAACAACATTTACAGTATATTCAATCATCCACACCTGTTTTTCACAGACCACAAAACCCAATCACTCTTAATTTATATCGAATACCTTCAGTAATCCATGTAATTAAGTAAAAACTAAGCGTTTTATAAACGAGTCATGTCGCATCAACCGCCTTTACGATTTACAACCGAGTGACAATTGTGAATTACAATACGGTTAGTTGGACGTGAGAACAATCACCTGATAAAATATATTCGTCGTATTTTCGTTTAGATTATCTAAAGTTTATGATATGACAAGCCACTCGAAGTAGAGAACTATGAGTGTTCTGTATGTGATCGTTGCAGTGTTTAATTTCTGCAGTACGTATATTATGTTTATGTTGTCGTATATGTTGAGTAAGTTGTCTTCGAGTAGCAGTTCGGATTCAGAGGATATACAGGTATTGTTTTATATATTATTTTTGGTGTTTGTATTGACGTTTATTTATAAAATTTGGTTATCTGTGTTTTAATTCATTTTATGAACGTGGGATTAAGTGAATTATTTTTTCTAAATGTTTCATTTTTATTGCAAGCAAGATAGAAAAAAAAATTCGGGAATAAAGTTTAAGGATTTAAAGGGGAGCATCAGAATTATTTTTGATGGAAGTTAATTCAGGTTAATTAATGATTATATCGTCACCTCCGAGCAAGAGTGGCACAACTCAAAAACTGTAACAAGTCAAAGCAAGGACTTTAAAGGGTGGTTGGATGGTGAAACATAAGTAAAAATTGCTCAAACGTTAGTACTATTAAGCGTGTAAAAGTTGGATTCACTAGCACTTTTCTAAATCATCAAAATAAAGTAACATTCAATTTTATATAAGTTTAAAAACGTGATTTCCCAAAACAAGATTTTTTGAGTGTCTTGCTCCGAGGTGACAATATATCGACTAGGGGCACTGTTGTCTTGGCCGGCGTAAAACATGCGGTTTATCAGGATTACTAATAGTCCAAGAGCTGATCGCCACCTCGACTAAGGTGCTCAAATGGATAGAACATAAATTATAGATAAAAGTACCTTCTACAACTTTGATCTAAAACATTTTTTTCTACTGTGCACCGTTTCAAAAATAATTCGAAAAATTCCAAAACTTCTCTAGTAAACATCCGTTTCCGGTTTTATGCAACCGCGCTATATAGCCCCAGCAGACGTAGGTTTTCATCTTTTACTATCATTAAATAAACGATATAAAAAATTAGCTTTGTAACGAGCACCTTAGTCGAGGTGGCGATCAGCTCTTCGACTATAAGGTATATAGTCGGTTGATCCGAAACAGAAATTACATAGATATATTCTTAAAAGTTAATGTATGATGCCCTTCGCTATGTAGGATTCTTTGAATTTTTTTTTCACGAAATGGCGCCTGATTGAACAGTGTAGTAATGTTTCAACCACACTTTCCAACCCTTCTGGCTTGAAAAAAAAATCTATCCGAAAATAGTGTTTAAAAATTTGAAACCAATTGGGCCAACGGTTTTCGTAATATTTTGGGAACGGACTTCGGAAAGTATATTCCGAGTTAATCGTATTTAAAGTTTGACATAAACGTCACGCGTTTGGCGACTCGGTAATAAATAATGACCCACAATTTTTGAAATTTAAATATGAAATTTACACACAATATTCTGAAGGCTTCAAACTCTAAGGCAAGCGTTATGTCCCCCTATTTGTTGATAAATAATATAAGACCTCAATTATCAATGCTGCATCAAACTAATTAAGTTTTGTACGATATTAATAATTAAGGCACTATTAAAAAAATTTGTCGGAAATTTTCCTAAAATATGTCTTATAGACATTCACGAAAAATAGTTTTATTTAATTTTCTCTATCTTGCTTACTGGTTAATCAAATCAAAATAGTTCCTGATTTTATGGAGAGATAAATAACTAATTGAAATATATACATAATGTTCATGAAAATTAAAACAAATATAATTGTAGGTCAAAGAAAATCACAGCGAAATGATTTTGCTTATGATTTATTAATAACTAAAATATTCAACCGCGCTGAAAATTAAAATCTAATATTGACAGTGTACTTTAGGTTTAAAATTAACTGTTCTATACAGAAATGTGAAATGATGGTGAACAATATGAATATTAATAATATATTAATATATAATTTTCAGTATTGATATGGATTGATTGTAATTACATATATACATATATGTCATATGTGTTAAAGAATTACATAATACATATGATAGATATAGCCACATAGCTAGCGATTATTGTTAAGTCTACATACATACCTATATACTGTTTATAAATAGGTCAAATTGTAATCTATAGATATTGTATTGAATATTGCACACGCATACCTAGTAAAATACTTCATAGAACAGAAATAGAAAATAAAGTCGAGAATTAAGACTATAAATCAAAATAAATTGGTCTAGAAAAATAACGAAGTTTCGTGTTTTTAGGAAAGAATTGAAGGATTAACGTTGAAACGATATTTTATTGTAAAAAAAGGGGGGTTGATTTACGTGGATTTTTAACTATGGGCATACAGGTTGGTAGGTACCGATGTTTAAAAATTGTATTTAAAAATAGGGAAGTCTAGTAAAATGGTCGTATTTATTGAAAACAAATATTTTTTTAGTCTTTGGTTTTTGTAAATTTAAATATCATTCATTTTCTGCTAAGTTGTAAGACTGTAAACAAGTGAAAAATCAACTTTTTAATTATACAAAGGGTTAAAGAAATCTTTTTTACTATTCGGATTTGATTTTGAAGTTATTCGAAATGTTAACAAAAATGCGTCTGACAAAATATTCTTGCAATTAAAAATTCCTAATAATAATAAAATGTAGGCATATAAAGTTAGATATGTAGAAATACATACGTATATAATAAGACATATATATGTACATTATTGTACATACTTTTTTATGAATTGCTAAAATAAAATTATGTTCAAAATTTCAAAACAGAATTTTGATACAAGCTCCAGTACAGCAGTGAGCTAAGGGATTTAGTTAACAAAAATTAATTAATTTAATTATATGGGTTAATTAAAAGACTTGCGCCAGTGGCAGACACATTAAATGTATAGTAGAACTTCGATTTAGTAAACAAACAAGAGGTAGATTACTTTTATTATTTTTGTAGATATATTTTAGTATTTTTATTCATAAATAAATAAAGTCCGTAACTAGGAGTTTTGGTGCCCCCAAGCAATAAGTGATCGAGGGGCTCTTTATTTTCCTACTTTCGTTTGTTCGGAGGCCCCCTATACTCGGGAGTCCCGGGGCACTACTCTTGCTGCCACGGTGGTAGTTACGGCCCTGCTAATAGTATGATTGATATTATCATTTAATCTAATAGTTATAATCATTGTTGCAATGTTAAATATAACCTCAAATAATATACGTTTAGGGAGGTAAATTTTATATTTCAGAGGTTCTTAGTTCTTATACTGTAAATAATATTTATTACATATATCTTTCGTATATTACAACCATTTTTAATGAAAAATAAATGAAAAATTCAAGATTATTTTTTTCCTCGTATAAAAACAATAAACTTTTATGACAGTAATAAATAATAGATAAAATAAATTCCTGTTAATATTGAAGGATATTTCCGGTGAATCAAATATATATAACCAAACATAAATGTTTAATGAAATATTATTTATTATTCTGTCATACATTTTTGTATCTGTGAATGTAACGATATATTTTATCTTGCAATTTAAATACTATATGTAATAATTTTTAATCACACAATTAATTTTTATTTAATTTATCAGTTTCTATCTATATTTTGTATGTATGTACTAAATGTACTTACACACTGGTAGAAAGGATTTCTCAAACCATGTAAACCTTGTTTTGTATATAACGAAAACAATATTTTCTTAAGATAAGCAATAATCTCTTAAACCAACTATAGTATTCTTGAACGAAGGTATAACGTAGTTGGATTAAGAGTATGTTTCTTATATTAAGAAAATATTGTTTTCGTTATATACAAAACAAGGTTTTCTTGGTCCAAAACAGTTTTTTTTCTGTGCATGGAAGGCTTACAGATACCAAATTGAGTCGATAAAATTTAAGGTTTCACACGAGAATACTAAAGATTGAGAAAAATTACTTAAAGCCTCTCAAAAAGTATATAATAATTTTCGTTTCGTAACTTTGTAACCCCGCTGGTAATTGTAAAATACGTTTTTCACTCAATTCAAATTTAATTTCGTGCTTAATTGTTTTACATATGAGAGTAAAGGGTAAATATACATTTTGTAAGGTTTCACTATGTATTTAATTTGTATGTCATGTCGCAAACATTGAATATATATAACATATGAATAATATAACATCAATGTATAGGTATATGTTCATACATTAATGTTAAAATAAAACTAGTTTTGTCATAAAATGTTAGTGCGAATAACAAATGCCCACGCAAGTTCTTATTACATCATTTCTACAGATATACCTCGTATCACTCATCTGTCTCAATTCTACGTATACTCATTCTCAGAGGGATGAAAACATTATCCCTGAACATAAAGTAGGTATATACGTTCGTACATATTATATTTATGTATATAGATATATGTACTTATGTATTTGTATTTATGTGTTATATACTATGTATGTATGTTCAATATCGTATTTTATACTTCATGATTTTATAGAATACAATCTTATAAGTAAGTTAATATGTATCCAGACTTATTGGGGATAATGGCTTTAAAATTTAAGTTTAATTTAGTTTTGGTAAGTGAGTGTAATAGGGTATTTGATTACATTTTGAAATACATATATTGTAAATTGCGCGTATGTATCTTTTTACATACGCACAATTTAGTATCTTTTTCCAAAACAGTGTCGAAAAAAACCCTAAAAATAATCCTTTTCTGTTCAAATGTAAAAATTCCCGCCAAAACGCGCATTCAAAGTCACGTGGTGTGCGTGACGTAATTGTTTACTAAAACAAACTGAAATCAATCAATAGGGGTCGAGTATTCTGACGTCTGAAGTTCTGTTAGACGCGTTTGTGATCACGTGAGAAACGGGTTAAATATTAAAATTTTAAAGTAGGTTTATTATTAAAATACTGACTTATTTCACGTAAAAAAACATTTGATTGTAAATTTAACTAAAGCCGATAATGTATTCAGATGAATAAAATATTTTTATACAAATTTATTAAAAAGTATTAATTCGACATATTTCTTAATACGCGCCTGATTATTTTTGACTAATTAACATTAAATAGCATGTGACAAAGTAAATAGGAAATATAAAAGTTAAAACAAATTGAGATAAATCTTTATAAGAAAATATTTTAGAACAAAAGTTGTGGTAATCTATATTATAGAAAAGTGAATGCTCTACAAAAAAGATTCTATAAAATTTTCACATGTATCGTTCTTGAGATATTTTGGAAGAAATATCTATTTTGGGGTGTCAACCCTCCCCCTTACATACGATTTTATTTTATTTTTAATGGAACCGTCCTCAAACCAAACCCAATTAATCAACCATCGGTTCAATGGTTTATGAGTTATGCGTATGACAAGGATTCAAGAGACAGACAGACACGGAACAAAAAGTGTTTATCTTGAATGAGTTAAAATTTTAAAACGATCACAAAGTTTCTCGTATCTTCGAAATGGCGAAGAAGCAATACAAAATCTCGAAATGGATTTTAACTAATAAAATTTACATCTGCTTTAAAGCACTATACGTAATCACTATATCGAAATATATATGTATATTTTACACACTTCCTGCACTGAGCAATGTTTCCGCAAAAACAAATTTAGTGCTGTCAGATCAGAAACATGTTACCTGAAATATATGTTTCGCGAAATTACCTGATAGTATGTATGTAGATTCTCTGACACTATATTTAGGTATTACGGTTTGGGATTCACGGAATTAATATACACTATAGCTTTTAAGTTAGTTCTGTTCTATTAAAATACTATATGGAAATTTATATTTAATTAATATTCAATTCAGTTGAACTGTAATATTACAGCATATATCTATTTGTTTCAAAGCGATTTGACAAAATGTAATTTGGATTCTAGGAATAATCTTAGATCTATTTTGATATATTTGATATTGCACCTCGTTTATCTTATATACATATAATTACCTTTTTTTGACTAATTTTAAGTAGGTATATAGGTAAAAGGTGCGTCATTATAGTGATAAAATACTGGCAGCATTGTAGGGTCATTTATGAAAATAACACGTTACCATTGTTATATGGGTTGTTGTTTTTTATTAACTACGGGCCCTGGCCTTAGGATTTTTACGAGACTTTTTTTATCAAAATTTCCGGTACCTATTATTATATGTATTAAAGTAATTTATTTGCAAACTTATATATAAAAAATACCCCTACATGCAGAACTGTACACACAATTATAATGAAAGTACAATAACTCTACAAAAAAATGTACTCAAATTATAATTGCATTTTTAGCGGTTATTACGACTATCTGATTTTACGACCTAATATGGCCGGTCCCTTCGATGTCGTTATAACCGGTTTCTACTGTATTCGTAAAAGTACTTAAGTATATTTAGATATGTACTTAAGTACATTATTAAAAAAAATTATGTACTTGCAACTATATACTTGTATTTGATAAAGTACCTACTAAAATACAAATAAGTACAATTACTAAAAATAAGTAGATACTTAAGTACATTAGTACAATTATGCACATAGTTCTGTCTATACGATCCTAATTTGTGTTAAATATAGTGAATCGTTGTTTTTCTTCTTTGCAATATTTAATTGTATTTTCTTTTATTTCAGGTCAGTAAACATCTGTCAATTGTCGAGAATACAAATAAGTGCATAATTGTAAGTAATTCAATATTATATTGTCATTCAATATAGATATAATTTTTAAATAGATATGTCATTTAAACATAATCTATTTAAAATATATCTATTTAAAAAATCATATGTGTTAGTATTAATTTTCTACAACTATGTACTTCTTGGCTGTTTCTTTTATGAAGGAAAATTTGACATTAATGATAAAAATTTTCCTTTATTGCTGGTAAAAGTTAATTTATTCATACACGGAGAGAATATTCTTTTAAAAATTGACATAAAATGCTGTGAACCTGAGGACAGAATCAACTTCTGAAAAAAATTAACAAACAAGTCGGTAGAATTTAAAATAAAGTAAATGAAAAATTACAATGACATACTGATAAATTTTAACATAGTACCTATTAAAATTTATTTACTCTGCAAAAGTAATATATACGCTATTCTTTAATTTAATTTCTTGCATATAAAAATTTCACGTACATTCTCTATAATTTTACTATGTTTCTATATTACTTTTCATATCTGGCTTATCGCCGACATAGAAACTGCTAAACAGTATATTGAATTGTAGTAGACGTTCTTTTAAATTTTACCATGTCGGGTGTTAAAAATTTCTAGGATCAATTTCATCCTCCCGTTAACATGTTTTTTATGTTAAAAATTAAAATTAAATGTTTTCAGTGTATATAAATAACTGCTTCATAAATTCATAATAATGCATTTTTCCTATGCATTTTAATTTCTCACATCATGTTTAAAAATATTTTCTCTAATCTGCATACTATGTATTAAAAATGTATCTTCATTTACGTATTTGCGATTATGCTATCGACATTCTTGAGTTTAATTCAATAAACAGCAAACATTCAGGCACGTTTTTTTTAGATTTCTCAGAAACCATCGTCTTTTATATGCTTGCCATACAAATTTGTATTTCAGATAAATATCGAGCTATTTTCATTCGCTAAAAGTAATTTTTGAAGCAATCTAAAAGTTTATATGGTTTTGGTTATAGGAAGCAGATGCTTTGACAAACTTTGAATAGTTCTGATTTATTCGTTATGTATATTTCTACACATTTTCCATTTTTAAACAGATATAAGTAGGTACCTACTCGTATATTCGTATTTCAAGATTCTTGATGAATAATGTTTCCTCAACATGTTTTTCTACCTATTTTTAATTAATTCGAAATGTAATGTATGCAGTACAGTATACAAAATAGAGAATTACTTAATGGATGAAAGTTGCCATTGAATCTGTCAGGGCAAAAGTGATCAACAATCCTTTTTTTAACATTTTCAAGACTATCATCCTATATTATTTATGGGACCCGGACAAAAGGCAGACATAATTATATAAATTAATAATATATTTGAGAGAGGAGGGTTTAAGCAATATGCCTCTCCCTAAATATAATATTGTATTATTTGATTTACTTTAACGATATATTTTTTTGAGGAGGTAGGGGGTATTTTAGAAGCCTCTCACCTCATAAAGATATTATTAATTTTATAATTTTTTTGTCTGCCTTTTGTCCATGTCTGCCTTTTAGGAGTCTGCCTTTTGTCCATGTCTGCTTTTTGGGTGTCTGCCTTCTGTCCATGTCTGCTTTTCGGGATTCGGCCTTTTGTCCTTGTCGGCCTCTTGTCCATGTCTGCCTTTTGTCCTTGTCTGCCTTTCGGGATTCTGCCTTTTGTCGTAGACCCATTATTTATAGAACTACAATTTTTTTTAATAAATTGCATAAATTTAAAAGGTTGGAACTATTAGGCTCCTGATAAGGACTTCTTATGAAGTCGAAACACGTTTCGAGTGACATTGTTTTCTTGTGGTTAAGGTGTATTTATTTAGTATAAATAATGGAATTGTTTTGGAATTTAGATAAGTGATACTTCAACTTACAATAACACAGTAGATGACTCTCAGTGGCGGTGTAGGGGGGGGGGGTAGTTGTTCCGCCCCGGGTGCCAAGTGCCAAGGGGTGACAGTGACAACTCACTCGAACATCCAGTATGTAATTTTAAAAAAAGGTCACCACTTTTTTTAAGGGGGTGCAAAAAACCGTCCCGGGTGCCAATCTACCCTACGCCGCCACTGATGACTGACTATACAAGATAATTTTCATATACTTATTATAACACGACTATTTTAATGCCATTGGCTATTGAATCTTTTAATTTAATAGAATTCCTCGAACGATACGGAATACACTCCAATCGGTTATTTAAAAAAATATATAATTTTAATATATTTAAAAAATTGAAAACTTTGAAAAATGTAAACAGCTTACATTGAAATTGAAACAATGTGGGGCACCTGGTACCCCACAGTATCCCATTAGAAAGTGCTAGTTATTGCATTATTAGTCAAGTAAATAACTATTTCAATTTATAAATGTTTATCATGTTTTTATTTTTACTACTAAAGGAAAGTTCAGATTGATACAAACAATATACTGTTAAGTTCTGATCAAACTTTAGCTTATTCATTCTCTATTCTCCTGTGCGGTCCATTGAACCAGTCTTAATCTGTTCAAAGCGTGAATGGGGGGCTTAACAGATTTATGAATATAATATACGAAATATATACATTTAAATGATATATTTATTTTCTTAACATTGTTATTGTAATGTGGATCATTTTCGTCGCGCCTCTATATTCGGTCGAGGTACACTGTTATTATTTTCGTCTAGACCAGTGGACCCAAACATTTTTATCAGTATTTACGATTAACAAATTATATAATTTTATTATTAACTAGCTGACTCGGCCACGCGTTGCTGTGGTTAACCTATACTTTAATTGTAGGTTATATGAAATGTTTGGAAGTTTGACATAGCGCCATCTATTGAATACTTACTCAATCCAGTCAACAGATGTCACCATCTGTTAGAATCGTTTGGAACTAACAGATAAAGACAAATAATTTGCAATAAAATAATATTGCGATCATAAATTGAGATGTAAGCTATCCTATATTTCAAGTTGGATCAAACTGCACACGGTGTACAAATTTGATTAAAATCGGTTAAGTAGTTTAGGAGTCCATCGCGGAGGAACATGTGACACGTAATTTATATATATTAAGATAAGATTTACAATTTTTGTAATTGACATTATAATATGAATGATGCCAGTAACAGTATATCATTGAAATTAGGATTTTAAATAATGAAATAGGTTAAAAAGATTCTAAAAAATATTTTTATTTTTATATTAAAAGGTAGATTAATATAATTTTTGCTAAAATAAAAATGCAAAATACTGCAATCCACCATGTTAAATGAAACACCAATCAGACTGAATGACGTCACGCATCAGTAAACGTCAAAGTGATTGACTTTTATTTTAAACAAATATCAATTCCTCTAACAATATTATTAGGTACACACCTTATATACTTTGGAATTCATTTTTAACACAAAAAATAATTAAACTATTGTCTAACTCTGAATGTTTGATTATTGTTGACAAGGAGTGTGACTGTGTAACGCCACAACTCTGAAATGTAACCTGCGAGCGTTTTGGCGTCAAATTCAAAATTAGTTTTAAAAGAGTCAATTTTTGCTATTAAACCTTTATTTTCTGCAGAAATAAATATTTTTTGGATATACGAGACATATAAGATCATGTCTATTAAATCAAAATTTTTTATACCTAATACTGGACATTAATAAAGATTTTATTTCATGATTTTATATTAAAATTCGTTCCATTTTTTTTAAATGACAAACCTAACCTTCAAACTTCGGTTTTCTTTGTCATTGTATTAAATGACATAGTTGTTGAATTCTAACCTGTGTCATATTTCATCTTGACGTTTAAACCGACATCTCGCGATCCTTTTCAATTCTCAAGAAGACCACCAGAAAGAAATGTATAAAAAAACGATCGCAGAATAGTTACACTTTGGGAAACACTTATCGTCGAACCTTGAACGCAATGCAGAAATAGTACAATATCAGATAACGAAAACACAATGTAATGGTTGTAGGTTATCTAGCCACGCCTTTTCTAGTCTTCTTATGTTCCGTATACAGGAATGTAATATTGAACTTTACTGATTGAAATTATCGACAATCGATACACAATAGTTCGACCGATAGGGAATTGTTTGTAACTGTATCGACAAAAATAAAAAATAAAATATTGTATAAATGATATTGCAAATATTTATATTACAATCCTGTTAATTTATTATTGCTTTAATCTATGAAAAATAGTGTTAGTTTTAAATGGGCATTATCTGAATGCAGTTGAATCGGTGAGTGAAAGAACAATACAAGTGCCAAAAATGGCAATTTTAACTGAGATAGGCAAAATGTTAAAAATTCATAGCTCTATCACATAGCAAAATAATAATACATCGACCAACATCGTACGTGCGACGGGGGGTAGGTAGTTCAATTTTTTTACAATTACTTTTACCTTACTTTTCTGACGAAATCCTCGAATTTTACTACCATATTATTTCTTGGAAAGTCAAAAATGAAGATTCTGAGTAAAAATTATCAATAATTTTTTTTGTAAAATAATAAAAAATAAAATAATAAAGCCGAAAATAAAGCAATAAAAAAAAATTAGCATTTTTTTTTTAATTGAGTGAAAGAACAGTATAACTGCAGGTCATTTTTTTCAAATATCTTTTTTTGCAATTTTTTATTTGTTTATTTATGTACGTATTAACATAAATTCTATAATGTCACAATACATAATTAGACCAAATAACCCATAGTTCTCCTTTAAAACAGTTTTTTTCGTTTTTCTCAAAATGGTCATTTTGGAGATACAGGGTGTCCCAGGACTGTGTCAAAGCTCAATATTTCATTTATTATAAGAATTGGATGAAAACTTTAAATGCAAAAGTTGTCAGGCTAGAGGAGCGGCATAATTTAAAAATAGTTAAATTTATACAGAGTGTCCCATAACTGCGTTACAAACCAAAGTTATGTTTTTTTAAATACAAACTATATATTTTTATTTGATAATCTAAAAGCATTCATTTTTCTGAGTATTTTGATGTATCAAGTATCAAGTTATACAGAGGGGTTTAGAAATAATGACCAATTTTGTAAGAAAATAGGAGCATTTTCAACACCTTGTAATTTTCTAATTACAACAAAAAAAAATTGTTCTCGACTGAAAGTAATTTTGGTATATTCTCTATTATTGCGATATTATGTCAAACATTTACAAAATTGTATTATTTGTACAGGGTGTATCAAAACACTGAACATAGTTTTTTTCAAAATTTTCAAATGGAACACCCTATATATTTTTACATTTTCGAATTGCCTGTTCAATTCTCAACACATTTTACAAACCATGTTCTATACCTAAATCCAGCCGTTAATATTTTATTAATTTTATATTAAAATCTTAAGATTTTTTAAAAACAATACAACTTTATTATATTCCATAAAATAATTAAATTTTTATGTTGATAAAGTTTGTACGTTCTATTAGTTTGTTAAATTATTTTTAAGCGAACTGTTTTATTGATTATAATAAAGTTGTATTGTTTTTATAAAACATCTTAAGATTTTAAAATAAAATTAATAACTTATTAACGGCTGGATTTAGGTATAGAACATGGTTTGTAAAATGTGTTGAGAATTGAACAGGCAATTCGAAAATGTAAAAATATATAGGGTGTTCCATTTGAAAATTTTGAAAAAAACTAGGTTCAGTGTTTTGATACACCCTGTACAAATAATACAATTTTGTAAATGTTTAACGTAATATCGCAATAATAGAGAATATACCAAAACTACTTTCAGCAGTGAACACATTTTTTTTGTTGTAATTAGAAAATTACAAGGTGTTGAAAATGTTCCAGTTTTCTTACAAAATTGGTCATTATTTCTAAACCCCTCTGTATAACTTGATACTTGATACATCAAAATACTAAGAAAAATGAATGCTTTTAAATTATCAAATAAAAATATATAGTTTGTATTTAAAAAAACATAACTTTGGTTTGTAACGCAGTTATGGGACACTCTGTATAAATGTAACTATTTTTAAATTATGCCGCTCCTCTAGCCTGACAACTTCTGCATTTAAAGTTTTCTTCCAATTCTTATAATAAATGAAATATTGAGCTTTGACACAGTCCTGGGACACCCTGTATATTGTTCTTTCCCTCACCGATTCAGTTATTGCATTATTATTATAATCTTTCCTAAGTTTTTTTGAGGGTATTTTTTTTAAATTATGCTGCTCGGAATTTTTTTTGCTCTTTTTTAAGGAGGTTGGCACCATAGAAGAAAATAGAGATTTATATTTAAAAAAATCCTTGCGAAATTTCATGATTTTAGAAGAGTAGTTTACAAGATGTTAAATAAACAAATTAATATGCATTCTTATGAGAACTGGGTAATTTTAAGACGTGACAGGGCCTTTCAAAGTGATGTGACAGACAGAATTAATGAAAATGTAATCATATATTCTTTATTCATTTACAAAAATCTTTAAAAAAATGTTCTTCAAAATGATTAGGAAATGCTTTGTTTAATTATAAAATTATGTGTGTGAAAAAAAGAGACAGTGAGTTCGCATACTCCATAGAGAGAGAGACACGCCTTACCTTCACTCTATGCTTATCCACAGGCGCTCTTCCCGCACCGTGCTCCGCATCAACAACCCAGCAACCTTCTAAAAGTTCACCAAGCACATTTAAAAAAAATATTAATTAATTATCTTAACTACTCTCGTATATTGATTTTATTTAGCAAAATATTTAAAACTAAGTTTTTTGCAATTCGCTGGGTGCAAAGTAGATAGTGGGGGAAACGAAATCGATCACAGCGCACAACGTGGCAAAAAATAACACTTTGGGTGGACTAACTGTAATTTTTAATAGGCTCGTTTTTAACTGAAAATAGAAAGGTCAACATGGTTAATCCCACTATAGACTATGTTCAAGGGGGTGTAGTTAGAAATCCTGTCGATGCGAGTGTTCGTGGTGAGCAATATTGTAAAATTATCGGCGCCAAAATTTGAGGTTATGCTGTCAATGTAAACGAATTAATTATTTCTCTATTATACGTCATAATTAAAGAGAAAAATATACCCAAAATACATAATTTTCACGTACCTTTTATGCTATACTATTTATATTATATGCAAACAGCTAAATTAAATGATATTTGTTTAATAAAAAATTTCACGGTATTAAACATATTAAACAATGATAAAAAGAGAGTTGAATCCATTCAATCCTTCTCTATTATCCGCTAGCGGTGCTAATAGAATTCGTGCACATAGCCAATAGTCATAAATAATCGTCTAAAATGTATATATTACGATATTTTATTGAAATTATTTGTTTATTAGTACGCCAAAGTCCACCCAAGTTGCTACTAAAGTCCACCCGTTAGTTGGCGCTGTCATCGCGCACGCTGCGAATACTAACAAGTATATATATTCATAGCGTGATTAATATTTAAAACAATTATTACTTTATTTATATTTGTTTTCAATAAGTTAAAAAACATGTTGTAATATCCTATATTATGACGAAAAAACATTACAAAATGAAGTAATATCTGATGCATATTGATAAATATTTAGTAACGTATTTACTTTTAAAAATCATGCTTCAGTCTAAATTTCCGTTTGTGTTGTGATTTGAATATATAATTCTTTTATATCGTGCTTTTAATGAAAAAAAGTAAAAATAAATAATCGTTTATACAATTAGCATAAAACAATGTAATTTTCATGACTCAAAGGCAGTAGTTTCGTTTGTATTTTGTTAAAATTTAAACATATAATTTTGTATAATGTTAACAATAAAAATGTCCAGAGGCAAAAAATTTTACGTTAGCAGTTCGTGAATTTGATTTTTAATAATTAAATGTTGATTTATATCTATATCTAATTTAATAAATAGAGATTTAAACAATTCTTTTGATTTGGGGGTTGTACGCTGCGACTACTTGAATTTGAACGAGACGGTATACTCTTTACTGATTGTTAGTCTCAGTTTTAAATAATTGTCATTTACTAGTAAAGATTTACTATTACTATAAAAATGTGTATTTAGAAGAAAAAAATCACATGAAAACGAGACTTTTTCGTTGTAAAAAATGTGTATAAATATTGAAAAATGGATTCATATGAAAAAATAATAGAACAGTAACATTATGAAGGCTTCTATATTGCGTAAATTGAAAAATAATGGTCAATATTTAAAGAAAATTGTTTTTTAGATTTCACTGTCTACGTGGCGAAAACCAAGCAATATACGATAAAATGCATCAGAACCTTTTTTGTAGAGCACATTATTTTCTATAAAAAAGTCAACAAGGACATATGTCTAACTTTTTTAGTTTAGACGTGAGCGAAGCCCGAGCGTCATTCACCATAAATTCTGAAAAAAAAATCATGTAGGTACCATCCAAAACAAACTAATATTTTTGTCGTTTATAAGAAGTTTTTTATGCAAAATGTTAACATTGTTTATTCCATTATTAATTTATAAACTTTTACATACCTAATTAGAAAGAAAGAAAGAATATGTACAGTTTAAGAAATTTAACATAAGAAGAAGTGTTGTAGTAGCCTTTGGTCAAATTAAAATGTGTCATTGGTGCATTTCGAAATGCATTAGTATTTTGTTTTCAATTTTATATGTAAAAAAAAAAAAAAAATTTTACAAAAATTAAATCAATATTGTCATCCATTGTTCATTAAATTTTGTGACGGCATTTCAAAAAAGTAAAAACACCAATGGCATATCATTAAACTTTTAATTCGCCCTATGTTAATTTTCCTATGTCTTAATCAACTTGGAAGACACTATATAGCATAACTTCGTTATAAAATACTACTCTATATCTATTATTGCGCTTAAAAATCCGTTAATAGGTACGGAAATACATTTTATTAATTCTAGTAAGAATCCAAATCTATTCACTTTGTTTAGAATGTTCCTTATCGTTTGTTGATCTTATATGCATTCTCACATTCTATATCCTGTGGACGGTTTGATGTTCCATAAACAATAAGTGTTGTGTACCATAGATTAGGTTCCAGCCACTTAATGCACTTAAGTGGCCACCAGCGTTTACTTAAGAAGCTTTCGTTTAACAGTGTTGTATTTAGGTACATTATTTTTAAGTACTATAATAGAATATTGTAATAGACGTAGGTACTTTTTAGAACAGTAGTGTATCAATCGAGCATAAGTCATTTTAAAATTAATATATTATTTATATAATAATAAGATCAATTGATAAAATCTGTAACGTTATCTACACGTTACGATAAATCGTAACAATTTATCGTAACGATCGAATTGTTACGTTTTATCGTTGCGTGTAAACAGGACATTGTAGCGATTTATTGGAATTGGATTGGATGGTTGATGCCGACCGGCATCAATTTCTGCAAATCGTAACGACAAGTTGGAACGTGTAAACAAGTAGCAGCCATTCATTGCTACGATTTGACTCAGTTTGCATTAGCTGTTCACAGGAAAGGTTGTTAACAACTCAACATAATGTCTCTTCATCCATTATTAAATAATTCCGCCGTTCATTGGGTTTGTTTAGCAATTTTTTCAATAATTTTATATGAGAAAATACCCTTTTCTTCAGCAACCACGGGCGGCTCCTCTTTCTTCTTGGTCTTCGTGACCTTTTCACTTTTCTTGCTAAATAAACGATATATAACGATCACAACAGTACTTCCTCCATGATAAAAAAAAAATCCGTATAAAATTTCTTAAATACGTCACTGGCGTACAACTATGACGAATTTTAAAATTACTATATGTTAGGAATCGTAAGAAGCTAAAAATAAAAACTATAGTAATATCTACATTTAAAACTATGGGACAATCATAATAACTTAAAGAGTTCATTTGATTGTACAAGAAATAAAATTGCTTCTTTATTATATGTAGTATCTCGAAATTTTAATTGAATGAAACATAATGTATATTATCTTGATTGAAAAAAGTCACTGTACATTGTACATTAATAATAAAAGAAATAGAACTCATTTATTAATAGGCAGTTATTTTTATTTTTCTACTTCTTATTCCAACTTGATTTTTTTATATGAAATTGGTATTTCTAAAATATAATGGTCCCTTAATATTTGAGGGTTGTTCATTAAAAAGACAACAGAATACCGAAAGTTATATGTAAATATATTTATTAGTGATGGAATTGGACCCTATATAAAAAATGAAAGATGAAATATCATCCACCTTAAAATTAGATAGCAGATGCATACAGTTTATCTTTATATGCAAATTAAAAAAAAAAGTTGGTACATCATTATTATAAACTTAATAGTGGCACCTATCCATCATATATACATATTTTTATTTTGATATATATTATGTAAGTACCTATTAACATTTTTCAACTATACTAAATTTTAAAATTTATCATCTTTTTATACTTAAGATTAATCTTAAGTATAAAAAGATGATATCCGGTGTACGCCCTCTGTAACAGATGAAAAAGTTCAGTTCGTTTATTATGTTTACGAACAGTTGTGTTCCTCAGGAAATTACAATTGAACTAAACTGCCTTATTTCCATGTTTATTTAAATACTATGTTTAACTTTATTTTAGGTATTTAATGTTTTCATTTCTTATTCATACAGCTAATTGTTTATCATTGTTCTAACAAATAATAGCATTTGTAAATACGATGCATATTATAACCAGTTATGTATATATTTATTTCCCGTCTTCACTAGTTTTTTATTAAAAATGTATCATACGAGTCTATTAAAGTGGTAATCAAAAATAGAAGAGATACAGAGATGGGTGACACCACCTTCTGCCTCCCTTCTAAGCATTGTGTACGGTAGAGATAGAACATGGTGTCATCTCGCTCTATCTCTCTCACTTGACGGCCATTTTAAAATTTGAGGTTATGTTTAAATTTGCAACAATGGTTGTACCCAAGGTAAGTAAATGACTAGGTATGCTGACTTGTCTTGACCAATCAGCGCGGACGAAATGACGTCACCACGAAGTTCTTTTTAACACTCTAGATTTCAAATGGTCGCCAACGCTGTGTTTAATATTATGGCAGTTAAAATCATAGATAAATAAAAAAATCAAGTAGGTAGAAAAGAACTTCGTGGTGACGTCACAACTCACAAGTCAGCAAACCTGTACATTTACTAACCTTGGGTTGTACCCAAGGTAAGTAAATGACTAGGTATGCTGACTTGCCTTGACCAATCAGCGCGGACGAAATGACGTCACCACGAAGTTCTTTTTAACACTCTAGATTTCAAATGGTCGCCAACGCTGTGTTTAATATTATGGCAGTTAAAATCATAGATAAATAAAAAAATCAAGTAGGTAGAAAAGAACTTCGTGGTGACGTCACAACTCACAAGTCAGCAAACCTGTACATTTACTAACCTTGGGTTGTACCCAAGGTTGTACCTAACTGTAAAATTAGTTTAATTCTTTTTAAACAAAAAATATGGTTAAACTTCAATCTGTTTTTATGAAGTATGTGGGGGTAAAGGGAAAATATACTTTTAGAAAGGTTGTCAGGCCCTTCTATATTTACAAAAACATCAATTTGATATCTTCTAAAGATTCTAAACGGTTCAAATAGAACAGAAATGAAAACAATAGATATGGTTGACAGTAGACAGAGTTTTATTTATTTGTTATCTACGAATTCTATCACAAAGTAACTTTTTGGCAACGTGCGGACACAAAGTTATATTTTGTGTGCAAATTTGAATCCATTATTGATTTTTTGCACGTAAATTGATAGTTGTGTCGTGTTACTTTTACTTTTATTCATTTATTCGACGTTTCTATTGTTGTCTGCCCGTACATGCGTCCATAATAATGAGCCTGTGTTATATTTAGTTAAGTATATTTGTTATTCCAAACATCTAAACAGTGAATGTTTAGCGGTGGGTGCACTTGAACTGAACAATTGCTAGTTTTTACTTTCTTTTACAGACGAATTAAGGTAATCATGATAGTGTTTAATTATGTTCTTAACCTTAATTAACTGTAGTGGTACCATTCTGTTTCCTCCACTTCTAAAAATATTTGTAATTTTTAGTATACACTGCAAACAAAAGAAAACTAAAAAATCTTGGCCCGATGTAAAAACTTATTTACAAAAATTCATCAACTACATCTGTAAATAGTGGAATAATTATTCCTGGCTTTTGAACAGCTTACGACATATATTGTGGTAGAAAATAGGAGAGAAGAGCGAATGACCTCGTGACATTAAAATAAATGACACAGACCCACAAAACATCTTTTACCGGTCCATGTTTTTCTTACGTATTATTGGGAACTAAAAACTTTTTTCCTAACGTAAAAAATGTTTAAATTAATTTTGAGAGCCTCCATAGGCCGTGATAATTTATCAAATCTAAGGAATGACTTTTGTAGATCAGACTTTTTTCTTCAATTTACTAATAATGTTTTTATGGTGTACACTGGTAGAAAGGATTTCTCAAACCAAGTAAACCTTGTTTTGTATATAACAAAAACAATATTTTCTTAAGATAAGCAATAATCTCTTAAACCAACTATAGTATTCTTGAACGAAGGAATAACGTAGTTGGATTAAGAGTATGTTTCTTATATTAAGAAAATATTGTTTTCGTTATATACAAAACAAGGTTTTCTTGGTCCATTACAGTTTTTTTTCTGTGTACCTGATTCAAAAATAAGTTAACCTCATGTTAAAGGTTATGAACAGTGTAAACGTCAGAATTTGAGGTGTTTTTTTGTTTATTTTATAAAAATAAATCTGTTTGATGGATTCATATCAAATCTTGAGTACATTAATAAGTACTTATTTTTATTTATTTTTTATTAATTTAATGTTATATTTTTGCATAATGGTCCTTTCAATTGGCACCTCTTAAATTTGTCCTCAGTGGCGTTGACAGCAATTTGTTCAAATGAATAATCTGAGGACAAAAAACGAAAAAGATTCTTAAAATGAATGTTATTAGCTACAGCCGGACGTTGGGGATTTTCAAAATACTTATCGTTAGAATTTTCACTTGAAACTTGAGATACATATTCTTTGGGGTGTAAACTAATAACTTATAAACAAATAAAAAAAATGACTTTTTGAAAATTTTACACTGTTCATTTCATACACCTTAATTAAATTATGAAAATAATATTATATATAGGAGGAAGGGTGGCCAATGGGCCTTTCTGTACTTTACTTTCATATAATAGTATTTTCATCTTCATTCGACCCAATACAAAAAGACAAAAATGCTTACTGTGTATCACCCAAATCATTCATCGCTTAGTCAACTACCCTTACAAAAAAACACGAGTCCATTGATACATCAGCTCCAATCATTAAACCTTCAACAAGACGGTTAATATTCATTCAAAACAATAGACAAAGAACGTGCGGATGTCGTATAAATATTCTTCTACAATAACAATTAAATAATAAAAATACAGACATCCGCGGCCTCCGAGCATGCGTCCACGACCTTGTACCAGAAACCGTTTGCTACCGCTGGCTGAGGACAAATGAAGACAAACACTGACGGCTTGCTGCTGGTGCTGTCAGTTACGCTCTGAAACCAGACTGACGCGAACTTTAGGCTCTTATTTCGGTGTGAAAATATACGTGTTTGTATGTTTATTTAGTATATGTACAGGGTGGATTGAAACTCTTTGGGTACTAGCAGTGTGCGTGTAGTGTAGTTTGTTAAAATTGTTTGTTTTTTGGATTAATATATTAAAAGGAACGAAACTTCTAATAAAAATTGACGAACTTCAGAAGACGTCCTCAAATTATGCAATTTCGTTGTTATTTTTGATCTGGTCTACAGTTTATAATTTTTTTTTATTTGTTCGCATAATAGAAAGGGTAAGTAAAAAATATTTCATAATCTGAAATATTTACCTATAAAAATTACGATCCTCTTTTTAGTCGCTCTTAAAAATCATATTAAATCACGTCAAAATGACTTGAAAAACGTATGCAAATAAAAATTTTAACTCGCATGAAATAACCAGTGTTGAGGTTTTATTCGAGAAAGACATAAATTACAGTTTTTTCCTGTAAGCGACAACCTTTCATTATAACTAAAATATTTTTGCAATCTGAAACTGTACCTAATAATGTTTGCAGATACTCAATATAAATTGATGGATAAAGTGCAAACATTACAGCCTAAAATTATATTATTATTACTGTTTCAGATAGTAAAAAATGTTTTATAATAATTGTCCCTTACTATCCGGAATATACAGTACATGGAAAAACTAATTTTTTAGGTTTCTTTTTTTCCGTGTACCTATACTTTATCTATTATATAAATAAAAATCAACTGCCGCATGTATGAAAGATCATCACTTCAGAACGGCTCGACCGATTTGGCTGATTTTTTTTTGTAGTGTTTGTAATTGCTAAGACAAGGTTTTTGTATGAAAGAAAAAAATCCACCTGAAAAATCAGAAATTTGGATGGTGTTTTTTTATAATTTTGAAATCAAATCCGAACACATGTTCAAAAGTTACAGCCATTTTTCTCTAAAATTTTGAAAAAAAAAAAAAAAACTTTTATAGGTTATATCTCGAGAACGTTATAAGATACAGATCTGCGGTTTGAAAATTCCAATTTTTCACGTCATTTTCTATATAATTAACATACTTTAAAAGAAATCGAAAACACAAAAATTTCATGCATCAATCTTCGATTGAATAAAAAATTCTATACAAACGGTTTGAATATTTTCTTAATTAATTTGATTTTAAGTTAAGCATTTATTATAATTTAGAATCATTCTGTATATGATTGTATAATATATATAAACATAAGTATTGTTGGGCCAACGGTGGTTGGTCAAGGCTGGCTCATGGATTAGTGGTCGCGCATTTGGCTTATTGCCTACAACGGGATTTACGACACAATACTGTTGTTAGTGCTTATTAAGTTTTTGGTTACGATCGTTGAAGACGCGCGTGTGTTTGCCTTTTGTTATTTTCGTTTTTAATGACAGATTATATCAGATTTGTGGTACTATATGTATTGTTTTAATTTGTTACAAAATCGTAAAATACGTATTAGCTGTAATTAAATTTAATTGCCTTAAGATTTAATGAAACTGCACTTAAATATATTTACCATACCAAGTCAGAAGTACATAAATATGATACCTTTAGTTTTTGTTGATTTAAAAAAATATATTATTGCCTTAGGCAAGGAAAGAAGGACTCATACCACGCTACCTAACATTGTTACTGGTGTGCTCCACAAAAATGTGCTCCGTAAAGTCATTGGCGTATCATAAGAATATTAAAATAAATATTAATTGTTTGAAATTATAAAATATTTTTTTTTATATTATGCTCTTTATAACATCTCTCTTACAGATCAAATTCAGTTGTAATTTGAAGTACTTATATTTGCTTATCTATTATCAATTTTTAACTAACGATGGCTATGAGATATGATATCTACATTGAAAATGACGTATAATGGTATTGGTTACTTGTTATGCATCCATATCCAACATTATTACAAATTATTAAATAATTAAGTGCCTGAAAATTTCCATTAATTTTCATTCAGAAACCATCAGTCGGAAGATTGAGTAATAGTTATATTAATACACTTTATTTTTGTTTGTTGTTAGTTTAAAACAAGAAATGTTTCTGGTGGCTAAACATTGCTTCACCATGTTATTGATAGTACAACGAACCAGTAAATTAATTATAATATTAATACTTAATAATAAGATCAAAGTTTAGATTATAATTTGGTTAAGTTTTAATACGCGTTGTTGAACTAAAACCTTAATTCTGTTTATTAACTACTATACAGACATCCATAGGATGTTATAATGAATTTGTATGACGTAAATAGATTTGGAAATATAACGTTATAGGAAAAAGCATCATTTTCCATAGATTAAAGACAAAATTAGAAAAAATTACTAAATCATACTGATTCATTCACCCATTGGATATGCCACTCAAAAGGGAAAAAATAAAAAAACTTAAAAAAATATAACTGACTAAAAAAACCCTCTAATATAATAATTCAATTTAACAATTTTTAAAGACGATGTTAAACCAATAAAAAACTTTTTAAGAAAAAAAAAGAAAGAAAAGTGACTTCAAAAACTGTTATTACTACTTACAGTAAAATCTAGAATGCTGAAATATCAAGGGACCAATAATTTTGTCCCATTTAAAGATGTGTCTCATTTACCCAGTTATAGAGGTGCAAATGTAGAAACGACGGGACCTTAGTCTTTTAGTTATAGAAGATTCCCACTTATCCAAGTCCCACTTAATCAAGTTTATCTGTATATGCTTAGGCATAGGTGGGCACAGTTAATCGAAAAGTTAACTTCGTTAATCGTTAATCCGTTAATAAAAAAGTTAACTTCGTTAACCGTTAAAGCGTTAAAATTCCGAAAATGTAACGGATGTTAAAGTTAACCGAAAATTCGAAAATTTAACGAAAATTAATGTTAATCCGTTAAAAAGTTAACCACCAAAATGTTTGTAGACCTTTTTTTTAAGCTATTTTGACAACTTTGTTATGTACTTTTCATCAAACAACCAATGTAACGGACTAAAGTTAACGGAAGTTGAATTTAACGGAAGTTAACAAAAGCGTTAACATTTTTTTCAGTTAACTTAAAAGTTAATCCATTAACCATTTTGTTAACTTCGTTAATTAACGATTAGCGGATTAACGAGTTAATGTCCACCTATGTGCTTAGGTTATTTAAGTTATTTTTTAAGTTTTTTTTTAATTTATCATCGAGAAATACTTTTACAGACCAAAGTCTTGGCATCTTAGGACGCCGCACCGGCCGCACCGTCCGCCAGACACGCAATACTGATGTGTGTATATTATTTTCAAGGTTAAAATTATTGCGTGTCTGGCGGCCGGAGCGGCCAGCGCGGTCGGCGCGGCGTCCTAAGATGCCAAGACTCAATACAAAGCATTTCTACCCATATCAGCCATTTTGTTAACTTCATTAATTAACGATTAACGGATTAACGAGTTAATGCCCACCTATATACGTAGGTTATTTAAGTCGTTTTTTAAGTTTTTTTTAATTTATCATAGAGAAATACTTTTACAGACCAATACAAAGCATTTCTACCCATATCAGCTTCAACATTTCATCCATCTTATAAATAATGTAGGACAGCAAACTGTAATTGAACCTATCGAAATCTCAAACAAAAACCAAAAAATACTGAATTTTATTGCCTTTAAAAATAGGATGAACATTTTTTCTCATAAATTCACCTCATTTGTTTACATTGTATGGCTATTATGAGATATAATAGTTACGCAATTACCTTATTAGTTATGGGAACACAATGTTAATTGATTGTGTCTTTTACTATCGCTAAACGTTACACTTTGATTATTACTTAAATTAGCCATTAAATATTTCTCTGTATTTATTCAGGCAATGACATTGAAAAGATCTCATAATAATAGAACCGTTATTTATGTTTTGTGTAATTGAATTTGTCTGTTGTACTTTTGAAAATGTTATTTTTATTAATAAATGTTTTGACATTTAGCATGTTGTGTATATATATTTAATTTTAAATGGCAAATTAAATTTAGTTTTAAAGTTTTCACAGTAACCTTTGAAAACTTGTTGATGTTAGAGTATGCATAATTTGATGTTTATCTTTTTGGTTAAAGCTCATTGGTGTGGTAGATTTAGTGGGTGAGTTAAAAGGTAAATATAGGAATAATTATAAATGTATAAATCTGTTTAATGTAAACTAACCAGTAACTCTAGCGATAAATGTATATTAAATCTTTCGGAATAAATTCAATTAGTATCGAATATGTAAAATGCGAGCCAGGTCTTGCAAATTTATTATTTTGAATTATTTTTGGAAAAAAAATACGTAAGTGCGGTGAGTGGTGATAATTTTATTTTAATCTCGATATCATTATATATAGGGTTTTTCAATAAGAGTGATATGTTTTCTTTGTCAAATAAAACAGAAACGAATTGAAGCCGAGCAAAATTTATTATTTTATTTTGAAGTATAATCAATGCAATTATGTTCTGAAAATAACATCATTCAAATGGTCACCTCTGCTCTGCCTACAGAACCGAATACGTTGATTTCAATTTTCACCACTCTTTGCAATATATTCGGCCTTATTTCACGAATTTGATAAGTTTTTTTAGAATATAAAGGTTCCTTGTGAATATATTGTGGATAGGCTTCAGCCCAGTAACGACAATTTTTTTTATACACCGATCCAGATAGATGAAAACGAGCCTCATCTGAGAAAATCATTTTCTTTGAAAAGTTGTTCCAAAGTAAAAATCGCAATAAAAATCTTATTTCCATCAGATTTTTTCATTATTACCTACTTTCAAATATATTTTTATTTATATATTTACTTTCTTATACTTATGTATATGAAATATATATATGTATAATATAATATCCGGATTTTGATGAAATTATCCATTTTTACTGAATCCATTCTGAAATTCTGACTATTTTCGTCATGATGTCTGTGTGTCTGTAAGTGCTATAACTCAAATACGACAAATCGTATAAGGGTGAAATTTTATATTTAAGATTAATTTTTGTCTAGGAAGAAAACCTCCTATTTTTGAAAACGATCTTTCAACCACAAACGAATGTTTACTGAAAAAAATTTTTATTACATTTAAGCCTAGTTAGAGGCTATCCATTAACTATTTAACCTGAGGGGTTTGGGGATAGTGCTTAGCGTGACAATAAGGTGTAACAAGGGAGCGGCCAGATAATATGTGACGCCATAGTACAGTTTTTAAAATTTACAAAATAAAAACAATTATTAAGTAGGGGTAATTGATGTGACGTAATACTTTGAAGAGGGGTTCACAAGATTGTGATTAGGTGGGGGAGTGGATCAAAAATAGCAAAAAAAACGCGTTTTTTTTTAATTAATGCTACCTTAATGAATTTAATGAATGAGCTTAACTTTTTTTTTAATAGCCCCGAAATTAGCAAAGTAGGGTGTTTTATTTCAATGCCCATTTATGTAATGATCAGTGATAAATAATAGTGTAAGTGCACTAATGAAGAGTGCTGTGAAAATGATTAAATTTTAACGTTTTGATCTCTGTATCGAATTTATTTCATTTATATGGAAATGTGTATCACTGTAGGAACAGATTACTTGTTGATGAATACAACCGTGGATAATTTTTGTACAAATTGCAATCACTACTGTTACTTTTTATGTTTCCTATTTCAAACAGTTTATCGGTATTAGACTTTTTTCAGAACGTGGGAAAAATAGTTTAAATTTATTTAAATCGAAAATTGGCAACGTTAATTATGGTTCTGTAGATCTATAACCAGAAAACTAATAATCTCATTTTGTCAGTTTGTCTATCCTTCTGTTACAGCAAAATATTTTGCAAATTATGTGTTGTTATAAATTAGGAATTATTATGAAAATAATGCTCCTCTTTGACAAGTTTCGCGCACACGTTGTATGTAAACACCAACGGTATTAAAACAGTGGTGATATTATGAAAATTATTTTGTACGGTCAGGGTTGCCAACTGTTCGTTGAAGTGTCACTGCTCTAAATTCATAATAATATCACAAAATTAATACCTCATTTGAGAGTGCTTGCGAGCTAGCATATTTATTAGATCCTTTATGATACTGGACATAAAACTTTGTTGGTACTTGGACTTGTCACTTATTATCTTATTTTTTAACTCAAAAAAGGCGCCGTTTTTTCACATTAATATAAAAAATACTTTTTACAACTTTTACCTAAAACATTTTTTTCTAATACACACTGTTTCAAAATAATTAGAAGAATCGAAAATTGACAAGATAAATATCCGTTTCCAGTTTTTAAAACTAGAGGTTTACTTTTTCGTAGAAAATTGATACTAAATTAAAAATTCATTGTCGTTTTTGAGTTTTTGACACACAGACATTATATTCAGAATTAATTCAATTCAGGAAAAGTCAAAATGGAAATTTCTATCAAAATCAATTATTTCTTTACCGTACAATTATATTTCATTTTATTAACTAAAAATTGATTTCTCAAATGTTTACTGCGGGTAAAACATTTTTTTGCATTTGAGTTTGCCAATTGTAACCCCATCTATGAGAACGTATAATTAACTAAATAAGATATCTATTAATTCCCGGTATATACCTAATTCACGTTCGATAATAACGGTAATTAGATTTGTTCCATTCATCTGATTCTGTGAAATTCGGAGAAAACCGATTTGTTTTGTTAAACGTTAGTCTTTTGTCGTAACGTTTTGTGACATTGATTACGTAAGTGAGTTCTATTTATTTAACGGATGTCACCATATTTAGTTTAGGTTTATAGACGAGTATAAAATCTTGTGTGAAGAAAGATTCTTTTGTAGTAGATAATATTACGCAGTAAAGTTTTAGCTTTTATGTATCAAGCTCTAAAGTCTAGTGTGTCTTTTCAAGTTTTAGTGTTGGAGTTTAAAGGGTTTTGTTGAATGAAGTACTCGGGTTTCTTATATCTTTTTGATTTTAACCCTTTGTAGCTCAAGATCTTAAAAATTTAAATTATGTTGTAGCGACATTCGCGACATCTCACAAGTTCAAATTTCTTAAATTTTATTTTTAATATTTCGTACTATTTTATTTAAGTTTACCGACAACTTATTTACTTTTACAACGTGTCTAGACTTTTACATTTTTCAACAAATTCTTTAATCTTTCTTAATCCTCTGTAGTTTATTAGTAACACGTACGCTTGGGTATTTCCGGTCGGCTTATCGTCTAATTTACCTTAAGTGCAGTTTTACAGTAATCAAAGACAAGCCGCCCGACCCTTTCTTTGGGTTATTCCAATTTCAAGTTCACGCGGTATGTTCCCCTTCTCTAAATATCTATCGCTATCCTTGTCTACCGATCCTAAGACAGGATATTTCATTTTCTAAAACAGACACTTGGTCTTCGCTCTTAAGACAGTAAACATCTCGCTGCAGTACTCTCGCACTCGCTACATTACCAAACATTACATCAACTTACAACAATCATCATTGTACTTTCAACAATAAATAAATATACATACAAAACTACAACGTGTTTTAAGTTTATTAATATCGTTTGTCCCGTACACCAGTCACTAAAGTGGCGCACCCGACGTGATTTGATCGCAACCGACGTGATTTGTCCGCGCCCTATGTAATTTTCTCGCGACCGAAGTGATACCTACATAGTGACAGTGACAATAAAAAAAGTGACTTGTGCATTCAACAAACTCAAACTATAGTGCAACTGACAATTTTTTTTAAACGGTGTTTCGTGCCATCGACCAAGTGAAAAGCGAGATGAACAACGATATGGCATCAGAAACAACAGTGAGTGCTCTCGCGGAAACTGCAACAAAGTGCTTAACAAGTTCGATACAACAATTTTACGGCCATGACTCATAAGTGGCACTACAACGGGCAGTCGATAATGGCGACAGACGACACCTGCCCTTCGACATCGCGCCACACCATCATCACGAACACGACTACCAAGACGCAATTCCAGTGAACACGCGAAAATAACGACTCACAGACTTACCTACCCATATCACCTCGCAAGGACAGGTGACTGAGTTTCAAGTCTCAAGAGTTCAAAAACATCTCTGGTTATCACAATTGGACAAGCGGAATCACCGACTCCTGGACCTACTCACCCATATCACCTCTCAATTGGAGATGACTGAGTCTCAAGTCCTAACAGTCACGGTCGCCTCTGGTTCATCGCCACATATCGAGGTACTTCTCAAGCTTCCAAGCAACACGACCAGACGATACACCAAACGCAGTTCACCAAACAACCAGGTACACCATTCTCTGATTACACACGACTACGATGCATCCATCGCTGCACGCGCCGCCGAGGTTGTTGCAGTCACCCGAACCCTGACCCACGACTACGATGCATCCATCGCTGCACGCGCCGCCGAGGTTGTTGCAGTCACCCGATTCGTGACCCACGTTTACGATGCATCCGTCGCCGCACACGCCGCCGAGGTTGTTGCAGTCACCCGAATCGTGACCCACGACTACGATGCATCCGTCGCCGCACACGCCGCCGAGGTTATTGCAGTCACTCGAATCGTGACACACGACGCAACCACCGTCGTACACGCAACCCAGGCTTTTGCGAACAAGCTCATCGTGACTCAATTCATAACGCATACGCCGTACTATCTCGCTTTGGCTCCATCAGTCATCATCACTACACCTGGACAATCGACCAACAATCGACCAACAAACAAACCAACAAGCACTCAAATGATCGAACGAACAAATACGCAAACAACGACGAAGAACGCAATAAAGACAATACACGCAATAAACAGACGACGCATCAAGAGCTCCAGTCTTTCCCGCCCACCGGCCCGAAATTCAGCCAGACGGAGGACGACGAACACGGCCAGGTAGACGCGTCCGCTTCACGGACCGTCTACAGATAGGTTTTTCGTGATTTAAATCACTGGCAGGGGGGTACTGTAGCGACATTCGCGACATCTCACAAGTTCAAATTTCTTAAATTTTATTTTTAATATTTCGTACTATTTTATTTAAGTTTACCGACAACTTATTTACTTTTACAACGTGTCTAGACTTTTACATTTTTCAACAAATTCTTTAATCTTTCTTAATCCTCTGTAGTTTATTAGTAACACGTACGCTTGGGTATTTCCGGTCGGCTTATCGTCTAATTTACCTTAAGTGCAGTTTTACAGTAATCAAAGACAAGCCGCCCGACCCTTTCTTTGGGTTATTCCAATTTCAAGTTCACGCGGTATGTTCCCCTTCTCTAAATATCTATCGCTATCCTTGTCTACCGATCCTAAGACAGGATATTTCATTTTCTAAAACAGACACTTGGTCTTCGCTCTTAAGACAGTAAACATCTCGCTGCAGTACTCTCGCACTCGCTACATTACCAAACATTACATCAACTTACAACAATCATCATTGTACTTTCAACAATAAATAAATATACATACAAAACTACAAAGTGTTTTAAGTTTATTAATATCGTTTGTCCCGTACACCAGTCACTAAAATGTTGATAATGAGACACGTATAGGCATTTAAAAAACACGCATTTTTTAGAAATTTAAAAATATTTATTATTAACTATTTATTTGACTTTTTTGGGAGTGACATTACTGTGAGTTAATCTTAAAAAAAACACTTATGTGGTATGGTAGGATTTGAAACAATTCTTTTGTTTTTTGAAGCATACTGTTACACCACATTTTTCGCAAATTGTTTGTGAAACGCCAGTACACTGGGGAAACTTATATCGTATTCTTTTTTCTACCCAAATCGGCCAGTAACCGATTTGGTCCTGCCTTACTGCCAATAGTTACGTAATAATACGTAAGTCAATAGGTTATACCATCTGTGAATTTGACTTGATACTAATTGTAAGTTATTCAGTGGTACCTATGTTACAGTAGTATTACACATATTTGAATGAACTCAATATATTTAGTACGTATATTAGCGGAATTATTGAGGTTTGTTACAGAAATGTCACATGAAGCTACAGAGGGTTAAAATTTTATGAGTTTAAAGTCCAGGGCTGTGGAGTCGGTACAAAAACCTACGACTCCGACTCCGACTCCTTTATTTTTCTAATGTCCGACTCCGACTCCAACTCCGACTCCTTACTGTACAAAATTTTTTGTTTTCGGACAAAATTTTTTTGAGTGAATTACGGTGATTCTGGTTACGACCAGAATTGAAAATTTCAAATCATTGTACTTCAAAATTCAAAACGAACAAAAAATATTAAGTGTGTAAAGAAGTAAAAAACATTTAATTAAAGGAGTCGGAGTCGGTACCGACTCCGACTCCGACTCCACCCAAAATTACTAAAACTCCGACTCCGACTCCACAGCCCTGGTTTAAACAATGAGAATCAAAACCAATTTAGTTTACTTATCAATGAATCGAAAATAAAACATTTTTATAAAGACACTCCCATTTAATTTAGAATATTGAATGATTTACTTCAGTTTTTTTTAAATAATTTCACTAACTTTTTTCTGACGTAATTATATACTCAAAATAAATTATTGATTTAGTTTTCAAATTTAGCAAAAAATAAAGAAAAATCTAAACTAACTTTTTGGCTTAGAACAGTGAAAGTCCCATCAAAATCGGTTCAGTAGCATTCCTGTCATTTAAGAAACAGAGGCAAAAATTCTAAACACAATTAAAATATGGATTGCGTAAAACGACCTATATACAAAAAAAACAGTCTTTATAAACGAAAATACAACAGAAATATCGAATTTCCAGATTTTTTTATCACAAAAATTATCTAATTACTTTTTCCTTATAAAATAAAAAGTTGTCAAAAGATTAATCTATTTATATTTTTTATATAAAAAACTTTTACAAAAAAAACATTGAAGTAATTAGATTTTGATTTAATAAACAAACACAGAAAAAATATGAAAGTAACTTTTTAGTACTTACACTCGTAAAAGTTTTTTTTATTAATACACATATTTCCATGTTTTAGTATGAGATCGTTTCATTTGATTGTTTTGTTTGATTTAATTAATTAAAGTATGTTTTTTCTCGAACATCCGATGCTAATGATTACCAAGAAATACTAATTATTTCTCTTTAAATACTGTGATGTTCTACTTAGCTCTGATAATAATATTTCCCCGTTTAACGAGATTAAAAATGTATTTCATTTTTAATACCCTTTTACTGTTTATCTGGAATGTATTCATTAATTATATTTTATATTAAATAGCAACCTATTTAACAGACAAAGGTATTATTATAAATACAAAATAGTAGTCATTATAGATATTGATATAGATGTGGTATTAAAATAATGATGTCATACGTTTCATAGCTGTACTTATTTTGACACGATCAGTTGATTTTAGTACCATTTCGCCAATTTTCATTTGATTACGTTCAAACTTTAACACAATAAAGAAGATAGATAAAGCTAAAAATTTAGCGAATTACTGTAACATTAAAATTGGACAAAAATTGTTAATTTTGAAAATTGCTGAATTTTTGCTAAAAAATCTTTTTTTTCGTTTAAAACATAATTTTGGAAGAGAATAACTTTATGAATGTAGACAAGTCTTGAGGCTTCCGCGGTGATCTTGATATGGATCTTGGTTTCTGGGTGTAAACCGCGTCGATTTGGTTGTGTTATCGGCCAACGTTTCGTCACACATTGCACTGGACATCTTCAGGGCTCTACTGCACTTTTAGAAGAGCCCTGAAGATGTCCACTGCAAGGTGTGACGAAACGTTGGCCGATAATACGATCAAATCGACGCAGTTTACACCTAGAAACCAAGATCATTTATGAATGTATATAATTTAAGGCTTTTTAGTTCAATTAGGACCCATAGCTTCATTCTGAATGATCTTTGGTTGAAGCCATTGATTTAAAAAATATATATATACGAATTTGAATATTTGCATATCGAAAAAAAAAACATTTTTGCAATATTGCAAAAACAAGAGCTGATTGAGCGAAATGGTGGTCATTTTTGGATTCAGTGTGTCCAAATTATCCTTACAAAATTGTTGTTCCCTGCAGTAAATAAAACAAAAAAATTTTGTCGGCCTGTGTAATTGATAAAACTGAAATGTTCGATGCTAAAAATAACAAATCTCCTCATAAATACGACGCGTTACTTTCTTGCTTCGTATCACCATTTAAGTCGAACTCGTGCACTTTATTACGTTGGTTTATTTTTAGTTTATTGAAAAAACATTAATCTAGTCTATATCTTCGTCCTAATAAAGACAGAACTGCGAAATGCTCGTAACGTAGCAACGCCGGGTTATGAAGTCCGTATGGAATTTTAGAAGCTTTACATTAGGTACATTTTATACATACCCTTGCTATTAAATAAAGGTATTTCGTATTTTCATGTCAAATAATATTTGATATTTTATTATTTATGCATGAGGTTAGTAAAAACGTTAGATGTTTTGAAAATCTCATGAATAAAAGGATGGTTTTTTTGATGAATTTTTAATTTAAAATGTATCTGAAGGAGTTTTGTATCAGAATTTTTATTTTAAAATAAATTTGAAACAATATAAATAAATATATAAATAGTTATTTGTTTTGGTAACTAAAAGAAGTTTCGGTTATTTTTAGGGTTCCGTAGAAAACTAGGAACCCTTATAGTTTCTCCATGTCCGTCCGTCCGTCCTGAAAAATTTTGTCATAATAAGATGAAATTTGGTGTACGGTCGTAGATTGGTGACCCAAAAACAGAAATGATAAGATTTTTGAAAATAAAAATTTTGTAGACCTCCCTTTCATAAAATGAAAAGTGTTTAAAAAAAAAAAATTTCACCTACACCATTGAGTGGGGTGTCGTTAGAAAGGTCTCCTAAAATGCAACAAAAAAAGTAACAGAAATTTTTTATTTTAACCCTTCGATCACGATGTATTTTCTCTCCAAAGTCATTAAAAAAGCGCCCCCCCCTCTATTTTCTAAACTATTAATTAAAAAAATCTGAAAAAAACCCAGAACGTAGATTTTTATTAGTACTTTCACTGAAAATTATAACGAACATTGTCAAAAATATTTTGGACCCCCCTTTCATAGACTGAAAATTGAACTTACATTTTTTTCCCCCACTTACCCTATTGAGTGGGGTGTCATTTAATAGGTCTCGTAAAATGCAATAAAGAACGTCAAATAACTTTTTGATTTTAACCCTTCAGTCGCGATATATATTTTTTTAATGTCGCTGTCAGAGCGTCCCCCCCCCTTTATTTTCTAAACTATCGATTAAAAAATTCTGAAAAAAATTCAGAATGTAGCTTTTAATTAGTACTTTCACTGAAAATTATAACGAACATTGTCAAAAATATTTTGGACCCCCTTTTCATAGATTGAAAAGTGAACTCACATTCTTTTCATTTACCCCATTGAGTGGGGTGTCATTTGATAGGTCTCACAAAATGTAATAATAAAAGTCAAATGACGTTTTGATTTTAACCCTTCAGTCACGAAAATTTTGAAAAATACTTTTTATAAATCGTAGTGAGAATGACTACGGAACCCTATCATGTGCGTGCCCAACACGCACTTGCTCGTTTTATTTTTAATCAGGAATTTGATTTAAGTACTTGAATTTACTAATTGCTACACAGTTGACGATTCTGACCGTATACGGTCAGAATCGTCAACTGTGTACATATGTATGTATGTATACAAAGTATACATATATTTTTCATATAAAGAATGGACCAATGTTGATTTACTTTATGATGTGCATGTTATTCAAAATAGGTACTCCTTGTGTATTTGAACTATAAACTTGTTTGTTTATTTGTTTGTTTGTCGGTCTCGTTCAAATTCTCATATTTTATGAAGAGGGAAGAAACTCCAACTCTTCTTACGGTGCATGCGCTGAATTGTTAAGAAAATCAAAGGGAATTTTAATAAAATTTAATACCCCGTTTGAAAGTGATTTTGTAAGCTAACAATTTTGATTATTTCTTTATAATACTGAAAATTAATTAACTTATAGTGAATACGTTGTGTCCAATTTTACTTCAAATGTCTGAAAAAGGAGCACTCATTGTTAAAATATTTTTATATTATGAATCTTTTCAAGATTTTTTACAATGACAGCGGATCAGCCAGTAATTTTGTTCAGGTCAAAATATCGTGACCTTTCTTTTTCTGTTGATATTTTATGTATAATGAACTAAAACGATGTTGTGACAAAAAAAATTCACACTGTAATTTAAATGAAAAGCTTTTTGATAACGAACTGTAAATTTCCAACAAGGTTATTTTTTAGATATGCATAAAATTAATCGTGTCATATAATCTTTTTATCTTTTTTTACCGCCAGAATTTGCTTCTAAACCTCCACATTTTCGATATTTTTTAAAATTATTTATTATAAATACATCAGCATTTAATGAAAAATTGTTTCTCATATGACGACTGAAAAATAAATCTAAAAGAGGTTGTTAAAAAATTTAGTTAGGTACAGATGTTACATTAATTGGATAAAGAATACTAGGAATGGTAATAACGTTATTTTATTTTGAAGTATTTTGTACCAATACTTACAAAACTTATGAACAGTAGTGATAAATTCAAACTCAGGTATTCAATCTATCTATAAAAAAAATGTAAAAAGCATCTGCCAAGTGATTGTGTGTACAGCGCTAGGTAGTTAATTATATTTATAATAAATTAAAAAATTACATAACAATTTTAATAAATATCAAAAAAAGTTCAACTGTCTTTAGATGAACATTTAATTTTTATACAATTTTTCTCAAAATTTTTTTTATACGTACCTACCTGATTATTATTTATTTTTTTAATTTTAGTTTTTAAACCTGCCTAATGGTTTACATTTTAGGGACCAAAAGGTGACAAGAATATATTTTACTACAAAAAGTTGTAATGACTTTTTTTATAGAAAATCGATATCTTTGCAAAAAAATGTTTTGCTTTTGAGATATTTTGAAAAAATAAAAATAAAAACTCTGAAGTGCCACCCCTGCCCTCATACCCTATTTTGATAATTTTTATATAGGATCATCTAAAAACCAAACCCCAATAAGAAACCATATTGCATCAAAATCGGTTTAGTGGTTCACGAGTTATATGTATGACAAAGATTCAGGGGACATGAAAATTTTCAAAAAGCAAAATTATTTCCTCTTTAAGAAAAGATCACTTAGTTTGCCCTATTCCTTCGGATATGGCAAGTAATTATATTAAACTAATTAAACAGTTCCTTCATTTATAAATCGTCAATTGTTTATGACGTCACACGCAGTATATGGGTTTACTATTAACGAGTTATTACATTTTAATTAATAGTAAATGAGATGAGTTAAATGATAGTTAACCAACAATGAATAGTAAATAATGACGTAATTATTTTTTATTGTTTGTTATGGAGCAGAAACATTAAATTGTAGTAAATGCTTATCTGTCACAGGTCAAAAAAATTAATTAAGTCTATGTGTATAATGTGTGTGCTTCATAATTCATTTTTATTAGATTATTGTACTGAACTTTTATGTGTGTTTTTACTTCGTATTTTTTTTCTCTGGAGACTGTTTTAGTAAATAATTATTCTGTGGTAAAATACATAAAAATAAACGGTATCTTTTTGTCAGAAAATACAATAGCTTATCAACTTTTAATTCCAAATTTAATATAATAATATTGAAACAATTGTTGACCTATCGATTTGTTCTTAAAGTGTATTATGTTAGATTTTTACTCATTTGTTAACGTTCATATTATGAGTAGTTCAGAATTCAATATTTATGTTTTAATTTAAACAATTTAGTATTTTTTTTATTGTAACAAATATCTATGTACATTTTTCAACTAGTTTGTATCAGCGGCGCATCCAGAAAAAAGGGGGGTTATTTTTTGTAATTATAATAATATAATTTCCATTTGTTTATTTATTAAATAATGTAATTTAAAAATTCGGGAGAACGGAGCATGACCCCCTAACTCCCCTATAGTTACGCTACTGATTCATGTTTTCAACTTTATAAAAAAAAAAAAATTTCACTCACTTATTCTAAAAGAATTAATGATATTTTAACTAACATAAAAAAGTTAAATAAACAAACATTAAAATAATATAATAAAATGTAAAATACAAGAAAAACATGATTATTTTTAGTTTAATACATGTGAAAAAAAATCTTTCATAAAATATTCATTTAGTCTCGAGTCAAGTTCACATAAATAATAAATTGTTTTAAATATTTAAACATGGTTGAATTTTAAGACAGGTACCTACAATTTTTACTGAAAATCAATATTATTATCTGATTTTAAGAAAACAGCACTAATACTAGTCCCAAAAAAAATTACAGTGAAACCTGGATAACTGGGATATCAAGAGACCAGTTATTTTATCCCACTTAAAGAGGTGTCTCATTTACTTAATTTCCCAGATATATTTCCAAATGTGACGTCGGGACGTCAGTATGAATTCTAGTTATAGAAGTTTCCCATTTATCCAAGTCCCACTTAACCAAGTTTCACTGTATATTTAATTTGTTATAAGTTTTTTTCATTATCATTATATTTGTTTAATTATTTATTTTCCTTTTTTCAGGTTGGTATTCACTTCTCATGTCAGTAAATTAAGTCAGAAATCAGGCACTGAAGTAAGTTTATAATTATTATTAACAATTTAATTCTTATAGCCAAAATACAATATTCTTAATTAGTCCTATAGACGTTAACTTAATTTTACTAATCTAGCTTATAAACTATCCAAAACTATTTGGAGTGCGTAATTTGGAGGGGGGAGGGGGGATAGATAAACATACAATGGGAGCGTGCCTGAGATTAATTTGTTCATTATTTTATACAGTTAAATTAGTGTCTTATAAGTTAATATAATTATAATGGCGGTTACTTTATAAATACAATACATGTGTACCTAAAACAATGTTAATATTAGGTTTGTTATTACAATATGTACATAATCATAAATACATAAACACTTTTTTAATATGTAATAATAATGATAGGGTTTTATACCCGCTATATTTATAATTAGGAATAAATCATAATTATATGAATGGACTACAAATTAATGCTTGTAAAACTATTTATTTATATTTTATAAACGTAATAATAAAATTATATTTTATTAGCTCAGGAATCAGAGAAAGTAATTTGAAGTATGCGACAACCGTTAATATAATAAGTACGTGTATATTTTTATTGATTTATTGATATTCGATCAATTTTTTTAATAAACTGAACTTGTGTTTCTTTCAATGAATATTCATGATTGATTTATATTGTTTACAATATTTAATTATGTTTCAATTTAATTGTCAATATAATATAAGCAATAAATTAATTCAGAATGTAATCATAACTGCCTACGCATTAAAATAGGTTAATTCCCAACCTTTTTTGCATGTAGACCCCTTTTGAAGAAATAACAATGTTCATAGACTCCTCCTGTAATTATTTGTGATTTAAAAATTGTGACCTTTTTTTGCTCTTTGAATTGATTTTAAACTCTTGCATTGCTTAAAATACATTAAATTTCAAAACATTTTCCCATAGACCCCTGGTGAACTACAGACCACGTTGGGAAACCCTGATTTAGAATAAAAAAGAATGTATTCGTAAAGTTTTATTAATACTTCAAAGCAAGTTATTCGCGGTTTTTAAAAGAATATTGGCCTACTTAATTTAAATAGTTATTTTTTATCAATTTTTCGTTAAATTTTCATAAAAAATTACTTTTAATATATTATTGCATCCATAACGTAACCCAAATAATCTGGAAAATTTCCACTGCATTGTATGACGAAAACTTGATTGAATTGAGATCCTAAACAGTCCTATTATATTGTAACCACATTTTCTAGTAATATTTTCCGCAAACCTTAATATTTTGCTACGGTATACCATTTCGGCTGAAATATCTGACATTAACATGACAAGGATCAGGAAAATCTATTACCCCTACCTTCTTAAATACTGAGACCCTTATTTAAAGTGTCATCCCTTGTACGGCGGGATAAACTTTAAGAAAATACGTCTCACAGATCTGTATATAAAATATATGTGTATATGCTATTATATGCATGTATAACTAATCTCACAACTTAATTAATCACTCCAATGAAATTATGCATAGTATTTTTTAACTCTATAAAATTAATTATTAAGTTTGATACCCTCCATCTACTTAATGATGCTTTATATAAATAATTGTGTATATAGTACATATTGTGTACACAAATTATAACTAATTAAAATTTAAATGTAAATGCAAATTAACTTCATTAAAAGTTCGGGGATATTCATGATGAACATTGAAGCTTAACACATTTTTAGAATATTATTTACTTTTAGTATATTTTTTGTTTACTTAATAAAGTTTATAAAAACCGCATCGGGTAGTAAATATTCATAATATATACATTAAAATTCATATCAGCCATTTTGTTGGGTATTGTAAAATAAAATACTTAAATAGTTTATTGTTATAAATAGAGCCTTCATGATTCATGCCCGGTATTATCAACCATTTTAAAGCTCCTTTAGCGCTAAATGCTCCTTTAAATTTGGTGTATTACAAACGTGATTTAAATCAATATTTAAGCTCCCAATGAAAAATTTACATAGTATACGTTGTAAATAAATACTGCAGAATATTTAAAATCTATTTAATTAAATGTATTATGCTTGGATCTGTTAATAATACGACAGTTAGTTAAAGGAGCATTTAGTTAAATTTGATAATACTGGGCGTCACACGTGATTGCCAAGATCGGCTTACATATTTTAGTGCAAAAGTAACTTTGTATATCTGTTTTTTACCTTATCACGGTTAAAACACTGAACCGATCTTAATGAAATTTTGCAAAGAGACAGCATTCATCCGGAGGAAAAACATTGGCTTCTTTTACCCCGAATAGTAGCCTTACTGTTTATTATATAATGGACACTCACCGCTCAATATAACAACCTTCCATACAACGTCGTTCCATTCAACGACTGACAAACCGCTCTATATAGCGACCGTTTTCGTGGCGCGAAATTTAAATTCACCAAAAAGTTAAAGTTAGCACGGTGGGCGGGGGCAGGGCGACGACGTGTTATATAGAGCAGTTGAAAACCGATGCCGTCGTTATATAGAGCGCTGAGTATATATACCCCAACTCCAATTTCCTTTTTGCTACTTCACGATCAGGCTTTCCCCTGATTTAAAATCAGGTTAGATACCTGATATATCGACATGTGTTCCCTCATTTCCACTACAAAAAGTATGAATATAATATACATATTTTTGAATCTACGTGCAATTTTACATATTTCCAATAGCGCGCGGTGAAATGATTTCAGATTTGACGTGTGTGTAAACATATTGTAAACATGACATTTAGCTTATTTTCAATAAAAAGCTTTGATATTATATCTTGTTTTCCCACTCTTTTGTTTGTGTTTTCTTTCTTTTTGATTATATACGTATAATTAATAATCTATAATATCGTTTGTTTGTTCAATAGGTATTGGTTTCTCTTTAAAAGAGTTAATTAAAAATAAATGTATGTAGACTTACCTATCAATCAATAAAAGATAGGCTCGTCTGTAAATAGTTTTTTTTCGTCGTCAAATATGCAATATGATCAATTTTTAGAATGTTTACTTGCTTTGTATTGAAAACTACTCAACAAATTTAGATGTGGCTCTCACTGTTCAAATTAGTTTAGGTTTATGATAATTGAATTGGAATAGGTCAGTTTTTTAAAGAAAATTTTACAATTAATATACAGGATGATTCAGCACTGTCGTGCCAAACTTGAACAGTAGATTGAGAAAAATATTTTAAACAAAAAACTTCTAATAAACACGTACCCGGAAATTTTTCGTAAGGGAACTACAGGCCCCCAAAGATTTTACTAAAAATGAGTTTTAATTTAATATCTAGAGAACCCTTTGTGATAAAATTATGTTTGGTATTTGGTTTAGTAATAATAAGTGTTATCGATTTCTCATATTAACTAGTTATAATTTAGACTAGGGATGAATGGGGCCAGTAGGCCCATCGATTTTGATCTTGTAATTGTTTGTTCCTTAATTTTTTTTCTGAGTTGATACTTTTATACGATTATATGACACAAAATACACAAAAACATACTTTGCTTGTTTATCATAGGATAAACCGTTTTCGAGTAAAATCGATGGAAAAGAAAGCATGCAGAATTTATCTTTAATACGGATGTTTGAAATTACAAAAAATAAATTTATATTCTTATTCTATGATTAAAGGTAAGAATAAAGTTCATTTGAATAAACCTCCGAAAATGTATCCATATCAACAAATAGCCATTTTAAGTTTGTTTTTTTAGTCATGTTAATAATGTTCATGTAACAGTAAAAGAATTGGCTATAGATCTTACAGGATTCATATTAGGAGGTTTATTTAAATGAACTTTATTCTTACCTTTAATACTAGAATAAGAATATAAATTTATTATCTGTAATTTCTAACATCCGTATTTAATTAAATTCTGCATGCTTTCATTTCCATCGATATTACTCGAAAACGGTTTATTCTATGATAAACAAGCAAAGTTTTTGTGTATTTTGTGTCATATAATCTTATAAAAGTATCAACTCAGGAAAAAAATTAAGGAACAAACAATTACAAGATCAAAATCGATGGGCCCACTGGCCCCATACAGTCCTGGTCTAAAATATAATTGGTTAATATTAGAAATCGATAACACATATTATTACTAAACCAAATACTAAATTTCATAATTCTATCACAAAGGGTTCTCTAGATATTAAATTAAAACTAATTTTTAGTAAAATCTTTGGAAGCCTGTAGTTCCCTAAGGAAAAATTTCCGGACACATGTTTATTGGAAGTTTTTTGCTTAAAATATTTTTCTCAATCTACTGTTCAAGTTTGGCACGACAGTGCTGAATCATCCTGTATTTACTAAGAAAAACGTATATAAAAATGCAAAGGACAATTAATACAGATGTAATATTGTTATATTTAATCCAACAACTTCTATTTAATAAGTATAGGTATGAGGCACGTATTAAGAGAACAATATAACTGATGTATAAACAATAAAAGTGGTAATGATATTGATGTAATTAAACCAATAACACAAAAAAACATATTACATTAAAAAACAATAACAAATTAATAATAAGCAAACTTGAGTAAATATTGATATGGAATTAGAAGTAGGGATACCTTTTTACTTTTTCTATTCAAGTATAAGATGAAAAGAAAAACGCTTTACAAATGGAAATTGTATTTGATTTTTTACTGATGATTTTTTGATCTATAAAAAATTACAATTTTGTTCAACTGATTTTATGCAAGCAGGAATTTTATGATTTACGAAATAAGAATGTAAAAATTAATTTTATTTTGTTTTACACTTACAATTAAATATTTTAAATGTGTAATTATATTTCTTTAAAATAATCATACTTTCGTATAAATTACAAAAAGTCAATACTTTAAAAATATAAAATACTGAACTAAATATAACTACAATCTACAATTTTTGAACAAAATTACTCAAGATTTAAATATCACTGATGCATTATAATTGAATTAATTGATACATACAGTGCGATTAAATGGAAGCCATTGCACTTCACGCTGTATGAGAAATAGTTCACCCACCTACAGTATTATTTAATTATCTATATCTATTGATTTCAATACCTGTCATTTTCTAATCAAATTAAATTATGTTATTTATAGTTAAAAATTAATTGCTTTCCTTGCTCATACGCTGGCTTATTAATTTTTCTAAAAAATGTTCTTTTCTGGAAGCAGCTATGCAGACAGCAGTTTTATTTTTTTGAGTTCGGGTCTCAATCAGTTATTCTCGTCAGTTTCCGTTAATACATTGCTTGTGTACCTTAACATATACATGTAAAAAAACTAGAGAGTATGGACAGGTGTATGGAAGTCTAGCGCCACTGTTAAAAAGCTATGAGCGAAACGGAAACTTTTTTTGTCGATTTTCTGATTTGTTTCGATTATCACTATGCAACAAAAAAATACTTTTGTAATGTCCTAGAGATTTGAATAGGTTATTTAGAAGATATTTGTCATGCCGAAACCGAATTCGTTGCCCAAATGGTTCCATCACGAACCTAAAAGTCCCAAAATTGGCGATTTTGAAAATTTTGGGGAATTTATTACCAAGTAGGTAATTTTATTCTTAAGTTTTCGGTCACGGTAACAAATAGTATTATCTTTTCTCTTTAAAATGAGTTTTAACTTTTTACTATACGATTTTTTTTAGCCGAGATGTATTAGTTTGAAGATATTATATTTTTGTTAATAGAGTGTAGTATAGTAGATACAATGAACTTTATTACATATGTATATCTTCAAAGTAGTATATTTCGGTAAAGAAAAATCGCATAGTAAAATGTAAAAAATCATTTTAAAGAGAAAAGATAGTACTATTCGAAATCATGAAAGAAAACTTCAGAAAAAAATTACCTACTTAGTAATAAATTCCCCAACATTGCCAAAATCGTCATCTTTGGGACTTTTTTGTTCGGATATCTAAAAAACCTGACGTGATGGAATCATTTGCGCTACGAATTCGGTTTCGGCATGAATTTCTGAATCTTCTATGTTCAGTCGTGCACATTCCTTCACGCAGCTTAAAAAAATATTGTCTGTTCTTAAAAAAAATAACCAGAAAATCTAATTCCTGAAAAATATCCTTTCAAAATTATTTTAACGTGAAAATCAATTGTGTAGATACATTTCTAAAAATTAACTCCATAAAAATCACCCATGTGAAATAATCCTATATATAAGAAAATGCATTCGTCTGTGATGACCCCAATACCTTCCAATGTTCATCAGCTTTAACTAAAATATATTGGGATATAAATAAAATTATAAATAATCTAAATTTAAGATGATTTTCAATGACCTAATACCATAACCTTGAATTCGTCTTTTTAACACCAGTCTCGATTGAACGGTGCCAATATTGTGTTTTATTTTAGTATTTTCAACAAATTGCAGGTGAAAATATATAGGTAATGTAGTTACGTACGTACCAACCGGTGCTTTATGGTTTACCTTTTTTTCTTCTTTTTTCTTGTGCTGATCGTTGTATTAGATTAAATTTTTAAATAGAAAAAGTTTATTTTTGTTATGATTGCATGTTGGTCTGCTGAAATTACAGTAATTTAGAAACAAATTTTAAAAATTCGTGTATATTATATGTAGTAATTTTATAGAAAAAATAGTTACGAACTATTTGTAGTATATTGATTTAAATGTTTAAATAGAATATTGTAAAGGTAAGGGATACTAATTTTGACACGGTAGTAGTCATTGGCACACTTGATTTTATTTAAAAATGATAAGTATTGCAAGTTGTAAGTTAATAATATCATTTTTAAATATTCCTTTATTTTCTCATTGTCAGATTCTATCCATTTTAACAGTCACAACTGGCAATGTCGCCGCAAAAATACAAAATTTCGAAAAATGAGTGTATAATTTTACCATGCCAATGATTATATGTCAGCTTACTCTGTATTTATTTTTATTGATAATTAATTTATAAAATTCTGTTAGTAAGTAAAGCAGGTACTTATTTATTAACGATGTTTTAGTGAAGAACTTACAACTTTTTTTTCTATCTTGTATTTGACACCATAGAAATAAGTTCACAAAACATCAAATTGTTTTTTGTTTAGTCAGTATTTTGCTAATATTTTCACGGCCTATAGTTAAATTGAAAATCATACATAAATTATACATACATACATTTGTGCAATACATAATTTATGAAAATGTATGAGGATATGTAACAACGAACAAAACATAAAACTATATTAATGTTTGTATATAAAATATCAACAAAATTAACATTTATAAATATATAAATATTAAAACATGTTAATTAACGTTATTGATTTTACTTCCATGTAATGAAAGAAATGGATATGCCTACTGTAATATCGTGTCCGAGATAAAAACAGATTCTGATTGTACTAACTTCAAAACGTAAAGAAAAGTTATTTTTCGCATGGTGGCTGTGCGTATATCTGTTTGTAGAATTTTCTTTCGTTCATGATAACTTTTGTAAAAATGCACTAATTTGAATCATTTTTGGGAAAAATGTTTGTCTTAGTGAATACTCCAGATCTATTGAATTTGGTGCTAATCGGATCAAAAGTTTTGGAAATATTCGAAATTTTGTATTTCGTCTAACAATGGAACTTATTATATAATGTTTCTGGCGTATAATTATATAAAAGAAAATGTAAACAATAATATTTTTATATAAGCCGTTTAAATGTTTAAGCATTGTTCAATTTTATAATCATAATAATTAATTTATGTGTCAATATTTTTTAAATTGAAATATAATAGAAATCTATTTTTAGGATATTATTACTTGAAATTTATCTAACGTCAAAACAACAACTAATAAAAATAATTATTTATTAGATATATTAACCTTCCTCTAACACTTGATTAAATTACTGAACTCCCTATGTAATTTCCCCCTATATTATTATCATATGATCAAATGATATCATTTCATTCGTAACGACGCAGAATGTCACAAATATTTATCTACACACTACGAGCGAAAACTGTAACTAAATACAGAAATTTGTCTTTATTAAAACAGCTCGTCTGACAGTTCGCAATTTTAGCTTGTTACTGATGTGAACTTTTTGTATATTATAAATAATTTCATACGCTGTTTCATGTTGTTATTTACTTATTTTATTAATCATTTTTGTCTCCAAATTTGTTAATCGCAGACTTGATCTACATAGTTTTAATAAATTCAGAATATAAATATTTGCATGACCAGAACCGGCATCAGTCTAAACTTCGGTATGTTTTAATAGACACTCGAAAAAAAATTGGAATACTACTGAGCTGTCAGACTAGGACCAAGCCTGCCGAAAACAATAAGGAAAAAAAATTGGAAAAGCATTTGAAGAATTTATCACTCAAAATAATAAATTAATAAAAATTAATTACAGTGGTGCCTCGCATTACGAATTTTCTGTTCGTTCATTACGCGACTCACACAACGAACCTCGCTTCGCACAACGAACCTCGCTTCGCACAACGACTACATCGTGTTTAATTTTGCCGCCCGAACGCTCGTATATACGTATCACAAAGTCGCCCGAACTTCCAAGATCGCACGCAGTCGATGCTCAAACTTGCATGTTCATGCGCGTTGTTGCATGTTCATGCAACAACGCGCATTAGTCGTTCTTTTTTGTGCTTAACTCACACACTTTTTTTTTAATAAATGTAATTTTGTGTGTCTATATTATGAGTTCTTAAAAAAAGCAGGAAGGTGATTTCTGTTGAAATGAAACAAGAAATAATCAGAAAGAGGATTTGACCCTGCAAGCCTCGGTAAACTCTCCTAAATCTGATTCTGACTAAAAAATAAAAAACGTGTGTACAATCTTTTTTATGTTACAGTACCATATTTTACGCTACAGAACGAATTAAAATTTTTAACATGTATTGTTATGGGAAAACGCGTTTCACATAACGAACTTTTCGCATAACGAACTTGCTCCTGAAACGAATTAAGTTCGTTATGCGAGACACCACTGTATAATGTTCTTCAAAATAGTTTAATCAGATTTTAGGAATAAAAAGTTAATTTGAATTATCATTTGTATAAAACTGCATTCATTGATAATTTTTGATATTTAAAATACAGTAGAAACCGATTATAACATCGAACGGACTGATCATATTGGTCGTAAAAAGCGGATAGTCGTAATAACCGGTAAAAATGCAATTAATGGGATTCAGTTGACTTTTATTTCGAGTCGTTAAAACCGATACGTCGTATTAACCGATGTCGTTATAACCGGTTTCTACTGTATATATTAAAAAAAAAACCTCTCCAACTCCCTCCACTTTTTTACTCGACATTCGAAATTTTTCTGCCGGCCCTGTACATAGTTATTATATTGGATTATCAAATTAAATTCCTGTTTGGAAATTAAAGTTCAAATTTCAAATAACAACTTCTTTCATGATTTATGCGATTCTAAGTCATGAATGTAAACAGCTTCTTTTTTTAACACATATTCATATGGGGTATTTCATCTGGGCCAGTGGCGTGTTATATGTACATGTATATACTCAGGGCCTCAATATTTTCTTAAATAAAAAACGAACATTAAAATACTCTCCTTAGCTCGGGACCCCCCTCCCCTTTCTTCGAGACCCTATTCTAAATTTGCAAGCTAGCAAGCACTCTCAAATGGGGTATCAAACTTGTATGACAGTTCTCTTGAAGTTTTAGATACATAATTTCATACATAGGAAGTAAAAAAAAGGTATGTAAAGTATATTTACTAAAGTGCATTTACTAACCTTGCGTAAAAAACGGTAAAAACCAACTTACTGAGAACTCATTTGAAAGTGCTTGCTAGCTAGCAAATTTACTAGGTCCTTTATAATACCGGACATAAATCTAAAGTACCTAGCCATTAATGAACATATTCACGTTAAGAAATAACTACAAAAAAATCTCGTTCAATATTTACTTATAAATATTTGTAAAGATAAAATTAAAGAATATTAAATAAACAACAGAATTTGAAGAATGCCATTTGTGGATTTAATGAGGAGGCCAACCGAATTCCATGTAAAAACAATAAAATACCGTTAAATTTAACTTTGATCGATATCAAACAGATTCAAACAAGAAATTGTATACGTTATTCGTTTGTTAATTTTATTTATATGTGCATATTATTACAATACTATGGCTAGACCATAAAATGCACACCCTTTAAACTTAAAAAAAATGTATCAACATATATCAAATAAATACGGTACAATATATTTAGTGAAACTTAAAAGGATGTTTTAAAAAAATATTGGAGGTAATTAATATTATAAAAATATATAATATGAAGTTTATCACTCATTAAGATTTTTTAGAAAATCAACAATGAATCTTGATATCAATCGATTATTACCTTTTTTTATTTAAATTTAGGATGTATTGCAATAAAACAACAATCATTTTAATTTACAATTTTTATATAAAATATATTTTTTTTTGTAAAATGTATATAGTAAATAAATTAATTAATAATAATAATTAAACAGATAAATACATCCACATATTGCAGTGATAACAGCTGTGTTCACCTGATGTCTAGCATTTATAATGAAACAACAATGTAACGTTTATAGGTTATATGACGTATATTATATATTTGTTTTAAAAATGCAAACTTACCAGATTTTATCTTGATTAAAAAGATTGATTGGCTTTGAATAAAATAATTAAAATACAGCACGTATCGATGTACGTGTATTAATATATTAATTAACACAATATAATAATTATGGAATTTGAAGTGACATTTGAAGAAATAGCGCCTACTACTATTAATAAATTATAAATAGCAACTATATTTGTAAAAAAATTTCTTGTCAAAATATGAATTTTTGTTTAAATAAACTGCAAATTTCGTTACTTCTAGTTATCCAATTTTGTTGAGTTTTAATAGGGTTCTATTCTGATAATAGATTAAGTGAATTCAAAAGGATTGGTGCAAATTTATTTCGAATTGTAGCCTGTACTTCGGCGTTTCTATCAAAAAAGCGGGTTAAATCGACAAATTGAACTTTATTTATATTTTTATAACAGAAAATTAAAACCGATCGATATTAAACTAAGCAAAAATGGAGACTGTAATGTTTTCTATCAGAAAATGTAAAAATGTAAGTGAGATACTGAAGAAATTTAAGATATAATACTCATTTTATCAATTTATATACGAAAAAAAATTTTAGGACGAGAGTAGAACACACATAGAGTACAACATATGTTTAGTCCATGAGTGTCTCAATTTATTTATAGTTAAATTGATTTCTTTGCTTTATTGATGTCATCAATGTTAAGTAAAAAACATAATTACGAAGGCATCATTTAAGTATCAGGAGTTCAAAATAAGTTCAAATCTTTAATATAATCATATTTTTATTTTGTAGTTTAAATTCCCCGCTGTTTTATCCGCCTTTATTTTGAAATCAAATATTTTTCTTCATATCTGTAAACTTGTATACATTTTTTTTTTTATTAAAAAATTATCAATTATAGGTAAAATTTCCCTTTATATGCGTATTAATTCTAAGGACTTCTGCTTCTAACAGGAAGACAAAATTTCTAAATACTATCAAATTTTTTTCCCTCATATCCACTTTGGCCAAGAGACTATAAAAATTGGGCTTATTTCACATGTCATATCTTAATCTTGATATTTTTTACGTTTCCTCGATAATTCTGCATCCGTGAACAGTGAACACCCATAGAAAAAAAAACTCATGAGAAATATTTCTTTAATAATATGAGAAAACGAGATACTTGAATAAATTTCGTACGTTCTGAAACACGCTCAAATGACAATGGGGAGCTGAGCACATTTAACAGACACCAGAGGGGCATACCGAGGGATTCTAACTTCATTAACACAGAAGTATGTTGCTGGTTGCTGCCACAGCGGATAGATGTCGCTAGTTTACAACAAGGTCAATGTCATCTTGAGAGAGTCGTTGGCTCGTTACATTTCAGCGAATCTGAAGAATATATCGCTCCAATCTAGTAGTCTATGTGAGTGTGTGACGTCATTTAGAGGCACGTGCTTGTCTACTTTACGTTGACAGTTGCTGCAATCTTTATCAACAGGTTTATTGCCAAGGTACATTTTGAAAGTTGTCATTTGACACAAAAATAAAATGGCACTGAAGAATGGCAATGGCTAATTTAAAGACTTGATTAACCTCTAGAGGTCCGAAAACCAATATTTTGACGCACTAGAAAATCTTCATTTTTTGTTTTTAGATTAAAATACATTGGAAACGTATATTTGCACTTCCAAATAAATAAAAATCGTTCACGCGAGGCAAAGGGGTAGTTTTTACCCTATTATAGGGGTTGTTTTTAGGTTTACTGTATTTTTGACGTCAGATTTGGATTCAACGTCGAAAAATACATCGAAAACGTATATTTGTATAATGGAAAAAAGTTATGTACTTTTTAAAATAATATTTTTTCGAATTTGAAATTTTTAACACGGCTGTTCCCTTCCGGGCCGGAAAACCTCACTCTGTGATCGACACTTTACCTATGATCAATCAATGATATAATATAAGATACCTTTTATACCAGTTTTCTGAGGGCGAAATACCCCCTGAAATTTCGGCCCTATATTTTAAATTAATCTATATATAGATTAATTTAAAATGATGTAAATTTTAAAACAATTGTGAATTTTATAAAACATCGCTAATTTTTCATCATTTTTTCTCATTTATGTAAATCAATAGCCACTAGTAAGTCGAGTAGCATCTCTTTAAGTTTAAACAGCTTAGAGAGATTAATCTGATTGGCTTTAAACATAGAAAATTACAATACTTTGGCTGGTGGTCATTTTCAAATTAAGGCATAACTTTGGGATATGACTGTATTTACTGACAATGTCTTCATATCTTCATCTAAATTAAATCATGTCGATTTTCTTACGATGATAATGGAATTTCAATTTGATATAATCAAAAATATATTTTAAGAAATTTTCTTGCTACCAGAATTTATCTTCGCGTAAGTAAGTGTCGAATTCGGCATCTATATTTGTATAAGTTTGATTGATCACTGATATTTTTATAGTAAATAAGATATTTTTTTTAAATCTCAGGCAGGTAAATATGCACTTTGGGGGGGGGGGGGGGGGCATAATATTTAAAATTAACAATACATCTGATTTTTTAAAAGATTGTTAAACTTTAAAATTGAGATTACTCCATGACTTATTTTTGAAAGTTACCAACTTTTAACAGTAATCATTTGGGGCTTGCATTATTTATTAAAGAGTAAAAACGGTGACAGTTAATTGCCGTATCCAATATCATTTCCAAATGTTACAATCTAGTATATTCCAAAGCTTGATTACGATATAAATTAGAATTAAAACATCTGTTAGTAAACACTCAAAACGTATAAAACTAATTTCAAAAGTCAGGAAATACCACGGAGTTCAAAAACCGCCAACTGCCAATTGTCTACCAACACAATAGCTTGCGATATATATCCGATACACGCTGAGACAAATATAATAAGGGTTGTGACTCCGCACAAATCTGCATACAATATCACTCGCATGTGCCCATATATGGTAATCTGGTCAGTGAGTCAGCCGTGCGTCTACAATTACCGGAGGCCGCGAGCTAAAGGCCCAACGTGACTAACTGTTGTAGAATGTACTTTACTAGCACACTGGATCAAAACAGTTTTAGATTTTATGTAATGCATATAAATATATCTAAAACATACTGTATAGTTTTTATTTATTGTTAATTTTACCGAGTTTTAATATTTTAGGGGATATTATTCAGCATTGTAATGGGCAATAACACTGGCCAACAAAAAAAATTCTAGAGATCTGAGTAGGTGATTTAGAAGGCATTTGTCATGCCGAAACCGAATTCGTTGCCCAAATGGTTTCATAACGTCAGGTTTTTGAGATATCTGAACCTAAAAGTCCCAAAAATGATGATTTTGGCAATGTTGGGGAATTTATTGCTAAGTAAGTAATTTTTTCTGAAGTTTTCTTTCATGATTACAAATAGTACTATATTTTCTCTTTAAAATTATTTTTATATTTTATTGTGCGACTTTTCTTCACTGAAATATACTACTTTGAATATATTTGTAGTAAACTTCATTATGTCTACTATACTACAATCTATTAACAAAAATATCATATCCTCAAACTACTGCATCTCGGTTAGAAAAAAGTTAAAACTCATTTTAAAGAAGAAAGATAATACTATTTGTTACCGTGACTGAAAACTTTAGAAAAAAATTATCTACTTGATAATAAATTCTTTAACATTGCCAATATAGTCATTTTTGGCCTTTTAGGTTAGAATATCTCAAAACCTTGACTTGATGAAACCAATTGGGTAACAAATTCGGTTTCGGCATGCCGAAAGCCTTCTAAATTACCTATTCAGATCTCTGTTACATTACAAAAGTATTTAATAAAAAAATCGTACAGTAAAAAGTTAAAACTCATTTTAAATAGGAAAGGTAATAATATTTGTTACCGTGACTAAGAACTTAAAAAAATTATCTACTTGATAATAAATTCTTTAACATTGCCAATATAGTCATTTTTTGGACTTTTAGGTTAGAATATCTCAAAACCCTGACTTGATGAAACCAATTGGGCAATAAATTCGGTTACTAAATTACCAAGTCATATATCTGTTACATTACATAAGTATTTTTTGTTGACCACAATTTTCGAAGTGACAATATTTATTATACCCTTCAATACCACCAAAAGATACAAATTGCTCACCTTCTTCACGAGCGCTGTAATACGTATGTAAACCTAACTCTGTGCTTCCTTTTCGTGCTCCGAGACCACTAATCCTATCCAAGGATTGTCTCCAGAGGATGGAGATAGCTTTTGTATGCAAAGATATGATAATTACATTAATAATTCCATTTTAATCCTTTTGTAACCGACAATGAAATATTTAGCTTTTTGCGAAAGTCCGGTGAACATTTTATATTGTTTGGGTGACATTTGAATAATTAAAATTATAATTATGGATAGACGCCAGCTATCCATGTTGTTTTATTAAATATATATTAATTTAAATGTATATGAACATTTATGTGATATGGTATACAGGATGATAAGGAACTCTTATGCCGGCAGTACACACTCGCCGAGCTCGCTCGCCGAACATCTTGCCGAACATCTCGCCGAGACATTTGGTAAGGCGAATGTGTACGAGCGCATGGATGTACACACTCGGCGAAACTACCCAGTTCAATTTAAATTGAAGTAAATTCAAGCGAGAGTGAGCGCGAGAGGTATACTGAATGGGCTCACTCTAGCCACTCGCTTCCTTTGACTCGTGGTCAAAAACCGACTTTATGTGGAGCGAACACGAGGCGAGGCGAGGCATGGCGAATCACCACAGGGCGAGGCGAGCGTTGCCAGTACACACTCGCGTTCGGGTAGTCTCGCCTAGGCTCGGCGAGTGTGTACTGCCGGCATTACAGTTGAGACATTTTTGAATGGCTCTAATACGCACGGGGTGGGATTTTTTTTAACTGCAATTTGTAGAAAAATTATCTTGCTTTTTTATAACCAGAAAAAAACATTGTGGTAAAAATTGCCAACAATGTAAAAAAATTTATAGTTAACCAAAAAGTAAAATTTTCTGTATGGATGTTCAAAATATGACAATGTCGATAATTCGTAAATTATTAGACATATTATGTACAACTGAAAGTATACTTATGTTAGCGATATTCAACATATTTTTCTATTTTAATATATTGTTACATACTCATAAAATAAAAATGCTGCTGATTTTGTGATAATTACCTGATATAAAAACAAATAAAATGCATATAAAAATTATATACGCAGATAATTTTATTTTTTTATAATTTTTTAAAACATTTTTAATCAAAATGCATGTTAATCAGCAGATGGTTTTTCAAGATAAATATAAAATCGACATGTATTTTTTTCCAATGAATTGATAAGATACCTAATTAATTGCATATTATATATTGTTTAAATATTACATGTTATTATTATTATCGATTACACATAATCAGTGAGTACTTTCAGAAAAAAATTATCACTAAATGATTGCATTTATTAAAATAAAAAATCAATTAAATGTACATTCATTATCATTTGATCTATTAATTAAATGAATCGATTATAAGTATTAATATAATTTAGTATTTATACTATTTATAGTACATCAGTGTTGGTAACCCGAAAAACTTGAATACAATTTATAAAAATTAGTTTATACCATAGACATAGAGCATGGACCACGCATCTGACTCGAAAACACAGCCGCGCGTCTCAAAAGACTTGTCCTTATTTAAACAGGATTATTTTATTCTTCTTAGAAAAAGAGATAGATATATCCTAAACACCATCACATCTCTTTCATTATTTTGAGGAAATGTTATATACCATTTTGTTAATAAATAATGCGCGGTCCATACTCTGTATCTATGGTTGAAATTCTAACCTAATTTGTAAAATTAGCTTAGAGATATAACCTTAACAATATACTATACATTTTTTTACACTCAAAATAAGCATAGACCCAATATTCATTCTATCTTTTTTATTTTGAATACTCAATTTTCGAATCAGATGTATATTCCATATCTGTGTTGATACTGCCATGGGGATTGCCATTAAAGATTTTTTTAGTTGGGGTGACTGGAACTTAAAGAGTAAGTGTGGGTAAAATCACTTACATCATTCTAGTTTCCCCTTCGTAATACCGAAACGGTTTCGAGTGATTTTTTTTTCAAAAGTTTACAACGGAGGTAAAATCAATATAAAAAAATGGGTACAGTTCCAAATTTACTCTGTATTACCATCACAAGAAACCACATTGTTATAACGATACATACGCGCTGTAATGCTCTTCAAATAAAACTGAACAGAAATGCGTCAAACCAAACATACGGCAATCAACAAGTATTTGCCGTTAGCAAATATTTAAGTAAATTAACACGCCTCAACTCCCGTTCATCTACAGGTGTCTGTCTGTCTGTCTTTGTGTAACAAGCAAATGCGTGAGAAATTGGTGTGATAAGATAATGTGGCGGTCGCACTAAATAAATACATAAATTCTAGACTGGAGAAGCATCGTTTATGATTATAATACGTTTATACTAGAAATTACCCTGCGTTTATTTCATAATTAAAACCTATACATTTTATTAGAAAGTAGGTATAATATTTCTTGATACGTGGCTGATCTAATTATCTAATATAAATGTTGATTTAATTACATCAATATCACAACTGCCTTTAATTTTTCTTGTAATTGTTATATAATTGTAAATTTTTTTTAATTCTGACCTGCCCTAACTCAATTATCATACAATGTAAATTAATTCTATAGCTTTCGAATAGTGAAAGTCTGGTCAAAATCGGTTCAGTAAACTTGGAACAGACAGACTTTCATTGTCTGTAAAACGACCGCGACGCACATACGGCAAAAGTGATAATTTAGGTGGACAAAAATATCTAACTAATGAAGTTGATTTTTTATGTAGGGATTTAACATAATATGATACTTAATGACTACTTAAGCAAAAATAACGACTTTAGCATTAGATACTAACATCCTTCGGGAAGGAAACAATGGTTTGATTCACAACAATGAAATAAATCATAAAAACAAAAAAATGTTGTCATAAAAATGGATTTATTATGGATCTTTCAATTCAAATTTTAATCCTGGACGATTTTGTCATCAGTCTTACCATCATTATCATCAACATCACCATTCCTCATTGATGTATCTTGCAAGAATTCCGGGATATGAAGCATTGATATAACTTGTGGTGAAAAAGGTATACTTATTTATTATATACTTAAAGGTATATTTATTTAATAAATCTTGCAAGCAACGGTATTTCTGCACCTTTTTCAGTAACAGAAATATTTTCAGGATAACACTTTTTTTGCGTCTTAAAAATTACGGGGTAGGAAGGATAAATATTTGCGTTCCTAGCTTTTGCTCCGGTTTGAGCCTCTTCTGGTGTATAGGGAGTGATTATTGGAAATGTCGATGGAGCTTCCTTCATTTTTTAAAAACTTTTTTGGCTAGATGATCCAACTAAGTGCACAACATCGGCAGTAATCCTTTAACCTTGATTCCTTATATAGTCCTTGCTCTGCAGCAAAAATTAATTTATTTGGAGTAGCATTTCGTATAAGATAATCAATTTTACGCTTTTTAGTACGATTGCTACTATTTGAAAAAACTTTTCTTGGCCTGCCTCGCACTTTAGATACAGTGGGTGTTTGAAGAATCAGCGATTGATGATGTGCTGGCGCAGTAATAGGCAGACGTAATTCCGCATTAAGTTATTGTTAATTCTTATTTACAAATTTATTATATATTTTTTTACTTGATTTCCATTTTGAAATTAATTCTGATAAAAAAGTTTTAATATAGTACTTAACCGTTCTTCATCATCTTTTGGACAATCACTAATGTTAAATTTTTCAAAAATATGACTTTTTAATCTTTCCTGACACTTCTTCTGACAAAATTTAAAAAACTTATCTTCTTTTAGAATTAAAAATAGTTCAAATTTGGCCGTCATCGCAATTTTGCAATTGATGTTTTAAATTGATTTTTTCGTATCTGTCAACAAAAACAACAATTACTCCTAAAGTGATAAAAAGTGATAGCTAAATTTTTGTATAGACTTTCTAAAAGACTTGAGTAACGTTATTATAACAATTAAATGAGGGTACTCTGGGGTACTTTTTTGTTATCGTCTATAGAATCACTGTTTTCGAGTAAATTTAATAGAATTTCTTTAAATAATTACAATCTAAAGTTATAACATGTACATTAGTCAAAAATTGAAAACTTACTTGTAAGGAGTCCTTCTTTAACACAAAAAAAAATCAAAAAGATATTTGAATGCAAACTGTAATTAGTAGAGGTTTAAAATGCATGCCTAATTGAGGTGCGTACGCAACCGATTAGCATATGGCAAGTTTCGGGTACTCTAGTAAAAAAGTGTATAATGTTACAGCGTTACTATTACTATAATTGAGTAAGCCAAACACTCAAGAACGTTGACTCATAATATCATAAGTATTGAACAACATCGGTATTATCGATTTTTGTCCACCTAAATCGTCACTTTTGCCGTATGTGCACATACGGCAAAAGTGATAATTTAGGTGGACAAAAATATCTAACTAATGAAGTTGATTTTTTATGTAGGGATTTAACATAATATGATACTTAATGACTACTTAAGCAAAAATAACGACTTTAGCATTAGATACTAACATCCTTCGGGAAGGAAACAATGGTTTGATTCACAACAATGAAATAAATCATAAAAACAAAAAAATGTTGTCATAAAAATGGATTTATTATGGATCTTTCAATTCAAATTTTAATCCTGGACGATTTTGTCATCAGTCTTACCATCATTATCATCAACATCACCATTCCTCATTGATGTATCTTGCAAGAATTCCGGGATATGAAGCATTGATATAACTTGTGGTGAAAAAGGTATACTTATTTATTATATACTTAAAGGTATATTTATTTAATAAATCTTGCAAGCAACGGTATTTCTGCACCTTTTTCAGTAACAGAAATATTTTCAGGATAACACTTTTTTTGCGTCTTAAAAATTACGGGGTAGGAAGGATAAATATTTGCGTTCCTAGCTTTTGCTCCGGTTTGAGCCTCTTCTGGTGTATAGGGAGTGATTATTGGAAATGTCGATGGAGCTTCCTTCATTTTTTAAAAACTTTTTTGGCTAGATGATCCAACTAAGTGCACAACATCGGCAGTAATCCTTTAACCTTGATTCCTTATATAGTCCTTGCTCTGCAGCAAAAATTAATTTATTTGGAGTAGCATTTCGTATAAGATAATCAATTTTACGCTTTTTAGTACGATTGCTACTATTTGAAAAAACTTTTCTTGGCCTGCCTCGCACTTTAGATACAGTGGGTGTTTGAAGAATCAGCGATTGATGATGTGCTGGCGCAGTAATAGGCAGACGTAATTCCGCATTAAGTTATTGTTAATTCTTATTTACAAATTTATTATATATTTTTTTACTTGATTTCCATTTTGAAATTAATTCTGATAAAAAAGTTTTAATATAGTACTTAACCGTTCTTCATCATCTTTTGGACAATCACTAATGTTAAATTTTTCAAAAATATGACTTTTTAATCTTTCCTGACACTTCTTCTGACAAAATTTAAAAAACTTATCTTCTTTTAGAATTAAAAATAGTTCAAATTTGGCCGTCATCGCAATTTTGCAATTGATGTTTTAAATTGATTTTTTCGTATCTGTCAACAAAAACAACAATTACTCCTAAAGTGATAAAAAGTGATAGCTAAATTTTTGTATAGACTTTCTAAAAGACTTGAGTAACGTTATTATAACAATTAAATGAGGGTACTCTGGGGTACTTTTTTGTTATCGTCTATAGAATCACTGTTTTCGAGTAAATTTAATAGAATTTCTTTAAATAATTACAATCTAAAGTTATAACATGTACATTAGTCAAAAATTGAAAACTTACTTGTAAGGAGTCCTTCTTTAACACAAAAAAAAATCAAAAAGATATTTGAATGCAAACTGTAATTAGTAGAGGTTTAAAGCGCATGCCTAATTGAGGTGCGTACGCAACCGATTAGCATATGGCAAGTTTCGGGTACTCTAGTAAAAAAGTGTATAATGTTACAGCGTTACTATTACTATAATTGAGTAAGCCAAACACTCAAGAACGTTGACTCATAATATCATAAGTATTGAACAACATCGGTATTATCGATTTTTGTCCACCTAAATCGTCACTTTTGCCGTATGTGCGACGTCTAGACTAAAAAATACTTAAATGTTTACTCTGTACAGACAGAACCTACTGATTTATGTATTTGTATTGATTCTACTGATAATCCAATGGCGCACCTATGGCGTTGGGAGGGGGGGGGGGGGCATTATTTTATTTTTATTAATTTCACTTAAACTAAATACATATGTACACCTTAATCATAATAAATCATTCGACACGTTTTTCGACTTTATTCTAGAACTATTAGATCTCTGATGAAGACTTCTTGCGAATTCGAAACACGTATTAAGTGATTTATTGTGGTTGAGGTGCACATGTTTTCTTTAAATGATGAAGAAATCACAGTTCCTTTGTTTTCTAGAAGCTTTACTATGATTTATCTCATATTTAATTTTATTTCTTCAAATTTACATTTTGTAAAGTTAGTCACATATGTATCTGAATTTTTCATACATATATAAATTAATTTTAGCTGGAAACATTACTCTTGGTTTCTGGATATAATATGTCGTCTTCTTCATCTTGCTATACATATAAATTATGCTATACATAGCATTTAATAAATATAATAATATAATATACCTGTATACTTAATAAGACATTTGAATAAAATTATGCCGCTTTCCATTATATTAAATTAAATATTTGTTATGCATTCACGTATTACTTACGGTATAAATACTGGAGAAACTATGTAAATCTAAATGATATTCTCAATACAATCATGTATATTTTATTTTTATTATAACGTTTCCATTATTCAGGAAAATACATACATTTTTATATGTACGTACGTATTTAAATAATTCAATAATCTGATACGAAATAATTGTATTCCATTATATTACTGGTTTAAAATTGTATACGTATCTACAAACATCTGCTGTCAATTTTTATTATATAGAGTGAATAAAAAGTAAGGAATATTTATTTTATAGCCTAAAATAAGTTACTGACACCAATCTTGATCGCGTTAAGCGCAAAGTATGTTGTTTTTTGTGGATTGGTAGGCTACTTTTTTTCTCATGAACCTATGTTAGTAATAAAACAACTACCTTTTTATTAAGTCAATTTAACTATCAGCATCCGGAAATATAGTTTATTTTTTAAATTATAGCCTTTTATTTTGTATATATTTTTTCTCAAGTAATGGACAAAGTGAACCCAGTAATGAACATTTGCTAATGAATATAAAATGATTAGTACTACTACACAAACGTTATAAAATAAAACGGGCAAGTGCTTGTTGGGCACGCACAAGATAGGGTTCCGTAGCCATTCTCACTACGATTTATAAAAAAATAGTTTTTTCAAAATTTTCGTGACCGAAGGGTTAAAATCAAAAAATCATTTGGCTTTTATTATTGCATTTTAAGAGACCTATCAAATGACACTCCACTCAATGGGGTAAATGAAAAAAATGTGGCTAATTAAATGTGTACTAATTAAAAGCTACATTCTGTAATTTTTTCAGATTTTTTAAATTGATAGTTTAGAAAATAGAGGGGGGGGGGCGCTTTTTTAACGACTTTGGAGAGCAAATACATCGTGATTAAAGGGTTAAAATCAAAAAGTTCTGATACATTTTTTGTTGAGGAGACCTTTCTAATGACACCCCACTCAATGGGGTAGGTGATTTTTTTTTTGTAAAGACTTTTCATTTTATGGAAAGGGGGCCTAAAAATTTTTTTACAAAAATCTTATCATTTCTGTTTTTGGGTCATCAATCTACGACCGTATACCAAATTTCATCTTATTATCTCAAAATTTTTGAAGACGGACGGACGGACATGGAGAAACTATAAGGGTTCCTAGTTTTCTACGGAACCCTAATAAAGAGGTATAAAAATTAAAACAATTTAAAGCATTTACATAAGAAAATACACGTTTCTTGATAATATGTCGAACCGCGATAATTTTTTTTTTTTATAAAATTATCATCAAATCACGCTGTAAGACAGTTAAATGTATATAGATTAATATCCAGTAATGGCAGTAATCAAATATCAGCAAATATTTCTAATTCAATACATTTAAGTTAAAAATGTTCAACATTAGGGTGTTATTCAAGACTGGTGCAAGTACCTTATATCTACATGAAAAATCATTTTTTAAAACAAATTTGCTATGCCTTAATTTGATTAATTAATTTTTTTTAATGTGTCGTAATTTTGAAAATGTTTACTGTAGAAGAGAATAAAAAGTACTAATAAAAAAAACATAGAGTGCTATTTAAAAGCAGGTTGTTGATGTCATATTTCTGAAGAATGACATCCAATAAAAAATTAAATTGGATAAATTGAGTCAAAGAATTAGCTAAGTCCATAAAGTTAATGTTTTAGATTGCAGAAATAATGATGCATTACTACAACTTTTATTCTAGGTACTATTTCGTTTAACTTTTTCAAATAAACACTATAATTCGTTTCTTTTAATTCATATAAAATTCTAACACGTCATTCAATGGGTTATAAATGTTATAACAATTGATATAATTTTCTAATTAATGATCTTCTGTAGAAGACAACTAGATTTTAGTCTATAACCTAATGTAGCCACACGTATATTGTTAAAATACGATGCAGAATATAACACAAAAACATCCTGTTCAATCAAAACAATAACCGCGAAAACCACAGTATGAAAAAGTTTATAATTCGATTATAAATTAATATCTAACAAAATTGTTTTTAAATACAGAAAAAAACTACTTTAAAATAGATTCAGCATTAGTCATCTTCTTGTATTATATCGACTTCACGAGACTTTTATTGTTCTCGTCTACTATATGAGACTGGAACAAAACGAGATAAGACTAGTTTTATTTTGGCAAGACGATCCATAGATAATACAGTATAATTTCGATAAGTAGCTGCCTTATCAGTCAAAAATTAAATTTAGAAGTTCGATGTCATTTTGTATTTTGGAATTTTTCTGCTTAGAAGTTCACCAATGGAATCAGCTATTACACTAATTCAATCTAAAATGTAAACACTAATAACTAACTAAAGCCTTCTCGAACGATGATCAAACCCCAAAATTGCTAAATGTAATTCCGAAGTGTAACGGCGTGCAAAAATGAATATAATTTCCGTCGTGAGAGCATCTGTACGTGAGCCTGTGGTTATGTTTAGAGCATAGATAATTGTAAATCGACTGAACGCTCGGTTATTCGAACTCTTTATTGTCGATCTGCAGATGACACTGCGCGATGAAATACTTACGTAAATATATAGGCGCAGACTCTATGAAGATAACGGGGAATTTGTAATAATGACAATATGCTCTTTAAAATTCTAGTAAAAAAGTGTTTGTCTTGATTGTCTTGACCTTAAACGGAAATATCAACTTAAAATTTTGAAATCGGTGAATTTTTTATTCTCATTTTAAAACGATCACAAAACTTCCCGTATCTTCGATATTGCGAGGAAGCAATTACAGTGGAATCCGGTTATAGCGACATCGGTTAATACGACGTATCGGTTTTAATGACTTAAAATAAAAGTCCAACTGAATCCTGTATATAATTGTATTTTTACCGGTTATTAGGACTATCCATTTTTTACGACCGATATGACCGGTCCCTTCTATGTCGTTATAACCGGTTTCTACTGTATTATTTTAATATTAAGAAAAAATATAATTTTTTTTAAAGTAAAAGTGCGTAGGCTTACGAAAATTTTAAAACTATTCTGATAACGGAAGCAATAGCTTCCAGACAAATCGTTTTTTTTTCTCGTTTCAGAAATACCAATCTATTTTTCTACTTTATTGTATGAACTCTAAATTGGCAAGTATGCAATAACGAACTGTGGAATACGACAGTTAACAAATCAAGTTTAAGTTTTATTTTATTTGTTTTATTTTATGTTGGCAATACCGTTAAGAGCAACAGTCAAATTCCAGGTATTCCTAGTTGCATCATTGCATTTGTATGGGTATGCCATTGATATTATACCGTGAATCATACAATGTATTTGTCATCTTAGTTAAATATATCTACTATTAGCTATAGTTTTTATTTTTGGAAGTAGAAAGGAGTATAAAGTCACGAAAAGGAGTAGTTTGGGAGTGCAGTTTAAAAAGGAGACTGCGAAAAAGTAGTTCAAAACTCCCTAAAGGAGTACGTTTGGTCATCTTAATTATACTCATCTAGAAACTAAGATAAGAAATCTACTCGCTCTCACAGATAATGATTAGTCGGCGCCTATGTTCGCATATTGTATATATATATACCACATATGTACAATGTATGTGTGTGGTTTTGTATAGATTTGTAAAAACATATGCCGAATTAAGTATTAACGGGAAGTGACCAAATCTGCATATTTTCATTAAGTAAATAATCTTCTCAATTACCCAATTGCTAGTATCTAAAACTGCCTATTAGCTATCTAATGTTGTCAAATATATATTTTTATTTCTTGAAGTATTTATGAGTGTGTTATTTGCTTTATTAATTCAATATTTTGTTAATATGTTCAATGATCATCCATTGCAGAAAAAGTTTTTTCTCCACCAATGACTTACGATTTTTTAGATTTTTTAATTTTGCTTTTACAGCCTTTTTTAAATGCATTTTTTTTTCAATTAGCTTTTTTTGTATCGTTGTATGATCATTTTTGACTGAGTTATTTGCGATCAAAGTAAACATAATCGTAAAAAAATTCCAAAGGTAAATTCGAAAATCTTAGTCTTTGGTTTAAACGCTCTTAATTTTAAAGTTACTTCAAGAATTAGTTAAGTTAGAAATTCAATTAGAAATAATTTTCTTACTGAACTTCAATTTTTGACAGTTTTCCAATTTTGGAACAAAAATTTGATTCAGTTAGCAAAGATGAATCCCAAAGAAATTATTCACTGGAAACTTTTTGGGTTAAATATATCTCAATTTACCCCCAAAATAAAACAACAAGCTTTACATGTTCTCATCCCTTACTCAATGCGAATCTGAACAAAACAGCGTATTGAACGTTGAAAATGACATCCGTTGCTCATTATCGTCCACAGTATCAGACATTGATAAGCTTGTAAGGTCAAAACAAGCTCTACATAGAATCACTGCAAAAATCGCGAAAGAAAAGTTGAAATTAAGTTAAAAATAAGTTTGCTCTTGTTAATAGGAACTTTCATATTTATCGACAAAAAGAAGTATAAAAGAAAAATCAAATTAAATGTTTTTTATGGTGACATAACCATTTTACAATTAGTGTAATATGCAATTTCCGTTATTTACAACTGGAAACTTAAACAAATTATAATTTACAGAACTTACTAGCAATAATAAACGGCGCCGATATATTTAACATGTCGTAAAATATGCCGCGAAATTCGCCATCGGAATACAGCCGGTAATGTTCGCAATAAAAGCTTGCCAACACAGAAAAACAAAAAAGAAACGCATGGTGCGGACCGTAGTTTCGAGCGAAATACCGTGCATGACGAATCTCTGTATATTCAGTCAAACACATAGTCACGTTCTAAATATATTATCGTAAAGAATGCACTCAAGAATGCATTTTATAATGCATCTCTCCAACGAGACGAAGATGTGTTTATTGGGAATTTAACGGCAGCAAGTTTTTTGTCTTTGTTTTAACCATGTGTCGTAATTAATTAAGTTGATATTTAAATTTTGATTTGTTGTGGGTAAATTTTTATTAATGATTGTTAATGAAATAAGTATGTATGCGTTAGTTTTATTTAACAGTTGTCGAACAATGTTTTCATGTTCTATTCAAATAAAATTGTAAAGAAACTTAACTTGAAATTCTTCATTTACATTCTTGAATATCTTGTTTCTACATTAATGCCGTGTTTTAATATTATTTTTATTTTCTTATAATGACCGCATGCATTAGGTATAGGTACCTGTGATTAAAGTCATATTTCTGCTTGCCAAAACTAGCAGACATCATAAATTTATGAATAGTACTTATACTAAATATCAAAGCAAACTATTCTAAAGCGAACTTCAATGTACTTATGACAAAATATGTATCCTAAATTATTCTTTTTGTTTGAATACTTAAAAACAATCTTTAGTTTCTTGAGGAATGTAATATCATTGTTGAAAATATAAAACATATCCAAAAAATTTAAATTATTATAATTCACTTTACTTCTAAAGAGGAACCGCAAAACGTAATTTATCATCCAATTAGTACGATATTGAATTGAACGCAAGACTTGGTTCATATATCAATATAATATTGATTCTATAATCTATATTAAACGTTATGTGTTAATTATTTAAATGGTATTATGTGGTAACCCAGCGCATATTAAAATTGAATCCGTTTTTGAATATTTTACAATAACGACCTTAAAGGACAAAAATTCAAGGAACAATTGCTTAAAAGTAGCAATGTAAGACAAACTAAGATTCCAAAGTTATTCTCGTCTTCAGATTTCAGGGTATAAGCCGGTATTGAAAACAAGCATTTTTCCTGCAGATTTTCTGGTGTTTATTTCAAAATCAGTGAATAACCGCGCAATTGGTTGCTCTCAAAACGTAAACACTTCTTTCCTTTTATCATATACCCTAAACTAATTCTATGGTGTAAGATTTCAAAGTTAATAATCCCATCAAAATCGGTTCAGTAGTTTTCGTCTAGAGTCTGAACAAACAAAACAAAATCTAAAAAACTACCAAAATTTAGTTGGAATCGGAGGGGGTAGCGAAATCTTAACCCGTTGATTGAAAAATTAAGCATGTAATGTTTGATTCCACTAGATATCTAATAGTTAAAGATAAATTGAAGGCTTGTCTAATCAGAATCCTAAATTTACAGTTTAAGATATCTCTTTAAGAGGAAGAGATGTATGGCTAACTATGAAATATTTAAGAAATAAATTACTAAATGAAGTTTGGCAGCCACTGCACCGACTGAAACGTGCGCGTACGTCAATCCACAGTATTTGAACGGATTAGTTTAGGTATGTAACATATGACAATCGAGAGATCCGAAAGAACCGGCCGAATTCTCCCACCGTGACCGCTCTGCTACTAATTCATACTTACATAGAATTAACCGGCTGGGTTTAGTGACTTGTAGACATCCGCCGTAGTTGTTCTTGTACGCCAAGTCTTGTCTACAACAACTGGCTCAGGGCTTCGGCAGTGATTGTGCTCAATTCACGTTGTAATTCGGAGATTTTGTAATAGTGGTTTGATAGTTTTCTTTAAGAAGAAGGGTTGAACTATCCATATTTACAGTTTTATTGTGTTGTGTTACTGATTACTGCAAAAAGGAATAGACACTATTACGTAAGAATTTTTTTTAACTATGAATTATATCCCCTAACCTGAAAGGTTTAGCAATTTAAATTTGTGTTATTTATTATTTTAAAACTGGAAATAAAGAGAAAAATATACATGTTCAAGTAGATATGGTTGGTTTCCGTTTACAAAAGAATGCCTACGTATCAACAAGATGTTACAATTGAACGATTCTTAAAAGCATTCAAAGTATTACGCAATATTCTAAACATTTATGATTATAGCTGACTTCTTATAAAGTAATTCTCATTTTTTGTTCATTATAATGCCTTTTATTATACTAGTGCATTAGTCAAGATAATCAATGAAACGTTTTTGAGCGTTAGAAACAGGTCAGAACTTTCTCCTTAACCAAAAGTCGTTTCATATATTTATAAACTTAAATTATTTTAACCCTTATTCGGTGAGATAGGGAACCTATAACTTTAAGGTAGAATGCTACCAAAATATTTTTTAATAAGTATAGGAACTAAAAATTCCTATATAAGTTCGTGTTCGGGGTCAAATACGAATTCAAGAATTTGACTGTAATTTTAATGTATGTTTAAAACCTCCCGTGGGAAGACTCCTGGCTTGCCTAGTTAACAAGTAAAGTTCAAAGAAAAATGAGCTTTTCATTAATCAAAAAATGTTTTTTAAGGTTATTTGATCATTAGAGCAATGTATAGATAAAAGTCTAAAATTTTATTATGTTATTTTATACTTTTTTTTAGTATTTGATAAGGTTTTTGAGTAATTGGATATTGAAAATAGAGTTTTTAACATACAGCAAATGAGAGAATTTGCCGGAAATGCTATTTATTGAAATTCTACGCAATTGGCTATAGAGAGACGTTTTTAAAAACTGATTATTTGAAACTTCAACTCTTTTTAATTCTATATAAATTTAAAAAAAAACAGATATATTCATGTGTAACAAAAAACTAGCTCTGCCATTACAGCAAATTAGTACATGTTACTTTTATATATCATTCTGTGTATCTCAATTTTCAAATTAAATTAAACTTTTTTTTTATTTATGAGTGCAAAGGTTCCTCATCCCTGGTTTATTCCATACGACCATGTTATTCCCATGATATTTTTTATATTAAATGGTAATAAATTCTTTTAAATGAGTTTAGTTCAAAACCAAAAGACCAAAAAGAAATGAGTTTGCGATTAATTTCTTATAATAATACTTATTCGGAAACTACCAATTACTCGATGATCAACAAATTACATTTTTTACCTTTCTCCGAAGTTTTTTTTCTAGATTAGAAGCACACTCCATCCCCTCCTTCTTCTCTAAACAAAATGTAATTTATAATAAGTATTTTTGTTATGCCAGCATAATTTCACATAAGTGGTACACGTAGAAATTATCATTAATTTGGTTAAATGTACTGTACACAATTATAACTTTTTTTTACGTTGGATTTTTTAATAACAGTTTTGGTGTATTCTTCACATAGTTTGCTCAGCGATAAACCAATAAAAATAACTGTGCAGTGTTGTTGATTTTAATTATAATCTGTGTTGTGTGCTGCTTCATGTGCTGTTAATTTTTTATATACTCGATCAATAACGTTTTCATATATTTTTGTAGGTTATTCGTGTTGTTGTATCAGTACATATCGTGTATTTTGATTACAATACAATCACATATATATCTTAACACGTTTACTGCCTATGCAAAAAAATGTTACGATTGGATGTCAATGTGTTAAGAAACTTTCAATGCTACAAAACAAGTACTTTTTTTAGAAAAAGGCAAACTAAAACCAAGAATAATAAATTAATATTTTTTTCCGGTTTTGGGTATGAATAAAGAATATTTTTTCTTTTTTATTCGAATTCGGGTATGGTTATGAAATTTCGGATAGTTTAAGATTTTTATTACGTAGTATTTGTTATTGCTAACAGATGATGTCTCTGGACTCGTTCAATGAGTTGGAATTAAATAGGGAACTATCCAAAATAATATTACGTAGGTATACGATTTTGGAGGTCAGTATCTAATTATTTCGGATTCTGTTTCGGAGGCTAGAATGTAATTATTTGGGATACGATTTTTGTTCCGGAGGCCAGAACAGTGTCGGATAAACGATCGTTTACAATTAAATCCTTATAATAAATTAATAAAAGTAAAAACAATTATCAAAACCCACACGTGGGTGGTACCGCGCAACCCACTTGACACAACTCAAAAACTACCCTTGCCAATCGTTTCGTGAATCAATCCCGAGTTCAACGAAGCCGGAAAAAACCTAAAATGGGCTAAACTAGAACCACAGACCTACCATTTAGGGAGCCAAGATTTCGCGGTGGAAGACAGACGGACGGATGGAAAATCGAGCATATATGTTACATAAGTTTCGTGGGTTGCGCTAAAAAGTGAATTGTGTAATATGCAGTCAGGCTGTAAAGGGTAGGTAATATTGCACAATAAAATGTGTCGTATAGAGCTATAAATATAAGTATAGAATGAACCCTTTATACAGGTGATCCATAAATCAGGATCCATAGGGATTTATTATTTTATTTTACTTTATTGTACATACAACTTCGGACAATTTATCTATAAGTCCTTACTTACTGGACACTTATATATGTATACATTATGTAACACATAAAATTATACATATAATTTCCCACATTTTGATAAATTATGTATTGTACAAAAGTACACTTTGATAAATAACCGATCAATTTTATTTCAAACAACAATTTTTATCAACCCTTTAACACATATAGAGTTTAATCACGCATGACATCAATCAAATAGTTTACGTAATGACTCACTCGCACACACAATAACTCAAAATGTCGCATTTATAATAAATTTTACAGATAATATATTGCACGTAAATTATTCAAAGCGCTTTCTAAAGCTTTCATAACCGATACACAATAATACAAAGAGACGTATAAAAAGTATATTTATTGCTTTGATGCGCTCCTTGTTAATTAGTAATTAATTATCAGTCATTACTACGGCTTGAATTTAATAATATTCAAGCACTTCTGCGAACGGTGGTTATGTGGATCTTTGGTATAATTTGTAATATTTAATGGGAAGGTAATTAAAAGTTTTTGGTATTCGTTTCAATTAAATTTTATGAATCTGGAACGATTTTTTTTATTCATTGTTTTTATTGTTGTAGTAATGGGGTCAGGCATTTGTCATTTCATTTTATTTATTAAAAAAATATCTTATATCCTCATTAAAAAAATATTTTAATGTCCATGTATGTTCAATAACGGACTCTACAATTTTTTTATTTTGCCCCCTGCAAGTAATGCAATAATAAAAATCGTCGCTTATCTAACAACACCGCTCAAGTCGAAAATTAGCAGTTTTTACATTTTAATGTCATTGGATAGAACTACTCATTGCGCGTCGATCTATCAATCACATTCTAGACGTTTCAGACAATAAGAGACCAGAATTCAAAAAATAGTGACAGCGCGCAAGCCGGTAGCCTATATAAAACATACACGGTTTTTTCGCTCTCCTGTAAAGTTGGTCAAAATGACTTGAACGGTGTTGTTAGATACACAGAAAAAAAACTGTATTGGACCAAGAAAACCTTGTTTTGTATATAACGAAAACAATATTTTCTTAATATAAGAAAAGTACTCTTAATCCAACTACGTTATTCCTTCGTTCGAGAATACTATAGTTGGATTAACAATAAGAGATTATTGCTTATCTTAAGAAAATATTGTTTTCGTCATATACAAAACAAGGTTTACTTGGTTTGAGAAATCCTTTCTACCAGTGTAAGCGACGACATTTATCAAAACCAACACGTGGGTGTTACCGCGTAACCCATTTGGCACAACTTAAAAAATACCCTTGCCAATCAATTCGTGAATCAATCCCGAGTCTAACGAGGTACATGAAGACATATATGAAAAATTTTGAGGGAGGGGGGTCATGACCGGAAAATTTCCTAAAATGGGCTAAACTAGAACCACAAACCTACAATTTAGGGAAAACCCGAGATCTCTAGGTGGTCGGGGCCCAAGATTTCGCGGTGGAAGGACGGAAAATCGAGCATATAAGCGCTGCCACTTCGTGGATTACGCTAAAAACCTTGTTACAAATAATACAATGTCGCCATTTTCAACGTAAAGAAAATATTTTTTTTCTTTCTAAACAAGGAAACAATAGAAAACACGAACCCGAAGTATTTTTAAACGTACAGTTTCACAAATCTACGCCGTTAACATTTACTATTTACTGATATTGTCGGCATTTATTTTCTCCACGCTATATTTAGCTGCGGATTACTGGAAAATTAGTAAACAAATTTATTTTTTATTATATGCCGGAGATATATGTATAGTTTCTTGAACCCACCACTGGCGGCGCTACGATCGCTCAGATCGGAATGTAGAACCAATATAACTATATGAAACTTTTATTTATTTTGTTGTACTGGTTGTTTGTTGTTGAGTGGGTGTGTGTTCCCCCCACGTTGGCGTCTATTTATAACATTTTGACATCGTATATTACAAATAAACAAAAGAAGAGAAGCTTTTACCGCGCGCTCGTCAATTAAAATTATTTTTAAATCTCAATCAGAACCGGATTTCTTTTACTGAAAAATGTTTGTACAAATTAATACATATATTATTCTTTAGGCTTAGTTTATACAATGTAAAGATAGTGAACTTTTAGAATCTATGTTATTTTATACCAAGAAAATAGAAAAATATTTTTTTAGAATTTTTACTCATCGGATTTTGATGAGACTTTCACTTTTAGAAAACCAGAGATCCTAGAATTTGTTTAGGTCTGATATTACAAGTAATGAGATGTGTATTGTTTCACAATGTGAAATAAATTAATTAATTAAATAGAGATATGTTCGACAGTAGTAGCGTGGGCGGAAGTGAGAGAGAAAGAAAGGACACGTGCCAAAGCTATAGTAATACAATATAATAAACACAGGTTTTATACAAATTTGTTTTGAAATTTTAATGTCAAAAAATCATGTCTATTGCCTATATCAAAACTAAATTAAATAATTGAAAAGAAAAATCTATCAAAAATACAGTTTGTAAATTATATTGAATACAATGTTATAAAACATGGCATCTAACCGACATGAGTGGGATGTTCCAATTACTTTTATTTATTTCGAGGAAAAATAAAATTCGAAGAGGACCATTTATTTTTGAACACTTCTTGGAAGAATATTTAAAAAAATGTATACAGATAAAATGTCAAAAGTGCCCTGAAGTTATTGATTTTTTTGCATAAAATTATACGTGATGTATATAGAGGATATGATCCCGGAACCGGAAGAGATAGAGGTTCTGGAAATAGGGAAAATTAATCGCATTTGCCCTTAAAAAAGTAAACATGTTCGAACAGAATTTATTGATTTTTAAAATAAAATTAATAGCCTTTCGCGTGATTTGTTTTATTTTGGAAATTATTTTGTTCAACAAAGCAGTGGCGTAGATATCATTTTGCAGTGAGTGGGATATGAGTATATTAAATCTCATAAAGTTATATTTTTTATTATGAAAATCATCTTTTATGTGGTGCAAAGTACAAAAATTGGTTATATTCTTCACTTAGATGTATTCATTATTGACAAAATGCTCGTATACCATAATCATCTTATAATTTTTATATTCATGGGGGGGGGGAGTGATCCCGTTAATATCCACACATAATAGAATATTGAGATATTTAATGTTTTGTGTTTCCATCAGAAATGGTAGATGAATTTATCAATTAAGTATTTATACTTAAGTCCCAAAGAAATTAAAATGATTTGATTTTGAATTTTAATAGTAGAAATCAATCTGTAACTGAAACTTTTGTTTTATATCAGTTATATAAAAAAATATGTCGAGCAAATTTAAAAATCCAATTAAAAAGCGTTTAGTAAATTAATGTAAATGTCGCTATTTGTCATCAAGAGCGCCTTTGGCTGTTCGTTGGATTAACTTTTTAAAACATTTTTTAATAAAAATCCATTTACTAACGTAGTATATTCCTACATGTTTGCAAAGCACATTTTTATAAAAATATTTTTTCATTGTCCTACCCTAACCATCCAAGCTGTTTGTCATAAAAAAATAATTCATTTTTATTTTTAATATGAAGTAAAAGGACACTTTTTGCTCATTTGTTGTACCAGAGTATTTTATCAATAGAAATATTTTTCAGAAAGAATTTAAAATATATTTTTGTACTTATCTTCCAATTAACTGCATTTAAAGTACCTATGTTTATAAAAACACACCAAATGAATTGTGAGATCGAATTACATTTTGTCAAGTTTTGGTATTAACTGAAAACTAAAAATACACCTTAACCACAAAATTTATGTCACTCGACACGTGTTTCGACTTCACAAGAAGTCCTCATCAGGAGCCTAACGATTCCAGACTGATATAGTCTTGGTCAGAACCTATATATATACTAAAAGGACTTATCACGCTTCAATGATTCAGACCAATCAACGGTCAATAGAATTTAAAATTGGAAAATTTAACAAAAGCTACTAAACCGTCAATCTCTAAAACTACGGAACAACCATTAGTTATAAATGAATCTAGCATAACTTTTAAACCTGAGGAATTAAACTTACTAAACAAAGGACTTAAATTCAATTTAAATTATTCGACACCTCCTATTGACGAAATAGTTATCGGTATAGAAAGCGCGATTAAATATAAAGACGAAAAAACTAAAAACGCTATACGTAACAATGCCAAAAACATAATCATAGAAAATCTTAATAATAACAAAAATTACAACCAGTATAATATCAACTATAAAATAACTAAAAATCTTAAAAATAAAAATTGTTTCTACTTAAAAGCAGATAAAGGTAACGCGATAGTAATTCTGGATAAAGACGATTATAATAATAGAGTTGAAAAACTAATACAGGAAGGTCCTTACGAAGTAATTAAATCAAATCCGATAAACAAAATGATTAAGCAAAGTAAAAACATCTTAAATAATTGTACTACTATTTTAGATAAATTAAATAAATTTAAATTAAATATTTCTAACCCTGTAATACCAAAAATGTACGGTCTCCCTAAAATTCACAAGCCAGGTAAAACTTTACGTCCCATCGTGTCCGGCATTAACTCACCTACCTACTTAATATCCAAATGGCTTAACAGTAAATTCAGTAATCTAGAAATTAAACCGGAATCCTTTGAGATTAAAAACAGCATAGATTTCGTAAACCAAATTAAAGATCTTAAATTATATGACTCAGACATATTAGTTTCCTTTGACGTCACAGCTTTATTCCCTAGCGTACCCATTAAAGAAACTCTTAAATATTTAAAAGAACTCCTACTTAAAAACAATTTTAATAATTCAGAGATCGAAGAACTCATTAATTTAACTGAACTTTGCATGGACCAAAACTATTTTCAATTTAATAATAAATTTTATAAACAAACAGAAGGCACGGCTATGGGCAATTGTTTATCACCGTTTCTGGCTAATCTGTTCATGGGTAATCTCGAACACAGCTTTAAAAAGAAATTTAAATATTTTCCTAAAATCTGGTACAGGTACGTCGATGATATTTTCGCGATTTTTGATAATAAAAATAATAATTTAAATGATTTCATTAACGACATGAACGCGCAATTTCAAAGTATTAAATTTACATGTGAAATAGAAAAAGATGGGAAACTACCCTTTCTTGACACATTAATAATAAGAAATAATAATATTTTAGAATTTGATATCTACCGGAAAGATACTACTACTAAACGATACATAACTTTTGACTCTAATCACCACTACCAACATAAAATTGCGGCATTTAATACGATGGTCCATAGATTAATTAATATCCCTTTAACTCAAGAAAGATTTAATAAAGAATTTAAATACATCCAAGAGATTGCGGAATTCAATGGTTTTAATAAACAAATTATAAATAACATTTTAAATAAAAAACATTCTAAACTAAATCGTCTCCAAGACATTACTCTAACTAAAGAAATTAAAGAAGAACCTAAAAACTACATTAAACTCCCGTTTGACAAGACCACCAAAGGGTTGTCCAGAATGTTTAAGAAATTTGATTTTAAATTAGCTTTTTCTAATAATAATAACATTAAAACTCTCCTAGGTAACCCCAAAGATACAATAGAAGTAAATGATAAATCCGGTATTTATAAAATTAGCTGTTTAAATTGCGAAAAAAGTTATTTAGGCCAAACTAGGAGATCTATAAACATTAGATTTAAAGAGCACATGGCTCACCTTAAATACAATCGGGTGGATAAATCTAGCGTAGCTCATCATATGACTACATTAAATCATAAAACGGACATTAATAATTTAAAATTAATTAAAACGTGCAATAATAATCAATTAGACGCAGCAGAAAGCTTAGAAATCTTGAGGGATAAGAATAGTATTTTTAATGGAGGTACTGGACCTATCCCAGCTTCAATCCTTCTAGACCTTGCCGTTGATTGGTCTGAATCATTGAAGCGTGATAAGTCCTTTTAGTATATATATAGGTTCTGACCAAGACTATATCAGTCTGGAATCGTTAGGCTCCTGATGAGGACTTCTTGTGAAGTCGAAACACGTGTCGAGTGACATAAATTTTGTGGTTAAGGTGTATTTTTAGTTTAAGTGACTAAGAAACCACAGTTTCTCCGTTTTTCAAGTATTAACTGAAAAGTATAAATAAAAATAATTAAATTTAACAGTTTTTGAAGTAGGTTTTATTATAAACTTTTCATGTCCGGTATCATAAAAGGGCTAGCAAAATTTGCTAGCTACAAGCACTCTCCAATGAGGTATTATTTTTGTAATAGTATCTATAGATTTACTATGGAATTTAGAGCAGTAATACTTTAACTTATTGTAACACAGTTGGCGACTCTGATTGTACAAAATAATTTTCATAATATCACCACTGTTTCAATACCGTTGGTGTTTACATACAACGCGTACACGAAACTTGTCAAAGTTTTTATGAAACTCTAAGATAACTGTCATATAAGTTTGATACTTCGTTTAAGAGTGCTTGCTAGCTAGCAAATTTAGCGGACATCAGAGTTTTTATTTTTTAAGTTTTTTATTGTTTCGCTTTTGAGTTGCGTATCTAAGAAATCCATGATCAAATTCTGATGTTTATGAAACAACCTCAGGAATATACACTTTTGAACAAACAAATTTTCACCGAATATGTGCATATTTATCGGAGTTATACCCGAAAACACATAAAAAATATATAAAGCAACATTGAAAAATTCCTCCTTTTTTTAAGTCCGTCGTCACTTTTGAAAAATAAGTAAATAGGAGTTAAATTAGGAGTATACTCTTTCAAGCAAACAAAAATTCGTTCAAATTGGTACATAAAAATATATGAGGAGTTGTGGAACAAAACTTGATAAATCCACTCTGAATCGGATATCTTAATTTTTTAAGTTATTCATCTTACAGCATGTGCAATGACGCTAGTTCAAAATTTGGGTATTAAAAAATCCTCACTATACCTACCTATAACCATACTCAAAAGTTTAAAAATGTACACGAAGATATAGTAGTTACAATTTGACCTCTTCTGTAAGAACATTTTTTTGTAACAGTTTATTTTATTTTTTTTAAATATTCATCTGTTATTGTGATTTTTGTTTAACAATTTTTGTTTTTCCATGGCCTACTTATATGTTTGTAATAAAATTCTGTATAAATATCACTCGTATTTTATACTTCGACTTATTTTCGAAAATAAATATGACAAGTGACATCTCGTTGTTAAGTAGATTAAATAATAAAACGGGCAAGTGCGTGTTGGGCACGCACATGATAGGGTTCCGTAGTCATTCTCACTATGATTTATAAAAAGTATTTTTCAAAATTTTCGTGACTGAAGGGTTAAAATCAAAAAGTTATTTCACTTTTATTATTGCATTTTAGGAGACCTATCAAATGACACCCCACTCAATGGGGTAAATGAAAAAAATGTAAGTTCACTTTTCAATCTATGAAAAGTGGGTCCAAAATATTTTAGACAATGTTCGTTATAATTTTCAGTGAAAGTACTAATTAAAAGCTACATTCTGAATTTTTTTCAGATTTTTTGAATCGATAGTTTAGAAAATAGAGGGGGGGGGGACGCTCTGACAGCGACATTAAAAAGCAAATATATCGCGACTGAAGGGTTAAAATCAAAAAGTTATTTGACGTTATTTATTGCATTTTACGAGACCTATTAAATGACACCCCACTCAAAAGGGTAAGTGGGGAAAAATATGTAAGTTCAATTTTCAGTCTATGAAAGGGGGGTCCAAAATATTTTTGAAAATGTTCGTTATAATTTTCAGTGAAAGTACTAATTAACAGCTACATTCTGAATTTTTTTCAGATTTTTTGAATCGATAGTTTAGAAAATAGAGGGGGGGGGACGCTCTGACAGCGACATTAAAAAGCAAATATATCGCGACTGAAGGGTTAAAATCAAAAAGTTATTTGACGTTATTTATTGCATTTTACGAGACCTATTAAATGACACCCCACTCAAAAGGGTAAGTGGGGAAAAATATGTAAGTTCAATTTTCAGTCTATGAAAGGGGGGTCCAAAATATTTTTGAAAATGTTCGTTATAATTTTCAGTGAAAGTACTAATTAAAAGCTACATTCTGAATTTTTTTCAGATTTTTTGAATCGATAGTTTAAAAAATAGAGGGGGGGGGACGCTCTGACAGCGACATTAAAAAGCAAATATATCGCGACTGAAGGGTTAAAATCAAAAAGTTATTTGACGTTTTTTATTGCATTTTACGAGACCTATTAAATGACACCCCACTCAATAGGGTAAGTGGGGAAAAAAATGAAAGTTCAATTTTCAGTCTATGAAAGGGGGGTCCAAAATATTTTTGACAATGTTCGTTATAATTTTCAGTGAAAGTACTAATTAAAATCTACGTTCTGAAATTTTTTCAGATTTTTTAAATTGATAGTTTAGAAAATAGAGGGGGGGACGCTTTTTTAATGACTTTGGAGAAAAAATACATTGTGATCGAAGGGTTAAAATTAAAAATTTCTGTTACATTTTTTGTTGCATTTTAGGAGACCTTTCTAACGACACCCCACTCAATGGTGTAGGTGAATTTTTTTTTTTGAAAACACTTTTCATTTTATGAAAGGGGGGTTTAAAAAATTTTTATTTTCAAAAATCTTATCATTTCTGTTTTTGGGTCATCAATCTACGGCCGTGTACCAAATTTCATCTTATTATCTCAAAATTTTTCAGGACGGACGGACGGACATGGAGAAACTATAAGGGTTCCTAGTTTTCTACGGAACCCTAAAAACGCGTTGAAATATGTAATAGCCAACTTAGTGGCCCATAACAAAAACTAAAGTTAAAGCTTGTAACTCGGAAACTAAAAGTGATATAAAAATTATAAATACACCAATCAATTCTACACAAAGAAGTGCTCTAAGAAACCACAAACAAAAATTACCTATCTACTTTGACAAAAAAGTTATAGCCATTTAAAGAAATTCCGAATTTTTAGTTTTTTGAGTATACCGCCTAAACCACATAGAATTATGAATATTTTTTGGTGTAGTAGTAGTTTCTTACAAATAATTCATCTCATTTAACCAATGCTGTATCTCTTATAGATACTGAGATCCCCATGTTGGAAAAGTTATCTGGGACACCCGGTATACAGTCGAATTGAGAACCTTCCTCTTTAAAAATCAGCTCTTTTATAAAAGAAATACTTTTTGTTATCGAACATATACTTCAGCAATCTCTAATTCGATCTAATTGATTCGTTTACATTGTACTTTGTATAGTTAACAATTTCTTAATCTGATATTGTGTCAGTTAGTACGGTGACAGGTAAATTATAGTAATTTTAACAATTATTGAAGCATGTTACAAAAAATGGCTCAACTTTTAAACTGTTTGTACCATGCCAATTACTATCTTATTATTTGGTACTTGATGTATCTGATTTTTAAACAATCGTCTTGAGGTTTATCGAAAAACGGAAATTATTAAACACAGGAAATGTACATAGGTAGTCTTAGAAAAATAGAATTGTTTGCGTGACACACACAATGTTTGTTGACAGCTCGAATGTATATTCACTCTTAAGCATAAATTACGGTAGATGTCTGCAGGGCTTTTTATTTGTAGGTATGTATACTATACATATTCTTTTAAGAACATTGAATATATTAAGATAATATGAAAAAAGTGATACAGGTCAAAACGATGTACAGTAATCCCTCAATTTACGCGGTTAATTGGTTCCATTAAAACAGCGTAAAAGGTGCAATAAAAATTGCTCCAAACTTTTTCAACTGCGTAAAAGTCTGGAATCGTTAGGCTCCTGATGAGGACTTCTTGTGAAGTCGAAACACGTGTCGAGTGATATAACTTTTATGGTAAAGGTGCAATTTTAGTTTAAGTGACTATGAAATCACAGTTTCAAGTAAAGAAAAAAACTAAATTTTTCTTTTAATGAGTACTGACTCGAAATTTTCGATTTCTTTCTAATTAATTTTCTATCTGTCACACTTATAACTCATGAACTAGTGTACGGATTTTAATGAAACATAGTTTGTTAGTTGGGTCTGATTAGTATGAAAATTCATCTAATTCGGATGATATCCAAGAGTTTTTTTTTTCTTCAAAATATCTCAAAAACGACGCATATTATATGAAAATTGTGTAGAACCTTTATTATAGAGCATTCAATTGTCTATAAGAAAGGTTATTATAGCTTTTATTGTAAAATATTCCCTTATAGAGATATGTATATTTTTGCAGAAGTTTTTTTTCACATCAAAAATTTTGACATCACTACCATTTTGTTTTAGATTTTTTTTTGTATAATCCTAGAATTCATTTACGTCATTGTACCAAAAAAAAAATAATTCAAAGAAAATATGTGCATAAAAAATTAGCACATAGCGTCTAATAATACTTTTCCTTCCTGAAAATAGCATGTTCTTTCTAAATAATAATTATGCTAATACTTGTGTTACGATGCGCAGGTAAACACCTACTGTCATGAAAATTAAAAATAGTGTTTCGAAAATAAAGTGACCCGATTCTTAACAACACGGTTTTACGAGGTTGCACGCAGAATTCTAAATATTATTATCGTTTTAATATTGTACACACTTCACACTAGTGTTGTTGTTGTTGCAGAATTAATGTGCAACTTTTGTAATGTTACTTAATACTGGATGTTAAAGTGGTAGCGTCTCGGTTTTAGATAGCGAAAGTTATTAAGTTCGGAGACAAATTAGATATTTATTTGTGAATCTTCCCATTGAAATTGTAAAGGTATGGTTTTTAATTTTTTATTTATTTGAATTTAAAGTCCAGTTTTAAAGACGTGTTTACAAAAATAACTAAAAAGATGCAACCTATACCCAGAAGCATAAAATCACTATTTTTATATTGTTAAGATCAAAGACATCAGAAATAAATCAGATTGTTATTTTCGATAGAAATGCAGCTATAAGTTTTTTGTTTGTCTATTTGAACCTTTTCAAAATCATTAGTTTTGAATGATACTTTCGGTTGTTATTACTTACTATACAACTTTATTAATTTTAATAAATAAAATTTTATGAACAGATCATCACCTTGGAGCAAGAGTGGTACAACTCAAAAATTCTGAGTTTTGGGAAATTACGTTTTTAATCTTATATAATATAATTGATTGCTACTTTATTATTTTGATGATTTAGAAAAGCGCTAGCGAATCCAACTTTTACACGCTTAATAGTACTAACGTTTGAGCAAATTTTACCTATGTTTCATCATCCTACCATTTTCAAAAAATTAATTAATTTTTTTTTTGCCTTTTTGACGAGTTTATAGTTTCAAGAATATTCTGTGAAAATTTCAAGGCCGTACCTCTAATAATCTCTAAACAGCAGCCTTCTAAAGAGCGACCGCTCGCAAATATGTAATGCCCAGGAGCTGACGTTAAATGCGTTTTTCTTGAAATGTGATTTTTCAAATTTGCTGACATTGTAACTCAAAGAGCAAGTATCCGATTTACTTGAAATTTGAACTGAGTACTCTTGAATATTTTTACTCTACCATGAATTAGGATATTTTTGATTGGATGAAAATTGACGATTTGGCATTAAAAATACGACCATTTATAGGCAATAAAACAGACTTTTTTTCATAACTACGCCATTTTGTTGGATTTTGATATTTTTCGAAAATCTTAGTTCATCGTACAGGAAATACCTTCCAGTTTAACGACATTATTTCCTTTTTCAATTTCTGCTACTCCATCGTCCGGAATCATGACCACAGTGGAGGAGATTTTTTTTGGCGCTTCCGAAGACAGCGTATAAGTCGCTTAGATATCGATATTTTTACGTGAAAAAATTATGGAATACACCTCTAATATAGCTAAATATCAAAATATTTCATTGAGTATTTTTCTTCCAAAAAATTTCCGAAAATCACCCAAATTTCCAGCGTTCACACTGGTATAGCCCCTTAATAATTCCATTATTTATTATTACTTATTAATTTTGATATTTTGTATAGATCTTAAATGTACATCTAGAACTTCTTTTGTTTATAATAAAAATGTAGTAGGTATATAATATACTACATATTCTTCAAAACTTGGCTGAATAAAGCTTTCAAACGTAAGAAGATATGTTGGAAAAAGCAATTTCCTGAACCCCCACACTATATCCTCCCTTATAATGATGACTCGCTCATATAAACATCTGATAATTTATATATGTTATGATGATTTAACTCATGCAAACAAAACTCATGGGAAAGTATTTTTTTATCGGCAAAAAATACATATTACAAATTGTAAAGAGCTAAAAAAAGAATTTCCCAAATTCCGAACGTTTATTTCGCGTGCACAATGATGTACGTTGAATTCTAAGTATCGCCGCGGTTTAAATTTAAAGTAATTCCTTGCACACATTCATCGCATTACAATTGTTGCTGCAGACTTAAGTTGTGTAAGTTTCGTAATGTTACTTAAGCCCGATTCGTGCGGATATGTATTGCGGAACATCGGATAAGCGAAATTATAATTATAATCATATTCATCTGTTCAATATTTGTTTAGTTGATTTTTTTCTTGTAAACCTTCTTCTAATTATTTCTAAAATATTTTATATCATTGTTATGAGGTTTTTAAAAATATATATACATCTACTGATTGAACGCAGAGCAGCACTTACATATTTTGAGGCCCGAGGTGTAAAAAAATTGAGGTCCTATTAAAAAAATGTGTTTATCTCGATTGCCTTAATTTTTTTATTTATATGTTAATATGAAAGTATGATAATTCTACTTTTTCATTTACTTCTGTGGAATTGTTATATTTAAAAACATGCCATTTACGTCATTCTCTTTAGTATGAATTTATTTATGAAAACTAAAATAGCCAAATTGTAGTAAATAATTGACCAAGAAAATATCCTAGAAAACAAAATAATAATTTAGACCGTAGAATTAATATTTCATACTTTTCATCCAACATTTAATCTTTAGTAGAATTCATGTTTTATGTAGTGTTAAATAATAATTCTAAAATATGATGTTAAAGAGGGACATCTAAAAGATAAATAATTCTGATTTTTTAATATTATAAAAAAATGTGTTAGACATACATTTAGCAACAGTATAGTAAGGTATAAACAGTCTTTTATCATATCACTAAAATGTGGTTTATCGAAAAACGGAAATTATTCAATAATATACAGGAAATGAACATACGTTCTTGAAAAGGAAGAATCAGGGCCGCATTAACCAGGGTTAAGGCTGCTAGGGAACCTCTACTTAATTAAATAACAAAAAATTGATGTATAAAAAATAATTATTTTTATTTAAGATATTTTTTTTAATGGCAAACATCATTTTATCAAGCTTTTTAAAAATATTAACTTTCACGCATATTTATGCTGAATTTTAATTTCTTGATCATAGCTTAAAAAAAGTGGGTCTCCACCAAATTTTGTCTAGTGGGCTTTAGATACTTTAATGCGACCCTGATCTTCCGATGATTGCTTTAATTTTCAACTGCAAATCGAATTTGAAAGAGTTATTTTAACTAATAAATAATAATAATTAAAAATGTATACATTACTTTTACGAAATTTAATAACATAATATGTTATTAAATTTCGTAAAAGTAATATTATGCTGTATTTTTATTCAGCCTATTGATATTTGATTTTAACAGAATCAAATTAAATAAACATAATTTTAATTAGTTAATAACGTTTCTCGGTACATCTCTTCTTCCATATTACCTTGAAACTTGTGGTAAAGTATATTTTAGGAAATGCAAATTAGTAGAGCTATACACGTGAGTAATAGGTACCAATTAATTAGAAAATGAACTAATTAATAATTAACTTCTCTAACGTTATTCAATATTGAGTGGGTATTTAGATATATTCATAGTAAATCTTTCCTTTAGTTTGAAGTCCTTAATACTGGTATAATGAGGTGTAGGTTCTAAAATATATATGATAAGGTACTGGCACCAGTTTTGAACAATTCCCCAGTGGTGAATATTTTTAAATTAAATATTGAATTAGAAATATATGTTGATATTTGAGTACTCAGTCATTACTGGATATTAATATTACATTAATAATTAATGTATATTTTACAGCGTGATTTGATGATAATTGATCACTTTATTTAAAAACAGTAGACAAATAAATATCACGGTTAGGCAGATTATCAAGTATAATGTATTTTCTTGTATAAAAGCTTTATGTCCGCTATTATAAAGGAGCTAGCAAATTTGCTAGCTAGCAAGCACTCTCAAATGAGATATCAAACTTATATGACAGTTCTCTGTAAGTTAGTTTTTACTGTTTTTTACGCAAGGTTAGTAAATACACTTTAGTAAATATACTTTACATACCATTTTTTACTTCCTATGTATGAAACTATCTATCTAAAACTTCAAGATACCCCATTTGAGAGTGCTTGCAAGCTTGCAAATTTGCTAGGTCGTTTATAATACCGGACATTACACTGTTTTAAATTTTACGACTATTTATTTTATAACGTTTGTATAATCATTTTGTAATCATTAGTGTTCATCACTGGGGTATTAATTACAGGAGAAAAACATATACAAAATAAAAGCCTATAATTAAAAAAATATATATATTTGCGTATTTTGGTAATTATAAATTGATTTAATAAAGATATTATAACTTTATTAGTAATATGAGGTCATGAGAATTACAAAAAGTACCCTATCAAACCCAAAAAACAATATACTTTGCTCTTAAGGCCTATTTCACACATTTACGGTTTCATTCGGTTCGGTTCGTTTTCGGTCGCTGCCGACAAGTGTGAAACGGTGATTCAGTTTGTATTCGGTACCTAATAGAAACCGTACAGAACCGAATACTCCCTCCACACGAACAGTTTAGTTTCTGTTTTAACCTGATAGCGAGTGTTATTTTTTTTAAGTTTTGTCGCGGATTTTCTAATAAAATGAGCGGTTTTTCAGATGTTGATGTGGATCGTCTTCATGCTCTTTAGCTTCGGGAAAATAGTGTAGAATGCTCCAAATTCCTGCTGTAAAGTGATGAGAGGGTGCTCGCAATGAATTCTGAAAACGAACCGAACCGAATGGAACCGCGTATGTGTGAAACAAGGCTAAAGCATTCAAGACTGGTGCCTGGTACCAGTACCTTAGTTAGACATTAGATCCATAAGTTTTCGTATACATACTCGTAATACATTTCTAATTTACTAAAAGTAGTTTTCGTTAATATTATCCTTTATATGTTTAAGAAAAACAATCTAATCGAAAACAAATGACCCCACCATTGAAACAGTTTTACTAAAATGAACTTGACTATATGTCTAATATACCAACATTGTCAATAACTTTTAAACGCGCCCTGGGAAATTACTAAAGTCATAAACTTTCAGGTTTAGTACTAAAATATACCACATTATTATTATTAAATTCTGGACCAATAGTAACTTGATGACAAAATTAATAAGAGCGCCATACGAAGAAGCCAACCCTAATAAAATTTAACTTATTTATTATTACTTCAAGTCCTTGCTATGTATCCGTCCTTATATAATAAATGCGAAAGTAACTATGTTTGGAATAATTTCACTGCTAAACCGATCTTTATGAAATTTTGAAAAATTTTATTAGATAAAAAAAAACAAAGTCACAGCTAACATGTATAATTCAAATACTAATCTTATTTTGACATATCAGTTATGTAGTACCATAAATAAATTAGTGCTTTGTTTTTATTTTAATTTGGCACATCTCTTAACTATTTAAGAAAATGAGTTCTTTAATTTTAGAACAACGACCTCCAATCACTTTCGTCCAAGAACGTTTTCACTTGCAGTGTCAATGATGTAAAACAATTAGGTGAACTGTTAACAGAATGGTCTTAAAAAAACTTATATCGTCAGACAGTATTATATATTATAAAGCTCAATGTCTTTCTGTCTGTCTGTCTGCTTCTCCGTTAGTGTTTTTTTTGATTGATAGATATCTGACCAGGTTTTATGATATATTTTGTTACGTTAGGTAACACAGGGAGTAAACAATGACGGTAATAATAAATTAAGTCTGACAAAATCGTAAATATCTCGATTTCTATACGAGATAGGGGATCGTTTTTCCGCGTAAAAACCCCCACTCTCGTGGTATTTTTACCACTGGATCTAATGAAACTAATTACAACCCCCCATACGTGACAGGGGATGAAATATTAACTCCCGTACGAAACCGGGGCGAGTCTGCTAGTTTACATATAAATATAATGTTTAATGTTAGTTACTTAAATTAAAATTCATGTAGATCAATGCAGTTGTCTTATCATTTACAAAAAATATTATCTTCTAAAGTGAAAACTCTCTAATATAAAATAAATAAAAATAACGAGACCCTGGAACTTACTATATAATAAAATATATATCTCAGGAGAACGAATAAAACGAAATAGATACATATGTCACACTTTGAAAACTTATATCTCCGAAACTTATAATCATAGAACAATAACTAAAACGCCAATAGATTCCATATATTGTCCCATTTATAATAAAATAAGTTTTAACCCCCCATCCCTTAACCATAAAATACAGTTATTTAAATACAAAATAACTAATTTTCGTTAGGTTTTGTTCATATAGTAAATTCTACGTTATTTAATTCTAGTAGTTTTTGTTTTTGTGTGACCTATCTAAATTCTTTAATATGTTATATATTAAAAAAATACTTCGAAAGAAATCAAATTAAATGACTGCTTTATCAAAAGATATATGTTTTTGCAAAATTCAGATATAATTTATAAAGTTTTCATATAGTTGGCCGGTCAGAAAATATTTACTTTTATAAGAATGATCCATGACCGATTTCTGAAACTTTACGACACGTAAGAAGTATTCGAACCTTTTTAACACTTTAGGCGTACTTTAAAAGTTTTCCAACTTTAACTTTCGTTAGATTATTGCCTGCTCAAAAACTAAAGTACAAACTCACAAGTTGTTCGAGTGTTTTAACTGTTGAGAATATATTTTATAATATAAAGTTATAAAATATTGTATGCCATACACAAGATCAAAATTAAGGGGATACTTTTTTCAGACACCGTACTGCACACCCCAAGCATATTATATTGACGTTATAATGACAATATAAGGTATATTTACATTATTATATTACATCAAATTACCTACCAATGATGTGGTAACGCCACTAACCCTCTAAAAGGTCAATGTTTCGTTTGTCACACCGCTTAATTAACCTATCAATTAATTATTATTGAATTATTGTGTACCTTCCTATACAGTACATAATTTCGAATTTTCGGGATTTTTTTATAAGTTTTACTAAATATTTTAAGATCGGGCAAAGGACATTTTATTAAGTATATATTCAACTTATTCAATACCAATTTTTATTGAAAATATTAAAAATATACAAAGTTATGAGCTTCGATGTGACGACCAAATTTCTGGATGGGTTATCAAAAAAAAATGATATCAATATCTATTTAAATGTAGCTATCGTTGCACGTAGCCTTTTTTTCACAAAATGGCGATGGTTTGAAATTTTTATTTCATTTTTCACATCTTTTTTTTAATTCAAGCGGTTTTATCAAAATGTAAAAAATCTTAGCCTTTGCAATAGCGAAAAATTAAAAAAAATCAGTTCACCAGTCTTTGAGGAATCGCTGAAATCAGGTCGAAAAAGGGCGTTTCGAGAAAAACGCATTTAAAGTTTTCTTAGGGTCATAACCAGTCGTGTTATCTGGCCTCGCTAAATTGACTATAACTCAGGAAATTTTCGGAATTTTAACTTAATTTTTTTTACGTATTTTTTTATGCATTTTTTTAGTCACAGTAGCTTTCCCCCTTATTTAAAAAATATCTAAATTAGGATATCTCCACCTCCACCTAATAAAGTTGATCTGAATTTTCGTTTGACATTACAATTAACATTTGTTTCACATGTTGTCTTTGTGGGACGCCACTGCATTTCATTAACATCTCAAAGGGCAATCAGCCATAACTAATGTTTGTAAAAAAACACAGTTTTGAAACGCATATAATAAATCTTCTATCTGTTTTTTGATGTTTCACTGTACTTTTTTTAATTCGTCCACATTTAACGCGCATTTATAAATATATTTTGTGACTAATGAGATGTGCATTTTAATTTTTACTATGTTACGGATATGACTCTTTTATAAATAATTTTGTAATTTTATGAAGAAACGTATATTACAATTGTGTAATATGATAATGTATATATACAGTTATGTTTCTTCATTGAGGATATTTATTACCGGAAGAGTAAATAAGAGAAACGATGAAAATAAAGATAATTGTGTGTAGATATCAAAACAAATTATGATCATTCTTTTTTATATTGTATTCATAAATAGTCACATATGTAAAAATGTATATTATTGCATTCTAGGATCATATACAGTAGAAACCGGTTAAAATGACATCGGTTAATATGATGTATCGGTTTTAACGACTCAAAAAAAAGTCCAACTGAATCCCATATAATTGCATTTTTACCGGTTATTACGACTATCCGCTTTTTACGACAAATATGACCGGTCTCTTCGATGTCGTTATAACAGGTTTCTACTGTATAATGGTATATCCATATAACTATACATGACAACAAAGATTATAGGTAGGTACTTGTTATATGATAAACATAACGTTATATTTTATCAAACACATCAAGGTATACTAACAATTTGATTCGTATTGATTTTAACACAATTTTCAATAGGAGAATGTTATTACACACCCTATTACATGATACAATTGTAATACGAATCGAACGGCAACTGTTTACACCAGAAGTTCACAAACTTTTTACTGCATAATTGTTTTAAAACTGCAAATTATTTTAAATTAGGGTCAACTGGGGTAAATATGAAACACGAAAAAAAAGGGGTAAAAGTGAAACAAGCTTCTAACTAAAAAACTAATTTCTTTACAGAAGAATTATAAAAACTGACATGATCTTTAAAGATTTGTTAAAGCGATCTGAAAATATAAATCGCCTAGTAAGTGATATGTCCCCCCTACAGACTTTTCTGTTAGACGATGGCAAAACGTGTGAATTAAATTTTAATTCTTTGCACATAACTTTCTGCATAACTCAGATATAAATTAAAGTTACAAATTTCACATTGATATGCCACAAAGAAAATAAATCAAAGTTGCCTTTGTAGTTTTTCTTTTAATTTTTCGATAAGTATTTTCCATCTAATTAAGATTTAAAAATTCGGGAAAAAGTGAAACAGAAATATGGGAAAATATGAAACACAGCCGGGGATAATCTGAACCAGTTTTTGCAAGTCTGGACAAGTTACACATGTTACAGTTAATGTCAGTTTGAGTGCAGATTTCAGAGTGGACGCATCATTTTGGTTGCAGTCTTCAAAATGCCACGAAATTACGTTCAAAAGGTCCTAAATAAGGCTGTACCGGAATTCCGGTCCTATGGAAGTTTGAAAGGGGTCAATAGTCAATAGTACATCAGAGGTCTATAGAACAATTTGTATGTTTTGAAAATCGATGTTTTTTTATGCAATGCAAGAGTTTAATAGCAGTTAAAAGAGCCCAAAAAATGTTTCACTTTTACCCCATTATTTAAAAAAAAATCATTTTCGGTTTAAATATTTATCTGATATTTTTCAAACTTTGCAGATGTATTTAGAATGATATTAAGAGTACACATTGTATGTGATATATTAGCAAGAACGAATATTCTTTTTAAAAAATACATTATTCGCAAGCATGTTCTAAGTTTTATTGTAATTTCCATAACCTTTAAATATATTTCATTACCTGCTGGTTAGACATTTATAACCTAGCAAGGTGCGACACATGTTTCCTATGCAGTTTTTCCCACTTATTTCATTTTTACCCAGCAAATATAAATATAACGCATTATATAAAAGTTAGAAGCCTGTTTCATTTTTACCCTTAGCTGTTTCACTTTTTCCCAAACTAGAGGTTAAAAATGAAACACACATTTTTCATTTTTTAAATCTGTGTAGTATGGTACAGTTCAAATGACGTAGGTATTTGAAAGGGTTATTCATAGGCACATCTAGTAGAAAAAATGAAAATATGAATTTGTATCGTTAACTGCCAAAAAAAATGAAAGATTTGTATTTTGTTTCACTTTTACCCCAGTTGACCCTAATTAATGATTCATTTTTCCATAATTTTCTGCAGATAAATATTGACTTTGTGATACGTTAAACATTTATGAATTTACATATATCAATAAATTTTTTTTACCTCTACAATGCCTCATCTATTTATAATTGGAAAGTTAAGAAAAAAAAATTAGAATTATTAAATAATAGCAATTATATAGTATCTTCATCTAAAGGTAACAAATGCATTAATTTTTAGTTTTGTCAATTTTAAAACTATTCAAAATATAGTTGAGCTCTAAGTACGTGCTAATGAGTACAATACCGGGATCCCGAAATACCGAAAACCGGGATTCCGGCCATTTATCTCCGGTTTTATGATACTGGTATAAGTGCCTATAATACCGGTATTACGATATTTACAATAAGTACTAAAATATGTATAAATAACTGTTAGGGAGTTGATTTTTTACACTTAAATCTTCTTATTATTAACTAAACTGTTTTGTGATATGTAATTGTAGTGTCAAATTATGATATTTTCCCGATATGTGATATATTTTCCTAGGAAATATTGTATTTTTAATAAAAAAGTAATAACTCTCAATGTTAATAATTTTATTAAATTCAGAGCAATAATTGTTTTTTAAGCAATATTACATACCAAGCCATTGCCTCCAGATTATAAGCGATAATTTTTCCGAAATTGAGTTTTGTATCGCAAATGACGTCAACTCTTTCAACTCTGAGATTTAATGTTAAAAAGTTAGAAAAAAAATAATATTTCATTTTTTTCACATATTTATGTTGACATTATTGTTCCTAGTCAGTTGTTTCAATTTTTAAATACTTGTTGTTGACGACAACTAAACTCGCGGTATTTCTATCATAACCGCTAAAAATTGCCATATTTCTTCAATAAAGTAACTGAAAGTATTTTTTTTTAAATACCTCTCTCTAACTTTTTGTAGCTTACAATAATTCGGCGACTGAATTATTTATTTTAAATACCGGTATTGAACATACAAAATACCGAAATACCGGTATTAGGATTTTGGTCCGGTATTGTATAACGTGCCTAGCTTCCCAATGGCCCCAACTATTTGAAATGTAATACTGAACTTCAGTGAACACTTTTATTAATCGTCTGCAATATACGATGCAAAAAATCGATCCCTGAATGACAGTTTGGAAATTCCTGCTTCACACAATCACAATTTATTAGTTTATTGACCCAGTGACAAGTGCACGGAGTTTCCATGCCAAAGGTTACAAGCACATTTTCCGGTTTGGTATTGTTTAGGGGACTGAACTATTTGTATTATGGCCAATTTATTATGTACGAAAATAAGTCCTACGTTACTGACCACCGTTCTCATATAGTGCAACAAATTTGAAATGTCCACTTGAGATTTCTTTAATAAAAATAACCTGTCGTCGACATAAAATTGCTGAAACATATTCATGAAGGCTTGAAGATGTCTACTTAACTGTGTGACAAGAACGAAATGCAATATGGGAGATTTTATGTCAGATCAACATACTTTGTAGCCTAAAATAACTTGACCCTCTTTAGTTTTACTGAAATTTAATATAGATATATTCCATGTTTCATTCTAAGATTCACTTAACGGTATTTTATTTATTAATAACCCAACGTAATTTACATTATTTATTGGTTAATAATATGAATATTTTTCAAAAACAAAAAAAACTCATTTTTCAATTTTTTATATTTTCATTGTTTCAAGACTTTCAAGGATAAGTATATAAAAGATGGAATTACATTTTTTTTAAGTTGATAAAATAATATTTACTTTATACTTCTTGGAACCACTCAATAATCTAACTTCAGTAAATACTTCAAGAAAATAAATGCTGTAGACTGTAGACATTTAACATTTTTAAGAGGTCGGTATCTAAATTTAAACAAAATCATTTTTCATATAAATTACAGTCGAGTCTCGTTATGAGTCCGCTCGTTATGAGTCCGTCTACTAGGACTTTCGCGGAAGATCTTCCCCCTCCATAAGGTGAAAAAAAAATTCATTTTAGAGTCTCGATATGAGACCGCCTCGCTATTAAAATAAATTAATATTTTTATATCATGTTTTATTTATTATTAGTAAAGTTAATTTCAATTACTTGTATCCAGTGAAAATTGGATGATGAAAAAAATTTAATTTATAAATTTCTAACAATAACTTTTTAAAGTAACAAATAAAATAAGGTAAAATAAACTTAATAGTTAAACTTGTACATCCACATAAATTAAAAATTTTAATTGTAAAAGTACTTACCGATTAATTTTTTATGTATCAAAAATGTTTATTTACGTATTAGGAGAAGTCAACAATTTTTAGGTTACTTTTTTTGTAAACACTAGGCTATATCATTAATAAATAACCACTTTAGTCAAACGGACTCATAACGAGATACTGGAAAAAATCACGTACACACTCACACGCTTAAAAAGTAGGGGAAGTTCAACTTACGACCGTCGCCTGTGCTGAAAGAGTGGGGGTACACGAATTCTTAGAATTATATTCCCCTACACCCCTGTATGCGGGTTCATAACGAGACTCGACTGTACAATTGTAAATGAGGTAAAACAATAAAGTATAAAACAAAAAGTAAAAAATGGATTCATATTTCGTTTAAATATAAACCTAAAATGAAATTGTTCATCAACAAAACAATAACGTCAACAAACTAACAAATAAAAAACAAAACGCAAACATGTGCGAAGCGTTTCGGACAGGTTATAATCGACTAGGAGTGAAAAAAGCATTATCGCTTGTTATATAAATAAAGGCCAATATATATCCGTCAGTAGCTACACAATTATATGCAGTTGCGTCGAGAATTAACGTCCTCCTGCATATATAAATTCCCAAACCGAAATAGAACCAATTATTTTAAAATAAGTTTTTACTGATTTAATATACATCTCTTTCCGGCATCTCTAGAGTTATTAACTTTTTAGTAAGAGAAAAAAATCCGCAACAAGGTAGAGAGCATTCCATGGATTTTTTCGTCTTATTTTGCGCCGTGTCATCAAACGGACGTTTTTCATTCTTGTCCACTATTTCTGAATCAGTTGCTATTTATAAAGTTGGCACACCGTACAGAGAATTCTAGAAGCGTGGTTGCTTATCTCCAGATGCGGACCAAATGTACCAAATTGTGGGAAAATTATTATTTTATCATCTTGAGTTGACAATATGTTAAACTTACAACTTACATACATACAGTTATGAAAAACTAACAGTGCTGCCTTAGCTCTAATCTTCAATATTTTAATGCTATCGATGTCAAAGATTTGGAATTCGTAAATTATTATAGACAGTGGAACACTGAAACCAATTAAGCGATATTTTGACCGAAATTAAGTTATATTCATCATTAAAATCAGTATTTCAAGCCACGTCGAACGGTATATTCACCATAGCTCTACGAAGAAAATACTGAAAATTATATTACAATACAACGACTGTTATTTTGACTAAATTCAAAGAAAACTCGTACAATAAGTGACATCACATATCACAATAGACAGTATTTCATTAAATTTAAATAAAGCTAAAAAAGTATCAAATGAGACTCATTTTAGAAGATATAAAAGAAATGAAAGAAATTCTGACAAAAAACAGAACAAAATATAGTTTTTTTGTCTTACTTTAGTTGTAGCTCTCCATATGGTGACCAGTTATCAGGTTTTCACCCTTAATCACAGGGTTTGTATACTGTTCCTCCGGACTCCGGCTTAATTTCTCCGGGGTTTTCTATAATTTAGTCGGGTTTCGCTATAATGTTATGAAAATGAAAAAAAAGCTCATCAAAAATAGTAGGGGGAGCACAAAAGTGAGGCTTAGGATATTTAGGTGTCGACGAAAATACAAAAATAAAATAAAAAAGGTCTTCATTTACATCTCAGGGTTACTAAAACTAAAATCTGGTCACCCTAACTCTCCACCGTCTACGTCGATATGATAATTTATTATTTGATCTTAACTTTGTGAAACTATTTGCTTCAGATGTCATTTTATATAGAAAACATGACAAGCATAATCAACTGTAACTAATCTTATGCTAATATTTAGCTAGCAATTAGAAAAAAACTACTTTCTTATTGTTAGAATAGTAGTTACTGTTTGCTTTCAAAGTACATACGTTCCTCAAGTTTTAAACCCAAAAGATTAGGGTTCTTACTTTCACATTCACTTTCAACGAACTGTGAACGTATTACGAAACGTTGGCCTAGTATAAAAAGATAAAATCTTTGTATAAAATTCCTGTTTCCCGATATAAAAGATTCGCCGGCCTGCTCCTGGTCATGTACCTGCCCAGTCGTGCCAACCGTTACATGCAGATCTCACTAAAAATAGAGCGTTGACATAAACATTCGATACTTTAAAACTAAGAGGCCGCTAAATCTGTGTTTCAGTAAAACGGAGTAAGTGCTGTTACGTATTAAAGTTCGCACAGTTCATGTGAAAAGTGTAATTTTAAAGTGTTTGTTATTTTTTCTTTGCGTTAGTGTTTATTTGGATTATTTTTTAAAGGTATCGTTAGTTTTTTTGTTTATTGAACTTTGGCTAACCGATTTTATAGCAGGTTTTTTAATTTATTTTTCTTTTAACGAGTTTTAATATCAGTTTATTGTTGCTGTATCCATAATTCGATTTATTTTTGAACCAAAAAGTTAGGAATGTTGGTACTCGTGTTTTAATCGCGAATATTTCTATTGAATTTTTAAATCTGTTACTTAAATTATATTTTTTTATTATTTATGGTGTATTATTTCAAATTTTATTGTTCTTGAATTCAAGTGATTACATTTATAAGATATATTGGCTTATGGTTGTAATCCGAGCCTTTTTAAAATTCTAGAAAAAATCTTCTGCAATATGTAGTGTAATATTACCTTAAATAACAACCAAAACGACGCAACTTACACTCATAAGTCAAGAAGCATTGAATCTATAAGACATTTTCTTAAATAATAGCTAATTTTGTAATTTCCAAATAATTTTTTTATTGGTATTAGGTATCCATTGTTAACAAGATTTTTTTGTTACAGATGTCCGAAGTATCAACAAAAAAGGCGAGAATCGTAAGTAATGAAAATAGCGTGGAGAGTGGCTTAAATAATGAAGACCAGCTTAACAACGTAATAACTAAAGAATTAACCGGTACCGATTTATCGCTACAAGATCTCATAGAAGCTGAATTTAACTCTAGATTGTCAAATCTGGAAGAAACAGACACCCCAGATTGCATGACGAGTGTTAGTGTTGTTTTTGTTTTTTTAATGTTGGTAGAAAAATATTGAACAGATTTAATTCATTAATTTTACGGTTACCCACCTAATATATTATCCTGGCAAACCAATATACTATACAGTAGAAATCGGTTATAACCAGGGACCTGAACCTGAATCCGAACCATAAACCCGAGAAAACCCGTATTTTTCATGAACCTGAACCCGAACCGAACCGCTATATTTCAAAGTCAGCGAACCTGAATCTGAACCCGAACCTTTTCATGGATATCCGGTAACCATGTATTTTCAAAAGGTTCAAGAAATTATTTTAATATTTTATCAATTTTCCTCCATTGATTTTTAAAAGTTATTGTTAAATGTACAAATTGGAAATTTGTTTGAATTTCACTGTATGATGTGACTTCTCAAGTCAACTACTAAAATTTACATTTTTTGCTTGCTTTATAATTCTATAACTTTGTAAAAATGAATTTCAATTTACAAAAAATCTGAAAAGTAGAGATTTCAATCTTTAAAATGTATTTTTATTTTTGTTAGTTTTTTCTAGCAGTATCTTCGTACCTTCATTGTTTTGACAAATGTATATTATTATATTTATAAACTATAAATATAATAATAAATATTTGTTATAATTTTATGATTGACGAAAATAAATTTTATCTCAAGAAATGGAGATTGGAATAACTTGATTTTTTTAATACAGCTGAACAATTAGAAGACTGAAAATATACCGTTTTTAATGGATTTTTATTTTATACCGCATACATATTGTTTTGTGAGCCCACAGCAGGGTAGTTTTTTTTATTTTCAAATAAAAAATTTATTTTTTAATTTGAACCCGAACTCGAACCTGAACCTGAAAATATAACGGTTTTTGAACCCAAAAAATTTACACCGTGCTGAACCTTAACCTTAAACCCGAACCGAAAATTATTATTGAACCCGAACCGAACCCGAACCATAAATAAATTCTGGTTCAGGTCCCTGGTTATAACGACCTCGAAGGGACCGGTCACCGGTCAAATTAAGTCGTAAAAGCCGATAGTCATAATAACGGCTAAATTACAATTATATGGGATTCAATTGGACTTTTATTTTGAGTCGTTAAAACCGGCACGTCGTATTAACCGGAGTCGTTATAACCGCTTTTTATTGTATAATTATTTTTGAAATTACATTAAATTAACATAACTTTTTTTCAAAATATTCTTAAGTCTTAACTAGCAGTGCTAACTTCACACCAGTCAATTTATGTTAGTTTCCTATTTATCAAAAAGGCGTCACATTTACCTATTTCACCATCGTGCAGATCGTACTATCCCCCTGTTACTACAAATTAATTAAGATACATTTGCATTCATAAATATTTACTCCGAATAGAACTCCCATTTCCTGAACATTACACAAGTTACACATCCATTTTAACCCAATTTAAAACAACTTAAAAACCAAAACATTGTTAATGTTTCCATTATATCCTTACTTTCTTAATTTTCTAATTAAGAAGAATCAACAGTCAAATTTCTTTTACAAGACCATCGGATAATTCAATTCCCTATAAACTTGCTCCAGCGTTATTTAATTATAAAATAAATCTAATTTAAGCTATTTAAAGTAATGTTGAGATGTAGTGTACCATTCATCTAAATATAGATAATGTAAATATTTTTTTCTTTTAATTAGCGTTACCAGATGGTCTACTTTAAGCCTGATTAAAATGTAGTTAAAAATGTTCACGCAATTAGCTTCTAAAATTAATTTTTTTTCGATGATTTATAGGGTATTCCGTTATGCAATATGGTCATTTTGAACCACTTTTTTTATTTTTATGTTAAATTTATGTCTTGAATGGTTTCGTTTCCGGATATTGAATTTCATAGAAAATATTTAAAAAAAACGTAATATTAGATTCTAGTCATCTAGTCATTTTTATTTTATACATTAACTATGGGTTAAAAAATAACCCCATATATCGTACTCCATTGAAATTTCCTACATAAATCCGTCAAATTAAATGTTTCAGTAAATCGAGTATTAACGTTAGTCGTGTTTACATAACTGACGATTAACTAATAGTGATTTTTTTGCTTTATAAAACTATTTTATTCTAAAATCTAGAAATCTTCCTGATTATTTATATTTTATATAATCGTGTGATTGTCCTTTATTTGTTCAAATACTGTTTCAGTTCAGTTATTATCTATTCCAAAATAATTTAATGTATATAATATAGAATCCAAATTAGTATTTTTGGTACATTATTTTATTGTCGTATTATGTATTCTTTATTTTTCTACCAACAAATGTGTTTTTATTGTGTGATTTTTTGACTAACCTTATTTTGAATTAACCCATTTTAGTCTCCTGTAGAAAAAACGTCTGAAAATAATGAACTGCAATATACAAAAATCCAGCCAATTAGTCAAACAATCGAAGATAACGTTGAAATGACGTTACCTACTAAACAAAATTCATCATTTCAAATTCCAAATGACGTTTTAGACGACGCAAATGACATAAAAATCTCAACATTTAATTTCATAGAACATGAAAAATCAGTTTGTGAAAATGTAATTATGGATATACAAAAATCAGACGTGACAAAAGAAGACATTTATTTAGAAACCCAATCAAAACCCATTGACCATTCTGCACATGTACCAGACTTTTTCAGTCAAAAAATCGAAGTCATTTCGCCAACAGATTCCGAAGGTAATGTCGACTTCTTCAGTGAACAAATCGAAATTCTTAGTTCGGAAAATTCCGATGAAACGGATTTAGTTGTTAAGAAAACTACGTCAATTAAGGATAAACTCATGTCGGGCTCTGATGAAAAAATGGCGACAATTTTCTCGCAAACTATCACCTCTCCAGTTGCGACGCCAACCGATGAAACCTTTGATATCATACAGGCAATCAAAAGGGAAGACAGCTCTATTGAAGAGTTTGAAAGAAACGAGAGCATTTTGAAAAATGAAAGTCTCGATAACAGTAAAACAGATATAATCGAAGTACAAAACGGAGTTTTAGAAAACGGCCAATCTCAACAGGTTGTTAAAGAAAGTCTTCCTGACATCATCGACTTCCATAACGGAATTCATATTCAAAATGGGGTTGAACATGAGGATGCAGAGATCAAGTACCAATATGAAGTAAATATAAAGAACGATTCTGCAGTAATCGAAAAGGAGGTAGAGGTTAATGTAGGTGATATGTTTTGTGGTACCAGAGATAGTGTGGAAATGCCTGTAGAAAATGGTTTGAAATGTAATGACGATGTTGAAATGATTCAAACTGTCGAAGTTCAAAACGGTGTAGACAAACAATACAACGTGTATATCACACACGAAAGCGTCGAACTGGAATACAGTAACGGAGAGATTTCACCCGAAAACGAGCGTCAGTTCTCACAGGAAAGTGAAACTGTGGAAGAAATCCACCTACTACATGATGCTGAAATTCAAAATGATATTATCGAGAAGACTGATTTCGATGCGTCGAACCAAATTGAAATTTGTGATGAAAATGTTGCTCAGGTTGCCGGTGGAGATACTGTGGTAGATGTCAATGATGATGATTATAAGTTATCAGAGAACACGTTTTTGCTCAATGATAAGAAAGTGCATGAAAATGACGCTGTTACTAACAGTGCTAAGCTAGTTATGTCGTTGCAAGTAAGTCGTTTTTTGTCTTAACTAATTTTTTGTCCGTTTTTTTTAGTGTTTTTAACCCTGTTAGATCTGTATCTATCTAATCAATTTTAAGGGATAGTTTGAAATTTTAGGGACTTTTTTATTTATTATTTTAATATTCTACAATAATGAATTTAAAAAAAAACTATGATAGCATACTTATAATATTATAATTACGTAAAATATTATATACGTAATTAGTTTATCGGTTTCAGATAAAACATTGCATTTTTTTTTATTTATGTTATATTGTTATAATGTCATATAAAAATAGTATATTACCAGTGGTAGCGCCAAATCTGATATACAGTTATTTTTTTCATTAGTTGATATTAAATGTAATATAGAAAACAAACAAACCAGAAAAATAAACAGGAGTTCAGAAGAACATGTGTATAGCATCCTCCACCACTAAATTATTTAAAAAAATAAAATTCGTTGGGTTGTCAGATTTGACGCCAGTGCCGTAGGGTGAAATATTCCAATCATTTTATTATAGTCCCATAAAATATATTTGCAGTATTACAATACTATTTGATACTCTCAAAAATTCTTGTTTTTATAAAATATTTTATAAAATTTTCACAGACGTCCACAACAACTATGGAGACAACAACCGTAACTGAAAAAATAGAGACAAAAACCAACACTGCGGAAAAGAAAAAGAAGAAAACAAAGAAGTCGAAAAAGGATAACGAAAAAGAAAACATCTCTGTGGTGAGTTTTTACAAAAAATATATATCAGAATTTGTGTTTGTGATTATAGTAGTTAATAACCTTAACATACAGAACAACTTCTAGTAAAGTAGATTACGAGAGTATCTCTATTGCAATAAAATATACTTCCATATTGGATCCAATTTTGATTAACGTACGCTGCGATGACTCCTAATAAAACCTTGGCAAATAAGGCAACGTCGACTTGGAGAATCAAATCATATAAATGAATGATGCTTGCACTCGAGTCAACGCGAACGTTCCGATTTGATGCTGGCTAAAGTGCCAGTCTGATGTACGGTATCATAAAAGGGCTATGAAAATTTGCTAGCTAGCAAACACTCTCAAATAAGGTATTAATTTTGTGATAGTATCTATGGATTTGCTATGGAATTTAGAGCAGTGAAGTCTTGGCATCTTAGGACGCCGCGCTGTCCGCACCGGCCGCACCGTCCGCCAGACACGCAATACTGATGTGTGTATATTATTTTCAAGGTTAAAATTATTGCGTGTCTGGCGGCCGGAGCGGCCAGCGCGGGCAGCGCGGCGTCCTAAGATGCCAAGACTTGATACTTCAACGTATTGTAACATAGTTGACGACACTGACCGTACAAAATAATTTTCATAATATTACCACTGTTTTAATACTGTTGGCATTTACATACAACACGTGCGTGCAACTTGTCAAGTCTTCATAAAACTCCAAGAGAACTGTCATATAAGTTTGATACATTTTGTAGCATATGATCTGTAGAAATTTGATAGCCACTTTATGATACTGGACATCAGTATCATAATATAAGTTTGACACCTCATTTGTGAGTGCTTGCTAGCTCCCTTATTTATGATTTGAATTATCAGGGTCGATCATAGATATAATATTACATAGAGACCGTCAACCAAAAATCACAACTGTCAGTTGTTTATATGCTATTTATCTTTGTCAAACAAATCAGTTTCTGTAGAGATGGTGGTTCATAAAGACTTACGAAAGCGTCAAAAGACAAAGACACAAGTAGGTACACATTTTTTTCTCTTATTATTTACGATTAACGTCCACTTACAGAAAGTGCTATGGCTCACTGACTCTATGTAATTATCTCTATGGGGTCGATGCAGCGACGTTACAGCGTTGTCTTATTTGTTAAGGCTTAAAATGCAGTTGAATCGTGAAGTCTATATACATACTTATATTTAGTAGGAGTTTTCTGATAATTACCTAATTGTTTTTTGTTGTTGTTTGATTTTTGTTTACTAACTGTGTGTTTTAGACTGATCATATTGAAGATGATTTGTCCCAGGTTAATGTTAAAAATTTGGTGAGTATTGGTTATTATGTATTATTTTTTTTAAGTATGCATTTTGGTCCACCTTTGTAGACATTTGTATGTTATCCTTTTGCATTTTTGATTTTTTTTCTTTTTATTTTGTTTAGTGTAAGTACCTATATGTAATTTTAGGTGATTTTTTTTTCGTTTTTCCCGTATACTTTTTGAGTCATTTAACACGAACATTTTTTAAATTAAAATCGTTGAATACTGAATTAAAAAAAGTGTTCGTGTAAAATAAACCTTAATTTTTAGTATTGTTGCCACTATCTTTATTTAATTGTTACCTACTTCATATTTCAAATATTCCAAAAGTTCCAGTTCTATTATTTTTTATCTTATGCCTGTAAAATAGTTTTTGCTTGTTTGCTAAATTTTTTAAGTAATCTTAATTAAGTCTTAATGTCACTGAAACCTGAGAAAACAAAGTGTAAAACAAAAAACTAATTATATTTTATTGGTTCCCCGAAAATAAATCAATTTCAGGTTTCAGTGTTCCTTAAATGTTATGAAATATTTTGTTTTTACTATTAGCTAGCCTCTAAATCTAAAACATATACCTATTTTATTTTTATATTCCTTTCAAAAATCTCGTAATCAAATTTAATATCCGGTATTATATAAAAAAAATGCTAGCTAGGAAACAAATACAAACGCTTTAAACGGGGTATCGAATTCTGTTAAATTTACTTGGAATTTAGAACAGTGGTACTTCAATTTACTTAGCGAATGCGCTTAATTATAGAAATGTCATGTAAGTTTGATACCCCGTTCAAAGATTTAAACTGTAAAATTGTTTACGTGATTTTTGTACACTACCACACATTTTCATTGAATTGCCTGTATATTTTAAGCTATTTTTTCATTTTATTTATTATTTTGCTTGTTGCATGCACTTTTGTTTAGAAAAAAAACTTCTGTCAACAATCAAATAATTTTTCAAACAATGTGAGGAAATCTGAACCTGTTATTCGCACTGGAATATCAATTAAAGAATTGGTATGTTTTTGTTGTGAAATATTTAAGCTTAAATAATCATAATAATTAAAACCAATGTTATCAAAATTATAATAAATAATTTTGAAAACATCTATTGCATATTGCATTGAATGTTTTAATAGTTACCATCTTTTTACATTCGATCAAAAAATAAAAATCTATGAAATTATAGTAATTGTCCCGTATAGAATATAGAGGGGTCAAATACTTATTTTAATTTTTTTAACCCTTACAAATAAAATAATATAAAATTAATAATATTTAATTTGATGTGGCGCGTTATGATTGCCGGGGACCTCAAGTAAAAAAAATTTCGGGGTCCCCCTTTTTATTTAGTTTTTTAAAATAATTGAAATTTAAAAAATAAAAATAAAATTTTTTGCTCTTTTTGACCAATTAGTGTCCAATTTCATCCAGTTTTTCTCAGTATCTGCCCTTACTAAACTTTAATCTTATATAGAAATAGAATGTTCCATTTTAATTACCCCAGATCCAGGCTAATATTTCAAAAACTTGGAGCAATTAAAATGGAGCATACTGTGGTATATTTAAATAAATTATTTTGAATATATTATTATTAATTCTATTTATCGCTTTTAAAATTATTCGATCAAATGAATTTAATAGATGGTAACTCTAATATTGTTTGTGTGTTTTTGAAACTAACATAATTTTTTTCGCTAACAAATAGTGCCGAAGCTTTGGCGATCTCACATCGATTAACGATGATAACTCCACAAACTTGATGCAAAGGTCTCCGGTTTCTCCGCAGAAATCTCCAAACTCGGTAAGTTCTGAACGCACAGAGATATGATATTATATTCAATGTGAAGTTTAGAAAAGTATAAATGTTCTTAGCCACGCATGATTTTTTTTATCGAATGAACAAATGTTTTTTAAATATAATTTGTTATTGAATTTCTGGTGTCTTTTTGGTTATGTAATTGGTGATATTATTTTTGAAATGTTTGTTCAAATTCTAACATTCATAAAAAATACAAATTAATATTATTTTAACATTTTTTTTTTTTTTTTATTATCATTTATTTTGTGAATGCTTACTTTTTATTAATTATTTTACTAATTTTTTATTTGCATGTGTGTTTTTTTTAACATTTGTAAACTAGAGGGCAAAATCGATGATCGATTTACGTAGATTGGATCAAGAATTTCATCTCCCATTATATACTGGGGTTTCGGTGAAAGCCTTGGTAAGAAAAAACATTTCATTTATTTAACACCTATAACATTTATCGTCACTCCAAAAATATCAAAAATGCTTGATTTTTCTTTTTAACAACCTAATAAGTTACTATATATTAAGTTCTTTAAATCCCTTTATATATCATATTTCAAATGTATTGAAAAATAATATCTAATTAAATAGGTACTTATATAAACTTCTGTCTATAAGCCATGTTCTCTTATTCTTATTAGTCTGCTTGTAACTTTTCTTTAAGCTACAACTTTACTTTGGGTAAGGCAAATATTAGGTAAAAAATAATTTTGAAATGAGAAAGGGAAAGTTTTTTTATATTATCATTATTCTTTTACGATATCTTACTGAAACTTTGTGTTGTCTGGGAGGCTTGTAGCTTGTAGAGGGGCATTTTTCAGTTAGATTTAGGGACCTCTGAAAACTGAACACTTGTCTAAGATCAAGAAAACATGACTTACATACAAAAAATAACTTGAAATGCTTCAAACCGTATCAAATATAACAAAAAGAGTGACGATAAGCCATTATTAACTCATCGATCGTATTCTAACAAACCTTTTTGTGTGTGTATTTATTTTTTGCATGCGTGTTTATGTTGTGTGCATTCGCTGTATCGTTTTAACCATCGCACTAACAGCGTGACAGCTTCATGAACTTGGCTAACCTTAAAGACGATGCCAAACGTGACACTTGGCGTCTGTGTAGATCAGAGAGCAGGCATTTACAGCTGTACAGGACTCGGTCGCTAAGTACCCCTGGATCAGTAAGTACTGACGGTGTTAGTAAATTATTCATGCCGAAATGTTTGCTTAATATATACTCATTGTTATGAACAATGACCGGTTACAGTAAATAATAGAAACAATCTAAATACTACTGCTATGATTAAATAACAAAAAAATTTAACTGACGCATTTTGTGAAATGTAACAGGTATGAAATATGTGAAAGTTAAAATTAAGTAACAGATAAATATTATTTCTGGAACTGGTCATTTCTAATATTGTTTAAAATTTATTAGTAATATTTGAGAAGAAAATAAATAGTGGTTAAATAAAATATACAAATAGTGTATTAATTTTATGACTTGAGGTGTTGATATTAATATTGTTTTGAAAATTACAGAAATCAAGTTTTAGTAAATTCGATGCCTTACAAAAGAAAACGGTTCTCCATGTTCGCTCCTCAGATGCCGGCAAAGCACAAGAAAAATTCAATGTAAGTACTATATTTCAGTTACCAAAATAGCATTTTTTTAAATTTTACTTAAATTTAATTTTTTGTTAACATTTTTATATTTCACTTTCCATGAAAATTTTATATTATTTAAAAAAAAATTAACTGTGACTGTGACACATTCTTTATAGTCTATCAATCGATGAAACAGCCGTATTAATTATGCCTATTCATGTGCAAACTCGGCATTATTACTTGTTTGTCATATTCAATCAGAAATGGTCAGTTATGTTCAAAAATACTTTGTTTACTTACAGGGTTCTGCACAGATGGAACAAATCTGCAAAGCTTGCACCAAGCAAGTCTTCGTGATGGAACAAATTAAGGCTGAAAAAGCAATCTGGCATAAAAACTGTTTCCGATGCAAAGAATGTAGCAAACAACTCAAGTATGTATAAAATTGTTTTATATTAATATTACAAACTTACTGTTGCTTATATCATTTAATTTTCTATAAACCTGTAGTAAAATTTATTTAGATCTCAATTTTGAAATAAATCTTCAAATATTTATTAATATATATTTATTAATATTAATTACGAAAATACATATAAATATATCCACATTAACAGTAACTATATTGTATATCTACATAGATCAAATTTGATCTACGTAGAATTTATTATTTCTCGAGTTCTAAATAGTTCAAATATAAAAATTTTCCTACAGTTTGCTATGGTTGTAAAATTATTGTTATTAATTGTTATAGAAACAATTTTATGGCATTTACAATTTTCATTTTGTAATTTTATTATATTTTAATAACTATTTAATTTGTATCTTATTTTTCAAGTGTTGATTCCTACGAAAGTAACGAAGGAGAACTATACTGCAAACCACATTTCAAAGCTCTTTTCGCACCAAAAGTTGTTGAAGATACACAACCACGTGAGTAAATTTATCTAAATATTGCATGAATCAAATATTTATTATGTAGACACTTTACTGAGACCATAGAATAAATGTGAATATAATATATGTTCTAGAATCAGTTAGTAAAAGGTTAATAATTTAATAATTTCACATATATTATGTGTTTTTATATTATTCTATATAGATTTTTTTATTTCCGAAGTTTCATTGTAAAACGATTAAAAACATTAGATTTTGAGTCGTATAGATTTAGTATGCGTTGCATTTTTCAACACAATGTGAGGTTTAGTTGTATATATTATATTCAGGGCTGTAATGTTTTAATATGTATTTTTTACATTTTATTTAGATAGTATATTTTGATCTCCATATTTTGTTGCGCCCTGAACTGTTGCTCCATTTATTTTTCCCTGATTATACAAATATTTAAAATTACCAAGAAGTCCTTTGAAATCTTTTACTACCCTCTTAAACTTTAGCATTAATTTTTAATATAAGTTTTCATACGATTTAAAGTTCATTAGATATTAAGTCTAGATAATTTTTATGTTTCTAGAAATACCCAGAAAACATGAAATGATTATAAGGGAAAGTCAACCAATAGAATTACCACCTGATGTAGTTAGAGGTATCCAATTTATTGGATTGGCTAGTTTGGTTTTTTATATAAAATTATTCACAAGCTTGTTTTGTTTATTAAAAAAGAAATGATCTATATATGACGCTTCTGTATTGTTTTAACTTTGATATTGTGATACAAGTTTTGTGTTGTCCTAAACCATGCATCTGTTAACAGTTGGCAACTTTGCATTTTATAAATAAAATACGATATTGAAAACTGGATTAATTAACAATAACGCTACGAAATATAATTTAATTTAATATATGCTATTAATTGATTTTGAATATTCAATAGTACCAACCAAGAATATTTTGTTATAAATCAGCTTTCAATATTGCATTTATGTTATTAATTAATTATTAAATGGTGAATTAACTTAAATAACTACAATGTTTATACAAAAATAAACATTCTATAATTTTTGGGAACTTTGAAAACTGTAATAACAATCAAAAAGTTTATATTTTCACCATAAAATAATTAAATAAATGTTATTAAAAAATATTAAAAAGTTAATTAGGTATGTGGTGAATTTCCTGTATTGCAGTGATGACAAAATAGCTTTACAAGTACAATATTTTATTTCAGTAAAGCAACTTGCAATCATTTGTATATTGTTATTGTTGTTATTTACATGCTTGGACAATAAAATATATTGACTAATGTCCGGTATCATAAATAATTTGATCTGTGTTGAAACTTAATTACTAAAATCCATAGACAACATAACACAGCTGTCAATCGCATTGGAAATAATTTTTTAAATTAATTTTCAGTTATGAAGTTACTTTTTAATTAGGCGGCTATTACACTATCAAAGAAATGTGATAAAATTTCTTTGATCAAAGAAATATGACAGCGTAATATGTCAACTTTTATAATATTTACCTTCATAATATTTCTTTTATCATAGATAATGACAGTTTCTTATATTTGATCAAAGTTTTTTGACGGATAAATCAAAATGGCGACTGAAAAGTGTTCGTGGACGGTTTCGGCTACGAAATTACTTATAATTTAATATATGATCAAATATTTGTCAAAGATCTTTGACATATTTATTTGATAGTGTAATAGCCGCCTTAAACTAAAACACATCAATATATTTTATTAATTTTTAATTGATCAAGTTTCATAAAATTGATATCATTTAATACTTGATATTTTCATAACATTGTTCGTGTACTTTTGTTCCTAAATTAAATATTATCTAACAGTTTCGTTAATCATATTAATAATATTTCTTCATTATCACAGCAACGATGTATTAAAATTCTATATTTCATTTTGCAGCAAGCGATAAACCAGATTTAGGTTTAGAAGAACTTCAATCGTTGAACGTAAAATCCAGGTTCCAAGTATTCGAACAGCATAAAGATGATCAGAACGATTTGGAAAGAACACCGTCCAACGTGAACGTAAAGCGATCTGCTTCAATTCTATCAAAATTAGCCAAATTTCAAGCAAAGGGTATGGACATAGGTGTTACAGATGATTCACTCAACGGTATTCCCGTTGAATTTAGTTCAGAGGAATCTGAAGACTCTGATGACGATATTGAAGGTAAAAAACTGATTTTCTCAAACATGGTGGGAAATGATTTATTATTATTATAGGTTATAATATTTTCAATATACAATTGTATGTGCCATTTTTCTTTGCTTACCCTTCTGGCATAGTATTATGGTGTTTCATATTCTATGTTATTTGGAAGATTGTAAGAAGCATGTTAGTGAATATTTTATCCAAATTGGTTCAATAATTTTTAAGAATAGGGTTAACAAATATACACAATTTCCTCTTTATTATATTAGTTTCCAATGTATGTTTTTTTATAGGTGATGATGCAGATTTAATCAGAGCTAAAAGAAAGACCGCTCAAAAAGAACAACCGGTCGTATTTGACAAATTAAATGACTTAAAATCAATGTGGGAAACTGGTCAAACAACAAAAGAAGAGAGAAGAGAAGAACACAAACAGGAAATACAGAATATCCGTTCTCGATTGTTTATGGTAAGAATATTTAACACTTTATACAAAAAATATATATTTGTTAATAATCGGTACGTGTAACAACATTTAAATTACTTTGTAGGGTAAACAAGGAAAAATGAAAGAACTCTACCAACAAGCTGTAATGGAGTCAGAATCCGGAGCGAACGTAAAGAAACTTGTGGCTACTGAAGTGTGTGACAAACAGAAATCTATTAAAGAAAAGTTTGAAAGAGGAGAGCCACTTGAAAAAGATGAGAAAATTATGTTTATGGAAGACGACAGAGGAGTTTTTGATGCTGGTAAATTTTATTTATTTAAAATTAAAGTTTATAATAAACAATTTAAACTATTGATAAACTATATTAATTTTTCAGCGACCTCTAAGAAATCACGATCTCTATTCTTGGAATTAGATGCTAATGCGGGTAAAACTGTACCGGCAATCAAATCAGTCTCTCCAAAAATATATGTCGATATTAAAAAAACAAGAGAGGTAAGATACGTTTTTTTTTATTAAATACATTACCGAAACCTTTCCCAACATCATTTAAATTTTATCGATTTGGTTATGTTTCTTTTTATTGACCTTATCTAAACCTTTCAAAGTTGTTGGCACGGCAAGTGAGCGAAGACGTAGTGCGCAGCTCTGACACTGTGGAAGATGTTCATATTAAAACTGCTGATGTTTCAAACAAATTCAAATTTTTTGAAACTTACGAAGCGCCGAAAGTTGAGAAAAAGAAGTTTAGAATCACTCCCCCGCGTGATGGAGTTGTAAAGGTGTCTATCTAGTAGATGTTGTGACTTAACGTGTTTCTCATTTGATAACTAACAAGGAAGTGTGCGCAACATTTTTAACCAATAATAAACCTTTCCAATTTATATAAACTAAGTTTTTCAGATTTACGTTTATGACAAAATTTCAAAATAAATAAGACCATTTAATGACAACCTTAAAAACATGAAACTTTTATAATATTGCATGCAAAAGTAACTGAACAGTTTTCAGCTATGCTCCTCTTATTTTTTTTAAATCATCAATTAAATTTCTTTTTAATGTTTATTTATTTGATAGTTTTAGATATCTTGACAAAAGTTTTAAACCTCACAATGTTTGTTTACCAAAGATGAAATAACAAATATAATAACTTACATATTTTTATTCTGTTTTTACAGCTAAAAACAGAAAAATAACAAATATTATCAGTAATTTTAGGTTATCTAAACCACTCTACAACAATCAAAGTAACCTAACTTATACTAGTTCACATTTTGATAAAAATAATATCAGTGTACTTGCTTATGTATTTTTATTTGATGTTCTTTTTTTAATAATAAAATCTTATTAAAAATAAAACCCAACAACAATTTCACAAAAGTAATAACCATTATCTGTGTTTCTAGTCTGGTTCTCCCGAACGAGAAATCTACCGCGACCCAGAAGTCGTACGTGCGCTTGAACCAGTCGAAGATGATTCGGTTATTGCTGAAAAGTCACACACCGCCTCAAAGATGTTGTCGATCTTCAGACAAATGGAAGAACAACGAACACAAGAACCTGTCACAGCAGGGCCTAAGCCTTTAAAACGATTCACACCACCACCAGATGCGCAACAGGACGAGTCAGAAAGCGAAGAGGCCGACATTACCGACAGTGAAAGCGAGGAAGTGAGTTATAAACAATTAATATCCAAAACTTAATTGTTGTCGAAATAAAATGTAGTAAAGCAAATAACAAATTTTTTTTTTATTATAGGCAAGTGAATCCGAACCAGAGACAGGAGGAGACATTGTACGTGCAGCCGACAAACCAACAGACGAGTATTTAATTGCTGCCCAAAACGCGGCCAGAGCTAAACAGTTACGTGCCAAATTTGAGAAGTGGGAAACAAACGAAATCAAACGTGAACAAAATAATAGTTCTATTAACCTATCTGAAGAATGTGCAGAAGAACAAATTGAATCTGCTAAATCGTAAGTTTTGAACACGTTTCAATAATTATAAGTTTAACATGTCAAAAACTTCATATATTATGAAGGAAAATATGAAAAAGGGAATCTAAGTGCTTTATTATTGACATCAAAGTTATTTTTTTTAACTTATTTTTCAGGTTACGTGCAAGGTTTGAATCAATGCGAGAAACTAATAACCAAAGAAATGACAGACAACCCCGCGCGAAAGTCAATAGATTTGTAGTAAGTAGAATGTTTTATTTTTACAATTAATTTGTGCATGATTCGAAGTGACATATTTAAAACTTTCTCGAAAAAGTCATTTGTATTTTATATATACTTTTACGTTAAACGTTTGCATGACTTGAAAATACCTTGTTCAGATATTATTGGGAATTGTTCTGATTTATAAATGTATAATTTTCTTTGAGTATCTTTGCATGAGATGTTCAAGAACTGAATGAAAAAATTAGTATTTATTGTCGCATGTGTTTTTTTTTTATGAAAATATTTTTTAAGCATAACGGTGGATTACAATTTTTTATTACTTAATATTTCATTTACAACATTAAAGTTCTATAATTTGATATATTTGAATGTGTTCTGTTCTTTATAAATATTTTTATTTATTATTTTACTGTTTTGATTATTTAATGCTTCCTTTTTGATTTTGTTATGATATGGCATTTGATTAACTTCTATACAAAAATTGTTGTGCACTAAAAGCTTATTTGTTACACATTTTTTTTGCGTTTTTATGTTTTTGCATGGAGCTTTCGATTTTGAAAACATTCAGGGTTGCCACTTGTAAAAAATATAAAAACAGTTCAGTCAAATAAACAAAATATTTTATTATTAGTTAATTTATAATACATTTAAAAACAAATCATACATTCGCTTATAAAACATATAATTTTATTAATTTACTAATAATCATAACAATTAATTAATTTTGCTTTGATGCTAAAATTTAATGAAGCTTGGAAATTTGAAAAAAAATAATATGGTATTAGATTGGCAAAGGTGGCAATCCTTTGATTGTGGTATAAACTGTAACTAAGACGCTGTATCTTTTTTTACAGTAAAGACGTTCAGAGCAGTGGAGCAGAAATTTTATGAATGAATTTGAGAGTATTAAGTACAGCTGGGAAGCTAATTGATTATTATAACCATTTAGAAGCAAAAATATTATAATGATATTCCATCGTAATAATTTAAAAGTAAAGCATCGAAAGCCATGCTAAACATATAAAATCGTTGAAATCATAAATTTTTTTAATTGAAATTTTATATAATATATTTTAATTCTTAGTTCTATTGAACTCTAAAATTAACTGTGTTACTTGTACATTAGGTATAATTTCTTTAGATGATATTATTTAATGTTACGATCGTGCAATATTTTAGTGAACTATTAATTATATTGGTACGATCTATTTAAATTTTACCCATATTTTTTTCTGCGTTTATAAAAAATTTGATCGTTGTTATATAGATATATTTTCGTTGAGTTTATCCAGTATTCCATTGTCCAATAAGTTATTATGTAATTTAGATATTTATAAGCAATTGTTGAAAAATTATACAGAAGTGAATTTAAATGAAACGTAAGAAAGAAGTTAATTTTAATTATTAAATGGCATTATCTAATGTTTGTACCCAAAGTTAATTCAATGTTTCCTTACATACAAATATATGTTTTTATCCAATATACATGTTTAAAAAAAATTAAATACGTCCATACGGCAGGGGTGGACAAATTTGTGTAGATCTAGGAACCAGCCTAAAAATTTAGGTGCTGTATATTTTTCTTCCTTGACTATTGAGAATAAAAAGCACCATTACGAATTTTCTAGGCACTACGTAACCTGGTAACTGGAATTTGTCCATCCCATATTTATTATACGTAAATATTGGTATTTTATCAGATCAGTCTGTACAAGCAGTTTTCAAGTTAATTATTTTATTGATTGATCCACGAAAGCTTTTTCTGCTCTCATCATGTTGATGTTAATTATGCGATTTTTATACTTTTTATTTTTCTATCAGACTGGCTGATTTTCTGTATTTTATGTGTTAATGTAGAGATTAAAATTGAAAACAAATTAATGATAGAAGGACAAATGGAAATACCGGATTTTAGAAGAATTATGGGTAGATATGAGAAATGTTTTACCATTATTGTAATTGTTTAATTAAGTCCACAGTTGGCTGTACTTATTCAGGTTATTTTTTTTCTTCAACACCTGATAATGTATCCTTGAAACTTAAGAAATCGTCAGCACTCAGTGTGTTTAAACGGTAAATGTAAAAAAAAAAATATATATTTAGACTTCAAGTTTCTACGTGTAATGTAATGATTTTTTATAAGCATATATATTTAAAGAATTGTTTTTTAAGTATTTTCCAAATTCATATGAAAATTATTAGAACAAAAACGGACCAATTAGAAAAAATTAGCGCAATTAAATAGTAAGTAGAAAAGAATAAAAATAATGTCCAATTTCAATATCAGTCGTGTATGACTGCTTCTTTTTATTGGTGATTTTTTAATTATAATTGAAAGTAGAAAAAAAATTTGCAACGTTGTCAATTAATATATTTTTAAAGACTTATCAGACTTGACAACTTCATATCGATTTATAATTAAATCATGATCAATTGAACTAAATCAGGGAACAAAAGTAGCTCAAAGAAAAGATATCAGGTTTTTTATGAATTTGGAAAAAGGATGGAATTGATATAGTCTGAGAATCGAACCCAATATTTATTATTGATATTTATAATGTTATTTTGTGCCAACAATTTTTGTAACTTGAATTTTATTATAATAATATTATAATGTAATGTACCCTATTTGAGAAGCAATTTGTCACTTTAGCAATTAAATAATCAAAAACAACAAATCACTTGTATTTATTGTCGCTTTATGTTACCCGCGCTTGTTATTGACAACCCCGTTTACAGGAGTATCAGAAGAAGAATGCAGAACTGTGTGACACGTGTGAGAAGAGAGTGTACCCGCTGGAGAAGGTCGAGTGTAATGGGAAGTACTATCACAAGCAGTGTTTTCGGTGTTTGCAATGCAACACGATTCTTAGGTAAATTTAAAAAAAAAAAAACAATTTATATAACAATGTGACTTACTTTGTTAAACAAATACAATGGGGCCTTAACTTCCGATGATAGTTAATTCCACAAAACCCATATACACTCATGAAAAAAATTAAGGAATCGAAATATTTCTAAAGAAAAAATGGGCAATTTTTAAAACTCTGTAATTATTGTATAAGAATCTCTACATTCTATAGTCTAGGAAAAATAGACATAAAAATATAGAAGATCGGAAAAAAATTGTAACGGACTAAATTTTTGCATGCGCCTTGGTATAAGGTTCTTTATATTGCAATAGATTTCAATTTTTAAAAATAGATAAGAGGAATATTGTGCCTAAAACATAGCGCGAGGGCGTGTACCTTGAGGACCCCATTTTGCTCTGTTCCAACGTAGTAATTTTGGTTAATTTTTAGTCAAAGTATTCTCAACTAATGTACTTTCGATTCTTATGAAACAGAAAGAGTATTACATTACATTTTACATAGAACGATATCGTATGCTATGGAAAATTGCACGGAGTTATAAATAACTCTTTATAATTCATGAACAGTTTCCTCTACATAAAAACCCGTAGGTTCGTTTTTATAGTAAATTATCTCAGCTACAAATTAGTAAGATACATTTTTTTTCGAAAAGGTCACCGCTTTCGTGATATTTGAAAAATACCGTTTCCGTGAACTTTGACCCCACAAAATTGACACTTGCACACGTCAAATCGATGAGGAACTTTCACACATTATTAAGTACTCTTATATTAAAGTGTATGCAAAAATTCATCCCGTTACAAACTTTTTCTTAAATATTGTCATCTTTATTCTAGAAATATTTAGATCCAATCATTTTTTTGATTATAAATATTATAAACTGAATCCAATAATAAATAATTCCCATCTGAATTATCTGTATGTTATGTTGTTTTTAGAATGGACAGTTACACACTGAACCAAGGAATGCTGTATTGCATTCCACACTTCAAACAGCTCTTCATAACGAAGGGTAACTACGAGACAGGTTTCGGGTTCGATCAACACAAAGCTAAGTGGGAACAGCAGCAACAACAGCAGCCTGCGCATTGATTCAAGTCCATCTAACCGTTCTGTATAATATGTGACAACAGTGTTGTTATAAGTACTAATATTAATGAGATCACTTGAGTAGTTTATCACCAGCAATTATTTTTATACTTAATTTTAATATATATCTTTTTGTACTTTGATGTGATCTTGATTTGATATATCTTGGTTTAAATGTTATATTACTTGATTTATTCCATAAAAACGTAGAAAGTTATAACGTACTGATATCTGATTTGTTTATAAAAAAAATTTAAGGGTGGTTTATGCCTATTTTTTCGAGATGATTATTATTTAAAAAAAAATACTGCCTAAACTCTCCGTAGTCTTTTAATATTGACATAGATTCTTTAATTTAAATTATAATATTTTAATTTTTTTATTGGCGAGAAGCTTAGTTACCCATTTAATTTACACCTATCTTGATCTCTTATTTTGTATGAATGCTCTAAAGGATTATTTTCTCTTTAAAGCGTTCATTGCAATATATATAATGACACGATTTCTGACATTCTAATATTTTGTATTAAATAATTTTATAATCTTTTTATGTCACTTTTTATTGTTTCCATAATAACATATTTACCATTTTATACCATATTTTTATTATCATAAATTCAGGTCTCTATTTTGATAATTTTTATTTAGAAGTTATATTTACAATTTTTTATTACATGGTGCTTTTTGTCACAATATTGAATTGGATTTTACTTATTTATTTATAAATTGTATTAAAGATCGAAATTTTGCTCACTATATAAAAAATCATCAAAAAATATTCTTTTATGCTTTGTTTAATGATATTTTACAGCGTGACATTCTACGCAGTTTCATTGAATTATTTTATATTATTATGCTACATTGTATTTATCAATCAAAAGATATGTTAAACTGACCTCAATACGATTAATGAATTGAAGATGTGTATGTACTTACTTATGTGTAAATTCGGTATACTTAAATTATTGTTCGTATTATTTATTTTTATGTTTGAGGTTATGTTTTTAAATATATTTGTATTTATTGATTTGCATTCAAAATACATTTATGAGTATTATAAATACACAATACATTTTCTATAAATTAATGAATGTTTGTCTTAAAATTTATATATGTATTTAAAAAAAAATTTATAGAAATTTTTACTATTGCCGTTTATTCTTTTAAAAGTTTTTAAATGTGAAATTATTTATAACCATTTATAGAAAATGTACCATCTATCATTAGTGTATATATTTACAAGTTTTATATTTACTGAAATTATATTATATTAATTGACAAATATACTGTATTATTTTTTATATACACTACCGCTCAAAAGTTTGAATACACCTAGTTAAATCAACGAAAATTGATATAAACCTGTATTAATCATTAATTATTTAGCAAAAAAACTTACAAAAGTATTTTTTAAAACAATGTGACTAAAAAATAACTGTATTTTGTAGTTAAATATAATAAAAAACACTAAATATAGACCTCATCCAAATATCCTCCTCGAGCCTTGATAATTGCCTGACAAATTCGTGGCATTCTAGAAGTGAGTTTATCTAACATATCTGCTTTTATATCCTTCCAGGCATCTTGCAATGCTTCCCAGAGTGCAGTTTTGCTATTGGGAGCTATTTTTCTGACTTTTCTATCGAGTTCCTCCCAAAAAAATTAATCAGAGATGCATCATGCGATTGTGGCGACCACATCATCAATTTCAATTGTCCAGCCTTTTTTTTCGACACAAAATAGTTCTTACAAAGTTTAGATGTATGTTTTGGGTCATTATTTTGTTGAAATACAAAATCATGACTCAAAATTTTTCATCCCGTAGGGATTACTTTATTTACAAAAATGTTATGATATACCTTTTTGTCCATAATACCATCTATTTTTACTAATTACCCAACTTTTTTCCCTCCAAAACATATCCACACCAGAACACTATCACCACCATGTTTCACTGTGCAAATTAAGCATTCTGGTTAGAAGCGTTCACCAGCTGGCCGACGGACAAATTTTCGACGCTTTGACTCAAATACTTCAAACTTCGATTCATCCGTCCAAAGAACTTTACGCCGCTAGTCTAATGTCCAATCCTTATGCTGTTGAGTCCATTTCAGTCTTTAACAATATTTGATTACCTTACCAGAGGTTTTTTTGCAGTCACTCGAACATACAACCCTGTATTGTAGAGTCGTCTCATGATAGTTGAAATTGAGACAAGTTGTTCTCTGGAGTTATTTATATCTGTGGTAATATCAGTGATGGTTAACTTTAATTATACATTGATAACATTGCTTACTTTCCTTCTTCATGTATTGTTGTCACTTTAGGCCTCTCAGAGCGTAGCTAAGATTTATTTTTGACAGTTTCTTCAGCCCTAGCGAGCGAGCGCTGCATAGCGCCCAGATAATTCTGCAATTTTTTTGTAATATTTCGAAGAGAAATCTTTTCCTTTCTCACAATAACTGTCTGAGCATGAGTTTCTACGCTTTATTCAGTTCTTTTTAGCTTCATTGTATATAAATTTTGAAAAAATATGTATTTTTTTAATTTTGTTAATTTTCACTATGTAAAATCAATTTGACTAGTTGGAAAAATGTAAAAAAGCCTTCTAATGCTTTATATCACTTTATGTACTAAAATTGTTTGCCATACAATTATATTATGCTGAATTAAACACTAACAATAAACAGAAAATTGGCAACAAACAAAATTCAAAATAGTCAATTATGACAAACGTGCACATAATAAGAACAACAATGATAATTTCTTAACAAAATAGTCAAATCTAGTTTAAAGGGATAGTTTCTTACTATTAACCACCTTAGAAAACTAGAAAAAAAGAAAATATTGCATTTTTAGCTGGTGTATTCAAACTTTTGAGCGGTAGTGTACCTAATTAGCAGAGCTGCCACATGTACTTGAAAATATTTGAAGTATCAAGTACATTTTGATATTTTTAAAAGTATTTGAAAATATACAAGTAACTATTACAAGCACTTTTTAATTACGGTGCGAATATTATAATAACGTCAAAATATTTCAAATATTATATCTGTATACCTACTCTGAGAAAATTGTGCAATGAGTAGCTCTATCCAATGTCATTAAAACCGCTAATTTTCAACTTGAGCGGTGTTGTTAGATAAGCGACGATATGCAGTAGATGCATCAATAATACATAGTACACTCGATGCTTGAATTAAAGACGGCGTTGGTAATTCAATCTCTTGAATTAACGACGGCGTGAGGGACTGGCACCACTGTGCCGACCTCAACGTTAATTGGTGACTTTAAATTTTGCTCAGAAATATAGCAGTCGATGGTATTGTGGTAGGGTTAGGAGAAGGTTGCTAATCCGAGTATATGGCCCGTCGTTATTTCAGGCGGTCGTTGATTTGAAGGTCGTTAATTCGGAAGGTGAGTGTATGTACGTCTCAACAATGACGCTATGTAATAAGTTCCTACGTATATAATAATATTTATAAGTAAAAGGTAAGTAGTTTTCAATAGTACAATACTTTATACCTGTGTAGATAAACAGGAAACAAAAAACGAATTAAAGAGCATTTATGTAGATAAATAGATGTTAATTCAGTCAGTTAGCAAAAATACATTTTATTACCTTTGTAAATAATCGGGCATATAAAATTTAATAGCATGTATTAACAAGGATGTATCAATTTTCATGTTGAAAAATACACCCTTTTCGAATTTTAATATAATCATATATTAATGTACTAATAGATTAATATATAATATAATATATTAATTATATTATACATGCCAACGTATGTGATAGGACATGCTGCTCATATATTACACCTGTCTTTAAATTCATTCACTAACACATAAACAATAGCTACTCTAATTCACAACAAAAATTATTAATTATACTTATTAGTCGGAATGGCTTCTGAAAAAAAAATTAAAATTAAAAAAGTACGTGTCCACCATCTATCGGGAAAAGCTTGAACTATCATACACATAATTGGAATGGCTTGTGAATAAATAAATTTTATATATGGTGGAGGCGCCGTCATATTATGTCATCGTACCAAATTTTTTTTTGTTGAGTTAGGCACGCTATCATATGTATAAGAGCATGCTGATTCCAAAAATGTTAATAAAAAGTTCCTCCTGGACTGCCATCACTGTTTTTTATCAATTTTTCGTCTTAAAATCGCTATAACTTTTTAACCCTTTGTTGTATTTCACAACTGATACAAAAAGTCGAATCAGCGTGTCCCTTTACATACGATAACGTATCTAACTACATGAAAATCGAAAAAAGTTTTTTTTGGTCAAAAAAGAAGGAAGGCTATTACCTTGGTTTTTTTTTGAGATTTTTTTTTGTGTCGAGTTAGAGACGCTATCGTATGTATTAGGGTACCCTAATACCAAATATGCCCATCAAAAGTTGCGCTCGGATCAATAACATGGTTTTTTATTAACTTTTGTCTTAAAAAATTTCATGAAAATTTGAACCAGTAAATTAATTTAAAATCTGATATCATTTATGATATCAGTGTGTCCTTTTACATACGATAACGTGTAAAATACATTCAAATTTAAAAAGGGTGTATTAATTTTTATACTAAAAAACACACCCGTTTGGAATTTGAAAGTAATAGAAACGTCATAGTATGTAAAAGGACACACTGATATCATAAATGATATCAGATTTTAAATTAATTCACTGGTTCAAATTTTCATGAAATTTTTAAAAACAAAAGTTGATAAAAAACCATGTTATCGATCCGAGCGCAACTTTTGATGGGCATATTTGGTATTAGGGTACCCTTGTACATACGATAGAGTCTCAAACTCGTCAAAAAAAATTGGGCACCAAATAAAACTAAGGTAATACCCTTGCTTCTTTTTTGGTCAAAAAAAACTTTTTTCGATTTTCATATAATTAGTTACGTTATCGTATGTGAAGGGACATGCTGATTCGATTTTTCGTATCAGTTGTGAAATATACTGAAGGGTTCGAAAGTTACAGTCATTTGACTACGAAAAACTGATAAAAAACAGTGATAGCAGTCCAGGAGGAACTTTTTATTAACATTTTTGGATTCAACATGGTGTTATACATACGATAGTGTCCCTAAATCGACAAACCGTATTTTGTACATGGTGGAGGCGCCGTCATGTTACGTCATCGGCCAAAAATTTTTTTGCCGAGTTAGGGACGCTATCGTATGTATAACATCATGCTGATTCCAAAAATGTTAATAAAAAGTTCCTCCTGGACTGCTATCACTGTTTTTTATCAATTTTTTGTCTTAAAATCGCTATAACTTTTGAACCATTCAATGTATTTCACAACTGATACGAAAAGTCGAATCAGCGTGTCTCTTTACATACGATAACTTATCTAATTATATGAAAATCGAAAAAAGTTTTTTTCGGTCAAAAAAGAAGCAAGGCTATTACCTTAGTTTTTTTTGGTGTCCAAATTTTTTTGGCGAGTTAGAGACGCTATCGTATGTATTAGGGCACCTTGTTTCCAAATATGCACATCAAAAGTTGCGCTCGGATCAATAACATAGTTTTTTATCAACTTTTTGTTTTAAAAAATTTCATGAAAATTTGAACCAGTGAATTAATTTAAAATCTGATATCAGTGTGTCCTTTTACATACTATGACGTTTCTATTACTTTCAAATTCCAAACGGGTGTGATTTTTAGTATAAAAATTAATACACCCTTTTTAAATTTGAATGTATTTTACACGTTATCGTATGTAAAAGGACACACTGATATCATAAATGATATCAGATTTTAAATTAATTCACTGGTTCAAATTTTCTCTAATTTTTTTAAGTTAAAAGGCGATAAAAAACCATGTTATCGTTCCGAGCGCAACTTTTGATAATCATATTTGGTATTAGGGTGCCCTAATACATACGATAGCGTCTCTAACTCGACACAAAAAAAAAATCTCAAAAAAAAAACAAGGTAATAGCCTTCCTTCTTTTTTGACCGAAAAAAACTTTTTTCGATTTTCATATAATTAGATACGTTATCGTATGTAAAGGGACACGCTGATTCGACTTTTCGTATCAGTTGTGAAATACAACAAAGGGTTAAAAAGTTATAGCGATTTTACGACTAAAAATTGATAAAAAACAGTGATGGCAGTCCAGGAGGAACTTTTTATTAACATTTTTGGAATCAGCATGCTGTTATACACATGATAGCGTGCCTAACTCAACAAAAAAAAATTTGGTACGATGACATAATATGACGGCGCCTCCACCATATATAAAATTTATTTATTCACAAGCCATTCCAATTATGTGTTTGATAGTTCAAGCTTTTCCCGATAGATGGCGCCACATGTGCTTTTCAAATTTTAATATTTTTTTCAGAAGCCATTCTGACTAATTATAAGTACAATTCAAAAAGGATGTATCTTTCAGTACAAAAAAGAGACTGATAGACTGCATCTCAATGACTGCGCTGATTTAACTACAGTTGATATTTCAAGAGTAGGTAATGCAAAGATGCTGTAAATAAATCAAATGAGGGGTGAGGATATAATAGGGTGGGGATTTTAAATGATTAAAGGTAAAAATAAAATAAAATAATTACTTTTTAAAATTTATTTTCTATGAATCATCATTACATTGTAATATTTAACTGTCCAACTGTAAAAATAGATTTATCTTATACTTTTATATACAAGTCAGTAAGTTCAGATAAAATTAATGCCTACTGAATTAACTTAAATTAACAATTACTAATCGTATGTTCTTGATCTTATTCTATTCAGCCTTTCGTGCCTGATTTTGTTCTCTCCTGTAACAAAATAAAAATCACCAGTTAAATATCTGCTATATGAATGTCTATCCCTGTTAATGTACTCTTAATTTGATAGACTACTTAATATAAATAGGTATTCATAAGAGCGTAACCGATATAACTTTTAAACTACTACTAAGTTTTATCAATCACATTTTTATTAGATAGTCTGTACGTACGATTGTAAATCAAATACCACTGACAATATTAAATCAGTACTTACTGATTTGCGAGATGTTGTTCTGCAATGCATGTATGGGAAGATGTTCCATTTTGCTTCACACGTGCACTCGCTGTGAATCTCAGTCGCTAATGATTGTTCGACAATGACTCTACTCACGGTGCTGACGTATTGTTTCTTCTGGTTATCTTTGGCTGATTTGAACACGCTTGAGCTAAATACTGCACCATCAGACTGCAAAGAATAACGTATTATAAAAACGGTATTCTAAAAAATATTTAGCAACTTTTGAATATAGAAAAATTATGTTACCTTAGTACTAGCTTCAACACATCTGTCGCTCTTGAATTCAACTTGGTCACGTAAGTTAACTGCTTTCTTCTCTCCCATAAGATAAACCGAATCCTTTGAGAATCCCATGAATGATTTTGATACTTTCTGGTCTTTGGTATTGATGTGAGCTTCCGAAAGAGGTGTGATGACGTTGTATGTTGCACCAATTTCATGTATTTTATGTAGGAGCAAAGCAACACGGAGCATTGAAACCTGGAAAATAAATTAAAGTTAATATTTATAGTCCTATAAAACAAATTTATTAATATTTAAGATATGATGTATCCAAAATATAAAAATAACTTACGCTCAGAGGGTTGGAAGATTCATCACAAGGACGAGAATATATACCAATCAAAGATTTAACTGCGTTTGGTCTCCATGGATAGTTAAGAGCCATTCTGTGAGCTCTTGACAAACCAATACGCCCTAAAAAATTGAAATAATGTATATTATTATCATTTAATATATACGTTTTGAATAGCTCCGTGGAAAAAGATAATTTTTTTAATGTTGAGTACTTACCAAATTCAATATTAAGGTAATCTCTTGCTGCAAACACGCTGTATAACAGTTGATCGAACTTCTTGAGGCCTGTATTGAATTCATGAGGTCCATGATGTTCAGTGAATTTGATGTTTATTGGTTGACCCTTATATTGTGTTTTACCTCCATTTGTGAACAGACGTGGCCATGGGAAATCATCAAAACCAATAAGAGCAATGTTGACATCACTGAAATATCATAATTTAATTAGTTTTCAGTTAAAATAATTAATAAAATGAATAATTACTTGATTCCGCGAGATTTGTAATCACTTGTTATTTGTTTAACAAGTGGATTGATGAGTGTCTTGTATATATCTTCGTTGTTTTTGTACTGATCCATTACAATGACTACATCAGCTTTACTTTGTGGTGTTTTTACACTAACAACATCATGATGAGCAACTTTGTGTTCCATTTCATCACATTCGTCTAAAAAAAGTGATATATTACATATTTATATAAATTCTATAGAACAAAACATAAAATTAAAAGGTAGATTATTTAAAAATACTCACTACACATATCCGGCATTTTAATTCCTAAGACGTTAGCATCAACACAAGCGAATGCGTAACCACGAGCCAATCTGCATGGGATGTCCTTATCGCCAGATGCTACTGCATGTTCACAAGCCTGTCTGAAGTTGTTGACTCCGATAAAACTGAAGCAATTTCTCAATCCCGATTCACTAGAGAACAGCTTAGTACAGACTTCGCTGCTATGATGATGATGACCTTCGTCGTGCATTGTGTGGTCTACAGTCTTCACATTGGGGCAGTTTGATCGTAGTTTGTATGCGTTTCCAAATTCACTTTCAGATTTGGCCACTCTTCCACTGGGAAGGGAGAAGTCATCGTAGTGTTCATTGTTACCGTTACCGAACAGACCGCGGAGACGGCCGTGGTAATAACCGCTGACTTGTACACTGCAGACAATCAAATCTTTGCAGCATATCATTCTAAAACCTGCGTCGCTATAGAGATTGATTGAGTGCCATTCTTGCCATGCGGCGATGTGTTTTGCTGAAATGGGGAACTCAGCTGAAGCACCATTATGTTTGATCTAGAAGATAAATAAAAATGTTAGTAAATACATTTCAAGATGCTCCATAAATATTAAATTATCTTACCATTCCTCCTTTCTTGACGGTGATGGTATCTTTGTCGTCCATCAATGTGATTGATTCTATTTTGCCGTTCTTAAGATTTGCAACCAAGCTGAAGTTACCATCAAGATAATCTTCAGTGAGAACGTAATCACAGTTTCCAGGGAATGTAATGTGTCTTTCATCATATGTGAAGATATGTTGTCCGTCAACCATCATTGCGTGCACTAAAAATTAAATAAAACATGTCAGTTATTTTGTTTTACAATCTGTAAAGTGTTTTCATAGATAAAATACTTACTGTCAAAAGGTACGATGTTCTTAGCAGGGTTCAACCTAAGTTTGTGCGATTTGAACATATCAGATAAAGTTGGGAAATCATCAGATGCGAGGAAATCGACAGACGATACTTTGACATCACCAATACGTGGAATCCTCCACCATGAAGCATCCTCTACTGACCATGCTGGTGGAGCGAAGAAAGGAGCTGGACGATTACCTTCGATTTGATCTTCCATCATTCTGAAGATAGAACGGATAGCCCTGTAGAAGCTTTCGTAGATACTTCGGAGTGCGGATTCATCATCGATCTTTTCTTGTTTCAGTTTCTGACAAAATATAAATGTTTTTGTTACATGAAGTTCATTAAATTATAAAAAGGTACACTTACCTTGACAAGGTACTCGTAGAATTTGGTGACAGATTCCTGTAATTCAGGTGTTGGTAACATTTGTGTGAATGTCTTCATGAACTCATTGCTGACTTCTATGAGATGTTCTGGTACAACCATTCCACCGGTGAACTGTAAATTTTAGCAATTAGTAAACAAAGATTATTTTAATTTCAAAGTTAATCAAAATACATACTTCACTATAACGTTCCTTGATTGTTTCAACAATTGGAAGAGATTTAATTTGTTCAACAATGGCAGAGATGAGTTTAGCAACTTCAGTTCTTATTTGAGCAATGCTCTGGACAAAGGAGCGGACAATATCTGAAATAAATACAAATTTATACTAACATATAATGAGAGAAAGTTTGTGTATATGTGGGTAGGTTTAATAAATTAAAGTAAAATGTATAGACATTATGTTTGGGCATTTAAGACCATATATCTATCTTAAATATTTAAAGTTCTTACCTTTGGTTGAATCACCAATAGCTCCCATCAACTTTTTGAAATCTTCCTGGTGCACTTTAACGATTTCCATCATCTTTGATACATATAAGAAAACGACATCGACTATTTTGTTGAACATTCCAACGATGGTCTGTGCAAATCGAGTTGCGATTTCACGAATTTGAGGAATCACTTCCTGTGTGATGGTGTTGATCAACTTGTCCCAGTGTTCATGGACAGCTCTTGTGATTCTATGCACTGAATTGTTGATTTTGGTCATCAAGTCTGTAACTGTGCGAACGATGGCTCCAAAAACTTCATTTCTGCAATAAACGATTTGGTTTTATTCATACCGATAATATTAAGAAACTGTGTATCCTTATACTTACATGAATTCAGACATTTTCTTGAGAGTTTCATCAGAGATGAGTTCTTCGCGAATAGCATGCAAGTTTGTTTTGTAGTAGTCGTTCAATTTTGTGAAATCTGGCAAAGAGCTTGACAAAATTTGACGTAAATGTTCGACCTCTTCTAGTGCGTCTTTTTTCACCTGTTCCAACATTTCAATTCGTTTCTTTCCGGACTCAGCTGCATCATTTTTCACATGTTGCTAAAAAAGTAATTTAATTTATATTAATTATTTTATAAAATGTAATTTATATAAATATATTTAACATACCATAACTTCTTGAATATTCTCTGTGTTTACATTGTAGTCAGTTTCAAGGAAATGAGTTTCATCTAATTTAACATTGACGTGGTACAATTCTTTCTTGGCTCCTCCTTTAATAATTTCTGATTTGATTTGACCGGCTTTTCCAAAAGCAAAGCTACCAACGGTCTGAATTTTATTTTGTGGAGTATCTATAAAAAAAAAAAAATAATTAATTATACATATTCATAAAAAATGAAACTTATTTCAGATAATATTTGTACCAACCTTTACGCCATATGGTATGTGTGAAAGAACTTGCATCCTTAATTTCTGTTTCGGTGACAACTGATCTACTTCCGTAAAGATTATATTCAGTCTTGATAACCTGGTGATCCTTCTGCATATTCATTTGTGACAAGATATGGACCCACAGAGCATGTGGACCTTTGAAGTAAAGTTCAAATTTATTTTTGCCTGCTTCAAATCTATATTCAGCGTCACGTTTGTGTTTGGAATCTTGGAAGCTAGCTTTAAAGGAATTGGAGTATTTGTCTACTGAAACGGAGAGATGCTCAACGTAGGAATATTTAATACTGTGAGCTTCACAAGTGACATCAATATTAGCTGTAGCTTCATAATATTTATCACCAGATCTATATCCGACTGCTTTGCCAACAAGAGACCACTTTTGGTTCTTCTTTGCGAATACATCTACATCGATATTGAAGTTAACAGTGCGTTTTGGAACATTTGTTGAGGTCCTTCCGAATATGATCAGATCCTAAAATTAAAAAAAACAATTATAAATAATAATAATTTTAAAAAGTACTCTTTTCTTTGTTCTATTTTGTTTCAAAACAAATCAATTACCTTTCCAAGTACTGGATGTGAGAACTTGATTTGACCTTCTGCACTAGATTCATCATTTGTCTTGACGAACTGTGAATAAGCTGAGAGAACAGCTTTTTGCTCAGGATGATTCTTCTTATCAAAGTATCCGGTGAATTCAATCTTCCGTTGGTTAGGAGACACTTCCATGACGGCTTCCATTGATACAATACGTTGAGGCATTGTGAATGTAATACCTGCATTCTTTGGATGGGCGTAAAGTTTATACTGGTATGACTTCTTGTCCTTGGCATGGAAGAAGATATCAATCACATGTTCCATATCGCTTTGTCTACGATCGTATACTGATTTCATTCCAAATTCATGGCTGAAACCAAATTTACGAAGGTCGATGCTAAGTTGTGTTTCTTGGTTCAATGAATCCTCTAAAAGATAAAAACAGATATTTGTTACAATAGTTCAAAATGATATAATATGCACGTGTCATACCTTTATAGTTTCTCTTGGCTGAGATTTCAACGTGAGCGCATTGTTCTTTTTCTGCACAATAAGAGCAGTGAACCTGGAATTGTTTATCGCTGAGATGGTATTCGTTGACAATGTTTATATTTCCAACACCGATGTTCAATGTTACTTCGTTTCCTTTCATGCCATCCTTTTCAGGGTTGAATGTTTTCTTGATAAACTTGAAGTTAGCCGATTTAGATTCTTCCTTGATTTTCACGGTTCCGCTACCTTCGACAATCAACTTACCACCTTCCTCCTTAGTTTTGTAACTTGTTACACCGGAAATGAGGTTTGTAGCACCAGATTTGGCACTGAATTGGATCTTCTTGCCTCCCTTGGCCGGTGAGTTTATGATTTCAACATGTACATTCTTGAGGTTGAGTTTTTCAGAATTGACGTCCATCTTGATTACAAAGCTATCAATAGATTCAAGTGTGGCTTCACCTTTTCCTTCAAAGTTGAAGTCTTTGATGTTGAGCAAGATAACTTCGCCAGTGTAACGATGATCTCCAAGGTTGTTGAATTTAACTGCGATACGTTTCTTGTCTCCATCAGGGCAAGTGCATTGGATATCAAACGATGGGCTTGTTTCAGAGATTGAAACATCACCGATGAGACCGTATTTCTTACTGTTGGCATTTAAGTTAACTTCTGTGTGGAAGTTCTGGCCGGTACGTTTGCTGTTGATAGATAAATCAATAACTCTCATTGTTTCGACAGGAGTCAACAAATTAAGTCTGAGTGTAAGTTGATCTGGGTGGGGACGAGTTACAGCAATGCTCATTTTAACTTCTTTGCCTTGTTCTCCAACCTGAGCGATGTCAGTAGAAAATGACATAGTGTTATCACCTTGGCGTTTGTAATTGACAGAGACTGTAATTGGTTGTCCGTCAGACATTGTAACAGAAACTTTACCGCTGCCTTGATCTTTGTTTCCACGTACAGCTGTATCCAATTTGATAGACTTATCATTATTGATGGTGATAGAATCACTTGTGATGATTTCCAACTGCTCTTCGTTAGATTTTGGCCTCATAATACTGCCAGCAGACATATACTTGATGGTTTTGTAATGATCGTGGGGTATATTCATCACGAAAATAATATCGTAAGTGTGTTTGTTTGGTGTTGCCATACCGCAGTCATGCTTGAAATCCAATATCATGCTTGTTTGGCTTCCGTATTTTCCATTGACCTTGAAATCACCTACGTGTTCAGTGTAATCGCCATTCATGTTGAATTCAATTGGTGATTTAATCATAGATCCATGAAGTTTATACTGAAAATTGTACATTTATTATCATAATAGCCAAAATAAATTACTGATCAATACTTATTTGAGTAATTGCTGCTTTAATATCTAAAAAGGCTGACGTATTTATTAAAAAACCATTTACCTTCAGTATAGAGTGCCTCTTGTCGTTGTTATGATTATGGATCATTGCGAAATCAGTAATCATTTGCTGTCCTTCCAAGTTCTCCAAAGTTATAATGTACTTGACATCATATTTGTGCATCTCCCTGTTCGTGTCCTTAATAGTGGCATCCAATATGAATTTACGTCCTTTACTATTCTTATTTTCACGGGCTTCTAATTCAAGAACACCATGTCCATTTGCTGTTCCCTGGATCAAGTGTGCCTCACGGTTCACTTTACCGGTAAGATAATTACCTCCTGGGAATGTCAACTCAAACATACCGTTAAGTTTACCGTCAAAGAATTTACCGTCAATGCGACCGTTGAAGTTAAAGATTGTTTGTTGAGACAACACATCAAGAAGGGTCCTAAAAATTAAAAAAAAAAAATTAGTTAAATTTTATATATTAATATTACAGTGTAAAAAACTTACTTAGAATCAATTGAATGTTCGTCAATCTTATTTTTGGTCATAAAGTTAATCTTCTTTGAGTTATCCTTTTCGAAATTGGTGTACAAGTTAAAATCAATATCAATTGTTGGTTTAAGAATAGTGAATGTGGTTTCAGCCTTGATTTTACGGTTGAGTTTTTTCATGTCAAACAAGATGTACCAATTACCTTTATGATTCTTAATATCAAGACTACCATCAATAACCATAATTTCCATCATATTCATCTTAAGGTGGCCATTTGATGTTCCAGCGCGGTCAGTCTTGTACAATACATCGACACATGGTGTCTTCTTTGCGGTATCAAGAAGTATCAAAACGAATTCATGATGAGACGGTTTCATTAATGTCTTAATGTTAAGCCTGTAACAATACAAGTACGTATTTTTATTCACGAACTAACTAACGATTCAACAAGAAACAATGATCAATATATTTACTATCTTACTTTATTGGTTCAGCCTTTCCATGGACTTTCATGACTGCGTCCATTGTAAAATCACAATCGTCGTGTTGTAAATCGTGTTTCACATCAGCATCGATAGAATAAACTCTATCGTTAAGTTTCAAAGCGTTGTGGAATTTGGATTTGTGTTCCCCAATCACATCACGTTTAGCTTCGATTCTGATTTTAGTGTCAACTCCGGATGCTTCAAATTCGACTGAATAATCGCCCTTATTTTTCTTGTTTACTTCAATATCCAACTCGCTTCCTGCTTTGAATTTGTCATAAGCAAATTCAACATCGTATTTAAAACTGTTTGGTGTTGTACGACCTTCAAGTTCAGTCTCAATTGCTATAAGAGGATATTTGACTGAAAAAAAAGTTATTTATTAAAATGTGCAATGAAACTCATTTACTTAAGGGGGATAGCCACTGTGACGGGTCAAAAAATTGTCAATGTTTGGGAATTTTTTTCACAGATATTACTAATTATTTTTGAATCAGGTAAAGGACATTTTATTAAGTATATATTCAACTTATTGAATATCAATTTTTATAGAAAAATATTAAATATTTACAAAGTTATGAGCCTCGATGTGAAAACAAAAAAAATTTTTTTTCTCTATGGTCGACTCGAAATTTCAAGAAGAGTTATATGAAAAAAATAAAAAAAATTTTTATCAATATCTATATGAATGTAGCTATCGTTGCACATAGCCGTTTTTTTTTATTTTATTTTTTCACAAAATGGCGATCGTTTAAGACCTATTTTTTTTAATTAGAGCGGTTTTAAAAATAGTAATTATCAAAATTTTAAAAATCAGCTACGTGCAACGATAGCTACTACAATTACGAAAATTATAAAAAAAAATAATTGAAATCGGTTCATTAGTCTGAGGAATCGTGTCGACCAGGTCGAAAAATGTCATTCCGAGATAAAGGTGTTTAATGTTTTTGTTATGTCATAACCGGCCGTGCTACATTGTCTCACTAAATTGACTGTAACTCCGTCAATTTTCAAAATTTAAACTCAATTTTTTGTATGCATATTTATGAATATGTAAACTTTAAAAAAATCTAAGAAAAAAAAAAAAAAAAATTTCCGTCACAGTGGCCATCCCCCTTAATTTAATATTTATGTAGTTTTAAATTTAATGTTACTTACAGTGACTGGAGTAAGACATATCGAATGATTTAGGACTTTCGTATTTGTAAGTAGACTTGCTCTTGTAAGTCAATCTGTTTGTTTTTGAGTTCAAATCGGTTCCATGTACTAATTCCATTTTGTAATTCCACTGAAAAATATATACATAAATGAAAATTAAGTTATATTGAAATACCAACTTTAAAAGTTAAATAAACATAGTAACTATCGATGTTAATGAAAACCATCACTTACATTATCATCAGAACGTTTATATTCTGCATCTAAATGAATATTAACATTTGGATTGATCGTATTTGTAACTTCGGCATTAAATTTAACATCTTTAACATCAGCAGCGTTAAGTTTTCCCTTGAACCCGACCTTCATCTGATCTTGAGATACAGACAAATCAGCCGAGTAGATGTGAGCCTGTCTCTGAGCATAACCCTGAACCAGGAAAGGATGTTGATGGTTTGGCATTGTTACTCTAACATTGTCGAATGTGTATTTTCGGCCATCGGGTCCGCGTTCAATTACGATTGAGCCTTGGACAACGGTAGAAGCTTGAACGCCACCTTTAGTTCCTTGTTGATGGGGCATTGTGTATTCGACAAGTGGTGTGTACCGTGACTTAGCTTCGTTTCCAGTTACAGTAACTCCGAATTTGACTTTGTATTCATTGGCGTCATCATTTAATTTAACAACAACGGAATGTTCTTTGTTGTTATCGATCAGACGACCTAAAATATATAAATATTTAGATTTGGTCTTTATGGAATAAAATTATATGGTAGTGTCAGTTATAATAAAGTTACAATATAAGTACCTTCAACGGCAGCGTTCTTAAATGGTGAATTGAATGTTGCCTTGATCATTTTATCTGGTTGAGTCATTCCTTCCAAAATAAGGCTTACTTTACGATTGACCTTTGAATTTGGTGTGTCCAGAGATAACTCAATCTTCTTATGATGAGGATCTGAAACAAACATAACGTTTATTAATTCATACTGTTAATAAATACAAACTGACTAGATCGTATTTGTTAAAAAACATATGACTTACCTTGGTCTTTAACTACAGCACGGAAAACATAGTCCTTAGTATCATCACGTTTAATGTGGAACGACATTTTAGCTGGTCCAGAAAGTGGGAAGTGGGCGCCATGGTATTCTTTGTCAACACCTGGTACGTTCATTGGGATATCGATATCACCACAGAAGGTCAAACCACTGAGTGTAGAGAATTGATCCCAGCATCCGTGATATTGTTTTCTGTGAATAAAAAATGTTTTATTTAACCATCTAACTAAGTTCGTAATTAATTTAATTTACCTGTTGTCGTTGAATTTCAATGGTGTTTCAACTTCTGAATGGCCAAATTCACGTGTGACAAACACAAGGTCGTGTTTGAATGTGAAGACATCTTGTTCTTTGACAGGGAGACCAACTTTAACATTGACACCACGTCCATCATCGAAGAATTCAACTGCCAATTCAGTACCGGTAGCGGTGTGCATGCTTGATGACATTTGTAATCCAGTTTCAACTTGGTGTGCGTCGAAGCTCAAAGTTCCAACGAATTCAATGTTTGCACTGTAAAATTGAATAGATTTTTAATAATACTATATAATATTATATTTTGTAAAAATCAAACACCAATTTAAAAAATTACCTTGGAATGAATGAAATGTCAAATTTGTTGTTATGTTCTTTTCTTAAAAATGCACGGACATCAATGCTTCCACTGGTTTTGAGTTGAGCAGCTACAGATCCAACTAAGCCGAGTTTAAGAGGTACACCAACAGCTGTAGGGTACACCATTTCAGCGTCCAAGAAAACGGCATGTGGACGAACGTGGTACTATATATATAAAAAAATAAATTATAAATTATGAATATTATGTATTGAATTAAAATATTTTTTTTTGGTATTTACTAACCTCAAAGTGTTTCGCCTTTTCAATACCGTTATCAATGCAATCAAAGATTTGATCGATAACAGCATCGGGAGATGACTTGACCATATTTTCATTAACAGTGAAGAAAGCTAATTCAGACCCAAACAGTTTGATGCTGAGATCAAGATCTAAATCGGCATCAATTGGGCTTGTTGCAAGAATTACTTTCTTGGCGAAATTCTCCAATTCAGCGCGGCTGATATCACGTCTTCCACGTTTGGTCTTTTCCATTCTTTGCTTGATTTTTTCCATGATATGTTGGAGCTCAGCCTTTCCTTTCTCAATCATATTTTCAGGCGATGTCATCGATACTGTTCCTCGTGGACCAAAGTATTTTTCTGCAACTCTGTCGAGATTTTCTTGTCTGAGTTCAACGTCGGCAAGATTGAATCTATGGCCGAATATTTCTGATGTTAAATTAAGACTGACTGATCGTGGTAAGAAACTGTTTTGTGAATAAATGACGTTCGATTCCATTTGAGTAGCCATCCCTAAGGTATCGAAAGCGTTGGACAATTCACTGTTGAAGGAGAAGCGTCTGACGTCAATGGGGAACTTTTTCCATGAGCGTATCATGCCGAGGTGTTGTTTAGCTGCATCTTTGTCGGGGCTAGATGATGCACGGATGTTACGGAGATGTGAAGTTATGAAAGATCCAACTTGGTTTACAGGTTCAGAAGCCAACATGTCTTTAAGTTTATTTGCAGTTTGCCCGCAAGGACAACTGACTGCAGCTAAGTATGCCTTAATACGGATTTCAGAGTCTTCTTCACGGTTGGCCATGATTTCCAGTGCTGCTTTCTTGATCTGTACAATATAGAAATCATTTTAAATACAAATCTCTTTAAAATAATTAGATTGATGAATTATCGTAGTTAAACTTACTTTGGGTTTACCAGCATCGGCAGTAAATGTTTCTAAAGCAGCGACACGGATTCTGGGTTGGATTTTCTTGTTTTTGGCACAGTTGACAAGTTTGTCTAAAACTGAGTCAGATAAATGGCCGAAGTTTCCAAGACCTTTCAGTACAGCAATGATCTGATTTTCTTCTTCACGGTTGTGAGTCTGACATGATCCCAGCTTAGTGATCATTTTCTGGGTAAGTTTATTCAAGTTTTCATCTTTGTTACAGTTGTGGTCACGGCAGTACTTTCCAGCTAATGTTCCAACTCCAAGGTATGCCTCACGGGGTACGTGTTGCATGTCGAGGAGCTGAGCAGCTGCACCGAGAGATGCACTGCTAGCGTGTCTGACGAAAGCTAGTCCTAAGTACAAAAGTTTTTGTTGTTCTTCATTCACTTCTTTGTTTTTCAGCAGTTGGATAGCGACTTCAATTGTGTCTCCGGTTCCGGCACGAGATAAAGCTTCGAGGTATAATTGTCTGTAATAAAACAATATTTATTAAAAATTATTTTTTAGTTTTAAATTTTCAATCTTTGCTCACTTTGCTGCTTCCTTGTTGTTAAAACCAGCGCCAGCTTTAACTTGTCCGTAAACAGATAAGATATCTTCTTTAGGAGTAACACGCATTGTGTTAACCAGAGAAGCAAAATTGCGGGCTGCTCCAAGTTTAACGCCATCAGGGCTGATGCTTGCCTCCAGAGCTGTTTTTAAAGATGTGACTAAGTTATTGATATTTGATGATGGAGTGTTCACTAAATGTGGGTTCTCGAAAATAATGGACCGTGGCTGACTTGTTTTTTCTGTAAAACGATAAAAATTAATTGATTTGTTGTATAAATTATTTAAAGATAATTTTAAAACTTTATAATTAAAAATAATAACAAACTGCTGATTTATTATAATCATGTTACTTACGTGGCACAGCTTCTTTAGACTGCCTTGTGAAGGTGAGTTTTGTGGTAACTGTAACGCGAGCTCCATGTTCTCCATGGCTGTGAGGTTTGTACAAGTATTTCTCTACAACTTCAGTCGATTGCAAGATACCGTTCTTAACACGTTGTGTTGAAACGTAGTCTCCGTGTAAGAATGGAGATGCTTTAATTCCCTATACAAACAGTTCATTAATATCTATATCTTTATACTTGGTTAGTATTATACATAGTATTTTAGAAGACGTAGAGAATTAACATATTCAAAATAACATTTAAAATGCCACTTACTGAGTGCATATTGAAACTTGTAGCAAGGAAATCTTGGTTGAATGATTCCCTGTGAGAACAATGGTTTAAGTTTCTTGTCTTGCGGATAATGGTCTCGCCTCCTTCCTTTGTCATTGTGAAGAGTGTCGGACAGTCACCAAAGACATCAATCTATAAAAAAAATGTAATGGTTTAATTATATTTATATTAAACAATCATATTGTATGTAAACTACCTTCTAAAATATCCATTAAATTAAACTCTAGCAATTGTAAAAACATGATAAGAATTACGAAAAACGAAATGAGAAATATAAGTGCAATAATACAAAAAGAAAATACACTGAAAATGAAATAAAGAATAACATAAATTAAAAGTGGTAACAGTCCAACTAACGTAAACCCAGTTATTATCCACAATATTTTAAACATGTAAAATAGCATTAATATTATTGTAATTGTAAGTACAGCTCTTTCAATAAAATTCATGATTTTTATTCTAATTTAACTTTTTCTTCAGCATTTTCTCTATAGAATGTCAATGATGAAATTTAAAACAGTGTGCTGTGAAATTTCCCTTTCCATTCCAACGTTACTTATGAATAATAGGTTCTTGTAGTAAGGATAATGAATGATTCATCTAGGATAACATATGCTACATTTAGGGTAAATATTTATTTAGGATATGATGAATAATATAAATAACATTTATATTGCTCATCAGTATTTTTTTTACTAAAAACAGTGATTTGCCTTTAATTATCAATATTAAACAATCTAACCCATAGGGCGAAAGTGAAAATTTGTCACTTGGTCAAAGTTTGTTATTAATTAAATAGGGATACTATGAAATGACCATATTATAGAAAAATAATCTGATGAAAGTATGTTGCTGTTTTTTCTTCATTTGTATTCTAATATATATTTTTCAAGTATGAAAACATTTATTAAACTGACTAACTGTGTCAAATTTTGTTTTACCGTCTAGTTTATTATAAACTAAAAAAATTACTTACTTCGTTGTGTCCCTTGATGTTGGCTTGCAACATTGAGATGACAGCTCGTTTGATGTTGAGTGAGTTTTGGCTGTCACCAGCAACAATGCAGATCTCATCCTCGACATGACCGTCGTGGAAGAGGAAACGGACTGGTTTGTCAAGATCGCCACCACTGGTGTATTTCTGAAAAATTAATTTATCATTTATTATCGATACTGATACAACTTTATCATAAAAAATGTATAAATCATTATATATTTCAATTTCAAATAACTGATTAATGGTCAGTTTTAATTTCAACAAGTTATCTAAAGTTAATTGCAAATTGATTTAACCCATTACTTCCCAACTTTTCTGTTCAAGTTCTCAATTCTTATTCAAAATATGACCAAAAAGATAAATTTAATACAAGACATAATAATTATTATCAGTCGCAGACTAGATTATTATCATAAAAACCCAATGTCATATTTATAGGACAGTATTTTTTTTTAACAACGATAGTCTGTACCTGGATTTATTTTTGAAATAATTGATATTCTTATGCTTTATTTACACTCGCATAAGTTATATTTTATTTAGTTTCGTCAATTTAAAAACGCATTTCTAAGTGGAAAAAATGTAACTGTAAATGTCGTCTAGCTGGAATAATTACACGGTTATTTAAAGTGTTATAATTTATCATTGAATGAACTCTAGAGTTCATTTTAAAAATTATTGCAAGTAGAGAGACTTAAAAAACATATTAGTAATGTAATTCAAATTAACGTTATTATCAGAGAAAAAAAAAAAGAAAATATGATGTCTTATAAATCAACACTGGGTTAATAAATTAGAGTCATTAATTGATAACTGAAGTTATAATTTGAATTGTCGATCAAATATATAGTTATTGAAACCAGATACAAGACAATCTGTGTTCGTTTGCAGTTAATACTCATGGTAGTACATAATATAATATTGTACTTGCCTTGTGGTCTGGACCAGAGACCTGCACACCCTTGAGACTGACAAGTTGTGCACATTCTGGTAGTTGTGTGACCAACACCGTGGCTTTGATACGGATTCCTGTCTGTTGGTGGTCCGCACCACTTAATGTTACTTCAGCATGACTGTCTAGTTGGTATTGGTATGATGTGCCTTCTGAGTATTTGAATAGGTCAGATGATGCTGAAATATCAAGTTAAATTAGTTACCCATTTTCTTGTATGGTAATTTTTAAATTGATAGAAGTATAGGATCATTATAAAAAAGAAAAGTTAGATTTTAATATGTATTATATTTTGTTATTCAAATATTTCATACTACTTACATCCACGGCATCCAACTTGGCATTTATCTGAAAAATAAATTGAAAGGAAATTATTATAACTATTAAAGAAATGAGAATAATTTTAAAATAATAATCAACAAATTAAATTGAAAAAAAATCCATAAAATTAAAAATTTCAACCTTTGATAATTTATTAATAAATCAATAAACATGTTTATTATTATTTTCAAATATTAATTACATTTAATATCATTAAAGATAATGACTTAATCTTCTGTAAATTTATTGATTTACTTTGTAATAAACAAACTATCACAAAGTAATGATATATATTTTTATTGACCTTATTGACATGTCACTGAGTCATGCTCAGTTTATAATACGCGGTTAGATAAGGTGTAGGTTACGTAGCAACAGTGCTACATATTGCACGAGATCTACTTGCTATCCGTCACGTGATACATTAGCGACTCGTGAACCCGGATCGATGACATTTTTAATCTACTTTTTATTATGAATGAATTTATGTTTTCTTTTACGAAAATATTTCATTGTCAGTTGTTTTGTATTATTTAAAAATTGTATAGTTATTATTAAAGAAAACTAATTTATAAAAAAAGAATGAAGAAAAATAAATTAAAAATTAACTAATTTACAACAAATATCCACATATACAATAGAAACCGGTTATAACGACATCGGTTAATACGACGTATCGGTTTTAACGACTCAAAATAAAAGTAAACATTTTTACCGGTTATTACGAATTACGACTATCCGCTTTTTACGACCAATATGACCGGTCCCTTCGATGTCGTTTAAACCGGTTTCTACTGTACATAATATGTAAAGTCAACATAAATAAACCTAAGATATTTAAGTATAATGCTTAACTTTTACTAATGCCTACTCAAAACTGCAGGAATTTAACTTAAAGCAAACAATTTAATTGTATTCATAAAAATAGTCATTTATTAATTATCAGAAAATTTGCAACCGGATAAATTCAATCAGCGGACCACATTCGATTCGCAGATTGGTAACTTTTGTCTTATTTAATGTTTAAATGTTCAAAAATATTATTCCTTTAATTTAAAAAAAAATTATTATTTTTTTCCAAATATCAATGAATAAAAATTGAAACAAATCTAAAATAGTAATAAAAAAAAACTAGTAGGATAGTACATATGTAGATAACCTATAACCGACACATATTAATTTAGATAAAATATTCCAAAATTATGAAATTGGCAATATAATAAAATGCTACCTCTGCAAAAATATGTCAATGTTTGAGATAAGGCTTCAAGAATAACTGATAATTAGCATATATTTATACATTTATTTTGTTACATTGCGAGATCTAATGATCTATGAACTTCACCTCAACCAGATAATTTTGGAATTGCGATAAACAAGGTTCAAAAAACAAATCTGCAAATTTATGAACTTGACCCAAGATTATTGATTATTTTATAATTATTTTTAATGAATTTGACTTTTAATAAGTTAACACAACGGATTTATAAAATATTTATTTTAAAAAATAACTGCATATCCGGATATTTAGAATATAATTATAATATAAATTATTACATGGTACATACATATGTATAACTTATTTAATATTTTTATTCTCATTTAAAATTAAAATGTTGATAATTCAGAAATAATTATTAAATTATAATTAGTCTTTATGATTTCAAAATGAAAAATTAAAAAAAAAGGTTTTAGTTGATAAATTGCTAAAACTTCAACGTTTCTCCAAAATATTTGTTTTTTCAAAATTATGTCATCTACATAATATTTATTGCCCATGCACGAATTTATATAATATAAATTTATATAATATAAATTCGTGCATTTATATAAATGTCATTGTTATAATGAAAAGAAATATTTGTGACTCTTGTAATAATTCAAACGCGGATTTTTTATCAATCGGTACATTTACATAATAAAATTAGTATAGTTATAGTACAACACAAAAATCATAATATTTTTATTGTACGAATTAAGATTGAAAATGTAGCTAGATTTAACTTCAATTATTATAATTGCATAAATACAATCTATTAATGTTAAAATGCTCCACGCTTACAACAAATTTTATTTAATACATTGCTCTTGAATTTGACCATCATCTACATCTTAAACACATCTTTAGATTAAACAATAAATTATTTTTTAAAGCAATTACTATGATTTATTCACAACACTGACCGGAACGCAACTATTATACAATTAAAATCAAATTCTTAAGTAAAGAAGTTGTTAAAAAGTAGTAAAAAATAATAACAATAAATTAAGCTCTTTGACACAATAGCATCAAAATTCATATTTTCTAAATTATATTAAAATGTAACACTGACACTCCTTACAATAATGAAAAAATATTATAACCACACGACGCTAATATAAATACCATTTTATAATAAAATAATAAATGATTGTTGGATTTGAATGAATGTTAACAATTGAAATTTTGTCACTAACCTGCTGCATCAACAGAAGTCGCTACGAGCGACAACGCGAGCAGGGCTGCCAACACACACATCCTATTAGGGTTTGTCCCCATTGTATCTACGCGTCAACGCGACTGAACGAATATTATAATCTGCCCTTAATTTATACGTGCCCCCGTGGTCCCTCCTTTAATCATATCAAGCATATACAGAGGTGGCGTACAAATATTTGTGACAATTTTGATCATGATAAGGACGATAAGACTTTATTCTTTTTTATCTTTAGACGAGTGGTAACCGATATGGTACATTTGAAATTCATTGTTGTCAAATTTAATTTATCATATTTATGTAGGTATTTCCGAATAAACATTAAAATTTAAATAACTTTCATGGGCATGCTATTACTTTTGACTTTTTTGTATTGATACGTATTAAATAATTTAAATTAAAGATGAAGAACAAAATAAATACCTATTTATTGATATTCGTTTTTGTTTATAAAACTGCCAACAATAAAACATTAATTGAATAAATATAATAAGCTTTTTAGATCGAATGAAAACAATTAAATTGACAATTTTTGTATACATAAATTTTTTTAAATGCATAATATATTAACAACTAACCCGCCTCTGAATCTATTCTATAATTTGCTACAAAGTCAACTATAGATTCTCTGGTATAATGATAAGTGAACTTCAATATGTTTGGAAGATTAATGCGATTTCTAAGAATTTTAAAAAGTATTTTTCTATTTCAAATTAGAAAAAAAATATTTATGAATTTTATAAGTCAGTAGTAAGAGGTCATAAAAATATTTTTTAATCAGAAATTAAGCGCATATACATCAAAAAAATTGATTATACTACCATAGATCATATCACTATAACATTTCTTAATTTATTATATAGATATGCCGTAATTATACAGCTTTTTAAGGACTTCACAAATGTTTCTCTATTGAAGATTTTCTAAACACGATATAATAAAATAATAGCAAAATTAAAATTAAGAATATGTATCTTTAAAGACATACGAATTTTTAAAACAGTCTAAGATTGACGAAGAACATAGTGGAACCTCTTTAGTACGTTTCTTTTAGCAGTTTTTTCGCCATAATGGTACGTATTTTTTTTTTTTTGGTTCCGGCAATCAAGATACCATGTTAAAATATTTCGTCAAAATGTTTTTCTCGTTAGTACGTGTTTTCCCCTCAGTCCTTTCAAAAACGTACATATTAGAGGTAAAAAATATTAATATTGCTATTAATAAGGTAATAAAGTTAGCTAAGTTAATAATGTTAATAATGGTGAGGGAGGGAGTGCAGACGACTTTAATGACATTTTATTAATATACTTATAATACATTTTTATTAAATTACAAGAAAATTATATGTATAGTATTTTTACAATTTTAACTCGCACGTATGGTCCCCAAATCTTATCGTGAACCGGGACACCCTTAGTCCCAGGCTACCAGAGCACTGTGGAAAAAATCTTCGGGGAGCTATAACTCTCTTACGACACATGTTTAAATAAAGTTTTTTATTAAAAATAATAATATGAATAAGTTTGGCAGTAATATAAATAAGTTTGCCACGCCAATTTATGAATTATCCTGAATTATTAAATTTTAGGCTTCTTTAACTTTTCTGAAATCTCTCAAGGAGTAGTGGGAAGCGATAAAAAATCGAATATAAGGTACTAAATACTAGAAAGTGTCAGCTTTAAAATGCGATGTAGAACATCAAAATCCATTCAATTTTCACAAAGATATATACTGCTGTTTAAGGAGGAATGGGAGTACTTTTGAAAACATTACCATTAATCTGAAATTTTGTAGAGTGAAAGATAACTATACCAAATGTTCACTGTCAAAATTTGAGATTGATTGTCCACACCGTTTTTGAGAAAATAATTTTTAAATATTTCTCTTTAACATGGTCTTAAATGAGAAATATTTTTGAATGATTATAATTATAGAATCTATATACTAACATTTTACGTGTTAATATTCGATCGCTCGGTGGCACGGGTTAATAATATCCAATCACTTTAAAAAATTTGTATATACATATAGATTATTTTTTTCGTACCTTTAAAACATTCAAAAATCAGTAAATTAAGGGCCATTAATCCTGAAATATTTGTGCGGTATCGTTTAAACAGTTTTATCTAATTTATTTTGAGAAATGATATTTATAATTTATGTATATTTAATTAATAATTTATTACAACGATTATTTCAATATTGATATCAAAGTATCAGTAAACAGCTACATTGTTTAATCATAATATTGATTTATTAGAAGTTAAATGGGAAGCTAACGCAGATTCAGCAATTTTTCTAAGAAATTAATAATAATAATGTTGGTGACAATTTTCTTTAAAACAATTAGGTACATAAGTTCTTAAGTAAGTATATAACGCATGTATTTATTTAAGTATATAATAATGCGAGTATATATTTAACTAATTACAATTAACAATTCATGAAAAATATATGCATACGATTAGGAAGTTCTAAAGACAAAATAAATAACTCCATAAAAAGTAGGTAAAGTCGAGAGAAACGATATTTTTTTATAAACATTTAATCTTGTCGTATAAGATTACATCTCATTTTTACCACATTTATATTATATAGCAATAATATTTGTTTTATTATTTATTTATAATTTTGTTAAAAAATACTCTAATCTATATTACAATAACACTTTACAACATACATATAGTACACGAAATAAAAACAACTACACATTAACACTCACAAACCTAACGACTATATATAAAGGTCCACTAAATTCAACCATACAAATTTATAACAATTTACCGACAAATATAAAAAACCTACCTATAGAAAAATTCAATAATATGCTAAAGAAATTCTTGTTGGATCGCTGTTTTTACACGGTCAGTGAATATCTTAAATACAGCTCAAATCAAACATAGAAAATAAAATTAATAAATAAAAAACTAAGAACTAAATAAAACATTCTTGATCATTTACATTACTAAAATTAATATTTACTTTTTTGTTGTTATGTCATTCGAATTTTCTTTATGTTATTCATATATACCTATATATTAAGTGTCATCCATTGTATTTTTTTCTATTTTTTTCTTTTTTGTGACTTATTCAATACTTTTTGTAAAGTTAAACTGAATAAAGTTTATTATTATTATTATTATTATTATAAATAATGTAAGTACATAGATTATTAGCGAATTTTCCGAAGGAAAATACAGCTATTTACTACCTATATGCTATTTTACTAAAACGACTACAAAATGCTATATACAGGGTGAGTCATATCAGGTGGCAGTGGTGTACGCAGGAGGGTGTTGGGGGGGGGGGGGTCAGACCCCCCCCATGACATCTGTGATTTTTTTAAAATAAATATTAATATTTATTTTGGAGACCTTTTTTTTAGTCATTACCAATCACTTTTCTATTCTGATAACCTTTTTTAGCACTCTTTTATTCTGATAACCTTTTTTTTAATCATTACCACTTTTCTATTCGGTTTTTCGGAGGAAGATTGGGTGACCACCCGGGGAGTCAATTTAGAAGGGGCGGCGGACGGCCACATGGAGAAAAAATTAGTTTAAATTCTAGTATAATTTGTTGTCTCTTTAAAAAACGACCATTATTAAATCAAATTCTCCAATACTATCTATTTATACTACTTATCGTATTTCTCGGTTGATCTTATGTCAAATTAACAAAGTATATTTCTTTGTATTTTGTGTCGTAAGACCTTATAAAATGCCAAACATTGGAAATATTAAAGACAATTACTAGATAAATATCTAAGGACCCACTGGCCCCAAAGACCCTGGTCTAAAAAAAATTAGATGATACTGGAAATTGATAACATGTAGTTATACTAAACCGGGTATCAAATTGGTTCTCAAAATATTAAATAAAAACAAATTCTTTGAGAGTCTGTAGCTCCCTCACGAAGAGTTTCCGGACACATGTTCATAAAAACTTTTTTGTTTGAAATATTTTTCTCAATAAACTGTTCAAATTTGTGCCACCCGATATGACTCACCCGGTACCTATATTATAATTTTTCTTGGGATAAAATGCATTTGTAAGATAACTGTCATAACTACAATATTATATAGATATAATTGGTTAACATTTGATTTAAACTCTTATACCCGGTATTATAAAGGCCAGATAACTTTTACTCTAGGAATAAAATTTACTCCTCTCTGGAGTATCTCTATTGACAAATAAATATAACAACTATATAATCTAACACCCTTTATTTTATTTTTTTAAAGCTTTACTCACTATCCCCATAGTACTTATGCCACTGATATATGTACACATACATATATAAATAAAAATATATAATAATGGTCAACAGCATCATTAGTCATAATAATAATAATAATAATTGTTAATAATATTGTATTAAACTAATTAAAATTGTCTTGAGTAATAAATATTGTTGACAACACCAAATGGTTTATAAAATTGTAAAAACGCATCTTCAGCGATATAAAATTGATAAATTGTATTACAAATACATAGTTTATATAAATAAATGTATATCGAAAGAGAAGATTTTAATTAAGGACTGACATAAAATTTTGAAGGATAGTTATTTCAAAAACATCAATGTAAAAATCATATTTCCTTTACTTGTAATTCTGAGGGGGGGGGGGGGGTGCTAATACATAGTAACCAAAATATAGTTTTTTTTTATTTTGTTCTTTTTTGCTACACGACCTTTTCCTTAAATTACGAGTATTTAATGGAACCATTCAAATGTTTTTAATATATTTTTTTTGCAATTACCAGACCGTTTTTTTTACTGATCATTGCTGGTCGGTTTCGAGAAATCAATTTATTGAATGTACCTACTGTAAATAAATAGCTGATGAAATTTTAAATTTAATTAATTTTTAGCGCAACCCACGAAGTGGAAGGAGCGCTTATATACTCGAATTTCCGCCCGTCCGTTCGTCTGTCTTCGACAGAGAGATCTCGGCCTCCCTTTTCGACGACCAAAAAAGCCCCTTATAGGGGCCATATACTTGACCGTGTCTTAAGAACTTGATAAAAAAACGTTGGTTCCGTATTAGTTGTATACAGGATATTATAAATAATAAAAGAACTATTTTATCTCAAAAAGTATCGATAAAACATCCGGTATAATTAATAACAAAATATACAATATATTCATTATTTGTATTTTCATGATTTGATCAGTTTGCGAACCTCATCAAATTTAAATCCGCCTTTGAACAAGGATTTATTTTCTAATATAAACATTACAAATCTCATCGCCAGGGCCGTCCTAAGACAAATATACGTGGTGGGCTAACAATATTCTGAGAATATTCATCGATACATAAATCAGTTATTGTATTTTAAAATTTCTTTTACTTTTTACACAGAATAGAAGTCAAAAAATCATATACTTGATTATACTCCCCAGTACCTTATTGCTGATAGTTACAATAAATTATTTATTTCACGTATAGTGAAAACTACTGAACTGATTTTAATGCGGTTTTCCTAACAAAAGACTAAAATAATCTTTTATATGCCTATTTCACACATATACGGTTTCGTTTTCGGTCGCTGCCGACAAGTGTGAAACGGTGATTCAGTTTGTATTCGGTACCTAATAGAAACCGTACAGAACCGAATACTCCCTCCACACGAACAGATTTCATCAGGTTTCTATTCGTGTGCAGGGAACAGAAATCAATCAACGCGTTCACACATACCCGGTTTAGTTTCGGTTTTAACCTGATAGCGAGTGTTATTTTTTTTAAGTTTTGTCGCGGATTTTCTAATAAAATGAGCGGTTTTCCAGATGTTGATGTGGATCGTCTTCATGCTCTTTAGCTTCGGGAAAATAGTGTAGAATGCTCCAAATTCCTGCTGTAAAGTGATGAGAGGGTGCTCGCAATGAATTCTAGTATTCCTCCTTCTTTTTTTAATTTTTTTATAGAGAAACAACATGACAACAACTTGCTTTCTCTCCGTGATAACTACTGAATTTACGGAAAAAAATAAAACCTAATATGAACCGTATGAGAACCGTGTATGTGTGAAAGGGTTTGATTCGTATTCGGCTGAAACCGAAAACGAACCGAACCGAATGGAACCGCGTATGTGTGAAACAAGGCTAAGACGTGTTTTGTTTCCATGATGTCACAGTGAGCATAAAAATGTAATTTATATAAAAACATAGTTATATAGCAATTGAATAAATAGTACAGTAAAAATAGCTTTTTTGAACACAAAAATTCCTTCATCAACGAAAATTGGTACATACATAGTTTTAACATACTTTAAGAAACCGTTGAGCGTAGTCGACTAAGGGGAGCAGTGAAAGGGGTGAAAATGTGTTTTTTCATAAATAACATCAAGATGGCTTATTTTATTGATATTTCAGATGTTTTTTGTAGCACTGCGTAAGACCTTTAATTTGTTGTTTATTTTATTCCAATACGATAAAAATTGACCGAGATACGGCCGTTACAATCTGACCTGTTTATGTGCGAAGCGTGATAACTCAATTTTTGTCCCGTTCCCGTTTATAATTCGCGCTACTATTGCACTGACTTTAAAGAATATTTATATTTTTTGTATCTAAATTAATTTCTCTTCACGTTGGTATCAGTAAAATTACAAAAACTTGAAAATTAAGAAAGATATAACGGTTTAAAGGTAAACAAAAAACACAATAATTAACATTAATTTTTGACAACCTTCGAGTTAAGATAAAACCAAATTCTATTGATGAATCCATAAGATATGGTATGGTATATGCTTTATGAAATTCCTTGGAATTTTTTTTAATTCAATTATTATTTAAATTATGAGCAATCAAAGATATATGCACATTGCACATATTTTTTCGCGTATATGAGGAAAATGTTATACATCTTAGGATATTCATAACTCAAAGAATAATTTAGAAAAAAAAAATTCCAAAGAAATTTGTGAAGAACTTATTATATCCTATAGGTTTCTCAATTGTTTTTTTTTATGTTATAATTTTTATAATGTATATTTTTTACTAGTTTTACTGTACATAGTATAATTTACGGTTTCAATATTTTATTCATTTAGTTAGGTACATAGTTAGTGGATATTAACCCGGGTATCACCGGTTCCAATGCGCTAGTTAAAGATAATGTTTTTATTATTATTTTCTCTATGAATATTTGAACCCTTAATTATTTAAGTGTATTCAAAAATAGTAGAAGCAATAAATGACTAACCCTCCAAATATCATTAAATCTATACATATTGTACAAATATTTGAACTGACACATCTTGCCTATGTTTAGTAACCCATAATGTTGACTCAAATCAATGAATATAGAAAATAAAATATCTTTGTACTTTGAGTTGAACTATTTGCCGATGACATTTACGGAAAATAAATACTAAAGGTTTGCTTTCCATTAAACTATACCCCATAATTATATGGGGTCGTTAAACAGTGGCTAACAATAAGTCATGGGCGCCGTTTACTTATTTATATTTTTTTCCAGTGATATATATTTCAAATATTTCATTGTATGATATAACTTGAGATACATAGGTTTCAATCATGATGCTCTTCATAAAATTGTTAATTTGAAGGAGATGGGGAGGGGGTTTCCCCGTTTCAGCGAGTGGGATATCTAATGAAAGCTGACAATTTAAAGAATTTAAATATGTAAATGTTTTTAATGTGCAGAGATATTTCTGATGAAAAGATATAAGAAAATAAGAAATTTCTGGCATTTTATAATAGGTAAAATTTCAAGACATTTATTGAACTGTTGGATATTTTTAAAATTAAAATATTAATGTTTACTTTTTATGTTTAAATACGGAGTAAAAACTATAAAATTAAAGTTCTTTCATTTTCAGATAGTGAAGATATTTCTGATGAAAAGATATAAGAAAATATGAAATTTCTGGCATTTTATAATAGGTAAAATTTCAAGACATTTATTGAACTGTTGGATATTTTTAAAATTAAAATATTAATGTTTACTTTTTATGTTTAAATACGGAGTAAAAACTATAAAATTAAAGTTCTTTCATTTTCAGATAGTGAAGATATTTCTGATGAAAAGATATAAGAAAATAAGACATTTCTGGCATTTTATAATAGGTAAAATTTCAAGACATTTATTGAACTGTTGGATATTTTTAAAATTAAAATATTAATGTTTACTTTTTATGTTTAAATACGGAGTAAAAACTATAAAATTAAAGTTCTTTCATTTTCAGATAGTGAAGATATTTCTGATGAAAAGATATAAGAAAATAAGACATTTCTGGCATTTTATAATAGGTAAAATTTCAAGACATTTATTGAACTGTTGGATATTTTTAAAATTAAAATATTAATGTTTACTTTTTATGTTTAAATACGGAGTAAAAACTATAAAATTAAAGTTCTTTCATTTTCAGATAGTGAAGATATTTCTGATGAAAAGATATAAGAAAATATGAAACTGGCATTTTATAATACGTAAAATTTCAAGACATTTATTGAACTGTTGGATATTTTTAAAATTAAAATATTAATGTTTACTTTTTATGTTTAAATACGGAGTAAAAACTATAAAATTAAAGTTCATTCATTTAATACTATCAATGTAATATTTTTAGAATAATTTATTACTTTTTTCTTGCTATATTTACATAATCTTTTTTCGTAAGTGCATCTTTTTTATTTTTTTATTCTATGAACTCAAATAGATAAGGATATATTTTACAAGGATTTTTATCAAAAATATTAACACAGTTCGACCAAAAACTTTAAACGTTAATGTATTTTTTAATATTAAATTTCAATATAAGATAATTGTACGTTAGAAATAAAAGTTTAGTTCCAGTTTTTGTTATGAAATTATTAAATTTTCAATCTGAATGATGTTTACCGGATTCAGACGGAATCAATAATGATAATTGACAACTAAAAAATAGGTTAGCATGTTGACTGGCATCACTGTAAACTTTTGCAGACTGCTTAGACGTAATAAACAATAATTGAACGTAATCAAATTATTGGCGGTGAATACGGAATTTTACAGAAACCAGAATGAAACGTCAAAATTTTCAGATTTTTTGATTAATATATAAAAAATTAAATTGAAAAATTAAGTATGTCATAACATAGAAAAATTAATCTAGTTTATCACTGTATTTTTTCCTAAATGATTTATTAATACTGGTCAGAGCTGAACTCAGTGGCGGATTTAGGTTCGACTGCGCTCTAGGCCCCGTCCGATATGGCGCCCCTTTTGCTTTGTAGTGATAATTATTATAATAAAACATCTAATTTACGAAAATTGAATATATTTATTATAAGCTTTATTAATTTTTATATAATAATAAATTCTTAAAAAAGCATACATAAATTTTTTATGACATCACATATCAGATTAACTTTTTTTTTCTTGCCTTAGCTTGCGCGAAAACATTAATGATATCCCCATAACCAATTTCTTGCACTAATTTCGCTTCGATAGACAACAATGCAAGTGCATTGAGTCTGTCTTGGCCTATACTTGCACGCAAATAGCTTTTCACTCTTTTTAGAGTAGAAAAGGATCTTTCTCCAGAACAATTAGTAGCTGGAATACTCAAATATATGCGTAAAGCGATGTCTACATTAGGATATACCTCGCAAAGATGACGTGAATGTAAAAAATTACATATATTTGGTGCAGAGCGCACGTCTTCATTATTTTCTAATTGTTTAATTTGAAAATGTAAATGAATGCATTCGTTACAAAACGTCTCTTCCAAATCATTCGGATACTTATTGACTAACTTATTTGCTTGATTTGTTAAGTCATTTGTATCAATTTCAGATAAATTATCAAAAAAATTTAAGTTGACGTGAAGCTGTTCATATACGTTCTTAATTACGTCTGGTCAATTGAACGCTCAAAATATCTAAAATCCGGTAGTAAATATTGGTTCGAAAATTTACCTTATTTTTATTCAAAACTAAAAAAAATTAAGGTATTTTGGGGCGCCCAATAGTTAGTGAGTTTAATCTGACTCTAAAAAATAAATATGAAGAATTAATATTTTATACCTTAACCGTGAAAACATAAATATTTTTGGTATTAAAATACAAGCGAGTTAGTTTTTTTATTACCTATATATTAGTAATATGAAAACAATTCAGTTTTAGAAATATAAATATGGTATGCTTAAAAAACATTTTTCTAAAAAATTTTTGTTAAATAATTTAATAATTACTTATTTTTGTTTAATACTTATTTATTTTAAATACTTTACATATCAAAACTAAATTAACTTGATTTTTAAATTTCAATCGTTCTTTAAATTATGCAGCCTCTAATATTTTGGCGCCCCTAAAATGCTGGCGCCCTAGGCCCGGGCCTCACGGGCCTAATGGCAAATCCAACACTGGCTGAACTTAATTCTACGGCAATTCAAATAGCATGTTCAGCCTTAATCCTTTTAGTTCCTGAAAGGCTAAATTATAATTTAAACTGGTAATACATTAAAAATGTATTCCTTAATCGAACGGAAAAAAGTTTTGTTTATCACTAACAATACGAATATAATTAATTAAAATAAGTATCTTCTAAAAAAAATGAATAAATTAACAATGATGGTATAGTTTTGCTCCCAAGGTTTCACATTTAAGAACAAAGTGATTCCTATAAATATTTGTTGCTATGTAGATTATCTGTACGGTAATGCATTTGTTAATATATTATTTACATTACAGAATATATTATGAATAATATTTTTTCTAGAGTAGAGATAAACTATGGCCTGTACGTTCTTATAATTCAATTTGTGAATCGAAAATTGAATGTGATTTAAAATGACAAGTTGACATCGGGTAGCAGGTACACATTAAGATTTATTTGTTTCGGTGCTTTATTAGTTATTATAATGTATTAGTACTTTTAAATAAATAGGTAGAATTTTGATTCGAGTGCAGTGAACTACGTACAAAAATTAGTACTGCTATTTCTGCAAAATAATGTCCATTTAATAAATTTCAGTAATCGGCTTTTTGAGATTAACCTTAATGCCTGCCTTTAAAAAGTCGATATGATTCTAAAAGCATAGAATTACGTCAAAATACTCGACAAAAAAATGTATGCAATATTTTCCAAAAAATGTTAAATTCAAAGTTTTAACGTTTCAATCTTCTTTTTCGATTTTTCTCGAAGATTTTTTCATTGGCTTAATAATTAAACTTTTTACCAAGTATAAATACACTCACGGAAAAAATAAAGGACCACATGAAAAAAAATTAAAAAAGCGTTTTGAAACAGAAATTTTCTTAAAAAATGGTTATCTTGAAATTTGAAAAAAAGTTAACATCCCCGTGGACAACTTTGAAAATTGCAAAAAAATCTAAATTTTTTATTTTTTATTCGACCGCGCTTCGCGCTCAAAAAAAGGTTTAATAACACAAATATACTCCTGAATTTGAAAAGAAGATCAAATTTCCTTCAATTTTCACACTCTATAAGTAAAAAGGATCAATTTCTTCGATAAAATCAAGTAACCCTTTTCATTTTTCACGACAGCCTAAAATAAGTATACGATATGTTTTTAACATAGGTTTCAAAAGGATAATTGCAGTTAAACATTATGACACTATCACCGCACGTTAGCTTCCTAGAAATTTAACATCATCTATTGTGTTCAAAGTGGCGCTTAATATATTATTATAGCTTATAGTGTACCGCAACCGCGTAAGTCGATACTCTTTTTCAATAGAGGAGGGAATACTTGATAATTTAAATATTAATTGTTTAGTAATATTTGATGGACGGGGAGAAAGTCATATCAGGTGGAACAAACTTGAACAGTGTTTTGAGAAAAATATTTTAAGAAAAAAAGTTCATATAAACATGTGTCCGGAAATTCTTCGTTAGGGAGCTGCAGATCCCCAAAGATTTAACCTAAAATTAGTTTTTTATTTAATATTTTGAGAATTTAAACGATTATTGACCTGAAACAGAAAGATCGAGTGAAATTTTAGAAATCTGAGAACATTTTTTTTAAATACGATCGCAAAACTTCTCGTATCTTCGATAATAAAACTACTCATAACAAAGATATAACACTTTTTATTCATTATTTAATAAAAATCACAATTGCCATGGAAAACTAAAATACGTCAGTTAAAACTAGAACATTCACTCGAGTGCAATATTAAATTCAAGTCAAGTAAGCTTTGGAAAAAAGAATGGTTGATGTTTGAAATTTTTATATTTGTTAAAATTCGTTGCTTATTTTGTTAATGTAAAATATAACAGCAATGCTGGTTTTAGGGAAGGGAACCTGGTAACCGCCCTGGATGCCAGTTCAGAAGGGGCGACAGATGGCCACATGGAGAAAAAACTTACATTCTAGTAGAATTTTAGACCACATCCCTGGTCTAAAAAATCATTAGTTGATACTGGAAATTGATAACATGTGTTGATACTAAACTGGATATCGAATTTAATTAATGTATCACAATGGGATCTCAAAATATTAAATAAAAAATCATTTTAGACAAAATCTTGAGAGTCTATAGTTTCCTCACGAAGAGTTTCCGGTCACATATTCATAAGAACTTTTTTGCTTGAAATATTTTTCTCAATCAACTACCAACTGTTCAAGTTTGTTCCACCTGATATGACTCACCCTGTATAAATCGAAAAAATATTTTTTTTTGTTATACATAATTTATAAATTAGGTACCTACTAAGTATATAGTTTAGTATTTTTTTTTCTTAGAAATGGTCACTATCAAGATAATCACAAAAAATAGCTTAGAACTATAATTTCGAGGTGATTATTTTATTATCCATTTAGTACGGTTCCAGAGAAGTAATAAGTAATAATATAATCAGTAACGCGCGGCTACAAGGTCCAAGGAAAAATGGTATTGCAAATTTTGCATTACCTTATAGTACAAATCGAGATAATTTAATTTCAAATGAAAAATTGAAAATTATGCATTTGTATAGAGTATAGAGTATAGATAATAGTTTGTAAAACACACACAGACACAGAACAAAAAACTGGCAAGTGCGTGTTGGGCACGCACTTGATAGGGTTCCGTAGTCATTCTCACTAAGATTTATAAAAGTGAGGTTTAAAAATTTTGAAAAGCAAATATATCGTGACTGAAGTGTTGAAATCAAAAAGTTATTCGACATTTTTTATTGCATTTTAGGAGACCTATCAAATGACACCACATTCATTGGGGTAAGTGGGAAAAAATGTGAGTTCACTTTTCAGTCTATGAAACCCCGTTTCAAAATATTTTTGACAATATTCGTTATAATTTTCAGTAAAAGTACTAATTAAAAGCTACATTCTGGATTTTTTTCAGATTTTTTGACTTGATGGTTTAGAAAATAGAGTGGGGGACGCTTTTATAATGACTTTGGAGAGCAAATACACCGTGATTGAAGGGTTAAAATCAAAAAGTTCTGTTACATTTTTTGTTGCATTTTAGGAGACCTTTCTAACGACACCCCGCATTTAATTTTATGAAAGGGGGTTCTAAAAATTTTTTTTTTATCATTTCTGTTTTTTGGTCATCAATCTACGACCGTATACCAAATATCATCTTACCTATATCTTATTATGTCAAAATTTTTACAAGACGGACAGACGGACGGACATGGAGAAACTATAAGACCTATTTCACACATATACGGTTTCATTCGGTTCGGTTCGTTTTCGGTCGCTGCCGACAAATGTGAAACGGTGATTCAGTTTGTATTCGGTACCTAATAGAAACCGTACAGAACCGAATACTCCCTCCACACGAACAGATTTCATCAGGTTTCTATTCGTGTGCAGGGAACAGAAAGCAATCAACGCGTTCACACATACACGGTTTAGTTTCGGTTTTAACCTGATAGCGAGTGTTATTTTTTTTAAGTTTTGTCGCGGATTTTCTAATAAAATGAGCGGTTTTCCAGATGTTGATGTGGATATCGTCTTCATGTTCTTTAGCTTCGGGAAAATAGTGTAGAATGCTCCAAATTCCTGCTGTAAAGTGATGAGAGGGTGCTCGCAATGAATTCTAGTATTCCTCCTTCGTTTTTTAATTTTTTTATAGAGAAACAACATGGCAACAACTTGCTTTCTCTCCATGATAACTACTGAGTTTATGGAAAAAATAAAACCTAATATGAACCGTATGAGGACCGTGTATGTGTGAAAGGGTTTGATTCGTTTTCGGCTGAAACCGAAAACGAACCGAACCGAACGGAACCGCGTATGTGTGAAACAAGGCTAAGGGTTCCTAGTTTTCTACGGTACCCTAAAAAGTGTGTCTTGACTCTTGACCTGAAACTAAAAAATGAAGTGAAATTTTTTTTCTTTGAAAAGCTTCTCGTAACTTCGATATGACGAGGAAGCAATAAATAAAATTCAATAAGAATATTTTTTTAGAAAATAATTCATATGAAATCGAAACTTTTCTCGGTCTCGATCAGGACGAGATCGAAACGAGACTTCAGTTACAATAACCGAGACAAGTGTCTGTTACTTCCGATATAATCGGAAGTAGTCAAAATCAACTGGAAACTCCAACGCAATAATCGCTCAAGTATACCTAAACGGTTGATAGTATTTAAATAACTACTTTTCTCGATTCTCATTAAGCCTAGACACAATTACTGTGGCAGTAATTTTCCAATTTAGCACCCTTGTTTTTAAATTGTCATATCGCAGGAAGTAGCATGTAAGTAGCTGTGTCTTTGTTCACTGTATTTAACAGTTGTATTGCTCTTTTCACCTTAAACTTGACTCGAAGTGCCCTGATTATTTAAGAAACCAGATTGAAATTGTTATCTTTTTGTGCTATATGCGTAACTTAAGTTGGATTCTTAAATGTTAACACTGAATTAAATTGATTTCTAACATATTTTTGCTATAATAATTTATATTAAATTGGATTACAAATCTGAAAAAATAACTAAAGTAGTAACCGGCTATAACGAATTCGGTTAATACGACGTATCGGCTTTAACGACTCAAATTAAAAGTCCAACTGAATCTCATACGATTTCATTTTACCGGTTATTTTTACGGCTATCCGTTTTTTACGACCTAAATAACCGGTTCTACTGTACAGTAAAAACCGGTTGTCACCGGTTAATATGACGTATCGGTTTTAACGACTCAAAATAAAAGTCTAATTGAATCTCATATAATTGCAATTTTACCGGTTATTACGACTATCCGTTTTTTACGACCTAAATGACCGGTCCCTTCGATGTCGTTATAACCCGTCTCTACTGTATATTTACTATAAAAGGTTTTTAGAGTCATAGGTAGCAGTGGCGCGTTATAATAGAATAATAATAAATAAATATTCGGGGCCCTCAAATATCGGTTTTGCTTTGAAGAGCAAAAAAGGTATTCACCAAAATCATGTAACAAGAAAAAAATATATATTTTTCCTCAAATGTTAAGTATATTTAGTATACGTGGATAGCGCCGGGCACTCGCACTGTGATGAGAAAACATAATATATCTGTTCCGCACATTAATATGATCCGTAATAATTATATACTTTTTATTTTTTATGGATCTTGGCTTCTGGGTGTAAACCGCGTTGTTTTAATCGTGTTATCGGCCAACGTTTCGTCACACAATGCAATTGAGGGCTTCAGGGCTCTTCTAAAAGAATGTCCACTGTAATATTTATGGACGCGGTTTACACCCAGAAGCCAAGACCATATCAAAATCACCTCGGAAGCCTCAAGACTTCTATTTAATTGTTGCCCACATTTTATATAAAAAAAAACATCCGCAGTGACTTAAATATTAAAGTTAGTTAAATGGTCTCACGGAATTTTATGTAAAACTAAATAAATATTCCGTGCATAATTTTGATGTATATTTTATAGTTTAGGCCAGAGTCCAGGTTAAATGGTCCGCACGATCATTTTAAAATTTTGGACCCCCCTCCCATAAAATGAAGTGTTTTAAAAAAAAAATTCACCTACCCCATTGAGTGGAGTGTCGTTAGAAAGGTCTCCTAAAATGCAATAAAAAATGTATCAGAACCTTTTGATTTTAACCCTTCAATCAAGATGTATTTTCTCTCCAAACTCACTAAAAAAACGTCCCACCCCCCTCTATTTTCAAAACTATCAATTCAAAAAATCTGAAAAAATTCCAGAATGTAGCTTTTAATTAGTACTTTCACTGAAAATTATAACGAATAATGTCAAAAATATTTTGGACCCCCCTTTCATAGACTGAAAAGTGAACTCACATTTTTTTCCCACTTACCCCAATGAATGGGGTGTCATTTGATAGGTATCCTAAAGTGTAATAAAAAATGTCAAATGACTTTTTGATTTTAACCCTTCAATCACGAAAATTTTGAAATAACTATTTTTTTATAAATCGTAGTGAGAATGACTACGGAACCCTATCATGTACGTGCCCAACACGCACTTGCCCGTTTTATTGTTTAATTTGCGCAGCTAATTTATTAACTGCTCAGCTATTTTGAATGATAGCGTGCGATTCCAAAGAGCATATGTTGATGCAGGTTTCACCAAAATCGGTCTAAAAGTTTGTCGGATTTTTTTAAGCCTATACTTATCAAGATATGGGTAATGAAACATAATATGAAATAATAGTTTCGGGCCCCTTATAGCTTGCGTCATTTTTGAAAATATATGTAAATAAGAGTAGTTTCTACTGAATAGATTAAATCTACTTTAAAAAACTTACTTCGCATTTTAAAATAAGTTGAAATCTTTAGAGCCATTCTTTATATTTAATAATTATATCCTTTATTAACGCATGACCTAAGTATGTGACCTCTGTGTAGCTCATCGATAATAAAATTTTGTTTATTTTGCAAAAATTAGATAATTAGATATTTTGTTAAAAATTTTATTTAATAGATAATTATATTAAGTAAAAAAAAATTATAAAAAATTATATAATGAATGTCAATAACCGATTTATTTTTCCAATAGTTAATGGAAAATTATAGCAATGTTTCTAAATATTTATAAAAAAGATTAATTATGACAATGATAAAATGTATGGAAGATTTTTACCATCATTTAAGTCATATGAGTCACTTGTGACTCTGATGATGGCTTCCAAAATTTGAAACACCTATTAAATTATTTTTATGTATGGAAGGGGATTTAATTTCATTAAACATATCTTATACTTATTATACAGTTATTATTTATACAACAATCGAATAAAATATTATAATTACCTATAAATTCTTTCAAATGCTTATTATTAATTTAATAATAATAAACTTTTTATACCTAATCTGTTTATAAAAAAATTATGTATACATTAATTTGTTTATATTTTATATAAAAATAAAAAGTTGCTATAAAAAATTATCAATAAAAAAAAGTTTATTATTAATTACAACCTGTGATAACTTCTTTTTTTATAAGTTTATTTTTAACAAATTTGCTATCTCTAATTGACAATAAAAAAATACAAATGAATCAAAATTTTTGTATACATAGTAACAATTTAACAGGATTCATTTTTAAAATATTATTTATCATTTTCAAATAATTTTTTGCATTAACGTTTTATAAATTCGTTAAAATAAAAATTATATTTAATCGTAGTGTAATAAATACTATAACTTTACGAGTAAGTAAAAATATTTCAAAAATATCCTCTAAATTTGCTTTTTTAAGCCTTATTTCAAATACATTATTTACTCCAACGATATATTATTTAACCCTATAATCAAATACTTTTTAATTTAATTATACGTTACATACATTACATAAGTAATTCCTTCCTTTCTTTCAAGCAAATTGACTTTATTAAAATTATAAATATTCTATAGGGGGGAGTGGGCTATAGCTTGTCATTAAAATTGTTAACGACTTAATATCTTAATATTAAAAATGTTTATATGTATAATTAAACATTTGTATTTAATCTGAAATAGTTATTTAAATATTTGGTTGTTCGGAGAGTTCGTAAGGATTTTAAAAGTGAATTTTAATTACATTTATTCAGTAACCTTTTGCTATCGTTTAGGTAAATATTAAGTAACACACATTTCTGTTAATAAGAACTGTAATTCTTGCCTTTAACCTTTTACAAACAGCACGTGGAATACAATATCTGCACAGCCAACCAAGCTCTCTTTGTAATACATATAACATACATAACAGTACGTAAGCCGATCACAATAAACACGTGTCAAAACGAATATGTACGACAGCTGTGACGAAAGGGTTAACTAAATAATGTGATATAAAGAATATATAAAAATATACTAGTAGTGACGTTAATTATAATAAATAAAAACAACTAGATTGTCTAAACGTCAAAAATTTAATAAGAAAAAAATATCGTAAGCTTTCGATTCACAGAATCATCTTCAGGCTATTAATAAGGAATAATATTTATTTATTTAACTAAATAAATATTGTTGAGATAATGACATCTTTCTCACATTATTTCTTATTAATAGCCTAAAGCTTGTGATATTTTTTTCTCATAAAATTTTTACAACGTAATCTTTCATTAAACATGAGACATCTATGTGACTTTCAAACCATCTCTTGAAGATACCTATAAACTGTTTGAACAATTTGATATATTGGTGTTAAATAAAAATAAATGAATGGTAATTAATAAAATGACTTTTTTAATACATAAAATATATTTACATAGTACGACATATAATAAAATATTTTAATATTATTACGCAAGTGTTAAAAAAAATAAGCAACATATATGATATTAAAAAATCAACTTAAAAAAAATCGATAATAGTAATAATAATATAGAGAAATACAAATAAACTATGAATATAATTATAAAATGTTTAAATATACTAGAAATACATAATATTTTGACTATTAATATCAGAGTAAAATATACAAGAAAATATATAAAATCTTACAAATTCATATTGCAATTATTAGGAAATATAATAATTATCACGTATAATTTTTTTTAGTACCAACTGAATCACAAAAACGAAAATAAAAACTACATCAGTCAATTCCTTCATTTAGTAAAACATTTTTTATCATTAATTTGTTTAATATGTGTTGTAAAATCAAAAGAACAGTATTTCTCACATAGTTTTGTCTTAAAAATATTTAATTATGTTATTTCAATTATAATTATTTAACTCAATACAACAAAAATCAGTTTTTTGAAAATACACATTTTTTTTAAATTTTATAAAAATTACGTGAAAACAGATGAATGTAAGTCAACACTTTTTACCAGATAAATGACTTAACACCCACTGAAAAGGCAAATAATATGATCGAGGTTTGTCAGATTTCACACAATATCCATCTACCATGTATTTGTATTGGTGGTACACTCATCTCGCGATTTAACGACCTTCGATTTAACGATTGCTTGATTTAGAGATGGGCCAAACGCGCGATTTAGTGACCTTCCCCTATCCCCACCATAATACCACCGACTGCTATATTTCCATAGACTTATAGAATGGACTCAGCAATAGCCTCATCAAATTGTGCACTCTCTTTAAAGAGACAAAGCGAATATGTAGCCATTACCTATCTCTCTTTTCTGTAGGTCTGTAATGACTACAAACTTGTGCTGTGACCAATTAGAATTCTAGAAAGATACAGATATTGGCTACATATTCGCTTTGTCTCTGTCACACTTCTTCTGTCCATTCCATAAGTCTATGTATATTTATGTGCGAAATTTAATTAAAAAAAAAACGTTCAAGTCGGCATGGTTATGGGGGTCCCTCTCAAGCGGTTGAATTACCAACAATGTCGTTAAATCGAGTGATGAGTGTATATCAAGTGCTCCCTCCACATATCTACATACACTAAGGTACTATTATCCCGTTTGTTTCTTACAAATAATATGACAATATTTAGCGATCATCACATAGTTATCAGTGAACTGCAGAAAACGATATTTTTAATAAGAAATACTATTTTAAATTTTAAGACGAAGGTAAATTCACTATATAAGTTGGTTATAAAAACACAATCTTTTCAATTTATTTTGAATTTTTTAAAAAACACAAACCAATATAATTAATTTTTAACTTAAAAATTTAATTTGATAGAAAATATAATCACAATATATTTTTTTTTATTAATATTGCACACGTTACAGCCAAAAAAATAGGTACTTCTGTTTTAATTTATACTAAAGATAATGAGGTCATGATAAAGGAATGTTTTAATAGTACAAGTACTTTACATAAAAAACGAATATTTTAAAAGATAAATAAAAATTATTATTATATTTTTTAAATTGTTAGTTTAAAAGTTTATAGTTAAAAAAAACATTATAATATTAAGTAATTTAAAATAATGAAACCTCCCAAAACTTATACATTCAAGACCGACAAACCTCTCCAAATGTATATTTTACTTTATAAAAACTCATTCCGTACATAAATAAAGTAAAGCATTGAAACTGGAACTATTTTTACTTGAGTCAAACCCGAAGTATGTTTGTATTTTATTTATTTGAATTTATTTGACATTTACAGAATAAATAACCTCTAGGCAGTGTTACATAGTGAAGAAAGAGATGGAAGGGAATATATACGTTTTGGAAGGTAAATTTTACACATTTGAAGAAAATCATATATTTTGGGAAGTTTCACTGAAATTAATTATATACTTTCTAATAAATTAAAAACTTGCATTTAACTTACTGTATTAACAGATGCATTTATTTATTAACAAGATAAAATGACTTATTAAAATAAATAAATATCCAAATAGAAAATATTTTGTTTAAAATTGCACTCGTATCACATTACTATAAATTCTCTTTTTTATAAACCAACTTATATAATAATTCCTCTTTACAACACATTACATAATATCTTATTTAAAACCAGTGTAAATGGTGTATTAAATAATATCAAAATTTCTACACTGGTGTGCAAAAGACAAACTATATTTTAACATTTCTCATTTCTAGGCACTGCTATTTCCAAAACCGATAAAAAAATATCATTACTATTACCGAATTATAAATTTAAAATGTGAAATATCAGTTCTAGTACAATAGCAGTTTCACCAAGATTGTTTGAGGTTATGTTATGTAGTACAGGAATTAATTCATTATCTAACGAATTCATGTAGATTGGAGCTAGCTTAGTTCCGTTACTACCCGCTTCATATGAAACCTGTAACATAATTACACGTTATACAGTATTTGTAACTATGATTCGAAGCCATAAATCATCTAAAACGGCATTCAATCTGAATAGAAATTTTTATCAAATCTTAAATAGTGTTTCCATGTTAAATTGCAAAAATAACTAATTTTAACAATGATTATTTCATGTTTTAATTAAAAAGTCAATATTTTTTTAAATTACCTACAAATTCATGATCAGTATTAAGAAAAATACTACAATAAGGAAATTATATTAAATTCATGGTATTACGTTGCAAAATATTTGGTAAATATATAAAGGAATCTACTTACACTTTCACTGTGAAGCGTAGCACGAATTGCGATTTTGTAGAAATTATTTGTTGCAAGTAAATCTAAAAACTTTACTAATGCCTGACAAGTTGCTTTAGAAATATTTTCAGACAATTTTGATATATCTACTGGATCCTGTACTTTGGTATTTTCTTCTCCGCTCTGAACAAGAAAAACAAATATGAGAAAAAAAATCAAACCAAAATAAACACAATAAAAATTAATGAAAAAGTCTATTATTCACCCATAATTTTATAGTAAAAAAATAAATTTTACCTGTATTATAAACACTTCTGTCCACCGTATAAATTTACTAGAGCCAAAATGATCAGCTCCGTTATGTACCCTGATAGATGGTATTCCATCCATTGGTCGACTGTCAATAGGAGATTTCACACTAAAACAAAGAAAACAATAATATAATTCATTGTTCGTATTCCTTTAACTTCATGGTTTGTATATTTAAAACAACAATCAAAATTACAATTCATTGTTGAAACATTTGAGAACAATAAGAAGAAATCATTGTTTGATTTTTTAACAACAATCAAAATTATAGTTCATTGTTACTTTAACCCTAGACGGGTAGACGATCGTAATAATAAAGACTACATCTACACAACGCACTCTACAGGGAAATCAAGACGGGTTGGGGAGCCGAGCGGGAAGGTATGCCTTGTTTAATAGTTCGACTTCAACCTCTGCCAAGGACAAGTGTCAGTGTTTGCTATTTTTCTAGAGGGATCCATAGATCGGTAAATCACATCGTATCTTTCACGAAGGTCTACTCTCTTATGTAAACATTAGTCGTAATATATACGTAAAAGGATATATTGTGAATGTGAAAAAGATCTCAATGCTTGATCCAATGATACTGTTTTTCGTTTGTCGATTCGCTGTAAACTTATATTACTAAGCTTATATTTTAATCTCATATTTCTGTATTTTTTCAAATACATAAATCAAAAGATTTTAAAAGCAAAACTTTTTTTGCTATAAATTTATTAGAAAATCAAAAATTATATAGTACTAGTCTATTTTACGAACGTCTACTCTTGCCCGCCTAAGTTCAACATCTACCCGTCTAGGGTTAACAAGAAAAAAACAATGAGTGTGTACTTATGTACACGCGTTAGAAGTTATACTTCTTTGGGATGACTGAAAAACAACTACGAATAATCTTAATAACAATAATCTGCCGTTTGCTTTAAATATAATTAAAAATTTAATTTAATTATAATATTTAATTAATATAGGCAATACTCTTTACAGTTGTGTTATTTAAGTAAAAATCTTTATTGCTAATTTTGTCAATACGCTATAATTTTTTTGATATAGGCAATACTCTTTACAGTTGTGTTATTTATTCATTTTTTTTTAGTCCCGGGCCAGATATTTCACCGCATAAAATTTCGTTACATTACTAATTTCATTTCCGTTACATTACTGATTTCATTTCCGTTACATTACTCAATTTTTACCCTCAACGTCCCTAAAGAAGTATAACTTCAAAAATAAATTTAATTGTTGAAAACATTTAACAAAAATAAAAAATATTGTTCACAATGGAAATATTTTACAAAAATAAAAAGATATCAACAATCAAAAATATAAATGATTGTTGAAACTTAACAATTACTTACTTTAAGTTAAAGTTGACATCATTGTCTGTCCACTCAATGTCAACTGTTTCATCTGACGTCGCGCTATCGACACATCCACAACTGATCTGGAAAGGTAGCATCGACCGCAAAGCCTCTCTTAACCGTACCATCTGTTCTGGTAAAATTTGTACCATAAGTCCATCTTCGATAATACTTGATTTAGCTGTGAGACCGCTTGTAGTTTTTAATGCTCCATTTAAAATAATAAAACTGGCACCAGTCACTGTAATGAAAATTTTTAACAATTTTATAATAATCAAAATTTTACTTGCAAATTATATTTAAACTTACCTTTTCGAGGTTTATTCTGTATATTAATAGCTTGCGTAGAATACGTTCCAGTATTTGTATCTTGTATACAAACCAAGTGGCTATCGGCAATGCTACTAAAATTTCCAGCAAACGCAAGAATATGTTCACTCGTTATATTATTTAAAGCTCGCATCACCTACAAAAAACAGATGTAGATAGATTTCAGGTAATGTATTTATTATTAAAAAAACAACATACCTGATCGTAACGGTTTTTAGGTATTTGTACAGTTGTCTGCCGTTCTTCCATGTGAATGACTAATCCACGTACGCTAGGTAAAGTGTATGAAAAATTGCGGAAATCCTTTAACAACAAATATCAATTAATAATCTAATTTTTCACAAAAAAATTATATAATCATACTTACAGCAAGTAAATTAATAATAGTTTGCCTTATTTCCACGAACAACGCTTCCCTTTCACGTGTAGATATTATCGGACATGGATAATATCGGTAAGAAGCTCCAAGTCGTAAAAGTAATCTGAGCGGGAAAATCTTTACCCAAGGTGTTTCCCACCTGAAAAAGCGTAATTGTAAAGAAAATGTGTAACTTATTTGAAAATTACTACAAATACCTGTGTATTAAAATTCCTATTAAATAAGGAGCACTTGGTAAAATAATGTTTTGTAAGCATTGATACGTTGGTCGGATGTATAAAAATCCAGCATGATTTTTAGATCCGAGGAAGTTTGGAGTATTTTGTAAAGAGAAACCCATCTCTGTTATTGTATTGCCTAGAAAATAATTATTACGTTTATTTTCTTTAGTATTAAAGAGTTCAAATTAGATTTTCACCTTTTGATGCATCGTTATAAATATTATTCAAATGTAAAAAAATATCCTTAGGAACTCTAGTTTCATTTTCAGCTACTTCCAGAAGGATTATTATCTCATCCTGACCAACAGAACTAAGTCCTTGCGTAGAAAAACACCACACTTTTTTATTTACACAACATTCCACTGAAAATATTAAAAAAAAAAACATTAAAATATAATTATATTGAAGATGTACTTTTTTATACTTACAATCAACAATTTTCAACTGAACATTAAAATTCCTCTGTATAGCAAAAACTAAAGACTCTTTATGCAAAGTTTCGATTGTTTTTTCATTATTGGAACAGTCTTGATATGTAATCTCTGTAAATGTTACAATGAAATTAAAACAATGTAAAATAAAGCAATGTAATATATAAACCTAACCTGCTTTTAGTACAATCACAGTTGGAGGTAACGCATTATCTTCTGACGGAACATAACATAAAGTTTTTGCATCGATATGTGGTAAACCTCGGCTTAATTTATTAGCTATGCCTATGATAAAATAGTAATACAAGTTAAATTTAGCATACCTGTGGATTGTTAAAAATATAAATTACGAGTAATATTAAGATATTTGTGACTTTTGTACATTTAAAAAATTGTAACTACATACCGGGTGGAGTTGTAACTCTTTTTGTTTGTCTTCTGATTGGTTTTGAGTCCCAATTATTGTCTAATTCTGTAAGATCACATCCCGGCTTGATACCATCTGAAAACATCACCGTTTTTTCTGTTCGAGATTTCGTTGAGCCTAAAATATATTTTAAAGCACGAAAAAAAATTATCAAGATCAAATATTACACCCAGAAACTCATAAAAACAACGTACCATGTCTTTTTAATACTCCCACAGGTACCATAACACTGGGAGGTGTGCTCGGACCTTGATTTTCAACTTGCTGCAATGGCGGAACTGTAGAACAATATTCCATTGGATTATTAGGATTCGGTTGACTACCGCCGCGGGCTCTTGAATGTGCGGGTGAATTTGTAGCTGAATCACTGGACGCACTATCTTGCTGAGTGTTATTACTATTTACATCTGAAACAATTTCATTAGTTTTATATGTATTGTACTAACAAGGGAACCTTTTCAAGTCGAAAATTCGTATCAAGTTTAAACTTTGTACATAGAGGCTAGAGGTCAAGGTAAGTAAGAAAAAAATTATCATAGCTGCAGTAAAACGGTTTAAGGGGGTGAAACACCCCTATGAAAATGTGCAAAATAATCATATTTTTTCCAAATAACTCTAAAACTAATGAAAATTTTAAAAAATCTATAATATGAAATTTTCATGATTTTTTATGCTCTTTCGAATGGCGATAGTCAAAATTCGAAAAAATTAAACCTATGAAATGTGGGTGGGAGGTGGGTATTTTTTCGAATTTTGACTATCGTCATTCAAAAGAGCATAAAAAATCATGAAAATTTTGTATTGTAGATTTTTTTTTATTTTCAATAGTTTCAGAGTTATTTGAAAAAATATGATTATTTTGCACATTTTGATAAGGATGTTTCACCCATTTTACCGCTTTACCGTAGCTATGATAATTTTTTTCTTACTTACCTTGACCTCCTCTAACTATATACAAAGTTTAAACTCGATACGAATTTTCGACTTGAAAAGGTTCCCTTGTAAGGAATAATTCAAATAAACAGTTATATAAGAAACTGTAGTGTATGAATAAATATTTTCTTTACCTTTATTTAAAATACTGTAGCACTGTTGACAAACCCTTGCCTCAGTGTTATCTAAATATGATAATTTTAATTTCATATTACAACACTTTGAACATAACACCTGTAAAACAAAAATTCAATTATTTATAATAAAAACATAATAATAAAAAAATGAGTGTGTACTTATGTAAACGCGTTAGAAGTTATACTTCTTTGGCGTGATTGAAAAAGACTACGAATAATCTCAATTTTAACTTGATTAAATGAATAAAATAATGCAATGCATATAAATTTATAAAGAACACTAATATTTTTTTTAATAATTCGTAACATTATTTCACTATACTATTTAATCAAATTAAAATTGAATTGTATATTATTTCAAAGTCCATAATATTTATAAATCATGAAATTTGAATATTATGATGTAATAATCAATCAATCAGATCAGAAGGCTAAATTTCATTTAGTGCTAGATGGCAGCACCAATATTAAATTGAGTTTAAAGAAATAGTTATTTTTTATATAGGCAATACCCTTTACAGTTGTGTTATTTAAGTAAAAGACACAATTTCTACAGTTTTGTTGATACCCATGCGTAACGCTTCGTTACATTTTCGTTACATAGCTTTTCATTTCCGTTACATTGCTAAATTTTTACCCTCAAATGCCTAAAGAAGTATAACTTCAAAAATAATTAACTCACCATCCCACAAGCTCTACAATGATGTCTTCTTTTGATAACAGTAAATTTAAACCCGCAGTGCATGCATATGCTTGTTTCTGAATCAGGAATCCAGAATGGTGGCCTTTTGCCTAACATATTATAATTATCCATCCCTGTTTGAGATTGCGGTATCTGATCATCGAGGATAGAATCATTGATTGAGGAAACTTCGGATGGGCTCGGTGAAAAATCTGTTGGATTAACGTCTGATAAAGTTTCATTTGTAGGTTCGGTTTTATTGCTTTCTTCAGTTTGGTTGCTTGCTTCATCTACTTCTTTACTCGTTTCATCGATTTTATTGTCATTGTATTGTTGCTCGGATATATTGATTTTATGCATGGGTGTTTGGCCGGGAGGTGCTATTGTAATTTTTAATAATAATAAAATTAATTAATACCTATTAAAATTATTAAATCAACCAAAACAATATATTTATCAGTGTATTCCAAAAAATAGCTCTCCTTTTGTGACACCTTTAACAACTGAGTTATTATAGGTATTCCTTACAGAATTTTTTTTAGGTCATAATAAAAATTTTTCAATGAGAGCTTTTTTAAACACCTAATATTTATATTATATATTATACAGGGTGACCAGTATTTCTCTGGAACAAATTTCCCTGACTTTTCCCGGGTTTCCAGGAGAATTTTTACCGTTTTTCCCCGTTTTTTATTTAAGATTTAGATAAAAAACTTAAAAAAGGTTGCATGTTTAAATTTTAATAGACAACTGTTTAAATATTTGCGAGAATTTGTGTGGTTTTTGCATTTTTATAAAAAATTCCCTGACTTCTAACCAAATTCCCTGACTTTTCCCCGACATTTTCCTGTATAGCAAAATTTCCTGACTTTTCCCGGTTTTCCAGAAACTGGCCACCCTGATTATATCTACTTTAAAATACATAATTATAAAATAATACCAAATGAAAACAAAATTATAAAAAAATTTAATTAATTTTTATTTAGATATCATTTCATTTCACAAAAAGTTTGCATTATTTAATTTCCATTAAACCAGTGGAATTTCTTTTATTCAAATATTTTTTCATTCCTGCTATCAAAGAAGAGATTTATTTTTCGTACTTAAATAATACTGACAATTTAAATTCACTTACCAATTTCCACTGTATTATCTGAACTTGTAGAAACCAAATCTAATGAATTTGGCCGGCATAACATCGCCTGTTTATTTTGGGAACATTCTTGCGATGCACTACTTTCACTTATTTCCTCTTTTGGAACATCAATTTCAGTTTTGTCATTCACATCTATTTCATTAGATGGCACCACTTGTTCTTGTTCTTGTATTTTTACATCACTTTCAATTATTTCATTTAGCTCAACTGTTTTTTCTTCTATATCCTCTTTGGTAGTTTCAGTAATTTCAATTTCAGATACAATTCCATCTTCACCAAATTCTTGTTTCATTTCTAATGTTTCTACTGTGTCATTACAAACGTTTTCTAAAACTGTTTCTGAATTTTCATTGTGATTACTTTTATCTATATTTTCATTATCAATCTGTTCATTATTTAGATTATCTTCAATGTTTTCAACGTTATCTTCATTTGTTTCAATCTTTGTGTTTGTGATAGGTTCATTAATAAAATTTTCTTCAGATTCATTTGTAATACTTTCACTATATTCATTATCATTTTCTCTTTCTTTGCATTTATCTAAATCTTCTTGATGTTCTTTTTCTAATTCTTGAAAGTAATTTTCTACTTCAGAATCACTTATATCTATATCATTATTAAACCCGATTATTTGATCATTAGATTCGTATTTATTTTCAACCAACGCCTCATAACATTCCTTTTCTGAATCTTTTAATATCTCTAAAATATAATCAGATTGTAAATCGGTTTTCAATATTTTGTCTTTGTTGGAATCATCTTTGGTTTCAGTACTTTCATCTGCCACATCATTAATTATATTTTTGTCATCGTCTATGTCAGATGACATATCTTCTTCCTTAATTTCTTTTTCGGTTTCTGTTATCTGAATTATACTATTTTCATTGTTGTAGTCACATTCCAGATTTTCATCACAATTCATTTCTGAATTACAAGATGCATCTTCTTCGGTTTCAGTCTGACTTTTTTGTTGAATATCAACTGAGGTAGAATTATTTTCAACAATAGGTTCATCTTTATCGTTAATAAAACTAACATTTGATTCATTTGTTTCATTGCTATCTTTTAGAGTATCATTTGCTATTAATGTTTCGGTGCAACTTTCTGTTTGTGGTTGAAAATCAATAATATCATTGTTAAAATTGGATTGTTGACTAAATAATTTAGCACTGTTTACATCATGTTGCCTATCATCAGTTGTATCAGAATTGATATCAAAATTTAATTGGCTTAAGTCTGGGATGCCTTCTAAAGTGTCAACAATTAAATGAGAATTATCTTGTATTTTTTCATCATTTATATCACCAAAATTTGGCTGATTTTCATTTTGTTCTGATACAATAAAATCAACTAAAGGTTTAATTTGCTGAATATCCAATTGTTTACTCAAAGAATTAACATTATCTATATAGCTGCTAGCTTCATCACCGTATATATAACTGTTTAGATCACCAAGTAATGATTGTTCATCATTTTTATCACTACTACCAACTTCATACTGTTCTAGTTCTTCGTTATATTCTGGATACACTTGTGATGCATTAGATCCACTTAAGTTTACTTTATCATGAAAACTTTGTTGAGAACTATAAAGTGATTGATCTGTACTTAGACAAGGATTTTTATTGTTTTTCTTATCATTTAATTCATATCTAGTATTTACTTGTGTCCATTCTACATTATTTGTTTTTGATAATAATTTTTGATTAGGGCAAGTTACATCTGTGTTAATATACTCATGTAAACTGTTAAAAACATTAGATATATTTGATTGTTTCTTAGTAGAATTTGTTTGTTTTGCATAATTACTTTCATTGTTGTAATTTTGTTTGACATTTGGATGACTTTCAACTGGTTTCCATATCTGATTTAATACTTCTGTAGAAAACACTTCGTTTTGCGGTATTGTTAAGCTTTTAATCTGTTCAAAATTTTGCTGTGTTGGTTGATGATTAATACTCGGTTCAAAATACGGCGCGACATGTGCTGTATCCTGATTGGGCTGTGTGTTTGTAAAATTTGAAATAATTTCATTGCGATTGTAATAACGATTGTTGCCATCACGTGGTGGAATGGTCAAATCCGGTGAATAATATAGCGGTATGTTTGAATTTTGTGAAGGTAAATTAGTCGATTGTAAAGACGTATTAGCATTCTGAGATTGATTTTGAGTGGAGTGATCTTCATTAAATTCAAAATCATCCAACACTTTATCTAAATCTACCGCGAATTTTTCCATTATCTAAAAACAAATGCACGTGAAAATTATGACAACAATATATTTTAAAATGCAATGGGTTTTTAAATATTCTTCAATGTCATATAAATTGTTCAAATAGATGAATCAAAATTATCTACAAAATGACGTTATCACACTATATTTATTACATTCGATGTTACAGTAATAAAATAATAAATATTTAAAGTTTTATATTTGACTAATTTAATTAATTAATAAAATAAAGTCATTTTGATAATTTTTATCATAACATTTGACAATACAAAGTGGCAATAAGAAAAATACAAATGGATGTAAGCAAACTTTACAAACGTCAGTGCGTATTTGACTTATAAAATATATTGTATTACATTGTTTGATTAGTTCCTAATGAGTCACAATCTTTATGTATCAGGTGAAAATAATTATTAAGTTAAATTTTAACCCGATTTTACCATATTTTAAACATATCATGAAATCTTGTTTTAAAAAAAAGCAATATCAAATTCGATTAATACAATACTGTAATAACTTGAAAGAAATTATGTTAATAATTTGAACTCACCTAATTTGTTAAAAATAAGAGCAAAAATATTTTTACACAATTTATTCTTTTCATATAACACATTTAACATTTTACATTTTTGACGTTTCACCAATTATTTGTCACAAAGTAGCCAACAATACAACACAAGTCACTAATAGTTAGTGATTTTTTAAATTTATTTTTTAATTTCACTTTATTTATGGATATTGTTCTGTTGTATTGTGACTATATTTTGATTAATAAGTTTTCCTCTAAAACAATACTTAATTGCTACTAAATAATTAAAAAATAACATATTTTTATAAAACTTGAAGATATTGCGTTTTAAAAATAGTTTTTATTTTTTATTTTTAGGGAAATATTTCTAATTCAATTAGTATGAGTAGAGCAAAGAACAACTAGCAAGTAAAATGGGCGACAATAATGACAGTTGGCCTTTACATGAAGCCGTCTTTAAAGATGATATCAGAAAATTGTCACGATTAATAAGAAAACATGACATAAGCATTAAAGACAAACATGGTAAAACACACATTTAATTTACATGTTACTGTGCACATACAACTGTTTCTTTTTGCACCATTTCTTATCTGACATATAGAAAATAGTACAAAATACCCGCGCAATTCAAATATCATTGTTGTTATGTACGAAGAAATGTAGATAAATATCTAAATTCTAAAAAATATTGTTATTTTCCAAGAATGTCCAGTTATAATTCAATTTCACAGACCTACAAAATGATTTATTTTGAATAAATGAATTATTTATGTTACATTCTTTTTAGATTCTAGTAATAATATGTATAATAAATTCTGCTAGAAATTTATACAAAATAATTTTATATAAAATCTTTTATTTAGTGTTATCAAAAACTATTGTATTAAAATGATGTTTGTTTTTCATTAATTTAACTAATGACATTATAGATAATTTCAACATTAATATTCAGTTTTAAACTATTATCTTTAATTTTCTATAATGTATTGTAAAGTAATAATAAGCAAAAATATAATAAAACGCAAATATTTTTTAAATGTTTAAAATTTCACAAGTAGATTTAATAAAATATAATAACCCTTTCTTAATAAACATTTCCCTTGATTAGATTACACTTTATTTTACGGTATAGAAAATCAAATTTAAATATTTTTTTTAGGAAACACAGCTCTCCATTTGGCAGTTATGTTAGGTAGAAAAGGTAAGAATTCATCAATTAAAAATTCAAAGTTTAAATCATGATATCTATAATGGAAATGTTTTATACTCTGTTCTATTATAATAAATTATTTTTTTAGAATGCGTGCATCTACTGTTAGCACATGGAGCTCCTGTAAAAGTAAAAAATTCCATGGGATGGAGCCCGTTAGCTGAAGCTATTAGTTATGGAGATAGACAGACAAGTAAATTTACGTTTTTTTATATAATACTTTCAAAGTGAATCAAGAGACTTCCTGCATGTTTTTTTTTTTATTCGTTTAGCTTGGTTTCCGAGCGTAAACTATAAAATTTTGATCATTTTTGTAATGAATGTATATCAATGTGTATAACCATAAGGCTTTTGAAAAAAGCTATCGGAACTTATTTCTTGTTAAGCTTTTTGCTAAAGAAAATTATATTCAAACTTTACCCAGGAAAAAGCGATCAGATCTAATTGGATCAGAGCAGATCTGAAATTTGATCCAATTAGATCTGATCAGATTTAATCAGATCTGAATGGGCCAAATTACGGATCTGATCAGATCTGATGCTATTTTTGATGAAAAATTTTATTTCCGATTTTAGATCCAATTGGATCCAATCTGATCTGATTGGATCAAATCAGATGAGATTGGATCCAATTGGATCAGAACCGATCTGAAATTTGATCCAATCAGATCTGATCAGATCCGTAATTTGGCCCATTCAGATCTAATTGAATCAAATTTCAGATCTGCTCTGATCCAATTAGATCTGATCGCTTTTTCCTGGGTATTTAAATTAAATTTAAAGTAGCTTTTCTATGCCATGAAAAAAAGGTGCATAAACGCCTTTCCCTTGTGTTACATGATAAAAAAAGCCCTGTCTATAAGTAATGTGTAATATTTTTATGCAGTATCGTCATTAGTGCGTAAATTTCGACAACAAGCCAGGGAACAAATGGAAGAAAGAAGACCAAATTTAGTGGATGCTCTACAAAGAATGGGTGATTTTTATATGGAGTTGAAATGGGATTTTCAATCATGGGGTAAGTTTTATTTTTATTCTATCAAATTAGTAAGCTTATTAGGTATACTTTCATCTAAAGTTTCTTTACCTATTTCATTTGTTTTGTCCAATATTTCAGTTCCTTTAGTTTCGAGAATTCTGCCGTCTGATATCTGCAAAATACATAAAAGTGGACCAAACATTCGATTAGACACTACGCTGGTAGATTTTTCAGACATGCGATGGGAGAGGGGTGATATTTCATTTATATTTCGTGGAGATGCTTGTCCCGAAAGAAGTTTAAGTGTTTTAGATAATAAACTTGAAATATACCAGCGAGTAAGATACGAAGTAAGTTTAAAAGAATCTTAATTGCTAATTCATATAAAACAAAATTATCTGAATATAATTTTAGGAAACTGAGGCTGAAATTGAAGATGAAGTAGATTTATTGATGTCTACGGACATACTAGCTGCACAAATGTCTACAAAAAGTATTTTTTTCCAAAGAGCACAAAGTGGATGGATCTTTCGTGAAGACAGAAAGGTAACAATAAATGTTTTTTTACTAGATACTAAAAGTAGATTTCTTTTTATTTCCTTTTTTTACAAATTCATTTTATTTTGAAAAGGAACTAGTTGCTGGTCAGTATGAAAGTGACTTGTACACGATAAATGGTCTCGTATTAGAATCTAGAAAGAGACGAGAGCATTTGTCTAATGATGATCTTCAAAAAAACAAAGCGCTAATGGAGAGTTTAACCAAAGGTTCAATGCAAACTTTTGACTCAAATGGAGAGGTAATATAATTTATTTTCAATAAATTAACAACAATTTGAGGTTATGTATCAAATTCTTTTTACAGCCTGTTCGAAGAGCCAGTTTAGAACCACCTCCAAAGACAGATTGTACTTGGGAAGATTACATTAATGCAGAAGCTAACAACTACCCACAACTTGGTCGAGAACTTGTATACAAGGAGTCATCAAAATCATTTCGTGCTACTGTCGCAATGGTATATAGTTAATTTGTACATTATACCCAGGAAAAAGCGATCAGATCTAATTGGATCAGAGCAGATCTGAAATTTGATCCAATTAGATCTGATCAGATCTGAATGGGCCAAATTACGGATCTGATCAGATCTGATGCTATTTTTGATGACAAATTTTATTTCCGATTTTAGATCCAATTGAATCTGATTGGATCCAATTGGATCTGATTGGATCCAATCAGATTTGATCAGATCCAATCAGATCAGATTGGATCCAATTGATTCAGAGCAGATCTGAAATTTGATCCAATCAGATCTGATCAGATCCGTAATTTGGCCCATTCAGATCTGATCAGATCTAATTGGATCAAATTTCAGATCTGCTCTGATCCAATTAGATCTGATCACTTTTTCCTGGGTAGTCTTACCTCAAGTTATTTTGTTTTGCATTTACATTTGATGCTAACACAGAATCAACTTCTAACGTATAAAATAACAGAGCTTCAACTAACATGGCATAATTTAGAAAGTTTAACTTCTAAAAAGTTATTCAAAAACGTTAATTTTCAGTGTTTTTTTGTGGAATTAATCAATTTAGCTTTTATTCTGATTACAGAGTCAAGATTTTCCTTTATCAGTCGATATGTTACTAAATGTTCTTGAAGTGATCGCACCTTTTAAACATTTCTCAAAATTAAGAGACTTCGTTGCATTGAAATTACCTGCCGGTTTTCCAGTGAAAATTGACATTCCTATTTTACCAACGGTGACTGCAAAAATAACATTCCAACAATTTGAGTTTAGAGAAAAAATATCACAAGAGATATTTGATATACCTCAACATTATGTAGAAGATCCAATGAGGTACGTTTATTTAACTATTTATATATTAATTTTATACAATATAAAAAATCTCAGATGGTTATAACAATCTTTACCAAATCTCACTGTATTAATTATTTTTCAGATTCCCTGAGTTATGACGCTTTGATATGTTCAACTTTATTGAAATATCTCAAAAAAACAAACATGTCAACTTATCGTTGGTCAATCACAACAAACGTAAAATGGGTTCTTTCTACACAAAGAACAAACTGTTTCCCCGCTTCAGTAAGACCGACGATCATCGCAAGGTAAAAAACAAACTGGCAGTAGCGTCAGAGTGCACTATTACACAGCAAAATGATCTCTCCGATAATGTAGTCTGTATTGAATTCCCGATGCTGTTTTCATTTGGTAGTTTGTATTCGACTTACTGGGTTCTGATCGTCGAGTGATTTTAAGTAAAATATGGTATTGCGTTTGTTTGTTTTTATTTATGGTATTTAAATTTAATCAGTAGTATTTTATATTTAAGAATATTTATTATTTTTTTGCATTTATTTTAATATTGTTTTACAATACTTTAAACAGATTTTATTATTAGATATCTTTATTTATTATTAATTATAAAAAAATGATGTTTAAAAACAAATATTAAAAAAAATTATTAGTGTAATGTACCCCAAATAAAATTATTCCAATTGTTTCGTGTGGATAAACCATTATTTCTTGACAAAGCCACTTGCGCCACATTCTTTATTATAGCAGATTGGAACAACAGTATTGTACAAGATTTTCAAATATGCATGCATTGATATCTCGTAAGACAGAGACAGATAATAATAATAAAATAACAATACAAAAAAAAATTATATTACAATTAATATTTATATCGTCAACATTTAAAAACTATACATATTAGAATAGTGTCTATTTCTGTCATACAAGGTATTTTATTGAAAATTTATTTACTATAATAACCATAGATTTTTTACAAAAAGTATAATAACATTTTCCTGATAATTTCTGTATCTTCAATGTTAAATTTATGTAGATATGTATAAGCTAAAAAATATCCCTGAAAACAGCATTTAATTCTTTTTAAGGGATTACATACACCAGAGAGGTTGAGAAAACACATTTTCATGATTTAGTTTCTCTTTAGTTTTCTTCATGTAATCGTTGCTTAAAAAATGATGTGTGTCTGTAATGCTAACATCTTTTTGGAGTCATCTAAAAAAAAAAGAAAAAATCCCTTCAAGTACATGAATAAAACTAGATCATAAAAGCTGATGGTCCTAATAACCGGCTAAAATACAATTATATGGGATTCAGTTGGACTTTTATTTTGAGTCATTAAAACCGGTATTGTAGTTTATAACATATCGTAGGCGATTTTCAAAATTTACATAAAAAATTTTTTAGAACAATTTTAATAGTTTTTGATTGATTAAAAAAATATATGGCTCTTAAAAAACTATATCAAAGACTAGACAATGGTGTAAGGAACAATCGTACCAAGTTTCATTTAAATTGGTCTAGTAATTTTTGAAATAACATTGATATCAATTTGCAAAACATAGTTTTGAAAAAACAGCGTTTTAAGTTGGGTGTTAATTATTTTTTTTTTTTATGTAACATCGATTCCTGGGTAATATAATTGACTTTCCTTTAATTTTTTTGACAAGTTTTTATCAGAATTTAAAATTTGACAGAATTTTATAATGACAGTACTATCAAAAATCTTTTTTTTAATATCCTTAGGTGTACGTAGACCCTTAATATCATACATTTATGAAATGAAAAATATGAATGTTTTATTGTATACCTTTCTAGAATTAGAACTAAAGTACTCTCAAGTTAACGCGATACAATAACGAGATAATGTTGAAGGAGTAAGATATCGATAAATTGAAGCATATATTTAAATCGTGTTAGCTCGGGAGAACCTTTATTATTAAAACACTATGTTTTACTTTAAACGTGCTTGTGTTTAAATTGTATATTTTGCTACGTCGAATCAAACAGAATTATAGTATTGTTTTTCTATTATAAATATTTAAATTTGATCTGCAAAATAAAATAAAATCATTTTGTATGTTATGTGTGATTGTTATATTGTATTAATATTTAAATATAATGGATCAAAAGCGGCTTATTTATAAAAATTAATATAAATTTTGTCCCACCTATCGAGTATCATTACTTATACACAAGGTGTAGAATTTAACTAGTAGTTAAATTCTATGCCCTATATTTATTATAATTTTTAATTAAATACATAGTTTTAATTTTTACTCGTGCAATAAGCATTAGAATTTTAGGTTAAGTTTTTTTACGATATTAAGTTATTGCCGCTATCTTATAATAGTTGCAAATCTTTAAAAGTAAATAGTTGTTGAGTCCAACAATAGCAGCTTAACTTTCAAGTTATTTCAGTTGTAACAACAAGAAAACATGTATAATTATAGTTATCACTGTAATAAATAATTTATTCCATTATATTTAAATATGAGTAGTTATTTATTGAAATATAATTATTTATTTGTTAAAATATCTAAATAATATATAATGACAAAATATTTTTAAGTATTCTTAGATACATAATACAATTAAGTAATTTTCTACACTCACTATAAGGTAATATTTAGACAAAATATGCAAGTTTTAAGTCGAAATCGATTTGATATAAATTCAATATAAGTAAAAACATTGTTATAATCAAGAAAGTTAAAATATCAAAAACCGCCCAAAAGTGAATTGAATTTAACAGTAAATTAAAAAATAATATTGTTCAAAAGCAGATATTGATTGCAAACCTAAATAATTATTTGATTAAAATATATAAAGTATTAAAAAGACGCACAGATTAAAATGAGTAAAAAAAATTAATAATAAACGTGGTTCCGTAAACAAACCTTTCTAGAGACAGGTCATTCCAAGTCTTGGAATGTTTAATAAGATTATAAATAATAATAAAATATATTAATGTTTTGAGGTGAAACAATATTAATTAATTTACTGTTTTGTTCATTCAGTGATAAATTTGTTAAAGTTTCCAAATATATAAAATTTAAAACAATGAACACTACAGGGTGCGAAAATTAAATGCTCTATCGTTAATGAAATACAAATCAATTAGGCACAATCTATAAATTAGTACTACAAATCGCTATCATATTTATACTGCCCTAGAAATACTTTAAAAAATATATTATGTAACATTTACATTACATAATAAATATTTTATATTAATACAAGTAGGTAAGATTAAAATGAAGTCAAAATAGATAAATGCTTAAGTAGAAAAAAAATTCATACACATTTGCAACTAAAATTTAGTCAATTACATATCATTTTAAGTCGATATTCTTTTAGTTAGTTATTTCATTAAATTAAACTAGGCATTAAATCATAAAAAGAAAACACACATTATGTCGTATATTGTTAATACATTTAAAATATGACATATTTTGGCATTTTCTTATTTCTTAACATTATCGAAAACAGCAGTTATTAAATATATTTTACCCTTTTTAGGGTATTTATCTTTTCAACTACTCTTTTCTTTAAGCAGTCAAATACATCAATGAAAATCTAAATGTATAAAGTATTAGTGAGACTATAACCGGTACCATTGTGTGTTGGTTGCTTAAAACACAGCGTGTACAAATCACATTAACTTTGTTAGTTGTGGGAATTCAAGTATTGGGTTTCTGAAATCCTACTTTACAAAAAAAATGTTACATGTTTCTAAACTAGAATACTCCCTTCTTAAATCAATTTTCCATAATGCAAGGAATCAGAAACTAATAAATGTAACAAGATATGTCATATTTAAAAAATATTAATATATTATAAAGTTACTTTGAACAGTGTTTTTAAACCAGGAAGTCGTGAATTGTATTAAAAAGGTTGCCAAATAGTAAAGAATTAATTATAAAGCGGTTGCGAAACACTATTCTAATACACAAAACAAATATTAGAATTTGTTAAAAAAATGTATAACTGTTACCTACTTTATATTTTAGAAAAAAAACTATATTTAATATTATAGTAATTTAAACATAATTTAATGTAAATTACATAAATAATATTTGTTTTCTTTTATATGGTTTATAAAACATTAGAAATAAATTGGACGCACAGTTATTAAATTATTATTAGAAAGTATAAATTGTTGGTGTAAGATATACCAAATAAAATTATATATCTTTAACCTTTAGTAGCTGAATTATTCTTTAATACCTGCAATAGTTCTTCCTTAACTATATAATAGTTTTTAATAAATATAATTGTAATTTAAAATATTTACAAAACTTACAATTAGTTCTCATCATGTTAATTTTAATCCTGTTTACAGTTTGTATATAGATTTGCTTTTTTTAACTTTAGTAGTTGATAGATAAGTTAAATATCTTTCTGAGAAACTAAAAAAAATACGATTTTAGTGCAATTACTTTTTCTACTTATTATAAAAGTTATCATAATATTCTTCCGTATGCTAAAGGTTAAAAAATCTAGTACTTGTTCATTATAATTATTAAATTATTGCATTTATTTATACAACATAATAATTATTTTACATTATATAACTAATGTACTGAAGACCTCATATGTCAATACCGTAATAATATTTTGAAGACCATTATTTATGTAAAATGATTTTTTTAAATTAAAATATTGTTTCGGTACTTGCATATACTAAATATTTTTATATAAATCTAATATGTATAATTTTTCTTTTAATTCAGGAAGTTAGAGGCCTTTTATAATTATTTATAGAAACATTGGGATAAAAAAAACATTCTTAATTAATTTTTACTACCATGTTCCAAAGGAAATGGAAGTATGTACTAATACTATCAAAAAATCATGTTCTACTATCTTTTCATTTTATAAGAATTTACTACATATTTTACAACCTAAAAACAGAAAGTCAATTTGAAAAAAATATGCCTTATTTTTAAATTACTAAAAATATTTAATTAATATTGGATATTGTACGTATCTTATTACAATATTAATCTCACAGTGTTTCTATAACCAATGCTATCAGATAATTGTTCCTACGTTTGCTAAACTTTTTAAAAGTTTCATTGAATTAATTTTGAATTTTAATGAAACAATTAAAGATTATACATGTACAAAATAATTGAAAAATTAGTACCTCAAATATATGTTAGCGTTAGCGTTTATATTATTTACAGTTTGTAATTTTATAACAGCGTAGGTACAACAAAATGTTATTTTTTGTACCGTTAATTATAATATTTATTTAAAGCTTTTGCTAACTTACTAAAAATCACTGACAAAATTTCAAAACTTTTATTTCCATCAAATTAAATAAAATTGATTTTTTAAACGTACATATTATATACAGTGGTGTAACTAGAATTGTATGGGCCCTGGTGCAACGGATATAAAATGTTATTTTATTTACAGGTAAAACAATAATATGAATAAATAAGAATAAAAATAAATTTTCATTTATGTAGCTCTGAAGTAATTTATAATCACACGTATATTTAAAAATTATTATAGGTAGCGCCACAGTACTCAGTTATGAGCTATATATTGGTTTTTCGTTAGAACAGGGTCCCTTTTCAATTCAAGCACTGGTGCATTGGCTACATCACTGCATATGTACAAATCGGCTTAATAAATAATTACATTCCTATTTATATAAAAATATTAATATAATTATAATTTACTTATTACCATTTATAATTAGTCATAAATTTAATAAACATGATACCTATTTTTATATGTTGTAAGAATGCTTTGTAGTTAATTATAGAAATGAATTAGTTGAATGTAAAACAAATATAAATATGTATTTATTGTAAAAGTTGTTTTTCTCTATTATACGTAATCCCCAAGGAATAAATTCAGCGTTTATTAAATAGCATTTAAGTTTTCAACAATATGTAAGTAAATAAACATATATAAATTTTTTTCTAATTTTTATTATGAATGGATTCGGAACAAGAATTCGGGTTACAATTAATAATTAATTATAGTATGTATTTATGTACATAAGTACATATAAATAAAATAAATCAAAAAGCGATTTAAATTTTTTGTAATTGTTAAATATATATGTCATCTATGACGTCATGCGCAAAATTGTACGAAATACATACTCAAGGTAAGGTATGTAAAGTATACTTTACATACCGTGGACAAAATACGTAAAAATTGTATCGTGTGTACATGTATTTTAGTTGTCATAAATGACGTATTTTTTTTTAAATATAATATTACATATTTTTTATTTTTAGATGCATGTAAAACATACATATGTATCTAAAAAAAATTTTAAAATATAGTTTATGATTAGTTCTGTTATAACAAGAAATTTTCACGTGATTCAATTATTGTAAAATCATAAAATTAACTTCATTTCGAAAATGATTTAAAACTACAATGGATCCAAAGTAAAAGATAAAACATACTAAATTCTGGTTAGATTAGAGTTTGATAGGAAAGTGGTTGTGAAAAATATATGGACATTTGTATTTAGATAAGAGAAGTAGTGTTTGGTGACAGTGTTATTAATAAAAATTACAATTTATTTATTATAACGATTTAAAATGACTGATGCACCATCATTGACCCTGGCTGGGCCAGAAACTGGAGCTACAGCAACAAGAACAATAACAGTTAGTTCAGAAGGACAGGTAACTAATTAAGTAAATTTAGAAGCAAGGTTATCAGAATATTTTTATCAAATAAAACTGTCATTGTAATTTACCACTTGTACATTTCTTATAAAATCCTTATTTGTTGCTTAAGTTTATCATTTAACGAATAATGAAGTCATCACTTCTTATTAAAGTTTTAATACGTACACGTATATATGCTTTAAGCGCAAAGTTTTCAACAAAGGCAAGTAATTATGATCAGGAAAGTCCTTTATCTGGCATAAGAATTTTAGATTTGACACGGATAGTGGCAGGTCCTTTCTGTACTATGACATTAGGCGACCTTGGTGCTGAAGTGATAAAAATCGAGAAACCAGGTGCAGGAGATGAAGCCAGAAAGTGGGGTCCACCGTATGTAAATAATACAAAAGAATCTTGTTACTTCGTAGCAGTTAACAGAAACAAAAAGAGCTTATGTGTTGATATGACACATCCTAAAGGAAATAAAATCATTATTGATCTAGCAAAGCAGAGCGATGTACTGATTGAAAACTATATACCAGGCAAACTTGACAAATATAAATTAGGTTATAATGATTTGAAAGATGTTGTACCAAGGTTAATATATTGTTCTATATCTGCTTATGGTTCAAAAGGGCCTTATGCCAAGAAACCAGGGTATGATGTTATTGCTGCATCGATGGGTGGATTTTTAAACATTACGGGACCAGAAGATGGTGCCCCTGTTAAAGCAGGGGTAGCTGTAACCGACCTTTTGACAGGTCTTTATGCTCATGGTGCTATTATTGCTGCCTTATATAAACGTCTTCACACAAACAGGGGACAGAAAATAGATTGTAATCTGCTATCAACTCAAGTAGCTGCCTTAATAAATATCGGTTCTAATTATATAAACGCAGGTAAAGAAGCAAGAAGGCTAGGAACGGCTCATGAAAGTATTGTTCCTTACGAAGCGTTTCGTACTAAAGATGGTTATTTAACATTAGGTGCTGGATCCGATAATCAGTTTGTAGATCTTTGTAATAGGTTAAACATACCTGACATTGCAAAGGATGAAAAATTTTTAACAAATGCACTTCGGACTAAAAACAGAATTGAAATTATATCATTGGTTAAAAGTATAATGGTAAAGAAATCTAATAAGGAATGGACGGAAATATTTACAGGCGCTAGTTTTCCAAATGGTCCTGTAAATAATTTAAAAGAAGTATTCAATGACCCACACATTAAGGCTATTGATTTAGTAAAGACATTAAAACATCCTCAAACTGGTGATATAAAAACAGTGGGGCCTCCAGTCGAATATAGCGAAGGTGGAAATTATCCTAGGTTACCTCCTCCTTTGCTTGGAGAACATACTAAAGAAATTTTGTCTTCCATTTTAAAATATGATGATAATAAAATCCAACATTTAATTGATTTAAATATCGTACAGTAAATTGTATATTGGCTGAATAAATATTTTATTTTATTTATTTTTTTAATTTGATTTTAATATGTGACTGTGGAAAATAAACCCCTAATATTGTTTTTTTTTTAAGTTGTTAGCAATTTGTTTTTTTATCTATTTATTTATCTGTTAAATTAAAATACTATGTAAATAAAACGAGCTTCTCAAAATAGTTAGGCCCTCATAATATATGACACTATATCAAGTATTGAAGATAGAATTATACCTTTAAATGTTATTTATTGTTAATATTGTATGGCCTTCAGAATTACGATAATTTTTACAAAAGCTTCAATGACTCGGATCTTGGCTTCTGGGTGTAAGCCGCGTTGATTTGGTCATTTTACTGGCCAACGTTTCGTCACACATTGCAGTGGACATCTTCAGGGCTCTTGTTACAGTGCAACTGGAGGTGAGCGTCCGTGGATCTTAAGTACCAGTGCGGGCAGCGGTGGGCGGGGGCTCGAACGCACCTGATTGGTGCGCGCTGAACCCTGTTCCCTCGTGCCGTACACTAGACTCTGTGGATCCACGGACGCTCACCTCCAGTTGCACTGTAACAAGAGCCCTGAAGATGTCCACTGCAATGTGTGACGAAACGTTGGCCAGTAAAATGACCAAATCAACGCGGCTTACACCCAGAAGCCAAGATCCATTTCAAGATCACCGCGGAAGCCTGAAGACTTGCTTCAATGACTCGTACTTTTATATAGAAAGAATTATAATTATCATTAGTAATATAATACAAATATGTATATTATCCTTTTTTAATGACAAAAAACTTGTCTTAGAAGACAAAATGGCAAATCACAAAAAAAATTGGCAAACATTGATATTTTGCACATTTTTCTAATCAAAATTATCAAAGAATTAACTAAAAGTTGAGTTATTCACTTTGGCTTCTGAATGTTAGAAAATATCAGATGTAAACCTCAATGCTATTTTTTTTGTTAAAATGATTTTATAAATTAAGTTGATTTTATTTTTTTCTAGGATCATTCAACAGTGAGGCTCAAATTAAAGAAAGCAAAGAATGATAAAAAAGTCAAATGGACAACAGGCACTGTAGATAATGAAAATATGAACAAGAAAAAATCAAAATGTACATATTTTTCAAAATGCAGTAGAAACCAGTTATAATGACATCGGTTAATATGACGTATCGGTTTTTACGAATCAAAATAAAAATCCAACTGAATCCTATATAATTGCATTTTCACTGATTATTACGATTATCCGCTTTTTACGAACAAAATGGTCCCTTCGATGTCGTTATAACCGGTTTCTACTGTATAACATAAATTATTTTATTAAGTACTTGATTGTTAGGTGTATGCATCACATAAATATGAACATAGACTATGAGTGTACATTACATATTATGCACATGTAAGCTCTAATATAGTAAATTAATTGTTCTTGGTTAGAACAATTTTCGGCAAAACTGGGAGATATTTTAATTAAAAAAAAGATTCCATCTTCGCCACATTAAATTACAAAAATGTCAGATAACCAAACATAGAACTACATAAAACGAGCTTGTATATCCACTCCAAAATCTGAGTTTATAGAACTATTGGCATCCCCTAACAGTAGAGTACTCTTTATTAAATATTTCTTATTTAAAAAAAAATTAATATTTATTTTATTTTAGGTTGTTGCATTTACGAGAAACCACGAGGATCAGATGATAAAAGTTCGGATGAAGATGAAGATGAATGCGATCATTGCTTTGGCCATAAAGATTCAAAAGCCAAGCCTAAACCAATACCATCTAATGCACACCATTCACACCTTCCAGCTATGAATAGTAACGATTGAACTTGTAATTACGTGTTTTAAAATAAAATAGTCTAAATCAAAATATATCATTGGAAATTATATGTGTTAAGGTAAAAATATGTTAGCAAACAATTTTCATCAGTATTAAAAACTTTAAAATATGGTTCTATAAAACATTCTCTTTGCTTTTCATAGTATTTTTATATGAATCATTTTAAAACCAAAATGATTAAGTCCACTTTATAAATTATAGTATTAATTAATGTTCATAAAATTAAGTGTTGTCTATTTTTATTTGAAATAAAAAAACTTTTTAGGTTTATTTGTTACTTGTATTTAAATTATAGAGCATTTTCGAAAATTCCTAATCGTGCGATTCTTGGCTTCTAGATAATAATTGTATTAAAAAAGCTAAATTAAACATGGATCAAACTAGAAACCAAGATAATAGATTTAAATATCAGAATCAAATAATATATGTATGTATATAAAGTGTCACAAAATGTTAACCAACTACGTGAGCCTGAAACTTATCAATATCTTAAGGGGTTATTCTGGTAAAACAGCAGTAGCGGTGCACGAGCTGTATTCATGTGAGGCCATACGAATTGCTATAGATGGGACATCTTTGGATTTTGTCGTGTTTTCTGAGACAGCAATTCTCTGCTGTACGGACTATGTTGAATGTGTCTGATGGACTGACATGAATACAGCTTGCGCACGGCCGCTGTAAAGTAGTTGAAAAATAAGGTGATTATTGCATTTTTTTTTTTTTTTTTCAATTAAAAGCTGAGTTGTTTTGGTTCTTTAGTCTCAAAAAATTGCAGTGATTGTCACTGTGAGAACTTCTCAATAAAATTTCCATACATTTTTTATAATCCATTCTTAAATTATATAAACAATGGAAATTTGCAACATAAACGATATTTGACTAGAATAACCCCTTGACCAACATGGCATTTGTTTATGATACATGCAGGGGTTATTTTTATATATATACGAATGTAGATATTATCGAGATGCGCATCGTAAACAAATGGTGACAGTAAGCATCATGTAAAGCCAACATTATAATAATGTAAAAATATTATGTGGCAGATATAATATTAAATATTAATAACATATCGATAAATGTTGATAGTTTTGAACTATATGTAAAACATTAGACTTGAACATGTTTTGTTTGTTAATGTATTTATATCTCCAACAATATATTCAGTTGTAAAAACTTTTAATTATGTATTAAGTGTTAAATTTTAATTGTATATTAAACTATGCATATAGATAGTAAATGCAAGGAAAAATAAAATGTACATCTCATTCCAATCAACTTTATTTTTTTAAATAAATATAGTTTAGTATTATATTTATAGATATAACTATTAACAATCCATATAAAAAACATAAAATTTATATTATTTTTATTACAATTATAAAGATGGACGGGTAATAACAACAGTAAAATAATAATAACACAGTAAAAACGTTTCAAGTTTACCTTGTAAAATCAATCAAAAATAAAATATATATTACTTACAATTTATAGTTTTGTCAACTCGATACCTTTCGGTAATTCATTTACGTTTAAATTTAATTGCTTTGCTTTAGATCTTGATCGCCATATCTTAACTGTGAAATCATCCGAAGTCGTTATTAACATCTCTGAATCTTTAGGGTTAAATGCAACAGAATTAACAACGTCCACATGCGGGTATTTCGCTAGACAAACACCATAATGTCTGTCCCATAAATAACCGTGGCGATCTTCAGCACCACTGAAAACAAGAAAAATTAATTATGAGAGGGTGTCAGAAGATATAGAATTTTATAAACAATACCTGGCGACATATTCATTGCAAACATCTAAAAATATAAAAAAACATTCGTTATTTGGAGTATATGCCTTGTGGGAGCGTAACATCCTTCCGACTTGTTTAAGAGTAACTAAGTCAATCACATGTAAATCTATTTCTTGTGCAATCGGTGGTGGGTCTAATGGGTTACTTATTCTGTAACCATCTGGCCAGGGCCGACTATTTACGTAAAGATATCTGTAAATAAAGTTTTGCAATATTAATCTTACTGAACACTTGTGATTATTCCTTTATAAAATTAAAATAGTATTAAATACCTATGATCTGGAGAAAGTCCCATTCCAATTATATGTCCGTGTAAATCTATTAAATGATCTACTTTGTCAAACTTATGTGCCACCGATTCATAATCAAGCCAGTTTGGTTCAGGTCTGGACACTCCAGAGTTTTCTAATTCCCGTTCACGTGCTTGGAGTGCTAAACGTTCTTTCAACGAAGGTCCTGGGTCTATCCTCTTTGGAAAAACTAATGGTTTTAATTTTTTGAACCCTAGAAAAATATATAATATGAAATTAAATTACTTTTTTATAATAATATACAAGGTGAGTCCATTGAGTAAAGAATAACGCGAGTCATATCATGTGGAACAAACTTGAACCAGTGTATTGAGAAAAATATTTTAAGAAAAAAAGTTCATATAAACATGTGACTGTAAATTCTTCATGAGGGAGCTACAGATCCCCAAAGATTTAGCCTAAAATTAGTTTTTATTTAATATTCTTAGAATTTAAACGATTATTGGCTTGAAACAGAAAGATTGAGTGAAATTTAAAAAATTAGAAATTTTTTTTTCCATTTAAAATACAATCGCAAAACTTCTCATATCTTCGAAAATAAAACAACTCATAACAAAATTACAATGTATTTTATTCATTATTGAATAAAAATCACAATTGCCATGGAAAACTAAAATATGTCAGCTAAAACCATGATCCAATAATACATTGGATTATTGGATTATGGCTAAAACTAGAACATTCACTCAAGTGCAATATTAAATTCAAGTCAAGTAAGCTTTGGAAAAAAGAACGGTTGATGTTTGAAATTTTTATACATAGTTGTTAAAATTCGTTGTTTATTTTGTTAATGTATAACAGCAATGCTGGTTTTAGGGAGGGAAACTGGGTGACCGCTCGGGGTGCCAGTTCAGAAGGGGCAGCAGATGGTCACAAAGAGAAAAACTTAAATTATAGTATTTTTTTTTCTCTTTAAAAAACGATCATCATTAAGTCAAATTCTTGAATACTATTTTTACTATCATATTTTTCGTAACGGTTGATCTTATGACAAATTAACAAAATATAATTCTATGTATTTTGTATTATATGGCCCCACACATCCCTGGTCTAAAAAATCATCAGTTGATATTGAAAATTGATAACAAATGTTAATACTAAACTGGGTATCAAATTTGATTACTGTATCACAATGGGATCTCAAAATATTAAAGGAACTGTCTCCTATGCCGGCGCCGGCAACGTGAATATAATGTGAATCGTTGCCGGCACTCGCTTATGTCACAGGTATCTGGGTTTCCAAATTTTATATTTGATTATTATTTATTGTGTTTTGTTTTTTGTAAACAAAGTTGAATAAAATTTTTTTTTTAATAAAAACAACGTACATTTTCTACTGAAAATTAACTAGAATTCTAATAATTTCGAGGTATGTGAATTTAAAATAAAAACATCAGTATAATCTCGTTATGATTTATTTGTAGATGTTAATAATTGGAAATAGATTCAATAGCTTTGAATATCTCAATTTAAAGCTAGGAATATGAGCAATTGGTTTTTAACAATTACTGGATACGAGACAGCAGAACATTAAAAATTCAATCTCGTAGATTTCCAGATAGTGTAGCAGCACATGTTTGGGTTGATATAGAGAATAGGGGTACAAGCTGTCACTACTGTCAAAAATCACGTACTTACTTAGATGTATACCACGTAAGACCAGATTCATTTATTCAAAAATGTTATTTGACGTTTATTGATGTTATATCTATGTAATTCAAATTCTTTTTTGTATTTTTATATTAAATTCATAAAATGTTGAAAAGTAGTATTTTTAATTTATTTGCATATTATGTTAGATCATTTAAAATAAAACTTAAAACATACTAGTACGTGTCTTTGAAAGAAGGTGTATATGGGGCGAAGCCTCAAACATGATAGTAAACACAACATTCTAACTCGACAATTATAATTAATATACTGTTTTTAAGGAATTTAGGGGGCAGAGCACTCCTTCGTAAGATATAATTCAATTGATATGTTCAAATTGAGGGATGTGGTAACAACAGTTTAATTAAATATTAAAAATAAATATTAATAAAAAATTACAAATATCATTATTTAATTAGATTACTGTTAGGTTAGTTTAGAGGAGATTAGGTTAATTTCGGTTAGGTTAAGTTATAGTAAATTAGGTGAGTCCCGGTTAGGTTAGGATATTTATTATCATTGAATGTTAACAAAATTAGAGAATCTAGAAAAAAATATTTAAGAAGGTTTTTATTCCTTCAATGCACAACAGTAGGTAAGTACACATGTACCTCATTAAATATAAATTCGAAAATTTCATTATTTGTAAAGTCATCTAGCGGCAAAAATTCATATCAACTGCCGGCAACGTAGTACGTCCCAATATTAAATAAAAACTAATTAACAGACAAAATCTTTGTCCGTAGTTCCCTCACCAAGCGTTTCTGGACACACGTTCATAAAAACTTTTTTGCTTGTAATATTTTTCTCAATCAACTGTCCAAGTTTGTTCCACCTGATATGACTCACCCTGTATATTATTAGTATGAACCTATAGCTAGTCCCTTAGTATTTCTTTTCTTGATCAAATAAAAAACTAAACAAAATTTAGTAATCTTTCTAAAACATACCTATTTGGTGTGGTGTATACGTTTTTGAACCCGTAGTAAATATAAGCATTTTTTCCGTATTATCGTCAACCAATTCATCTACAGATCCATCCGAAACTATTTCATCATCGTTCATGTCAATATCGCTACCATCACTGCCGCTACCTTCAGAATCACTTTGTGCAACGTGTTCGCATTCTACTTGCCGATATTCCGTGTTATATCTGATAGGGCTTGCGTATCCTGCATCGTCTAGTTGTTCCCTTGTACTGTTAATATTATCGATCTGTTTCGCCTTATGATCTAAAAAAAAAGGTAAGATTAATATACATGGTGTCATTTTTTATTATCATAAAAAAAATTCTTACCTTCTGAACCATGTAAATTAGATACATCCCTACACGATGGAGGATTACCAGGTTCATGTTGTCGTACAGCACCTTGTTTATCTGTTTCTTCATTACGGCTACCGCTCGCGTTAAATTCAACATCCGTCACACAATTAGCCACCATTATAGAACGTATGGAGCTAGCGTTAATGTTATAAAATCTAAACAGCTGATCGGTAACAGGCACGTGTTCGGAATTCGATTCCTGGTTTGCCTTGTTCACCCACAGAATTGAGGTGCTCACAAGATGCGCTAGCCAGCGTAAATCTCCTGACAGTAAATGCTGGTCTGTGTACCAGGTTCCGAAGATGTCGTATGGTTTGTTTACTACACGACATTGTAATGAAAAACCACCTGTAAGAGTGAATGTATATAATGAGAGACTCAGTTGCCAAAATAATTAAGCCTGCTTTTTGTCAATTTTCTAGTTTTTTATATTAACTACTGAAGTATTTGTAATAAAAATATAAGGGACTCAAAATTTTGTCTTACGCCTGAAATTCGTAAATTAATGCTAAAAAAATAATACATGTACCTATTGTTCTTTAACACCTATATGGAAACATGTTTTTATAACATTAAGAGAAGCATATTTATAAGCTATTTATTTATATGTTTTTTGATATTTTTTTCAAATTTTCGCTTGTATAAGTTGATGTAATGGAAGAAGAATAAAGTTAGAACATTTAAATTAAAAAAAACCTGTTTATTGATAACAATTTTATTAATTTTAATAAGAACGCCAAAGTGCAAGTCGGTCAAATTGACCGATGTTTCCATATAGGTGTTAAAATAAACGTAGTTTATGTCAAGTTAATAGATATTGTCAGTGTATTCTTATAACTACCTTATATGTACTATTACAAATAAAAACATTACCATATAAGTTTCCAAGGCTGTATTAAAAAGTTTACTACAGGAAGAAGGAAGTAAGTACTAAATATGGTCAGATATGTACCATTTGACTAATATATGTATTTATAAAATATAAATCAACCTCGTGTATAAATTGGTTTTTGATTTAGTTTACAAATTTTAATTAATATTTTTTCTAATGTATACTAATTAAATTGATGTTTTTATTTAAACTTTTTTCTATTTTATAAACATACCTTCTAATTTAAATACAGCTATTTCTCCTGATGTACTATGTGGTGTTCCAAAATGCACACCTGACACTAAAAGCAACGTATCCGATTCATTAAATTGAGAATACTGCGTATATTTCCAATAAAATTCTTTCATATCATACTGATATTTAATTTGGGCAGGGTAAGATGATTTCCAAACCTATAAATAAATAATTTAATTTTTTTTTTCATATTTAAGATAACTATTTTAAGTTTACAAGAATATATCCATCTTTTGAACATGTTGCAAAATATTCTCCATTATGAGAAAAGCTAACGTGTAGAACCTGATGTGAATGATCTTGTAAGATTTCTGTTTGAACTACTGGTGTGTGATAATGCAATCGTATATGTTCTGATCTCCAAGTACAACCTAAAAGTATCAATTATAGTTATCGTGCATTGTTGATATATTTGATTAAAATAAATTACCTTTCATTAAACCTGCAGACTTATCTGCTTTGTATCTTAAATAGAATAAATCACGCCAAAGAAACTCATCAAGACTCAAACGATACCATGATTGACAAACAAGTCCTGCGGTAAGCAGCTCTTTCATATTTAAATATTTAAATATGTGAAATATAATTGAATCTGGCAAATAACACCAGCAACTATTGTTGAAAACATTATCATCGTCGTCATTATATTCCAATTCATCGTCCTCAATTGAATCTGCGTTTATTTGATCAACAGTCTCCATTGTTTACATTTATTTATTAATCAGATTGACATTTGTGACAATTTTATAACCTTCCAAGTCAAAATGAAATTAATCTTTTATCCTCTATCTGTGATCCTCTGCGAAATGTGTTGTGAAAATCTGTCATTCTAACAGCTGATTGTATACCAGTTTAGCCAACCGTACACATTAGAATGTTCTTATTTTTTTTCGTCAATTAAATTCAAAATCATGTTCAAAATTAATTAAATTATACATATATCAATAATTTATATCACTTATTGATTTTTTAACTGCACATATTCATATTAAAACTGATTAAAACTAGCACTTTTATTATTTTGCATTGCTCAATTTCTTTACTGAATTAATGCATTTTTAATTCAATTTTTTAAAGGATATATGGGTCAAAGAAAACAATGTTAAAATACATTGAATAATTTATTCACATAAAAAACATTACTGGCAAGGCTCACAGCAGTATAGGCACATATATTTCGCAACTATGCTCTAAATATTTTATTAATATAAAATTAATAAGCTTAATTAAATACCAAATATATAGATTTGATATATAGTCTATATCACAATTAAACATTCAAAATCAGCAGGACTATGAAAGCAAGGTACACCAGTGCCTGTAGCTCTAATGCAAGTGCTCAAACACTATTAACTATGTCACACAAAAATTCTTTGCCTCATTCATTAACTACCCCTTTTGAACTGTTTTGTTTTAGTGATCCGAACATTACAAAATGATTTTAATTGTCGTTTAATTTGATTTACAAATACACTATATATTTAAAACGTATATAATATGCACCATTAATGTTAATTATGTGAAATATTTAATTTTTAAATAGAATTTGCATTATGTAAAATGTAAATCAAATAATAAATGCAATTTTCAAACGTATGCTAGCAATGATAAATTTATGTTTATTTCATTATTTTAATTTAGGAATTGAAACGTCACACATAAATTTACCACTATTAACAATACTTGAATAAAAGTTAAAAAGGGTTAATTATGCAGTATGTTATTGTTATTATAAACATATTACTTATATTACTGTAAGACTTATGGCACTTTCAACAAATACAAACAAATTAAGTTACTATAAAAACGAACAAAAAACATTTTATTTTCTAATTTATGTAAAAATAAGACGAATACATTAGGCACACACTGTATACAAACCAATCACTCATATTATTTATGCTAACAAGGACTGAATATATAAAATGAGTGAGAACATTTAGAAATAACTACAACATAAACATTTACCTTGTTTTTCCACAATAAGCCACTGATCAAGAGACGACAATACCAAAAGAAATTTTTTTAACGTCAACTTTTTTTTATTAAATTACTGCTTCGTAAATATGATACAGTTCATCTCTTTACTTAAATTACTTTTATCAAATATCTGTTTAAATATACTTTAGAATTGGCTGAAAAATTTTTCATTTTTATTATACGTATTTACATTTTTTAAATGTAAAATATCACAAGTTTTTAGTTTATTAAAAAATAAATATACTATTAACGATTAAGTGCTGTTAAAATTGAAATAAAATAAAAAATAATCCAGTCCTTGTTTTATATTTTCTCTATACTGAATGTTAAAATGGAAAAATACCCGAATACATGATTTCCATTAAAAAAGTATTGTCAAACATTTTCAATTATAAAAATTTATAATTAACTATATGAAATACACAGTGACATTCAAATATATTTGTTCTGCAGTTATCTTATCATTAATTTTAATTATTATTTTGTTATTGTGAGCACGACAAATCAATATAAATCGTAATATTTGAAAATAAAATAAATCTACTTGTTACTTTTTCCAGTTTGTATTTTTATTTGATATATGCAGTATACAGATATGTAAACACCACTGTGTTATAAAAAAATAATAAACCTATTACTTACATAATTTATAAATGAATTTGTATAAAGACATTATATGTTATTTGATTGTCTTTTTCATATTAAATTTTTACTATATCCAACTAGTCATAAGACGTTGCAAATTTGTTTTAGTAATGTACGTTATTTAAAATATTTGTATTATTTATTGTTTACATATTTATTACTAATTATCATCGACAGTTAAGTTAATCATTTTTACGACTAGTTTTTTAGGCCAAGTGAATTTTAAATTAATAGTTTGTTTCATAAACTTAAAAATAAACAAATTTTATAAATGTTAAAATATAGTAATTTAAAATAGTACGCGCATACTACTTTATCAACAAATTAATTAAATACCTATATACTTAGAGTTGACATATACAGTATTGTATTTTAATTATATGTATGTCATTTTTACCATCAAACCAATAACAGTAAATGAGTAAAACATATCCAGAATCGTAAGTCCACCTAAGCAGGGCCGCGCCGCCCATATGTGCGAAGTGTGCGGCGCACACAGGCGCCAGGGCATCAGGGGCGCCGTGAGGCGCCTTTTGGGTTTAATGAAATATCAGCGCCAGTCATTAAAATTAAAAATTAATTGAAAGAAATAGAAGAAAAAATTATATCGTATCTTTCTTTCTTTTACAAAATATTATTCGCTCAGCGCTGAAACAGTTTAAGCCACACATATTGGAAAAAACGAAGCTTTACATACCGTTCTAACCGAAAATTTCTAATTTTTAAGAAACTAAAATGGCCTAAGCGTTTCAATTTACCATTACGCTATGAGAACCAAAAACATTTTTTCCTTACAAGATATTCACAAAAACTTTTATACCAAAACGGTCTAAGCAGCAGACCAGAAGAGTTTTTATTGCATCTCACCAAAAGTGAACAAAAAAGTTATATCGAATCAGTGCCGGATTTACCAATAAGCAAAAGAAGCAACTGCTTAGGGCATCCGATCCTTGAGGACACCATAAAAGTAATTCCTGGGAGTACCAGCAGACTATTGCAGTTAATAGGGAAAGAAGTTAAAAAAAAGTAATCAGAATTAAAATGAGGGCCTTCACATGGTTAGTGCTTAGGGCATCACATTGGGTAAATCCGGCACTGTATCGAATGCAATAAGGCCACGGCAAAAATTACGCAAGTAAATTTTATATATATTTTTTTCCATTTATTAAAACCTATTTTTCTCAGTTTGAGAATTTTCGGGTTAGGCTTTTTTGGCGCTGAGCGTCTCATATTATAGGTATTATTATTTTAAAATTTTTAATAGTTTATTCAAGATTTCTTTTTCTGGAAGTGAAACGTCATTTCTCTTTGCGCATGATAGGATTCCGTAGTCATTCTCACTACGATTTATAAAAGAGTTATTTCAAAATTTTTGTTAAATTCTGGATATATAGTTTATAAATTTTGTTTGGTTAAAACCATTTTCCTTAAATCTCATCATTTTTGTTTTTGGGTCATTAATCTCTGTCCATATACCAAATACATGTATATATTTTTTAATAACAGGCAGATGGATAGAGCAAAACTAAAAAAGTCCCTATAGTTTTTTTCTGAACTCTAACAAAAAGGCGCTTCATAGGTTTCGCACACAGGCGCTGCCGAGGGTCGGCGCGGCCCTGCACCTAAGTCGACCAGGCTAGTTTAGATAATTAATTAATTTCAAATAAATTAAACTTTGACTTTAAATTCATAGTTTTTTTTTAACAATTTGCAAGAAAACTTACTAGTTTATTTGTTGAATCAACTCTAAATACATGACAGCTTTTTAAATTAATTTTTCATCGAACATTATAAAAGATTTAAAATGACATATTTTATTTGTCACCATGGAAGACTTAAATATAATATTTTTTCATTGTTGAAGATAGATTAAATTACAGCAATCTATAAAAATTTTAAAATACATACGTAATTAATATTATTAATTATCAATTGTTATAGAATTAATATATTTTCTTATTGACAGTTCAATGTTATCTTCATATAATAAATAATGAAACAATAGTTATAATTAAGTCAGTAATTTTATATAAAATATTTTTATATAGTTCTGCTTAACGCACTATTATACTCTATTTATATATTAATATACTTACCTTGGGTTGCATAAAACAAAATTAACCACAATTAGTTAATCGATTGTTTTCAACCCATGATTAATGTTAATTCTTAATTTGTAAAGGAACAATTAACTAAATATGATAATTGTTTACCTTATAAAATGTATCATAACCGTGATTGTTTTTTAGAATTGACGTAATAATGGTTTTGAAACAACTGATTAACTAACCGTGATTAATTTTACTATGTGCAACCCAAGGTAGCCTTCTACTTAAACAAATCAATTATAAATTAACATAAGCGTTTTAATCTCTTATAATTACAAACAATAAACAACAAGCATTTTCAGGAATGCACCTCTCATATAATGAGTGTTTTTTTGAGGGTCAATAAAGAAGTAAATGTAATCGTATTTATTGAATTTTTAACATAAAAGAAATTATTAAATACTATTTTGAGATCTTAGTAGATACACATATTTATTTAATAAATAAAATTAAAACGGTTTAATTGTGCATTTTTTAAATTGAGCTTTATCGTGACAATTCACTCTCAAATAGATTTAATTTTTTTTAGATATATTTAATTGAGGAACTACCGATTATTATTGGTAAGTTTCAAAACATTTTGAGCGATATAACTTCCTACATTATTCAATAAAATACATACATTTACTTCAAAATGAATCCCTGTACATTCAATAACGCATCCATGTACTCGGGTACGTTACACCAATATGGTATCAATGTTATTATTATTATTATTATATACATCTATATAATTTAATAGTCGTAGTCGTAAATGGTAGTATAGGCAACGAGTGAAGCATGTTAGACATCACATTCTAATGTTCCATCGACAACAACCTTTGGTCCCTGAGCGTTTAGACTGCTCTCGCTCGATTTACAGTGGTTTGTTTGCCAGCGCACATAGCAGCCATTCTTTTAGATATTTTTACATTTAATTATAAATAAAGTTTTCCTCATTGTCTATATCTACGCACTCAAACACATGCTTGTTTACACGCAAACACACACACATGCACGCTAGTATAGGATTTTTTATACAAGGAGCGATTTCTAAAATAAAATATACTTAAGCTTAATATCGTATGACTCGATTATTCTTAATGTCAGAAAAAAATCAAATCAATTAACTATTAAAATAATGCAATGCTTATAAATGTATTGTTGCAATAATTTCATAAAATAATACAAATTACTACTTTTTAATTTTCCTTTTATAAATCGATTGTCTTAGGTCATGTCATAACTGCAAACATTTCTCATGTCCGGTATTATAAAGGGGCTAGCAAATTTGCAAGCTTGCTAGCACTTTCAAATGAGATATCACTTATATGACAGTTCTCTTGGAGTTTTGTGATGACTTTGACAACTTTCGCGCAAGCGTTGTATGTAAACACCAACGGTATTAAAACAGTGGTGCTATTATGAAAATTATTTTATACGGTCAGAGTTGTCAACTGTGTTACAATACGTTGAAGTATCACTGCTCTAAATTCCGTAGCTAATCCATAGATACTATAACAAAATTAATAACCTCATTTATGAGTGCTAGCTAGGTCCTTTATAATACCGGACATCAGAAGACCAATTTGAAAATTCAAAACATGTTTTGTTCCGATATAATTAAATAACCATGTATGTTAACTTATTATTTCTCAGATGAAATACCATTATTATTGGATTTTTATTATAATTAGAACAAACAAACAGATAAATCTAAGCGTTTATTATAAAATGGCCAGTTATCATGTTACGACCTAAGACCATCAATACATATGTATAAATTATTTTAATTTGTAAAAAAGCAATATCTCTATTTTTATTGATAGCTGTATCAAATTTTCAGTTAAAAATAATCGAGCATATACATACATTATACAATATTATAATTGTCCGTCTGATTCAAGTCGGTAAAAAACTTATAAGATTTTTCACATTTACTCATTTATTAAATACATAAATTAATTTATTTTTATTTATTTATGTATATTCAAATATTTTAAAATAATTACATTATTGTAAATATTATTTGAAACAATATCTTATATAGTTTTGAACCGATTAAATATTTGAGAACAATTGAATTGTTTTTCTGTACAATATATATCTTAAATTCAAAACGGTAAACATGTATGTGTATATATACATACATTGACATAGTCAAAAATCATCAAATTTATATCTAAATTAAATAAATTCAGGATCTACACTATTGTTAAATAAATTAAATGTTACAAAAATTAACTACCATATTACTGTTAACATTTCTAATGCAAATTACAAACATTAAAAAGGCTTTTGCGGTGTTTTTTTTGAACTTACTTCGGATTCTAGCGGTAAACCCTGACACAATAAGAAATTTAGAAGATTTTTATACAAGTGTTACTGTTATGTACCTATAAATAAGCAATCAAAAACTACTAAAAAAATTTACATTAGTTGCACTTATATTGTTATCATTTCCAATATTGCAAATTATTCACAGTAACGATAATATACATATATATACTATTACATACACATAAAATTGAAATCATTTAATAATATATACTTTTAGTAATTTTTTTCTTCACCTACTTAAACATACTAAAAAACTATATTTTTAATACATAGAAAAACAAATAGACAATATATTGCTCTTTAAATTATAAATGTAATATGTAAATGTCATCATAATTTGAAAATCAGTTCTGTTATTTTGTTTATAGTTTCTCTCATAAGTATTTACCAATTTATATTTACTTTTATTAGTTATTTAAAATGAATAAAAGAAAGTCGTTACATTATTTGAACACATTATATTAAAAATAGACTGAATAAACTTTTGCATTAATTTTTCAGTAAAAAAGGTATTTTTGTGTTAAAATAATTTCTGGATATATATATCAACTATACGAGACGTTTTAGAAGTAATTCTGCATTAACCGATATGAAAATCTACGTATTGAAATATATTACTTATTGTTTTGGCTGTGGTTCCACATTCTATTCGTTCACGCAGTATTTCCTGCTAATAGAATTACCTTAAATCTATAATCATGCATTCCCGCTTACAGTTAATACTGTGTGTACGAGCAGTATGTGACGTCATAGCCTTTCGTCTATATGTTTCTGAAAATAAATAAATATTAATACAAGGAAAGTTTCAAAAGTATTATAATCTATAAAATGATGATTTTCATAAGTTTTTAATTTAAATAAAACTAAGAAACGCCTCTATATTAACTATATACTACTGTGTATATTTATCCTGAGTTTTAACTGGCAACATATTAGCACCTATTATCGTAACATGTTTATTTCTGCTTTGCCAGAATAATAAAATCAAAAAATCATTCGTATCATTATTTAAAGCATTATTTTTCTCTTAAATCTAATTGGTATATTGTTGTACATATAAATATTTGTATTTCTCTACAGTAAACTACGTCAACATATTATAAATTTCTTGTTAAAAACAAATAACAAAATTAATATTACCCATAGAATATATCTGAAACATATACGTTAAAATTTAAATACTCTTCATATCATTCAAATCATTTAAAACACGTTAGTTAATATTTCTGTGGGTCATATTAAAACTAAATCTTTTTTATACAGTAAAAAAAATTATAATTTTAAAAACTATAAGGTTATGGACTAGTACTTTTTATTAAATCATTCTATGCTAATCGATAAAAAATGTCAATAGCAATATATATTATGTGAATATTATAATAACGTAAGCTTTAAAATGTTAATTTTTTATTCAATTTTTTTCGTATTTTGCTTGGCAATGGCTTACGCATTTATGAACATGAAGTGAATTTATATTTAAATATAAAAATTTTATTATCCTTAAAGTGGGTGTAGTTATGAAAAAATATAATATATATATTATATTAGAAATAGTACTTTCTCTAGAATATTCATGTTTTTACATAATTGAAAATCGTCAACAGAATAAACTAACGTAGAATCTTTAACTGTACTTACTTTAACAAAAAACAAAATAAATCGGTTTTATTAAATAACTAACTAATCACAGAACATCAATTATATAAAGTCAATTTACCAGCTTTCTTTTTATTAATACAGAATAAACAAGTAAAATCAATTAATTATTTATTACAAATAGTATTTTAATATTTCATCTTTGTAACATTAATAACATTAATAAATGATTAATAATAATAATTATAATAGTAGTAATAAGATCCTGATTAAAGTGGTGTATAACTTGAGATCTTACCTTGCATTAGCGCGGACTTAGATTAAAATAGCACGGTTTTTACTATTGAATTTGAATGATTCAAAGTCTGCACAGATTCGTTTATTAAGGCAGCTTTTTCACGCACATTAATCAGAGTATTGCTTTATGCTTGATGTCTTATTTCAATATCAACAATATCGTCTTTTATATTCCAGAATTAGATATATTTACTACCTAAATCAATTTACTTGTTTATAACATATCCACATACGTATTTAATTAATATAATCAACTAGTAACTTGCCGATAAATTCACTCTACATAACTGAACATTATTATATCTGCACACAACTCATTTGTACAAAATCATCGATTAAAAAAACGTATATTTCAATTTCCAAAAATCAATGAAAAAAAATCAAAAAATCACTTAAATTTATCGTATCCCAAACAACAAACGGCGATGAACAGAATCACGTGCGTTTCTGCGCCCACTTGAGGTCGTCGGCACGAGGCCTGCATCCGGTCGTCACCTCGATAAGCCACTCGAGCGCCTGCCAGAAGCGCAGCACCTCGAGCGGCCGGTTCAACCAGCCAGTTGTGATGCAGAAATAGGTCTCATGCGGTGCCACGTGATGGATACGGTGGTGCCGACGTGGCAGCACCACATGGTGCTCCTGTAGCCACACAACCCAGCACGGCAGGCCGAAGTAAGTGTGCGACCATTTGTGGATCTGAAAGTGGTTATTTAATTACATTAGAGGTTAAATTTATTTTATACAAAATATGTAGTTTGAAAGTAGGAGTTCATAAACAATTTTTGATGGTATGAATACTAATTTAGTGCATTAAATTTATAAGTTCAAAATAGAGCAGTTCATTTTTTACTTACTTGATTTGTAAGAGCTACAAATATTGCTAATAAAAATAAGTAACAGTTCCACGAAAATTTCTTCTGGACTTCCTCTTCAGAGAGTGTGAGAAAACCCCACGCCATATGCCCCAAAAATGGAATCGTGAGCATGAAGTTGTCTCCGTTGGTCTCGATAAAGTCATGTCTTGTGATCGACGTAGGGTCTATGTGGTGTTCACGAAATGGACGCAAAAAATTCTATAAGTGAAAACAGTCGGGAATTTCATTTGTGAATATAAATTAACTGCACACACATAACTAATGTTAAATATAAAGAAACTGCTCGTAAATAAAAGTAAATACTTTTAATGAAATACTAAAAATTGGACTCAGTTATGGAATGATAAATCAAGCATCAAATCCTTAAAGTTAATGATAGCATCTAGTTCTTATAGGTCAGAAAGTATGTTTTATTTCCTATAAGCACCTTCCAAAAATAATGTTATTATGTCAGTTATGTAACACGAACTAACTACCAAATACATATAAAAATATGTAGTAAGGCGCTTTACTTTTTATTGAGAATTAAAACATTTAATAATTCTATTAAATGGAAAATACACTTAAACTACTTTAAAACGAATTTTTAAATTATTTTTATCCAGTGTTTTCTCATATACTTTTTTCTATCATTGATCAACGAACAACAATAAGAAACAGCTTCAAAGTACAAGTCAAAGTTAGCGACTTCAATTTACTTAATTTTAAAAAACTGAGGCTTGATGTATTATTTCAAAACTAGTTCCAATTCTGCTTATTATCTATGGATTTTAGTAAGGCTGTTTCCAATTTAACAGTTTTGTACCTCAGAACGAAACTTTATTTTGATTATTAATTTGAAACAAGTTCCTTATCATACTGGACATAAATAAATAGTTCTTGGCTCCTAGATATAATAGAATACATTTTTGAGTAAATGTTTCTTTTAAAATTCATAAAATATTGATCAGAACGATCAAAACAAAATTTCTATCTAGAAGCTTTTTTTATGTAAAAAAAATTCTGTAATAGTTTCTAAATTCATTATTATTACTTTGATTTCTATTCACGTTGTAAAAAAATGTTTTATATATTTAGTTTTAGGATCAAATTATAATATCTTTTTCTAAATTACAATAATTACTTACACAAAATACTAGAACACAAACATATAGTGAAAAACAACAACAAATATGTACTTCTGTATACCGTTCTATTTGTGACGTGTATTAAATAAAAGCGATACTAATTTCTATTATAAAAACAGCATAAAATAACAATTACTTTTCCGATGATGGGCAAGTCAACTGTGCCCCATGTATCGGCTCCCCAGTGCACGAAACCCGAACTAAAGTCAGCCGTTATAATTCCAAATAGTGCTGCCATAATAATCGTGCTCAAATTCTCAAGCCGGAAGTGTAAGAGTAAGAAGAAGAAATTCACAGCCATCAGAGTTATGCATATTCCAACACAAATGCATTCTTGCGTTCGCTTGCCTGCACCATACAAAGTGTAATCTCATTAGAGAATCCTACTAATTACATGCCCTCTCTTTCTCCCTGACACCTGTTACACACGGACTGTACCAACAGTGCAACAATTATTATAAATATCATAACATACTCTAACTCAGATTGGTCTTCTACGTTTTATTTTCAATAGATATATAATTATAAATAATACATTTTATATTAGCAAATATTCAAATGGTTTATTTTATCAATATTATTTTTAACAATTTGCTATTGAAACACTACATACAAGGTTGCTTTTTAGTAATTTACAAGAACGTCTCAAATTTTAAGTATTATTTTTAATAGTTTTAATATAGGAATTTCAAATGTTGAATGTTCTTCTAAAACTAAACCCAATTATACAAGCACCATTTCCCATACATACAGAAGCCCTAACCATATTAAACCAACCGTAACTATGAATCCAAACCATTTATTAAAAATATTTCAGTCATTTATAAATTATTAAAACAACCCTGAGAAGACGAATCCGACTACAATAATTACATTCCATGATTTATACATTATAATGGATAACTATTTACATAATGTTTAATAATATATAAATATTTATTGATAAATTTGGCATGGCAACTTATATTCATCTTAAAATTAATTTATTCAAGAATTTTTTTGATAATTTTTTATCTTGTACAAACTTAAAGATATTTAACTAGAATAAAGCAATTCATTTAATAACAATATAATGTTTTGTATAAGTTAAAAAAACATTTAATTTTTTTATCATTAATTTTCAGATATTACTTATCTGCTATTTGATGTCTTAAAAGTTTTTTTTAATAACTGATAAAATGTGTGTGAATACAAAAAAAATGAGCAAATATTTAAACAGTTATTTTATCTTTAATTTTAATTAGAAAAATAGATATGTTTAATTTATTATTTTGTGAACGAATTGAATCATTCATATTTTAAAACTTATTCAACATTTGTATAGAATTATGATTTATATATACATATTTAAATCTACTAATTGAATTTTTAAACTTACTTCATTAGTTTATTATAATTTTTATATTTCCACTTTTTATTGAAATTCTTGTATTTGAATGATACCTATTTCTAGTTAAATATTTATATTTTTAAAGCATATTTCAAATTACAACAATGTCTACATCAACCATGCCAATACGTTTTACTATCATTATTACTATGTGAAAGTTTTTCTATTATGGTTATAACAATCACAACATACCAGTACTGTATAAATTTGCAAGTTCTTGGGCCCCCTTGTGTTGTGGTCCCCATCTTGGAGTGAATTTCTCTTCTTTTATTGGAGTTACAGAACAATTAGCGTTAGGGTCATCTTCTGACATAGAATTCTCTAAAATATCTTTTTCTGTTTTCACTGGTGCTAATATTGTTGTCATACTAGTACCAAGATCGAATTGTTCAGCTGCAGCTCCAATCATTTCTAACCCAGTTCCTAATCGCCGAGGACAAGGTGGAGTTAAAGGCAATTGAAAATCCATTTAAAATGATTTGTCAATTATTGTTTATCACAAACGTAACAATTTAATACATAAATTAAAATTATTTCTTAATGAAGACATGACAAATTACAAATCAGAATACGAAGCCGCCTATATCTATTCTATGACCCGCACAACCCACTCAACGAATATGACATAACTTGCGGTACTACTGGAAATAACTTCACTTTACTCTTTCTACCAACGCACAAAACACCAATCTCAATTTTTGTTTTGTATTTGGTACGCGCAATAATTAGTTATATTTAAAACAATTACAACAATGCAGATTCAAATGGTTCAACCGTGAGGTGAAACAATTACTGCCGATTATAAACATGTACAAAAAATATGACATAATTTTAAACGACACGCGACAACGATCGATAATTTATATACATGTAATCAGAGCCGGACGAGGTTTTATGAGCCCTGATATAATTAAAAAATCAATGATCCATTGTTTGAATCTCTAACTTTTATCGTTTATATTAATATCGAATTTTACACACAATTAGTATAATTCATTATTACCGCTTGATTAAAACATATCAAATTATAAACAATGATAAAAAATATATAATATAAAAATAAATTAAACTACAACATAAGTTCACTTTGTTGCGACAATAACTTTATCACTTTGTTAAATTTAATAGGTGTTTACACATTGAATGCATAAGTTTTGCAGTCATTGTTAAAAATATACACGGAAATATTCGATTCAGATTGTATTAAAAATAGGCGTACAAATAATAGACAAAGTACTTGGAATTTACTCTAATATAATTATGAAAAATATCCGTTCTTTTTCTCACAAACTATTAATCTACCACGTCTATTTTCATATTTTTGTTGCAACTACAAAAATAACATTGATAAATTGTTATTTGTGTAACAATTTTTAAAATAGAGTTAATGACACTGATACGACCTAATTTAGAAAAAAATGTAGATTTTTTTCAAATTCTCGACTTATATTCATATCAACTGAATGAAGCAATTATAATATTTATTTCAGTATTAATTACTCTTTTATCAGAACATAATATTTATTTGCAAAGCGTGAAATTCTTAAAAATAACACTTCATTTTATTTATAGCGCACTTTATGAATTCAAAGAACTCAAAGGTTCATTGAATTGAATTATAACAACATCAAAATTGGAATGATTAAATAATTATTTTTTATGTTATTTATAATAAATAGAACCTCTGCCCATAAAATACATATAAATATATTAATACTTAAGTATATACCGAATGACTTTGTAAATAATATGCGATTAAAAACTACATTTTCATATCAGAACGATAAAGCTTGCTTTATCAACACCTCGATCTAAAAATAACTAAGGAATATTATTTCTAATTGTAAGTAAAATAACTTGCTTGTTTTAACTTCCTGTGATGTAATTCACACAAGCAGAAATTTAATTTTCAGTACCGGCTTTAAAATTTCTAACACCTTTTATAGGCATATTAAAATGTGTATTTTTTATTTTATTTCAATTAAAAAATATATTTATATTTAACCTCAAAGTTATTTATGTTTATTTTTAAACACTTTATTTTAAAATAATATATTTAATTTAATTTTGTATTTAGAGAGTTAAACTAAACTCGGCCCTGTTTTTTATTAAGTATTAATAATTCATGAACTATATCACCCTATCCCTATCTGAAACATATCTATATCGTTTAACAATAGTATAAGGGATAATTAATTAGAATATTATTAAATAATCCGTTGTTATTGTTTGAATTTCATAATACAATCAGTTACTGATATCAATGAAAGAGCATTGTTAATCAATTATTTTGTCCATTAGCAAATGACAGGGCATATTATATTCTAATATCTATATATTACTTATTTTACTACAATTTGTATATGTTACCTTCTCGCAGTGGTGTAGTAAAGGGGGTACAACTAGGCAGGCCCGGATTTAGAAATTTGCCGCCCCTAGGCAGTTGCGAAAATTGCTGCCCCTAGGCAGTTACGAAAATTGCCGCCCCCCTTTAAATGGTGGAATAATTTTGGTATGAAAAGTTTAAAATTTTTTATATTTTTTTTAGTTTTTTATGTTAAGTTTATTAAAATAAAAAATTTATTAAAAAAAAGTGTGAATACCTTTTTTTAACAAGTTTCCGCCAAACTTTGCCGCCCCTTAATTTTTGCCGCTCTAGACACGTGCCTACACTGCCTGCATGGTAAATCCGGGCCTGCAACTAGGGTCATTTGCAATATGATTCATATAATATAGAAAATGTAATCCTAAATTGGAAACATTCATCACCTCCACGAATCTATTTTTGTCAATTTGATAGAGAAGCATGTGTAGCGACATTCGCGACATCTCACACGTTCAAATTTCTTAAATTTTATTTTTAATATTTCGTACTATTTTTAATGTATAACAATTATTTCATTTAAGTTTACCGACAACTTATTTACTTTTACAACGTGTCTAGACTTTTACATTTTTCAGCAAATTCTTTAATCTTTCTTAATCCTCTGTAGTTTATTAGTAACACGTACGCTTGGGTATTTCCGGTCGGCTAACGTCTAATTTATCCTAAGCTCAGTAGTGCTAGGGTCAAAGTAGATGCCGCCTTTTGGATTTCCCCAGGCAAACCACTTTCTATTTTTCCCCTTCTCTAAATATCTCTCGCTATCCTTGTCTAACGATCCTAAGACAGGATAGTTCATTTTCTAAAACAGATACTTGGTCTTCGCTCTTAAGACAGTAAACATCTCGCTGCAGTACTCTCGCGCTCGCTACATTACAAAACAATACATCAACTTACAACAATCATCATTGTACTTTTAACAATAAATAAATATGAACATACAAAACTACAAAGTGTTTTAAGTTTATTACTATCGTTTGTCCCGTACACCAGTCACTAAAGTGGTGACCCCGACGTGATTTGTCCGCGCCCTATGTAATTTTTTCGCGACCGAAGTGATACCTACATAGTGACAGTGACAATAAAAAAAGTGACTTGTGCATTCAACAAACTCAAACTATAATGCAACTGACAATTTTTTTTTAAACGGTGTTTCGTGCCATCGACCAAGTGACAAGCGAGATGAACAAAGATATGGCATCAGAAACAATAGTGAGTGCTCTCGCGAAAACTGCAACAAAGTGCTTAACAACAAGTTCGATACAACATATCTACGGCCATGACTCATAAGTGGCACTACAACGGGCAGTCGTTAATGGCGACAGACGACACCTGCCCTACGACATCGCGCCACACCATCATCACGAACACGACTACCAAGAAGCAATTCCAGTGAACACGCGAAAACAACGACTCACAGACTTACCTACCCATATCACCTCGCAAGGACAGGTGACTGAGTTTCAAGTCTCAAGAGTTCAAAAACATCTCTGGTTATCACAATTGGACAAGCGGAATCACCGACTCCTGGACCTACTCACCCATATCACCACTCAATTGGATATGACTGAGTCTCAAGTCCTAACAGTCACGGTCGCCTCTGGTTCATCGCCACATATCGAGGTACTTCCCAGACTTCCAAGCAGCACGACCAGACAATACGACAAACGCAATTCACCAAACAACCAGGTACACCATTCTCTGATTACACACGACTACGATGCATCCATCGCTGCACGCGCCGCCGAGGTTGTTGCAGTCACCCGATTCGTGACCCACGACTACGATGCATCCGTCGCCGCACACGCCGCCGAGGTTGTTGCAGTCACCCGATTCGTGACCCACGACTACGATGCATCCGTCGCCGCACACGCCACCGAGGTTGTTGCAGTCACCCGAATCGTGACCCACGACTACGATGCATCCGTCGCCGCACACGCCGCCGAGGTTGTTGCAGTCACTCGAATCGTGACCCACGACTACGACGCAACCACCGTCGTACACGCAACCCAGGCTTTTGCGAACAAGCTCATCGTGACTCAATTCATAACGCATACGCCGTACTATCTCGCTTTGGCTCCCTCAGTCATCATCACTACACCTGGACAATCGACCAACAAACAAACCAACAAGCACTCAAATTATCGAACGAACAAATACGCAAACAACGACGAAGAACGCAATAAAGAAACAGACGACGCATCAAGAGCTCCAGTCTTTCCCGCCCACCGGCCCGAAATTCAGCCAGACGGAGGACGACGAACACGGCCAGGTAGACGCGTCCGCTTCACGGACCGTCTACAGATAGGTTTTTCGTGAATTAAATCACTGGCAGGGGGGTACTGTAGCGACATTCGCGACATCTCACACGTTCAAATTTCTTAAATTTTATTTTTAATATTTCGTACTATTTTTAATGTATAACAATTATTTCATTTAAGTTTACCGACAACTTATTTACTTTTACAACGTGTCTAGACTTTTACATTTTTCAGCAAATTCTTTAATCTTTCTTAATCCTCTGTAGTTTATTAGTAACACGTACGCTTGGGTATTTCCGGTCGGCTAACGTCTAATTTATCCTAAGCTCAGTAGTGCTAGGGTCAAAGTAGATGCCGCCTTTTGGATTTCCCCAGGCAAACCACTTTCTATTTTTCCCCTTCTCTAAATATCTCTCGCTATCCTTGTCTAACGATCCTAAGACAGGATAGTTCATTTTCTAAAACAGATACTTGGTCTTCGCTCTTAAGACAGTAAACATCTCGCTGCAGTACTCTCGCGCTCGCTACATTACAAAACAATACATCAACTTACAACAATCATCATTGTACTTTTAACAATAAATAAATATGAACATACAAAACTACAAAGTGTTTTAAGTTTATTACTATCGTTTGTCCCGTACACCAGTCACTAAACATGTTTAAGTGGCGCGTTACATGGTAGGCACTTTATAGGCAACTGCCTAGGGCAGCATTAAATATATCTGTTATATATCTATTAATACATTTATTTATAAGAATAACACTTCGTTATTTATAGATTTTTAAACAAAACTAGCGATATTATAAACTATATAATAAAATATGATAAATAACTGCAATTTTTTCTCGAGCCAAATACAATTTACTATTTATACCTACCACCTATACGTATAGGTACAATATAAATTCTCATTAATAAATTGTATGTAACCACAAGTATAGTATACGTAAGTGCTGTTAATTCATGAATGTTTGCGATAAATTTATCATCATTTTAATTAATATAACGTTTTATTTTCTTTATCATAATAATGATAATAATACCTAATACAAAAAATATTGTATACAGAGGTGTAAGAAAAAAAATACAAGAGATGTTAAAATTATAATGTATAGTAGAGTAGTACACATATACATATATGTATTTATTATATAGTGAGATAAAGTACTTATATGTATGGATAAAGATACATTTTTTGTCGTGCATCTAATTTAAATATTTGACAATTTAATTTCTAAACTATCGTACAATTGAAATTGGTTATTAGAATTAGACATTCTGGCATATCGGTAACGTTATTTAAGTTTTTATTTTTAACTATGAGGATATTATACAGAGTCGGATCAAAGTAATGTCTATATATTTTTTAAGTCAAATAACTCAGTAAAAATTGTACACGAAAAAAAGAAACCTAAAGAATTACAGTTTTTCCTTATACATCCCAAATAGTAAGCGACAATCTACTATTATTATTATACTGAAACTGTAATAATATAATTTTATAGGCTGTGATGTTTGCAGTAATGTTATCCATCAATTTATATTGAGTATATGCAAACAATATTACAGTTTCAGACTGCAAAACATATTTTATAATGCTAAGTTGTCGCTTACTATCCGGGATGTATTATACAGGAAAAAACTGTAATTCTTCAGGTTTATATTTTTCCGTTTAGGTAGGTACATTTTAATGTAAAAAAATGTTATGAAGTTTAAACTTTAGTGGCGTAACCAAATATTTTTGGTGGGCCGTTTACAAGCAAAAGTATACCATTGCCGATATACCTTACGTCAGTCAAAGACGACCCCCCTCTCCTGGTTACACCAAATATAAAATACATTTTTTAACTTTACTTTGGTACTTAACAAACCGACAGAGGAGCTCAAACTCTTGACTCTTGACAAATTGTGTAAATATACGGGGCGCTAAATTTTATAGGCTATCATGTCGTGTTATTTATCTATCAGATACAAATGACTGCCCCTAGATATGACTGAAAATCCTTGATAAAAATATATAAGTACCTATATAAGAAATCCATAAGTGGGCACAGTTAATCGAAAAGTTAACTTCGTTAACCGTTAAACCGTTAAAATTCCGAAAATGTAACGGAAGTTAAAGTTAACCGAAAATTTTAAAATTTAACGAAAGTTAATGTTAATCGTTAAAAAGTTAACCATCCAAAATGTTTGAAGACCTTTTTTTTGCTATTTCGACAACTTTCTTATGTACTTTTCATCAAATAACCAATGTAACGGACTAAAGTTAACATAAGTAAACAAAAGCGTTAACATTTTTTTTTAGTTAACTTAAAAGTTAATCCATTAACCATTTTGTTAACTTCGTTAATTAACGATTAACGGATTAACGCGTTAATGCCCACCTATGAAGAAATCTATGAATGTAAACCTTTCCATTAAAATAAATAGGTATGTATATAAATAATTACATACATATGTATTATGTAGTAACATTTTTTTACCTATAGTATTACATAATATAAACTAGACATAGAATACATCATAAATAAATTATTAAAATCATAAAACCACTTTCATGTCATGAAAACGCAAATTAAAAAATTTATGTTTTCCCTAGGGTAGCAACCATATATGTTCCTGCCCATGAATTTAATTAACAATTGTTACTGTTCATATGTATGTTTATGGAACATTGAGGAAAAATGTAAATGTTTCATAACATATATTATTTGGATAAAAACTTTACTTCGGAAATATAAATTGTATTTAAAGTTTTACTTTGTTTATTATTATTAATTATTATAAATCTATTATTATTTATTTTTATATGTCTGTATAGTGCATGCAGCACAAATTACAGGCTAATTTAAAAGAAAACACCAATATTTGTTATTTTTCGATAATTTTAATAAAGATATAATATGATAAGAACTCAAAACATAATCTTTTTTTTATTCTAAATTATATACTTTAAACTTGCAATATGTACCTAAGTATACATGATTCACTAAATAATTTCGATATTTTCCCCTGGAGATCCAAATTCTATTATCCCCCCATATATGGTATAACAACTACTGGTAGTTTAATATATGATAATACATATGTATTATAAAATTTTATAATTATTTTAACATTTAATAAATGCAAATCATGACAATGAAGAATGATTTAGAAAGAGATACGAGAGATGCTTTGATTAATCAAATGAACGCCTCATTTAAGAATTTCCATAATTTCATTATTAATTCTTGTCACAAACCATAGAATCATCAGAGTTTCTCAAAATCTTATCATTTATGAATTTTTCAATTTAGTTTATTGCTCTGGTATTTTTATGTTGACGATAATCTGCAGCATCAAATAACTTGTGTGGAAAACAGGGGCGTATCATTTTAATTTTTTGTGCAGAAATTCATATTTATTTAATGATTTGATGTTTTCCCAACTTTCTTAAAAACTCTCAAAGATGAATTGTAATATAATCTATAAACTAGTTATGGATTAGACCATTAGCTGATCTATATATTATTATTAGGGGCAGTAGCGAACTAAGAGAAGAGGCCCGCCCCATGAGGAAATTTATTTTTGTAATCAAATATTTTCTTAAGTTAGGTCATTATAATTAAGTACACAATTTTATTCTAAATTTTAATTACTATTTTTTAGAACATATTAAGAGGGGAGGTGCAAAACTAACATTCACTGATTTATTTAGTATAATATTGAATATATTTTTTTATATTCTTAGTAACTAACATTAAGAATAACAAATCAACCCATATTATAATCCAATTATAACTTTTTATTAACCTTTTTAGTATTAATGGAGTTCTATAAATGAATAATGTATTCAAAAATTGGTTAGAAGTTATTTACTAAATATAATAAATAATTGATCGTTGTCATTATAACCGTATATTATCATAGAATCTGTAGGTAAATTGTTAATGTGTATGGCCTATTTACCAAAGAAAAAACAATACATAATTGTACAATGTAAATATCTACGGATATCAAAATATTAACCCTCTCAGTACATTCCAAAGCCATTAATATGAAACGAATAATTAATATTTATGGGCTCTTTATTTTGAAATATATATAGTTAATTAATTATCAGGTGAATCAAAATTAGAATTTAAGGATATTCCTTCTCAAATAACTTTAACCATTTGTTATTCTTTAAAATACGATAGGAACATTTTAGTTGTTTATCAAAATTTGTTTAAATTTTTCTAATTTTTAGAACATACTACTTTACAAATATTCTGGCTGAATGAAAAAAGATAGAAAAAAATTAATGGAACATAAATTGCAGGCAATAATATTCTCTACAATTTTTATCCTGAGCATTTTTTCCATTTTACACTGTTTCAAAAATAGTTTGAAAAATTGAAAAGTTGACAAGAGTAAACAACCATTTCCGGTTGCACGATGGTTTTAAAAAAAATAAGAGGTTTCCTTTCCAGCTGAAAATTAATCCTAAATATAAAATTTCATCCTTCTATCTATTATCTATATATGATTTGTTACAATAGTAAAAATATATTTGTATAAAAATATATTTTTTTTATTTTTTTAAGTTGAGTTCATTATTTTGACTTCTAAACGATTTAGATGTATGTAAATACCTATATGCGGAAGGTTATGCAATTAATAAAGTATATTTTTGACTCAACTATGTTCCTATAGTGTTGAATGAATATCTATATATAATTTGATATAAAAATAAACACATATACAAAATTATAACAGAAGTAACCTAAATACAAATCAATATACGAGTTTTAAGAAAATCTAGTCAAATATTCAAAATACAAAAGTGAACAGGTGACCGATATATGCAGTTTTTATAATTTGTTACATTTGATTTATTTTTCGGTTGAGTGGTAAAAATTTAAAGCTATACTATTTGAAATAAAAGTCAAAATTTTAAAATTATCACTTTATTTATACCCAAGTATATAAAATATACATATGGTATAAGTTAGTATTGTTTTCTTTAATAATTAGCATTTAAAAACCAACTTAGAAGTAAAAACTAAATTTTTCTGAACTCTCTTAATTGCACATTATTATTTTATTAGTTACAATTAATTAATGAAGCTTATCCATTATTGACAGTAATACCTATAGTATAAAAGATATTTACTCAAGTTAGCAGAAAAGAAAAATGTGAGAAAAATATCGTTTAGAATTTATTAGATTCAGATAATAGGTATATCTATGATATATTATATACAGTAAAGGTGCAGAGGTGTAGCTAGGGCGTTTCGGCGCACCTCATTATTACTACGGATTTTTTGCCACATCATAATATATAGAGGTTGGCATCCTTATAAATTTAATTTTGTTTGATTTTACCCCCCCCCCCCCGACAGTGGCCAGTTTCGCCATCCTTTAACTACGCCTTCGGTTAGGTGACTTGACATTCCGATATCCTTCTGGACTACTGCATGGAAAAATAGAAACCTAAAGAATTATTTTTTTCCTGTACAACTCGAATAGTAAGCGACAACTTATTTATTATAATTTTTTTTTATTCTCTGAAACTGTAAATAATATGTACAATTTTAGGCTGTATCAATTTATATTGAGTATCTGGAAACATTATTACAGTTTCACATTGTAAAAAATATTTTATAATGATAGGTTGTCGGCTGTCGCTTACTATCCTGGATGTACCTACAGGAAAAACTGTAATTCTTCAGGGTTTTTTGTGTGTGTAAGTGAGCTAAATAAAGCTGACTTGGCTAAAATGTTAAATCTATTAAATACGGTTCTGCACTTACAACACTTGCAAACTATTATTCAGCATTTATAAGGGAAATATTTCGATGTTTACACCTGCAGTATGAATAAATAATAATCTAAATTACTCTTCAATTACCAAAGACCCTGAACCGATATTGATTTAACAAAATTATAGTATCATGACGATCTTAGTATTTAATTGATACTTTATCAAGTAATTTCATCGCATTTTATGTTAACTACGGCATATTGTAAACAATATGAAAGGGGTTGAAACATCCCCAATCCCCATAATTATTCCAATCAACATTTAATGATATGACTGGTGCTAATTGGAAGACTTTGTTTTTCATGGCCGGGAATAGAAGGAGGCAGTGTTGATTTCAGTTTACTTTGGTATAGTAAGGAATATGAAAATTCCCGGGAGGGAGATTTTTAGGTGAAGGACTAGTCCCGCAATTCGGAGAGATGAACATTTATGTATATTACAAATGCATTGCTTGTCACAATTAGTGGGACACTTTTTCAATGTAACACAGTTTTGTTAAAAATTGTCATATTAATACGAAAATTGAGAAAAATCATTAATCCGTTTTTATTCCAAACTTCAAGGAGTTACAGCTTTGCCTGTTCATCAATAGGGAGTGTGACTCTTAGAGTGGTGAAAAATGGAAAATGGCATTTTCAAGTAATGAAAAAATAGTTAAAAACTGTTTAAGTATTCCAAAATAAAACTAAAATTCACAATAATTATTTGTATAACTTATTTGCACCCTAAAGGTAGATTTTTCTTAACTTGAAAAACTTAAACCCCATTATATTACAATTAATCGACCGACATAGGTAAAGATACAATTCTGAAATTTACAAAATGGGTAGAAAATTCTGCATACACTAATTGTGACATTCATTCAAGCATATTGAAGTATATATTTTTTTCGACTGGGAAAGAATTTTATTTTGCGCTCTTCCCTGGGTATCTAAAAGTGAAATTCAAAAAAAGTAGGTACTAGCCACTCGTATCTGCTATTTCTGTTGCAAAAATTTAATTTTTAATCAAAATTACAAATTATATTATGAAATCATAACCCCCTCTGGATTTGACTGGTTTACCCGCTCTTGCTATATTCGTGTTGTAAATATTTAAATTACAAGATGAATAAGAAAAAGTAAATGCTTAATTGAGGTAATTAAACCCCTTAGAATTTTTTTCAATATAAATGAATAAATGTATATAAGAGTATGTACATTATATACAAGAATACTATGTATATTTACCCTCTTCTCTTGATGCAATTCTATAATAATCAATAATTTGAAATGAATGTTGTATTTTTTTATTTTATTTTTTTGAGATAACAAAATAAAAATTCAAAGAGTTCAAGTACTTATAGGAAGAGAATTTGTTTCTCGATGGATTAGTTTATGATATTTTCGTTAGATAACATTAAATTGCATTATTATCGTTTCTAAATTACAATTCTTGTTTTTTTTTTCTTAAAAATTAATAATTCTGACTAGAATTTTCTACAGCCCTTTCTGACCTGGCGTAACGGACGGTAACCCTACCCTCTCTTCTGCCCCCTAAAGTCGGTACTGTATCATCATTTAGCGTACTTTGATATACTTTATAATAATATATGATATACACTTTTATTGAAGTAGAATAAAAGTTAATTACTTATTTTTTTTACATCTATACTTATTTTTATTTGCTCTGACTTCAATAAATTCATAGACTTAGTCACGCTATATCGACAAAAAATATTAAAATTGTTTTGTTATAACACGAAGTTTTCGTAACAAAGAAAACTATTATTTATTTTTACAAGTGTTTAAGTTACAGATATTATATTTACATAATATATTAACGCAGTAGCGTAACTAATGATCCACTGATGGGGGTTATTCTATAAATCCCTTTAGATATTGACAGCGACTAAAAACTACAACACACCCTAACGATGCTAAATATATCTACTCTTCATATAGTTAAACCACGTTCTAAATGTTGTTTTACCCCCCCCCCCCCCCAAAAAAAAAAAAAAAGACTAGAGCCCTGTCAGACCCTTTTAGATGGTTTAGACATTCATCGAGAATTAAAAATATTAGATATTAATAATTATTGATCAGTAGGAATATAATAGTATCTACTTATTTTTATACATAGATTCCAGTGTTGCAATCTGTTATATGTATTTAGAACAGTGGCGTAAATAAAAGGGAACATTAAGAACAACATGTCTTTAGGAGATACTCAATATATAAAATTTTAACTATATATTTTGTAAAAGGGTAAAAAGTATTGCATTACCTACATTTTCTTGGTTTCCCATTTTTAGGTGATATGTTTACTCAAGACTCAAACTTTAATTTTTATTTGGCTTTAATTGTGAAATACAGAGCCAGTCAAATGATATATATTAGGGTGACCCTTATTAATTTACTTATTTTCGAATTTCTTTAAGGTCACCCACCCCCCAAATTTCTTAAAGGTACGAAAAAAATTATGTATACAAAAATTTTAAGTGATTGGATATTATTAACACGTGCCACCGAGCGATCGAATATTTACACGTAAAATGCATTTGATTTTTTCAATTTTTCTTTTAACAGCTGTATCTTTGTGAAAATTGAATGGATTTTGATGTTCTAAAACGCATTTTAGAGCTAACAATTTCTAGTTTTTGTACCTTTGGTTCCATTTTTTTATCGCTTCCCACTACATATTGAGAGATTCATAGGTGGGCATTAACTCGTTAATCCGTTAATCGTTAATTAACGAAGTTAACAAAATGCTTAACGGATTAACTTTTAAGTTAACTCAAAAAATGTTAACGCTTTTGTTAACATCTGTTAATTTAACTTCCGTTAACTTTAGTCCGTTACATTGGTTGTTTGATGAAAAGCACATAAGAAAGTTGTCGAAATAGTAAAAAAAGGTCCTCAAACATTTTGGATGGTTAACTTTTTAACGACTAACTTTAACTTTTCGAATTTTCGGTTAACTTTAACTTCCGTTACATTTTCGGAATTTTAACGCTTTAACGGTTAACGAAGTTAACTTTTTTATTAACGGATTAACGATTAACGAAGTTAACTTTTCGATTAACTGTGCCCACCTATGGAGAGATTTCAGAAAAGTGAAAGAAGCCAAAAATTTATTAAAAAAGTAATTCAAAAATAAGTAAATTAAGTGCAACCCTAATATACTTGTATTATTATTTATTTTATTTTATTGTATCGGAGGTGATTGTGGTTAACTCCCACAAACACTGAGGCCATAGGCCCATAATATATGTGGATATAATTTATAATAAATTTCCCTACGCTACTGCTTTTCATACATACGGTTATTATCCTAGATTCATTTTTTATGTCCACAGCTAGTATGTTTCTCTGCATACGTGTTATTATTCCTGCACGTAACAGAAATTGTGTAGTTTCATAAATACTATGTGAGATTTTACGATCTTACTAAAGAAAATCAATTTTACTGCATGTAAAAAATACTGCAGACTTGTCACTAATATCATTAGATATGTATTTATTATGTACACATAATAAACAAATAATTCCTTTAACGTAGGGACGAGGGGGGTACTAAATAATAATTAAAATTAAGTGCGTACTTCTAAAAACCTATATACAATTAGAACCAACCATATCATAAAAATGACTTATCAGTGATACATTAATTGTTAATATTGATAAAAAATACGATTAATTTTATTTTTTTGGCTAGTACTACATATAACTAATCAGGTACTCAGGGTTGATGAATAAACCAAATATAGATGACTATTTATGTATAGTGACTTCTAGCTCTAGTGATTACTTATTTAAAATAGAAATGCGTTTTGAGTACAGTTTTGATTTCTAAGAAGACTACATTCGAATATTCGTATTTTATTAACTTCTAAGACATATAACTGGAAACATATATTGCCATTTGTGTGCTTTAAAAGACAATTCGAAGAGCTATCGAAAAAATCAAAGCACCGACAAAATATGTCATGAATTAAAAATTGGGCAAATGGCTATTATTTCGTTAAATCGCGGGAAAAGTTGCTAAACTCCCAATGGCAACTCCTGTAGTAAACTTCATTAAAGGAACGGTGTTGTTGTCAAGGAGGTATAAAAGGCAAAACGTCAGAGTTAGTACAAAATAACTATGGCCTTAGATCTTTAGAGGACGGCAAAGTAAGGCGTCAGGTCAAAAGGGGCGGCAGACGACCATACGGATATCTCAAACTCCAATAAAAATGATTTATTTAAAAAAAAATAACAAACAAAAGATCGGTTTTATTGCCATTGAATAATTTAAATTCCAAATTGGTGAGATAATAATTTAAATCCTAGTACCTATCGTTAGAAACCAAGATAATACCCCTGAGTGACTGGGCTTCGTGATTGTCTCTTGCCCTGATTGCCCTAGGGCTCTTTCCAGTCGTCCCAGCCATACATGTTTGATTTGTTATTGCTTAGTAAAAATAACTGATTATTTACATATTTATTTGCACCTAATCATTTTGATTTCTGACTCAATTATGATAACCAAAAATAAAATTGAATGATCAGTATATTTATTTATTATATATTTTTCATGCATGAATATTTATCGTAAGTAGTAATCACTATAATAAACATAAATCTGTAAAAATATATGTAAAATACTTCGATCTGACATCACCTTTTATGTATTTAACATGTTTTATTTAAATGAACCATTGATATACATAGTATTTCTATGAGGTAATCATTTATTTTTATTTGAACATAATATATTCAGAATGTAAATTGTTTTATCGCTTTTATCAAATATATTATATTGAATTATATAGGTATTGCGTATGCATGTGATATTTAACACCAAAACATTTATTTATTAAATAATTGAGTCGTTCAGATGCCAAAATGATTAAGTACAACTAAGAAACGGGTTTACTAGAAATTCCCCGTGACTTCGCCCGTGTATAATGTGCTCGTGGTGACGGTTCAATTACATCAACATTCTAACTACACGCAACGCTCTATATAACGACCTTCTATACAACGATCGCTCCATACAACGGTTGGCAAACCGCTCTATACAGCGACTGTTTTTAAAGCACGAAATTTAAATTCACCAATTCATGTTAAAGTTGGCACGGTGGGAGAGGTGACGACGTGTCGTTATATTGAGCGGTTGAAAACCCGAAGTCATCGTTATATAGAGCGGTGAGTGTATTATTGATTATAATTTTGATATTTTGACTATTTATTTTATATATACAATTTTATTAGAAAACATACTTGCCGTAAGTAAATTATCATATTATAACTAATTTCAGGTTTTAAGGGGTTAGGTGTAGTCAGAATTTTCAAGAAATTGATTTTTGTTTTTTGCATTTTTGGAAGCTGCTACAACGGCTGAAGAACTATTTTATGGCCCAGGAATAGTAGACCCGGTGTAAGTAATTAAATAATACGTATATTACTTTACGTAAATTGAGTGTAAAACTTTAAATGCGTTTTTCTCAAAACTATGTTTTTTGAACTGGTGACCACTGTAGCTCGAAAACCGCTCGGTAGATTTTAATGAAATTTATACAGCTTTTTGAAAACATGAAAAACTAGTGTCTGATCGAAGGATTTTATTTTATTTTTTAATTTCGATTTGTTATAAACAAATAACTGTTGGTTTTTTTCCCCGAAAATCTTGAAAAAAATTTCCTGAGGCTGCCATTTTGTTAATTTAAGAAAGAAAGAAAAAAGCTTCGATCAGGCACTAGATTATCTATTAATAAAACTATTTTTTTTTGTCCGATTGAATTTGGATGAATCTCCAAGGATAAGTGATGGTCACCGCAAGGAGCTTCGGTTGGAACTGGATCAACACAAACAGCCATTACTTTTAAAATTATTAATTTTTTTTTCTAAAATTTCTGTCAAGTCAAGTCGAAACCTTATTTAATGATGCTATGTTTTTACTTTTATAAAATAAAATAATTTACTGGCAAAAAAAAATTATTTAAAATTTTTTCATGTCTCTGACTACACCTAACCCCTTAAGCTTTTCAGTAAAAATGGCAACAATATTAGTGTAAATGGGTATTTTACCTGTAAAAAGACGTTCGATAAAAAATGTCATCGTACAAACAGAGCCTTCAGATTTATTTATATGTTTTTAAATTTATTGGTAAATATTTAATAAGATTGGAAAAATGTTTCAGAAATAAAATCGTATTACCAAAATAAGTAAACCAATAAAAAGTAAACATTAAAAGCAACGCAACTAACTAAAATTTAAAAAAATTCAGTCGCCTAAGGTCATTACAAGATAACTGACATTTTATAAGTAAAAGTAATTTAATGATATCTGAGCAAAAAGGGTACGCTCGAAACCAGGGGTTCTCAACCTTTTACCTACATCAACCCCTTTTATAGACCCAGTTACATATTTAGATTCTAGAAAACTTAAATATACTACAATCTTGTTGAAAAAGTACAAGAAGGGAAAAAAGGATTGCTGAATTTATATATAGATAAATATACAGTAGAAATCGGTTATAACGACTCAAAATAAAAGTCCAACTGAATCCCATATAATTGCATTTTTACCGGTTTACGTCTATCCTCTTTTTATGACCAATATGCCGGTCCCTTCGATGTCGTTATAACCGGTTTCTACTGTAGTTAAAAAGCAAAAAAAAATATCACTGACCCCAATAGATCTCTGGAATATTATAGACCCTTTTTAAACTTTCAATTTCATATTATGACTTAAACCAGCCGTCAGTAGACTTTATTTTTAGTGATTTTAACTATTTATTTCAGTTCCAGATTTTTTTTATTTGCAAGGGCACCGTTCTAACAAAATGTTAAATAAAAATCTTGGAGTTATCAGGGTTTTTTTTAAATCCATCCAGGTCATTGGAGACAGCATTTATACCTATGCCTCTCTGATACCTTTGCAATCCTGTTTCCTTAACAACTTGGCTCTTCTAGCTTAAAAGACTGCCGACCCCTGACTTCTGACCTAAACCCATCGAACTAAATCCGATGAGTGTTCCCCCTCCATATTTTATTTAAAAAATACTCGAAAATCTTGATATAAATTATTATGCCTGCAAATTGTTTGACGTAAGAAAATTCGAATAAACAAAATTTAATAGACATAATATTTTTTCACAATTACATATCCGCGCTATTATAACTCATTCTGCAAATATTGGCCATACGTTTATCTCTAATGTTATTATTTAGTGGAAGCGTCTGGTTATATCTGGCTCCACTCGGTGAAATAAACCAAGGCTGAAAATATTAATGTATAAAAGGTACAAACAAATATACAATGGTACAATGCGGTTCATGTCGGTGTACAAATATCACTATATATTTATTAACGCAGTGTCTTGGGATTTTAATATGCAGTGTCGGAGAGATGTTTTTTTTATTTTGGGGGAAACACAATAAGGACGGGAGTTCAATAAATTATTTCTTATGTAGAGGCATATTATATACATACAGTAGCACTTCGCAATAACGGCGTGATTGAGTGAAAAACGTCGGTAGGCATTTTTGTGCAAAACTATACGTACTATGTACTAATTACTAATATATTAAGTGTGCAATAACCATAGGTGGGCATTAACTCGTTAATCCGTTAATCGTTAATTAACGAAGTTAACAAACTGCTTAACGGATTAACTTTTAAATAAACTAAAAAAATGTTTTTAGTCCGTTACATTCGTTGTTTGATGACAAGTACATAAATAAAGTTGTCGAAAGAACAAAAAAAAGTCTTCAAACATTTTGGATGGTTAACTTTTAACGGTTTACTTTAACTTTCGTTAAATTTTCGGTTAACTTTAACTTCCGTTCAATTTTCGGAATTTTAACGCTTTAACGATTAACGAAGTTAACTTTTTTATTAACGAGTTAACGATTAACGAAGTTAACTTTTCGATTAACTGTGTTCACCTATGGCAATAACGCTAACTATAAAACAATGATAGAAAGGGAAATTTACATAATGTTACATATATATTTAGTATATACATGATTTACAACTGAAAATGAAAAAGACGGAGATTTAAGAGCACCGTTATTGCGAAAAGCCATTAAGAGAGTGGTCGTTATTGCGAGGTGATATTGTAAATAGTAAATAGGTAGTATAAAAAAGTATTATTAAGCAAAAAAAATCTATGATGGAAATAACCATTTTGACTATTTTTGCCATAATGTCTGTCTGTCTGTCGGTTAACAAGATATAGAAGGATGAAAGTTTATATTGAAAGAAAACTTCCTATTTTTCAAAACGATCTTACAACCAAAAAAAGTTTTAGTATAGTTTTTAGTTTTTATAATTTAAGTATATCTCATTGTCAGTCATTATTTTCTGTCTTTTATTAGTCAGAAAGGTTATATATATACATTATTACATATAGGTTTATATATACAGTAGAAACTGGTTATAACGACATCGACTAATACGACGTATCGGTTTTAACGACTCAAAATAAAAGTCCAACTGAATCCCATAAAATTGCATTTTTACCGGTTATTACGACTATCCGCTTTTTACGACCAATATGATCGGTCCCTTCGATGTCGTTATAACCGGTTTCTACTGTATATCTAATCAGAAAGCACATACACTGTATACTCAATACGGCGTATAAGAAAGTCCCATGTCACCATGGCTGCTTTTTTTAATATTAAATGTATTATTTGGCTATTTACAAAGGTATGGGGTAACATTGCCTTCTTGACCCACCCCTTTAAATGTGATATTTTAACCAAGGACGCGTGTATTAGAGGGTGGATCTAGTAGGCCAAGGCCATATCTAATACTAAAAGTCTCCCTTGGCCCTTACAAATAATAAATACACATCTACATATTATGTTATATTTATTATTTTGTGTTTTACAAGGTTTAACTAAATATACCTATTTTAATATCTGTTCTTTGTCAGCTGTACTTGAAAACGAAATGAACTAAAAACTGCAGGTATGAACAATATTAATGATATATAATATTTAATTAGGTGCGTTTCTTCTATCGTCAAGATTTATAATATTTTATTGTAATTGTGCATATGTTATTTTATCTATAGCAGAGGTTCCCAACCTTTTTTGCATGTAGATCTTTTTTGAAGGAATGACAAAGTTCATTGACCCCTTTTATAATTATTTATGAGCTAAAAATTGTAAATGTCCCTTTTTTAATTTCAAAACATACAAATTTCCCATAGACTCCTGGTGTACTATAGACCCCTTTCAAATTTCCATATAGACCTCCAAGGGGTCCACATAGACCACGTTGGGAAACCCTGATCTATATAGTCCGAGAGGTGAGCGTCAAATTTTGCAACTACTTTCTATAAGGCTGATTTTTTGATATTACGTCACATTTGTGGTGACAGTCTGCCGTCAGTCAGCTAGTTTCGTTAGCGTTTGGCGCGGGGGTGGTGAATCGGCTGCTGACGGCATTTGTTAAGGTAAAATTCGGACTTACTATTTTTTTTAATAATAATAATATTCCTAACTTTTATATCGAATTTCATATTTTAGAAAGTACTTTCACGACGTATAGATTTTTTACGAGTTAAACGCGCTGCTGACGCGCCCGGTTGCAAGATTTTGAAGGCTGACTATGATAAAAGAGGTTCTTACTTAGTATACTGCTTACACATTAATTTTCAGGTTTTAGAAAGTAGTTGCAACGTGTATAGATTTTTTACAAAGCTAAAGACACCCCTGCGCCAAACGCTAACGAAACTAGCTGACTAACGACAGGCTGTATCTCTACACCACAAATGTGACGTAATATTAAAATATCAGCCATTAGAAAGTAGTTGTAAAATTTGGTATAATAGTATAAGTTACTTCAAATGACTCAGCGCCTCAACCAAAATTTAACAATTTTTAAATTTTGTGTACTTATAATTTAACTAGTATTTGCAATTTTATGTATAAATATTGATACTTTGAAGCAATCATCCGAAGACTAGATTATGTTTATTATATTATATTCTACATCCGAGTAAACAACTTGAAAACAGTTCAATGTCATCCAATTTAGTCGCCCTTGTCCCAATTCTTCGCATTCTGAGATTTGTCACTGTAACATAGTACCTTATGCTACATGAAGTTTCGGGGGCGACATGCACGTTTCGATCGTTATATAGGTAAATAGTTATTGAAATGATATTAGATTAATGAAGGCGGCACTTGACGTCACCGGAGTCGATCACGTAGGCATGTGAGGTCATCGGCATTCACGAACCGCGTGTGTGGATGCGGAACAATGTGGGGAAATAGGAAATTTAACGGACACACACATGCACACATGTTGGTATTGTTTGTAGACAAAAGACGCAACTAGATGTGTGTGTGTGTGTGTGTGTATCGAATGTATAAAGGACTAATTTATTGTTTCACGGAGGTATAAGCATATGAGAAACAGTAGGCTTTGGGTGGCAATTTTTTAAGAGCGGAAAATACGAATATATTAATTTTTTTATAAATTTATTATATCGCATTTTTTTGACATGTAATAGGATGTAAAGAGACGAAAATTTTAAGCCCTTATAGAACTTTTTTTATACAAAAACGTATTATAAGTTATAACAAAAGTATAAAAAATACATTTGAACGAATTTTAAATTTTAAAAGAGAGTACCTGGGTATGGGACGGCCCGACTAGAGCTCACTATGGGTACTACGTCTCTCTGTATGTCTGTCTGTCCGTTAGTGCATTTACAATTCATGAACCATTTATCCGATTTACGTACTTTTTTTTTAATCCATAGATATCTTCTTTGGCCAAGTTTTAGTATACAGAATGAATCATATCAGGTAAAACAAACTTGAAGTGTATTGAGAAAAATATTTTAAGAAAAAAAGTTCATACATAATATGAACATGTGTCCGGAAATTCTTCATGAGGGAACTACATATCCCCAAAGATTTAGCCTAAAATTAGTTTTTATTTATTCTTAGAATTTAAACCATTATTGACCTGAAACAGAAAGATCGAGTGAAATTTTAGAAATTGGAGAATTTTTTTTCCATTTAAAATGCGATCGCAAAACTTCCCGTATAATAACAACCCATAACAAAGATTCAACGCATTTTATTCATTATTGAATAAAAATCACAATTGCCATGGAAAACTAAAATATAGAAAGGGTGTCCCAGATAACGGCATCCGGTATAGAACATTCACAGCATTCACTTCTTGAGTGCAATATTAAATTAAATTCAAGTCAAGTAAACTTTGGAAAAAAGAATGGTTGATGTTTGAAATTTTTATATTTGTTAAAATTCGTTGTTTATTTTGTTAACAGCAATGGTGGTTTTAGAGAGGGAGACTGGGCGACTGTCCGGGGTGCCAATTCAAAAGGGGTGGCGGACGGTCACATGGAGAAAAACTTGGCTTAAAGGACCCACTGGTCCCACACATCCCTGGTCTAAAAATCATTAGTTGATACTGGAAATTGATAACACTTATTAATACATACTAAACTGGGTATCAAATTTAATTACTCTATCGCAATGGGATCTCAAAATATTAAATAAAAACTAATTTTAGACAAAATCTGTAGTTCCCTCACTTTTTTGCTTAAAATTACTTCTCAATCAACTATCCAAATTTGTTCCAACTATATGACACAGCCTGTATATTTTGTTGCGTTAGGTATCATAAGGAATAAGTAGGAACGATAATAGTAAATCAAATCGGAAAAAATTTTGACGCCAGTGCGCTCTTTCACAATAGGCTGGATAAACCGTTAAATATTGTAGTAAAGAATTGTGTAGAATAAAAAGATCTATTTTTTTTTTAAATCCTAAACAATAATTCCGCGTAGTCCACGCGAGCGAAACCGCGAGCACAGCTAGTTTATTATAAAAATAAATATCTTGAAAAGAATTTGTAGTAAACTAATTGCCCAAGCATTTTATACACAATAAAAAAACTTCAACATTTTTTTTTTCAAAAACTTCGAAAAATAAATATTTTAGAAAATATTAGCAAATTATTTCATAACTTAGGTAATAATTATAATAATATACATCTATATTTAACAAACAGGTCTGTTTTATGATAATTATTTATAAAAAGGAATTATAAAATTTAAAGCCGTCACTGGTCATATAAAGAAAGAATACCTAAATAAATAAATGATAAATAGGAAACAGACGCACATATATATGTATGCATGTTATGTACATATACACAATACACAAAAGACGTCGAATACGGGTGTGTGCATTGTGCTTGCACAAGTATTATCATATATTAATGAACTGGACATGTTATGGTGTATCCTGTCACTTTTCTTAGAATACATCAGTACCTTCCCGTATTATCTAAAAGGTGCTCCTATAAAATTTAATTATACTTAAATAGAGCTTCTCATGTAACTGAGATGGAACTGGATTAATTTTTAACAAGTTAATTTAAGACTGTCGGGTTTCAAACCCAAGACGAGACAGAGATAATTTTATATGCAACAGTTTCGTTCTGTAAAAATATAAGCTGACTTCTTCTTATCGTCAAATTGCTTCGAGAGAGAAGTCTTGAATGACTGACTCATCAACGCTCAGCCCAAACTCCTAGACCTATAAACGTAAGGGTGTCTCCCTTTTATAACATTTAAATTATCGTTTTCACTTTGTGAATTATTTTTACTTCCATGTTCCAAGATATTGTATAATAATACCGATGAAAAATGTTGTCCGAGATAATGACAGATTCTGATTTTACTAACTTCAAAACGAACAGAAAAGTTGTTTTCCGCATGGCGGCGTGCATGTGTTTATGTAGAATTTTCTTTCACGATAACTACTGTAAAAATGCACCAATTGGAATTCTTTTTTGAGAAAATGTTTTTCTCAGTGAGTACTCCAGAAATATTAATATTGGTGTTAATCGAATAAGGGGTTTTGTAAATATTCGTCCTCCCCCATGAAAAAATATTTTTTTTATAATATTAAAGCAAATTAATACAATTTTGTGGGAGTGGATTATATGGATCATGCTTCTCCTCCCCCAAAAAAAGCCTATAAAATTAACGCAAATTAAAATTTACAAATTACAAAAAAATTGGGGTCTATGATCTACATGCCCCTTCCCCTTTAAAAAAATAAGAAAAATAAAAAATTTTATATTAATTAAAATATTTTAAATATGAAAAAACAATTATGGGACATGTAAATCATGGTTCTCCATACCGTTAATTTACTTTTATTATTTAATCTAATGCATAAAAATTATTTAAAAACAATTCTTTTCTATTCTAATGCGGCGTTTACACCGAAAAAACAAAACAGAAACACCATGTCTTGAAAATACTTCGTATTTAAAAATGTATAGGGTTTATTGCGTTTATTGCTTTTGGGTCATAAAAATACCGTGTTTCTGTTTTGTTTTCTCGGTGTAAACGCCGCATAATAAACATTATACAGACAAAATTTCAAGAATTTATCTACAAAGGTTATTTAAGCCAGTGGCGTAGTAACGGTGTTGTTCAGTGTTATAAAAAAACATATGTTTTGAGGAAACATCAGTTCAAAATATGTAGGTACCTTCCAAAATTTAACACATATGTATGTATCCCCCCCCCCGAAAAAATTTCTTACTACGCCACTGATTTACGGTAAAGTAATTTAACGTACCTAATACATAAGCCAACTTATAAAAACAATGATTTTCGCAACGTTTTGTGAAGTTATAAATCTATAAACATAAATGACGCATATGGGTGTGTGTCATATATGTATGTAGTCATATTGATGTGATCATCATGGACTGGTTAGATGACAGACACAGAACTAAAAGTCAAGAAAATAGATGCTTTGTGACATGTTATTTCCATATTTGCTGTAATTTCTAATTGTTGTTGATTGCTGACAGAATTAAAGATGTTGAAATCTCGACATGAGTCGTAAAATAAATAATATAATGTACTTACTTAATTATAAACATTTAATTTTGCTGAGTAACACTAAGCAAACATTGGGCCCAGTGGTACACCATTATGAGAGTCTCTAAGCAGAAAATAATTTGGGGCCCCCTTGTTGAAAGATCCTTAAAAAAATAAATCACATAAAAAATATCACTTAATTCATAATTATTGTTGAGAAATGAGGGGGGGGGGGGGGTGCTTAGTAGTGACCCCTATTAGTTGAATAAATATTTGTAGGTCGTGCAATCATTACATGCGATAAGCAAATTTTCTTGACAGTGAAAATGTAAAAACTGATGAAAATAAACAGTAAGTCTAGTGCTGTATTTTTTTGTATTTACTATTGTATTTTTAGAATAAATTTTTAAAAGATCAGAAGAAAAACTCAGAGGTTAGGGTCCTCAAGAAATGGTCATATAAATACCCGGTGTCCAAAAAAAAGTAAACGAATTTTATATCGAAAATTAAACTGCTTAAAGGAAAAACCACGTTTCAGATAAAAGTTAATCAGTTTGGAGGGGAAAATATGAAGTTTTTATACTACAAAAAAAAAGTAAATTCAAAATTCGAGTAAAATTCGACTCTGGTATGGAGCATTAAAATTTCAACAATACATAACAAAAAAACAACTCTTGATTAATTGTTCAGTATATATAATGCATTAATTAAATAGTAGGTATATACACAGGTATCCAAGTATTGTGTAATTAAAGCTTTTGGAAGTGGATGCGGACAAAGCGATGGTCAAAGAGTTGAAGGTCGGTGTATTATTAATATTAATTCTACACACCCAACTGAAATGAACAGGTGTTTTATAATTAATTAAAAATGGTTGTATAATTTAAGTTTTTTGACTCTCGTGTCCAAATCAACTCATTTAAAAAGGGAAGCTGAATCGTAGTACAACAGCGATGTGCGTGCAGAATCTTCTATGTCACAAATGTATAATTTTTCAGGAGACAATAAAAACTTAATAATATTACTTTACACATTTTACTTACAACTTATGAATCTATAGTGTCAGTAGTCACATAACCGTTATTACCAAATGTTACAAAACGTTTTCTAACAAAAAATTCACAAAAAAGGCAACGACGATAATTACCTATTTATGTTTTTGTATTGTTAACATAAATAATTAAATATTTAAAAATAATAACATGTTAATTTATTATTTCTGAATAGTATACCCCCCCCCCCCGCCAAACAAAGAGGAACTCCTTGTTTTAGGGGAAAAATGTAGAAAATTTCAAAATCTATATAAGCATTATAAGAACAATATAAAAAATAGGGACGTACTAGGTTGCCGGCGCCGGCAACGTGAATTGTTGCCGGCAGTTGATCTGAATTTTTGCCGTTAGATGACAAATAATGAAATTTTCGAATTTATATTTAATGAGGTACATGTGTACTGTTGTGTATTGAAGGAATAAAAACCTTCTTAAATATTTTTTTCTAGATTCTCTAATTTTGTTAGCATTCAATGATAATAAATATCCTAACCTAACCGGAACTAACCTAATTTACTATAATTTAACCTAATCTCCTCTAAACTAACCTAACAGTAATATAATTAAGTAATGATATTTGTAATTTTTTATTAATATTTAATGATAGTATATTAATTAGACTGTTGTTACCACACCCCTCTATATGAACATTATATCAATTGAATTATATCTTATGAAGGGGTGCTCTGCCCCCTTAATTCCTTAAAAACAGTATATTAATTATAATTGTTGAGTTAGAATGTTATTTACTATTATGTTTGGGGCTTCGCCCCATATACACCTTCTTTCAAAGACACGTAGGTACTATTATGTTTTAAGTTTGATCTAAAATAATATGCAAATAAATTAAAAATACTTATTTTCAACATTTTATGAATTTAATAAAAAAATACAAAAAATAATTTGAATTACATAGATATAACATCAATAAACGTCAAATTACATTTTTGAATAAATCTGGCCTTACTATCAACTCTATTCTAAGTAAGTACGTGATTTTTGACAGTAGTGACAGCTTGTACCCCTACATATTCTCCATATCAACCCAAACATGTGCTGTTACACTATCTGGAAATCTACGAGATTGAATTTTTAATTTTCTGCTGTCTCGTATCCAGTCATTGTTAAAAACCAATTACTCACATTCCTTAAGCTTTAAATTGAGATGTTCAAAGCTATTGAATCTATTTCCAATTTTTAACATCTACAAATAAATCATAACGTGAATATACTGAATGTTTTATTTTAAATTTTAAATTCACTTACCTCGAAATTATTAGAATTCTAGTTAATTTTCAGTAGAAAATGTACGTCGTCTTTATTCAAAAGAAAATTTTATTCAACTTTGTTTACAAAAAACAAAACACAATAAATAATTATCAAATATAAAATTTGGAAACCCAGATACCTGTGACATAAGCGAGTGCCGGCAACGATTCACATTATATTCACGTTGCCGGCGCCGGCATAGGAGACAGTTCCTAAAAAATATATATAGGTAAAAGCGCCGTATAAACTACCACCAGGGCCCCCGAGTATGAGGGCCCCCACAGCAGTGTAAAAAGGTTAAAATTAATAAGATGTAAAAATAGGTAGGTGTCAACGAAAAAAAAGGTCTTCAGTTTTCAGCGGGAGCCCCCTTACACACTTCTGCCCCGGGGCCCCCGAGCTTCTAGTTACGGCACTGATATAAAGGGTCCTCACATATATTTTTTTCTCTCAGCTCAGCCCCCCCCCCCCACCTAGGGCCCTAGGTAGTTGCATAAAGTGCCTATAACGCGCCACTGAAAATAGAGATTTTGAAAATGAGTTCGTGCTAGGAATTTGAAACTAAACACACATTTACGTGATAAGCAGTTACAGAATACAGAAAAGTCGATCCAGAAAGAGTCGTAGGGGAAAGGGTTGTACCTTGGGACATTTTTTACTTTTTTAATTATTGCACTGACATCTTTCGTTCAAATACAATAATCTTTTAGCTCTGTAGAGGCTACAACTGTAGGCAGCTGTTCAATCAACAATCATTTTGCTATCACCAAAGCGTACACCACTACTCATTGTTTAATAAGTTGTTGATCTTTGTCCCAAGGTACAACCTGTGGTTTTACCTTGGGACAGCATTGGTTCTACCTTGGGACATGGCAAATATGTGAATATTATAGCTTTTAAGATGTGAAAATGAAGTAAGACTTACGTAGTTAATGTTTATTAATATGAAAATATAATTATACATAATTATTATTAAATAAATTTTATTTCAAATTAAGCTTCTGTGGGAATGCAATTTTAAATGAATGAAACCCGCGACGTATTGTTGGAGTTGGCAATACTTTTACAATATCGCATGGATTAACACTACTGATCACGGGGGTCCAACTGTTACCGACTGAGAATGAGGAAATTTTTCTTTATGTAAACGTCGTTTTTAGTAAGGTTCAACTAGTGCTAGATGGCAGCACTAGTATTAAAAAGTCATACCAATGGTGAGGAGAGCGAGCGGTAAGAGGAGCATTTCAAAATCATTGTCGCCATTTTCAATGCTGCAAATGTATTTGTCGTATTTGTGCTAAAAACTATTTTAACTGTGTTTCGACAGTATATTCTGTGGTTTCGACTTTAAATTGAATAAGTATGTCTGATCAGTTTAGTGCTAATAAAAATAAACATTTATGCTAACAATAAGTGTCCCGATTTGACTCACAAGAAATCTGACAACCCTATGAACGATCTGTTCGACAGTATAAACTACAGTGAAAAAACTCTAAAGTGGCAGAATGTTCTATCTTGTTTTGTTACAGAAGAATCCGAACATTGAAGGTATGTTAACATAAAATAATATTTATATTTCTTATAAAAACATTTTAAAACAACAATATTTATGATTCACAGGATCTTCTAAATTGGAGTTTTAACCGGAATGACAGTTCCTATCGATCACTTTCAATCAAGGGATGGTGGGCAACGATTCAAGCTGTGAAGAACGTTTGGCAAGAGATTAAATCGTCAGGTGTGAGGATAATGAAAACGCCTTAATCAGGACCCATCATCAGAATGATGTACCGGACAACAATAATTCTGAGAAAACTATAATATCTGGACCAGTGTTATTAGTAAAGACAGACATTGTATGTGTACATTCTGTACACAATGCTTGTTACCAAGATTAAGCACATTTTATTATCTCATTTGATATTTCGCTTTCAATGTTGATTAAAATCTGAACAATATCCAGTTTTGATTAAATCTGATTTCCATTAAATCTTTTTGTGGCCTTAATCACATAATGAAGATTTTTATGACTTATTTTTTAGGTATACATTTAATGTAGTTGTAATTTAAAAAAAAATTAACATTAATCAATTAAATGAATATCGAAAAAGTCACTGTTAGTAAATAATTTCTAAAATACCAATTAGCAAATGCAAATTGTTTGAAATCTTGAATTTTATGTAAGATATAAAATGAAATATTGAATAAGAAACAATGCAGTTGTAGTTGTTACTTAATTTGTATGAATATTAAAATTTTTTATTAAGATATTCCTTGGCAAATTAAGAAATTGAAGAGTAAGTCCAAATTTTGTAAATAAATAACAGAAGAGTAAAAGAAGCTCCAAATAAAATCCTCAAATGATATAATACCTGCGAGCAAAAGATATGAAAATAAAATAAATGTATTTAACAATGCAACTATAGAAATTGTACTCGCAATGTTTTCAGAATTTTGAATGAAACTTCTTTTGTTATTTATTTATAAAATCTGAGCTTAGGCCGTGGCAATACGCTTCGAGTCGACTTAGACCGAGTTCACAGCACCAACCAACTCGCATAAAATAATCACATGTAGACATCAAAAAGCAAGATAGTATACAGCATGCTATCTTGCTTTTTAATGTCTACACGTGATTATTTTATGCGAGTTCGCTGGTGCTGTGAACTCGGCCAAAGTCGACTCGAAGCGTATTGCCACGGCCTGAGAAATTTTACAAATCATGCAATATTTATATTTTTCTATCATTTATCAAACCTTGTTGCTTCCAGAGAAATACCTTAATTAAATATGATAGATATTGTATTAATTATAGTTAATCTTTTAATTAATTTAACATTTTTTTTTGTTTTTCCATTTATATAATATATTTATGTTTGCATGCTTTCTAGAAAAAAATGATAATAAATATTTGTAAAAATATTTTGTTTTATTTCAATTATTTTCATTACAGTTTAAATGCAAAATATTGTAATTACAATAAATTATATCATATTTGGTGATATATTTTATTGTAGTTGCAATATTTTGCATCTAAACTGTTGACTATAATACAAAATATATATTGGAATGAAAAGGGATTTGAATTTCGCGCTACGGAATGGTATAGTTAGTTCAACAGTCGCCAGGCGGCAGCACATATTGCGATCAAAATTTTTTAACGTTGAGTTGAACACCCGTGCTACTGATGTCGTCAACGTTGGGGAATACAAAATGCTTTCTTTGCTTTCTGAAAATTTCTCAGTCCCAAGGTGCAACCAGAAAAATGTCCCAAGGTGTAACCAATCATTCTTTTCACAAAATAAATTTTCTAAACTCTAAAAAAATTACGATTTAACAACTTCTTGCATAGATTGCTTGCTTAAGTAATGCTGCAATAGTACTACATCAAATAATGTCAATAAAAATGCTTATCTTGTTTGTATATGATCTAGAAGTTGCAGCAAAATTTTACTTTCAAGGTACGAAAACAATAAACTGACACTTAAAGCTTCGAATAATGACTGAAACTGAAATAATTTGGTGAGCAAACAAAGGACAGGGTTGCGAATATAAGATGTAATTCTGAGAGTTACCACTAGAGTGGTTAGATTTCTAGAGCAGCTGTCCAAAGGTAAAACCGTCCCAAGGTGCAACCCTTTCCCCTACTATTAATTAACACCTAGCACGCTAGAAAAAGATCATCGCAAATTAGTATATTAAAAGTATTTCTATATTTCCTCCATGGGTATTATTGTACAAATTGAAAATTTTTATTTCGTTCTGTTCAAACTCAGAAATGAGGTTTCGCGCTCTAGTGTATTGTATTTTCAACAATTAAAAAAAATGGCGTATGACGTCCGTCGTTTTTTTAAAGAACATGAACTCGTTGATTTACATGTTGGCTATACTTAATCTTTGCATCTATCTTCACAATTATCAGCTGTCATTGAACTTGTCAAATCAAAAAGGTTGTGAGAGTTAACCTCAACTATTTTTAAATTAAGTATAAACATTATAAAAAAATATTTACATATCTTACTATTATAATTTTCACAAAAATATGAACACGTATTAATTTTTAATACGATGCATGTAATGAAAATCATCTGCTTTATACATAAATATGTTGAAAATCATTTCATTTTTGAAACCTCAAATATCTTGCACTTCTTGTATAAGGCAATTTAATAAAGCTGTTGTAAATGTTGCAAGACCATTGAAAATTAAAAAACCTAAATCATTAAATAATACCGTAAGTACTAATATATAAACAAATATGTATTGTTCTCAATAAAAAAAATATATTAGGTTCAACAATTTGTTGATTACCGAAAAGTCAGAACAGTCGGAGGGAAAGGTGGAGATGGTTGTATATCATTTCTTCAACTTTGGGCAAATGATGCAGCAGGTCCCGATGGCGGAGATGGTGGGAATGGAGGTCATGTAGTATTTGAAGCAAACTCCGATATAAAAGACCTTGATCATGTTATAACAGTGTTACGAGCTGATAGTGGTGAAAATGGCCACAACAAAGACTGTCATGGTAAAAATGCTAGTCACACTGTAATCAAAGTTCCTCTGGGTACGATCATAAGAAATAAAGAAGGTAAAGTTGTGGGCGATTTAGAAAAGCATGGTGTTATGTTTGTTGCTGCACGTGGAGGTGCAGGAGGTAAAGGAAACCATTTTTTCACAACTGATACTGAACAGGCTCCTCAAATAAGTGAATATGGTGCTAAAGGTGAACAGCAAGAGTATGTTCTTGAAATACGTAGTATAGCGCATGTTGGTTTAGTAAGTTGTATTTTATTTAAAATAAATATACAAGTATAATTTATTATTGAATCTTTGATTAATACAACACTAATTTTGTTAGTAATTCTGTGATTTTATCATTTATAGATAGGATTTCCAAATGCTGGGAAAAGCACATTATTACGAGCTATATCTAGAGCAAGACCAAAAGTAGCTCCATATCCATTTACAACACTTAAACCACATTTAGGAATGGTACAATATGATGATTACGAACAAATCGCAGGTAATATAAAATATTTATACTGATATTTCCAAAATAAAATGTTATTCTCATTTTACAGTTGCTGATTTGCCTGGGTTAATTCAAGATAGCCATAAAAACAAAGGATTAGGAATTCAGTTTTTAAAACATGCAGAACGTTGTTCGGCTTTACTCTACGTAATTGATATGTCAGTAGAGAACCCATGGAGATATTTAAAAACACTACAGACTGAACTGGAAATGTTTAGCAAAGATTTGATTGAAAGACCTCAAATTGTTGTTGCTAATAAACTAGATCTTAAAGAAGCCGAAAATAATTTAGAAAAATTTAAAGAAAACTGTAATTTACCTATTATTCCTATTTCAGCAAAAATTGGAACTAATATTGAAAACCTTTTAATAGAGATTAGAATTTTGTATGATAATTTAATATTGAAAAAAAGTGAATAAAGTAGACTTTTTTTAAATAGTTTTTATCTTTTTTATATCTTCATTGAAATTTTCAGCACACTTATTTCAACTATATTTTTTTTTATTTAACTTTAATAAAGAGAATTATAATATCTTTCCTTTACAATGTAAATTCTAAAATATAGAAGTGGATGCTATTTTAAATAAAACAAAAATTATCTTTGAAATCTTCATTTAATTAAACGCACTTCAGCATAATACAAAAATCGGAATAGATTAACTTAACTTAGTATTAGCAAATTCCCTAGCTAATTTCAAAACTTCCTGTATGCAGCCAACATTGGAACCGGAAGCTTGAGCTGATTCTGGTTTACCACCACCTTTGCCTCCCATCAACGAAGACACTTGTTGTACCCATTCATTCGCTTTCAAACCTTTACTAACCGCATCTTTAGGTACAGATGACAGGCACACAATCTTCTTAGTATCAGTATCAACAGAAAAGAACATAGCAGATGTTGTGGGGTTTAAAGCTTTCACTTGTTTCAAAGCTGCATCTAGAGCTTTTGTATTGGAATATGCAGGTAACTGTTCTACTAATATTTTACATTCTGGATATTTCAAACACAGTTCTTTTGCTTTTTCACTTACAACTGTAACAACGGCAGCTTTTTCAGATCGTTCTTTGTCATCTAAATTCTTCTTAAGAGTTTTCAGAGTGTTTCTGAGATTATCTTTTTTCCAGTATGGTATAATAGCTTGTGAAATATCATCATTCAATTCTACAATTCCTTTTACTATTTCTTTAACATTTACGTTATTTCCATTGCTTAGTAATGATTGTATTTTACTGACTTCATTTTCAAGTAATTCAGCCTTCTTCAAAGCCTTAGATGCTTCTGGACCAGTCAGAGCAACGATTCTTCTAATCCCTTTGCCGATTGCTTCTTCACTTGAAATCACAAAGTCACCAATATGCCCCGATTGATGCAAGTGAGTACCACCACAGAATTCTACCGAAGTTTTAGTTGCAGCAGGACTGAAAGGATCTTTTTCTAAATCCTCGACTGGAATTCCAATAGAAACCACTCTTACAGGGTCAGGGTATGTTTCTTCAAACACAGCACGAAGGCCTTGAATTGTTTTAGCCAAAGCCAAATTTGTATCTTTTGCATAAATTTGTTGATTTTTCTTAACTTCATTTACCACACTTGCTTCTGTATCTTTTACTTGTTGGACTGACATAGCACCTTTATTTGTAAAATCAAATCTCAGCTTATCAGGAGCTACAAGAGAACCTTTTTGATCGGCTTCCCCTAGAACAGTTCTGAGAGCGAAATTCAATATATGCGTACCTGTATGATTTTTCATTACTAATTCTCTTCTGTTTACATCTAAACGAAGATTCACTTTATCTCCCACACGAAGAGTACCTTCAACAGTACCAATATGTAAAATATAACCACCTCGGACCTGAACGTTTCTTACAGCAAATTCCACGCTATCGTCACCAACTTTTTCTAAAAACCCTTCATCGTATATCTGCCCTCCTTGTTCAGCATAGAAGCAAGTTTTATCGAGTAAAATACCACACTCTTGCCCAGATGTGACTTCATTGAAGAACTGTTTAGAATGGCGCAGTTTAATAACAGTAGCAACACAAGGTTCAAAAATGTAAGTACCATTACTATCAGTTGATTGTGGTTTATAATTATATTTAGGAGTATCATCTGTAGGTGGAATTCCTTCACTCTGCATTGCAGTTATAGCATGTACGTCAAGATTTATTGTATCTTCTATATTTCCGGTCTTTCCCTGTGAAATAAGCTGAGCTTGTTTTTTAGCTTCTTCATATCCAACCATATCAACAGTTAAGTTCTTTTCTTCACACATTAATTGAGTTAAATCAACAGGGAAACCATATGTATCATATAATCTCCAAGCAATATCACCTGGAACGATTTTTGAGTCTGTCATTTTTATTATTGTACGGTTCAGTAAATTACGACCACGTGATAATGTTTTTAAGAACTGCGCTTCTTCTTCATTTATAATACTGATGACTTCCTCAGGATCTTTCTTTATTTCTGGGAAAGTATCACCTAAAAGATCGACTACTGTGTAAACTAAGGTTGAAAAGAACCCAGGTTTTGCATTAAGTTTTTCTGTAGCATATCTAACAGCACGTCGTAATATTCTACGCAAAACATAACCTCTTCCAGTATTATCAGGTCGACCACCATCAGATAATGAAATAGTAAGTGTTCTAGCATGATCAGCTAAAACCCGATAAGCCATGTCAATTCCATCAACATCATCTTCGCCAACACGTCCCTGATATTGAGGAGCACCTGTACCCTTTTGAATTGCATCAAACAATGGTAGAAATATATCAGTGTCATAGTTGGCACGTTTTCCTTGAATTACAGATACCAATCTTTCGAAACCTAAACCACAATCAATGTGTTTCTTTGGAAGTAATTTCAGTGATCCATCTGTTTCTCTGTTGAATTGTATAAATACGAGATTCCATATTTCGAGTACATCCGGATCATCCATGTTTACAAGATGCGCAGCTTCACGATTTCCGATTCGATCAAAATGGAGTTCTGAACATGGTCCGCAAGGTCCTGTCTCTCCCATTTCCCAAAAGTTGTCTTTCATACTACCTATATAAATTATAAATTATTCTTGAATATAACATATCTTTACACATATACTGCCAAAGTAGCTACTGGTGTCTTATTATCAACATCCCCATTATAAAATAATAATTTACAACATGAAATTTTCAGTTTTGGCAATACAATCAAGACTCCAGTAATATACAATAAAATTTTTAACATTTTTCTATGTTTTATGATCCAAATAACACAAATTTAAAATACATGTATGAATAATTACAAAAGTATATCATTTTTCACTGAAATATTTTATTAAAAAATTTGGAGGATAAGATAAAATTCTAGCTCCAGGCAAAACCTACTACTTCACATAGTTAAATTTACATTCAAAATGAATTATAAATTGGTATAATTACCTGGAAGAACATGGCTTTCTGGTACACCAAGTTTTATCCAGAGGTCTCTGCATTCTAAATCAGGTTCTAGATTGGCTTCAGCGCTGCCACCAAAGTATGTAACATATAATTGTTCAGCTGGTAAATGGAACACTGTTGTAAGTAATTCCCATGCCCAGGTACAGACTTCTTTTTTAAAATAATCTCCAAACGACCAATTTCCTAACATTTCAAAGAACGTATGATGGTACACATCTTTTCCTACATCATCTAAATCATTGTGTTTTCCTCCTGCACGAATACATTTCTGTGTGTTTACAGCACGGATCCATTTTGACATATCACTGTTTGGATCGACCGTACCCAAAAATATAGGTTTGAACTGATTCATACCAGCATTAGCAAATAATAATGTTGGATCATCCAATGGTATTGTTGATGATGAATGAACATATTCATGTTTTCTTTCTTTGAAAAAGTTTATAAATATATTTCTTATTTCCTTAGCAGATAAATTAGTATTCATTTTGACTTATTTCTGTAAAAGAATAAATTCACTTATTAACATACAATTCTCAATATGACAACCATATGTTTTCATACAAAAATCTATAAAACTAGTAATTTCTAAATGAAAGCTCACATTTAAAAGTGTATAAAATACGTTAACATTTACAGTTCACAATTTGCAGTAGTAATTTACACTTTTCAAATTATTACATATAATTATTTGATGTAGGTAATGCTTATGATATGGCACACATGGATTAATGAATCACAAATACATACATAAAATATTAATCAAAGGTGAAACTAGTGCAACGTGATGCAATATTTTGTATCCCACTACTTTGTTGTTGCTCTCAGTAATGTAACAGTTTCAATAGGTTCCTTACTTTCACCATAAAAATAGAGTGATTTGAAATGTGAGACACATAAATATTTTTAAGGTTAACGCCACAGGTTAACACTGCAACATGTACTGCAGAATAGAAAAATTGAAAAGTACATAGTACATCAGTACACACACCACATAATAATAATAATAATAACGTCACATACATATGAACGAAACACATACATATATTAAATTTCATAAAATATTATACATATGTATCATATATACGTATAATTTAATCAATATAACATTCTTAATTTAAAAATAATACATACTTTATTCTACAATAAAATCTTATTGAAACATGTGTTTTATTGTATTGCAGTAATAATAATAATAATAATTTGCATAACATTAAGCTATGTATAACGCTGATAAAATTATTTGTTTATATTTTTATTTCCTTAAATTTTACATAATATTTATTCTAAAATCACAGAAAATCACAGAATAATAAATTCTAAAAATTTTATATTGATTAATAATATGTTTATAGTTAAATTATAAATGCAATTAAAATTAAAACATTCAATTATAGTCGGATTATAATTTAATAAATTGATAAAAGTTTTTTTCCCGGTTTTTAGGTATATTTTAAATTTTGCGGGAAATTTTGTATATTTCTACTACCAATATAAAATACATCTGACTACAAACTAAAACTAAGATGTCAATACGAACATACGTAATACTTGTGATACCAATACCAACGTGATACCAACGTCAATTTTATTGTTGATTGTTTGTAGATAAGGCAATTATTAATGTGTAATTGATAATTAGAATATAATATTAAGTAATATTAATTTACAATGAAGCTCGTAGACTCTGTCGTACGTAGTTTTAAGGTTGCAAAAGTATTTCGCGAAAATTCTGATAAAATAAACAGTATCGATTTTTCGCCGAATGGTGAGACGCTTATATCATGTAGTGAAGATGATCAAATTGTTATTTACGACTGCGAGAAAGGCACACAAGTGCGAACAGTCAATAGTAAAAAATACGGAGTAGACCTAATCCATTTCACACATGCAAAAAATACAGCAATCCACAGTTCAACAAAAATTGATGACACCATTCGATACCTGTCATTACATGATAACAAATACATACGTTATTTCCCAGGCCACACAAAAAAAGTTGTTTCTTTATGCCTGTCACCAATTGAAGACACGTTTTTATCAGGATCACTCGATAAAACATTACGTTTATGGGATTTACGGTCTCCCAACTGTCAAGGTCTTATGCATTTAGCTGGCAGACCTGTTGCAGCATATGATCCAGAAGGATTGATTTTTGCTGCTGGTGTGAATTCAGAAAGCATCAAATTATATGATTTGAGATCATTTGATAAAGGACCTTTTGTTACATTTAAACTAAGTCAAGAAAAAGAATGTGATTGGACCGGTTTGAAATTCTCCCGAGATGGTAAAACAATATTGATCAGTACAAACGGTTCAATAATACGATTAATCGACGCGTTTCATGGCACACCTCTGCAGACGTTCACAGGCCACCTCAACAATAAAGGTATACCAATAGAAGCATCGTTCAGTCCAGACTCACAGTTTATATTCAGCGGATCAACGGATGGCCGCGTCCACGTTTGGAATGCAGACACCGGTTACAAAGTGTGTGTGTTGAACGCAGACCATCCAGCACCCGTCCAATGTGTACAGTTCAATCCAAAATACATGATGTTGGCGTCGGCGTGCACCAACATGGCATTCTGGTTACCCACCGTAGAAGACACATAATGGATTTAAAATACGTACAGCATCTTTAGTTGATGCTCAAAGTTATGAAGCTGTGAATTAATCTTCCTATATTTTGAGCACGCGAGTATCAGACCGACTGATGATTTCATATTACGTGAATGATTTCCATCTTGTCGGAGCGTAAGACTTGAGTGTATCGTGCGATGTGACACTTACTCCGAGGGTTTTTGTGTACAAATTCATTTAAATATTCGGTGGTGATGCTGATCGTTTATCTATGTTCATTCTGTGTCCCTGTGCACCAGTTAGGATAAGTCAATCAAAATGTGTGTTTACTAAAGTAAATATATTCTTTACATGTTAAGAATAAACATAGATTAGATTATATGTTTTCTTGTGAAACCGATTCATTATTGAAAATCAGACCCTGTTGTTTATTGATTAAAAACTCGGCAGTGAGAGTTCATAATCTAAAAAACCATAAAAATAAGAAACAAAGCAGTTCTTAACGTCAAGTTCAATGAAAAGAACTGTTCGGACAATCGCGTTACTCTCAAGTTAATTTTAAGAAATGTTTTTATTTGAATTTACAATAAGATATTTTATTCTGTTATAAAATAGTGTTATTAATTTTCACTGCCAATGTTTTTCATAAATGTATTTAATGAGTACATTGAAGTTCTCGGCATTTAATTTGAAATATTTTTTTGAATCATTTCATCTATTTTAGTATCACCACTGTAAAAATGTCCTATTTTAAAATAAAAATATAAGTTACATTAAACTTTTATATTTTTTGTAGACTTAATTTATGTAGAGATGTAATTGCTATATTAGAGTTAGTTTAAATAAAAATAACAAAACAGTCTTTATATATATTTTTTATATTAATTTCACATTTTGTGTACGATTGTAAAATAGATATATATCTTTCAGTATTATAATTGATTCAGGAATATATTTTAAGGTCATTATATTAAAAAAAAGTAATGTTTATTGAAATTATTTATTATATCATTGAATCATTCAATAAATTAATAATTTGTGCAGTTATAATACTTTTATGTATCATGCATTTTGCAACATTAACAATTATAGGCTAGAAAATGAGATCATTTTGTATAAATAGTTTGACTAGTAGAATGAATCACAAAATAACATTGAAATGTTATACAAACATTATATCTAACTTATACTTAAAAACAAACAAATATCTACGTGAAAATATAAATATCTTTATAAATATTATAGCTACGGCATGCATAAATATCCAGTTATCTAATTATTATAATAAGAAGCATCTTAAATCCTAATGACTTCATTTGGATCACATTAAGCAATATATCAGTACAGGTTCTCTTCATTTTTTAATCTTTCTCCCTATCTTCAAACAGTTTATCTTCAAAGTCAATCTCAAGCTCAGCAATTTTTTCTGTTCAAAAATTCAACATATTTAATCCATGAACCATATTATTTTCTTGGAATTACCTTGTCAGGGGATTATATAGAGCGTATATCTTTTTAAATTCACTATCAGAAAATTATGTGTTGAAAATATAACTTATTTGTGTATACGTTATTATAAATGCAACATATTTGTTTATATAACATGTTATCAATGTTTAATCTAGAACTGGTTGAGAAATAATCTACTTATATTCAAAAACATTCCTGAGTGTATAATATGAATTATAAACATCATTATGTTTCATAACTTGGATAATTGATATTTATAGTATTCTTAGATAGTATTGATTAATAGACTTCAGAATAATACTAGTAGTTAAAACAAAGTATTGCAGGAAAATTACTAATATTGACATTATTAAAAGTTTATGATAGAATAAAAAAATCATTGTATCGGTATTTATAAAAAATTATACAACTTAAGATTAACATTAACATTTGATTATTTTTTCATAACATCAAATTAGTTTTTTAATCCAAAGACAAGAACTTAATATTAAATGTAACTAAAGAAAGATAAGTATTTTTGCACATGTAAGGTTGTTTTTGTTTTATATTTCTTATCAAGTGGGAATGTTTTTTATGCAACTGCGCGGTAATTGAAAGATAATACGAACATATAGATTAAGAAATGCTTATACAGTTCTATATTTTATACAAGTTAAAATTAAATAAGAGTACTTTAAAAAATATATTTCCTGATATTAAATTACATATTAATAATGAAAAGTAAATAATTTCATAGTTTTTTATATTGAAACATAGCGTAATAAGTAAATTTATCATTACCTTCGGCATAGCTAAGATTTTTATCAAAGAAATCTGAATCCACGAAACGCATCGGTTCTGGTTTGATCTCATTGAATTCAAGCGTGTCAAAATCGTGACCTTCAACCATATCGAGCCACTGTGCATTGTGAGCGCGGAACCTTTCTATTTTAATCCTCGCAGACCATTCTATGTCTGCGAATGCGACAACATCTAGACATTTATTGCACCATTTTCTGATTATTTTGTTTTTGTCTCGAAGTAAGTCTATCATGTATGCTACTGCATCTGTGAAAACCAAGAATGCAAATGTCAAAAATATAATGTGATAATTTTTATATTATTTGAATTTTAAAATATAGAAACAAAAGTCAAGTATGTCTTTAACAAAAGAAACTAACATGTACTTCTAACAGTTAGTCGCATACTATCTGAAGATTCTATCTCATAATAAATATAAGCTGCAGGTCTTACTCATTATAAAATATAACATTAAAAGTTTAAGGGGGATAGCCACTGTGACGGGTTAAAAAATTGTCAATGTTTGGGAATTTTTTTCACAGATATAGCTAATTATTTTGAATCAGGTAAAGGACGTTTTATTAAGTATATATTCAACTTATTTAATATCAATTTAATATCAATTGAAAAATATTAAATATTTACAAAGTTATGAGCCTCGACGTGACAACTAAAAAAAAATTTTTCTCTATGGTTCACTCGAAATTTCGAGAAGGGTTATATGAAAAAAATAAATAAAAATTTTAACAATATCTATGTGAATGTAGCTATCGTTGCAGTTAACCGTTTTTATTTTTATTTTTCACAAAATGGCGATCGTTTGAAATTTTTTGTCATTTTTAAGACCTATTTTTTTTATTAGAGCGGTTTTAGTAATTATTTAAAAAATCGGCTATGTGCAACGATAGCTACTACAATAACAAAAATTATAAAAAAAATAAATATGAAATAGGTTCATTAGTCTTTGAGGAATCGTGTCAACCAGGTCGAAAAATGTCATTTCGAGATAAACGTGTTAATGTTTTTGTTATGTCATAACCGGCTGCGCTACCTCATCTCACTAAATTGACTGTAACTCCGTAATTTTTCAGAATTTAAACTCTATTTATTGTATACATATTCATTTTAAAAAAATGTAAGAAAAAAAAAATTCCTGTCAAAGTGACTTTCCCCCTTAAACTAATATAAAGCTCAACATACCTGTTTCTTTGACAAGATGATCTCTAGTTGCAGTGTGCCACAGTATTTGGTAAAACAGGAAAACCGTTTGCAGAACGATTTCATCGTCAGTTTGTTTCGCATTTAGTAAAGAAACGGCTGAAACTAGTATCCCTTCATTGCACAATAGCTGTGCACAGTTTTTGTCAGCTGCAGCCGTGCCTAGCAGAACTATTACATCCAATACCAAATCATCTTCAGTTGATTCTGTTTAATAATACACACATAATTTGAAATATTAAAAGGTTGTCCCTCCCACGACAATTTTTATCAAAATACAGTCATCAAAAAAACTATAGAAAAAACAGGTTGTACTTAAGATCATTTTTACCATAAATTTAAAGCTTTGAATTTGAACATTTTTGATGAGTATAATTTCAAATATATTAACATGACTTTTCAATGATTAAAATTACCTTTAATAAATATAGTTTTGTTTCAATTTGGGTAGTTTTTCTATACTAAATATCAATTAATTACCTGACATCATTTTATTACGTAACCACGGAATAAGATTTAATCTTGTAAATATTTCGGCGAAATCAATATTCGGCAAATTAAGATTCCCCAAAGTTCCAACACACTCTAGTGCAAAATCTTCATTTTTATTATCAATGATAGATCTGGCAATATCACCAACATAATCCTATAAAACATTTAAAATATATAATTCTTTACTATTGGATGGCTCTTATATTTAAAATTTATATGTAATTAGATATTATACCTATATAATTAAATTATACTTACCATGTAATATATTTTTGCAAATGGAAACCTTGACATGTTACGCAACATTTTCATAACCAAAGCATCCTTATATCGAAAAGCTCTCCTTAAAATATTAGGTATCAAATTCTTCTCTACAATGTGCTCTACGTTTTCTCTATCGTAAGCTAAGTTTATACAAAGAGATATAAGATCAATATCTACTACAGAATCTTTACACAATAGCACCATGTCCATTAACTGAAATTATTTAAAAATAATAGTGAATCTTCGTTTATATGTTAACTAAATATATATCTGAGATATTTTTAAAATAGTTTTTGAAGTTATATTTCTTTAGGGACGTTGAGGGTAAAAATTGAGTAATGTAACGGAAATGAAATCAGTAATGTAACGGAAATGAAATTAGTAATGTAACGAAATTTTATGCGGTGAAATATCGAGCCCGGGACTGAAAATACAGAATAAATAACACAACTGTAAAGAGTATTGCCTATATCAAAATTTTTTTGGCGTATTAACATTCATAGACAATAAAGATTTTTACTTAAATAACAGAACTGTAAAGAGTATTGCCTATATTAATTAAATATTATAATTAAATTAAATTTTTAATTATATTTAAAGCAAACGGCAGATTATTGTTATTAAGATTATTCGTAGTTATTTTTCAATCATCCCAAAGAAGTATAACTTCTAACGTGTGTACATAAGTACACACTCATTGTTTTTTAATTAATACTTAGTAGTAAGAATATTATTTTAATTTTAAGCATCATAATTACTGTCTGATATCTGTTGAACAGCAAGATATTCATGCCCGGTATTATAAACAAAAATAAAAAATATTACATACCAATTCTACACAATCTAATTCTATGAACAGTTTACGATTATCTCTGTCAGTAGTAATAATATATAGAATTTTGATTGCGACGTTTTGATGTTTTTCATCACCTGAAATAATAATAATTAAATTTTTTTTATAAAAACTCACAGCAATCAATAATTTAAAAAAAACTCACCTAAATATCCTACTAATTTCGGCAGCCAGTTATTGTCCACTAACTTTGTCCGCAATTTATCATTAAACGATAAATTATACACAAGTTTCAATGTAACGTGTACAAGTTCAGCGTCTCCTATTTCCAGCATAGTCGGTAATTTATCAAAAATATTCACTTTCTCTATCTCGTTTACTCCTGTACTGAAAAACGATATCTTCTTTAAAAACGTCACCACAAGTGTCAATAATTCTAAATTCCGTCTATCTAAAGCCTTGAATAACATTCCGATAATATCTTTCTTTAACATTTTTGATTCGATTTTCGTATCGTCAGCAATATTCAACAACAAATAAAAAATAACTCTTAACAGTTGATCCTGTTTTTTCATTAGAACCGATATCTGTTTTTTTGTTTTCTCAATGTTGTTTAATTTATTATCATTTAAATCAGATATAACTTCGTCTATGCCGCTGTCTTGAGATATCGCTGGAGATGCGGTTTTAGCACGGGTTAATGCTGACTCCGGTATGTTAAATATTCCTGATCGCGGCCTGCGCGTTGTAGGTTCAGGAATACGTGATTTTTTCATTTCTGATGCACTTGTTGACATTAAATCTCTTTCTTGATTTAAAGAGTCTAATTCTTCTTTCCACTGATCGTAACGTATGAATTCTTGTTGTAATAAATACATACATAGTGAACCGATCTGAAAATCATATAATTAATGGGTTTAGGGAGTGATATGCTTCATATGTTTTTATAAAAATCAGGCTTTATAGATGGGTAATTGTTTTTTTATCATTTAATCAGTTATTAGAATTTGAGAAAAAATGCTATTTATTCAATACCGATCTTTAATAATAAATGTTTCCCAACCCAACTTATACTATGAACCAATAAATTTAGATAGAAATGGCAGATAGTACAATTTTTAAATAGAAAATATATTACAATATATATTTTTACCTTATATTGTATAATGACTGGATGAAAATCAATGTAACTCGAAAAGAAAAACAAAGTGCATAAAATATTTGTGCTGAGATCGATATTCTTCTTCCAGTCTTCTCTTAACACTCGAGTTAAAGCACTCAATGCTGCTTCTATAACAATAAAATACATTTCAAATTTAACATGTTTTACAAACACTGTAATTTCATCAAAAACGGTTTTACCATTTTTAGAGAGCTCTTCCAAATTATCTGGGTTTTTAGCCAGTTCTAAAATGAACTGTGACCCTTTAATTTTTTGTGGTACGTCTTCATATAATAATTCAACATATTCATCAATATTATTTATACTAACGGCTTCTGTATTTGTCACAGTACTTTGTGGTCTCGATAATGAATTAAGAGATTGTTTACTATTTGATGTTGTTAAACCTAAGAAGATAGTACATGAAACATTTCTAACATTGTATCAATACTTATTTATATCACTTATAAAATGACAATTAAACACACTTAATTTGGATGTAGATCTTTTTCGGTGTTTTAAATAATATATCAATTGTTCTACTTCATCTAATTTTGAAGGATGGATTAAACTACATTTTTCAATGACATCTTTAGCTAACGCTGCACAATCTGTTTTTGAAGTTAAATTATTAAGTCTTATTATTTTCTGACATTCCTATAATAAATCAATATGATATTACCAAAGCATCAAGAACTGTAAAATTAATAATTATTCAATAAATACTTTTTTGTCTCCATGCATAGGATCTCCAAGTTCACCTAAAATAACTGCTTCTAATTCATAATTAACAACTAATGCTTTTTCTGTAGGATGTACATCAATAGCTCCTGATTTTACTTTCCTGTATAATAAGTACGTATAGAATTTTTAGTCAAAATACGTAAAACATTTATTAATTACATTTACATACCGCTTAAGATAACGTGCATCTTCTGACTGCATAATTTAAGTTTGTTCGAAAAAAGGGATTAACAAGAAATTTTTAATGAAAATTTAACTAATCAGTTCATGATTACTAAAAATAAAACAATATATCGTCAATTATATCATTATTGAACATCAACTCGACCGTCGTTATGATGACATTTATCAACACTATAATAATTGACAGATGTATTTTCATTATGGTTATATTGAAATATATTATAAAATGGTAGCAACATTCAATAATATTTTTATTTAAATAAATTTAATAATATAGTAAATACTGTATATTACAAAATCAAAATTACATTTTGCTAATAAATAAAATAATACACCAGTGTTACATCCAGTAATTATTATTTCTTTTTGCTGTTAGCAGCTTGCTGAGCTTGTTGTTCAGCTAGTTTCTTTTCCTGAATTTCTTGCCTAATTTTTCTATTTGATTGAAGTAGTTCAATAAGTTGGGCTTGTATATCATCATTCTTTTTCTCAAATAAATCAAGAGCATCGTTCAACTCATCAATTTTATCACTCAATGCCAAATATTCTGTAAACCATGTTTTCATATTTATGTATATATTTAAGTATAAAAATACATGTTAAAACATTTTATACCTTCCGAATTTAAATCTTCTTCATCTGTCTCATCATACTCATCATTAGGTGTTGCGTTTTGAACCATTTTATCCATTAAAATTATGTTTATTATGGTTTTATTATTTACTATGTCACAATCGACAGAACATTTCGAGTTCAGCCCACATCACGTGCGCGAAGAGATGAAACGATGAAAAGTTAATGAAACAGATAAAGATAGAAATATTAAATGTCAAAAACAACAAACATGATAATTGTATCCATTATATATCGATTTTACCTTTAGACAAATCTAATGGTAGCTTTGTTAATAAAGTAAGTTATGTATATGATGTTTATTTGATATTAATATTTAACTTCATATTTAACATTGTTTTCAGTTTTAATTTGTATTTTTTCATTTCAAGTATTTATTATAAAATAATTTAATTTAATAAATTTAAATTATGTAGTGTACAATAAAGAAAAAGTTAAGACGTGTATCATTTATGTTCTTTATCTTTGGGAACACATGCACATGCGTTATCTATGCTTGGTTAGCAAATAAATTGTTTGAAAAAGTATATTTAGAAACCTATTAAAGTGATTTTTACTACTTATTTTGTTTTCATGTAACTGATACAAATTTAATTAAAGAATACGTACTTTAAAGTTATCGAAATGTCTCTAACGTTCCCACAACGTGGAGGACGTCCACCGCCTAATCCTGCACAAATACAAAAAATGCTTGATGAGAATGGACATCTTATTCAAACTATACAAGAAATCCAGAGCAAAGGAAAACCTCAAGAATGCCTCCAATACCAGCAGATTTTATATAGAAATCTCGTATATCTTGCAAGTATAGCTGATACCAATCAAAATATTCAAGCACTGTTACCTGTAAGTAGTACATGCAATTCTTTGTAGGCAATACTTCAATTTGATTTACATAAATTTTAGCCACCTCAACCAATGCATGCTGTGCCGGGTTCAAATCAAAATGCGGGAAATGAGATTCCGCCGAATAATCCAAATCCAATGGGGAATTTTAACCATCAACAACCTGGAAATTACCGAGGTGCAACCGGAGTACAAGGGCAAGGGCCTGCCATGCCTCAACGCCCTGGTTCAGCTGGCGGAGTGCAAAACTATCCACAACGTAATTATCAACAAAACCAATACCCTTCTCAATATCCTGGTCCTAACCAACAACCTCCATACCCTCAAAATCAACCTGGATATCAACAATCATATCCAAATGGGCCTCCGGGACAGCCTCAAGGCTATCCTCCATCAAATACTCAACAAAATTATGGCCAACCACCTACTACTACACATAATAGTTATGGTGCACCACCTCAACCAAATCAAATATATCCACCTTCAAGTCAGCCGGGGTATGGCTCAAATCCAGTGAACGGACCTCCAAACCAAGCTAGTTCGTATCCACCTGGACCTCCTCAACAGGGAAACTATGGACCAAGCGGACCTGCAACTACAAACTATGGACCTAACTCAGGTCAGACAACTAATTACGGCCCTCCTCAAAACAACGCTCCACCTCCTCCTACGACATCAAATTATCAAAGCGGAGGGCCTCCTTATCCTCCGCAAGGGTATCCACCCTCTCAGCAGCCCTACCCTCCGCCTTCAACCACACAAAGCCAGCCACCGAACCCAGGCTACGCAAATCAACCGAGTCCTGGGGGGCCAGGTCCGGTCGGTTATGGTCCTCCGGCATCTGCGGCTCAGTCGCCCCCATTCTCAGCTCCGGCCACAAGTACTTATGCTCAAAGTATTACGACAAACACTCCGACAACAACCAGTCAAAGCTATACTCCGGCTGGCCCTGCTGCTCAAAATCCCCAACCAAACTACCCACCTAACAACCAGCCTGGTGGTTACCCGCCACCAAACTCTCAACCTTCAAGTCCGGGTTTCCAACCTCCTCCAGCAAACCAGTCACCGGCACCTGGAGCACCTCCTCCACAACCTGTTTATAACCCTCCACCACCGGCACAGGGGTATGGACCAGCGCCAGGAGCACCTACGTACGCCCATGGGTATCCGCCCCATGGACCTCAACAATACCCCCCACAAGGGCAATATCCAGGTCAAGCTTACCAATACCCAAGACCGCCCACAGGTCAGATGCCACCTCCTCCACAAGGAGGCCCCCCACAAGGTCAATATCAATACGGTGCGTACCAACCACCACCATAATAAATGTTTTTAACTTTTAGTACGTGCTGTGCATGATGGGACATTTTTATTATAAATATTAAGTATTGTCATTGTGTAGAGAGAATCATATTATATGTTACTTACTGATTAAATAAGTATTTTTTAATTATCGGGTGTCTAATTCATTTTTGTTTTGGTAATTAAAAACACAATATTTTTTTATAATTTATTATTAATACTCATCTTGAATTTTGCAATAAGTATCATAATGTTTTTTTTTAACAAATAATTCATTTAGAAATTTTTAGATCTGCACTTCTAAAACTATTTTGTATATCTGCGAACTATTGCACTAATCGTATTTAATTTTAATTTCAAATGCTTCTGTCATTATGTCAATATGTTTTATGTATAAACCACTTGAGTGAGATTAAAATAAAAAACGAAAATTACTAAATGAATCATTATTTAAATTATAAATAAGAATTTTTAAAACAAATTATAAGATCTAACTTATAATTATAATGTGTATATATTTATAATGATATAAGAGTAAGTGTGGATATTTTAGTTAAAAAATTTAAATGAATCTAGTACAATTAATTGAATAGTTATTGAAATAATGTATTTGTATATGAGGTTCTAACTATTGATATTAGCATACATGTCGGGCTATCTGAACTTATTAATTTTTTGGAACACAATTATTTATCAAAAATTTAAATTATACTTTTAGGGGCATTAAGCAAGCCTTCAATATCATGTATCGCAAACAAATATTGCAACGTCTTCTTTTAGAAACTTTTAATAAATTCTTTACTTTTTTTTTGCTGCACTAACAGCGGGACAATAGTAACACTTAGATTTAAGAAACTGGGACAATATCAGTAATAATTTTTAAATTAAATATTTCAAAAGTTGTATTCTTTATTTTAATTACATGTACGAAACATGTATTTTCACACTAAATTATGTTACCTAATTTATAAAATGGTTGTGGTACTTTTGATTACTTTTAATGTGAAAAAAGAAAATAATCGACATTACAGGGATAGTATTATAGATGTATTTGAATTTTAAAATGTATACAAGTAGTGTAAGAGTAGTTGTAATTCAAAACAAGGATTTTTAAAAGACTAGCTCATATATTCTCAATGCATTAAAAGTTTTATTTTGTGGATAATCATATTATTAACCCTTTAACTACAGATGTATTCCTAATACTGGTCCACCAAATGAACAAATAATAAAAACTAATGCATCACAGCATATCTTAAAATCGTTTATTGATGACAACCGTGTTTAAGTTAAAGAGTTAAATAACTTCCAGATGCCAGTATTTTTTGATTGTAGAAGAATCGTTCACTTTAAAACTTATTTGCCAACAAATTTCTGATTTAATAAAATATTTGTAACTATATTGATGTATACGAAAATATATGAAATGATATATTTAAGGTACTGTAAATTTAAAGTATATACCTTCTAATTTTTTTCTACAAAAAATTGTCACTAAATTTAGAGCAGAGGTTGGTTGAGTACTTGAAAATTCAATAAGAAATAGATAAATTATACTGGAATCAGCAAGTTAATATCAATGTATGTATGATAAGTACAAAACCGTGTATATTATTAAATATTTTTTAAAATATGAGATGAACTGTCATAATTAAAAGAAGTTTAATTTAGTATATAATATTTTCAAACAGTTGTAATGTCGTGTTAAAAAACATTAGATAAAATAAATAAATTTTCTATGTAGCACTGTTTTCCTTTTTATAACATCTACATCAATCATTGCAAATTTGTTGAAAAAACTATATTATTAATGTATTTTATGAATAAAAATAAAATTTATTGTTAGCATAAATTATATTTACTAAAAATAATTAATTAATTAGAAGAATTATAATATAATCAATTACAAACAAATATTAAATAACAAGTAAAATCTAAAAGTCCTTAAATTCATTACCGAATAAGTCAACCGAAGATACTTTTATCGGTTCGTCCTCATAAGTATCAAAGTTACTTGTATCGTCAGGTGCAGTAATCTTTGGAGTAAACGGTGCAGGTATTTTTTTATTTAATAAATCTATCCAATTGGTACCCTTAAACCATTTATGATTTTTTATATCAGATGCACCACCTTTTAAATTACCAAATCTAAAGAAAATAATTTATTCAAATGGAATTAGTCAAAGACAATTGTTTTTTTAAGGTACCTTCTAGTTAAGTCAACTTGCAATAAATTACGAATTAAATCTTTTACTTCATTGTTAAAATGATTAGGGAATTTAAATTTCCCAGATACGATTTTTTCGTATATTTTCATGGGTTCGTTTGCATAGAAAGGAGGAAAACCAGCTAACATTTCATAAACGAGAACACCAAATGACCACCAGTCAACCGAATGGTTGTAACCTTTACTTAATATTATTTCAGGTGCAAGATATTCCGGAGTTCCACATAATGTCCATGTGCGCCCTTTAATCATCTAATTATAACAATATTTAGTATATTTATAAATATTTTAAGATTATAAAATAAATATTACTTTACAAAAACCAAAATCTGTTAGCCTCACATAGCCCATTCTATCAATCATTATATTCTCCGGTTTCAAATCTCTGTAAACTAAATTTAAATGGTGTAAATATTCAAGAACTAATACTACTTGAGCCGAATAAAATTTTGTTAAATCTTCTTCAAATTTTCCCATTCTAAAACAGTATTATGAATTATTATTTAATTAAAAATTAACTTAAAAAAAGAATAAGATTTCACACCTGCGTAAATGGGAAAACATTTCACCACCTACTTCAAAAGGCATTATCAAATAAATATTGGTGTTATCTTTAAATGAAAATTCTATTGAAACAACAAAAGGAAAGCGAACACACTGAAGAATTCTTTTTTCATTTAAAGTATGTTCTAATTGTTTTGTCTTTATGATTTTAGCTTTGTTTAATATTTTCATTGCATAAAACTTATCGGTTTCTTTATGTTTCACCAATACCTATAATTTAAATATATTCATGTTATAAATGATTGATTTTAAAAATACATATAATTGTTGTACAATATTGAATTTGGCGGGCAGGAAGTATTATTAGGGATTTTTATTTAATAGTACTGGCGGTATTGACTAAATTTGATAATTTGATTATTATTGAATTTCAAAAATTGCCGATACATAAGTACATATGTACATTTTCATTTTCAAACTTTATTTATGTTTATATTACCACTCTACCAAACGATCCTATACCAAGAGTTCTTAATACTTCAAATGATTCTAATGTAACTTGATATACCATTTTCTTTTCCCAGTTTCTTAAAAATTCCAGTTTCAGTTTGTTTAAAAATATGGTATAATCAAAAGGATCAAAGGATATCTAATAAAAACGATAGGAATTTAAAATACGTAATATTTATAATAAAGACAGCGTTAACCGTTAAACAGACCTTTATTTCGGATTGTTTTTCATTTACGTTATCAGCCATTGTGCTAGCTTTTCTAGTATTAATATAAATGCAAGAAATTACAAAACTTTTGACTGATTATGATATATCTACAAATATTTTGAAAACAATCGAATGGTGATGAAAATCACTGGAAATTCTAAAATGGAAATGCGATGCGAATCAAAAATGTTGGAAAAATAATCGGGAATCAATTATGAATTATGTAATAGTATAGTATATTCATCATAATTTTGAATAATAATCAGACTTGGTACGCTTGGTACCATTTGAATTTTTTGATGATCAGTTTTGGTAAATTTCAGAATTGCAGTGGTAGTTCATTATATTACACTCATCTCTCGATTTCGTAACCTTCGATTTCGTAACGGGCCAAACGCGCGATTTGCCAACCTTCTCCAATCCCCTCCATAATACTACCGTGATTGCTATCTCCGCGCGTAATTTAAATTCACCAATCAACGTTAAGGTCGGCACGGTGGTGGGGACCCCTCTCGACGTTGTCAATTCAAGCGGTTCAATTACCAACAACGTTGTGAAATCAAGCGATGAGTGTACATATTGCATTTTTGCACTTTTTACTCGTTTTACTCTGGCTCATGAAATTCGTGTTTTGTACATTACACTATTTATACTTTTTACTACACTTGTGCGTCTCGTTCGCCTCGTTCTGTCATTATTCTGTGGTACTGTCATAACAAGTTTAGATAAGAACCTGAAAGTTTACGAAGTTTAATCGCGAGAAATAGCAAAATTTATACCAGAAATATCATTTACGTCATGAATATTACTTATAATATAGCATAATGAGTGATTAGTGCTGTGTATTTAAGTTCTACAAATAATTATACAACGTTTTAAGGTAGTTCTGCAGTGTAATCAAGTTTACTCGTTATACCTAATAGATTTTTGACAATTCTAGAAAAATGGCTGCCGAAATAAAACCCGCAACAAGAACGACAAATGATCGTTTTTGTACAACAAAAAAACCTGTGTTACTATCTAAATTAGAAGGATATAATGATGAAATTAACGCGGCAGTTTTAATAGCTGGAGAAGAAGGAGTTATTAGTGTTTCTGATGATAAGTAAGTGTTTCTTTTTTTGACATTTTCTGTCAGGGTATAATTTTTAATTTTGCTTTAGAACCGTAAGAGTATGGCTAAAACGAGATTCTGGTCAATATTGGCCCAGTATCTGTTACTACATGCCATCTGGAGCAACATCGATGTTCTACACGGCAGAAACCCGACAACTCTTTGTCGGTCAGGAAAATGGAACAGTTTCAGAATTTACTTTAGCTTCTGATTTTAACAGAATCCAACCTTTCCGAGAATATCTTGCTCATCAAGCAAGAGTGACACAAGTTTTCTTTGCTTTGAATTGTGAATGGATTTTAAGTATCGGTCGTGATAAAGTGTTTGCGTACCACTGTACACAGACGGGTCATCGTTTAGGCGGCTACACGGCAGAGGCATGGTGCACGGCATTACAGTTTGATGCACAATCTAAACATGCTTTCATTGGCGATTACTCTGGTCAAATTACAATGCTGAAACTAGATAACTCGGGAGCTTCAGTTGTAACTCATCTTAAAGGTCATACAGGATCTGTCCGAACATTGGCATGGGATTCAGACAAGAAAATGTTATTCAGCGGCTCTTTTGATCAATCTGTTATTGTGTGGGATATTGGTGGAAGACAAGGGACAGCTTATGAGTTGCAGGGCCACACGTAAGTTAAATTAAAACTATTTTTTGTGTGTCTGTATGTGTAATTCAGAATACAACGTTTTTATTAATGAAAAATTCCAGTTAATGTTATCTTGTCCTGTAGTATGATTAAGCAGTTAAAATCATTAAATGTTTATATTCTTATCAACTTGATTAGTATTGTATTTCCAGTTTTAATGATGATACATTGGTGAACAAATAGAAGATATCGATATTTATTATAAAGTACACAAAGTTTGATAATTTTATTTCAGGGGTGAATTGAAAGTTTTTTATAAATTTTTATATGTTTATAAAATAATATAACAAGATTTATAAAAAATATCCAAACATATGTAAACATTTGTGTAAATCACTTTCAAAACTCATTAGAAAACTCTTAAATAAAATAAATACAAAATTTGTTGTATAAAAATGTAACTTTCTCAAGATAGTCTATTAATTTACTTTTTTTACACTTCTAGCAACAAAGTGTCAGCTCTGGCATACATTTCCGGTTCCAACCAGCTGGTAAGCACTGGTGAAGACGCTGTTCTAGTTTTCTGGGACATAAATGCGCCTCGTAGGGAGACTCCAGAATGGGTAGAGTCTGACACATGCCAATTGTGCGGCCGACCTTTCTTCTGGAATCTGCGTGCGATGATGGACCAACGGCAGCTCGGTCTGCGGCAACATCACTGCCGTCACTGCGGCAAGGCTGTGTGCGATAAATGCTCGGCATCACGTATAACCATACCGTCAATGGGCTTTGAGTTTGCGGTCAGGGTCTGCGACCCGTGCCACACGAATCTGCAGGCGGTCGACAGACCGTCGCTGGCCACTTTCCACGATGTCAAGCATGCGGTGGTCGCGATGCATCTCGACGAGGCTAGAAATCGTATTCTCACCGTCGGTCAGGATCGCCTTATTAAAGTCTGGGACATATCTGCTTTAGTTTAGTTGTAAGGATAAGTGCTTCGTGTTTGTGTAGCAATATAATTGATTATGGAATCTTTTTAGTCTTACGATGAATCAATGAAGAGAAGTATTTTCTTTTTGTATCTTACATAGTTGTTGGGTGGCCAAAGAGTAGTTATTTAAAAATTTGGGTTTCAATATATTAAAAATTGATTGCAGATATTATATTTAACAACTCTTTGACCATCAGACATAAATAACACCTGGCAAGAGTCTTATGAAATTATTTTATTTAAGAAATCATATTCCGATATGATGCAAAATATACACGATAAATCATATTATGAAATACAAACCAACATTTATCCGAATATTGTATGAATGAATAAGATATATAGATTGCTTATATTTAAAGTAATATAAATATAAAATTTAGACATCAAAGAATTTGGAAAAGAAAGCATCAAATAATTTCTTGATATGGTTTGTATAGTAATAAGCTCATATGTTTTTTGCAGTTACAAATTTTACCGCGTGTGTTTTTTGAAGAGGACCTAGAAATATTAATTGATATAAGGTCATGTAAAAGTTGAGAACGCTAGATTTCATTTTAAGAAAATTTGTAGATGTATAAAGGAACGTCTGAAAATTCTAATTTATTGTTATTTTTTAAATTGTGTTCGATGTTTGCAACCTTACACACATGCACATAGTTCAATTGAAGTCTTGATAAATACAATATTACAAATGCTTGGTGCTATCTTATCCATTACATCTTTTCAAATAATAAACATTTTGATTAATATTAGAATAACAATAGTTGATAATGAATTTTAAATTAGATCGATTGATAAAATTATTTTTGACATAAAGAAAACAAAATTGGAATGATGTTGCGATAAAATATAAAGTTCATTTTCAACTGATAATATTTAAAAAAGTAAATTTTAAATACATTGGTTTTCAATCAATATGTATGTGATCTTTACAGCTAATTATTGATAAGAGATAATTATATACTCGTTTTTGATTGATTTTACATTTAAGGTGTTAACGCTAAACTAAAATAGGATGCTGAAAATGCTAACAAAGATACCAACAGGAATTTATACATTTAAACACCAAAAGCACGGCTTGCCTTCAGTACTAAATATCTTTATTACGGTTCCGATCCCGTTGATTGAAAATCACTGTCCGATGATATAATTTGTATTTTTGAAAAATAATTGTATTCTTAGGATATTGAAATTTTAAATATCTTTGGCTAAGGTAACTGAAAAGTTTCTTGTGATAATAAATAATTATAGTTTCCAGTAGGTAGTAACGGATTTACCATAATGTCGAGTTTGTTGTAACTTACGGGCTACAAATTAGTTTCTGCATTGACAAACCGTAACACTATTACTGTCATACCTTGAGTACAGCTTTTCGAATATTTTCAATTGTTACTGTTGAAGTTATAACTCTTTAGCTGTATGATGCTACCATTTGATTCACTTGCAACAGTATTTTTTTGTGTATCATGAACTATGTTTTTTGTATTACTGTACAGTAATTGATTGCCTTATGATTCCATATTTAATTGTTGCCGAGCTTAAATCTTGCAACTTACGAATGACGATGTGGTGAATCCGTGAATGCCAGTAGGTCGTTGCAGAGGGACCGAATTTAAAAAATAATATTTTTTGATACTTGAGTTTTGGAAGTAGATTGAATAATAGTACGCTTACTTATTTTTTTGTTTTAATTTAAAATTGTTATAAAAAATAATAGATTACAATAGCTATTGTTTAAGAATATAATATATAATATAAATATAAAGAAAATTACAGTTATATATTACAAGAGAACATTTATACTTTAACATTGTTTGAATGTCTTATATTAAAAAATGTTTTCGTTTGAAAGTTAAATTAATTTTTGATGCATTGGCATAACAAGACAGGTTTTTGTATATTTATTTTATATTTAAATGTGCTTCTAACATTTTTTTAAATGATGAAAATAAATATCATAAATATTTTATTTTTTTTATGTACTTCTTGATATGTTTGGTGCTTATTGAAATATTTCAATATGAATAATCTCAATTCATTTATTTATATAGCTTTAAAATGTGTCTGTACTATTTATTTTTTATTAGATTTAATCGATAAAAATATCCATATAATACGTCGTTTCTGAGCAATAATGTATTATTTAAAATGAGCTATTGATTTTGAAAGTGATTTAAATAAAAAATCACTTGATTGGGGAAGTTTTTCAAGTAATTTAAGTCATTTTCTCAATAAAAGAGGCTCATATATTTTTTTGTACTTTTATTATTTATAAAAGTATATTTTTAAATAAATCTTTAATTTGTTTATATAAAATGTTATGCCACTGTTTTAATATTGTATGTTATAATTAATTAGTGCATTTTTATCAGTTAAATTGTTTTATTTGATGTCTTATGTTACGTGTTAGAAATGAAATCAATCAAATGGAATTGTACAGAAAGTAATTCTATTATTCTATTATATAATATAAAAGAGATCATAAAAAATTTCTATGTACATTAAATGTAAAACTGTATATAAATTTATTGATATGTTACCTGTATAGGAATATAGTATAATAATAAAGTTACATATATGTTAACTAATAAATATAATAAATATTTAATAAATATGATATTGGCAAGACAACGAAACGGTGTTTTATTCTATTATTAATTTTCGTTTTGTAATATTTCTTTGGTAAGTGTTTACCGAGAAACTCGTGATTATGAAAAAATATTACTGCAAAACTTATAGAAAATTAAGAAAAAAATATTTTTAGCTAATCAGGAGTTACTCGGCTTTTAATTAATGTGTGATAGATTGTTTAATATTGTAGGTGGGGATTCTGAAGTCAAATTTTATTAACGGAATTACATATTTACAGGAATATTTTTGGTTTTGTTAATCTGTTTTTAGAATCTTAAAAATAAAATAAATATGTACAACTACTTCTACTATTTACCAGAAATTTTGAAGTTCTTATTATCATGAATGAAATTGGAACTGTATTTATGTATTTAGATTAAGGCTAGCAATAATAAATATTTATATATCACAATAGTCTCTTTTACTGCAAATTTCTGGACAATAATACTTTTTTTCTTCAACACATATTTGTCCGTTAAACAAATTCCCTTCAGGACACTGTAGTGTAGTTAATTTCCCATCTATACAACTAAAATAAGCTTTACAAGATGATTTATAATCAACATACAAACCATCTTTTTGACAAATCATTGAATCATTTTTTTTACATTTATTTGAAACACACAAACTTATTCCGTCAAATATTTTATCTTCTGGACAACTAATGTAGTCTGAAATAGTTTTATTTTTACAATGAACATATTTCTGGCATTTTGTTTTCGGTTGTACGTAATACCCGTCTGTTTTATGAAGACAGAAATCACCATTGATTTTAACAGGACAGGTGAATAATTTTGGCTCAATGCATGAAAGTCCATTGAATATAAGTTTATTTGGACAAGAAAATGATGTTATTTTTTCATTATTCAGACAGTAGAAATACTTTTTACAATTAGACGTTAAATCAAAATGGTATCCGTTAGATTTATTTAAACAATCTGGTGATATGTTCAAACATTGGTACTGATCAGAACTAACACACTTTTCACCATTAAACACTTTATTTTCCGGACATATGTACATATTCTTGTGACCGTTAGAACAAAAGTAATACGATCTACAACTTGAAGAATTATCACTGTAATAACCATCTGTTTTTCCTTCACATATATTATATTCCTTCAGAGGACATTCATATAAATAAATCGGCACACACATCTCTCCATTAAAAACTTCAGTCGGTGGACATGAATATTTAGTCCGATTTCCATTTTTACAATAATAGTAATTCCTGCAACGTGAATTCTTATCTTGATATAATCCGTTTTGGACCAAACATCCAACCCATGGTTCAGGCCCTTCACAAAAGAACCATGATTTTTCTACACAAGTTTCACCATTGTAAACTTGTTTCTCTGGACACGTTCCTTTCAAAACTATCTCTCCGTTAGCACAGTAAAAGTATTCCTTACAGTTACCATAGTTTCTGTGGAATCCATCTTTTTTGTTTCTGCATACGTTCGTATCGATTGGCTTTTCTATCAGACATTTATATAAACTTCTGTCGACACAGTCTAAGCCATTGTGAACTGTTCCGTGTGGACATGATCCATTCCAAATCAAACGTCCATTAGCACATATAACAAACTTTTTACACCCTGAATATAAATCTACGTGGATCCCATCTTGTAACGTAAAACATACATCTTTACACGGTATGAGGCTTTCGAGTACACAATTTTTTCCATCAAAATTATAACCATCACTACAAGATAGTGTTCCAAGGTTTAGACCATTTTTACATATAAAGTATTCTTTACATAATGTATTTGGTTCGGAATAAAGGCCATCTTCAAGTTTAGAACATTTATGTCCGTTTTGTTCTATCGGTGGGAATGCTATTGATGTCTTTTGAGGGCTTTCGCAGGTCTCCATTGCATACGGAACTCCAACACAGCTTTTAATGGTGCTTGAGTAGACTTGATCACTTGGGCAGTTTCTAACGATGGTGATTTTTCCACCGTAACACCAAAAACTTCTTTGGCATTGTTGCGTTGTGTCTGGATGATACCCATTTATTCTTCCAGTGCAAACTGGTTCATAGCAGTAGCCGTTTTTAACGCACGTTTGTAGTTCGTAATTGAATATTTGGTCAGGTTTCGGACAGCTGTAGATAGATTTGTAGCTGTTTACACATCTATAAAAATAAAATCAAAAATTTCTATAAAATAATAATATTTGTAGTTAAAGTATATAGGCATAGAATAATTAATATGTATTTATTATTTATATTATTCAATAAATAGATTAAATTCAAATCTATGAATTTTTCAAATTATTTCAACAATCAAAATTTGTGCTGCCATCTATCGTTACCACGTTGACGTAGTAAATTATTTTATTTGTTGATTTTGAATAGTAGTAAGTTTATTGATTTATTTATTACTCTACATATAGAAAATAATACTCATGTACCTGTAATACATTCTACATTTTGTTCCAGGAATAGTAAAAAACTTGAATGGATTACTGTCTTCAGTACAGTCGATGTCAACACAAGTTGCTTCATTTTCGGGAACGCATTTTTTCGTGATTATATCAAAAATGTATTCATCTTCGCAAGAATGTCGATTCACCAAGGTGTTGTTTCGACATTCGTAATATTTCTGACAATTTGTACCGGGTTCTGTATTCACTCCATCTGATGTATTTAAACATGCTTTAAATAATTCAGCTCCTTCTGAATCAGATGTGTGAATTTGTTGAACTCCTGTAATAAATAATTTTATGTTTAATTTAATGCATTGTTGCAGTTACACTCATCGCTCGATTTACCGACGTTGTTGGTAATTCAACCGCTTGATTTACTGACGTCGAGAGGGGCCCCCACCACCGTACCGACCTCAACGTTAATTGGTGAATTTAAATTTCGCGCAGAAATATAACAAAGAACATAACAGTCGGTGGTATTATGGTGAGGATAGGAGAAGGTCGGTAAATCGCGCGTTTGGCCCGTCGGTAAATCAAGCGTTCGGTAAATCGCGAGATTTAAATTATTTTGACTGTTGAAATTTAAACAATCAAAAAAGTAATTATTTTTTATTATTATTTAATATTATAAATTACGAAAAAATAGCTTCATTTTCGAAGGTCTAAAAATTTATTAAAAAAATAAAATTATTCTCGAGATATATTACCTATTGCAGTGGCGTAGTAAGAAAAAAATTCGGGGGGGGGGGGGTAGTACTTATCGAGGGCGGTGGATATATACACGTGTTAAATTTTGGAAAGTATTTTGAACTGATGTTTCTCAAAACACGTTTTTTTAGAACACTGAACATTTCGGGGGGGGGGGTGTCCCCCAAACCCCTCCGTAACTACGCCATTGACCTATTGATACCCCCCCCCTCCTCCAATTACTCCCCACGATATAGAAATATTGTATCGATTTAAAAATCGGTTTTTGTTCCACTTCCTGAAAACCTAAAATCCTTTTCCTGACTTAAATAGGCCTTGAATAAATCTACGTCCAGTAGGTACTTCCTATAATGGTTGGAGGGCATAATAATTGCTCAATGTTGTTCCTCGATCTGATTTAAATGATAGTAATGATACAATCTTTACGTTAAATTTATATATGTCTATGCCATGGCCATATCAAGGGGAAACGAAGAGAATGCAGAATTGTAGGAGGCGCGTTCACAAACCCATTTATTATTATTATATAGGTACATGCTGATTTACATAATATTTACATCGAATATATGGATCATCTAGCAATTTCAGTCAGTTCCTTATGCCAGTGGCGTAGATAGCTTTTTGCGATGGGGGGGGGGGGGGGGGGGATTTGCTGGATTTTGACTAGATACCTTTCTTAAGACATTATCAATTTTGAAGACCTTTTTTTAGACATTATCAATTTTGAAGAGCTTTATTTTTTTTTTAGTCATTATCATTTACTTTTTCTATTCTGATGACCTTTTTTTCATTTTACCGTTCTTTTTATGTTCGCAATGCGGGAGCCCCTTGTTTCAGTCTCATGGGGGGGGGGGATATCACAGTATTTTCGTATATTTTTCATTATGCAAAGTACACAAATTGAACTCATGGGGGGGGGAATTGATCCCCTTAATCCCCCCTATCTACGTCACTGCCTTATGCACGTTTAGTACAAAAAAACAAGGACCGGACAATTTATTTGCGTAATTATTAATTAAAAAAACTACAATTATGAAAATACAGTAAAAACCGGTTATAATGACATCGATTAATACGACGTATCGGTTTTAACGACTCAAAATAAAAGTCTAACTGAATTCCATATAATTGTATTTTTACCGGTTATTACGACTATCCGCTTATTACGACCAATATGTCCGCTCTCTTCGATGTCGTTATACTCGGTTTTTACTGTATATAGATATTATAATGTCCCTAACGGTAACGATATGTCTTAAATATGACCTATATTGCCACCAGTGTTCCTTTTTTCCTATTTCGGTACGGAACACTCAAAGGACCTAAAAATGCGTTTAATTTCCCATTAATATTAGATTAAATTGACAGTCATCCCACCTGTGTACTTAATTGAAGAGATAAATACAGTTTTAATAATTATTACATAAAAATCTTCGATTTGTATTTTTTGTAAATTATGACTCGTTTTCTAAATCCGGTTCTGTGTACAAGAACCACTAAAATTCCCACCAGGGGATCGAGGCCCCCCATTTCTAACAACACTGTAAATATTTATTACGCACTAATTAAATGATAATTCTTGAATAATTTATGTACGTAAAACGTAAACATTATTGTTTTACTTGTATAAAATAAATTATTTAAAATTATAAATACTGAACGTAAAATAAGATTTGTTTGTTTAATTAAGACCCGGATACTATTAATTAACTATATACGAGTACATATAAAACGCTTATCATCTTTATAAAATATTAAATAATTTTAAATATTATATAAGTACCTGTTACCTATATCCTATATATGTCCGCATACTGACCGGGAACTTTGTATTATACAAAACTTCACTACTATTTTATATAGGTGTATAATATGAGGCACTTTATACCCTTACCGGTACATTATATTATGTATACAATACAATAAAATCATAAATAAAATGAAAATAGATTTTATTTTGCCTAAATTAAAACCCTATCTTTAAGTTTTGTATTATGAACAGTGACATAGCTAGGGGTTGACGAAATCGCCTTTGCTGGAGTCGCAAGGTCGAGGAGACTCCAAAATGGGGTAGAAGAGCATTATGAGGATTAAAAAATTACACTCAAATCTCTAGACCATCCTATTAACGTACGCTCCGAGACGTTGTTAGAAGATTTTGAATTACCGATGCCTACGTTGTTCGGAGCGACACGGAGTGTACATGAGAACTAAAAAAGGTATTCAGAAACTTCAAGAGAGCGCAAAAGTCAGTTTTGGGGAGCGTTAAAATCGACAGGACACTGAAAAAAGTATTCAATTGAACCCTATAGTTCAGGCCCGTAGCTAAAAGTTGTGTTCGGGGGGGGTCCGAAAAAAAAATGTGTGTGTGTGTTTGTGTGTGTGTGTGTGTGTGTGTGTGTGTGTGTGTGTGTGTGTGTGTGTGTGTGTGTGTGTGTGTGTGTGTGTGTGGTTGTGTGTGTGTGTGTGTGTACCTTACACACTTGCGTCTTCTTAAAAATAAATTTTATTCAGATAAATATAGTCAGTGTCGGAGGGCAACAATAACACTTGATACACATTCAAAAATGACTAATTGTAAGTATAGATTTGTTTAGTCTCTACAATGAAATTTAAAAAAAATACGGCATTATTGTGTTTTTTTCCAGTGGCGTCGGAGGATATATATGTAATACAATATTACATTAACTTTTGCAGTCACATCAGAAATATCGCACGATGAAGGGTTATTAGTGTTAAATATATTTAACAAATACAAAATTTTTTTTTGATCTTAAATATTATCACCAATGTACCTACATTATAAAATAAATTCTTATTTATTTTATATTTTATTTTGAAAAAATGATAACTGATAACAAAACCTAATAATTTTTTAATATGATTTTTTAAAACACCGTGTTTGTATTTTTTTTCCTTTTGGTGTAAAATCAGCATTATTTTGCAATATAATACATTATACATACATGTATGTATGTATAAATTGAAATAATTTTTAAAGTACGCCTTTCCCTAAAACGGTACATATGTTTACAGCAATACAACTAAATACTGCACTTTTTTACTGTGTGATGCATTACTTGCATATGCATTATTTTTTTGAGAAGAAATCAACACACAATTTTTGTTAAAACTTCTGCAGAATGTACAGAATTTGTATGTATTTCATTTCCTTTTTCACATGCCGCTTCTATGCAATTAACACCAGATTTACTGAGTTTATGTACTCCATTGAAATTCCCTATATGTTGATTGATGGGTTCAGTAAATCTGATGTTGAACCTTGTACTTTTTACATTATTTTTAAATTTATGACCCTACGAAATACGATACTTTCTTTAAACTACACAAATTATTCCTAATTCTTTTCTTAGACAAGTTTAAAATTGGCGCGTAATTCAATTTGTTTTCGTTTTGTTGTAAAAAAACACGCCTGCGTCGTATATATAAAACTTTGATTATTTTACAATTTCGGGGGGGGGTTTGAACCCCCAAATCCCCCCCCTTGTCTACGGGCCTGCTATAGTTACACACTTATTGTTAGCACACGTGCCACATATTAACTAATAATAAGTAATCTAAAATTACTTAATTTAAATAACTATACAAATTATATAAATATAACAAACACTAGATCAAAATCAATGGGCCCTCCGGCCCCATACAGCCCTTGTCTAAAATATAATTGGTTAATATTATAAATCGATAACACATATTATTACTAAACTAAATATCCAATTTCGTAATTGTATCACAAAGGGTTCTCTAGATATTAAATAAAAACTCATTTTGAGTAAAATCTTTGAACGAATAATTTCCGGACAGATATTTATTAAAAAAAATTTGTTAAAAATATTTTTCTCAATCTACTATTATAAGTTGGGCACGACAGTGCTGAATCACCCCGTATATTGAATTATATTGTTCTGTTTTTTAAGCTATATAGAGGTATACATATAAAAATAATCTAATTTCACTACGCATAGTTTTAATAAATAATTTAGAGAAACCCATACTTGTAAATAGGCGCTAACTGGGCGTCTTGCAACACTTTCATTGGCTTTTCCTGATTCGTCCTTTATATGTATATTTAAATTTAAATACATTAATACATATTATTATTTTTGCGCCTTAAAAGCCCAAGTACGACTCTGAATTCAGGTAATAGTTTATAGCGGTCTATGTACGTGGTTATTTATTATTATTATTATTATTATTATTACTATCAATAAATCGCACATATTATATTGGAGGACGTTTAAGATTATTATTTACTATATTTTGTGGTAGGTATTTCAATGAACAAATTATATTAACAATCAGGCCAATCAGATATTAAACTATCGTGATTTTAGCTTTCTAATCACGCACCTACACATAAATAAACATATTTATTATAGTAGAATTATTTCGGACTGGGAAATATTTAGTTGTTATATGTTAACAAAAATAAATAGCATTTAAACGTATGAATTGAAAAATTCGTATGCGGTGTGTACACCGAGAAAGCAAAACAGAAACAGTGTTTTTTTGACAAAAAAGCGATAAACCCTATAATTTTTAAATACGAAGTATTTTAAAGACACGACGTTTCTGTTTTGTTTTTTCGGTGTAAACACCGCATTTAAAACGTAGGTATGGAGTGTTTTTATATCAAGGTATAAAAATTATTTATAATTTATAAAATTAGGGGAAAGTCTCTTCAGTTTCCTTGATTCAGAACTGCACATTTATAAGTCACTGGTATAGTCATGATTGGGGTGAGGGAGCTACGGGGGCGGGCACTACAATTAAGCTAAGCGACATATTTTTATCGTTAACGACACTGGCGTATAAAGGGAGAAGAGGCACTTACAATTGCTCATAGAATTATTTTTTGTAAAATTGGAAATACCATAGTTATCTCGTCTCAAAGTTTTTCATCCCCTATTTTCCATCTAGTTTTGCTCATATTTTGATATTAATATTACGTCAAAAAGTTACTAATAATAATTACAGAAAATTCAATAACCTACAAAAACGCTCTTTACAAAATTTGTGTAAGTATTACGATTTACGGAGTTAAGTTAAAAAAAAATACTTAATGTTAGACTCACGACCAACCCTCATACGAAAATGCACAGATTGATCAAAAATTAACCACCTTTCTAAATAATATTTAGTAAATATAATATATTTCGGTACATCAATGGAATATAAAAGATCTTGAACGACAACAAAATAAATATATAAATAACATAAAAAGCCGAAAATAAAAATCACCGAGAGGTCTATTTATAAACAACACCGTCATTTTTACAGCAATACAAAAAATATTTAAATTAACGAAATAAAAGTTGACAAAAAACTAGCCCTATGTAAAATATTAGCTATAATTCTCTCCATGATACCATCTTCAATATTTAAAAAATTATATAAATTGTGTATAAGTGACCATACGTAATGTGTTTATTGCTCTATTATGTAAATTACACACTCTCAATACGTATGTATGTGTGTTTGGGTGAATGTGAAATCCGGGTGACTTCAACGCCGCAACAAGAAACGATCCGAGGCGGCTGCGAATGTCACGTGGTCGACCTTACACATTATAGTAACTACAACCGCCGTCGCGCCACTGCAGCTGTGTCAAGTGCATGAGATCTAGTAAACAGTGGACTCAAGAAGACTGATACACATAGGTATCTCGATCGCATTGACTTTGAATCAGTGCCGGATTAACTGCGGCTAGAGATACTAAAATTTATTTTATTTTGTACTATTTAAAAATACACTTGATTCATTAATTGATTGTTTCTTCACAAAAGGACAATATTGTATGTTATAAACACTAACTTTGGTAAAATTCATCGTAAACTATTATTTATGGCACCCGGATTGGAATTGTTGATGAGCCCCGTAAGAGTATTGCCATCCAACCCCCACCCCTCCCGTGTGGGAGACATTGTTATTTAAAAGATATTGGCAGGTCGTCAAAATGATTTCGGCTCAAAAAACGAACAGAGATAAAACAAATATTTATAGATAGTGATGACTAACTTCGGAAAAATACTAAAAATCCTTGTTGAACTCCAGAACAATTTTTCTCTTTTTTGCGCTTATAGTATACATGCAAATACGCATAGGTGGGCATTAACTCGTTAATCCGTTAATCAACGAAGTTAACAAAATGGTTAACGGATTAACTTTTAAGTTAACTCAAAAAAATGTTAACACTTTTGTTAACTTCCGTTTAAGTCCGTTACATTGGTTGTTTGGTGAAAAGTACATAAGAAAGTTGTCGAAATAGCAAAAAAAAGGTCTTCAAACATTTGGATGGTTAACTTTTTAACGATTAACTTTAAATTTCGTTAAATTTTCAAATTTTCGGTTATAACTTTAACTTCCGTTACATTTACGGAATTTTAACAGTTAACGAAGTTAACTTTTCGATTAACTGTGCCCACCTATGCAAATACGTTATAAATTGATTTTGAAAAATAAAATAAATCAGGACATCTTGAATTTGACTTCTCACATATATACCTACGCCAATTTGGATTCAATTTCTCCTTCAAAATTTCGTGGCACCCATTGTATCCGGAGCGGAATGCTAGTTATACATCCCCCCTCCCCTTGTTTTTGGTGTAATTGAATGACTTTTTTTGTTTTCAGTTCAATTTGCCCTCTAAATTATTTTTCTGCCCTCCTGTAGTTAATGTTCATATGTCACTTTATAATCCTCATCAAGCTCTTCTACCTCATTTGGCGTACCCCACTGTATCATGACCATTCGGGGAAGACTCCCCGCCCACCTACCCTTCTTAGTCCACAACTGCCAGTAATACATTTAATTAATTAAGAATCACTTTATTACAAATTATATACTTATAAATATTTTAAAAGTCGATCGAGTTTCAGCTTTATATGATTTTTTGGTATTTGATGTACAATTTTTTACTGATTGTAAGATAATTCGGCCCTGACTGATACACTCAGGTATTTCGATGAATGTTTATTTTGGAATGATATGTATTGATGTGTATTTTGTTTTTGCATATGTACGTGAAGTTATGAGAATTTTAAATGACCAAACGTGAATTTATTTTTTGTTGGAAAGTAAAAGTCTTTGCATTAATTGAATGGTAATTTTTTGTATGTAAATATTGAATAGTTTGATCTTCAGCGCACGCAAATTCGTACTAACAGAGCCGGCTTAAGGAGATGTGAAGAGTGAAAATGCACCAAACCCCACATTAGGTACCTACTTCAAGTAATATGCACTAGGCCCAGGGACGTAACAAATTTTTTTAGGTTGGCTATTTATAAGAAAGGATACCATAATAGCAGCGGTGTACCGAAAAACAAATCGGGAGAAGAGGTACATTTTTGTTTGTAATTTTTATTCCCTACTGGTTACGCTATATTATTATAAATTACTCAAAGTTTTAAATAAAATCATCCGCCCCTTCACTGTCACAATTAATTTTATTATTTATTAAGTTAGTACGGGGCAGGGTGACCAGATTTTAGATTATGTAAACCCTGATTTTGAATTACGCCAACTCTGACAAACCCTGAGAAAAAAGTCACCCGCGTTAATACAAAAAAGACTTTTTTTTAATATACCTAGCAAATTTTTGGTTTTGTGAGATGAAAATGTAGACCTTTTTTCGCAAATATTTTTTATTTTTACTGTTGCGCCCTTTTTTTAGTTCTCATCATTTTTTTAACCAAACCCGGAGAAATTGTAACGAACCCCGGAGAAACAGTATACAAACCCTGAAACTCCGGGTCAAAACCTGAGACCTGGTCACCCTAGTACGGGAGTATATGGTATTAACATAGGTAGGCATTAACTCGTTAATCGTTAATTAACAAAGTTAACAAAATGGTTAACGGATTAACTTTTAAGTTAACTCAAAAAAATGTTAATGCTTTTGTTATAACTTATCCGTTAACTTTAGTCCGTTACTTACATTGGTTGTTTGATGAAATGTACATAACAAAGTTTTCGAAATAGCTAAAAAAAAGGTCTACAAATATTTTGGATGGTTAACTTTTTAACGGATTAACTTTAACTTTCGTTAATTTTTCGAATTTTCGGTTAACTTTAACTTCCGTTACATTTTCGGAATTTTAACGCTTTAACGGTTAACTTTTTTACTAACGGATTAACGATTAACGAAGTTAACTTTTCGATTAATTGTGCCTACCTATGGGTATTGATAGTATATACTTATGTTAGTTTATATTAATAAATATCTTGATCCGGCCCTGAAAACAGGACACAGTTTTTCTGAATAATTAAACACTCAAACAGGAAATCCAAGGATATTTTTATATACACCTAATTATTATTAATTTAAAAGAAATATACATATTTTGATGAGTTTTTTTAAGAACACAGTTACGTAACATCTATAATCATAATGTTCATTATAATTTTAATGTTCATTATCACTGATAATTATATTATCTTACCTATGAGAAAAACAGCAACGAACAACATTTTCATTTGTTTTTCGTGTTATTGAATACTCGACTTATTCATTATTTGTTGTTATACTTTAAATTCTTCAACACGATAATTAATCATGGACTGTAAAAAAAGATGAACAACAGAAAACCACTTTTTATTGCGTTGTTTTTTTTTTATTAAAATATAATTAACAATTAAATTAATTATCTCGAAATTTACAACAATAACATTCCAATTATTTTATTTCAAAAAAAAGAAAATAATTAGTTTCGAAACAAAAATCATCACAACACACAAAACGTAAACAATAATCAATCAACGTGAATCACGCGGCAAATATGAAGATGATATCGAGCACGTTTGTAAACAGAACGCGTTTTCTACAACAATGGACCATGTTCGAATGAAAGTCAAGTTATTACTGGTCAGGGACGGGTTGATATTTTCTTTATCATCTCCACCGCTTTTACCTGGTGATCGAGGTCCGGGTCCCACGGCTTTGTTTCTGCTGTACCCGGATCTGTTAGACCGCGTTCACACCGGTGCAGTATTTTTGAGACTGTCGGCCATTCGATTGTTGAATTTATTATTATATGTCACAAGCGCGCTTAGGGATTTTGAATTTGTTTAATTGTTGATATTTTTTTTCGTTGGATAATAATATAATATTTATAAATAACAATAAATTGAGAGATTTTATAAAAGTAAATTTACAATTAAATAAAATTATTGATTAGGTTAAAAATAGGTACTAGAAAAAAGTAAAAATTAACACCACCCTTAGAAACGAGTATAATTACAATTAATTAATTAATTTTATTAACATTATAATAAAAATATAATTATCATTTATTTATCAAATTACAGTTTTTTATATGTCGAAAGACGTTTTATTATTTTAGTAACAATGCAAATATTTTGCACCGTATATCAGTTGCAGTGTGAACATAGCTTTAAATTGTATCAAATTACATACAACATTGATATAATAACTGTCCTAATTTCGCGATTTTTTGTTTTGCAGAAATGAATTAATGAAAGATAAAATATACATGTAAAATTCAGTGGCGGCGAAACAGAGGACGCATAGAGGACAATCCCCCCCCCCCCCCCCCTTAATAATCAAATTTTGCTCGTGTTGCTCCCCATGATGCATAAAGCTAATGATCACAGTGTTGTTGAATGAGTTTTTCATAAGCTTTTTAATTTTTAATTTATCGTCTTCAATATTTTTACTTTCTTATACCTATGTATATGAAATATAGTATAAGTATTATAGTAAACGCGATTTTTTTCGAAATCCGGATTTTGATGGAATTATCAATTTTGACCTTCCCTGAATCTATTTTGACTATTTTCGCCATGATGTCTGTGTGTCTGTCTGTCGGTCTGTAGACGCTGTAACTCAAATACGACAAATCTTAGAAAGGTTAAATTTTATACTTAAGATTGATTTTTGCCTGGGAAGAAAACCTCCTACTCCTATTTTTGAAAACGATCTTTAAACCGGAAACGGATGTTTACCTACATCGATTTTTGAATTTTTCGAATTACATTGAAACAGTGCGAATTAGAGAAAAATGACCAAGTTGAAAATTGTAGGTAATATTATTATCTATAATTTATGTTCTATTATTTTTTTTCGAAAAAACAACTTTTTAAAAAAAATATATTTTTTTAATAATTATCCGTTTTTAAGTACATTTAAAATGGTTCATAACAGAGAAGAAAAGCGAGAAAGAAAGAATGTATCGTTGTGGCGCTTTCTCTCTCGAAGGCTTGTTCGCACGGCGGACGGAAAGGCTTCCTATAGTAGGTATATGCTCTAAGGTTCTATGCATAATGTATATAATGATATTTCTATAGTGTGTATCTCATTCATTTTATTCTATCTTTTATTAGTTTGTCAGAAATATCCTTCAATAAAATAAAAATCACGTACGCTGTTCACTGTCATTATTATGTATAAGAAAGTCCTGTCGCACACGGTAGATTTTTTTTTTTAATTTGGAATCAAATAACACTTTACGGTATTTTTTACCTTTGACTAGAAATTTTTAATTAGTGTAAGCTATTGTGGACAAAACTAATACACAAAAAAATGGGCTCATGGGGAGGGATTGATCCCCTTCATCCCCCTCCTATCTACGCCACTGGGTGAAAGTCCCATAAAAATCTGTTTAGTAATTTTGGTGTGGAATCAATACAAAAATTCTAAAAACTATCAAAATGACTAAAAAATTACAAAATATTTTCATTGTAGAAAAAGTGGCGATAGAACATTTAAAATTAAAAAATACCCCCACCCTCATGATATGAGTTCTAGCGCCACTGGTTAAATTCTGATGACGTACATACAAATCTAATGATCTAATTTAGACTATTTTAGTTTATAAGAATATGCAAATATTTTTGTAAATCCCCTGCTGTTTTACTAATGATCATTTCTCCTTAATAAATTAATTAATGTTATAACCAGAAGCAGGGGTTATTTTAGTGTGCAGTTGTACTTTGTTTGTACCGTTCTAAAATTGAAATATATTGCACCGACCATGAAGGCACCGACGAAAAACGGCTATTTCATTTTTATTGAGAATTTTGTAAAATTTGATTTACATCAAATTACGCAGTTCTAAAATTAATTTAAAATAATTCCTGACCAGAAGAGAAAACGAACAGTTATACAATTGAATAATAAAAAATACATACAAATTATGGAAGTACCCCCCCCCCTCCCCCGAATAAAAAAAAAGTTGTACCTTCCTCATACTAAAAAAACGTTCTATCACATTTAAAATTATACTTAAATATATTTAAAATTAATCATAAAAATTGAAATTATAATAATTTATAAATTTTAGATAAAATAAAGATATTGTTTTAAAACAAGATATATTTTTCCATTTAAATTCCAACTTTGACCTCTTATATGTGTAAGCAAGACTAAAAAAATGTGTTTAGCGTAAAATCATTTATTGTTTAGATTCATATATTCCTTGACAGTTTCATATCTATTTTAAATACAATTTTTTTTTATATGTAGATATACTGTATAATATACGAGACATTGATATCTTTGTAAAATTAAAATTAATTACTCACTTAAATGATTTTTCATATGCTTTATTAAAAAAATTTTTGATGAGTACTTTCTGTTACATATTTTACACTCGAACGCATTAGTTGCAGTACAATTATGTGTTTCTAATCGACTTTCTTTACTAAAATTCTTTTTACATTTCCGGCATCTAAATATATTATTGTGCTTTAATTTATGAAGTTTTAAATTATAGCTATGTCGGTACTGTTCATCACAAATATCACATTTAAAACGGCTTTCACCATCATGTGTAAACTTATGATCTCTTAAGATATTTTTGGTTTTAAATGTTTTATCACATATATCACATTTAAAAAGCCTTTCTTCTGAATGATGAAACATTTTGTGTGTTTTTATATAGCTCCTGTATTTAAAACCTGTATTGCAAATATCACATTTATAAGGCTTTTCATTTGAATGTTTTCTCATATGTAGTGTCAAACTATCCTTCCTGTTGGTTGTTTTTCCACAGATTTCACACTTAAAATTGTTTTTACCTGAATGAATTATTTGATGTTTTTTCAAACTATATTTATTTACAAAGTATTTTTTACATATTTCGCATTCAACTTTGTTACTATCCGTATGAGTAGCAAGATGAGTTTTCAATCGCATCTTTATGCAAAAACCCATTCCACATACATTACATTTAAATGGACGATTTTCTTTATGTATTAATTTATGTTTACGAAGTTTATTTTCCATATTAAATCTTTTATTGCAAATTTTACATTCATATCCTTTATTGAGTGAGTGTATTCGTATATGATCTTTTAATATATATGACAATTTAAAAGTACTTTTACAAATGTGACATTCAAACGGTCTGTCTTTACTATGCACCAATATCATGTGATTGTTTACATTTCCTTTGTTTGAAAAAAATTTACCACATACATCACATTCATGCTTAGTTCCAATATGAATTAATAAATGGTGTTTCAAATTACCTTGATTTTTAAATGTTTTGTTACAAATACGACATAAGTTACTGTTAATAAGTTTTGTATTTTTCTTACGAGAAGACCTGCGTTTGATATTATGATTTGTTTTATAATGGTTGCTTAAACTTTCCTTTAAAATAAATAATTTAAGGCATATGTTACATACAAAACATGTATTTCCATATTGTTGAAAATCTATCTTCTCTAAAGTCACTTTACAATTCAAATATTTATTATCAATATCTTTGACTGTAATTTTATTTAACAATGTTTCATCATATTGTTCAAAAGAAACACTACATTTTTTAAGGTTGTATAATATAGTGTTACCAAGAGGTATTGTAACATCTTCATTTATTTCTTTTTTTAAGTATCTATCATTAGATATAAATAAAGATTCAGATATAGTTATTTTGTTTTCCAAATGATCTTCATCTTCATCATAGTTATCAATATCTTCATTTTGTATAATTTCTGGAAGACGATTTTGTATATCTTGGTTATTAATTATATCCATATTATTGTAATTTGTTTATTTAGATTATATTACTAAGTATAATCGCTCTTTTAATTTTAACTTGATCTTATGAAATAGAACTTGTATTTGTATATACAGAAGCACACTCTTTTGAAAACGAATAAAAAATATAAAACTTTTTATTTGATAATTTACATGATGTAAATATTCAACTATGCACACAATCACACAAAATAAGTATTTATTACTATTTTATGTCAGTTATTGAACACGTGGTAACTTAATTACAAGATATTTTTAGCAATTAATCGTCACATACCACTAACGTCATTATTCATTATGCATTCAATAACACGCCCCCAATGTCTTGAAGTCCCTAATAGGGCGCTAAAAGCAAATTCGGGTTTTGCAGGTTTCCGTTTTCCGTTGTGTAATTTTTTCGGTTCCCATTTAATATTTATTACATATGTCCACGGTAATTAGGTTAAAAATTTCCGAATAGAAGAAAAAAAATCACAAAGTTTTCATATAATTTGTCCACACGGACACTCATTGTCAGTATAGGGTTAATAATCAGGCCCGGATTTATAAATTTGCCGCCCCTAGGCAGTTGCGAAAAATACCGCCCCCTCTGCGTGCTACGAGAAGTTTTTAAAAAAAATTATTGAAAAAAAAAATGAAAAAGTTAAGATTTTTGATATCGATGAAAGTATGAAGACCTATATTTTCAGTTTCCGCCAAAATTAGCCGATCTAGGCACGTGCCTACACTGCCTGTATGGTAAATCCGGGCCTGTTAATAATAAGAGCCTGTAAAAATTTCTCACCTTAATCGTGAATAGAACATCCACTTTCGCGTAAAAAACTAGGGGAAAGGACCCGAATATCGGATAGTTTTTGTAAATGTAATAAAAAAGTTGAAATAAATCATTGCATACATTTGAAATTTGGTTAACGTTATGTTTGACTAACATACTTTAAGACTTTAGAGTGAACTTAGTATCTAATATATAGAAAATACGAATAATTATCTTTTTTATTTAAATGTGATATCTGATACTCCATCAAAAAGGCTCTTAATATCGGATGTCCGATATTTGGCGACAAAGACCTGAATATCGGATATCCGATTTTGGGTTCCTAAAGTAAGAAAATGAAACGCATGGCATTGTCAACTGAAATTACGTTTAATTGAAAATATGCAATACATTGAATATTCTTTTATGAGTTTACGATGGTTATAAATAAATTTTATAATAAAATAAGAAAATAAAAATAAATGAAACAAAAACTAAATGTGTACTATTTACTACAAGTCGTCCTTTTACAAACAAGTACATAAAAATAAACAATGATAGGAGCCATAATTAAACTGAAATCAATAAATAACAACAATATAATATATAAATATAAAATAAAATATAAAGTCTCCTAATATCGGATATCCGATATTGAGCAATGCCATGTGTCCGATATTAGGAATTCACGCATAACCTAAAAAAATAAAAGTGATAATCAGAATCGCATTATTTTTTTGACGTAGTGGGCTTTATAACGTAAACTATTAACAGTTAACCAATTACAAGCAAAAAAATATTATCAAAATGCACTAACATTATTAAAATATTAACTTTTTCACAACAACAATTAAATTTCGTGACGAAGGAAAACCGTTACATAACTATGAGAGCGCCATTTTGACAAGATAGCCAACGAAATTTCTGCAGTGTTGCCAACTTATTGTACTTTAATGATTAGTAGAAAAGCCGTTCGATGGCGGCAATTTTAAATCAAAATAATCGAGTATCCGATAATAGGCAACTATCCGATATTCGGGTCCTTTCCCCTACCCCCCGGAGTGGACTGTTTTCCAATTTTTAAAAAATTTTATCTCGGACGAAAAAAGATAATAGTAATGAAAATATTCTTTATTAAATCCTACGTAAAAAATGTCCTATGCATAATTTAGCTTATCTCCAATCTATGTTCACAGAAAATGATAATTTGGAAAACGGAGCGAAAAATCGTGTTAGCACGATTTTTTACTATATCAAGGAAAAAATAACATATCTAATTGGATCTGAGCAGATCCCATTTTATATCCAATTAGATCTAATCAGATCCAATCAGATATGAAAAAAAAAACAAATTATGAATCTGCTCAGATCTGGTTGGATCAGGGCCCTTATTCTCGAGTTCGTTCGAGAATATGTCGAATGCGAGATTTTCGTTCGAGATTTAAAAAGTCGAGTCGCATGATACATGAAATGCGTATTCTTGAGTTCGTTCGACATGAATGTCGAACGTAAATTTGCCTTCGACATTTATGCGACGTTGTCAACTTTATTTTCTAGCTGTTGACCAATGAAATTCAAGTATTTTATGTTTTATTCTATGTTTATGGTTTTATTTAGTTATTAAAATTTAATAATTTAAAAAATATAAAATTAATTATAAAAATACAGAAATTTTATAAGACTGAAAAAAATAATAGTGTTTATAAATGTTTCTGTTTTACTGTGTTGGGTTAATCTTTGAGGTTAACAAAAGAATAATTGTGTATGTTTATTTATTTTATTTATTTAATAAAAGAACTATTTTTTATAAATTAATTTATTTTACTATTGTTTTACAATTAGCTATTTTGTATCTAAAACTTTAGATACCACATATTTAATAACATGAGCAAATAGTGAAAAATCATCTATATATTGCTTTGAATCACAGCTTCCGTCTGTTCTTTAATAGCTAAAATTTTATTGTTATAATATTCTTTTCTAATATCACAATCTTCTGGTAATTTTTTCGCATATGAAATTGTCTCGTCGACACGCTGAGTAGCTATTAAACGCCTCTTACTTAAACTATTAGTATAGCTTGATTTATGAGGCCTTCGCTTTAAAGTCAGATAAATCAAAAGCATCACTTCTAGTGTAGAAGTTCCGTCCTGTTGTATCCTCAAGTTCTACTACTTCATTTAGCAAATCAAAAACCAAATTGTTAGTATGAATAAATGCCATAGTTTAATGTCATACAGCGCTATAATAAACTATGAAATTTTTTAGAACCATATAAACATTTTAAATTAAAAGTATAAATTTTATCTAATTTTATAAGTTTATTAATTTTTTTCAATAAAAAATTAATATTTCAATGTTCACTTTTATTTAATATAAAATCTCTTAACACACAATTGTTTTTGATTATCAATAATGTATCAGTACAAGATCGAGATATTTATGTACTATTTGTATTTATGTATAATGTATACTAAAACATAACCAAACAAATAAAAAAGTCGAGCGACGATCGAAATCTCGCATGCAAAAGACCACTCGAGATTTTTCATTCGATATTTTACGAACGAAAAGTCGAATCGAGATTCAAGAATACACTATTTTCGTTGCGTTCGAAATTTTAGGGAATAATCTAGTTACTTACTAGAAAGTCGAACGAAAAAAAAGTCGAGCGAACTCGAGAATAAGGGCCCAGCTTAGACCTGATGACACTTGATGACAAATTTTTATATCCGATTTTATATCCAATTGGATCCAAAAAACGCAAATTACCTTTTGCCAGAGAAGCATGTTTCCATTTTATAAAGGTAGGTATAGGTAATTGGTAATGTTATAAAATGTTTTTATTATTAATATTAAATGTTGAGTTGTTCAGTAGAAACGACAAATTGGATCTGAAAATAGGTCGTTATTATCAAATCTGATTGGATAACCATTTTACGGATCTGAAAAAAATTGATCCAATTGGATTTGATTATTTTTTTCCTATGGATATTTCCATACCGGCTACTTTTACGTATTTACGTAAAATAAAAATGAAAATTGTAGTGCTTAATATCTTCTAAAGTTAAAGGATTAAATTATCACATTTTTTGATTTTTAGATATAGCCAAGTTGTACATTTTATATACCTAGAATATAATTACGAATATTTTAATCCCATTACCTTTTTTCGTAAGAATGACGGTTCGGATGAAGATAAACTGGAATAAAGTCCACTCTGGGAGTAGTTTTTCATGTAAAAGTGGATGTTCCATCCACGATTAAGATGAGAGCTTTTTGCGGGCTTTTATTCCTAATCCCCTTTACTGATTGTGACTGCCCGTACAGATAAAATATAAAAAGCTTATTTTGCTTTGAAAGTTTATGTTTTATTTATAACAATAACAATATGCAGTTAGTCCTTATATACCTAAAAAAGTAAATGTATATTTGTTTTTTATAAAACAACTATTTAGGTAACACTCGATAATTCCAAACCAAAAAACAACTTTTATAATTTATAATAATACCATATGTTTAATACAAAATACACGGAAAATGATACATGTAGGTAGGTACGTTAATTTAATATTATTAAGATGCTTCAGTATTCAATATAATTATATGAATAATCACAAGGATTCTAGAAACAGGTAAATTGATTTAGCTAAATTATATAGTATCAAGAAACCGCCCACGATCGTGTGTAAAAAATATGGAATGCAGTGTTTGTGAGTTTGTGATCCAAATACCGAGTAAAATGTGTATCACGATTTTGTAAATTGGAATGTTCATAAAAACACATGTCATAAAAGAATTATTAATGTAGACCGGAATTTCTAGCAAAATAAAAAATATACATCTCAATTGATTGTAAATATACATAATTTTACGGTTTATTTTGTAAAATAAATAAATAATAATATTATAATTTAGATTTAAAAATAAACATATCAGATGTAGGTACCTATATAAATTAGTGAATGTTTTTACAATCGAATATTTTTAATTTTGATACTACTAAAATATTGTGCAAATAATATGACGGTTTTCATTGAATTTTTTTTTAATAATGATGAATAAATAAAGTAATAATCATGGTCCCCATATCCTATACCGGGCCCCCGGACTGTAATTGTAGGTGAGCACCCTAAGAAATTTCGTCGATCTGATTTTTTTTTCAGTAAGTTTGAAAAAAAATCATAGGATAGGAACCTTTTTCTTTTAGGTGTTTTAATTACAAAAACTATAATTTGTAAAAACTTATCAACTATTTTTTTGCTCGCCGCGCCGGGCCCTCGTTAGTCCCGGGCCCCAGGACTGGAGTCATGTCAGCCCCCCACCCATGTGGAGGCTCTGGTAATATCACAGAACATTAAAAAGCATTTAATGTTCTATGATTTTATGGGTAATACTTATATTATATTACACAATCAAGAAATTTCAAGATATGTATTCTTTGAATGACGCAACAATATCAGATTCAAACTTTTGAAGTTAACAATTAAGAAAATAAAAACTTGTTAGTAACAAAAACCCTATTAATATGACACTGAATAAACCACCGTGAAGTTTGCGACACTTGACTTTATGTTATTTATGTTATTATTTCATAGTTGTCATTTTATTATTATTGTTTGTTATTATTATCATTAATTTATTAATTAATAATATTTTATTTATAATTTTATTACAAGGTAAATATAAATATTTAGTTAGTATGTTTACGATATGAAAATTACCTTAATGTAAAAATATATTTTATACATTATTATTAGTCATATTTATTTGTGTATTTACTCTATTATAAATGTTATCTTCTTTATTATAAATATTTAGAACTGAATAGTATACGTGTACACTATTTATTTCTATGAGTGTCAGCATGATTTTATGTTGTATTTAGATATTATTTTGTAGATATACAGATATGGATGTTACGTTATTACACATGAAATATAGATGTAGAGTATGCCTGTCGATGGGAAATGATCATGTGGATATTTTTACACAGTATAACGTTAGTCATGATATAGCTTCCATTTTAATGGAATGTTCATCCCTACAAGTAAGTATTTTATGCATGTACAATGTAGTATTGTATCTATTTCATTTAGATATTAATTAGATTTAAAAATCAGTAGGTATTATATTTGTAAAAAATTAATTACTATTCAGCATACAAAATATTGTTCTATGTAATATATACCTACTGATATTCATTTTTTTTTATAGATTTCAAGAAACGATAGACTGCCAACAGTAATATGCACTACATGTTTCAAATCTTTACATGACTGTGATAAATTTAGAAAATTATGTATCGAATCGGACAGAAAGCTTAAAAGTTATTTAAATAGTATAAATACTGATTCAATTGAAAATATATGTCAGAATAAAAGTTCTATGATTAAAAATTACAATACCAATATGACATTAAATGATACAAAGACATCAGAAGTGTTACCTAAAGAGACTATTTCGAATAATATTACAGACGTATTTATTAAAACCGAGACTTGCTTAACAGATGATTTTTGTAGCGTAGAAATAAAAGACTCGCCAAGTAAATTTAATCAAAATAAAGATTATTGTAGTAATAATAATAAAGACTTCATTGGGCCAATAAAACAAGAACCGGTAGATAAAATTGAAACAGAGAAACCTCTAACCATTACTGATAATGAAATTATGATAAAAACGGAACCTGTATCTGAAGATGTTGAAAACATTGAAACTTCTGCACTAGTGAAAGAAATGTATGACTTAAATAATCGTGTACTGTCGGTTGAAAATTGTATGACCTCTGCAGTAACAACAAATGAAAATTATAATACCACTTTAATATCAGTTAAAAATTTAACTCAGCTTAAAGAAAATAAAACTGTCAATAACAATTGTGGAAATTTAAATCAACTAACAAAAAATGTTATTAGTGAACAAACAGATAAAAGTCATCTTGAAAACTGTTTAACAAATTGTACTAAACAGAAAATATACATGTTTGATGCAGTGAAAGGTGGTTATGTAAGCATTGATTTATATGAAAATGAAAAACCTTCTAAAAAAAATACTACCGTAGAAAACAAGCAACAGAATACATTAGAAACAAATTTACAACAAGAGGAAGAAGATGAAGAAGAAGAACTTGTAAACGTAGATAATTTGTCAGATGAAAACGATGACGAAGAAGAAAATGACGATAATGAAAATTTATCAGTTACAGAGAACATGTTAGGACATACTGAATCTTCCCTTGATAGTAATTTAACAAAACCAGTGAATAATAATGTTACAAGGGGAACTGAGGGTCCATTTGAATGTCCTAAATGTAAAAAGAAATTAAAAACATCTCGAATTCTTTTGCGTCACTTGCTTCGACACAGACAGGATAAAAGTCACGTGTGTAAAATATGCAACAAGAGCTTTGTTAAATTGGGTTACTTGCGTATGCACGAACGAAGCCACACCGATGAAAAGCTTTACAAATGCGACAAGTGTGATAAATCTTTCAGGCAACGCAGTAATTTGATAATTCACGCAAATACACACTCATCAGATCAACCATTTACGTGTACGGAATGTAATAGTAAGTTTAAATTTGCCTTTCATCTGTATAAACACAAAAAGTCACACTGGGATGTGAAAAGGAACCCACGCAGATACGTTTGTGAAACGTGTAATAAAGCTTTCTTGAATAAACATCATTTAATAACGCACCAGTTGGTACATACGGATGATAAACAGTTTTTCTGTAATATGTGTTCTAAAGGGTTTAAATTGAAGCATCATTTAGGTCAACATTTACGGACACATGTTAAATGATGTTGGAAATATTGTAAAATGTTTTATATTTATTATAGTGCCAAGAAGATGTTGTGCCTATAACTGAAACAATAACAATCATTTATGTTGTTATATAAATAGAACTAGTTATTATAATAAATCAGGCTAGTACAATTTGTGGAAATGATACAGGTTTTGTATCAGCAACTTGGTCTGTTTAAGGGAAATAAAACATATTTCTTCACTAATGAAAATTGTCACATAAAAAATGTGTACAGGCTTGCAATTAATAGACAATAAATAGTAAGTATCAAATGGGTATTACTTACGAGAAAAATATATATTTATATATAATATTGAAACATAATAAATACAAATCAAATACTAAATGTGCCTTTTTCCCAAGGAAACTAAAGTAATTTAACTTTTTATATGCTTCGTATTGTTTACATGTTCAGAAATATAGGAGCATTAAAGAGTATAATATTTAAAATTGTTGACAAAAAAGTGCCTCTTCATAAAAAAGTAAGGATTAAGTTAAATATTTTTTTGACCAAGATATTTAGATTAAAGCGGGGTTTTATTTGTTAAGATCAGTATTTCTCAATTTACGGAACCATACTATAAAATATTTTATCCACGACTTATATATAATACATACATTACATACGTAGTTTTTACTATACAGGGTGTCCCATTTTAATCTATCACCCCCCTAATTTTTTTTATCTACCAATAAAATCAAAAAATGCTTCAAATAAAAGTTGTTTAGTTTTGAGGGGGACCCAAAATGGCGTTATTAATTTTTTATTTTTTGGGCGTCTTCATGGTCAAATAGGCCCAACTTTTTTTTTTCAAATGGAAACCCATATTTTTTATTACAATATCTTAATGTTTGGAAAAAAATAAGTAGCTTTTGTTTCAAAAAATTTTTTGTATGACTTCATTTTTTTTTTTAATATTCAACAAAATAATTTTAGAATTTTACTAATTTTTTACTCGAAACTTATTAACTTTAGAGGAAAAGTGTAAAATACAAAAAATGTTTATTTTAATATGATATAACTAGGAAAATTATTTCAGATTTTTTATTTTATTTTTTATTTGCTTTAATATTTTGAAGAGCAAAAGTTATCAAAAAATCCTGATAAAATTATCCTAGTTATATCAGATTAAAATAAACATTTTTTGTTTTTTACATTTTTCCTCTAAAGTTAATGGGTTTCGAGTAAAAAATTAGTAAAAATTTAAAATCTAAAACTATTTTGTTTAATATTAAAAAAAAATGAAGTCATACAAAATTTTTTGTGAAACAAAAGCTATTTGTTTTTTTCCAAACAATAAGATACCGTAATAAAAAATATAGGTTTCCATTTGAAAAAAAAAGTTGGGCCTATTTGACCATGAAGACGTCCAAAAAATAAAAAATTAAGAACGCCATTGTGGGTCCCCCTCAAAACCAAAAAACTTTTATTTGAAGCATTTTTTTATTTTATTGATAGATAAAAAAAATTAGGGGGGTGATAGATTAAAATGGGACACCCTGTATAATGAGATATATTAATCCCAGAGGGAACCATGACGAAAGAGAAATTTTCTGATTGGTGCATTGGAGGGCAATAATGGTCATTATTGCCCTCTAAATCATTATTGCCCTCTAATGCACCAATCAGAAAATTCCTCAAATTAAATAATACCATGGAAACAAAATACACAAACTTTAAGTCTAAAAAAATTATTTACGACTGTCAAATAAAACACCTAGTGTTTGTGTATTTGTATTGAAATGGATAAAAATTCTAGTAAAGTTGTTGATAGTACAAAACTTGTTCAGTTTATTAACTGTAATATTACTAATTTTAATATTTTTGGACACCACAGAGTTTGTGTATTTTGTTTCCATGGTATAGTTTAATTTATATTAATTTGAAATTATAACAAAAATGCTTGTGCTTGCATTCCTTGTATTCAGTTGTGTTTTATTAAAGTAATTGAAATAGTCGTAGATAAAGTACAGTATACTACTCGCAATAATGGCTATTATTACCTCGGAAATTTTTTCTCCCTCGCCGCTATGCGGCTCGGTTCGAAAATTATTCCTCGGTAATAATAGCTATCATTATTGACTCGTGGTATAATATACTATTATTTCGTATATATTTTTTCTAAATTGTAATTTTTTGGTGAATGTGTTACACCTTTATAAATCACTGATTTAGACTATTATTATTAAATCAATAATGTTTAAATTCAAATTAAGTTTTATTATATGAATTGTTTTTATATATTTAGATTTGTAAAATTAAGACATTTTGTAACATTATAAATATAATCAAAAAAGGTTAATAATTTAAAGAAAAATAAGTGTAAATATTTTTCATAACATATTTTTATATTATAAATTTAAATGTTAAAAATTTTATATACAATATATTATTGTTAAGACTTTTTTATGAAATCAATATTTTGATTCATAATAAAATTATATTAAAAAACTTTAATGCCGTATTTTCTTTTCAATAATTTTTTTTTACAGATTTTCTCAATTCTTTAGCGTTTTATTAAACAATATACCTACATAAATACATTATTATTATTTGTAATTTTTACCAAAATATATACTTGTTTAATACACAGAGTGTATTGATTGATTAATAAATTTGCAATAGTCGATTTATGTAAACAGAAAGATATAAAATACAATGTTCCCCGTTTATCTCTGTTAAATATCATTGAACAATTAAAAAACAATTATGCAGCAATGTAATTTTAATATACTCGCACAATTTTTAACATCAACCCTAAAGTGCATTGCAAATTATGTAAAATTACATTTCATCATAATAGAGATAAAAATACACAAACAAAAATGAGTGATTAATTAGTTGATTAATAATTATCTTTAAAATAGATAAGTTACCTGGAGTTTGCTGTATTATACAAGTCAGTACTTGATTACTTTCACATCAAGATAAACGTAATTAGTTCGTTACATTTTCTACGATTAAAAAGCGTTTATTTTGTATCACTGTGCTTAATTTAAATTAATGTTCTATTTACTTATAATTATTTTAAAATTTATAATAATTTGTTGAAAATAACAATTAAAACTACAATAATTGAAATTAAAGTTATTATCGTTAAACTCGTTTGTTGATATATTCATATTGGTTTACTCGCAACAATCAAGTTTTTGAATTTAATAATAACTGCATTGGATTTCGATGTTGGAATGAGTAAGTAGTATACATTTCATATTTTATTTTATTTATATTTGTGCATGATTTTGATACATGTGTAGTACACGTGAATACGTCATTTATTTGTTATCAAAATATAGAATTATATAGATAATTCTGGAAAACAGTTATAAGTATTTATAAGTATAGACAACAAATAACTAATATTAAACTGAACAATAGTATAGTTAATTAACGTAATATTGATTATTTTGGTTCCGCAAAATAATTTAGAAATAGGTATATAGTTTAAAAATCATTTTTATTTATGTTGTACATCTCCTTAAACGATTGACGATTAATTGATTGTTAATTTTGTTAACAATCTATTATTTAAATAAATAAGAAATGTTTGTCAATTTTATGATAAGTATGTAAAATATATTTTAGACTATTTTCGAATGATGTAACCAACGCGCTTTATATTGATTTATAAAATATAAAAACTTATCACCGGTAGAAATGTACCTACCTATTGTTAGATAAGAACTATTAAATAGGCAATTATTAAATTAAAGAATAACTTAATTATATGTGATAATAATTCAACACTTATAGTTAAAAAAATATAAATAATTAATATCAGTAGGATCAGTTTTTAATTTTATATAAACAATAAAAAATATTCCACGTATGTACATAATGTAGTCTTTCAAAACTTGAGGATAGGGTTGCCATCCGTCCTCTTTTCCCCGGACAGTATCCTCTTTTTAAGAGCGTCCGGGTGGATTTTTCAAATGTGTCCGGGGTAAGAAAAATCGCCAAAATTGCTAAAAAAAGATCCTCGGTCCTTTTCACATCTTACCATCTGGCAACCCTAGTCAAGGAGAGAAAAACGGTACAGATTACAAATATGTTAATAGTTTCGACTATTTTTTCTACCCGTATGTCAAGTCAATTGCTTATAAATAAAAATTCCTCTTTGAATATTATTTTTATTTTTTATAAAAACAATACACAGAGCCTAGATTACACATTGCATCACGGCATGCATAGTCATTGCCTCGTCTGATACACATGACCAAAACGAAACCGAGAATATAAAATATCCCCTTCTGGCTTCTCGTATGAATTGTTTTCTATTTAAATTATTGAATTAAATATTATTGCCAAAATACCAATCTCGCTTCGATACTTCGTTTTGTAACTTTGATTCTCGGTTCCGCATTCGTATACCTATAGCCAGGCCCGGATTTACCATGCAGGCAATGTAGGCACGTGCCTATAGCGGCAAAAATTTAGGGGCGGCAGATTTGAGCGTGAAAAAAGTTTTGGTAAAAAAATTATCTGAGAACCTAAAAAAAATTTTCAAAGTAATAAAATTGTTACTTGACAACTTAAAAAAAAGGTCATTGAAATAAAAAATTGTCACTTTTTTATTTTTATTCAATGAAAGGGGCGGCAATTTTTTCAACTGCCTAGGGGCGGCAAATTTCTAAATCTGGCCCTGCCTATAGCTAAACAATTTGCATCAGAACGCGTCGCGTTTTTCCTTTACGTATCCTCGACGCAAAGTGGAGGTCTAATTGTAAGTGGTTTATTTATAAATAATTTACATCCAATGATCTAAAGTTCGAATTAATGATCGTACACTAACGTGGCTCACGCCCAGGAGTCAATATATAAATGCATTGATATAATAACATAGGTATTATTATTAATTAATATAAATAAAATATCGACCTTCAAAAATGTAACATTTATATGTTAATACAGTATTTATTCGTGTTAATTAAATGCATCCATATAGGGATCATACATAGGTCAACACTGTTATGCACTAATGTGTCAACCAACACAAATTTCATTCCGAGATATCAACGTTTTTGATACGCGCGCGCAAAGAAAAATACATTTGTGATTTTATATTACATTTATATTTTTATTGGAAAATAAAAGTAATTTGGCGTTTAGTTGGTTAATTAGATGGTGGAGGATTCTCTACTCCTGATACATTTTAAGAAAAACAATTATGAAAGTATAATAAACTAAATTATTATTCTCTTTCATTGTAAATTCTGTTAACCCTGGGATATATTTTCATCTCATATCCTAGTTCATCCTATAAATGTAAAAATCACATCCTTCTAGTGTAGACATCAAGATTTTCTCATTCTCTAGGAATTTTCATTCTCCCTCACCGGAGTGAACTCTAGATTCTACACTTGTATAGTTTAATGCGGTGTTTACACCGAAAAAAAAACAGAAGCATCATGTCTTTAAAATACTTCGTATTTAAAAATGTACAGGGTTTATTGCTTTTTTGTCATAAAAACACCGTGTTTCTGTTTTGTTTTCTCGGTGTAAACACCGCATAATAATAAAGACGGGGATTTTTTTAACTTTTAAAAATTGCATTTCATAGTAATTGATAAGTAAGTAGCTTAAGTTTAAGCTCATGCACAATCTGATATGTCAATATGTCAATTTTTATTGACGTTTTTCTTCATTGATTTGCACAGATAAGTAAAACAAATCGATATGGCGATGCAATAAGAGACTGTATCAATAATCAAGGAATGTCTGAATTGATTAATCATTCGTGGAATAACAGTAGCACTTTGTTTACAACAAAGTACAAGTACAATATCACCAGTCGAATGTATGATACTTTATCATAAGTTTAAAAATCTTTGGAAACAAATGTTACCTACATTTTTTATAACTTTCAATTGTTTATTAAGTGTTTGCTGTATACAAATATTTATTTACAACATTTTTATATGAAGTAAGAGGTGTAGATACATTGATATTGATACATTATAATTACAATACTTAGAGCATATACCTACTAGAGGCAGCCTTGTCGCTCGGCCATGCGAACAAGCGTGCGAGAGAGAAAGCGCAATAACGCTACAATCTTTCTCTCTCGCTTCGTGTGCTTTATTGGTACCGGTAATAGCGGGAAACACTTGCCTCTCCCCGCCGACCAATCAGCACGCGGAGCGAGAGTGAAAGGTTGTAGCGTTATTGCGCTTTCTCTCTCGCACGCTTGTTCACACGGCCGAGCGGCACGGCTGCCTCTAGTAGGTATGTATATGCTCTAAGCATACAATACTTTTACTAATTTGTAGAACATATGCGAACTGTTCTTAAGTCAGTTAACTCAACTTTTCGTTGATGTTCTTGTCGTATGCGGTCTACCGTTTTTAGTGCAACCCTCGAAGTGGTAGCGCTTATATGCTCAATTTTCTGTCTTCTACCGCGAGATCTCGGCCTCCTGACCACACAGAGACCTCGAGTTTTCGCTAAATGGTAGGTCTGTGGTTCTAGTTTAGCCCATTTAAGGAATTTTTCCGGTCATGACCCCCCCTCAAAATTTGTCATATATAGCTTTATGTACCTCGTTAAACTCGGGATTGATTCAGGAATCGATTGACACGGTTTTTTTTAGTTGTATCAAGTCGTTCATTTTCATCTTTTTTTACGCAGAACCCCTTGTATCACTCTCATGGGGGAGGGGGATATGATAGTATAAAATCATCTTTTATTGGACTCATCGGGTGGATTGATCCCCTTACCCCCCCCCCCCCTATCTACGCCACTGTCAACACCCACATGTGGGTTTTGATAAAATTTTTTATTATAATTATTTCCTTGACATTATCTTCTTTACAAATTAGAAAGTTTATGATTTTTTTATAAATCATTTCATTTTTAACCTAATTTAATTGAGAGTGCGCCACTGTGTCTATCAGGGTAGGTTTAAATTAAACATTTAGGATTGTTTAAATTTCATATTATGTCAACAATCTTCATCCAGTAGTGAAGTTGAAAGTTATTTTATATAAAAATGGGGCTCGATTTCCTGCAGAACGAACACAATTCATTTTAAACTAATAATTGATCGATTTTTTTGACTATTAATTTATTCTAATTTTTAGCTAGTTAGTTATTTAGATTTTTTTTTGTCACAATCAGAATTTGTGTCAGTAAGGATAAAGGTAAATTTACAACATTTTTATTACTCCCACTCAATCAATAGCTATCGATATCTTAATACTAGTGGATTTAATTAATTATTTAATAATTAATATTCCGCGATATGAAAAACAATGTTTTTTTTAAAGATAAATAATTATACAGGTTTGATATACCTGTCTTTACAATGACATTATCTTGTTTCTGAAAACATTTCTCGGTACAATATATCTTATCAGTTTTCAGATCATTAATATTATCATGTTTATTATAAAAATGTAAAAATAAAAAAATATTTTTGTGCATTTTTGATAATATAAAATAACAATGCTTATTAAGATGTGAAATAGTGATCTAAAAACGTTTGGCTTATCTATAAAATACTTGTATTATAGTCTATTTATGAACTTGAATGTTTTTTTAACTTTACATTAGGCCACAGGAATTTTATTTAAAGTTTTTTTCAAAATGTATTTCTTACGTAACCCAGTTTTGCCAAAACGGATCTTAAGCCTAAAATGATCAGATTTGAATTATTGTGACTTTGAAAAATGTACTGTCTTGAAGTAGATAATCAATTGTCACTTACATTTTTCTTGAAAATTCAATTTGCACATAGATTTATTTAACCCTCGGAGTACACACCTATTTTTTCAACCTACTAGTACACTCTGGGTCAATTTGACCCTGCTTATTTTTGATCGCCTATAATTCCGCAACTACGAAACCTTTTGACTAACCAAAATTCAAAGGTATACTTTGATTCATGGTAAATGAATTTATAAGTATTACAAATACCTTTGAAGTATTCAACATACTTAAAAAAAATCGCGAAAAATTTTGTTTAGAAAAAAATGTAATTTCATGAAAAAAAATAATTGTAACTTTTTTATTTTTCAATATTTTTATCTAAAAATTTATTTACATACTCTCGAAATACGCCAGAATAATAAAAAAAATAGTTCTATATTGTACCTTGAAAAAAATGTATTTATTTTGCATACTGACGGATGTGGATTGTAAGGTGTAAAAAATCAAGGTTTTTTCATATGAATGTGTGGAAAAAATATTTTTTAGTATACAAATTGAAGAAAAACAAAATAATTCTGTGTACAGTGACCATACTTATTGGTTTAATGAATCATGTGCAGTTCACTCATATCCGGCATAGTCGTTGCACATGAAAACGCGACTGCCATCGCATTTTGGTCGCAGGCAAGATGGACACTGCACTGCGCCTTTATCTTACGATCTGTTTTGTAAAAACAAAGTCCACATCTCACTTTTTTCGAGTTGTGGTCAAGCGTTAGTTGGCCCTTGTGGAGTATTTATTCAAAGTATGAGCTGAAAACCTTCCCTTTTGTCTGTGCAAAGCGTTGGAAGTTGTAACTTTGGTCGCGTAAGAATGGCTCCACGAGATGCATGACCAGCTGCATCAATGCATTCTTGGCTGGCAATTTCTTATTAGATTGACTCGGTAATGCTTGCAAGTGTTTAAAATTCTTGCAAATTTTGTTGCATGAGTAGTCCGTGTTTGTAAGCATGGCACAGTTCATCAAACACATTGGTACCTCTTTTTGTCTTGTTATAGTACTAGATTACTTCAGGTTTATCTTTCTCACCAATATTTGTCTCGTAATTAATCGTCGCAGACAAGCGAACGTAAATTATAAGCCATTATTTATTTTCTTTGATACGACAACTAGTACACATATGGGTCATCCAGACCCTGCTCCGTCTTTGATAGCTTCTCAACGACGACTAATGGTTCCGCAACCTACAGAAACTGTCGAAACATATAGTCAAGAGTTCGAACTATACCTGTAAGGCTGTGGTACCCCCCTTTTTTTAAATACCTGTGCGCTATTCACGATCAAAGTCGGTGTATGGGTCAAATTGACCCATAAAAGGCTCCGAAGGTTAATAAAGTTATCTTCTGACTTCTGCAACATATCTATTTCGTTAATGATTATAATGAACTGAATTATATTTTAATTTTTGCAGATATTCTGATGAATGCACCAAAACATAATGTATTAAAAAGATGACGAAAATTGAAGTTTAAAACGAATAATGATAATTTTGATGAAATACAAGTCAATTAAAAATGACGTCTTCTGATAGTGATATAGACACTAATAATATAAAAAATCATACCACTGATTCCGAGACTAAGATAAACTCATACAAATCAAAAAATGCACTCAATCAACCAGCAGAAAAAGCCCCGAAAGAAAGAAGAAAATCATTTCTTCATGAAAACCGTAAAAAATCCGAATCGGACAAAGAGACGGATGCGGAATTACGTAAGAAAAAATCTTCCGCTGAAAATTACACAACGATTAACATTCCTCCAAGTAGCCAACACTTTGCAGCGATTGCAAACGTCCCGGATAGAAGCGATATAGAACTTCGAAAGAAGAAAACCTCAGCTGAAAATAGAGAGCCAACTACACGACCTTCCACCATCAATATCCCACCAAAACAAAGGGTGACTATAATCGACGATTCGGTTAGATGTAACACATGCAAACCTAAAACTAACAGGGAGGTTTTGGTATCTTTCCAAGAAGCCCACAGAGATTCTGAAAGTAAGATAACTTCCAGATGGACTACGGAGTTGGGTAATATTACGGAACCACCGAAAGATGACAAGAATAGATCGAGTAACAGCGATGTTAGTGTGCACGGGGAACGTACGTCTTCGGAGAGCTTATTCTTGCAACGTGCTACACTTTCGACGGATAATGTTGGACTTATGGCTCGTACAAGTCTTAGTTCGTACAAAGGAAGGACGTCGTCTGCTTCTATGAACATAGATAGTATAGATGAAAGTAGACACAATAGTTTGAATGATCGAAATTGGAGTTGGAAGTATTTAAGGGTAAGTTAATATCTTGTATCAGTTTATAATTTCCTATTAATTATTTGATGAACGGTGCGGATATAGATTACTTAGTTGTTGCAGAAACAGTAGTAGTTTTAGGGTATGCGAAATCGTCGGTAAGCTTAAAAATTCACCGATTTTTTGTTTATATTAATTTTAATAACAATAATACATTTTTTTTATTACTTGCAATTTTTTTAACTCTTCATAATCCCGTAACTTTAAATTAAGAGGTAACGCGTCAACTCGGCGCATCCAACTCGGCGATGATAATATTTATTAGTAAATATATTTTCAACTAGAATTTACCCGCGGCTTCACCCGCGTGTGTTATGTATACATTTTTTAATCCGTCCGTATTTGAACGGGAGGGATAGGGTATGGATTAAAAAGTTAATCTTTATTTTTTTTCATCTACAATTTGTGACGATTTTTTTAAATTTAAAATCTAAATATTATAATTTGCAACAATCATTTTTTGAAATTAGACTCATATTTCAGATTATACAAAATACTGTTAAATAATGGATATAGCATATAATTTTATAGTAGTTTCAAAAACATATTTAGGTTTTAAGAAATTTGGTGGCAAATTTTCTCATTATCATAAAATAACAAATGAAAAATTAATAATCCGTTGTTTTTAATTCAAATCGAACAATAAACTATTCCATTTGCTTATGTTTAATTGTTTACAACTCATCAGTAAAAAAATGACATTCAGATATAACAAACATTATAAAAACTGATAATTCTATCAATATATTTCTATTTTTTGGCGAATTGCTGTTTCTAATTTTTTTATTTAAAAAATAAACATTAATTTTTTCCAATTATATCCCCATTCCCCCTGTTAAAATACGAACCGATAAAACTATTTTATACATAATACACGTGGGTGAAATCGTGGGCAAATTCTAGTTAAAATATATATTTACTAATAATTATTATTATTGCCGAGTTGACCGTCGCCGAGTTGGCTTGCGTCGAGTTGACCGTCGCGTCGCCGAGTTGGATGCGTCGAGTTGATCTACCCCGCTTTAAAGATACTTAAATATGCAAACTAAAACTGTCTAAGGCCTAAGGTATGCCCCATTCCCAACATTACCTATCAAGTTTCGTGAATACATTTAAAATCTTTTAATTTACCACATGATAATTAATTTAAATCTTTGCATGAGCCATGTTGTAACAGGCGCTAAAATCCCCTGCAGTATCAGTACATTTTTTTAGTTATTAATGAACAAGATAAAGAACAAATACATTTATCAGTTCTGTGAATCTATAATATATCAATGTAGTGATTTCACGAAGCATATTACAAATAAGTTCTTGAACAAACATAGTTAGTGAAGAACACTACAATTTGATTGACAACTTGTTGATTATTGATCTCTAATATGGCACATATTTATGACGTTTTGTAATTATAACAATGCCTTTATCGTGCCTGATTATCTTGAACAGTTTTTAATAAGTATTTTTTTTCTTTTTAAACGATAAAGTGTCCTGATAGGTACTTGTAGAATACTTAAATGTTTTAATCTATTATTTTTTGCAATAAAATTACAAGAGTTACCTACTTAGGTATATAATACAAAAAATTTATGTCTGATTTCCTATACTGACAAAGAGTTTTATTAAAATTGATGAATAACACCACTGTTTCAAATTTTAAACCGTTAATATTTTCAACAATTGAATCGAAAAAGTACAACATGAAGTGCGTTACATTTGTAATTGGTTATCCGTTCACCAATCACTATGAACATTTTTTTTTATTTATTTTTTTTAAATTTAGAAATATGTAAAGGAAATTATTGACTTTCCCATTTTCCAGAAAGGGGTCACCTTGAATAGAGAATCTATAGAAAGTTAGGAAGGTCGTACGACTTTCTTGGGAAGAGGCAATATATTGAATTGTTGCAATAAAAATGAATGCAATTATGTATATTGATTTATAGTTATGTACTAAAATCCAATAGAAAGAATTTATTTTTATCATAAACTAGCGGACCTGCCCCGGCTTTGCAAGGGCCAGGGGGTTAATATTTCACCCCCTGTTACAGTTGTAATTAGTATTCAATATTAATTGGCATGGGTAAAGTTGAATCCAAGAGGATATCTAGGGGTAGGAACTGCAAAAAAAAATTCAAATAAAAATGTCTGAATTCAACACTGTAAATATACATGAGCCCCCCAAATTCAAAATTGTCTAGGACCCCATTAAGTCATAATGTGCCACTGCTTGTGACCCGTTGTATATATAATTAAAATATAATAATTAATATAAATTTGATCTACCCCAATGCAAAATTATATTTACTAAAACAATTAATTATCTATACTTAAAAAATACTGGAATAGCAAGATTTTCATATGTAATTTTATCATTAAGATGTCTATTTTTTCGTACATATAAAAAAATTATATTTTAATATCATTTTGAAAACTTTTCTGTCTGACTAGAGAAATTTGTAAATAGTATATGCATTATACAAAAACTTATTTTTTTCAGGATCAATTCAAAAATCGAGACATAGAAAAACTTTGCAATAGATATATGCAACGGTTAAAACATGGTTATTTCTTCGTCTTTCTTTTACTCAATTTTGCCATTGCATTAACTCATATTATTGTTTTAATATCTCTTAAATCAGTAAAGGTAAATGTATTGATTATTTTCTTTAAACTTTTACAAATTTTAAAGTAGATAAATATACAAATCTAATTATTACATTATTTCTTTCAGTCAATAAAAAATAGTGATATCCTATTCGATATAATTGCGTACTGTATAATGGGAATAGTACCATTACTAGCGTTAATATTTAAGGAAAAACTCACAAAGAAACATCCGTTTTTACCGCTAATTATTTCGTCGATTATTGTATTTATTCTTATACTGTCAGATATAACAGTGCCGATAATCCACGAAGCAAAACATGGAATTCAACACGCTTCACCTTCATTAAGACCAGCCTATCTGACGCATACGCTTTTAGGTTGTTATATGTTTCTTCCACTTATTAATAATTCTCAAGTATTCTTACTTGCTTTCTCAACATCGATATGTCATTTACTGTCTTTGTGGATGGTTACGTATCGTTATTCATCAATTTTTTTCCATCGGGTAAGTAAAAATACAAATTAACTTAATATATTTTATTCTACTGTTGTTAATTTTAAACTTTCAGTTCTTTTCCGATATTTTCTACTTACTCGCCATCAATGGTCTAGGTGTTTATTTTCGATTTATGAATGAAATCATTATAAGAAGGATGTTCTTGGATAGCCGGGCTTGTGTTGAAGCAACATACAAATACAAATATGTACAACAACAAGAAGTATAAAACAATATCTGTATTTGCAAAACATCTAGTTACTAACAATGTGTTGTTTTATTTTAGGAACAATTGACGTCAAGTATATTACCGATTCACCTTGAGAAGCGTGTGACTGAATATATTAAAGAAATATTAGAAGATAAAGGACAGCAACCACCTCAACCTAAAGAGTAAATATTAAGGAATAGTTGTTCTTTAAATATATTCCTCAGAGATCTGAGGTTCTACAAAAATTAATATATAAAATACAAATATTGCATCTTTGCACAGAAAAATAACTCGCCTAGCTGAAAAAAGTTTAAGAATCATTGTTACTGTTTATTATATCATTTTTATTTTATTTTCAGATCATACATCCAAATGCACGATAAAGTTACAATTTTATTTGCGGATATTGTAAACTATACAAAAATGACAGCTTCTTTACCGGTTAAAAATTTGGTAGCACTACTAAATGATCTTTTTGGTAAATTTGATGACCTTTCTGAGGTCCGTATAGAAATTCTATTATAATTATAATAATTATATAATGTAATGCATAATGAATAATATTAAATGTTTTATTCTTTTAGAAACATAATGTTTTGCGAATAAAGTTTTTAGGAGATTGCTACAATTGCGTTTCTGGTTTGCCTTACTCTACTAATAGTCATGCAAAAAATTGTGTCGATTTAGGATTCGGTATGATTGGAATAATTAAAAACGTTAGGTGAGTTGTTTTTATTACATTTTAACAATTCAAAAAAATTTAAACAATGTTATGGAATTTGTATAGTTATCATAATTGGCATATTTCAGAGAAAAATTAAATTTGGATATAGATATGCGTATAGGAATACATTCAGGCAGAATTCTAAGCGGCTTTGTCGGTATCTGTAAATGGCACTATGATATATGGTCTAAAGATGTTGTAATTGCCAACATTATGGAACAAACTGGCAAACAAGGGTGAATATTTTAATATATATTTTATTTTCCTCAAATGCGTATTTATTTTTTGATAACAAATGCAGTCCACTTAGAAAAGTACTTTTCACCTCTAAATAATCTATTATTTTATTTCTAGGAGAGTTCACATTACTGATAAAACCAAAGAACTACTTCCAAAGGATTACTTCTTTGAAAGATCGGATAAAGAAGCAACTAATGACATTTTATTGAAAAATAATATTACAACATATTTTGTATCGACAACAATAAATAATGCAATGGTAATTATTCAAACCATTTAGACACCAAAACGACTAGTTTAGCTTATTAATTTTTATGTGTATACATGTTAATAAAATGAGGTATTTTTGTATTGTTCTTTAGGTAGAAGAGATACAAAATGATTTTCAACCAAAGTTTAGCCGAAAATTGAATGTACCAAATCGTTTTAGTGCGAAAGCAAGACCTTCTTTTAAACAACCTCCACAGTGGAAAAACCAAGACCAATCATCGACTCTTTCAATGCCTAGAAGGAGAGTATTTATGGGTAAAGTTATTGAAAACTTTAACAAAATGATATCTCAAGCAGACGAGGAAATGGGGAAGGAAATAGAGAAATTGCCGTTAGGTAAATTTGAGTAAGTATACGAATAAATACATTTTTCTAATAATTTTCATGTATTTATTTAATTTTCAGGCAGTGGTTTCAAAGTAAGTACATAAATCCTTTATTACTTACATTTTATGCCAACGGTTGGGAAGGAGCCTTTCTAAAACAGCCAGATCCATTGTATAAAATGTACGTTGTTGCTGCTACCGGTGTTTTGGTTTTTATATTCACGTCTCAATCATTAACTTTGCCAGCGTAAGTGTTATTATTTTATATCTATATGAAACAAAATTATGTTTTCATTTTGTTATTTTTAATTTACTTTTCAGAAATCACTGGGTTGCATGGTTAATTTTATGTATAACTTTAATAGTTTTCTTATTTTTGATTCCGGTAACATGGACGTACAAAATATATAATAATTATAACCAGAAGTCTTTAGATGATGTATCAATCAAGTCAAACATTGAGGAACAATTACCTCAACATCCTGTAGTACGTTTGTTTTATAAATTATCAAATGGAATAACATTGTATTTTTCTGCACGACTTATATTGTTTTTTATTATATGTGGATTATTGTTCACATGCTCTATCATTGATGTTGTAAGTATTATTGATATTTAATCTAGTACATGATATTCTTTATGTTAATTTTTTATAGGTACAATGTAATGTAAAACCAATAGATGAAAGTGTATTTTTACAAAGATTGCCAGCACATTATGAAAAATTTATCAACTGTGTTAGTCCTTGGGTAAGTTAAATAAAAATTGTTAGCTTGATTTGTTTTAAACTAATTCCTTTTTTACAGACATTAACGCAAACTTGCTCTCTAGCAATAATAATGACGTTTTTGTTTTTAAGAATGTCTTTTTACGTGAAGCTATTTTTTGGATGTCTTATAACATTAATTTACACTTTAATAGTTTCTGTGTACAAACAGAATATATTTCAATATAGCGAGTCATGGAATATTGGCTTGGAACCTTACATAGTACACATAATGAGTGTTGTTTTCACACTTTGCGTTATGCATTTATTAGATAGACAGGTAAGATAATTTTAGCATTCAGAGAACCCTTCCATCTCTTATATTTATTTATTTAAATCTTAAATTATATTTAAGATTTAAATATAATATTTAAATCTTAAATTATATGAGTATAAAATACGTATCGGACAATTTATTTATAAATTTTTTTTCCAATTTTAGACGGAGTATATGAACAGACTGGATTATCAGTGGAAACAGAACTTAAAATCTGAACATGAGAAAGTATTAAAAACACATTTTAGTAATAATTTGCTTCTTCAAAATATATTGCCAATTCACGTAGGTTAGTATAGACTTAGTACATGTTATATTATTATTAATATATATTCTGTTTGAGTCCTTTGAGTGTTAATTAATAATACATTAATAAATTTCAGCCGAATTTTATTTAAATCCACAAAGAAATGAACGAGAACAGTTTCATGAAGAATACGACTGTGTAGCCGTCATGTTTGCATCACTTACAGGATATACTTTAGGTGTAGATGACGACACTTTAGACAAAGAATTTACAACGTTAGAACTTTTCAATAAAATTATTTGTGTGTTTGATCAGGTATATATTTTATACTGAAATGTTTTTAACAGTTACTGATTTAATATAAAACAAACAAAATATTATTGGTAAAAAACGCTATAGTACCAAGTTTTGATTTTCAACTTTCATATGAAACCTCTTAAAAGCAATACTTTAAAGTACTTTAGACCCCAATATTAAGCACTTTGCATCTAGAATTTTCTAAATTATGTTTTATTATTGTATTATGTATTATTTTCTAGATTTTACTTGACAAAAATGAAAGTCAAACCAAAATCGAAAAGATTAAAATGGCCAACTGGACATACATGGCAGCCTGTGGGTTAAACCCAGGAAGAAGAGATTCCATCACAAGACACTACAGTGCAGCTAAATATGTGCTGAATTTAACTGAATTTGCAACGGAACTTATGTGTGCTTTAAATAGCGTACATTCTAATTTTAAACTTAGAATCGGTGAGTTTACTATCACTATGTATAAATTATATCTAAATTCAGCTGTTCGAAAGAAAGAAACACAAAACTACTCAGTACTTTTTTGTGGATTTAACAAATAATGTTGGATAGCTGATAGCACTAGCTTATATTATAGCACAAAGTGTAATAATGACCATATTTTATTACACCATTTATTTCAGGCATTTCTCATGGTAATGTTTACGCTGGAGTAGTCGGTGCAAAGAAACCACTGTACGATATATGGGGGAATACAGTGAACATGGCTTCACGAATGGATTCAACTGGAATACCAGGCTGTATACAGGTTACAGAAGAAACGGCAACAGTATTAAAAGAAGAACATGTTAAATGTGACTACAGAGGTCTGACATTTGTAAAAGGAAAAAACTATGTGTCAACTTATTTTGTAGCGTTAAATGATAATAGTCATTTAGTATATGAACGAGAAGTACCTGCCAATCCTGCCATAGATACCAAGTTATAGCGATTGTAGTTTAAGTTTTAAATAATTTTAATATTTATGTATTTATTTATTTTTGAAAAACATGTAGTTTAGTTAAGTAACTTTTAATTTACAAAAAAATATTTTACTCATAATCAACATTTTACTGTTATTCATAGTGTACATGTGGCCGAAGATTACTAAATAATTGATTTTACCAAAATAATCCAAACTGACCAGCAATTGGATATGGTATTTGTGCAAAAATGAATTATTGTGAAATTGTAAATATGTAACTTTAAATTAATTGTTAAATCAGTTGTATGAATGTTTTTTATTTTATATTAGATATAGACAATTAAGTCTTGATTGTCAGCAAGGTGTAGCTAGAGTTCCTTGCGTTCTCGCAAGAACCTGTATTAGCGCATATTATCTTTTATTTTCCATTACTGAAGACCTTTTTTATTATCATGTAGGTATAAAGGGCAGTGCTTTTATAAAGTAATTTTCTGCCTATTTAAGTCCTGTTCTTCTGACACAAGCAGGTTTCGCCAAGCCCTGTCTTTGGTTGGCAGTTAGTAAATACATAGTAATGATTAAATATAACAAATGTCTGTCTTTTCGCTATATTATATAATCTGTATATTATAAGAATAAATAATAGTTTTCAATTATATAAGATTTAAAAATAGCACTTTTTCCTTTTTAATATATATTTATTTTTTCACATATAATAGTATTTAATTTGTCTATTTAAATGCAATCAATTCAAAGTGTATTTTTATTTTCATTGTACTTACGTTAAAATTAAATTAATATATCTACGTGATATTTACCAAATATTTCCTTCGTTATTCTCAAAAATCTCAAACAAGTTGTTCTTTAGTATTTTACACAGAATAATAAGTATTATAATAAGAATAATAATAAGGTATTTTATTTGTTATTCTGCAAATGACATTTTTATAATTCAAACTTTTTTGTTAACATCTAGGGGATCTAGGGTTTTATTTTTTGGGATTTAAATTCTGTGGATTGCGAATAATTTGTATCAATATTCGTATAATTCGGCAATAAATAGGGAATATGTCAAAAATAATAATATTTATATCTAAAATGTTCATAAAATATGATTAAAATATTGTAATTGACATAAAAATGCAAAAGTCAAGGTTCTTTATACAACTAGAATGGTGTGGTAAGGCTGCATTATGTGAAAAAAATAATTGCAATGATGTTAAGTAAACAATAAGCGCATTATGAAAGTATTTATTTTTTTCATTTATTTATTTATTTTAACATCTCCAATTGAAAATAATGGAACGAGTACTGAAGATATTTTGGAATCTCCATTGTGTTGTAACATTACTTCACAAATGGTTGAAATACAATTTAATTCTCACGTAGTACAAAACGAATATATTGTGGCCTTTGATGGATATTATAAGAGTGCAGCACGAGCAGGTTTCATTAACGCAGCTTTAAACGGATCAGGTGTTCGAAAATGGAAAATTTTACCACGCAATAACCCAGCCAGTGATTATCCTAGTGATTTTGATGTCGTATTATTAGAAGAAACAGATAAACTTAGTGGACTTGATGCACTGAATGATCATCCATCCATTAAGCGTGTAACTTCACAACGAATGGTTCATCGAACTTTAAAATTCGTAAATGTATCTAATCCTACTGTATCAGAATGTGTAGGTTCGGGTTGTCAGAACTGGAGGCAAGTGAGACGTGGTCGTTCCAGTCTGACGTACAACAATCAGTTCTGGCAAGCAGCTCAACGTCACACCAACAGACGATTGTTGCGAGCCATTCCAAAACAGATCACTTCTATTTTACAAGCTGACACTTTGTGGGGGATGGGTATCACAGGGAACGGTGTTAAAGTTGCTGTATTTGATACAGGCTTAGCAAAAACCCATCCTCATTTTAAAAAAATCAAAGAACGTACAAATTGGACGAATGAAAAAACATTAGATGATGGATTAGGACACGGCACGTTTGTAGCTGGTGTCATAGCTTCAAATCGTGAATGTTTAGGTTTCGCACCTGATTCTGAATTACACATTTTCAGAGTTTTCACTAACAAGCAAGTATCGTACACATCGTGGTTTCTAGATGCATTTAATTATGCTATCCTCAAAAAGATAAACGTCTTGAATTTATCTATCGGTGGACCAGATTTTATGGATCATCCATTTGTTGATAAAGTTTGGGAATTGACAGCTAATAAAGTTATCATGATCTCTGCAATCGGCAACGATGGGCCATTATATGGGACCCTTAACAATCCAGCAGATCAGATGGACGTTATAGGTGTTGGAGGAATTAATTTTGAAGATCAAATCGCAAAATTTTCTTCTCGCGGAATGACAACTTGGGAGCTACCTAATGGATACGGTAGAGTGAAACCAGATATTGTCACTTATGGATCTGCTGTTAGAGGGTCCAGTACTAAAGGAGGATGCAGGTCATTGTCAGGTAAATCAACATTTTTAATATGAATAATAATTTCTTATACAGGGTCCTTCAATAGTGCGTCCGGCATTCCTAGCGCACTTCCCGTAGGAGATAGAAAAAAAAGTTTGGTACATAATATTATTGGTTTGAAAAGATCAACGTCGTAAAATTATTTTAAATAATACAGGATGTCCCATTTTTGCGCTGAAACAAAAACAAACATTTTTTTAAATGGAACCCCCTATAACTTTTTCAATATTCAAATGTCATTTTTTAACCTCCACATTATCATCAATTCATTTTTTGATTTAGTGACAGTGTTGCCAAATTAGAAATTTTTTTCCGAAAAATAATCCATAAACAGGGTCAACTTTAAAAAATCATAGCGACCTCGTTTTTTTTGAAGCGATTGATTTTTTTAACAATAATATTAGTCCTAGTAAACAGTAACATTTTGATAATAACCAATTTGAATTTAGTTATACAGGCTGTCTATAAAAAAATGTCAAAATTATCAAACTTAAAAATGATAAAACTCATTTTTTTCAAATGTGACTACCCTTTTTTTATTTCGCTATTCGATGGGGTTTTTTCTTCTTTTCAATTTGTATAGGGAATGTCCTATGTCTAGACCCCATAGTTTCTCAGATATTCAATACTTTTAATAAAATTAACCTTTTTATTACACTTTTATGCACTGAAGTAGGCCGTGCTGATGAAAAACAAATGACAAAATGTAGTACTAAGTATCAATGTAATATTTGATTAAAATCAAAAGTTAAAACGGATAATACTTATGTAATAAAATTATTTCTTTTATTTAAAAAAATTATGAAAAGTTACAAAATTGAAAAAACATAACAGATAAAAGATTAAAATAAATGTTCTAAATGTCTTCTATTTTCATCCAGGCTCAAATCATGGCTCAAATCAATTTGCCGGCATGTGTTTTTCATCAGCACGGCCTACTTCAGTGCAAAAAAGTGTAATAAAAAAGGTTAATTTTATTAAAAGTATTGAATATCTGAGAAACTATGGGGTCTAGACATAGGACATCCCCAATACAAATTGAAAAGGAGAAAAACCCCCATCGAATAGCGAAATAAAAAAAGGGTAGTCACATTTGAAAAAAATGATTTTTATCATTTTTAAGTTTGATAATTTTGACATTTTTTTATGGACACTCTGTATAACTAAATTCAAATTGGTTATTATCAAAATGTTACTCTTTACTAGGAATAATATTATTGTTAAAAAAATCAATCGCTTCAAAAAAAATGAGGTCGCTATGATTTTTTAAAGTTGACCCTGTTTATGGATTATTTTTCGGAAAAAAATTTCTAATTTGGCAAAACTGTCACTAAATCAAAAAATGAATTGATGATAATGTGGAGGTTAAAAAATGGCATCTGAATATTGAAAAAGTTATAGGGGGTTCCATTTAAAAAAATGTTTGTTTTTGTTTCAGCGGAAAAATGGAACACCCTGTATTATTGGAAATAATTTTACGACGTTGATCTTTTTAAACCAATAATATTATGTACCAAACTTTTTTTTCTATCTCCTACGGGAAGTGCGCTAGGAATGCCGGACGCACTATTGAAGGACCCTGTATATAAATTTTAATTAAATCTTGTTAAAGTTTGATGTTATTTACTTTGTATTTTATTGTTTAGGTACAAGTGTTGCCTCACCTGTTGTAGCAGGTGCTGTTACATTGCTTGCTAGTGGAGTACTACATCGTAAAGATGTGATTAACCCAGCAAGTATGAAACAGGCCTTGATGGCTTCTGCTCGAAGACTTCCAGGTAATTGTATATTGTCAAATGAATTACTTAAAAGTCAAAATGATTAATTTTAACTTTTTAATTTTGAAACCCAAGTATGTTCGATTATTTCACACTTGACAACAATTTTATCATTTACTTATTTAAAGGAGTAACTGATTTGTATGTATACAAAATAATTCAAATTTTAATTATTTATTATTACAGGAATTAATATGTTTGAACAAGGTCATGGGAAGTTAAATCTACTCAAAGCATATCAGATTTTAAATAACTACAAACCGCAGGCTAGTCTGAGCCCCAGTTACATAGATCTAAGCGAATGCCAGTACATGTGGCCTTACTGTACACAACCTATTTATTACGGAGGGATGCCTACAATCATCAACGTTACTATTTTGAATGGTCTCGGTGTTTCTGGACATGTGGTAAGATAACAAATAATTGTTTATTAAAATATGAAGTAAATATAATTAAATATTTATTTTCAGGTTGGAAAACCACAATGGCATCCATACACTCCTCAATTTGGCCAATACATAGATGTCTCTCTATCATATTCAGATCTGATATGGCCCTGGTCAGGCTGGCTTGCAGTCAGCATAGCTGTCTCACGTGATGCGGCTGCCTGGGAAGGTATTGCACAAGGTCATGTCACGTTGACAATAGAATCTCCTTCGGAACTTGGGGAGACCGAACCACGAACTTCAACAGTCCAGTTATCGATCAAGGCTAAGATTATTCCAACACCTCCTAGACATAGAAGGATTTTGTGGGACCAGTATCATAATCTAAGATATCCTCCTGGATATTTTCCAAGAGATAACTTGAAAGTTAAAAATGATCCGTTAGATTGGAATGGTGATCACATACATACGAATTTTAAAGATATGTATCAGCATTTACGGAATGCAGGATATTATATAGAAGTGTTGGGTAAGAGATTTTGTTGATTAATGATTATCAATATCTATATATGTTAATAAATACCATTTTATTTTTATTAGGTTCCCCATTTACATGTTTTGACGGTTCTCAATACGGGATGTTGATGGTCGTAGATGCAGAAGAAGAATACTTTCCCGAGGAAATAGCAAAACTGAAACGTGACGTAGACAATGGTCTTTCGCTGATCGTGTTTGCTGATTGGTATAACACAACGGTTATGAAGAAAGTTAAATTCTATGATGAGAACACTCGACAGTGGTGGGTTCCAGATACAGGCGGTGCTAATGTTCCTGCACTGAATGATTTACTGGCTTCGTGGGCAATTGCTTTTGGAGACCGGGTGTTTGAAGGGGAATTTAAACTGGGAGATCACGATATGTATTATGCTTCAGGGACAAGCATTAGTCAGTTTCCGGACGATGGATTGATTATAACTAGAACACTTAAAGATCAAGGAATGCAGGTAAGATTGATCAAATACGGCTCTTTTTTAGACCCCCTTTTCATAAAATGAAAAATGTTTTAAAAAAAATATTTTCACCAACCCCATTGAGTGGGGTGTCATTAGAAAGATCTCCTAAAATGCAACAAAAAAAGTAACAGAACCTTTTGATTTTAACTTTTCAATCACGATGTATTTGCTCTCCAAACTCATTAAAAAAGCGCCCCCCCCCCCTCTATTTTTTAAACTATCAATTCAAAAAATCTGAAAAAATTCCAGAATGTAGCTATTAATTAGTACTTTCACTGAAAATTATAACGAATATTGTCAAAAATATTTTGGACCCCTCTTTTATAGACTGAAAAGTGAACTTGCATTTTTTTTATTTGCCCCATTGAGTGGGGTGTCATTTGATAGGTCTCCTAAAATGCAATAATAAAAGTCAAATGACTTTTTGATTTTAACCCTTCAGTCACGAAAATTTTGAAATAACTCTTTTTTTATAATTTGTAGTGAGAATGACTACGGAACCCTATCATGTGTGTGCCCAACATGCACTTGTCCGTTTTATTTAAAATATAAAATAAATACAAGACATTATTTATATTTTAGGTTTTGGGAAATGAAAACGAAGCAGATAAAACATATGAAGTACCAATCCTAGGTTTGTTACAAAGTAAATCGGGTGAACGAAGTGGCCGGTTAGTTGTTTATGGTGATTCGAATTGTCTTGACAACAGTCATCTGGAGAAAGCTTGTTATTGGATGCTTGATGCTATACTTGAGTATACTTCGAGTGGGCACATCCCTCCTGTTTTTAAAGACAACAGTGTTGCCGAGGTAAACAATAGTAATAATAATAATTCAAACATATTATTAAATGTGTGTTTATCAATTTTTAGAATACCATAACTCAAAGTTTAGTCATGGATTTACCACAACGAATAGAAGGGAACCGATTGTACAGACATTCTAAAGTTCTCGAAAATCATATCGGTTCTACATCTACAAGACCGTTACCGCAGTGTCCACATTTAGTCTGGACACAACCTATTCCTTTAAACGTATCGGCACCATCAAATTTGTACAAATCACAGAAACTTTTGTCTCTGATAGAAGAAACTCCACCTGTTAATGTAGATAATGCATTAAAAGGTAAATATTTATAAAATTAATTTTTTTATTTAATAAATATAGCAAAACCACAATATAGTATTAGAAATTTAATTTGGTTATCTCCTTTCAAAGAAGTTTGTAGTTTTATTTGTAAACTTCTAAATTAGATAGTACTTGTAGTTTTTTTTTTTAACTCGTAATATGTGTTGTGAATCATTTAATTAATTGCAATAGGTATCTAATTTCTAGATGCTATCGCCGCAATACCTATACACTCGGATAGTGGGGAGAACATACAGCCGTGGGGTTGGCGCAATAAGAAGGCAGAATCGAAAAACGGACATTCGGATGACAGTTTGAACTTGGCTGCATTTCTGTTACTATGTCTGTCTATTACTGTTGTTATTTTAACAGTGCGCTGGTGCAGGCAGCGTTCGAAACCGAAACGTAAACGGAAAGTTAAAAAAATGATTGGTGCTACTGGTGCTGTTAGAATTCCAGCTGTGTAAATAGTGTTTATAGTGAGACAGTGAATTTCTAGAATGAATTATTAATTAAGTATTTAAGAAAATGGGAGTTCATACATGTAGATATTCGGAATTCTTCATCTAAAATTTTCAATTCTTTCTTATATATTATATAAACAATCGAAATCAATTTCACCAGCTTGTAGGGAAAAAACATAATTTAGTTTTTCAGATCATGTAATAAATTTAAATAAATACATATAAGAAACGTCTGCCGTTCCTTGTAGCCAAAATTTAAAACTTGATGGTAACAAACGTGTTAATAATAGATTTATGAATATTGATATTTATTGGCCATTTTCTTGTGATAAGAGCTTTTTCTTTTTTGATTTAATAACATACATAATCTGTCGGCTTTCTATGTGTTTAGGGTGACCAGGTCTCCAGTTTTGACCCGAAGTCTCAGAGTTTGGGTACTGTATCTCCGGGCTCCGGGTTTTGTTACAATTTCTCCGGGTTTGGTGAAAATGGGTGATGACTAAAAAAAAGGTTGTTTCATCCCGCGAGACCAAAAACTTTAAAGATATATTTAAAAAAATGTATTCACGCGAACAATTTTTATTTCTCAGGGTTGGCGTAATCTAAAATCAGGGTTTACTTCATCTGAAATCTGGTCACCCTATATGTGTTTGAACACCCATTTCATTATAGATATACATATTTGGATGTAAATTTATCCAGAATTCAAAAATATCTGGAATAAATCAACGCCTTTTAGTTAACCCTTTTTTTTATTATTATTTCTATTCTAGAAATTTTATTGTCTTTAGATATTTAATTTAAATGGACAGTTTTTTTTTGCATGGTTCATATTTTTTAGAAATGTATTGTGGTATTTATATTTTTTTATAATGGTGTTAATATATATTTTAAATTATTTATTTGTCTGACAATGTATGTGATTTTTACATTTAATATATTTATTTTATAAGTAAAATATTTTGAAAACGGGTTATTGACTTATTTTATATAATATGTATTAAAATTGAACATTTTATAATTGTGAAAATAAATGTCACTGTTAAGAGCATTGACAGAATCTAATTATTTATAATTGTGTATAAAATTCCAAACAAAATATAACTTTTTGGTAAATGACTCATTTTTATATAAATTCGCAATATTAAAATGTAATTATTATTAGACACTTGGTAACAATGGACTAATTATTTCATTAGATTTGATTAGATTATTATTACAATTAATTAGGGTTGTCAATTATATGTATATACCTTTTTCACACATTTTCACTGGGATCAGGGTTATATTATGATTTCTTCTCAATGTTTAGATTTTTTATTATTTCTTTTAGGAATTAATAAATTTCATAATTAATAACAATCCTAATTAAAATTACCATCGAATTCGATGGATGTATATATAAATTGTAATCGTTAATTTTTGACAAGTCGAAACTGCAATGAATGTACAAGAAAATATTTTTTTTAAAGATTTGCTTTTCTCCGTACTGAAAAATCCGTTTTATATGAATATATAATGTAAATTAAAAATTTTGTACTAGAAGAATGACCATGGCATATTTTTAAATACATTTAAGTAAAGCCTTATAATACTATGTGTGTTGTGTTCTATTGTCTATGAATTATAGCGCATTATCAAGGTTAGTAAATACACAGGTTGCCTCATGAGCTTTTGACCAATCAGCTTGGGCACTCAAATACGAGGCTACAAATGTTATAATTGGACACGTCTTTCCCTCTCTCCTCATTTTGGCACCCCAGATGATGTATTTCCCTCTCTCGAGCTGAGCCATGAGGCTACCTTATACTTTACATACCTTGGCGCATTATGATGTAGCCATTTTAAACACAAAGACAACATAATACAACTGTTAAACATAAACCGGCACATAGTATTAAAGCTTCACTGATTTTTACTTGGCAGATTTGGCAATATTTTCTTCGTTATAGATAATAATATATTTATTCCGATATATACTATTTGAATGTAATAATAAATAACAAATTTATAACTAATTAACATATAATTTAAATTATTTATAAATGAAATAACAAATTGGCAAATAATGGATTGAAATAATATGTTTTAATAATATTTTTAATGATTATTTATGAATTATGAAAAAATAATGCAACGGATTTTATATATTAACTCTAAACAGTGTTAGAAAAACTGTTTAAATAATAATTTAGACACTACAGGGGTATATATTATGTACTTTACAAAAATGTAGTCTTTTCAATTGGATTTCTATTTAAAAATTTTAATTAAAATAGGTATAAATAAAATACTTTTCATTATATGAAAAATGTTTTTCAATGTTAAGTGCAAATATTCCTTGATAGTGGTTTGATGAAATTTCATAATGAAATAGTTGATTTGATTTAGTAAATCAGTTTTTTACATAAAAAAGTAATTTTGATAGTGTATATATATAATAGTTATATGTATTTCTTTTGAGACAAAAAATATATATATTTTACAATCAATCAATTTGTTTTCCTATTAGTTTTTGCAGATATCAGTGCCGTAATACAGGGTGGCTGGACTGGCAAAAAGAGCTCTGTAGTAAGTATACATATTTGCGTATTTGCCATATCCAAAGAAATAGAGGAACTATGCTACTGTGATCATTTTTGAAAGTAGGAAAAAACTGTTTTCCGATTTAAAAATTTCTATTTGATCTTTGCGTTTCAGGCCAAGATAAACACTTTTCATTCCATGTCTGTAATGTGTGTCCACGTGTCTGTCTTCTGAAATTTTGTCACATACATAATTCATTAATCCCAACTAAACTTGTATTTTTTTAGTTGGGTCTAGTAGTTGGTCCCATAGGTCCCATAAAAAATAATCAAAATCGTGTGTAAGAGGGAGGCATCCTAAAATTCTTATTTTTTTCAAAATAATTCAAGAACGACCCCAGTTATGTGTAAAGTTTATAGGACCTTTTTTGTAGAGCATTAATTTTTCTATAAAAAAGGTCATCATAAGTTTTTCTTTATAAAACAATAATTTTTTTAATTTAAAATATGGTAGCGACATTCCAATAAAGTGGCAACATTTGTTTAGTGAATTGGACACCCTTGACAGTGAATGGTGTATTTGTCATTTACGTATGTACTACTACTGTAATTGAATTTGTGCCTATTTTCTTGTCAAATACTGTCATTTTAGAAAATGAGTGTATTTTGATATTGTTAATTTGATTATTTATACAAAGATTTAAAATTTAAGTTGATTTTGAAAGAAGGTAATTGCATACGTTTTTTTTTAAACATATTGGTAAAAAATATCGCATTAAAACGGTATTATCTTGCGTGTTAATGAGCTATTATCATTACATATATATTAAGTACAAAATACAAGGATTAAGAAATGTCAATTGTTCATATTTGCTAGTTATTTTACACTTTACATGATTTCAATTCAAGTAGAATATTTCTAATTTTAAAATACAAACCAATTTTGTATTTCATATTCATTTTTGTTTTCCTTATCTTTCTTTTAGTTAACAATGGATAACAATTTCCCATTTTCCTCTTACCATAATGGAGGACCAGCGAGAGAGCAAGATTTTCAAAAACTTGCTCAAACAATAGGGACCAGTATTCAGAAGATATCGCAAAATGGTAATGCCTTCAAAACTTTCATAATTATTTGTATCAACTCTATTGTAATACATTTTATTTTCAACAGTGTCTTCGATGCAAAGAATGGTCAATCAATTGGGAACAGCACAAGATTCACAGGACTTACGTGTTCAGTTGTAAGTAGTACTCTGTATTGGTTTTTTTAACATTTATTATAGTCGATAAAAAAGTAAAAAGATTTTCATGTTCATAAAGTATAGGATTTTGAACATATGCCTGTAAAATACTATGTGAAATTAATACATTTTACAAAATAAGTGCACAGCTTGTGGTAGAAAAACAAATAATAGCAGATATACTCCAACTAATATCTATCTAATAAGGGAAGGGCCGGTATCCGGATTTTAAAAATTCTTAATATTTATAGCCCTTGTCTAATTATAAGTGACATACATTTTCAAACTCCTTAATTTAATTACCCAGGCATCAAATACAGCATTATACACAACAACTTGCGAAAGACACGAGTACCAACTTGAAAGAACTGAACAGTATGCCGGCTGCAATATCAACTTCCGAACAACGTCAATTCAAAATGCAAAGGGAAAGATTGGCAGACGAATTCACGGCAACTTTGAATATCTTCCAGAATACTCAGCGAGCAGCTGCTCAAAAAGAAAAGGAACAAATGCAAAAACATAAAGCCAGTACTGGTATTGGAGATCCTTTTGCAGGTAACCTTTAATTTTATACAAAACTATTATTCTTAATACTTACTACTTACTTAATATAAACTATCGATTAAATAATAAATGGAGCTTTGACATTTTAGTTACACCCCTGATATAATTTATAATTTTTTGTGTGCGTATTTATATTGTATTAAACTATCTATAAATTTTAAGAACGTCATAGAAATTATAATGGCTTTTGTATATTATAGTCAAAGTAATTGTAGTTATTGTGATTAAATTTCAATTTTCTTTAGGAAGTAAACGTAACAACCAATTAATTGAGTTACAAGATAGCAATAACAGTAAAAAACAAATGCAAGCACAGTTACAGGATGAAATGAACTTGCAATTACTAGAGCAGCAGGAACAATCTATCAGGCAACTTGAAGTAAGTTAAAAAGTGAAAATATATCACAACAAAAACTATATTTATGCCTATTTTCTTAGAGTGATATCAATGACGTAAATCAAATATTCAAAGACCTCGGAGCATTAGTGCATGATCAAGGAGACATCGTAGACAGTATAGAGGCTAGTGTCGAGAGGGCCGAAGTGTTTGTCCACGAAGGTACTGATCAACTGCGGGAAGCAGGCACTAGTCAGAACAAACTACGCAAAAAAAAGTTAATTCTGTTATTGATTGTCCTTATTGTAGTTTTGTTAATTATAGGTTATATTTGGTGGAGTGTTTCTTAACTTGAAATTGAATGACAGTAATTCATCAGGCTATTTTATATTGCAAATAGTGTGACCATTTTAACCATTTATTTATTTTTTGTGGGAAAGATGTTTCGATAAAGACCAGATTAAAAATTATCATGATTTTATTTACTGCTTATTTTTTTTAAAATATTGTAGTTACCAATTTTTATGTGTAATATAAAATAATTGTACTATAATTTACTAATTGGATCTAGAATTTTCAATATTGGTCTTCATAGTTATCTACTTTTCCCTACTACATTTTCATCGGAAATCATTTTAGAAAATCATATAATTTACAACATTTATTAGTAAAATTCAGGAATCTATTATATAAAATATGTTATGCTACTTAATAGTATATCTGTGGATGTAGAAATAAATATATAAATATTGATTATTTAATTTTAAAAGTGACTCGAGGTAATATTATTCTATATTTGAATATTTTAACTTTCTCATTAATGTTAAAGATTCCTGATCTGTTATGATAATATTAAAAGTGATATTTTGTTTTGTTTATTTGGTCATGTTAACAATACAATAAATTCCCTCAGATAGTTAACATATTGTATGAATGATACAAATGTATCTGTATCAAAGTTAATCAAGTCTGAATTATTTTAAGTGTTAATAGTTGTTATAAATGTTAAACTGATGAATACACTATTATTCAAGTTATGAAATTCTATATATTTTAAAATCACATTTATTTCTAATAATTAAAATGTATAGTATATATGATATATAATATATTTAAATTAGGTATTAACTATCCATGATGTCATATATTTTTATCAATATTATCTAATTTATTGCTAATGGCTTTAACGTAATGTTAGCTCCACATGACGTGAGAAATGTTGAAAATCGGCATTTGGTTACAATATTTTTACTCAGAATATATGTATCGTAAACAAATTCCAATAGTAAACATTTGTCATGCCGTATGGAGTCTGCATAATACTTATTTAAAAATTAAAAAATATGTCCATTTTGAAGTATGTGATGAATTAAGGTAATTCGATCAGTGCCATAGAATATACTACGCTAATGGAAAATACAACTTTTTTTTATGCAACATATAGAAAATATATGAATATCTAAAAATGTCTTTTTTATTTACTCGTATCATAAGATTATTCGCCATTTGATTTTTAAACAATTATACTATTAAATATTTAAAAAGTTTATAATTTGACTCTACTTGTTTTCAACTCAAAATAAATCTGGCAACTTTGTACCGTTTTAAAAACAATAAAGAATCGCTGTCGTCGCTGTCAGTTTAAATCATAGACATATAGTACTGGACAGCGTGATCCACATTTACAAATGTACGATACAGATCGCGCTGTCTAGTACTATATGTCTATGGTTTACATAGAATTATGAGCATTATATCATATATTAAACAACTAGTTGTTTAATATATGATTATATTTAATAAACATACATAAATACATGAAAAATGTACTTTTTTCGTTTTTCAATAATAAAAATACGTTATAAATTAAAAATATGTAATATTATTTCATTTTATTATATAGCATTTTAAATATGCGAACATAGAATATGTAAATCATTTTGTAAGTGTTGTTATTTGTCTTTTCTTTATCTACGGTTTTGAATGCAATGTTGTCAGATTGTGATGTTAATTAAAATCAAATATTGAATGATAATGACATATACAATTTGTCTGAATTTTAAATCAATATTTATCACGAACTAAACGGTAAAAGTTCTTTTTTTTATTTTTGACATAATCTGTTATATTCAATAAATCAATTATTTAGTTTTTTAAACTTTTGTCTAATTTATTTAATCCGATATATACAAATACATGCAGTTGCCGGTATGATTCGCCATATCTCCCATGTTAAAAATACTAACTTTGATAATTAATTTCTTTTAAACTGTACGGTAGATCTTTTTCAAATTGCAAATATCAACGCATTGAATGTTGTTTTATGACATACTTTAAATTCACATTTTTATCTAATAACTCGTCTAGTGATCGAATGACCTTAATATTTTATGTTTTTATATTGAATCTTTATTTGTATATTATTTTAACTGTACCTATAAAATTATAATTATTATTATGTTATAATATGTATATGAAGTGAATAATAAAATTAATAATACTTATAATCATTTATTATGTTTTTAATAATTAATTGAAGGATTTTTTAATTAATCCCATTTATCTAATTAAAAATAAAATAGGAAATATAAAGGTTGGTAAATGCGATAAATGCAACAAAAAACAAAATCCATAACATGTTTTGCTATATTCACATGTGTTCACCATCCATCTGTATTGTGTCAGATTTGTAGGATTTGTAGTAGCGGTGTCGGTTCCGTTTGTCAAAAATATTTTAATTAATCGTGTTGTAATTCGACGTTGACGGTGAAAATTGTATGCATGGAGACTAAATTAAAATGTCATCAAGGGTGTTAAGAAAGTTACAAGGGGAAAAAGAATTAACTGAAGAAATAATTTCCGATCCGGAAAGTGACTTGCCTGTGTCAGGAGGGGCAAGACGTAAACAGCTAAACATCAATAGATATGATTTGGTAAACGGTTTATTTTGTTCTGTTAATGCATTTTCCCATCCAATTAGTTCTTAATAAAGCTTAATTTTCACTTACAATGTTGTGAATGTTTTTACAGTTTGAATGTTATTGTTTCCTTTTAAATCATTGGGGTTATTGGTTATATTTATAAAGTAATTTGAACATTTCCATTGAAGTTAAATCAACAATCACATTCTGAAAGTGAGGTCAAAGAAGATGATAACGAAACAGAGGCTAATAATGCCCACGATGGAACTGACTGTCACGAAGCTACAAAGCGCAAGAAAAAAAAGAAGAAGAAGAAATCCGGTAAATCGATGAGCGCACGAAGAAGTAGCGAAGACAACGTTGATGTAATTGATTATTTATCATTTTAGCATCTCAAATAATTTTGCAATAAATCTATATTATTTTTATACAGGTTGATGAAATTGAGCGATCAGTACGTGAAGTGAACAAACTCTTGGGGGAGAGTGATACGACAGGATTAAATACTTGTGCCGATAAATCAGCTATCACCTCTTCAAACTCTGTTAGAAAGAGTGTGTTAAATATTCAGCACCGTAACCTTAATCCCAATAATGAACTCAAACGTATTTTTGGATCCAAAGTATTCCAGTCAGAGCAAATGTAAGAATTTTTTTTTTTTAAAATGGATATATTTATATTTAAATTTTATGAAAATAATTTTGCATGGTCTTAGAAAATATAAATGTTACTTTTATAGAAAGTAATTATGATATTGTATTTTTGGGTCAATTAATCACATCATTTTCTAATTACTGAAATAATAATATGTAATAAACCATTCAGTTTCAAAAATAATAGAACTGCATATTTGGTAAAGTAAATTTTTGTTTAAAAAAAAAACATCATTAACTTCCATATTTAATAAATACTTTCAAATGTAATTATAATATTTACAATAACAACTGTCTTTTGCATGAGTCAATTAAACTAATGGGTATTTATAAAATCCAGTAAAATATATAATAAAACATCTCATTAGAATACTTAATTATTTAAAATCATTACCACAACATTAATTAAAATAAAATGATACTTAATGTGATTTACATTGCAATTGAAGACTAAACACTTTCTCAAGGTATTAAATATAAATAACAGTTGTATGGTATTTATTCATTATTAAATGTATATGCGCTAAGTAGAAATTACCAATCTAAAAGTGATTGGTGTACATAATAGAAAGGATAACAGTTGTACATTAATATAAATGTATTACCACTGTTTGTTTTAGTCTTGATCTAGGCCAATTTTTTTATAATATAACACAATTAAATATTAATAGGACGAATCAACAATTTATTTATTCTTCATCGTAGTAAAAGGCGTGGTCGCGGAAGAGGTCATATAAAAACAACATGGCTTGTCTCAGCTAAAGACAACTGGCCTCAAGTCGGCAAGCCAGGATTATCAATGAGTCTTGTTGAAAATAAAAATGGTTCTCTCTTATTCACGTACGAACACAATACAAACTATCAGCAGATACAGATGAGGTTTTTAGAAGCTGTAGAAAGTCTTGATCCAGATAACATTGTAGCTATCATAAACGACTATCCGTATCACGTAGATGCACTGATACAGCTGTCTGATTTGTGTAAGATGAGTGAAGATCTAGCGATGGCTGCAGAGTTAATAGAAAGGGCACTGTTCTGCTTAGAGTGCGCGTTTCATCCATTATTTAATATTGCTCAAGGAAATTGCAGGCTTGATTATCGGAAACAAGAAAACAGGTAACTTTTTTTGATAACTCATGATGATTGTATTGATTTGATTGTATTTTAATTTTAGGGCATTATTCATAACAGTCTTTAAGCATCTGATATTTGTTGGAGGAAGAGCGTGCTATAGGACAGCTCTGGAGTTCTGTAAACTTCTATTGTCATTAGATCCAGATGGAGATCCATTAGGTACGTTTTGATTATGCGGCAGACACGGAGTTACAATATAATAATTAAATCTATTCCAGGCGTCGTATTGGCAATAGACTTCTACGCAATCCGCTCCAGAGAGTACGCGTGGCTGATACAGTTCTTTGAAGAGTGGGAGCCGAGGAAGAACTTGTCGCAGTTACCGAACTTTGCATTCTCGATAGCAATAGCGCACTATCAGCTGGCCACCTCTGGTGCTTGTGATACAACCACACTTAACACTGAAATGGCAGACATGTTGCTGCAGAATGCTCTGATCATGTTCCCAGGTGTCTTGACGCCGCTGCTAGAGAAATGTTCTGTGCAACCAGATTCACGGGTGGCAGCTCATTCGTACTTTGGTTCTAGTTCACAGACAAGGTATTAATATTATACAGTAGAAGTAAATTTTGACTTATAAAAATTTTTCATTCTTATTTTAAATGTTTATATTACAGTCAATCGCAAGCCCTTTCGCAGTTAGTGCAACTGTATGTGTGTCGTGGGTACCACGTGTGGAAGGAAGTTGATTTGCTGGTGTGGTTAGAGCGTAACGTAATCGCTACGCTTGACAGAGTGGATTTGGGCACTGACCCGTTGGTTACAGAGTGTGTGACACGTAGAGCTAAGAGGTACCAAGGCACTCCAAGAAATATATCCAGGCATATATTGTTGTCTGATTTTAAAGAAGTTACAGCTGCTTTACCTGCGGTAAGCAATAAAATAAACGTTGGGGTTTAAATAGAGAAGTAGGGCTTATTAACTTTTTAACAATTAAAGAGACTAATAATAACTTTTTTTTCTACTAGGACTCACAAGGGCCAGTATTAAGTTTTGACCCTCTGCCTCCATTAGATTCTGTAAATTTATACACGCGGCCAAAAGCTCCTCGTGTACAAAGCAACGCAAGTGCAATGAGCATGTTTTTCCAATCGTTACTACCTAACTTTAATATTAATGACCATCTTGCAGGAAACATAGGTTTAGGGTAAGTGTTTTTAACATCTATTGATAAAAAATTATTATTTATTTCATTGGTATTGAAATCATTATATCTTATGAAGGCAGAAACTGACAGATATATAATTTCAGTGACGAGGGGGCTCTGCGAGGTGCAGGCCAAGGCGGAGGTGATGGAGGGGCTGAGGGCTCAGACACAGGCGGTGTAGACTTGAGACGCAGTGTTACGTCTCTGTTGGACGCAATGCGTGACTTGCTCAGTAACATCCGGTTGCCAGACGTCCCGAACGATGCTGATGTAGATGAGAATGACAGCTCAGATACTGATGATCAGCAGAACAACTATCTGACGTAGGTGCAGTGTTACTTGTTTTTATTAGAGTAATTTAAATATATATTGTATTCATCTGTTATTGTTAATATAAGTGTGTTTTATCAGGTTTTTTATTCTGGTTTATGAGCGCTTGTCTTACTGGTTTTTATAATGCTTGGTTTCAAATTGGCATTTTTATATCAAAACTATAAAGAAATAAAAATTTATTTTGGGGAAATTATACATACTCAATATCTTCAAAATTACTAATAATAATTTGTAAAACAATTCATATTATATAAATATGTGAAATAATAAATAAATGTTATTGTTTAAATAAAATAGAATACAGTCTTACTTTGAGTTACAGTTTTTTGACTTGCGTCACTTTGCATTTTCATACATATTCAATTACCACTATTTTCTGAAGTTGCTGTGCTTACTTTAAAGATACGTCTTTTTGGTGGCAAGATGTTACTGCCTGATTGGCTTCCAATATATAAAACAACGGTGCTTCTACTGGTGGATGTTTTAGAATTATGGCATAGATAGTTATTTATTCAGAAAAAAATATTTTGTACATTGAATACACCAAACAAAAACGGAAATAAAGTAAACGTAATAAAATGTATATTTCTATAAATTGAATTATTTTACAAATTCTAATTAATTAATATTACTTACATACATATACCAGTTATAATATAAATTTTATGTATTAATACGTCATGAAATAATTTATTATTACATTGTATTTATTTCATATTATTAGAATAGTGAGTTAATTAAATATAAAATATATATGCTTACATACATAATACATATTAAACATGCACATAAAAATTTGATTTTAAAATTGAAAGAAAATTATAACTCATTAATTAACATGGCAAACTGTTTTTACTTTTTTTTTGTGTAATGAATTTTTTCTGATTGATTAATGTTCGGTATTATAAACGACCTAGCAAAATTTGCAAGCTTGCAAGAACTCGATACATGATGTTATTAATTTTGTTATAGTATCTATGGATTAGTTATGGAATTTAGAGCAGTGACAGTTTAACACATTGTAACACAGTTGGCGACTCTGACCGTATAAAATAATTTTCATAATAGCACAACTGTTTTAATACCGTTGGTTTTTACATACAACGCTTGCGCGAAATCTGTCAAAGTCATCAAAAAACTTCAACAGAACTGTCATATAAGTTTGATATCTCATTTGAGAGTGTTAGCAAGCTCGCAAATTTGCTAGGACGTTTATAATACCGGACATTATTCTACAATCTTATATTTCAAACAATGAATAAGAGGAAAATATTATTGTTACCAGAAAACCTAAATTTAGGCAGAACTAGTTCTGCCCGCAGAATAATAAATAGTTTTGCCTAAGTAAAACCAGTTTCACAAATCGATTATCTTTGGTTAAAGCAATCTGCAGGTATTATCTTTTGTGGCTATGCTACGGGTTAGTTTAAATTAAAACAGAGATTCAATCTTCACCGCAACAAACTGTTTTCAAATAGTTTAACTCAGTTTGGGTTTTGCCGGTAATATATATAATTATATTATAGGTATATTTATAAAATAATATATCTATAATGATTATATTTATCCATATCTGAGATAAATTTTACTATCAGTGCCGTACTAAATCAATTATATCAGGTACCTTGTTTAGAGGTTGTCAGTTTCTATCATATCAAAAAGTATTCAGGTAAAATTATATAGTATACTGCAAAAAAAAGATGTATTTTTGATACTTTCAATAAATATACCTACATACAATATTATTGTAATATCACAGAAAAAACTGGTTTAGTTTATATATTGTATGATTGAAGGCCTTTTTATTTATGTGCCATTTTATTTAATTATGTATAATATTTAACAAAATTATTTTTATTTAACTTGAATTTGTTTTACGGGTTAGTAAAAAGTTAGGACTCTTTTCTATAATATTTTATATGTTATATGTTTTGGTATCATCAGAAAGACAAACAAAAACATTATTGTGAAAATCAATTCAAATAAAAAAAATTGTTAAAAACCATAATAAAGTGATTAATAATAGAAAAATAAAACTTTTTAAATTGCCTGGTTTTTACGTCTTTACTTGTGACTAACCCAGTGTGTATAAATTATGTGAAATGTGAGTTGTTTTTAAATTCTATTGATACAAAATTAATTGATTTATTTTTGCAGATAATCTTTGGTGAAAGAAGATGAATTATCAATCTATTAAAAAAAACTGATCAGTTATAATTTGGTAAAACATAACTTTATTGTAGATTAGTTTTTTGATCATGTTGTAATTTCAAGACTTTCCATGTTTAAATGAAGTAATAAATATTTAAAATTTTAATTTTAATTGACTTTAGCTTTCTTGTTGCATTCTGAGATTGATGCTTCTTTTTTTTTTAAAGAGGCTGATTTGTTAAAAATTAGTTTTAGATTTATCATGTCATGACTTAAAAAAATATTTTATGCATATTCGTTTTCTATTTATTGTTCTATGATAATGTTAATATTAAAGATTTATTTACATATTGTTATGTTATTACTTGTATTTGGTGATTTGATATAAATTCATTTTTGATAATCAAAAACAATATTACAAATAAAACAACGGCTTGCTTTGCTATTATAAGATATGGAAACTTTGTATAACAAAGATATAATAATAAAAATGAATTCAGGGATACTCAAAATGGATATTTTCAACAAAATTTCGATTTTGAAATTTTTCACCATTACTAAACTTTCTTATACAATACTAGATATTATATACATAATTGTGAATCAGAAAAAAATAATATTTAGGCATCTTGTATATATTTATACTGACATAATTTAAAGCAGAAACTATTATATATGTATTCAAATAATTGCCTGACGATAATAAATATTATGCATATGATCTATGTATATAACCGGGCATTTTGAAAAATAATTCCCAAAATGAAAGTATGTGGTCAAATAAATATAATACAAGATAAATTATAATAAATGGACGTATATATGTTGATTTGTATCTGTATTTTGTTGTATTTATAATTGATTTCATTAATCAAGCTCTTTTTATGTTTTAATGAATAAAACGTGCAATCAGATTATTTAATAAAACCGAATGTGTATAAATCAGTTTTGTTTTAGTAAATATACTCGTGTAACTATTCGAATAACTGCTGGCAGATTTTTTAATCATAACAAAACTTGAAGAAAAAAATGCGCTAAAGACTACTACAGATGTCGTTGAAATCTAAGCTTTCAAAGATAGAAGAGATATTATAATACCAACTATTTGAAGATAAATATTTAAGTATGTATGCATGAGTTTTGAACTCATAAATACATTTTAAGTGCATATCAATAAATAAAGTTTTGAACGGCACTGATATGGAGCAATTACGAATACGAATGAGTAAACTTTTAATGTTAAATTATATTATATTTTTTTATTTATAAATAGACTGATAATTTAAAAGTATATCATCTATATATCATGTTTTATGAGCTGACAGCATGCAAGGGTACTTTGTGGGTCCATTTTCTGTATGATTCATTATATTACGATTAATATATTGTACATATTTTTAAGTTGATATGACATGGACATTATTATAATGTTTTGTATATAATTGTCCTCACTAAAAATCAAATTGTGTAGCTACCCTTGTCATAATATATTGTAATAAAGTTTCATTGGTACATGTTTAAATTATTTTATTTTATATGATTTTATTTTCATGTAATGTTGGAATCTATTAAAACCATTCTTATTGCTCAAATTTTAAATACGTTTACTCATCAAATAATTTGTTAATTAATTATTAATTTTTAAAGAAAGTACATAATGCTGTACATTTGATTCAAAAATGTATCGTGCACACTTCCCTTTATCATTACTGCTTTATTAATGTTGCCGCCGTCGCTGTCATCGGTTGTACCACAATTTACATATTTATGTGTGTACCAACCATGAAGAGAAACCCCGATTTCAATTTCTCAATATTCATGTATATCTGAAAAAATGTAATTATTGATTATTAATTTATAAAGGCAATAAGTATTTAATACTGCACTATAATTAATCACGGTGGATTAAAACATAATAAAACAAATTTGTTAATTTTTATTATATTGGTCAATTTAATTTACAACAAAAATGTCAATCTTCTTGCGAAATGTCAAAATGAGTCAATAGTTGTTTAAATTATAATAGTGTGTAAATCGCTATATATTTAATTTATTAATTATTGTTTTCACCATGAAACGTATTATTGTATGTATAATTCGAGAGTATGTGATACGTCCATTAATTGTATTCTAAAGTTTTAGAGGTAAGTAAAAGCATTCATTGTTATATAATTTACTTATTTTGTTTGCACTGATATTACTAAATAGCTACAATAAATTTAAAAGAAAATGAATATGCAAATTTTGAATATAAAATCTTTTGGTAAAATAAAGTATTTTAAATATTTTTCATTGAGGTTAAATTGCACTTGTATTTACAACAGATATTGCAATATGACATGATATATGAAACTCAATAAAATGGAATCACCAGCATCATGTTCCACATGGTCGGACACAACATTCCAATTGAGTGATGACAGTGGTTTACTTTTAACAAGTGGTTCAGCTTCTAGTGGGAGTAGCAGTGGCCGATGCAAGCTTAACATGGAGGTAACTTGGGTGAATTATGTACAAACTTATAAAATTATTATAACTACCGTACTTGTTGGTATATGAGTCGAGTTTAAAAATTCACAATTATTATAAGTTTGAATGTTACATAATAAATGTACTTTTGTAGTTACTAGAGAGCGACGGTGAAGACAAATCTCTTTCTCAAGCCGACTCTTTAGATGGTATGTCAGATGCTGGGATGTACGGTGAACACTTCAATACGTTGAAGAAAGGTCCAACAAGTGCCTGGTGTGAATTGGCTGAATCTCGGTATACCATAGACCCTCCACCCGAATTCCAAGATAGTCCTTCACATTGTTTAATACGACTAGTGCCTCCGTGGCTCGATAGTTTAGCCGTTAGATTGGTTACAGATATACTGGAGGAAGCCATAAAGATATGCGTGAAGACGACAATACATACTTCTGAAAGTAACAAAACCAAAAACACAGGGAAAATAGTTAAAGACTGTAAAGAATTAACAACATTTTGTTTAGAAAATTTTAGTAGAGATAGAATTACAAAATTGAGAAAAAGAAACCATGATGAACTGTCTCATAATCAGAAATCTTTGGCTGAAAGTAGTCAGGAGGATAAAAGTAAAAGTGATTGTAGTTCTGTTGAATTAGATTCTGCTAAAAAAAGTATTTTGAAAGAATCGTCTAAAAATGTCAATACTATTAAAGATTTGGACAATGAATTGAATGAATTATATTATTACACAGAAGTTTATCAACCTGATGAAAAATTCTTATACAATAAAGAAAATGTTTCACTAAGAGATAACGTATCAAAAAATGATGAAAAACATCAGAAACGACATCGCCGAACTATTGATATTGTATCACGGTCTAATTTTGAGAATATAAGAATCGAAAACCACTACGATAAAGTTGAAAACGATCGATCAGCTGATTTTTTTAGAAAAACGAAACGTACTGAAGATCTATGCAAGTCACAGCGTACATTGCACTCTTTTAATTCCCGGTTGTGCTGGGCACAAGAATTACTCAGCTACAGTCCACATCACAGACCTAATTCAAGGAGCTCTTTGAGTTCGTCAAGGTTATCTAGTTCACACAATTCTCTGACTGTTCAAGGTACACACAAGGCAGACGATTCTAATTTCATCACTCAAGCTGTGTCACACGATGTGTTAGTGCCTGTGGACGGACAAATTAGTGATTTGTATAATGTTCCGTTTGACAGTGACATTTATGCATTACCGGTTGATGTTGTACGGCCGAGAACTCCTCCCAGAAGAAATAAACAAATGAGGTATTTATAAATATAAATTAGTAATAAAAATTTATAATACTTAATAATTTTATTTATTGTCATTTTCGTTTTACAAATGCTAAGATAGTTCTTATTTTTAATGCATTTAATCATTTCATATTTTATTAAAAGTAATATACATTTAAATTGCTCTCATAATCTATTCTTGCTTAAATTGGTTCAATAGGTATCGTAAACGGAGACGCAATGTATCAGCAGGTTCACAAACTGAACTAGCACGCCACATAGCACAGGCACGTCAATTGGTTGGGAAGCCAAGAGCAATTTCTCATGTGATAAAATCACAAGCTTTTCTGTCAGAAGTTTGCAACTCTACAAATGGTAAACGGCATAGTGTTCCCGGAGGTTCCATACCTCAGCCTGAATCAGAACCTATTCACATGACGCTTCAGGAAGTCAGACAATACTTACAAACACTGTATTCAAGTTCAAGCGATTCTTCAGATAAAAAATCTGAACCGCCTCGTCACGAATCAATAAGAATAATAAATACAAACTCTACTAAAGATAACAGTAATTCAGATAACTCAACAAGGAAGCATAAGAAAAACACTTTTGTGATTAGTCTGAAGAACAAGAAGGTCAAAGATTCTTCTGAAGCCAGCAATAAGAGGCTGAGTTTGGATTCTGGGGAAAAGAAGAAATCACCAGTTCGTTCTTTTACTTATAACTTGAAACAGACGTTATGTAACTTGTTCAAGTTTAAAAGAATGACATCACCAGAACATGTCAGTACAAAGCGGGAGGTTGTGGTGAAGATGAAAGATGTGCTGGTTGAAGGGGAGTACAGTGATCATTTGATTATGGTCAATGGACAGAAGGTTTCTGTGCAAAAGAGGGCATTGCCTCCTTTACCCAAAGCGGAGCAACAAGAACAGGAAGAAGAGGGTGGAGAGTTGAGCATGGATTTCGCATCGAGTATAGAGAAAGTGAAAGATGTAAGTATTTGTAATAATTTCATTAGTTTATTCTTAATTGTTGACTTTATTCAAAGTTTGTGTATGAAAGAAATAATTGTTTAATTTTTGTTTTGTTAGATGATGAAAATAAATGTTATTAAACCTTTGTATTTTATAAAGATGAGTTTGTAAGTCCAATTACAATACATATATTCAATATTAAAATCACTCTACAAGGTCTTTTTAGAGCGATCGACAGCTTGTCATCTATGGATTTTGTAATTTAAACCAAAATCCTTAAAAAATAAAACACAATTAAGTACCTTGTAGACAAAGTTTTAGTTAGTAACTACAATAAAATAGATTAATAAAAAAAAATTCAGTGTTATTTGTTTTATCTTTTAGTATGGTTGGTACTGGGGCCCGATTTCTGGAGAAGCTGCTGAGAAAGTCCTCTCTAATGAACCGGATGGATCTTTTATTGTTAGAGATAGCAGTGATGATCATTATATTTTTTCATTAACGTTTAAGTTAAATGGCTGTGTCAGGCATGTAAGGATAGAACATGATCAAGGTTTGTATTAATCGCAGATACCTAAGTAATAACAACCAGTTTTTATTTCCATAGTTCTTAGTTTCTTAGCATTATTAAAAATATCAACACTTATAAAATTAAATATTTTGTGAATTTTAGCTGAAATTAATTAAATAATATCAGTGTACACAAAACACAAATATTAAAATCTCCAGATAACTTTTTGTTATTATGTCTTGAATGAATTTTATTCGTACACCTTTTTGATTATTGACGGTATAAATATTCTTATAGGTAACTTCAGTTTTGGCAGCTGTACAAAGTTCAAATCGCACACAATTGTAGAATTTATTCAAAACGCAGTCGAACATTCAAGAAGTGGTCGATATTTATTTTTTCTCCATAGACGGCCAGTGCTTGGTCCTATGAGAGTTCAACTTCTGCACCCAGTGTCACGTTTTAAACAGATTCAGAGTTTACAGCATATGTGCAGGTTTGTAAATGTTTATATAAATATTTTTTAATTATATTAAAAAAAATAAACATTGATATTTTTTATAGGTTTGTGATATTGAAGGTAGTACGTCGTGATCTTATTTCGGAGCTACCGCTTCCAAGGAGAATGATCGACTATCTCAGTACAAAGCAATACTACTCAGAACAGCTGCTGGAGTCCGAGGAATCTGAAGACGCTGCTGCAAACACAACAGATAGGTGAGTGAGCTTGTTCGTTCCTCTGAGTGTTCTAATTTTTTACTGAGGTGATTATCAAAATAGCTTTTCATGCAAATTTGGGTCTTTGGGTTTAACTTTTTGTTTATAATATTAAAATTCAAATGCAGGGATTTTTTTTTATTATCAATCCAAACCTGGTTTTCTTATATTTATTGCTGACAAGTATTTTATAAAAAATACTTTTTTTAATAGAATAATGATTAAAATGTTTCAATTTTAAATTAATGTAACTGGGACCCAAAGAAGAAATTATTAAATTTTTAGATTATTTTTGTAAAATTTTTAAAATTTTTCGTAACTAAGTCGATATATAGTCTATTTATTTATGGATAAATTAAAGAACATTGTCAATAATTAATTAAATAAAAATATTTTATTTTGTGATAAAAATAATTGCAATAATTATCTATTTGAACGAGATTTACGAACAAATCCAAAAATTTTTTGGTAAAATAATGCATTGGTTATATTTTTGTGGTATCAGAAAGGGTATATCGTCTCCTTCAAGGCAAAGTATCGCAAGCGCCATTACATTGCGTAACGTTTACAAAACTTTTCAATATTATAACGGTTTTTAATATCCATGAATTATTTATTATTGTGACTGTTCTTTTATATTTTTACAATATAAAGATAGTTATTTATGGATTATATTTTTCTGAACCACAAATGTTATAATATGGCATTATTTAATTTTCAACATGATATTAAAATATGGAAACTAATAAAATTCCTATTATTTTGCAAAACAGTTGCTAAGTGTAATATAAATATAAACATTATAATATTTTAAGAAAAACTGGACTCACCCCTTATAATTAATTAGGATTTCAATTTGAATATTATACACTTACACATTAATTAAGTACATAAATGATTTAATTTGATTTCAACAAATAATCCGTTCAGAACACAAAGTGTTTAACTCCACATAATACACTGAGAATTTCTTTTTATATATCAACATTTAGAAATGTGAGATACTAATTATAAAAATTATTAAAATTAATTAAAAGTGTAGTCAGATACTTTAGTTTTTGATTTGTTGAAATATCTCATCGAACTTACAGACAACTTTAATAATTATTATGTGCAATTTGTAATATTCTTACGTCCTTAACAGACCAAAGTTGTATGTGATTTATAATATTGTAGTAATATTAATATTAAAATTTTATGTAAATATAATATGTTATAATTCTTTATTCATTTGGTATTTATAATTGTTATAAATTATTATCAAACAATAGAATACAGAAGTAAATATAATTTATTTGTAAATATTGTTTATTATTTTACTATAGGTATATTACTTTTTGAAGTAATGTTTTATTTTTAAGGTACGATTATTTTATTTGTAGAAAAGTACTTTTTCATTGAAGTTGTTAATTATAAATGATTTGGATTTATTAAAAATGAAAAAATAATCTAGTCTTAAATTAATTCCATGAATGTATCTTTTATAACGAGTTGAACGAAATATAAATATAATAAGATGAAGCCATATCATAATAACAATAACATCAAAATATATTTTAGTTGAATTTATCACAGTTTTTAAATTTTATTTGCAAATGAAAAAACTTTATTATTCTGTTTAATATACTGTTCAAAAACTTGCCAATTTCTATTAATACGTAATCTGTATATATGTAAGTGATTTTCATTAGAAACTCTGTAAAAATTATTTGTCTTATCAGATTATTCTACAGTCTATTCTTATTGTTTTTTTATTTGATAATGATTTTCTTATAAATGACTGCAGATTAAGGTGACCAGATTTAAAATGGAATGCCGAAAAATCCCCTCTAGTAGTACGGATAAATTTTTTAATGTAAAAGTGGTTGGTTTTGAATCGAGATATAAATAAAAAAATTTAATGATGTACATAAAATTAGCAAAGTTTTGTTTAGTAACTATTACAGGAGAATTGAAAATAATTTATAGTTTGTGATATATTCATTCTGATATAACAGATTGAAATAATTTTTTTTAATTATTACATGCTATTAAAAAAAGAAATGTGTAAAGTAAAGGCCTATATTTGAATATAATGATGATTAAAATAAATTTTATATAGAGTATAAATTAATAAGAGGTGTTATCTGTAAACAATCGGGGTATTTGATAATGGGGTAAAGTGTCTAAAAGTTAGACGTCTGATCACCTTACTGTAGATAATAGTGGTAACATTCAACAAAATATATATATTGATATATTTGGTGTTGTAGCTTAGATGTTTGGCTCAGGAATAAATATATATACAAATTAGCTCAGTGTATGTAACTCTGCTTCTAACAATATGAATTTAATTTTGATGTACTATTGAAGATTTTCATGTTTGAATAATAATGCTATACAGAATACTTTGAGAAAAATCTATTTGTTAAAATGTGATAAAGTTTTTATTTTATTTTATTCTATTTTTTAATAAAATTATGTTATAATTTACGATCTTTTTATTTATTTATATTTTCATTTTTAGAATGTTTCAGAGAGAGTATAAAATATTTTTAGGTATATAAACTACTAAAAAATTGATGTGTATCTAAAATTTGGTCTATCGGTAAGTTAAAAGTTTACTACTGTGTATTATAAGTTAAAATTTTGTCTCCGTAAAGGAAGGTAAATATTTGAATTATTTTGTACATAAATTAATAAATATTATCAATGATTGAATGATTATTTTTTATTTAATGTACCTCCGTTTTCTATATTCTCTCTATTAAAACTTATGTATTTTTTGTGAGTGTGTAAAAAAATTTATATTTACTTGAAATACATATTGTAATAATTTATAAAATTAAATAAGTCAATTGTACTATTAAAATATATTTATGATTGTATATATATAAATTCTAAGATACCTATAATGTGTGTTTTGTATAAAATAAAAATATTTATTATATTTAGCAAAATCTTCAATATGTATATGTTATTATTTAAAATTTTGATGTACACTTGTTAAACAAAATTGAATATATTGGCAAAATACAATATACTTTTGTAAAATAAAAATTAAATCTTTGGAGACTGCATTATTTAAAATGAGTGAAGGGGTTTGATTTTAAAATAAACTATCGAAAAAGATATTAATATTACTATTTTCTTTATAAAATAAACTAAAAAATATCTAAAATAAAAAATAATTGAATTCAAACTCCTTCATTGAAATAATTTGTGATAAATGATTTAATATTAATATAAATTTTAATCAATAATTAAGAGCTTATAATATATAAAATTATGTAAATGTTTTTTGTGCTGATATACCGTATCCATCCTTCTTGGTGTTGTTATAAAGCAATACATAGATGTTCAAATATATCTTGATTTTTAAACGTATCAGTAGAAGTTCCTTAAACTAATTAATTCTAAAGCGGTGGTGCCCAACCTTTAACTTGGCTCGAGCTAATTTAGAATTTAAAAATTTTAGGCGAGCCACATACGAATTTTGATTTTACAATATGTAGTTCAATTTTGAACGTATATAATGCATAAACTATAAAAATTTGTAATGAAAAACGGAAATATCATGGTTTGTGGCGTACCAAATTTACTGAAAAACATTTTTTTTTACAAATAATCATCTAATTTAATACTCATACTTAATGTTATTTTTTTTCTATTTTCTATATATAAAAGAAATGTCTGAGACCATTAACTGGGGTAACGTAAAAAAATATTCATGCCCAAGTTGATAAAATAAGCCACATCAAAAGTAGTTCGTGAGCTACGGGTTGGGCACCACTGTTCTAAAGTATACTGTTATGTATTATACAGTAGGACTTTAACTCATTGCTATCCTATCTTACACTAATTTATCTAAAATGAGAAATTTCATATTAAGAGACGTAAGAGACCGATGATATTTGCAGGAATGGTTGTTCATCAATAAAATCAAGGACGATTAATTATCGGTTTCAGTTTATAATTATTGCTTTGTTGTCAATATCGGAAAGTAGGAGAAGCTATGTGATCATTTTTTAAATTAAGAAAAAAATGTTCTCCATGACTCATGACAGGGTTAATACTTTTTTTGTTTATAAATATAGTTTTTTTTAAATTAAATAATAGATCAAATTGAATACAATTTTTTACTCATACGTTTAAAATTAAGATATTTTGTAAGTTTAAATCATAACAGCAGATTTCATCTGTTGTTTGTAAATGTGTGTGGCAAGTATCTATCTTCATATATTGTCCATGATGTATAGTTATTGAAATTTTCTATAATTTCAAAAACTATTACAAATTGTTTATATGGTATTTGTAATACAAAAAGTTAATTTAAATGTTGTAATTTATAACATTATTATTAATTTAGTGTTATCTTTTATTGTATTTGTTATAATTTCACATTTGCCCACATCTTAATTTTCAAATCTGTTTATCTCAAAATCTATATTTATGTTTTATGACTACAACATTGACCCAATAATATATTCTACTACCATTAATCAAAACTCTTCTTCTGTAGGCTTTCGTGGCCGTTGTCCATAGTAGCTAACTTTTCGGGCTGTTGTCCACGTTGTCTAGTTTTTAACCTTGACGTTTCGACTCTCATGTCGGAGTCTTCTTCAGAAGTGATTCTGAAACTCAGAATCACTTCTGAAGAAGACTCCGACATGAGAGTCGAAACGTCAAGGTTAAAAACTAGACAACGTGGACAATAGCCTGAAAAGTTAGCTATTAATCTGTTAATCTTATAATCTTTTAACATGTTAAAATGTAAAAACTATTTGTGTGTATTTTGTTATATTTTAATACTGTTTTATGTTCACATATTTTTTAATACAATATTGTTGAAATAATGTAAATATTAATACTTTTCATACTTTTCTATATATCATCATTTATACAAATTGGAAAAATTCATTTAAATTGTGAATAACAAGGTTTGAGTTCGGACAATAGGTACTGCATGGTTTAAATAAATAGTTTAAAACATGTTGATATTTAGTATTTAGTGACATAGTGATTTAAATGAATTTAGTCAAGCCGTATATGTAATTTAATGACAATGCCAAGAATATTGTTTAGAATGATACAAGCGTATGTGATGGAATTGTGTATTAATAAGAATGAGTCGGTGTGTTCCTGATGAAGTTTTACTATAATACTGCAAACAAAAGCACAAATCTAGAGTTTTAATAACTTATGTAAACAGATGAATATACTTGTAGAACTTAACAGTGTCTTTTAATTTGTTTAACCCATTTTTTATGTAACTTGCGACAGTCTTGATAGATTTGATTTACCACGTTAGATTAAATATAAAGAAAATATTTTTTTGAGCAATATCGGCTACTTATGTCAATGTTTAAAGCCAAAATGACCAATTTTGTATTGGTTTCTGATTTTTATTAGTTAAATTGAAATAAAATCGTAACCAGTTAAATAAAAACATTTATTCTTTACATAAAAACAAATCATTTTAAAATCTAATTTTGTAAATAAATATTTTAACATTTTTTATATTTATATACCTTCAAAACAATTATGTCTGTATTCCGAGTGTTCTTTTAACAATGCGTTCAGCAATTCTGTTAAATTCTTCTCGGTTTTCTCTCCACATTTTTGCAGCATCTACATTTGCTCCACTTTCATCGTTTGGTTCTAAACAACAATTTAAATAAATATATAACGTAATGTTCGCATAGTAAAAGGCGATATTTATTAAAAAGACAATTTAATACCTGCTAACATGCTAACGACAGAAAGTAATATCTTTTCCACACTTTGTACAGGTGACCATCTTTCAGCACTTGATTCATATCCCATTGGGTCATCTCCAGGAGCGTGTAAAATTGATATACATACTCTACCATCTGCATAAACTAAAAGAAATCACATTTAATAAATATATAATATAACCTACAAATTGAATAATATTTACTGTTTGGATGAAACATTTCACAAGTGAACTGCATTTTTGGAGGACTTAATGGATAATCTGGTGGAAAAATAAGTTTGGCTGGAAATACACCTCCTTCGAAACATGTACCTTCCGGTCCGCTGAAAAACAAATTATATGTGATTATAAATAAATTATCATATTAAGTAGAATTAATTATATTGTAATTACGTTATTAACGCTTCCCATTCGAAGAAATTCTCTTCATTTATTGGGCCAGCAATAATTCCTTCTGGAGGATTTAATGTAAGTTCTGAAAAATCGTCTAAATTAGGTTATGCCTTCAATTCTTAATATCAATAATAATTATATACGTTTATATTCCGCCATAAGGCGGCGTAATGCGGATCCAGCCATAATAAACTTTAATTAGAAAATTGCATTTCAGACAGATAATTGATATTTATATGGTACACAAATTAAAGAAAAACTACAAAATTATTTGCTACAAAATATACTCGTTGTTTTTACTACTGTCACGACTGTCACTCACTGAATTGACAAAGATTTCCACTTTCCAATCGTTTTAATAAGGACAACTTATAGTTTTACTTGATTATTTATATGATTTGTTCTTTTTTGGCAACAGATATGTTTGTTATATTTGCATATAGCGGAACAAGTAGAACACAAATATCAAAAGGTTTTTATATATGATAGCTAGTTTATTTATACGCCACTAGATGGTAGATATTTAAATATGTATGCATGTGTACATCGTGTACATGTATACAAAATTTAAATATGTGCTGTATTATTTTATATTAATCATTTTAACTTTATTTATTTTTACATTATTAATTAGCAAATAAAAAGTAGGTCGTCACACATAAATAGTAATTTATTGAAGTGAGAAAAATTTCTTAGCTGTGATTAATTAATGTAGTAATATGGAATTTTGCAAAAACGGATGTGGTTAAAAATAAAGTGATTACACACAATCGCGAAATTAATTAATTAAAAATAGCATTTGAACATTTCTGTACACATCGACAATTTTAAGGCAATAATTATTTTAATCTTTCCACTAAAATGAACTCAAATGTATTATTTTAAAGTATACCTACCTAATTATAGAAAATAAATTATATATCATATGCCCTTGTTATCCTAGTGATAAATTACTACCTGCAGGACCTTAAACTCATTGATGGGATCAGGTAAAATACCTATCCACTTGAAATCCATTCATTGTGGGTGGTCACAAGTCAATGCATTCTTAGGATAACATGAGCGAGTAGTGACCAATTGACCATTCTTAGAAACAATAAAATACTTCAAACAACCCGCCATAATTACGTTCCTCGGTTTCAGAAAGTACTTATTTATTTTCCATTTCACTTGAACCAATCTCTCGAGTATTTACGACCTTGTTTAGCAGTTTGGATACACACGACGCATTTAAGAACTTGCCTACAAAACAAGTTTTCTCGAGTCAAGTGGAGATTCCACAATGTTTCTCCTTTTCAGAGATTTTATTTGATTTTGTTAAAGTATTTTTGTGATTGTGTTACAAGGTGATTTTATAGAGTTTTATTTATATACAGTAAGTTTAAAAAGTTTTATTCTTACAGTGGAATTTGTTTATTGTGATTTTACGCGAAGTTTTGTAGACATAATATGAAAATTGCTTCTGGCTAATTAAATAATTTCCTTGCTTAAAGGTGGTTTGCGCGTCATACTGTCTGATAGGACGAATTCCATTTATGATAAATACCATTTATTATTCACAGTATTAAATGTTTTAGACGTAATAAAGATTCTGTATTGTTTGGACATTTTGATAGATAGTTTTTAAAATATAGTTCATTGTTGCGTACAAAATTGTTTATTTTTCCCGGAAATTGTAAAAAAAATAATTTTTAATCCTCATTTATCATATAAATAAATAAAAAACAATTACCTCTAGCTTGGTTGTCAGAAATTAAGTTTTAAATTTTTTATTTTAAGAAAGTTGTAATGGAAAGTTCCATAAATTCAATATTTTGCTTGCGAGTGTCAATAAATTAACCAATATTCGTTTCATTTATTAGGTAAATTTATAATTTACCTCTTGATAACAGTATTAAATGATTTTCATTTTATTTTTCAGTACGATGAACTGGATACTGCTGATTGGTAGTATTTTGGCAGCAGGATTTTTAATCGTCTTGCAGCCAGCGTACAGTTGTAATGAAGCGGTGTGTGCTAGTATTGTCAGTAAGTGTATGTTAACGCAGTCATGTAAGTGCGACTTGAAAAACTGTACGTGTTGTAAGGAATGTTCAAACTGTCTCAGCTTTTTATACACAGAATGTTGCTCGTGTGTAGGTAAGTAATATTTTATATTTTTCTTAACTTAAAAAGAATATCAACCTTTTAACATTACATATTATTATTGTAGTTTTAAATATTTAATTTCATCTACCTCATATTTTTATAATCCTGTAGTGAAAAGTAAAAAGTGGAACATTTATATAAATAATAAATAAATTATTTGTGAAAACAACATGAAAATTTCAAATGATATACGATCTAGATTTTAAATTAGGTTCTGTAAGAATTCTTGCTTTCACTGTTTTGAGGTGTTAAAATCCTATAACAACTTTTATGAAAATATTTTACTTGTGTATTTTGGTTTGACTGTAAAATTACTATGCCTGAAATCTAAGATGTAATGTATAATTATTATTTTTTTTAGAAATGTGCCCTAAACCTAATGATACAGACAGCTCCTTAAGTAAAACGAGTAACGTAGAAGATCTAAAAGAAAGTATTGAAGGGCTGTTTAAAGCATTGACAACAGAACCAGATATTGATGAACGATGGATTATTTACACATATCCAATCAATTTTGATATATCTCACTTCAGTCCGACTGTTAGAGAAAGTATTATACGTAAGTTAAAAAAATTAATATCATTTATTAGCTATATATTACTTATTTAGTTTTATGTTTTGTTCAGAAGTGAAAAATTAATTCCTTTCTATTTGATTTTTGTTTTCATGTTAATTATAAGCTTGCAGTAACTTTATAGGTGATTGCTAAATAATATTCTAACTTACTTTTAAGGGGACTGTATCAATATTGATGAATAAATATGTATTTTTTAAAATAAATAAATTAACATTTCATGAACTTTTTAATTTATAAAATTCAATGGGTGAAAACACTAAATTATATTTATTTTACAATTTACTAGGCTAGTATCTGACTGTTTAATCCTTCAACTGCATCAGGAACTGTTTGATTACATAAAAAATGTCATTATTTTATTTTAGAAAATGTGGAGTCGTCAGAAGTAACAGTAAACTGCACGGTGGCATTCATGACACAATGCATGAGCTGGAACAAATGTAAGAAGTCGTGTCAGAGTATGGGAGCGTCAAGTTACAGATGGTTCCACGACGGCTGTTGTGAATGTGTCGGAAACACATGTATCAACTATGGGATTAACGAAAGCAGGTATGTCATTTAAATTCAAGTCTGTCTGATTTAATGGTTATTATAAATATGTATTTATTTTATAGGTGTCCTAATTGTAATGAATCAGAAGACACTGACGATATAGATGATGAAAATTATGGTGATTTCGATGAATCCAAATCGCAAGAACTATAATTTTATAAGTCATAAATTTAATTGTATAGACACACGTAATTTTTAGTTTTATCATTACGACGTACAAGTTTTAATTATAATTTGATTGTAGGATTGATCTTTTGTAACATATATGTTCATGCTGTATTTTAAATGAATAATTGTGCCAACTATAATCTACGTTATGTAAATTTGTTTTTATATCATTTTGAAGAAAAATTACCACTTATACGTAAGTTTGGTTTTTATAAACAAGTTCTGTTGTTTTAAAGTTGTTATTTTAATTTCCAGTTACTGCATAAAAAGTTAATTTTAATGTTGATATTATAATGAAGTGCATTGTTACACAAATTCATGAAGTTAATTTTTGTCATAATTTGAGTATTTACATTTCCAGCGTTCCTTATCAAATCTGCCGTTCAAGGCATGTGACCTTTTTGCCCTTATTGTATAGGGGGCTTTGTAAAGAAACTGTTTGGAAAACAACACTATATTTGTTCTTCAATTTGATAAAAATTATTCAACTCTGTTTTGTTTATTAGTCGTAAACCTAAACGTGAGTTAAATAGAATTGTAAATATATATAAATATGATTTTACTCAATATATTTGTTTCAAGCAAATATATTTGATGTTGTGTTTTTAAAATTTATTTAAAGAATCAAATAAAATTCAGCATAACTGATTTTATATTTAATTTATTTTAATAATTTTATTCTATAATGTATATGTGTATACTTTATTATCATTTAAGAATTTTCTTTCTACTTAGAATATGTTAAACTGTAAAATATTTTATAGATTTTCTGGTTTAGGTATTGTTTTGTATAATGTAAATTTTATGTGATATTTATTTTTTGTATTTTTAAAGTTAATGCAATAGGTTAAATAAATTCCGTCCATTATGTTATTGTTTTTGAAAACTCCTACTTTAACCCATTAACGCCGGAGTTTTAAGTGTTTATAAACATTCCTTTTAGATAAAAACATCTTTATCTAAGAAGCAATCGATCAAAGACAATTTTTGGGGACACGTGTTAAGTGTGTTCATATGAACACGCACGGCATTAATGGGTTAATAATAATTATTAAACCTTTTCTCGTATGCCGTTGGTTAAAATTAAATTAAATTAACATTTTTTTGCAGCATTTAATGAATATTTAATATAAAATTTACAAGCATTACATACATTTATCATATCATCTTGGCAAGAATATAGATTCATAATAAAAGTATAAAATCGTTATAGAATTGACTAGACGTATTTACATTTAAAATAAGGTTTCTACTTTTTTACTTCATATTTAATATACAATCATACTCCAAAGTTACATCATCTTCAGTTGAAACATTTATTTATGTTGGAAGCTGATTGGGCAGTAGCATCATGGTAATTAGAAAATGTATGTAAATGCAAAGCGACGCAAGTCAAAGAATCGTAACTCGGAGTATGATCGTGTTACGATTTATAACCGTTTTCTAATTATTTATGCAAATAATTGATTTTTTATATATTTCGAGCCAGCCGAAATTACATTTATTAATCCTGTTACATCAATCAGAAATCATTTGTTTACAAAAATCACATAAAAATGAAAATTCTTGATCAATTATAAAATTGTTTCAATATTAAATAATTAGAAAAAGTTTGAATCGTAATATATTTGCTACCCAATAATCAACAGATTTTTCTAATGTAAATGTGGCAGTGTATAAATAATTTAAAATATCATTTTAGAATTTTCAAAGCAATGTTTACTTAAGGTTATAAGTAATGGAAGATAAATTTTATAAAGGCAGCATTCAACTTACAATAAATATTATAAAACAAAACATATAAATATACATTGATTCATTATGATTTGATATCTTTACAAATAATATAAATAATTCTTGCATTCTGAGTATTAGTAAAGTCTTATGATTTAGAATCAAGGAAATGTTTAAACCCAGAAATTATAAGAATTATTGCGGAAGCCTAAAAATCCCAGACAGCAATGATTTTTAGAATGACGTGAAAAAAGGAAATATGCCTGGTATTTTTTAAGAATTTGGTTTAGATCAAAACAACCACTGTTTGCAGGGCATATTAAATTTAAAAGACATTTGTATGGTATTTATTTATGAAAAACTTAGCGCTTGCACAGTAGAAGAAATCAGTGATCTAAAAGCAGTGGTGATTGATGTACACTTCTAAAATACAGGACCGAATTCATAATGGTTTGATACCTCGTAAATGGCATTTATTTTGATTTTGGTTTAGACCAAATTCTTATAGGGCATTAATGATTCTAAAAAATTTGTTGTCTGGGTTTATGATGGTTAGTGAAGATATCATGTCAAAAATTTAAACCATAAAACATGGTAAAACATTTTATTATTAAACATTAAATATATATACGTTAAAAATTAAAAACATATATTTTTTATATTGTCTTTTTCAGAGATGTGTTCATTTTCGTATTAACGATTTTTACAAAAAGTAATATTGTTTTTGCCTGATACAAAAATGTATCCGACACAATAGTAAAATTATAAAGCCTTGGCAAGTAACAAATTGTTAAAACATTACCACATCAAGTTTGATGAATAAAAACGAGGCTGGCACTTTAGTCAGCATCATGTTTTGACGCTGTCAAGGCTTAACAGCGAATATAATATTGAAACATATAAAACAACACTGTGTTACGTTTAAAAAAAAAATTTTTCATTAGTAGTTTATTATACCGTAATTGATATGTTCTTATAGTTATTAGGTACAACAAAATTCCTATATTTTAATAAGTGTTCTAATAGTTTTGTTCAATCTACTTGTACATTAAATTAATAATTATTGCAAATAATTAATTTTGTACACTTAAATTAAATTATAGTTAATCCTTTAAATGCCAGTCATATTGACTTTATTATTGTTAACAGTCCATAAATACGGAAGAAAAAAAATTAAAGCGTTAGAAAATGTCAATGGCATTTAAAATATTAAGAAACATGAGTATGGATTCTAATATTTTTTTTTTAAACACGAAGATGCTTTTTTACGATGACGCATTCAATTGGAACCTGATAGATTTTTAATTCTAGCGTCAAGTGCTCAAAACTCAACTGGATTGAGCTTTGGTGTCACTTGTATAATGAATCTTTGATTCACACTATAAACGATGGGCTAATTAAAGATCAAGCAATACGTTATAGTGTTGACGTTGTTTCCGTCTTCACTGATGTAAAATTTTGGTTACATGACCAATTTTGACACTCAAATTGAATGTCAAGCATCATCATAAAAGGCAGCTATCATGATATAAATGATTTAATATTTGAACTTTTGTTAAGGCTAAAAATATTCAAAGTATAAACATACAAATATGTTTTTAATGGGGTCGTAAATTTACTATTTCAAACGTCCGTTATTTTTATAAAAAACAAACATTATCACATTTCACAATAATACAGCTAAAATAATCACAAAGTAATCCATTTATAAACAATAAAACATATAAATATATCTTGTAGCAGTTATAATACTGATCATATTTTGATAAAAAAGCTAGTTATTGTTAGTTTGCTACATTATTATAATTTTTTTTAAGTTTTCATCTATAGAATTAGATGATACTACAATAACAGTCTACATTTTTCAACACATACTTTATGAAGGTTTGGGAAATAATGATAGAGTGCTAGAGTTAGTCGATGTTTCGTCCGTATCGCTGTCGTCTTGTGGTTCTTTAGATTCCGGAACCCTGATAAACGGTAAATAATCATTACCGCTCCAAATGGAATATAGATGTGTGTGGGAACGCATAGATTCCTAGAAACAGGAACGTGCATAAATAACGGCTTATTTTATTGTGTTCTCTTTCTTATCATTAATTCTTGCACACCGTATTTGGTTATGTTAATACAGTTTCATCTCAAAAATCTTAATTGGTATCAGTATCTAAGCAAGTGTAATTTTATATTAACTCTTTCGTCAAGGGTTAATGTTAAAGTAAGAGTTACCTGTAAAGGGTTAAGGTCAACATGTACGTTCTGATTCTGACATGTGTTTGTTGTGACCGGCTGATATACTTTTGTTATGCACATTATACGTATTACAAAGAGAGACAGTTCAGATATTGCATTCCGTGCGTTGTCCTTAAAAGGTTAACAAAAAAAATTATACATACCCCAGCACCGTTTTCAGAACCTTTATCAGAACTGTTGGTAGACCTGCTGTGTATTGAGAGGCAAGATGAAGAATCTGTAGAGGAGCTGCTTTTTCTTGAAGTATGCGGGTAATTTTGAGTACCTACATCGTAATGTTCTGTTTGGGATTGATCTTGAATGTTACCTAAGCCTCTGTAGAAAAATAACAATAAAATAAGATACATAATACTTAAAACATATAATTAATTTAAAAGAAACGAATGATGACAGATAGAAGAAATTCTTTACCTATGTCCGTGTACGTGATACATTTTCCTCAAAACTCGTTCTTCTGTTGGGTGTGGCTGATGAGGCTGTGGAGCTACTCTAGATGGTCGAGATGAAAGCAGTTGAATTGCATCTGCAAGACCTTCTGAGCCTGATATAGCTGGGATAAATGTAGCTGTTTCTATATAAACAAACAGATCATTTAATAATAAAGGTCATGTAGAATCAAGCAATTCTAGAATCTTTATAATCTACTGACCAGGTGTAGTTGACCGACTTCTATCCTGTGAACTAGTCGAAGTTGGTACAGACAATTTCGTCATCCTAGCTGACCAAACGTTTTGATCTGTTTTTCCGCTGTCCCATGGCATTGACCATCGCCTCATGGTTCCATCACTTGACTCTCCTGTTACCTCAGCTGCTGCTGCTTCTGACCACCGTCTCTGGCCACTCAGTGGGAATAACGGAAAGTTCAAGGGACTTCTAGAACCTCTGCGACCAGGGAATGGAGCCTTCATTGTGTGTAGTTGTCCTGGGTTGGGAAATGGACCACGGATCGTTTCGATGTGACCTGCACTTCTGATCGTGTCCAAAAAACTGAAAAGATTGTAAAAAGTCTTTAAAAAAAAACTAATTCATAAAAATACAAATTTCAAGCTTACCCATGCACAGGACTTGGTCCCCTAACAGGCTCGTAGGGTGACGGCACTCTTACATCTGTCCCAGGACTATGCACTCTCGGAACGTCATGCCCAATATGCGAAGGTCCCCCATGCGGACTAGACGTTTGCGATCTTGCCTCTTGTGTGTAAAGTCTGGCGAAGCACTGCTGCAGTGTTGCCATGCTGCAGTCTGGGTCGTGAACACCCCCGGACGCAGTCTGGCAACACGGGCAGGTCGCCATCGATCCGAGACACTCGCATGCCGCAATAGAGAACTGGTACTGCAAGTTGATGAATGTAAGAAGGTTCTCTGACACTATCTGCTGGTTGTTCTCGATCTGTTGTTGGAACTCGCTCTCTGATCGTATCTCACGGAAACTTATATCCTGCATTGCAGCTGAGATGTGTGTTTTTACCTGGAATTTTTATTTGGAGTTTATTTTTTGTAATGCAAGTATTCTAATAAAACGGAAAAAATTCCAACATATTCAGTGGTGTTAATTGTTTTGGTTTTATGTAAACTGTACAAATAAAAACAAATAAATGATAATCTTGATGTTTTTATGAACAGGTTTACAAGTGCAAAAATTAGAAAATATACAAAATGGTAATTTGGTTTCTGAAACATCCAATTATGAATTTGTGTAAATTGTACACTTTGTCTTTAAGGTTATGTTAATATGTTTGAATATGTACAACAATTAAAATAAAGATAATATACCGTATGAGTAGCTATAAGTGTAGCTTTCGTCAGTTCATCCCAGCTCGCTATGCATTGTCCTGCTGTCCCATTTCCATGTCCGAAGGTCTGGGAAAGTGTTCCTAAGTTTTGCGAAAGCTTCAACCCCGCCGTACATAAACCATTTAACATTTGCAGATAATAAATCCAAGTGCTCATACATTCTGCAACTGAAGTCTTAAATAATGTTGAAGTAAATACAGATGTAACATCTTCAGATTGCGGTTGGTTAAATTCAAAGCCTTCATGTGGACTAAAACGTACAAACAAAATTTTAATTGTTTATTACATTGAGAAATAACCATACTAATTTAATGTTTTAATACCTGTCCATTGTTTGTAAGATGAAGTTTAGACTTTTGCACTTTATATTACTGCTTCATTTTTTATTATGTCCCTTGATAATGTATTTTTAGAAGCAGCATTTTCAGTATACAATATAAATTTAAATGATAACGTATAATGATTTGACATTTTAATTTTTATTGACAATTAACAGCTGATTGTCAACTTTTATCCGTAGGATATAATTTTACGAATATGTATTTAGAAAACAAATCAATTTTCTAATAAATAAGTTAATAACTGTACATTATTGTGATTAATATAAGTAGTATTCATTTTTGTTTATAAAAATTATTTTCAATAGTCTACAAATATAGTAAGTAGTTCACGTTATTAAAAACTATCACGTTCTCTTTTAATCATAGTAAATTTATATAGACATCTTTGTTTAAATTTAGTGACATCTAGTTGTAAATGAACAAACTATTAGTATAAATATAATTGGTTTGAATATACGATAATTGTAGGAAGGTAGTGATCTGTAAAATTATTTTTAGTAGAGCAATAACTCAAAAGATGGCGTATACACATGAAAATTAAATCATACTCAACAATAAAATTATTTTTTTAAATAAATAATGTAGGCAACGTTATGCGATATAAAAGATTATACATTATACAGTATTATATTAACTTCATGAACCAATGACAAAATAATGTGTCGTTTATTGTTTGAAGGTATTAAAAAATGGGGGGTATTTTAAGTTATGTAATGCAGGTAGTAGCTCAATAATTTTATTAACACACATCTGATAGGAGCCAAGATACTTACGACTTTGTATAATGATTAAATAGTGATAAATACTAATAGACAGTTTATGTAGTCCAGCTTATATTAATTAAAACGGGTTTTAATCCTTCTTCCTTCAACCCTTAAATTTATACATATAGTAGGATAAAAAACTGAAGCTAATTTTCATAGAACTTTGTACTTATAGCTGACCTAATTCATATTTACTATATTACAGATTTTCTATAATACGTTGCTACTTTGCCCCTTTGTCTCTGTGTGTGCTTTTTAAATAATTAATGGAAGTCTATATAATGCCTAAGTAGTTGACGGTATAGTGTAGGTGTAGGTATATCTATAAAAACATTTCTTATGAAACACGTTTATTTTTATAATTAGTTTTTCATATTCTACTAGTGAACTCCCACGAACTACAGACCACATAGTTTATTAGATTTGCAATTCTTGACGAGGGCAATGGGAAATAGTGACCATGTCCGGCGGTATTGTTTGTATAAAGTTTCCTATTTGGAACTATGTTTACTCAGGACAGGATAGGGTCAGTCCAGCTGAAGATTATGTGCTCTGTTGTCTTGAGGTTATAGAATTACACTGTGTTGCTTCACCAACACAGATTATGTCAAAATGTTTGAGGTTTATACACAGTTTTCTCTTCAAATATATAAATTACCATTTTACCATTCTGACATGTGTATTTGGTAAATAATTGTTTACTGGGTTATGAATAAATATTTGGATATTTAATGTTCATACCGGATGATTTATCGATACGCATTTTTTTTATAAAATTACTTTTTATTTACTATTTTATAAAAAAAAAAACACCTGCCAAGTGTTTGCACAGTGCTTACACGAACTAAATTCATCAAATGGAGTTAATTATCGTAGAATTTCAATAAATACTGATACAGTAATCCCTCCATTTACGCGGTTGAAAAAGTTTGGAAAAATTTAAAAAACAACATGGAGCGATTTTTATTGTTCTATTTAAACGGTTTTTACGCACTGTATATCATATAATAGTTTATCAGTATTATATTTATACCATTACCATTGGTTAACATTTTTATTTTTGTACAATTTTATTAGAAAATATAATATTAATTCTAAATTTTTCTTAATACGTACCTGATTATTATTTCTGATACACCTACATTAAAAAATGACATTTAATGTCGAACACGTGTATCCAAACAACTGACGATAGTTAATTCTTTAAGAATTATTTTCAACAAAGGTTGAAATTACCTTTCTTATAAAACATTTCATTATCTATAAACTATTTTTCCCATGGTCCTCACTTCTTCTCCTGCCAGTAGCGTAACTAGGATTTTTTTTCGCTCCCTCTGGTTAAAGAAAGGTGCAATTGAATGGAATTTTTTGCTCTTCACATTTCTAAATTTTCGCCACTGTCTTCTACTAAAGATTTTTTTGACAACAACCAAAAATAAAGCACTGTGCTCCTCTTAGCTCGGGGCCGTCAGGAACTGACAGATCCCCCTGCCCCCTTGTGTAGCTATAAAGGGTTAAATTAGTGAGAAAACCTTTTGGGAGTCATGAAATAATAAAAAATGCGGAACACCGAAATTAATAAAAACGTTATTAAAAAATATATATAGTTTTTCTGTCTGTCTATTTGTTCTAACTTGACACGAAAACTATTTAACCGATTTTGATGAGACTTTCACTGTTGGAAAGTTTGAGATTTTCAAATTAGTTCAGGTTATACAATAATTTTTTTAAAGCAGGCCCATATTAAGGAAAATTTACAATTTATATTTTCCAATAAAAATGTATAAACAGAAAATGATAACTAATGGCAGTTTGTATATTGATCTAATTCTATATTCTTGTAGTTAGGGTTGCCATCCGTCTTCTTTTTAAGGGCATCTGGGGACGTCCGGGTGGATGATCAAGTGTAAGTAGAAGAAGCTGCAAAGAAATACTATACCTAGTTAACAATCAATTTCCATCACCAAACTGACATTTTTTCTGTTTTGAATTAAAAACAGTAATGCGGGTCATCCGATTATTACACGTAAGACGGTAAGTAGGTATTTAAATACACAATATGATAAGTGGGCGCAGACGTCGAGCCGCGCCCCCTCATCGCTCGCCATCGATTGGTCCGCTTAACACAATGTGTACCGCCATCTTGTCGTCTGCATTGTTAGCTTGGCACCTATGTGTTACCTATATTTGTAATGTTTATACCACCAGAGGTTCTCAATGTTGTCGAGTTTGTATCTGCGGTTAGTAGTGTGGAATCGGGGTACATACATACATATTAGTGATGAAACGAATGTATGATTTTAAACATTCGCGAATGCGAATGCGAATATTTGCTGTCGATATTCGCGGATGCGAATGCGAATATTGAGTTATGAAAAAAAGCTAAAAAAAAGAAAAAAAGGTCTTCTGAATAAAATAGATTAAAAAAAACATATTTTTATTTATTAATACATCATAGTATATTCGCAACTTTACCTGCGAATGCGAATGCGAATACGAATGTTTAAAAATGTGCGAATATTCGTGAATGCGAATGCGAATATTCGTCACATCACTAATACATACATATTGTAGGTATATTATGCTATTTACAAGGTTAATTTTTAACAAAAAGGGATGAATGTTTGATAAGGCTGCACGAAACGAGACCATGATTAGTTTCGTCAGAATTTGACTAGGCCCTACTATATTACCTCACTTTAAAAGTTGAATAGAGGTGTTAATAATTATTTGTATTAATTTTTTTTATTCAGGACCAGTATTAAAAGTTTTAGGATTTTTAAGTTTTAATTTTTTTGCAGGGGTAAAATATTTTTATAAGTCTTTAGAAACAGAAAGATTTACAAATTGACTCTTTATGTGGAAATTCGAGAAAAAACTGAAATTTTGCTCCGATTTTTATATGAACATGCATGTATCCTGAAATCTTCGCGAGGGAGTTAAAGCCCCTTAAAAATGATGCCCATTTATTAATAATCTGTCGAAATATTTGCAGTAGGTACAGTTATAAAATTGGATACATACAGTCCCTGGCCATATTATTAGACCAAAGCTGAAAACACATTTTCGCCATTTTAACTACAATACACCTTAATTTTTGACAGTTTTCGTTAAATTATGAAATAGCATATATAATATCATGAGTTTTATTATTATTGTTGTCACAAATCTCAAAAATTGTATAAAATTTTTATCAAAAAATGTTAAAGCATCAACAAAGAACTTACTTTACACGTTTTTGAAGCACTATCACTTGTTTAATTAATATGAACTATGTATTGTACACAATTGAAACGATACACTCTGTTTGACGGTTATTTGATTATTTGACGTTTTCGTGTAAACTCTGCTGCCATCTAAGTTTGAAAGTGGTAAGTCTTTCAAAAATTAGATTAAATGTTACCATAAGTATGAAACTACGAGTTCTGTTAAGGAATGGTAACAGTGTTACAATAAAACAACAAAAATAATATGAAACACTTATTTCTTAGCTTTGGTCTAATAATATGGCCAGGGACTGTAGTTTAATATTAATAAGTGTTATCAGTTTTTTTTTACAATCAACCAATCATTATTTAGATCAGGAATGTATGGGGCCATTGGGCCGTTCGTTTCCTATAGATTATTTGCCAGTTTGCCTCTACTATAAGGGTACAGTAAAAAGTTAAGTCTCTATATGGCATCTTAATGAAACTGCTAGAGCAGAACGGCACTTGTGACCGCAGCCTAATAGGTCTTAGTGTCGATCCAAACTATCGAGCTGGTCTCGGTCCGGTCTCGCTCCAATCAAATATAAATAAACGATAAACAATAAAACCATTCACATTATATCATTATAGATATCCATATCGCTCAGGTCTTGGCCTAATCAGGCCTAATCACGCTCCGATACAGTATTACTATACTGTATACTTGACTGGAACGAGACCGGACCGAGTTCGGCTTGATAGTCTGAATCGACCCTTATACTGTACGGAGTTAATGAATAAATCAGAATTGCATTTAAATAGTCAATCTCGTTCTAGTTATATTCAGAGTTCTGAAAAAATATATTTATTTATAATAAACAAATAAATAAACATCGACCAATTAGTGACTCACACATTCATAAACATATTTCACAGATACATATATATATAAATATAATATATGTATCTATACCTACTTACCGAGGAAAACATCTTTCTACAAATTTATTTGTTACAAAGTTTACATAACTAATATGCTATAAGAAAGATTAATAATCATTTAAGAACACGTACTAGGTGTAAACATATAGCAGTAAATATCAGAAAAAATATGAAAAGACAACATGAAAGAGAAACCTCAGCGCAACGGCTGGTTTGTAGCGGTTAATTGTGCGACATACCGCCGCGACGAGGCGCTCTTCGTGCCAATCATAACAAAAGCGCGTTTTTTGAGGTTATGAACCCTAATTTAAATTTGGTAGTCAAGGTGTAACACTTTTTAATTATAGATACACGGATATTTTGCATCTCTGAGCTTTGTTAGTGTTTAAAAATATATCTATGTTTATTCAGATAAGGAATTTTTTCCTTGAAAATATCTGGGTGCATGCACAGAAAAAAACTGTATTGGACCAAGAAAACCTTGTTTTGTATATAACGAAAATAATATTTTCTTAATATAATAAACATACTCTTAATCCAACTACGTTATTCCTTCGTTCAAGAATACTATAGTTAGTATAAGAGATTATTGCTTATCTTAAGAAAATATTGTTTTCGTTATATACAAAACAAGGTTTACTTGGTTTGAGAAATCCTTTCTACCAGTGTGAAAAAATAAAAAATCCGATAGTAGATATTACGGAAAATTATTGATTAAGATTATTAGGCAGAACGAATATTCGGACTCCCCATTTTTTCGGACTAAAAAAACATTAAAAATATCCATTGACAATAATCTATTTCACAAAGCCTGAAGACCTATTTTGCTCTTCTAGCAATTGTGAGTGTATAAAAAAGGTCTGCAAGCATACATAATTTTTTTTACTTATTTCCTCAGTGTGGACTCACCCCTTTATCTCGGGACCCTAGACAGTTAATTGCTACTGTATAATGATAAGCGAAATCAGATATTATCTGGCCACACTGGTAGAAAGAATTTCTCAAACCAAGTAAACCTTGTTTTGTATATAACGAAAACAATATTTTCTTAAGATAAGCAATAATCTCTTAAACCAACTATAGTACTATAGTATTCTTAATAACGTAGTTGGATTAAGAGTATGTTTCTTATATTAAGAAAATATTGTTTTCATTATATACAAAACAAGGTTTTCTTGGTCAAATACAGTTTTTTTCTGTGCACGGTAATTCTCTATTGAAAACAAAAAAACTGACGAAAGTAACGAGCCTTAACATTTCTGTCGTCAGTCCTGAGTAAAATTCATAAAAAAACAGTTTTATTAAGAAAATATATTCATAAAAAAAATAAGTCATTTTCAGTTTAGATGCTAATGCTATTATCTTGATTTCGTTGATTCAAAAACAATTGCATCGACCTACTAAATTAGCTTACTTGCTTTTTGAATAGATACTGTAATATAGTCTTTTTGATCGTATTGTAATTATTAATTAAATTATATAATTGTTCGAATAATATGAATTTTTAATAAGTAAAACTACGTAGATAACATATTAAATATTTCAAAGTTTATGTGATTTCATTATATTTATCCAACCGATATTTATGGTTTTATATTAAAATAACAATACTTCTATAATGAACATAGTTCAGTTTAAGAGTGCCTCAATAAACCTTACTTAACTAACTTAAAGTAACTGTTGTCCATTGAGTCACAACTTTTCTTTATTCATGATGTTTTATAGGTGAATTCAGTAGTGATGGAAACACAATCAACTAACTGTATGATGGTCATTAACTTTGTCTATTACGTATGATTGATAATTCTTACAAAACATGTCATCATTCATGTGTAGAATGACATGGCAATAATTCTATATGGATATATTAGTGATGCCAGGGTTGGCTTATGCAAAAAATAACTTATATATGGACGTGGAGGCAAATAAGGCCTACCTTAATTAAAAATGCTATATTTTGGGTAATAAGTAATTTTTATTAAAAAAGCTATGTTGGTGATAAACTTTGGTTTATTATTAATCTAAAAAGAACAAAAACTAACATTTCTTATGCGGTGTTTACACCGAAAAAACAAAACAGAAACATCGTGTCTTTAAAATACTTCGTATTTAAAATGTATAGGGTTTATTGTTTTTTTGTCATAAAGACACCGTGTTTCTGTTTTGTTTTCTCGGTATAAACACCGCATTAAATGCCTTTTACATTTTTAAGATATCTTAAAAAAAGTAAATTTTGGTCTTATTAAACTATGGTAGTACAATAAGCCGGTCACTTAACTAAATATAATATTTATAGCTAATTATAATTTTATTTTGCATAAGAACTATATTTTAATCAACATTTGCTTGATTACAGCTAATAAGTAAATAAATAACTAATAATTTTAATTTAATATTTATTTTTTATCCATAACGTGCCGGTGTTACATCCATAGCCAGTGGCGGCTTTAGGGAGGGGGGGCGACCCTGGGCAACCGCCCGGGGCGCCAAGGTAGCAGGGGCGGCAAGAAGTGAAAAACAAAAAAATACGAAAAGAAAGATGCAACAACGAAAAAAAAAGCTCATCAGATTTTTTTGCGGTAGAAATTAACTATATATTCGAGTCAACAAAAAAAAGGTCTTTAAAGGTCGGGAGGGCGGCAAAATAATATTTCCCCCGGGGTGCCGAGCTTGCAAAGGCCGGCTATGTCCATATCAGTTATTATACACACTATTTCTTCGTTGTAGATAAAGAACTATTAGTAAATACAACAACATGCCAGTCTAGAACAAAATATATTATCATAAATTGTAATAATTATTAAAAAGTCCAATCTTAAATTTGATGGGCCTTATTATCCCTAAGGTATAAAAAATATTTTACTAATTAAAAACTTATAAAACAATAGAAATCAACTTGCACCACATAAACTTTATGCATGGATCGAACTATTACCTGAACAAATAAAAAACAGAAAATACTTACATTTTTTAAACAAAACTTACGAATGTTTGTTGCCTGTTTTTATAAAATTGAGTTTTCGCCACCATATCTCGCAACAAATGCAGAGGTACCGAAAAGTTAGCGCAGCGAGAGACTAGTCGGTATAGCTAGTTTTATATAAGTATCTTCTAGTATGTGTACATAAAAATCCAGACCAGTCCAACTATTGTAAATGTGTTTTTTTACATGGGCCTTATTAGACCCTAGGCCTTATTAGACTCAGGTACGAGAGGTTATTATGCATAAGCATTTTTGGAGATAAGTGACTACCAGTGTTTCACTCATGAAGATGTAGGGGTGGGGGGATGGGGCTTATTCTTAGCTGTGCGACTGGCAATATTTTTTTTACAAAATTGGGGTTGGCAGATTGATAAAGAATTTAATTTAAAAGATTTGAAACTTATGTCCACTGTGCACCTCCGGGTACAATAGAGTTCTTTAAAATAAAATTCCCACACCAGAATAATTTGTCTATTTCAAATATCCTTTAAACATTATCTATTTAAATACCCCACAAAATTGCACTCATTTAATTTAAAATAAACACAGAACAGGTGTAGAAAATCGCCACAAACGAGGACTCTATAAAAAAGTTTCCAGATAAAATTTAAAGTAAACATATTGGCAACATTTCTTCCTAAAATAAGCACTTGAAGTTACTGGCATTTATTTGTACCGCGAGTAAGACCTTACACAAATAGTGCATATTGTAGAATTGGGCCATTTAACAATTGAGTGATGAAGTGTGCGTTAACAGGCGTGGAAGTTGACCGTCTGACAGGATCACAATGCAGCCCTTTGTGGACCCCACCGGAAGGCACTCGTCCTGTTTTGTCAGCTGATTTTACAGGGTGTTCCGAGATTAATAATATTGTCTCTATTGTTGCTGTTCGATTGTTATATAGTGCTTTTTGTTACGTTTTAAACTTTTTTTTATTGATTAGTGCATCACGGTTTTTAGATGTTTTTTAAACTTTTTGTAGGTTTCAACATTGGGTTGTATTTAAATGCACTTTTTAGGGTTCCGTAGAAAACTAGGAACCCTTATAATTTCTCCATGTCCGTCCGTCCGTCTTCAAAAATGTTGAGATAATATGATGAAATTTGGTATACGGTCATAGATTAATGACCCAAAAACAGAAATGATAAGATTTTTGAAAAAAAAATTTTTTTTTTGGGCTCCCTTTCCATAAAATGAAGTGTTTTCTAAAAAAAAAATCACCTACCCCATTGAATGGGATGTCGTTAGAAAGGTCTCCTAAAATGCAACAAAAAATGTATCAGAACTTTTTGATTTTAACCCTTTAATCACGATGTATTTACTCTCCAAAGTCGATAAAAAAGCGTCCCCCCCTCTATTTTCTAAACTATCAATTTAAAAAATCTGAAAAAATTCCAGAATGTAGCTTTTCATTAGTACTTTCATTGAAAGTTATAACGAATTTTGTCAAAAATATTTGAACCCCCATTCTATAGACTGAAAAGTAAACTCTCATTTTTTTCCCAATATACCCCATTGAGTGGGGTGTCATTTAATAGGTCTCCTAAAATGCAATAAAAAATGTCAAATAACTTTTTGATTTCAACCCTTCAGTCACGAAATATTAGTTTTTTAATGTCGCTGTCAGAGCGTCCCCCCCTATATTTTCTAAACTATCGATTCAAAAAATCTGAAAAAAAATCAGAATGTAGCTTTTAATTAGTACTTTCACTGAAAATTATAACGAACATTGTCAAAAATATTTTGGACCTATCATATATTGAAAAGTTAACTTACATTTTTTTCATTTACCCCATTGAGTAGGGTGTCATTTGATAGGTCTCCTAAAATGCAATAATAAAAGCCAAATGACTTTTTGATTTTAACCCTTCGGTCACGAAAATTATTAAATAACTCTATTTTTATAAATCGTAGTGAGAATGACTACGGAACCCTATCATGTGCGTGCCCAACATTTGACCTAAATAGATTTGATATTTTTTATGTGATTTTTGTAATTTTTTATATTTTTACACGATTAAAATATTCGCCTTATGCATTAAAAAAAGTAGGTATTAAAATTTATGTTCACGTGTATAAAGTGGATGATATAAAATTTTAAGTGCAAAGTATTAAAATTTATGTTTGATATTTAAAAATGCATAAGTATCTACTATAATATATTAAGTGCAAAGTATTGAAAATGTTCGATGTACAAAGTGAATATAATAATTATAGTGCAATTAAATATAACCCTTAAACATTTACATTGTTATATTATGTAAAATAAAAATTTAAGAAAGTAACAAAATTAATACTCGAAAAAAGGGGGAGGGGGATGACCAAATAAGAATTTTTTTTTCTTTCTTAAAAGGGAGTTAATTTTAGTACTAATTACTATTAGGTAAATATAGAGTTGTTTAGCTATAGTGCTGCGTTTTTTTAAATTATTTAAGGTAACCAGAATACTGTGATGTAAATGTATATTATTGAAATTATTTTTATATCAGTTGTTGAAAAATTGATTCTTAATTAATAATTCCTGGCCTGGAGTGCCCTGGAGTCTTATAGACATAATACAGCGGTCGTCAACCTGTTGTTCGCAATAGCGGGAAAACTAATGTTCTAAATTATTTTTTTAATATTACTCAACATATTTTTAAGTAGATAAGTAGATGAGTTGCACATAGACTGATATTAAGTCTTATGTGTAGTAGCTCCCACGGTTATTGATTTTGGGTACCACTGAGATAAAATATTAACAAAGTATTTTATGAATTAAATATATACTATTTATTGAATCAATATTTTCTCACGTATTAAGAGATGCCATATTTTTGTGGTCTATAAGCCGATTTGTAAATTTTAATGTAACATCATTCTTTGACATTTTAAAAATGATAATACAGGTGGTATTGTACTTAAAAGGAAACAGGAAACTATTACTTACCTATATTTTTGTAAACCATTTTTCTACTTTATTGTATACTTTTTTATATAATTTTCTGGATCAAAAAAGATTCAGTTATACTTATATAATTTTTTATAAATTTGTGTATCCGGATGATAGAGATTATTATTTTGAGTAAACATCGACAATAAAACTATGTGAAATAGCAACTATTCAGTAACCAATGTGACTAAGTACTTGAAAAAAACTGAAAAAAAGTTTTTATTTATTTTTTAATAAAAATGAATTTCTGAATAGTTGATAATGGTCTTATCACTCTATTGAATGTTTTAACATAGGCGATTGCCTCAAAAACTGTAACCATGTTGATATTTTAACAGAAAATATAGATCAGGGGCAATTTAATCAAAGGTATGATTTATTTAGCATACTTTCCTCTATAGATAAAAACTTGTTATTATAAAAACAATAAATTTGACATTCACTGTTCTACAACACACCCCCTTCTTGTTTCAAACCGCCCCACTTTTGTCTTCGTCGTGTATAATTAGTTTTCCCCGACGGATACTTTTTCTCCAAGCGATTAAAGTTCCACGGAAAATGGAAATCGCAAGAATTAATTATGCTAACATAACTTTGTCAGAAAGCTTTCCTGTGTTTCATTGTTTTTCTTTTTTTTACTTTCGGGGCTCTTAAGAGTAATGAAAGTTGTTGTTTTTTTCGAGGTTATATGACATTTCCGTTTTTTATGGTAATGTAGAACGTAACGAGTCGACTGTAAGAAATATTTAGTCGTCTGGAAATAAAAATGTTGCTATATCTTTATTGCGTTATTATTTCTGAGATATGTAAAAATATGGGATATATAATAGAACTTTTCAAAAGTTAAAGTAACTAACTCAATACGACTATATTAGGGAGTGTCCATTAATTACGTAATGTAATATAACCATAGATATATAAAATGTAATCATAGACTTATAGAATCGACTGAGCAATAGCTTTACAAAATTGACCACTCTCTTGAAAGAGACAAAGCGAATATGTAGCCAATGCCTGTCTCTTTTCTGTTGGTCTGTCCTGTATACGCTCCTTAATACAACAGCTCATGCGCTCCTGCAAACTTGTGACGTGACCAATTCTAAAAAGAGACAACTACATGCTACTTTATCGCCTTGTCTCTATCACACTTTTTCGCCAATATTTACTTCACAGATGGATAGAGAATGCTCAGTCCATTCTATGAATGTAATATATCCATAGACATAGAGCATGGACCGCACATTTGACTCGAAAAAAGAGTCGTGTCAGAAGAAAGATAGACAATAGTTTGGAATATACTTGTCCTTATTTAAACATCAGGGGTGTCTATTTCATTCTTCTTAGGAAAAGAGATAGATATATCCCAAACCTACCGCATCTCTCTCACTGTTTTGGTTATATGTGTCATGTGTTACACCTCTATACATACATATATGTTAATAAAAAATGCGCGGTCCATGCATTATGTCTATGGTTAAACCGACTTATAAATAAAAAAATATTTTGTACATCCCTAAATCTACCTTTTTATTCTCTTGATGGAAGTTTTCATACCCTGTCTTACATTTATCAACCACCTGATCTTGACTTGTTTCTATATGATTTGTATTCGTTTATTGATACTCACTAATGACGTCTTAAGAATGTTTACGAAAAGTACGCACCTAAGATAACATTTACCCTGTTATGGTAGCTCTATAACGTCGTTATGGAGTATACTCACACACATACACATACATTAACGTATACATACTCACACTTACGCGCGCCGACTGTATTAACAAGTAACGAAAAAAAACTTAAAGAAAAACAAATTTAAAATTTCTGAAAACAAACCATGTTACCTTATAGACATTATAGCACCTGTTAAATATTGTTTCTGGTAATGGTTGTTGGTTATTTTAGGGGAGGGATAATATTGGCTTTGGTATATGTGAAAACACTTGCTGGAAGAGAAGAATTTTAAAATTTATGAATATTTTGATTTTTTGTTCGTAATATGTTGAGTTTCAAGAAATATCTACAGAAATATTTAAACTATATTGTATAGGGACATTTTTTATTGGTTGCTATTTTGGATTTTTGTTTTTGCATAGGAAGTCTGCAGGCCCGGATTTACCATGCAGGCAGTGTAGACACGTGCCTAAAGCGGCAAAAATTAAGGGGCGGCAAAAAAGGTTACCGGTACCTATCTAAAATCTTATCCGATATAATTTACTTTTTTATTTTGTTTCAAATAAAATATTAATTTTGAAAAAAAGGGCGGCAATTTTCGCAACTGCCTAGGGGCGGCAAATTTCTAAATCCGGCCCTGTGAGTCATCTCAGAGTTTGAGTAACGAAAGGATTGAATTTTTTTCGACACGGTTTTGATTTAAGTTAGAATCTAACTAGCCTGTGTTATGGTTTCGCTTACTGGAATCAGAATCTATTTCTTTCGAATACGGTTTTGGAGATTAGAAGAGTTTCGGATATCCGATAGTTTCGGGTTTGGTTCATACTTACATAGGAGATTGTTTAAAAATATAAAAAAAATTGTGTACAATATAGTAACCAAAATAATAATAATAATGCTCAGCACCTTCACCGGCGTAAGTAATTGATTAGATAATATTACTTGTCTACGCCACTGTTCAAGAAAAGCCAAAACATATAATTAATAAATAAATTATCAAACAATTAATTATTAAATAAATCTAGAATGCGTAAATGCGTAAAAACTAAAACAAACACACACGAACGCACACCTATCGTGCGCGCATTCCAAAAATAATATTTGACAATCGTTATAGGTAGACAGTCAGCTGTTTGTACAGTTCGAATGTTTATAATTGGGCATATCTGTATACACATATATTGTTGCGGCGATCTACTGAATAATTTGTACAAATTTAAAAATATTTACATAGCTGGTGCATGTTATTTAAGATAGTTTTTTGTGAGGATTTCAAAGTACAGGTAAAAATAATAAATTATTTGTTTGAATATCTCATACATACGTATGTGTATGAGCCATATATATCTATAGAAGCCAAACTGATTCAAATTGATTTTTACTTTCTTATACGACCGTATGTATTGATTTTTTTTTGCATTCGAGATTTTGATTGTAATATTATCATTTTGACCTCCCCCGGATCTACTTGAACTATTTTCGCCATGATTTGTATGTGTGTATGTCGGTGTGTATGTATGTACTATATATAGACGATTTAAGGGTGAAAAATCTTACAATCGGAAACGGATGTTTACTCTTATCAATTTTTTTATTGTTCAATTTTTTTTTGAAACGGTGTGAATAAAAAATTTTTTTAGACAAAAGTTGTAGAGAATATTATCTACAATTTACCTATATTCTATTTAAGGGAAATAATTGATTTTTTTACTTCCATGTTTGAAGAAATGGAAGTATTGTAATACCGTCGAAAAATCATGTCCGAGATAAGAGCAGATTCTGATTGTACTAACTTCAAAAGGTAAAGAAAAGTTAATTTCCGCATGGCGGCTGTGCGTGTGTGTGTGTCTGGATGTAGAATTTTCTTCCGTTCACGATAACTACTGTAAATATGCACCGATTTGAATTATTTTTGGGGAAAATTTTAGTCTCAGTGAGTACTCCAAACCTATTGATTTTGGTGCTAATAAATGAATTATATGGATATAAAAAATGTCGTCTGTAAATATAAAATAATCTGTCGGCAAAATTTTCATAATTGAAGTTACAGCAACTATGTCTGTCTACCTACTTAAAAAACATTGATATTTTAGACTGTTGATTGTTCTTAACATTATATTAGTCGCTTTGGCTTTTGATCATTTAAAATATAAAATATACGATGTATACATATAGGTACTACAACCAGACAGGTTAAGAAAAGTCCCTTCAAGATAAAAATAAACAAATGTTCCTTGTAAAAGTAACTTTATTAGGTCCTTAGGGAATAATTACCCTCAAGTTATAGTTCTGATGATGTTTTAACGATTTCTCTCAGACCTATTTATAAACAAATATACTTTTTAAAATTAGATTAGGCACTACTTATGTACTATAATAAAATAAAATGATTTGAAATAGAAGTATGTCGAACAATTCTGTTTTAAATAAATTATAATACAATACGCGGTTTTGACGCGGTTGGAGGTTGTAGGCAGAATAAAAATTTGGGGCTTCATTACAATTTTTGTTTTGTTTATAACAAGTCTTCAAACGTATCTTGAAACTGTATTTCTGTAATGATTTCATTTTCATTAGAGTTTCGCTCAATATTTTCCTTTTTATATAGAAAAAGTCATAACTTCTTATGGAAATATGAGTTTATATTGAATGCCGGCTGAATTATTTGTCCAAAACGCTCAGATATCATGTTTTGACCTAATATCTACGATATACAACAAATTCGCTTAGAAATATAGAAATATATATACAGTAGAAACCGGTTATAACGACTTCGGTCAATACGACGTACCGATTTAACGACTCAAAATTCCAACCGAATTGTATTTTAGCCGGTTATTACGACTATCGGCTTTTACGACCTAATTTGACCTGCCCCTTTGAGATCGTTATAGCCGGTTTCTACTGTATTTTTAAATACTGGTATGAATCTCATTTGCATGTAATACAAAATACCAAGAAATAAAGCTATCAAATACCTTATAAAAACCAATGCGTTAATTTAAACATACAAGCTGTGAGAACATATACATATTTTAAAATTTCACATCGATTATGCAGCTTTAAACATATCTGCGATCCAACCTAACAAAGAGCAATACTACTATTCGCGCTTATCGGAATGAGATAGCATGTTACTTCCCTTAAAAGTTTGGGGATATAGCGGTTGTTTATATTGAAGTTGTCAACACTGCACGCTGTATTGCACGGCTATGTTCACGCCTGTCGGCTGTTTTTTTTTTTTGCCGGAACAATTCTGTGTGATTTTATAATTTGTTGATAGTTGTATAACGTCGTACAAGGTACGACTAATGGTGTTAAATTTTATTTAAATTTGATTTTATTTTTGAAAATTTCAAATATAATTTTTTTTAATTTGTTATTAGCCATCAGACGTAGTCCCCTCAACCAGACATAAAAAAATAATAATTGCATATTTAAACTTCCAAATTAATATCAAAGAAAGAGGAAAAAAATGAAAGTTCGTTAGTATGATAATGCGTTAATCATCAGTAAATACCGAACCGATTTGTTTGAAACTTTCACAGGATATATACCGTCACGCTATTAGACTAGAGGGCTTAGCAGCAATGAAAAGAGTGGTGAAAGATGGATAAATTTTCATTCAGCGCCTATATTGGCGATACTCTAACTCTGGCAAAAGTAATACACTCACCGCTTGATATAACGACGGTGTTGGTAATTCGACCGTTTGATATAACGACTGCGAGAGGAGCCTCCCACCATGCCGACTTTAATGTTAATTTAAATTTCGCGCAGAAATATAACAGTTTGTGATATTATGGTGGAGATAAGGGAAGGTCTATACAGGCTGAGTCATATCAGGTGGAACAAACTTGAACAGTTTATTGAGAAAAATATTTGAAGAAAAAAAAGTTCATATAAACATATGCCCAGAAATTCTTCGTGAGGGAGCTACAGGTCCCCAAAGATTAAGTCCAAAATTAGTTTTTATTTAATATTTTAAGAATTTAAACGATTATATTATTGACCTGAAATAGAAAGATGAGTGAAATTTTAAAAATCGGAGAACATTTTTTTTCCATATGAAATAATATCGCAAAGCTTCTCGTATCCTCAATAATAAAACAACTCATAACAAAGATACAACGCATTTTATTCATTATTGAATAAAAATCACAATTGCCATGGAAAACTATAAAATATGTTTATTATTGGTCGAGACGTCATCGTCAGCTAAAACGCAATATTAATTTCAAGTCAAATAAGCTTTGGAAAAAAGAATGGTTGATGTTTGAAATTTTTATATTTGTTAAAATTCGTTACTAATTTTGTTATTATATAATATAACAGCAATGACGGTTTTAGGGAGGGAGATTGTGTGACCGCCCGGGGTGCCAATTTAGAAGGGGCGGCGGACGGCCACATGGAGAAAAACTTAGTTTAAATTCTAGTATAATTTGTTGTCTCTTTAAAAAACGGCCATTATTAAGTCAAATTCTCCAATACTATTTATACTATCGTATTTCTTGGTTGATCTTATATCAAATTAACAAAGTATATTTCTTTGTATTTTGTGTCATATGACCTTATAAAAATGCCAAACATTGGAAAAATTAAAGAATATTACTAGATAAAAATCTAAGGACCCACTGGCCCCAAAGACCCTGGTCTAAAAAACATTAGTTGATACTGGAAATTGATAACATGTAGTTATACTAAACCGGGTATCAAATTTAATTACTGTACCTCAATGGGTTCTCAAAATATTAAATAAAAACTAATCTTAGACAAAATCTTTGAGAGTCTGTAGCTCACTCACGAAGAGTTTCCGGACACATGTTCATAAGAACTTTTTAGCTTGAAATATTTTTCTTAATCAACTGTTCAAATTTGTTCCACCCGATATGATTCACTCTGTATATCAAACGGCGGTCACGTCCTTTCATCAAGCGGTTGTTAAATAAAATGTCGTTATATTAAGCGGTGATTGTAGAAACTATGTATAGAAAAGTAATACTTAGATTTATTTGGTGACACTTCGACACGTTCTTTTATATTTATATTTAATTAAATGAGGTTCAACCTTGGGATTTTGTCATTTTTTATGTTTATTCGGAATTACTTAACCGATGTTGATGGGACTTTCGCCGTTAAAAAGCATAAGAACCTAAGCTCTAGACTTACTTTGTGACGCACGCATACCATCACGCTACTTCATCAAGAGGCTGAGCAGTAACATGCGCGGATGTTTGGTATTATTAACTAGCGGAATCCCGCGGCTTCGCTCGCGTAAATTTCGAAACTAATTAAAACCCTCCATACGTGATAGGGGATGACATATTATATTTTTTATATTGATTTTTATTCATTACCTATAAAAAAAACAAATATCTCGGACCTTAGTTAAAAATTGTAAAAACTAATCCCCTGTCTACCCTCGCCATTAGGGATTGAATATCGATTTTTTTTATTGCAGATTATTATGCCGGATTCCATCATTATAACGTAAACAGCTATATGTACATAAATATATCAAAAACACAGACCCTTTCTACTCCCGCCATTAGGAGTTGAATGTCGAAATTTTTACTATTTTGCCCGAATTATCTTTATAAGTAAAGCAGGTATGCAGGTAAACATATCTGAATTCATCCTCGTCTCTGCCCTATGCTATTAGGGCTTGAATATCGAACTTTCATTTTTAATTGAATATTAATTTGTCTGAATTTACTTTAAGGAGTTTTGGCTGTACGTTGATATATGTGTGAGTGAGTGGTTAAGGGCAAACTCTTTTATATAGATGAAGAATTAATAGATAATTGATTTATAGAAAAGTACAAAATATCTCTTTCTCCAAGAAATCATGCCAATCAAACATTAACAATTAAACCCAACATATGACATACTTCACATTTACTCAAACAGTAAACAATTTTCTTTTTCATCCACAGCTATCTTGATACGACTATAACATATAATATAGCTTTTAAACCGATTCAAATCATTCGTCAGCGAGCGCGTTCCTGCTCATCACTCGTCGCTGGCATTGATACATAAAGCAGGAATGCCACCTGGGGAACACATCAAACGAAAATTCCCCAGACGCATCGATGGCTTCGTGGCGATGTGTGGTATCGAATCATTAGTGCTTACTATATCTTTTCGAGTTTTTTTTATTTGCTATTAATGATTTTACGATGGACTTAATTACGATTTAAAGATTTGGTAATTACAATGAAGCTTAATAGGTTTTAAGATTACAGATTTTTCTGACGAAATATCCAGAAACCAAGATCCACAATTTTTTTTATAATACACTATTTTTACTATAGTATACGTTTCTTATTATTCTTAAGTTATATTATTTGTTAAGTGCTATACAAATTATTTCATTTCAATTAAAAATATTATACGATTGTGTTAAATTAATTATATAAATTGTATGTTCTTTTATTGGTATAACAAACTAAACTATATCTACCAATAATATAGATTTCAATCCTGCATGCAGAAATTACTAATTCCTATTGTAACTTTAGTAACACGTGATCTAGCAAGAATTACAATATTTTGGACCGTTTCAAGATTAATACATCAAATAGTACCTATAATTCTTTAAAAATTGAGTGATTGTTATATGAAATATTTCTTTCCGTGCAATGTTTGAATTGGTATTGAAATTAAAATTATATTATATACATTTCATGAAAAGCCTACAATAAAAATTGTATATGCATATCTTTGAGAAGAGGAAGAAGATATAGGGTCAGGGGGTAAGACGACTTTTATCTGAAACATCGGTACTTGGTACATTGTGTAATTACATTTTTTTTTTAAATTTGCAGGAATTTATTGGTGAAAATATATAAACGTTATAAAAATTGTATTACACATGACTGGCAATAATCTCAACACTTTTCATTCTTAGGATACAATAGATCAAGTTTACACTGCTATTAATTAAAACATTCCCTCGCAACAGATCATCGAATGGAATAACAAAACGGGCCACAAATCCAGAACAAAGCGCTTGACGTTGATATTAATGTTCACGGAGATGTGCGATAAATTAACGTCCTATGTGCTATAAAGTCGGGCCATAAATCGCGGGGCCGCTAAGCTGTGCAGTGGCGGCGCAACGAGGGCGTCGGTGTTGAAGTGTTAACAAGGGGCGGGCTAGGAACATTTTAACATCAAGAAGATTATATGTTGATTGTAGATATAATCAAATTACTACATTTTTAATGCAAAATGTATATATTTTATTTTTTATATGAAACTACATAATTCAACTTTATAAAAACCTTTACGTATGTGTATGTTAGTAACAGAAAAAAATAAAAAATGAGGCTAAAATGCCTTGGTATGTTAAAATACTGGTGAAAAAAATGATAATTAAAATTTGTAGGAAGTGGAAAGAAATGACTGGACACGTTGGAGATAGAAGCCCCCAGCCTATATCGCATCCCCGCAAAAAAGTGTCACAACTCAAAAAATGTAGTTTTGAGGAAATAGGAATAAATGAAACTATAACAATTTGGGTAAATCAAAATTGTAAAAGTTGTATAGGAAAAGGACTGATACACAGTTTTTAATTTAAATATTTCAGTATTCCTGTGATGTTTGAAAAATAATAACTATACTAAAACGCTTAGTGATTAAGTATATATTAAAAAAAATGTAACATTTTTTAGAATATGCTAGTTTTGACGGTATAAGGTACACGAAGTACACGAAATATATAGTAATTTAGAATCATTCTACATATTTATCTCAATTATGACATTTTTGAGTTGTGACACTTTTTTCGGAGGTGCAATATGTTCTCTTTTAATAAAAGAAGTACTGAATCGATTTGAATAAGATTAAAAAATAATATTTGGTATTTTCGCTTAAAAAACGTTATGACATAACTTATAAGATGAAAACAAAACACAATGATCATGAGTAGGTAAATAATTTTTTTTTAAGTCCTGGGTTCAGCTAGTTAGGGGTCGGCAGACTTTTATGTTAGAAGAGCCAAGTTGTTAAGGAAACAGGATTGCAAAGGTACCTATCAGAGGGTCATATGTTTAAAAAACGTGATAACTCTAAGATTTTTATTTAAAATTTAGTTATATAAATTCCCAAAAAAATGTGTTCCGCGGTCTTGCTACCTCGATTTTCTTTTTTATATGAAATAGCTGAGTAAATAGAAAAATATTCCAAGTTTGTAGTGATATGTGTTCAAGCTAGTTGCTAAGTTTAATTAGTTTTAATCCGCGGCGCACCCCTGTTTTTATAATAAAAGTGCATCAAAAATACGTTTCGCGGTCTTGCTACTCATGATTTTTTTGTGAAAAAAAAGAATTTGGATATGAATAAATACTTAAAGTTACTGAAGAGCCGCAAAAGCCTGTGCAAAGAGCCACGGTCTACCGACCGCTGAGCTAGTTGATAATAAAGCATACTTTTTTCAGCAACAATTTAAATTATTGATTTTTTAATTTCTAAATATAATTTGTGTAATCTATCATAGCATATACAGATATATATTTATGTCATTGATATCAAGAATAGAGTAATGTTTGTAAGACCACGTCCTTGAGTGCGGCCCTGCAGCGTCCGTGTTTGTTTTGGCAGCAGTGTTGTTGTTCTATCTATGATGGATGCCACGCTGTAGCGCTATTAAACTATTTCCACGTAGAGCAGCTATCACTCAGCTATATTTAAGTGCGATTAAAGTGATTTAGCTCACGTCGACGCTTTAAGGTCTTCGAATAATTATGATAAGATAACTTATAACGTATAACATACTTTAATCTGTACTAGGATTTTTTAAATTGTTTGTTACCAGGTTCGTAATGAATTTATAAGTTAATGTGTTAATGTTTTTTATACCAACTATCTAATAATAGATACATGAGATGTTGATAGACAAAAAACAGGCCATTTTTAGTAAAATCTCCAATATCACTTATGCCCGGTTTAGCATAAATGTATTGTCCAATCATATATTGTATACATACAGCATTTTTTATCGAGTGGTTAATTATTTTCCATAACTTAGCTATATAATTTTCTTATGTAACATCATATACAGTAGAAACCAGTTATAACGACCTCGAAGGGACCGGTCAAATTAAGTCGTAAAAGCCGATAGTTGTAATAACCGCTAAAATACAATTATATGGGATTCTTTTATTTTGAGTCGTTAAAACCGGTACGTCGTATTAACCGGAATCGTTATAACCGATTTCTTTCTACTGTACCTGTTGGTATTACCTGGTGATATAACAGACTAGCTAGTTAAATTTACTAGCTTCCAAGCACTTTCAAATGGGGTATCAAACTTATATGATATGTCTTTTGGAGTTTTTGACAGATATATGTTTACACGGTAAGTATAAAATCCAAGGCATAGGTGTCCAACCTTTTGACCTTCGTGGGCCGCAGAGTGCAAAAAAATAGCGCACAAATTTTTAAAGGGCCGCACAAAAATTTGAAGACCTTTTTTTTTTCGTTGTTAACTTCAAAATGTAATAATTGATCTATTTATCTCTATGTATTTATATTTAATATAATAAAAAAGTTAAGACCTTTTTTTAACCTATTTTCATAATTAAAAAATATTTTTATTATTCTCATATTATTTTTTTTAATCTGATGCGGGCCGCACGAAGAGTTCTCGGGGGCCGCATGCGGCCCGCAGGCCGCGGTTTGGACAAGCCTGATCCAAGGTACCTATGTAAAGTATATTTAGGTACTAAAGTGTATTTACTTACTTTAAGTAAAAACGGTAAATACTAACTTATGTGCCAAAAACTCAAAGAGAACTGTCATATAAGTTTGATACCCGATTTGAAAGTGCTTGCAAACTACAGTCGAAATCGTTTATAATGACATCGAGGGGACCAGTCATATTAGATCGTAAAAAGCGATAAAAATGTAATTATATGGGATTCAGTCGGATTTTTATTTTGAGACGTTAAAATCGATAAGTTGTGCATAGTAACCGAAGTCGTTATAAGCGGTTTCGACTGTAATAAATTTTGCTTGTAATATATTGAACATTATTCTTACAATATTTATATAAAAATATCATACAGTTCCACTGCAAAATTTCGAGAAAAAGCTTACCTAGGCTTTGCACATCTATTTTGACTATTTTTCAACTTCGACAAACCATTTCTGTATTCCCCACTCCAGGACTTACTCATCTATTAAATAGACCAAGACCATTTATCGACTTGGACAAACCAATAGACATTTATGTATTCCACCCCCATATCAACTATCTAACTCCACACCATAGAACTGACTGCATTATAAAGTGTACGTACATATTTGATTGAATTGCAACTCGACATGCAAGTGGCTACACAATTTGTACCCCGTTTTTTCCGCATTCGTTGTATTCTCTCCCCTTCACGACCACGGTTTATACGCCAGAGTGCATCGGCTTTCTACAATGTTTGTTCAGTTGTACGCCGCACGTCTGCAAGAGTTATTTGTGAAAAATACAGCAAGCAGAATTATTTAAAAAAATCACAATTTGTATCGCTTGGAATATATACAAAGCTGCTTCACATTTGAAATATTTCAAGCTGGAAGTTATAATTTTGGGGTATTGTTTTTGACAGGTTAATTCATTAAATTGTTACTTTTTTGTGATTTATTGTAATACTTCCGGTAGATGGGTGTTTGCAATATTATTTATAATATATCGTAAAATGTTTTTTTTATTAAATTTTTTTTGCTCTATCAACGAATTTTATATTTAGAATAATTACAAAAAAATTAATGTTCTTTTAACCCCTTCGCGACTCCTGGTACACATAATACAGATTTCGGTATGATTGTCGATAAAACAGGTTTTTATTTTCGCATTTACACGATAGATGTCACTAAACTATCCTATAACCTATCGTGCGTACAATTATCATACACTAATTTTTTATCTAGTAGACAAGCGGTTTCCAAACTTTATGTAACTACGCCTCCCTTAAATTTTTTTTAATCTCTTGCGCCTCACCCCCCCCCCTTTATTTTATAAAATGATACAGACATATTTTAAAAAGGTATAAAAATTTTTTTGCGTATAAAATTTATTTTTAATACGATGAATGTTCTTGTTTATTAGCACAAACTTCATTAAATCTAGGTGTTATAAAGGGGAGTGCTTTCACTTAGAATTTTTTTTTAGAAGTATCGTTATCAGTTTTGCTTTTTCAATAATAGTTTCTAAAACTACACAGTAACGTCCCTTTCAGAAAGAGATAATATATGTATACAACAATAATGTTATGTTATAAAAGTTTATTTATATGTATATATTTTTTATTTATATAACTTAATGTGATGTTATGAAAATTAAATTTCTGTTAAACTTTTCGCGCCTCCCTTTGTACTTGTTCGCGCGCCTCCCAGTTTGGAAACCACTGTAGTAGACTATGTCTTTTTTCAGGATGTAAACTATCTCCCTGCCAAATTTCATCAAGATCGGTTTAGCGGTTTAGCCGTGAAAAGGTAACAAACAGACAGACACACTTTCACATTTATAATATTAGTATGGATAATGGATATGGATATAGATAAAAAAAAAATCAAAACCCTCGCGCAACCCTCTTGGGCACAACTAAAAAATACCTTTGCCAATCGATTCGGGAATCTATCCCGAGTCCAACGAGGAACATGAAGCCATATATATGAAAATTTTTATATGAAATATTGACATTATGCCTGTCCGTGGCCGGATGGAAGGTCATGACCGGAAAAATTCTTAAAATGGGCTAGAACCAAAACCTATCATTTAGCGAAAACCCGAGTTCAGGAGGCCGAGATCTTGCTGTCGAAGACAGACGGACGAACGGATAGACGGACGGAAAATTGAGCTTATAAGCGCTACCACTTCGTGGGTTGTGCTAACAAAACAAAAAAGTACTCTTATTGCCTAGAAAAAAATCATCGCGAAAGGGTTAAATATTACCTATAGTAAATAAAGTGAAATATTTGATAAAATATCAGATATTTTTTTCATTTCTGTTTTTGAAGTTGTTGTCATGAAAAAACAATTATGAAAATCAATGAAAATTTAGTTTAAAACTATTTCGAAACGATCGAGAAAATTGAAGATATTACGTCACAATTTCTGTATATGCGTATAATATGTATATTATTGAACAAGTCGTGGTATCAGTATTCATCCACCCTCATCCCCTGTTATCCCCACTCCACGTCCCTCGTCTCGTCGCGACCGTGGCTTGTTCTTATGCTTCATTCTCGAGTAACAGCATCCAAAGCCGTAGCTTATCAAAACAAACTGTCATCGTCTTGGTGTGGTTGGATTGAGATTTAGTGCTCGCTAACCAAATGTCGCAGCCGTTCTTAAAATGTTGTGTTCTGTGTTACGGTCATTATTAAATATAATATGAGTAGTAAAAAAACCAAATGATTGTTAATTATTTTGATCTATGATATTTTTAAAAATTGTTATAAAAACAATTTTATTTTATTTTTATGACCATATTTAATGTAATTAGATAATACCGAATATTACTTTTAAAAATCTCCTTTAAATCGGCTCGATAGGTTTTTTATTAGAAGAGATTATTGAAGATAAATATTTATATAGGAACTTTTCTTATAGAATTTAAACAATGATTTAATCATATCGGCTCTGGTTAGGAAGAGAAAAAAGTAGTCTTAACTATTGTCTTAGTTGTTGATTTCAATATAACCTTAATGATGTGACATAATTTTGGATATTAAAAAAATTATTTACAGTTTGTATTCAATATTATTTGATTTTCTATATTATTGTATGCAATACCTATGCATCTAATTTTTAAATAAATATATTTTAATTGAATATAGAATATGTCAAAAAGAGGAAAAAAAGAATATTATTTAAAAAAATTATCAAAACTCACACGTGGGTGTTGTCGTGCAACCCACTTAACACAACTAAAAAAATACACTTACCAATCGATTCGTGAATCAATCCCGAGTTCAACGAGTACATGAAGACATATATAATTTTTTTTTAGATGGGAGGGGTCATGACCGGAAAAATTCCTAATATGGGCTAAACTAGAACCATATACCTACCATTTAGCGAAAACCCGAGGTCTCTATATAGGTGGTCAGGGGGCCGAGATCTCGCGGTGGAAGACAGATGGACGGACGGACGGAAAATCGAGCATATAAGTGCTACCACTTCGTGGGTTGCGTTAAAAATGATTTAACTAACTAAGAATAATGAGATATTCATAAATTCTAATTTTAATATTATTAATTCATTATCAAACAATGTTCTGAATAAGGGGTAGGTATCTATTGTAAATAAAATAAAAATAAACAAAGTTCATAAATTTCAAATTTTATCAGTTTTCTTTACAATCAAGTCTACAGTTGGGGTTCTATTAATATATTAAAAAAAATGCCTTTTTATAATTTATTTTAAAAAATAAATAAAATTATTATTTGTTTAATAAAATCAATTATAAATTATATTTGTACATTTTTTAAATTAAAAATATTATTTACATGATTTAATTTTTTTTATATCGTTAAAAATATAATTATCTACTATTATAAAAATTATGTAGATACGAACGCGGGTATTTTATGTCCAAATAATTATTTAAAAGCCTTTGTGAATCAATATTCTATTTTAAGAACAGTCGTGGGTTAAAAATTATTAATTAAAACACACATACCTGATAGCTTGCATGAGGAAGTTTTAGAATATATATAAATATATTATAAACTTTAACTTTTTTTTAGTAATTTTGGTATATTACTATATCAATTGTAAACAAAAACTGAATAAATATAATTTTAAATTAAATATTTTAAACTTATTTGTTGTCACTGCTCGAAGTAAATTTATATACCGATGAAGCCAAACGTGTCAAAATATGTCATCAAATTAAACGCAGGAACTGTATGAGATAATTTTTCAGGCGCATAGCTTTAACAGTTCAAGCCCGATTTAAAATTACCACGAAGATTTCACATTATGAAAAACAGATTTAATATTAACGGCCAATAAATTAAGTTTGAATTGAAACATTTGTACGACATTAAATGCTACAGATGATTTTCGAAAGCTGTATTAATTATACGATGTTGTAAAGGCATTAGTTCTATACATAAACTGCCTGTACACATATGAAGGTATTTTTTTTTAAATTGTCTTAATTGCATTTCAGTAGTTCGTATATAACTTAAAACAATTATCCATTACTGATATATTTAATTAATTATTTATTTAAGTGTTTTTCTTTTGATTTTATAAAATTAACAATTTCAATAATGAAACATCAATTTCATTAAAGAATAAATAGGATAAAATAGAGTGATTATCAATTTTTATAAAACAAAGTCATTCACTGCGTCTGTCTGTCTGTGCATGATTTCTCAGTAACTACTGTACGGATTTCGTTCCGGTTTTCACTAATTGATAGAGTGTTTCACGTATATAGTTATTTTATGAAATATAAAAATTTCAAACATCAACCATTCTTTTTTCCAAAGCTTACTTGACTATTGCACTCGAGTGATTGATATAATTTTAGCTGACATCTCGACAAACATATTTTAGTTTTTCATGGCTATTGTGATTTTTATTCAATAATGAATAAAATGCGTTGTATCTTTGTTATGAATTATTGTTTTATTATCGAAGATACGAGAAGCTTTCTGATCGCTTTTTAAATAGAAAAAATGTTCTCCGATTTCCAAATTTTCATTCAATCTTTCTGTTTCAAGTCAAGACAAACACATTTTATAATAGTTTTTGTATAAACGCGCGTGTATATAATTATACGATGTTGTAAAGGCATTATTAGTTCTATACATAAACTGTCTGTATATATGAAGGTGATTTTTTAAATTGTCTTAATTGCATTTCAGTAGTTCCTATATAAGTAAAAAACATATTTAATTAATTATTTATTTAAATGTTTTTCTTTTTATTTTGTAAAATTAACAATTTCATTAAAGAATAAAATAAAGGCATTCACTGCGTCTGTCTGTCTGTGCATGATTTTCTCAGTAACTACTAAACGGATTTTGTTTCGGTTTTCGCTAATGGATAGAGGGTTTCACGTGTATATTTAATGGACATTTTGTATGAATTTTACGAAGTCGGAAATAGCTTCGCGTGCATATATCGTGTAAGATACATGTAAGATTTTTTTAAACAAATAATATTTATAAAAAATAAATTCTGCCCACCTTCCTAAAAAATCCTGGTTACGCCACTGCCTTGTCTTATTATCATTTATGTATTTAACATTGATTTATTATTATTTCATTGATTTTATTGAATAATCCTATCCAAAATGAAAATATATGAAATTGTATGTACGCTGTATAGAATTTACGAAAGATAATTTATAATTGAACACTGATGTCAATACTAAAAGAAAACGAACGCACGCATTTGTGACGATTAACATCTGTGGTGTGAGTTTAGAAGTGAGGAGGGGGGGGGTGAAACTAAAGCCGTGGACATCACCTCCTCAGAATGTCAGAGTTGTGACGTGGTGTTTACAGTCGCCAACTGATTTTTAAATAAATAAAGAAGCTTGATATGTAAGATTGAAAACGCAGCGTGATTCAAATTGTTAAATGTTTTAAAATGGTAAACAATAATGGTTCATTATTTACAAATTATGTAGTAAAATATGTTTAAGATTCATCAATAGGCTCATTAAAATAAACTTAATCAAACATTCATTAACTAGAAGCTCGGGGGTCCCGAGGCAGAGTGTGTGTCCTTGGGCTCCCGCAAAATGAAAACTGAAGACCTTTTTTCTTTGTTGTTACCTCAGTAATTAAGTTCTATTAATTGTAATTTTTTTTTCGTTGACACCTAACTATTCATACTATACATTTTATTAATTGTAACCTTTTCTACACTATTGTGGGGGCCCCCTACCTAACCTAGACTCAGTTAACATATTTTTGATATCCATATTTTACAATTAATATACAGGGTGAGTCATATCAGGTGCAACAAACATGAACAGTTGATTGAGAAAAATATTTCAAACAAAAAAGTTCATATTAACATATCCGGAAACTCTTCGTGAGGGAGCTATAGAACCCTAAAGATTTTGCCTAAAATTAGTGTTTATTTTTTTAAAGAGAAAAAAATTCTACTAGAATTCTACTAGAATTTTTTTTTATTAAGCTAAGTTTTTCTCCATATGCCCGTCCGCCGCCCCTTCTGAAATGGCACCCCGGGCGGTTACCCAGTCTCCTTACCGAACACCAGCATTGCTGTTATATTAAACATTAACAAAATAAGCAACTAATTTTAAGAAATATAAAAATTTCAAACATCAATCATTATTTTTTCCAAAGCTTACTTGACTTGAATTTAATATTGCACTCGAGAGAATATTCTAGTTTTGGCTGACGTTTCATGGCAATTGTGATTTTTATTCAATAATGAATAAAATGCGTTGTATCTTTGTTATGAATTGATTTATTATCGAAGATACGAGAAGCTTTGTGATCGCTTTTTAAATAGAAAAAATGTTTCCAATTTCAAAATTTTCACTCAATCTTTCCGTTTCAAGTCAAGACAAACACATTTTATAATAGTTTTTGTCTAAATACGTATGTTTAATACTAAACCGATTATAAAATTTCATAACTGAATCACAATGGGTTCTCAAAAATATTAAATGAAAACTAATTTTAGGCTAAATCGTTGGGAATCTGTAGCTCCATTACGAAGAATTTCCTTACACATGTTTATATAAACTTTTTTTCTTGTAATATTTTTCTCAATCAACTGTTCAAGTTTGTTCCACCTGATATTATGACTCATACAGCATACAGAGGTGCGAGAGTACATACAGTATGTATGTAACTGCCCCTATTATCATGAAAGTAAGTAGTGTTGATTGTATTTTGGTACTTATATACATATGTATGTAATATTTTTTTACAAAAAGTTACATTTATATATATTTTTATATATTATGTGTACAGTGGTGAAGCAATCATGAAGTAATTATGGAGCAAGGTGCTCCAGATATATGATCACAGAGGGCGTAAAATAATTACAAGTCAAGTGAAAAATATAGAAAATAAATAATATTAATAAAAATATGTAACAAAAATGTATGTGCAGTAAATTCTGCTCATATTTAAGGTCAGACACGTAGTAAGAAAAATTTAGAATTAGATGTTCTAAAAAAAAAAAATTATATTGAATAATTAGGTCAATATTAAGAAAAAATACACAATTAGTGTTTTCTAATAAAATATAGGTATCTTTACAAATTATTGATAAAAATAATTTTATTTATCCATACTAATATTATAAATGCCAAAGTAACTGTTTGTATGTCTGTCCATTTGTTACCTTTTCTTGGTTAAACCACTGAATCGATCTTGACGAAATTTGGCAGGGAGATAGCTTGTATTCTGAGGAAGGACATATGTACTTTGTATACCCCGAAAATTGATTAGATACAAAAACACTAATTCCACTCAGGTAACAGATAGTACATTGAAAAAATGTGCTGTTAATTTTTAACATAAAAATGATGTTAACGGGAGAACGAAATTGATTCTACAAATTTTTAACACCCAACATGGTAAAATTTAAAAGAACGTCTACTACAATTCTGTACCTATAGCAGTTTCTATGACGGCGATAGGCCAGATATGAAAAGTAATATAGAAACATAGTAAAATTATAGAGAATGTACGTGAAATTTTTATATACAAGAAATTAAATTAAATTAGCGTATATTACTTTTTCAGAGTAAATAAATTTTAATAGATACTATGTTAAAATTTACCAGTATGTCATTGTAATTTTTCATTTACTTTATTTTAAATTCTACCGACTTTCCTGTTAATTTTTTTCAGAAGTAGATTCTGTCCTCAGGTTCACAGCATTTTCTGTAAATTTTTAAAAGAGTATTCTCTCCGTGTATTACATATTTGTTAAATTCCTGAATAATATGTATGTATGTGCAATATTTAAAACAATGAAAAGTTATATTTTCAATTTTCAGTATCATTTATACAGAAATATATATAGGTACATTAATCGACATGTTTACCTTTAGAGAACAGCCACCAACAACTGTTGATCAAAGCCAGCCGCGATGCAAGCAAGGACTTAGCCGGTGATCCGGGCTAATCCAGAGTGCGTGATCGTTATTGCCGTCGATGACTTGCCGATACATCGGTGAGACATCCATATTAGACAGGAATTAGCTAATACCTTCTGTGTTATTGGTGCTATGATGCCGATAGGTTATAGGTTACGCATAAATTAGAAACTGGGTGTGTTTTTTTGTGTTTGTTTTGAAAGGTTGGTTGAAATGTGTTTCTTGTTTTAGAAGAAAATGATTGAAATATGGTATATGTATTTAGGAAATTATGGATGTTGATTGATTTAAAAATGCATTTTTATATCATTTAATTTATGAAAATTATATTAAATATTATATACCCCGTCTCCTTCAAAAAAATATTTCACTAAGTATGTGAAGTAAACAGAAACTATAAAAACTAACACATATTGAACAATATTAATAGCATATTAATATGCGGTAATTAATCTAGGTTATGCCTGCGTATGTATTATTACTTATTATTATATAATCTAGTCTAGATTATACTTTAACACTTATATAACTATCTTTATTTCTCTTAAGTTGTTAATGTTGAAATATAATAGTTAATTATTATGTTACTTAATTAATTTTTATAATGCCTTCCAGAACTGTCGAAAAGGGACTCGATCCAGTGGACAAAAATAGATGATGAAGAAACGGAAGAATACCCTCAATAAAATTGAGAACTTCATTTATTTTATAATTTATTATTCGGAGAATTATATCAGTTCTTATGGATTTGAGCTCCAAGCAAAGTTGAAAGTCGCTTCCTACCCCCTCCCATTTTTAATTTTTTTTTCATAAAATATAAATAGCATTACAATATATTTAAAATATAAATAGTAATTACAAAAAATTTAAAATTATATTTTAATGCGTCAAAACCTTAGTAATAAGTTTGACTAATACCGTTATCATAACAATATTTTAAAACTATACCTATGTAATATTTGGAAGTTAATTACTTGAGAAATATTTACATAAGAAAATTAAATAATAAAAATAAAATTCATAAATTGGTACAATTTTTTGATCACAAAACTAATCGACAGTCAATGTTTGTTAAATAATACTTAATTTTTATTTTATTGAAATTTGAGCTCAACTGTTTGATGAGAATAATTTTACAGATAAATATTTTTCAACGTTTAATGTGTAAGGAAGACTAACTACTGGCCCGCAAATAATTTACATTATTTATAGGAAAATGCCATTTTCCATTTTTATTACTCTAACGCCCAGTATTATCAACTTTAACTAACTGTCATATTATCAGCAGATCCAAGCATAATACATTTAATTAAATAGATTTTAAATTATCTGCAGTATTTCTTCACAACATATATTATGTCCATTTTTCATTGAAAGCTTAAATCTTGATTTAAATCATGTTTGTAATACAGCAAATTTACTTTAAAGGAGCATTTAGTGCTAAAGGAGCTTTAAATTGGTTGATAATACTGGACATAAGGGTTTTGAAAAAAATCCGCATTAATGATTTTTCGGAATTTTCATATTAATATGACAATTTTTAACATACATGGAAAAAGTGTCCCACTAATTGTGACAAGCAGTGTATAATAAGTAATAAATTATTGTTTGAAAAATACAGTTTACTGCTAAAATGTATTTTACATATATTTACTTTATATCGGATACCAGTCACGTTTCGATACTGTTTGTGTCCACTGGTGTATATAGAAACGGCATGCACGACGACAGGATGAGATTACCCAGGAGATTTACGGCGCGGCTTTGTTTTTACAGTTTCGCGGAAGTCGCAGCGGAATCCCGGGCTCACGTTTTAGCTTACCGATACTCGGATAACTTCAAATGAACGAATTTGAATATTTGTGTGTGCATTACTATTTAGTAACCACGTTAAAGATTATTTATGTTCATCAGTATATACCAACCTACAAATGTTTATACAGATCTAATTGACAGCGAGTAATATATTATATAAATAATAAATAAATTATTTTATATAATTTTGCTTCTATAAAATTATTTCTTGATTATTTTCACGTCTAAAAATTGCACCAGTATGAGTTCCGATAATATGTACATATGTGTATAAAATGTATGCAATAATAATAATGAAATTCAAGTAATAGGTTGATTATTAAATATTTTTGAAATCGCCAATTGAAGCTTTTTAATTTTATACCCAAAATAATGGGTTGAGGTAATTTTTTTTCTATCTATGAAAATAAGGCATCTCACAGCTGTCATTTTAATTTAAAAAAATGTATAGCTTTTGTCACATGTACAATTAAATATAATAATACAATGATTTAATTCAAATAAGCGACGCATTTTAATAAATACATATAAAATTATCAAAGAATACCATTCTTTTTTCCAAAGCTTACTTCGAGGTGGAATTTAAATATTGCATTCGAGTGATTGTTAGTTTTGGTTGATAAATAATAAACATAATTTAGTTTTTCATGGCAACTGTGATTTTTATTCAGTAATGAATAAAACACGTTATATCTTTGTTATTAGTTGTTTTATAATATTTTAATAGTCTATTGATATAATTACATAGGTATTATACTATATTATTTATATTATTAGAAAATAAAGTTGAATAAAGAGGGGGGGAGTCCATAACATCCACTCGGATGTCAAGTTTTCTTAATCGGCCGCTGAATCGGATAATTTCTTAAAAATGATATTACTTTTTTTACACTGCAAACAAGTGCGGCAGTGATTAAAAACGCTGTCGAACGTGTTTTAAATTTCCAGCGAATAAAAACGCTGTAAAACTGCACTTTCTGTGATAACCCGCCATGTACTTAATTTTTCCAGTGCGAATTATTCACAGCGACGGTGATTATTTCATTCCGGTATACGGGAGACTTAATACGAATTCAATATTACCATATTTGTTTAAATCGATCAAGTTGTTTATAGGCTTTGCGAAATAACGCAGTTTGATCTCGACCTACATGCATATAATAAAGTATATAAAAACAATCAAAATCAAAACACCCCTTTTGGCTTCACGTAGCCGTGTAAAAATATATTTAATTGTAATTATTTCTTGTTATAATAAAATGACAATGAACTAATATTTGTTTTAAACTCATATATCTTTAAGATGTTTTGAGAATTGATGCCTAATGAAACGTAAACTTTTAACTCCGCATCAATTCGGTAGCTAGATGTTTGATTATTTTCACAACGTCAGCAGTATTGTTACAAATTCGGTGTAATGTCAGTGCTAGGTAAATAGTTGAATGCTTTTCATAAATATATCCATAACGCATCTGTATTTACTCTACATTTAGACGACGTACAACGACGCGTTAGCTAACGCATCTCTACAAAAAAATACCAATGGTATTGATTCGTTCACAAGACTAACGAAAAGACTGTGAGAATAAATGAAATTTGTTTAATGACCCTGTTATAATGTACGTAAATACAGGCACATTAGCAACATCCCGTTCTTCTCTGTCACTATCTGAATGCGTATTAAAAATGATAAAACTAAATTGGTGGAAATAATCAGTAAAATTTTCATATATAATTTTATTTTTTGTCTGAATTTCCAACTTTTAAAATTAAATTGTATTTTTACAACCTTTAAAATCTAAAAGAATTTCAAATTATTATTCATAATTTAACTATGTGAGCAATGTCAATTGAAAATATATGTTATACTAGTTATACTTACATTGTGAACATAGCTTAACAAACGGTGCACAATATGGATCATTTTAAAGCACCAAACATTGGACGCTGACTAAAGAAAAATAATACTCAAACGTCATCGAGATTGAGTCTGCTATATTCCTTCTGGTTGTTTAATTCTGTAGAATGTAAACCATACTAGGAATTTCTAAAATAGAAATATTTGTATAATGTATCTCATTTACGTTAAAACATCTCAATATCTTTAGAAAACAATTGGAGACATGGAATAATATGTATACATTATTCATATATTAATTTCCTTATTCCTTATAAGTGTGTCCTATTTTTTAATATTAGATTTGTGCCCCCCCCCCCCCCACTTCGTACGAAGGAAAATTTATTCAATTTTTGATTTTTAATTTCATTTTATATTTTGTTCAAATAAAAATATTAATTTGTCTGTTATACTGTATTTAGTAATTTTTGACTTTTTTGTGTAAAATACATTGTTATAAAACATTTTTAATCTGTGCCGGATTAAGCAAAGTAAGCAACTGCTTAGGGCATCCGATCCCTGAGGGTACCATCAAAGGGGGCACCAGCAGACTATTGCAGTTAATAGGGAAAAAAAGTAATCAATATTTTGTTAATCATACGGTAAATCCGGCACTGTATTTAATGCATTTTTGTAGATTGTATATGTATAATATTTTTACTCTTTTTATTCCTCACTGCATATCATGTGTTAACATAAAAAAAATGATACACAGTCCTAGAAAAGTTTACAAAATGCAGAATGCAAAAATAAAATTTAGGTACTAAAAATACTACACCTACTAAAAAGTATCGATACAATTGCAAAGTTCTTATATTCCCCTAATCTCTATCAATCCCTTATTAAAAATTTACAATAAAAATAAAAAATAAACTTCACCACATCATAAAAAAAAATAAAGCCCGGAAGTGAGTATATGTCAAACAAATCACAGTATCCCACCTCGACGTGGGAAATCCCGTCAGGACGTTTGAGTGACAGTGTTGGTGGTGGGCATGAATGGGCCGAGTTAATCCGAGTTATTTAACACGGGACAAGTGTTTGAGATTAGTGGTAAAGTCACATTGCTGGCGATTAGCGCGCCACAGCTACTATTGTCCGCCTTAAACTGTCCCTATTCAATCTCACAATGCCACATGCTGGGATGTGGAATTCAGATAACGGACTACTGATAGTGATTAGCAATGTACATTGTTTTATTTTCCAGTAATTTTTGAAACATTTCTAAGATATATCGTCACCTCGGAACAAGAGTTTGGCACAACTCAAAAAATTTCGAATTTGTACTAAACTATCATTAGAAGAATAGTAAGATGGCATAGATTTTTATACCAGAGTTTCACAACTGTAAATTCCATGTGTGGTCATCAGGGAGCAAAATTTGAACAAAAAATTTTATGAAAAACTGTCACAAGTCAAAGCCTTTACCTTTAAGGACTTTAAAGGGTGGTAGGATGGTGAAACATACTTAGATAAAATTTGCTCAAATGTTAGTACTATTAAGCGTGTAAAAGTTGGATTTACTAGCGCTTTTCTAAATCATCAAAATAAAGTAGCATTCAATTATATATGTAAGTTTAAAAACGTGATTTCACAAAACTCTATAATTTTTGAGTTGTGTTTCTCTTGTTCTGAGGCGACGATATATTGTAATTAAAAAGCATAAAGTAGCACCTATTACAAGAAGATTGTCTACGCGCTGCTTATATATTGTTTACACAGTAACGCCACTGGTTTACATAGTCATTTCTGACGTAAACTATCTAATATTTTTTTACTGAAATTTTTCATTTTCGTTTCATTATTTAAAAAAAATAAGTATATATGTATATTTTTTAACTGATATTGTCCAAAGTTAGTAAACTAAATACATAACTTATCAACCGTAAATTGTATCTATAGCCCCTATGTTTGCGTTTAAAAATATCAGTATGATTTTAAATTAAATCAGAACAGTTTTTCCCTTACATATTGAAAATATTAGCAAAAAATATACGAAATTTATCATGAAATATATTTTTTTGAAAGAACTTCAAGGTACTTAATTAATAAAATTGTAAACTCTCACCAGGGAACCGTGCAGCTTTGCAAAGTGTCTTTAAATGCTGTATTTTTATTATTGTTGGTATCAATTTGGATTGGTCTAAATTTTAAAACAATAAAAATATTTTTTTTTTCAACAACCTATAGCATTTATGCTTCCTCGCAATATTTTGTATGCGGGCTTGGAACAGTCATTGGTTTTTTGTTTTAGTGTTAATCACAGAACATATAATAATGTGTTAATATAGTAAAACAAAAATCATAAATATTGATGCTATATTTGTGAACTAAATTGAATTTGTATTTATTTATACTCTCTAATAATAATTTGTGAACAGATTATTATACAATATTGACATTTCATTAAAAAAATTCCTTATCGTGTGGTTAAGTTCAATATGTTAAGTATCATAATGATTTGATTGTTCTTAATTTATTATTGTATTTAACATATAATTCCGATAACCTTTTAAATTGATAACCATTTAATCGTACCTGAGGAATTCTAAGAAATAATATGGTATACGATAATCTGTGTATACTTGTTTATAGTGTTAAAATCAAAGATAATTTAAATCATTAAACTCCCACGCTTGTTTTCAATGTCGATATCGATTAGCAATATAAATATCTTGAATAATTATAATCTATTTATTTAGTTAATGATTTCAATGCTTTGAAATTATTTCGTATAGTAATTGATTTTTAGTTTTTTGAGTTGTCAAGTTTTTACATATGGGATATGGATGATTATTTTTAGTTTTAATAATTTTATATATCCTATTAGCTACATTATATACTAAATATACTATATAGATAAAGTGTATTACATATGTAGAGGTATTATGATATCACCATAAAGATAATTTACCTATTGATAATAGTATGAGAATATTTACATCTTTATCTGTATTAACCTTATATTAATTACATCTAAGACTCCAGAAGACATGCAAAGAGAGTAGGTTTAGGTAAGTATCGTCCGCATTTTGCCTCGTAAAAATTTTGGCTGGAGAAAGGTATTCGTTTTGTTCGAATTCTCATTCAAGCAAAAATAAATCAGTTTTATATTTAAAATATTCTTTTAAATTAAAATATTATTCAAATTGCATCTTAAAGTCACTCTTGAGACCTATAAAAATTCTCGTCTCGCCAGTGGTATAGTTAAGGGGGGGATTAAGGGGATCAATACCCCTCATGAGTCTAAAAAATGATAAAAAACTTCTCGTAGTTTCGATACTGCGAGGAAGCAATATAAGATGATTATGATATACGAGTATTTTTTCAATAATGAATACATCTAAGTGAAGAATATAACAAATTTTTGTACTTTGTATCACATTAAAAGATGATTTTCATAATGAAAATATAACTTGATGAGATTTAATAAAGTCATATCCCCCACATCGCAAAAAGCTATCTACGCCACTGCGTCTCGGTGTCAAACCTTAATTAGATGAAAATGAATATATATTTTTTTTATTTTCCGTGGAAGTATTATAATATGTATATAAGAAACATCGAGGTTCGCAGTTTTTAATAAATGAGCTAAATCAAGTTTTACAATCTTCTTTAACGTATACATATTTACTAAATATTAAATTTATCTCTTATACGAAGGAAAATTTATTAAAAAATAATAATATCGTTTCATATAACAGGATGATCGATTATGGTTGTTTCTTAAAAAAAATATTTTTAGGTAACTTTCATTTTACATTTTGTTCAAATATAGTTTTTTTTCTTCAATGACCATTTATTCGATTTATATTTTTCTTGGCGCCCCCACCATTTTTAAAAACACTGGAGTTAGATATATATTTTAAAATTTGATAACAATTTAATCATTAAATTATTATTGTATCTACTAATAGCTTACAGTCAAATAACTATTTTTCTTCACACTTTTTACGTATTTTTTAGTGTAAATACAACTTTATATAACATTTGGAAGCTCTCAGTATTGTTTATATCATAGATATAAAATTCGTAATATTTTGCAAACTATAAACATTTCAATACATGCGTCATTTTAAAATTAAACATAATTTTATTGCACAGGAAATCTTGTACACATATATGTTAACTGAAAACATATTTATTCAATTAATAATGAAATAAATATGTCGTTATATTAGAAATATTCATCTTTAAATAGTTTATTTCTATGATTTTCCAGTAAACCAATTAAACCAAATCGAAACACCTACATCTTTTATATTATATACAATTTTTGTGTATGGAGATAAATTATTTGATAAATATTTACTTGTATTAATATATTTGTTGACAATGGTATTATTTTATAAATACATAATTGACAAGGATTCTTATAGAATATATAGGTACGAAATAAAGAAGATAGAATTAATAATAATATTTTTTATTGATTTACTTGAAAGTTGTTAAAATGAAACTAGATCATTTTTGTATTTAATGATACATTCAGCATAACATTTGTATTATTTGGTACCACATAATACCTTTATACGGGTTTTAGACTCTATTAATACCTATTACGTGAATAACTAGTGAAACCTTTTTAATTTAAATATAATATAAAACTTAAAAATCCACTTTTATAGAAGCTATTTTTTTACTCGTACTTAACCACTGGTTGGTTTGAAGGAGTTTTAAATAAATGTATATTATTATAAGTATAATTTTTAATTAAATATAGTCGACAGTTTATAAATTTTTACATTATAGGTTGAAATATATAGTAAGGTACTGGCACCAGTCTTAAAAAACATTCTAGTGTATGTTTCACTTAAATGTATAGATACTGAATTAGATATATTTTTTGATATTTGATTACTGTTATTACTAGATATTAATTTAAGGTAATTCGATCAGTGCCATAGAGTATACTACGCTAATGGAAAATAAAACTATTTTTTATGCAACATATAGAAAATATATGAATATCTAAAAATGTATTTTTTATTTACTCGTATCATAAGATTATTCGTCATTTGATTTTTAAACAATTATACTATTAAATATTTAAAAAGTTCATTATTTGACTCTACTTGTTTTCAACTAAAAATAAATCTAGCAACATTGTACCGTTAGTTTTAAAAACAAAGAATCGCTGTCAGTTTAAATCATAGACATATAGTACTGGATAGCGTGATCCACATTTACAAATGTACGATACAGATCGCGCTGTCTACACCTTTTCCAATTGTATTTTAGAAAGCATCAATTGTATTTCAGAAAGCGTCAGTTGTATTTCAGAATAGTCAATTGTATTTTAGAAAGCATCAATTGAATTTCAGATTAGTTAATTGTATTTCAGAAAGCATCAATTGAATTTCAGATTAGTCAATTGTATTTCAGAAAGCGTAAATTGTATTTCAGAAAGTATCAATTGTAGTTCAGAATTTTTGAATTTTTTTTATATTATGTATATTATACTAATATACTAATGTACTTGTACTACATTATTAAATTATTAAAGTAGTATATTATTATAATACTATGTATATTATGTAATATTATATAAATAAATATTTAACTACTATGTAATTTGCACCCTCCTGGTATATCGCTCATTGTTGAAGTACGTATACTCAGAGTCCGCCTTTCTGAATTTGGCGCCCTGGGCGAGATTTTTTTGTTATTTAATATGTTATTTTAAAAATAACATATTAAAAGAAAAGGCAGGAATATTATGATTTGCCAATTTTCATGTAACAAAATAAATATTTGTCGTTTTACAAATTTATAAAAATATTGACAAAAAAATTATGAGACCTAATGACCTAACGTTTAACGGAACATTTTAACCCTTTAAGTTTTGTTTTCAATTATACAGTATTATTATTACTCACAATTTTCAAATTCTGAAATACAATTGACGCTTTCTGAACTACAATTGATGCTTTCTGAAAAACAATTGACGCTTTCTGAAATTCAATTGATGTTTTCTGAAATACAATTGACTAATCTGAAATTCAATTGATGCTTTCTGAAATACAATTGACTATTCTGAAATTCAATTGATGCTTTCTGAAATACAATTGACTAATCTGAAATTCAATTGATGCTTTCTGAAATACAATTGACTATTCTGAAATACAATTGATGCTTTCTGAAATACAACTGGGAAAGGTGTAGTACTATATGTCTATGGTTTACATAGAATTATGAGAATTATATTTAATAAACATACATAAGTACATGAAAAATGTACTTTTTTCGTTTTTCAATAATAAAAATACGTTATAAATTAAAAATATGTAATTTTATTATATAGCATTTTAAATATGCGGACATAGAATATGTAAATCATTTTGTAAGTGTTGTTATTTGTCTTTTCTTTATCTACGGTTTTGAATGCAATGTTGTTAGATTGTGATGTTAATTAAAATCAAATATGAATGATAATGACATATACAATTTGTCTGATTTTTAAATCAATATTTATCACGAACTAAACGGTAAAAGTACTTTTTTTCATTTTTGACATAATCTGTTATATTCAATAAATCTATTATTTAGTTTTTTAAACTGCTGCCTAATTTATTTAATCCGATATATGCAAATACATGCAGTTGCCGGTATGATTCGCCATATCTCCCATGTTAAAATTACTAACTTTGATAATTAATTTATTTTAAACTGTACGGTAGATCTTTTTCAAATTGCAAATATAAACGCATTGAATGTTGTTTTATGACATACATTAAATTCACATTTATATCTAATAACTCGTCTAGTGATCGAATGACCTTAACAGTTTCACAGCGTGATTTATTGACAGTTAATCATTTTGTTTAAAACTACAGTGGACAAATAATTATCGCGGTTCGACACACTATCAAGAAAAGTGTATTTTCTTGTGTAAATGCTTTACATTGTTTTAAATTTTATGACTCTTTATTTTATAACGTTTGTGTAGTAGTACTAATTATTTTATAATCATTAGTAAGTGTTCATCACTGGGTGTGCATTACTGATTTTACTTTGTCCATTACTGGAGAAAAACATACAAAATAAAAGGCTTTAATTTAAAAAATAAACTATATTTCCTGATTTTGGAAATGCAAATTTATTTAATTAATAAAGAGGTATAGTTGTTTTATTAGTAACATAAGTTCATGACAATTACACAAAGCTCACCAATCTATCATAAAAAACAACATACGTTGAGCTTAACGCGTTCAAGACTGGTGTCAGTATCTACCTTGTACTCGTATATGTAGGTATAAAACATGATATTAAAAATACCTATCATAATGTTCATACATTTTCATACAGATATGAAAATAATTAAAATGATTGTGTATACCTACTTATAAAGTGACCAAATGCCTATTTTCTACAGTGCAGTATTGATTTTATGTGATCCGTATGACAGTTAAGAAAATTATAAAAAAGTAATTTGGTGATATTTCCTTTTACTCATTTTATTTTAATTTTTCTAGAGCAGCGGTCGACAACCTATATGGAATGAATAGTAATGGCTTTTTATATATCAACTTTTTTTTACATTGCATCATACAATTTTTTAGGTTGGAATTTAAAAACGCGGGAATAATATACGAACAAATTTTACGAATCTCTAATAATATTTTTAGTGAGTGTAATTTCAAAAATGGCTCATCACTGAAAACAGATTGTCAACCCCTGTTGAATTGTGACATTTTACTGGCATATATATAGACAACGTTGATCGTTGAATTGGACTTCTTATTTGTGCATTCAACGTTGGAGATAAGTTTTTAAAACAAGTTGTTTAAAATATTTGTGTTTTCTGAAATCTGGTCACTTTATATTTGTAGGTAGGTATTAAAATGTAGTCCATATAAGTTGTCTACTTGTAATATTTCTCATGCAGACTTTGTAAACATTATACATAAATAATGTAAGAATATATAATTTTACTACAGTAAGGATAGGAAATGTGGCACTTTAAAAAAATTTAAATGACATTTAATACATAATGACCACTACAGTGATTTAAATTCTATATATATATATACATACATACATATAAAAATTAAAAATACTGACACGTGAAAAAATACTTAATATTTGCTATTTCTGCCCTATATTCTACGTGTTCTCTACACCATAAGGTAGACAATATTTGTTGAATTTCATAGGCATATCACTGATCACAAATAAATACAATTACTACTCCACTAAACAACTATAAATCACCATCACAATTTTCAACAATTAAAATCAACATGACATGTACGACCATGTTCGATATACGGTAGTTCCGAGAGCATGTATGAACCGTTGACTGGGTCGGAACGGTGCAAGATCACAGACTTTATATCGACGGAGAAGTAGCGGCATGTGGTACACGCGTATATTATTGTTTTCTCTGGCCGAGGCAGAGTTTTCTTTGCAAGCGACGGGCCAAGGTATACACAACGTAACATGTTTTGCTATGATGCGGTTATAATGTTAAAACAACATTCAACCAGTGGCGGAAACTACGCTCGATAGAATAAGTTCCTACCTATGAGGTACAAGGGTTGTATTAGGGGAGGAATCGGTTCATATCTATAGTTAAGAAAAAATGATTGAAATGGAATTCATAATTGAATTAGGAAACTGTTGTATACTTTTTTGTATGATACTAGTTAAGGGGTCGTACACCTATATGTATAATCCAGAACCAAATAAAGGATGTACCCCAAGGCTGCGATAATTTTTAAAACTATATTCTATGATGATCTTACGTGTCTCCTATTTAAAAAAAAATACTTATTTCTGCAGAAAATAAAGGTTTAATCGCAAAAATTGACTTTTAAAACTAATTTTGAATTTGACGCCAAAACGCTCGCAGGTTACATTTCAGAGTTGTGACGTCGCATTTCTTGTCAACAATAATCAGACATTTAGGGTTAGGTAATAATTTAATTATTTTGTGTGTTAAAAATGAATTTCAAAGTATATAAGTTCTTAAATAAGGTATGTACCTAATACTACCTAATAAATAATCTTGTAAGAGGAATTGATATTTGTTTAAAATAAAAGTCAATCATTTTGACGTTTACTGTGACGTCATTCTGTCTAATTGGTGTTCCATTAAACATGGATTGCTGTATTTTGCATTTGTATTTTAGCAAAAATTATATTAATCTCCCTTTTGATATAAAAATAAATACATTTTTAGAATCTTTTTATCCTATTTCACCATTTAAAATCATAATTTCAATTATACTTTGTTACTGGCATCATGCCTTAATTTGTTTAAAAAATCAATTTACTGCAAATGTTTCTTGACTGTTTGCCCCCCTCCTTGTCTATAAGAATCAAAAATAATACCAAATAATTTAATTGTTAGTGAAAATAGTTAGTAATATAAAAACAAGTATCTATCAAAAAAGGTTTGTTATGAAATTTTATTTTGAGGGAACCCTTTCTTGCCCCCCCCTTGAGCTTTGGCACTGATGTGGTTGTGATCAGTCTTCATCTAGATTGAAATATTTTTGTGAAAGAACTAAATGAAATAATATCTGCTTTCCTTCAGAAGCCCACTGCATTATGTGGAGAAATATTGGCCAAAATAATTACGATGATTGACATGGCTTACACCTAGGTGACAATATTCATTTCAAGATCACCGCGGAAGCCTCAAATGAAAGTTTGACATGCAAGTCGTATCTTTAGTCAATGATATGTAGTAACAAAACTGAAAAAACGATTTATTCTCAGAAATCAAGTAACAGTTATTAAATATCATTTTTTTTTAATATTATTTATATTATATTATAATTTTGAATATTACTTAAAACTTGTTGTGTTGACTGAAAAATATAGGGAGCAAGTGGAGCAATATTTAAAAAGAAACAAGCATTGAAGAGAGAAATATTTAATATCTTTAGGGTAGATATACAATTAATACGTCTCATTGTCAGAGTAAAGCAGTAAAGGATAAATTCGTTAATAAAATTTCGTACTCACAATATTATTATTTAATGGTTGAGTGTTAACATTTTCATGTACACTATGCCCCAATCCCAAATTCTTATGGCTATATAGTTAAATGATATTAGGTAAGTCATAAAAACTATAGTCGTTTTTGTTAACAAAAAATTATATTATAAAGTAAAATTTATTTTTCCCATTTTTTATTATTATTTAGCTAAAATAGCAAAAAATTATTAATAATTAATGTCATGTGGGCGCCACTGTATAACTGTCTTGGTCTAGTTACGATCGAGTATTGTGTAATTACAACACAAGATGTCTCTGCTTGTGTCAGGACTTATAGATTTCCGATATCACGTCCCAATTATGTTATATTCGATTAAACCCGCGCTCCTCAAACTTTGGTTGCGACCCACTATGTAAGACGTGCTTATATATATACAGATTCTGGAAGGTCGCAGAAATGTTGGTAGAAACATAAATATATCTTCCAATATCTTTTATATTGGATTAAAAAACATTATATTGTTAGAGGGTCATTAAATAAATTATCTTTTGGAAAAGGGTGCGGTCGATGAAAAAAGCTTAGATACATTTATGTATAACCTACAGAAAAAAGAGTACGAAGTTCGATTAAAAATATGTTAGAATATATAGTAATTTGAAAAACTACAGTTGATTCTTCTGCCATAATCAAAATATCGCCCCTAAATAATAATAAAAAATATGGGTCAGTCCGCGGTATAAATCGATATCAGATAGTTAAAAAATATTTTACGAAAATGAATATTAAAATATAAAATTAACAGACCATTTAACATCAATTTTCATAAACCAAAAGAAAATTAGAAAAATGTTGGTTAATTTTCAAAATATTTCAAAAAATTTACAAAAAAATTCTAAAAAGACAACAAATAAGGTGAACTCACAATAATTTACTTAAGAATAAGTGATGATCGTGGCAAACTATTAAAAGTCTTTGACAATTACATATCAAACGTGACGTTTGACCAAATTAACAAAAAATTACCCTCACCAACAATAATGACTAAGGGTGACCGCATTTATTATAAATTTAATGAGTCTATTGATGTATTTGATAAATAATTGTTATAAGTATTAGTTAATAATATCAATAAGCAAATAAACACACAGATAGTACTGTTATTGTATCCTTTTATTCAACGTGTCACAGCCGTCACAATGTCTGTTGAGAAATAAGTTAAATAGATTATGTATTTACCTGATGCTCTTGTGTTACTAAAAAATAATTTATTCGTAACATATTAAAGTATGATTATTATATAGTAACTTCAATATTTTCGCTAAATTTTTGAGATTTTGAATAGAGGTTGCAAGACTTGCAATAGTTGGCGTCACACCCGTCACAGGGCTTTGAACGCTGGCAATTTTTAGTAAAATAACCGTAGACCTTTAATTCTTTCAATATACATGTATTACATTAAGATCTACAGAAAAATGGTAAAACCATGTTATTAATTAGTATTATTTAGAAATTATGAACTCCAATCCGAGTTGAAATGTCACACCCGTCACCGCGGACTAACCCATATACAAGAATTTAATTTTTTGTTTCAAATACCAAATTATACACATTTTCTTGCATATTTATTCTTTCACTTTATTTGATACAAATAAAAAAAGATTTATTAATTAGGTAAAGTATTTTATTGTTTATATTTCTAATGATGTATGTATGTATGTATGTATATGTGCATGCAATGTAAATAGATGTGTTGATATGTTATGCTGGTGTTGTGTTTGTTTTTTTATTCAAAGAATAATAACTTTTTTTTACTATAATGTTGTTTCAAAAAACATTTGTATAAAAATATGAATGAATTTGTTTAGACTGGGTCATTTCAGTGCAGTTCAGTTTTTGTTTCGCGCCAATATTGTCAAATAAAATTGAAAACATACCGTATTCTTGAAACATGAAAAACCAATTAACAAAATGATTTTTTTAAATATACATTTCTGGATTCTGTTAATGCGAAAAAGATAAAAAATAAAAATATCAACAAATTTTTTTTTCATCAATTCTACATAGAATGGAATTTTTTTCCATATAATTTTTTATAATAGCATATAGCTAATATATCCTTTTTAGTTTCTTGATTATTTTGTTTTGGTCCTCAGTAAAAAAATATCTTCCTCAACCATAAAGTACAATAAAAGATAAATAAAAAATAATTTCATATTAATTTATAATTTATGAAAAATAAGCTTCAAAAGATTATCAGTTATTACTATCTAAATATTATTTATTTAGGCCTCCTTTAATTAACAAATGATTTTATTTCATTCAACGAAGTATTAATTTGTATATCTTTTTAATAGACGTATTTATCAATTTATCATATAAAGATAACCTATAAATAATATGATAAATATGTTTGGTATATAGTATTACTTATTATATTGCTTTTTTCATTCATGATTACGTTTTGTTTATTAAATGAATGTTTATTATTCATGAAGAGAGTGAAATATATATAACCAAGTGCGTATCGACAGTATCGTATATAGAAGTATATAGTAAATCAAATTGTTTACGAATAAGGACAAACAATACAGTTTGTTGTTATTAAAATTGTTGTGAGAAATAAGTATATATGAAAAATATTTTTCCGTGTGTTATGAAGCAACTATACCAATTAGATCTAGGGCTGAAAACAATATAGACAGTACGTCTCTTGAGGCTTATGATTTTTGTACAGGTACAGTGGAACCTCGTTAGTATGTTTTTGAAGGGACTAGGTGGAAAATACTAACGAGAAAAACGTACTAAGAAATATTTTAATATGGGATCTTATGGAAGAATGACGGGACCTATAAGAAAGAATATGTATAAATGTATGAGGAACAATGCAAAATGTGTAATTATGATAATCATGTACAATATAGGTAATATAATACTCATAATATGATTATTTAATGTGAGTAATTTAGTGAACTAAGTATACCTAGACTGCAAGCGCTAGGTTTATATTCAAAACTAAAATAACACAAATCTAAAAGAATGACAATTATTAATTTGAATAACAAATGAATGTATTAATATTGATCGTGTAAAATGAAACGCTAGGGATTTGAATATTTCAATATCGATTATATGCCAGAAATGAAGTGATAATTACATACCTCGTGTAATTGTGTAGGCCTCCACCCCTGTAGAAGTTTGTAGAACCTGGAATTAGATTAACTCGTTGCACAAAAAAACATCCACCCTTACCCGCATTATCGAGTTTTCAATTCAATTATTGCCGATCTCTTAATGTCAAAGCCTGACAAAAAACACACCGGTGGGCGGAGTTTCGAGGCGAGTATTTTCACACGCACAGCGACAAAACTGAGTTTTCATTGTAAGAGTTCTCTTGTTCTCAAGTATTTACGGTGAGAATGATAATTTTCCACAGTAAAACCGTTCGATCGTCGTAGCGGCGCGGTGATTGGTCGAGCGTGACGGTTGGGCGTGTACCAGAGGTGATGTCGCGTGTCTGTATCTCTGTCGCGCTCACATATGTGAAAAGAGACGCATGCTAGACACTCGAGTGTGGGTTCGAGAGTAACGGCGTGGCCAAACTCCGGACCGCCCGATTGTTGATTTTGAGTTACGCGCTCTTTCCCACCCCCACTACTAATTCGGTTGCCGTCGTTGGAAACGTTGTTTTCACTAGTAACAGTGCGTCTTGGGTAGGAGCAACAACATTCACTGTTTTTACTTAATCTCTGTGTAAACTTTAGCCATGTTGTGTATCATAATATTAAAGTGAAACCGTGTTTTTGGAAGGATGATTGGATTCAAAACATAAAACACACCGTTAAAATATCTATATACACACGAACTGTCAGCTGCCGCTCTCCCTTCCACCGCACAAGCCCCCTCCGAAAAAACTTTTACAAATTTTGTTGTTTTTCAATTATTTTCTTTTATAAGTCATTTGTTGTTTTTCGTTTAGTTTCAATAAACTTCGATGACACGGTAATATTGAGACCTGCATTTAAGAATATTTGTTTACATTTTTTCGGAAGACAATTGTTTGTTGTTTTAATGAAACTACCCGCGTCTTTGTTTATCGTACAATAAGTGACGTGTTTGTTTATTTATCTCTTCCTCTAAAGTGTTCAAACTGTTCATCAATGAAAGTGAATTAATAATATTTCGGTACGTTATGCTAAAATAAAGGTGTGACATTATTTGACTTAGTGAATTGCCATTGAACTTCATTGAAAGTGACATACCTTATAAAAACATTTAATCAATTATTGATATTTAATAAACACAAACAATTTCATACTGCAGTAGAGAACAATTAGAGTGTTATTTTAAATTTATGAAACTATGTACAATTAACTGACTTTAAAGTGGCCGACTACTTTGAAACCATGCATACCCTGTTCGGCGAACACCAGAATGCTTATTACCGGCACCCGGCGGCTGGTGGTGGGGCATATGCAAGCCCTATGGCGGCCGCGACATCGCACATCGGAGCTGCCGCGGCCTACCCTTATGATCAGTACTCGCGGTATGGGTACGGATACTCCGCCCTCGGGGGGCACCATCATCACCAGCAGTCGCTGCATCCGGCTAAAGACATGGTCAAACCACCTTATTCTTACATCGCCCTCATTGCGATGGCTATTCAACATGCTCCAGATAAGAAAATAACCCTGAACGGTATCTATCAGTTTATTATGGAAAGGTTCCCGTATTATAGAGAGAATAAACAGGGATGGCAAAACTCAATCAGGCATAATCTTTCCTTGAACGAATGTTTTGTTAAAGTGCCGAGAGATGATAAGAAACCTGGGAAGGGTAGTTATTGGACGTTGGACCCGGATTCGCATAATATGTTTGATAATGGGTCATATTTAAGAAGGAGACGCAGGTTTAAGAAAAAGGACGCACTTAAAGAGAAGGAAGACGCTATAAAACGGCAACAACAGTTGCACCAAGTGAATCACGAGTCCAATACATCTGTTTTGATAAAACGAACGTCGATAGCGAACGATGAAAAGTTAGACGTAAAAGTAGTTACTAAATTAGAATGTAAGCTGAAACGTGAGCCCGAGTTGACTCAGTCCTGTATGGGAAAGTATCATCAGAATTCACCTCCCCTGGAAACAAAGACAGTGATAGTCAATCAGCATTTACAAAGTCATCACCAGATGAACCACCACAATCACCAAGACCAAGAAATGACTGATATCTCTCCAATGGACTCCAGTTCCGCCGCTGCATTTAGTGTAGACAACTTGATGACCAATAGAAGTGACTGCACGCAGCAACTACTGAGTCTATATTCATCTCAATCTAGACTACATTCGTCTGGAGGAATGTATCACCATTCTTACCATCATTCCAGCGCACTGGCCGCATCGCAGCATTATATGGTTCCTCAAGAAGATGGGAGCGGTCAGTTCAGTTCGCGGCATGTGGCGCCGTCACCGTGGTATAGTCCGGAGACGTCCCCGGACTCGGCGATAGGGTCCGCAGTGCCCCCAGTGTTCAGAGAACTCTTTGACGCGGCAACAGCGGCAGGTGTATCATCCGTCGCGTCCGTAGGGGCGGGGGAGAGCGGGTCTCCACCAAGTTGTCAATTGGCTTCGGGCTTCAGAAGCTCATCTTCACCCGGGACGCCGTACAGAGGTTTGTCCGCCTCGGCGTCGCCCCCAATCAGCTCGTCCGGTCCCGGAGGCTCCACGCCTGGTGTCGTGGCTCACTACAGGGGCGCCTCATCCTCCGGGGGAGTCCTCTCCAGCGCTGCAGCAGCGTCGTACTACTCCCAAGACTGTACGGGTGGACATAAATATTAGTGAGAGTGCCAACGTGAGTGTGTATGACTTATTTAAGTAGATTTATTTGATTCTAAAAAAAGGTTTCTTTTGATCTCGATTTCTATTTATAGAAATACAAACATTGCAATACGTAGAATCAAGTAAATATTCTGTTTATCCAATTTTGAAATATATCAAATGAAATTCAATGTCTGTTAATTGTACTGTTAAATTTACTTGCCGAAATATCAATTAAGTTTTTATTAAAGGAACTCTGGAATTTTTAAAGAAAACTGTTAAAAGTTATAACTGTTTTAATGACTGTTATAACCTGCTTAAATAAATTTTGGGCAATCGAGTATAAACTGTCGAATATGTTTGTTTAGAGTATTAATTTCAAATTGTTGTGATTTAAAATATAATTGTATATAAAACAAGCTCAGAACGGCCGTCTAAATTTAAATAACATAGTGTAAATATTAGTTCTTGATATAATAGAAGTAAACACTGTTCTTTGTCTCAGATCTGAAACGCTACATGCCGTGAGTGGTGAAAGAAACAAAATGTTTTTACTGCAGCAACGGTTTAAAAAAACTGTGGTAATGTTATTTCTTACATGTTAGTCTATATTTACACAGGGAAACCATTAAATAATTACACTATGTAATTAAGAAAACAGTTGTTTATAAAGTCATCATGTGTATGTAAAAAGTAGAAATATGTCAATATCATTGTAATTTAAATACCTACATGAATTATTAGTTAGTTTTATATTTCACTGTTTACTTTAAATGGTGTCAATTATAAATTGCAGAAATTAGAATATGTTTATAGCAACCAAACTCAATGGCATATTAAAATATAGGTAAATATGTTCTAATATACAGAAATTTTAACATTAAAGTATTCTGCAAAATATATAGGTATCCATATTATTTATTATTTGTACAATCTATTAAACGAGAACGGATAAGATGAAAAAAAATGTAAAAAAAATCAGTTTAATTTGAATGAAATATTGTATAATACATATAATATATGTATAATAATTGTCACCATATTACGATCAAAGTTTTTCGTCGCGTACCGCCGGGCGTATGTATCCGTTCTTGTTGAAAATGTTTACGAATATACCAAAAGTTTAATTAATTAATATATATATTTTAAATGTATAAAACTAACTATACCTACACATGTTCCTATTATTATAATATTATATATTTGATATTTATTTCATTCCTTTATATATCGACACAAATTTTGCTTGTATTCTGCCCAAGTTGAAAAAATATAAAATTGTATATTAAATTCCTATGCTTTCCAGTCTTGTATGTTTTTACTTTAATTTTTAATTATTATGTGTACATTTGTAAATAAGAACAATTTTTCTATTTGTAAATATAACTCGATATAAAGATGTGTGAGGTGTCAAATTAATGGGATAATAGTGTTAGATACAATGTACCGAACGCTGACTGTATATTAAAAATAAATTTGTGTTATTTATTAAACGTTTAGATAATTGAAAAATAAAAGTGTGAATATTTACTCGTATATTTTTATTTATTTATTTATTCAACCTTATAAATATTGAAGTCATTTTAAATAGAAAATAGTCTTAATTTAAAATAAATGGCTATAAAAAATATACAATAAAAAAATATTGCAATCACTATAACATTTTATTTTTTAATATATTATATAGGTAAGTAGATATCATTTGTAACAATTTTTATACCTATTTTTTGATAATGGTCTTAACTTTAAATATATACATATGAATTTTTGAAAATTATGGTAAACCAAAAAATATATATTAGATAATATTCTTATAAAATATTAGATTTTCATCGAATTGCTGTTATTTTGTCTATTGTAAATTCTCATCAATTTTGCCGAACGTAAAATATTGAAAATGTTGAAGTTAAAGTTAAAGTTAAATTTTTGGAGGCAGGATAAAACCTTTTTTTCGGACCGTATATAGGCTACCTCTAAGCGCTTCTAGAATTCTGCTTTAAGAGCAAAATAAATTTTAGAAAATTAAATAGCGTTTTTTATTTTAATTGAATTTTTATACACATTATTTGAAATTTCGAAAATAACTTTTCTTTTCGCAATAATTTTGGATGGATACATTGATAAAATTAATCATTAAAATATTTTCAAAATTGTAATATTAATATTATAGGTATATATTTTGTAAAATTTAAAGCCTCAAATAAAAAAATAGATAAATGATTTATTCGATTAAAAAATAAAATAAAAAATGGTGTATTTTTTAATGTCAAACATATGTTATCTAATCTTGGATTACATGCATACATATAATCAGAGATGGCTTAAGAATAATAATTTGTATAGTAAATATTTAAATATACTTGCTTAAGTAATTTGAATTACTTCTATTTATTTTTAATAATGAAACTTTTGAGACATATTTTGGTCTGTGTTACGCACTAATGTGTTAACTCCCACAAATATATTTTTTTAGTTTGATATACAGTTTCATTCTAAATAAAGTTTTCAATATTAAAAAAAATAACGCATGACTCACAAAATTTTAATTTAATAAAAATATTTTCTGCAAAAAACTCTTTGCGACTTGGTTGAAGAAAGAATGGCTATAATAAACAGTATTTTTATGATTTTTTGGAAGATGTGACTAATTACCCACCAAACGTCAATTGACGTAAAATAATTTAAATTATTTTTTCCAATAAAAAGAAATGTAAAAAAAATCACAAATGTATTTTTCATTCCGCGCATCAAAAACGTTATCTCGAATAATAAATAATACATTACTGCAAAACCGTGTCCAATTATACGATGGTCGTAACTTTGAATTAATTAAAATGTTTGTTAAAATATTTATCTTAAATTATTATTGTATTTAAATTTGCATTTTTAAGTTATACAATTCTGATACGACCAGAATATTTACTACGAAAGGTAATTAATGTAATTCAACGGGGCCTGGGCCAAATCACATTTCGTGTGCCCCATACCCCTCCGAGCGTAAGGGAAATCCAAACAAATTCGGTATTATACTTAAAAGTTTGGACTCCTAAAAATCTTATAACTTTTTAATATTATTATTTTAGTATTAAATATACAGGGTGGCCAGTTTCTGGAAAACCAGGAAAAGTTAGGGAATTTTGCTATACAGGGAAATGTCAGGGAATTTGGTTGGAAGTCAGGGAATTTTTTATAAAAATGCAAAAACCACACAAATTTTTTGCAAATATTTAAACAGTTATCTATTAAAATTTGAATGAAAACATGTGACCTTTTTTAGGTTTTTATCTAAATTTTAAATAAAAAACAGGGAAAATCGGTAAAAATGAAACACCAGGGGCCCAGGTCGTGTTGCTCTCCTAGCCCCCCCCCCCCCCCCCAACATCTAAGTCTGCAATTAAATCAAGTAAATATGATACACAATATAATTTTTATTTTGTATTGCAATGAAATTTCAGTATGTTATAAATTTTTCCTTTTAAAGTGACTACAAGATCTAAAACATATATAACTATAGTTACCTATATATGTTTTAGATCTTATAACCCACAATTTTTAAAATTTAACTTTAAAAAAACAATGTAAAATTTCTATAAGTACATCAGTATTGAAAATCTGAATTAAGTTTTACTAAAAAAATTGAATTAAAATTTATTATAAAGTTTTCTGACTTTTTCGGGTCTGCAGATCACTTTTTGATAAATATTGCATTATATTTCATCTCAGTAAGTTCACGCCTGTACACTGTACATCACACACACAACATGTATTTATAAAAGTGTAATGATTGTACGTAAATTTGAAGATGTTAGAGAGAAGAATCCGCGCTGAAGTATCAGATTGATATAAAACACATGCCATATGTTGTAAGCCGCCGTGTTTACCAGCCGCAACTTGTTGTATACACCACATATTGCTGCCACGTATTTAAGGCCTTCTCATTACTTCTTGAGTATCTGAATTACAAATCGCATTGCACCGGATATCGTATGTATATATTGTTGTCAAATATCAATGTAAATATGTAAGATTTGTGCCAGTTTATGTTTTACTACGTAAGTATGGTGCTGTTGATGAGTCATTGTAATTGTAATCAAGATCGAATTATTATTTGACTTCACATCATACTATTTAAAGTTGCTCTTTAATCTTGACTTGAGCATTTTATATTTATATGATATAGGTATTGTTAGTGTTCTGATTCATGGCAATAAGCAAGTTTTGATCTGGTGGAATGTACCAGAAACTTCATAAATCAGCTAATCAAAACTCGCCAGTAACTAACCGGTATAACTAACCGCTTATGCTGTCAATTCGAACAATGTTTGAATAGAATGAGTACACCGAACTTGTGCATGTTTGTAGCATTTGTATGGTGATATTGTTTACATTTATTAAATTAAATTAAAGTAATTTGTAATGAAATGGTATATTGTTTAATTTTACTCGATGAATATGAGAAATACCCTTTACTGTGGTATCCCTGCATCAAGGATTATTATTATCATAAATAAAAAAATGATGTATGGGGAAATAATTTCTGTTAATAAACTTTTTTTTTCTTGTTCATAATACTTCAAAAAGCAGATGTTGTATCACTTGTTATTATTTAATAGGTAAGTATATTTATACTTCCATATGTACCGACAATTTGTGACTTTGCAGAAAATTACACAAAAAAAAACTCGATCTTATTGAAAATTTGAGATGGAAATGTGCTTAATATATTTATCTTTTTTATATAACAATATTTCCTTAATATGATAATAAATAAAACATGCTATTGAGGATAATTTATTAATTTGAAAAATATGTCTTCATTTTTATCTAATTCTTTTCATTTGTCAAATTAATAAATTATTTATTACACCAACGAAACTCTCAAATAAATTAAACATTTATTTATTATTAATATAAACATATTATTTATCAGTGTGAATATTTTTTACACCACCCAACTAGTGAAAATGCAATTTTCGATATGATAAATTCAGTGATGTCATTTATAAAGTATTTTTTTGTATTTAAAATAAATTTGTTTTCAATACGAAACAAAATTTTCACTGTGATAAGAATTGTTAGTAATAATATACATTTATCAATAAGATAAACGTGGATATTTCCATATTGGTAAAAAATTATCATATTAACAAAACAACCTCTATCGGAGCAAAATCGATCACGGATTTTTTTACATTGATCACAATTTTTTTTCTGTGTACAAATTACACGTATATTTTGTTAGTTAGTTTTTTTTAATGTTATGATTCAGACTAATTTAATCTAACTGTAACTCAAAAGGTACTTCTTCTTCTTCTTCATGGGTTTAATGTCAAATGGATTTTCAAAAGATACTTGTATCTGTTTTTGTTGCAGTTACAAAAATGCAAAAAAATATTTTCTAACAATATATTTCCCTTGCCATTTGCTTCATAATCTAAAGTAAACCATAAATCTGCAACTACTGGGTATATATCTATAAAAAGTCCAATAAAACGTGTCCGTAGTTTTTGCGTGTGTAACGTAGCCGATAGTCGACGATTCGCAGACAACGTGTGAGGTTCCACGCAGCGCATAAACAAGTCGTAAAACGGACACATAACTCCCGAGATGTAAACACGCGCTCTCCTAACGGCCGTGCAGATCATCTGCAGCGCGCTAACATGCATCCTCCCTTCTCCCCGAACACCCCTTACAGGAATATTCATAACATTCGTATACTTGTGTGTGGTTATTGAAATTATATGTTTTTTTTTAAACTAAATCACTGAAGAATAAATAAATAATTGTAGAATTTGTTTTTGGAGTAGGGTAGTTTTATTTCTGAATGACATTTTGAAAATAATACTTTAATTTAGTACATCGATTATAGATCCTATAATCTAATCCAGGGGTTCTCAACCTTTTGACTATATAGACCCCTTTTAAAATAATGATTTTCTTTATGAACCCCCTGATAATTTTAGATTCAACAATCTTGTTGAAAAAGTACAAGTAGAAAGCAAAAAAGTTTATTGCAATTATATAGATAAATATTGTTTTGGAAAAAAAAATAAATTAATTATAAAATTTATCATCGATAATAATAGACACATAGAATACTTTCATAACTTTCATAAACCCCCAAAAACTCCTCCCTCCAATTAAAAGTTTTTTATTTACTTTATTTTAACAACTATATACAAAACATAGCAAATAAATGATAAAAATTTGTCAAGACATACACCAGTGTATGCCATAAGGGTTCCGAAGTATATACTACGTGGACTGTTTAGAGCAATTTACAGGTGCATATTTGAGTTAAAAATAAATATAAAAAATAGGATCATATTCTATTAATTCAGATCTAAATTTTGACACCCCACAAGCCTAGATATGAAACTAAAAAAAATTCCATGACGCCCATTTCTATTTTTCAAAATTTGAAATGATATTGTTGATTTTAGTATTTGTCGTTACTAGTATTATAAAAACCCCATTACCAATTTTTTTTCAGATTTTTTGAGTCAGTATTTACCGAGCTAGAGAGGGGTGGACAAATTTTTGTTTACTTGAAGCCCCCTGTAGGTGCCATTTTTGATTTATAAAAAAAATAAAAAATACTGTCATATTCTACTCATTGAGATCTACATTTCGACACCCCACATGCCCAGATAAAAAAATAAAAATAAAAAAATGTATGACACCCCTCCCTTTTTCTCCAAAATTTGAAATGATATTGGTGACTTTGGTATTTGTCGTTGGTAGTCTCACCAAAGTCTCATTACCTAATTTTTTTCAGATTTTTCGAGTCAGTAGTTACCGAGTTAGAGGGGGGGGGGGTGGACAAATTTTTTTTTGCTTGGAGCCCCCTGTAGGCGCCATTTTTGGTTTATAAAAAAAATATAAAATAGTGTCATATTCTACTCACTGAGATCTACATTTCGATACCCCACATGCCCAGATAAAAAAATAAAAATAAAAAAATGTATGACACCCCTCCCTTTTTCTCCAAAATTTGAAATGATATTGGTTACTTTAGTATTTGTCGTTGGTAGTCTCACCAAAGTCTCATTACCTAATTTTTTTCAGATTTTTCGAGTCAGTAGTTACCGAGTTAGAGGGGGGGGGGGGGGTGGACAAATTTTTTTTTGCTTGGAGCCCCCTGTAGGCGCCATTTTTGATTTATAAAAAAAATAAAAAATACTGTCATATTCTACTCACTGAGATCTACATTTCGACACCCCACATGCCCAGATAAAAAAATAAAAATAAAAAAATTTATGACACCCCTCCCTTTTTCTCCAAAATTTGAAATGATATTGGTGACTTTAGTATTTGTCGTTGGTAATCTCACCAAAGCCTTATTACCTAATTTTTTTCAGATTTTTCGAGCCAGTAGTTACCGAGTTAGAGGGGGGGGGGACAATTTTTTTTTTGCCTGGAGCCCCCTGTAGGCGCCATTTTTGATTTAAAAAAAAAAATAAAAAATACTGTCATATTCTACTCACTGAGATCTACATTTTGACATCCCACACGACTTGGAATACATTTTTTTTGGTTTTTTGAATTTGCTTTAAAGTCCCCTGTAGGCGCCATTTTTGATTTATAAAAAAATAAGAATAAGGATCAAATTACACTAGCTTGGTTACACATTTTGATGTGCCACTTGCCTTGGTATAAAAAAAAATATTTTTTTTGGGTGTCTTTAGCTTCTTAGCACCCCCCCTAAAAAAATATTTTTCGAAAATATTTGAACATATTTTACTAGAGGGTGTTATTTTACATATTCTGTCAAAATTTCAAGGTTCTAGCTTATATAGTTTACGAGCTATTGAGCTTAGAGTGATTAGGACGGACGGACGGACGGACGGACGACAAAGTGAGATTAATAGGGTTTCTTCGGAACCCTAAAAATGGAAGTCCTTTCAGTCTCCCCTTTGTGGGGGTCAAGCATATGCTTTTGTATACATATTATCGGGTTAGTAATTGAGTAAGGTCAATTTATATAAAATTTGCAAATACATTATTTATAACTTAATTTGACATAGCAAATATTTAAATTGTTAAAGATACCCGCAATTAGCGCGTGGGTTTTAAAACAAACACCGAAACTTGACTGTCAAAAAATATAATATTTCCATATTTAGTACATGACTTTTCTATCAAAATCATAGAGAAGTGTGCAAATAGTGGCCCACGCAACACAGGAATGCTATCTATTGTAAAAAAACTTATAAGCATAAATATACCTGCTGAAAATGCGAGAGTTCTTAAAAAATTCTTAGTAGGTACATATACCTATATTATATGTTCTACAATCTTAAAAATAAGAAGATGCTAATTATTTTAACAAAAACTTTGAATTATATAATACTAGCCATATGACCCGGTGTTACCCGGGGATATTAAGTTAAACTATATTTAACATACAATCATGCTACAATATTTATTTTGTTAAATTATTTGAATATTGGAAAATAATATTTTCTAGGTTTTAAGAATAATTTGAAAGACAATCGGTGACAGAAGTAGCTACATTTTAAAATTCATTAATATCTGTGCTTTAGAGTCTTTAGACTAAAACACTGAATAATTCTGCATTAGTATATGAGTCGTTAATAAATAAAAGCGACTAATGTTTTTTTTTTATTGAATATAATAAAATAACAGTGGTCAATATTTTATGACAGTTTTTTTTTATTTTGGTGTGAATGAAACTCAAAACAGAAAATAATAGGGGGAGGTAGAAATAAGGTTCCATGAAAGTTATCACTGGATTTTGGGAAATTTTATATATCAATATTTAACTATTAATATTTTATCAAAAACTTAAAATTTTTACAAATACATAGTATTTTTTATACCGTTTGATTTTAAGAAGTTCAAAGATAATTTTTCAATATACTATACACCTCATATACGATTGTCGATGTTTAACCTACTTTATTATATTTTCGATCTTAAATAAAAATGAAGAACAGTATTTTGTTGTCTATATATTAAAAAAAATTCGATCGTTCGCTTTGTGACCATATTGGAATAAAAAAAGACCAATGTTTATTTATAAATACAAACAAAATACACATAAAATCAATAAAATCATTAAATTATCAAAAATTCAAATTAAATATAAACTCATCTATTAAAATAAATGTTCATTTAACCTCACAGTATTAAAAATAAAAACTATATATGCATTGTTAACTGTAAAATATATATGTATAGTACCTATACTGGAACCCTTAGGATATTTCGAATTAAATTTCCCATAATCACTATAATATGTGAAACACGATTGTAATATGTATGTATATGTAAAGTGATAAAATAAAGCAGAGGTATAATTGTCAAATAGATTATTGTAATGAAAATTCGCATCTGTTTTGGATTCCAACTGTCATTTAATTTCTCTTTGTATGTAAATTCGCATGGGTCAGTATTCTGTTATTAATACAACTTTAATTAAATTCCATTAAATTATTTCAATTACAATGAAAATCGCCAAAATTCAATACGACCAATTCAATTATTGTTTAGAATTTGTAATATTGTAATTGATGTTGTTGCTAAATTGACAATTAATATACATCAGCTAGATGAGAGAACCATTTGGTTGAAGTTTAGATAATAAAAATAGAAACAAACATTTCAATAAAAACTATATATTTTTGCGCGTACAATATCAGTTCATCTATATACAATAAATTATTATTGAAATATGCAATCATTTAATATAAGAAATAGTAATGCCGTAACCTATATCGATTCTATGAAAGATTGTGTTAAAATAAAAATAATATATATATACTAACTGTGCCTGCAGCTTCACTAACGTGGACTACTGAATCATTGTTTAGGATTTTTGAGAAATATAGATCTTTTTACTCTACACAAATCTTTACTTATTATATTGTTTAATATTTAACAGTTGATACAGCGTATTGCAAAAGTGCGCGCTGGCGTCAAATTTTTTTCCGACTTAATTTACTATTATCGTCACTGAGTATTTCTTATGTTACCTAACATAACAAAATATATATTAAAACCTGGCCAAAGATCATATTTATGAATTAAAAAAAACACGTAAATCGGATAAGTGGTTATCGAGTGATAAGCGCACTAACGAACGGACAGACAGATAGACGTTGCATTTATAATATATATCAACATTACCCAGTAATACCACCGATAATAGATGTATATAGAATTTTTGAAATAAATTATAGCGCGTGATATATAACAAAATTAAGTCATTTTTGGTTATACCGCAAGATGAATAAGGTTTATATGATTAAGATGCTACCATTTTGAATTTTTATGCAAACTTTTAACACATTCGATAAGATAGTTTACACGTTGAGAAGAAAATATGTAAACGAGATAATTTTTATTTTAGTTATTTTTATTTATACATATATGTAACATCCGAAACCCTCAAATTTATTTTAGACATCCTTAAGTAGAGAATTATATTAAAGTTATGTAATTTATTAAATGTTTTATTTTTAATAAAATAACAAAAAAATACTGTTTTATAACCTATACTAGAATCTATTTAACTTAAATTTTTCAATAGTTTACATTGTAGACTAACCTTGGGTTGCACAAAGCAAAATTAATCACGATTAGTTAATCAGTTGTTTTAAAACCATTATTACGTCTATTTTAAAAAATAATCACAGTTATGATATATTTTATAAGGTAAAAAATCATTATATTTAGTGAATTAAGTTTAGAATTACCTAACATTAATTATGGATTGAAAACAGCTGATTAACAAATCTGGGTAATTTTGCTTTGTGGAACCCAAGGTAAAACTTTTTTGACGGAAGCATCCAAAATAAAATAAGAAAATTAACCGCGGTAATCAAATTTGGAAATTAAATATACATACATCCAATGTGCTAAATATCTACAAAAAATTCCATAAATATTACAGCTCAAATCAAGACAAGATTATAATTTAAAAACTAAATTTTCTAGAAAACATCATAAAAATTCATAGACATTTCCATAGTCTAGAAAAAATAATAATTCATTTATCACAAAATTAATCAATAAGGTAAAAAACCGAAAAAAAGTACATCAGAATTTAATTAATATTAAATACACATATATTCTACACACTGACACACCACGCCCCTGTGGGGTGGGATTTAGCTAGTGGGTTAGGGGATGCGTTCCCCCACATATAAAGCGAACCCTAATTCGCGCCGTGTACATAGCGACAAAATCAAGTGGCAATTGTGGAGAATATCAGCCTTACGATTCAACAACATCGAGCTAAAAGCGGTTTTGTGTGATATTTCCATGACGATTTTTCACTATTCTAGTCCGTGTACTTTTAATGGGTAAATATATGAAGATGTGGACGATAATGTGGAGGTTTTTTATGTGTGTATATATATTTGAGTGTGTGGAAATTTCGGATAGGATTAGAATGTAGAAGGTTGGAGATAAAAATATGATTTAAATTCGTTTTAGATTATAATTAATATGAGCTGTTTTTATGTAAAAGTAAAATATTTTCTTTGCTTATAAAATATATATAGTCGTAAATTAAATTGAACAGGTTCTAATTGAATTTATTTAAAGAATAGAAAAAAAATATAACTTGTCTTGAGGCTTCCGCGGAGATTTTGATACGGATGTAAACTGCATCGATCTGGTCATGTTATCGGCCAACGTGCACGTTTAGAAGAACCCTGATTATGTCCACTGCAATGTGTGATGAAACGTTGGCCGATAACACGACCAAATTGACTCGGTTTACACCCAGAAACCAAGATCCTTATATTTATTTATTTATAAAATTTTAAAATTATATTGTAAGTTCATATTTCCTTTTTTTATAGACATTTTGACTTTTAAATTACTTAATATTGTAGTTTATTGTAAAGACTTATGTATTTTTGTCTGTTACAATCTTAGATACGGTATATAACAGCATCTAGTGTTAATATAAAAAGCTGAAAGGTATAGTTATAATAAATGGTGGACTATAAAAATTTTTGGCCGTTTTTTTGTAGGAGCAAAGATGTTACCTAAAAATTGTCAATTTATTCAATTTAGGTGAGTTGAGTATCAAGGAATTTTAATACACAAATGTTTTATTATTAAAATCTGAGTTTAACTGATTTTCAAAAAATATATAAATATCCGAAACTAATAGAAAAATCTGAAAAAAAATCATATTTTTCACATGTATACTGATGGCAAGATCAAAAGAAAATTATCAGCATTCATCACACTTACGTATTTTTTCAAAAATAATTCATACCAATTGTTTTATAATTAATGAATTATTAAATATCACTGATAGTGGTTCTTAGCATTGCTAAATTTTTAAAAAAGGATGAAATCATATGAAATCTATTTGGTTTGTGTTGTCTATAAGTGTCATTACTATTACCAGTGTTTACAAATCGTCGCTTATCTAACAACATCGTTCAAGTCATTTTGACCAAGTTTACAGGAGAGCAAAAAAAACCGTGTATGTTTTATATAGGCTACCGGCTTGTGCGTTGTCACTATTTTTTTGAATTCTGGTCTCTTATTGTTCGAAACGTCTAGAATGTGATTGGTAGATCGACGCGCAATGAGTAGCTCTATCCAATGCCATTAAAATGTTAAAACCGCAAATTTTCGACTTTTAAGCGACGAAATGCAATTCAAAATGAATTAAACGAATAAATTTAAAAAAAAAAATACGGTACGAAACACTAGTACACAAGGATCGACTCGCACTTAACAATTTGTTTCCTATATGGGTCCTGATTTACAGGAAACAAGGAAGCATTGAAACACGTTTTAATAATTTTATAAAAAGTGCTTTACTAAAGTAATTTGATATGAAAATTATCGAATTAACTAAAAAAGACGTAAACTATTTTGTTTAAAACAATTTCACAGTAATGCATTTGCGTGATGTTATTTCTCGTGGTGGTTCTCCACGGCCACGGTACAAACCCCGCATACCTATGTCTGAATGGTGGGGTGGATGTTTGCTCTTGAGCCACTGCGAAGTGCTGAGTATATATGCATTTGATATTAACTCACTTGTTTGCGGTCGTGATGGTTACTATGTTTTATGTTTTATTGATTCCTTTACACACTCATGTATGTGTAATGTGTGTGTATGTGTGTGTGAACGAATTGTTAAAGTGCAATGTTTGTTGTGCCATCGAATTAGCTGGTTGTGTATTTATTAAAATTATATATTTTTTAAATATTTAAAAGAGTCAGATTAAGATTACGTGTGGCTCATAAATGATTTTTTTAATATTACCAAGTATTATCAATACTAAGATATAAATAAATGTAAGTTGATTTTGATGAGTCTATACGAGTATTAATAAAAATGTTAGAGGATGGGGAAATATTTGTATATATATCAATTATAATTATCCTATATACAGAGTGTTCGCGAGAACCGAGTGATCATAGCTAACTTTGTTATTTTTGGAGCTAGAAGATCGGTTAAATGGGCAAAACATAAAAACCTGAAACTATTGTTTGAAATGATTTAATCATTTGTTTATATTTTATTAAATCTTCATAACACACTATTTTTCGATATTTTCTATTAATTTTATACCTGACATAACTTGTTTTCTATCAATTTTAGCATCATACATGTATAACACTTTTATAAAGAAAACATTCTCAGCTATAAAATTCAATAATAATATACAGGGTATTCTATTTAAAAAAAAAGTTGTATTTCAATATATCTACTAAATTCGACATTCAATTGTTTTTTTGACACCGCCATTATTCATCCCGGAAAAAATACTGATACTATGCCCATTTAACCGATCTTTTAGCTCCAATAATAACAAAGTTCCCGCGAACACCCTACAGTATACAGGGTAGATATTTGTAATCAATCCACCGAAACACCTTAAAACTTTAATGTTATAAGTAAAAATGTTATATTTATTTAAAAAAAGAGGGCACTATAAAAATATTTTTGGTGGGAATCGAGGTTGAAATAATTCTTATTTTTATTGCAGAATCGTATTCTCTGTAAAATCAATTTTCCAAGACTGAAAATATTTGCAGCTGTTTGAACTATCAAGAATTTTACATAAAACAAGAAATGTTTACAATTTTTTTTTCATTTCTTGTTATTGGAAAAAGTAATTTGGCATTTGGATGGTTATAATTAGTTAATCTAATAAAATAAAGCATTTTTACAGTGTTTTTGTTAAATTATAATGTGAAATTAAAATTTTAACAGCTATAAGTTACAGTAGAAACCGGTTATAACGAAATCGAAGGGACCGGATATATTAAAGCAGATAGTCGTAATACCCGGTAAAAATGCAAATATATGAGATTCAGTTGGACTTTTATTTTGAGTCATTAAAAAAACGTCGTTTTAACCGATGTCATTATAACCGATGTCGTTATAACTAGTGAATACAATACCGGTTTCCCGAAATACCGAAAACCGGGATACCGGTCAATTTTCTCCGGTATTACGATACCGGTATTGGGTCGAATTATACCGGTATTTCGGTATATTTTCGGTATTTAAAAAAAAATTAAAACATACAAATTAAGAATTTTAAAACGAGTAACTGATAACTGCCAACAATCTGTTAAATATAACCAAACTTTTTGTTGATAATATATTTTATTATTAATATTATACATGCACCTAGATCATGTTTCGGAAAAATATGTTATACATCATTGCAGTAACGGTCTCGCTCAGAATTAAATGTAAAACTTTTTAGATTTTAGAGCTAATTATTTTATATGCCTTCTAAAATTAGTTTGCAACAAACAATTGCGCGCCTATTTTAAAAATTATAGTTCATTTTAATTAATTTTAAATTATTTAAATCTTTGATAACTATTTATCCAGGTACATAAGTATGTTTGGGGTTAAAGCACTGATTTGGTATTATTGTATGGTTTTATTTGTATATTTAACGAAAAAAATTGATAAATTTGAATTTTGAACGTCCGTTGACGCATGCGCACAACCTGTTTCGGTTGTTAGGAAATATTCAATTTTAGCTATCATGTTTGACTTATAATCAGTCCAGTCATGTCAATGGATTTAAAGCTATAATATACATAATTCATAATAAATATATGAAATATTTATTATTTTTAATTTTTGCCTTAAATAATTCACGATACGTGTAGTAACGGATTTAAGGGGCTTTAGCTCTCCACTCAAAAATTATGGTTCCCCCCAGTTCTACTTACGATTCCTGGATTGATCCATGAATAGGTGTAATAACAAAACAAAATAGAATGTTCTATGTATACTATAATAATATATGTATCTATGTATGTATAACAAAACTTTATCGAAAAAAATAATATTCTTCAGTATTTTAAAAATATACCAATGGCAACTTACAACAATATCGAAATTATTTTTTTAATGAAGGTATAGGAAAAATATTAAAATTCAATATTAATTAAATTAATTATTTTTTTTATCAAAGTCGTGAACTGTTTAAATTCAATATTGTATAGGTACATAAAGATTTTATAATATCATACATATGAAGGTACTTAAAAAAATCAATTTCTACAAAGTTGTCTGATATTTATGAAATTTTCTACACATGTATAATTTCTTCTTAATGACTTTCACTTTAAAATAAACTACAATATTTTTTTATTTATAAAATTTTATAATATTTACATTTATTTTCAACAGAATTAAACTTTATTATTATACTTATTTAATTGTTTTTATTTTTTTATTAATAAAAAATGCAAATGTAACTTTATATATTTATTTTTTACATTTATTATAATTGTATATATGTAGATATATTATCTTTAATTTTTTTTTTAAATACCGGTATCTCGGTTTTGACATAAAAAAATACCGTAATACCGGTATTACGATTTTGGTCCGGTATTGTATTCACTAGTTATAACCGATTTCTACTGTATTTTCTATATTTCAGATTTATTATGAATGAAACTACATTCATAACTCAAAAATTATATTTTTGTTGATTGATAATTACTGCATAACAGAGTCCATATGATAATACTGGTTAGTTTAAATATCTTATTGTTAATATATTGCCATAAATTAGGTATCTTAGGTCTTAGACCATCAAGTTTTTGCGATCTGGAATCATAATTTCGTTTGAACATATAAAATTTGCTTATTTTTCAATACAGTGTATCATATTAAAAGATTCGTTCATATTAATTAATACCAAATATATTTTTTATTTTGAATAAACCGAGTGACTCGATATAAAAAACGAATCACGATTTTGTAACCATTGAGTACAGTGGCGTAGTAACAGGGGTTGGGGACAACCCCTCGCCCTAAATATTCAGTGTTATAAAAAAACGTATGTTTTGAGAAAACGTCAGTTCAAAATATCTTTCAAAATTTAACACATGTATACCGGGTGAGTTTGAGACTGTTTAATATCTGGAAACTATGAATTTTTATGGAAAATGTTTGGTACAAAAGTTTCAGGATTTGGAGGGGCAAAACCAATAGAGGTGACAATTTTGATCTTGAGTGGGGGTTTTAAGGCCATTTTGAGGTCAACTAATTTATTTTAAATGGAAACTTTTTTTTGCAGATTCGTATTTTGCAGAAAAAAAGGAACAACTTTTATCAAAAAAGTTTTTTCACATTAAAAAAATTTTTTTTGCGTTCAAAACTTCGAAATAATTATTAACAAGATGTTTTAAGAAAAAATGCAGATTAAAAAATGAATTTGAATGTTTTTTTAATATTTTTTTGTAAAAAAAAAATTTTTTTGCGTTGAAAAACTCAAATTTTACAAAAATCTTTTTTTTAATCTGCACTTTTTTTAAACATCTTGTATAATTATTTCAATAACTTTTAATGCAAAAAAAAAAAAATTACGTAAAAAAAGGAAAAATAAATTCAATGACCTTTAAATTTTTTTTAAAAACTTTTTTGACAAAAGTTGTTCCTTTTTTTCTGCAAAGTACGAATCTACAAAAAAATAAATAGGTTTCCATTTGAAAAAAAACTAGTTGACCCCAAAATGACCTTAAAACCTCCAATCAAGATCAAAATTGTCACCTCCATTGGTTTTGCCTCTCCAAATCTTGAAACTTTTGTACCAAACATTTTCCGTAAAAATCCATAGTTTTCCAGATATTAAGCAGTCACAAGATAAAAAACTCACCCGGTATATCCCCCCCGAAAAGTACTAACCTCCCCCGAAAATTTTTCTTACTACGCCACTGATTGAGTATTATTTAAAATTATTATTTCTCGATCAGTATACCACCTATATGTAAACCTACCGCATGACAATATACATTTTAAATCCATTTAAATTAATTTAAATCACTACAATTGACAAACCATCTCCACACGAAATATTCACTACAGATATAATAACTCGATTCAGACAAAACAATATCACTAATAATACCAGTTATCGCCGCAGTGCAGTGCTGCCGACCGCCCCAACAAACCGCGCGCAATTTAAATAGTAATGTATTTTCACGGTCAATCTGCGAAAGATCTTTTGAAGCCGGAAAATGTTTTGTTTATCTGAAACAGATGGCTGCGTTCAGGATAGCGGATTAGCGGGACGCGCCGGGAGGGTTATCCTGTGGTAATAAGGATAAGTTAAAGTGTATTAGAACAGGGGGATGTTGTTTACGTTGTGCGTATGGAATTTGTTTGTTCTCTTTCAACTTTTAATGGCTTCGGTAAACGTTTTGAAATTAAATGATTTCGGTTTATATCGTTACCAGGAGCGTATACAAAGGGAGGGGAAGATAAGTATTTAACCCTTTAGTTGGATAGGTACATTTATCGAAATTGGAAAAAGGAACACTTATGGAATCAACACGCATCTGCCTGTCTGTCTGTCTTACAGCCTCCTAGATATTAAACTGTATTTGAGTTAATGATGGACCAATAACAAAACTAAGTTATGAAAATTAATTTTTTTCGTGCTTTTTAAGGAGACAAATGAGTCATTAATTTTTTTTGTATTCCGGCGAGTGGGGTATATAAAAAAGCAGATCAGTGGCGTAGATAGCTTTTTGCAATGAGGGGGATATGACTTTTTAATTAAATCTCAGTTATATTTTTCATTATGAAAATCATCTTTTATGTGGTGCAAAGTACAAATATTGATTATTTATTCTTCACTTATAGATGTATTCATTATTGAAATAATACTCGTATATTATAATCATCTAATAATTTTCATACTTATGGGGACGCTACTGAAACAGATAGTTCAAGGAATTTTAGTATGTTAACGTTCTATCAGGCCACTCTTTCCCACTGGGCACTCTAGGCACGTGCCCAGGGCCCCGCGATCGATAGGGGCCCCCAGATCACCAAATGATAACCGATATTTATTACCGAAAAACATTTATTTCGAAAAAATCAAACGATAATGACATTAATGACTGACTACAAATCCTACTTGCATATTAGCTTTTGCATGCGCGAAGCTACTCTACTCTCGCCCGAAAATCAAGCTTTCCTATTTCAGCATGTTAAATTTAAATATATAAAAATACAATTTAATGGTAGGTATACTAATTACCTGCATTGTTTTAAAGAAAAATAATCAGTGAACTAGTTTTTCATATATACTTAATTTTTGAAGTGAAAACTTCTTTAGCCTCGTCAAGGTTATAGAGGCCCATAGGCCCCATTATCCTAATGTGCCCAGAGCCTCCAATAGGTTAAAGACGGCCCTGCGTTCTGTTATAATTTAACTTTTTAATCATATTTTTTTTAAATATGTCTAAAAGGAATAGGGAGAAAAATCTTGTATAAATTTTTGATCGATTTAACTATTTTGGTTTCGATCATCACTACCAAGTTACGTTGTACCTTAGAAAACATTAACCGCACTGTTTTATGCGGTGTTTATACCAAGAAAACAAAACAGAAACACGGTGTTTTTATGACCAAAAAGCAATAAACCCTATACACATTCTTAAATACGAAGTATTTTAAAGACACGATGTTTCTGGTTTTTTTTTCGGTGTAAACACCGCATTAGACATAATAGACCGGGAGACAGCAACCAAAATTTGGTCATCATAGCAGCCCGCAAAATTTGTTATGATAATTGTTAATTTAGTATAGCTGTATATTAAAAGTAAATTGTCAGTCATAAAATACGCTGCTTTTACCCCTGATAGGTTGTCAAAGTCGTCAAGTTTTTGACCTAGGGTGACATATAGCAATCTGGCAGATAAATACATTTTGATATATATCATGTTCTCCATATCAAGAAAATATAGTTTTCTGACGCCTACGCCACGGCTTAAAAAAAGTAGGGTGAATTAAACAAAAAAAAATGACCCAAAAAAAATTGTTTTTAGCAGCACGTCAGATATTTAAGATTTAGGGTGATTTGATTATTACAAAAACAGAAATATGTATATCTGACGTATTCACCGCTGCGTTTTTATTTTATAGCGGGACAAAGATGTTAAAAAAATGAGGAAACTTTTTTTTAACAGCCCGTCAAATGTGCATACTATTTTGTAGAATAATGTCCCCTTATGCAAAAAATATATACATCTGACGCGTGAAGTGCTGCATTTGATTTGGAGAGCCCGTCAGATAATTTCGTAGCTCAGGCAACATAAATTTTTTTTACTGTTGTAAAAACAATTTTTTTAGTGGTTAGGCTTGATTTGTTTGACCTTTTTTTGGAAATACATAATAATAATAATAATAAAAATAAATACTATGGCTAGGCCATAAAATGCACACCCCTTAAACATAAAAAAATGTATTAACTTATAATATCAAATAAATACGGTACGGGTACAATATAATTGGTGAAACTTAAAAGGATGTTTGAAAAAAAGATTGGAGGTAATTAATATTATATAAATATATAATATGAAGTTTATCACTCATTAAGATTTTTTTAGAAAATCAACAATGAATCTTGATATCAATCGATTATTACCTTTTTTTATTTAAATTTAGGATGTATTGTAATAAAACAACAATCATTTTAATTTACAATTTTTATATAACATATTTTTTTTGTAAAATGTATAAAGTAAATAAATTAATTAATATCTAATAATAATTAAAAAGATAAATACATCCACATATTGCAGCGATAACAGCTGTGTTCACCTGATGTCTAGCATTTAAAATGAAACAACAATGTAACGTTTATAGGTTATATGACGTATATTATATATTTGTTTTAAAAATGCAAACTTACCAGATTTTATCTTGATTAAAAAGATTGATTGGCTTTGAATAAAAATACAGCACGTATCGATGTACATTATTGTACATGTATTTATATATTAATTAATACAATATAATAATTATGGAATTTGAAGTGACACACAGAACAAATACAAATGTATATGTTCTGTGAAGTGACATATGAAGAAATAGCGCCTACTACTATTAATAAATTATAAATAGCAACTACTCTATTTGTAAAAAAATTTCTTGTCAAAATATGAATTTTTGTTTAAATAAACTGCAAATTTCGTTACTTCTAGTTATCCAATTTTGTTGAGTTTTAATAGGGTTCTATTCTGATAATAGATGAAGTGAATTCAAAAGGATTGGTGCAAATTTATTTCGAATTGAAGCCTGTAGTTCGGCGTTTCTATCAAAAAAGCGGGTTAAATCGACAAATTGAACTTTATTTATATTTTTATAACAGAAAATTAAAACCAATCGATATTAAACTAAGCAAAAATGGAGACTGTAATGTTTTCTATCAGAAAATGTAAAAATGTAAGTGAGATACTGAAGAAATTTAAGATATAATACTCATTTTATCAATTTATATATGAAAAAATTTTTTAGGACGAGAGTAGAACACACTTCCAAGCAGAGCCTGCTTGGGGTGTGCAATACACTCATTAATTGGTTATTTTTTTACATATTTAAATTATTATAAAAAAATAAAGCAACAACTGAGGTGTCAGATACAGTTATTTTCTTGCTTAGAGAACTTAAATCTATTGAATAAAATAGATTTTGAACGGGCGGCTATAAATATGTCGGTAATTTTTTTTTTACATGTTTCAATTGTTATAAAAAAATAAAGCAACTATTAAGGCGTCAGATGTTTATATGGCAGTTCATAAAAAATCAAAATTAACAAATTTTATAAATATCTGACGGGTTGCTATAAATTGTTTGCCTATTTTTTTTACATATCTGACGGGCAGTCCTATCTAAAGGCAGCGTCCTTTGATCTTAGGACATATCTAGCTGAGTTCCCTATATCCCAGTTAACAAATTTGGCGGGCTGCTATGATGACCACATTTGGTCGTTGCCTCCCCATCTATAATAAAAGATTTAATATTTCGTATTTACTTATTGTTATATATTAACTTACCTCTTATTGAGTCATCTCCACACAAAACTATAATAATATTTATACCACTTCAAAACTTCACTAATTAAATATATTTATATATTTAATAATATTATTTGTTTGTATTATTAGCTATTACTATTACAGGTAAAGGTAACATTAATTAATATCGATAAATAAATTGCCTTCACAACTATTGTGATTTCAACGACGGGTTTAAAACACTGTAGTTGGAAATAGTACCTACACTGTATTTGCAATAATAATAATAATCATAATAAACATAGTTATTAATTAGTAGTTGGGTAATAAATGTGTATTATGATTATCTTTATTAATATTGTCTCAATAATCAATAAAGATAATTACGTATATACATTGTATGTTTAATGTGTGTACATAAATTTATAGTTTCTATTATATAAAACGTTCGTTATAATGTACTATTTACTAAATATACTGTATTTGTATATAGATAAATAAGGTGTGTATTTAAATGCATTTTTTTAAATCATAAACATTTTTTTGTTAATCGTTTTCACTAATAACAAAGGAACTGTCTCCTATGCCGGCGCCGGCAACGTGAATATAATGTGAATCGTTGCCGGCACTCGCTTATGTCACAGGTATCTGGGTTTCTAAATTTTATATTTGATTATTATTTATTGTTTTGTTTTTTGTAAACAAAGTTGAATAAAATTTTCTTTTGATTATGATGACGTACATTTTCTACTGAAAATTAACTAGAATCACAGAATATACTAATAATGTGTGTTCTGTGACTAGAATTCTAATAATTTCGAGGTAAGTTAAATTAAAATTTAAAATAAAAAATTCAGTATATTCACGTTATGATTTATTTGTAGATGTTAAAAATTGGAAATAGATTCAATAGCTTTGAACATCTCGATTTAAAGCTTAAGGAATATGAGCAATTGGTTTTTAACAATTACTGGATACGAGACAGCAGAACATTAAAAATTCAATCTCGTAGATTTCCAGATAGTAACAGCACATGTTTGGGTTGATATGGAGAATATGTAGGGGTACAAGCTGTCACTACTGTCAAAAATCACGTACTTATAGAGTTGATACCACGTAAGACCAGGATTCATTTATTCAAAAATGATATTTAACGTTTATTGATGTTATATCTATGTAATTCAAATTATTTTTTGTATTTTTATATTAAATTCATAAAATGTTGAAAAGAAGTATTTTTAATTTATTATTTGCATATTATTTTAGATCATTTAAAATAAAACTTAAATCATAATAGTATACGTGTCTTTGAAAGAAGGTTTATATGGAGCGAAGCCTCAAACATAATAGTAAACACAACATTCTATAGTAATTTAGGTTAATCCCGGTTAGGTTAGGATATTTATTATCATTGAATGCTAACAAAATTAGAGAATCTAGAAAAAAATATTTAAGAAGGTTTTTATTCCTTCAATGCACAACAGTAGGTATAAGTACACATGTACCTCATTAAATATAAATTCGAAAATTTCATTATTTGTAAAGTCATCTAGCGGCAAAAATTCATATCAACTGCCGGCAACGTGAATTGATGCCGGCGCCGGCAACGTAGTACGTCCCAATAACAAATATGCTGCACGGAAAATAAAAAAATCAACATTATACAAATAACAAATTATGACACTTTGAATAAATAGTTTCCACTAAAATTAAAAATTTAAACTGCTAAATGATCTAAAATTTATTGTATTTTTGAATACAAATTTTCTTGATAGTGTGCCGAACCTTGATAATTATTTGTCCACTGTTTTTAAAACAAAAATATCAATTATCATCGAACCACCCTGTAAGACAGTCAATATAGATTAATATTCAGTACCTAATGGCAGTAATCAAATATCAACAAATATTTCTAATTCAGAATATTTAATTTAAAAATGTTCAACAGTGGAGTATTGTTCAAAACTGGTGCTAGGTGCCATTATTTAAAATTCATTGATTAAAATTTATTATGTGAGTTTTTGAATTTTGAAATTTTCCTAAATCCAACAGAAAATTGGTTTGTATCAGGTATATAATTTTCGGCAAAATAAGAATGAAAAACTCACTAATATTGTGCGTGCAGTATAAGGTTTTTTTAAGCAGTGGTGTGACTGTAAGAAATTATTAAAATATTAAGTGTAGGTATACATTTTATACTTACATGCATGTCGACCTGTTTTTGTGATTTAAATATAATTTTTATTTATTTTATATGATATAAGGTATAATGTTTCTTATAAATTTTAATAGTCTTTTAATATAATATTTTATTGCTATAGTTAAATAAAATAATAGATATATTCATCAAAATGAAAAACTGGACTAGTTCTATAAATAGTTTATAATTCTTACATAAAAAAGCAAACTTTAATAACAATTAAAAAAAATATGGGAAATCATAATAACTATAGATGTGGTGGCGCAACCTATTAGTGAAAGTATAAATTACAATTATTTTATTTTATGTTATGTATATTACCAGATAAGAATCAAACTTGTTTCGTTTTATTTAGGTAATAGTTTTTGAAATTAAGTAATTAAATTGAGTACAGTTTGCAAACGTGCGTGAATAAGATAGCTAGCCTTCTATAGCTATGCACAGTTAAACATTTTAATCTATTCTTATACTTTATAGAATATAAAATTATTTTTATATATTAAACCACACCGCTGTGGTACAAACTATTATACTTAGTTAATATTAATTGAAATAATTAAGTTTTTATTTGTGTGTTGTTAAAAACTTTAAACTGTGTTTCCCAAGACAAGAATTTCGTATCACCAAAAAATGTAGTATAATTAAATAAATACATTTAACGTGCCATTCGCCCGTTCATTACAGTGCACGACCTTTACAGGTTAAAAAATTGTATTGTTTATTCCACCTGTAATCACCAATATTGTAGGTAATCACCATATTGTAGGTACATTTACATTGAATTTAGATACTTTTAAATGGTTCATATCTACTCAAAAAGATTAATACCCCGCGGTATTATAAAGGGGCTAGAAAAATTTGCAACCTTATAAGTACTCAGAAATAAGGTATTAATTTTGTGACAGTATCTATGGATTTGTTATGGAATTTAGATCAGTGATACTTAAACGTATTGTAACGCAGTTTGGTGCAGACTCTGACCGTACAAAATAATTAACATAATTTCATCACTGTTTTAATACCGTTGGTGTTAACTATGAAGATAGAGACTGGAGATGATACTCGAGTGGAGGGAGTAAGCCAAAAAACGGAGTGTTGAGTGGGCAGTCCGCATTTTATGGACCCATGCGTAGAAATAAGAAATTTAATTTGTGCACATTTACCACGGGGATGACCTCTGTTGGTTAAACTGGAAACTCTACTGATAGTTTGGGTTGTGGGCGAGACGGGTAAGACGCAAGGAAAAGGGAAATATTACACACATTACACACACAACCATACGGATACGCAGTCAACTAATACACATGGGTCCACGTTCATCTCCTGGTTCTATCTTCATGGTGTTAACATACAACGCGTGCGCAAAACTTGTCAATGTCTTAATGAAACTCAAAGAGAACTGTCATATAAGTTTGATACCTCATTTGAGAGTCTTAGCTAGCTTGCAAATTTTTACCGGACATGAGATTTCTTCACAATCGCGTAAAAGGAACGTTCATAAACCACGTTACTCTTATATGAGGGAGGAAGATATAGCTGTATTGTATACATCTGGCATTACATGGGGAATGGGGGTCGTATTTAAATATTACAAAACATTCTTTCATATACATACAAACAAAAACAAAACATTTCCGCAAAGAAATGAAAATTAAAACGATTTATCTTATTTTCGAAAAAAGTATTTAACCAATTTTAATAGTGAAATGTATCATCATTTCGACTTTTGACCTATTAATATTTTGTGACAGCACCCACAGGTAGGTTTATTGACCAATTCATGTGATATTTTCATGAACGCCACTGATTTTAGCATACGATCGATAACAAAAACAATAACGGTCTTGCCGTATGTGCAACAAACGCAAAATAAAAAACAGACAAAAACAACAGCGCGAACGATTTTTTTCATCGCGCAACCACCGCGGCCTCCCGCCCTCGTACCCCGCGTGCTCCGGAGCACACGTTGTATTTTTTCCCATCGCCTGTGTATCGGGGGGCAGCGCGTATGCAAATTGAAACACACAGGCGGTAAAAGTTGTGGCGACGCATCAACACGCATCGGTCCCCCCGGGGGCACAGCGCGACGCCCCCCGCGTACTGGCGGGTGGGGGGACGATACACGTGCGTACGCGTATATGTGGAGTGAGGATGTGTTGCGAAATTTATTTGTTTTTTACTCTTATGTTGCACTATGGAAGATTTTAAAATTACAAAATAAATATTTTGGTATTTGCAAAATGATTATTGGTGGATTGTATTATGCAAAAAGAATTGTTATTAGCTAATCGGTTTTCAATTATTAATGTTTAATCCTGAACATAACTAGATTTAGTGAACTGATGTTTTTTTAACTGTGATTATTTTATGTTTATGAAATCAACTATAATCGTGTTTAACGTTAATTATGATTTGAAAATTACAGGATTATTTATTTAACCCATACTATTATGTTATGTCCAGCACAGGGGTTATTTTAGTGTAGGTACCTATTCAATTGTGTAGTTTTAAAAATTACTTTGTGAAATAATTATAAGTAAAAAATAAATGTATATTTCCGGTCAAATAATGCTATTTTTTCATTACGATATTTTTATATAAATTTCAAATATATTTTGCGACCAATTATTTATAGTCATCGTTTCTTCTATTTTTTTTTGTTTTAATTGTGCAGTCTCACAATTTTTTGACATGACGAAAGAATTCGTAATCTATAAAAAAATATTATATAGAATACAACCTTAATATTTGATGACATTAGATACTAAAGGGTCATATGTTGCCATTCTTTATTTATTATATGTTTTAATATAATTATTATAATTAAAATAGAGTACCTATATTTGTTTTTAATTTATATGTGTATTAAAACTATAGTACTATACTAAATATTAATTTCTCATATAAAATTTATTCTTTATTTAAAAAAAGGTTTTTAACAGTTTGAAATAATAATACTATGTAGGTGGTAATATTAAAATAAAATCCAATAAAAACTAATTTTTTATATATGTGTATGTTTTATCTTAAATATAATTTTATAATTTAAGTCTTTAATTAAAAGTAGATATGCTATTTAAAGTGAATTATCTCAAAAAAACATGATGTGAATATTTCTGTATAAAAAACCACCTTAAGGCTATAGCATATAATTTTCCACAATATAATAATGAAAAACCATCCGCTATGTTTGGAATGAAAGCGTACTTTTTCAGCTTTTTTTAGTATATTATATTTTATGTGAATATAAATGTTAACATTATGCTGAGATTTTTGTAGGCCGCGAAGCAGAAACCACATAGCAATAATATTGTTGTAATTTCTCAGTTACGACTTACTGTGCATAAATATTTTATTTAAAAATATTTTAACAAAATTTGTAATCGCTTCAAGTGAAATATAAACTTGACAAAACATGCAGTAAGATTATAATATAATAAAGTTGAAATGTAATAAATTATGGTACGAATTTTTAGTATGATGTTCTTTTATTCATTAATTCATATGTTTTTTTGAATTAATTTTAATTTATATTTTTTAAATTTTATGATTTCATTCAGTAGTTTTAAACTCATATATCAACACACGTCACTTAATTCAGTCTAAGAGTATGCAGGCTGCAGCACCCTTTCCTCAAAAAAATTTGTTAGTAAATGATGGAAAATTTCAGAGAACAAAATATATTTTTTTATTTGAAAGTAACTCTTTAATGTCCGGTATTATAAACGACCTAGCAAATTTGCTAGGTAGCAAGCACAAATTAGATATCAAACTTATATAACAGTTCTCAGTAAGTTGTTTTTTACCGTTTTTTACGCAAGGTTAGTAAATACACTTTAGTAAATATACTTTACATACCTTTTTTTTACTTCCTATATATAAAACTATCTATCTAAAACGGTAAAAACCAACTTACTGAGAACTGTCATATAAGTTTGATACCCCATTTGAGACTGCCTGCTAGTTTGCAAATTTGCTAGGTCGTTTATAATACCGGACATAATTTGCAATGTTTTAAAAATGTATATTTTATATTTTTTCAAATTCTATTTCATTATTTGCATAAATTAACTATACAAGTTTTGGGCCATGGGCCGCATTCTATAGGATTTTTCGTGCCGTATAAGGCTTGTGGGCGTCGCGTGTTTGATACCACTGATAATAACCTAAATACTACTATTTTGTATTTTTAGTCTAAACTATTTAATTTGTTTTCTATTTAGTTCATATACTGGGTATTATCATATATATTTGTAAAATTTTCTAATTTTATTTCACGATACTTAATCATGACGAAACTATATCTGTTATAAAATTCGTAATACTCGTTTTGAGTATGCAGCTCTATACTATTCTGAATTTACTAATATTTTAAAATACAATCCTGTTTCAACTGAGTTTTTCCAACATGGCCGACTTGTGTAAAATCTCGTTGTAAAATCCTTGTGTATTTTTGTTCCACCTGCGCCGGTGATGCGCTTTCACGGTCAGACGCTCGTGGCGACGCCTGGCGCCTGCCGCCGCAAACACTCCCAGCCATCGCGGACCGGTTTGTTTTCAGAGCAAACAAAAGAACCACATTAATTAAGAGTTTTCGCCAAATTCATTCACTTTTATATACACAGCTATTGTTTTGTGGCGATTTAGTGCTTTTATACACCAGTGATTACAAAAATGGCTATTATTTATAATTATTAATATTGTTTATGTATATACATGAATTTACCTGCGGTTTTGTACATTTTTCGAAATCAAATCCTTTTCATTCTTTTTATCCTTTCAACATTTCATTAGAAAATATCAATCAACTGATAATTGTCATATAGTTTAAACGAAATGTAGGGTCTTAGACATTCTTAAAATGAAATTTACATTGAAATCTGTTCAGTAGTTTTTATTTCAAGTCGAAACAAACTGACACACACACACACACATTGACGAAAGTTCTAAGAACTACTAAAATAAATTATATTTTTTACAAAATTAGTAACTACTCAAAAAAGGTCCATTCACCAGATTTGAGCGCAACATAATTTTTTTATTTAATTTATTAATATATTTAATAATGTTTTTTCTTACGCAGTCTATGTTTTCTAAAATAAAAATTCGTCTTATGTAAGTGTCACGTAATTACTGTTTTTAAATTTATTCGATTATTTTAATTTTATTGATAATATGTACAAACTTTACAGTTACATTTTAATTTTTAATAATTTTCCAAAATTATTAACTAATTTATGTAGAAAATGCAATTAGGAGCAGTTTAAATATTAACGAAAAGGTGGCAGCACTATGTATTTTATATTTTTATAATATTTTAATTTTGAATTATTTTTGGAAAAATATATGCATAAGTAATACATTGAGGGTTGATAATTTTAAATTAAAATTTTAATTAGAACAAAACATATTTAAATTCTTTGATTTTTAGGTTTTAATTTGATACCCCACTCGCTGGGACTGCCACATGCCCCCTTTAATGAACGCCAAAAAATTTTATTTTGATAACTCAGGTCTACTACCAGTTCACCATTTATTATGTTTAAAAGGGTTCAGTAGTTAGAAGGCTATGACAGACAGACAGACAATTCCATAAATGTTCCTTTATCCGATTTCATTACAGAAATTGAAATTAACATTTACAATAAGTAGAGCTTAAAATGCACCTAGTATACAAACATTAAATAATAATATAATTATTCAAAATTAAGTTCGTACCATTCTACCACTATTTGAAAAACATTATTTGTTTAAATAATTATTCAGCTTTTGAATAATTTTTAATCCAAACGTAAACATATTAATTTGCTATAAAAGTATCAGTCTTCAAAAAACAATAAGGAATATATTATCTACTTTCGATGTTTCCACTATGGCGGCGGTAGGCGGGGTGTTAGTGGTGGTTTGAGAGGGGGGGGGGGGTTATTGCCATGACTACGACATGCTGTAGCACACCGTAGCGCCGTAGCTCACTAGCTCCGTCGTCTAGCTCCGAGCTACGTCGCACAAGTCTGCTTTCCCACAGTCATGTTTAAATTGAAAATCGAGATGCGTTTTTTTGGTGCGCATATTTTTAGTAGAAGTTAATGCTAATTTAATGTGTTGTGGTTATATTAATATTAATCTAACCCTAAATTGTACGATTTAAAAAAGTGTATATCCCTATTATACATAATTTTAATAAACATTGTATCCCCGTGAATGGTTTTTTTTTGTAAATTTTTACTTAACTTGATATTCTTTATATTGGAATTCCTTTCTCCACAGAAAAAATAATATTGAAATTAAAATTTCAGTCCATTTTTTGTACTTTATTTAAAGGACTTGTTATTAGTAAATAAGTAATCAAAATGATTTGAAATTTTAAGTAAAGTTAGACTAACTAACAAATAGTTTAGCTATAAGAAAAATCGTTAAAAACTGTTTAGTAAAATGTCCAACCATATAAATTGAATTGCCCCACTGTGTATACCCTATACTCTGTACAACTACTAAATAGTTTTGCATGCATTCTTATAAGACTTATGTCCGGTATTATAAATACCTTGTAGATTTGACAGTTCTCTTTGAGTTTTTAACAGATAGTTGCATGCGCAAAAACTTGGTTTTTACTATTTTTATGCAAGGTTAGTAAATACACTTTAGTAAATATACTTTACATACCTTTTTTATACTTTTTATGTATGAAACTATCTATCAAAAACTTTAAGAGAACTGTCATATAAGTTTGATACCCCATTTGAGAGTGCTTGCAAGCTTGCAAATTTGTTAGGTCCTTTATAATACCGAACATTAATTTTATTTAGGTAAGATCTATAGCCTACATTTCGTTGGGATCCTTAAGTAAAATGTATTTATTTGCAAATCCTATGTATTATTTGCAAGTTTGTATGTCAAATTCATATGATTTGTAATAATATTTGTACGATAAGACTTTCGCGACGTAACCTTAGTCTATCGTTTATAACCGATCGCTTATAACAGTGACCTGATTGTCAAAAAAATATTTGGGTTGTGTTTCATTGAGTAATCTACATATAAAATGATATATTTTTTGGTATTTTTTTTCGTATAAATGTATATAAACATCGATAATTACCTTCGAAAATGGTTAGAATAAAACGATTTGTTTTTCAATTGGCACTGAAATAAATGTAACAATTTGATTTGAAATAGCGGTTCCCCGATAAAGGGGACCGTTTAAATCAATAATATAAATGAAATAAAATGTTATGAATATACGTATCGATGCTGGAAATCATATTTACTGTAAACACCAAAACTGCAACTTTTCAATAGAGACAAAACAACAACAAACTATTTTTGGAAAAAATTCTGCCCTCTAATTACTTTTTTTCTAAAAAAAAAATTGTGTGTGAATATTAGTGTCAAATAATGCAAGGATTTAGTCAGGGGGCCAGGCGGTATATGACGCAATTGAACAATATCCTATTTTTTCCTCGAAAATTTGTGAAATCACGATTTCTCCCTCTATTTTTTCCGAAGTGTTGTAAACGTTTATAAATATAGTATTTTTCTCTGTAAGAGTAAGATAATTTGATAAATGTTCGAGAAAAAATTTGTCCGCAAAATTTTTTGGAAAGTTTAGGGTGTCTACCGCCATAAACCTGTCGAAATAATGACTTCTGAAAATGTATTGATAATCAGCTGATTTTTTCAAGATTTTTTATTAATAATGTCTAATACCCAGCAATAGTTGCTTAGCCGGGAAAAATATATTTTCCGATATTCCACACTGATAGAAAGGATTTCTCAAACCAAGTAAACCTTATTATTATTTGTATATAACGAAAACAATATTTTCTTAAGATAAGCAATAATCTCTTAAACCAACTATAGTATTCTTGAACGAAGGAATAACGTAGTTGGATTAAGAGTATGTTTCTTATATTAAGAAAATATTGTTTTCGTTATATACAAAACAAGGTTTTCTTGGTCCAATACAGTTTTTTTCTGTGCAGTCCGACGCGTGGAAATCGTTGTTACAACTTTCCGCATCTGGCAATATAACATCGATACAGATTATAAAATATTTCGCAGAGGAAAAAAGTGGTAGACTAGGCATAATTAAACCACACAAGAAATTATAGAGGGCTATGGATAATATTCAATTACGTCATATGCCTCCTGGCTCCGCAGACGAATTATTATTAGAACAATAAAAATTAAATTACATATTATTAATTGGGTTTTGACATTTACAGCAAAATTGCTTTCTGGAGATGATATGTGAAAGAATTTTCTTTGTGTTTTTAGTGAAATAACTATTACCTCATTTAATCTATCAAATTGTCTCATACATCATACATCCAATGAAGTTAGTAAACCTCCCACCACTGAAATGAACGGTGCACAATAAAACGCAATGTAGCTATCGACGCAGACGCCGCGGCGGCGGGCCGCAGACGCGCTGTTGGGTGTGTGTACGGGGGGTTTTGAGGGATGCCGCGTAGGGTGCACTCGAGCCCGAAGCACGCTCGATTTCCGACGGTAGAATAATTTCATATGGCAGCAGACGAGATCCAATCTTATGTGGAAATGCCAAAGCCGCGGCAAAGAAAACATTGCCGCCGGTTCGGAGGTGTGTGTATGTGTATGTGTGTGAGATTCAGAAATCCTGTGCATTGTTGCCGAACTTATATCAGTACGTGTCTGTGTGTGCCAGACGCGCAACTAGAATTTTTTGTTGAAGAGGAAACTAAACTTAATAGTAAATCTAAAATTAATTAAATAAATATCTTAAATTAGGGGCATATTATAATAATAAAGAAGAGGAAAATACAGTGCAAAGAATTAGATTTCAGTACTTACATGGTTCGGGGGATGGAGTGATATACAGGATGGTCCAAGTAAAACGAAACGGGTGCGCTTTTGGCCATTTAAAAGAAGATTTTGAAAAAAAGCTCGAACACGTCGATTTTGCTTTCAAGGGAGACATCTTTTGCTATAAAATTTTTAGAAGAATTTTTTCAACCCTCAGCGCTATGAGCAAAACCCTGAAAATTTTAAATAGCATGATAGGGTAAGTGATATCTCATTTGAAGGGTTTTTTAATTCTAAATACGGTGCTTTTTGATTTTTTCACATCTGTTTAGTTTTAATCAAGTTATTTACATTTTGAATTTCATAAATGCAATGATTTTCTGATCAAAAAACAAATATTTACAACTAAAATTCAAAACAAATAATTGTCCAAATTGGATGTTTTTGAATTATTTGATAAGAAAATAAGCCTACTTTGTTTTGAATTTTAGTTGCAAATATTTGTTTCTTGATCAGAAAATCATTGCATTTATGAAATTCAAAATGTAAATAACTTGACTAAAACTAAACAGATTTGAAAAAATCAAAAGGCACCGTATTTAGAATGTAAAGTCCCTTCAAATGAGGTATCATGCTATTTAAAATTTTCAGGGTTGTGCTCATAGCGCTGAGGGTTGAAAAGATTCTTCTAAAACATTTATAGCAAAATATGTCCCCCTTGAAAGCAAAATCGACGTGTTCGAGCTTTTTTTCAAAATCTTTTTTTAAATGGCCAAAAGCGCACCCGTTTCGTTTTACTGGGACCACCCTGTATAATTTTATAGAAAATATTATTATCGAGTTTTATTTGTTAATTTTACATTTATAAAATTTCAGTGATTAATATTTATACTATTTATAACTTTTTTAAGTAGGGGGCAATAATTATATACACACAAAACTTAGGCTTATCTCGTAAATAAGATGAGACCAAGAAATGTCTCGTCTCGATGTAAAGCTCTATATTAATAATGCATTTCAAATAAAAAAAACTCTGATATACATAAGTTGTAATTTCGTTCAAAGAAGAATTATTTATAGTATTGCGTTAATACTTTTAAGCACAATGTAATAAAATAATAATATGAATTGAATTAATAATGTGGGGTAATATGATATTCTTCCTTAGTATGCACCCCTGGTATGTGCATATTGCGAGTATGAGTGTCGGTGGGTGTGTGAATGAAGGCGTTAATGTGAAACCGTCTGTTTGTACAGGATCATCAAAAGTATGAAACGTGGGCGCGAGAAGTAAACATTGCTGTTGATCTATTAAGCTAAAAATTTATGAATAATTTTAAATGATCCCGAAATTGAGACAACCTTGGGTTTTACTACTAGATAATTTTTATTATTATTATCTACTTATTATTCTTTGTTATTATTTGATCGTCTTAAAAATATAATACGATGTGCAAATTTAGGCACTAATTTCTAAGAAAAATATAGTTAATTATACCTTTGTTGTATAATTCTATAAAAAAGTAGTTTGGAGCATATTTATACTTACATTATAGCTGTATGTTTATACTTATGAACAGGCACATAAGGCACTAGCTGGGGGCCTTGTGAGAAAAGGGGCTTCGCTACTGGCGCATTACATAGTAAATTAGACAATCTTCTAGGGCTCCAAGCAAAGGAAAGAAGTGGGAGGGGAGAGGGTGGAATATGTAAGTTATAATCCAGTATTCCTCAATAATGTTTAAAATTAGATTTTTAACACTAGTATTATGGTAAAAAAGTGTAATTTTTGGTTATAGAAATACAATTAAAAATTATTTTTTCGATTTTGTGGACCTCAGTTATTGATCTATAGTAAATTATGATACTGGCATTCTAATATATTATACTTAAATAGTTCCAACTATTAAACAATTCTTTAAAATTATTTGATTTTTTAAATATGTAATACTATTGACAGTGGTGTAGATAGTTTTATTGCGATGGGGGGGGGGGGTATGATAGTATTAAATCTCATAAAGTTATATTTTTCAATATGAAAATCATCTTTTATGTGGTGCAAAGTACAAAATTATATTTTTCACTTAGATGTATTCATTATTAAAAAAAAATACTCGTATATCATAACCATCTTATTATTTTTGTAGACTCATCGGGGGAGAGGATTCATCCCCTTAATCCTCCCTAACTACGCCACTGATACTAAACCATATAACAATTATTAAAAGACTATTCCGAAGTTTCTGTGATTTATAATTCCATAGTAATATGTCGCTAAAAAGAAGACGTTTCTTTTTATCCATACGGTAATATTATTAAAGAATTTATTGAGAAAAAATATTTCAAAAGCACATTAACGAACACAAAAATAATACCACCGTGATTTTAAATCATAATGCATTTAAAAATAAATAATTTGTATCGATGAGATGCGCCGCCCACCTCGGCTCATAAATATGTCAGAATTATTATGGTGTAAACGGCGGCTATGCTCGCGCTCGCTGCCTGCGTGATTTTTTCGGTTTGTGTACTTTGGCTGGACGCCGGGTGTCTATGAATACGTCGCGACGACGCTTTGTGGTAAATCGGTCATAAAGCTAACATATTCTTACCCATTTATGTCCGCTAACGGATATCACTGTTTAAATAAGTGATTGGCTGTTAATTGGTTCAGTTTCAGGTGTTGTCATTTATTTAATTTTAAAAATATGTGCATGTATTTAAAAAAAATACTCTTATCTTAAATGAGAATTATGTTAGAATGGTTTAGTTTTATAAGTATTAGTTTTCTGTCTTCTTAAATTTAATAAATACTTCAATAATCACTAGTGAGTGAATCATTATACAGTGGTGCCTCGCATAATGAACGCCTCGCATAACGAACGCCTCGCATAACAAACGCTGCGCACAACGAACTTTCTGTTCGTTCATTGTGCGACTCGCACAACGAACCTCGTTTCGCTCAACGAACTGCATCGTGTTTAATTTTGCCGCCCGAACGCTCCTACGTATCACGAAGTCGCCCTTTTCTGTGCTTAATTCACAGGCTTGTTTGTTTTAATAAATGTAATTTTGTGTGTCTATATTATGAGTTCTAAAAAAAGCAGGAAGGTGATTTCTGTTGAAATGAAACAAGAAATAATTAAAAAGAGGATTTGACCCTGCAAGCCTCGGTAGACTCTCCTAAATCTGATTCTGACTAAGAAATAAAAAACGTGTGTACAATCTTTTTTATGTTACAGTACCATATTTTATGCTACAGAACGAATTAAAATATTCGTTTCACATAACGAACTTTTCGCATAACGAACTTGGTCCCGGAACGAATTAAGTTCGTTATGCGAGGCATCACTGTAATTATATTGTATTTTATTTATATTATATTGTAAATTTTGTGTTTTGTGAATATGGTAAATGCCCAAGCGATTGGGTTTTCTAAGCTCGTACATATGTATACTAATTTGTCATTGCAACAATGAATATTTCATTAAAATCGGTTTAGTAGTATATTACAATGTGTGTAGTGTCACTGCTCGGCCTTTTGGTGGATTAGCGTGATGATATGTAAAAAATATAGATAGAGTCGTACAAATGAATAGGCAATTTAACTGGGACCTCGCCAGTATCGCTTTACATAGTATAAGACAATTAGACAATTACCTATAGAGCCTCAACATATATGGAGAGGTCTTAAACAGATGGTTATTTTAAAACTTTTTTTGCGCTAAAGAGTAAAAAACTCATGATAACACTAAATGTTTTATAATGTAATATTATTTTCAATGGGACCAAAAGTTTTTTCTGCTTATATTAATGTTTTTGCGCCTCGAGTCTTATGCGACGCTTACACCGAGAAAACAAAACAGAAACACGATGTTTTTATGACCAAAAAGCAATAAACATTTTTAAATATGAAGTATTTTAAAGACACGGTGTTTCTGTTTTGTTTTTTCGGCTCTTCAGACAGACAAAAAAGTAGTTTTACAGTAGAATGTTTACAGATTTATACATATGTATATTTTTATTAGTTTTGGGGTATTTGATAATTTTTTTTTCATGAGCAACAACTGAAGATATTTAGTGATTTAAAAATGCGTTAATTAGGGCTACATATTTAAACAAAATTAGTTGTCATCTCTTTAAGTGAACAAACATCCATCATTTTCTTGTGACAAATATTTATTTTTAGTTCACTGATTCATATATCAAATAATTTATAAAAAGGTTTCTGACAAGTTAATAGGAAATTCCAATGTAACTTGCATTGTTTATTAATAGAATATTTTATTCTGATATAGTTACTAAAATTAAATTTAAATTCATTATTTTCCACTACTTTGAAGACAGAGCCGGGCTTTCTCAGGGTGCAAGTAATTTTTTGATACCCGAAAAAAATCTCAGCAATAAAATTTTCACTAAAAATAAATAATGAGACCATAGTAATTTAGATAAAATTAGTCAATACGTTGTTATAATAATATTGTTTAACTCTTATGGCCGGCATCATAATTAAGGGGCTAGCAAATTTGCAAGCTAGCAAGCACTCACAAATGAGGTTATTAATTTTGTCATAGTTTCTTTAAATTTAGAGCAGTGATACTTCAGCATATTGTAACACAGTTGATGACTCTGACCATATAAAATAATTTTCATAATATCACCACTGTTTTAATACCATTGTTGTTTACAACAATTACAACGCATGCACGATACTTGTCAAAATCTTCATGAAACTCCAAGAGAAATGTCATATAAGTTTGATACCTCATTTGAGAGTGCTTGTAAATTTTGCCAGTCCCTTTATGATACCGGACAGTAAAATATTTTTTATAATTTATTGAGGCTTCTTCAAATCTTGATCGTGATATTATTAAATCTTCACGCTATATAACATACATATTGTGTCACACAAACTTGAAACGAAAAAAAATATACATAAATAAAAACATCATCAGCACTTAACACATAATTACCAACTGTACACAAACAAATACGGTGTCGTACACATAGGAGGGTATAATGGGTTGAAATTACCATACGTTATATAATTGTTTTATACAGGGTCCTCCAATAGTGCGTCCGGCATTGTTTTACGCTCAAACTATTGAAGATAGAGAGTTAGGATAAAAATTTTACTATATATATCGACCCTAAAGAATTTCAGGAAAATATTTTCAACCCCCTAAAACCGCTCCTTGGGGGGTAGTTTGAGGGGTACATGCCCGTTTCTCAGTAAAATCAAATGGAATGGTATATCAAAAAGTACATATTTGTAAAGATAATGAAAAAATAAGAAACTTTCGTAAAACAAAAATTTTCATACTTTCAATTGTTTAGAAAATATGGCGACTTGTTATAAAATTTTAGAGTTTTACTCAAAGTGCTCTAATTTCGTTAAATATTTATGGAATTTTATTATTATTTTAAATTTAGAAAGTAGAAATAATGAACTTTGTAAAGATGTATGATTATTTGAGATTTTAATAGTTTAAAGTGTCATACTCGACATACCAAAAATTGAAAAGTTCAATTAGGGATAATTCAAAATTTTTAAATATAATGGTATATCAATTAGTACTTTTTCTTAAAGAAGATATGTAAATAAACAGTTTTTGATAAAAAAAATTAAAATTAAAAATTTTAATTTTCAGTTTTCAATTTTAAAATTATAATTTAAAATTTTCTTAACAAAAGTTGTTTATTTACATATCCTTTTTAAGAAAAAGTACTAATTGATATATCGTTGTATTTGAAAATTTCGAATTATCCCTAGTTGAACTTTTGAATTTTTGATATATCGCGTATGACACTTTAAACTATCAAAATCACAAATAGTCAGACATCTTTACAAAGTTCATTATTTCTACTTTCTAAATTTGAAAAAATAATAAAATTCCATTAATTTTTAACGAAATTAGAGCACTTTTAGTGAAACCCTAAAATTTGAGAACAAGTCGCCATATTTTTTAAACAATTGAAAGTATGAAAATTTTTGTTTTACGAAAGTTTCTTATTTTTTTATGATCTTTACAAATATGTACTTTTTGATATACCATTCCATTTGATTTTACTGAGAAACGGGTATGTACCCCTCAAACTACCCCCCAAGGAGCTGTTTTAGGGGGTTGAAAATATTTTCCTGAAATTCTTTAGGATCAATATATATAATAAATTTTTTATCCTAACTCTCTATCTTCAATAGTTTGGGCGTAAAACAATGCCGGACACACTATTGGAGGACCCTGTATACTGACGTATATGTTGAATTTGGACAGTAAAAATATTATTATTAAATTATTATAATTTATAGTATAGTGCAATAAAAACGAACATCATATTATTATTTATAAAATATTTAAAGGTTTTCAAAAAAAACGGAATTTGCTGTAAGGGTTATATTTAATAGCACTACATATTAGATAGTATTCACTTTGTACACCAAACAAAATTTCAATATTTAGCACATAAAATTTTATAGTATGCACTTTTATACATCGAACATAAATTCTAATATTTTGCACTTAAAATTTCATAGTATCCATTTAATACACGTGAACATAAATTTGAATATTTTATATATATTTTTTTAATGCATATGGGTCAGTCCGCGGTGACGGTCGTGACATTTCAACTCGGATTGGAGTTCATAATTTCTAAATAATACTAGTAAATAACATGGTTTTACCTTTTTTCTGTAGATCTTAATGCAATACATGTACATATATTGAAAGAATAAAAAATCTACAGTTATTTTACAAAAAATTGTCAGCGTTCAAAGCTCTGTGACGGTTGTGACGCCAACTATTGCAAGTTTTGCAACCTCTATCCAAAAACCTGAAAATTTAGCGAAAATATTGAAGTAACTTTATTATAATCATATTTTAATATGTTACGAATAAATTATTTTTTAGTTACGCAAGAGCATCAGGTAAATACGTAATCTATTTAACTGGTTATTACCCAATAAACATTGTGACGGTTGTGACAGAAAATTGTGACGGTCGTGACACGTTGAATAAAAGGATACAATACAAATACTATTTGTGTGTTTAATTGCTTATTGATATTATGAACTAATACTTATAACAATTATTTATCAAATACATCAATAGACTCATTAAATTTATAATAAATGCGGTTACCCTTAGTCATTATTGTTGGTGAGGGTACTTTTTTTTAATTCGGTCAAACGTCATGTTTGATATGTAATTGTCAAAGACTTTTAATAGTTTGCCACGAGCGTCACTTATTGTCAAGTAAGTTATTGCGATTTCACATTAATTGTTGTCTTTTTCGAAAAAAAATTAAAATTTTTTGTAATATTTTGAAAATTAATTAAAATTTTTTAAATTTTCTTTTGGTTTATGAAAATTGATGTTAAATAGCCTGTTAATTTTATATTTTAGTATTCATTTTCGTAAAATATTTTTTTAACTATCTGGTATCGATTACCGCGGACTGACCCATAAGGCGAATATTTAATCGTTTTAAAATATAGAAATCACAAAAATCACATTAAAAATATCAAATCTATTTGGGCTAAAGGAAGGAGATTAGTAAGTAGGTCAGGTAAAAATATTGAAAAATCACAATTTCTCAAAAATAAATATACCTTAAAATATATGTAATTTTTAAATCTGGCAGGTCTTTTATTAACTAACTGTTTTTTTTCTTTGTTTAATAATAATAATAATTTTATTTTTTTTACTACGATCAAATAGCTCTTCGATTGTATGTTTTGTGATGAATAGCTTTCAGAGTAGCTCCGCATTCAGCGTTGTCTTCTTGAAGACGTTTCGGTGGAATCCTATAGGCCATTTTCAGGTCTCATTATGCATCTATTAAATAATCATATTTTTTTACATATGTATTTATTTATTTTAAATAGACCCCCTTCATCAAATTTCCTATACGCGCGCCTGCTTACACGTATTATTCTTTTATACTATCACGTAGCGGGCAGTTTACAATAGCTGCGGTTGTTTAGAATTCCACCAGAATTCCTAAACGAATTTATCGTCCAATAACTCAGGTTAGAAGCATATTGGATCCGTCAGGGAGCGGCGAAGTTTATGGCGACCTCTGTTAGCGCCTCCCATAAGTTATGCTTCTCTCGTCAAGTGCACTGTCGATAGTGCCCCTAAATCAGACCGTTATTATAACACGCAGTGTCGTAAACAAAATAATAATTAGTATAGACAGATATAAGTATACATCTGTTCTGAATGGTGTGAAACTTTTATTTAAATCTTATCTTAATATCATAAGTTACAAGTACAAGTTTTTGAGAATTTTACTATTTTAAAGACCTAACTGCATATGTTATGTCAAATTTATTGTGTATTTGGTTAAAAAAGCATCTTTTTTATACCATATGATTTTCTTTACGTGTACCCTTTTTCACACATAGCATTTTTAGTGACTCTCTGTAGTACAGCTCCATGATGAGAGGGTGAAGAAAATGTTACTCTTGAGATTTTTTACTTTCTTATACACATGTACAGAGTGGGCCAACTTGGACTGACTGATTTAAAATGCATATAACTTTCGTATTTAAAAAAAAGTGTTTCTTTTTTTGCAGATTATAAAGAATTTTATAAAATTTTATAATGTCTTCATACTCATTGCGAAAACTTTGTCAAAATTGATTCATTTTATTTTGTTTTCGGACGATCTATAAAGAATATATCGTAAGTATTTTAATACTGCAACAGCTCCAAGTGCAAACATGATAACAAACTTAACCCGGTTTGAGGAGCTGGGTACAGTATGTGATGTGCCACGAACAAACGTTAATCGACCTGTTCGAAATGAACAAGCTGTGGAGGCTGTAAGTACGCGAAAGTGTTATCGATGATCCATTTGTCGACGTGCTACTCAATTGGGTATCTCCAGAACCATCGATCGCCACGATGCATTTTGAAACTTGATCTGAAGTTCAGAATAATCCTGGCATATGGCTTCAACAAGATGGAGATACAGCTCATACTGCATGAGCGGTAATAGCGATCCTTCGAGAACTTTTCGATAACCGAATAATTTCAAAAGAATGCAAATTTCGCTTGGTCGCCTTGTTCCTCAGTTTTGACGGCCCCTGATTTGTTTTGTAAAGTTTCTTGAAGGAACAAGTTTACGTGAATAAACCACAAAACATTCGGGAGCTAAAGCAGAATATTCGAACAGAAATTGCAAATTTTGAGCCAGAAACGTTGCACACCGTAATTCTAAATGCTTAAAAAGAGTCATTAACTGCCAACAAGAAAATGGAAGTCATTTAAGGGATATTATTTTTCACAATTAGATTTTTAAAAATTTAATAAATTAAAAAAAAAAAACATAGTAAAAAAAAGTTTAAATACGAAAGTTATATGCATTTTAAATCAGTCAGTCCAAGGTTGCCCACCCTGTATATGAAATAAACATATAGTATAAGTTAGTATTGTAAAGCTGATTTTTTTCGAAACTCAAATACGACAAATCGTAGAAGAGTGAAATTTTATACTTAAGATTAATTTTTGTATGAGAAGAAAACCTATTTTAGAAAAAGATCTTTCAACCGGATATGAATGTTTACCTAGATCTATTTTTGAAGTTACATTGAAATTAATTACATTAATTACATTGAAACAGTGCGAATTAATTAATTAAATATCCGTTTCCGTCTTAGTAATTACGTTAAACAAAATTCGTTTGATACATAATCTTTTATTAGATTGTGAGAATTATCTTTCAGTAAAATAAAAATCACGTACACTGTTCACTGTCAGTATTACGTATAAGAAAGTCCTGTGGTCGCAGTGATTTTTGAGATTATCTATTATCTATCGTGGAACATAAACAATTAAACTTTCTTAAATATTTAATAATTTTACTAATTCAAATCAAATAAATAGACCCCTGTAAGCTCTATTATTATTCGCTCTTGTATTCAGGGTCGGTTCAGGTCTCAAGACAATTAGTAATGAGCACCATATCACGTGATTTAATGATGTAATAAAACCAGAGTATGTTTATCACGAACAATAGAGGCGAAATCTTTCATCTTACACCGATGTTGACTATAGACGATAATTTTGTTTTTGAATGTTATCTACATCTAAATATATCACATTATATTTATATCGTACAAGTCACGCCTACCTTCTCTACAACCTACCGCCTGGGCTAAGGCAGAGCTTGATTGATAGATACTTTGTACACTGAGCCAACGTCAAACATCCGACGAGTTATTAGGTAAACATACATCTCGTATACCCCCCTTGCGGCCCCACACATTGTGCTTCACTGTACTGCATTGCGTATGAATATTACTTATAGCGTGATTGATTTTTTTAAATTTGATATTGGGGTTACTTCATTTATATAACTTTCAATTAACGATTTAGAAACATGAACTATTTTTTTAAATGTGTTATTTGATGAGTATTAAAAAAGTGATTAGTCTGATTAGGTATTTAAATTAATATTAAGGTTCTCAAAAAAAATGTAGAACAATATGTGCTATAAAAAATAGTGCAGAAAATTAAAAGCCCCTTTGATTAAATGTATTAGGTATAATTGGCTCTGTTGATTATAACAGCTACTTAAATGGGCATTTAGTGAAAGTTGGTAGTAACGGGCGATAGTTTATTAGTATTACGTGATCAAATTTCAAATCAATTTAATAAACTGTTTTGTAGTTAGCCCTTTAAAAAATGTGCATTGAAAATTAATACCAGTCTAATGAATGAATGTTATGTTATAGTTCAGTGGCGTAGTTAGGGGGGAGGGAGGGAATAAGGGGATCAATCCCCTCCATGAGTCTGCAAAAATTATAAGATAATTATGTTATACGAGCATTTTTTCAATAATGAATACATCTAAGTGAAGAATATAACCAATTTTTGTACTTCGCGCTACATAAAAGATGATTGAAAAATATAACTTTATGAGATTTAATACTGTCATACCTCCCCTTCATCGCAACAAGCTATCTACGCCACTATTATAGCTATTAATTAATTAAATTCATAGACAATATAATATAAATATAACTATCAATATCAGTGGTGAAACATCGTAAAAATATTTCAATTCGATTTTTTTTTTCATAAGAATAAAGTCTCTGTAATTAGTGAATACAATACCGGACAAAAATCCTAATACCGGTATTTCGGTATTTTTTAAGTTTAAAGCCGGGATACCGGTATTAATACCGGTATTTAAAAAAAATCAGTTGCCGAATTATCATAAGCTACAAAAAGTTAGAGAGATGTATTTTTTTTAGAAATACGTACTTTCAGTTACTTTATTGAAAAAATATTAAAATTTTTAGCTGTTATGATAGAAACACCGCGAGTTTTAGATGTCGTCAACAATAAGTATAACAGTCATTTATACATATTTTAGTACTAATTATAAATACCGAAATACCGGTATTATATGCACTAATACCGGAGAAAAATGGCCGGAATCCCGGTTTTCGATATTTCGAGATCCCGGTATTGTATTCACTATCTGTAATACGGGGTATCAAAAACAAACATATTTAATTGTTTCTTAGAGTACCTACCTTATCAGCGGTGTACTTATCAGTTAGGGGTAACCCCCCCTCCGAATTAATCAATATACATTAGTTATTTTTACAATTCTGATACATAAAAAATAAACATGACATATAATCACATACACACACACAAATTACCCCCCCCCCCCCTACCCCCCGAAAAATTTTCTGGGTGCGCCACTGTAGTTTATACATAGTATACCTAACTAAACGCTTTTTGCAAGGCATTAAATTGAAATCGTATCGTATATGTATATTAATGATTGAATGTATGCATTCATAATAAAAATCAATGGTCTAAAAGCAATGGTGGCTGGTGTACTGTGCACCATACAAAAAATTTTATTGAATTATCATCAATTTATTACCACTGCTCTAAAATTCAAACAAAATAAATAATAAATGCCATTATTTCTAAAATAGAACCGATGTTTTAATGTCATCATAATATTTTAATTTCCCTACGAATTAATCAATAATTATTTCATGGTGAAATGGTTAAATAATTATAAATATGTACATATAGTATACACTATAAACATACCAATGGTTCATTAATTAGGTTTCTATCTACCTATTTCATTCTACTGTGTTGGTGTCAAACATTTAACAAAATTTTTACGTAAACAAGGTAGAGCGTGTATGGAGTTTTCCCCTGGTCCTCATACCTACTATTGCAATATCTATTAATTAGACCAGTGATTTTTTACACCTATTTATTCTAGTCTGCAGCTTTTTTTGATTATCGTTGTTATTTGCTTTGATAATATGTGTTGTTGTCATTAAATTTGGGAAAAAAACTGCGGGACTTTTCCCCTACTAAATGTTTTGGTTTTAAAAAAAAATGCAATAAGTTTTCATACGTGGAGGGGGAACGAAAATTTAGTTCAGTTTAATTGGAAAGTATCGTTAATTAAACTCACTAAACATGCTAGAATGGCTACACTAATTTTAAGTTGCAAATCATAGAAATTTTGAAACTACATGCAAATAACAAAAATTAATAAAAAATAATGAAAAGTTTTTTTAGGGTGTTCTTTCTGAACTATTGCTATGCCATGGGGCTTTCAGTATCTTTTTTAGAAATTAAAGACACTTAATTATTTTTTATTTAATCTATATCTATAAAAGAGTTTGTCCTTAACCACTCACTCACTCACTCATATATCAACGTACAGCCCAAACCCCTGGACCTAGAAATGTGAAATTTCGTATAGGTGTCTTCTTTTTATGATGTAAGCACCCATTAAGAAAGGATTTTTCGAAATTCAACCCCTACGGGGTTAAAACAGGGTGTCAAAGTTTATATAAAAACTATTTTTTTTGTTCGCATTTAATTGAAACTTATCGAATGTACTCTACAATATAAATAATTATTTCTGCATTTCCCAAAATTTAATTCCTAAGGTGTTAGTGGGGTGGAAAAATTTGCAAAATATTTTTTTTTATATTCACCGAATGAAACATGGCACAAGTAGGTACTCTACAAGACAAATATCAGTTACAAGAATTCAACCCCTATGGGAATTGAGAGGGGGGGGGGCGGTTAAATTTTGATATATTTATCTTCATCATTTTTCATGATTTTAAAGTAAATTCGGACAAATTAATATTCAATTAAAAATGAAAGATCGATATTCAAGCCCTAATAGCATGGGACGAGGACGAGGATGGATTTAGATACGTTTATCTGCATTTACTTATAAAGGTAAATTCGGGCAAAATAATCTGCAATAAAAAAATTCGATATTCAACCCCTAATGGCGAGGGTAGACAGGGGATTAGTTTTTACAATTTTTAACTAAGATTCGAAATATTTACGTTTTTTATAGGTAATGAATAAAAATCAATTAAAAAAATTTAATATGTCATCCTCTATCACGTATGGAGGGTTCTAATTAGTTTTGAATAAAATAAAAACAATTTTTATTATAATTAAGCTATGTTTTAGATTTTGTATTTCTTGCACCTTTTAAATGTCTGTTCCCAAAAAATATATATAGTAAAACTTTTCAAATGTTCCCCTTCTTCTACACGATCCTTTTCTTAAGGAGGTTAATACTATAGTGTGTGGGGCTATGGAATTGCGGCGAAAGGTGCGGGTAAACGCTGTGGATGAGTAGTAGCGTGAATGAAGACAAGGTATGTCTCTTTCTAAAGAATGCGAAATCACATAGATGCGTCTATATGTATTTTTTCACATACTTATCATTTTTTAATTAAAAAACGTGGTTTCTTATCATTATGAAAATTTACAGATATATTTCTAAATGAATAAAAAATGTCACATTATTTTGAAAAAGCTTGTCATGTCTCGAAATTATGCAGTTCTCAGAAGAATACATGTTAATTTGTTTATTTAATATCTTTTAAACTATTTTCCTAATGAACTTGAAATTTTGCAAGGATTTTTTTAAATATAAATGTCTTGTTATTTTCAAAGTTTCATCGAAATCTCTGTCAACCTCCTTAAGCGACCCATATTTATTTTCACGAGCGAAATTTTCTCTGTATTAAAATATTTAGTTTATATAGAAAATATTATTGTTATTACTTAAATTGTAATGTAAATATGATTGGCAGAATTTTATTTACATTAATAAATATTCAATTTATCAAATAAATTCACTAATTTCATAAATCAGAAAACCTTCAATTACATTTACATACACATCAAGCTAAATATAGGAGGTTGCGCATTTCGTTGTACTAATTTTATTGAATTAAGTTCTCTGATTCGAAACCGATAAAAATAATCCCTTTGATGTTTTATAATTCAGAGCGCACGGATCTGACGAATCTGTTCACGTACAGATAGATATAATTGATTTTCGGTATTGGTGCACGTGCATATGGATACAAACCTAGATAAACGACAGGCCCGGGGTGGGTTTAAAACAGCCCCCAAAATAAACCTTAAAAAGAGTTCAGAATTTTGTAGATGTTTCTTTGAAATTTTTTTATTTTTTATACACATTTTTGGAGCAATGAAAGATGGTATATTGTATATCGGTCATTCTTAAGTCAACTCTATCAGAGAAGAACGCTAATTTTACGGATTTTCATAATATTTACATATGTTGTTAAATTTGCTCAAAGAATATAAGTTTCATTCATCATTTCGCCAAATTTTGAGTTTTTTGGAAATGACGATTGAAGAAATAAAGCATTAGGTATGTATTTAAATAATAATTTTTATCTCCGGATGTACTTATCGTAGCGAATTAATTTTTTTTAGTTTTGTTAACAAAAGAACGATCTTTTAGGACATTTTGTCCGTTTTTAAGTAAAATAATTTTTTTATTTTTCTTTGAAATTTGAAGCTGAGGTGACGTTTTTAAAAATATGAAAACAATACAAATATTACTTATAGTATTATCTATTATCCCTGCAAATTTTAAGCTGGACGAAAGTTTTCATAATGTATATATGCATAATGAAAAGTTACGTCTTACATCTAGAAGTCTAGAAACAGTATCTGCATTACAAAATGAGAGTGTGACTTTCGATGAATTAATAACGTTTCAGTCTTATCTCATTAAGTTAAGTAATATCTAGACGAGAACGAGAAAGGTCTTGTTTTGGCATGCAACCCTTATTCTAATAGAAATTTTAATTACTTGCCCGGCAGCAAAATTATACAATTAATTCGATAAAACAAAGAAAAAATATTGATTGATTAAAAAAAAAATTCTTTAATGTTTCTTGTAAGATGATTATTTCTTAAGTCATCATTGACATTGACAGTGAGTTATTTAAAAAAATGTAAACTTTATATTAATTTTCATGGAAAATTCATGATAATCTAAATATATTGCGGGCAGATTGTAAAATTTAATATACTTTACCTATATATCGTTAAAAATTAATTATAATAGTATTTAATGAAAATTTTGTAAGATATCATAAATTCCAGAAATTCTTTTACATAAATGATTCATTACGGCCCTGTTAGTGACAATGTAAAGTGCTCATCGGTGTGACGGACTCTGCCCCATCTGTGCATTGGCTTATGTTTTCAGTATAAACAGGCGCGAATGCCAAATTAAACACGCAGCAAATTGCAACTCAAATACAGCGACAGACCTCGGCACAAATATAATAAATTGTGACTAAGTGGTTTGTGCGCTAAAACACTCCTTCACTGGACCCTAGGAATTTGTGAAACAGACTCTGTGTATGTCATTTCGCACATCTTTAGCATGTATTGTTTCAATGAACACAAATCCAGCGAATTTATTATGGATATACAATTTTTACTATAGTTTTACATTGTTGTTGATCTGAATTGGGTAGTTCTGATTTAACTTTATTTATCTATAATTGATGGTGTTATCGATAAATCGTGACGAACCATATACTCGTCAGGAAATAAAAAAAGTTAAAAAAATTTGCTCTCGAAAAGCTTAGTTATCTGCGGGGTATTAAATATAAATCCTGCACTGACAGTTCTAATTAATGGTATAATTTTATTGAAACAATTGTACCTATTAAAGTGCTTAGCATTTACATTAATATATTATATATACATACAATATACATACATATATTACCACAATTAATGTTGATTTGATACTTCGCAGATAGCATTAGCTTAGTTTATACTCCACAATAATAAGAAGGATGTCAGAGGATTTCATTTTCTAAAAAAAAAAAAAACAAATAAAATAACCATTTATTTACCTTTCTCAACCCCTTATTTTGTCAATTACCTAATTTGCCTATTATGAATGGGCCACTGAAATAAATAAGATAATTATCCACCACACATCCCGAGAAAAAATTGTAGATCTGCAAAGATCTACACAGATCTCGACAGATCTGCATTTTGGGACATCATCATATTTTTCACTTCTTTTTGATCTGTGGAGACTTGCAAAGATCAACAATAACTTACAAAGATCTACAAAGATCTCTAAAGATCGTTGTAGATCGTGATAGAGATTTTTGAGAACTTTGAAAATTCATAAATTTTTAACGTTGAAAAATTATTAATTGTCAACGTTACAATGATCTTCAGAGATCTTTGTTGATCGCTGTAAATCTTTATTATTAATCTTTATTTTAGATCTTTGCAAGTCTACAGATAATTTTTTCGAGGGATAGCAATTAATTCTTAACTAGAACATGTAAAATGACAGTTCTGCAAATCTTTCAAACGGTATATTATTTTTCATTTTTTATAACAAAATTATATTTTCTGCGGATCATTTTCTAATCTGAAACAGATTGTGCATTGAAACAACAACATCGCAGTGTTATTGATTGTTTTCCGCTCACACGTGCTGTTACTTATCACCCTGTTAATTAACGTTCACAGCCTCCTAGATGATTAATGCAGATGTTATAGGCGTTTTGTATATCGTGACAGACGACTCATTCCTGCTTGTTAGGGTTGTTGATGTTTCAGAAATTCCTATTAGAAAAATGGATCTGTCTTCTTCCCCAAGATTAATGCTGCTTTATTTATTGTATAAATAAAAATGTATTAGGTACATTGTCATTCATCAGATGCGAAATATGGTGGTATTGGGAGTGTAAAATTGTCTATATATCTAAAAGATTTTATGACTGTATAGATGAAAATAAAATCTTATTTTTGCCAGACTGCTATACATAATAATATATTGAAAATTAACTGTTAATAAAAAAAGTTTTTTATCTTTTGGCTTTTTTATGTCTTATTTATTAAAAAGATGTTATGCATGGGTTATGCAGAGCAGAATATCTAAAAAATCTGTCAAGACATACATGGGTGTATGCGATAAGGGTTCCGAAGTATGTATATACTGCGTGGATTGATTGGAGCCACTTACAGGTGCATTTTTGAGTTAAAAATATATATAAAAATAGGATCATATTCTGTTAATTGAGATCTACATTTTGACACGGCATGTAGTGTCGAAATGTAGATCTCAATGAGAAGTATATGACGCTATTTTTTATTTTATTTTTTAATCAAATTGGCGCCTATCAGCGAAAAAATAAATCAAGAAAAATAAAATTTGTCCACCCCCCCCCCTCTAGCTCGGTAACTACTGGCTCAAAAAATCTGAAAAAATTGGTAACGGGGTTTTGAAGTGACAAGTAACGACAAATACTAAAATCAACAATATCATTTCAAATTTTGAAAAATAGGGAGGGGCGTCACAGATTTTTTTTATTTTCATATCTAGGCTTGTGGGGTGTCAAAATGTAAATCTCAATTAATAGAATATGACCCTATTTCTATATTTTTTCTCAAAAATGCACCTGTAATTGGCTTCAATCAGTCCACGTAGTATATACTTCGGAACCCTTATGGCATACACCCTAGAGCTGGGCGCGTGAGTAATTTTTGCTCACGATCACGAACGCTCACGAGCAAAAAATTTTTAGTCACGCCCGCTCACTCACGGTCTCAGAAATAAAAATCACGATCACGCACGCTCACGAATTGTATTTTTTTACTCACGCCCGATCACGCACGGCGGGTCACGGTCGTGACACGATTTAATAATATGAAATAAATAAAAAATTTAATTAATTTTTTTTTCGTGCAATATAATATATGTATACTTTATATTTGTATTATTTCTTTTAAACTACATTTTTAGTGCAAATAGTAACAAAAAAATGGATAAAATGGAAATAAAACATAGTATGTAATAGTAACAACCAATACATTTTAAAATCTGGGGGATTATTAACATGTCGACAGAGGGATTTTAAATTTATTTCAAGTTGGCAACGCTGACTATTGAATTTTACAGTGCTTCTTCTTTGAAATTCTTATAGTAGTCAATTGTAGCATTTCGTATTAACAATTAAATATGTGAAACGAATCCAAACGTATCATTCTCAAAATATGCATAGTCACGACTCACGGACTCACGCACGACAAAAATTTACTCACGCACGATCACGCACGATTGTTTTATTGTTACTCACGATCACGCACGCTCACGATCCAATATTTGAAAATCGCTCACGCTCACACGGGTCACGGCCGTGACCCGGCGTGACCCGAAGAATTCACGACCCGCGCCCAGCTCTAATACACCCGTGTATGTCTTGATATATTTTTTAATATGTATGTAGATTAAGTGGATATACAATTTTTGTATATACACAACTTAAAAAACTTATAAAATGTCAAAACAAAGACATATACACGTTTGTAGCTTATTATCTTTCATTCCGAGTTTAAATCCTTATTTTGAATCAGCGTTGTAAATAATGCATTATTTTCGTAATGGCATTACTTTTGGTAATGCCATTACTTTTGGTAATGCCATTACGAAAATAATGCATTATTTACAACGCTGTTTTGAATCATATACTGCACACCTTTCGATTCAGCTGTCAGGTACTTGTGCTCGTTGAAATCGCCTGTCAATTTTTTTTTATACTTTACAGTAAATGAACTAAATCATATTAAAATTTTAAGTTTACAGCGACAAGTTTTTTTTTATTTTATTCACACTTTAAAAAATATAAGGGCTGATGACGTGCAGGGCTGATGACGTGCAGGGCTGATGCCTGCTAGGTGGTGGTTATCGTATTTATGTAGTATGCTATGACTCGCTACTAAAAAAGTTACTAGCCTTACGTATATGTCATACGCCATTGAGATAATAGCCGTACTCGATTCAGGGTCCCTGAAAACGTGTTATGTTGTTGAAATATTGTTTTTTTATTTATAATTCTCGTCGATAGTCTTGGTTTTAAAGGATCTTATGTAAGATTTGTTATATTTACGAATTTATTAAAAATATCCAAATATTCATTTGGATATAGTAATTAATTTCATTTAATAGCAATATTATTTCGAGTAGGTACTTATTTACATTACCTTAAAATAACCAAGAAAGTAAAAACACATTTTCAAAAACAGTATCAATTCCCACAAAATACCAAACAAAGAACAAAATAACAACAGTTAGGTACAGTAGCGGCAAGGAGAGATCTATCTCTCTGGCCACATGTTCCAGATATGTGCTGCGACGGTAATTTGTTATCCCGAGGTTCTGCGTGACAAGTTAGCATCGCTCCTCGCATCCATCATGCCAGGAAAGACACGTCAACAAATTATACATGTATAAACACAGGAATCGCTGTCATTCCGTATATACCCAATGTTTGTGTTATCTTCCGCGTTGTGCTGCAGTGCTGTTCCAAATGTTTGTTGTTGCGGCCTGGATAAATGGCAGAATAGTTTGAGAGGTGTTCATTTGTTTACACCGTAAAATAAAATCCTGAATCATAGATTAATAACATTTTTTAATCTCATAATGTAAAAAGTACTTGATCGAAAAACAATTGGCGATAGTTTGAAAATGAAACAAATAGAGATATATCTTCATAAGGGAAAATTTTACTACAAAAGTTGTTGTGACCTTTTGTAAAAAAAATATTCTAAAAAATTTGTAATTAACATGCGTCGTTATTGAGATATTTTGAAAAATAACAATTTTGAGATATCAACGCTTTACACATAGGTAATTTTGATGATTTTTATATGAGACCATCTACTTGTCAGTATTTTTCGTAAATATTTGTTCAGTGGTTCATGACTTATGCGTGTGGCATGGATTCAAGGAATGGGCAGACAGACAGATAGACAGATACATTGAAATCGGAGAATAAATTTTTTTCTACCTTTATTCTTTTGGATATATGTAACAAGGGAACAATTTTTCACCGAGTAAAAAATTATAGCTATGAAAAAACTATAAAGGACTATTATTCTCATAATTTTATCGTAGTATAACCTTCATTATCGCAAAATAGGAATAAAAATATTTACTTAAAACTAATTGTTAGCACTTTTTATAGACTGTTGAAAGTTATGCGTATTTACAAGGGACCGATGTAAACTTTTGGCACCTTATTTATAAAGACTAAATAAAAGTGTATATACAGGGTTACACATTAGGAGTGGATATCGACTTTATCTTCGAAACTATAAAAGTTAGAACAATATTTCAAATCGTAACTACCCTTCAATTAGCATTTGGAAGAATAATAAAAAATCATGGAACCCCCATCCACACTCGCATCGCCCACAGGCCTCCCAACTTTGAAATTTCAAATGGAACTCCCCATATTTTATTTCAGAATTTGAAAGATCAATTTTATTAATGAACATTTTACTTCAAACAATTTTTTTTATGATGGACCATTTCGGAAATATTGGGTATTATTTCTATTTTTTTATTGTATAGTATTTTGGTCACATTAGGAGTGGATATCGACTTTATTTTCGAAACTATAAAAGTTAGAACAATATTTCAAATCGTAACTACCCTTCAATAAGCATTTGGAAGAATAATAAAAAGTCATGCAACCCCCATCCATACTCGCATCGCCTATACGCCTCTCAACTTTGAAATTTTAAATAGGAACCCTCATATTTTATTTCAGAATTAGAAAGATCTATTTTATTAATGAACTTTTTACTTTAAGAAATTTTTTCTATGATGGACCATTTAAGAAATATTGGGCAAAATGTGTATTTTTTAGGGTATAGTATTTTTGTCATATTAAGAGTGGATATCGACTTTCATTTCGGAACTTTAAGAGTTAGAGTAATATTTCGAATTATTACTACCCCCACCCATATTCGCATCGTCCACACAAATAAAAATACTGTTATAATGTCGATGTCCACCCTAATGTGACAAAAATACTATACCCAAAAAAAATAGAAATATTGCCTTAAATATTTCTTAAATGGTCCATGATATAAAAAATTGCTTTCAGTAAAATGTTCATTAATAAAATTAATCTTTCAAAATCTGAAATAAAAATTGGGGGGTTCCATTTGAAATTTCAAAGTTGAGAGGCGTGTGGGCGATGCGAGTATGGATGGGGATTGCATGATTTTAAATTACTCTTTCAAATGCTAATTGAAGGGTAGTTACGATTCGAAATATTGTTCTAACTTTTATAGTTTCGAAAATAAAGTCGATATCCACTCCTAATGTGACCAAAATACTATACAATAAAAAAATAGAAATATTACCCAATATTTCCGAAATTGTCCATCATAGAAAAAATTATTTGAAGTAAAATGTTCATTAATAAAATTGATCTTTCAAATTCTGAAATAAAATATGGGGGGTTCCATTTGAAATTTCAAAGTTGGGAGGCCTGTGGGCGATGCGAGTGTGGATGGGGGTTGCATGATTTTTTATTATTCTTCCAAATGCTAATTGAAGGGTAGTTACGATTTGAAATATTGTTCTAACTTTTATAGTTTCGAAAATAAAGTCGATATCCACTCCTAATGTGTAACCCTGTATACAAAAAATTAAGCCGACTAGCATATTTGAATTTTTAAAATTATTATTTAATTTTATGAAATACTGCAATCATGATGAATCTTCGATCAATAATAAAACAAAAGAATATGAAAGGAAGTAGGTTTTAGATATTACATAATATATGTTTATTTATATGTTATGTATATCGACTCGACATATAATTCAATTTTAAAACAATAATTTAAATAAATATTAAAAAAATAATGCTTTCTTGTATCGATGACATTTACGAAATAAAAAAAAAACCGCATAGATATATACGTTTCAATCAAAACGATAAAGTAGTATACAGGAGTATTATTTTTCTTCCGTATTTGTTTATAAAGAAAACTAAAAATCGGTGAAATTTAGGTATACATAGAATGAAAACATATGTATATGTAGAATTGTAGATACTTTCTCATTCAATAATGTATTCAGAGGAAGATACGACGAGGTAGTTACATATGTTATATTTTTATTTTTATTTTAACTGGCGCCGAGTCCATGGGCTTGAAGAGGCTGAAGCTTCCCGAATATTATAAGATACCTTCTCCCTATGTATAATCAATTACAATACAAGTATACGAAAAGCATAGGTGGGCATTAACTCGTTAATCCGTTAATCGTTAATTAATGAAGTTAACAAAATGGTTAACGGATTAACTTTTAAGTTAACTCAAAAAAAATGTTAACGCTTTTGTTAACTTCCGTTAACTTTAGTCTGTTACATTGGTTGTTTGATGAAAAGTACATAACAAAGTTGTCGAAATAGCTAAAAAAAGGTCTACAAACATTTTGGATGGTTAACTTTTTAACTTTTAACTTTCGTTAAATTTTTGGTTAACTTTAACTTCCGTTAAATTTTCGGAATTTTAACGCTTTAACGGCTAACGAAGTTAACTTTTTTATTAACAAATTAACGATTAACGAAGTTAACTTTTCGATTAACTGTGCCAACCTATGACGAAAAGCATGTGGCACAACATATATACTTAAATTAATTAATTACAATAAAATGAGTAGGTACGTAACCGCTTCAAAGCGTTCGTGTTTAAGGTTATTCGATCATTAGAGCAATCTATATAGATAAAAGTCTAAAATTTTAATATGTTATTTATGAATAACTCATATCTTTATTGGACGTATGATTTTTGAGTAATTGGATATTAAAAATAGGAGTTTTTAACACACGATAAATGAGAGAACTTTTCGAAAGCAAATTATATACCTACCGTTCTGTCTATTTCAATTTTCAAATTAAATTAAACTTTTTTTACTTTTAAAAATTAACAAAGTAAAATATTCCATTAAATGTAGGTAAGAACCTACATGTGTTCTGAATATAAATTAAAAACAAAATTTTTCGAAACGAAATCTTTTTTTACAGTGTGCTAGACGTATAACCTTAATTTTATGATAGTTAATTAATAAAGAGACTTACATTTTGTAAAATATTAATTAAATCGAATACTAGTCAAACAAAAACCACGCGTCTTTTCATTAGAATTATAACTACATATAAATATAAATCATACATATAATCATCTATTTCAGATGTTATTTATCAATTCTCAAATCTCTCCGCCACTGAATTTTTTCTCATAGATACACCGCCGCCACTGTACACATTTGTAAGTCGAGTTTCTCAAACAATACAAGATCGGCGCAACAGCGCCTGCCTGTGTGCACTCGATAGCGGTTCACCAATCACCATCACAATGGATCCATTCCGCAGTTCTACGTTTGATATGCAAATGGTTTTATTTCCGGTACCTACCCTTTGTGCAGTGTCGTCACATGGGTTCGGATTCTGCACATGTAACCTACATCACTGAATAGAAGAGAGAAGATACATAAGTGGCGTAATTTAGATTACTTTTATACGATTTGATAATGTTGATGTTAGTGTATTTGATTACTTCATAGATTTATAGAATGGACTGAGCAATAGCCTCACAAAATTGACCACTCTCTTTAAAGGGTTAGGTGTACTCAGAATTTTCAAGAAATCGATTTTTGTTTTTTTGCATTTTTGGAGCGGCTACAACGGCTGAAGAACTATTTTATGGCCCAGGAATAGTTGACTCGGTGCAAGTAATTAAGTAATATGTATATTACTTTACATAAATTTAGTGTAAAACTTTAAATGCGTTTTTCTCAAAACTATGTTTTTTGAACTGGTGACCACCGTAGCTCGAAAACCGCTTGGTAGATTTGAATGAAATTTATACAGCTTTTTGAAAACATGAAAAACTAGTGCCTGATCGAAGGATTTTTTTTTAAATTTCGATTTTTTATAAACAATTAACTGTTGGTTTTTTTCCCGATCATCTTGAAAAAAATTTCCTGAGGCTGCCATTTTGTTAATTTAAGAAAGAAAAAAAAAGCTTCGATCAGGCACTAGATTATCTATTAATAAAACTATTTTTTTTGTCCGATTGAATTTGGATGAATCTCCAAGGATAAGTGATGGTCACCGCAAGGAGCTTCGGTTGGAACTGGATCAACACAAACAGCCATTACTTTTAAAATTATTAATTTTTTTTTCTAAAATTTCTGTCAAGTCGAAACCTTATGATGCTATGTTATTACTTTTATAAAATACAATAATTTACTGGCAAAAAAAAATTATTTAAAACTGTCATTTTTTCATGTCTCTGACTACACCTAACCCCTTAAAGAGACAAAGCGCATATGTAGCCAATACCTGTCTCTTACTTGTAGATCTGCAATGACTTCAAACCCGTGTCATGACCAATTAGAATTTTAGAAAGAGACAGGTATTGGCTACTTTATCGCTTTGTCTCTGTCATATTTATTCGCCAATATTTACTTCACAGATGGATAGGGAATGCTCACAATCAGTCCATTCTATATGTCTATGGATTACTTACTAGAGTACTTGAACATCTCAATAATTTACAGGAATTTGAATAATATAAGAAAATGTCGTTATCATGCATGGGTAAAAATTAATTATTCATCTAACTTCCTAACTCGATCTACCCTATAGACCTATAGAGTCGATATTTTATCTTTCCAACAAGTTTTTTTTATTACCACATGTATAATGAAGCCGAGATTACATGAAAATATCAGCACTCATTGTATTTACGTATTTTTTTAAATATAATACAAAATTAGGATGCAGGTAAAATGTAAAATACATTGTATGTTAAAAAGCAGGTGCATATACAAGGGGGAGGGGTCAAGGTATCATGACCTCCTCCCAATAAATAAAGAGATTCACTAGATATTATGAGAAAATCAGAAAGTTATTTAATGCTGTTTGAATTTAAATCACTATCTATGTATTATATTAATAGGTAAACTTTCAACTCCAAAATCATTGAAATAAAATTTTCATATTATGATAATTACTGCTTAACACGTATAGAAATAAAGATTAACATACTATTTTTAATATAGTTAATTTGAATCGCTAAAATAATAAATTATAGAATGTGGCTATTTGCACATACCGTATGTACATGCAACTGGCTATTTGCACTTACTGTTTATGTAATTAATTAGGTTAGATTGTTAACTTAGGGTAGGTTAGTTTATGTTAAGTAAGTCGTATGTGTAAATAACCCCATCCATAGTTAATTTATGAGATATAGGAAATTGATTTGACTTCGTTTCTAGTTGTCATATTGTGCATCTCTTTCCACTACCCTTTATTGCAAAATTTGAATTTTTAAGTTATTAAAATTTAAATTGAAGAACTTGCAGTCAAGAAAATGTTTGTTAACTAATATCTCGCAAATAACAGCTCTAAATAAATTTTGATTGACAGATTATTAATAAGCGAATTTTTCTAAATAAATGAAATCTTGTTCTAGAACAGCCTGTATATTATTTACTTATTTTTTTGCAAAAACTAAACGATAAAATATTTTGAAATTTATCTTACGTACGTTTCTTTCAATTATATATGCTGCTATAAGTTTTTTTTTAAAGTTAAATTTGTAACTTTTTTTTTGTATGATCCCCTATGAGAAGTTAGGGTGTATACGCGCCTGTTAAAAAGAGAGGGAGGGGTTAAACATCACATACTCATAATATGCAATATACAGTTATACATGTATATACCTACGTATATTAATGTAACAATAAAAACTATATATATATTAAGTACTATTTATAATTACAATTCAACAATACAAAAATGCAACAATAAACGGAATTTTAAACCTCTTAACGTACCCTACACCGTATCATATAGATGAAAAGAACACCTTATCGATCTGAAAAATCACAACAAAAACATCCATTACGCAATAAAAGTAACAACTACCGCAAAACTAATGTATTGTATAACCTGCACGCTTAATTTGCACTGAATCAGTTAGCACAATGCGATGCGGTGCACTCCATTTCGCGATGTGCGCGCACATATTGTGTGCTGTACAAAAACTCTATTTACTTTTCGGGATAATCCTAGGAAAAATGCAGCATAAGGCTACTTGGGACCACCCGCATTGGGTCAGTGCTAGAGTGTGACATGGGCAGGGCTGTATTAAGGAATAATTATATTTAGCGAATTTAGCTATGAAGCTATAATTTAATGAGAGTTCAAAGGGGGATCATTTATAAAAAAAATAATATTGTATTAAAAATTATTGTATTTTATAAATTATTAATGTATAAAATGTTGCATTCATTTGTAGGTACCTACCGTATTATTTTAGACTAGAGGGGTGTATTAAGGAACAATTGTATTTAGCGAATTAAGCTATGAAGCTATAATTTAATAAGAGTTCAAAGGGCGATTTACTATTAAAATTAATATAATTTTTTTAATGTTCCATACATAGAAAATAATGAAACAAAATTTTGCCATACATTATATTACACTAATTTAGGTTTAGAATAATTATTTATAGAAAAAATACAACAATTTGAAATATATCTAATTCATATTGTCGAAATTCTAATTTAATATAAAAAAAAATTCACATATAAACAAAAACTTTAATGATATTTATTATTATAAATCACTTATATAAATGAATTATTACAATACCTTGCCATGTATGTATATTATTCGATCCAAGCTGAAAAATCTCAATTTTCACATTTTTTTTTGTTATGGTTATTAATTTATTGTAAGTTGTTTGTACTTGTGTTTTCCATTTCATAGATCATTTTATTGTTTTTATAACACTGATGCAATAGACACTGTAATTCAAAACAATAGTTTAACGAGTTAAACAAGTTTAAGTGCATTCAAAGCGCATGAGCTCTTTGTTGACAGTTTGACATTTTTCGATGTTTATATTAAAAATTATTTGAGATTTATGATTAACATAAGATATAATTTTCAGAATGGGAAAATGAATGATTTGTCGCCAATTAAAGTTGGTCAAATTGCCGGAAAATGAAAGCTAAAAACATGACGCAATATCGAATAGCTGAATTTTTAAGAATTTCGCGTAGTTGAGTAAAAAAAATATTAAAAGAAAAATAGACCTTGGTGATGATTAAACAACCAAACACAAAAATTCGTGCCTGCGTATAAGATTGCGAAAAATTTATTTTTTAATCTGGGTCTAATAATATGGCAAGGTACTGTACGTTAAAATAATTGTGTTACATCATATATTACATTTTTGATTCACAAAACTAATTCCCAATATCGACGTAATTGTAACGAACTAATATTTGACATGTGGTTATTATTATCGACAAAATATGAATGGAACAATTAGCCCTGATGTCCTTGTGGGCGGGCTGGGCTCCAGGATTAGGTCAGGTCGTTGTTTACATTAGACTCTCGTTGGAGGTTGGCTCTTAAAGTCGTATAATTGTTTTTGTGGAGTGTTTGTTATTGTTAGAACCCTTTCACGTTGCTCCGGTTTATTGCTAGCCGGATCGCCTGTAGCTAGAGGCGCTCTAAACTGACGATAGTGTTACGTAATTGGGGATTGTTTATAGAATAAAATTTGTCAAGAACATATTTTTTTGTAAACAATTACAATATTTAATATTTAATTTATTGAATACTCATTTTTACACATTTGAAGTTGTCCTTAAATTATTTCACACGTTAAGGTGGATTGGGGGTCTATAAATTGTTACGTGGTGTGACAAGGGGGGAAAGCCACAAGCTTCGTGACGTTACATCTAAAAAATCAGAACAATGAATTTTATATGAATTCTTAGAGCAAAAATTTGAGGAAAAATTATTGTGTTAGTAATTCGAGACCGGTGGAGTTATTGGGAAAATTTTAAACGTGCTTGGTAAAATTTACCATGTGTAGCATCATACAATATTACATAATGCTATGTAATCATTTTTACATTAAATGCAAGTCAAAATTTCAAATAATTTTTTTAATAAACGAAACAATTTCATAAACATAAAAATAATATAAACAGCCAAAGACAAAGAAAAAATTTGACAGTTGTATTTTTTTCGTTGATTTTGAGTATCAACATATTGTTTCAAAACAGGGAAAGGGGGTCACAGGAATGTGGCAACCTGTGTCAAGACCGAGGAGGGGGGGAGTTAAAAAACAATGAAATTTATGTGACGTAATTTATGGATGGTCCCTTTTCTTGCAGTCCAGCGCTTATTTGTAAAAACCGTGTTTTGTTGGTTCCCGTTCTTTAGTAATGCGAAACACGTGTTTACTCGTTTCTCGCAAACAATGTGTTAAAAGTAAACTTATGTCCGGTATCATAAAGAGGCTAGCAAATTTGCTAGTTAGCAAGTACTCTCAAATGAGATATCAAACTTATATGATAGTTCTGTTTGAGTTTCCTGAAGACTTTGACAAGTTTCGTGAGCGCGTTGTATATAAATACCGACGGTATTAAAACAGTAATGATATTATGAAAATTATTTTGTACGGTCAGAGCCACCAACTGTGTTATAATATGTTGAAGTATATTACTGCCTAAATTTCATAGCGAATCCATAGATACTATAAACAAATTTATCTCATTAGTGAGTGCTAGCTAGCCCCTTTATGATACCACGGACATTAAATTCAAAACATTTTTTTCAAAATTTGTACCGATTCCCTTTGCAAATTAATAACTGAAAATATAATGTTTTTTAAAACAATGAAAATAATTAATTTCTGAGCTCAAAATTTTTACTTTGCAATATTATGTGCTTTCTCACTTATTCATACATCATATAATCTATATAAAAAAGAAACAAGTACAATTAATTATTACTTGTATAATTGTATATTTATATACAGTAAAGGCATGCGCTGATATAATTAATGTTAATAATAGTAATGTTAAACAAATAGTGAAAAATATGTGCATATATTTTTTATATTTCGATTAAAAAATATTGAATAATATCAAAATTATGAGATAGCATGAATTCTAAAAATTTACATTTTATACAAATGCAGCAAATTGATTTGTCAAAATATATGAGTATCACGAGTACAGAGTACCCCCTGTTGGTTGTGGTGATAAAAGGATTCGACGAAAGGATGCTGTACCGAGGGCGCGTGCAGATGCGCCGTGTTTTGTATGCATGGAATATCAGGGCCGTGTCAACACAATAAGGTTTCATCACTAATTCCTAATTGAGTTCTCTTTATTGATAAATACAATTATTTATCTCCCCTACTCTCATTAACTGTTGACAAATTCTTTTACTAACAACATTTCATTTTTTTAATGAATTTTCGTATAATAATCCATTAATTTAAATAGATATTAGAAAAATTAGATAATGTTGTAAATTGTAAATATCAGTTGAGATAATTAATAATAAATACAGTAGAAACCGGTTATAACAACATCGAAGGGACCAATCATATTGATCGTAAAAAGCGGATAGTCGTAATAACCGGTAAAAATGCAATTATATGGGATTCAGTTAGACTTTTATTTTGAGTTCTTAAAACCGATTCGTTGTATTAACCGACGTCGTTATATTCGGTTTCTACTGTATTACATAAATGCATGTACCTACATTGTAAATATATAATATCCCTTATAATATTTCATGGATACTTTTTATAAAGATTATTTATAATAATTAATGCCCGGTATCTATCATAGCAAAATTTACTAGCTTATGCAAGTACTCGCAAATGATGTATTAATTTTGTGATAGAATCTATGGATTTGCTATGATATTTAGAGCAGTGATACTTTAACGTATTGTAACATAGTTGGCGACTCTGATCGTACAAAATAATTTTCATAATAGCACCACTGTTTTAATACCGTTGGTGTTTCATACAATGCATGTAATTACATTTTGGAGTTCCATAAAGATGGAACTCCAAGAGAACTGTCATATAAGTTTTGATACCTCATTTGAAAGTGTTTTTGAAAATTATCGTATACTGTCAGAGTCACCAACTCTGTTATTGTCAAACGAACAATAAATTGAAGTATGACTGATCTAAATTCCAAAACAAATCCATAGATCTTATTATCACAGAATTAATACTCCGTTGAATGTGCTTGTTAACTAACAAATATTTGTTAACTCTTTTATAATATGGGACATTAATATAGGAAACTAAAGTTATATATACCTAAACATAAGCCCTGAGAAAGCTTCAACGGGACTCGGGCCAACCCACATTTTGTGGGCCTCATAACTCCCCTCCCTCTCTCCCGAGCGCAAGGACATTACAAATAAATTTCGTACTAGTAAAATTCTTATAACTTCCTGATATTATTTTAGTATTAAAAACCAGGGGTTTTTTAAAGAAATTTTACTTTTTTTAGCTTTCTATAATTGTACTTTTTCTACAAGGTGTGTCTTTTTTGTAGTATATTTATGTTTTTTAAATAATCTCTATTAAAAATAGTATAAGTATAAAAAAAAGATGTAAAAATGTAAAATATAAATAAATTTCAGGGCGCGAGGCCTCTGAGACACAGAGGGTCCGGGCCATATGGCCCTCCTAGCCCCCTCTCTATTTGGGCCTGCCTAAACATAAACAAATATGTAAAAAAATGTTCACTAAATACTTACATACAAATAGAATATGTAAAAAAAAATGCTTTTTGTTACCAACAACTAATTTACGAGTATAACATAACAAAAACGCTATACAGAATTATTTTCCATCTGACTAAACTGTTACATCTTACAGCATCCATCCACGTCTCGGGCCGGAGGCAGCATAGTCGCTAAGCGCCCGGCTAATCGATGCGTTTAATTCGCATCGTATGATGATGATACAACAGACGCAATTTCACAGGCGTCAACTTAACAATGCTGTTTGCCCGCAACCGTTCTAAGTCCTATTGTGTTCATCGCCGCGCCCCGCACCGCCCCGTAATCCGCTATGTAAACAAAGTACGGCTGTGGTTATAGTGTGGTCGGAAAGTACTTGAATCTATTGCAACATTTTATTTTTAAATTGAAAATTTGCGATTTTAATAAAGTTCTCTATTTTAATTATTATATACTTGGGGGGGGGGGGGGGATTGAAGTATCTTTTACTTTTTTCTTGTAGACATTTTTAATTCGTGTTTATGTTTTGAGTTTTATACTTTTATGCGGTGGAAAAAAACAAAACAGAAACATAGTGTCTTTAAAATACTTCGTATTTAAAAATGCACAGTGTTTACTGCTTTTTTGTCAAAAAAACACCGTGTTTCTGTTTTGTTTTATCTTTTTAAACACCGCATTATAGTTACTTTCTAATGCCCTTTTTAATAAACCATTATCTTTTTAGAGGGTATCGAATAGTGTCTCATTTTGTCTAATATTTTAGTCTGTGTAAAAATATAACCGCTAAAATTCATACGTCCAGTATTATCAACTTTAACTAAATGCTCCTTTAACTAACTGTCATATTTTTAACAGAACCAAGCATAATACATTTAATTAAATAGATTTTAAATTTTCTGCAGTATATCTTTACAACGTATATTATGTACATTTTTCCTTGAGAGTGTAAATATTGATTTAAATCACATTTGTAATATACCAAATTTACTTTAAAGGAGCATTTAGCGCTAAAGGAGCTTTAAATTGGTTGATAATACTGGGCATTAGACAACCATTATATAAGATATATTTTATTTATAATAATAAGCATAATACAATGTGATTATTTATATTCGCTAGTAATGTTATTTGATACAGTGTCTTCTGTAGCCAAAATGACTTTTTTTTAATCGATTCTTCAAATATCTTGATTTTGAAGTTATTTTCCAATATGCAATTTTATTTATTTATTTGTCAGTAAATTGAAAAAAAATAGAATTAATTAAAATAATTGATTATTATTTGGTAATGTGTTCGACAGCTAGTTTTTTTTGCGGGGGGTGAAATTGACCCTCCTTTTAAAAAACTTTGTGAAGTCTATTTCCTTCAAAATATGAGACAAATGATAGTTTTTTTATAGAAATAAAGTATAAAACAATATTTGCATTTTGCATAATATTAATAACCACATTTAACAAATTTTTAATAAATAAGGTATTCTTATACACATGTATATGAAATATACATATATGTATAGTATAAGTAAGTATTGTAAAGCCGATTTTTTTTCGAAATCCTGATTTTGATGGAATTATTCATTTTGTTTTAAAACTTTTAAATATGTTAGTGACAGCCACATGTTTATATATTTACCTATAAATACCAACTAAAAAATAACTCCAGTACGGGCCTGCAGTCTTTATTGTAACGAGATTACCTTTTTTCTTCTTAATAGTTATTTTGTGCACACACCACATGAAAAAACAGTCGTGTGTTTTTTTTAGTATTTTATTTGTATGTACTTTCGAATGAATTGATTCGTTCAGAATTTGGACAGACGCTATTCAGGTATAATTGTGTATGAAACTTTCAGATACATTATATTGTTCAATAATATCATTTATTTTATTTGATACCTTGATTTGTTGTTTTTGAAAATATTGTTATTTATTTTTGCAATGGATAAGTGGAACATAATAAATTGTAATTTATTTTTTTACTCATTTAATATTTAATATAGATTTGAACTTTATAAGTACCTACTATTGTTTAATTTTAAAATATTAGTATAATGTTCTGTGGCTTCACTCGTATATACCTACACTTGTTATTTCAAATTGAAATCCTTTCATTTCTATTTATATTTTTTTAGAAAATATGATTTGTAAATTTTTTTATACTTGCCTTATATATGTATTTTCTTGGTTTTATACATCAATTTAAGATCTTAACTAACTTTTATTTTCATTTTTTTATATTTTTATTTCCATTAATTTATATTTATTTATGTATGTACGTACATAATTATATGGATCTTGACTTCTGGGTATAATTCGCGTCCATTTGTTACTTACGTCTTATAAAATATCCCTAAGGGTAACCACTGCAACGTACACAGAAACGTTGGTCGATAAAATGATCAAATTGACGTGAATTATACTCAGAAATCAAGATCTATATCAAGCTCACCGCGGAAGCTTTAAAGCTTATATACATATACATTTCAGAATGCAAAAGTATAAAAAAGTTTAGTTATATTTGGAACACACAAACCTAATATTTAAGTAATATATCACTATCTCCGCATTTGTACACCTTTATTTTAAGTGACGGGACATTTTCGCGTGTGACAGGAGACAATAGCTTGACAAAAAACAGTATCTATGGCTGTATAATTTCACCGCACATTCTACAGCCATTTGGACCATTTAACCGCGACGATATCCGCAGCTTAACCGCGCTGTCACGGATAGATTACACCGTGAAATCTTTCGTATTTCCGTAAAAATGTGCCGCCTCTAATGCACCCGTAATCCCGCTCGCGTGGGACTCGCGTGCGGGGGAAATTGTCTAGAACGATGTGCAAAAAATATCGTCGTCGAGTGAAAACAAAATTAAATGTGCATTCAAATTTTGTAATGTGTAGAAATATGTTTTTGTCGATTTTATATTTTTGATATTTGAGTTCATATACAGGATGATCGCGGGAACCGAGTGATCATTGCTAACTTTGTTATTATTGGAGCTATAGGTATACTATTGTTTTGAATATTTTAATCATTTGTTTACATTTTATTAAATCTTCATAGCACACTATTTTTCGATATTTCTATCAATTTTACCATCATACATGTGCAGCACTTTTATAAAGAAAACATCATCAGCTATAAAATTCAATAATAACATACAGGGTATTCCATTTAAAAAAAAGTTGTATTTTAATATATCTCTGAAATTTGCCATTCAATTGTTTTTTTGACATCCCAGAAAAAATATTGATACTTTGCCCATTTAAAAGATCTCCTAGCTCCAATAATAACAAAGTTAGCAACGATCACTTGGTTCCCGCGATCATCCTGTATATCATTGAGTAATAATTAAAAAAAAAGTCAAGTGCGAGTCGAGCTTTGTGTACTAGTGTCCTGTACACTATAGTTTCTTTTTAAATTTATTCTGTTGTGTAATTTAATTTATTTTCCATTATTGTATAATTACAAACATTACATCATAAAGTTAAGTATAAATTCTAACTAGTGTGGGGGGGGGGATGAGGAAAAACGTTTTTATAGGTGTCAGGCTGGAATTATTAGGTTTCGATGAGAATTTCTTGCAAAGTCGAAACACGTGTCGTGTGACCTTTATTGTGATTAAGGTGTATTTTTTTTATAAACGTAATTATAGAAAATACTATGGCTAGGCCATAAAATGCACACCCCTTAAACATAAAAAAATGTATTAATAATTAAATATCAAATAAATACGATACAATATAATTGGTGAAACTTAAAAGGATGTTTGAAAAAAATATTGGAGGTAATTAATATTATATAAATATATAATATGAAGTTTATCACTCATTAAATTTTTTTAGAAAATCAACAATGAATCTTGATATCAATTGATTATTACCGTTTTTATTTAAATTTAGGATGTATAGTAATAAAACAACAATCATTTTAATTTACAATTTTTATATAAAATATTTTTTTTGTAAAATGTATAAAGTAAATTAATTAATTAATAATAATAATTAGAAAGATAAATACATCCACATATTGCAGCGATAACAGCTGTGTTCACCTGATGTCTAGCAGAGCATTTAAAATGAAACAACAATGTAACGTTTATAGGTTAGGTATATGTATATGTACATTATATATTTGTTTTAAAAATGCAAACTTACCAGACTTTATCTTGATTAAAAAGATTGATTGGCTTTGAATAAAATAATTAAAATACAGCACGTATCGATGTACATGTATTTATATATTAATTAACACAATATAATAATTGTAATACTTGGAATTTGAAGTGACGTATGAAGAAATAGCGCCTTACGGTAATCTTATGAACTACCGAGTAACTACTCTATTTGTAAAAATAATTCTTGTCAAAATATGAATTTTTGTTTAAATAAACTGCAAATTTCGTTACTTCTAGTTATCCAATTTTGTTGAGTTTTAATAGGGTTCTATTCTGATAATAGATGAAGTGAATTCAAAAGGATTGGTGCAAATTTATTTCGAAATATAGCCTACAGTTCGGCGTTTTTATCAAAAAAGGGGGTTAAATCAACAAATTGAACTTTATTTATATTTTTATAACAGAAAATTAAAACCGATCGATATTAAACTAAGTATAAATGGAGACTGTAATGTTTTCTATCAGAAAATGTAAAAATGTAAGTGGAATACTGAAGAAATTTAAGATATAATGCTCATTTTATCAATTTATATACGAAAAAAAATTTTAGCACGATAATAGAACACACTTCCAAGCAGAGCCTGCTTGGGTGTGCAATTAGATATAGGTAATCTATGCTTATATAATCTAACTAAAAAAACTTTTAGTAACTATCCGATGCATATAAATAATTTTGCGAAATTGTTTACATTATTTAATACAACTATAACGTAAGTTGTTGTTCTTTCTTATCACACATTCTGAATATATGCAGCATTTTTTTATTTACAGGTTAGTTCGAATTTTTCAGATATGGAATATAAGATTATAATTAATACAAAGACCGTATTTTAAATTAATCTTTATGTTTTTGTAAAAGTTGACAGATAGTTGACATGAACAGTAGCAAGCCAAAACAAGTTTGATAATTTTCTTAATATAATCTGCATACTGTATACATTATAATCGCAGATAAAATCTTTAAAGTGTGGGAAGTAGAAGATATCATTCAAAAACAATTTGTAAGGTTACCGTTATCACAAATAGTTATATAATTTGAGAAATAGTTTTAATTGTTTTCTTTTCTTCATAGTTTTTATATAACTTCTACTTATTTTACGTTTTATTTGTTATACATGGAGACTTTTTATTTATAAAATATCTAAATAAGTACACAGAAAAAAAACTGTATTGGACCAAGAAAACCTTGTTTTGTATATAACGAAAATAATATTTTCTTAATATAAGAAACATACTCAATCCAACTACGTTATTCCTTCGTTCAAGAATACTATAGTTGGTTTAAGAGATTATTGCTTATCTTAAGAAAATATTGTTTTCGTTATATACAAAACAAGGTTTAAATGGTTTGAGAAATCCTTTCTACCAGTGTATAACCTCAAAAATATTGAGACAATTTTTTATTTCACTTTCAAATGATAGCGTGATTTTAAAACGGTCTTGAATATAATCATTGCAAATTTTACAATGCGATCTAAAACTAATTACTCTTTATTACCTAAATATGTATTATGAAAAATTTGCTCTGGAACAAAAGCTAGGTTAACGCTATTTGCGGGGTATTAAATATAAATGATAGCCCATTGATAATTTCTAATAAATGATATGGTTCATAAATTTAAAAGCTATCTAAAAGCAGTGGTGACAAGTATACATCATAAAACACATAACATTTACATGAGTAACGTATAGCCAATGTAATAATTTGTTGCAAGCTTTGAATGGGTCTAGCTAGCCACCACCAGGGCCTACTATGTATAGATGACAGTGTGATGGACAGCGCCTCTGCTGGCAATTGAGCGAATCCATTAGGAACGTATCTGGTTTCCCGGAATGATTGCCACATGCACCCGTCGTCGTCTCGGAGTTAATGCTGTGACGGTGTCGTACAGATGGTGCTAACCTTCGGTGGCTTCGCGAAACCTGCATGGTTAAACAAAATAAAAATTCTATATAATGCACACAGGGTAGGTATGTTGTTTGTATACTGTAAATTGAAGAAATAAAGAAGAATCTGATGATGAAAGCATTGCTTTTGAAACACGTGTAATGCGGTGTTTACACCGAAAAACAAAACAGAAACAGCGTGTCTTTAAAATACTTTGTATTTAAAAATGTCTAGGGTTTATTGATTTTTCGTCATAAGAACATCGTGTTTCTGTTTTGTTTTTTCGGTGTAAACACTGCATAGGAACTATTTCAATTTTTAGGGAATTTGTATTTGTTAAGTCATAATATATTGTTTGTATTTTATCTTATTTATTTATTTTATTATTTAAGTTCATATCGTCTATGTCTCGTCTCATCAATATTTAATCTAATTTTATATGAAGTCTTGTATATTTTTCTTAAATATTTATAACAAATATATAAAATTAATTAACAAACGTTACGTGAATTTTTAAGATATTAAAATGTTTAACTCTACAAATTTGTTGGATCTGTGACACTTGGCGCCACCGCTACAGGGTTGAAGAGTTTTTCTAAAAACTAAAAACTTAAAATTAGTTTACAGAAAATGATTAATTTTCTATAGAGATAATAATCTAAAAAATCTTTGTAATGATTAACATTCATGCTATAATGTAATATGTTTAGATTAATGTACGATATATATAATTCTGAAATGAATTACTAAAGTTTAAAACAAAACAAATGATTTAGAAAGTTTGAATTATTAAACTTTATAAAATACACATCAAATCCGACTAGATTTGTTACAAATATTAACTTTACAACATTGAAATCATGGATGTTGTTTTAATTGATAAAACTCGCGTAATTAAGGTTACCATGTATAGAATTTGTAAGTTAAACTTATTTGTGAACTATATACAGAGCAGTACTAGTGTAGAATTGTAAGAAAATGAATGCATTTTCTATTCATTATTGAATTTAAAAAACATATCTCTTATCGTATATATTTAGGACCGAAAACAAATTTCCCTTTTACTAAGCATATTTACTTGATAAATATATTCTTATAAAATGGTTATATATTCTTATAAAATACTTTTGGTATAATATTTTCAATTAAAATATTTCAACTTTTTATGTGACAATTAAAAACATAATTCAAAACTAAACATAACCTTAATCTATCGTTTAGTAGTGGGGAAAATTTTATACTTTATGCGAGGTTTTGCTCAATAAATACATTTTTTTACCTATTCATTAGAAATTGGGGTTGTTTTTGAACTTTTGTTTTTCTGCTATAAGTTTATTTTTCGAAAGTTTAATAAATTTTTAAGTGTTCTGTATCGATATCGAAAAAAGGAACACTTATGGAATCTGTCTGTCTGTCACAGACTTCAAGCTACTAAACCATTTGATCTATTTATTAAACTATTATTATTTCAGTGTTAATAACTAATGTTTCAAAGGTATCATTTAATTTATTCAAGCGGTTATTTTATATTTTGGCAAGTATTTTTTAAATAAAGATGAACCTATTATACTATACCGTAACTATTCTGACAATAGAGTAAAATGTAGTATGGTTAACATTTTCTATATGAAAAAAAACATTAACTAGTGTCATTATGTAAAAACGTGTCATATGAATGACGGGTTACAAAATTTGTAGATTGCAAAAACTTTTCAACAGAGATCGTCTGAGTGACATTTATTTTTACCAATGAAATACTACACTTACAACAAATAAACAAACAAACAAATGTTTACAGGTCGTTTGTATACATTTCATTGTATTAAATTATAATTTACACAAAATATTATTTACATTTTATGTCCGGTATCATAAAGGGTCTAGCAAAATTTGCTTGCTAGCAAGCACTATCATGCTCCCCCACATTACTCCCCCTGAATCTGCGTTTAAGTCGAGCCTCGTATGCGTATTTTTATACTGCGGTGCGATATTCGATTAAGCCATTAAGGTATCAAATGAAAATTGACAATTAATTAAAGGAATTTAAACACGTAAACGTAATGTTATTATTAAAAATTAAAAAATAAATCGTAAAAATATTTGCCACTACACACAAAAAAACTGTATTGGACCAAGAAAATCTTGTTTTGTATATAACGAAAACAATATTTTCTTAATATAAGAAAGTACTCTTAATCCAACTACATTATTTCTTCGTCGAAGAATACTATAGTTGGTTTAAGAATATATTTCTTATCTTACGAAAATATTGTTTTCGTTATATGTATACAAAACAAGATTTACTTGGCTCAAGTAACCTTTTTACCTGTGTAGGGTGACCAGGTCTCAGGTTTCCACACGGAGTCTCAAGGTTTTTATACTGTTTCTCCGGGTTCCGGGTTTTGTAATAGTGATGATGATTAAAAGTCATAAAGGATCGCAAAAGTACCTAATAATAAAATAAAATAGGACATAAATATATTAGTTTTCATCCCTTGATTTATATATTAAAAAAAGAAAGTGGCTATTTGCACTTACAGTATGTGCATGCAATTGGCTATTTGCACATACTGAATATGTACCAAATTAGGTTAGGTTGTTAAGTTTGGGTAGGTTAGTGTACGTTAGGTTAGTGGTATGTCCAAATAGCCAATTGCATGCACATACTGTATGTGCAAATAGCCTCATCAAAAATAAAAAAAACATATTAAAGCGGGTAATTTTTTTCTCAGGGTTATTAAAATTTAAAATCAGGTCTTACATAATCTGAAATCTAGTCAAAATTATAATATAAATCCTCAAAAAATTGACTAATAATATATGTAAATAAAGTGTTTCTTGTAGTAATGTTTTAACTCCAATTGTAGAGTCCACAAGTGAAAATCAAATTAACATTTATTTTTCATTATCATAAATCTGAAAATAACTCTTAACCTATAAATAAAAGTAATTTAATAGAAAACATTTAAGAACAAACTTATTTTATATTTCGTATCAATTTCACTCAGATTTTCAAACCAATTATTTTTGTGTTTTATAGGTATCTACGCTGCTGTTCAAGAGATTAAAAAAAAAATTCGCTCCACCCTAATAATTATGTATATTACACCATACTGTAGTACAGTGGTCCCCAACCCTATGCCCGCGGGCACCATTGTGCCCGCCGACTGTTTTACGAGTGCCCACCGCTGACTTTGAACGAAAAAAAAATAATTTAATTTTCAATAACATCTATTTATTTTTTATTTTTAGTAACTAATTAGAGAAATATAAGCGTATTTATTTGAAAAAAATATTTGTTTATAAATATATTATATCATTTTACATTTATTCTTTCAAATTTAACGTATACCGCAATGCACAGCCAGAATAATATGTAACCATTTACTCTTTTTCTCGCTGTACGCATTTACAAAAATCACTGACATTATTTCTAAAGATAAACTAAAAATATTTTATTGATGCGGATTTGTTAATAAAAAAACATTTGTGCATATATCAAACATTGCATAAATTCGTACAACAATATATAAACAATGGGAAAAGTTTGAAGACTAACATTTTTTCTAGTCACGGCTTACGTAGGAACTAAGAAATATATGAAAAAATGCCGCTAAACCTTTTTGATTTTCCAGAATCAAAATCGCGATTTTGACGTGTGCACCTTGAAAAAAAAATGGTGCCCGCCGCTCGACCGATATTCTAGAATGTGCTCTTAGGTACAAAAAGGTTGGGGACCACTGCTGTAGTACATATGTATAACAGTAGTGTGATGCAGCGGTACCTAAGTAAGCGGTGACGAACTATAAATAACGCGTACAGTTTTTTCTTGAGACGTTCCCGGCGGCGCGGCTTCCGCAGGTGGGTGATTAACGGGCAATCCATCAATGTCGGCCCGTCCACACGGCAATCTGTGTGTACGTCTGTACCTATGTGTGTGTGTATTTGTGTCTGCTAGACGCCATATATTTAAATAAAGGAATCAAATCGTACCTATATATTTTGTAATTATTACATTTTTACTTTACACATTAGTAAATATATTGAAACCTGATTATAGGGTTACTTCTATATATTAATTATGGTAAAAGTAAATCAAAATATTATACAGTAATATTTCCAATGCGACTGACAAGTGTTTTATGTTTTTTTTTAAATAGATTTATGCAATTTAATTTATAGATAAACCAAGCCTATATATAGGTACGTAGATAAAATAATGTACAGTATAATAAAAAGTGCTTATAATGACCTCGGAGATACCGGTCAAATTAGGTCGTAAAAGCCGATAGTTGTAATAACCGGCTAAAATACAATTATATGTAGGGTGGTCAGAAGCTTACCTAAGGTGTGAAAAAGGTGTGAACAAGTTCATTAAAAAAAGAGGACAAAAATAAATAGTGTATGTAGAATTAGATTTTAGATCAGGAAGACCTTTTTTTTTAAATTCTAACTAAATATTTCTTAAAAAACGACTTTTTATGTTAGTAAACTTCTTAAAAAACCTGGACACATTTGACGCCCTTAAAAAGACGACAGTGTCCGGGGAAAAGAGGATAGATGGCAACCCTAATTATATGGGATTCAGTTGAACTTTTATTTTGAGTCGTTAAAACCGGTACTTCGTATTAACCGGAGTCGTTATAACTTGTTTCTACTGTATTTTGGTTCCTCGTTACAAAGATTTTGCTTCTAACTGAGTAAACCCTAATTATATGGGATTCAGTTGAAATTTTATTTTGAGTCGTTAAAACCGGTACATCGTTTTAACCGGAGTCGTTGTTTCTACTGTATTTTGGTTCCTTGTTACAAAGATTTTGTTTCTGACTGAGTAAATTCTTTTGCATTTTTGTATTAATTGTCTATTTTCAATTTTATGTTGGAAAAATTTAAGTGTGTGTGTGTGTGTGTGTGTGTGTGTGTATGCGTGTGTGTGAGAGTAACTTGTAATTACGTTGTAAGTGTCACATGGATATGTCTCTTCATTAGTGCCAGTCAGACAGACGCGCGGGCATGCGACAGTATAGTGGTGGAGGACGTTCTCTGTGGCATGGGATTCTCCCTCATTAGTAAACTAAAAACCTTTAGCGTTATAGCACTTTTTATTTTTAACTTAATACGAGTTTCAATAATAATTTATTTTATATAATGTAGAAAATACCTTTTGATAATTTTTACTAATATCAAGTAAAAAAATAATTAGACAAGTTTTTAAATATTTTAATGTATTAGTGCATTAGTAAGATTTTATTCGAAGGTTTGGTTATTATTCAATTTATGTGAAGGAGCCATAAATACAAAGATTTTGTTTATAGGTATACATATAGTTATACTTAAAGACAGAGTTCTGACAACCTGAATCGATTTCTGATTGATTGTAATTAGCCATGTTTCACTCACAACCGTATTTTCTGATTTATCCATCAATATATTATTAAATCTATTTTTGAACGTAGACTTTCGCAATTGTTCGATTATATGGATAAACTTCTGAAGAAGGGCAGGAGATGTTGGTCGAAACGTCAAATGATATTAAAATGCGACGCGGGATAAAACCCAAAAAACAAAAGTTAATACATATCTACAAGCATTCAATATTATGCATACCTATACATATATAATATATATATATGTATGTTCAATATTTAATGATATTATGAAAACATATATGTTTTTAGGGTTCCGAAGAAACCCTATTAATCTCAATTTGTCGTCCGTCCGTCCGTCCTAATCACTCTAAGCTCAATAGCTCGTAAACTATATAAGCTAGAACCTTGAAATTTTGACAGAATATGTAAAATAACACCCTCTGGTAAAATATGTACAAATATTTTCGAAAAATATTTTTTTAGGGGGGGTGCTAAGAAGCTAAAGACACCCAAAAAAAATATTTTTTTTTATACCAAGGCAAGTGGCACATCAAAATGTGTAACCAAGCTAGTGTAATTTGATCCTTATTCTTATTTTTTTATAAATCAAAAATGGCGCCTACAGGGGGTTTTAAAGCAAATTCAAAAAAACAAAAAAAATGTATTCCAAGTCGTGTGGGATGTCAAAATGTAGATCTCAGTAAGTAGAGTATGGCAGTATTTTTTATTTTTTTTTATAAATCAAAAATGGCGCCTACAGGGGGCTCCAAGCAAAAAAAAAATTGTCCCCCCCCCTCTAACTCGGTAACTACTGACTCGAAAAATCTGAAAAAAATTAGGTAATGAGGCTTTGGTGAGACTACCAACGACAAATACTAAAGTCACCAATATCATTTCAAATTTTGGAGAAAAGGGGAGGGGTGTCATACATTTTTTTATTTTTATTTTTTTATCTGGGCATGTGGGGTGTCGAAATGTATATCTCAGTGAGTAGAATATGACAGTATTTTTTATTTTTTTTATAAATCAAAAATGGCGCCTACAGGGGGCTCCAAGCAAAAAAAAATTTGTCCACCCCCCCCTCTAACTCGGTAACTACTGACTCGAAAAATCTGAAAAAAATTAGGTAATGAGGCTTTGGTGAGACTACCAACGACAAATACTAAAGTCACCAATATCATTTCAAATTTTGGAGAAAAGAGGAGGGGTGTCATACATTTTTTATTTTTTATTTTTTTATCTGGGCATGTGGGGTGTCGAAATGTAGATCTCAGTGAGTAGAATATGACAGTATTTTTTATTTTTTTTATAAATCAAAAATGGCGCCTACAGGGGGCTCCAAGCAAAAAAAAATTTGTCCACCCCCTCTCTAGCTCGGTAACTACTGACTCAAAAAATCTGAAAAAAAATTGGTAATGGGGTTTTTATAATACTAGTAACGACAAATACTAAAATCAACAATATCATTTCAAATTTTGAAAAAATAGGAAGGGGCGTCATGGAATTTTTTTTATTTTCATATCTAGGCTTGTGGGGTGTCAAAATGTAGATCTGAATTAATAGAATATGATTCTATTTTTATATTTATTTTTAACTCAAATATGCACCTGTAAATGGCTCTTAACAGTCCAAGTAGTATATACTTCGGAACCCTTATGGCATACACTGGTGTATGTCTTGACAAATTTTTTTAAATAGGAACCTATAGTTTTTATCAAGTAATGTTATTTAACTTGAAAAGACACGAATCTTTCATGGAAAACTTTTTTTTTAGCAACTTAACCTTTCCAAGATATCTAAAAAAATAATTCGAGATTTTGAACATTCAATATTTTTTTCAGAAACCATAAATTTTAGAGAAAAAGTATAAGAAACAAAAAATGTTTATTTTGATCTTATAAAACTAAAGAATTATTTTTAAAATTTTAAAACTTCTTTAATTTATTTTATTTAAGCAAACAAAAAAAAATGTTAAAAAATTTTTAGAATAAGTTTTAAAATTTTAAAAATAATTTTTCAAGTTTTATTAGATCAAAATAAACATTTTTTGTATTTTATGTTTTTTCTCTAAACCTGATGGTTTCTGAGTAAAAAAATATTGAATGTTCAAAATCTCGAATTATTTTTAATAAATCGCTCACATGTGGTTTAGTTAAAAATGGTGAGGCTGTCATAACTCTTTCTGAAGTATCTCTATAGGTATACACTGCCGTGCAAAAGTCTTTGGACACGTTATTTTGAATGTAAATATACAGATTTCAGTCAATAAAAATTCCCAAAATAGCGAAAAGAATATGTTTACTCGCTGTCAAAATAGTAAAAAAACAATTTCTCGTTAGCTTGAAAAACACTGTGCGTTAATACTTTCAACTTGGGTAAATCTGACCTTTCAGGCATATAATTCAAAAATTTTCCGTAACATGGAAAATTGTAAATGCTGTATTTTAGATTTGCTAGGATTATTACAAATGTTGTAATTAGTAATAATATAAGATTTGTTCTCAAAAAATTAGTGTCCAAAGACTTTTGCATGGCAGTGTACATATTTATGTATTATAATTTATAATAAAAATAATCTAAAGTAAAAAAAAACATTATGAATGACAGAACTAAATGAGCTTAAATGTTTTAAATTAGAAAATGCATAATAGGATTCAGTTGCAAATTACAATTGTGTGATATTAACATCAACATATACAAGCTAAGGACACCCCTGTTGTCAAGAGTTTCGTCACTTGTTAGACAGAAGCTAATTGATGAGATGCATAATCTGACTCTAACGACTTTTAATGTGGACATTTATAAACAGATTCATTTGTGTAGTCAATCATTCTGTTAAGTACAGATTTAAAAGGGGGGGGGGGTATGTTGACCGCGCGGGTCGTCAGGCTAAGAGGGTGTACGATCACACGTAGAAAAAATCAAATTTTTCTTAGTTGAGTTATGTATTAATTTTTAACAAAAAAAGTACAAGCAGTTTTATTTGGAACCGATAAAGCAATATAATAGTTTTTCTTATAAACAAAAAAAAATAATATTTAATCTTTTATGTTGTTCAAGACTTCATTTCATTCTATTCAAATTTGAAGAAATGTGTTAACTTTAAATATTCAGAACAAAAACAAACATTAAAATACTTATTACTGAATTTAAAATAAAATAACTGAAGAGACCAAAGACTTTCTTGTCGCATCCGATAAACAGTAATCATGAAAGAAAATTTAATTTCCGCAGTATTTACATAGCTAAATATATTCCCCATAAATTAATCATTGTGTTTGAGAAGTATCAAAAGAACACATGCAGATACCCAAATGTAAACAATACATTTGTCATCATCGTCTCAACAAAACGAAGACGAACAACACAAAATCAAAGCGTTCTAGTAAAACATACGCTTTCACACATTTTTATATAAAATCATCAAAAGAATCGCGGTGCGTATGGATTTAGTTCACCTCGCGGCCACCAGATGGCCAGTGGCAAGCGGAAATGCGGCCGGTAAGGAAGTTTACACTGGTTCTTGGAATAGAGCGACGATGTTGCAGTTATCGCCTCGCGTACGGATTCAGTTACAGTGTAAATATTTTGATTGTTTTTATAATTATGCAGATAAAGATCGGATAAAAGTGCAGTTGATGAATCATACTTCCTAGATTGTTTATGTTATAAAATGTTTTGTATATAACTACATTTTTTTGGGGTCCAGTATATTGGGGTCACGATGAAAATACATAGAAAATTTATATAATTCTTTACAATATTTATATTATAAATTATGCTTTATTTATATAATTATTTGTATCAATTTAACCTTATCTTAAGAAGCTTAAAAGCAAAAACGACTTGGTGATGAAAAAATTAAATAATAATTACAGTAAATCCTCGGTAATCCGACATGTCATTTATATTTACATCCTGCGTAAAACCATTTAAATTGAGATTTTTATTTTTAAATATTCCGGACTACAAGGAGTCAATGGCAGTACTCTATAGTCTGACTTTGATAATCCGACGCCGCTTTGCAAAACAATTGTTGGATTACCTATCGCAGGTAAATATAGGTACACAGAAAAAAAAACTGTATTGGATCAAGAAAACCTTGTTTTGTATAGGTATAACGAAAACAATATTTTCTTAATATAAGAAACATACTCTTAATTCAACTACGTTATTCCTTCGTTCAAGAATACTATAGTTGGTTTAAGAGATTATTGCTTCTCTTAAGAAAATATTGTTTTCGTTGTATACAAAACAAGGTTTACTTGGTTTCAGAAATCCTTTCTACCAGTGTTCTTAATTGAATATGGTAAATTTATTTAATTGTTTGTCTGTTTTTAAAGTGCACCTATGCTCAGTTTTAAAAAGAATTTTCTCACAAGTAAAAACAAATCAAAATCTTATTGCAATAGATTTGATTGTTATTATTTTTTTATACACTATATTTAAACATACTATAGAAGGGGGCGAATACATAATTTATGAAGCAACAAATTAAAATTCATTTGTAAACTAGCTAGTATTTATTTTATTTATTTAATTTTGCTTAACATCTCTTCACGTCAGTGGCGTAGATAGCTTTTTGCGACGGGGGGGGGGGGGGATATAACATAGTATTAAATATCATAGTTACATTTTTCATTATGAAAATAATCTTTTATGTGGTGCAAAGTACAAAAATTGGTTATATTTTTCACTTAGATGTATTCATTATTGAAAAAATGCTCGCATATTATAATAATCTTATAATTTTCATAAACTCATAGGGGGGATGGATCCCCTTAATCCCCTCCTAACTACGTCACTGCTTCACATATATACGCACTACTGGATATCATCATAGTCTTTTACTAAAATTTCTTAAAAGTAATACATCCCTCATTAAAAACTAAATCTGATCCCTCTCTTGGTTACTTTTGTTTAACGCCTCTTCACGTACGCCACTGGAAACCATCACCTATGTAGGTTGTCCACAGATAAAAGGTATTTTCACTAAACGAGAATCGCGCATTATTTTCAGTAACAACAAAAATCTCGCTACATCTAATTGCACAACGAATCCATTTGAATTCTGAGGCTGTTTACCCAGAGATCAATCGACACATGTTTACAGAAACGGTGTAAATATTTGTAATTGTTTGCGTGTATCAAAGTTACGGCCCGTTTCATTGTTCTTTTTGATGAAATGTTGCATGTTTTGTGGCCCGCGGGTGCGCTAAATATAAACCAGCGTATCCTTTACACTTATCATTTTAAATTAATTATTAAACGCCGGTGTGGTTCTCAAATTATCGCACTGTTTGTGTTGTTTTTTGTTTGTAGTCAGAGATGGATCCAGGATGATATTGTATCTTGAAACAATATTTACTAGGTACTAGCCCTGTAGATAGTATTCCCAGAAGCTAACTCGTTCATTAAAAAAAGAGGAAAAAAAGAGGACAAATTGAAAAAATAAAAAAGTGTATGTTGTACCTCAAATTACATTTTTATTTCAAATGCCATTCAAAATATATTGAAGACCTTTTTTTCATTGCTTTCAACCCGAAATTTGACAGTTAGTAATTTTGACGACCTTTTTTACGTAGGTAAACTTCTTAAAAACCCCAGATACATTTGAAAAATCCCCGTGTCCGGGGAAAAGAAGACAGATGGCAACCCTACCTGTTGCGAAAATCCTATACGTTTTACTGTTGTTACATAAAAGCAATTGAATCCTTAATAGTTACGTTGTAATAATGAAAATACCTCTAAAATCGGTTCAGTATTCTTTTCACTATACTTTCCCGTACATGTTCAATGTTATTATTCAGCTCTTTTGATAAAGTAGCATGATGTTATCTTTCCTAAAAAGATTCTAGGATCCTGGGCTTTCTTATAGTGAAAGTTCGATCAAAATCGGTAATTTTCAAGTTTACTCGAAATAAATAGTTTCTAATATCTGTTTTAGTGTTATATAATAATAATAATATTTTATTGTTGTTTAGTCATACAAAGATGGATACAATAAGTCGAAAAGATAAATAAACATTTAATTCAAAAATAGAATACGAAACTATAACATTTCAGTAAGTAATTTTTAAATTCATTTTAAATTTTTTGATTGGTAGATTTCTTATACTTTCGGGAATTTTATTAATAATTCTTATTGTTGAGTTGGCCACAGCATTGGATGTTGTTTCTAATTTCACTTGATTCACATTATAAAATTTTTAGTTACGTGTATCGTATTGATGTTCTCTATGTTACAAAATAATGATTAATTATACTTCGTAGTACACTGACATGTTTGTAGTATATATATTATCTAGGTCCGCCCCTGTATAGAGGATACCTACGTTTGGTTGGAAAAAGAATAATCATGATGGAGTAAAGTTGAAGCGATGTATGATATTTTCGTTTCTAATTAAATTCGTGGAAATATGTGATTAATTAAAAACAGAAAAATATACATATATTTAAGATGCATGCTCGTTATATGGAAATTTCTGAAAAATTAATTATACATATATTATAGGTACGTACATCTGTGTAATTAACATATTGATATATAAGAAAATTATTATACTGACTTTAAAAAATTCCTTTGATTTTATTAATTCTTAAATATATAGTTTACCTATATATTTAAGGAAAAATACATGCATCTAAAGGTACAATACTTACTATTAATTTAAAATTAATGCAATTACCAAAGTGGATTAATTACTAGTCGTATAGATTTCTGATCGACTTAAGAAGCTTCAGATGGTTTTAACAACGAATTTTGACCAATATTTTATATACCTTAACGGCAATATATTACATACACACATGATTTTTGTTTGTGCACATCTATATATGGCACAGTACCTTTCGAATGATATAAGTTTCATTCCCCCCCCCCCCCTTTTTAATAAGAAAATATAAAAAAAGGTACGACAGTTTTTGATGTCATACTTATTAATAAATATAAAAACAACATTTTCAATTTCACAAAATACCGATCCGCAGAAATAATCATCGACCAGTCTAATTCTCGAGTTCACATTTCCCCATACATTTGTGAATAGATGAATGGAGGAGAATTCTGTAGCGTGTGATAGTCCACATGTTTCTGTCTCTGTCTCTCTGTGTACATATAAATAAATCAATCATATATTTTAATATTTTCATAATACATACACATCTATCATTGGCAATATACATACAAAATACATGCATGCGCGAATATATATTTAGGGTGATTCTATGTATAGTATTCTTTGCATAAATTAAATAAATATTAAAAAAAAATCTTAACAAAATCTATACTTTTTAAAATACGAATTGTTTTAAAAACATTATATTACTGTTTTGTTTTTTGATGTCAACACACGGTGTTACAATTACCCCCCAGTTTCACCAAAGTGTGTTATTTCAAACCGACTTGTAAATCTCCAAATAGGTGAATCAGAGTCCAGTATTTTATTTTTAACAGAGCTGCCAACACAGACATAAGTAGATTTGTGAAATTGGGCATTAGTCTTAACATATTTTGTCTTAATATTGTAGTAAATTATTTTTTATTGAACCCTGATAACAATTTGATATTTGTTAAATGTATAAACGTTTCAGTTTTTTATTATTTGAAAACAAATTATTGTTTTGTAATTTTATCTCCCTGTAGATAAATGCCCGGTATTATCAACCAATTTAAAGCTCCTTTAGCGCTAAATGCTCCTTTAAAACTTTAAAGTAAATTCGGTATATTACAAATATGATTTAAATCAGTATGTAAGCTTTCAATGAAAAATTTACATAATATACGGTGTAAAGAGATATTGCAGAAAATTTAAAATCTATTTAATTAAATGTATTATGCTTGGATCTGTTGATAATACGACAGTTAGTTAAAGGAGTATTTAGTTAAACTTCATAATACTGGGCGAATGTCTCACCAAAACATTTTATAAATCTGACAACCTTGTTAAGAATTGATGTGTAGGTGGTAGCTTATACTAATACTGAATTTTATGTTTGTAACCACTGTTTCGTTTCGTACTCAATAACATCATGGTTCAAATTAATTATATGTCGTTCATTTTACCGACAAAACGTTATGTTACATGTTTATTGTCATATTGCTACCGCTTTTGATTAATTATATAGTATCGGTGATATCGATTAATAAGGCTTCCATTCACTAAAATGTTTCTAGTAATTAGTTCATCTGTTCAGCCACAATTTTTAATTTATGTATCCGTTACTTTGACAGTTAGTTTTTTCACAAAATATTATATATATATATATATATATATATATATATATATATATATATATATATATATATATATATATATACAGGATGTCCCATTTTAATCTATCACCCCCCTAATTTTTTTTATCTATCAATTAAATCAAAAAATGCTTCAAATAAAAGTTGTTTGTTTTTGAGGGGGACCCAAAATGGCGTTATTAATTTTTTATTTTTTGGATGTCTTCATGGTCAAATAGGCCCAACTTTTTTTTTTCAAATGGAAACCTATATTTTTTATTACAATATCTTATTGTTTGGAAAAAAACAAGTAGCTTTTGTTTCAAAAAATTTTTGTATGACTTCATTTTTTTTAATATTAAACAAAATAATTTTAGATTTTAGTTTTTTAATAATTTTTTACTCGAAACCCATAACTTGAGAGAAAAAATGTAAAAAACAAAAAATGTTTATTTTAATCTGATATAACTAGGAAAATTATATCAGGATTTTTTGTTAACTTTTGCTCTTCAAAATATTAAAGCAAATAAAAAATAAAATAAAAAATTCTGAAATAATTTTCCTAGTTATATCATGTTAAAATAAACATTTTTTGTTTCTTACACTTTTCCTCTAAAGTTAATGGGTTTCGAGAAAAAAATTAGTAAAAATCTAAAATCTAAAATTATTTTGTTGAATATTAAAAAAAAAATGAAGTCATACAAAAAATTTTTCGAAACAAAAGCTACTTGTTTTTTTCCAAACAATAAGATATTGTAATAAAAAATATAGGTTTCCATTTGAAAAAAAAAAGTTGGGCCTATTTGACCATGAAGACGTCCAAAAAATAAAAAATTAATAACGCCATATTGGGTCCCCCTCAAAACCAAACAACTTTTATTCGAAACATTTTTTGATTTAATTGATAGATAAAAAAAATTAGGGGGGTGATAGATTAAAATGGGACACCCTGTATATATATATATATCTCATTGATAAAAAGTTTTCAAAGTGTTTATTGTTATTTCTGTATTCAATATTTTCCTCAATGGACTATACAGTAACGGACTAGGGGCAGTGGCGTAGTTGGAGGGGGGGGGGGTAAAGGGATCAACACCCCCCATGAGTCAACAAAAATTATAAGATTATTATGATATACGAGTATTTTTTCAATAATGAATACAAATTTTTGTATTTTACACTACATAGGATGATTTTTATAATGAAAAAATAACTTTATGAGATTGAATACTCATACCCCCCCCCCCCCATCTATCGCAAAAAGTTATTTACGCCGCTGACTAGGGGGTGGGGCGTTCAAAATAGCAACACGGTATTTAAAAAAAAACATTTCGTATTTAAAATTTATAGGGTTTATCAAAAACACCGTAATACAACTTTTTGAAACATGCTTTTTCAAAAATAAATATATTTTTGTATTTATAAAACATCTAAATTATCTTTTGTTAACTGGATTTAATCATTCCGACTTCTGAATGCCACACACATATCAATCATTCAATCACAAACAATATTTATAAATTGAACAAAACATGTAAAAAGTATGCTTTGAGAAAGATGTGAGTTCAGACAAAAAACATTCCACAATGATGTAGTGTGCGCTGCTTAACTCTCGGTTGTTATTCACGGACACGTCCGGCCCGTAGACAAGTGGCCACCGCCCGCTCACTCGGACATATATGGGTGAAGATGACAACGTGCTTCTTGTACTGTCAACTCATTCATTCGCTATTCTTTACAGGTTTGTATTAAAAAATAACATGACTAGGCCATAAAATGCACACCCCTTTCGTTTTTTTTTAAATACATGTATTAATTGAACTTTTATAAAACTAACGCCCAGTATTATCAAGTTTAACTAAATGCTCCTTTAACTAACTGTCATATTATCTACAGATCCAAGCATAATATATTTAATTAAATAGATTTTAAATTTTCTGCAGTATTTATTTACAACGTATATTATGTAAATTTTTCATTGAAAGCTTAAATATTGATTTAAATCACGTTTGTAATACACCAAATTTACTTTAAATGAGCATTTAGCGCTAAAGGAGCTTTAAATTGGTTGATAATACCGGGCATAAATACGGTACTAAGAATTAAATATGAGTTGCAATACCTATAACTGACAAAAAATTTATTTTAATAGCATGTATTTATAGAGTAATTACAACTAAATATGAAGTTATATATGGTCTCAATCGATTCATCTCAGTGTCCTTAACAAATGTCAATTATAAAAAGACCCCATTATTGCCTTAGATTTTGAGATAAATTGAAAATACATTTGGAAACATGGTTTAACACTTCAACCCCATTTTTAAAGGTGTTGCACTTTCCACCAGTCCGGGTTATTATTTTCGAATTCTCCGCACCCAAATCTATAATAATCAACCATTACTTGCCTCTAAAATTTTGTGTCAAAATGCTTCCTTTACTGGACTATTAGGTTAGATTCAGTTACAGAATACATTATTTTATTTTTTAATGCAAAATCAAATTAATCTTACATCTTTGTAATAAACTATATATAAATATGATAGGTACGACAAATGTCAATTGATATTTGGAATATTGTTTTCCAAATTGATACATTATTTTAAAATAAACTGCAAACTTCCCTACTTTCAAGTTTTAACTATATCCAATTTGGTTGAGCTTTTGCTTAATCAGATGTCAAAGTTACAAGGTATACATCAAGATATGAATTGCAGGAATGTATATATGGTCTCAGCATAAAAAAATATTTTATACTAACAAAAATATCTCAATACAACTCTGTTGATGAAAAGTTTGTTCTTTAATTACGGTAGCTGTGAATATCTCTGATGGACATTCATATATAGAATTTAAGGTGAGTAACCTTTCAATTAATGTTGAATAATATGTAGATACTAAATTGTATGTAAATAAATAATACAAATAAATTACAGTATAATTAAAATAATTTACAATTAAGTAGATTATATAGAATATCTTGTTATATAAGTATTGATAAAGCTTCCCACAGACCAACGCGAATTATTCGCAGCGGCAGCGAATAAAGGCTCCAACAGACCGACGCGAAACATTCGCAGCGGCTGCGGCGCGAATAAAAACGCGGCGAAATTTTTATATATTTTTTTATTTTTTATTTTTATATATTATATATTTAAATATCTACCGAACCGATTTTGTTGTAGCTTTCGCCATTTGTAGATCCTTTCTTTCTGGAGTTAACACAATATATAGTTACATTTCTTAATCATGAATAGTTTTCGAGTTGTGAATTTTTTACCCGAAAAGAAACGTGAAAAATTTCTGAAAAAACGCGAAATTTATTTCACCATCGTTTTTTTTTTCGTTTGAAAATATATATATATGTCGGTCTGTCGGAGCCTTTATTCGCTGCCGCTGCGAATAATTCGCGTCGGTTAATAATTCAATTTAATTACCAATTTGATCTAAATATGATAGCAAGAAATCTTTGTGATTTTTTTATAGTAATTTAATGTACAAAAATATAACTATTTTGTTTAAATCATTCCCTTATAAGAATCAACTATCATTAAAAAAAATTAATTACAATATTTACAACTTAAATTTACCCATCACCCAAATTTAACACCATTTAACATTTCTTTTGTGAGCACGTTTAGTTGTACAGCAACAAAAAGAGACGTTTAATTTTAATCTACTTATTTAAAGTCGTGAGTTGTAATACATTCAATATTGGACAAATCCTAGTAAAATATTTAAAAGTGTTAACATTCATAGTGACAACAATTTCTCACCGAGTTAACAAACAAGTGTGGCCATTCTTTCTAATCCTTTTAAACTTCTCAGCGGGTGGCGAGGATAATCTCCTGACTCTGAGAATGGTTTATTTTGTTTCATTTGATGCAAATGTCAAACCTATGTGGTTTTAGTTATGATGTGTAAAATTGAATGAAATATTACTGTTTTCATGTATAGGTATTCAATAGATATATAATTTTTTTAAATATTGATGTCAATTTTGTATAGAATTAAATAGAAGACATTTTTAACTTCATTTGTTAAATGTTTTTCTTGCCCTGCTTATCATAAGGTACATACTTTTCAGTTCCTTCCACTCATTATTATTAGATTTGGTAACAAACAAATTATCATAAACTCTGAGACTAGAACTGATATAAATTTTCAATTTTTTGGTAATTTTTTGACCTGCCCCCCACATAAATATATGTCAATGCCCCTTACACACAAAATTAAACCATTATTTCAACTAGCATTAAATCTATATTATCTGGAAGTTTTCTGCAAACTAGAAACCCAATATTATCGCAGACTCAACATCGTGGTACTCCTGGGAACAAGTTAGTAGGTAGTAGGTACCTGTCTCCGCTCATCAATCACCGTGTTTACACACGACATAGAATTCGTCAACACGATTAGTATGTGTACATATGCGTGTGTTGTACAAATGTGATTCAGATAATTCTGAGCACGTGTAAACATTGTGATCAATCATACAGGAACAAGGTGAAGCAGGTGGAAGAAAGATTAGTGTTAGTTTGTTTTAAAATTTTGGTATATTATAATTTTACCCAACAATTTAATGGTTTATAGACATAAGGTGACCATCTTTTGAAGAGGACAGTCCTCTATTTTGGCTAACTGTCTTATATAGAAAACTTGTCCTCTTTTTTTGTTATTTGTTAAAATAAAGATGTTATCCATATACAATTATTACAAAAAAATAAATATTATTTTTCTCAAAAATAATAATTATTATTGAAATTAATTAATCATTTTTGACGTAAAATTTACGACAATTATGATTAAATATTAATTTATAAAAATTATTTATAAGTAATTCTGTTTTTGTATATTGTACACGGAAAAAATATTGTAATAAAAATTACTATGTATTATGGTACTGGAAGGACGGTTCAATAATTATGGTAAAAATTACAATGTTCATTGAAATTGTTATTAATATTAGTAAAATGTATTTTGTAATCTATACAATTATACTAATATTCTAATAAAAATTTCAATGAACATTGTAATTTTTATTATATTATACCATAATTACTGAACCGTCCTTCCAGTACCATAATATATAGTAATTTTTATTACAATATTTTTTCCATGTACAATACATTCAAGTACATAATTGCAAGAAAAACGTATCAATTCAGTTTTAAAAATTTAAAAATAAAATAAAATAAAGTTTTCTGAATGGTAGGGAGGGTACCCCTATTTTGTCCTCTTTTATATTTTCTGGTCACCTTTACTTGGAAATAATAATAATTAATTTCATATAGTTTTCTTGTTACTAAACTGCGTTTTGATGAAAAATAATTGTAAGAACAATAAAAATGTTTTTTTAGATTTTATTGGCAGATGTAGGTATCTAATTAACCAAGTAAACATCATAATCATAATAAAATCATAAAAATGAATTTTTCTTTATTTGCATCAAAAACGTTGATATCTTGAAATGAGTTTTGTGAGGGTTAATGTATTAACACATATTCGTTCTAAAATTTTACAATAGAAACTTTTGTTTCGGTGTTGGGCTATTTGTTTTACATAAAACATCATCGATAAACATTATCTTTTTTAATTATTGAATAATTATTTAATTATTTAAGTATAGAATCGAATGAAAAGATTAATTATTAATAATTTTTAAAAAATCGAGACTTATAAGTTATGCCTCCGTCTCGTTTAGTCAAAATTCAAGCGATTTCATCTCAATCTTGATGTGAAGTCTTAGTTGTACCGTTGTACCTTCTTGGAAAAATCAATTTTGGAATGTACATTTTTCAGACATCGTTTTCATGAAATCTGTCAGATTAGGTGGAGCTTAAACATATATAAATACCAATAAGGAAAAGAAAATATTAACAACATTTGATTTTAGATTGTTTACTGATTGAAGTTTTCACAAAACGGTATATTTGCTATCCATAAATTTATAAGTCAAATAGTTCAATTGCAGAAAGCAAAGAACAAATTCTATAACTATTATACCAAATTAATAAGGTGACCAAGTTCTCCTACTGAAAGTACAATACAGTTTCCTCTGAGAGGGGGGAGCATAAACAAAAAAAATCAAAATAAACAGTAATTTTAATCAGTCATATTGAAATACTCTTGTCACAGAAATAATAATATAACAAATACAAAGATAAATATATTATATGTATATGCCATGTTCAAAATATTATAAAATTAATTATCATCTATATAGTATATTGGTCTATTAGATGTTTTACTATCAAAAGACATCAATCAAAATATAGCAATTTATTTCAAAAATTACATTTTATAAAAACCTATAAAATGCAGAACATTTAAGCGTCTTTAGAACAAAATATTTAAAAATGGATATTATTTGTAATATATTTATATAATTTGTAGATATGAAACATATTAAGAAAAAATTGTTATGTAAAATAAAATTCTTTAATTAAATATGTACTATAGCAGGCTTGTCCAACCCGCGGCCCGCGGGCCGCATGCGGCCCCCGAGCACATTTCGTGCGGCCCGCAAAAGATATAAAAAAAAGTAATATATGAAAATAATTAACGATATCAGGTAAAAAAAATGTCTTCAGATTTTTTGTCATATAAAGTATATATAGTGTATAGATACAGAGATATAAATTAATTAATTAAGTCAACCAAAAAAGGTCTTCAAATTTTTTTGCGGCCCTTAACAAATTTTTTCGCTATTTTTTGCGCTCTGCGGCCCGCGAAGGTCAAAAGGTTGGACACCTATGTACTATAGTATCGAATTGCGAAATCAACAAAAAAATTAATTTGCCATCTGAATGACCTAGCGTACCTATAAATTCATAAATGGAAGTATCCATCTATCTCAAACTGGAGAATGTAAGTGATGCTGTAAATAGATCCAAGATGCAAATGTGCAGATAGTGAGAAATCTGTCAACGGTCGAATGAACGGGCAAAGGCGAGTAAGATAATAAATAAATCTTACTATGCCGGATCCAGTGAGCCCGTTTCCGTAGCTTTGTTGTCTTCCGCTATACGCTTCAATCAACTGCGGATCGAAATAAATCGCAAAATGTCCGTATGATTTAATGTAAACCAGAGATTGTTAACATTTAAGTAACCACGGACTTAAATACCTTTTTACAAACTCTTGCATACCTCTATTATAGTGGTCCCAAAACTTTTCCATCTACATATAAGTTATTAGCGTATACTTATAAAATTGACTGATCATTCCCTATCCATCTGTGAAATAAATATTGGCGAATAAGTGTGAGAGAGACAGCGAATATGTAGCCAATAAAAATATACGTATATTTGTAAAATGAAACCCCCGATTATGATATGCATTTTTAACAACTGCTTCATAATATTTCAGTGTTTAAAAATCTAGTTGAGTTCAATGAGACATGTTATCGATTAAAAATAATAATATAAATTCCCTGTGAAGAAATGATGGTGTAAACCAGTGGTTTTCAAATACAGTTCAGTGGCGTAGTTATAAAATGGAAAATAAACAATAGAGAAAAAAATGTATACCTATATATATAAATAATCAATTTATATTTTTTATATAATATAATATTTTTGCTTATGAATTTTGTATTCCTTTTTTGATCTACTCAATTGTTTAAATAATTCAACATGGTTAGTATGAATTAAACTTTTCGATTTAATCTTACCTAAACTTTATCATTAACTAAAGATTTATATTATTTATATGTTATATTAGTTTAAAAAACATAAATAAATATTAAATATACACTTTTTAAATTTGTAAGCCAAAACAAACAGTACATAAAATTGATTTATTATCAACAGATTTATGAAAAATTAAAAGTGAGTTGTATAAAAATTCAATGGTAAATTAATTAAATTTTATATATTTTCCTGAAAAGAATTTACGATTAAACATTCTGCAAAGTTTTAGCTAAAAGTTTTATTTATTTTAAAAAGATTTTGAAACTGATCATTTATTAATTTTTTGACTATATTTTTTATGGGTATAAATTTAAAAAAATTTAATGCTGATCAAAAAATATGTCATGATAGATTTATAGAAATTTTAAAATAATATATAAACAGTTTTTTAATATATAAGACATTTTTATGCACTGTGGCATACCGGGTGTCCCAGATAACTTTTCCAGCATGGGGATCTCAGTATCTATAAGAGATACAGGTTTGGTTAAATGAGATGAATTATTTGTATGAAAGGGGTGAGTATTATTACACAAAAAAATATTCATAATTATATGTGGTTTAGACGGTATACCCAAAAAACTGAAAATTTGGAATTTCTTTAAATGGCTATAACTTTTTTGTTAAAGTAGATAGGTACTTTTTGTTTGCGGTTTCTTAAAGCACTTTTTTGTGTAGAATTGATTGGTGTATTTAGAATTTTTATATGACTTTTAGTTTCCGAGTTACAAGCTCTAACTTTAGTTTTTCTTATGGGCCACTAAGTTGGCTATGGCATATTTGAACGTGTTTTTTACTCTACTTTACAACGATATGTCACTTGCCATATTTATTATCGAAAAAACGTCGAAATACTAAATATCAGTGATATTTATGAAGTATTTTATTACACACTTTTAAGTGAGCCATGAAAAACAAAAATTGTAAACAAAAATCACAATAACAACAATCAAAAAAACAAATGAATATTTGAAACAATGAACTATTTGAAAAAATATATTATAATTTTTTTTTCGATAATAAATATGGCAAGTGACACATCATTGTAAAGTAGAGTAAAAAACACGTTCAAATATGCCATAGCCAACTTAGCGGCCCATAAGAAAAACTGAAGTTAGGGCTTGTATCTCGGAAACTAAAAGTTATACAAAAAATCTAAATACACCAATCAATTCTACACAAAAAAGTGCTTAAAGAAATCGCAAACAAAAAGTACCTATCTACTTTTACAAAAAAGTTATAGCCATTTAAAGAAATTCCGATATTTCAGTTTTTTGGGTATACCGCCCAAACCACATAGAATTATGTATATTTTTTGATGTAATAATACTCACCCCTTTCATACATATAATTCATCTCATTTAACCAAACCTGTATCTCTTATAGATACTAAGATCCCCATGCTGGAAAAGTTATCTGGGACACCCGGTATAAGTTCGAAAAACCATTTTTAATTTTGTGAATATTAAAACTCTTACATACAATAAACAAAATATATAATTTATTAAAAAACATATTTGACGCCACTGGCACTTTATGTAATACATTTTTTTATCAATAAACCACTTTGAATGATTCATGATGCAGCTACTATTTCAGATTCCTGCCTGAAGAACGCACATATCCAACAACAATCACAATATTATACCAACAACAGTACCATCATCAGCTTATTCAAACCTACCTGTCTAATTTGAACAGATGAATGAACACCTTTCATTCTTGACAACTCAACTACCTCGCATTTTAAATACATATGATGATGACCCAAGCATATTTTATAATTATGTCTATAAGAAGACGTCACGTACTTCTCGGCTAATAAATTCATTTCGTAATTATTAATTGTTTATCGGTTGGTAGCATGTGTTTATCAGCTTATTGTTTTCTATATGTAGCTACTATATAGAAGCTAACTGTTTAACCATTGAACTGTTGGAAAGTATCAATCCAGCTGACAATATACCTTACATACCAACATATTTTTGTTCATTTGATTTCTTGGTTAATTATAGCAGGTTTAGTTTAATGAAACTACCACACAGAAAAAAACTGTATTGGATCAAGAAAACCTTGTTTTGTATATAACGAAAACAATATTTTCTTAATATAAGAAACATACTCTTAATCCAAGTACGTTATTCCTTCGTTCAAGAATACTATAGTTGGTTTAAGAGATTGTTGTTTATCTTAAGAAAATATTGTTTTCGTTATATACAAAACAAGGTTTACTTGGTTTGAGAAATCCTTTCTACCAGTGCACAAGTGAAACTGATAAGAATATCATAAATGTGGGGTAATTATTTATTTGATATAAGATTAATATTTTTGTAGGTTAGCTTTGGACCTATCTTTCATTTTCCCACCCAAATAAAGCTCTTTGATTTCTTTTAGACTCTTAGTATATTTTGTATATGTGATTTCATAGAAAAACTAAAAGAAAATAGATAATCTATTAAATTAATTTACATAAAAAATATTTTTCCAGCATTAATTGATATATTTTTTGCAAACTGTTTAGTTTGTACTTTTTTAAGAAGCTACACGGAAAAAGAAAAATGAAGAATTATAGTTTTTTCCTGTACATTCCGGATAGTAAGTGACAACTTATCATTATAAAATATTTATTACAGTTTGAAACTGTAATAATGTGTGCAGATACTCAATATAAATTGATGGATAAACTGCAAACATATTACAGCCTGAAATTATATATTATTACAGTTTCAGAGAGTAAACAATATTTTATAATAATAACTTGTCGCGAGCTATCCGGGATGTACAGGGAAAAATTGTAATTCTTTTGGTTTATTTTTTTTTTTGTGTGACTTACGAGTGATATTTACTCCCCTAACAACCTTCTCTAACGATATTTTACTTTTTTCTAAAATTAAAGAAATAGTAATAGCAAAAATTGAACTTAGTCATTTTGACTGTGTATTCAGAACGAGGTCGGATTTGGAGGCAAGTTAACTATTGCTGAAATTAATAATTTAAAGTTACTAACTTTATCACAATTATTGAAAAATATAATTCATCATAAATGTTGCACATGCTTACTCTATAATTATCTACTTATAACAACTATACATACATACATATAAACGTACATACACGTATAGAACATCGGGAAGGTTTTTTTTACTCGAGGAAGAAGTTTCCAAAAATACACCCGGTTGCATAAACACAAACACGTGGTGGTCCCAGGCTCCAGAGCGTCTGCCAGAGCGCGCAGGGCCCTCACCGGTAGAGTGAAGGGGAGGGGGCAGTGACATTAAAACGGGATCACACGCGTTTATATTATAAAGATTCACAGAACCGAGGTTCTGTAATATCGGTGTATGTTATTGATATATTGTATTTATATTATTCCGATTCTTTTCGTAGAATTGTAGATGCATTCATGTGTGAGTATAGCAGAGGTTCTAAAACTGTGTGTAAAGAGGCGTAGATATAGGGGTTGGCGAAACTAGACATCACCGACGATACAGGGTTCAAAGAGGCGGGAAAATTGTGTTATGAAAAAGTTTTTTTACAATAATAAGTTACCTAAACCGTTAAATATTGAACAAAGAATATAATTAAGATTTAAAAAAATCTATTGGGGAACCTATAGGATATAATAGGTTCTTCACAAACTTTGGAATTTTATTTTCTAAATTATTCTTTGAGTTATGAAAATTCTAAGACGTATAACATTTTTCTTATATGCGCGGATGAAGATATGTGTATTGTATATATAATATCGATTGCTGATAATATAAATTAAAACAAAATTCCAAGGATTCTCATAAAGCACATACCATATCTTATGTATTCATCAATAGAATTTGTTTTTATCTCATCTCGAAGGTTGTCAAAACTTAATGTGAGTTTTCCATAAATATTGCGTTTTTTGTTTACCTTTAAACCGTTATATCTTTTTTAATTTTCAAGTTTTTATAATTTTACTGATACCAACGTAAAGAGAATTTAATTTAGAGGCAAAACATTATAAATATCCTTTCAAATTGATGAATCGTGCTATTATAAACGCGAATTATAAACGGGAACCGAGACAAAATTTTAGATATCATGCACGCTTCGCACATAAACAGGTCAGATTGTAACGGCCGTATCTCGGCCAATTTTTATTGTATTGGAACAAAATGAAAAATAAATTAAAGGTATAAGATAGAGCTACAAAAAACATCTGAAATATTTTTCAATAAAATAAGCCAGCTTGATGTTATTTATGAAAAAACACCTATTCACCCCCTACCAAAGTACTCCTGCATCCCTTAGTCGACTACGCTCAACGGTTTCTTAAAGTTTAGGTATAAAACTACGTATATGTACCTACCTATTTTCGTTGATGAAGACATTTTTGTGTTTTGTTTGTATATTTTTTAATATTTTTACTGTACTATAATGTCGTAAAGAATGTGTATAGAATAAAAAGATCTACCTATATATTTTTTCGACTATATTTCCAAAAAAATCTACACAATAATTCCGTAGTCCACGCAAGCGAAGCCGTGGACACAGCTAGTATTATATAATAGTGTGTGGGGGTTCGAACATGCGGCATTTCAAGTACCTATTGTCCTTTAACGCGAATGTTGGAGCGTCTTTTGTATCACACTTGCCGTTTTAAAACGAGCAGATTTCAACATCGTTTCAATACAGTCATTGTTACTGAGTCATCGCCTCTGTCATTTCATTTATACAGAATTTAAAAAGGATATTTCAAATACTTTCAAATATCATATAACAGACAGGCTGTATACAAAAATTAAAATAAATTCAAGCTAAAATATAAAGAATGTTATTCATACACTTTCTTGAAATTATAAAAAAATATATACAAATTAACAATCTTTATTGATCAGTATAAGTATCTATGTATATAAAAAATGTATTTACATATATGTACATCATTTCTAAACTATGTTCTTTTATATAACAACCTTAGTACTGGCATATATTCAGGTAATAATAGAAAAGAAGTAGGTATACATAATTAATAATTAATATTACTATAATTGACAGGTTTGTTATTTATCATTAATCAGTAAAGGATTAACCTGATAAAAAAACGTATTTCATTGAATGAACACTCTTTTTATTCGCTGACATTTAAACTATTAATATGTAATTATTTTGAACCACACGTTTTATAAATATATACGTTTCTTTTTAAAGTCTGTTTTATTAAAATTAAAATGTACCTACATAGTATACAGGCTGAACATATCAGATGGAACAAACATAAATAGTTGTTAAAAAAAAATATTGCACGCAAAAAAGTTCATATGAATATGTGCCCGGTAATTCTTCGTGAAGGAGATACAGACTCCCAAAGATTTTGCCTAAAATTAGTTTTTAATTAATATCTGGAGATCCCATTGTGACACAGTTATGAAATTTGATGACCTAGTTTAATATTAATACGTGTTATTGATTTCCAGTAGGTATCAACCAATGATAATTTATACCAGTGGGCCCAGCGATTTTTACTTTTATATTTTTATGTTCTTAATTTTTTCCCTATATAAGGTCATATGTTACAAAATACACAAAAGTATACTTTATTAATTTATCATAAGATCAACCGTTTACGAAAAATACGATGTAAAAAATTTAGTATTGCAGAATTTAACTTAATACGGATGCTTCAAATTGCATCAAATAAATTGTTCCGCCTGATAAGACTTATCCTGTAGGTATAACATTAATAAGTGGAAAAAAATATTTTTTAGAAAAAAATTCACACAAGATCAAGATTGCTCTGTCTCGGCCCCGTGTACAAGACAAAACTTACCTAATTTTTTTCTTCTATAAATTTTTTCTTAGAAAAAATCGTTGATACCAGATATGATATAAAATTATAAATGCAAAAAAACCTAAATAGTTTCAGTGTTTTCGAATACAACAGATATAAAATGATGAATGAATGTAAAGAATTCCTAGCAGTCAATGGAGCCTCACGAAGTAGTGGCCGCGCCCAGTTGTTCAAATATCGGTTTCCATCATTAGGCGGGGTCGCTCAATCAGCCCCCGAGGCCTCACAGGTTGGGGCTCTCAGGCAGACAGCATGGCACCGGTTCCTGAACTAATGATGTGAAACAATGGTGCAGAACTATAGGTAAAATGTAATTCTTATTCTTCTTCTATATGTGCTCATTGACAGTTGGATCGTCTCCTTGTATATATGTAATGTGTATAATACTATGTTGATGAAATTATTTATTAGTTAAGGGTTCTGTTAGTTATTTTTTATAAACTAATAGATTATAATATTATACACAGGTAGAAAGGTTACTTGAGCCAAGTAAATCTTGTTTTGTATATAACGAAAACAATATTTTCTTAAGATAAGAAATATATTCTTAAACAAAGTATAGTATTCTTGGACGAAGAAATAATGTAGTTGGATTAAGAGTACTTTCTTATATTAAGAAAATATTTTTTTCGTTATATACAAAACAAGATTTTCTTGGTCTAATACAGTTTTTGTTGTGTGTAGACCAGAAGTGCCTCTAAATATTTGACCTCTAACTTACATTCTGTATGTAGAACTATATTTAGGATTTTTTTTATAATAATAATAATAATAATTATAATATTCGATAGAGATTCATTCTTATAACAAAAAAAATATAAAAATTTGCTGACTATAAGAAACAAATTCAAATGCTCTAAATGGAGATAGATCATAAATAATCATATTTTTCCAAATTTATTTTTTCTCAAAAAAGTTGGATATCTCTGTTTAAATAATACTAATATTTTACATATAATTAATAAAATAAAAATTCAAATTCACTTTAAATGTAAAAAATCTGTCTTCTATTTTTTTGATTATTTATTTAATCGTTTTGGCTTCTGAACGACATTTTTACGATGTGTATTAAAATAAAATTAAATAATTTAGTCGACTTAAAATAATCCAAAAAAAACATCAGAATGTTTTTGATATATAGAAGTTCATAAAATATACTTTTATTAAATTTTAATTGAAATCTAACTTTTATAATACAGACACAATATGAGAACGAGTTACTATGTTATGTTTATATAAGGATTCATTCAGTATTAATAAACTAAAAAGATTTCAATTACAATATAATGTTTACCCATTTGCCGAGGTATGTCCTTTATCCGGTCTTGTGTCCTTTGGTGGTCTTAGCAAAAAATCCTAAGTAAACATAGAATGACATTTCACAATCTGCTATCACTGTTCCTACACATACATTTAAAAATATACTTGTATATGTGTGCATGTGTGCATGCGTGTATGTAGGTACACAGGGTCAGCCCAAATATTATATTGCTTTATTCTTTGTTTCGGGAAGTATCAACTGACATGTGGTCAAACGTTGGTTTATGCAAAAGGAAGAGAATCATCTAGAAAGAACACATTTTTTGACAAAATTGAACAAAATATTCGTGACATACAGAACTAAAGTTTTATATTTTCTTATGTGGTTGTTGTCTATAAGTTATCGTATTTCTTTATCTATATCTATAAAAGAGTTTGTCCTTAACCACTCACTAACTCATCATACCAACGTACAGCCCAAACCCCTGGACCTAGAAACGTGAAATTTTGTATGTGCCTTCCTTTTATGATGTAAGCACCCACTAAGAAAATATTTTTAGAAATTCAACCCCAACGGGGTGAAAACATGGTGTCAAAGTCTATATAAAAAATATTTTTTTTGCATTTGAAACTTATCGAACATCTCAATCGAGTCTAAAATATAAACAATGAAACAATTATTTCAGCATTTCCCAAAATTTAACCCCTAAGATGTTAGGTGGGTGGACAAATTTGTAAAATAATTTTTTTTTGTATTCACCGATTCAATATGGCATAAGTAGGTACTCTGTGCTATGATCTGAGATATTTACGTTTGTTTATAGGTAATGAATAAAAATCAATATAAGAAAATGTAATATGTCATCCCCTATCACGTATGGAGGGTTCTAGTTTCGAAGTTTACGCGAGCGAAGCCGCGGGATTCCGCTAGTTAACAATAGTCGTTTCGACTCTAATTTAGTATTCCTCAGAACTGTTTCTGGACATACTTTCAATGATGATTCCAAGATTGAAATACAATTTTTTAAAATAAATGAAAAATCAACATTTCAGTTAGTTTTAACAATAAATATGTATCATAAAAATGTGAAGAAGTGGTAAATTATTGCATCCTTCTAAACAATATTATTGAAATAAAAATTACCAGCACTGTCCTCAAAGAAATAAACGTGTACATTAAATTAATAAAGGCAAAGCTCTCAATTTTAGTGCAAATATTATTTTGCTATTGTTGAAACGCCGGAACTATTTAAAAAATATATTCAATGTATGTATATTAAAAATATTGCATGTTGTGTAATTATTAAAAAAAAATAATAATCGCAATGACTTTTAAAAATAATTCAAATATATGCAAAATAGATATACACTTTCACGTTGTTTACTATAAAGGTAATATTATGTAACTACATACTCAGAATTTTTACTTTAAACATGAATATTTCCTTGTTAATAAGAGTTAACTTTTCGGGTTGTTGTCCACGTTATCGTATACGATAGCTCTTATGGACCTGTCACGAGAGTCTTCAGAAAAAAAATTCCCTGTTAATATTATTTTATTTATCTTGATAAGAGTTCTGTGAACCGAAACGTTGGTTCTATAATCTACATTTTAAATTTATTTGACATCAATAAAATTAATTAGGTATATTTAATTATTTAACCTTGGGTTGCATAAAGCAAAATTAATTACGATTAGTTAATCAGTTATTTTAAAAAGATTATGAATCTCGTCAATTCTAAAAAACAATTATAGTAATGATACATTTTATAAGGTAAAAAATATAATATTTAGTTAATTGTTCATTTACAAATTGAGATTAAGTTTAAAATTAACATTAATCATAAATTGAAAACAACTAATTAACTAATCGTGGTTAATTTTGTTTTATGCAACCCAAGGTAAATCCAATAAAAAAAATATACATTTCAAAATTTTATATGTGCTTCCCTTCTGAATTTAAGTATTTGGTTTTTAATGGTAAATTAGTATGTGTTAAAAAAATACATTAACTATGTATTATTGTTAGTACATATGGAATGCCAGGAAATTAAAATTTATAAAATAAAATACAATTAATAATACGACCCTGCACACGCACACACAGACACCTATACAGTAACATATGTTTGTGTTTCTTTGCCAGACTTTGTGGCGACTCTGTATAAACATGGCGAGGAATTTCATGTGTGCCGAGAAAATATTTTATTTTCATAAACACTGAATATTGCATTCTATCTCCCCCCCTTTCCCCTAGTCAACGCTGGCCCCTTATTGCTAGATCCATTCATATGTGCAGCACTCAAATTGTTTAATCTTCAAATATTTGTTTGGCTTTATTGTGATAGTGCAGTGCAGAAAGATGATATTAATTTTTACATTTAATATTTATTTTTTGGATATGCATACAAACATTTCAATGTTAAGAATATAAGTAGATTTTTTATCAAATTATTAATTATTAATTATTTACATACACCAATTTTTTTTTTCGTCTTGGAGTGTATACACCTCTTACTTTTACTAGAGAATTTTTGTTTCGTGTATAGTATATTGTATACATTGTTTAATTCCAAATTTTATGAGGGTTATAGAAGTTTAGGACTTGAAACAATTTATTTTTCTTTTAAATAACAGAACAAAAAATATTACTATAGTTATTAACCTTTTAAATATTTTTTATACAATGTTAATGTTAATATACAATATAAATGGTTATTTTTGTGTTTTACAAGCACTTAAAATTTAGAATAAAATAAAATACACCAATACCTCGCTTTGCGTCGTTTCGTTTTGCGTTTTTTTCGAAGTTGCGTCGCTGCTGAATTAGTACTAATTTTCACTGTGCGTCGTTAAATTTTCTAAGTTGCGTTGTTTTGGGTTCGAGTCTAATTTTTTTCAATTAAAACGAGAGTAACTATAAAATGTTTATTATATGTATTATTATATTTAGTTATGTGATTTTTACGATGCAACGACATGTATCAACTACAGTTAACTACACTGTTTGACTAATGTTACATATTACACTGAAAAGAGGACTACAACAATTAACTTTTTTAAATATACTATATGCATCTCATGTCATAAGTGCACCAACCTAATTTGTAATTATATTTAACATTGACAAATTCAAAATTTCATTGTTGAATTAAAATTGTCAATTGTCTGTTGTGATTTTAATTTTAATAGGATCGGTGTTTAATTAAAACGAGAGTAACTATGAATTTATAGTTAACTATGAATCAACGCAATTTTAATACAGTTTTATTTTCATATTTAATTTTTTTTTTTTTGTATGTAGGTAGGTATGTAATAATTTTTTTTATTATTTTTGTTTTTTAAATGTTTACTTTCTTCAATTTTCTTTTTAAAAAGTAGAATTTTTGTAACCTTGGAACCTATCTTCGATCTTTACATGGTTTGCTATAGAAAATCATAATTCACTTTGCGTCGTTTCAATTTGCGTCGTGTTTTTTTGGAACGTAACCACGACGCAAAGTGAGGTATGGGTGTACAAGAATGTTTTAATTATGAAATTTGAAATGTGGAAAGTTAAAAAAAATGTAAAAAGAACTGTTGGTATTCAATGTTTTTTTTCCTAATGATCAATGTAAATGTATTTCTGATGAAAATCTTTTTCATGTTTAAATAGGAATTATTTTCCGATTACAAAATCGACGGTTAGAAAATTGACAATCTAATGGTCAACGAAACGTTAAAACAAAAACGGTTAGGCGACAAGCAGTCTGGCGGGTAGTTTCCGGCGGCTCGTTAGCACGACCGGCCACACCCTCCGAAACGTCGGAAACTCACGGGGACCACCTCACACAGAGGTCGTTTGTCAATCTGCACGGGTCGTGACAAATGTACGCCCTTCTGGGAATTCCAGATCCTGTGAAACAATTGAATCATCGTGTCCTTTCACGGTCGTTCATTAATTTGGGTCTGACAAATGTTTGTAATGATGGAATTGTGTAGAGGAAGAGAAAAATACGAATAGAAAATCCAGTAGATCATATAGTTTGTAATAAAATTGATGTTTTATAATGTATAGTTATTTTTCCCCTAATTTAAAAATATTTTTTGAGTTGAAAATTAATTTAGATAATAAATAAAATAGCCAATAATAATAATATATAATATTAATCAAAATATTAATACCCTTACTTAAGTACATAATGCTATTCAAAAACTTAAAAATATTACTTATTTAATATAATTTTTGTATTCAAATTTATTAATGGTAGAATCGATTTTAAAGTAAAAATAAATGATTTCCTAATTTATTGATCATCCTGTACACAGGCTTATATTACGTGCATGAACTTTCATCAAATAGTTAGGGTTTACAAGGGGCGGGTTTTTTTATTTATTAATGGTAGAATCGATTTTAAAGTAAAAATAAATGATTTCCTAATTTATTGATCATCCTGTACACAGGCTTATATTACGTGCATGAACTTTCATCAAATAGTTAGGGTTTACAAGGGGCGGGTTGCGTCGTTAACTAAACGACCCAAAGATGTCACTAGTTCTAACTTCCGGTAACTGAGAACCATGTGGGTAGAACTACAAACGCGCTGAGCCGCCTAGATCTTGTAAATTATGCATTACATTTTTTTACAACGTGTGCTGTTCCTTTTGAAATTATTTAAAGATGAATAATTAATAAAAGTATCACTTTTTTATTTACACTTTGACACTTCATTAATTAAATGGCTAACTTCTTTTATTTATTAAATGAACATATGACTCACGGTGTCGTATTTTTTGTTCCTTTGATTATCGAACAAAGCCTATCTTTATATGTATACCTATATAATATAATGTAATTATAATACATATACTGCACTCATATAGGTACTAAATATGATATATAATATATTGGACTCATATGTTTATTAATAATTAACAATATTTTACTGAGAAACTATGTATACAATTTTTTTAAGTTTGTGTAATTTTTGTATGTAGGTGTGGCAGTTTTAGGCTTGTAAATAAATATTGAATGAAAAATGGAGCTATACACACATAGTAATATAAAACCCGTTTGGCCCCCTAAAAATGCGCCAAAAACTTTAAAAAACTCAGGTCTACTATCGGTGTTCCGATTTTTATAAAGGTACCTACAATGTATTCCATGTTGATTAAGCCATAAGAAATCTAACGTGGGGAGAGTTAGAAGTGTTGAAGTAGTCTTTGGTCAAATTTAAATGTGTAATTGGTGTATTTTGAAATGCCGCTACAAAATTTAATAAAATAATCATTAGTATTTTATTTTCAATTTTATATGTCAAAAAATATTAATTTATTACAATAATTATAACATTGTTGTAATCCACTATTATTATTATGAACGTGAAAACAAAATAGTGACAGTTTTATCAAATTTTGTAGCAGCATTTCAAAATGCACCAATGGCATATTAAATTTGACCAAAGGCTACTACAACAATTCTAATAGGCATGTGGACTAATTTTAAAAAACTATTCTATGATGATTTTACGTGTCTCCTATTTCCAAAAAATACTTATTTCTGCAGAAAATAAAGGTTTAATCGCAGAAATTTACTCTTTTAAAACTAATTTTGAATTTGCCACCAAAACGCTCGCAGGTGACATACGAGGTTTGTGACGTCACACTCTTTGTCAACAATAATCAAACATTCAGATTTAGACAATAATTTAACTATTTTGTGTGAAAAAAAATGAATTTTAAATAAGGTATGTACCTAATAATCTTGTAAGAGGAATTGATATTTGTCTAAAATAAAAGTCAATCACTTTTGACATTTAGTGGTCCATGACGTCATTCTGTGTGATTGGTGGTTTCATTTAACATGGTGGATTGCTGTATTTTGCATTTTTATTTTAACAAAAATTATATTAATCTCGCTTTTAATATAAAAATAAATACATTTTTTAGATTCTTTTTAACATATATATTTAATTATTTAAAATCATAATTTCAATGATACTTTGTTACTGGCCACATGCCTATTCAGACCATTTAGACAAAGATACATTCAGTATTTTTTATATTTTTCGACTTGTAGATATACTTAAATATTCCTGATTCAGCCCTGGTTAGATATTTTTAACCGAACAGCATGCAGCTGTAGATATTACAAGAGTAACTCGAGTGTAGTATATTCGTGGTTACAGAAGTTGTGACAGCGACGATGACAAACGACTGTTTCATCGACCCCAACACCCCGGATAATTCCCTACATATTGTATCACACCCTGTTGTACATCCACACCGCCGCCATCTTAACTATACACCCCGTGTTCTACATGTGTTACAGGGGGTGGCAGTTAACTCTATGTTAATTAATATTAGGTGTCTGGGTGGTTAAATGTGTGTAAATTATTGGATATTAATAATTGTCGTGTTTTACATGAGATAAAGAAAAATATTTACGGTTACTTAATCGGCTGTGTTCAAACCGATTCATGTTAATCTTATAACTTAATCAGGGTTTGAAAACTAATGATTAACTAATACTATGCATGGCATTAAGTAACAAAATTACTTTGTAACTCAATGCTATTAGTGATTATTTTACAGCCACTAGTTTAATTTTAGTCTTTGCTTGTGTCAGTGAGTTGTTTAAATGCAAAAAATAGGTAAAACTATATATAAATAATATTATACCTATAATATATTAAGTATATCATACCCTTTACCTAATATAGGTTATAATAAATATACACATGTACCTAATTCATAAATTTTTTAAAATTGCAATGAAATATCTAGAGATACTCTTTATTTTTTAATTTTTTTTTGTATAATTGAATTATAGAAATTTATGTTCTTGTTCTATGATTAAAGGTATAAGAAAAAAAGTTCATATAAAGAAACCTCCTAATATGAATTCTCTAAGATCTATAGCCAGCCAGTTGTTTACTGTTACACGTACTTTACTAACTTGACTAAAAAACGAACTAAAATGGCTATTTGTTGATAAGGATGCTTTTTTTGTGGTATACTTATGTTAAATTTTTGTCTTAATTTTTATCATAGAACAAGAATATAAACTTATTATTTGTAATTTGAAGCATCCGTATTAAGTTAAATTCTGCAAGCTTTCTTTTCCATTGATATTTCTCGAAAACGAGTTATCCTATGACAAATAAGCAAAGTATGTTTTTGTGTATTTGTGTCATATAACCTCAAATAAGTGCCCAACTTCATAAAAAAAAAATAACAAAAAAAATACTAGATAAAAATCGATGGGCCCACTGGCCCCAAACATCCCTAGTCTAAATTATAACTAGTTAATATGAGAAATCGATAACACTTATTATTACTAAACAGAACAGCAAACATAATTTTATCACAAATGGTTCTCTAGATTATTAAATAAAAACTCATTTTGAGCAAAATCTTTGGAGGGCTGTAGTTCCTTAACGAAAAATTTCCGGATACATGTTTATTTGAAATTTTTTACTTAAAATATTTTTCTTAATCTACTGTTTAAGTTTGACACGACAGTAATGAATCACCCTGTATGTGCTGTGCACTGTGAATATTTGAACTTTTTTTATATAATCTATGCATAGCTCACTCGAGAATATGTCGATTCGAGTTTTTCGTTCGAGATTTTAAATCTCTCATGCCCAGGACCAATCGAAATTTTTCATTCTAGAAAAAAAGTCTCATCGAGATTCGAGAATACGGTATGATTTACACAATCGAGATTATAGTAAATAACTTATAGGTATAATGACTTTTAGTTTAGTATTCTCGAATGAGAAAAAGTCAAACGAGTTCGAGAATAGAGGCTCAGGCAATAGAATTAATTTAGTAGATTTCAAAGTTTTTGTTAATCTGTTTGATATAAAAACTACTAAACCATTTTTTTACTAATCTTTTACTAAGTCGAGTCTCGTTATGAACCCGCATACAGGGGTGTAGGGGAATATAATTCTAAGAATTCGTGTACCCCCACTCTTTCAGCACAGGCGACGGTCGTAAGTTGAACTTCCCCTACTTTTTAAGCGTGTGAGTGTGTACGTGATTTTTTCCAGTATCTCGTTATGAGTCCGTTTGACTAAAGTGGTTATTTATTAATGATATAGCCTAGTGTTTACAAAAAAAGTAACCTAAAAATTGTTGACTTCTCCTAATACGTAAATAAACATTTTTGATACATAAAAAATTAATCGGTAAGTACTTTTACAATTAAAATTTTTAATTTATGTGGATGTACAAGTTTAACTATTAAGTTTATTTTACCTTATTTTATTTGTTACTTTAAAAAGTTATTGTTAGAAATTTATAAATTAAATTTTTTTCATCATCCAATTTTCACTGGATACAAGTAATTGAAATTAACTTTACTAATAATAAATAAAACATGATATAAAAATATATATTAATTAATTACTAACTGTCGATAGAATTGAATAAACAAATTAACACTTAATTTATTTTAATAGCGAGGCGGTCTCATATCGAGACTCTAAAATGAATTTTTTTTTCACCTTATGGAGGGGGAAGATCTTCCGCGAAAGTCCTAGTAGACGGACTCATAACGAGCGGACTCATAACGCGACTCGACTGTATTAGAAAACCCATAACACTATAATTATGTAGTTACAGATCAATATTATTAAGCAGACCAATATTATTAAACATATTAAAAGTAACAATCTTTTTTCGAGACCGAAACCGAAAAAGCTTTCGTCTCGACTGTCAATTTTTTTTTGTAGTATTTCTATAAAGTAAGATCATCTTTTTGAAATGTTGCGAAGTTGTCTCATTAAAATATTAAATTAATATTTTTAAAAAGATTTGTATATTAAATTAATACATTTATTTTATCGTCTTTTAATTTTAATTTGTTAATCAGTCTTGCATCTGAACGTATATAAAATGTAACTGTTGTTTTCAACCAACGCTATTACTAATATACATATAAATACTCTCAATGTAAAGTAGCAAGTTTTTCTAACAATAACATTACATATATTTATGTACCTACAACAATTTAAACATAACAACAAAGTTATATACACGCGATACAGAATACACAAAGTTAGTGAACGCATAGGCTCTGGATTCGAAACAAAAACAAAACTACGTTCGTAAACTTTTGTTTTTCACAAAACTTTATCTGTGTTTACTCATTTACATATTATAATGAAATTATTCTAATGCTAAGTTTTGCAGATTTGTTCTTGATTAATTCAAAGAAAAGTGCTTTTTATTTCAAAAATATATTCAAATTTTGTTAAGGCAATTTAAAAAATATTTTCGTAAATATTATATGTATACATTTAAATAGGTACTCAATTATACAGTTTAAATTAAAAAAAATGGAAACAATTTAATAAAAAAAATAAAAAAATATTTTATTTTATTTATTTATTCTTAAGTAATGTGGGTGGACCATGGAAGGTCATGCTCCTTGTAAGGCCAATTATTAAAAAGTTGTAGTTATTGCCATACGATGACAAATTCCTTCTACTCACACTAACATCCATTGAACTCAAGAACACAGACGCGGTGGCGAGTCACTCAGGCCGCTATTTTGTCTGTGCCGTCCCATCCTTTATTGACTTCGGTCGTCGAGGTTAAAATTTTAATACGCGCTCACAGCAAAACGTAACTTTTCAAGTAAATAAACTATTATTTTCTTTAATTTTTTTAATGAAAAACCTTTTTATGTAGATAGATATTAAGCCGATATTTTGATTGTCACAACGTTAGTTTTAAGTTAAAACTTTATATTGGCCTTGTAAGGAGCCATGTTCCTTGCAATGCCATTTGGAAGAGTTTGATAAAACTTAGAATTAATAAATGATCATTAACTCTGTAATAAAAAAATGTTTTATAAGTTACATAATAAAACAAAGTGTTAGGTACTTAATATTTTGTTTGTTTCATTTATCCAGTAAATAAAGGAATAACAACAGTTTATTCCTTAAGGTGGCCTTCCTTGGTACACCCACCTTAATACATATATACAAAGAAATCTTGAGAAACAATAGAGCTTATATAATTATGGTACTTAATATTGATTTTATAGATAAAACAATGTTAATTTGTATTTTGTATTGGTATACAGTTACAAATACATTTAATTTAATTTAGATTTAAAAAAAAATTGTTTTATTTTGTAAAATAAGTTGAAATAAAATAAAATAAAACAAAAACATTTTATGATGTTCGCGTCTAGCATCATAAATGATTAAGTATTAATTATTAATTATAGCTTTTAATCTAAGAGCGAGGCTCTCGACGAGACATGTAAATAAAGTTTATTCGGTTTCGGTCTCGCCTTGTCCGAATTTAACCTAATCTCGTCTAAGCATGTAGTAATAATGTAAAATAAATTCTAGTCCATTATGTATTTATTTAAAATTATAATTCCTCGATTAAAATAATACAAATTTTTATAATAATAAAACAGAAAATATTTTGAAAATAATGTTAGAGGTGCCATCTGTTGACGAACGGTGTACACTGTAGTGAATATATGAACCGTATAAAGTTACTGCATGTTACCTATTTATATTTTAGTATGTAATGAGTGAATGTGAGTATAGATGTCGCTGCAAACATTTTTATTGTAAAAATTCTATAATTATTAAAATTAAATTATTTTTTGGTGCATATTTTTTATTAGGGTTTGTATTTAAAAAAATAATGCATATCGTATCTTTTTATATCATTTGTATAATAATAATTTCTGTTATATGTTTTTTGTTACAGTTTAAGCAAACGTATACTAGATGGCGCTTTATGTTTATAATAAGAAACTGATTTTTCAGTGAGCTTGAAGACAGTGGCGCACTAATAGATATTTATATATCAGTACAAAGTTATTAAATCTGTACCATAATATTTTCTTCTTTTATTAATTAATTGTTAGTTAATAATTTAATTATTAAGCTTGCAACTTTTGTACAAAAAATTTTATTTTTAGAGAGTAAAATTGTAATTGAGTACGTCTGGTACGTGGCAAATAAAGCCAAAACACTGCACTTTTTGATTGAGGTATGCCACTTTCTGTGGTCATACATAAGGTCAAAATAAAGATTTTTCAGATAGAAAGCCACATTAAAATCCGTGTAGAACACTGTTATATGGGCTATCAAAGATAACCCCCATCACTGTTATAAAAATTAGCCTTATCTCAGCTTCTAGTCATCCGATTTCGATTTTATTTTATTTATTTTATAGTTCTTATTGAGAAGATTATTTTTGTCATTATTCATTTTTCTCGAAAACTTAACCATTCCCCACAATTTTCGAAAATCTGAAAATTTCACTTTTTATTACAAACTTAATTGTTATATTACTTTTTATCATGCCCAATATCATTTTTTACTTCGTATAAGAAAGAAAGATATATTTTTCAGCATTTCAATAATATCAAGATAATACTATTTTAATGAACAACTTACTTCTTTGTTTTTATTAAAAAAAACTATTTTTAGTATCCCGTACCGAGATCGGAAAAAAGAACACTTATGGAAATCAACAATTTATCTGTTTGTCACAATCTTCAAACTATTGAAGCGGTTGATTTAGAAACCTTAGATTTAACATTAAAGAAGAAACTCAACGTGATTTAGCTAATTGTAAGTCTTATCTCGATTTCGAAATTTAGAACAGTCTCGACTCCACGCATTCTTGTCTATGCCTCATATATACATACGTAACCAAAATCAGTGGCGTATTATAGCTTTATGGGGCCTCAGGCAAATTTGCATTTCGGGGTCCTTTGGCACATCTTTTCTATTTTTTCATTTCAATTTAGACCAAACGATAAATTTTAACTTATATGTATTTATTAAATTAGTTATTCGCTGGGTGCAAAGTAGGTAGTGGGGGAAACGAAATCGATCACAGCGCACAACGTGGCAAAAAATAACACTTTGGGTGGACTAACTGTCATTTTTAATAGGCTCGTTTTTAATTGAAAATAGAAAGGTCAACATGGTTAATCCCACTATAGACTATGTGCAAGGGGGTGGAGTTAAAAATAATGTCGATGTGAGTGTTCGTGGTGAGCAATATTGTAAAATTATCGGCGCTAAAAATTGAGGTTATGCTGTCAATGTAAACGAATTAATTATTTCTCTATTATACGTCATAATTAAAGAGAAAAAGATACCCAAAATAAATAATTTTCACGTACCTTTTATGTTATACTATTTATATTATATGCAAACAGCTAAATTAAATGATATTTGTTTAATAAAAAATTTCACGGTATTAAACATATTAAACAATGATAAAAAGAGAGTTGAATCCATTCAATCCTTCTCTATTACCCGCTAGTGGCGCTAATAGACTTCGTGCACATAGCCAATAGTCATAAATAATCGTCTAAAATGTATATAATACGATATTTTATTGAAATTATTTGTTTGTTAGTACGCCAAAGTCCACCCAAGTTGCTACTAAAGTTCACCCGTTAGTTGGCGCTGTCATGGCGCACGTTGCGAATACACTCCGTAGATTACTCTATTCAATTTTGAGATTTATTTTTTAAGTCAATCTCATATCGGTGGTATCAGTGGGGAAAAGTATCACCATCTAAAAAAGTTGGTTAAATTAAGAAGCCTAAAAAAAATTTCGCGCTGGAATATTCGAGAAATCTTATAATTTTATATTTGTTTTATTCAGCTTATATCGAGGTGCCTTTGTAAACTAGAACACTCGACTATTTTCCATCTATCCGTGTAATTGTACGTATCATATGTGTGTTTGTATGTATGTGTATGGTGTGGGTGTATTAGAGCCATTAAGACCAACACGTGTTAGGTGATTCTGATATCAACAAACTGATATGTTGAAGCCTTTGAACTGGAATCGGCGGATCTGTAACGTGCGAGCCACATGCTGAGCGGCGCACTTTAAAATCAATTATGAAATTGTCCGACTTACTAGCTTTACCATCCATATACACTCAAAAAATATAATTAATATGTAAGATATATGCATAGACAATTTATCATATAGTATTCCAACTAGAGCTGGGCGCGTGAGTAATTTTTGCTCACGATCACGAACGCTCACGAGCAAAAAATTTTTAGTCACGCCCGCTCACTCACGGTCTCAGAAATAAAAATCACGATCACGCACGCTCACGAATTGTATTTTTTTACTCACGCCCGATCACGCACGGCGGGTCACGGTCGTGACACGATTTAATAATATGAAATAAATAAAATGTTTAATTAATTTTTTTTTCGTGCAATATAATATGTGTATACTTTATATTTGTATTATTTCTTTTAAACTACATTTTAGTGCAAATAATAACAAAAAAAATGGATAAAATGGAAATAAAACATAGTATGTAATAGTAACAACCAATACATTTTAAAATCTGGGGGATTATTAACGTGCCGACAGAGGGATTTTAAATTTATTTCAAGTTGGCAACGCTGACTATTAAATTTTACAGTGCTTCTTATTTGAAATTCTTATTGTAGTCAATTGTAACATTTCGAATTAACAATTAAATATGTGAAACGAATCCAAACGTATCATTCTCATAATATGCATAGTCACGACTCACGCACGACAAAAATTTACTCACGCACGGTCACGCACGATTGTTTTATTGTTACTCACGATCACGCACGCTCACGATCCAATATTTGAAAATCGCTCACGCTCACCCGGGTCACGGCCGTGACTCGGCGTGACCCGAAGAATTCACGGCCCGCGCCCAGCTCTAATTCCAACACTCTACTGCAGACTTCTACAGTGTATCTATAAATTCGGACAAGACGAGATATCTCGAGTTTAACGAGATGTAAACGAGACTCTATCAACTTTACTTAAAATTCTTGTTGAGTGTCTCGGTTTTAACCCTTTGGATGCGAAAATCGACAAAAGTCGGTTGTATATCTTTTCCCTTCCGCGCGAAAATCGACTATAGTCCACAACTCGAAAAATGCAATTTTTATTTTATAAATAAATGTTTAAAATAATATAATATAATATTCAGTAAAATCATTCACCCTACCCATGGGCGTACCCAGCATTTTGTTCAGGGGGGGGGGGGAATTTTTTTTTATAAACCGATTTAGTCGGTGTGTTTCACCAAGGACACCGCAAAAATAGGGGGGGGGGGGTCGAACATATGGGTTATTAACCTTTTTAGATATTGAAGTGCAAAAAATGTTGTGTAGGTACTATCCTTATAAATGGGCATTTTTGTAAATAAATATTGATTAATTTTTCCATTTTTTCTTAAATATTCATTCGTTTCTGTGCTACACTGTTGCAACTTTTAACTATCTCTAAATGCAAAAGGAAGAACAAAAAATGTTATCTTTTTCATTTTTCCTTGAATTTTGGTCACAAACTTTTTTTCAATCGTAAATTTATATTTATCATATAGAAGACAAAATCATCTACAAAAATGTACTCTCCCTATATAGCTTTTGGTTTTAGTGGGTTTCATTCATTCTATTTTTTTCTATTTTAGGTAAAAAATTGATCTAATTTGACTGGTCTATAACTCGATAAATATATTAATAGTTTAAATGTAAAAAAATAAAATTAACATTTTTTGCCGTACATAAAAAGGAAAATGATAACAGTTTAACCGCTACAACAAAAATATAGATTTAAAATCAAATGTACATCAAATAATAATAATAAAATAGCTACCTAAATCGATATGGTGATTTTTTTTAGAGTTGACTCATTTATCGTAACTCGTAATGTGACTCAAACTTGAGTTCTGAATGAAAATTTTGAAATACCTATAAATTTTACTTAAATTTTATAAATACAATAGTACTTAAGTGTAGGAACATAATTAATCAGCTAAATGTATGGCAGGTCAAGTCCAGGGGGGGGGGGCTGCTGCTCCACCCTGCCCCCCCTTCGGTACGCCCATGATCCCTACCCTCTATTTATTGATTTCTGTATGTACAATTTATATTTATATGTAAAATAAAAATTATATGTATATAAAAAAATGTTTACTAAAACATGAATATATGTATATAAAGTGCATATATAATTAAGAATAAGTGTTTCGCTATATGGTCGCGTTAAAAGGGTTAATTTCTTAGATTTAAATTGTTTAAGTTTTGAAGAGAAAACAAAAATTCGCGGGTTAATTTATTCTGATCTTTGTATTGTTATTTAAATCAATGTAGTTAATTAAATTATTTATGCAAATTTATTTATAACTGTTAAATTACATCATAACATAATTACTATTCGATATTAATCTTCAAAATCAATAATATCCAAACGAGACTTAATTTCGTCATGTGTATACATACGCAACGAGATCAGATGAATTTTTTCGAAACAAGACCAAAACGATATCACTTCAGTTTTCAAAAACTGTGACGAGATTTCAGTATAAAAAAAAATGAAAATTGGAAACAAATAAGTATTCCAAAAGTTTTGTAATTCGGAAAAACGTACAATATCTTGAACACCCATGCCAAATTTCATCAAAATCTATTAAATTAGTAAGTTACTTTCGAACCACCGTTATTTCAATCAGTTGCAATTGAATAAAAAATTATTTCGTCTTAATGACACGTTTCAATGAAACTTAATAAAAAATCAATAGACAGATTCTATCGAACTAAAAATTAAAAACAGTTCGGAAAAAAAACAAGCAGTAATAACTAAGCTGTGTAGCTCACTCAGTCGGTCCGTCGCCGATGTACAAATAAACAGTGTCGTGTCTGTAGAGGGTGCGTGGGTGGGCCAGGGGGTTGTGTTTGTTTGTACAGCGCCGCGGCGCGCCTGACCCGGGTCTGAACCTCTGCTATCACCGCCACAACACCCGGTGCATTCCCCGCTACAGCTGAAATAAAACGGGTGAAGTTGGCCCCGTAATACATAATTTGATATTTATCTATACTATATATTACATTATACTACAACTACATAATACTACATATTATATTATAGAGAAAGAAATTGTGATTTAATTGTTTGTCTTGGATGATCTTAAAAATAACTGTACCGATTTTTATGAAACAATCACTGAAAATAGCATAGGCTATGTATAGTCATGTTAAGTCCTCAGACGACAACCATAGATCTATGGTCTACCTATTTTTGTGAAGACTCAAATTAGATGCACAGTCCATGATCTATGCGTCTATGTCTATGACACTCTATGAGGTATACATATGTATATCAAAATAAGTATGGCTAGGTTAGATAGGTGACATTCCGACATCTATCCGGCAACTAAGCATATATTTGTGTATTTAACGAAAAAAAATTTAATTACAAATTAAAGATTTCTCAGTACTTTTTTGTTCTAGAAATTAGAAATCTATCAGATAAACAATTCTTCGAAAAATCTACGTTAGTTAAAAAAAACTTAACTGCAAATAGTTTAGATAAACAGAGAGGGTAACTTAATGTATCTTCGTCAATTTGACTAATATCGTCTCTCAATGTGTATATGTAAAGATTGAGCAATTTGTCTATCATATTTTATAAAGAAACTGTTTAACAAATTACCATTTTTTGTTTGATATACTTTGTAAATAACATGTTTTCAAACAGTTTAGTCTACATTATATTTCATTAAGGATCAAATTATTTTTAAATTTTTAAAACCAATATAAACAATCAAATGTACCAATAATACAGGCAACGTACAATTTTTTACTGGTGTAAAATTAGGAAAAATATATTAGGTGCCAAATTTTAACAGTGATTAGAACATTCCGAGATGTATATTTCCTGAAAACTCCCTAGCAAAGTTTACCTCAGAACACCCCCCCCCCCAAGGTTCCCAAAGTTTTGTATTACAAGGATTTTGTAAACGTACTGTATCTACTAAACGAAATGTTCTATCAACCCCGTCTTTCGCATTTTAAACAGATAATTAAATTTGCTATAATATTCTTTCTTATATCATTGAGTCAATTAAGTGATGTACCTAATGGGCGCTGATATATATCATTCTGATTGCTTTATACAATTATATCAAAATACATATAATTATTCAGATTTTTAGGGTTCCGTAGAAAACTAGGAACCCTTATAGTTTCTCCATGTCCGTCCGTCCGTCCTGAAAATTTTTGTCATAATAAGATGAAATTTGGTATACGGTCGAAGATTGATGACCCAAAAACAGAAATGATAAGATTTTTGAAAATAAAAATTTTTTAGACCCCTCTTTTATAAAATGAAAAGTGTTTTTAAAAAAAAAAAAATCACCTACACCATTGAGTGGGGTGTCGTTAGAAAGGTCTCATAAAATGCAATAAAAAATGTAACAGAAATTTTTAATTTTAACCCTTCAATCACGATGTATTTTCTCTCCAAAGTCATTAAAAAAGCGCCCCCCCCCTCTATTTTCTAAACTATCAATTAAAAAAATCTGAAAAAATTCCAGAACGTAGATTTTAATTAGTACTTTCACTGAAAATTATAACGAACATTGTCAAAAATATTTTGGACCCCCCTTTCATAGACTGAAAATTGAACTTACATTTTTTTTCCCACTTACCCTATTGAGTGGGGTGTCATTTAATAGGTCTCGTAAAATGCAATAAATAACGTCAAATAACTTTTTGATTTTAACCCTTCAGTCGCGATATATTTGCTTTTTAATGTCGCTGTCAGAGCGTCCCCCCCCTCTATTTTCTAAACTATCGATTCAAAAAATCTGAAAAAAATTCAGAATGTAGCTTTTAATTAGTACTTTCACTGAAAATTATAACGAACATTGTCAAAAATATTTTGATATTTTCATAGATTGAAAAGTGAACTCACTTTTTTTCATTTACCCCTTTGAGTGGGGTGTCATTTGATAGGTCTCTTAAAATGCAATAATAAAAGTCAAATGACTTTTTGATTTTAGCCCTTCAGTCACGAAAATTTTGAAAAATACTTTTTATAAATCGTAGTGAGAATGACTACGGAACCCTATCATGTGCGTGCCCAACACGCACTTGTCCGTTTTATTTTTTCCTTCTTACTTTACCAACTTTCCATAAAAATCTATATATAGGTACTTATTGTATTGAAATTTATATATAAGTACATATAATATTTTCTGTATTTTTAACAATGTACATCAAAATGTTCTCAAATTGACAACGTAGCTTACATCAATAATTAAAAAAAAAAAGTTGTGCAAATCCATATTTAAAATTTTTCATTTATACATATATCATAGACAGCGCCGATGACAGTGGGTTCTCTCCAACGAACCAGGAAGAGAAGAAAGCAATATAATGCGAGTTTTACAATATTTACATAAAAATTGTCACACATTAACCTATTTGAAATCTATATACACATACACATGTTATAATAAAATAGTGCGCCAGACCACATAGGAGCCGCCACATGTGTTTGCAACCCTATACTAGAAACAAATCAGCCCTCGGCGGTAGGTCAAGCCAACATAACGTAAAGGCACGACCATAAAAAATAAATAAAACTTTATGGTGCAATAATATCTAGAATTTAAATGTATGTAGTTCATATGTGTATGCTTATGTAAATTTTCAAAATATAAGTGTTTATAATATTATATTGCTATGTTTAACATATGGTTCATGCCAAAATTATACATAGTTTGTTAGTTAATTGTATTATTGATGAAGGTTCGTCATTAAAAAAAAGGAGGTAATCGTTCTCTAGAGTCTACAGTGAGGTTGTACGTGGTTTAAACAGGGCCGTGCCTGACCGGCGTTCATTGCGTGCACCGCACGCAGGCGGCCGAATTAAAAGGCGGCCTGACGGCCAGAAAAACTAAAAAACTAAAAAAAAATCGAAAAATGTTCCAAAAAGTACTAACGAAAAGCCTAAAAAACTCAAGAACGTCTCAGTAATATATCAATTATTGCTATTGAAAGTGAATTAGCTGATTCCTTAAATATTCAAGAAGCGATTGAAGAATTTGCCTCTAAAAATCGTTTAGAGCGATGGACTCCTAAACTACTTAACCGATTTTAATCAAATTTGTACACCGTGTGCAGTTTGATCCAACTTGAAAGATAGGATAGCTTACATCTCAATTTATGATCGCAATATTATTTTATTGCAAATTATTTGTCTTTATCTGTTAGCTCCAAACGATTCTAACAGATGGTGACATCTGTTGACTGGATTGAGTAAGTATTCAATAGATGGCGCTATGTCAAACTTCCAAACGTTTCATATAACCTACAATTTAAAGTTAACCACAGCAACGCGTGGCCGGGGCAGCTAGTAATATATAAGTATAATAATAAACATTCAAAATGAAATTTTTGAATAATTTTGATGTAATCTCGAAAGGCGGCCATACATACTGGCACGCAGGCGGCCATATACCCAGGCACGGCCCTGGGTTTAAAAAATCGTCTACGATGCTCGGCGTCGCATTGGTAAGAGATAAGGGTAGACAAAAGTATACATAGTATATGTATGTACATATACGCGTGCCTTCCAAAAGTTCGGGGCCACCTAAATAACTTTTGAATGGTGTGAAATGTAATATTGTAATTTATAGAGAATGGGATCACCAAATCTATTATTTAATTACAAAAACACCCACCAGCATATCTCCGGAAGGCGGGGGGAAGGGGGAGAAAAGAAATCTTATGCGGCGTTTACACCGAGAAAACAAAACAGAAACACGGTGTTTTTATGACCAAAAAGCAATAAACCCTATACATTTTTAAATACGAAGTTATGCGGTGTTTACACCGAAAAAACAAAACAGAAACATCGTGTCTTTAAAATACTTCGTATTTAAAAATGTATAGGGTTTATAGTTTATTGCTTTTTTGTCAAGAAAACACCGTGTTTCTATTTTGTTTTTTCGGTGTAAACACCGCATTAAATGGCACATAGGGTTAAGTAAGGACTCGTTTGAATCCAATTGAAAAACTGATGTTTATCAGCAAGTCGTGTCATCATTCAGTAAAAAAATTCAACATTTCTGTTTTTTTTTTCATTTTTCTTTCATTTTCAAAAATGTACTTAAGTGAAAAAAAACAGAAGAGTGGAATTTTTTGACACTTGCTAATAAACATTTGTTTTTTTCATTTTATAACATTTTTGAAAATGCATTTAACCTAATCTCAATAGAAATGTTCAAATGATCATAACTCTTCGAAAAAAATCGTAAAGACCTTGAAAATCCTAAGTTGTGTTCGTCTTGGTAAGCCCTTTCGAATAAACCCCCACTCAACCCCATGTACCATTTAATATTTCTTTTCTTCCCACTCCCCCCGCCTCCCGCGGATATGCAGGTGGGTGTTTTTGTAGTTAAATAATAGATTTGGCGATCCTATTGTCTATCCATAAATTTCAATCTTATATTTCATTCCATTCAAAAGTTATTTAGGTAGCCCCGAATAACTTTTGGAAGGCACTGTATATAAGTTAATTTAGTGCAGATTATATTATGGAGCTAGAGCTTCTATAGGAAATACCCCACGGTTCTAATGTCCTTTTATTGCTAATCAGTAAGTTCTGAAGTCTTTTAATATAACAACTGTCTGTAGGGATATTTAATATTTAGCTATAAATGAAGACAAAAAAATAGTTATATAAATCCGTTTTCAGACGCGACCCTGTATACTTGTACATGTAATATGTAGTTTTCTCTCTCTTCGGCTATCTATATTATAATCAATCACATAGAAATAACATACAGTGGTGACATGCGAGGTCCTACAGACAGAGGCCAAGATTCAAAGAAATAATTCAACGTCTAGAACAAATAAACACTCTCAAACTTCAATCCAAATAAAAATATCGTTTTTACTGCTGGAACTTCTTATAGATCCTCCAAGATGCACTGCATATAATAAAGTATAACAACTCTTGAACATTATATTGAAGTATATTGGTTTAGGTTTAAGTGTAATGGGGTTAGTTGGATTTATGAGCAATTCAATTTTGAATTTATTGTAAGTTAAAAAAAATGATAATTTTGTGAAAAAAATAATGAAAAAAAAAGAATTAATACATATACATTTATAGTAATATTTTGTATTATGTATGTATAAGTTTAAAGTTTTTAAAAACGGAATGATATTTGTTAGCTCGTAAGCTCTTTGAACAGGGTATCAAATTTATTATTATTAATTATAAATGTTGTGGTAGTAAAAAACAATGATATTAAAAATTAAAATAGTAGTTCGTAACTTTATTTTAAAACCCTCGAGACTCGGTTTTAAGAGATTTCCAATAATTAGTATTTCAACATGATTATTGGTTTGTTTACGTCTGTAAAAGACAATTTTAAAAATAATACGTATAAAGAAAAGTTGCTAGTTTATCAAAACATGTGTATAGGTATACTATTGTCAATTTTCTTCTAGAATTCGAGTTATTAAAAAAAAAACTTTATTTGGAAAATACGAAATATTTTATATATTTTTTAATTAGGAGAGGCAAATTATTTAATAATAAATTGATAACTGCAGTTATATTAGGGCTTGGGTCCCCAACCGGGTCCAGGTGGGCCTCTTTAGGTTCGATGGAAGTTTACAAATAGTATTCCAGTGGATCTATTGGGGGTTATTGATAAATTTTTCAGTTTTCAATTTTAAAATATTTTAATGGAATATAATTTTAATTTAAAAATATCCGTTTTAATATGTATAAATATAATACAGATTTGGGCGGTGTGATCCACGCATCTAAAGTCGAATGTCATGTCGCTTTTGCATATGCGTCGTAAATCTAATAAACCACATTTTCTAATTTTTTATTCATGTTCTTAGTCAAATTGTTACCTTTAAGTTTTTTATGTGCAATTATTAGTACCTATTATAATTAATAATTATTATGTTGTATGCTGTTTATTATAAGAGAAAAATGTAAAGGGGCCTATGAATAAAATCATTCTATTGAAACTGGTTGATTTTTTATTCATTTTCTTAGTCAAATTGTTATCTTTATATTTTTATGTGCAATTATTATGTTTATGCTGTTTATTATAGAGAAAAATATAAGGAAGTATATGAAGAAAATCATTCTAATGAAAGGGGTTGATTAGGAAAAAGGTTGAGAACCCCTGTCTTAGAGTATATTATAAATCGTCAAGTCGTCAAGTATCGTCACAGATAATTTTACTTAATAATTCATTTAAATTCGTTAACAATATTTATTAAAAAAAAAAGAAATTTGCGCACTAGACCGTTTCAATTTTGACGAGAAGAGACTCACCTAAATATAGTCTCCTTTAGTACGAAGCCCTAATAATTCAGAAGTTAAATATTTTTCAAATAAAAATCAAAAACATTATATCCTTCTAAGGTGAAAGTTTATCAAGTTCCACTCAAAATCCATCTCTTGTGTTTTGCAGATCTTGGCGCCAGCACAGCCTCCGTGTAACTTGACTCTGCAGATTCCTGCTGATGAAACATCGTCAACAACTTAAGATAAATACATGACCGATAACCACACACACACTGTGTCTGATTTACTAGAATCTCTTGTTAAAGAGGTTCGTATGTTAATTTACGAGGTATGTGTGTTTTGGTAAAAATATGTCATATTTATCTTACACCTCGGATATGATAAGATGTTATTTAAACGGTAATTTATTAATTATGTTGTTTTTATCTGTGTGCTCTTGAAGAGGATGTTTAAGCTTAAACATTTGAATTACTATTTGTATCAGTTATATTGAAATTGGTTCTTATATCCGTATATTATATTAAAACTATTATTTTTGCATATGTCATAGTAAGTTAGTAGAATAAAACGATATTTTTAACATAGTCAGTCTAAGTTCTAAATGAAATAAAGTACACGGAGAGAATATATTTTTTTTAAAATAACAGAAAATGCTGTGAACCTGAGGACAGAATCAACTTCTGAAAAAATTAACAGAAAAGTCAGTAGAATTTAAAATAAAGTAAATGAAAAATTACAATGACATATTCTCTATAATTTTACGATGTTTCTATATTAGGTACTTTTGATATCTGCATGGCCTATCGCCGTCATAGAAACTACTTTACAGTACCTATATTGAATTTTAGTAGACGTTCTTTTAAATTTTACCATGTTGGGTGTTACAAATTTCTAGGATCAAAATTTTTTTCACCAATCTATAAATTTTTTTATTTTTTTCCCATTTCTACGTATCGTAAATAAATAAAAATGTCAATGAATTTTTTTCATCTGACTATTAATAACTTGTTAAAATAATTATTTAAGTTTTATAATTATTTTAACATATATACGGTATAGTAATTTTTGATACTGTTGGTATGAAATATTATTACGTTACCGATAAATTTTTCACATAATGAAATTTCGTCCTCCCGTTAACATGTTTTTCATGTTAAAAATTAACATTAAATTTTTTCAGTGTATATCTTTCAACTTTCAATAAATAATAAACAGATTTTTTGTTCTTGTTTTCCTTACCTGATAAAAATGGCTGGTCTCTGTCTGTAATTATATTGTCCTGGGCGATTTTTTTGCTGCCCCCTCGAGGACTCAGTCAGGGACGATCAATACATCTATATAGTCAATCATCAAAATACATTTAATTATTCCAATAATTTATTAAATTATTTTTTTATTTTCTTTTTTTATTTAAACCAGGGGTTCCCAAATTATATCATACATAGACCCCTTTGAAAAAATGATTTTCTTTATAGACTCCCTTACATTTTTATAGAATCTAGAAAACATAAATATACTACAATATTGTCGAAAATGTATAAGTAGAAAGCAAAAAGGACATTGCAATTCAAAATTTTAAAACAGAAAAATTGGAATACTATACAGGGTGAGTCATATCACGTGGAACAAACTTGAACAGTTGATCGAGAAAAATATTTCAAGCAAAAAAGTTAATATGAATATGTGTCCGGAAATTCTTCGTCAGGGAGCTACTTACCCTCAAAGATTTTGGTTAAAATTAGTTTTTATTTAATATCTGGAGAACCCATTGTGGTATAGTAATGAAAATTGATACCCGGTTTAGTTTTAATACGTGTTATCGATTTCCACTATCAAACAAAGATTATTTAGACCAGGGATGTATGGGGCCTGTGGGCCCTCTGATTTTTATCTAATATTTTTGTGTTCTTAATATTTTACCAATGTTTGACACTTCTATAAGGTCACGTATCACAAAATACATATAAATATATTTTATTGATTTATCATAAGATGAACCGTTTACGTGAAATACGATGGTTAAGATAATATTGCAAAATTTAACTTAATACGGAAGCTTCAAATTACACAAAATAAATTTATATTATTGTTCTAACATTAAAAACAAGAAAAAAAGTTGGTATAAATATTCCTTTAATATGAGTCGTCATAGACCTATACCCAGTTGCATTACTTTAATACGTACTTTATTAATTTGACTAACAAACGAAACTAAAAATTATTTTCTGTTGATAAGGATGCATTTTTGGAGGTACATTTACATTTACTTTTTTTCTTATTTTTAATCCTAGAACAAGAATGTAAATTTATTTTGTGTAATTTGAAGCATCTGTATTAAGTTAAATTCTGCAATATCGTCTTAACCATCGTATTTCTAGTAAACTATTGATCTTATGAAAAATTAACAAAGTATAATCATGTGTATTTGGTGTCATACGACCTTATAGAAGTGCCAAACATTGGAAAAATATTAAGAAAAAAAAATACTAGATAAAAATCAGAGGGCCCACAGACCCCATACATCCCTGGTCTAAATAATCATTGTTTGATACTGGAAATCGATAACACGTATTAATACTAATCTGGGTATCAATTATCATTACTGTATCACAATGGGTTCTCCAGATATTAAATAAAAACTGATTTTAAGCAAAATCTTTGGGAGCCTGTAACTCCCTGACGAAGAGTTTCCGGACACATGTTTATATGAACTTTCTGCTTGAAATATTTTTCTTAATTAACTGTTCAAGTTTGTTCCACCTGATATGACTCACCCTGTATACCTTTTTTAAACTTTCATAGATCCTCAAGGGGTGTACCTGGACTCCTTTGGGAATCGCTTAAAACTATATTAGGTATACTCATTGAAAATAAAATTTCTGATCTTTTTGTAAAAAATCTACAAGATTTTGTTTTCAAATTATAGTGCTTGTAATTTTTATAACACGTTAATAATTTTCACTGAATTTGAGCTAAGTTTTTGTTTTCGAGTGGCCGCCCCCAGAAGGGGGGGGGGGTCTGTCCCAGGTGCACAAAGTACAAGAGGGTGTTAAGATATAGGTATGGGTGTTATAGATAAAAAGATAACTTTTTTATGCTTTTTAATAAAAAGATTTTAATGCATGCACATTACATTTGTCTTATTTTCCCTCAATGACTAAACTAGTGCAGTATACTTTTTATTATAAAATTTTTCTGTGTATACGGATTCAATACAGAATCATATATTAAATTCTATGAATTCATGGGGTATGGGAAACGGATAAAGGGTAAATAATTGAAAGAAACAATATGTTCTGAGAAAGATTTATTATCAGCAAGTTGATGCAGACTGACATAGAGTAGCGCTGGGAATGACACAATCCGGAGGACATGTTGCGGAGTGTAAACACTTCTAGTGGCATGATTTTGTCAGTTTACTTTATAATTTGTCGTTAGCACCTCCGTGTTAGTGTACACTGAGCGTCGGGGAGGCCAGATCACTACCAGATCTGCCCAGACTGGCAAAAAGACGTGCATGCCACTGTAAACATTGTCTTCATTGCGATAGAACTCGGACAGGGGTGTATTAGGAGGATGTTTGCTGAAACAAAAAATATTTTAGTTTTCTACATTATTCTAATAAATGTATATGCATAAGAGATCGATGAGTATATGTATAAGAGAAAGATGAATTAATAGCGTATGCGTACAAGTCAGTTAACATCGATTATGCGTGAGAGAGCGTTCATATAAGTAAGTTTAAGTCGGTGTCGAGCTATATGTGTTTTGTATAAGGTATATGCGTCAAAATAATATAGGTTTGATAACTCATTTAATATGTTTTAGCAAGTTAAATGAAAACAAAAGAAGTTTCACTTCAACCGCGCGATTATGTGTGGGTGAGACACACACCACTTTTTTGACTACACCTCTTGGCACCACTCTTGTCTATAAAGGTGTTGAAAATAAAAAATAATAATTTTACTTTATATAATAATGAATAATATCTACCCATCAGGCTTTGAATGGAAATAATTTAAAAATCGATAATAACATAAGCACACGAAAAAAAGGGTCTTGTCCATCAGAGGTCGCTGAATCCGAATCTGGTGTTGATTTGACTTGGTCAGATCGCATTTCGTTCCTAAAAAGTTGAAATATTTATTGAATTACTCAAAAAAAGTGAATTTTTTTGGTCTCTGAGGACACATAACATTTCTAACCTCAAAAAAGTAATTAAAAAGTGAAAAAAAAAACAAAAAAACTGACTCCGATATATCGAGTAAAATTTACTTTAATTTTTCCCTGTGATATCTCGTTCTTTTACTCTCAAAGGGTCTATATATGAAGGGGGTTCCTCTTAAATACTCTTTGAATAGAACAAAACAGTACAGTTTTCGTTTTTTAAACCACTTTTTGAGGTTATAAATGTAGTGCCGAGCCAAACTTACACCGAATTTGGACTCAGTGACCCTAAAACATATAATCACTTTCTTTTTTGAGCATTCAAATGAATGTTTAAACTTTCATCACTTTTTTGAGGTCAGGAGCGAAATGCGATCTAACCGAGCGAAACCAACCCCGAATTTGGATTCAGCGACCCCAAAAACGTATAGAAATATTTGTCTCGTCTAGTGGACAAAACATTTCATTATCATGTGACTGAGTTATTTATCAGCCGGTCCTGTACATATAAAACTAGCATTGATGTAAACAGTATGGCCCGGATATACAAAACGTCTAGATGGGGCCGTAAAACACTCTTGATTTATGGATAGTGTTCGACTGACAACAGATCCGGACTCTTAAACGTTGTAATTACACCTCTCCTCTTCCCCCTCGCCCTAAGACCCCTTGAACCCCCTTCGTCGCACCCGCGAATGTTGTAAACATTATGTCGAACAAGATACATGCATGTTCTCGTTAGTTTATATCTTTATTTTATGGTATATCACTTTTATGTATGCTCGTATGCTCTATTTACTGAAATTGTTGAATGCGGGTAACGTGATTTCGGGGTTTAATTTTAAGTTTTATTGTCGGGTATTAATTTGGAATGGATAATTTTGTTATATTTTATGTATGTTATATTCGGATCATTACATGGTTAAGTATAGAAACAGATGTTGATATTTTAATTGGTTATGATATCATGAGAGACTGGCAAAATTAATTAATTACAAATACAAAAATGCACTGGTTTTCGTAATTAGTATATACGCGCCTACACGGAGTACGTACGCTTTTATGCGCCGTTTCGATGTTTAAGATTTTAATGAGACAATCGATCTCGTTTCGTATACGTAACCGAGATCTAGACGAGACCGAGTTTCCGTGTGAATTTTTTTATAAAAACCATTTTCTCCAAAGATATTTTGAAATGTTAAATAAATCTGATGTATTTTACTTAAATTATAATTGATTTAACAGTCATTATTAAAATTCGAACTCTCGAAGAAATATATAAATAACATAAAAATCTCATCTCACTTTCGTCCAAATTTAAGCCAATATCGTCTTGGTATCGTTGAATTTAAGGCATTCTTCTTCTTCTTCTTCTTTCTTTTTTGTTTCCTTTTATTAATTAATCAGCCACTTTTGTTTTTAATTTACTTAAGGCATTCTTGTCCGTTGGTGCAATATGGCAAAATATTAAACAAAAATAAGCCAGTTTTATTTTATTATAGCGTTTGTACAATGTTATCTTTCGTATGCGAAATCTTTAATTTTTTATAGCTTTTAATACATTTATTCCTCCAATTTCTCTCCAAATTGAACCTGCATGCTAATAATGTTAAGTTCTCGTATATATATGCCTGCATAAAGAGATGTTTTTATTAAAAAAATATCCCACTAATAATATCGATTTTTATTTTCTAATAATTTTAGTTTCTAATGCGGCGTTTACACCGAAAAAACAAAACGGAAACATGGTGTTTTTTTGACAAAAAAGCAATAAACCCTATATACATTTTTAAATACGATAAGTATTTTAAAGACGATGTTTCTGTTTTTTTTTCGGTGTATACTCCGCATAATACTAAAAGCTACTGGATGTTCCTTGATCTTCACAGCAATTGAAAATGCGGTTCATAACTACCAAAATAATCTCACCACTGCTTTTAACTATATAGTCGCATTTATAAATGACTAACATAAAGACAACATGAATAATAAGTTTTAGGACAAAACCAGCATATAAATTCAACCACATACATATAAATACAATCGTATATTGTTGGTTGTTTTATACAGAGCAGTGTACGACATGTGTGACTCAAAGTCGGTAAGATGGCGTCGGTTGGCGCCGGCGGCAGAGCGTCGCGGCGTTGGGCGTCCTTTAATCTCCGCGCAGTTTAAACAAACCAGCACTTTGTGGTCAGGACCTCCCAGATAGTGTCGTCATACTCACATATATGTGTCTGTTAGTGTATTTGTGTGTGTATGTATGTATGTAACTGTGAGTATGTGTATTTGTGTGTGAGCTGTGCCCGCCGGAGATGTCTGTGATATGCATATAGACGTGAAAAATATATAGTATAGTATACCTACATAGTAGTTTATAGTTTTCAGATTTTTTTTACTTTTATCCAACGTAGCCTATAGATGGAAAAAATAATGAAAATTCATCAGAAAGTTGGGGTTCAGTTTAGTACTGTTTAATTATATATTTACCTATAATCATTTAAGCAACGAAATTATTTATACAAACGAAAAAAATAATATGTAAAAAGTATAACACAAATACACAAGATGCGGCATCATTTCTGCTTCATTTAATTTTAATTCTTATAAGAATTAAATGTAAAAAGATTTGGGAAGTAAAGTTACAATACTAAACTGTAAATAATCGCCAATTTTCTAATGAAATTTTATTATTTTTTAACATGATTGCGCCCTGTCTAAATCTATAACTTTAGGTAAATAAAGTAGGTAAACAGTGCACTGTTTACTTTATTACTTATTTTATATAGTAACTTCATAAAGTTACTATAAGTAGGTATATAGCTATACAATGTCGTTGTTTTTGACGAATTAAATAGTGTATGTAATTTCTCGAACTTGTAAGGAAGTGAATTTCCTATAGGTATATAATTATACAGGGTGATTCAGCACTGTCGTGCCCAACTTAAACAGTACCTAGATTGATAAAAAAAATTCAAGCAAAAAACTTCCAATAAACATGTGTCCGGACATTTTTCGTTGGGGAACTACAGCCCTCCAAAGATTTTGCTCAAAATGAGTTTTTATTTAATATCTACAGAACCCTTTGTGATAAAATTATTAAATTTGGTATTCTGTTTAGTAATAATAAGTGTTATCGATTTCTCGTATTACAAAATTATAATTTAGACCAGGGATGTTTGGGGCTAGTGGGCCCATCGATTTTTATCTAGTATATTTTTTATTCTTTTATTTTTTTTTAATTCGGCACTTATTTAAAGTTATATGACACAAAATACGCAAAACCATACTTTGCTTATTTGTCATAGGATAAACCGTTTTCGAGAAATATCGATGGAAAAGAAAGCATGTAGAATTTAACTTAATAGGGATGCTTCAAATTGCAAATAATATATTTATATTCTTGTTAATATGAGAAATCGATAACACTTATTATTACTAAACAGAATACCAAATTTCATCATTTTATCACAAAGGGTTCTCTAGATACCTATTAAATAAAAACTCGTTTTGAGCAAAATCTTTGGAGGGCTGTAGTTCCTTCACGAAAAATTTCCGGACACATGTTTATTAGAAGTTTTTTACTTAAAATATTTTTCTTAATCTACTGTTTAAGTTTGGCACGGCAGTAATAAATCAACCTGTATATACGTGCCTATTAAAGCATATACAGGGTGACCCATTTTAAGTGCACACCTCTAATAACTTTTTATGGTGAAATGTTATCAAAAAACTTTTCAGATAAAAGTTACACGGTTTGGAGGGGGGCATAGACGTACTCGGATGAAATTTTTTTAGGTGGTGTTTTAATGGTGATATGAAGGTCAACATCATTTTTTTAAATAGGAACCTATAGTTTTTATCAAGTAATTTTATTTTACGTGAAAAAACACGTATCTTTCATTGAAAACTTTTTTTGAATAAATTAAACCTTTCCAAGATATCTAACAAAATAATTCGAGCTTTTGAACTTTAAATATTTTTTTACTCAGAAACCATCAACTTTAGAGAAAAAGTACAAAATACAAAAAATGTTTATTTTAATCTAATAAGACTTGAAGAATAATTTTTAAAATTTTAAACCTTTTTCAATTTTTTTTATTTAAGCAAAAAAAAAAACAAAAATGTTAAAAAAATTAGAATAATTCTTTAAGTTTTATTAGACCAAAATAAACATTTTTTGCATTTTATACTTTTTCCCTAAACCTGATGGTTTGTGAGTAAAAAAATATTGAAAGTTCAAAATCTCGAATTATTTTGTTAGATATCTTGGAAAGGTTTAAGTTTTTCAAAAAAAGTTTTCAATGAAAGATTCGTGTTTTTTCACGTAAAATAAAATAACTTGGTAAAAATTATAGGTTCCTATTTAAAAAAATGATGTTGACCTTCATATCACCATTAAAACACCACCTAAAAAAATTTCATCCGAGTACGTCTCTGTCCCCCTCCAAACCGTGTAACTTTTATCTGAAAAGTTTTTTGATAACATTTCACCATAAAAAGTTATTAGAGGTGTGCACTTAAAATGGGTCACCCTGTATGATATTTATTAATCAAAATAATATAAATAAAACCAGATTTTTTGAGGTGGTTTGGTGAATTGGTAGGTGGGAATTTCCAAGCAAATGTACCATTAGTACCATATATTTATTTATGAATAAAAATATTTCAATTTCTTTCAAGGAAGTAGGTAAGTTACTACCTATAAAAATTCATCATTCGATCTTTCCGTTGCATACTTTATACATAAAGGCATATAGCTTGCAAATTTGCTAGCCCCTTTATGATACCGGACATGAGACAAAATTTTATTATTATTAGGAGTTCTGACGGAGTAAAGGTTTTTTATATTATTATATAAAAATTATGTTGATCAGAACATGGATTTTATTTTTATGAAGAAATTTGGTCTTATGCGGTGTTTACACCGAAAAAACAAAACAGAAACATCGTGTCTTTAAAATACTTCGTATTTAAAAATGTATAGGGTTTATTGCTTTTTTGCCAAAAAACACCGTGTTTCTGTTTTGTTTTTTCGGTGTAAACACCGCATTACACTTAAACCGGGTGAGATTTTTTTATAAAAAAAGTATTTGGGAAGATACTTATAGTTTTTTGTGTATTTTCAAATATATACCTGAAAATACGCAAGCCCGCATGCAATAGGTACCTACTGGCAAACATTTTTTAATGTTAAATTTATTATACAAATTCTATAGATTTTCCAACCAATCGTTCATTAATACGATTTCATTATCAAGATTTAAAATTTCGCCAGTTTTCCAATTACTTAGTGATATTGTCAATTTTGGGAAGCAAAAAATATATTTTTGTAATAATTTTAAACCAAAAATATACCTAATTAGAATATACTTTTATTTACTCTATATACCTATTTTAATTCGATCTAACGGTTTTGGTAATCAGTTTACTGATTTTTTTTTAATTTCATAAAAAGGTGAAAAAATAGATTTCACCTTTTTTCTACCAAAATATCCTGCTTTCGTATACCTATGTGTATGTGTGTATCTATATATATTTATACTGCTAAGATAGGTATTCAAGATTTTCCAGGAATACATGTTTTCTATATACACTCAGCGTTCTTTAATACGAAGCCATCGGTAATTAAATAATTCCACAAGACGCCGGCTAGAGGGGCCCCCACCACCACGCCTAAAAGTTGACAGATACATAATAATAAAAATGGCGCTGTTGGTGAACGAGATCCTGGTTTGTTGACTTTTTAGAATTGAACTCTAGACAATTGTTATTCGTTGCTTTAATACTGGATGAAAAATGTATAGATTTCTATACAATCATATGCCAATAATTTATTTTTGTTATTTCCTTTTTTAATCTTTTTCGAATTATCAAATCAAATAAAATGTACCTTACACATTTTTTTATATCTATGTATTTATTATATTTCAATTTTAACGAAAATTTGTATTGAATTTCATTTTTTTTTCCACATTGAGTCACACCAAAACACAAGTTTTGTTTATAAAATCTACAACTACATAGAAGACTAACGTCAATTTGTTAATTTAAATTTCGCGCTGAAATATAGCTGTCACAATGGTATTATGGTGGGGGTTGGGGAAAGACGTACTATAGAGCTGTTAGAACATTGTCTTATGGATCGGACGTCTTGTGGATGGGCGTATTATAGAACGCTGAGTGTAAGTGTATCCTATACAGGATGGGGCATGAAAGTGTTACAGATTTTTATCTCAGAACCACCGCATATTTGAAAAAAATGTTCAAACCAAAAAATGTATGGTTTTGAAGGGGTAATCGAATAGTAATATTTATTTGTTATTTTAGTGTGGCCTTCAAGGATATTTGAAGGTCAGCATAATTTTTTTAAATAGGAACCTATAGTTTTTATTTAATAATCTTATTCTACGTGAACAAACACGAATCTTCCAAGAAATCTAACAAAATAATTTCGAGATTTTGGACTTTCAAGATTATAAACTTTAGAAAAAAAGTATAAATTAAAAAAATGTTTATTTTGGTATAATAAATCTTGAAAAATTGTTTTAAAATTAAAAAAAAATCTATTTATTTTATTTCAGCAAAAAAAAAAACAAAAACAAAATGTTAAAAAAAATTCCAGAAAAATTTATTAGAACGAAATAAACATTTTTTGTATTTTGTACTTTTTTCTAAAATTGATGATTTCTGAGTAATTATTGAATTTGCAAATTCTCAAAATTATTTTGTTAGATATATGTAAAATTTAAGTTATTCAAAAAAATTTTTTAATGAAAGATTCGTGTTTTTCACGTAGAATAAGATTATTAAATTAAAACTATAGGTTCCTATTTGAAAAAATGATGTTGGTCTTCAAATAACCTTGAAGGCCATACTAAAATAAAAAATATTATTAATATTCGATTACCCCCTAACAACCATTTTTTGGTTTAAACATTTTTTTCAAATATGCGATGGCTTTGAGATAAAATTCTGTAACACTTTAAATGCCCCACCCTGTATAGGTATTACTATTTTTCGTTATTTTTAAGAATGATTCGTCAAATGATCGAAATCAGGCATTGATCGTTAAACAGGCGAATGAACCTTTGAGCTCAAAAAATTCTATAATGGAACAATATAATCCATTAAAATATTTTGTGCTTAGTCAACATTTTATTACTTCTACATTATCCTATTGAAACAAATAAGCTAAACCCTGTTAAGTATAAATTTAATTACTTGTAAAATAATTAAAAAAGTCATTATACCATACATACACTGGATCAGAATTCTTCCAGGAATTCATACCAGCCAATGAAAATTTTCCACCGCGAATCTAGCCTATGTTGTACGTGGACTATGACGTCATAACCCCGCCCATCCAACAGCGACACCGCCCACTCGCAATGGCGGACGAACATTACAAAGTTTATTTTTTATTTTTAACGTTTCTGTGAACATTTTGTTATCGACTGCATTCTTGGGAATCGAAATAGGTGCGTATGTGTGAATAAGATCCAAAAATATATCGATACTTTTAGTAGTGATGCTATTTGGTGTTGAAATCTCTTTTGAAAGCTGTTGCCAAATAAAGATACGTTAGGTTTTCACGTTGTAAACGAAATTTGACTATTTAAAAGGTCAATTTAAGGTTTAATTAGGTTGTGTAATTTAAATGCTACCCTTTATCTGGGATGTACATAAGATGAGTCACGAGACATGAAGAGTGACAGTTTCATCCTGTAGAAATTGAAGCCATCTCGTCTTGGTCTCGTTTCGTAAAAATAAGCCTGCCTCATATGGTATATAGATATGTGTCCGAAATCGAGATTTTTTCCGTTTATTCGATGTATAAAAATAAACAATAAAATCTGGAATATACCTACCTAATGAATGCGTTATATGTTATAAGTATCGGTATATTTTATTTTAACAGTAAATTTGAAGATAAAATCAAATATTGCATTTTTATTATATAATTATTGATACGGATCCTTCAATTAGCGAAACTTAAGTATAAATAAAGTTGATATCGTTTCGTTCTCTTCTAATCTGAATCAGTGGCGTGGATAACTTTGTCCGATGGGGGGGGGGGGGGGGTATGACAGTATTAAATTTCATAAAGTTATATTTTTCATTATGAAATCATCTTTTATCTGGTGCAAAGTAGAAAAATTGGACTCATAGGGGGGGGGATTGATCCCCTTGATCCCCCCCCCCTATCTACGCCACTGGTCTGAATTCAATCTCATCTTATCTCGTTCTTCGCCTTGATAAAATATATATCTTTTTTCTGAAATATGTATATTATTTTTCCCGTGCAAAAAATGGTATAATATTTTATACATATAGGGTAAAACTATACAATACGCCCCAGTTGACAAAACGCCCCATAGTCCTAGCACTCACACAAACATAGCTATCCTAGAACTTTTAATGCCCATGCTTGCACAACAGTCGTCGGTAACATGGCTGACATCCACGCGTCTCTGTCTTTACTGTTTTAAGAAATATTAAAATATATTGGTTTTTGACGTTTTGACAATTTGTGGTAACTTTCAAAAAATTTCATATACTTTAAATAATTTATTTTGTGTGTTAAACTCACTCACACCATGGTAAAATAGATAAAATTACCTACATATTTTTCGTAAGTTGTGTCTTAAATGAATAAAAAATATAATTGAGATACGTAGGACATTTTGTAACAAGAGTGAGGCATATTACCCAACGGTTGCATTACAAAACGCCCCACCGAAGGGTTTAGAAAAACATTTTTTTCACCAATTTGTTTTGTTCCTAATTAGATAACCCAGTGCCATTTTGTACTTGAAAGACCAAAGTTTAATTTTTAATAAAGACTTTTCAAATACATTCCATGATTTTTTTTTATCATGGTTTAAAAAAAAAGTGGGGCGTATTGTATAGTTTTACCCTAGTTCTTTCTATAGTAACCGTAATTGCTCAGTTTAGAAAAATTCTATAATATAATAATTATAAGTTATATAGTAGAGCAAAGTTATATAAGTTATTTCACTATAATTAAGACCAAAATTAAATTGTCAATTAATCAATACTTCATACAAAGGTTCAAATGACCATAGCCCATCAGCAAACTCTTTTCATATTTCACTGCGTGTGCCCTTACAAATATACATAACTACTTATCTATTATATAGTTAACAATGAAATCATGAAGAAAAAGAAAATTTATATAGGTACTTACAACGATATACGAGTAACGAGACCTACTGTTACAAGATGGATAAGCAATATATACAATATAATCTAACATATATATGCCATGGACACAAAATTATTTGAATCCTGGCAGGATTGTATACTAATTTTACTAAAAGAGATACTTTAAAAATAAACGTAAGAAGACACAAAATAAACATAACATAAACTTATATGGTTGTATAGGCAGGTATAAGTAGTATACCGGGTGTCCCAGATAACTTTTCCAGCATAGGGATCTCAGTATCTATAAGAGATACAGGGTTGGTTAAATGAGATGAATTATTTGTAAGAAAGGGGTGAGTATTACTACACAAAAAAATATTCATAACTCTATGTGGTTTAGGCGGTATACCCAAAAAACTGAAAATTCGGGATTTCTTTAAATGGCTATAACTTTTTTGTCAAAGTAGATAGGTACTTTTTGTAGGCGGTTTCTTAAAGCACTTTTTTGTGTAGAATTGATTGGTATATTTAGAATTTTTATATCACTTTTAGTTTCCGAGTTACAAGCTCTAACTTTAGTTTTTCTTATGGGCCGCTAAGTTGGCTATGACATATTTGAACGTGTTTTTTACTCTACTTTACAACGATATGTCACTTGCCATATTTATTATTGAAAAAAAGTCGAAATACTAAATATCAGTGATATTTATGTAGTATTTTATTACAAACTTTTAAGTGAGCCATGAAAAACAAAAATTGTAAACAAAAATCACAATAACAACAATCAAAATAACAAATGAATATTTGAAACAATGAACTATTTGAAAAAATATATTATAATTTTTTTTTCGATAATAAATATGGCAAGTGACACATCGTTGTAAAGTAGAGTAAAAAACACGTTCAAATATGCCATAGCCAACTTAGCAGCCCATAAGAAAAACTGAAGTTAGGGCTTGTATCTCGAAAACTAAAAGTGAAATAAAAAATCTAAATACACCAATAAATTCTACACAAAAAAGTGCTTTAAGAAACCGCAAACAAAAAGTGCCTATCTACTTTAACAAAAAAGTTATAGCCATTTAAAGAAATTCCGAATTTTCAGTTTTTTGGGTTTACCGCCTAAACCACATAGAATTATGAATATTTTTTGGTGCAATAATACTCACCCCTTTCTTACATATAATTCATCTGATTTAACCAAACCTGTATCTCTTATAGATAGTGAGATCCCCATGCTGGAAAAGTTATCTGGGACACCCGGTAGATTATTTATATTATTATTTATATTGCAAAACAATAAATCAAATATGTATATATCAAAACTAGTTGTAACATGATGTTAATATGTAGATAAGATCCGAGTTTTATTTATTTATATAATAATAGTTATATATGTTCTTAGTTGATAAGATATTATAGATAAAGACAAGGGTAAATGACACTTTAAACACTTTGATATAATTAAGTACCTAACAAGCTATGCATATTAGTACGAATTTATTATTGTACCTATTATAAAATATACGCAGGTATAGCATAGTATATAGTATGTATATTATTGTATATTAAAGCATAATCATACATACGTTAAATTGAGTTATAATATAAATTAACGTTACATTAAAACAATAATTCAATTAAAAACTAGATTAACTAAAATAATATTTATATTTACATTTGACAAATAAACTATCACGAATTTTCACAACTTAATATTGCAAATGATTCATTATGTACATGTGTGTATGAAACATATAAATATTTTAATGTTTATCAATCAATTTAGTGTTAAACAAATCATTAATGACCTACACCAAATTTATTTATTCTTTTTGCAAACAGTGAGAGAGAGGCCGAGTGAGAAAGGTCATAAATGAATGATAATATTTACAAATCATAGTAAACATGAAAAGTGTATACATAATACTATTGAATAAATTATATATCTAAAGAGTATTAGGTGATTGTATGAAGTGAAGAGTGAAGAGCAGGCTCGTTGTTGAAAATATAATTATATTGTACACATAGTTTGATTACGGTTTTTAATATTTTAAATACTATAGGAATCTTCATTTTATGTGGGTTTTAACAAATGATCTCGAAACTAAAGGACATACAGGTACTATTTGTACACTTATATTTCATTTTTATGCGTAATTATTTCGGATACCGTACCTGATCGAACCAATCATTTGGATGAATTTTATCGATATCTTTAAATTTATACATTTTAAATAGGTATAATAAAAAATATAAAATAATCTGTTGAATCTATCACAGCACTTTGGGGTTGTCCATAAATTACGTCACACATTAATGGTGAAGGGGGGAGTAAAGTGTGACAAAGAGGGGGGGGGGGAGTCACAGCTTTGTGTCGTCACATTTAAAAAATCAAAGCAATGAATTATATATAATGGAAAAATGTGAGGAAAAATTAATTGTTAGTAACTCGAGACCAGTGAAATTTTTTTTGGAAAATTTCAAACGTGCATGGTAAATTTCATATATTATTATTATTATTAGGTTGTGATTGATGATGAGGATTAGATACCTCTAACACTGCAGCCTTTGGCTTAAAATTTCATATAGGTACCTATATAAATAAAAATAATAAACAGCTACATATAAAAACAATGTGAATTTTTTTTCGTTGATTTTGAGTACCTAATTATTGTTTCGAAATTTTTGTTACATCACAACAAGGGTGGAGAGGGGGTCACACGGTCATATAACACAAAATACATATAGAAATATACTTTGCTAATTTGTAAATTAAAAATTAAGTTTTTCCCCATGTGGCCGTCCGCCGCCTCTTCAAAACTGGCACCCCTGGCGGTCGCCCAATCTCCCTCCCTATAACCAGTATTGCAATTATACGTTAACAATATATAAGAAACAAATTTTAACAAATATATAAAAATTTCAAACATCAACCATTCTTTTTTCCAAAGCTTACTTGAATTGAATTTTATATTGCACTCAAGTGAATGTTCTAGTTTTTAGCTGACGTATTTTAGTTTTCCATGGCAATTGTGATTTTTATTCAATAATGAATAAAATGTGTTGTACCTATATATCTTTGTTATGAGTTGTTTTATTATCGAAGATACGAGAAGTTTTGCGATCGTATTTTAAATGAAAAAAAAAATGATCTCCGATTTTTTAAATTTCACTCGATTTTTCTGTTTCAGGTCAATAACCGTTTAAATTCTCAAAATATTAAATAAAAACTAATTTCAGGTTAAATCTTTTGGGATCTGTTATAATCTGTATATAGCTCCCTTACGAAAAAATTCTGGACACATGTTTATATGAACTTATTTTCTTAAAATATATTTCTCAGTTAACTGTTCAAGTTAGATCCACCTGATATGGCTCACTCTGTATATTATAATAAATTAATTAATTAATAATTTAAAAAAATTCTAATCATCATTGTTTTTCTCTGATTTATAGTTAGATATTGTACCTTAAAAAAAAACAATATAAACCGTTAGCTATCAATGAAAAATTGAATATTCGAATGCTTTTAAAAAATATTTTGCGTATATATAAAATAATATAATATAAACAATAAGTTATAAATAATTTATTTTTACGTAAAACACATTTTTTGAAACCATTAAAACAAAGTTCTCCATTTTAAAAGCCGTTAAATCATCCAATTAACAAGATGTCCGTCCCCCAATTTGTTTCCTGTCATGAGATAATTTATCTGAAATGTGGCAGACAAATTTCATCGCGTAAATTATAGAGGATGTTTTATAAAGGCTGTGCCACATGGTATAATTCTTTTAACAACTCTTTTTAGAGTAATATATTATATAGTTACATTTAAAAAAGTATACCTAATAGTGTTTTTTTAATATTTTGTTTTGTTTTTTGAGGTGGAACCTCTTTAGTATACGTTATTGAAGTGAATGAGAGGATACACGTATACATATATAGGTATTAATGAGAAACATGTACTAACGAAATATTTTAACATGGGGTTTTGAATACCGGAACCTAAATATAATAACGTGCTATGGCGAAAAACGATCTAAAATGGTTCCACTGTAAATGAAACACAACATAATGTTTTTTTTTTAATTTTTAGTTAACAAATTGACGAATACCTATACCTACCTTCATGTTTTGTTGTTTATCAAAAATGTATAGAACATTTATAATCTCTTTTTTTAATTAAAGAAAACACATTTTTAAATATAAATATTAAATATGAATTCAACGAAAACGAATACGAGACGAAATTATTTATCTAAAAAAATGACTAAATTGAATAACAAAATGTCACCAGAATAGTGTTTCCCAATTACTAAATCAAGGGAAAATTAATTTAAATAGTTTTTGTTTATATAACAATACTATATAAAATGTAGGCTATATATCTGCTTACATAATGTAAATATTTAGGTTTTTTGGAGTTGATGCGTCATTTTAAAAAGGAAATGAAATAATTATTGACAATTTTTAGAAATTTTGTCTGTATGCCTATTTGATGTTTCGACTTAACTACTAAACCAATTTTGATAGAAATTTTCACTTTCAGATACTATACTGCCGTGCTAAGCACAAAAGCGGTATCTAAGTAAAAGCGAGTTTCGAGAAAATCAAAGTTTAGTTAAAATAGTTTTCTTTTTACTTTACAGATTCTTTTTTTTATTTATTGAATGGAATTTATACATTATATTGGGAATTTTGGCGGTATCAAAATATATGGATATTCGCCTACGTATTATTGATATACCTCTAATTCTCTTAGTGATTTCATAAAACTGAGACAGGGAAAACTTTTTTAAGGGTTTTTTCATATGTTTTAAATAAGATACCGCTATTTGGCTTAGTTCATTGGATTCGTATTTTTTTAGCTATTCAATGCCATAAAAATCAACATTACGATTTTTTTTGAGATATCACTTTTGTACATGGCAGTATATGACCCTATGAATCAATTGAGATTACTTAACATTTATATTTGTTATTATTTAATAAAAAATAAATAAAAACTGGCATGTTATTTATATTATGTAATTGACCATCACCTCTGTACTCAATAATTTTTTTATTCAATCACCGGGAAAATTTTGTCTGTAATATATTTAGTTAATTCTTAAAACTTATTGTTTTCTAAAACGGAAATGACATCAATTTTAGACAAACAAAATATGGTTTAATATTATCATCACCATATATTTTAAATCTGCATGACAAATATTTTGATAAATACTTACAAATAATATAAAAAATAAATAAAAAAGTGTTTCAAAACAGGCCTTTAATATTTTTATTAAAATTTCATGACCATAACAACATCATCAGATATTTGATCATCGCACATATCCCAACAATAATTACATATGTTCCCCCCACTCCGCACACACAAACACACACACACATCCACAGAGACACACACGCATATTTCCACAGCCCTCTATAGCTACACGCAAGATCCAGAGCCATCCAAAGAAAGGCCAGCCTACTTTAGGTCTGATATATTTTCGTCAGCGCACGACTACACTCACTGCACATAGATAAAATACCGAGGCAGCCGCAGTTATCGCCAGACATCGTAGCTGTAAACACGCTCGCGTTTAAAAAACTACAATTAATAATTCAATAATAATAAATAATAAGCATGCGCTCCGATTTGATCTGATATCGGGTCCGTCCGCAGCATCTGAATTTCGCCAGAGCACTGACCAAGAGCGTTTTGATAAGTCGAGTTTTACTGCTCGATTTGTATATAAGTTTTATAAATTGTGTATGAAACTCAATGTTTGTATATGACAAATGTATACATTTATTTGTATGCTGTATACAATTCGAATGGCGTTGTTAGTAATGGTGCTTTAGTGGTTGCTGGTTTATGGCCTCTTTTATTGTACACAGTTATTGTTTGGGATTTTTTCGAGTTTTGTTTATTTTCAAAAAGTTTTTGTTTAATTTGTAAGATAAATAAATCGAAGTAAAGTTTTATAATTATTTATACGTCATAATTTAAACACAGTTTTATTTTTAAAATGATGAAACACGAAGATCATATATTGGATTCGACGAGACCTGGTGACGCGTTAAGTGATTCGTTATCGATACACCAGAATCATCTTCTGCATCAGATGCAACAGTTCAATCTTCATCATCAAGTGTCGAGTGTTATTTTACAAGGAAATTCTGCAATCGATTCACATAATTCACCGACGAATCCGTCATCGCCACAAGTGCAACCGGCTTCAACTTCTGAAGTAATTAGTCCTGATCTTCCAACACAAGAAAAGTCTAACACTTCATCTGATACTCCAACAACAATCGTGAAAAAATCTTCGGGTATCAGAAGACAAGAAAAACCTCCGTACTCGTATATTGCGCTCATTGTGATGGCGATACAAAATTCTCCAGCAAAACGATTGACTTTAAGTGAAATATATAATTTCTTACAACAAAAATTCGCATTCTTTAGAGGATCGTATCAAGGATGGAAGAATTCAGTTAGACACAATTTATCTTTAAACGAATGTTTCATCAAACTACCAAAAGGTTTAGGAAGACCTGGAAAAGGACATTACTGGACAATCGACACAGCTTCTGAATATATGTTCGAAGAAGGTTCATACAGACGACGTCCTAGAGGTTTTCGCAGAAAATGTCAAGCTCTGACAAGTAAATACTCTTCTGGACCATTTTTTGGAGCTGGTTCTGTATCAAACATGCCAAGCTTAGATCACCAAACGTACGGAAGCATCGGTCAATCCGGAAATCAAAACCAAGACTACGCTCCTTGTTCTTATGGTGCTCAACAAGGAATGCCCAGTCATTACTACATGCCTGGAGGGTATGACTACATTCACCAATCTTCAGGACCCACGAGTGTGAATCCTGGAAACGAGAGGGAAGTTTCAGGATGGCCAGGGACTTATTCAATGCCAGCGGACACGACGACATCTGGAATACCGGCGAGTTATCTGAAACCTCCACTAAGTCCGATTGCTGAGCATATGCAGCACGCGTCGGCGGTTCAGCAGGTCTCTCAGCATCACCAGGATATGGGATCGGCGCCCCCGAGCCCGATGAACACAGGGGTGTCGTCTAATGGCCATAATCAACACCAGCAAGTCGATTCTTACACGGGGTATGGATTTGGATTGCAGAATGGACCGCCAACGTCAGTTGCAGCAGAGCACGGTGAGTTAATATCTAATAGTTATCCTTTATTAATTTATAAGTTCTTAACATCGAGTATTTGAAATTATTTAAACTGGTGTTTTATTTTTCATACATAAGAATATTTTTTAACTGTTAATTATAAAATATTTTATAACTAAAAATGTTTATATTATGATACGCGTTATGTGTCGAAATAAAAGGAAATCAAATAGAAAATAACGAATAAAATGAAAACCAAAATTATAACTTTTGTATTTATTTTTTATTGGATTATTTAGTTATTTATATTTTTACTATCCAATAAAATACCCTTTGTACAAAGGGTCAGTTTTAAACTAACTTTAAAATTTTTGATTTTGTTTAAATGGATTTGTTATTTGTATTATAACTTCTTATTTTTAAATTAAATATGCAACTGTCACCTAAATAAAAATTAACATTATTGTAACTGTTTTTTACATGTTTTTCTTGGTAACTATAACTATTACATGGGCCGTGCACTAAAACAAAAAAATCAAATTAAAGCCTGATCTATAAAAATTATTTATTAGATTTTATCAACAAAATGTACCACAGCCCATGGAGACTCTCAAAATTGTTATACATTTTTGCAAATTTTTTTCGGCGCTTCATAAAAAAAGTGGTTATTCTGAAAAACAAAAAAATGTTCAACAAAAGTTGAGAAAACAAGAAAGTTTAAGCTTTAAAACCTTTTTATGAAAACTGTTTTATGAACATTTTTCCCGGAGAAATAGTCATTCAAAAATACCTTTAAAACGATGGAAACATTGAGTGATCTTTTAACGCTCTCAGAGCAATATGGCTAGGTTGATCGCTTAGGGTTCAAACAAAAAAAATCTGGGTGATTCGTGGTTTCGCAAATATTTTAGGTATACTTTTAACTAATAAAAAACATAGACATTTAAATAATCCCGTGATTCCCCCCATGTTTCATGAAAAATGAAAAATATGCTATTTTTTAGGTCACTTTCAAATGAATTTTACATTATTCAAATAATTTTTTATCAGATAAACAACTAAAGAGCATTAAAGAAAATATTTTCAGTTTTCCAAATTTGCCCTTAATTTTTTTTATGATTATTCATTCTCTAGTTATAAGCGCTCAAATTCAAACATATGATTTTTGCTTTGATTACACATAACTTGTTCAAAAAAATCATATAGCAATAAAAAAAAAGTAAATTAAAGAAAAAGGTCTGATTTACAACAGTCTTTTATTTGATTTGACCAAAAAAAATTTACATGCCCTGTAGAGCCTTTCAAAATTAATATAATTTTTTGAAAAATTTATTTTGGCGTTTTATCTTAAAAATTTCTCAATAAATGATTCAAAAACTAGTACGTTCAAGATTTAAAACAGTTTTTTTAAAACTCTTCTACGACCATTTTTCGCGGAGATCCAGCTATTTAAAAACACCTAAAAATATTTGAAAAGTTTCGTGATCCGTTAATTTTGCATTTTAGTATATAAAGTAGATTTTGAACTGAATTTATATTTATTAATAACATTTTTTTGTTTAACAACATATTATTCTTGTGGTTGATGTTTTGCCATATAGTTGATATTAAATAAATAAATATTATCACCTGTTATAATAACGTAAGATGTTTGTTTATATACTTCTTGATATTAGTGAGATTAAAAATACAGAAGCCACAACAATAGGTCATTTGTAAATAAACAAAAGTTGTACGAATACAATCAATGGATTTGAATTAATATATGTGTGTGTGAGAGAGAGAACAGATTAGTCGAGGAAGTCGTTATTTTTATAAGCTTATAAGCACTTATAAATTGTAAAAATTTCTTTTTACAATTTATTAATCAATCAATATATACAGCTTCGAAATGCCAAGCTTTTTTTCGAAAGCTGTTTAACATTGGGATCTGAACCAGGACTATACCAATAGTAAAGGAGGTGAGAAAAAGTATGATGCTGAAAATATTTTAATTTTAAGCGATATTTATAGGCTTAAATTTTATTAATTATTAAATCAGCGGCGCAACCAGAAATTTTATGAAATTAAAATTGTGTATTAGAACAACCACATGTAATTCAAATAATGATTTTTTTTCTCTAATGTACGTTTATCAATTCAAAATGATCGTATTAATTAAAATTACGAGCATGTACATATTTATAAAACTACTGTTTTTGGGTAAACTTAATTTTGGGAAAAACAACAATTGTGTAATATGTTAAATTGTATGATACAATTTAGGATTTACCAGAATTTTATTTATTTATATATAATATCATTTCCTTCGTTAAACATATTTATAAATAACTTGTTTTTTTTAAATCGAGTGTAGTTTTTTTATCTGTTAAGTACCATAAAAATAATTATATGAAAATAAAATATGACCAATTATAATTATTGTATTTTCACTTATATGTATTTTGGAGGTTTCTTATACGAATATATTTTCTTATCAGGTGTTTATTGTATATTGAATAATAAGATACTTTTCAATAATAAATATAGGTATTATATTTAAATTTTAAATAATCCAATGCAAGAAACATGATTTTTTATATTTTTTATGTAAATACCTATATAGGTATATCTTCTTTTATAATCTTGGGAACTATTTTTGAATAATTTGATGCAAAATTTTTGCATGGTAGAAAAATATTTTATTTGTCAGTTAATTAGAAGTTAAAAAAAATATGATTTAAGATAAGACATTTTTAAGTCCTTTTTTAATATTCTGGGATTTTTTTATAGCTCCTAAAATTCATGTACTTGTGTTGCCACTGTACAAAATTGAATGAATTGAATATTTTTATGCTAAAAATGGTATCATGTATTTTCAAACTATCTTACAGAGGTCAGAGGGCTGTAACAATTAGGTAGTACAAAAAAAGCCACATGCGGTCTTAAGGTCATAGGTTTCTCATCCTTATAATGGCAGGCGCGGATTTAGATTTACAGCTTGGGGAAAGGGGGCATGGTCTGTGAAATGGACAAAAAAACTTGGTACTTTAAAATCATAATATATTTATCATTTTGATTTTTTAATTCTAGCATATTTTTGCTCATTAACATATTTACTAAAATATTTTTTTTTTCCAAAATCGTTAAATAATAATTATGATGGTGCACCTATAACTTTTTCCAAGAAAAATTTTCTTATTGTTTCTTATACCACTAGTAAACTTACTTCTTACTTGTATTATATACATATTCGCCAGTTTAATTAGAGGTGTTTTTTCATTATTAATGGAAATAATACACTTCTTAACTTATCACCAGTCAAAATATTTACATTTTTAAACGCAATTAAGTAGCATTTTTAGACATACATATATAAGTACTTATATGTAAATTAATTGATATGATTTTTCGCAAAAGAAAACCCTCATTTACTTGAGCAGCATTTAAGATATCTGCATCACATTTGTCCAGTTCAGCAATGTTTGTGTGTGTGTGTTTTTTGATCAGTGTAAGTGGCATTTTTGGACAGCTAAGTATTTAAAACTGTTTGTGTAGAATGTATGACAGGTTATTGTGACGGTGGCGCCGCCGCAATGTTGGTGTTGTATCGAGTTACACATTTTGAATGGCAGCCACGCACGTTTGACTGACGGATGGAACTATGGGAAATATTTGTACACGACCATTTAATTGTTGTCATCAGAAATTAAGGCAATAGTTTTTGTGTCTATTTTTGGCTAACGTTGTACATAGATGTAATATGTGAGCTATTTGGCGATAGAAAATGTGAGGGATGGTAAAGGATATAAAAAGGTTTTTGGTGTTCCGAATTTGATATTGTTTTCATAAATTAGTTACACATTACAACAATGTAGAAAAAAATAATAAATCAGTCTTTTTAGTTGCAGTAGTTGATTCGTTTTTTTTTTTCAAAAATAGCTACATCTTCATAAATTATTGTAGTACTTTAATTTTATTAATAGGTAGTATCGCCCAATTAATCTCTTATTGTGTGTATAGGGTGACCAAATTTCAGATCATGTAAACCCTGATTTTAGATTACGCCAACCCTGACAAACCCTGAAAAAAATTGCCCGCGTTTATTATACATGAAGACCTTCATTTTTTAATATACCAATAATTTTTTTTGTTTTGCGCCTTTTTTTTAGTTCTCATCATTTTTACTAAATCCGGATAAATTGTAACAAAACCCGGAGCCAGGAGAAATAGTATACAAACCCTTAGACTCCGGGTCAAAACCTGAGACCTGGTCACCCTAAGGGTGTACAAAGTTTTGGTTGAATGCAATTAATTTGGTCTTGATTATTTTATGTTGTATTGATTTTATAATACTGAATCGATAAATCAATTTTTTATCTTATATTATTAGGTTCATATTATTAGGACGAGTCACGTTATAACCACTTCAAGCCACTTTTTAGTGGCTCGAAGTGGCTGTGCAGTGGTCGGTAATTAAATATTATAAAAACGCGTAATTCTAACTTACACGTAGTACAAACTGAAATTGAGTTTCGACGACTGACGACGGCAAAATGTCGCCGGCGAGTATAGTTGCACCAAACTTGTCAATCAGTTTTTATTGTGCGGTTGTCTGAAATCGATACTAACTACAGCCACTTTTTAGTGGCTTTTCTGAATTGAACTTTACTGTATTTAATAAAATGCAAAGCATTTATATTTAATAAAGTATACTATTGTTAAGTTAAATAGAACGGATAGTATTATAATTATAAATTAAATAAATCTACTTGTTAACAATTTTTAATTAAACTGTTCCAATTTTATATGCAAATATTAATCCAGTGATACCCAAAATGTCCGCCACTGAGTACTGAACATTTTCGAATTAAATAAAAATTATATGTTTTCTTTCTTTTGGAGTGCCACGAACCAATAAAGTTTAAGAACCGCTGTAACAATCTATAAATACAAGCTATTACCACGTGTTTTTGATGACAATTACATGAAGTTTAGTTATAGTTTTTTTATGACGACTACTGTTTGAACGTTTTGAGATAGCCTGGCCCATACCAGAGAATTAATAAAACCAACAGTGACGGCGCGCTGTGTGACAGACAGACAGACAGTCTGACACGACAGTGACAGCAACAATTAGCCGCCGACACGGTGGGTGGCCCGGTAATGCGCTCGACTCTTGCGGCTATTAACAACACCAACTTTAATGGCTACTGCTGTTATAGCATTGTGTTATTAGCGATACGATGTGTCTCCATATCAATTATTATTAGAGTGTGTCTATGCATGTTTTAAAATTTTGTGCGTGTGAAAAATGAATTTGATATATGGACTATTTAAAAGATATTTGAGTGATATGTGTTTATTCTTATAAGAAATCGCGCAACTTTGATCTTCTATATGACAATAAGGTGGTTTATTGATCTCACATAAAAAGATAATAAGTTTTGAATCATTTGTCAAATGATGAAAAGCAATAGGACCATAAAAAGAACATATATAGGCTCTATTTCAGCATGCAATGAAAATATTTTAGATTTTTTGTTGCGTGGTTTAATATAGACATGCAGTACTTATATTTAATTGTAATTGTGATATTGATGCAATAATTACATTCTTAGAGCAGCCAATAACGTGGATAACAGTATTTCTATATAGTTTTTATTTACAATTTTTACAGGAATTTGTGTGTTATCCATAGGTGGGCACAGTTAATCAAAAAGTTAACTTCGTTAATCGTTAATTCGTTAATAAAAAAGTTAACTTCGTTAATCGTTAATTCGTTAATAAAAAAGTTAACTTCGTTAATCGTTAATTCGTTAATAAAAAAGTTAACTTCGTTAATCGTTAATAAAAAAGTTAACTTCGTTAATCGTTAATTCGTTAATAAAAAAGTTAACTTCGTTAATCGTTAATTCGTTAATAAAAAAGTTAACTTCGTTAATCGTTAATTCGTTAATAAAAAAGTTAACATCGTTAATCGTTAAAGCGTTAAAATTCCGAAAATTTAACGGAAGTTAAAGTTAACTGAAAAACTAAAAATTTAACGAAAGTTAACTGTTAAAAGTTAACCATCGAAAATGCTTGAAGACCTTTTTTGCTATTTCGACAACTTTCTTATGTACTTGTCATCAAACAACCAATGTAACGGACTAAAGTTAACGGAAGTTAATAAAAGCGTTAACATTTTTTTGAGTTAACTTAAAAGTTAATCGTTTAAGCATTTTGTTAACTTCGTTAATTAACGATTAACGGATTAACGAGTTAATGCCCACCTATGGTGTTATCCATTAATAACACAGGCCGACAAAAAAAAATCTGTTTGCTGCAAGGTATAAAACAACTCTTTAAGGGTAAGTTGGACACGCTGAATCCAAAAATGACCAGCATTTTACTCATAGCAATTCATTACTTTCTTCACAGAATTTATGCCATGCAGGAGTGCATGGTTATAACCGAAATATAAAATTTTGACACGCGCAGTTGATTTTAATACAATTTCGCCAATTTTCATTCGATTACGTCAAAATTTAACACAATAAGGAAGATCAATGAAGCTACAAATTTGGCAAATAACATTAAAATTGGACAAAAATTGTTTGTGTAACAGCGCTTTGAATTTTGAAAATTGTCTAATTTTAGCTAAAAAATTGATTTTTTTCGATTACAACATGATTTTTGAAGGGAATAACTTTATGAATGTGTATAATTTAAGACTTTTTAGTTCAATTAGGACCTATAGCTTTATATTGAATGATCTTTGGTTGAAGTCATTGATTTATAAAATATTTATACGAATTTGAATGTTTGCATATCGAAAAAAACATTTTTTTTGCAATGCCGCAAAAACAAGAACTGATTGAGCAAAATGGTGGTTGTTTTTGGATTCATCGTGTCTAAATTATCCTTAAAAAGTTGTTATAAGCCCTGCAGCAAAATGGTTGTGTGTGTGATTTTCCACTTGAATACTTACATAGTATCTCGTACAACTGATTTGCCAATCTTCGGGGTAATAGTTTTACTCTAAGGTTGAATTTGGGTTGCTTCAGTAGGAAAGTAAATGATTTTTTGAATAAAAACTGCCCATATCAAAAAATTAAACAATTATCTAATTAATTATTAAAAATAAATTTCAGGCAATGTTTATCATTACAATTTATAATTAAGGAACTCAAATTTAAAATACTTTAAGGATAAATTATGATTTATTCGATTAAATTTTCGTAGCATATAATAGTTAATAACTTCAGAGAGAACCCCAAAAATCTATTTAGAAAGTGTATATAAATTAGAACCACTGGTATACATACTCTCAGAAATATAAAATATAAATAAACCAAGAGTTAAATGGCTTCTGTAAATGTATATATGTATATCGTTGTGCTAATAGCGATATATGTTTCAATTCTATCAAAGAATTTGTTTATTTTCGTTATATCGCATGCGATAATGTGGAAAAGATTGTTTTATAATTAGCGATATCATTCCGCGACGGTGATAAAGTTGACTGTTTTATCGGTACAGATAAACTCCTTCGTTATGTGTAATTTAATATGTACAGCATTTATTCTTGAAATCTATATTATATGACATTTATTAGAAATTGTAATTATTCACTTAGTTAGTAATTTACATTGTTCTTATTGAGAATCAGAAAGTGTAATTGATACCTATACATATAGTTAAATAGTTCATTTTCTTAATAAAAATGTTATAGATAAGAATATTGAGAAATGATAAAACAAGAATCTGGTTTTTATATCAATAACATCATATAACAATATAACGGATCTACATAGTAACTAGATCTTGAAGTTAGTCATGATATCAAAGTTAACCTTTTTCACAAAATGTGTATTATTATAGGTACCACGATGTGACTCAAAGTCACATCGTGGTATAATAATAAAAAAATTAAATAAATAAATAAAGCAGGGTGTCAAAGCAGAGTTGCAGCTTTTATAAAAAAAATATATACACCGAACACTCGACAAAGATGATCATATGCAGAAATTGCATCAACAAATAATTTTTGCTTATCTTTTGAATGTATTTTTTTATATAATTCGAAATCAAAAAATATATGACATATGTTATGTTTTTATACAGGGTGAGTCATTTCAGGTGGAACAAACTTGAACAGTGTATTGAGAAAAATATTTTAAAATAAACATGTGTCCGGAAATTCTTCATGAGGGAGCTACAGATTCCCAAAGATTTAGCCTTAAATTAGTTTTTATTTAATATTTTGAGAATTCAAATGATTATTGACCTGAAACAGAAAAATCGAGTGAAATTTTATAAATTGGAGAATTTTTTTTTCCATTTAAAATACGATCGCAAAACTTCTCAATAAAACAACTTGTAACAAAGATACATCGCATTTTATTCATTATTGAATAAAAATCACAATTGTCATGGAAAATTTAAATACGTCAGCTAAAACTAGAACATTCGAGTGCAATATTAAATTCAAGTCAAGTAAGCTTTGGAAAAAAGAATGGTTGATATTTGAAATTTTTATATTTGTTAAAATTCGTTGTTTATTTTATTAATGTATAACATCAATGCTGGTTTTAGGGAAGGAAACTGGGTTACCGCCTGGGGTTCCAGTTCAGAAAGGGCGGCGGATGGTCACATGTAGAAAAACCAGTATTTCATTTTTTTTCTCTTTTAAAAAACGGTCAAATTCTTGAATATCTTTACTATCATATTTTTCGTAAACGGTTAAACTCCCACTGGCCCCATACATCCCTGGTCTAAAAATCGTTAGTTGATACTGGAAATTGATAACAAATGTTAATACTAAATTGGGTATCAAATTTAATAACTGTATCGCAATAGGTTCTCAAAATATTAAATAAAAACTAATTTTAGACAAAATCTTTGAGAGTCTGTAGTTCCCTCACGAAAAGTTTCAGGACACATTTTCATAAGAACTTTTTTGCTTAAAATATTTTTCTCACTCAACTATCCAAGTTTGTTCCACCTGATATTACTCACCCTGTATAGCTTGTTTGGATAAATAAATGAATTTAAAACTATAAACAAGAACAATAACAATTTAACTATTTCCATTTTTTTCATATGTGGTACATCGTGGTATGTTTAGTTATAAAAACACGTGATATGATTAAGGTTAATCCAGTAAAATTTTAAATCATGCTATTTAAAATTTTAAGGGTTGTATTCATAGCGCTGAGGGTTGAAAAGATTCTTGCAAAATTTTATAGCAAAATATATCCCCCTTGAAATCGAAATCGACGTGTTCGAGTTTTTTTCAAAATCTTATTTTAAATGACCAAAAGCACGGCCGTTTCGTTTTAGTTGGACCATCCTGTATATAAACTAGTTTCATCAAATATTAGTCATTTAAGAAACGACTTTTTTACATAAATTTTTTTACCATAAAATTATTGGCTATATTTAACATGTCTTGATATATTTTACATTATAACTCATGTAAAATACATCAAGATTGTGTTATTTTTTTAGATTCTTTATTAAACTATATTTAGAATAATAATACCAGGGTTAAATGGGGTAGAGCCCCTATTATTATAAATAATATTAACAAATTCCTTATATTATTACAGTAATGCGCAATGGTTCAATATCGAGCTTGCAGTGCGACCGGAAGCCGTACATGACTCCACCGCCGCCTCCACCATCGGCATCATCGATACCTATCAGTCTACCGTCACCTCCGCCCGCCGCTCAGCATTTCTACGAACACGCCAAGTACGCTAACGTCATGTAAATTGCCTCTTTGTTTCTGTTAAATACATCCACCATTTCACCAAATAACATCGGTATAAACTAAAATGTGAAATTACTTAAATTTTGTAAATGCACGGAAACTATTGTAAGTATGTTAAAATGACTGTGCTGCATTGAGATGAACTGGACATTTTATTAAGCTACATTATATTCAGAGCTGCATGCATGCTATGATGAGGTATTTTTCGGTCTCTGTCATGAAACGAGATCAAGATAGATACGAGAGTTCCTTAAATTCAGACGAAACGAGACTGAGATGAGATTGGCTCATTATCGAACAAGATGAGACAATTTGAAATTTTAATGAGACGATATTAGTAAAAATTTAATGTTTTAAATTAATCTCAAAATATACAGGGTGTCCAAGATAAGCGTGAAATGCATGGCGATATCCTAAACGGTAAGTAAAATAAAAACTTAACGGCCCATAACAAAAACTAAAGTTAGGGGTTGTAACTCGGAAACTAAAAGTGATATAAAAATTTTAAATACACCAATCAAGTCTACACAAAAAAGTGCCTCAAGAAACTTCAAACAAAAAGTACCTATCTAGTTTGACAAAAAAGTTATAGCCATTTGAAGAAATTTCGAATTTTCAGTTTTTTGGGTATACCGTCTAAACTACATAAAATTATTAATATTTTTTGGTGCAATAATACTAACCCCTTTCTTACAAATAATTCATCTCATTTAACCACATCTGTATCTCTTACCGTTTAGGATATCCCCATGCATATCACGTTTATCTTGGACACCCTGTATAACTAAAGTAAAATATATAGGATTCATTATACAGTAGAAACCGGTTATAACGACATCGAAGGGACCGGTCATATTGGTCGTTAAAAGCGGATAGTCGTAATAACCGGTAAAAAATGCAATTATATGGGATTCTGTTGGACTTTTATTTTGAGTCGTTATAACCAATACGTCGTATTAATCGATGTCTTTATAACCGATTTCTACTGTATTTCATTTTTTTCTTTATCACATAAGAATAAATGGGAAAAATATTTTTTTATAAAAAATATTCACATGAGACCGAAATTTGTCTCGGTTACAGTTTCGATATCATCTCGATCTCGGTCACGTGTACGAGACAAGATTCAAACGTGGTCGAGATAAGACTGTCACTTGTAAAATTCGAGACCGATATGAGACTTGGCAGTTTCAAAAACCGAGGCGATATTTGCTTGACTCTCATCTCATAATCAAAGAAAAATTACATTTTCAATCGTATGTATAGGTATTGTAAATAATTATAATAAATGTAGGTAAGTGTAAATTTTAGTCTTAAAAATTCGTACTCATTATTAAATTTAAAAAGTTTTAATATTATAAAGAAATTCTGTATAAAAATATTTTTATTTTTATGTACAATTTTTGTTCAAGTTACCATTTGTTATCATGTACATATTTGTTAAAAACATTAGAAAACTAAAATGAAATAAGTGATAAAAATGGCCAAAATATCAGTTATCATTTTATGACCTAAAACTACCATACAACTACGTGTGTATAAAATCTATTTTGTTTATTTAACTGATGTAAATATCTATAAAAAATATATAAAAAATACTGGTCTATAATAAAAATACATAATGTGCGCATAATCATGATTTTCTGTAAAAGGGAGGTGAACTCTTCATTTAACATTTTATTACTCAAGTTGCCCCTCTCCACTTTAATTATTAAATTATATTTTATATAGGTACAAAAATAACATGTTTATTCGCACGATTAATACGTATTGATTATTTCATACATATACATATATTTTTATCCAGATTTAGTAGTTTTCTTATCCAACATCATCATCTAAAATTATACCAAAGATTTAAAAAAAATTATAAAAATTAAAAAATCTTTCAAACGAACAAAATAATTTTATCGAAACTGTAAATACTCATTATTTACTATGAATAAAAAGGAATACACATAAGTTTATATTAATATGATTCGAAACACAAACTCAAAATGTCATGAGTATTGAGCATGTAAGTATATTATCAGTGGCGTAACTATACTGGTGGTCTGGCCGGTGAGATTATCCGGGCCCCGAGCATCAGGGGTCAAAAAAGCCATCAAAAGATGCGAAATATTTTTTTTTAATTGCTGTGTTGATTTTTTTTAGAAACGAAACGATCAAAACATTTTCTAGTGAAAAACTGATTTTTCAAGGGGGTGAAACGATGTAATGATGTTTTCTGAAAAATTGTCTGCGGCCCCCCATTTCTATAGTTACGCCACTATATATTAGGTACCTATTATTATTTTTCTTACCACCCCACTGTATTAAAAATGTTTGTTCATATTAACTTTATAATTATTATATAAAAATAAACAATAAGTACGTTCTTATTTCTAATAGTATTTAGTACTAAATTCTATAGTTATAATTAAAAATAATTTTAAAGAATGATTTTGTATGTATTTAAAAAGAATGATAATCATTTAGAATATTTTATTAAAGTAATAATTTATGTGATAATAATATGTTTTGCTACTAGTTTAATAGTATATGTATATATTATAATCTTTTTCCAAAATAAATCGTAGAAAAGTTAATTATAGTGTTTTATTATTAGTCCAATCAATTTATCAAAAAAATGTAGTTCGTAAGACATTGTTCTACAGAGTCATTTTTTTTTGTTGAAATTGTTGAGGGGTGTGTTCTGAGTACTACGTTAAGTTCGCGTGGTCTATGACCTTGAGCGTTGTCCGCTATAAGCGCGAAAACTTTAAACGTAATTATCTAGTAAACCGTTCATCCTACGATAAAACTTGTCATAACCTTTTTTATTCACGAGAGTCGAATCTACAAATTTATTTACAGGCCCAATGCTCTATCGTCAATTGGTGATGAGATATATTACAAAAGAGTTGACAAAAAATGATTTTATGCATTTATTTCGTAAAGTAGCGATTGTACTGAAAAAAATTAAATGGCAATCTTATAGAACTCTTAATTTGCAATATTTTTGTTACCAGCCGCCATTTTGTAAAACCTATAGTTTGCGTGTTATAGCACGCGAAGAATTGCAAAAACACATTTTTTCATTATATTTCAAAAACCATAATGAAACCTACAAAATGTGTAATGACAAAACTGTAGATCACAAAATTATACACTTTTTTTGTTCAGAGAAAAAAAAATTTTTTTTGTTAATAAACAAACAAAAAAAAATTACGAAAAAAATATATTTTTTTTTAAACAAAGAAAGTGCAGAATTATATTATCTACACTTTTGTCATCACACATTTTGTAGGTTCCATTATGGTTTTTGAAATATAATGAAAAAATGTTTTTTTGCAATGTTTCACAGGCTCGTAAACTATAGGTTCTACAAAATGGCGGCTGGAAACAAAAATATTGCAAATTGGGTGTTCTAAAAGACTGTCATTTAACTTTTTTTAATTTAATCGCTTGTTTACGAAATAAATGAAAAAAATCATTTTTTGTCAACTCTTTTGTAATATATCTCATCACCAATTGACGATAGAGCATTGGGCCTGTGAATAAATTTGTAGATTCGACTCTCGTGAATAAAAAAGGTTATAACAAGTTTTATCGTGGGATAAACGGTTTACGAGATAATTACGTTTAAAGTTTTCGCGCTTATAGCGGACAACGCTCAAGGTCATAGACCACGCGAACTTAATGTAGTACTCAGAACACACCCCTCAACAATTTCAACAAAAAAAAATGACTCTGTAGAACAATGCAGCCCAAAAATACAAATTGATTGGACTATATCATTATTTAAAGGTATAGTAAACCAATTATGGAATTTCACATTTATTTATAAACTTAATAAATAAATAATATTTAACGTAGCCCTGCTGAAGAGGAATTCCCACAAATACATATACACTCAGCATTCTGCTATACGACCATCCACTACACGACCGCTCCGTTATACAATGTGCCGACAGTTCTTACCGAAGACCTTCCTCCATCCCCACCATAAAACCACAGTGGCTGCTATATTTCTGCGCGTTTAGCTGTCGTATAGTGGAATTTTTGAATTACCAATGCCGTCGTATATCAGAATGTTGAGTGTATATTATAAATATACATTTTGTAGACATTCAAGCACACCGCAAAGGAAACCGCAATTATTCATCTTTTAAAAAAAATTATATTTTAATTTGGTTTAATAAAAAACAACACTATCGTAAGTTACGTAACTGATGAAAACAATGAAAAGGCCCTGTCATGAGCGTAGTCGAATTTTTTGTTGGGGGGGGGGGGTCGTTATATAAGAAAAGAACATCGAAATTAATATTGGTTAGTTTGTTAAAATTGATGCCCGGTATTATAAACAACCTAACATTTGCAAGCGCTGTAAGTTGTGTTTTACCGTTTTTACTTAATGTTAGTAAATATACTTTAGTAAATATACCTTAGATACCTTTGTATACCTATGCATGGAACTATATGTGTCTAAAATTCCAAGAGAACTGCATGTCATATAAGTTTGTTATATTTTAAAGTGCTTCCTATAGCTAAGAAATTTGGTAGCTCTGTTATAATACCGTGGTATTAATGGTTATAGGCGAGGAGCCACCAATCCTGAAAGCTCCGTGACACGGATTCTAATATTTTTAATAATAAATAAAAGTTAACGTTTAGACGAACAAGATTTGCTTGGTCGGCGTGGATTTGATTGGCCGGAAATATTTTAATTAAATTATTTATTATTAAATTTCCATAATTTTTTTCCGTCATCACGGATTTTGATCAATCTTATATAGAATTTTGTGTGAAATATTATGTTCAACAAGAAAAAATCCGGCCGACCAATGATTTTTAGCCGGAAAGGTCACGCATACCTATTTGAATGGTGTGAAAAGGGGTAAAATTTATCCATTATCACAGAAACCTTTTTTTTTTTTTTTAATTCACGCGTTTTAATGTCACATTTATAATTATCTTGGTATGCGTGCTTACAAACTGCCGAAAGTATCGCGCATACCAAATTTTAACTATTCGCTTTTCAACGGTTTCTATATTTCTGTAAAGAGTGAGTGAGGCAGATTTTTGGTTCAAGTTGAAACCTTGCATGAGTTCGTCTCTTCCTATTCCCTACGAATTTAACATTGACCTGCCTCAAAGATTTTCCACTTAAAAAAATGTTCGTCTCAACAAAAAATCCTCATAAAATCATTAGATACTGACGTGTTAATTATTTGTCTCGGAAACATACATAAATTCAAAGAGCAAGAAGTATGGATCACAACCAAAACCAATAACGAAATAAATTACGTAAATTATACACAACTCGCAGAAGTTTTACAGGTTGTGATTACACAGCAGCTTTTGTTCGTAAAGGAAAAATTAAAGCCTACAACCTCCTGTTAGAAAATGAAGAATATCAGAACATGTTCGAGCATTTGACAAATCCGGAAGACATAAATGATAAAGAAAAGACAGATTTAGTTCAAACATTTACAAATGAAATGTATAACGTAAAAAATAATGATGTTAATATAGCAAGATTTGAATTATTCTTAAAATTTTTTGCAAGTACAACCGACAAAGAAAAATTTTACAAAAGTATGATAAATTTCAATTCAAATAATATTCCACCATGCTGGAAAACTTTAACGCAAAAAATATTACGCACCATTTTTGTAAACGCAATGTGGCAAAATGCTACTAAACCTATTTGTACATTATATGATCCAACAGAATGTGGATGGCAAGTAAATGAATCCAGTAAACTCGAACCATTGTGGTACATTGGCCCATCGGCACCGTTAAAGGTAGAGGAAATATTAAGTTACCAACAGAATGAGGAAGAAAGCAAAGAATCAGAAAAAGAGAGAAATGATAATTTTGATGATAATGATGTAGATGATTATTGATTAATAAACTTGAATTGAACATATTTTTTGTATCAACCTTCATTTATTATATAATCAACCCAAATAAAAATTTTCCTGTATTTCCTCTTTTCCATATTGATTAGTATAATAAAAAGTTAAAAACTTAAGGAAGAGACCAGAGGTAGAAGAAAGACTCTAAAAGAAATGTCATCAAGTAAGTGAAATCTATAACAGTATAATCCTCACTCACACAATAAAATTTGGTATGCGCGATACTTTCGGCAGTTTGTAAGCACGCATACCAAGATAATTATAAATGTGACATTAAAACGCGTGAATTAAAAAAAAAAAAAAAGGTTTCTGTGATAATGGATAAATTTTACCCCTTATCACACCATTCAAATAGGTATGCGTGACCTTTCCGGCTAAAAATTATTGGTCGGCCGGATTTTTTCTTGTTGAACATAATATTTCACACAAAATTTTATATAAGATTGATCAAAATCCGTGATGACGGAAAAAAAATATGGAAATTTATTAATAAATAATTTAATTAAAATATTTCCGGCCAATCAAATCCACGCCGACCAAGCAAATCTTGTTCGTCTAAACGTTAACTTTTATTTATTATTAAAAATATTAGAATCCGTGATCACGGAGCTTTCAGGATTGGTGGCTCCTGGACTATTAGAACTACCTACATCTTCTCCGGGTATACTAAAGGTATAATCTGTGATGTACGAATGCAACGAAAATATGTTTTGAAAAGTAATTTCCAGAACAAAATCGTTTATAATAGAATTAGTTTTATCCCTCTAACATTACAATACAGTAGCATAAAAAAAGAGCATTTCAATTCATGAATCGCCTCAAAAAATTTTAATCATAACGTGCGTAATTCCATTGAAATCTCTGATTATTATATTATAGATGTATGCAGACACATATAGATGAAGGGGTGGACAAGGAGGGCTCTATGTCCGGCACCCAGAGTATTATTTATATATTTTACATAAAATATTTATTTATTATTTATAACAAAATGATATTTGGTTAGGGCCCATTGAATGTGTGTATAAGAAAGTCTGCAAATACCGATATCATTAGTTATTGACTAAATAATATTAGATCTTTTTTTAATCACAAAAATCTAATGATAATCAATGCCCCCTTATACCCAGTTAGATACTACGACCATGTTCATATTAATTTATGTATTTAATTTATTTTGTGCTGATATTTAATAGATAGTTAAGTTAGTAATCATTTTGTGGTTGATAACATAATGCAAATCAAATAAATGTGTGACTAAAAGTATATTGATTTCATTTTATTAAATAAAACGTTATCTCATTATGTTTTTACAATTTATATGCACAAGTACATCATCATTCCGTCATCAATAACAAAGTAAAGTAATTTACAAAGATAACACGATTATGTGTTATTCCTGTTGTTAATTATTTAAAAATATATATTAGTTCATTCACGGAATACGGAAGTTGAAATGGAAAAAATACGTAAGAAGAAATATTTCACAATTTTCTATTATTTTGTGTTTTTTTTTTGTACGTATGTGTAATATCTATTATTGTTTATAAATTATATTCATTATATTATCAAAATATCAAAAAGTACGAAATGCAAAATTAAAATTACAAAAGTTAAAAATATTTTTTTATTTCAAATAGAAAAGATTTCTTTAAAAAATATATAGGTACTAAAGTTATACATAAATCATATGTGCGCATAATAATATGCACCATATTATTATGCGGTGTTTACACTGAAAAAACAAAACAGAAACATTGTGTCTTTAAAATACTTCGTATTTAAAAATGTATAGGGTTTATTGCTTTTTGGTCATAAAAACACCGTGTTTCTGTTTTGTTTTCTCGGTGTAAACGCCGCATTATGTAGATAATTAGATAATAGAAAACAGGCATACCATATATTAATGAAAATCTACGTGAATTATTTAATGAATATAATAAAATTAATAAAATAATTTTTGCTATGTTTAGTATTATAAATATAAATGTTAATAATTTAAGACTACCGAATTGCGGTTGATAGAATAATATATGATGACTGATCGAAGCTAGATTACAAATTAATCAAAATTAAATCATATGTTTTCTTATCATAAATACTTACGAAGATTAGTTGAAAATAAACAAAACTTGAAAGTTCCGGTACATACTTACCTCACATCCGGAATCACCGGAAATATTTATAAAAATAAATATCTAATTCATATATTATATGGATGTTGAAGTCCCAAACATAAACTTGCATGTGCTTTATTATTCAGATGCCAAAGCAATTAAAATTCACAAAACAGACTGTCGAGAAATATGATGTCATTGATAACCAAGTTTTAAAAAATTATAAGACATTTTTATTAAATTTATTATTTACTAGCTGTTACCCATGACTTCATTTGCGTGGATTTTTTTGTACAATCTAATCAATTTTTCATGATACAAAGAAGCCAATATGTCTTTCCTCAGAATGCAAGCTATATTTCTGCCAAATTTCATCAAGATCGGTTTAGCGGTTTATTCGTAAAAAGGTAAGAAACAGACTTACTTTCACATTTATAATATTAGTATGTGGATTGGAAAATTATTGATAGAAAAAAAAGTATAATTAGTCATAATGTCTACTGAAATGTTTATATAGAATAGTGCTTCACTTCGAGACGAGATCAGATTATATTATTATGAGATGGCTTGAATCTACACGAAACGAAATCAATTGTATTTATGTCTCGTCGAAAATATCGATTTTTGAAGAGGCTGTCAATATTTTTTCAGATTTTTGCTGATAGGTATGTTTTGATTTGCTTTGAAAATTTGCCAAACAAAGATTTTAAGTATAAACTTTTGCATATTTTAATTCCTTAAATTGTCAGCTATTTTATTTGATAACACTTGCCGCGATTAAATGAAAAAAAAAATGGATAACCTATCTATCCCCCTCAGAAAACGTCAAAAAAATTAAAATTTATTTTTATAACTCAGATCTATGATTAGTCCATAATTTATTATAATTATGCCTTTCAGCTTTATATATCAAACGTTTCAGACACATGTGTACCTTTTTCCGATTTCAATAAAGAACACTAAAAACGATAAAAGTTGGGTCACTTCTTATTTGAATATACGCCACTGAGAAATAAATGATTTTGCTTTCATTTCATTTCACACATAACCAACATATCACTGAACAAATTTCCCTATGTTTATAAACAATACAGTGATTAGCTTTGAGGAGGTATGCGATTATGATTGTTTATAAATTATTTTCCAATAATAATTACGATAAGATCTGGTTTTATTGTAAACAAGTGTAATTAATGCATTGGCGTCGCTTATAAAAAACTGAATATTTTTTAAATATTTTATTTAAAAAATAATTACTTTTATACGCGAGTTGGTTCAAACTGAAGATCTCAGGGTTTTTTATTTAGGGCCATTTAGGGGTTTACGACAAAAGGCAGAATCCCAAAAATCAGATTGGATAATGGATAATTGGATAAAGGCAGGAACCCAAAAGGCAGACACAAAATTTATAAAATTAATAATATCTTTGAGGGGTGAGAGGCTTATAAATAAATATAATATCGTTAAAGTAAATTAAATAATACAATATAATTTTAAGGGGGGGGGGAGAATATTGCATAACCCCCCCTCAAAAATATTATTAATTTATATAAAAATTGTGTCTGCCTTTTATCCATGTCGGCCTTTTGGGAATCTGCCTTTTGTCCATATCTGCTTTTTGAGAGTTTATCTTTTCTCCATGTCTGCCTTTGTCCTTTTCGGCCTTTTGACCAGGTCCCATATATTTAGAGTCAATTTACTCATTACATTAATTGTGAACAGTGGCACGTTATATAGTAGGCACTTTAGGCAACTGCCTGAGATAAATGGGGCCCCATATATAAATAAAATAAATAAATTACGTGTGAAAACTTTTTCTTGCACTTTTAAACAATTTCGGTCAACTTTTTTTTGTTGATTTTAGGCTATTTATATACACCAAAATTGCTTGAAATGCAAATAAATGAGTCTTCAAGTACATTGTGTGATAGAATAATACTGTAATTTTGTTAATTTTTGAATTTTTCATAATCAAAAGGCCCCGTATATTATTTCTACCTGAAGCCCCCGACTCTAGAGTTGAATTTTAATAAGTTTTTTTCACACCGTTTGATATTTAGTATAAAGGTTTTTGAAGACAGTAAAAATTACAAATAAGAAGTGTTATTTTAAATTAAAAAAAAATATTGATCATGTTAATATAAAGACCTTTTTAATATGATTTTATCTACAATTCACTTAAATTAGTGAATTTCATGCTTTATTATTTTTTTTACAAAATAAAACTTTTGGTAAAGTTTTATTTATGAAAAATCGAGAAAGAAAATTGTTAATCAAATAGGAAAAGACCGCAGAAACAAAAAAAATCTGGATCGCGTATTATTTCTATTTAAAAAATATCAATGTTCGACGTCGATTATAACAGCTTTCGTTATTTTTACTGTATAGGTATTCTGCACACGGGCGGCGTTAAGACTGGGTGAATATAGCTACAAGTTACCAGCCATTTCACCATCAACACTGTTGTTGAGTGACTTCTTTCACACCTAATGCATTACAACAAATGGGTACACTTATCGCCGCAAATAATGGCCATCTATAAATAATCTAAACACATGACTTATCTGGAACTCACGCAGAGGCGCCTCGTGTACTCTGGAATTGTAAAAATATTAAAATATAGTTTTTACGGTTATAACGACATCGAAGGAACCGGTCGTAATAACCGGTAATAGTCGTAATAACCGGTAAAAATGCAATTATATGGGATTCAGTTGGACTTTTAATTTGAGTCGTTAAAACCGATACGTCGTATTAACCGATGTTGTTATAACCGGTTTCTACTGTATTGCATTAGAATTGGAAAAAGATAATTTAATTTTCGATATTATAGTTATCAGATTCAGCATGGGTTACATTCGCGAAAGTAAGTATCTTATTTTTTTCTCTAAAGAATTCACATAATGAAAGAAGATAAATTGGTTAATACAACACATCGGTTTTAACGACTCAAAATAAAAATCCGACTGACAATGAATCCTATATAATTGCCTTTTTTACCGGTTTTTACGACTATCGGCTTTTACGTCTTAATATGACTGATCCCTTTGATGTCCTTATAACCGATTTCGATTGTATTATAAACAAAACTATGATAAAAGATGATTTCCAGCAGTGTGTCAAACGAAGACGGTCAGTGAAATTCCGTATTAGCTGAGTGAAAAAAATTAACAAAAAATAACTGTTAAAAAAATGTTTTTATTTCTTTAGATTGATAATTATCTAAGAATATTATAGTTATGTATAGCAGAGCTGTGCACAAGTACAAAAAAAAGTACTTAAGTACAAGTACAATTACTTTACAAAATAATGTACTTAAGTACAAGTACAAGTACATTGCAAAAAAAAGTACTTAATTACAAGTACAAGTACATTGCAAAAAAAGTACTTAAGTACAAGTACAAGTACATTATCACAAAAATGTACAAACACAATTACTTTTTGTAATTGTACTTAAATTTTTTTAATTTCAATTACAATTACATTTATTATATATTTTTTTTTACTATTTTAAAAAATACTTCAGAGCAGTAATGTCTATTTCCGCGCCCTGGATATTTTTAAGATCTTTTGGGTAGGAGATAAATCGATAAATATCGCTACATATGTATGTATATCAGGAATTCCAAATAACTAAATTTAAATTAATGTTATAGACGTACAATCTGAGGCAAAAATAATATATATCTAAATGAAATTAAAGATCAAAATTAAATTATGAATTTTTCATTTTAAATGCTTGTAGGAAAGTAAAATTCGTTTTTAAACTACGTCATAACCAATATTAGTACTTATGTTTAAAACCTTATTTCGTATTTTAATTTAATTGCAGCCAAAACAATGAATAATGAAAAATTTTGTTTGTGAATGTCATTTAAAGTCATCTGTCAGAAATAAAAAAACCCAAATATTTTATTATTATAAATGACTTCATAAGTGAAAAAACTATTAAATAACACAAGAAATATTATTAAATAACACTCTTTAACGCATAAATGTAATGAAAATGATAATATAAGTCGTTTACACGCATAAATATATGAAAAAAATATGACATTTAAAAGTACAAGACGTGGCAACGTAATTGCAATCTGATTGGTCCAATTCAAACTATCATTCTATTTGTGCATACATTAATTTAGTATTGAGTGCATTGTTGCCAATTCATCACTTTTACTTTTTATAATGTTTTCTTACACAATATGTTTTTTTCCTCTGAAATGAGTTAGTAAAAACTAATAAGTTTTGTATAGAAATAAAACAGAGAGTTTTTACTATAAATAGATTTTATACATTTCGGTGTTTAAATAAGGTTTGAATTAGAATTTTTTCAATTCTCCATAAGAAGTCGTGTTAAAATGTGCAAACTTTAAACTGCTATAACTTTTAAACGGTCTAGTAAATCGCATCTGAATTGCGTAATTCATATTATCATACTTAAAATTACATTCTGTCAAATTTTTAATATTCTGTGTATGTTTTTGATTAGCGCCAGAACATCCTTATGTTAAAATCAAACTGTACACAAATAATAAATAAAATCCAACTGAAGAAACTATAATCATTATAAAAATTTTAACGTACCTACAAACTTACATATTACATCAAGGTTAGTAAATACACAGGTTGTACCATAACTCTGGCGGGGTGAGGCATGAGAGGGGAGACCGCGTCATCATGAGGAATCCTCTTAACGTTAAAAAAAGTTGTCAAACTTTTTTTACTATATAAAGGTTCCTCAGGATGACGCGTTACGCGCGGCCGCTGATTGGTCAAAAGTTATGGTACAACCTCATTTACTAACCTTGCATATACATGTTTTTACCTTAAATTTCTTATTTAAGGCAGTGGCGGTGTAGGGTAGATTGGCACCCAGGGCGATTTTTTGCACCCCCTTCTAAAAAAAAGTGTTGACGTTTTTTTTTTCGTTCTCAACTCAATATTAATTCCAGTTCTCATGTTATGTATCATGACCATTTATTTTTCATAACATATAAAAAAAATTACATATTTAAATAACTGGATGTACGAGTGAGTTGTCGTTGTCACCCCTTGGTGCTTGGCAACCGGGGCGGACCGCCCCCTCCGCCGCCACTGATTTAAGGTAAGCGTCCACTTGTCATGTTCGTATCGGACAGATCGTATCAAACGGATTTCAGAATTTTTTGTACCTGTTAACTGTTACCTGCGACATCGTCCCCGTGAATTTGTAATTTTTTATCTAATATTTTTTCGGGATACAAATACATATGCCCTTCCTCAGGATACAAACTATCTCCCAGCTAAATTTAATCAAGATCGGTTCAGCAGTTTAGCTGTGCGAAAAGGTAACAAACAAACAGACAGATAGACACAGTTACTTTCACAGTTATATAATTTCAAAATATTATTTTACATATTAAAAAACTACATTGTATGCTTTCAAAATAACTTATTTAACATATTAAAAAAAACACTTAATTTGCCGGAGGAGTCTTCTTCATTGTCATCATCTTGTTCTTCACTACCATCGTTGCTGCAATCTTTATCTTTCTCTTTCTTTTCCTCTTCAATGTTTGCTTTGTTCTTCTTTTCTTTTACTGATTTCGTTTTCGTTTGTTTTTTACATTCTTTAGAATTGGAGGTAGAACTGGAAGGAAGTACGGTATTGGTATTTTCTTCTTTTTTTCCTCCATTGCTTCATCTGAATGTGCATCACAACATCTTTTGCCTCGTGTCTTAGGTCTCCTACTTTTCCTTCGTCGCGAAGTTCGGCATCGGCTTTTTCGTCGTTTTGTATCTTCAAAACGACGAAAAAGCCGATGCCGAACTTAAAAACGAAAACGTATCCTCAGGATACAAACTATCTCCCAGCTAAATTTAATCAAGATCGGTTCAGCAGTTTAGCTGTGCGAAAAGGTAACAAACAAACAGACAGATAGACACAGTTACTTTCACAGTTATATAATTTCAAAATATTATTTTACATATTAAAAAAACTACATTGTATGCTTTCAAAATAACTTATTTAACATATTAAAAAAAACACTTAATTTGCCGGAGGAGTCTTCTTCATTGTCATCATCTAGTTCTTCACTACGAAGTTCGGCATCGGCTTTTTCGTTGTTTTGTATCTTCAAAACGACGAAAAAGCCGATGCCGAACTTCGCGACGAAGGAAAAGTAGGAGACCTAAGACACGAGGCAAAAGATGTTGTGATGCACATTCAGATGAAGCAATGGAGGAAAAAAAGATGAAAATACCAATACCGTACTTCCTTCCAGTTCTACCTCCAATTCTAAAGAATGTAAAAAACAAACGAAAACGAAATCAGTAAAAGAAAAGAAGAACAAAGCAAACATTGAAGAGGAAAAGAAAGAGAAAGATAAAGATTGCAGCAACGATGGTAGTGAAGAACTAGATGATGACAATGAAGAAGACTCCTCCGGCAAATTAAGTGTTTTTTTTAATATGTTAAATAAGTTATTTTGAAAGCATACAATGTAGTTTTTTTAATATGTAAAATAATATTTTGAAATTATATAACTGTGAAAGTAACTGTGTCTATCTGTCTGTTTGTTTGTTACCTTTTCGCACAGCTAAACTGCTGAACCGATCTTGATTAAATTTAGCTGGGAGATAGTTTGTATCCTGAAGATACGTTTTCGTTTTCGTTTGTTTTTTACATTCTTTAGAATTGGAGGTAGAACTGGAAGGAAGTACGGTATTGGTATTTTCTTCTTTTTTTTCCTCCATTGCTTCATCTGAATGTGCATCACAACATCTTTTGCCTCGTGTCTTAGGTCTCCTACTTTTCCTTCGTCGCGAAGTTCGGCATCAGCTTTTTCGTCGTTTTGAAGATACACGTCGTTTTTTTCGTCTCAAAGCGTTTTTGCGACAATCGCGTACCATTTTGTTAGCACGTTTGCAGTATTTCATTTTTTGCATTCTGGACATTTTACACCAACTACAGAGCTAAAAAATATGTTTTTTAAATATATTTTTTATTATATTAAATTTTGATTATTTTTTATTACCGCGCCTAACCATCTCATTGACGCTTAATTCACAACTCCTCCGTATCCTGCATCTTAAAAACAGCCAAAAAGAAAAGTGTTTGAAACATGCGTTACATTTTTCGGCTTCTGAACATCTTGAACCACGCGCCATAGATATTTATTAAAACAATATCACAATATATACTCAATTTTAATTTTGCACTTATAAAAATGTATAACAATATTTTTTTTTAATATAGCCAAACGTGTACGAAAATTTTTCAATATATTAGTTTTAAAAGATATGAATTATGACAGTTCTAAAAAAAATTGTTTTCAATATTTTCATCGTACACTGTTTTTTTTTGCAAATTAATAGTTTACGTATGTAGGCTTTGAAATTCACATAAATCTGTAGATTTTTTTAAACTATTTGAAATGTAATATAGTCTGTTTAATAAAACATATACAATTAAGTTATTTAAATTAAAAATAATGCTTTTTTATCTTATATTCAAAATATAATTTAAAATAATATTAATGGTTAAACCAATGAAAATTGTTAATGTTTAAGGGTAAGTGACGTTTTTTGGAAAACTGTTTTTTTACTAAAATTGAAATAAACATATAAGTGTTGAATATTTTTTAGTAAAACCAACGTGGATATCTTCGATTTGTACATATAAGCAAAATGAACCCCTCCCAAAAAATATTTAATCACTAGAACGGATGCAATTGAATACTTAAATAACGGTATGGCGAACTATACATGACTTCCATGTTCTATAATATCTTTTACAATAATTTTTAATATAAAACTCACCTTTGTATTATTTATAAATATTAGTTTTCTAATATTCTAATGTCAGTTGTAGAATACACATTTTTGTAGAATAATAATTATCTGACATTTGAATTTAACTGTGCTTGTTTCCATGGCAACATGAATTTATTAATATTTAAAATTAAATAATAAGAATAATTATTCACCCCGGGGGTCCGCTGAACTTTTCTCGGGGGTCCGTGAAACATGCTTGGCATAAATTAAAATATTTTTACATTTCTATTTACCAATGATTAATTCGTAATCTAAAGACTTTTATTTTTTTATCAACGTGTAGGGGTATCTGAAAAATATTTGTACAAAAGGGGATGCCTAGATCATATAAGTTTAGGAACCGCTGGTCTATGGTATTATAATTTTTTATCAATACGAATGTCCTTAAATGGATTATTTATGTACTGGGGAATTTAAAAAATCTAATAATTATTTCTAAAGGTTAATCGTTTTGTTTATAAGTTCTCTATGGACATTCAATATGAATTATTGCATTTTATCTAAATAAATGTAAATTTAAATGAAAAGAAGTGAATTTTTTTTTGTAATTGAGTTGTTATTTCTATCACTTTAAGTTTGATGCGTGAAACAGTGGCGTAGATAGCTTTTTGCGATGGGGGGGGATTTCGACTGAAGGGGGGGATATGACAGTATTAAATCATCTTTTATATGGTGAAAAGTATAAAAATTGGACTCATGGGGGGGGATTGATCCCCTTAATCCCCCCCCTATCTACGCCACTGGCGTGAAATATTACTCAAAAACTTTGAATTTTAGATTTTGTTAAAAGTATGTTTATTATATAGAAAATGACGTTCTTGAGATATGGCTTTTTCAGTTTTAGTTTTTTTGTGTGTGATTAATTAATATTTTTCAAGTCTTTATTTTTCTGTCGAGGGGGGGGGGTATCTCTGAAAAATAATTGTTCAAAAGAGGGTCCCTAGACAACAAAAGCTTAAGAACCGCTGCCATAGACTACATACCGTATTGTTGCAAAATCTGCTTATTGTAAGTATAATGTAACAAGTTAATATTACTAAGTTTTTATTTTCTCCTGAAAAATTATATATTTGTGACATAGTAGATTTTTATTTATGACATGTAAGGACTACATGTAGGTTGTAGGTACTGTAAAAATATAATATTGAATAAGAACTTGTATAATTTCTGAATACATTGACGAAACAATAGTTGTCTCAAACTATTGCTCGAAATATCTAATACACTTACATATTTACAAATATTTACATTTGTGTGTATCATTCTCCGTTACTATTTATATAGGTACAGTACATATTTATGTATTTTGTATACCCAATATTTATATCAAATAATAAATAAACAGTTTACAAGTTAACTGTCATCATTTATATTTAAAAAAGTATTTAGAACTTAAGTCGATACGAAATATTCGGTGCAAATTAAATTACTAACACATAATTAACATTTTACATCATAACTCTAATGATATGTGATCAAAGTACTCTCTAATTGCCTCTTCAGTTTTGCCTTTGTCGTGAAGTTTCACAGTAACCTCGTTTTCAGCGTTTTCGTAGTTAACAGCACATTCGCGGACCACTCTATCAGGACCTGCCATATCTTCGATAAAATCCTGGGTGCTTTTCTTGTGGAATATGTCTTGAGGGTGTTTTTCATACTGAAAAATTTTTATTTTTAATTTAATGAATGTTTTTGTATATTTTGTTAATTGTAAATAGATTTCAAAACTAGATTTTCAATCCATAATTTTAAATTCCTTGTAGCCCAAGAAATTTGTTTAACCACATTTTCAATTTTTTGGAAAGGCAATTAAATGCACTACAATTAATTAGTACACATTTTTGGTCATAAATAACTGAATACCTATCTAAAAGGCTGTTAAACTCAAACTTTTGCATATTTAAATTATTTTTTTTAGTTTAACCGATATTTTGAAAGGTATACAATTATTTTTGGTTAAAATAATAATGAAGAATGTAGCAAATTTAATTATCTGTTTAAAATGTGAAAGACAAGGTTGATAGAACATTCCGTTTATTAGATACAGTACGTTTACAAAATCCTCGTAATACAAAACTTTGGGCTCTTGGTTGAGGGTGTTCCGGGGCAAACTTTGCTAGGGAGTTTTCAGTAAATATACATATCGGCATATTCTGACTACTGTTTAAATTTGGCACCTCGTACATTTTTCTTAATTTTACACCAGTAAATTTTCCATCACATACACAATTAATGAAAACAAGAATTTAAATGAAACATACCTCATGAATCAAATCCTCCATACATTTTTTGTACAAGGATGATGCGTCATCTAAAAATTGATTAAGGTCTTCCCACGAATCTTCAGGAACTTTATCTTTAACTATCTGCTTCAATCTATTCGTAATGTTTAATTCTTTAATCTCTTCGTACGTTACTCTATAGTAAACTGCATCTATTTGTTGATTTTCTAAATGACCCAATTTTCTAGCCTATTTTCAAATATACATAAATACATATACAATAATATACATACATTGCATTAATTTTATTTCAATTGTTAAAGTTCATAAAATTTAAACACGTTTCTTATGATACTCAATAATGTATAGTTATCATTTCGTATTCTGCTTTTTAGTGACTCGAGTTCAGTAAAAAAAAAAGTTTCTTATTACTGATCTGTTGAGTAATAAAAAACCGGTAATCCCAGCCTGGTAAAAAAGGAATAGTAATAGTAAAAACAGTTTTTTTTTTGTTAAATTTAAATTATGCAATTTGAGAGTCCGGCAGGTGAGTTGGTGAGTATGAATATTCGGGTGTTGGTAGCCTAACGTCAGATGAGACGTATAAATATTTTGAGTTGGTCCATGCAGAAATATAACCTGCTTTAGATAAGTACTTTATTTGTTTATAAAAATTAAAAAGGTAAGAAAAATCTATACAGACGTTTTCTGAAGTTAGTTTCGGTTTATATTTGCACCTTTTTGATTTATTTAGTTCTTAATTACAAATAAAATGAAAAATTAAGCACCACAGTAGCTGATCTTTAGAAAAGTCTTGCCTTTTAACAATAAGTATATAAACATGTTTACCAAATAAATATTTATTTACCTATGTGAATATTCTTTTTCATGAGACGCTACTGACACCTGCAATTATGAAATGTATTTTTATATTCTGTATTCTGTAGTGTTTTCCAGTTACATAAGTTATACTGATTGACTCACTGACTTTAGACTCGAAGGCTGTGGGTTCGACCTCCACGCATACCTCGGAGATAAATCAGCATATTTGTTTACACTATTATTAACTAAATTAATAAACAAATTATAGAATTAGTTTTGGTTAGATATAAGAAGAAAATAGTTTAATACTTAAATTTCTACAGCAAGTATATAATTATTAGATTTTCTGACTGGTTTATTTAAAAATAAATATGAATCCATAGGTATACTAACTGCAAGTGAGGGGTTTTAGAAATGAATACATTATTATATAAAAAATAAACTTTTTATATGCACTTCTCGGGGCGATTATTTGTCCAAAATCTCGGGAAATAGATAGTTATAATTAAAATTATTCAGAAGTATAATTATTCTATATAATTAATATACAGAGGTATGTATTATACATACCTCTGTATATTAATTAAAAAAAAATTAAATACATAAATTCTGGAATTTTTATTTTGAATTAAAAATTAATTACCTACCTTACCTACTTAAAATTTATAGACCAACAATAGATGTCGCTACTTAATTTCAATATTACAGATTTCTATATAATGAAGCTAGAAAAAATTCATTCAGTGATGACTGTTCTCATTGCTCTCAACATAACAAAGTTTACAAGAACGTATTGTCAAATTAATTTTAATTTATAAAATTATTTAATAAGTAACTCATTAAATAGCAGAAATGGAAGAAATACTGTTGAAATTGTTAGTAGCCGATAATGCTTCAATTCAACAGGTATTTGTTTTAAATCATTAAGAATTTTTATGTAAAATAAGTACCGGCAAAGCACGTGTTTTCGTAAGCCCCACATATGCAATTTAACATATTTTTAAAATAATGTATATGCTTATTTTCATAGCTTTATTACAGTATAATCATCAACTTCTGTAACATCTGGCAACAAAATTTTTTAACTTTGTCAATATATTAATTGTATGATTCATTTACACATTAGGGTACACAAGAATTACGAGAAGCATTCAAAAAACCTGAAGCCATACCTTCATTATGCCACCTGGTAGTATCATCTTCAAATGTACAGGTTCGACAGTCAGCTGCAGTTTTACTTCGTAAACGACTTTCACGCAATCGAAATTGGTCAAAATTGACAGTCGATGTTAAAAATGGGTAAATCAAATGTTAAATTAGAGTATATTATTTGATTTTTTGTTATATTGTACCCAACTATTTTAGTATTAAACAAATGATGTTGCAAGCTCTAGTCAGCGAACAAGAAAAGTTAGTGAAAAACGCAATCGCTCAATTTATAGGAACGATCAGCAAACATGAATTTCCTGAAAAATGGCCGGAAGTATTACAATTTGTTAATACGTTATGTTCAAGTGAGAGTATATCAGACAGAGAAGTGAGTTTAATTTAGTTCCTTATTAACCCTTTAACTACGGGTATATTTTTAAAAATCTAGTCTGTGGAACGCAAAAAAATTGAACTAAATAATTTTTTTTTTATAAAATTTAATAAAAGGTATTATGCATGTACAATTGTACATGTATTTTGCTTACTGCAGTTCTAAATGACATCCCACGTTCATATCTTATAATAACAAATAACACCGTAAATAGGTGACACCCGTTCCAACTAATAGATCGCTAAACTATTAGATCGCTTATTGACAATACCCGTACCTCACGGAAGTTTCGTTGCGTCGTCTATTGACGACACCCGTAGTTAAAGGGTTAAACAACGTATAAAAACTAACATATTACTTGATTTTAGTTGGGTATGTACACACTTTCAATTATGACCGAAATATCAGCTGAACATTACATGCAACATGCAGATGCCTTTGCATTTCTGTTTACAAATACACTGAGTTCAACTCAAGAAGCGACATCACTTTTAGTATATTATACAATCATCACAATGAGTCATTTTGTGCCACTGATTTCTAAAAACCAACAGGTATGCTTGTATTTATTTTCTACAATTATCATTTCTACTACAGTTAAAAAATATAATTTCAGATGATCAATACATACCACAATTTATTGCCTCGAATTGCAGAATGCATTCGAGCATTTTCTAAAACCGATGAACAAAAGACATGTGAAATGATGGAGATCTTAGACGATCTTGTAGAATCTGCGATTACCGTTATCGTACCACATATCAAACCGCTTATAGAGATGTGTTTGCAAATGTCGTTAGAAACCGGTATAGACGATACTGTTAAAATTAAAGCTATAACTTTTATAGGTTGGTAATTTATCTTTCTGCCACAATTTTTCATTTTAACTATAACAATTAACTAATTTTCTAATTTTAACACCTTAATGAAGCACCTCAAAGTTCAATAGTAATAGTAATGTACGTAATGTATTTTGTCTGTTAAATAGGATGGTTAGTGCGGACCAAAAAGAAAACTATAGTTAAACAAGGATTGGTTCAACCAATTGTTACAGTATTATTTCAACTGATGTGTGCGACACCTGAAAATGACGGGGAAGAAGAATATTTTACAGGAGATCCCGATGACTGTACAACAATGACTTGTGCTACACAGACACTTGACATGCTGGCTATGAATTTGCCGGCAGAGAAATTGATTCCTCCTTTGGTTAGTGTAATAACTGATAATTTTAATATACAATGATACCTCGCACAATGAAGGCCTTGCATAACGAACGGTGCACACAACAAACTTCTAAGGTCGCACTTAACGAACTTGCCTTTGGAACAAATTATGTACGTTATGCGAGGCATCACTGTACTTGTAAATAATAACAAGATATAATAATATAGTTATATATTTTAACAATATGCATAGATGGTCTTAACTGTATGACTTTCAGATATCAACTGAGTATGCGTATAATTCAATACAATTCTGAACATGATAATAATAACACTTACGTACCTATCTGAAATATGAACAGCGATTTTTTGATTTTCAATTTAGTGATTTTATTATTTGGCACCACATTATATATGTATAAATTTAATTTAATCAGTTTTTTTGACAGATTAATTATTGTAGGTACTCAAAGTAGTTTTCTAAAAGAAGTCTTAAAAATTTTTCACATCATATGCCCTACTCTATGAGTACTACAGCGCTTTTTTATTAAAAAGTAATCTCATAAAGTTAGTCTAATAGTACTTCATGCTCGAAGACAGACTTTTTTCATATTTTTATATTATTTTTATTGCGCTCCAGTTTAATAAGAAATGACTACATCGTAATAACATATAAGTCAATAGTTACAGCATGTTGAACCTGCTTTACAAGGAGAAGATAAGTACTCAAAAAAAGCAGCGTACTTAGTAATGGCGGTGCTAGCCGAAGGGTGCTCAGAAAATATCCGTAGCAAGTATTTAGAATCGTTTCTCCAGTGTATTTGTAAAGGGATAACAGACCCGCATCCCGTTGTACGAAATGCTGCTCTATTTGCTTTAGGACAATTTTCAGAACATTTACAGGTATGTCTTTCATACTTTTTCATTGATATGCCAAATTGTATCTTTATGCTAAATATTTTACGTTCACAGCCTGATATAAGTCAATATGCATCAGAACTTCTTCCTGTACTGTTTGAGTTTCTTTCTCAACTCTGTATTCAGCTCCAAGCCGATCCGACTAGTAGCGAACCATCTAGTATTGATCGTATGTTTTATGCTCTTGAAACTTTTTGTGAAAATTTAGAAAGTGAGCTGCTTCCGTACCTTGATACTTTGATGGAACGATTGTTTTCACTTCTTGCTGCAAGCAACACATCGGTGCATATGAGGGAATTGTTATTAAGTGCATTGAGTGCGACTGGTAAGATTGAATTAAAATATAAATTTGATGTAATATTTATTTAATTTTTTTATGTACAGCTAATGCAGCTAAAGAAGGTATTCTTCCATATTTTCCAAGAATAATTGAATGTTTAAAAGTGTATTTGACACAGAAATATGAGGATGAAACAAGTTGCTTGCAGGCTCAAGCCGTAGGTATGTATTTTTAAGTGTTTGTTGGTATTTAAGACAATCACAAATGATATCTTATTTTCTCTATTTAGATACTCTTGGAACATTAGCTAGAACAATTGGAGAAGAAAATTTTCTTCCGCTAGCACCCGAATCTCTGCAATTAGGTTTAAAATTATTGGATGAAGGAGATGACCCTGACTTACGGAAATGCACTTATGGTTTATTTGCTGCTATATCTTCTGTCATCAAGGAGAAAATGGAATCTGTATTGCCGAAAATAATTGAAGTTATGCTCGATGCTATTAAAAGTTCAGAAGGAATTATTGTAAGAAATATATACTTTTATTAAATTGTTTTTAAAAAATTATTTTTATTTATTCATATGTTTCAGCCACATTATAAAGAGGAAGAAATTTCTGCTTTGGATGTATATGAAGACGCTTCTGATTCTGCAACAGAAGAAGATATCGAAAATGAATCTTCAGAAGAAGAGGATGAAAATGTTGCAGGTTATAGCGTAGAAAATGCATACCTTCAAGAAAAAGAGGAAGCATGTTTAGCAATAAGAGAAATAGCACAGTATACTGGGTTAGTAGAAATCTTTACTTCTTGTTATGATTATATTAGTTCAAGAGATGATAACATATTTTTCTGCCCCATCTGAGCACTAGGCAGACTTACGGAAAACATTAATTCATGTGTTGTACATTATGGGAAAAAAAATCCCAACCTTGACACCTGCGGATAAAGGGGTTTAATTCCTTAGTGAACATGTAAAGAAAAAGTGTATTTTTGCCCCATGTAAGCACAAATAAAATGACTTCAGGGAGTTAGTTTATGAAAAGTTAGATAGTGAAAGTGCAATGGGCAGACGCATAGGGTGGGGATAAGGGGTAGGCAGACACACTCAAACATGCAATATATATTTTTTTAATTGTCCCATTTGTGCATTGCTGAATTTTTTAAGGATGGTAGTTTTTGATCAGGGTAGGCAGATGCCCTTAAACATGCAATTTTTTTTAAGAAAATTGTCCCATCTGAGCATTGCTGAATTTTTGATGGATAGTAGATTTTGATCTGTAGATGACTGAAAAAACATAGCTTATATAAAGGATGAGTCATATTAGGTGGAACAAATTTGAACAGTTGAGTGAGAAAAATATTTCAAGCAAAAAAGTTCTTATGGACATGTGTCCGTAAACTCTTCGTGAGGGAACTACATACTCTCAAGGATTATATCTAAAATTAGTTTTTATTTAATGTTTTGAGATCCCATTGGGATACAGTAATTAAATTTGATACCAAGTTTAGTATAAACACATGTTATCAATTTCCAGTATCAACTAATTTTTAGACCAGAGATGTGTGGGGCCAGTAGATTCTTTGATTTTTATCTAGTATATTCTTAAATTTTTCCTGTTTGACACTTTTATAAGGTCATATAACACAAAATACATAGAAATATACTTTGTTAATTTGTCATAAGATTAACCGTTTACAAGAAATACGATAGTAAAGATAGTATTTGAGGATTTGACTTAATGATGATTGTTTTTTTAAAAAGAAAAATTTTCTCAATGTGGTCGTTCGCCGCCCCTTCTGAACTGGCACCCCGTGCGGTCATCCAGTTTCCTTCTCTAAAACCAGCATTGCTGTTATACGTTAACAAAATGAGCAACGAATTTTAACAAAAATAAAAAATTTCAAACATCAACCATTCTTTTTTCCAAAGTTTACTTGACTTGAATTTAATATTGCACTCGAGTGAATGTTCTAGTTTTGGCTGGACCATGGCTAGACTAATAAACATATTTTAGTTTTCCATGGCAATTGTGATTTTTAATCAATAATGAATAAAATGCGTTGTATCTTTGTTATAAATTTGTTTGTTTTATCATCGAAGATACGAGAAGTTTTGTGATCGTATTTCAAATGGAAAATAATTCTCCAATTTCTAAAATTTCACTTGATCTTTCTGTTTCAGGCCAATAATCGTTTAAATTCTCAAAATATTTAATAAAAACTAATTTTAGGCCAAATCTTTGGGGATCTGTAGCTCCCTTACGAAAAGATTCCGGACACACGTTTATATGAACTTTTTTTCTTAAAATATTTCTCTCAATTAACTGTTCAAGTTTGTTCCACCTGATATGACTCATATAGAAATCAAGAATCACTTTAAGATTACCATTTCGGTATAGAAATGACTATTTTTTTTAAATTAAGCTAGTCATTTTAGCTTACAAAAAATAAAGTCTTTATTTCTTTATTAAATTTTGTTAACAGTGTAATATTCCGACCATATTTGGAGACATGTTTTGAAGAAATTTTCAAATTGCTCAATTACCCCCAAGAAGATGTTCGTAAAGCAGCTATTGAGTCTCTACTGCAATTGTGCCTGAGTATAGGGACCACATATCCACCGAACGACAGAGAACTCTTGCACAAAGCGCTACAAATGTTTATACCGAAATGCGCAGAACTGATTCGTAAAGACGACGAACGTGCGGTTGTGATGTCAGCGCTGGACGCTTACTTAGAATTACTGAGGCAGTTGAAGGGAGAAGCATTCGCTGGCGAAGGCCATAGAGAAGCTATCATGAATTGTGTGATTGATGTTATGATGTCAAAGGTATTTATATATTTGTATCCATGGGCGTACCCAGCATTTTGTACAGGGGGGGGGGGGGGCAATTTTTTTTTTTATAAACCTATTTAGTCGGTGTGTTTCACCAAGGACCCTGTAAAAATATGGGGGGATCGAACAGATGGGTAATTAACCTTTTTAGATATTGAAGTGCAAAAAAATGTTATGTACTATCCTTATAAATGGGCATTGTTGTAAATAAACATTGAGTAATTTTTCCTTTTATTCTTAAATATTTTATCGTTTCTGTGTTACGCTGTTGCAACTTTTAGCTATCTCTAAATGCAAAAGTAAGAACAAAAAATGTTAACTTTTTCATTTCTTCTTGAATTTCGGTCACAAACTTTTTTTCAATCATAAAATTATATTTATCATATAGAAGACAAAATCATCTACAAAAATGTACTCTACCTATATAGCTGTCGGTTTTAGTGGGTTTCATTAATTCTATTTTTTTTCTATTTTAGGTAAAAATCGATCTAATTTGACTGGTCTATAACTCGATAAATATATTAATAGTTTAAATATAAAAAAATAAAATGAACATTTTTTTGCCTTATATAAAAAGGAAAATGACAACAGTTTAACCGCAACAACAAGAGATTGCATTTTTTTTAAATATTTTTTTTCTGGATCAAAAATATAGATTGAAAATCAAATGTACATCAAATAATAATAATAGAATAACTACCTAAATCGATATGGCGCGTAACGCGATTTTTTTAAAGTGAACTAATTAAAAATAACTCGTAACGTGACTCAAACGTGAGTTCTGAATGAAAATTTTGAAATACCTATAAATTTTACTTCTTAAATTTCATAAATACAATAGTACTTAGGTGTAGGTACATAAATGTATGGCAGGTCTGGTCCAGGAGGGGGCAGCTGCCCCTCCCCCCTCGGTACGCCAATGTTTGTATCTACTTTTTTCAGTACAATCTCACTAAACAAATACAAATATTTATTTGATAAAAACTCATTCCAACCTGTGTAAAAAGGTTTCCGATTTCTGCTTTAGTAGATATTCAGTGTTCTTTTTAAAATAATTTAAATGAATGTTTTAGACTGAATGTCAAGATCAAGACCAAGATACTGAAAATCCTGAAGAAGCATCAGAAGCCGAACATGATGAACTTTTAATCGAATCAGCCGGAGAAATTATCCCTAATTTTGGAAAAGCTTTAAAACCGGATGATTTTGATATATACTTTAGTAATTTATTACCTTTATTTTTAGCTAGGACGGTAAGTTAAAATTTGTATAGTGATTCTTAAAATGTTTTAACTAATTTATCTGTTTTGTTTTATAGAAAAAAAGTAACAGCGTATCTCAAAGATCATTTGCTGTTGGTACATTAGCTGAATGCATGGAACCATTGCAACAACACGTAGTTAAATACGTGGCACAGTTACTACCAATACTCATAAAGAGTAGTCGTGATGCTAGCGGTGAAGTTCGTAACAATTCTATATTTGCCCTTGGTGAGATGGTTTTACATGGAAAGGAAGCTATGTTCCCGTATCCTTTAATTTTATTAAGTTTAATTGTTAACAAAATATTAAAATATTTCAATTGTTACAAATATTTTTCTTATCATAAATGTCAGACACTATAATGAAATCTTACAAACTTTATCAGCGACTATAGCTAAAGAAAGTCATGCAGGAACTTTAGATAATATTTGTGGTGCCATTGCTCGTATGATATTTTCAAACGTTGGTGGAATTCCAATGGATGAGGTACGTTCATTAAACAATTAAAAGGGTTTTAAATATTTTTTCTTTATATTATTTTTCTTCTTTCAGGTCTTCCCTGTATTTGTTCAGTATCTTCCACTGCGTGAAGATTTTGACGAAAACAAAGCAGTCTTCACGTGTATATCGAAACTATATCAAATGGGACATCCTAATCTCAGAAAGTATCTTGAACAGTTATTATCAGTTGCCATATCAGTTGTTCATAGCAAACAAGCTCCAGATGAAGGTAGGATGTTATTTTTTTAACGCATTTAAAAGAAAATTAAATACTGAAATAATTTTTTTCTATTCAGATACTACGACTTTAATAGTAACATTCATCAAAACAGTGCACAATGATTTTCCAGAAGAATTTAACAAGGTTGTTGCTTTATTAACTCCTGAAATGTCAATAACATTACAACAGATGTTTTCCGCCTAAGCTTATTTATCTATTTTCAAGGGGGTACTATTTTTATGCATAGCACTGAATATATTATGCAATTTTGATGTTTTTTATATTACATTTATATATATATTTGTTATGAATTAGTGCCTTTCATATTATATTATTTATGTATATTTGTTTATCAAATTAGAAATTTCTTGTATTGAATATACTAATAAATTGTTTATAAATTTTTTATCGTAAATAAAATTGCATGTCTTTTATTGTATTTTTCCTATACAAATTATGAATGTTCTTGAATGGTAGGTCCGTCAAAATAATATCTCTACTTATTTTTAGATATTTATAAAATTTTTATAATTTGAAGAAAATAAAATATCAATCTTTTAAATTTTTAAATGTCTTATGAGTATTAATCACGTAATAATTAAAAATGTTTTCTTTTGTTAATTAATAATTTTCCTCATGCTATGATTGACATTAATGAATGAAAGTTTGCTTGACTTTACACTTACTCCTTATTCTGGCTAAATGAGTTACCTGTTTTATTTTTTCTTCCGCTTTACATTGCGGAGAAGAATAACAGCTCTCGTGTTGTTTATCATTCAGCAAACATTTTGATCTTCTATCATAGTTTTAGATGCAGTTACATAGGGTCGCTGATTTGATCGTGATTGCATTGAGAAATCCACTACGAACACTTAGTCTACAATAAACCATGTGTTCTTAGACGTGATTGTCAGTTCATCTAATCTTTTGATTTCCACAATATTACTAAGTAGTGGATGTCTTCTGCATTGCACAACGTCTAGTGGCAAATCGTACAACATTGTCCTGAAGAAAGCATCTAATCAAATTGTATAAATACCAGGCAATAAAGATTTAAAAACAAAAATTGAAAATACAGCATAAGAACAAGAATTTATTAAAATAAATAATTTTTAAAATATATCTACGTATAAAAAGTACAATACAAAATAATTTTGTGTGAATTATGTAAAATTTAATTTATTTGATTAACTTTAGTATTATATTTTATATTTTCATCAATTCAGATCCATCCTTGTCTCTATTAACTTTATTACACAAGTATTTCACGCCTTTAAGAGTTAATTTTGGTTTGTAACATTTGTTCATAAAGTGAGAACAACATACTAGGCAAAATCTGCATGCACAGGGAAACTCAGAAAGTGGGAAATACCTCTACTTATTTTTAGATATTTATCGAATTTAAATTTGTAATACATGCAATCCCAATAACTGAGGATCTCTTTTTAACTCTCGTACCTTTATAGAATTTAATTTTTCAATAAAAATATTTAATATTACGAAAACTAATACAGTCATAGCTAAGACTTTGTATTTTTATTGCACTTGACATTGATCTTCAGAAGAAATCCCAAAATTACAAAGTTTAAGCAATTAAAGAACCGTGAAGTCTAAGTTAAAAAATAATACATTCATACTCTGAATTACGATTTACTTCGAAGTAATGTCTCATAAAAAGTGACTCAACTTTGGAGTATGAATGTATTTAAAAATTATGAAATTAACTAATTATTGTAAGCTTAAACCTACAAGTACACCAGGAAATCCTCAGAAATTCATGTGCCACATATTAACCCTTAGCTGCCACTGTGGGGTACCAGGCGCCCCACATTTTTTCAACTTCAATGTAAGCTGTTTAAATTTTACAAGGTTTACAATTTTTTAAATATTATATATTTTTTTAATAACCGACTGGAGTGCATTCCGTATCGTCGAAGATGATAGAGGAATTTTATTTAACTAAAATATTCAATATTTTACGAGTAGTTAGCATTTTAGTGTTGGGTACGAGGTGACCCCAGTGTGGCAGGTATGTTATTCTGAAGAAGTGGAGCAGCTAAGGGTTAAGAAGCACTGTTAAAATGCTCAATGCCTATTGTTAAATACTTAAATACATAGTCAGTATAATCAGATTTTTTGTTTGTCTGAATTTGATTATATTTGTATATTAATAACAATGACATAGCTACAGTATTCAGGGCATTGAAGTTAGACCCCTATTTACTGGATAAGACATTTAATAACTACGTCGCTGATTAAAAATAATACAGATAATAAAGGTAGTGGTGTAACTTGAGAATAAATGTAAATAAATTGCTATGGCAAGCATAAAAATTCTCATTTTTGGCAAGAAGAAAGAGTGACATCAGTTAGAATTTCTATGACTTTTGAGTTACGCCACTAACTATAGACATAAATAAAACCCCTTTCAAAATACAGAGACAAATATTGACCAAACTTTAAAGGAGGTTTGAAGAAGATTGAAGATTTAACTCTGGATGGATGGATGGATTCACAAGTAAGATTTAAATTACTATGATATTTTACGCTACAATATTTACTATCCTCCTTTGAAGTTATCACCAGCATAAAATTTTGGGATTTTATTTAATGTATACATTTTAAATATGAGAAATATATTTTGAAATATTTAATATCAATAAAAAATGTACATATCAAAATATAAAATAAAAAAATATACAAATTATAAATTGAAAATATTTTAACAAATTTTCTATGATAGAAAATTTTTTTACACAACACATACAAAAATATATTTTTAAAAATGCAGTAATCACAAGTAATAATTTATCTAATAACAGTTAAAACAAGGTTTACATTAAAATAAACAATCTTACACAATTTTTAAAAATATTTTTGGCAAAAATTAAAAATATTAAATGATTTTTTTGTTGCCAGAAATATCTATAATTTTCCTTGACCATTTCTCCATACCATGTTTAATAGTATAATGTTTTACAAGGGTAATATAGAATAGAAATTAGTACCTTTAGATGTTTCATTTTGGAACTTACACACATTTTTATTAGTTATTATGTTTGAGTCTTGAGTACGCTTCATTAATTTTTACAAAGTAATTAAAAAAGATATATATAAATACGATAAAGTCATTGTCAGTTTCTACTTGTCGCATGAGATCATTGAGTACAGAGTCACTTGAAACATCTTTAAATTCACCAATATATGATGTTAAAAACAAATTATTTTCCAAAATCGGGAATTTGGTAAGACAATTAAGTAAATTATTTTATCATAAAAAAAATACAAAACGTGAATCATTGAAGAAAATATCTAAAAGTTGCAGTACACCACAATGAAAAAGGTCTTGAAGAAAATAAAAAAGTTATTTCACATGTTCATTGTAAAAATGAGATTTTTATATCTGAAACTTTTTATATATTTTAACTTTTAATTGTTATAGTTTGTTTATTTCATATCAGCCCAGTAATTGAAAAAGTATTCAAAAGGAATCAAGTTTTAACGTTTCCTTTCGGTTTCTGTAAAATTTCGTCTTCACCGCCAATAATTTCATTACGTTCAATTATTGTTTATTACGTCCAAGCAATCTGAAGAAGTTTTGCAGTGCTGTCAACCTATTTTTTAGTTGTCAATTTTTATTATTGTTCAGATTCCGGAATACAACAATGGTATTTCATTCCGTTTGATTCTTTTCTGAGTTACTGGAAGATTACTTTACTAAATGCAATTCGATACGCTGAAGAAATGCAAAGAATATTTTTTAAATAGTTAAGTGATGACTGCATTAACAAATTATGTATTACATTTAAAAAAAATGTTTTATTAAATTGTGTTTATATTGAAAAATAAGATTGATTAAACAATAGATATAGATAATTAATGACAGTTTTTATTTAGATGACATAAAATTTATCTAAAAGATGCTAAGTATTTCATTTTAGAGTACACCGGAAAAAATATATTTTAGTATTTTTAGTGCAAGTTGACACTTATTTTCGTAAACCCGGCTTTATACTTGATTTAATCTCAGTAAAATCAACTATATAGTACAACTAAAAAACAAAAAACCGTTCAATACATAATTTTTTTTTTACCAAATATCAAATAAATAATTTATGTAAAAACATATTCAGAATCAACCGATATATCCCATGGTATTTGAAAATATTCAACTGGAAGAGGCATACAGTGCGTTGATTTGAAATCCTTTAAATGTTTCCGAACCTAAAATATTAATAAAATATTTAAAAGTAAGAATATTAATGTTAAGTTTATTTATTGAATATTTACCAAAAATAAAGCCAAATTATTTTTTATATCGATCTGCATCTCTTCTCCAATCATCATTGGGAATGACTTAGAATTTTCTGAGATATACGACTCTAGTAATGAATTACAGAAATCATCAGCCGTTCCATATCTTGATAATAACTGACCTGTTAAAAAAAAAAATTAACACTCATGTTTTTAAAAAAAAAAGTATGAGTAACTCACTCTGTTCGACTCCCGTAAGTGACAAAAATTCATTAACAATCTTCATCTGTTTGTCTTCAAACAGATGCGGGTACCGGTACTTTAATAACTTAACAAGTAAATGGTTTCCACGGTTAGTAGCGAGATCTTGCCGAGTTGTACAGATAACCTCGTCCTCTGTACGCCGTACAAGTAATACTGGTCCTGGATAGCGGCAGAGTTGCTCACTATTGTTGAGATTGGCATGGTGTCGTATGGCCGAGCGTACGATTGGCTCCAAACAGCCAGGCATTTGTTCTACTGCAAGAGGTAAAACATCATCGAAAGAGGCATCAAGGATCTGTAAAGAAAATTTATAGAAAAGTTAGAAACTTTAGTGAAATACTTTCATAAAATCAATATTAAATTAAGAAAAATATTTCACACGTACCACTCCTTTAATATCTGGGTAATTCATAGCTGCCCAGCTGGTCGAATATCCTCCAATGCTCCAGCCAAAGAGGATAATATTTTCTGGAGTAAATCCAAGTCTATGAATAGCAAATTGCATCACTACGTCTATTGCGTTTTGTTCTTGGTCTGGATACGGAATACCCTGAAAAATCAGTAGGTATAAATTTATTTCGTTAAAAGTATATATTGAAATCTAAAACAACTTCATAAATATTGGCTTACCGTACTTCCACCAAATCCAGGGTGGTTCCAGCCCAAAACAGAATACCCTGCTTCTATCGGAGTACACATGATACCTAAAGAAGTAGTTGTTTAAAAGTAAGTACAAAAAAAGCCAATTTGAAGCCATAAATGGCATCTCCTTGTTCAAAAAAGTTTTGTTTCAAAGATCTTTGTTTCCTGACCTGATCTTTTTTGAATACAACTGTTTCAATATGATGATAAATTTATGAATTTATAACTTTGTAAATTTTAAAAAATTTATATTTGACTGATATATTTTAAGTAATGTGTAGTGAAAAAAAAACACAATTTTAAAAATATACTAAATTACTACTTACCTATTTCATAAAAACCTGCATTTCCTTCTGAACAAACAACTAATATACTTCCGTTTCTTGTAACATTACGTCTATCGATAAACATCGTATCGATATCATTATTGTCTCGGGACCGAAGTTTAAAACGTTCTCCATTATGTTCTTCTACAAGACGCGCACGTCCTTGTAATAGACTTTCACCTGAAAATGATTATAATAAATATCGTAACAATTTGTAAGCTGTATTATGTTCATACCAATTATTGTTTGTATTATTCCTAAAACACCTGGATAAATAAGTCTTATTCCAAATGTGTGAACTGCAATATAGGCAAATATATTGCATGGTAAACCCACTACCCACTGTATTGCATTTTGTCGAGGTTTTGGCATTGATACGTAAGTCCTATGGATACTTTTATGTCTGTAACGAATTACAACTTGTAAATTATACTTCTTAAACTTAACAATAGTATATTATTAATAATGTTGTTGCTATAAATATAAATCAATTAAAAAATAATATAAAAAAATTGTTAGTTAAGATTTTTACAATTATTCTTTGCATATTGTAGTGAATATAAAAGGGCAGATCATTTAATCAATCTTATACTTAGATAAAAATTACATTTCTATCAAGGTCAACAATACACAATATGTAGTAAAGCAAGTCATGTTCAAGGCTCATTTTTATAATTATATGAACTAATTTGAATATAATAATATGTCCAACATACATTGACGTATATATATAAGAAAATATATGCTTCATTATATAACAATACATGTACATTTTAGCACTACAATATTTTCATATATACTTACTCTTCAATATCACTCCAGTAGAATTCAACAGGCCATGAACTGAATTCGAAATCATATTTACATAACTCTCTCTTTATGTCAATAGCTATACCACTTTTATTTTGAGCGGTTTGTAAAGTTTTTAAAAATTTTCGGTAGCTTGGAGTATTTGATCGACCAAATCCTCTGATACAAAAAGACATAACAAGAATGACACCAATGCTTGTGACAAATTTTGTCAGTGTCATAATACTTTCAGCAACAAAATACCCTTTTCGATACATGAATCCGGCAATCAAAGGAGAGGTATAAACGCCAAAATTCCACATTAGGTAAAGCTATAATATTAAAAATAAGTAAAATGTTTATTATAAATGTGTGATGTCATATCATGACTTATATCCGTTTCTTTATATTAATAACATTTGATTTACTTTACATAATTTCTTTCATAAAGCCTACACGTTGTTAAAAATAAAGTATGCACTTACAGAAGTAATTACTTGGTCTCCCCATTTTTCAAAACCTCCAGGTTCATACCGCCGCTAAAATAAATACAAAACATACATATTTGACTAAATTGTAAATGAAACACTAATCAATCTAATAAAAAATACCTCAATTGAGCCTTCTCCGTAAATTTTATTTAATCTTGGTGAAAATACACATTGCCAAACGGTACGTAAACCAGACATTTTTTATCTGTCATTTGACATCATTGACGTTCAAAAAATAAGTACGGTCGATAAATTTGTGTACGTATGTATAATACGTTTACACGACAGTTTACATTATATGTACGTCTTCTCAAAAACAGGTTTCATAATTACTAATTTTAATTTGATCAAGATCATGGAAATAAATGATGTCAGATGAATACAAATAAAAAAGCCTGTACTACATAAATTATGACATACATAATATTTTACAAATTTTGATTTATTTTATTATGGTGTATTCATATACAGGGTGTCCAAGATAAGCGTGCAATGCATGGGGATATCCTAAACGGTAAGAGATACAGATGTGGTTAAATGAGATGAATTATTTGTAAGAAAGGGGTGAGTATTACAACATCAAAAAATATTAATAATTTTATGTAGTTCAGGAGGTATACCCAAAAAACTGAAAATTCGGAATTTCTTTAAATGACTATAACTTTTTTGGCAAAGTAGATAGGTACTTTTTGTTTATGGTTTCTTAAAGCACTTTTTTGTTTAGAATTGTATGGTGTATTCAGAATTTTTATATCACTTTTAGTTTCCGAGTTACAAGCCCTAACTTTAGTTTTTCTTATGGGCCGCCAAGTTGGCTATATCATATTCAAATGTGTTTTTTACTCTACTTTACAATGATATGTCACATGTCATACTTATTATTAAAAAAAAGTAAAAACCTTTTTTTTGTAATAGTTTATTGTTTTTAAATATGCATTTGTTATTTTCATTGTTATTATTGCGATTTTTGTTTAACAATTTTTGTTTATCATGGCTTACTTAAATGGTTGTAATAAAAAACTTTATAAATATCACCAGTATTTAGTACTTCGACTTATTTTCTATAATAAGTATATCATGTGACATATCGTTGTAAAGTAGAGTAAAAAACACGTTTAAATATGATATAGCCAACTTGGCGGCCCATAAGAAAAACTAAAGTTAGGGCTTGTAACTCGCAAACTAAAAGTGATATAAAAATTCTAAATACACCAATCAATTCTACTCAAAAAAGTGCTTTAAGAAACCGCAAATAAAAAGTACCTATCTACTTTGCCAAAAAAGTTATAATCATTTAAAGAAATTCCGAATTTTCAGTTTTTTGGGTATACCTCCTGAACCACATAAAATTATTAATATTTTTTGATGTTGTAATACTCACCCCTTTCTTACAAATAATTCATCTCATTTAACCACATCTGTATCTCTTACCGTTTAGGATATCCCCATGCATTGCACGCTTATCTTGGACACCCTGTATACATTTTAATAAATTGTTGGTATACATAAATATTAAATTTATTTAAAACATTCAATTTAAAGGAATATGTCGTACTCAGAATAAGACGCATTTTTTTTAATTTCCTTAATAATCATTCAAAAACTGAAAACATATAAACATAATACATATACAAAAAGTTTTCGTTTTCTTCTCTTCCATTGTTGTGATGACAAGTATTGACTTGTATCAGCTGTTTTCTGTCAGCATGTTATAATATGTTTTTCATTGGTTTTATCGGTTTTATCCGTTCTATAAGTGCCATCTTTACGTATAGTACAATTCATACAAGTTATAAGATTTATTATTTTAATTTTATAATCAATATTTGCATTTCTACATATTAAAATTAAACCTAATGGATTATTCAAACTGCGAGGAATTAATAGATAATGAAGAAAAACCGACTTTTTTTGCGGAATCAAGTTACAATTCATTATTTGTAAGTAATGAACAAGAAAACGACGTGTCTTCATACTCAATTTCGAAAGAATCGTCTGTATCTTTATGTGAAATATCAAATGCACACGGTAGTATGGATATGCAATATTATGATAACGTTAATTTAACTAAACAAAAGTCTTTAGCAAAATCCTATGATTCTGGCTTAGCACAATCAAATAATTATATAAATGTAACTGGGATTGAGAAAAAGATAAATTATGATCATGTAGAAAGTAAAGTTAAAAAATACATTAAAGATATCAAAAGAAGAAGCTCGGTGTGGAAAAGTCAGGACACAAAATCTTCACTTGAAAGTGATAAAAAACTCAGCACTCCCTGTGAAGATAATAGAACACAGATGCTTGAAGAAGAAAACAACTTATTAAGAAAAGAATTACAAGAAAAAGATGTAATGATAGAATGTTTCTTAGAACAGATAGAAGAGCTTCAAAATAAATGTGCAACGAATGAGATGAAAGTTGAAGATTTAAGATTAAAAATATACCATGTTCAAAGTCATTCCAAGCCCCTTACACCGAGATCTAACAGAATAATGCATGAAGTACGTTCTCCAAAGTATCTACTGCTATCTCCACTAAACAAAAACAAAATTTTAAAGAAATATAAAGATGAAAGTACACAAACAAACGATATCAATACAAAAAACAATGAAACATTCGATCCAAATGAATTTTCATTTCTTTCTACAACAGATTGTTCAAAATCATCAATTCATCAAAACCAGAGTACATTCAGTATGCCCGTTAAAAATGAAAAGTACAAACCACGACCAGTCAGAGTCATAACAGACTTAGTTGTTGATCCTTGCGAATGTTGGGACATTAAACCGAAGACAAATAAAACATGTTTAAAACCAGTACAAAAAAATATTGAATTTAATATGAAAAGGTCACCATTAGTTTCAACTTGTCGAATGTGGAGATCATTGAGTGCAGGGTCACTCGAAACACCCTTAAATTCACCAGAATGTGATGTTCAAAATGAAGTATTTTCACCTCAAACTGTAACTGAAAATACATGTTCGACTTCTTATAAAGCTTTACCGACTATTAAAATCACTACATCGAGTAAAAATAATTATTACAAAATGTTTCAAAACCGAGAATTTGGTAAGAAGGCAAGAGAAACATTAAGTAAATTATTTCATACTAAAAATACAAAACGTGAATCATTGACATGTTTGAAAAAAAGATCCAAAAGTTGCAGTACACCAGAAACAGTCAATGTGCCTTACAATGAAACAGGCCTAGGAGAAAAGAAGAAAAGTTATTTTACATGTTCATTGAAAAAGGAAGTTATGAATTCTAAGACTGATGATGTAAGTTAATATAATTTATTATTTCTAAATGTACTTATATGTTTCGATCCACTTAATATTAACATTTATATCTTGTTACAGTTTGTTTATTTTATTCCAGATTACTTTATTAAATGCTATTCGATACGCTGAAGAAATTCAAAGACGATCAGAATCTTTAGCATGTATACTTATGAATCTAAAGTGACATATTTTTTTAATAATTAAGTGATGACTGTGATAGCAGCTTAAGTACGTACATTAAAAAAATTATTTCTATTTTATGTGTTTATAATGAAAATATAATTGATTTAAAAAAATGATATAGATAATTAATGACAATTATAAAGCAAAATAAAACGCATTAAAATAAATAAGTACATGTATATATATTTAAAGAAAAAATTCTCATGGTATAAAACTCATTTAAAAATATTCCAAATGCATTTAAACATCCACAAAAGTGGCATTTTCTTACAAAAATAATTTATCACAAAATTGTCATACCACAATTACGTAGAATTCGGAGGGTTTGGGGGATTAGAAGGAGGGGGGCAATAACAGCACCCACCATTTTCATGCCCTAGAAGAGCACCACCATTGGTTGCTAAAGGATCATCATCTCCTAGTTCTTGACCGAACATGTTAGTATACGAACTCTTCAAGAAATTCACGTGGCCTTGCAAACCTCTGATTCGCAACTGAGCTTGTTCAAAGTTTTCATTCAGCTCTGTGATTTGAGACTGCATGCGTTGTCGAATCTAATTAATTTAAGAAATAAATTAAATTCACCTATATTAAGGGGACTCAAAAAAAATAGCCTATTCAATTTTTTCACATACAGTAGTTTTCTTTTAATGATATAAAAATATATTGGTTCATTGTAAGATCTACTAATTTTGCATAAAACTACACAATAACACACTTACTTCATCTCGATCTTTAAGCGCAGACCTCGCTGTAGCTCTGCTTTGAGCCAGTTGCCTCTCCAAGTCACCTATTTGTGTTTGGAGCGACCTGCGTATCGTCTCACATCTCTCTTTGGCACGCGTCACTTGCCGAGCTGACTCTTCACGAAGAGTGTCGAGCTGTTGTGTCAGCAACATAATCTCATGATTCTTTTCTTCCATCTGTTTCTCAGTCAGCTGTACACACTCGTCTAACCTGGCCACTTCCATTTTAAGGTTTTCATTGTCTGATTTTAGTTCTATACTCTTTCTTGCAACGTTTTCCAGTTTCGATTGCAGATCAGATTTCTCTCCTAGGCTTGTTTGTGATTCTCCTTTCAATCTGTCTAATTGGTTCGACAAGTATGTCACCTATTTATATCAAATATTAAAAATTAGAACTATGTATTTGCATATAACTAACTCAAATGTAAGCATTATATCAAAAGTGGATGTTTTTGTATTAAAATATTTTAAATAACAAAAATAGAAAGACTAAACAGCAACATCGTGTTTTTTTTTTAAATTGCAACAAACCCTATACATTTTTAAGTGTTTTAAAAACACCATGTTGCTGTTTTGTCTTTTTGGTTTAATCACGGCATAAATATCATATGCTGTTTTTTATATTCGGATATTTTAAATAGCAAATGCAATAACTAATTATTTAAAAAAATTTTAATATTACAATTAATATATCAAAAGTAATCTGTATTTAAAAATATCTTGTGCCGGTCACATTATTTTTTATAGCAACAATGTATGAATTTTTATCATCAAATCAGTGATTCTGAAGCCAAAATGATTATAAGACAAATACACAAGATTAAAAATAATTTATGTTTTTATAAATTGAAAATAAATATTTTTCAGCTGTTTGAATTTTGTTTTGGAAAAAATGAGCCAGATTAATTAAAGTATCTGGAAAATTATGCCGCCAACAATGGTGAAAATCGACAGAAAATAGAATTAATCACTTTGGCTTCTGAACAAAACAATTGTTATAATTAGACAAAATACAGTTATTTTCTAGAAACATATAATTTAATTCTCACCTTGTCCTTCTGCACTTTCAACTCTTTGTTAAGTGTTTCAGCGTTCCTCTCGGCATATATCTGCAACTGCTGAGTCTCTTGCAGTTTCATTTTCAGTGCTTTCAGCGCATCAGGCAACGGGCTCAATTCTGCAAGTTTCTCCTGGTAATGGTTCTTAAGGTGCTGGTGATCTCTCGTCAACTGATCTGTGACACGCTGCTGTTCCATGTCCATTTTGTCGATCTGCCGTCTTTGCTCCTCAACAGTTTGTTGTGCTTGTAAATACTATTATAAAAATGTATTTTTTATAATACAATAATAACTATTCATAATCCCTACACATATTGTTTTTGGTGAATAATTAAAAACCGTTTTCTGTTTGATGACATAATACTCTGGAGCTATAAATCACACAAACTTCAGGATAGTTTTAAAATGTTTGTTATATTATCTTTTACAAATTATAATTTTATTTTTTATCGAAAAAACTTGGTGAGTGCTATTTCAGAGTTGTGTAAAAAAAGAGAACAACAAAAACCTTTTGTCGATAATCATCCAACTGAGACGTTTGATCTTGTATTAATGATCTTAACTCATCTAGCTCGTCTTCTGCCTCACGAAGCCTTTGTCTAGTCGTAGACAAATACTGTTCTTGTTCCAACATCTGATTCTTACTACTCATTATCTGAAAGTTTATATCAATTTTTATTGAAAAATATTAAATATTTATAAAGTTATGAGCCTCAATGTGACGACCAAAAAAAATTTTTTTCTCTATGGTTGACTCGAAATTTCAAGAAGGGTTATATGAAAATAATAAATAAAAATTTTATCAATATCTATATGAGTGTAGCTATCGTTGCACGTAGCTGTTTTTTTATTTTATTTTTTCACAAAATGGCGATCGTTTGAAATTTTTTTTCATTTTTTAGACCTATCTTTTTTTATTTGAGTGGTTTTAAAAATAGTAATTATCAAAAAAAATCTGAAATCGGTTCACTAGTCTTTGAGGAATCGTGTCAACCAGGTCGAAAAATGTCATTTCGAGATAAATGTGTTAAATGTTTTTGTTATGTCATAACCAGCCGTGCTACATCGTCTCACTAAATTGACTGTAACTCCGTCAATTTTCGGAATTTAAACTCAAAATATAAAAAAAAAAATTTTTTTCCATCACAGTGGCTTTCCCCCTTAATGTGATAAAATAATATAATTACTTTAGATTTTTCACCACTCAGTTCACGAATTTCCTTCATTTTATCAAACAATTTTCTTTCAGCATTTTCTTTTGCATACTCGGAATCTTTCAGCATATCTTTTAGCCTTTCATTATCATCTCGTAAACTAGCCACCTCGCTAGTTTTGTTTTTGAAATCTTCCTGAAGTTTTGTAAATTGTTCTCGTAGATTTTCTTGATCAGGCTTACCATAATCACTCTTACTTCCTATCTAAATATAAAAATTAAAATTATCCAACATTTCAGCATAATTTTAAAAAGTTTACACTTACCCCTCGAAGTTCTGGATTACATGGTCCCTGGCAAGTACTCTAAAAATATTTAAAAATTTTAGTGTCAAAACACAAAAAATAATTTAATTTCTTATAAATTCAATTATTTTACCCTAGGAGGTGTCGGTCCCGATACATTATATTTATTCAAGGCTTTTTTCTGCTGTTCCAACATCTGCCGCTCTCTATTAACAGCTTCCAACTGTGTTTGCATGTTTCTCACCTCGTTCTCCATCTGTCCAAGTTGTTTTTCCTACAAATACACTAACTCTGTATATTTAATATTTCATAAAATATTGATGTGCGCTACATACAAGGACATGCGTTGTATTAGAATATGTTTGTAAACGAGATTCAACATCTGCTGGACACACGGTTTGTCCTTGCCGTAGCATTTTTTTTCTCTTCTTTCCTTCTTCCTGCTACAAAAATTAAGTCAGTAAAAAGAATTAAAAAATTATTGATTAAAACTCACTGTGTGCTGAGCTAATTTTTCTGACAATATTGTATTTTCCTTAACAACAATTTTAAGTTCTGCCGTCAAACTGTTTAATCTTCTGTTTAAATTTTCAACTGTTTTATCTTTGTCTAAAAGGTCTTCTTCTAATTTATAGCTGCTTAAAATTCAAACAAAATTGTATATTTATAATTTGTTATTGTAATGATTCCCATTAAAAATATATGTACGATACAAAATGTCAAAAATAAAACAGACAAAAATTATATTAAATGTGTTTTGTTTCTTCAAAGTCGACAAGATTTTTATATTTCATAAAATCTTTACAATTCTAACTTATATTTTTTTAAATGTAAACATTACAACGTAACCAGCATAAATCTAGTAAATAAAAACTAAAGATTAATTACGAAGATGTACTAACCGTTTTCCTTCTAAGTCAGCATTTTCTGCTACTAATTTTTCTTGCATATTATAACTATCGCTAAGTCGCTTAGCGAATTGTGGTACTATAATCTAGGAAATAAAGTATACGGTTGTATCAATATATTGAAGGGTGGATAGAGAAGTATTAATTTGGCCCAGAGTTTTTGCCGCAATGTGACATAAAAAACAATAGATAACATATGGCAGAAATAAAATATATTCAATATTACTTCAGAAATCAATGTAGTTAACTTAATTTGAAATAAGTCTAATCACTTTGGCTTCCAAGCTGTTTAAATACAAATACTAAACATTTTATGAATAAGGATAAATGGATGAATTATTTATCAACGCACATTAACAGGAGCGCCTTGCAAAGCTGGCGAACTACTGGAACAGAACGGTGGAGCAGAAGGTAAAGGAGGTGGTGGAACATTAGGTCTTAATTTCGGAGACAAGTTTCTAGGATTCTTTGGAGGCTGGTCACAGATAATAATCTTAGGAATATTCTCACCGGTACTGCATATAACCACCTGTAATTAAACATAACCGTTATAATTTTAACTTATTTTCATTTATCCTTTGTGACTTGGTTACTTTTGGTAAGGTCTCTTCATCGTAACGATACCCGATTTGTAAACGTCGTGGTGAAATGAATTGTTCTGCTCGTTTATCTACTTGAGCAACTAGGTATTGGACTTGTCGAGTCCGTTCTTCAAATTCAAATAATTGTTGTGCTAGTAGTTTATTTTTTCTTTCGAGTTCTCGGCTTTCTTCTTCTGTCATATGCGGTTTCTGTAAATTTAATGATTCGATGAATTATCGGTTCTTTCCATAAAAAAACAATTATTTAGAACAAATACATATTGACTTACACATAACAATATTTTTAAACTATCTTTTATTTCATTTATTATAGTAGCAGTTTGTTGGGCCTGCTTTTCTGCTTCTTCAAGCTCCTTAAGAATTTTACTATCACCAATTCGTACAAGTGAACTTCCACCTTCTAATTTCTTTTCAGATTTACCTTAAAATTTAATATAAATATTAATATTTTTGTCAATAAGTAATCTAATTTTTATATATAATTTTACCGGCATTATCAGCTTCATGTATAGTTTCAACGACACTTAAAACAGCTCCTTCAAGAGCTTTAGAATCATGTTTCTGTTTAAAAAAAAAATTAAATTTTAATGTAGAATAACGTAGAATCAATAAAATAAATACAATTCATTAAAAGTTATATACCTTTACTGCGTCACGAATTTCTTCAACTGATTTTTGTAATTTTTCTTTTAATTCAGGATTATCAGACAATATTTCTTCTAATTCATTTGCAGTAGCAGTGACCATATTTTGAACTTCTTTAAGGACTTCATCCTAAATGCAAATACAATAAATTTAAATATATGTATGTATTTTATTTTATATTTTAAAAATTATACCTCATTATATGATTTTACATCGTCTTCGGTTTCAAGAGCAGGTTCATCAGCCATTATAACTTATAAAATTTGATTTATAGATAAACAACAATCAATTACTCCATATTTATTATGCACACCCAGTTTGTATAATTGTCTTTTTGTTAAAATACTATATAATTTGAAAATAATAAGTAAATATATTATAATTTTAAATTATATTCTACACAAAAGTATTGCATCAATACTATTTTCTATTAATTGTAAATATTATAACCCTTTTTGCTCTGAAATAAAAATATGTAATTAATAAAATAATAAAATATTATTGTAATTAGGTATATAAATTTTATACCTTTATGATTTTATAAAATAAAAAACATAATGATGAAAGATGTGATACGAAGTAAGTTTAAAATATATAAACAATACTGTGAACAATATGTTATAAACTGACATAAGAATATAATTATGCGGTAATGAATTTATCTGACAAATGACTATTTTACAACTTTCTAGATCAACAATGAATTAATGTAGTAAATAAATAAGAAAATAAATAAATATGAACCTGTAAAATATGTAATCAGTAATCAAGGTTCAAAAGAACCTGCAATGTCAATTTCAATGTCCCGCCTTATGAAACGGAAAGTTTGGTACATGAGCGCCACGAGCGTAGTAAAGGTCGGTTCACACATATCATATTTTCGCTCTGTTTAACGACACAGTTAAGCGAAGCAAAAATATAGTGCAGTTATCGTGTTGAGTCATTTTTTGTATAATCTCGGGAAACTTGTATATGTTTCAATTGGTTTCAATAAACTTACTCAAAAATGATTGCGTTAAAAATGATGGAGTCAAAACTGTGAATGCAGTTATGTACATCATTCATCATCGTTAAGTATGTTACGGTTCGTGGAAGATGATGCTTCTGTAATTGTGTCTTGCGATGTATTGCGATGACATTCACGATTGTCATTTGCCCAAATACTCATTCGAATGTTTGTCTTCGTATTTGCATCCATTGATTTGGGTCCAAAAAACCGAATCATTCGAACGTTCGCTGAATTAAGACGACCACCGACATGCCGTCTACGTACACAACGGCATTCAGACATATTCGACTAATATTCGACGCAGTGTGTACGATGCATTATCCGTCGCAGTTGTACATTTTAGAACTGTGCAGACAGTGCAGATAAAACGTAATAAAAATGGTACGTGTGGACCGGTCTTAAGTTTATTTCACTTATCCCCAGTGTCACGGTCAAGAAAAAAGACCGATGAGAGATGACAGCGGTGTGGGGTTTTTACTAAATGCCAAAGTTATAGTATAATCCACAATATTGCAGGCATTTATTGGTCAAACGGGCCTTATTGCTTGCAGGTCAGTAATGTTTTCTAAATAATATATATTTACTTAAATGATATATATTTATTGTTTATAAACCCGCTTCATAGATAATTATATAAATTGCATTGCTTTAATGATTATAATTTTGACAAATAAGACATTAATATTCTATTAATACTGTTTTGCTGTAATATTACATAAACAATATTAATTATTTAATCAGCAGTCTTATCAATTCGCGAGTTTGATCGTACAATTAGATGTACCTAACCATACTTGCAGTAAATTAGTTTTTATTAAGATAATTGTTTTTACTTATTGTTTTATTTTAATTCTTGTTGAACGGTTTTATCAAAGTGTTTCGTATTAAACACCATTTTTAACTTAAAATATTTAAATTTGAATAATATTTGACAGATAACATTTTTAATTAAACATCATGAAAATACTACAGTCGGTTATGTGACAGTTTCATAATAATTTCACCTCTTCATTTGAACGAATTACAATGGCAGATATATTTAATCTTCTCGAATCAAACCAGCCGCACGCTGTCGAAGATATTAAGAAACAGTTCCATGAGTTTTTTAATACGAGTATGTATTCAACGTTAAATAACATTACCTGTTAACTAATATTAAAAACTTCATTTTTCAGCTAAAGAATCGTGGATTTTAGATGGTTTGGTTCATTATTATACACAAACAAATTCTATTAGGTGTGTTGAAATTATAGCTAGCGTCAGAGAACCGCATTATAAATATTTGTTTGAAAGGTAAGACGTGCCATGATTTCAATGTTTTAAAATTATTTTAAAGAGGTATTTACGTAAAAATTTACACAAAATTTATTGTCAATTTGACGAAGTTTGTCGTAGAATAAATAACAAGTTAGAGCAGGTATGCTCTGACTAATACCTGTCTTTGTCATATTTAAAAAGCTATGTGTTCATAATAAGCTAATAATATAGATTTCTTTTTATAGCTGAGATTGCTAACTAACAGAATGGTTTCCGATAAGATAGATGGGTACCTAGTATTCTCAAATTTTGTATAGTAAAATCTAAACTAAAATAAATATTAGTTTTTAATAGTCAATACCATATATCATATATTTTATTGTTACCTATATATTGTCAGTTGGTATTTTAATTTGTTCTGTTTCAGGATTGATGATGGCTTGAAACAGCAACATAAACTTCAGTTATTAACACTACTTGGTCATGTCGTAAGAAAGCAACCGCCATGGTTGTACACAATTACACAACACCCTTTGTTTAAAAATTTATTAAAATTTCTAAAGGTATGCTTCTTCATGTTTATGTGTTATTATATGGATTTTATTTCTGAATCTATGTAAAATAATTATTGCTGTTTAATAAGTATAATATATCTTTATAAATTATAAGTAAATTTAATTTTTAGACTGAAACTGAAATCGTACCGTTGATGAGTGCCCTTCTGGTTCTTATAGTTCTTCTTCCAATGATCCCAGCATTGGTGGGACCACACTTAAATGATATTTTTGAAGTATTTAGGTAATTTTCAAAATTTACATTTACTAATTATCATATTAAATTCAATTTGTTATACATAGAATATATTTTTTAATTGACAATAGCCGCTTGGCTAATAAATCAAAGAAAAGTTATATTTATTAGGTAAGTATAACATATATATACAAAAAAACATTTCAATATTAAATATGATAATTATTTTCTGAAGTGAATTCTAAAACTAATAAATTATAATTTGTATAAAACAACTAAAAACGAATACGATAAATTTTCACATGCAATTGTTTTCCAGTCGTCTTGCGTCTTGGACATGTAAAAATCCCGGTCAGTTGACAGATGAACAATTAGTACATTTACAAGTAAGCATGTACGCATTATTCCTCAGATTGTACGGAATGTATCCGTGCAATTTTCTCTCGTATCTGAGACATGAGTATGGCGTCCGAGAACAGCAGGCAGTCTTTACACATACAATTAAGGTATTTATTAACTCATTTAACCTCAGTTGTGTTTACAATTTATTTTAAAAAACAAATGTTTTCAGCCAATGCTGGATACAGTTAAAATGCACCCTTCTTTAGTAACTGCAACAAAAGATGCGGAAATAGCTACAACTAGGTATTTGGTTATAGACATATTTATTTTACATAAGTATAAATCAATGTTTAGATCCACTGATTGAATAGTGAGTGTTAATTGATATGAACTCGTGTTAATAAGTATAATCTTTTTGTTTTTGGAAACTGCTGACCAAATGTGTTGTAGATTTTAAATGTTTTTCTTTTTTCTTTGGCGTTTAATTTTTGTTTCTGTTGCTGTCAATATAGATGGAGCATGCTGAATTTTTTTTTAGAAATGTGTTACAGAAATTTAATGTTCCATCAGTGGATATGAAACAAAATGTTAGATTTAAACTACTATAAAACATATAATTATTATTTTTTTTTTCAACATTTAATTAAAATGCCATAAAACTAAACAATTTTTTAGATGGAAGAAAATGGGACATCACGATGTAATAGTTGAATGCGCTAAGTTATCTTTAGATCCGACAGAACGCTCAAAGGAAGAATCTTATTCATATACAAGTTCATTTAGATCACGTTCTGCTACAGAACACCCTATCTTATTTGGTAAGTGTTATTATGTATGTAATTATTTATATCTTTATTTTAAACTAAAATATAGCTGTAAATAACAAATATAATATTTTATAATGTACGTTGATACACATCTTTTAATTAAAAATTAAAGATATGTAATATACACATATTTTAATTTACTATGACCAAATTCAGTTTTAGGGCGTTTGTGTAATAATGTGTGAAAGTTGTATTATAATTAAAATGTTATATTTTTTTGAAGATGTTTCACACCCATATCAAATGCAATTAAATCAACCAATGGGGAATTTAAATATAGCCGATGAAAAATTTTTTAGTCCAACAAAATTTTTTTTAAATTGTACGTCACCGCCTATACAAGAACTTAGCGCACCTACGTCTATACCTCAAACTCCAATCAATCCTCAGGTAATCGGAGGCTGAATCTTTAAAATGTTGTAAGGCGAGAAATAATACTTGTATTTTTTGTGTAGAATTTTGTAACGACTTCTACGTATGTAAATCAAGAAGGCACATCACCTCCAGAAGCTGCGATTGAAGCTACACCTGACACAACTCCTATAAAGGTAATTATAAGTATAATAATCACAAAGTTATTTTATAGCTGCCTGGTATAATATTATTAACTTGAATATTATTAAATCAAAAACATATTTTTGTGTTTCAAGGTCATTAAAGTATATTTACACTATTTCCATAAAAATGTGCGCGAGTATTTGTGTGTGTGTATGCACCCGCAAATGTATGTTTCCTGCACAAAATCTTGCAAATAAAAAATGCTATTGACCTCATTGGGGTGCCAATCACAAATGCCTTGGAAGCAAATGCATTTAAATTCTGATGCATTTAAAATCATTTACATAAACTATATGGAAACAATAAATAATAATCAGTATTCAAGTGTTGATAGTCATACCATGTTGCGATGTTGGTTGTGTGGACCTAAAGGGCCACACCCCACAGCTTGTTTTTTATTTTTTTATTCAAGGATCCTAGATTAACATCAAAAACAGCACCAGTTAACTCTTCCGTAGTACGAGCTCTTAATAATTTCACAACCTCAAAATGGCCTTCTGTGCCGACTACACCTACTCAATCGCAGCCATCTTCTCCAATGAAAAAGGAAATGTCGCCGTTCCGTTTCCCCGCAGAAATAGGGTCATCATCGGCGTTCGAGCAGCCGAAAAAAGATGCAGACTCAAAGAAAGATTCGGCATCAAATCAAAGACTTAATAGACTCTTACATGATAGAATGGTAGTTATTTTTTAACTAGGTTCTGAAATAATATTTTTATTATTTATCTAAAAAAGATACTATATTTGTTATAATATCTTGGATATTCTGATACTATAGATCAGGGGTAGGCAAAATATTTTTAAATATTGTAAGGGTCAGTAATTTTACCTTACATTAAATCTAAACATCTCCAACTTTTGGATTTACAATAGTAAAAAAATGAAAAGTATGAAAGTGTAGTTTGACAAAAATCGACTTTTGTTTGCTCTTATGACCAAATAATTGCACCAATTTAAAATTAATTTTCAAGTAAATCTTGATTAACTTATGCTATCCAACATAAAGTTTATATTTAAATAAAAGATTTTGTTAATTTTAAATTGATTGAACTTTTTTCTATAGAGCCAGTCATTTTTATTTTGTTTTGAAGAATTTGTTTTCATACAAATAAAAATTCTTTAATTTACTACTATAATAATTTCCAGGTAACAAAAAGTCCAGCACCAACAGACAAAAGTAGCTGGCATTTACGTTCTAAGACTCCTTTAACTCGACTCCCAACAAGCCCTCTACGAGTTATTCCTGGAGATTCAAGTGTGCCCAATAGTCCAGTGCCTATAGAAATGAATGTACCTACTCCTGGTGGCAAAGATTGGCTTGTTGCAAAACCAAAGGCAGAAAAGAATGGCTTTAAGTAAGTATAATACTATACAAATCATACGAAGTATGAGCATTTAAATATTTACAATCGATTTCTTGAATTATAATTTGTGTTTTGCTGAACAGATTCGAATCAACGACACAAGACAGTTCACAAGAAGACCAAGAAGTGGTTGAGATTGTCCGTCAAGGTGAGCATATGCACCAACAGGAGGGCGCTAGTTCTGCAGTGAGTGCAAGTGTACAGGTGCGTCATTGTGATAGTGTCCTGCAAGACGTGATGCACCCACGGCACGATGATGAAGATCAAGAAATCTGCGCTTGCGACCAATCGTGCTCGTCGGGCGGTCTGCATATGCCTAACTCGCAGTCGATGCGCGAGTTTCATAGAAAAGTGCACAGGTTACGTTATTACAGTCATTGTGTGACGGATACGACAGTTGCTTCTGAAATATCAGGTAATTTTTATTTGATAGTTCTGTAATATGTGAGTGTAAAACCCATCGCACACGAAGCTATTTTGCTTGCTGAATTGTCTGCTTGATTTAGCTGCTAGGTTTCAAGCGTGCTGTGGCGCTAGATGCCGTGCTGGTTTTTTATGGTTGGCTTCACACGATGCTAGTTTCAAAGCTGGATTTTGTTGCATGCACAGTGACAGCTCAGATGTCAACAAAAATGTAAGTATGTTCTTCACTCATCGCAGCAAACACTTCACTTTCAAAAATACTAGCATTAAAATATACATATGATATATATATTATGATATCATCTGTCAGTTTATGCGCATGTCACTCACGTGATAAAATACTGGTTTCCGATTGGTCCTTACTCAAACAAGCAAGGAATCCAGCACAAAAAATAGCACATGTTCTATCAGTACAATCCAGCATGCATGCACGCAACACAGCCTGCAGTGACATCATTTTCCATCTCCACAGCCAGCTCAGTAGCCAGCGGAAGTCCCAGCTGATAATCCAACAAGCAAAATAGCGTTGTGTGCGGCGGGCTTAACACATTATCAGACTTCATTTTGTATAATTTTTTATAAAATTTAATATTTCCACTTTGATGTAGGTTTAAGAATAAAAGTTTAATTAAACTTTTCAGAATTTTCGACTGGAAGCAGTCCAGGTGATCAAAATATTTTATCAGATATGATGAAAGTACGACGTGCTAACTCATGTCCCGAGATGAAGAAAGGTAGTCAGTACACAATTGCTGCTGTAGATAAAGATTTAAATGAAAGTGATGAGATAAATGAAGCACCTACCATGAGTATACTAGACAAAGAAAAGGAAGAAGATTTATCGGCAACTGTTAAGGAAATGAAGAGTTCATTTACACAGACAATAGATAACTGGCCATTACCTTATGAGCATCTATTTGAAGGCCTGTTTCCTGGTGTCGAGGGGTTTAATGAAGTTATGTTTGCACCATCAGGTGATACATCAAGCGATACAAAAAAGCCGACTGAAATCAAGTCAAAGTTGGGCGAGGTATGGTCCAGTCCTGCATCTAGTCCAGGGCCGAGTAACGCTCGGTTTTCACCTTATAAAATGCTGGATAAATATATTGAGGTTGCAGTTCAAGGTAGTGATCGTGAAATGAGAAGGGGCAAGGTACAAGGGTACGAATCTGAACTGAAAGCTTTAAGAGAACAACTTGATTTGGTTCACATGCAACTGCAGTTTGAGAGACATAGGAGGGAAGTGCATTCCGAAAGAAATAGAAGACTTATGGGGAAGTCTAAGGATAACAGAGCGTTGGAGGAACTCAATAGTGCTTTGGTAATAAGTTGTTAGAAATTATGTTTAATTAAAATCAAGAACATTCAATTAAAGCAGAGGTGGGCATAGACATAAAGAAATGGACAGCGCATCTGACTCGTAAAAAGAGCCGTGTCAAATGAGAGAGACAGAAGATGTTTGGAAATCATTTATGTTATTTTCCAAACGACATGCATCTCTCTCTCACTTACAGAACAAATGTTACACCCATGTTACACCATTATGTTAAATACGAATGCGCTGTCTATATCTCTATGTCTATGGAGGTGGGAATCTTTTTTGTGGTTAATAAAAAACTTAAAGATAAAGAAAACTATTAGATAAGTCTAGGGAACAAATTTATTGTTTTTGGGTTTCTTTTTAGTACCAAAATATAAACTTAAATTCATGAAATTGAAATCTATATAATAATTGTTTTTATTATTCACAAATTAAAAAAACTTGAAATTTATATAAAAATTGAGGTTTTTCAGAATTATTTTACAGAAAGATGTAATTAGTACAGAAAAAAATCCACAGATTCCCCATCCCTGGTTCATATTAGGGCGTTGGAAATGTAATTTTTTATATTAAAACTGAAAACAAATGATAATTATGTTTATATTTTTTCAGCGAGATCAACTTACTCTTCTTCAGAAAGATAACGATGTCTTCCACCAACAGTTACTTCTAAAAGCAAGGGAAACATCACTCAAAGATAAAGAAACGCAAGATTTGTTAAATTATTGGCAAAACGAGGTACATTTAAATAAAAGTTTTTATATTTGCCTAATAATAATGTACTATGTAATTTCCAGTGCATGTTATTACAAGAACAGAAGAAGACAATTAAACAGCAGTTAGATGAAACTGAAAGAAGATTACGTGAGCAAACTGAAAAGGCTAATGAACTGGATGAGGAGTATCAGCACTCTGAAGCGGTAATACTCGAGTTACGTAATGAAGTACAGCTGGCCGGCGCTCGTGTATCTACAGCTGAAAAGTTGAGGTTTGAACTGGAGCACGCTCACAAACAGTTGCTGCTTGCAGGAGAACTGCAGATTAAGTTACAGGAGAAATTTGCACAGCTTCCTGCTCTCCGATGCAGGGATGAAGAATTGAAAAGTATCGTAGACACATACACACAGGAAATTAAAGGTATGTTAAATTTTCAGTTATTAAGAGCTGTTTAGAAATCAAAATGATATGTAGTCAGGGTTTTAATTTTCTAATTTGTATTTAGGCCTTATTCAGTTATCAGACGTTCGAAATTCTATAATTGAATCGTACAAAACACGTATTAACGATTTAGAAAATGTAATAAGCAAACACGATGAAGCATGCTCAGAGCAAAAAAGGTTACTGAAAGTTGTTAAAGAAGAGTACCAAGAACAGTTAAATGTGAGTATAATATATTTGAAGATAACATTACAAAAATAACGCTGTCATTTCTAATTTTTGTGCGAATTTAGTCAGTAGAATCAAAATATCAAACCCAACGACGTATCATTAGCGGTATGGAGAAACAGATGCTAGAATTACAAGCCCGGCTGTATCGTGCGGAACACGCGATCAGCAAAGGTCATGAGATAGGCGGTAGTGGAAGTGATGGTTTGAGTCCGCACGCGTCCCCTCCGCTCTCGGTGTCTCTGACATCATCGGAAGGTGGCGCCAGTGCAGCATTCCTACAGAGTGCCTCGGACGTTAGAGAAATCAGGAATCTTCAAGTACGTAACTGTTTGAATTATAGAATTGTGTTGTTTATAACTGTGATATTTTTGTTGTAGAATATTGTGGATCAGACTGAAAGTGGTGCTTCAACAAATGACCCGACGATAGTATCGGAAGATATTGAAAATGTGTCATCAAGTTAGATTCAGGCAGCAATTAAAATGTATTTATATTTTGTATAAGATGAATATTTAAACAATTGTTAATGGTAATTTATTTTATCATAATGTTTTGTGGCATAATTAGTTTTTAAAGTGTATTGTGTTGGCCACTCTGTCTACAAAAATATTGGTTGTCAAAAATTGTTAATGTTGAATATTTTTGTTTAAATATTAATTGTGTTATGTTTTAAATTTTGTAAAATATATCAAATATAAATTTTAAAAATGACTGATGTTGAGTTTAAAGAAATACCTGTCACGATAGAGTTTTCGTAAGTGATTTTTGTATTTTATAACCTCAAATAACTTGTGTAAGTAAATATTTTAAATACATTTTCTATTTTTAATTATTTAGAGGTGGTGCAGAAACACTGTTTGGAAACAAAAAGAAATACGATGTTACCCTTCCTGTCAATAATAAACCTTGTATGTAAACGATTAACAAATATTAACGATATTTGAAAAAACAACTAAAGCAAACTTTTTTTTAACTTTCACAGGGACTGTAAATGAATTAGTAATGTGGATGAAAGATAATATTTTAACAGGTGATCCAAGTTTATTTTTGAGAGGGAACGATGTGTAAGTATGAAAATATGATTTTCGAAACGGATGATAATTGGTTATATTATTTCACATTTCAGGAGACCTGGAATTATCGTCGCTATAAATGATACAGATTGGGAATTATTGGTAATTTATTTTGTCTTAATTAATATTTTGATATCCATAGTATAATATCTATTGTGCTTTTTTTCAGGGCTGTATGAACTATATAATTCAACCAAAGGATAATATTTTTTTCATTTCGTCATTGCATGGAGGATAATTTAGTTTAATTAATTAAATCATTATTATTTGTAATTTTTAAGTTTATGTAAAATAAATGTATTTCTATTTTGTCAAAGTCTGCATTATCGACATTTATAAGTTTCAATACTTGCCGATAGGTGTCTCATTTGAAAGTTTGTTTTAATTTTTCATAGGGTTTTAAAAGTTTTTACTTCATTGTTGATCTTGTTTTGTTGGTTTGGAGATACAGCAGAAACCGGTTATAACGACATCGGTCAATACGGTTTTAACGACTCAAAATAAAATTCCAACTGAATTCCATATAATTGAATTTTTACCGGTTATTACGACAATTCGCTTTTACGACCTAATATGATCGATATCTTCGATGTCGTTATAACCGGTTTCTAATGTATATTATTACAAAAGAGAATAACAGTGCAAAAAAAATCCTTAAAAAATGTGCAATATCCAACTTTCGTAATAACGACAAAAATTTCAGAAACGCAACTAATAATGTGAAAAAAACATTTTTTTTCATCAAATTATTGTAGTTTCCAGTGCCGGATTAAGCCCACCGGGGGCCTTAGGCCATTCAAAATTTGCCCCCCCCCCCTTTTTTTGAAAAGCTGTAAAATTAAGTGTTATTCAAACATGCATAGAAATTTAACAGTCTTTAAATATCATTTTAAGGTTCCTCAAGACAATAAAACAAACAAAATCATTTTTTTCTGTTAAATTATATATTATAAGCACTGAATGATTTTGTTTTGGTAAAAACACTGAAAGGAATCGACTTTGTTTATACAGGGTGTCCCATTTTAATCTATCACCCCCCTTAATTTTTTTATCTATCAATGAAATCAAAAAATGCTTCAAATAAAAGTTGTTTGGTTTGGAGGGGGACCCAAAATGGCGTTATTAATTTTTTATTTTTTGGACGTCTTCATGGTCAAATAGGCCCAACTTTTTTTTTTCAAATGGAAACCTATATTTTTTATTACGGTATCTTATTGCTTGGAAAAAAACAAGTAGCTTTTGTTTCAAAAAAGTTTTTGTATGACTTAATTTTTTTTTTAATATTAAACAAAATAATTTTAGATTTTAGATTTTTACTAATTTTTTACTCGAAACCCATTATCTTTAGAGGAAAAATGTAAAAACCAAAAAATGTTTATTTTAATCTGATATAACTAGGAAAATTATATCAGGATTTTTTTGTTAACTTTTGCTCTTCAAAATATGAAAGCAAATAAAAAATAAAATAAAAAAATCTGTAATAATTTTCCTAGTTATATCATATTAAAATAAACATTTTTTGTTTTTTACATTTTTCCTCTAAAGTTAATGGGTTTCGAGTAAAAAATTAGTAAAAATCTAAAATCTAAAATTATTTTGTTTAATATTAAAAAAAAATGAAGTCATACAAAAAATTTTTTGAAACAAAAGCTACTTGTTTTTTTCCAAACAATAAGATATTGTAATAAAAAATATAGGTTTCCATTTGAAAAAAAAAAGTTGGGCCTATTTGACCATGAAGACGTCCAAAAAATAAAAAAATAATAACGCCATTTTGGGTCCCCCTCAAAAACCAAACAACTTTTATTTGAAGCATTTTTTGATTTAATTGATAGATAACAAAAATTAGGGGGGTGATAGATTAAAATGGGACATCCTGTATAAACAAGTCTGAGTTTTCAAGCACTGTTCAAACTTTTTAGCGGGCGATTCGAAATTTGAATAGTCAATAAAATAACAATCTAAATGATAAATTAATATAAATTTCAAAATAATTTGTTTAAAAATAGATTTTATAAACAATTGCATATGATAAATAAATTGATCGACAAAATTGGTCGATCGATTGTTCAAAGGCTTTTTTCGTTAAAACTACAATAAAAATTCGATAGAATAAAAAATTGAATTAATAAAAAAATTTCAAAAATTTCAAATTTGCAAATTTTCATGGGGGCCCTTGTTCGTCGGGGGCCCCAGGCCACGGCCTAGTCCGGCCTAATGGGTAATCTGCCACTGGTAGTTTCGTTAAAATCGATCAAACTTTAATTATTTAAAATAATTGAAAAGTGGACATTTATATTTAATTTACAGAGGGCAGAGGCTCATGAAACGTAAACGACGATTTTAGCTGAAAATATAGTAAAGTGTAGAAAAGTCGTAGAATTTTTTTTAAAGCTGTTGATCTATAACTAACAATAAGCTTTGTAAAGGAAATAAAAGATGTTTTAGTATTAATTTCCTTTTTGAAGAAATTTTTAGTGATCATTTTTACTCAAGTGACAAGTATTTGAATATTTACACCTTTTTTTAAAGTAAAAATCTTGTTGACAAAAGTATCTTTAATTTAAAAGAAACTAGAGTTCAGCTGCACAGGGGGGGCGAAGCCCCCCTGGTATAATATCTGGGGGGGCGATCGCCCCCCTGTAGTCGGCGCCGGTGGTTATGTACTACAAAGTTTGTACGTGGTGTTAGCAACACTAGGTCCGACCCTGGCTGCTTCAGCCTCACACTCGCGATAGCGGCGCGGCGTGAGTGAGTCCCCGTCGCCACGCGGTCTGAGGGTTAAGTTTGCAATGCGGTTGAACTCTGGCGAGGTCACCGAGCGCCGATAGGCCGGCGATAGCGCGCTAGTGATTTTCTTACACCGCGATAACGGTTAAATGTTTTTTTTGCTCGCTTTAAACGTGATGTTTCTTTTACAGGTGATTTATCACGTTCGGTAAATGAAATTCGAGAACGAGATGACGTAATTGTTTATAATTATATGTAGTATTATTCATTTACTACTGCGAAAAAGTTACTTTTTATTAGTATCTACCTACTTATGGTAGAAAAATGTTTTTTTTCTATTAAAATATCAAAATCATCGCCATCAAACTGTTGACTCTACCTGATATATTCAAAGGCCATTGGAAAAATATTGTCTTAATTTATCAGATACAGCGTCAGATTTGCCATCTGAAGTAAGTATTTTAAGTTTGATATAAAATGAGTTTGCAAATATATAGTGCTGTATAAATACAGTCTTATATCTACTTCCCAGTATTTTTTATTATATATTTAAGTTTCCTACAGAGCTGTCACCATAAACTAGGAACAAAATATTAAAAGTTTTTCTCAACTTTATCATTGATTATTGCAGTGACTCGAAAAGTTTTTTTTTAGATAAACACCATAGACTAGTGGAGTTTATGGATGCATAACGAACAACCTAGTCCATTAAACGATACTGTTATGAAAACATTAGTTAATCTCGCTTTTAATTTAAAAATAAATACATTTTTTAGAATCTTTTTAACCTATTTCATTATTTAAAATCATAATTTCAATGATACTTTGTTACTGGCACCATGCTTATTGTGTAAAATTAATTATATTAATAGTAGGTATATTTGTTTATTGGTATAGCAAATTCATAGGTGACGAAAAATTCCGAAAATGTAACGGAAGTTAAAGTTAATCGTTAAAAAGTTGACCATCCAGAATGTTTGAAAACCTTTTTTTACATCAAACAACCAATGTAACGGACTAAAGTTAACGGAACTTAAATTTAACGGAAGTTAACAAAAGCGTTAACATTTTTTTGAGTTAGTTTTAACTTAAAAGTTAATCCGTTAACCATTTTGTTAACTTCGTTAATTAACGATTAACGGATTAACGAGTTAATGCCCACCTATGAGCAAATTAAATTTTACAAATAATAAAGATTTTAACCCTGCACGCAAGAATTACTATTAGTATTGTAACTTTTTCTTTAAAAATTGAGTGATTCTTATGAAATATTTTTCTCCATGTGGTATTCTTTTGATACATCTGCGTATCCCATTTGGGAACCACTGGTATAATGTTTGTTATAAAAGTTTTAAGATAAATTCGCTTGATGAAAGCGTAAAGTTTGAACTTTATTACTTTCGATCTACAATGTTATTTGACTTACTTAGGTATAACAAGAGGCCTCACATTTGGCCCTGATCTAATGCCACAACTAAAATGCTGATTTTTTTTTAATAGTGAATCCTTTTATATTCTACATTAATTAATATAAGCGGTTTAAAAGTCAAGGTAACGAACTACATCTTGTTAGTGCTAGTATAGATACGTAAATTGAATTTAAATTCTACCCCTCTAGATTTAGTTTTACATAAGACCGCATCATTTCAACTCACTTTTTAAGAACTCTGCTTTTCATTCACAGAATACTAATGTATATAAAAATAAATTTGTCGGGCCAATAAATCTGTCAGTTACAGCTTGCGTCGTCATAGGCGCCTATAAAAAGAAGCAAATCAGGTATTTACTCCATTTTCGACTGTTCATTAAACGAATTTTGATATAAATATTTCATCGAGAACTGTAGTTATGATAAAGGTTGTTATAAAATGTAAAAAACAGATTCAGTTGAAAAATTGACGTTTATAGAATTGTTTGTGTAAAAAAATCCACTTTTTTTTTATTTTAGTACATTTTTGAAAAGGAAAAAAAAAACAAAAAAAAAACAGAAGAGTTGAAATTTTTGACTCAATGATGACAAGACATTACATAGTTTTTCAACTGGATTTTTTTTTTCATTTTATAAAATTTTTGAAAATGTATAACCTAATCTCAATAAAAATGTTCAAATGATCATAAATAACTCTTCGAAAAAAAATCGTAGAGACCTTGGCAATACCGTGTTGTTTTTGTCTCGGTTACCCCTTTCGAAGGAGCCCTCACTCATCCCCATGTACCATTTAAGATTTCTTTGCTCCATTATTCAGTGAAGTGATTTTCAACTGTTACCAAATGAATTTCTGTCTGATATAGTATTTTTTTGATAAAAATGATAAAATGAACTGCCTGCGGTGTTGACTAAGAAGTATTGGAACTAATTGCAATAGAATGATGATGATATTGAAAATATCTGCTACCTTGAGCTTAAATACATAGAACCATGAAGATAGAGAGAGGAGATGGTACTCTGTACTCTGTATATCTCTAATACAATTTTATGTGTCACAATATTACCGCCGATGTGGATGGTCTCTCGTGCTTGGACATATGGACCCCTCTGTTCCTTGCGGTACACAGACATTACACACACAAGTATATGGATGCGCGCGCATTCACCAGGTGCATCCAAGGAACAGAGGGGTTCATGGGTCCATAAAATGCAGACTGCCCACTCTACATTCCGTTTTTCGACATACCCCCCCCCCACTCTACTTTCATCTCCTCTCTTTATCTTCATGCATAAAATATTTGCATGTTTATGAATGAAAATCGGGTATAAAAATGATATTTCGTAAATATAATTAACTTTTATACAAATCGATATTTACCTGCTTTCAGAGTATTACAAATTTATTGACAGAACTATCACACTGGGTTAGTGTAACCCGTAGACTCGACGACGTTCTCACTCGACTGAACACTAAGGGAGGATTTGTGTAAGAGATGTGAGTCCCCCCTATCTGAAAACCCTGACTACTCTCCAGTCGTCGTGTCGTTTAGAAATACTGAATGTTTTTCAAGTGTGATGTTCAAGAATCAACATCCGTAAAAAAGATTTGGTAATTGATCATTAATTTATTTTTAAGGGGTACATACAGTTAGAAGGCCAAAAAAAGTGTTTTTTCAAGAACTTTTTTGGAGAAGACATTTCTAATTTATCAATGTAAAAATTTGTACACATATTATGGTAACTTTTAATTGTATTTTAACATTTTTTATTTCTAAAAATAATAATTTCGGAAGCTGCTACAGCTGTTCTCCAGGAGGTCCTCTCAAAAAAGGCGCCTTGCGGTGACCACGATATCTCTGGACTGCATCTTTTAAAATAAAAAACCGAAACGGATTTCTTTAAAGTAATGTATAATCTTATACTTAATCGAAGGAATAAGCAAAATACAATTTTTTGACAAAATGGCGGCTTCTCAAAAAAAATATCGATTTTCGACAAAAATTTGACCTTAAATTGTTTATAAAAAAATAAATATTTATCGGCGGGATAAAACTTTCGATTAATTACTAAAAAATATTCTTAAGAAACTTGTGTTAAAATTTGAGATTCATCGGTTCAACCGTTTCCGAGGAATAGTGGTCACCGACTTTAAAAACATAGATTTGAGAAAAACGCGCTACCGCTCCGACCTCCTACATTCAAACGCTCTGAGACATCTTTACAAATATGGGTGTAACTTCGAAAATAATCACCGGATTGATTTGAAATTTTCTGTGTATGTATTTAAATATATGTACATTACGAAAATGAAATAAAAATAATAATTTTTTTGAAAATTCTAACTGTATGTAACCCCTTAATAATAACTTCCCCTTCTGAAAAATATACTGGGCACGCTCACGATTGTTTTTGTTCGGAACTGCATCCGTGAAAATAATGAAATGTTCTTTAAAAATGTGAAAGGTATATATAACGGCGTATCCGCTAAAGGTGCATCTTTACGGGGTGGGGGAGGGGGTAAATGAGTAATAAATATGATTTATAAATGGCGCAATGAAGAGGTACTAGATGTTTTTAAGGTGGCGAATTTGTGGGTTCATTTTCTTTTGTTTTTAGTTGAGTCGATATAATTAATTTTAGATTCTGAAAATTAACGAAATTGGACACAATATTAATAGATATACAATATTATATTAATTTAATGGAGTAATCGTAGCTGTTTTTTTCTCGTATTATGACTACCTGCCGCCTATGGTTTCGCCCACGTTGATTCGTTTTTATAAACAAAAAACACATTTTTTATACCACTTATACAGTTAGTTTTTCTACCCCTATGAGAGTTGAACTTTGAAAAATCGCGATACACGTGTATTTTAATTTTAATAGAAGATTATTTGCCTGAAATTCACATTTATATACATAAACAGTTAAGTAGAAAAATAAAAAAAAAGTTTAACATATTTTTCCTCCTTTTAATGGTTCAATTTCACTTACGTCATAAAAGATAGAAAGCCCGCGACATTTCACGTCTAATGTCCGGTATTATAAAGGGGTTAGAAAATTTGCAAGATACATAGATAGCACTCATAAATGAGGTTATTAATTTTGTGATAGTATCTTTGGATTTGCTACAGAATTTAGAGCAGTGATACTTCAACGTATTTTAACGCAGTTGGCGGCTCTGACCGTATACAATAATTTTCATTATACCACCACTGTTTTAATACCGTTGGTGTTTACATACAACAACGCGTGAGTAGTCAAAGTCATCAAAAAACTCCAAGAGAACTGTCATATAAGTTTGATATCTCATTTGAGAATGCTAGCTAGCTTACAAATTTGCTAGCCCCTTTATAATACTGGACATAAGTCGGGAGGTACATTCAGAACAAAATCCGGGCCCCAATTTATACCAAGCTGCAAAAAAATCATTTTACAATGCTTAAATACCTTTTTTTACCCTTTACAAAAAGTATTTAAAGAGCGGAAATAAACATTTGTGTATACTTATTTCCTCAGGGCTCCCATTTCCTTTTGGGCTTTAGGTAGTTGCCTAAAGTGCCTAATGTGTAACGCACCATTCAGTCCACTATGTATATAAGTTCAATGTACCCCCATCTAACCTAGTCCTGAATTTACAATTGATACCTACCATCATATTCACTTGTATTGTACAGCAATATATCTTTGCTTACAAACCCTGAATTAAAAAATACTTTAGGGTATGCAATTTCAGAGTTTCCAATATTGTGTAGATTTTTTCAATCATGTGAACGTACGTGCGGTGTGTGTGTGTGTGTGTGTGTGGGAGAGAGAGCGTAGCTGTCACATCTGGTGTTCCTCTGCAGTAGATTTCCCGTGACATGACATACACTTACCCACACATACGTGAAATCACATATATAAATACAGGGGCGGATTATGATTTTTTATAGATCCAAAGTCACTTAATAAATAAATACCCTAGATTTAGATCTGAATATGATTTTATTAATTATATGTGGAAACAAAGTGTTTAAAAAATGATTAACATTTTGTGTTATATGGTATGTATATTTATAAATCTGATTATTTTATGCCTAGTCTAGTACGAAGTTGTGATATTTTTATACAAATAAAAGTGCAGGCTATACAAAATGGACTATACTATTAACAAATACAGTAAAAACCGGTTATAACTTATAACGACATCGAAGAGATCGGTGATATTAGTAGTAAAAAGCGGATAGTCGTAATAACTGATAAAAATGCAATTATATAAGATTCAGTTGGACTTTTATTTTGAGTCGTTAAAACCGATACGTCGTATTAACCGATGTCGTTATAACCAGTTTCTACTGTATAACAAAATCGTGCAATCAAAAGTAAAAGTTCTTTTGAAAAGGGAAATATAGTACTATTTGCTATCATGCAGGGGTTATTTTAGCTCAAAAGAGCTGATCAATTTGAGATATAATAAAAAATAGAAGCGATGAGTAAAACTTTATATTTGAATTTGAATAAAAACAACAATGAAAAAATAAACATTATTGAACCAGTACACTGGTAGAAAGGATTTCTCAAACCAAGTAAACCTTGTTTTGTATACAGGGTGAGTCATATCAGGTGGAACAAACTTAAACCGTTGATTGAGAAAAATATTTCAAGCAAAAAAGTTCATATAAACATGTGTCCGGAAACTCTTCGTGAGGGAGCTACAGACTACCAACGATTTTGACTAAAATTGGTTTTTATTTAATATCTGGAGAACCCATTGTGATACAGCAATGAAAATTAATACCTGGATTAGTAAAAATACGTGTTATCGATTTCCAGTATCAAACAATGGTTATTTAGATCAGGGATGTATGGGGCCTGTGGGCCCTCTGATTTTTATCTAGTATTTTTTTGTTCTTCACTTTTTTCCTATGTTTGGTATTTCTATAAGGTCATATGATACAAAATACACATAAATATACATTGTTAAGTTGTCATAAGATCAACCGTTTACGAGAAATACGATGGGGAAGATAGTTTTGCAGAATTTAACTTAAAACGGATGCTAAAAATTACACAAAATAAATTTATATTCTTGTTCTAGAACTAAAAACAAGAATAAATGTGTATGTAAATATACCTACAAAAATGCATCCTTAACAACAAATAACAGTTTTTAGTTTCATTTTTTAGTCAATTAATAAAGCACGAATTAAAGTAATAAAACTGGCTATAATTCTATGAGGAGTCATATTAAGAAGAGTATTTACACCAACTATTTTTCTTATTTTTAGTACTAGAACAAGAATATCAATTTATTTTGTGTAATTTTTAGCATCTGTATTAAGTTAAATTCTGCAAAACTATCTTCCCCATTATCGTAAACGGTTGATCTTATGACAACTTAACAATGTATATTTATGTGTATTTTGTATCATATGACCTTATAGAAATACCAAACATAAGAAAAAAGTGAATAACAAAAAAATACTAGATAAAAATCAGAGGGCCCACAGGCCCCATAAATCCCTGGTCTAAATAACCATTGTTTGATACTGGAAATCGATAACACGTATTATTACTAACCCAGGTATTAATTTTCATTGCTGTATCACAATGGGTTCTCCAGATTTTAAATAAAAACCAATTTTAGTCAAAAATCTTTGGGAGTCTGTAGTTCCCTCACGAAGAGTTTCCGGACACATGTTTATATGAACTTTTTTGCTTGAAATATTTTTCTTAATCAACGGTTTAAGTTTGTTCCGCCTGATATGACTCACCCTGTATAACGAAAACAATATTTTCTTAAGATAAGCAATAATCTCTTAACTATAGTGTTCTTGAACGAAGGAATAACGTAGTTGGATTAAGAGTATGTTTCTTATATTAAGAAAATATTGTTTTCGTTATACATATACAAAACATGGTTTTCTTGGTCCAATACAGTTTTTTTTCTGTATAATAGAGCTCAGAATAAGTCGAAAGTCAAGGACTAACTGCATTTATTTTTGCACATTTGAATTTTAAAACTGCACACTAAAATAACTGTTCTTATCCTGAACGAAAACTTTAGATAAAATTGGTAATATAGTAGAAACCGATTATAACGACATCGGTTAATACGACGTATCGGTTTTAACGTTTCAAAATAAAAGTCTCGGCTGAATCCCATATAATTGCATTTTTACTGGTTTTTACAACTATTGGCTTTTACGACCTATTATGACCGGTCCCCTTGATGTCGTTATAACCGGTTTCTATTGTATATGCATAAATATGTAGACGGATTCGGTTTCAGCACGCCGAAAACCTTCGGCCATTTTTTTTGTTCTCTTGTGTTATAATTGAAATAAGAATAAAAATTATTATTTTTGGGCCGCCTCTGCATCCTCACGGCTTCACATCCTCCGGCAAGTACAAGTGTCGTGTTGAGTTCACGTCGACGGCGGCCGGAGCGAGCGAATGAGTGTAGAAAAAGGGAGATTTGTAAGCTTGAGATTATGTAGATTTCTGTTGCTTCCGGATATTTCGGACGAGTCGCAGGTCGCCTTAACTAACACAGGAAAAGGGTGCGGGGGAGTTGTACATTGTCACCGTGTGAAAATGTTATACGATTCGAATCAGGTATGGGTGTGTGAAAGAGATGGAAAGTTTGTATATGACATGTAAATATTTGCCGAGAAAGCTTTTTATTGTATGTAGGTATGTAAATATGTATGTTTTAAAATACATGTGTATTTGAGTATACGTATAAAATTATGATAAGGTATATAATATGCATATTATATCACATTCACGATATATGACTACAGTAGCACCTCGCAGTAACGGTGTAATTGAGACCGGAGGTGAAAAACGCCGGTAAGTAAAGATAGACTTTTGTGTGCCTCGCTAGTATCTGCAAGCAAAACTACGTACTATCATAGGTGGGTACAGTTAATCGAAAAGTTAATCGTTAATTCGTTAATAAAAAAGTTAACTTTGTTTATCGTTAAAGCGTTAAAATTCCGAAAATGTAACGGAAGTTAAAGTTAACCGAAAATACCGAAAATGTAACGGAAGTTAACCGTTAAAAGTTAAAAGTTAACCATCCAAAATGTTTGAATACCTTTTTTTTGCGACAACTTTCTTATGTATTTGTCATCAAACAAACAATGTAACGGATTAAAGTTAAATTTAACGGAAGTTAACAAAAGCGTTAACATTTTTTTAGTTAACTTAAAAGTTAATCCGTTAAGCATTTTGTTAACTTCGTTAATTAATGATCATTGACGGATTAACGAGTTAATGCTCACCTATGCATACTATGTAACTTATACCTATACTATATATAGTATACACTCACTACTCCGAACAACGACGGCGTCGGTAATTAAATCGTTCTTAACAACGATGGGTAGAGGGCCCCCCACCACCACATGTGTACATAGAAGACTTTAACATCAATTTGTTAATTACAAATTATAGCAATCACGGTAGTATTTTGGTAGGGATAAAGGAAGGTCGTTACATGGAGCGGTCGTTAATAGGATGATCGTCGTTAAGAGTGCTGAGTGAATATTAAGTGTGCAATAACATTAAATATAAAACAATGATAAACAGAGGAATATACACAATGTTTACCTTTAAATATATATTTAGTACCTATTACTGTACATGATTTACAACTGAAATAGAAATATATAAATATAAAATTTAATAACGCCGTTATTGCGAAACGCCATTAAGTGAGTAGCTGTTATTGCGAGGTGCTTTTGAAAATGTAAAACAATAATATTGCTCATATATCATAATATAATTAATAATGCTGTAAGTTTTACGCTATTTTAATAAAATTATTAATTAAAATTTATTTGATTTCATGTAAAAGGATTTTGTATGTTATTTTTTTTCAAGTAATATAATTTGTTCTAAAATCAACGTGCTAGGCTGCGTCATTGTTCTACCGTATAATTAAATGAAAATTTAATTTAACTATTGTCGCTAATTACAGTCGCTTCTAAATTAAATAGGTAGCTAATTTTACTATTTTAATTTGAATCAGTGATACAAGTCATTGATTTTACTTCCATGTTCGAAGAAATGGAAGTATTGTAATACCATCAAAAAATCATGTCCGAAAAAAAAGCAGATTCTGATTGTACTAACTTCAAAACGTAAAGAAAAGTTAATTTCCGCATGGCGGCTGTGCGTGTGTGTGTCTGTGTGTCTGTGTGTCTGGATGTAGAATTTTCTTCCGTGTACGATAACTAATGTAGATATGCACCGATTTGAATTATTTTTGGGGAAAATATTTGCCTCAGTGAGTACTCCAGACCTATTGATTTTGGTGCTAATCGGATTAGGGGTTTCCGAAATATTCGAAATTTTGTACCTATTATCGTCTGAAAAGTGAGTATTATCTCACCAATTTTGATAAGACTTGGTACACTTGTAGTTCAATCCAATCTAAGGGGCACTTATTTCATGAACGTGCTTAGATAGCCACTGAAGGGGTGAAAACCACCCTCAAAATTTTAATTTTAAATACTAATAAATTCATGTTGCCATGGAAACAAGCGCAGTTAAATTCAAATGTCAGATAATTATTATTTTACAAAAATGTCTATTCTACACTGACATTAGAATATTAGAAAACTAATATTTATAATACAAAGGTGAGTTTTATATTAAAAATTATGTATTATAAGACATTACAGAACATGGAAGTCATGTATGGTTCTCCATACCGATATTTTACTTCCATGTTCGAAGAAATGGAAGTATTGTAATACCGTCAAAAAATCATGTCCGAAAAAAAAGCAGATTCTGATTGTACTAACTTCAAAACGTAAAGAAAAGTTAATTTCCGCATGGCGGCTGTGCGTGTGTCTGTGTGTGTGTCTGTGTGTCTGTGTGTCTGGATGTAGAATTTTCTTCCGTGTACGATAACTACTGTAAATATGCACCGATTTGAATTATTTTTGGGGAAAATGTTTGCCTCAGTGAGTACTCCAGACCTATTGATTTTGGTGCTAATCGGATTAGGGGTTTCCGAAATATTCGTAATTTTGTACCTATTATCGCCTGAAAAGTGAGTATTATCTCACCAATTTTGATAAGACTTGTTACACTTCTAGTTCAATCCAATACCTATATGGGGCACTTATTTCATAAACGTGCCCAAAAAGCCACTAAAGGGGTGAAAACCACCCTCAAAATTTTAATTTTAAATACTATTAAATTCATGTTGCCATGGAAACAAACGCAGTTAAATTCAAATGTCACATAATTATTATTCTACAAAAATGTTTATTATACAACTGACATTAGAATATTAGAAAACTAATATTTATAATACGAAGGTGAGTTTTATATTAAAAATTATTGTAAAATATATTACAGAACATGGAAGTCATGTATGGTTCTCCATACCGATATTTTAGTAAACAGTAAAGTCTAAGAGCAATTAGTAATTTTTGACGTATTTGTTTTATGAAAAGTATGCAATAGACTTATATTAATTAAATATTTAAATAAAGATTTTTGAAAAACAAAAAATAATTGACACCAGTGGCGTAGTTAGGGAATTAAGTGAATCAATCCCCCCCATGAGTCTACAAAAATTATAAGATGATTATGATATATATACGAGTATTTTTTCAATAATGAATCCATCTTATAATTAGTGAAGATATAACCGATTTTTGTACTATGTACCACAAAAAAACATGATTTCTATAATGAAAAATATAACTTTATGAGATTTAATACTGTCATTTCCCCCCCCCCCCATCCCAAAAAACTATCTACGCTACTGATTGACACACTGATATAATTTTATACATAATATAACTTATTCTTGGCATTTTTACAAAAAATTTAGAGCTCCGTTCTAATGCAGACTCACAGAGCTTTCCTAAATTTTTAATAAAAATGACAAGGTTAACTTGTACTTATTTCAAAAATTTGTTAGTCAATCAATTATTTTGTATTGGTTACATCGTTTTTTTTTTCGAAGCAGCAAATTTGAATACAAAACTAACACAATATAGCATAAATTTTTTTATTATTAAAAAAAAGCCGTGGATAAGATACTTATTTTCGATATTTAAAAAAAATACGTTGAAAAATACAAAAAGGCAACCGTATAATACTGCGGAAATATTAAACTCAAATAAAATTGTCTATAAATATTCACACAATCAAAAAAAAAATATCCCTCTCCCCCTACTATTTACAATAAATTCAACTGACGAAAATAACATAATTCCACATCCATAAATCGATCGAATTGCAGAGTACTTTAAAAACAAATTATTCCAAAGTATTTACAAATTCCCATATCTTTAGTTCAAATATCTCTACGTGAAGTATTGGTAAAAACTTATGAAAGTTATTTTCCGCCGAGTATAAAATACCCAAAGTTGATCATCACAAAAAAGCATGCGGCGAAAACGCGATAGTCGCATTCGAAGCCTGTTGCATCTGCCGTTACAGAGGTCCACTGAACTCTATAAAGGAGTTATGTAGCTCTTAAATCTTCTATAGTTACCTGTATTACCGACTGCGGAACACTGACGACACATACCAACAAGTACAGAGTGCCTCGTGAAACTTATCTATGACGTTTTTTTTTACCAAATTGATTTTGAAACTACATAGTTTGTAAAAATTGATAATAAAGTTTTTTTTTAAATATTTTATACCTGTTTACTAAAAAAAAGATTTTTATGTGAAATTAGTCGATTTAGATTTTAAATATAGGTCACATGTACAAGACGAGTACAATAATAATATTTGAACGAAACTATTACCGATACGAGATGACCATATCTGTTATAAAATTAGAAATTGAAACTTGAGCTATAAAAAACGTGTAAGACAAAACATACCTTAGCCTCGTCTTGTTTCGTTTTATGTGCAGTCCTAAATATTTTATTTAGGATACAAGTTTAATGTACTATATTAAATAGATGCAATTGATAAATTTCTCTCACAAAAAGTTCTAAAAAACACGACTGGGCTCATATTTTCGAGTTCATTCGACTTTTTCTCATTCGAGATTACTAAACTAAAACTAAAAGTCAAGTATAGTTATTTACTAGAATCTCGATTGTGTAAATTATACCGTATTCTCGAATCTCGATGCGACTTTTTCTATAGAAATGTCGAATGAAAAATCTCGAACGAAAAACTAGAAACGACATATTCTCGAGTGAGCTCGAGAATAGGGGCCCTAGAAAGTAGTTATACGATGTAAAATATCTTAAAAAGTGTAACTTTAATATTTTCCTCACTCTGTACATTTCTTAAAGCAGGAAGGATATATCCTTTACATGTTTAGAACATTTTAGATATGTTATACGTACACACACACACACATACACACATATATATTTCCACTTTTGGGTGTGAGAAGGACAGAGAGAGATGATACTGATACAAGGACAGCAAATGCGGCGAGCGCGATGCGGAGAGTTTAAAATAAGATGTACGGAGGTATTATCGACAGAGACAAATTTAATTTCACTCGTGCAGATAAAAAGGGACGCATATGTTTTTGGGGAACAGTTTTCGAACGTGATGTGGGGATCAAAAATGTTCTGCAGTATAAGTACTATATAGGTAGGTTACGTATGAAAAGGTAAGGAAAATGCAGAGAATTATATTTCCAAAGTAAGGAAAAAAGCAAGATTACTTATAGTGTTTGGAAAGATTTTCATTTAAGGTAGGTATAGAATAATGGGGTAGATATTACTGAATTGATGGTTAGGGTAGGCTGTACTTTTGTTCAAGCAAGTGTTTTGTTAAAATGAGTTTTCTTTTGCTAATGGAATAAAAATATTTTTATTTATATTTATTTCATTTAAGTACTTTAATCTTCTGTGGTCTTTAGAATCCTTGTAGCTTATGATATTGGATTCATCGAGTTGTCGCGTACCGTGAAGTTTTGTTCTCTTCCAATTTTTAGTAACAGAGGTTTCGCAATTAAAATGATTTTAAACTCAAGCAATTTTTTTTGCATGGTAGGAAAATTTTTAAAATATTTTTTTTTTGTATATTCGATCGAGTTTTTTCATGCAACCTGTTAAAGTTTTTGTAAAATCCAAGGGTTCTGCGAAACACAGGTTGAAGATCGCTGAGTTAGATGAAAAACATATGGGTCAGTCCGCGGTAATCGATACCAGATAGCCAAAAAAATATTTTACGAAAATGAATACTAAAATATAAAATTAACATGCTATTTAACATCAATTTTCATAAACTAAAAGAAAATTAGAAAAATTTTGGTTAATTTTCAAAATATTTCCAAAAATTTACAAAAAATTTCCAAAAAGACAACAAATAAGGTGAAATCACAATAACTTACTTAAGAATAAGTGATGATCGTGGCAAACTATTAAAAGTCTTTGACAATTACATATCAAACGTAACGTTTGACCAAATTAACAAAAAATTACCCTCACCAACAGTAATGACTAAGGGTAACCGCATTTATTATAAATTTAATTAGTCTATTGATGTATTTGATAAATAATTGTTATAAGTATTACTTAATTAATATCAAAAAGCAAATAAACACACACAAAGTACTCTTATTGTATCCTTTTATTCAACGTGTCACGACCGTCACAATTTTCTGTCACGACCGTCACAATATTTGTTGAGTAATAACCAGTTAAATACATTACGTATTTACCTGATGTTCGTGTGGTACTAAAAAATAAATTATTCGTAATATATTAAAGTATGATTATTATAAAGTAACTTCAATATTTTCGCTAATATTTTCAGATTTTGAATAGAGGTTGCAAGACTTGCAATAGTTGGCGTCACGACCGTCACAGGGCTTTAAACGCTGACATTTTTTTGTAAAATAACCGTAGACCCTTTATTCTTTCAATATACATGTATTGCATTAAGATCTACAGAAAAAAGGTAAAACCATGTTATTTACTAGTATTATTTAGATATTATGAACTCCAATCCGAGTTGAAATGTCACGACCGTCACCGCGGACTGACCCATATGGAAAAATGCAATAAAATAAAAAATAATTAGAGGGAGCAAAGTTTTCAGGAATTTTGTATAAAATTTAGGATCTTTCTGAATTCTTTGTCTAATAGGTATTATATCGTCATTTAAGAAAAGCTTTATTGTGTGCAACAGTTGGTAATAACTGCTATGTGCTTCTGCTTCTCAAAGACTATTGACAGTATAATAGCAAAATTTGCTAATTGTAAGTAAAATATCAAATAGTATTATTAAATATTTATTGTCTCATGAAAAATTAAACATTTGTAGCATAGCATATATTGCACACGCAACGACGATATCTTACATCTTCGGGACATATTTTAAAATTTATGACTAGTGTATGTTGAACATAAATTCACGTGTCTTAGTTATTAATTATTAAAAAAAACTTTAAAAGAATAAGTTTAGGTCATAAATACAGAAGAAATAAGTTGATATACATCTGGTACATTTGTCAGCGTCCATATTAGGTACTACGAAAATATTTGACTTGAATCATGATGTCGTTTCTATTATCATATCAGTGGGTATTTTAGTGATTGGTAAAATGCATTACTTTTATGTAAAATTAATTGATTCCTACATGAATTTGTACATATACAGGTTGTTCGCGGGAACCGAGTGGTCATTGCTAACTTTGTTTTTATTGGAGCTAAAAGATCGGTTAAATGGGTAAACTATCAGTATTTTTTCCGGGATGAATAATAGCAGTGTCAAAAAAACAATTGAATATCGAATTTTAGAGATATATTAAAATACAACTTTATTTTAAATGGAATACCCTGTATATTATTATTGAATTTTATAGCTGAGAATGTTCTCTTTATAAAAGTGTTATACATGTATGACCAGGCCCTGTGAGAGCTTCAACGGGGCCCGGGCCAACCCACATTTTGGGGGGCCCCACTTTCCCCCCTCCCCCGAACGTAAGGACATTCCAAACAAATTTCGTACTTTCTTATAACATTTTAATAGTTCTTTATAAAATTCTTATAACTTCCTGATATTATTTTAGTATTAAAAAGCAGGAGGTTTTTTAAAGAAAATTTTCCGTTTTTTTGCTTTTTACTTGTACTTTTTCTACAAGTTGTATCTTTTTTGTAGTATATTTATGTTTTTCAAATAATCTCTGTTAAAAATAATATAAGTTTCAAAAAAATATGTAAAAATGTAAAATATATATAATATAATTGCAGGGCGTCGGGGCCCCTGAGATACAGGGGGCCCGGCCCATAAGGCCCTCCTAGCCCCCCCCCCTCTATCTGGGCCTGTGTATGACTGTAAAATTGATAGAAAACAAGTTATAATAAGTATAAAATTAATAGAAAATATCGAAAAATAGTGTGCTATGCAGATTTAATAAAATACAAACAAATAAGAAAATTTAAAACAATAATTTCAGGTATTTGTGCCTTATTTTGCAGATTTTTAAAGTTTTTGAGTAGTATTCATAAAAAATATAATAAATTTTTTTCGTTATCAATTAAATTAAAAAACATAAAAAAATTGCGAACAAATGACATAAATACCTGAAACTATTGTTTTAAATAATTTAACTTCATAGCACACTACTTTTTGATATTTTTTATTAATGTTATATACTTGTTGTAACTTGTTTGCTATCAATTTTATCATCATACATGTATTACAATTTTATAAAGAGAACATTCTCAGCTATAAAATTCAATAATAATATACAGGGTATTCCATTTAAAAAAAGTTGTATTTCAATATATCTCTGAAATTTGACATTCAATTGTTTTTTGACACCGCCATTATCCATCCCGGAAAAAATACTGATACTTTGCCCATTTAACCGATCTTCTATAGCTCCAATAATAACTTAGTTAACAATGATCACTCGGTTCCTGCGAACATCCTGTATATTTTAGTTTAACAACTACTTAACTTTGGTACCTTTGAGTAGACTTGATTACTTATATGTTATTTAAATATTATACGGTTGATCGATTCAATAAAAAATTGGTAGGTATGTAAATTTCCTAAAAATCACTTTGACGTCTAAACAATTCAACTTAATTTATGTTTACATAGAACAGAACAAACATGGATCATTTATATCAAATTGTAGAAAAAAATTTACACAATTCAACAGCGAGCGTCTGAAGACACGTATCTACATACATACACCAGCATCTGCGTTCCTCCAAGCCGGATGGTCGCACAGACGTTACAGCAAGCAGGTAGGCACACACACACACACAGATACGTACCAAACAACACACTGCGGCGTTGCCCGGTGCCGGCGTTGAATGCGCGCGCACCGGGAAGCGACTGCCGGCACCGGCACCGTCGAACGCGCGCCAGTTCAAACCGGACCTCCGTCGTGACGACGTCATCATCATCATCATCACGGGGGACACACACACACACTCACACACATACACACACACCTACACGCACGCACACACGCGCACGGCGTTGGCAGCGCACCTGGTGCTCGTCGTCTTGGACTCAGTGTGTCGTCGTGGTGGTTGTGCTGTTGTTGTTGTTGTGTTGTTGTTGATATCGTGTCGCCGTCACAACGAGCGTTACGCCGCATGTAACGCTCGCGTTAAGCGTCCCTAACACTCGGATAACGTATTTAATGTAATTATTTTTGTTTAAATTATTTATCCTGAAAATGATTAAATAAACAGTGTATGTAACGCACATGTAACGCTTATACTAGGATTTAATTTTATATTATTATATATTATTTAAAACTATTATACTCAAATTAACGCATATGTAACGCTCATGTTAGGATTTAATTTATTTATATATTTTCTTAAATAAACTAAAAATTTTGTGTTAAGTAACGCATATATAGCGTTGATATTAGGATTACAATTAATATTATTATATTTATTAAATAATATTAATAATAATAATAATACAATAATTTAATAATTTCTAAGTTAAAAATAAGTAACGCATACGTAACGCTTATTATTAAATAAACTTTTATTAAATTTTAAATTGTTTTTCAAATTTTCATGTAATTTTTATAAAACTCTATTAATAGTTTTATAACGCTTATAGCGATATTAATATTTATTTTTTCGTTATAATATAATGTTGCTATAAAAAAAGAAACGAAATGAAAACTAAAATATTTTCTTTGCGGACAACAATTTATGAATTTTTGCTTAAAAAAAAACAATATAAAATGTAAAGTTCGAAACATTTTTAACAGTATCCTAGTATATTTTTTTATAAAATATTTATGCATAAAAATAAATATTTAATTTAATCAATAGTCAATAGATAGTAGAACTCATGTAAACATAAAAATAACGAGCGACAATCAATTAAAAATAATTCAAAATTAAAAACAATCACAACAATGTAAAATATTAAAACATTCAATTTCATTATTATTCACTGTATCTACTATTTTCATGTTTTACATATAGGTAGTTTTTATTTGTGTAAAAAACTTTTAGCAAAACAGTTTTTAATAAAAAGGATGATGTTGAAAGTGTTAATATTTTATGAAAATTGTCACAAAAAATTCAAATTAAATATAGAGAATTCAGTGGCGTACCTCTTATTTTTTTTGAAAATTTTTTTGTCATAAACTATATCACATATATTTTTTTTGATTGCAGGAATACGAAGTATGAAAATTAAATTTAACATATCGTTTTAAGTTCAATAAAAAATATAATAGAGTGATTTTTGTAAAAGTTGTTTGGTGTTCTAAATAAAATTAAATTGCTTTTATTTTTATTTTACGCAAAATTTACTATTAATAATAATATAACCGGTCGTATTAATAAATAAATAATAATTTATACAAATACATTACATACATTAAATATACATTTATATAAGCACACATGTTAATAGATAATTATAAAGGCTTCGTAATTTTGCAATAGTTCATGTTAAATGTTTGGTGTTAAAATTGCATTTTATACTAAAAGAGACACGATACTAGTGGTTTAAAATTATATAAAGTTCATGTGATTACGGTGATTTGATCATTGTGAAGAAGCTTTCTTTCTTATAAATGATTATTTTGTGGTAAGTTCATGATTTATAAAATAGTTTATACAATATGTGTATAATATTTAGGTGGGCATTAACTCGTTAATTAACGAAGTTAATAAATGCTTAACGGATTAACTTTTATGTTAACTCAAAAAAATGTTTTATTAACCTCCGTTTACTTTAGTCTGTTACATTGGTTGTTTGATGACAAATGCATAAGAAAGTTATCGAAATAGCAAAAAAAGGTCTTCAAACATTTTGGATGGTTAACTTTAACTTTCGTTAAATTTTCGGTTAACTGTAACTTCCGTTAAATTTTCAGAATTTTAACGCTTTAACGATTAACGAAGTTAACTTTTTTATTAACGAATTAACGATTAACGAAGTTAACTTTTCGATTAACTGTGCCCACCTATGCATATGTACACAGTCAGGATATAGTAACCGAAAATGAAGAAAATTGTAAGAGTTTAGACCTACACGTGTTTCAATAGCAATGCTATCATCATCAGAGTCTAAAAGTACAGTGTCTTTAAGACTCTGATGATGACAGTATCGCTATCGAAACACGCGTAAGTCTAAAATCTTATAATTTTTATTGTTATAAGGTATTTAGTATTTATATATGATTTTCTATTTTAGTAATATTAACTTCGGCTTCTAAACAGCTTATAGGGAAGAACCTTTTTTATCTGAATCATAATATTTTTAAATATAATATCCCCACAATATTTCAAAATCAATATCAAATATTTTCTTTTTTTAATATATTTTTATTAAAAAATACCAATTGAAAAATATCTTCAATACGGGCCTGCTGAAAATTGGTTATCATATTATACTCTAAAACTAATTCTAAGGTCTTACGATTTCTATATCAGTCAAAAATTTATCAAAACCAATTGAGTAATTTTCGTGTCAAGTAGGAATAAATAAACAAACTGGTATATACTCATACAGGGGCCCCGGTGCCCTAAAAAATGATTTATATTTTACATTTTTACATATTTTTTTGATACTTATACTATTTTTAAAAGAGATTATTTAAAAAACATAAATATACTACAAAAAGATACACCTTGTAGAAAAAGTACAAGTAGAAAGCAAAACAAGGAAATTTTTCTTAAAAACATACATAAGAGGAATAAATTCTAAAAATAATCAAAATGAATTACATTTTCTGTAAAATGACTTAAAAAACTTAAAATATTTACATTGCACATACAGACAAAACCGGTATATTTATTTAGTCCCGATAAGAAACTGATAATAAACCAACCTAAACATGAATATTCAAATAGAAATATAAATGTTTCCATTAAACCAGTCTCTGGACTGAAATAATATATAGCTTTTTGTTCAGGGCATATAGTTGGAAAACAGTTGTGATTTCGAAAATAGTTTTATTAAAATAATATTTATTATAGGTACTTTACAATAAAGATATCATATACATATAACTGTTTTCTTTCTTATACCCATATATATGAATTATACACATAGGTGGGCATTAACTCGTTAATCCGTTAATCGTTAATTAACGAAGTTAATAAAATGCTTAACGGATTAACTTTTAAGTTAACTCAAAAAAATGTTAACGCTTTTGTTAACATCCGTTAACATTAGTCCGTTACATTGGTTGTTAGATAAGTACATTGTTACATAAGGAAGTTTCGAAATAGCAAAAAAAAGGTCTTCAAATATTTTGGATGGTTAACTTTTAACGGTTAACTGTAACTTCCGTTAAATTTTCGGAAATTTAACGCTTTAACGATTAACGAAGTTAATTTTTCGATTAACTGTGCCCACCTATGAATATACATAATAATAGAGAAGAAATATTTGCCATGAGTGTCATGGGACTTTCTTATACATTCGTAATACTGAGAGTGAACAGTGTGAGTGATTTCGTTCTGACTAAATCATAAATGTTGCAAAAAAATTATGGGAAATAAATTATAGATAATAACACACTCAACGTTTTTTATCTAAAACATTTTTTTTTATTTAAAAAATAATTCGAAAATTCGAAAATTGAAAGGAGTTTCCGGTTAAGTTATTACGTTAAAAAATATTATCCAGGTATATAGTTTATGTTCCATTCATTTTTCTATCTTTTATTATTTTGTCACAAATATTTTTTAATAAAATATGATTCACGTACATTATTCACTGTCAGGATTACGTATAAGAAAGTTCCGTGGCTCACATGACAGATATTTTCTTATGATTTTATGTTTTAATATGATATCAAAGCATAAAATGTTTATACCTGCTAAAAGAAGCACAAAGTATGATAACTTAATTAGATGTTGCGAAAAAATAATTAAAATCTTTCATACTCATCTTGTTCATTTTATGTAATATAAAGAAAACATAAATGAAATACCAACTTTACGGGCTTTTTAGCTTGACAAATAAACATAATGTAATAATACATACTATGATTAAAAAATATGATGATACAGTATACGTTGAATAAAATCTTATAAATTAATTGCAGAACTATTTTATCTTAAATTATTAAATCATAAACATTATGATGCATGAAAATAAACAAAAACTTAATATAAGTATTTCTATCAAAATTTTGATTTTGAAAATTTTTGTGTCCATAATACTTTGGTGTTTATATTAATTATATAGTTATCAAACTGTTTGAAAAGTTTGTTGAAAATTTCAAAATATGTCTTAAACCTCGCACTTTATGTTAGGTTGATGAGGTTATAATTTATAATATTTAATTCACAGTAAAAACTAAAAACATTTATATTTCTGGAAAGAATACTTTCCTTCAAACATTTGTTTTATAAAAACATTATTGTAGGAAAGTTTTGTATCAAATAATGAAAGGATTATTAGTAGAAGAATTAAAATCGTTAATGATAACTTTGGTAGTATTGGCGCTTACAGTACCTAAATTTACTTCCCAGCGTCGAAGATTTTGAAGAAGAAAAAAAATCCATCTAAAGATACCGTAACTTTTTTGAATAAATGTGTTAATATAAGTATAAGGACTGTAAGGTATTAAAAAAATGTTCAAATTACATTTAAAATCCATACAAACAAGTCAATATTTATTCAGAAATGGTAATCATAATACTGGTATATATAACTTATTGTTAGAATGTATTTTAGTTAGAATATAACATATAATTAGCTATATAATTTATACTAGGTACTATTTATCAAACATTTTAATTTAAAATATATATGTATACCTACGTAAGATGTATACCTATATAACATTTTTGTTTAATTAAGTAAATTAAACAGTGCGTAGGTACAAAAGACAAACAAGTAAAGCAAAACGCCTGCTAAGTACCAACATCGGAAAGATTATTCCCTGTGCGTAATGTCAGTAGCAACTCAAGAAAACTTTTAATATTAATTAAAACAAACCTCTTAAATATGAGTAGGATATACTCATACAGACAAGTTTTTCTGATTCCGGTACGGAATATTGAAAATGTATTATTAAAGGAGAGAATAGAAATAAAATTAGTTAATATACACTATGCCGTGCAAAAGTCTTCGGACACCTGTGATTTTGAATGTAAATTACAGATTTCAGTCAATAAAAATTCCCAAAATAGCGAAAAGAACTCGCAGTCAAAATAGTGAAAAAATAGTTTCTCGTTTGCTTGAAAGTCACTGTGCGTCAATACTTTTAACTTGAGTAAACCTGACCTTTCAGGCATATAATTCAAAAACATTCATCAACATGGAAAATTGTATATGCTAGGATTATTACAAAAGTTGTAATTAAGTACTCTTATCAACATTTAAGATTTTTTATCAAGCATTTTTGCAGTTTTATATTTACAATACGCAAAGAAATTAGCGTCCAAAGACTTTTGCATGGCAGTGTATATTTATTTAACATCGTAAAAACTATAAAAGCATTTGAACATTTATAAACCTGCGGTTTACTATTGCATGACTTCTCGAGATGTCCTTAAAGCTTGTTTTAAGTATCAAAGATTGAGAATCAAATGTATTTTTCTTAACTTTTATTTTTAATTTACCCGCTACTGGCTCGCGCTCCTCCGTTATGATTCAAATTGAAAAATACAAGAGGCGGAGACAGAAGTGTTTTTCTTTTCACGGAAACCTTTTATCCGGCTAAGTTTGCGTGCGAAGCGAGGACTTATCGACTCCCACACACGCGGGAACTTTGTCGTCGATAGACGCGAAGTTTTCAACTATTTTAATAGCTTGCTGGGGGAATATGACCGATGGGTCTCTTTGAACTAAGAGATTCACCCACATCCATTGATCTATTGTCTGTGGAGGTTAGTAATCGCGGTCAATTTTTAACTTTACTGAAAGGTTGAACTATGTACCTACGTTTATAAGATTTGATGGATATATGTGTTGTTTAGAAGCCAAGTAAATGTAACCTACGATTGATTGGCTTCTCGATACAAACGGTGTTTGTTTACGTCATATTTAGATCAATGTAATGGGGTATCCTTTTTTGTAAAGAATTTTTTTAAATTTTTTGTATATAAAAAATACGTTTAGAGACAGTTACAAGCGCAATTTTTAAATAGGTAAGATGAAATAGTGTTAGTGGGCTCTCACACTGGAGCAATATAGCAATAAAGTAACAACGAATTAGAAACTAGCAATATAGCGATATCATATATTGCTTTGGTGTGAGACAATATGCCCGATTCAATGCATATTGACCGATAGCAATAATATTGCTAGTTATAAGTTGCTAGTTTCTATATTGCTATATTGCTCCGGTGTGAGAGCCTGAGAGCCCACTTAAATTTTACAGATTGAGATTTATATTTTGACATTCCACATGCCTAGATATGAAAAAAAACTCTATAACACACAAAATTAGAAATTATATTGTTGATTTTGGTAATTGTCGTTTGTAGTATCACTAAAGCCTCATTACTAATTTTTTGAGCCAGTTGTTACCGAATTAGAGGAAGGAGAGAGACTTGGAGCCCTTTGATGGCGCTATTTTTGTTTTAGAAAAAGGGTCAAATTCTACTAACTGAGATCTACATTTTGACACCCCAAATAGCTTGATATATATTTTTTGGATTTGTTTTTAAGCCCTGTACAGGCACCATTTTTGAAATAGAAAAAGTTAAACTGAGAAACTTTGCCCGATGGCTATAATAGTCATTCAAATCGCTTCGAAAATGATTACTTACTCATTCATTAAATATGTATGTAAAAATACATTGTTTTTCTTAAGATATATCTTCAAAAAATAACTAATTTGGGGAGTCACCACTCCCCCTTACACACAATTTTAACTCAAATTCAAGTCAGACCCAAACAACCAACCTAGTTTCTTTAATATCGGTTCAGTAGTTCATGAGTTATGCGTGTAAAAATAAGGATTCGGGGAACAAAGATACAGACACACAGACAGACAGACACGAAACGAAAAATTGGTTGTCTTGACGTGAATCGGAAAGATCAAGTTAATATTTTGAAATCTGAGAAAATTTTATTTTCTTATTTAAAACGGTCACAAAGCTTCTCATATCTTCGATATGTCGAGGAAGCAGAATGTCTTAAGATGTGACAAAAATGCATGACGTATTCCTAGAAACCAATATCTGCACATAAAGTTTGAAGCTTTGCGAAGAATTGTTCTTATTACAAATATTATATACATATTTATGGTATATGTCTCAATACGTATAGTTCTATGAAATATGTGTATAATTTTATATCAAACATTTCACTGCTATTTATAGATGCCATTTTGGAGTTTATATGTTCATTTTGACAACCTGTTAAAATAAAAACTAGGTAAGTCTATCGACCGCGCTGCTAGCGTGCTTGATTTTCGTGTAAAAACTTGTATGGATTAGATTTCCATAGCATTTAGGTATTTCTGGTTGTTAGTAACCAACTCCAATATCGTCATTATAGTTCAAGAGCTGATAATATATTTTTCTGTCCCATCTGAGCATTGCTGAATTTTTGATGGATGATAGATTTTAATTTGTAGATGACCGAAAAAACACAGGCAGACGCGTAGTGTGGGGATAAGGGGTCGGCAGACGCAATTTACAGTGGCAAATGATTGTAACAAATTTAAAACATGTATATCTCCGGTACTAAATATTGCACCGATGATAGCAAATATGTTTTATGATCCTCTAAGTAAGAAGGAAATAATGTGTCCCTTGTAATTTTTTGATTTAAAGTACCGTTTTGCTGAAGTTTATAAATTTACAAAGCACAAAATGTCAAGGTCCTGAGTTCAAAAGAGTTCTGTTTTATTTTTGTTCATTACAAAGAATGAGAACTACACAATAAAAAAATATTTTTTTTAAATTAAGCGCCTACTTTTTTACACGTTTAATATTTTTTTTTACATTTTCATATTAAAGACTGTTTTTACCGCGTTGGTTGGGGGTCAAATTTTTTTTTAAGAATTAATGTGTTATTCAGAGAGTCATTGCGGACAACTTCCAGCAAAACAAAAAAGAATTACGAAACAACCCAGTTAAAAAATAGTCTACATAGATCTAATTTTGCACTTTCAATTGTGTCTGCCGGCCCCTTATCCCCACATAACGCGTCTGCCTGTGTTTTTTTGGTCATCTACAGATCAAAATCTACCATCCATCAAAAATTCAGCAATGCTCAGATGGGACAATTTTCATAAAAAAATGTTTAAGGACATCTGCCGACCCCTTACCCCTACGCGTCTGCCTTTTTTCCGGTAATCTACAGATCAAAAACTGCCATCCCTAAAAAATTATACAATGCTCAAAAGGGACAATTTTCAAAAAAATATTACATGTTTGAGTCCGTCTGCCTACCCCTTATTTCACCCTACGGGTCTGCCTATTGCACTTTCACTATCTAACTTTTCATAAACTAACTCCCTGATGTCATTTTATTTGTGCTCACTTGGGGCAAAATACACTTTTTTTTACATGTTCACTAAGGAATTAAACCCCTTTATCCCCGGGTGTCGAGGTTGGGACTTTTTTCCCATAATGTACAACACATGAATTAATGTTTTCCGTAACTCTGCCTAGTGCTCAGATGGGGCAGAAAAATATGTCATTAGCTCTTGAACTATTACAAAACAATTTGTTTGTATATGTACAGTACATAAAAAGAATGTGAGCAAAGATATCGTTTTTATAGGTAAAAACTAAAATTTAAAATACGCGCGGAGCGCCAAACGCAAGTATCCAACGTCAGAGGGCAGACAAGTGCGTATCGGTTCCACGCGGGAGTTACAGCTTGCCAGAGATGTATATTTTCTATCTATGTTTACGAGATAGCCGCGTGTCAAATACGGTAACGAGTCGGTCCCGATTGTAATATTGGAGTAATTTACGTTATTATTAAATTTATAATTATAGTTACTGGTGTACGAGTGTTAGTTGTATATTATTATCAATAAGTGTATTACTTTCTTGATTTATAATATGTACTTTATATTATGTGTTTTGTTTGACAGTAAATGTTTGCGTTTAAAACTCAATATGTATTTATTTCCTTACAAGGTAAATATTCAATTTAATATATTAAAATAGAGGGATAGATACAATTTGACATTGTCTTAATACCATATTAGGTGACATCATGAAGATACTCTGGAATTAGCTTTAATATACTTAATACATAATTAATAATTACAAAATGTCTGCTTTATTATAGACAAGTATTAAATTCGAACGACTAGCTTCACAGTCATTAAATGAATTTGAAACATTGATTGATGTACTAAAAAACACATTTAATTTACGTATTTACGTTATAAAATCATTTGTTTGCAGCTGTAGAATAAAATTTTGTCAAGTGTGAGTCGAGTCTCGCGTGTAAGTGCCCCGTACTGTAGAGTTTTTCAATTTATTCGATTATGTTAATGTTATTTAATTTTAACTTCAGTACAATTATAATATTTGTATTTATTTTTTCGTCAATAAGAAAATAGATGGCTCCAAATGTAAAACAATTAAATAATATTAACAATGAGTTTTTTTTTAATTTGTTAAGGCCGTTAGTGTTTATAATTAGTTATAATTTTAACTAAAAATATAGAAAATTATCAAGTACAGGTACATAGTTAATAATGTGGTTTATTGTTGGTATTGAACTTAACATATATATTATTGTCAATTGTTGTGATGAATTGTTAACTTTTAGGAACGATTTTATTTTCCCATTTCTGGTTTCAATTAGTTAAATAAAAAAACTTTATATGGCGTTTGACCTTCCTCATAACATATTTTTCTCAAAAAGTTTTCCAACTTTTCCCACATATAACTTGATATGAGAGAAAATAAATTTAAAACGACTGACTTTTAACTTTCGGAATTTTTTCAAGTTAAAGTAGTTTACTAAAAATAATAAAAATAGCTTTTATCGATTTCAAGTTCAGAATAAATATTTTCTATATGTTTACAAACGGACTGTACAGTCTTTTTGTTATGCCTGTTTTAAAAATTAATTTACGTATTGATGTTATTAAATTTGCCTTATTTAACTCACCGCGATATTTATTTATTGATGTTATTAATTTTTTTTTTTTTTTTACTTGAAAAACGGAGAAACTGTGGTTTCTTAGTCACTTAAACTAAAAATACACCTTAACCACAAAATTTATGTCAATCGACACGTGTTTCGACTTCACAAGAAGTCCTCATCAGGAGCCTAACGATTCCAGACAGATTAATATAAATAAAAACATAGCAGTTATCAGCAACCAAATATTGTATATTAATTTTTCGGACAACTTGTATTTAATTTAAGCCTGTATTTAAATATATTTTTTTAAATAATAAATACTTTTTATTTAATCATTTTCACTTATAACAAATATACTGCACGAAACATTAATTATTCAACATTAATCAAATATATTGAACTTAAAACAAATTATAACACCCAAAAACAAAAGTTTCCACTAAAAATAAATACTCTACACAAAAAAATAATACTTTGCACTTGATCTAAATTTGGACCTGTCAGATTTAAAAATTACATATTTTTGATGTAATTATTGTGATTTTTGTAATTTTATATATTTTTACCTAACCTCTTTGGTCTAAATAGATTTAATATTTTTAATGTGATTTTTGTGATTTTTCTATATTTTAAAACGATAAATATTCGCCTTATGCATTAAAAACAATTAAAAAATTACTAAAATTTATGTTCACATGTAGTGTGTAGTATTTATCCTATAAAGTGGATACTATAAAATTTTATGTGCAAAGTATTAAAATTTATGTTCCATGTACAAAGTGAATAGTGCACTAAATATAACTCTTAATAAAATAATAATAAAAACAGCAGTTATTATAACCTAATACATATTGTATATTAATTTTGTGGACAACTTGTAATCAATTTATAAATAGAAACATACTATTATTATATTTAATCTACATATTGTTAGAATGTAGTCACTGATGTCATCAGTTCTCGTTGCATCTTAAATGTGACGCTAATTTTTCGGCTGTAATTCCCAAAGCAAATGTGTTATTAAATTTCAGACTACGTATATACGTATGTATGTATGTTGGAATAATAAAATCGTTTTAATTTGAAATGAAATTGAATCAGACAACTTTATTAAATTGACTCTGAATTTCTCATGTCTCCTATGAAACATTGAATTGTAATTATTGTTTTGAATATTTTAACAAAGCAAATATTAAAACTAATTATAAAGTCGAATTGAAATTAACTAAATGTAAAATTACATTCGTTGTTATTGTTTGTCGTTTATTTTGGTGTTTGTTTTAAATAGAAATATCAGTTTGTTAAAAAAATCAGTAAAAATATTGTATCAACAATTTTATGGATGTTTTCAATATATTTAGTTACTTAATAGTTTTTTAAGGCATTTTGGTCATTGAGAATTTTTTTTTTCAATCGATTTAGCTTCATCTGATTCAAAGGATACGTGAAGCTATAAGATCTTTTCTGAAAGCTGAAAAAATTGTTTTCCGATTTCATAATTTCTTCTTGATCAGTTCAAAACAAACACTTTTTATTCCGTGCCTGTCTGTCTGTCTGTATGTATGTGTGTCTGTATATCCCCTTGTTTCCAAAATATATAACGGATGACGCATCTAACGTGAAAATTGAACCTTATTTGTAGAGCATTGCATTTTCTATTATAAAAAATGTAGATAATAAAAAATATTCTTATATATAGATATGTATTAATCTCACTTAGCAATATTATATTTAGAAATACAGTAGAAATTGGTTATAACGACATTGAAGGGACCGGTCATATTAGATCGTAAAAGCGGATAGTCGTAATAAAATAATCGGTAAAAATGCAATTATATGAGATTCATATAAGTTGGACTTTTATTTTGAGTCGTTAAAACCGATACGTCGTATTAACCGATGGCGTTATTACCGGGTTCTACTGTATATTTATTTATATAATATTCCTTCTTTGATTCAAATCATCGTCAAATGTTTTGATACACGTGCTTTTTACATTTAGATACATATTAAATGTCAATAATTTGACGTGAATTGTTGAAAAACGAATTAAAAAATATTTATGAGAAAATAATAATCAGACGCGTACCTACTTGAGAAAAATGTCGAATTAATATTTTCTAATTTTGTATAAAAATTCAATGGATAGTTCATCGGTATTGTTAAGTACTCGTATATTAAAATTCTTCAATCAGCACGAGGAAATGCAATCACTTGGCAGATGTTTTTTATTGAAATTGTTTTGGTTTGATAATGACTTTTAATGACAAAAGTATTTTTAAATTCTTTCAATATTGGGATTCGTAATAGAAAATTGAGGTTTCAAAAGAAAATAAATAATAAAATTAGGTACACTCAGGACTCTGCTATACGACCATCCACTACACGACCGCTCCGTTATACAATGTTCCAACAGTTCTAACCAACGTCCTTCCCCCATCCCCACCATAATACCGCCGTGACTGCTATATTTTTGCGCGTTTAAATTCACCAATCAACGTTAACCAATCAACGCGATGGTGGGTGCCCCTCTAGCCGTCGTATAGTGGAATTTTTAAATTACCGATGCCGTGTATAGCAGAATGTTGAGTGTAGGTACTTAAAAATAAATAAATAAATATTGTAAACGAGAGATTTTCTCAATAACTGTTCACTTTATAACATTGATAATAATCTAAAAATAAAATTTCAATTTTTCTCACTTGCGTTGATAAAAATATCATTTTATAAATAGGGTTAAGATATTAATACATCTCATAATTACACCAGTAGTGTGTTTGGACGAAATTTATTTATAAATTCACTTCTTTAAGGAAGTAATTTATTCGTAAGCTAAATAAAAACATGCAATGTAAATTACACAGTCTTAAAAAATAAATCTATTGTCGAATGAATAATGTAATAAATATGTGAATACGAATTGTTCTTATTGTTTGTGTAAAGGAAGAAATGTTAGCAATTAAATGAAAAAGATGTTGTTTTCCGTATCCGTGAGATATATAAACGAGAAAAACAAGCTAGTAAAAACAAGGATTGATTACACCTTTTTACTTGTGTAACTTTAATTCTGATGTTCTAGCGAGAAATGCTTTGATTTGTTTGTATCATTATTTGGTTATTTAGTAACATCTTGATTATTGAGATAATTTTAGCACAATAAATCTAATACATTTTTTTATTTCCGATTTTGGTGTTATTTAAATGTTTTATTTGTTATGTTTCTTACTTTTATTTGTACTGATTCCTTACAAATAATATACTTTTAACTTAAAAAAATATAAAGATCTATAAAATTACCTTTTTTTTCAAAAAATTAAGAGATTAGAATTAGAATATTTCTGTTTGATATATTTTTTATTTTTTTATTGTTTGAAATTTCATTCGAGCAAAATGTTTTTGTAAAGTTCGTCAAAGTGCATTGAATGAAGTAAATAAAAACAACAAAATACATTGACATTATTTGAATGAGTATTTTCTTGTTAGATTTGATATACATGTAAGGTTGCCTGAAGATCAAGGTGTAAAAAGAAGACTAGTTCATTAAAAAAGAGGACAAATTGAAAGAATACAAAATTTTACTTCGAATAAGGTTTTTATTTCAAATGCCATTAAAAATAAATTGAAAACTTTTTTTTATTGCTTCCAACCCAAAATTCTACTGTTAGTAATATTGACGGCCATTTTTTTACGTAGGTAAACTTCTTAAAAACCCCGGACACATTTAAAACGTCACTGGACGTCCTTAAAAAGAGGACAGTCCGGGGAAAAGAGGACGGATGGCGGCAACCCTATATACATGTATGATTTAATGTCAAGCAATTGTAAAAAATAAAGTAGCTGGAAAAATAAGTAAGAGCTTTTGTCTACAATCTTTGTTTGATCCCATGAATCCGGACAAAGTTTATAAAAAAATATATATAATTTTTTGTTTACTTCATATCAGCATAGTTTTCAATTAGATCTTTAAAATACTTGTTTTAAGAATTTATGACTATGTTTGGGTACTATTATTATATCAGAGAACATATTTCATTTATTGTATCTATTATTATAATCTATATCTATAAAAGAGTTTGTCCTTAACCACTCACTCACTCACTCACTCATATATCAACCCTTACGATGTCAAAACAGGGTATCAAAGTTTATATAAAAAAATATTTTTTTGTTCGCATTTAATTGAAACTTATCGAACATACTTTACAATATAAATAATGAAACAATTATTTAAGCATTTTCCAAAATTAACCCCTAAGGTATTAAGCGGGTGAAATTTTTTTTTTGTATTCACCGAATGAAACATGGCACATGTAGGTACTCTACAAGACAAATATCAGTTTCGAAAATTGAACCCCTATGGGAATGGGGGGGGGGTACAAATTTGATATATTTATCTTCATAATTGTTCATGATATTAAAGTAAATTCGGAGAAATTAATATTCAATTAAAAATGAAAGTTCGATATTCAAGCCCTAATAGCATGGGACGGGGACGAGGATGGATTTAGATATGTTTATCTGCTTTACTTATAAAGGTAAATTAGGGCAAAATAATCATCTATTAAAAAAAAAATTCGACATTCAACCTCTAATGGCGGGGGTAGACAGGGTCTGTGTTTTTGATATGTTTATCTGCATAGCTGCTTACGTTATAATGGTGGAGTGGGGCAAAATAATCTTCAATAAAAAAAATCGATATTCAACCCCTAATGGCGAGGGTAGACAGGGGGTTAGTTTTTAGAATTTTTAACTAAGATCCGAGATATTTACGTTTTTTTATAGGTAATGAATGAAAACAAATATAAAAAATGTAATACCTATGTCATCCGCTATCACGTATGGAGGGTTTTAATTAGTTTCGAAGTTTACGCGAACGAAGCCTCGGGATTCCGCTAGTATTATCTATTCTGGAATTTTTAAATTTAAATGTGCTTTATTCATTAAAAATTGTAAGAAAGTTGAAATATGTATCTAATAATATATTTTTAAAATGTATACAATTTTCTTATAATATACATTATAAATTACTTATTTCCTAAAAAAACATAACTATATAAATAATAACATAATGTCTGATATAATCATCATCTAGTTATAGCTTTTAAGAACCATGAATTTATTTGTCGACATTATGCTAGCGATGTTAAGTACTTGTATTCAAAAACCTGTGAAGAAAATGATTTCTCGTTACAAATAGAAAACAAAATAAAGGAGTAGGCGTGGTTCTGGAATAATGGTAATAGCTGATCGCGTATTAGAGACCCTTTTGTGTTGGGGTACATTAGTAAACTTTAAAGAATGAATGAATGCATGTATACATAAGTGGAATAATTAATTTTATGAATAGACATTAAATTAAGATATCTTTTTATTGATAATGTATTTTTATTTTGATAGGTATATAAACAGGACTAATTCCTAATTATATTCAATATTCTATAAGTAATTTTCTATCCTTTTGATGTTTTACGTATTATTTTAATATCATTGGTGTTTACTTACCGCACGTGCGAGATACTTGTCAATCAATTCTTGATACTTCAAGGGAATTAACTTTCATATATGTTTGTTAGCTAACAAGTTTGGTAGCTCCTTTATAATACCGGGCATTAATTAAATAACACGAAAGAGCTGTCGGAAAAGTACAAGAAATAAATGAAGAAGAAGAACAAAAAAACGACAGAGGTCCATTGAAATGTTTCATAGATTATTAAAGTTGAGATAAACTAATTACCAATATAAATTAACATTAAGCGAAACGTACATACAAGTAATGACAGATACATGCACAAAGACAAATGTACTGCGGGCTTACGATAGACAACAAGTGTGTGTTATACAAACAAAACAGCATCTGTGTGAAATAATTGTCAACAGCCTGAGTGTCAGAATGTTGAATTCAATATTCCATCTGTCGTGAATAATTTATGTTATCACAAAGGTTGAAAATTTTAAATGGATCATGAAAAATAGTTTACTCGGATTCAAATCAATTTTGAATGATCCTTTTTTTACCCTTTTTGTTAAAGTCAGGTTTACACGATGTCAATTTGTTCAGAGGATTTGTGTTCATTTTTTTAACGGTGGAGGATATTTTTTTGAATAATGTTATTTTTTATGTAAACTGGAATTTTACGAATTCTTGGGTTTTATTCTAAATTTTTAGTATTCGCAAAATTTTAAAGATTTAATATTTAAATTTTTACAAGATTAAGAAAAGCTGGATTAGTGACAATGCCCGGTATTAGAAAGAATTTGCTCGCAACTAAAATATTTTTCTGGCTTCATATTTTACAATCAAAACCAACTTTTTGCATACTAAAATATGTTATTTTGTGTATGACTTTAATTTGTGTAGAAACCTTACATAAGGAAAGATATAAGACTTATCTCTCTACCTAATATTGAAGCCATTGTATTCCGCAAAAATCTGATCTGCAAAGTCAGCGGCGTATCATTAAGCTCTCAAAAATATAACAATTCTTTCAACGCGTGTCACTCGTCAGCAATTTACTTAAAAAAACAATTTGGCGATTTTCGATTGATATTGCTTGTATAATAAAAGTATTGGCATTGATTTTTTAGCATAATTTAGGAAATACAGTATACCTTTCCTTAACACTTTGTAACTTAGCTTATCGAAAATGAATTAAAACACGTATTTTCAGAAAAAAATATTTTTTTAATTTGTACCGAATTATTTAATATACCAATAATAATAATTTAATTATAAATGTTTAAGACATAAAACCTATGCTAATTTATGATAAATATTATATTTGATTCACTTACCTGAAGATCTGTAACAGAAACAAGCCAATAATATCACGAAAAGTATTTTTTTCTAGATTTTAGAAAATTCAACTTATCAAAACGTGATTCACTTCACGTTTCGAACGAACATAATAAACATAATTAACTAGTAACGTCATCTATATTTTTGATAGCGTACTAAATTGATGCGTTGGTATGTGACAGATAAGTTACATTGATTAAAAACTGTAAAATGTACGATTCTTTTCCGCGGCTAAATTGATTTGGTTTTTGAACGTCACAACGATAACACATAACTGTCACCTCTGGTGCAGTACAAATATCACACAGTGATATGAGAGTAATAAAATTGTTGAATATATAAAAGCAACAGACACATTTTTTCCCTAATTTTCATACAAAGTTTATGAATGTCCTAGGAGATTTTAAAAATTCAACAACGCCAGACGGCGGCGGCGGTGCCGTTTTTATATTTCAAATTATCCTCCTTTCTACCGTTTCCTTTACTTCGTGGACAATTCTTCAGGCCTTTCTCTGATACGTCAGAAATATTAGTATTTATTACCACTTCCGCACAATACTTTCTTTAGTGGAACAAAATTTTTTACAATGTCAGATCAGTATTAAGAATAAAGTATCTTTTTTTATACTTAAGACGTTCATGATTTAACTTAAAGCTTTCATGTTGCATTGAGGTTTTTTGTGAAGAAAATAAGGTCGCCATATTTTTATAAATATATAGGTATTGTAAAGTTTTTTTTTCGAGCGAGTATGTAGATATTGTGATATTTTAAAATAGATGAAAAATTAAACAATTTCTTAGGGTTTTGAGACATGTTCTAAATGTATTTAATATTAAATTATTTTACAGAAGCCCAATTGATTAACTACATAAAATATATAGAAATACATAACCACTTTTAAGGGTGTTTCAGTTTTACAGGACAGGGTAATATTAAAAATAATAATTTTAAAAATTGTTGGAAAGCTGATTTTATACAAAAACAGAAGATATTAACTTACCTTATCTCATGATAATATTCTTAGTTAAACGTAATTAATTTGTTCAAAATTTGGTAGTATTAGAATCCATGAACATTTCATTTGTTTTTCAGCTTTCTCATTTTAACAGTTTTTGAAAAAATACTAACTCCTTCGAATCTGGGATAACCTTGTATTTTATAAAAAGAGGGTGGTAATTTTTTTTGTGATTATAAAATTTATACCAGGGTTTCCCAACGTGGACTATGTGGACCCCCTGGGGGTATATGAAAGTTTGAAAGGGGTCTATAGGGGTTCTATGGAAAAATTTGTATGTTTTGGAATTCGATGTTTTTTATGCAATGCAAGAGCTTAAAAATAGTTGAAAGAGTAAAAAAATAGGTTATTTACAATCACAAAAAAAGCTCATTTACAATTTTTTATTCACAAATAATTACAAGAGATCTATGAACTTTGTCATTCTTTCGAAAGGGGTTTATGTGCAAAAAAGGTTAGGAACCCCTGATTAATACAATTCATAATTTAGCTTTTAAATGGTTCATGTAGAAAATAAAAATAAGTGAATTATATTCTTGATCGTAAATTTATCATTACTTATTATTTATTAAATTCAAGTATTTCTTAAATTGAAGTAGGTACATAAATAATATCAATGATTATGTTACATACAAGGAGATAGTGAAATTTCTGGCGATAGCTGTTTTTTATAATGAATACTAATTATGCAGACATAAAGATTAAATTCTATCCTAGATACGTTTCTGTGTTGGAATTAGAAGTTTGCAAAATGTGGAAGCCCACGTTTGAGTTGGTTCCGTATAAAATTGATTTAGCAACCATAAAAACACTGATATATTGTGTTTTGCAAGCCGCTACTAGACTTTGTGACGGCGGTATGGCCTAAACTCTCCAGACACAGCCGCGCCAGCCGAATACATTGGAGATGATCGAAATGTCTATAGATATAAATAAACATTTTGTCAAGTGTGAGTCGAGCCTCACGTAATAGTGTTCCGTATCGTTTAGATTTTGAATTGGACTTTTGAACACTAACACATTTTCAAATTTAAGTAAAGTTAAGAACCAATTTAAAAAATTGTATCTTCGAAAAAGTGGTAACTGTATTTTCCGTTTGTATTATGTAGTTATAGATTATAGTTTTTATTTTTGAAAAAAAAATATGTAAATGTGGTTCTGATTATTTTATTTTGATTTTAGCATATTGATATATACATATTCGTATATTTTTAGATTTTTATCACGATTACTTTCGGATATATGAGTGAATTATTTAAACTAGAGTAGAAACCGGTAATAACGACATCGGTTAATACGACATATCGGTTTTAACGACTCAAAATAAAAGTCCAACTGAATCCCATATTAATAGCATTTTTACCGGTTATTACGACTATCCGCTTTTTACGACCAATATGAATCAATTCGATGTCGTTATAACCGGTTTCTGCTGTATTTTTTTTTTTAGAAATTAGATAAAATGGTTTATCTATATCTAATTTATGTACGAGTATATATGGGTATAAAAAATTTTACATACGTATTTGACTATTTTGTAAAAATAAATCATTAGATTTATGAGAATGGAAATTGAAATATTATTCATATTTCATTTGGTTGTAGATACTTCTATATTTAATAAAAAGTTTTAAGGCGAATTTTTGTTAAAAGAAACTGATTTATAGCTGTGTTGACCGTCGATAAAAATTATAGCTTTCGTATCGAATGTTTACATGCAACTTGTTTGTATTTTATAATTTTGTTTGTGTAGTTTTTAGTTTTACTTCGTTTAATTGATTAAATTGATATTTCCTTCTTATTGAATTTTTGTTTGATTATATTTTGAATTACGTAATAGTTTGAAGTAGTATTTGTTTATATCAATGTAAATATCATTTTATATCCAACGTGTCGTTATACTTTACAGTGAACTTCGCGAATGATTGAATGTATGATACAAAAGTTAAAAAATGTTTTCTTTGGAATAAGGGGGAATTTTAAATCAATGATAACTTTCTATAGAATAAAATAAATTATTCATGTCCGGTATTATATAAAGGAGTTAACAAATTTGCTAACTTGCAAGCACTTTCAAATGGGGTATGGAACTTATATGACAGTTTTTGACAAATAGTTTCATACATAGGAATAATAGGAAGTAAAAACAAAGGTTGTAGATTATTTACTAAATTTGAGTATAAACGGTAAAAACTAATTTACTGCGCATGCAAATTTCTGTTAAAAACTCAAAGAGAACTGTAATATAGTTTGGTAGGTACCCCATTTGAAAAAGCTTTATAATACAGGATATCGTTACTTCATTTAGTATCGCACATTTTTCTAGACATCAAAGAATAATAAAACTAAAAAAAATCATAAACATATCTATTTAAAAGAACCACTAAAAAAATTCCATACATTTATACATACGTATCTAATAATATTTTTTATCACATCGTTAATTCAAATTGTAAATAAAAAGAAGAAAGCATAACATATGCAAATTAAATCATCAATACTTCCCATTTGTATAGTCGTAAACCTAACTACTGAAGAAATACAAAACGATCGACCGGCTTCATAAGTATATCATTACTATATTATAAAAGTGAAGTTTTCTACAAGATGCTTTTGTGTGAATGTCCTCGCCCACCGCCTTTATTATCTGCTGATGTCAAGAGTTACTCTTGTAGAAGTTTCGACAGTTCACATGTACTACATACACATATGTATATACTTACATGGTATGCATTATCAGGAGCGTATGTATTACGGAGAACTGTATATGAATTTAAAAGTATATTTTAGTTCAAATTTTAAATAGTGATACTCTGATGTTTGTTAGATAATTAGTTTCTATTACAGGCTAATGTATTTTTTACAAGCGTTTATTCAACTTCACTTCTTAGTTAGTTAGTTAGTATGTTAAGATCAAATATTGCAATCAAAATTTCGACTAGTTCTAATTAAGCTAGAGCATTGAAATTTTGTGTACGTGTATAAGTCCGGTGACAATGTAATATAGTATATTTAACATCATTCTAAATCCAATATGACGGACGTCCCAAGTTAGCGGATTACCTTTTTCTTCATAACCATCTTGATATGGGTATCAAATGAAAGAGTTTGTCGAGCTTTACCAGTTAGTATTTTAGTTAGTCAATCAGTAACTAAAAATTTGAAAATAAAATTATATAAAAAATACTTTTTATAAACAAGCTTTTATTAAAAATGCACTAAAAAGTAAAAAATAAATTTTCAGTTATCATAAAAATTTCAGGTTATTATGACTAGAACCAATAAAAGCGCGGGCGCTATAAATTAAGACAAATGTATGAATAAAAATTCTTATGCAAAATAAGAAATTAGGTATACATTAATATAAGATAAGAGTAGATTTGCACATTAAATCAAATAAATATATAGATTTTTTTATAAACTGCTTAACAATTTTATAAATACAATAATGAAATAATTAATGAATTAAAAGCTATACATTTGCTTCATAGCGCCCCGCGATTTTATTGGTTTTAGTCATAAAAACCTGAAATTTTTGTGATAATTTATTTTTTACTTTTTAGTGCATTTTTAATAAAAGCTTGTTTATAAAAAGTATTTTTTATATAATTTTATTTTTGTTTAAAATTTAGTCAGCATCAACATTTTAGTTTAGGTTGGGCTATGAAGTACTCTTATAGATAGTATAAAATGGAAACATAATTATAGAGTGGATTGGATAAATGATAGATTACACTGAGCGAGTTTAGTAGCGGGCGAGTCAACTAGTATGATAGTGATGATGACACACAAAATATTCCACTCGCTCAGTAACCAAATAGCTAGCGAGTTTAAATCACGTGTTGAGAATAGGACCCACTGGGATACTCGCAGCTAGTTCACTAGCAACTATGTTTGTTACTAGCTAACAAACCCACACGCCAGCGAGTAGCGAGTTTCAACAATGGGCAAGTTTACTAGCAGTTAGTAAATTCGCCGGTTAGTACACAGAAAAAAATAATTTGTCTATGTGTTTAAAAATGCGATCAATTATATAAAAAATCCGTGCTCGATTTTACTCCGATAGAGGTTGTTTTGTTAATTTGATAATTTTTTACTAATACGGAAATATTCACGTATATCTTATTGATAAATGTATATTATTACTAACAATGTTTTTATCACGGTAAAAATTTTATTTCGTATTGAAAACATATATTTTAAATACAAAAAAATATTTTATAAATGACATCACTGAATTTACCATTTCGAATATTGCACTTTCACTAGTTGGGTGTTAAAAAAAATTTACACTAATAAATATTTATTAATACAACCATTATGTTTACTCTATTTGAGAGTTTCGTTAGTTGGTGTAATAAATTATTTATTAATTTGACAAATGAAAAGATTTTTAGGTAAACATGAAGATTTAATTTTTCAAATGAATAAAATATCCTCAATTGAGGAAATTAATGTTATATTAACAATATAAATTTATTAAACATTTTTCCATCTCAAATTTTCAATAAGATCGAGTTTTTTTTCTGTGTAGCTAGTAAAGTCGCTTAATGTAATCGACCCTTTAAAAATTGAGGTAATTATCAGCATTCTTATAAAAATATTCAGATACGTGACTGTATAATGTATGTATGAAGACAAAGTTCACGTATGTTACTAATATCCTGGGGTGCTGTGAAATTGTAGCACCTATTTGACATATTTGATAAAGTTTGAGTAAGTAATTTGTAAATTATTATAATTTATCTTTCTTGTCAAAGTAGTTTTAGTATTGATTTATGTTGATGTAATATGAAGCGAATTAATTCTGATTTTGTAATGCATACATAAATAAATAGTCTAGGTACTATAAAAAATACACCAAAAACAAATCAATCAAAATGAAAAGATAATTATAATGTTCGAAACTTGAGAACTGTCTGTACTCACGAGGGAATATCTCTATAGGTGTTTGATTCAATGCTTATTCAGAAGATGGTATTAGGTGATGTCAATAACGCATTCTTAATAGGCAAGATGACTAATTAAAAAAAATATTTTATGATGATCTAACGTGTCTCCTATTAAAAAAAAAAATTATTTCTGCAGAAAATAAAGGTTTAATCGCAAAAATTGACTCTTTTAAAACTCATTTTGAATTTGACGCCAAAACGCATGCAGGTGACATTTCAGAGTTGTGACGTCACACTCCTTGTCAACAATTAGACAATAATTTAATTATTTTGTGTGTTAAAAATGAGTTCCAAAGTATATAAGATCTTAAATATGTAAGATATGTACCTAATAATCTTCTAGGAGAAATTGATATTTGTCTAAAATAAAAGTTTTGACGTTTACTGATGCGTGACGTCATTCGCTCTGATTGGTGTTCCATTGAACATGGCGGATTGCTGTATTTTGCATTTTTATTTTAACAAAAATTATATTAATCTCGCTTTTAATATAAAAATAAATACATTTTTAGAATCTTTTTAACCTATTTCATTATTTAAAATCATAATTTCAATAATACTTTGTTACTGGTATCTTGCCTATTTATCGGTTTAGTATTTTTGTGAAAAGTTATTTATTTTAATTTTATTGAACTTTTAGTTATTTTTCTTATAATTTATTTGCTATTTAACAAAATTAAAATAGAAATTGGTGCTGTAATTTTTTAGATTGTAATATTGGCATCAATCTATAACATTTCTGTGTAGGTTTTTGATCGAAAGGTGAGACACTTATCGTTAGTTAAAAAAATGTTATGTAAATTTTTTAATGTAACTTTGGAAAATAACTGAAATTTTTAAAAATAATAAGAAACTAAAAACGTAATGGAATAGGGGTATCAAAAATATTTGTTATTTTGGTTTGTGAAATTTCATTTGTCAAAGGTCGAAAATAAGAAATACTTAATTTTTTTAGTATTCTTTTTTATATTTTCACGTTTATAATATGAACATAATGTTATAATATTAATGTTGTATCTTCCAGAGTTAGTCATTTTGGTTCCTGACTACCTCAATTAAAACAAAAATAAAATTGTAATTATTTCTAAAGCAAACAACTAAACATTTTTTTTTATATAAAAGTACTCGGTAAGTTTCATGTTTTAAATTATCGTGTTTTTAACTTTTTATCGTCACATCGGTAAACCAGTTTCGTGAAATATTTCTGATATTGCGTATATTCCGTGCGTTAAATGTACGTTATGGTGAACGGCTTAATTAGCTTTCTAAATAAGAACGTGAGAAAATTACTTTTAGAATAAAGTACAAACAGAAATGAGCATCTCACTGTGCTTGTAATTATTGTCAAAGAGGTGAACGCAGGGACGGTTTTTTTAAATTTTTAAACAGGACCTCGATTGGATCGTATTTTTTAATTAGTTTATTTAATTATTAGCGGAATGCCGCGGCTTCGTTCGCGTAAACTTCGAAACTAATTAGAACCCTCCATACCTGATAGAGGATGACCTATTACATTTTTTTATATTGATTTTTATTCATTACCTATAAAAAACGTAGATATCTCGGATCTTAGTTAAAAATTGTAAAAACTAACCCCCTGTCTACCCTCACTATTAGGGGTTGAATATCAATTTTTTTTATTGCAGATTATTTTGCCTGACTCCACCATTATAGCGTAAGCAGCTATGCAGATAAACATATCAAAAACACAGACCCTGTCTACCCCCGCTATTAGGGGTTGAATGTCGAAATTTTTATTTTAATAGATGACTATTTTTCCCGAATTTACCTTTATAAGTAAAGCAGGTATGCAGATAAACATATCTAAATCCATCCTTGTCCCCGTCCTATGCTATTAGGGCTTGAATATCGAACTTTCATTTTTAATTGAATATTAATTTTAAAATTGCCCCTCTCCCATTCCCATAGGGGTTGAAATTTCGTAACTGATATTTGTCTTGTAGAGTACCTACTTGTACCATGTTTCATTCGGTGAATACAAAAAAAAATATTTTATAAATTTTTCCACCTCCCTGAGGGGTTAAATTTTGGGAAATGCTGAAATAATTGTTTCATTATTTATATTGTAGAGTATGTTCGATAAGTTCCAATTAAATGCGAACACAAAAAAATATATTTTTATATAAAATTTGACACCCTGTTTTAACCCCGTAGGGGTTGAATTTCGAAAAATCCTTTCTTATTGGGTTCTTACATTATAAAAGGAAGGCACTTACGACATTTCACGTTTCTAGGTCCAGGGGTTAGGGCTGTACGTTGATATATGAGTGAGTGAGTGAGTGAGTGGTTAAGGACAAACTCTTTTATAGATATAGATTTTATGTATTGTATAGTGATATTAATATATATTATATTTAATTGTAAGCGATGGCACATAGTATTGCGTAATCCATTTGTTCATTACAATTTTCAAAAAGAGACATTACGTAAAACACATTAGAAGACAGCCGATTAGAATGTGAGTCAGTCAGTCGTTATTACACCGTGTTTTAGACACATACAATTTTAAAAAGTGCAAAAAGTAGAAATCTCTAAAAGTTTTGTTAATATTGCTGCCCTTAATGTTATAATTCACGTTAAGGTCCACTGACATTGTAGTAGCGAGATAGTTCTAGGTTTAAGTTTACGTAAGAATAATAAGTGCAAGTGTAATTGTTTTTGTTTGTATAGTGAAATTAGTGCATACCTATAGGGTATATAAAAGTTAATGTTTAGTCTTTCTTGTAAAGTTATCATTGTAAGTTAAATTTAAATATTATTACTTATTTATAAATCTACTTTTAATATCTTTGTATAAATGTTCGTTTTGGGATTCTGAGGTCTGTTTCAACCTTCCAATTAAAGGAAAATATTATGTAGAAGTGTACAGATTAGTTTTAATTGCAAAACCGTTTATCTTAATAATGACAGAAAAGTTGAAGTTTGAACCCGAGGTGGAATGTTAGTTTGGAACCCCCTCCCTGCCCTTAAATTTTTTGTGGAAAGTAATTTAATTTTTTTTAAATGTTTATTTTATTTAATTTGATCCCTTTACCTTCGCTCCCCGGACTGACACCTTTATTTCGTAATTTGTCATAACAATAATATTTGCATTTTTATTTATTTGTTAATTAATTTACAATAGTCTAAGACATAGGTGTCCAACCTTTTGACCTTTGTGGGCCGCAGAGCGCAAAAAAATAGCGAAAAAATTTGTTAAGGGCCGCACAAAAATTTGAAGACCTTTTTTTTCGTAGTTTACTTAATTAATTAATTTATATCTCTGTATTTATACTTTATATGACAAAAAATCTGCAGACCTTTGTTTTCCTTTTATTTTTTTTTTAATCTTATGCGGCCGCACAAATAGTGCTCGGGGGTCGCGGGTTGGACAAGCCTGGTCTAAGAAAATGGTGTCTTTTATATGGAAAAACATTTTTACTAATTCCAAATTAATATAGTTGATTTCGTTTCAGAATAAATTAATTTACAACACTAAATTATTATTGCCAAATTATGTAAATATATTGTTACTGTTTGCGAAGGGAAATTATTGTTAATTAGATGAACACGAAATTATTTATTATAAGCATTTTACATTTTAATATTTGATAATAGGTATATTATGATTCATGGTGCATATACAATATACATACATAATACATATATATTTTATATCTTTGTGTATGATATAAAATTTAAATATTATTAAGTAACATTATAAAATAGTTCTTTCAAAAGTGTATTACTGTATTTTATTAGTTTCGTCACGCACAAAAATAAAATATGAATTTATTATTTATATAGAAACTAAAAAAGATGAATTATGTTTTAAACATTTTATTATTAAATCTATTGGGATCCGTCAGATGGGAGGAGCTTAAAAAACATGGCGCAGCTAAGGGTTTAGTTTAATTTTAAAAAATTACAAGACAGTGTCAATAGTATATATAAGTATTATAATGTACACATATTTTAAATTCACTCATTATAATTACAGATAATATCACGCAATAACATCAAATACAATACGCATACGTTATTTATTTTTGATTGTTTACAATTTTTCAACAAACAAATCTTTTAAGATTTAAAACATAATATTGTGATTTAATCGTAAGTTTTACTATAAACCGTAGGTTCATCTGTCAGTTTTATGCTTGAGATTATTTATTTTTACTTTCTTATACCAATGTATATGAAATATACATATAGTATAAGTAAGTATAGTAAACGCGATTTTTTTCGAAATCCGGTTTTTGATGGAATTATCAATTTTGACCTTCCCTGAATCCATACTGACTATTTTCGCCATGATGTCTGTGTGTCTGTCTGTCGGTCTGTCGGTCTGTCGGTCTGTCGGTCTGTCGGTCTGTCGGTCTGTCTGTCTGTCTGTCGGTCTGTCTGTCTGTAGACGCTGTAACTCAAATACGACAAATCGTAGAAAGGTGGAATTTTATACTTAAGATTGATTTTTGCCTGGGAAGAAAACCTCCTATTTTTGAAAACGATCATTCAACCGGAAACGGATGTTTACCTACATCGATTTTTGAATTTTTCGAATTACACTGAAACAGTGCGAATTAGAGAAAAATGACAATGTTGAAAATTGTAGGTAATATTATTATCTATAATTTATGTTCTATTCATTTTTTCGAAAAAACAAATTTTTTTTTTTTTTTTTTTTACCAAGTATTCGATTTTAAGTACATTTCAAATGGTTCATAACAGAGAAGAAATATCTGCCATGAGTGTCATGGGACTTTCTTATACGTATTACAGAGACTGTACGTGTTTGCTATAGGTACCATGGGTCTTTCTTATACATAATATTGAGAATAAACACTGTACACTCTATTTTATTTAGTTTGCAGTGGTCGCCCGGTGACATGACGGTATGAGTCGTGATCCGTACGGTCAAATCACCAGACAACCAGTATAGATTATTTTAAATAATGATTTAAAAAAAATTATTTCTGGCTAAATCATAAGTGTTGGAAAAAAATGTATGGGGAATTAATTATAGATAATAACATACTCGACATTTTTTATCTAAAACATTTTTGTCTTATTTCAAAAAATTCAAAAAATTACAAGAGTAACCATCCGTTTCCGGTTTAGTGATCATTTTAAAAATAAGGTGGTTGTCTTCCCAGATGAAAGATTATTATAAATATAAAATTACACCCTTCCATCATCAGTCGTTTAGGAGTTATGTGTATTTTTACTTTCTTATACCAATGTATATGAAATATACATATAGTATAAGTAAGTATAGTAAACGCGATTTTTTTCGAAATCCGGTTTTTGATGGAATTATCAATTTTGACCTTCCCTGAATCCATACTGACTATTTTCGCCATGATGTCTGTGTGTCTGTCTGTCGGTCTGTCGGTCTGTCGGTCTGTCTGTCTGTCTGTCGGTCTGTCTGTCTGTAGACGCTGTAACTCAAATACGACAAATCGTAGAAAGGTGGAATTTTATACTTAAGATTGATTTTTGCCTGGGAAGAAAACCTCCTATTTTTGAAAACGATCATTCAACCGGAAACGGATGTTTACCTACATCGATTTTTGAATTTTTCGAATTACACTGAAACAGTGCGAATTAGAGAAAAATGACAATGTTGAAAATTGTAGGTAATATTATTATCTATAATTTATGTTCTATTCATTTTTTCGAAAAAACAAATTTAATTTTTTTTTTTTTTTTTTACCAAGTATTCGATTTTAAGTACATTTCAAATGGTTCATAACAGAGAAGAAATATCTGCCATGAGTGTCATGGGACTTTCTTATACGTATTACAGAGACTGTACGTGTTTGCTATAGGTACCATGGGTCTTTCTTATACATAATATTGAGAATAAACACTGTACACTCTATTTTATTTAGTTTGCAGTGGTCGCCCGGTGACATGACGGTATGAGTCGTGATCCGTACGGTCAAATCACCAGACAACCAGTATAGATTATTTTAAATAATGATTTAAAAAAAATTATTTCTGGCTAAATCATAAGTGTTGGAAAAAAATGTATGGGGAATTAATTATAGATAATAACATACTCGACATTTTTTATCTAAAACATTTTTGTCTTATTTCAAAAAATTCAAAAAATTACAAGAGTAACCATCCGTTTCCGGTTTAGTGATCATTTTAAAAATAAGGTGGTTGTCTTCCCAGATGAAAGATTATTATAAATATAAAATTACACCCTTCCATCATCAGTCGTTTAGGAGTTATGTGTATTTTTACTTTCTTATACCAATGTACACTCGACAAATTAATTAAGGGGACACCTAAAAAATAGCATGTTTTCAAATGCTTGTAACTTGGTCAAAAATTAACTTTTTTCTAAATTTTTTTATTATTAAATTGAGCAAATTTACTCTACTTTATGATGGTCTAATTCGTTCCTCAACATCTTTTAATTTTTTAACTTTTTTATGTAATTATATAAATTAAAAAAAAAACTGCATATTTTGACACTTGATGTAGAGTGCATTTATGTAGAAAATGAAATTTTGAAATAACCTTTTTGTAGAGAATTTTAATACCTTCAAATTTATTATGGTGCGAAAAAAATGTGACAAAAATTCGCAAAAGTATTACAGTTTTAGTGAAAATCAGGAAAAAATAATTCAAATGAATATAGCCGGAGTAATTTTGGTGGTACAGAAAATAAATAAAAATAAAAATGAAGCTCAAAGTATCACCTTTCAGATTATGCAATGTAATGAAAGATTTTTTTATGAATTACAAAAAATATTCAAACTTTAAACATAATAGAAAATATGAGTAATTAGACAGTAAAATTAAAACAAAGAATACATACCCTAATCATTACATTTTAGGTGGCCCGAGCTAGAGGTCTCATTAACAAAACATGTTCTTTATAATTCATTTTTATTTTTTTAAATAGGACCATATTACGCGAAGATATTCAACTTTGATGTCTCAACATCAGAAAACCCAAAAAAATTACAAATTGGAATTTATTGAAATTTTTCTCGAAATAAAGCAGCTTATGAAAAATTTTAAGAAGTCAAAAAATGCATTATTTTACTGAAATAATAACCCAAAATGACCCATATGGTTTTAAAATTGTACCTAAATATGTGTGCTTACTGTATACATGCATTTGTGCATGTAAAAATAAATATTTAGTAAAAATAAGTATTTTTTGACTTCGTAAACATTACATGACCTGCTTTATTTTACAAAAAAAAATTAAAAATTTTGCAATTTGTAATTTTTTTGGGTTTTCTGATGTTGAGACATCAAAGTTGAATATCTTCGCGTAATATGGTCCTATTTAAAAAAATAAAAATGAATTATAAAGAACATGTATTGTTAATGAGACCTCTAGCTCGGGCTACCTAAAATGTAATGTTTAGGGTATGTATTCTTTGTTTTAATTTTACTGTCTAATTACTCATATTTTCTATTCTGTTTAAAGTTTGAATATTTTTTGTAATTCATAAAAAAATCTATCATTACATTGCATAATCTGAAAGGTGATACTTTGAGCTTCATTTTTATTTTTATTTATTTTCTGTACCACCAAAATTACTCCGGCTATATTCATTTGAATTATTTTTTCCTGATTTTCACTAAAACTGTAATACTTTTGCGAATTTTTGTCACATTTTTTTCGCACCATAATAAATTTGAAGGTATTAAAATTCTCTACAAAAAGGTTATTTCAAAATTTCATTTTCTACATAAATGCACTCTACATCAAGTGTCAAAATATGCAGTTTTTTTTTTAATTTATATAATTACATAAAAAAGTTAAAAAATTAAAAGATGTTGAGGAACGAATTAGACCATCATAAAGTAGAGTAAATTTGCTCAATTTAATAATAAAAAAATTTAGAAAAAAGTTAATTTTTGACCAAGTTACAAGCATTTGAAAACATGCTATTTTTTAGGTGTCCCCTTAATTAATTTGTCGAGTGTATATGAAATATACATATAGTATAAGTAAGTATAGTAAACGCGATTTTTTTCGAAATCCGGTTTTTGATGGAATTATCAATTTTGACCTTCCCTGAATCCATACTGACTATTTTCGCCATGATGTCTGTGTGTCTGTCTGTCGGTCTGTCGGTCTGTCTGTCTGTCTGTCGGTCTGTCTGTCTGTAGACGCTGTAACTCAAATACGACAAATCGTAGAAAGGTGGAATTTTATACTTAAGATTGATTTTTGCCTGGGAAGAAAACCTCCTATTTTTGAAAACGATCATTCAACCGGAAACGGATGTTTACCTACATCGATTTTTGAATTTTTCGAATTACACTGAAACAGTGCGAATTAGAGAAAAATGACAATGTTGAAAATTGTAGGTAATATTATTATCTATAATTTATGTTCTATTCATTTTTTCGAAAAAACAAATTTAATTTTTTTTTTTTTTTTTACCAAGTATTCGATTTTAAGTACATTTCAAATGGTTCATAACAGAGAAGAAATATCTGCCATGAGTGTCATGGGACTTTCTTATACGTATTACAGAGACTGTACGTGTTTGCTATAGGTACCATGGGTCTTTCTTATACATAATATTGAGAATAAACACTGTACACTCTATTTTATTTAGTTTGCAGTGGTCGCCCGGTGACATGACGGTATGAGTCGTGATCCGTACGGTCAAATCACCAGACAACCAGTATAGATTATTTTAAATAATGATTTAAAAAAAATTATTTCTGGCTAAATCATAAGTGTTGGAAAAAAATGTATGGGGAATTAATTATAGATAATAACATACTCGACATTTTTTATCTAAAACATTTTTGTCTTATTTCAAAAAATTCAAAAAATTACAAGAGTAACCATCCGTTTCCGGTTTAGTGATCATTTTAAAAATACTCAAATACGACAAATCGTAGAAAGGTGGAATTTTATACTTAAGATTGATTTTTGCCTGGGAAGAAAACCTCCTATTTTTGAAAACGATCATTCAACCGGAAACGGATGTTTACCTACATCGATTTTTGAATTTTTCGAATTACACTGAAACAGTGCGAATTAGAGAAAAATGGCCAAGTTGAAAATTGTAGGTAATATTATTATCTATAATTTTATCACGTACACTGTTTACTGTCATTATTATGTATAAGAAAGTCCTGTGGCACACGGCAGATTATTTCATTATTAAATTCTATTACCATAGAAACTGTACCCCCAGTCTAGTTACAAATTTTGCCACCAGATGGTGTACGTTCATTTGACGGATCCCAATATCTATAAAAGAGTTTGTCCTTAACCACTCACTCACTCACTCACTCACTCATTCACTCACTCACTCATATATCAACGTACAGCCCAAACCCCTGGATCTAGAAACGTGAAATTTCGTAGGTACCTTCCTTTTATGATGTAAGCACCCACTTAGAAAGGATTTTTTGAAATTCAACCCCTACGGGGTTAAAACAGGGTGTCAAAGATTATATAAAAATATATTTTTTTGTTCGCATTTAATTGAAACTTATCTAACATACTCTACAATATATGGTAAATAATGAAACAATTATTTCAGCATTTCCCAAAATTTAACCCCTAAGGTGTTAAGGGGGTGGAAAAATTTGTAAAATATTTTTTTTTGTATTCACCAAATGAAACATGGCACACTAAAAGACAAATATCAGTAACGATATTTCAACCCCTATGGGAATGGTGGGGGGGGGGGGGGGGGGGGAGATTTTGATAAATTTATCTTCATAATTGTTCATGATATTAAAGTAAATTCGGACAAATTCATATTTTAATTAAAAATGAAAGTTAGATATTCAAGCCCTAATAGCATGGGGCGGGGACGAGGATGGATTTAGATATGTTTATCTGCATAACTGCTTTACTTATAAAGGTAAATTCGGGCAAAATAGTCATCTATTAAAATAAAAATTTCGACATTCAACCCCTAATAGCGAGGGTAGACAGGGGGTTAGTTTTTACAATTTTTAACTAATAATAAGATACGAGATATTTTTTTATAGGTAATGAATAAAAATCAATATAAAAAATATGTAATATGTCATCCCCTATCACGTATGGAGTGTTTTAATTAGTTTCGAAGTTTACGCGAGCGAAGCCGCGGGATTCCGCTAGTATTTGTATATAGACCCACGCATATGAGGGAATATATATGTATATTATATACTAATAATATGTAATACATGTAGGTATTTCTGAAAAAATAATAATAGTCCCCGAAGGTGTGATAGCCAATCTTAAGAATTTTTTAAATTATAATTTTTAGTTTTTATTCTTCATGTTGGAGTAATTTATAGTGGCGTAAATAGTATAACCATGTGAAAAAGCAATATTTATTACTGTAAACTTAGTGAGTTTGATTTTAATTTCATACCGAATCACTTTTAATTTGTGCGACAGATTTTATGTGTGACCGTGACAGACGAGTTGGTAAGCACTGGTCTAATTAAAAACATAATTTGTTAACTTTTTCGTCAACAGATGTCCTCAGTTTCTCATCAAACAGTCAAACAGAAATTCCTGTTAGTAATAAAGGGACGTTTATACATAAAAGTTCATTAAGCTCCTACTTACATGAATTTATAGGGAAATAAAATTTTTCATAAAAATACCATTCAAGCAACTGCTATTATGTAAATTACGATATGCCGTTTGTTGGAAATGTCCCAGAATAAACGTTTAATTTGAAATAAAACATTTTACTGCGTGGAATTTACAAAAAACTTAGATTTATTCTTTGAATGTCGACTCTACTAAAGTTCCCATCAAAATAAGAAATGACAAATAATTTTGAATTTGGTGTTTATTCTTTTTAATTTCACATTAAAGAAACGGTATGGAGAACCATACGTGACTTTTTAATATCTTTAAATCTTATATAATATCTATAATATATATAATATCTATAATATATATATAATATCTATAATATCTTTAAATATTAGTTTTCTTATATGCTAATGTCAGTTGTATAATATACAAATTTTTGTAGAAAAATAATTATGACATTTGAATTTAACTGCGCTTGTTTCCATGGCAACATGGATTTATTAGTATTTAAAATTAAAATTTTGATGGTGGTTTTCACCCCTTCAGTGGCTATTTTGGTACATTTATGAAATAAGTGCCACTTAGATTGGATTAAACTACAAGTGTACCAAGTCTTATCAAAATTGGTGAGATAATACTCATTTTTTAGACGATAATAGGTGCAAAATTTCGAATATTTCCGAAACCCCTAATCCGATTAACACCAAAATCAATAGGTCTGGATTACTCACCGAGACAAACATTTTTCCCAAAAATAATTCAAATCGGTGCATATCTACAGTAGTTATCGTGAACGAAAGAAAATTCTACATCCAGACACACACACGCATACCCGCCATGCGGAAATCAACTTTTCTTTACGTTTTGAAGCTAGTACAATCATAATCTGCTCTTATCTCGGACACGATTTTTCGATGGTATTACAATACTTCCATTTCTTCGAACATGGAAGTAAAATGGAATCATTATAAGTTTTTAAATAAGTGAGATTGTCACCTGAAAATCTTATAAGATAAAATATATTTGGGGTTATTGCTGAAGGCTTCATCTTTTTGATTTTTCCGATAAATGTTTCATAATTTTTATTACATTTTTTAAAATTTTGTTTATAAACTATTGCTTGTTTTCATTTGAAGTGTTAATATATAAGAAAGAAATATAGAAATAAAGCGAATATTTTATAGCTGAAATTACAGTCGTGTCAGTGGAGACATTCGGTCAACAACTGTTTCTATTTCATACAAATACAGTACAAATTCCATTACCATAGTGAAGACAACAAGAATAAATTCCTCAGCAGTATAATAGAGTTGAGGTTTTGAAGCAGCAGTAGTGGTTTTAGAATTTGTGATGTCCTCAAGATGTTGGTATCTGTAACTTGTATCTTATTCTCTTAGGATCTTATGTTCCTATTACACTCAGCGTTCTGCTACACGACCGTTCCGTTATACAATGTGCCGACAGTTCTAACGAACGTCCTTCCCCAATCCCCACCATAATAACACCGTGACTAACTAACCGTGCTATAAATTCTGCGCGTTTAAATTCACCAATCAACGTTAAAGTCGGCGCGGTGGTGGGTACCCATCTAGCCGTCGTGTAGTGGACTTTTTGAATTACCGATGCCGTCGTATAACAGAATGCTGAGTGTATAACTAAAACTAGTATTTAATATAAAAAATTAGGGATAAAATAAATTGAGGTTGGGTCAAATATAACCCAAATTATGGGCAAACGTTTTTTTTTCAAGTCAGTAGTATGGATACTATGAAAGAAATTGAGTTTTTAAAATTCAAAACGTTTTCTATAGGTATGTAAGTGTACAAATATGAATTTATCTTAATATATAAAACTCTTGGTATGTATGTAAAATCATTAAGTCTAAACCACTGGACGCATCGAAGCCATATTCACACCATATATTTGTTTGGTGTTCGGGTAGGTTTATAGATTGTTTTGAACCCAGTATAGGTGACTGTGGGGTCGAGATTAAAAAAAAATGTTTTTCTATATGAAAATACATCAAAAACGCTGTTTTTTTGTATGTGCGATCATCAGGTCTAAATTACTGGACGTATCAAAGCCATATTCACACCATATGTTCGTTTGGTGCTCTGTTAGGTTTATCCCTTTTTTGAACCTGGTAGGTGACTCTGGGGTCGAGATATTTACGAAAATGTGAAACTGTTAATTAAAGGTTTTCATATGAAATATTAATTGCAACGTATATGCACTGAAAAATTATATAATTATTGGTGATAGCCGCAATGAAATCGGTAAATTTTGTTGTATTTCTGAAATTCAATTGTGTTCAATTTAAACAGCTATATACTACGTAATTTTATTATTTTATTTTATTTTATTCATTCGGTATGTGGGACACGTGTTTTTAACCTAACCTACGATACAGTTTATTTTTAAAATTTAGTGAAATAATACAAAAATGCATGCACGACGACGTTTAAACGTCGGTCGAAATACCCAAAATAGTCAAAATACACAAAATAACCCTAACACATTTAACACCATAACAATGAGAAAGAAAGAGCATGCAAATTATCTTTTGGAAAAACAACGTTTGCCGGGGCAGTTAGTATTCTTAATATTTATAAACAATCAGGTAAAAAGACTATTTTAGTTATTATAGTTTCAAAGTATTTCAAACCAGTTGATTTAAGAGCGCTGTATACCATTGCAAGCTTCAACTTACCTATATCATCATCTGTCGTTTGATACTAGAACCAATTAAATAGAGCAATATTTTGAGTAGCTGCATCGGAAATAAACATTTTCAAGATCTCGGTTAAAGTTATCCAAACTGTAAAAATAAAATGAAATTTTTACAGTTGTATACATAATAGAACGTCTTTGCAAGTGCAAAGAGCTGCAATTTTTAGTAAATATGAAAATATAGTGTGAAATGGGGTATATGCAATATATACCGGAGTTAAAAGCAATAACGGTTTATTATTTTTTTCTATGTAATCTATGGCAGTTTGCCATCTCTTTAAAGCTTTAAATATTTTATTTGTTACCTACTTACCCGTTTATATCTCAGAAAGTTCATATATTTTATCTCAATAAAATAAAAATCAAAGTTGATTTAACATTGTGAATTTTATATCGATTGCTCCTAATGTTCCTGAATGTAATTCACTAGTAAATGTACTGCAATGTATTTATTTATTTTTTTGTTTAACTTTTGTATAAATTATTATTATGGGGGGTTTACATTTGCTGTTTTGCTCGGTCGATTATACGATATTCGTTCGAATACTCATAACCGTTTATTCGAGATGACGGGTGATAACACTTATGAGTACTCGGCCGAATACTACTGGTGGTAAATATAATACGTAACCACTGTATTTTCTTTTGTGGTTTTAATATTTAAAAAACAAATTTAATGTGAACCAGTTACTTTCGAAAATAAGTCGAAGTACTAAATGTCAGTGATATTTATAAAGTACCTATTTTATTAGATTTAAGTAGGCCATGAAAAACAAAAGTAGTTGAACAAAAATCACTGTAACAACAATCAAAATAACAAATGAATATTTGAAAACAATAAACTATTATAAAAAATACTCTGCCTTGTAAATGCACGGTGCTTCCTCGTGCTAAATTCATCAAAGGTAGTTAATTATTGAACAATTTAAATAAAAACCGATAAAGTATTCAGATGAACTGCCTGTCATTGGTTAACCATTTAATTTTCATACGATTTTAATAAAAAAAATTAATTTGACATTTTTCTTAATACGCGCCTGGTTATTATGTCGTATATTTTGAATTTTTTGATAATTTCAATCAAAATCATTATTTTTCTGCTATACGAATGTCAAAATGACATTTAAAACGTCAAAGTGACATTTAATATGTCAAAGTAAATAGCAGTTTTAAAATAACAAATGACGATTTTCTTAAGTCAAATTGAGATAGATCTTTGTAAGGGAATATTTTACAACAAAAGTAGGTGACCTATATTATAGAGAATTGAATACTCTACAAAAAAGGTTCTATAAAATTTTCACGTAACATGTGTCTTTCTTGAGATATCTTCAAAAAATAAATCTTTTTGGATGTCACCCCTCCCCCTTACACACAATTTTAATTATTATGAAATGGGACCGTCCTCAAGCCAGACCAAACCAACCAACCAAGTTTCATCAATATCGGTTCGGTGGTTCATGAGTTAAGCGTGTGACAAGGATTGGGGGACAGACACACACACAGACACACACACACACACACAGACAGACAGACAGACACGGAACAAAAAGTGTTTGTCTTGACCTGAAACGGATAGATCCGGTAAAATTTTTAAAATTGGAGAACAAATTTTTTTTCTCGTTTTAAAACGATAACAAAGCTTCTCGTATCTTCGATATTGCGAGGAAGCAAAATGTTTTTTTTTTTCGAAAACAAGTATGACATGTGACATATCGTTGTAAAGTAGAGTAAAATTAACGGTATGGAGAACCATATTATAGACTTCCATGTTCTATAATATCTTTTGTAATTAATTGTTAATATAAAACTTATCTAAAATTATCCGACATTTGAATTTAACTGGGCTTGTTTCCATATTTCCATGGCAACATGAATTTATTACTATTTAAAATTAAAATTTTGAGGGTGATTTTCGCCCCTTCTGTGGCTATTTCGGTACGTTTATGAAATAAATGCCCCTTAGATTGAATTAAACTACAAGTATACCAAGTCTTATCAAAAATGGTGAGATATACTACTCACTTTTTAAACGATAATTGGTACACAATTTCGAATATTTCCGAAACCCTTAATCCGATTAACACCAAAATCAATAGGTCTGGATTACTCACCGAGATAAACATTTTTCCCAAAAATAATTCAAATCGGTGAGTATTTACAGTAGTAAAAAGTACCTTTGACAAAAAAGTTAGGTATATATAGCTATTTAAAGAAATTCAGAATTTTAAATTTCTTGGGTATACCGCCTAAACAATATACAATTATTAGTATTTTTTTATGTAGTAATACTCACCTCTTTCTCACAAAACATTCATCTCATTTAACTACATCTATATCTCTTTATACAGTTTAGGTCCTAACCTTTAGGATATTCCCATGCATTTCACGTTTATCTTGGACACTCTGTATATACATAATATTAGCGATGATGTTTGCATTTACTGCATTTTACCTTAAAATATTCATGTCTACCTATACAGGATGGAATCTATAAAATTAATTTATAGCTGGTGTTCAGATGCTCCCGTCAATTTTGATACTTGGTAGGAAACGTGTATGTGTCGCACAGATTCGCTTTATTGAGATTCATATATCAGCGCTACTTCCGGCCATGACATATTCAAAGGGAATATATTTGTGATCTGATTGCTATCGCGGAGATAAGTGCGACGGACACCAGTGCCGGGTTATAGGGGGCATACTAGGCAACAAAACTGTATTTTCAGTGAAACCTGAATAACTGGAATCTCAATGGATCAGTTATTTTATCCCACTTAAATAGATGTCCTATTTACCCAGTTCATTCAAATTATTGTCTCATTTACAGAGGGTTTTACTAATAGAAGTTAAACCATAACTTTTCTGTCAAAGTAGATAGGTATATTTTGTAGATCGTTTCTCAAAGCACTTTTTTGTGTAGAATCGATTGGTGTATTTAAATTTTTTATATCACTTTTAGTTTCCAAGTTATGAGCCCTAACTTTAGTTTTTCTTATGGGCCATTAAGTTGGCTATGGCATATTTGAACGTGTTTTTTACTCTACTTTACAACGATATGTCACTTGTCACATTTATTTTCGAAAATAAGTCGATGTACTAAATGCCAGTGATATTTATTAAGTATTTTATTACAAACATTTAAGTGAGCTATGAAAAACAATAATTGAAAAAAAAATCACAATAACAACAATCAAAATAACAAATGACTATTTGAAAACAATTAACTATTTAAAAAAATACATTCTAATTTTTTTTCGACAATAAGTATGGCAAGGGACATATCGTTGTAAAGTAGAGTAAAAAACACGTTCAAATATGCCATAGCCAACTTAGTGGCCCATAAAAAAAAACAAAGTTAGGGCTCATCGGAAACTAAAAGTGATATAAAAAATCTTAATACACCAATCGATTCTACACAAAAAAAGTGTTTTGAGAAACCGTCTACAAAATATACAATATACTTTATATACTACAATATACAATATACTGAGATCCCCATGCTGGAAAAGTTATCTGGGACACCCGGTATAGTGTTATAAAATACGGACTTAATAAGAAGTAAGGAACACCGGTATCTAATTATAAACGTTATGATTTTTTTTTACAATAATTTCTCGGTTTTAAAATTACTATTTTCCAGATTTGTTTAAAATTTTTAAATTTGTATTGTCATTGAATTTTTTTCATCAATTTTAGGTTATATTTATATGTAATTATCAGAAGACCAGAGTAAAATAAATGTATATTGATAAATTAAGACACTTTCAAATTAATATTTTAAATCTTTTATTGGTGTTCTATATGCCAATTGTGATCAACTAGTATTGTGTTACGAAAAGTTATTAGATACCGTTGGACTGTACCTATGTATAATATACGTAATGCTTTCAAAGTGAAAATTAAAACAAATTGTATTATTACAGAATTTCGGTGTTCGAGAGTAACAATACTGTGAAAATACAATTTAAAAAGATTACCAGCTACAGAAGATTTTTCCATTTAATTTCTTATTCAGCGAACAGAACTAAAAACATGAGCTTTGGTACCATTTATTGGTTCTGTTAACAAAAAAATAGAGAAAATAAAATGTCAATAATTGGAATGCTTACAAATTACTACTCTAATATTTTTTTTAGTTTTAGATACAGAAATCCTTTGACACAAAAGATAAGAGAGTAGATGGGGAAAAGCAATTGGAAAACATGAACATTATATCAGAGATAACACACAATACAACTAGAAAAAAATTAATTATTTTATTTTCATCATAAAAAATGATTAATTTATGGAACAATTAATTAAATTAAAACATTAATATAGTTTTAGATGAGAAAAAAAGTGTAGACAGATCCATTATGTTTTAAAATTTATTGTATTCAAAGGGGAAAAATAATTAATTTTTATATGTATGTACAAGGTGAGTCATATCAGGTGGAACAAACTTGAACAGTTAATTGAAAAAAATATAAAAAAAAAATTTCACATAAACATGTGTCCGGAAATTCTTCATAAGGGAACTACACATCCCCAAATTTAGTTTTGATTTCATATTCTTAAAATTTAAACGATTATTGACCTGAAACAGAAAGATCGAGTGAAATTTTAGAAATCGGAAAACATTTTTTTTCCATTTAAAATACGATCGCAAAACTTCTTCGATTTGAAAAAAACAAACAAAAAACACCATATTTAGAAAGAAAAAACCTTCCAAATGAGGTATCAGTTACCCTATCATGCTATTTAAAATGTTAATGGTTGTGCTCATAGCGCTGAGGCTTGAAAAGATTCCCCCTTGAAAGCAAAATCGACGTGTTGGAGCTTTTTTTTCAAAATCTTATTTTAAATGACCAAAAACGCACCCGTTTCGTTTTACTTGGGCCATCCTATATGTGTTGTGATTGGAACATGTTATGAAAAATTTACAGTTGATATTTTTTGTAAAGAAATGGGCGTGTGGTACTTATGTTTTTTAAGGAGTCAGCTGATTTAGAAACACACGCGGACTTATAGTTTTTAAAATAAATAAGTATTTATAAAACATCATTCACTGTTTAATTATGGCGTCAAAAACAACGCATGAATGATTTAATAAATTAGGCCGTGTTAAATACACGTTCACGTTATCACAGTCGTGTTAAGATAATGTCACTTTTTATTATGCGTGCATTAGTTTTGTATTATGTTGTGATTTATTAAAAAATATATTTTATTTTTGTAGTAAAAATATTATTAATTCGTCTAAGGTTCGTGATAAATTGATTGTATTCATGACTCAGCTTTTAGACTTTCGTGGTGATATTGAGTTGTCCAGAAACCAAATTTGTATAATATTGCATGTATATAGCTAAAGTAGGAAAAACTAAAATATATGCTCGCGTAAATTTCGAAACTAATTGAACCCTACATACGTGATAGGGGATGACATATTACATTTTTTTTATATATATTTTTTATTCATTATCTATAAAAACACGTAAATATCTCAGATCTTAGTTAAAAATTGTAAAAACTAACCCGCCCCCAATCTACTCTCGCCATTAGGGGTTGAATATCAATTTTTTTTATTGCAGATTATTTTGCCCGACTCCATCATTATAACGTAAGCAGCTATGCAGATAAACATATCAAAAACACAGACCCCATTAGGAGTTGAATGTCGAAATTTTTATTTTAATAGTTGACTATTCTGCTCGAATTTACCTTTATAAGTAAAGCAGGTATGCAGATAAACATATCTAAATCCATCCTCGTCCCCGTCCCATGCTATTATGGCTTGAATATCTTTCATTTTTAATTGAATATTAATTTTCCGAATTTACTTTAATATCTTGAACAATTATGAAGATACATAAATCAATTAAATCCGAACAAAATTTTTTTTTTATATAAACTTTGACACCCAGTTTTAACCGTAGGGGTTGAATTTCGAAAAATCCTTTCTTAGTGGGTGCTTACATAATAAAAGGAAGACACATATACGAAATTTCACGTTTCTAGGTCCAGGGGTTTGGGCTGTACGTTAATATATATGAGTGAGTGAGTGGTTAAGGACAAACTCTTTTATAGATATATCATAGATTGACGAAATATCTGTATTCTTTTGTAATCGTCTGATGTGCATTTACCTAAATCAACAGATCTGGATATCATGAATACCGTTGTACTGCCATTAGTACATGATCAACAAATTAATGATTCAGTAATTATTCGTAAATGTATTAGCAAATGATTCTGGAGTGGTAGCTGTCTATTATCTTAATTTAAATCAATGGGAAGTAATTACCGATTCATCAGTTAATAGTTAAAAGTTATTTTTAATTTAGGCACTGATGCACTGTTGAATCAGTGAATTGATTTCGGTAATGAGTTAGTACAATATTGGGATAATTGTTTTTTTATAAAATGTTAATTATTTCTGATGATATATTTTAAAATATAATATCAATTATTTAATTAAATAATCTAAACAAATTAAAGATAAATTTGCAATTATAACAAACTAAAAATACACCTTAACCACAAAATTTATGTCACTCGACACGTGTTTATCGTTAGGCTCCTGATGAGGACTTCTTGTGAAGTCGAAAAACGTGTCGAGTGACATAAATTTTGTGGTTGTATTTTTAGTTTAAGTGAGTTATATACTCGTTAAATCGTAATATAGGAATATCGAAATTTGTATATTAGTCCTAATACTCCTAATAAATCCTGAAACTAGCTGCGATAGGTAATTTTTCATCGAATTTTCTTCTTTACTAAAATATACTTATATGAATTTGAACAAAAACGATTATAGTCGCTTGTCTAATAAACAATCTTTAAAATGGTGCAATAACATTTATTCATTTTGAACTATACAGTGTGAGTCATATATCAGGTGCAACAAACTTGAACAGTGTATTGAGAAAAATATTTTAAGAAAAAAAGTTCATATAAACATGTGTCCGGAAATTCTTCATGAGAGAACTACAGATCCCTAAAGATTTAACCCAAAATTAGTTTTTATTTAATATTCTTAAAATTTAAACGATTATTGATCTGAAACAGAAATATCGAGTGAAATTTTAGAAATTGGAGACATTTTTTTCCATTTAAAATACGATCGCAAAACTTCTCGTATCTTCGAAAATAAAACAACTCATAACAAAGATACAACGCATATTATTCATTATTGAATAAAAATCACAATTGCCATGGAAAACTAAAATATGTATGTTTTCAGCCAAAGTGCAATATTAAAAAGTCAAGTACCTAAGCTTTGAAAAAAAGAATGGTTGATGTTTGAAATTTTTATATTTATTAAAATTCATTGTTTATTTTGTTAATGTATAACAGCAATGCTGGTTTTAAGGAGGGAGACTGGGCGACCGCCCGGGGTTCAGTTCAGAAGGGGCGGCGTGGCGGACGATTACATAGAGAAAAACTTAGCTTAATTCTAGTATATTTTTTTTCTCTTTAAAAAATGATCATCATTAAGTCAAATTCTTGAATATCTTTACTATCATATTTTTCGTAAACGCTTGAGGACTCACTGGCTCCACACATACCTGGTCTAAAAAATCATTAGTTGCTACTGGAAATTGATAACAAATGTTAATACTGGGTATCAAATTTAATTACTATATCGCAATGGATTCTCAAAATATAAAATAAAAACTAATTTTAGACAAAATTTTTGAGTCTGTAGTTCCCTCACGAAGAGTTTCCGGACACATGTTCATAAGAACTTTTTTGCTTGAAATATTTTTATCAATCAACTGATCAAGTTTGTTCCACCTGATATGACCCACCCTGTATAAAGCGTAAAAATAAACTTTATAGAGCGTAAACATTGAATTTTTCGATAAAGTCATGTCACTTTGTAATAACAGCGACGCTCCTGGTGCAATTGGACGGAGATGGACGCTTGCTTCTATAGTGAATTTCAACTCAGTCGGATGCGCATCCGTGCGAATTTATTCACGATCTCCCCTACTGTAACAAGGAAATTGAATATTAAATTTCACCTACAGTTACTAATAAATGAACAATTCTGTTCTTCATCGACTAAACATTAAAAAATAAACCATACATTTTAACGTAACGAATTCTTAATGCTTATAGCTTTCACAATGAAACATAAAAATGTTTATAGTACAACTAAAATAAAACATGAAACATTACAAAGATCTGTGTGCAGTCAATATCACAAATTAACTACTGTAATTTATATGCAGCTAACATTTGCAGGTGGCGCGTTGAAGTCGTAAAGAAATCCACGACTGCTTTATGGGTCACATTTTAGTCGTTGAGGTTTTATTTTTTTACACTGGACGTATGCATATTGAGGGGGTTGTTTATTATTGTATAGGGAAAATTCAGACATTTATTTTATGTACTGGTTTTGTAAAATTTACTCTTTAATAATTTATAGTAGATGATTTAAATAAAACAGTGTGTTGTAAGCTGAGATTGTTTTACAATGTATGAACCATTCAATTGTCAAAATATCAATGTTTTTTTTCTTCAAATTATCAGTGAAATAAACCGTCAGGAAGTTAGCGCGGACTTGTGAAAAACAACAAAAATTTTTAGCTCAAAAAATTGCTCCTTAATTGCTCCTCATATATCTGAAATTGCTCCAACTCTAAAAAAATTTAAACAAAAGTTATTAACTAAACAAAAAAAATAATTGTTATATGGTATTTTTGAAAAACTAATCGTTTTTTGTAATAATTCTTATGGTCAATCAATTGCTCCCTAATTGCTCCAAAATGCTCTCTACTTAGTTATTCAAAATAATCAATATGTTTAAGTCAAAATTTAAATTTCTCACTTTAATTGTTGCAAAACAGCATTAATAAGTATGCAATATGGCAATGTTTTGTATAAGTCAAAAAATTGCTCCTTAATTGCTCCTCATGTATCTGAAATTGCTCCAACTCTAAAAAAATTTAAACATAAGTTATTCACTATACAAAAAATCCTAAAATGACATTATTCAAAAACTAATCGTTTTTCGTAATATTTCTTATGGTCAGAGTTGGAGCAATTTCAGATACATGAGGAGCAATTAAGGAGCAATTTTTTGAGCTAAAAATATTTGTTGTTTTTCACAAGTCCGTGCTAACTTCCTGACGGTGTGAAATACTGTTAAATATCAATAAGTATTTTATTTGTTTGAGTTGCTAGAAGTATATTTTTGTTGAGTTGTCTATGGATTTAGAATTGATATCTAATTCTAAATCACAATTTTATTAATCGATCTGATTTTTTTAAAATTTCTTATAATGCTTATTTCTTTAAATAGCTCTTGATTTTTGGTAAATTATATTTTCTTTAAAATTTTAACAAAATCAGTATTGAATCCAGATGGTTAATACTGGATAAGGGGGTGGATAATGAAAATTCTGTGGTGGGGTTGGGAAGGGGGGCATTTTGGGGATAAATAAATTGGATAATTTAATAAAATTTATAATTGGTGTTTTCTACGCAAGTAGAATCAGAAAATTCAAATCGATCATCTATATATGTACATTAGTAGAATGAGAATAACTATAGGTATTAAAAATAATACTCAAAAATAAATATTCATAATAGGTAATATGTATTTTGTCCATTTTTGCAGATATAATATGTATATAATAATATTAATTAACATTAAAGTCATAGGTAAAAAGTTACAGCTAAATAATAATATACTAATATTTGATCTATAGTTAATTATAAACTAAACTAATAAATAAAAAATTGATGAATAAACATAGGATGTTTGTAAAATTGTAATTAATTTAAAATTCCTCTTTCTTTTTATATTTCCATTTTTCAATTTGAAAGACAATAAAACAATTTTATATAAAGAAAACTTTCGAGCAATAAAATGCACTTAAAGAACATAAAAGTTTAACAGAAAAACAGACTGAAACTTTTTAACAGTGTCAATTAAGTTCCACTTTTTCACGTAATCGCTAGCAATGTCATGACATGTCACGAACGAACGGTTTTTAGCGGTCATGGTGAATCGGTTCCTTTGAACATTGGCAGTTCGTTCATGCGAAACACTGAACGTGTACTACAGCATTTAAGAAATTGAAACGGTTTCAGGTTTATTTATTATTAAATTATTATGTGCACACATCATAACTTAATTATTTATATTCAATTAGTTTTAATTTTTCAATGAATATATTTATTTTGAACAAGGTATAAAAAACTTTCATAAATAAGGTTTTACTCGAGACAAGACGAGATGAAATTTAAGCTGGTCTCGTTTCAGCGTGAAACCTTAATCATAATTTAATTATTAAGTTTGTAACTCAAGGCAATCTCGCTTGGTTTTTGGATGCAAGCCACGTAGTTTGGGTTATATCGGTTGATGTTTCATCAAAAAATGTTTAGGATGTTTTTTTGAAGAACCCTAAAAATTTCTAATATAGTATTTGACGAAAAGTTGGTTGAAATGAAAACTAAAATACATAATACATCAATTTAAAGGCAGTAAATTAAATATACATACCTACATTTGAGTAGGTATATATTTCCTTTTTATGTATATATTTATTTTGATACTTATTTGTCAATGTAAGGGGTAAAACCACTGTGTCGGAAAAAGTAGATTTTTTTTGGATGCACTCTTTTTTAAAGTGTAGGACGTAGGTATATATTCAAAGAGTTAAAATTTCGAAAATTGCCTGAGTTACAGTTAATTTAGTGAGGCCAGATTGCACGGCTGGTTATGATCCTCAGAAAACTTTAAAAGCGTATTTCGACCTGGTTCCAGTGATTCCTAAAAGACTAATGAACCGATTTAATTGATTTTTTTATTTTTCCTAATCGCAGTGGCTGCAACAGTTTTTTGACTCATCACAGTGGCTTTCCCCCTTAAATGAACAAAATAAAAATATACTTACGATTGTACAAGATTAAAAATGCTGTATAATATCTACTTATTTACCGTATCCGGAAAGTTGTTCGAATGTAATTTGTTCGAAAGTAATTTGTTCGAAAGTAATTTGTTCGAAAGAAATTTGTTCGAAGGAACTTTGTTCGAAGGAATTTTGTTCGAATGGAAATTTGTTCGAATGGAAATTTGTTCGAATAACATTTGATCGAACGGAAATTTGTTCGAATTTTTAAAATTATTTAAAAAATATGTGACAAAATGTAGATTACGAAAATCTTATATATATGTCACGTGTAAATTAAAAAATATACGTGTAATTGATTTGTTATTAATTACAGATAATTAGCTCAGGGCCGTATTATTATAAGCAACACCCTTAACAATTTGAGGCCAATTACGATGAGAACAATATAATTCTTAGTTATAAAAAAACATATTCCTAAGTACACATTTTAAAGTTTTTAAGTTTTTTTTGTATTTTATCATAAAATTTGTAAAAAAAATAATACGGCCCTGAGCTAATTATTTGACACGTAACAAACATATTAGATTTTCGTAGTCTACATTTTGTCACATATTTTTAAAATAATTTTAAAATTTCGAACAAATTTCCGTTCGATCAAATGTTATTCGAACAAATTTCCATTCGAACAAATTTCCATTCGAACAAAATTCCTTCGAACAAAGTTCCTTCGAACAAATTTCTTTCGAACAAATTACTTTCGAACAAATTACTTTCGAACAAATTACATTCGAACAAATTACCTAGATTCCTTATTTACATCATGCCAGTAATTATTATGCATTTTTTGGTTAATGATTTTATTAACCTTAATTTTAAAATTGGATTTTAAAATTTTTACTCACCTTAATATTTAGAATTATTTAACTTCGTTTCTTTATTGAATTGTGTTATAAAACAAATTACCACTTTATTCTATTGTTTGTTATTTTAAGAGATAAACATTCTCTGACAATAGAACGACCGTTCATAGATAACGGTTTGGACCAAGAAAATATAAAAAAATAGAGCGAAAATTGAATGAAAATATATTTATAAAAAAAAACAGTTGGAAACTAGGAACACATTCAATATAAAAAGAGTTAGGGGTGGGTCGAGATATTTACAACCCTCGTGCAGCATTTCCGCTTCTTCTTTATAAATGCCTTCTTTTGAACTTGTGACTTCCTTTCAGAACACCCTCAGGGACTGAGATTTGGTCTCTGAAAATATATATGTTTTGTTTAAGAATTAACTTGTGGTAGCATCAACTGTTTTTATTTATATTTTATATCTGTTCGGTTCTGGATTTTGACCGTAGATAAAAATGTAAAAAAAATATGTAAGGTTGTTTTTAATAACACTATTCAACAAAAAAAAATACTTGTGTAATATCACAGAGATCTGAATAGAAAATTTAGGAGGTTTTTGGCATGACGAAACCGAATTTGTTGCCCAATTGGTTTCATCACATCAGGGTTTTGAGATATTCTAACCTAAAAGTCCCAAAAATGACTATATTCATTGGCAATGTTAAAGAATTTATTATCAAGTAGGTAATTTTTTCTAAAGTTTTCGGTCACTGTAATAAATAGTATTAGGTATCTTTCCTCTTTAAAATGAGTTTTAACTTTTTACTGTACAATTTTTTTAGCCGAGATGTACTAGTTTGAAGATATGATATTTTTGTTAATAGAGTGTAGTATAGTAGATACAATGAACTTTACTACATACATCTTCAAAGTAGTATATTTCGGTAAAAAAAATCGCATAGTAAAATGTAAAAAATCATTTTCTAGAGAAAAGATAGTACTGTTCGAAATCATGAAAGAAAACTTCAGAAAAAAATTATCTACTTAGTAATAAATTCCCCAACATTACCAAAATCGTTATTTTTGGGACATTTAGGTTCGGATATCTAAAAAAATCTGACGTGATGGAATTATTTGGGCAACGAATTCGGTTTCGGCATGACAAATACCTTCTAAATCACCTATTCAAATTTCTGTGAATTTTTTTTGTTGCATAGTGTACGAAAAATAAAAATCTTAACATCTTTTTCGATAATAAGATTGAAATTGACAAAGATATGTTTTTGTTTGCTTCCAGGTGCTGAAAATTCAAAATCACATCAGGACCAAAACTGCACACGGATTCTTAACCAAAAGTACACACGTTTTATTTTGTCTTCCGTTTTTCAACAACTCTTTCGACCGGTTTGTGTGCTCAATGATTTTATGAATCTCTCGCGCTTCTTTGTATGTGTTTTGATTTAAAACGACGATAAAATTACGCCTAAATGATTGCAGTAGCTCATCACAGCGAGATAGCCGTCTTCCGGAACAGTCCCTAATACAGGCCTGTTAATCTTCCATCAGTAATTTCTTACAACGATTCATTTCGTCTAATTCTAAACAAACATTTGTTTGTTTCTGAACAGGTCCGAACTAAATTAATAACAATTTATATATAACGAGTGTTAAAGCATTTAGAGTAAAAAATCCAGCTTGAATAGAATAATTTTTCTTTTCCAATTGAAATGGAATCATAGTACCAGTTTTTTTTTACGAAAAGAAAATTAACGTACAAACATTTACAATAAAATTAGTATACTCATAGTATTAGAATTATTAAAATTTTGCATTAGACAATAAGATGGATTAATATAATCAATGAAAATTAAGTGCTCATCAACGATAAAAAGTATCATTAGTATATATGCTTCAAATATAAAAGTATTACCGAAATCTTGAATTAGAATTAAATCGCGTCAAGTAGAATTATTAACAAAAGTGAACAATTAGATATTGGCTTGTGATTGTTGTGTTTACGCAATGTCGGCTATTATTGCGTAGACCAGAAGGAGGTATATAGATGACGTGACGGGAATGCAATCATCGTCACTGTCGTCGTCCGCGTCGTGAACTAAGTTCTTGACGTGCAGCGTTCTCGCGCCGCAAGTGTTGTGACGTGTTTGTTGTACGTGTGATGTGTCGCAGCCGGCATGACCATGTGGCAGAGCGGCGGAATGGGCAGCCACGCGCAGAACAACCCGTGGATGAAGCTCATGGGCATCGTCCACAAGGAGCGCCGCCACCACGACTCTGGCCCAGTTGTATCGGCCGCAGGCTCCAACGAACGCGCGTTAAACCAGTAAGTGACATTTATTGTATGCATAGAATAAGAAAGCATCATATTTATGACATTTTGATTGTAACGAATCTTCCATGCAACTTTTCTTTTGCAGATTTTCGTTGTCTTTATAACGTTCTTTAGACGGGTTTCAGAAACACTTCTGAGGAAGAGTCAAATAGTTATGTAGACTTAGACAATTACAATGAGATAATTACTTTGAAAAGTAATTACAGCTAAACCCTGTACTTTCTAAAAAAACATAGGGAAGTTTGCAATACTATACAATGCGTAAAAACTAGAACACCCTATGAGTCTATATAATACTTACCTAGATCTAATTTTATTTTATGCGAAGCTCCAGTAAAAATTGATATACGTATTATTTCAAATAAATCAAACATTTACAAATGAGATAAATTTATCAATAAATTGTGTACTTGCAATAAATTTTCTATTCGTTATAATATAAGAGCTGTCTATGAATCAGAAGATAACTTTTGTATTGTTCAAATACGCACTCGAAACTGCTTATTCTTAAATATTTCCCATATCAATAAAAATAGATATCTAATGGTTATTACATACATATACAGCTTATGTATAATGTGTTACATTTTTGTTAGATTCAACATATTTATCAGTGATCTACAAAAAAACCCATAAAACAACAGTATGTTCAATACCTTACAGTGCTATCGGAATTTCAAATTACCTGTTTAGCATTGAAAAGGTGTGTAGATATGTTACATAAATGCATTAGCGCTTTTGTAGGTGTTGTTTATGTTTTCAGTTTATCTATAAAGCAGGGTTACCCAAAAACGAGTCCCTGGATAGAAGTTAGTAAAGCAAGACTTAATTTGATTTTGTTATTCTTTGCTCAGATAAAAAATATCGTAAACTTACTGTTGACAACTCATAGAGTTTGTTTTCTATTTTAAGTGGGAGCAGTGGTGAAACTGCAGGCTATACATACATTATTGATCAGAACCTTACAAGCCTTATGTTCGTTTTTCGAATAGCACTGTGTACACAGAGAAAATAAAACAGTAATCAGTACTGTGTAGAACATTAATCTAGTCAATGTAGTGTTTTTTTTAACGTAAAACATCAAGCATTACTTTTATGACAGCAATGAGTACTGTCAGAAACACTATAGGTAAAAGTTTTGAGCATCACGACAAAAAACACAAGTCGTTACTGTTTAACAATTGATGAGTCATGCCACAAATAACACTCGTAACCGTTCTGCGCACTCCCCACAAAGAAACATTCCATTACTATTGCTTAAAGCGTATTAGAACGAATATTAAAATATTCGTCAATTTTAACATATTTTAAGGTAAGTTGCATTTAATAGTTAAGAGTAACTAATTAATTCCTATAATTTGTCATACGAGTGTTATTTGAGACATGACTCATCAATGTTTAAACAGTAACGATTTGTGTTTTTTGTCGTGATGCCCAAAACATTTACCTATAGTGTTTCTGACAGTACTCATTGCTGTCACAAAAGTAATGCTTGATGTTTTACGATAAAAAACACTACACTGACTAGATTAATGTTCTACACAGTACTGGTTATTGTTTTATTTTCTCCGTGTACTTATTATTATTAGTATGTAAAAAATTCAGTATATAAAAGATTTTCCTTTAACCCACTGTGGATAAATCAACGCCCTCTCTGATACTGTGGGGCTGGGGTTTTGAGGACCCTACTGCGTGGGAGAATTTGAGTGTAATATTCAGGGTTGGCTCCCCACTGGGTAACCCAAAAAAACCCACCCGGGTTTTTTTGGGCAACTTGACTTAAAAAAACCCAGTGGGTTTTTTTAAATTTCATTATTTTACAGTATATTTGAATGAAATATTTTATTTTGTAACGAAATAATTGTAATACAATCATTCCAGACCTATATATTTTATTTGTAATTACAATAACAGTGCTAATAACTAATTGTACCTATACATACAGACTCTGTGATTTGAAAAGTTTAAAACAAATAACTTTTTGTCTAGACCTAAAAATGTTATCAAATATCACTCGTTTCGACAATATGAGAGAAGATCTAGAATGACGGCAACCCCATTTTTGTAATACTAACACTCTTTACTACAATTAGGATGGATAATTTTGGATTAATAAAAAAACTGTAATGACAAATTTTCATTTATTTCTCAAAAATAAACAGTGTTTTTTAAAACTCATGATAAATAAATATTTTAAATAATTTCTCTAGAAATAACCAACATTCTCGAATAAAAGATTTAAATATTTTTTACTCTGTAAGAAATGGAAGTTTTGTAATACCGTCGAAATATTGTGTCCGAGATAAATGCAGATTCTGATTGTATTATACATATAAATTCAATGTAAAGAACTGATATTTCCGTATGGCGGCTATGCATGTGTCTGTCTGGGTGAAGAATTTTCACGATAAGTATATTGTAAAAATTTGAATTCCTTTTAGGGAAAATGTTTGTACTTTCGACATATTGATTTTTGGGATTATCGGATTAGGGGGTTTGGAAATATTTGAAATTTTGTACCTAATATTAAACTGATAGTTCAATTGAACCTAAAGGACATTTATTTATTTATAGATCGAAAACAGCTATTAAAAAGAGAGAAAAACATGCTCAAAATTTAATTTTAAATAATAAAATATTACATTTTCTAATTCACGTTTCCTAATGCAATTTAATTCAAATTTTCAGATTCTTATTCTACATTTTTGTTTTTTTGTTATTGAGGATATTACAGAACTAATATTATGGAACATGAGTCATGTATGGTTTTCGTTATTATCTTTTGTCTTCCAGACCCACTTTGAATATTAAATTATAATTAAATTTAAATATTTTCATGTATTTATTGTTAAATCTTTTATTCAATAATACTGGGCATTACCAGATAAACATTTAATTATGTTTCTCGAGTTTCAAAATAGGTCTTGAAAAAACCAGAAACCATTTCGAACAGTTAATTAACATACTAAAATGTTTTTTTTTAAATTTTGTTACTAGGCAATTCAAAAAAGATATATTATAGAAAACTATATTTGGAAATTCGAAGGACCTTTTTTATATAACGAAAATACTGATGATAATTTTCCTTTTTTAGACGCAATTACATCAATCAACATCATTTGAATACATTTTTTTGTGTTTAAAATATAAATTATATGTCTTTACTTAATTTTAAAAAACCCAATAAAACCCAAAAAAAAAACCCGGTCTTAAAACCCAATAAAACCCGCTGGGCTGGGCTTTTTTAAAAAAACCCGGGTTTTTGCCAACCCTGGTAATATTACACATTACACCACACACAGAATATGTGAAATTTACATAAATCGAAATTATCCTTACTACGCTTCTGTCTAAAAGGGTTGATGTTAAATTGCTTTTTGATATTTTTTTTTTCGTTTTTATTAATATATGTGTACTTATTGACGTGCGAGGGTGCGCTATGAATAAAAACACGTTTTTGAAAAAACTCTGCGTGGGGAACATATGTATATATAATGCTGGCTTCTTTCAACATGCATGTGGATACGGATGGATCTCATGAAACTAGGTTTTCACTTTGTGTATAATCTTCTATAGCAGAACGTTGCTTTTTTACGTATTTTGTAATGCAGTTTAAACATATAGTTAGTCATTGTATTGATTTTTTTTGTGTAAAAAAATATTTAACATAGTTAAACAAGACAATTTGATAGGTTGCTGTCAATTAGGTTTTTAAGTACTCTTGTGTCATACTAGAGTACGTTCAAAAGTACACTCGGGTTGCACAAAGCTAAATAATTCTCGATAGTAAATCAGTTGTTTTAAAAGCATTATTACGTCAATTCTAAAAAAACAATCACGGTTATGATACATATTATACGGTAAACAATTGTCATATTTAGTGAATTATTCATTTACAAATTGGGAATAAGTTTACATTAAACATTAATCATGGATTGAAAACAGCTGATTAACTAACCCGAGGTTAAAGTTTACTTAAAATCACTGAAATATTTTAACGATATATTTTCAGTACTTACAATTGATAGCAGTATATCAACGTTTATTATAAAGATATCATACTTTGTTTTCCTCTAGCGAAAATTAATGCTAACCCTTTTTAACCAAGAAAACTAACATTTATTTTATAGCACATACGATATTTCGCCGTCTGAACATGATAGTTTAAAAGGTGCTAGTCTTTGTAACAGGCGTCGATATGTTGTCTGCTTATTGTATTGAATTCGTTTCTATACAGACTATAGAGAATATAACAAATGTGTTCCATAACCTGTGAACAATTTTGCTTTATTTTCGGTTGAGTGTAAATTCTTTATAGTTTGCTACTTTTGAAGATAAATACTAGTATAATTAATGAATCAGTTAAGGTTCTATTGGTATATCTTAAACTAAAAAACGTTAGATACAATTATGCTGTATTTTAACTAAAAAAAATGTAATTAACATTTTATAAAAGTATAGAAATGTGAATACATAAGAGTTAAAATAAATAAAGAACTTATGTAAAGGATTTGAATAAATCCTTTTATTTGAACATTCAAATTTATACAGCAGTAATCTAGATATGTACATAGAGAATATCTATTGTAGTTTATATAGTTTATTTAAGATGCAGCAAAACTTTTCAACTTGTCTTTTTGTATTGTTTTATATCTGAGTATTGTTTTTGTATGAGGATATAAAAAATATGATTTAAATTATTGTACTTATAAAGAGAAGTGGATCTATAAATTAGTTAGGGGGGTGGGGGCGTACGATTCTCTTGATGATAAAATTAGTTAATGTTACGTCTTTTTAATAAAATACCAATTAATGTAAATCGACGCCTTTTGATAAAAAATTACATTTAGCTTTCGACCTTACATATATTTTATAACACTGGTAATTAAAATTAATTAAGTTATTTGTATATTTTCTCCAATTAGATATAATATCTTTTTGTAATAATATAATAATTAGAAGAATATAATACCAATAGCCAATTAAAGTAATGTTTTTTTTCAATAATCAATATCTTAATTATTAATTACCTACTGCGTTAATTAAATTGCCAGGGTAGTACTTTTGAACAGGTGTATCTGGGATATTTGCGAGTATGGGGTTTCGAGAGGGTTAGTGGTAACTGCATAGAGTATTGCGGGGTGGGGGGATTTAACAGATTAATAGATGGTTTAAAAGATGATTCTTTTAAAACTTTTTATATTGAAAGAATAAAAAAATTATTCATTATTATGGTAACCTTATCTAACACTTTTTTTTGTCTAATTGTAAGTAAGGGCCTGTCGATAGTCTAGCTTCTAAGCATATGTTTCTGTCTTAGATATGATACATAGATATGTATGCATGTATCGCTGTTTATAGATGTAAGAATAAAGTAATCGATTTGCGTTGTTTTCGTATTTCAAGATTTTATTATCAGTATGTGTAAAGGAAAAGATCTCATTGTTCTATAAAGTAGCTGTTTTACTATTGGTAGCATGTTGTCTAACTTTATACGAGGCATTGTGGAGATTCAGCTAATTATTGTAGTGTAGTATATGTACCTATATAATTTAAATTTGAAAATCGGATTTTGACTGTTTTATTTTTTATATATTTATTAATGTGAATACTATTTTAATTAAATAAATAGCAGCTTAAATGTTGACTGTAATCTTCGTACAGTAAAACAACGCAAGCTTGCAGTTAAAATAATAATGATAATAATAATAAAAACAATCACAACCGTTTGTAAAATAACTTTGAATATTTATGTACAGTGGTTAAGTTTTATCCTTCAAACATTCCGAGATACATTTACAACTGGTATAAAAGTTAATGGCATAACTTCCGTAATGTACGAGTATATGCACATTGTATCAGTTCATGCTCTGTAGATAATGTAGAAAACTTTTGTAGTGTTAGTATTTATCCAGGATATGAACCACTCACAACTGAATGGTACTGATTTCGTAAAAAATAAAATAAACATAAAATATTTGATTTTATGGCCTGCGAATAAGTTAATTATAATCTATTGGAGTAAAATAATAATATTTTTTTGCTTGACAATATTATTACCAATTTAACTGTATCTAAGTGTAAGCTTTTTAATTAATTATTTTCTTAGTTCACTTACTGATTTAGTAAAATAAAAAAAATATATAAAAAATTTAATTTATAAACTGTAAATACGTTAATTATAAACTTTAGAAGTAAAAAAAATAATTATTTGCTTGACAATATTATTACCAATTTAACTGTATCTAATTGTAAACTTTTTAATTATTAATTTTCTTAGTTCTTTGTAGTTTTGATGAGTTAAAATCGATTCATTTATTATGACTTTTCGAAATCAGGTATTCCAAATTGTTTAGAACTTTAAGCTAACGTTTTATTCCATATCACAGTGAGCATGAAGCAAAATAAAAATGTACTGATTTTGCCCTCATTTGGATACTTACGATGAATTTTTAACTTATATGCTTGTGAAATCAAAATTGTTTTTAATTTAAATCTAAAAAAATACACATCAAAATATCGAAAAAAAATAGATCATATGTTTAGGCCAATTTTTGAATCGATCACAATAACTATGATAATACTTTTCTGTGTTGCATTGCAATATATAAATGTGCAATGTGCATATAAGACTTTTCATTGGTAATGAAAATTTTAGAGAGGTGCGATCACCCCTTTTTGTGTATGTACTATACGGTTATGTTCGTGTAGCTGTAAAATAACATACCCTTCTCATACGCACGTATGAAAACAGATACTAAAAACCGCTTTTCACAGCGAAGAGGTGCGCCATAAATAAAAGAAAGACGATAAAAAAACTAAAATAAACTCAATATTTTCCCTTTGTGACATTTTAAGAAATATTTGGAAATGTAATAAAACATTCAAACAGTAATTTTGGAAAGGATCTACAACTATTTTTCTTTCTATTGCAGTGTTTTGGAGTGTGTTTGAAAAATTGCGGACAAATAAATATATTGAAACTTTTATTTAATATTGAAAAAAGCGTATGTTAAAATAAGAATGTTAAAAATAATAGAAACGACTAAAATTATACCGGCTGATTCGGAATTAGCGTGCCAAACATTAATATTGTATGCAACAAAGTGTATACAGGATGATCGCGGGAACCGAGTGATCATTGCTAACTTTGTTATGATTGGAGCTAGGAGATCGGTTAAATGGGCCAAGTATCAGTATTTTTTCCGGGGTGAATAATGGCGGTGTCAAAAAAACAATTGAATGACAAATTTCAGAGATATATTGAAATACAACTTTTTTTAAATGGAATACCCTGTATATTATTATTGAATTTTATAGCTGAGGATGTTTTCTTTATAAAAGTGTAATACATGTATGATGGTAAAATTAATAGAAAACAAGTTATAACAAGTATAAAATTAATAGAAAATATCGAAAAATAGTGTGCTATGAAGATTTAATAAAATGCAAACAAATGATTAAAATATTTAAAACAATAGTATCAGGTTTTTATGTAATTTGTTCGCAAATTTTTAATGTTTTTGAATATAATTGATAACTAAAAAAATTTTTTATTATAATTAATTATATTTTTTCATGATTAATACTCAAAACCGTTAAAAATCGGTAAAATAAGGCACAAATACCTGAAATTAGTGTTTTAAATTTTTTTAACATTTGCTTGTATTTTATTTAATCTTCATAGCACACTATTTTTCGATATTTTCTATTAATTTTATACCTGTTATAACTTGTTTTCTATCACATTTACCATCATACATGTATAACACTTTTATAAAGAAAACATTCTCAGCTATAAATTCAGTAATAATATACCTATAAGGTGTTCCATTTAAAAAAAAGTTGTATTTCAATATATCTCTGAAATTTGACATTCAATTGTTTTTTTGACACCGCTATTATTCATCCCGGAAAAAAATACTGATACTTTGCCCATTTAACCGATCTCCTAGCTCCAATCATAACAAAGTTAGCAATGATCACTCGGTTCCCGCGATCATCCTGTATAAGTATAGTATTTTGTTCCTCTGCAGTGAAAACGCTGGTGCTGCAGATTAAAGAATTATCAGGTGGCAATTTGTTTGAACTTTCCACGATTGTTCTGCTCCTTTTCGCCGCTATCAAGTTTCACATCTATTTGTCTCTTTTATCTTATTCTGGCGTACGTTACGTAGTTTTTTACCTTTCCGACTTGAACTTTCATTTCAGGTGTCTTTTTTTGCTATACATGTATGTTTTATTACTTGACTGGATTGTAATAAGGTTACTGCTATTTATTTGTAATGTTTTTTTCTTTGTCATTCTTCAATTTATTTTATAGTAGTTTATTTTAATATATTATAGTAGTATACTATAGTAGCCTAGGATGTATAAAAAATACTGCGTATAAGAAAGTACTATGATGGCAACTATGAAATTTTTTAAAGTGTCTAAATAGAGCGACATTTAACTATAAACAAAAAAGTTAATAAGTTGATATACGTTGTTTAATTTTGCTTAACAACATTAAGTATTCTTAACCGTAAGACAGATCTAAATATAGAACTTAATCAATAAAGCGAATACCTTGGGGTTCAAGCGAGACTTTAGGGTCGTTGTTTGCTTACCTCTGAAATACGGCAACTAATAATTCATTATTCTGTGATAATCAATTTGTAAACAAATTCAAACTTATCTGCTGTGTTATTATACAAATTATATATTTACATATTTATACCTATGTTTGTATACCTACTAGTAGATGTGTTTCAATTACATACATGTTTAATGTGTAATGAAAAGTTGAATAAATGAAATATAATGTAGTTGATTAAAAAATTTCTTATGACAAATTATAGTGTTATAAATAGAGATAGTTATTATTATCAATAAATTATTTTTAATGAATGATGTTGATATAGAATGTAAGACAGAAAAAATAATGTAAAAAAAGTTGGAATTAGTTGCTCAGTGGCGTGTTATACTACAACTACCTAGAGCAAAAAAAGTTTTCAACTTGCTTTTGATCATCCCAGTTTTTAATTCCAATCGAATTAGAAATTTTCTATACAGGGTGGGGCATTTAAAGTGTTACAGAATATTATCTCAGAACCATCGCATATTTGAAAAAAATGTTTAAACCAAAAAATGTTTGGTTGTTAGGGGGTAATCGAATATTATCTAATCATATTTTTTATTTTAGTATGGCCTTCAAGGTTATTTGAAGACCAACATCATTTTTTCAAATAGGAACCTATAGTTTTAATTTAATAATCTTATTCTACGTGAAAAAACACGAATCTTTCATTGAAATTTTTTTTTGAACAACTAAAGCTTTACGTGATATTTAACAAAATAATTTTGAGAACTTGCAAATTCAATAATTTTTTACTCAGAAATCATCAATTTTAGAAAAAAATACAAAATACAAAAAATGTTTATTTTGTTCTAATAAAACTTGGAGAATTTTTCTAGAATTTTTTTAACATTTCGTATTTTTTTTTGCTGAAATTAAATAAATAGAAAAAGTTTTAAAATTTTTAAAACAATTTTTCAAGATTTATTAGACCAAAATAAACATTTTTTTTAATTTATACTTTTTTTTCTAAAGTTTATGGTTTCTGAGTAAAAAAATCTTGAAAGTCCAAAATCTCGAAATTATTTTGTTAGATATCTTGGAAATCTTAGGTTGTTCAAAAAAAATTTTGAATGGAAGATTCGTGTTTGTTCACGTAGAATAAGATTATTAAATAAAAACTATAGGTTCCTATTTAAAAAAATGATGCTGACCTTCAAATAATGGCCACTAAAATAACAAATAAATATTACTAGTCGATTACCCCTTCAAAACCATACATTTTTTGGTTTGAACATTTTTTTGAAATATGCGGTGGTTCTGAGATAAAAATCTGTAACACTTTAAATGCCCCACCCTGTATAATATGACAAATTGAATTAATATTCGCCAGGATAATTTTAGTGTCGTTCGATGGCAAATGATGCCCTTAATAAAATATTAAAAATGCAAGACTGTAGGCCCCCGAGAAGTACACACAAAAAAATAAAAACAAAGGAAGGTGAGTGCCGTTTATGCTTAAATCGTCGATGCAACGAAAACGATGTTAGATAAAGCAAAAATGAACAGGAACAATTTGAAAGATGATAAAATTTCCTATAAGAAACCTATTTAGAGTAAATATCTAAAACTAATAGTTCAGGTGTTAGAGTCGTTCAAAACTACAAGATCAATATGTCGTTTTTTGAAAATGTCGCAATTTGCCTCTGTTATCTATAAAATGTAAAATCGGTATACAGTAGTTAATAAAAATCACGGTTTAACTAGATACTATAAGGAAGCTAAGCCCAAAAGTAGTTTTGAAGGCCTACAGCCTTACATTTTTAATATTTTATTAAGGGCGTCGTTTACCATCGATCGTCGTCAAAATCATCCTGGCGAATATTAATTCTATTTAAAAATTTAATTTCATTGGACAATATTTGTGAAATCAATGGAGATATGTAATAAAAGTAACGATGGTTACAACTTTTATTAATGGTGAACAACAATTTTTCCAATCTACAGGCATAATAAATAATAATTCGCTTCGACGATTATTCTCAAAGGCTAGAAATCAATAAATTCACTAACAAACTATTTATAATTCAGTCAAATGCCTGTCGGTAAATTTGCACAACATGTTTTCTAACTGCGTACTTATGTAAATTTACATGCCCTACACATCTGCACAAAGGCAACCTTAGGTGATCTATATTTAATGCATTATTAGACTCTTCGGGTTGGCGAACCTCGCGGGACATACAGTTTCTATCATAATGGCCGATCGAATTTGTTGTTACATTATTTATGTATGTTTTATCAAAATTATTTCGAGAGTTTTAATTGGGTTTAAAATTTTATGAAGTTTGATTAAAAAAATGAATTTAGTTTGTAAATTGTGTGTGTGTGTGTGTCTGTTTAAAAATATGTAAGAGAGATGGGGATGTTACAAATGGATGAGTAATGGTTAAACTTAAATTAAATATAAAATTTTATAAAAAATAATTTAAAAATCAGGTGTATATAGCTAATTTTAAACGCATGATTACTCTTGTCAATTTTTAAAATTTTCCTACTATTTTTGAAATTGTATAGTAGAAAAATATGCTGTAGAGACAATGTATATTCTGACAATTTTTTTCAAAATATTTGTTTTTCAATAATCTATATATCTATAAAAGAGTTTGTCCTTAACCACTCACTCACTCATATATCAACGTAGAGCCCAAACGTGAAATTTCGTAGGTGCCTTTCTTTTATGATGTAAGCACCCACTAAGAAAGTATTATTCGAAATTCAACCCCTACGGGGTTAAAACAGGGTGTCAAAGTTTATATAAAAAATATTTTTTTGTTCGCATTTAATTGAAACTTATCGAACATAATAATAAATAGTGAAACGATTATTTCAGCATTTCCCAAAATTTAACCCCTAAGGTGTTAGGGGGGGGGGGGTGGAAAAATTTGTAAAATATTTTTTTTTGTATTCACCGAATGAAACATGACATAAGTAGGTACTCTACACTTCAACCCCTATGGGAATAATAATAACTGTTCATGATATTAAAGAAAATTCGGACAAATTAATATTCAATTAAAAATGAAACATCGACGGGGAATTAATCTGCAATAAAAGAATTCGATATTCAACCCCTACCGGCGAGAGTAGACGGGGGTTAGTTTTTACATTTTTTAACTAAGATCCGGGATATTTTCGTTTTTTTATAAGTAATGAATAAAAATCAATATAAAAAAATGTAATATGTCATCCCCTATTACGTATAGAGGGTTCTAATTAGTTTCGAAGTTTACGCGAGCGAAGCCGCGGGATTCCACTAGTGATATATAAAAATTTATCGAAATCCACATGTGGGTGTTACCGCGCAACCTATTTGGCATAACTAAAAAAATACCCTTGCCAATCGATTCGTGAATCAATCCCGAGTCCAACGAGGTACATGAAACATTTTGTATGAAAAATTAAATTATGCCTGTCCGTGGTCAGATGGAGGGTCTAAACTAGAACCACAGACTCACCTTTTAGCGAAAATTCGAGGTCTCAGGGGGCCAAGATCTCGCAGTGGAAGACAGACGGACGGACGGAAAATCGAGCATATAAGCGCTACACCACTTCGTGAGTTGTGCTAAAAATAACCTTTTCATTAAAAAAATAAATTACCTATATTATTTTTAATTGATATAAATATAAATTATCTTAATAGACATGAAGTACCCTTCAATGACGACAATTTCATACTATTTATAAATATATTATAGGTACCTGTATCTAGTTGTTTCTCAAACAAACAAAATGCCAGCAGCTAATTAGAGTTTGAGAGGCAATTCAAATAAATTAATTTTCGGACAAGGGTCATAGTAAAGCTAGACTGCTTAGAGAGAACATGCCTTTATATGTTTCTGCCAGGAGGTATCCTATATCCTAATCACATGTTCATCTTGACAATACACAAAATGTACAGCGTGTTTCGTAAATCATTAACTATCATTTCAACTACCGGCGAATAATGCATATTTTTTCAATGATATTTATTAAAATGAAATTAATAGGTACGTTTCAAGGTTAGTAAATGACTAGGTTTGCTTACTTGTCTGTGACGTCACCACGAAGATCATTTCAACCTTCTAGATTTCAAATGGTCACCAACGCTGTCAAACTGTCATAATATAAATTTGATCGTGATTGATTTATTATTGTGTTCTCTGTTTGTGCTATTCATTTATTGCTATAGTGAAGCTTCACACATTATAATTATGTGTGATTTGTGTTTAATATTATGACAGTTGAAATCATAGATAAATAAATGAAATCAAGAAGGTTGAAATGATCTTCGTGGTGACGTCACAAGTAAGCAAACCTAGTTATTTACTAACTTTGGGTACCTACGTATTATGTAATTTATTATTACAAAAAAAAAACGATTTTTTAACTTTTTAAAGATATGCTTTGTTTTGGTATAGTAGTAACTTATACAGGGTGTCCCATTTTAATCTATCACCCCCCTATTTTTTTTTATCTATCAATTAAATCAAAAAATGTTTCGAATAAAAGTTGTTTGGTTTTGAGGGGGACCCAATATGGCGTTATTAATTTTTTATTTTTTGGACGTTTTCATGGTCAAATAGAGCCAACATTTTTTTTTCAAATAGAAACCTATATTTTTCATTACGATATCTTATTGTTTGGAAAAAAACAAACAGCTTTTGTTTCAAATAATTTTTTGTATGACTTCATTTTTTTTTAATATTTAACAAAATAATTTTAGATTTCAGATTTTCACTAATTTTTTACTCGAAACCCATTAACTTTAGAGGAAAAGTGTAAAATACAAAAAATGTTTATTCTAATCTGATATAACTAGAAAAATGATTTCAGATTTTTTTCAATTTAATTTTTTTTTGCTTTAATATTTTGAAGAGCAAAAGTTAACAAAAATCCTGATATAATTTTCCTAGTTATATCAGGTTAGAATAAACCTTTTTTGTATTTTACACTTTTCCTCTAAAGTTAATGGGTTTCGAGTAAAAAATTAGTGAAAATCTGAAATCTAAAATTATTTTGTTAAATATTAAAAAAAAATGAAGTCATACAAAAAATTATTTGAAACAAAAGCTGTTTGTTTTTTTCCAAACAATAAGATATCGTAATGAAAAATATAGGTTTCCATTTGAAAAAAAAATGTTGGCTCTATTTGACCATGAAAACGTCCAAAAAATAAAAAATTAATTACGCCATATTGGGTCCCCCTCAAAACCAAACAACTTTTATTCGAAACATTTTTTGATTTAATTGATAGATAAAAAAAAACAGGGGGGTGATAGATTAAAATGGGACACCCTGTAGACTACATTTTTAGCGCAATCCACAAAGTGGTAGCGTTTATATGCTCGATTTTCTGTCCGTCCGTCCGTCTATCTTCCACCGCGACATCTCAGCTCCCTGACCACCTAGAGACCTCGGGTCTTCGCTAAATGATAGGTCTGTGGTTCTAGTTTAACCCATTTTAGGAATTCTTCCGGTCATGACCCCCTCTCCAAGTTTTCATATATGGCTTTATGTACCTCGTTGGACCAGGATTGATTCACGAATCGATTGGCAAGGGTATTTATTGAGTTGTGTCAAGTGGGTTGCGCGGCAACACTCACGTGTTGGTTTTGATAAATTCTTAAACTTATATCTAAATACTAATTTGGTTTAAATTTTTTTGAATGGTTAATTTGTTCTGAAAAATAAAACGGTTAAGGAAATTATCATAAAATTGTAAACAAATTTTTAAAAAGTAATATGAAATATTTTGTTGAGAACCACTGTTTTGTGACATGTTTTCTGTCTCCCTCGTTTCCTTTGAACGTCACCTACCCGTGCTATAAATTACGTCACTGATCAAAGTTCTTTTTGTGTTGGATATAAAATGCGGAAGAAATAAATTGATAGTTTAATTAAAAACTGCTGTCAACGGCTGCTTTCAATGAAAACGTTTCAAATCGAATATTTCTTAGAAGCCGTGCAAAATTTGTTTCGTGATTCATTTATAAATATTTATTTGTTAAGGTTTTGATGTTGGATTGTTATTTATTTTTAAATTACATTTCGTTTCATATAACTAACATACAACATAAACGAAATCGATGTTTGTCTGGGTGAAATTCAATTAAATTATTCCCTTTTTTTAATGTGATTTGATATTCTCTGTAAAATTAGTACATATTTATGTACTTCCACATTTACGATTTATTACACTAATATAATGTTTATGTGCCGGGAAAAATCTGTAAGTTTTTGTAAAACTCATAAGTGCTTTTTGCTATTTGAAAAGATACATTTGTTCGAATTAATTGTTATTATCACAATATCTACTTGATAAATTGAAAATGAAAAGTAGATTCTAAAATAATTTTATAATATATAATAAAACGGGCAAGTATGTGTTGGGCACGCACATGATAGGGTTCTGTAGTCATTCTCACTACGATTTATAAAAAAAGAGTTATTAAAAAAATTTCGTGACTGAAGGGTTAAAATCAAAATGTCATTTGACTTTTATTATTGCATTTTAGGAGACCTATCAAATTACATCCCACTCAATGGGGCATTTTTTGAATCGATAGTTTAAAAAATAGAGGGGTGGGGCGCTCTGACAACGACATTAAATATTGGGGATCCAAAATATTGTTGACAATGTTCGTTGTTATTTTCAGTAAAAGTACTAATTAAAACCTACATTCTGGAATTTTTCAGATTTTTTGAATTGATAGTTTAGAAAATAGAGGGAGGAACGCTTTTTTAATGACTTTGGAGAGAAAATACATCGTGATTGAAGTGTTAAAATCAAAAGGTTCTGTTACATTTTTTGTTGCATTTTAGGAGACCTTTCTAACGATACCCCACTCAATGGGGTAGGTGATTTTTTTTTTAAACACTTTATTTTATGAAAGAGGGGTCTAAATTTTTTTTTTCAAAATCCTTATCATTTCTGTTTTTGGGTCATCAATCTACGACCGTATACCAAATTTCATCTTATTATGTCAAAATTTTTACAAGACGGACGGACGAACATGGAGAAACAATAATATCCTAGTTTTCTATGGAACCCTAAAAACTGCCCTCCGTCTGAAGATCATATTTTTACCCCCTTCTCTTAAAATGATAAATTTTCTATTTCATATGTATGTATATTAGACTAAACTATTTTAAATCGAGTGTTAAAAATAAATGTCCTTAGATATTTTAAAAATGAATTTAATTCATGCTCTTGTGATAGATTGGTTTTTAAATACACGATAGGAAATTAAAAAGAACACTTTTTTAAAAACGTAATTGATATTTTCCAGTTCTAATACTTTTTTCAAATCATCCGTATTTCTCCGATGCTACTTTACGCGAGCATTTAGGATGGGGTGAGGGAGGGGGTGAACATATACAGTTCACTTTTAAGGTCATCAATGAACACGTAAGATTACATCACATTTAGTTTTCTGATCAATATTCCACGTCACGTTTTGAATTATAAACGAATTTCTGTAGATACAAATCACTGGTTTCGTTCGACGAAGATCTCTATCGTATTTTCTTGTTGTTTCATCCCTTAATGGTCTCGTGAGCTGTACCGCTGTGTTTTTGAGTAAACTGTTCGCATAAGAAAGCTGGTATCACAAATTGGTAGCGTAACTGAGGTTTGATATAACTGGAGGGCATGTTAAAAAATAATTATTTTGAATTTTTAGTTAATGTTAGATTGTTGTGAAATATCGTTCTTACTCATCTCTATTCATGATGAAAGGAACAAATTCGTTTAATACTCGGGTAATTATTTTGTGGAAAAACGATCAGACCCGTCGATTAGTATTTTTAGTTGCGGATTTTTTGACATAAGGAAATTGTATACAGGATGTCTCAAGAAGAACATATGCAGACATCATTGATTTTTTTAAATGGAACATCTTATATATTATGCCGTTTTTGAATTGTACGATAACACTTTTTGTACACATACCATAGCTCTCAAATCAGCGGTTTTTGGAATAATGACGTTTGAAATGTGTCTCGATGAATATATGCAGTCATCATTGAATTTATTAAATTGAATAGCCTGTAGTTTATGCCATTTTTGCATTATAAGGTAAATTCTGAACACTTTTTGTACAACATCATAGCTCTAAAACCAATGGGTTTTGAAATAATTTTATTTCTTTTGTATGTTTTATTATTAAAGTTTATTAATTTTTTATTTATTTATCACATTTCAAACGTCATTATTCCAAAAACTGCTGATTTTATGGCTATGGTATGTTGTACAAAAAGTGTTCAGGATTTACCGTACAATTCAAAAATGCCATAATATATAGGATGTTCCATTTAAAAAAATCAATGATGTCTGCATATGTTCTTCTTGAGACACCCTGTATACAATTTTCTTATGTCAAAAATACTAATCGACGGGTCCGAGTGTTTTTCCACAAAATAATTACCTGAATTTTAAACGAATTTGTTCCTTTCATCATGAACGCACTGTAGGTATATGAAAATGAATGTTCATTTGAATGAGGTTTATAGACTCGGGAATTACTGAACCGATTTCAATGCGGTTTTTATCAATAGTTAAATCATTTTTCTGTGCAGTATCGTGGCTAATTATATTTTATGAAAATATAAGATTTAACATCAAACAAAAGCCTAAAATTTATTTTATCAAGTCGTGGTGTTTATCTTATTTATTTAAATTAAAAAAATCAAAAACATTTAAAACGTTTAAAAATTGTCTAGAAGAGATTCTCATGTCAGGTATCATAAAGGGGCTAGAGCACTCTTAATGAGGTATCAAACTTATATGACAGTTCTCTTGGAGTTTCATGAAGACTTTGACAAGTTTCGCGCACGCGTAGTACGTAAACATCAATGGTATTAAAACAGTCTAGTAGTGATATTATTTTGTACAGTCAGTCACCAATTATGTTACAATACGTTGAAGTATCACCGCTCTAAATTTCATAGCAAATTCATAGATACTATCATAAAATGAATACCTTTTTGTGAGTGCTTGCAAGCTAGCAAATTTTGCTAACCCCTTTATGATACCGGACATCAAGGTTTCAAAAGACAATGTACAGTAATAATAAAAATATTTATTCAGAAACAAAAGTAACTAATTCCTCTGTAGTTAACTATAATCATTATACCTGATTATGATACGTGCTTAGTGTGTCGTACAGAAAACTAAACAAATCTTTAAAAGTTAGTTATCGTTAAAGTATAGAAAGTTTTGTTCCTACCTACATATACCAAACTTAATATTTAACTTTCTATAAAAGTATCGATTTTATTGACTTGTTTTATTTGTTTTTTAAGGAAATACCACATTCAAATATTTATTTTCGTAACTTAAATTTTCTGAGTACTCTGTTTTCTTTATTTGAACCTACAATAAAAATTTATTTACATTTGAAAATATTGATTTGATTGATTGCTGGCTGGTTTCAATAAACAAAACAGTTACCAAGCTTCCATAGTTTTCTCTGGCCTTAATAAAGTAATAGATTACTTATCTGCCTCTATTTAATTTCACTGGAGTAAACTTTTCTAGGAACTTTTACATGTTCCGGTGTACCTACATATATCTGTTTGGAGAATTCGAAGTTGTGAAGTTTATTTGCGTCAAAAACATATGATTAATTATCATTGTTTTTATATGGTTTATATTTTGAAATAGTTGTTCCGTAAAGTGTTAATATTAATTTAAATATATTACTCGATTTTCACTTGGTTAAACTAAAATTTACATACGATTGAAATCCATACAAATTTTCGTTAATTTTTTGTTTGTATGGATGAGGAGAGCGTTAGAAGTATCGTAACATCATACTATTATACAGGATGATTCAGCACTGTCGTGCCAAACTGAAACAGTAGATTGAGAAAAATATTTTAAGGAAAAAACTTCCAATAAACATATGTCCGTAAATTTTTAGTTAGGGAACTACAACCCTCCAAAGTTTTTACTCAAAATGAGTTTTTATTTATTATCTAGAGAACTCTTTGTGATAAAATTATGAAATTTGGTATTCTGTTAATAATCTAGTAATAATAAGTGTTATCGATTTCTCATATTAACTAGTTATAATTTAGACTAGGGATGTATGGGGCCAGTGGGCCCATCGATTTTTATCTAGTATTTTTTGTTTTTTAATTTTTTTATAAAGTTGGGCAGTTATTTAAGGTTACATGACACAAAATACACAAAAACATATTTTGCTTACTTGTCTTAGGATAAACCGTTTTCGAGAAATATCGATAGAAAAGAAAGCATGCAGAATTTAACTTAATAATACGTATATACTTGTTTAATGATTAAAGGTAAGAAAAAGTTCATATAAAGAATCCTCCTAATATGAATCCTCTAAGATCTGTAGCTTGTTACACGTACCTACTTGACTAAATTGACTAAAAAAACGAAACTAAAAACGGCTATTTGTTAATAAGGATGCATTTTTTGAGGTATACTTATGTTAACTTTTTATCTTAATTTTAATCATAGAACAAGAATATAAATTTATTATTTGTAATTTGAAGCATCCGTATTAAGTTAAATTCTATGCTTTCTTTTCCATCGATATTTCTCGAAAACGGTTTATCCTATGACAAATAAGCAAAGTATGTTTTTGTGTATTTTGTGTCATATAACCTTAAACAAGTGCCCAACTTTATACAAAATTAAAGAACAAAAAATACTAGATAAAAATCGATGGACCCACTGGCCCCATACATCCCTAGTCTAAATTATAACTAGTTAATATGAGAAATCGATAATACTTATTATTACTAAACGGAATACCAAAATTTTACAAAAGGTTCTCTAGATATTAAAAAAAACTCATTTTAAACAAAATCTTTGGAGGACTGTAGTCCCCTTACGAACTTTATTGAAAGTTTTTTCTTTAAAATATTTTTCTCAATCTACTGTTTCAGTTTGGCACGATAGTGCTGAATCATCCTGTATAATGAAATGTGAATAGGAGGGAAGGATGGGTCAAAATGCTATTTTATAGACGACTTCTATTTTTTTTAAATATTTTTACAGTGAGTATTTCTTTACAAAGAACGTATGTGAAAAGTCAGACGCAAAAATATCTATCCACATACGGCACCGTCAAACTGCAAACATACCCATCTCTTCCTTGACACTTTCCGCGAGTCAGTAGGATTATAAACCCACAAAAACCTCAGTGATATATTATATTCTTCGTGAAAATCCTAATTTTATAAATTATACACACTTTCATGTATTCAAAATCCTCTTCTCATGTTTGATTTCGTCTTCATCAATCATACGAAGTACTGAAAAAACGGAATACAAAACTCGACGAATGAAAAATGATGCTTAAAATTTAATAGAATCCGCTGCGCTTTGTTTAGTATGCGTTTTTTTATTCGACAGTAATATGCGTTCATAAACAATATTATTTCAACGTATTGTCAATGTTTGATTTTGATTTATTTTGATTTTTACATTTTGTCATGTTGTCGTTCCATCAATAAGTATATTTGTGTTTATTTTCTGACGAATAAAAAATAAAAAAAAACATTGATTCTACATTAACTTTATAAAACAATAATTATACAAAAAAGTATTTGTTAATTATATTTGACATTTGACATTATATTTCAAGAGATGTAATGTTGTTTACGGAAAATTTGGTCTGTCTTATTCCACAGTCAAAAATGGAGTCCATGTTTCAAGAAAGATTGAAGATGGACCTCGTTCACGGCGGTGACAGACGAAAATATCAAAAAAGTTGAAACATTCTTAATTCTACAATTTTCCAATACCGATTTATTTAACTTTCCTCTCACAATTTTTTATAATTAAGGGCTCTGTTTATCCATTCTAAATTCATTCGCGCCCATAATCTTAAGGAGGTTAATTGACACCATAGAAAAATAAAAAACAGATTTCTATGAAACTTTGAAAATAACTAGACATTTATATTTAAAAAATCCTTGCAAAATTTCAAGGACATTAGGAGAATAATTTAAGAGATATCAAATAAAAAAAAACGAGCATTTTTATGACAACTGCATAATTTCGAGACATAACTTTTCATAGTGATATGACAGAGAGAATTTGATGAAAATTTGATCATATATTCTTTATTCATTTACAAAGATATCTTTAATTTTTTAGAAAGATTAGGAACCGCATTGTTTTATTACAAAATGATGAGAGAGCGAGAGAGAGACATACACCTTGTCTTCACTCTATGTTTATCCACAAGCGCTTGCCTGCACCGTTCTAAGCAAGGATAGCCTCGCACCCTATAGTGTCAATCTTCTTAAGTAATTATGTAGATCGGATTGCTTCATTTTTATAATTTTTGCATCGTCTTAATTAAGATATCTACGTATTAAAAAAAATTGAATACATCGATGGACATTATAAACATAAATTATATTCAGTTCTGAAAACCATGTCAACAATTCAGAAAGTCTCAAGAGCACGAGTTTAAAACTTTTATCACAAAAACCTTACTTCTTAACGGTGTTCATACAAACCTCAATGTTATCCTAAAATAATAATTTTTACTGAAGTCGTAACAAAAAGCACGGACCTTCAAACTCTTCGCACGCACCATTAATATTCATTAAAGAGTTATATTTCTTACATACTTCATCCCTTTTGCTTTAACCATTATCACCATAAAGTTGTACGGTAAACCAGGATTGGCTTTAATGAACATAGCCTGGGAAAATCAGAATTCTGTTGAAAAGTTAAGCGATTTTACCTTTTATCGGTTATCTAATTTTGATTCATGTTAAAGTTATTAGGGATATGGCTTATTGGTTATAGACACGATTAGGAATTTTTTTTTTGATTCCGGTTTATTTATTATAATTATTAACTACTAGCTGGTACCCGCGACTTCGTTCGCGTGGAATTTAGGTTAGTGAAAATACATTAATATCAGTTGGGTAAATAATATAGATAGATAATACAGATTTTTGTATGATAATCAATAAAACAGGTCAAATGTTACACACCCATTTTTTTATCTAATAATAATACATTTTTCGGGATATAAAGTAGCGTATGTCCTTCCTCAGGATTATGATCGGTACCGCGGTTTAGCCGTGAAAAAGTAAAAAACAGACAGAAAGACAGATCCACTTTCGCATTTTTTATAATATTAAGTACCTACCTATGGATACAAAATCGTAAATATCTTGGCTCCTTAGTAAGATAGTTTTCCCCCTTAGTATTTTTCCCGTCGAATCGATTGAAAATAATTACCACACTTGATATGTGACAGATGGTGAAATATTTTAACCAAAATAAATTTTTTCCCATACAAACATTTCCACCCCCTTTCAATTTCTTAGGGGATGAATTTTTAGGATTCGAAGTAACCTATGTCCTTTCTCAGGATGTAAGCTATCTTCCTACCAAATTTCATCAAGATCGGTTCAGCGGTTTAGCCGTGAAAAGGCAACAAACAGACATACAGACAGACACACTTTCGCATTTATAATATTAGTATGGATTGTGAATATTTGTTATTGCCCGCAGTTTTTGTTTTGAGGCTCGGGCAACGTGTAGAAATATATCCGATATAATTATTTTAGAATCTGTTTCGGAGGCCAGAATACTATCAGATCTGATAGATTCGGTTTCGTAAACAGAACTGATCGGGGAAGTAGGTATTTTTGCAATTTTTTTAAATTTAAAACATATTTAATTTTTTATGTTTTTTTTAGTATTTGATTTTTGAATAGGTACCACATATTTTAGTAAGGGGGATTACTTTTTTCTAGATAATTATTATCTATGGTTGTCAAGTTTGAATATTTAGAAAGTTTAACTGACTATTGCTGATGTAGGTATAATAAAGATATTGTTCTACGTATTATAGAATTCTGACTGGCTGACAACTTATACGTGGAATTTAACTATAATATATTGAAAAATCAATGTTATTTTCGATAAATACAAATATTTGCTCTCCAATAACAAAACTTTTAATATATTTTTTCTTTAAAATTTTAATTATGATCCAAATTTTTCAACAAAAAATGTCATTCTCATCTGAATTAAGAGCGATCTCCCTTACGCACCTTAGTTAAATTGTATACACATATATATATATGTATGATAATTATACACTTTTAAGAACATTAGATACACAAGGACCGCTGTGTCTTGCCTAAGTGATCCTTCTATTAACATTATGGTTCTGTGTGTAAAACTAATTTGAAGAAAAGAGTCGACTAGCAGCCATTCTACCGAAATCACAGTAAACTCTTGAGCTGGCGTTGCGTGTAACTTTGATCAAACTATTTCTTCATCTGGGCATTAATTTTGTGGTAGAAGAGAAACTCACGTTCCACCGCAGACCAAGCTGCGGCGTTATTGCATTAAATATTCGTTTGTTTTAGACGCAATGCAGAGATAAAGAGAGAAACATCCTTACAATGTGAGATATTTCTCTCCTCATGTAAAACTATCAATAACTTATGAACATTTGTGCAAATATCTGTATCAGTTCATTATTGCTTGGATGAAACGTGATGGTTATACATAATAGCGGCTCTAAAAAGTTTTCTTTATGATATTATACTAGTGTAGACAACTTGAGATTGAGTTGATAGGATAAATGAGTAACTAATAGTTTACATAGTTTAACATACCCCCCTCCTCTATATACAATTTTTTTTAATTTAGTACCTACTTCTGAAAGATTAACGTTTCAATGACATTTTTTTTGTAAACTCATTTTTCTGTATGTAAATTAATAGCAAATAGTTTTTATATTTCTAAAAATGAAAATCAAAAGTCTCGATTGATATCCTTGGAAGATCAGTAATTAAAAAATCGTAAAAACAGATCCTTTATTTAATATACGAGTATATACCGGGAGTTTTTTTTAACTTTCCAGTGGATTATTACCAAAATAACGAATTTTCAGAGAAAATTTTTCAGACAAAAGTTTCATGGCTTTGAAGGGGCTAAATATTGACATTAAGGGTTTATCTTGAAAAAGTTGCCATGATAGGTTTTCAAGTTCATCTTATCTTTTTCAAATCTAAACCCATATTTTTTGTTGCAGATTCGTAATTAACGGGGAAAAATAACTTTTGTCTGAAACATTTTTTCTGAAAAAGTCCATTACAAAAACTTTCTTTTAAAACATTTTTTTTTATATTTATAATAAATTTTAAAAAAATCTCAGAGAATCCTTGCCTAGATCTAAGTATTTCTTTTCTCTTGTAATTTTTCTTATAAATTGGTAGTTTCTGAGCAAAAAAATAATTGAATATCCAGAATGGACATTTTCTGAAAAAAACAATCCAGGTAAAAGTTGCCTAGTTTTACTCGTAAATTACGAATAAACAACAAAAAATATGGGTTTAGATTTGAAAAAGAAAAGTTGATCCTGAAAACCCATCATGGTGAGCTTTTCTAGGTCAACCCATGTTGTCAATATTTATCTTCTTCAAATCCATGAAACTATTGTTCGGAAAATTTTCTCTGAAAATTCGTTATTTCGAATATAAATATTCCACTGGAAAGTCCTTAAAAAAACACCCGGTATAAAAATGTTTTTTTTTTAATATAAAAATTGATTCTTAAATAAGGTACATAAATCTATGTGTTATAATAAAATATACAAATATTATGATTGATCAAGTGTAATATGAAATGAAGAAATCAATAATAAAAATTCATTTTGAATAATATTTGCACCATCCAAGTTCTTTTATAGTTTCCTAAAAACCGCGAAAAAATACATTAATAAGTTGAAAATATTTTTGGAAAATATGGTATAATATCAGCTGACATAATATCATTTCGTAAATATAATAAATTTTCCAATGAAAACCTGACTACCAAGTGAATGAGTTATTGAGAAGTAGATAAAGAGCGAAAGTTGCAGCACAGATACGGTAACTAAATAACTTTTTTGTGCTTTCTTTTTGAGCGTCTCACATGATTTCTAAATCCATTAAGATGTGAAGAAAACCAAACGTATCTCAACAAGTACAGACCGTGAGGTGAATTTTTATCGATCGGGATAGATAAAATTTATTGGGAATGCTTTGTTCAGTGACAGCAAATACTGAGATTTTCAACGTTAGTTTTATTCTGTGATTATGTATATGTTACCGGCAAAGTTTGTAATTCAGGCATTCTATATAATTCCTAGGAATTCTATACAATGCCTAACGAGTTTAGACAAAGTATGAAATAATTGTTATTTATTGCCATAATAAATAAAATATTATAGAATATTAAGATTAAGTATATGATTTAAAATTCTTAAAATAAAAAACATACAAAAGTATTAAATATTATTTAGTCATTTAATAACATGTTAAGCCAGTATTAAGTAAGATAAATAAAATAAGATAAATAATCAGTATTGTTATCAAAATTGGTTGGTTCACCCTATTTATGTTTATATAATTAAATAATAATATTATGTTTATATAATTAAATTCATTTCATACATTGCCTGGTGATTTTTAGGCATTCTATAGAATACCTAGGAATTCTATACATATATAAGAAATCAACACTGCCGTGCAAAAGTCTTTACTTTGGACACTCATTTTTTGCGTATTGTTAATATAAAACTGCAAAAATGGTTGATAAAAAATCTTAAATGTTGATAAGATTACTTAATTACAACTTTTGTAATAATCCTAGCATATCTAAAATACAGCATTTACAATTTTCCGTGTTATGAACATTTTTTGAATTATATGCCCAAAAGGCCAGGCTTACTTAATTATTGACGCACAGTGTCTTTCAAGACAACGAGAAATTGTTTTTTTTTTATTACTATTTTGACTGCGACTGCGAGTAAATCTATTCTTTTTGCTATTTTGGGGATTTTTATTGACTTAAATCTGTTTATTTACATTCAAAATCACAGATGTCCTTAGATTTTTACACGGTAGTATACGTATAGAGAAATGTATTTATTTCCTTTTGAAGAACTTAAAAACGATTTATTAAAAGCGATTAACTTAGAAACCCATTTAAAACTCGTGATTGTAAAATTATCAACTTTTTTAATACTTCTGCTGTTTTGTTTGTATTTTTAATAAGTTCAAGATTCGTTTCGAGTTGATAATATCAAAAGTCAAATCAAAAACTGGAAATAAGTTTGATATCGTTTTCAAGTCAAATAATTCATATTCTTTGTAAATAGAAGTACCTATACTTATTTTGTGGAAATGTTAAAAAATGTAGTGCAAGGTAGAGATTGTAATATTTGCGAGGTATGCGCATAATGTTAAAAATAAAATAGCTATTTTTTTGAGAGTCTTGTGAAAACTGTTAAAAAAACAACTGTTGCTTAGATGAAAAACCTTTTACAATGCTTCTACTATAAGGTATACATTCTACAATGTTTGCAGTCTCTACAATTCAAACTTTGCAAAGCAGTATCCGAGAACGGATTGAGATACAGATCTGATACAGCTTCTCATTTAATTTCGAATTCTGCATTTAATTTTGAATCTACTACATACATATATGTATATCTGCATACTTTTTAAATGTTATTGGCTTATAACGAATCATATTAAACTTATAGTATTTTACTCTTTTAATATTTTCCAAAATAAAGTAAAATTGAAATCGATCTGTCTATGAATGAATCTCCAAGTTTTATGTATACATGCGACGCCACTGTTGTCAGGATCAGATATTGTGATCCTTGAAGTACACATCACCGAGGAGGTTGTTTTTGAGTGTTCACTGATTTGAAATGGAAATGACATAAATGTTTACTTTTGATTATTCCAAGAATTGGAATACTGATGACTAAGAATGCCACAAATAGGCTGTATCTATTTGTATGTGTTTGTGGCTGAGATTAAATGGAGTGGGTATTGTTTGTTTTATAACTTTCCCACTACAGGGGTAAGAATTAAAATTTAATTTTGAATTTTATGTATGCATGTAATTTATATAATAAACCTTCCGTTAATAAAGTTGTTGTTATGTTGGATAACATATTATTAATACATGAAATATAATGTGTAATAAAGTGTACTGTACATTTCATTTTAAAACTATTTTTTTTACAATTTTTGTGTAATAGAAAATAATTTGTTGTGTTTAAAAAGTGGCATTTGCAATACTGAAATACTTAAGGGGTTATATACAGTTAGAATTTTCAAAAAAGTAATGTACATATATTTAAGTACACACACAGAAAATTTCAAGTCAATCCGGCGATTATTTTCGAAGTTACACGCATATTTGTAAATACGTCTCAGAGCGTTTGAATGTAGGAGGTCGGAGCGGCAGTAATAAATTGAAGGTTTTTTCTCACCGATAAATATTTTGTTTTTTATAAACAATTTTTTATCAAAATTTTTGTCAAAAATCAATTTTTTTTTGAGAAGCCGCCTTTTTATCAAAAAATTTTATTTTGCCTATTCCTTCGATTAAGTACAAGATTATACATTACTTTAACGAAATCCGTTTGGGTTTTTTATTTTAAATGATCCAGTCCAGAGATATCGTGGAACTCCTGGAGAACAGCTGTAGCAGCTTTCGAAATTTTTATTTTTACAAATAAAAAATGTTAAAATACAATTAAATGTTAATATAATATGTAATTTATAAATTTTTACATCAATAAATTTAAAAGTATTCTATTTAAAAAATTCTTGAAAAAACCCTTTTTTTGGCCTTCTGACTGTATGTAATCCCTTAAATATGATTGTCACAAAATTGTACTTATTCTCTTATTTGCATAGCCAGAATAGATACTAGCTGCTGTTAACTACTGGTTGTAGATAAAAAATTAATGACATTAAATTACTAATATATAGGTACAGTTATAAGTAGTAGCTATATACATACATTAATTACTAATAAAAATTGATTTTCTCCTACGATTAAACGCTGAACATAAGTGTACACCTACACATATATTTTATTAAGAAATTTAATTTTGATGTTGTTACTTGAAGAGTGTTTGTGCATTGAATAATTAACATGATTTTAATTCTTCATCTTTGACATGAAACCGACCTTTGAAACTAGATTCTGATAGTATAATTGTAACGTAAATTAATAATGATGTAGGGCTTTCATGTCTTGAGATGTAGGCATGCTTAAGTATCATAGGGCAAAATGATATGTGTATAACTATAGGTATGTTACTTCTTTGGTAATGTATATCTGAAGCCAAATAAAGTTAATTAATTTGGGTAACAGAGTGTTGTGTCTAGTGAAGAATTAAACATTAATCATTTTTAAGTAAATTGTACAATAATTTATTTTTTAACATTTTACAAAACTGGTGATACAAATTTTGGAGTTAGTCGTTTAAGTCTTTGTATATTTATAAAATATGAGAAATATTGTGAAAATTTCGTACCAAAGAGTCTAGACTTTTAGTATGGTTGACAGGTAACATATTATGTTGTCTATGGATTTTTAATTTAATTTCTACATAGTACACAGACCAAAATTCAATTGATAACATTAACACAACACAGTTCGGTACCCTAGAGAAAGATTTTGGTAATGTTTTAAAAAGAAAACTATGACATTTATTATGTTTCATATCGAATATACATACATAGAATATATTTATAACGATATGAGTATAAATAAAATGAATTTTCATTTAAATTATTTTTATTGGTAAAACGTTTTTTGTACAAAATAATATCAAAAATAAAATAAAAATATTTATCTTATGCAAAATATTAAACATAATATAATTACTTAATTTACTAATTTGTTACAATTTTTATTCTTTAACATCTTTAAATCGGGTTGTTTCTTATAATTCAAAACTGTTATTTATTTAAACTTTTTTTGTATAAATTTTATATTATTTAACAAAGTCGAAAAATTTAGGTTCAACATTTTCACGAGAACAATTATCTTTATGAAGTATTTTACAAATAGGTTCACCACCTCTTAAATATTTATCTTTATCGAGAGTTATATTATATCCTTGATCCACAAAGTTAAATAATTCCTTAAGACAAGCACACTGCCAAGGATTTTTACTTATATTGATTCTAGCCGTCTTAGCAATTTTGTAAATATTTGGATCTATTACAGTCAAACGATTTCCATATAAATTGATATAAATCACCTTTGTATTTACAAATAATTGAATTGGGAGAGTTGATATCATATTGTTATCCAAATGTAATTCATTTATTTCTTTAATGTTACTAAACATTGCTGGGTCTAAAGTTGTAAATTTATTTCCAGACAATTTAAACTTCGACATTGAATTAGATTTTAATCCAGTATTCAAGTTGAATTTTGAAAATAAATTATACGATAGATCAAGTTCTTCGATATTAAAAATATTTTCAAAACAACCATTTGGTAACTGTTCTAATTGGTTATGACCCAAATCGATATCTGTTATATTGGTATTTTTAGAAAATATATCATTAAATAGGAAATTTATTTTATTATGTGAAAAATTGACAGTTAATAATTTTGTCAGCTTATGTAATATTTTTTGTTCTAAGAATGTAAGTGAGTTTCCTTTTAGATTAAGGGATGTCATTTTGATATTATTTTGAAACAATGTGTATATTAGAAAATCTATTTGATTATTTTCTAATGAAATTTCATCTACAGATGGACATGAACTAAATACTTGTGTGGGTATTTTTATTAATTTATTTCCCCCTAGTGTCACTGATTTCAATTTAGTATTTTGCTCGAATATCTTTGGTGGTAATTGATGAATTGAGTTTCCTTCTATATTTAAAATCAATAGTTCTGTGTTAAAAATAAATAGATTTTCAACCAGTTCTGTAATTTTGTTGTTATTAATTTGTAAATTTGTAAGTTTTGGTAAGTTAAAGAAAATTAAAGAGCTTAATGAAAGTATTTTATTATTAGAAATGTCAATAGTTGTTAAATTTTCTAAACCAGAAAATATGTTACGTGCTAAAACAATAATGTCATTTTTTGCTAAAAATAAATGTTTCAATTTTTTTAAATATTTAAAACAATTTGGATCGATACTATTTATATAATTATTTTCAGCTACTAACGTCACCAGGTTAGTCAGGCTAGAGAAAAGTTCTTGGTGGAACGATGTAATTTCATTGTTTTCAATCGAGAGAAATCTTAGTTTTCTTAGATTGCAAAACGTTTTTGGTGCTAAATAAGAAATCGAGTTATTATTGAGAAATAGTAATTCCAAATTTTCTAAACTCGAAAACAAATTTTCGGGAACATTAATAATGTCGTTTTTATATAAGTAGAGATTTATTAGTTTGGTGTTTCTATGAAATACTGATTCATCTATATGCAATATATAGTTTTCTGATACATCAAATTCTTCTAAATTCTGCAGATTGTCGAGAAGATCTGTTTTTAATATTCTCAATTTATTTTTGGACAAGTTAATTAATTTAAGTTCATTTAGTCTTCTAAATATAGTTAATGGCAATTCTTCAACTTCACTATCTATTATAAGAAACGATTCCAGTGTATTTGCCAAATTATCAAGCATGTTATTTGTCAATCGAATCTGAAATCATAAAAACAATACACTTAACAATATACAGTATGGTTCAGATAGAGCATCACACTGATACCAGTTTTTTTTAACAGTATCATAATCTCGTGTTAATGATGAGACCATCTTAATTATTTCACTAGACTATGTTTATTGATGACATTAAGATTCAATGTACTTTTTAAAGAATTATATAAAATTAAAATTTAAATATTACATGTTCGAAACGAGACAAGACGAGACTGAACAGAACCTCGTCTCGTCTCGTCTTTACCCAGGAAAAAAATGTAGATCTGCAGAGATCTATCTAGAAATCGACAGATCTCCAATTTGAGACATCATATTTTTCACTGGTTTTTGATCTGTGAAGATTTGAAAAGATCTATAACAGTCTACAAAGATCTAAAATGATCTACAAAGACCTACAACGATCTACAAAGATATACAACGATCTACAAAGATCTCTAAAGATAATTGTAAAGTTGAAAAGTAATGATTTTTAAACGTTGAAAATTCATATTTTAATCTTAAACACGATCTACAAGGATCTTTAGAGATCTTTGTAGGTTATTATAAATCTTTGCAGTCTACATAGATCAAAAATCAGTGAAAAATCATGATGTCTTAAAAAGGAGATCTGATTATATCTGCAGATCTACAATTTTTTTCCGGGGTACCTATCTACACTATCTATTTTCTATTATAAAAAATATAGGTACTGTTTTGTACTCTAAATATATTTTTATTTTTTACCAATCAAGAGGTCAGCTTTGAATTTTTACATAGACATCTTCCGTGTCATCATTTTAAATATTTTACAAATATGAATAGTATTACCTTTCCTGACTCAAATGCTAGTACTTTAACATCACTTAAACTTGAAAAACAATCAATATGTAAACAGTTGTAACCTTGCATACAATGCTCTTTTGAATAAACTGTTGTTTCGTTTATTTTATCTTTACAATCTCGTACTTCAAAGTATCGTCTATATTCAGATTTATCCTGTAAGTTATAACCAATGATTTATTATCTATTCTACAGTTAAATATTGAAAAAAATTACGAGTGTAAGATTAAATTTTTTTTTTTATAAAATATAATACTTTTGTGTCAAGACTAATATTTCTTGAAAAGTAACAGGAAATTGTTTATCTAACGGATTTAAAAACAGCATAAAAAATCAGATACCATTATATAAATAATTCAAAATTTGCCTATTAGGTATGTTATTTAAATAAATTTTGCTATTATTATTATTATTGTTTAAAATAAAACGTAATGAAACAAGTTAACAATACCTCAGCATAATAATTGGAAAATGGTGCTCGAAATCCATCTTCATCGATATATTCATCTTTGTACGCCCTAATGGTCGACACATTTAATATAAATATTACAATTGATAATAAGTTATACGAATCCATTCTTATTATATTTTTCAATTTCTAGGTTTCACATATTTGCTCTATACACGCGAATAAAATGAATTATAAATGTGGACGTGCTTTGAGTATTTAATAAATAATCAAATTTATTATCTAGAAAGGTTAAAATATAAATATTTAACCCTCTCATGCGTACATCTTTAAACTGAATTTAAAATTAACAAATAATTTTAGCGGAAATATTGTCAGTACTCAGTACTGAATCAACTGGTAACTCGATATTTAATTAATTATGTCCTCATAATCATGCATAAAAAGAATTTGTTATGAAAATAAAAGCTTAAAAAATCCAATTTATATAAATGACCTTATATGTTTACACCATACATGAGAGGGTTAAATTAATAATGAATTATAAAAATATATGATATCACATATTTTATGTTTATGTTTATAATCGCATGTGAATACTATAAATATAGATTAAAAAACAGTACTTTTTCTTCTATAAATAAATTGCATAATAAAATAAAGTGTATAGAAAGTTACTAAGTCTTTACCCAGATTAAAATCGTTAAATACTTTTTTAATGTATATACTTGTTTAAAAATCTAGATTAATAAATAATTTTCATAAAATTTGTCAAGTACGAGTCGTGCTTCGCGTATTAGTGTCCCGTACCATATTGTTTTTTTCAATATAATCGATTATATTAATTTTGACTTGCACACAAACCACACAAACTACAATAAATGCAATTCAATTATTTTTTTGAATGGTTTAAAGTTTAAAAGTTAAGAAATAATTTAAAACAGTAATTAGCAGTAATTTCGATATTATCTATAGGTGACAGCACAAATAAAGAAAAACATATAGATATAACAGTAATAATCTTTATTTATTATTAACATTATGTGCGAGGTACATAATTGTACAAAAAAAAAATAAGAAATGAGATAAATGTTTATAATACTTAAAATTGTTAAGTATCTAAATTATTTTTTTATGTTGAAGTTCTTGTGGTTTATAAAAGGACGAAGATATCATTTAAATAATACAAATCACAAGTTACCACTTATAAAATAATTATTTATTCTAATTTCAATTAAAATAGTTATTTAATTGTTGTCTTCAATGTTGCAGTATCCTCAATACTGCGGTATAAGATTTTATCTGTATCATGCAATAACTTATCTAATGTAGAAATTACGCTATTGTTGGTTGTAAAGTGACCATAAATACATAAATGTCACATTGTGGGATTTGATAAAATGACAGATGTTTCAGCATTCGCAAGCCACAATTTGTAGTCACAGATTTGTGAACTAGTTCATGGTTCTGACAGGGATTACCCTGTCCACTTTGGAGACATTTCCGACATTTCCGAATACTCTGGATCTTCTTCGTAAGGAAATTTTCAACTTGTCTGCATCTATGGCTATTTAAGTTTAATACGACATAAGACTTTATTAACTCATTATTTTGATACAATTAATTACTATTGACTCACTCTGTATAATGATCTTAAGGGGTATAACCGTGCAAAATTTTCAGAAAATCATTTTTTTTATTTGTTTATAAATTATTAGTTTGCATTGCACCTCAAAGAATATGTATCTCAAGTTTCAAGTGAAAATTCGAACGTTAAGTATTCGAAAAGAATAGAAAAAAGTCACTTTTTTTTGACCTGGTTGACAGCATAACTAAGACAGTTTTCGTCCGATCGATTTGATTCAAAATGGATTTTGTAAAGGAAACGTGGCTCTTCAGCTGGACGTATCCGTTTTTTTTATAAATAATTCCTATAGAAAAATTCGCGAAAATTTTGATTTATTTTCAAATGGTCGCCATTTTTTTTTGAACGATATTTTGAATATCACCTACGTCCGGTTATAACTAATAACATATGTATATGTATTTTAAGAATCTTTTTCGTTTTTTGTACTCAGATGATTCATTTGAACGAATTACTGTCAACGCCACTGAGGACAGATATTTAAGAGGTGCCATTTTCAAATTATGCCAAAACATACCATTTAAAAAAAAAGTACTTATTAATGTACTAAAGATGTGTATAAAGTTTGATATGAATCCATCAAACCGATTTCTTTTTATGAAATAAACAAAAAACACCTCAAATTCTGACGTTTACACTGTTCATACCCTTTAAGGATTTTATGGAAAAAACTAAATGAATTTATAAATATCTTATACCAAATGTAAATTCGTCTGATTTTTGTTACAAAAAGTAGAAACAACATGGCAAGCCGGATGAACTCCTTTGAAATAGTCATCTACATTAGGTTTAATATTTCTCGTAGCAAAATCATCCAAAAGTTCATTGAGGCAAGCGCATTGCCATGGATTGTTGCTAACATTAATTCTCCATAATTTCGATAGTATATATATGTTCGGTTCTAAGAAAGTTAATTTATTTCCATGCAAATTTAGATAATCTATTTTAGTATTAGCGAAAAGATTACTAGGTAAATAAGAAATTTCATTTCGGTCAAGGTGCAAATTATTTAAGTTTGTGACTTGAGAAAATACTGTGGGATCTAACGTATGTAATTTATTTCCTGATAAAGATAAAAACCATATACGATTGCTTATTTTATTATGTGTAAGTCCAATATTTGGGTTGATTTCTGTTAGAAGATTGAACGAAAGATCAAGTACATCAATAGAGTCTAGAGATTCAAAACAATCGTCAGGTAAATGCTTTATTTGGTTATGTGATAAGTTTAAAGTCTCTAAGTTGTGATTTCCGATGAACGTGTCAGTGAGAATGTAGTTGATTTTATTTCTCGAAAAATCTAAAAACTTTAATGATTCCAGATTGTAAAATAGTTTAGTTTCTATATAAGTTTCTTGGTTCATGGATAAATGTAGAATTTCTAATTTGGGATTGCCTTTAAAAAATTCGTAAGGTATGTGATCAATGTTATTGATTTTTAATGACAAGTCTTTAAGTTTTGTCAAGTTATATAAAAGCTTATCTGGAAGTTTAGTTAATTGATTATCTGATAAAGACAAACGTTTTAGTTTTGTATTATTATGAAAAAGATCTGGTTGCAAATATTTGATTGAATTGTGATCCAATGTAAGTTCTTCAATTTCAGAACTAGTACTGATGACTGACTTGTCTATATTCGTAATATTATTATGATTTAAGTAAAGTCGTTTAAGATTAGTTATTTCTATAAAAGTCGTATTATCTAATGAGTTAATAGAATTGTATGACATATTCAACGTGTCTATTTTTCGAGTGAAAGCAAACAAATTAGGGTGTATGGAATTTAGTGCATTTTCTCCAATATCTAAATTATTTAAAAACTGGACGTCAATAAAACTACGTGGTGAAAGATTATATATTGAGTTCCTCGCTAAATTCAATGTTCTCAAACTTTTCAAGTTCTTGAAAATATCTTCATTAAGACTTTCAATATTGTTATTGTTTAGATTTAAAAGAAACAAATTAGTTTTGTTTGAAAATGCATTGGGGTGAATGTACAGCAAATTATTGTAGTCTATCTTGAGATGAATTAAATTGTTACAGTTTAAAAATAAACCTTCTTGTATATTGAAGAGGTTGTTGTATGACAAGTATATATATTTCAGTTTTTTGTTCCAGTGGAATAGCTTTTCACCCAGTGAGGATATTAGGTTATGCGATAAATCCACGCGTTCTAACTTATCGAGATAATAGAAAACTCTGTTTCTTATGGTTTCGATTTGATTGTAAGATAGATCAAGTGTTTTCAGTTCCATCATACCACTAAATACAGAGAATGGTAATTTTTTTATTTTGTTTCGTTTGAGGTTTAAAAGTTCAAGTGTGTAACAGAAATTACTAAATATATGATTCGTCAGTGGTATCTGGAAAAAAAATACAATAGGTATAGTTAATACGAATTATGAATACTTGTCTATTATAATCCCCGTTGTTTGAAACAACTAAAATCACTTGGAACATAACATAATAAGGTCGTAGAAAGGCAAATGTCATGATGAAATTAGCGCCAATGCGAGTAAAGTTTGCACTATTAATTTTAATATTTTTTAATAGGTAATTATTATACATTCTGTTGCTAATTATTACATTATGAAAAGGTAACTATTTAATCATTTTGAGTTACAATTTTGGTAAGAGCAATCTATTGGGGCGAAAGGGGATTAATATATTATAAAAACGGGGATTCAATCCCTGCTGCAATGAACTGTTTTTTAATAACTTTGCAAAATAAAATACATTTTTAAATTCCTACAGTTCGTTGCAGCGGATATTGAATCCTCGTTTTTATACTATATTAATTCCCTTTCGCTCCAATAGATTGCCCTAACCAAGGCGGCGATTAAATCCTCGCTTTTAAACTAAACTATTTTACAATCCGGTTGCGACATATATAATATGTATAATAATAATTACCTTAATAACCTATTTAAAAATATTGAAATTAATAGTACAAACTTTACTCACATTGACGCTGATTTCATCATACGAGTATATGTAATGCATGACATTTACCTATCTACAGACGGATTCTTTTTCGTTCCTAGTGATTTTAGTTTTTTCAAACAACAGGGATATAATAGACAAGTATCGAATTATGTAATGAAAATTTTGTGGTTATATTTAATTGAATTGGGGTTTGTTTTATATGATAAGAATTATTATTAATTATTTTTGCTATACAGGCCATCAGGTAAAACTATTCAAATATAGTTCGTTACTTACAATAGTGTGGGATGGTAAAGAATTTTTTTATGAACTAATTCCTAATGACTAAAACTTAATTTGTATAAGTATACATACATTTCCATCATTAAATGTTAACCACTCTAATTTGTTTCCTTTATTATTGAAACATGATTCATATAGACATGTGCAATTATAGAAAAAAAGATTTTTTATATTATCCGAAACATATTCATCGATTGACTTCATAGTATCATTACTTCTACATTGTACTTTTGTGTTACTGTAATGATTATCCTGAAATATAAATTAATATAATTATCAAATTGGTGTGCAAAAATACAAATCGTGTTGTTCAAATTAGAGCGAGGTGCGAATCGTGAATTTTCAAATATCGGATCGTGAGTTGTATTTCAAAAATGAAAAATAATTTTAAATAATTATAACCTCAAAAAATATTGTTTTCTTTCCTATTTCAGATAAATGATAATATAGATAATAATGTCATATTTATTTCGATATTAATAGATTGAAATTGTGAGTAAAATAATATAAATTGTGAGCACGCCTAGTTATTATATTTTTTTATACAGTCGTGCACTCGTGCGTGAGTAAAAAAATAATGTGAGTATCGGGCACTCAAACTATGTAAACATATGTTCTGCATTTGTTTTGCACATTTAAAATGATCTATGATAAATGTACTATTTAAACCTGAAAACATATTTTATGTATTTTATGTCGGTACTGAAGATGATGCGCGTTCAAAATAGAGCTGACGCGCGATACCGCTAGCGATTAATATAAAAATTCAGCGACTTAAATAATAACGTTGGATACCAATGGTCTCGCGGACTATTATGTAGAACTAATTAAGCAAAAATTACTAACGCGTCCAGCTCTAATTCAAAATACAAAGTGGCTAAAAATCATTTAAATTTTGTCAAATTTTGATATTTAAACTGATTAAAAAGCAACTGTCACAATTTATTGTGAAGCTACTGGAAAATGATAATAATTTCTACTTATTAACCAGTCGAGAAAAAAGATACTAAAAAAGAACATATTTTACAAACAGAAAATTAGATATTAGATAAATGTTTTACTAATATAACTGGTAGCAAAATTAGGAAATCGAAAAAGTTGACTCATTGTCAGTCACATTGCCGACTGAGTAACTGATATGATATTAATAAATTAACATATTATTTAAAACATTTTCAAACTAATATTACATATTTGCAATAAATTTTATTGTAACGTGTTACATAGTACTTTGTAATAATAAAACGTTTAATTTAATATTACCTTTTCTGGAATATACGAACTGTTACTTAAATATTCACATCCTTCATGATCGACAAGTATAAATTCTTGGGTATTTACAAATACAAATAGAGTAACAATTAATAATACGAATTTTGAACTAATTAATGAATAATTAAACAAGTAATTCGAAGTTTGAGTGCCCATCGTTAAGCAATACTAAAGTAAATAGCATATACTTTTTTATTTTATATTAAATTAAAACAAATAAAACATAGTAAATCCCAGTTATCTTAGGTCAAATATTTATCTATTTTTTTTCATTAATGCAAACAAAAAATGATAATGAATATGTAAATAAACAAATTTATTATTATTTAATTATTGTTTGCGGTTTGGGTATTTCTAATGTGATAATAATAGTAATGATAATGTAAATTTAATTTAATTTGTATATACTTAGTACTGTAGTATATAAATGTGTCATTTTTGAAGCGTAGTTACAAGTAAAAATATATTAAGAATAAAAATTCAACAAAATAATTAAATATAACTAAAAAATGTTTTATTTTATTTTTCTTACCTTTAATTTAAGGGGGATGGCCACTGTGACGGGTCAAAAAATTGTCAATGTTTGGGAATTTTTTTCACAGATATAACTAATTATTTTTGAATCCGGTAAAGGCCATTTTATTAAGTATATATTCAACTTATTTAATATCAATTTTTATTGAGCCTAATATCAATAGTTATGAGCCTCGATGTGAAAACCAAAAAAAATATTTGTCTCTATGGTCGACTCGAAATTTCGAGAAGGGTTTTATGAAATAAATAAATAAAAATTTTATCAATATCTATATGAATGTAGCTATCGTTGCACGTAGCCGTTTTATTTTATTTTATTTTTTCACAAAATGACGATCGTTTGAATTTTTTTTTCATTTTTAGACCTATTTTTTTTAATTAGAGCGGTTTTAAAAATAGTAATTATCAAAATTTAAAAAATCGACTACGTGCAACGATAGCTACTACAATTACGAAAATTATAAACAAAATTTGAAATCGGTTTATTAGTCCTTGAGGAATCGTGTCGACCAGGTCGAAAAATGTCATTCCGAGATAAACGTGTTTAATGTTTTTGTTGTCATAACCGGCCGTGCTACATCGTCTCACTAAATTGATTGTAACTCCGTCAATTTTCAAAATTTAAATTCAATTTTTTGTATACATATTTATGAATATGTAAATTTTAAAAAGAATCTAAGAAAAAAAATTATATATTTTTTCCGTCACAGTGGCCACCCCCCCTTAAATTATTAAATGTTTTTAACATATTTCGTAATATATTTAACAAATATTTCAACTCTATATTTACTTCATTAACTGATTATCTACACAAACTTTAAAATACAACCAAAAATGCTAATGCGGCGTTAAAAAAGAAAAATGTTTTTAATTTATATGCAGAACGTATTTTGTTAAAAATAATACTTTGTTCTATTTTTATTTCTCATTAGCATATATTCGTATAATTGTTACTCGCAGACAAAAAGAGTTGTATACAAATCTTCAGTGTTGTGTTATTTCTCTCTTATTTTCTTTGTGCGTAAATAACAAAACTCGAACAAAAACGTTTGTCCTGTATATTCTGCCGCTGAACAAGCGAACAACCTTTGTAAAGTTTATTTCACGAATTTAATTACTTACTTGCCAATTGTGTGAAATGTTCTAGTGTATTTAAAAAAGTAAAACAGTTCCCTAGATGGCCTAGTCTTGTTTTATAGCGACGGACACTAGTTAACATAATAAAGTTAATAAAGTATTATGGGGGGTTGATTAAACAAAAAATAATCACGTGGTTAACTAATCGTGATTAATTTTCCTTAATGCAATCTAAAGTTATATGCTTGTTATACAGGGTGGTCAGACTAAAACGAAACTAAAATTCAATACAAAGTAGGCTTATTTTCTTATTAAATAATTTAAAAAAGAATTTACCAACATCCAAAACATCATTTAATTTAATAAATGTTCAAATTGGATGTTAGTAAAAAATTTTGAATTATTGAATTAGAAAATCAGCCTACTTTGTTTTGAATTTCAGATGTAAATGTTTGTTTTGCTGATCGGAAAATCAAAGCATTCATGGAACTAAAAATGTAAATAACTTGAATAAATCTAAACAGATTTGAAAAAAACAAACAAAAAGCACCTTGTTTAGAACCAAAAAACTTTTCAAATGAGGTATCACTTGCCCTATCATGCTATTTAAAATGTTAAGGGTTGTGTCATAGCGCTGAGGGTTGAAACGATTCTTGCAAAAAATTTTTAGCAAAAGATGTCTCCCTTGAAAGCAAAATCGACGTGTTTTAGCGTATTTTCAAAATCTTATTTTAAAGTTATTTATTATTTTCGTTTTAGTTGGTCCAGCCTGTATTTATAGTTATTGTTAAAATTTTCAAATTTGAAAACAATAAAACGTAGACTTGCTCGTATGCTCAATAACTATAATTTAATACAGTTTTTATATAAATGTATGTTATTTTAATAAATAGCACCACACGACGATCGTAAGTTAGACTGTGAAACGTGTACTGAAAATGTATAATGCACATGCATCATTTGAATATTTTATATACCTGCAAAGCTACATTACACGGACACGATTTAGTATCGCGACTTGGTCAGACTGCAAATGTATTTTAACTCTTACACAGTACCAACTGTGAAATAAATACAGTTGTCGCCCTTTCCAACACGAAGAATTTTAACCAAGAATGTATAATATACATATTCTACGAATAAAAATAAAACTACTGTATTTGTATTATAATTGAAACGCTGTGAACTGAAAAGATGTTTTATATGATTCATAATAATTTTTAATAAGATATACATGTACCTTATACTGTCGATTTATATTTTTTATACCATTATGAAATCAGAAAGTGAGTGAAATAGGTAGGTATATGCGTTTATCTGTTTTCGACGTGAATTACGTCTAGTGTTTCACGCCAACGCCAGCCAGCCATATACTGGTGTTTGGGGGGGGGGGGGGATTCTGAAACTTGATGTAACGTTTTCAGGGTGATCTGAAATCATTGAAGAAAATTAATGTCTGACTAGGATGATTTTGGTATCATTGTAGGCGTATTGGTCTTATTAAACAGAAAAACGGTACGCGCGAAAGGGGGCTAAACGCGCAGCGATCATTTTGCGTGCTAGCGTAAACTACAATCAGTATAGTTCGACTGTTATGAATCTCGATTAGATCTACGATGTACAAGTATAAATCAAAACAGTTAACTAGTTTTAGTGAGTGAAAAACTTTATATAGTAAAAAAGTCCGAATATCGAGTTAAACACAAGCCAAAGCCAACATGAAATATTAAAGATGTATAGCATTGGAAAGATCATCTTAGTAGCTATTGGAAAATATACTATTTCCAATAGCTGAGGGTCAAGAAGTATACAGAGCACGCAAGCATATCATGTGTCTGATTTTATTTAACCTCACTGCTACAAAAGATGCGACCTTAGATTTGAGACGTATTCACGTCAATCCATCGACTATGCGTCCCGACATAATCACAACCATTTTTGTAGACTCTTAACTAAAGTAGAAATTAGGATCTAGTTAAGTCTCCGAATTTAAGAGAAACTTCTTTTCCCATAGAAATCTGCAACCAAAATCAGATGTTCAATGTACATAATATACTCATATCTATATGTATAAGTAATAATATAAAAATATCATGTGGTGGCCACAGTATTTAATAACTTTAAATAAGCATATTTACCTATAAATATATATCTGTCAGTCTGTCACACAAACAAGAATAATTTTGTGCTGTATAAGAAAATCTTGTGACATTATTGCAGATATTTTTGTTTTGTCTGATTTATTTCATAAATTATTAACAGGATTGTCAATTATTGGTAAAATATTCCTGCGTAATCTTTTTGTGTTATTGAGCTAATTTACATCTTCTTCACGCCCCTTTGATGTGACGGAGAAGAAGACGTTTTTGTAATTACCCCCTAAATGGAAAGAAAGTCACTTTTATGCAAACGTTGATGGAAGAATAAATAAATCTTTAATTTGAATACGCATTTTTCATATCTGATTAAAATCGACTGTTCCTTTTTAGTCTTGAATTTTTTAAGTTTATGTTTTAATATTTAATAAAGATACAGATGTTCGAAAACATTTTTAGGAGTTTATTATAAAATAAGTTAAAGCGATATTCAGTATTTTAACATATGCCTTTTAGATTTTGATTTCGGCATAAAATTTTATACAACTTCGATTTTTCTTTGTAATTTATGATTCTTTTCTCAAATCCCTTAATGAAGTGCAAATTTAAGAACTTAATGTTGTTATTCACTAAAAAACGTGGCATCTAGCGGAATTTAGCATGAACTACAGGGTTTTGATATGTCGGTAAAAAAGAACAAATAGATCTGACAACAATTTACAATATTAGACAAGAAAAGAAGATTTATTTTTAACAATATTATAATTATTATTATTGTTGACAATGGTAATAATTATAATAACAATAGTAACTATTATTATAAATAAAAACATAAAATGTTAATAATAATAACTTGCTATTTACAACGCGCGTCAGTTGTCAATACCACGTTTTTACATTTCGAAGAGCGCGCCGAATGCGGTGTTGCCATATCGTATATTTACGTCATGTGTTCGGGAATTTATCAAAGTTAAAAATTAATAATTATTTAAGTAGGTGGTAAATCATTCTAGAATTTTATATATACATTCTTTAATTGCCAATCTATAACATATCCGTTTTTGGTTAAAATCTGACGTTTAGTTTTAATACACGAATTAAACGAATATCAAATTCAAAGTGGATCCCTATGCTAGCAATGTATAAGAGGCCAACTTTGCACGTTTATAATTAATAAACGAAATGGTAAACTGACCTGAATTTTTTTTACAAATGCGAACTAGCTTACTTAACACAATATTAAAATTTTAACAAATTCTGTAGTGATCGATTTTAGTGAACAACAACCTTAAATCACAAAATTTGGAAATAGCCAACATATGTGTTTATATCAATTCTAAGTGTTTCATGATGCGAAAATATCAATTTGTAGGTATTGGATATGTGTACTTAAATTTTAAAAATTAAAAACCTCTTTTTTGGCACAACAACGACCTTCTATTTGCGAATCAAATATATAAATATACTATAGGTATGATAAGTCTCATCATAATATACATGAAGCTATGTAGAGATAATGGATTTATCATTAAATATTCACCAATGGTAATAGTTTGTCTCTAAAAATAGACTACATTATAGAATCAAGTCAAGACTCGGCTTTGGATGTCAGGAATTGAAATGGAAATGTGAAAATTATATATAGGTATTAGGTACAGTAAAATATACATATATGGAACATCTTGTGCATATATATGTACGTGTATAGTAATATATACCTGACATAAAATAATATTATCTACATATATATATATATGATATAATATACCTATGTATATCTTTTTTAAACTTAGATGTAGCATTTAATTAATCACTTTTTGTACTCTTACATTAATTTAACTGTAAAATATAAAATAATAATATTGAAAAAGAAACGGTAGAAAATATTTCGTCAAAAAACAGTTTTTATTAATCATTGTCAGTGGGATGTTTATTAAGTTTTTTAATTTAAATATTGTTTTAAACCTTTTTCTGCAGTGTGTAGCAATTTTGTAAGTATTTTAACATTCGAATGATATAATTTGTTATACAGGGGTAAAGGTCAAAAGTATAATTTAATTACGGAAAATAGGGAAATCAATGATATTTCAGATACATACAAATGTTTGCTCTTTTAATATGTATACAATTTCTTGTAAAACATAATCCAAAGTTAATATTATTTTTAAATTTCGTTCTCGAGTTTGTATAAGCTCTTACAATGTATTAACGAATTGCATTAATATTTGAATGTGGCTATTTGCATATACTGTTTATGTACCTAATTAGGTTAGATTGTATGTTAGGGTAGGTTAGTTTATTTTATGTTAGTGGTATTTGCAAATAGCCAATTGCATGCACATACAGTATGTGCAAATAGCCTCATCCTTAAGGTAGTTGGTCCATCATAATGTGATCACATTAGGCCATGAGTACATATTTTTAATTTAGAGAAATGATCATGGCAACGCTGTACATTATCTGCTATTAACTACTTGTCAAATGATTATATTTTATTATCTAAGCTACCACAGAATCTATTAATAATTAATGAAATCGATTATAATTCCCTTCAATCCACTTATCATATTTTGTAAAAAATTATTTCATTATTTCGTGTATTTTTTACTATAATCAAATGAATACGTTGTTGCCACATTGTCAACAATACTGTAATTTATGTGATGGTTTGGTAGTTAAATCTGGTTAAATCTTAATAACGGGATGGCCAATAATTCCAATTTTTTGTATATTGTTTTCTTTCATATAGGTAAATATACAACATGTCAGTTTTTTATGGAAAACTGACGCTACGTTTAAATTTTATCTAATAAAATGTTACGTTAATGTACGGTTAGTCCATAAAAGCTGTGTTAAAAATATAAACTTTGGGATCGTTTCATGACTTTGAGATGGTAAATTTTAATAAAAATGGGCCATTTTTCAGATATTAATCCAGGGAATATTCCTGTGCAATTTAAACAAAATCTGACGAAAACAATGTTTACGGACCAACTACCTTAATAATTTGAATTCATGAACCTACTTGAATAATTTGTTTTTGATAATTAGTAGCAATTATAATATTATACTTGGTCAGAACTTCTAATGTTTACTAATGGTTAGTTTAGTTTAAGTTAAAAAAATTATTAAAAAAAAAACATTTTGAGTTTGTCTTAATATAAGGAGCAGATCAAATGTTTGTATGTGTCTGATAAAAACACTGATTTCCTTATATTGAAATTCAACAATCCACCTATAGAGCTCCATTTAGAAAATTTTGTATTTATAAATAACATTATATCGAATCTATATAAAATCAATTATATTAGAAATCACATGAATTATTTTAACGTTGAATCAAACAATAAATTTCTTAAATATTTAGCCACTTTTATTTTAGAGAAACTCAATACTACATGTATTTTTGTTGCAGTTAGTTTTTCTTCTTGAAATATTTGAAAAATATTAATATTTATTGTATATTAGGGTATTAATAAAATATGTAAAACCAATAATTTCATCACACGTCATTACAAGAGTAAAGTAAAACTTATAGGTACCTACTCTATAATTACATGTTAAAGTTATTATAAAATAACTACACAGTAATTCATATATATAAAACAGCAAATCTTTTTAATGCTTTTTTAATTATCTTCTGTATTTCAGTTTGTGAAACAGACGGTTTCAGCGTCATGAATTTACTACAAAATATGTAATATATAATTGGCTGTAAACTGTACAGTTTATTTCATAAATGTAAAGGCAGTGAAGTAACGTATTTTCTTTGTAATGACGATTTCAAAGCAATTTGTAAGATTTATTTTTATATAGTGAAATCTTATTTCTGTATATGAATTTTCTTTCTTTTGATTCAACTGTTTTAACAAAAAAAAATTCAATTCATTATTTTGTTATTAATTAATCTTTTGATAATGCCTTTGTTCTTATTCATACTGTATAAAACTCTCCGGTCTTATTAACATAAATAGAAAATAAAAATTTGATGTTTTAAAGAAACAATGGGAATATTTCTATTGACAAGTAATCGTCCAAACACTTTCAAACGGGGTATCAAACTTATATGATAGTTCTCTTGGAGTTTTTGACAGATAGTTGCATGCAAATTATATAAAAACAAAGGTATGTAAAGTATATTTACTTATCTTGAGTAAAAACATTAAAACCAATTTACTGCGCATTCAATTATCTGTTAAAAACTCAACAAGAACTATCATAGTTTGATATCTTATTTTAAAGTGTTTGCAAAGTAGCAAATTTTATTAGCCAGGCATTACACACTAATAGTGAAATTACTTCACTTTCTCAAATGTCGGGTATTTGATGAAACCATTGGGTGCGTTTAGCGAACGTCAGCGGCTGAGATGCTGACCAAATCGGTTTCGCTAAACGGGTCGCTGCGCAAACGCTTACTTCAAACTGTTGAGTAAACAGGTCAGCGCAAAAAAATAACGCTGCGTCGATCAACTTTTAGCTGGTTATCACGTGACCCTTTCCTTAACCTCAAAACTTGTTAATATTTAGACAAGTTTAGACTTCAAATGTAAATTGTTATAAAAAATTCACATGTAAATGAAATAAAATAGTTTCTGTCGAAGAAAATGAATACAACATTTTTTTTAATGATTTCGTTATTATAAACAACATGATCGTTCGTAAAAATGGTAATATTTGTTTTTTTTTGTGATACTATTTGTATTAAAAAATTATTTATAAATGCACAATAAATGCCTCTGTAGCGTGCGTCTTCTCATAGTAACTAACCATTATAATTTGAATAAATCCCATTTTTACCATCACGTGTAACAAATTGGTGGCTTGCTGACTGTAAGCGCGCGGCTTAGAGAATTTAGAGCAATTGACTATCAGCATACTCAGCATAGTTGACTGCCGAATTTCAACTGCTATGTTCGCTAAACGCAGCCTATGTCTTAATATTCACAAAAATACGGAGGAGAGCTTAGCAAATTTCCACAATACACATTTCAAATATTTTTTGTAAGAATTTTGATGTAATTATTTCATACTCTAGTTGTTTTGTATTATAAATATCACATACATGATATATTACATACATTATAATATGACGTAGATTTTTAAACAAATTCAAATACTGAACAACAACCTAACATAAAAGCATGTAAACAATAAAACAAATTCAAACAAAAAAGTCTTCAGAACATATTCTCGCGTATGTAAAACTGTGAGCTTTATGCGCTGTAAAAAATATCTGAAAACGCACACAAAACAGAACGGCTGGAGGAAAAAAAACATCTGAAAAGAACAACAGAGTAACAATAATATTGCTATTCAGATTTTCCGGTATTCAAGCTGGTACTTCAAAGCTGTGGGCTTTACGAAGCTCCGAACATGTCTGCCCGTTTGAAAGTAAGCTTTGCGCTTTTGTGACATGGTTTACGTACTGCTACATAGCTTTTGTTCAGTTAACTACCGGATATGAGAAATGTGATAGAATAAAACTGAATGGTCAGTTTTTAAATTCTATGCTAATTGTTCTTAAAGCTTTTTCTATAGATGTAAGAATGTTAATTACTTTTACAAAACACATTGTATTTTTCGAAGTTGTGCCTGTGAGAGCTTTTGATCAGCATCACATAAACTACAACATACTAAAAATTTAGCGAATTTCACGGAAAGCCAGTTGCCATAAGGAATATGCGGGGTCCTTTCAATCAAAAGTAGAATGTTTGATCAGATAATTATATAAGATGTAAATTGTAGTTTTTCTAGTATTTACTAACAGTAACATTAGCAAATGTTTACTTACTCCAATTCTCGTAAAAGCTTTTACTAACAACAATAGCTTGTGTTAATATTGAATAGTAAAAGCAATTGCTAGATTATTATTTAAATTGCCGTCAGTCGATTTGTAAATAAATACACAATAGTAAGAATTAATTCTGTTAACGAGGAAATTCAACATTAAACGACACATTATAGTGATAAATAGCGAAGTTAATGATTTTTGATTTTATATAATCATAAAGTAATTATATTTTGAATGTTTATTAGATTAAATACTTTATTTATTGAGAAGTTAATAAAATCATTGAAATGAAGCTAGTTACTCATAACACAAACTTAAAAATAACCAAATGATTAATATTCGTACACATAATTAGTGCCAACTTGAACATTTTGCAGTGTACATGAATGGTGGAAGCGGTACACAAAAACCGTAAAGTTGGTAACACTGAGCGATGGTGGCGGCGGCGCGAAGCACTCGTAAATCAAGTTTGCGTGTTTCCATGACACGCGGTCACTGAAATACCGACCGTACGTCACGGTATTGTATGACGGACTATTGTCAGAGCACCAACTTAAGTACAATATGCTTTGAAATGCGTGCGCTGAACGCATATCAACATCAGATATATATATTGAATATCGACGTATGCATGTTAAAGAGGGTTTAGATTTGGGGGGATAGGTTGTTTTTTTGATTTGAAGATAAAGCGTCGTTAATCCAGATATAGTTGATTCAGAACGGTCGAATTTTATGTTTTTTTTTAGACAAATAAAAAAAGAAATTACTTTTACACTGAAAAAATTTAATGTTAATTTTTAACACAAAAAACATATTAACGGGAGGACGAAATTGCTCCTAGAAATTTTTAACACCCGAAATGGTAAAATTTAAAAGAACGTATACTACAATTATTGAATATACTGTATAGCAGTTTCTATGACGGCGATAGACCAGATATTAAAAGTAATATAGAATGTACATGAAATTTTCGTATGCAAGAAATTAAATTAAAGAATAGCGTATATTACTTTTTCAGAGCAAAGGTACTATGTTAAAATTTACCAGTATGTCATTATAATTTTTCATTTATTTTAAATTCTTTTCTGTTAATTTTTTTCAGAAGTTGATTCTGTCCTCAAGTTCACAACATTTTCTGTTAATTTTTAAAAGAATATTCTCTCCGTGTAGGTATTTTTTTTTAGATTATGTTTATACAATACAAGATTATGGTTATACAGATATGTATATTTGACAATACATTTTTTTGGCTTATCCTCAGATATAGGTACAGCCGAACAATTAACACCTGACTTGAATTACAATTAGGATTCGATCGGAAATTGTGCCCCAAAGCTATTTTATCGCATGCGTAATGCGGCGAGAGGGTAGGGATAATTGTCCGACGACGAAATGAAAAAAAATTATAGGAAATAACGAAACTTTTTAAATAACACGTATTAAAATTTGATAATTCGATTTTATTTTGTACTTACATGAACGTCATGATCATACTATCGCAGCATCGCTCTGCGTTTCTGGCGCCCTTAGCAACTTCCTCGATACCAACTCGTCCCTATGCCTTACTATAATGAAACCAACTAAAATCCCGATGAGTCATATTACGTATATAGAATGTATGATGTTTATTATCAAATTATCATAATGTTTGAATATGGTAGTGTGTTGTTTCAGTTGAAGTGGATGAACAAATTTGACTAATAGTTTACGTAACGTATACACTTGAAAGGATTGTTATAATATGTATTGTTATGATTACATTAGTTAATGAAAATCAAATCCTTAGTGGGCTCTCACACCGGAGCAATATAGCAACACAGCAATAAAGTAACTACCAATTAGAAACTAGCAATATAGCGATTTCATACATATTGCTTTGGTTTGAGACAATATGTCCGATTCAATGTACATTGACCGTTTGCAATAATATCGCTAATTATAAGTTGCTAGTTGTTGTTATATTGCTATATTGCTCCGGTGTGTGAGCCCACTTACAGGCAGGCCGTTGAGAGAACTTCAATAGGCCCCGGGCTAAATAACATTTTAGGGGGACCCATACCTCTCTGAAAATTTCTAACAAATTCGGTACTATCCTTTAAGTTTGAACTCGTATTATGTAATATAATATAATTTAGAAATATTTATGTAGAATATAAATACTCCCCCCACCTCCAGGGACTCGAGCCATATGGCCCTCATAGCCCCCCTTCTATCTGGACCTGCTTACAGGAACAATTATGTGTATATTATTTAGATATTTTGAATATGAGTGCCATGATATTTTTTTATACATAATTTCTACTTTTGTAAAAAAAAATCTATTTGATTAATTGATAAAGAAATGAAAAAAAAAATTGTTTTAGAAAATAATATTCTATTCAACTTTTATCATAAATATTTCCTTTATTATGAACCGTTTCAAATATGTTTTAATTAAAAGAAAATATAACAATTAATTTAAACCGTTTGAGTAATAAACTCGCAACAGGTGATTTAAGTTCCGAACTTTGTTATTTATATATGACCTATTACACACATAATAATTATAAATTATTATGATCAATATTAAATGAGTTTTGCTTTAGTCCTGTTATATTTTATATAAGTATACATTAGTACATATATCTATATATTTATTTGTAGTACGCCACTGGTTATAGATATATTTAAATTTTTGCGATAAATCTCCTTACTAACCATACGTCACGCCACTGATCTGGACCCATGCAATTTAGGTCAGGTGCGTGTACCAAGTAGATAGGGTTCCCGACAACCTTTCTATAATTAAATTACATGACATATTCAGGAAATCAATTTTGAATTAAAATGTTTTCCCTTGGAGCAAGAGTTTTTTTTTTTTTTAAATAAAGCCCTTATATTGCATTACCGTGTTGTTTATTTTTGATATAATCGTTGGGATTATTAATTTTTTTGTAAACAACATTTTGTTGGGAATATAAGGAGAGTGAAATTTTGCTAATAATGATTTTATCATATATTTGTATTTTATAATTATTAGTTGAACTAGACATGGGGTTTTAACCTTTTTCTTATGATTTTCTTCACCGACCTGCTTACATTTTTCTCTATAATATACAGCATGCAATATTATCATTATACTAACCACACGGAGAGAATATTCTTTTAAAAATTAACAGAAAATACTGTGAACCTGAAGACAGAATCAATTTCTGAAAAAAATTAACAGAAAAGTCGTTAGAATTTAAAATAAAGTAAATGAAAAATTATAATGACATACTGGTAAATTTTAACATAGTACCTACCTATTAAAATTTATTTACTCTGAAAAAGTTGTATACGCTATTCTTTAATTTAATTTCTTGCATATGAAAATTTCACGTATATTCTCTATAATTTTACTATGTTTCTTTATAACTTTTCATATCTGGCTTATCACCGTCATAGAAACTGCTGTACAGTAATACAGTATATTGAATTGCAGTAGACGTTCTTTTAAATTTTAACATGTTGGGTATTAAATTTTTCTAGGATCAATTTCGTCCTCCCGTTAACATGTTTTTCATGTTAAAAATTAACATAAAATTTTTTCAGTGTACTGTATTACAAGTTAATTAAAAAAATAAATGGGACAATCTGAAAAATACTTATACTATTTATTTTTAGACTTATTTTTATTTTTAAATATGTGCCATTGTTTCTATATTACTTTTCATATCTGGACTATCACCGTCATAGAAACTGCTATACAGATTATTGTAGTAGACGTTCTTTTAAATTTTACCATGTCGGGTGTTAAAAATTCTTAGGATCAAAATTTTTTTCATCAATCTATGGAGTTTTTTTTATTGTTTTCCCATTCCTACGCATCGTAAATAAATAAAAATATTAATGAAATTTTTTCATCTGACTATTAATAACAGAGTAAAAATCGAAGTTCATAAAATATAGCAGTGTATTTACTATCTTTTCACATACGGTACAGTAATTTTTGGTACTGTTGGTATGAAATATTACTATACGTTACCGATTAATTTATTACAGAATGAAATTTCGTCCTCCCGTTAACATGTTTTTTATGTTAAAAATTAACATTACATTTTTTCAGTACATTGCATATTTATTTGTTGGACATTAGGCAAGTTTTCATCTTAAAATCTTTTATTAATCACTGTTATGTTATTAAATTACTGAAATTTTTGTTAAAATTTAAAGGATATAACAAATAAAAAAATAATAATCAAATTTGGTACCCTGTAAATGGTTTTGATTTACTTTTGCAGGTGAACAAAATCTTTTTATGTGATTGACCTTTTGTGTAATCATGGTCTGTATTTAATATTTTGTAGTTATTTTACTTTTTATTAAAAATTTATTTTCTCCAGTCCAATAGATACTGCGATTTATTGAATAAATAAATTAAAAAGAAGTGGATTTATTTCCCATCCAACTATTCCATATCCATAAAATACAGTAGAAGTCAATGGAAGAACGCCAATACGATGTTAAATCGTACAATAAATATTAAACAGTGAGAGAATTCTCACATTGAACTGGCTTTTAATTATAACGAAAAACAATTAGCTCAAGAACACGCTGTAGGATGGATGCATTCAATGTGCGAATAACAACGGACCGTTTTATGAATTTCAAACACCCTCAGTTGCGCGTCCACTCTTTAAAACAGTTGTTGGCTTAATTGAATGGTTCAAGAGTAATTAAAAAAAAACTGCTTTTTACCTTTTTACTCGTGAACAGGGGGCAGATTCTTGTACGTGCATTTTAATTATATTAGGCTAATTTTTTATATCACTTTGATCTTTGACAAAATGTTTCTGGTATTAAATGCTTTGAAATAAACTTAATATTATAATATGATTACATATTATTTTATGTCCAATATAAAAAAAAACTTTCTTTAAACTGTGTAAAAAGACCTAGCAAAAATTAATGTATGAATTAGGGTACAGTCATACTGACTGTAGGTCGGTATTATGTAGCTCGTGACTTGTTCATCAAATGTTCCTATAGATGTAAGCACACTGTTATTTAATGTTAATTAATAAAGAATACGGTTTATACTAAAATTAAACTAAAAAAACGACAGTTATTTTCATAGAAAACGTATATAGAATATTTTTTGAAGATACTACAACTTCTGTTGTAAAATATTCCCTTTGTACAATTTATAATGAGGACACATTGGTGGATGTTTTTTTTTTACAAACTTTTATTTAACTTCACTTGTTTGTTTGTTAGATAGTTAAGATCAAATATTGCAATCAAAATTTCGACTAGTTCTAATTAAGCTAGAGCTTTGAAATTTTATATACGTGTATAAGTCCGGTGACAATGCAATATAATAGTATATCTAATATCGTTCTAAATCCAATATGGCGGACGCCCCAAGATGGCTGATTACCTTTTTCTTCACAATCATCTTGATATGGGTATCAAATGAAAGGGTTTGACGAGTAAAATACGATTAGCTATGTGGCGACATTCTAAATCAAATATGGCGGGCACCTCAATATGACAAATTACTTTTTTCTTCAAAACCCCCTTGACATATGTGTACGGTACCAAATGAAAGAGTTTAGTTAGTTAGTCAATCAGTAACTAAAAATTTGAAAATAAAATGATATAAAAAAATTCATTTTAAAAACAAGTTTTTATTAAAAATGCACTAAAAAGCGAAAAAAAATATTTTCAGCTTTCACAAAATTTTCAGGCTTTTATGGCTAAAACCAATAAAAGCGCGGGATGCTATAAAGGCAAATGTATATGAAATAATTAATTAATTAGAAGTTATACATTTGCCTTCATGAGCGCCCCGCGCTTTTATTGGTTTTAGTCATAAAAACCTGAAAATTTTGTGATAGCTGAAAATTTATTTTTTACTTTTTAGTGCATTTTTAATAAAAGCTTGTTTTTAAAAAGATTTTTTTTATATCATTTGTTTACTGAACAACGAAACAGTTTAAAAATGTATTAATGATTGCGAGAATTAGTATCTATTTTTAAACAAAATTACTACTCATAGAATCTATATTTACTAAAATTATTAAACTTTTCAAGTAGCATGTAATTAAAAAGTTAACAACCCTTGAAACAAGTGAATAGAGCGTTGTTTAATTTCCATCAAATCGGCGCTGTCGATATTGCGCTGACGTAGTTTCAATAATGGGTTGACGTGACGTTGTAGGTACAACAGTGTACCACTTTACCGACTGGTCAATGACAAACAAACGGCAGACACACAGAAAGCGCACGCGACCTCCAGATCATGCAAAGAGTATGTTTTAGTTTGGATTTAATTGGTTTGACTCCCCCTTTTTTTAAGAAGTTTTTATGTTAGAATCAGTGGCGGCGATAATTATAAAATATTCAACTCACTATGAAATTAATTTTTTCAAGAATTATTAACTGTAGAAATTTGTTTTCGGAATTTTTAAATTGTTAATAGAAAATTTGATTTTAATTTTTGAGAATTATAAAAATAAGTATTGAAATGCTAGTTTTTAGTAGCGTTAGCTAAAAGATAAAATGTTTTCGTTACTGTTATGGGTAAATCATATACATATGTTACAGTTCGAATATTTTTACTTTCTTATACCAATGTATATGAAATATACATATAGTATAAGTAAGTATAGTAAACGCGATTTTTTTCGAAATCCGGATTTTGATGGAATTATTAATTTTGACCTTCCCTGAATCCATTCTGACTATTTTCGCCATGATGTCTGTGTGTCTGTCTGTCTGTCTGTCGGTCGGTCTGTCGGTCTGTCTGTAGACGCTGTAACTCAAATACGACAAATCGTAGAAAGGTGGAATTTTATACTTAAGATTGATTTTTGCCTGGGAAGAAAACCTCCTATTTTTGAAAACGATCATTCAACCGGAAACGGATGTTTACCTACATCGATTTTTGAATTTTTCGAATTACACTGAAACAGTGCGAATTAGAGAAAAATGGCCAAGTTGAAAATTGTAGGTAATATTATTATCTATAATTTATGTTCTATTCATTTTTTCGAAAAAAACAAATTTAATTTTTTTTTGTTTTTTTTACAAAGTATTCGATTTTAAGTACATTTCAAATAATTCATAACAGAGAAGAAATATCTGCCATGAGTGTCATGGGACTTTCTTATACATATTACAGAGACTGTACGTGTTTGCCATATGTACCATGGGCCTTTCTTATACGTAATACTGAGAATAAACACTGTATACTCTATTTCATTTAGTTTGCAGTGGTCGCCGTGCGACTTGACGGTATTAGTCGTGATCCGTACGGTCAAAGCACCCAGCAACCAGTATAGATTATTCTAAATAATGATTTTAAAAAAATTTTTCTGGCTAAATCATAAGTGTTGGAAAAAAATGTATGGGGAATAAATTATAGATAGTAACATACTCGACATTTTTTAACTATAACATTTTTGTCTTATTTCAAAAAATTAAAAAAATTACATGAGTAAACATCCGTTTCCGGTTTAGTGATCATTTTAAAAATAAGGTGGTTGTCTTCCCAGATGAAAGATTATTATAAATATAAAATTACACCCTTCCATCATCAGTCGTTTAGGAGTTATGTGTATTTTTACTTTCTTATACCAATGTATATGAAATATACATATAGTATAAGTAAGTATAGTAAACGCGATTTTTTTCGAAATCCGGATTTTGATGGAATTATTAATTTTGACCTTCCCTAAATCCATTCTGACTATTTTCGCCATGATGTCTGTGTGTCTGTCTGTCTGTCTGTCGGTCGGTCTGTCGGTCTGTCTGTAGACGCTGTAACTCAAATACGACAAATCGTAGAAAGGTGGAATTTTATACTTAAGATTGATTTTTGCCTGGGAAGAAAACCTCCTATTTTTGAAAACGATCATTTAACCGGAAACGGATGTTTACCTACATCGATTTTTGAATTTTTCGAATTACACTGAAACAGTGCGAATTAGAGAAAAATGGCCAAGTTGAAAATTGTAGGTAATATTATTATCTATAATTTATGTTCTATTCATTTTTTCGAAAAAAACAAATTTAATTTTTTTTTGTTTTTTTTACAAAGTATTCGATTTTAAGTACATTTCAAATAATTCATAACAGAGAAGAAATATCTGCCATGAGTGTCATGGGACTTTCTTATACATATTACAGAGACTGTACGTGTTTGCCATATGTACCATGGGCCTTTCTTATACGTAATACTGAGAATAAACACTGTATACTCTATTTCATTTAGTTTGCAGTGGTCGCCGTGCGACTTGACGGTATTAGTCGTGATCCGTACGGTCAAAGCACCCAGCAACCAGTATAGATTATTCTAAATAATGATTTTAAAAAAAAATTTCTGGCTAAATCATAAGTGTTGGAAAAAAATGTATGGGGAATAAATTATAGATAGTAACATACTCGACATTTTTTAACTATAACATTTTTGTCTTATTTCAAAAAATTAAAAAAATTACATGAGTAAACATCCGTTTCCGGTTTAGTGATCATTTTAAAAATAAGGTGGTTGTCTTCCCAGATGAAAGATTATTATAAATATAAAATTACACCCTTCCATCATCAGTCGTTTAGGAGTTATGTGTATTTTTACTTTCTTATACCAATGTATATGAAATATACATATAGTATAAGTAAGTATATTAAACGCGATTTTTTTCGAAATCCGGATTTTGATGGAATTATTAATTTTGACCTTCCCTGAATCCATTCTGACTATTTTCGCCATGATGTCTGTGTGTCTGTCTGTCTGTCTGTCGGTCGGTCTGTCGGTCTGTCTGTAGACGCTGTAACTCAAATACGACAAATCGTAGAAAGGTGGAATTTTATACTTAAGATTGATTTTTGCCTGGGAAGAAAACCTCCTATTTTTAAAAACGATCATTCAACCGGAAACGGATGTTTACCTACATCGATTTTTGAATTTTTCGAATTACACTGAAACAGTGCGAATTAGAGAAAAATGGCCAAGTTGAAAATTGTAGGTAATATTATTATCTATAATTTATGTTCTATTCATTTTTTCGAAAAAAACAAATTTAATTTTTTTTTGTTTTTTTTTACAAAGTATTCGATTTTAAGTACATTTCAAATAATTCATAACAGAGAAGAAATATCTGCCATGAGTGTCATGGGACTTTCTTATACGTATTACAGAGACTGTACGTGTTTGCCATATGTACCATGGGCCTTTCTTATACGTAATACTGAGAATAAACACTGTATACTCTATTTCATTTAGTTTGCAGTGGTCGCCGTGCGACTTGACGGTATTAGTCGTGATCCGTACGGTCAAAGCACCCAGCAACCAGTATAGATTATTCTAAATAATGATTTTAAAAAAATATTTCTGGCTAAATCATAAGTGTTGGAAAAAAATGTATGGGGAATAAATTATAGATAGTAACATACTCGACATTTTTTATCTATAACATTTTTGTCTTATTTCAAAAAATTAAAAAAATTACATGAGTAAACATCCGTTTCCGGTTTAGTGATCATTTTAAAAATAAGGTGGTTGTCTTCCCAGATGAAAGATTATTATAAATATAAAATTACACCCTTCCATCATCAGTCGTTTAGGAGTTATGGGTATTTTTACTTTCTTATACCAATGTATATGAAATATACATATAGTATAAGTAAGTATAGTAAACGCGATTTTTTTCGAAATCCGGATTTTGATGGAATTATTAATTTTGACCTTCCCTGAATCCATTCTGACTATTTTCGCCATGATGTCTGTGTGTCTGTCTGTCTGTCTGTCGGTCGGTCTGTCGGTCTGTCTGTAGACGCTGTAACTCAAATACGACAAATCGTAGAAAGGTGGAATTTTATACTTAAGATTGATTTTTGCCTGGGAAGAAAACCTCCTATTTTTGAAAACGATCATTCAACCGGAAACGGATGTTTACCTACATCGATTTTTGAATTTTTCGAATTACACTGAAACAGTGCGAATTAGAGAAAAATGGCCAAGTTGAAAATTGTAGGTAATATTATTATCTATAATTTATGTTCTATTCATTTTTTCGAAAAAAACAAATTTAATTTTTTTTTGTTTTTTTTTACTAAGTATTCGATTTTAAGTACATTTCAAATGGTTCATAACAGAGAAGAAATATCTGCCATGAGTGTCATGGGACTTTCTTATACGTATTACAGAGACTGTACGTGTTTGCCATATGTACCATGGGCCTTTCTTATACGTAATACTGAGAATAAACACTGTATACTCTATGTCTATTTCATTTAGTTTGCAGTGGTCGCCGTGCGACTTGACGGTATTAGTCGTGATCCGTACGGTCAAAGCACCCAGCAACCAGTATAGATTATTCTAAATAATGATTTAAAAAAAATATTTCTGGCTAAACCATAAGTGTTGGAAAAAAATGTATGGGGAATAAATTATAGATAGTAACATACTCGACATTTTTTATCTATAACATTTTTGTCTTATTTCAAAAAATTAAAAAAATTACATGAGTAAACATCTGTTTCCATCTTATTGTTAGTAATTATGTTAAACAAAATTCGTTCGATACATAATGTATAAAATAATATTTCTATAGTTTATGTCTCATTCATTTTACTCTATCTTTTATTAGTTTGTCAGAAATATCCTTCACTAAAATAAAAATCACGTACACTGTTCACTGTCATTATTACGTATAAGAAAGTCCTGTGGCACACGGCAGATTATTTCTTTAATGTTAAAATCTATTTAATTATAAAACCAACCGAAAAGAAATGAATTAACATCAGCTGAGGGTGTAAAATAAAATAAAACAATAGCGTTCACTAATAATATCTAACAATAAGTAAAAAAAAATGTGGACCAGATTTTGGGAACCACAGTTTAAAAGAATTAAACTTTGAAGCATTGTTTTAAAGTTATATAATTAAATACTTAAAATAGATATAGACAATGTAGGAAAAATAATAAAAACATGTTTTTGTAATTGTATAAAGTTTTCTTAAATGAAATAAAAACATAAATATCTTGAAATGTTACTTCAATTTACTCGAACAACTCCCTATACTTAAAATAACCTTCTCTTTTTGTCTGTTTAAGTTAACGAGACTCGACTATATTCCATTGAAAGAAACACATATTGCAATGTTTTTACCAGCTTGGTCGTTATGAAATGACATTTGACATTTACCACGGGTGAAACTCGTTATATGACTGCAGTGGCGTACCTAATAATACATGAATGGGAAGGGTAGATATTAAAAATTAAATAACCTTGTTAGTGAAAATATGAAGTGTTATTCGAGAAACCCTACACCTTTTATTGATATTAAAGATTTTTTTTCTTCAAATATTTGATTCTTATCAATTTTAATACTCGAAATGTATATAAATCTGCAGACTCTTTCGGTTTTATTGAGTCTATACATACAGCTTTTTCTAGGCAATATAATGCATTTTGATAATATTAATTTAAAATGTCTAAATGAAACCTACAGGTCTCAAAAGGCAAATTTATTTTATTATAAATAAAAAAAATATGGTCCGTTTATGTCTGTTTGTTCTGACTTGATATTGAAATTACTGAACCGATTTTGATGTGACTTTAACTGTTTGAGAGACCATAGAATTAGTTTAGGCTATATGATAATTGAATTAGGACAGAAGAAACATTTATATTTTCTAATAATTTTTTTTATTTATTTCTTAATTTTACGTTTATCAACTACAGATAGAAACCGGTTATAACGACATCGAAGATACATGTCATATTTAGGTAGTAAAAGCAGATAGTCGTAATAACCGGTAAAAATGCAATTATATGGGATTCAGTTGGACTTTTATTTTGAGTCGTTAAAACCGATATGTCGTATTAACTGATGTCGTTATAATCGGTTTCTACTGTATATTTTTCTCCCTTGAATTGTTTTGGTTTATGATTGACTCTAAAAAATTAATAACGGTGTGTATACAATTTTATAGAAACAAATTTCTAATTAATTCATCAGATTAGAGTACTTACACCTTACTCTTATTGTATATCAAAATTTCATTTATATGTACACTAACGAATCTACGTTGATATACAAAGGACGACGAATGTATTGTCCTCCATGAAATGATTAGGGACAAGGATTAAATAACCATAGGACCCTTATTCTGGTAGGATTTCCGAAGGTTTTGCACAATACGTACTTAATCCAGTGTTGCCATTTATACGTAATTAGTGATACTAAACGTGTTGTCCTTAAAGAATATTATTAATCCTGTATAAATAGAACCTTGATATTAATTTGTATAGAGCATACCATTTATATAATTAGAATAAAATGTTATTTTGTTGAAATAAATAGTTTTTTTGGTTCTTAAAGTAGCTAGAGTTATATTTCGGACGTTCATGTAAAAACTGTTGATCATTTTAGAAACATAGAGAAATTTTGGTATGCAAAATAAGTTTTTACGACTGCTATTTGATAGAATAGTAATTTACTGTTACAGGGCGGCCAGTTTCTGGAAAACCGGGAAAATTCAGGGAATTTTGCTATACAGGGAATTGTCACGGAAGTCAGGGAATTTGGTTGGAAGTCAAGGAATTTTTTATAAAAATGCAAAAACCACATAAATTCTTGCAAATATTTAAACAGTTATCTAATAAAATTTAAAAGATTAAATTTCTTTTTAGGTTTTTACTTTTTTATCTAAATTTTAAATAAAAAACACAGGGAAAAACGTAAAAATTCTCCTGGGAAACAGGGAAATATCAGCGAAATTTGTTCCAGAGAAATACTGGCCACCCTGTGTTAAAAAAATTTTGCAATAATTTTCACGATACGGACTATCGACTATCAGTTATAAAATTCGATGCCGCTATTGGTCTTGACTCGTGTGCAGCCCTATAATTTAACCAAAATTTGAGTTGGTTAGAAGTCAAAATTAGATCTATCAAGCAGCCGAAAAATCGAAGATTTTTAAATACCGTCACATTGGTAACTGAGTGAAATAATATTCATAACAAATCATTTATGTAAACACCCGTACATTTATTTATTTAAGGTATGAATGGAATTACTAAATATAGAAATAGGAATAGGTAACTGATATAACCGTATTGTAATTTGTATGTTAATTTGTAAATTCTCTTGTTTTGTTTACTAGGAAAGCAGTTGTAAAGCCAAAGTATTCATTTGTATTCCAATTATCGCATTACATTCTCTAATTAATAAATTATTATCTAGATCTAAATACAAAACCTGTTTAAAAGCTAAACTGAGTTACTCCACAAAATAAACAGAAAAAAAATAATGCTTGAAAGTTTTTTTAGTGAAATTAATAAAATAATATTCATTGGTCTAAAACTATTTTTTTTTCAATTTTAACAAATGTTATAATGTTTTTATGATCATCCTGTATTGTTGTGCGATAATGATTCAAATAATAATAATGGCAATGGAAATAATTCAATACGTATCGTTATTAAAAAAAAAAACAATGTATCTATTATACTAGTGTTTTTTTTGTTATGTGTAAACATTTTTACGTGCGATATGGCAAAAACGTAGGGTGGAGTGAAATTTGTCAAGAGACGTGTAACGCTCGCGCTGTCCCGCGGGACGCTGTCTTGTAGAACAAAAGATTATTATTAACTTAAAAACTACTAAACCAATTTTGTTGAAACCTGAACCAATGTGTTCCTTGAAAGTTAAGATGTACTTTAGAGTACATAATTATATTCAATAGAGTTGAGCAGTGAATAAATTAGCTGTGTGATTTTAAAAATATACTTTTTAACCTTTACTCTGACCTAAATGGTAAGACGTTTTGTAAAGCTCAATTAGATCTACAAAAAAGTCTACCTAAAGTAAAGCTGATTTTGTTTTTGTTAACCGTGCGAATTAAATAGATGAAGCTACACCTAATAAATACCGTAATAAACACTGACTTAAACTCTTTCTTTTATACATCTAATCATCGCTCATTCACGCATAACCGATGTAAAGTGATTTGTACGCAGCCGCTATATATGTATACACATCTTTCTCGTATACATATACTCATCGCTCTCACGTATATCCTCACTCTCCTTATCGTTTCATCTTGAAAATGTGTCGTATTTAAAATGTGTTGAGGTCATTCCAATTCGTTAGCTCGTTAAAGAAGTTTCACTTCAAAAATTTTTGCTCAGGAATTATTTCAATACGTTTTATTAGCTATTTATAAATATTCTTGTCGTTGTATTTTCTTGTTTTAAGTATATTAATCTTTTTATGTCCGCACCTCGAAGGTTATATTTAGAATTATTAATTAAATATAATGAATGTAGTATTTATAGTTCAAAAGTCAATGACAGAAATATCATAATAGGGTTGTTCACAACTCTTGATTTCAAAATCTCTTTCACTGGATCCTTGTTATGATATCAAGCAGATAAGTAACTCAATAAAACGTTATTACCCACTTCATGATTGTGTGGTAGAGAATGATTCTAACCAAAGGCGGTGAATAAAATTTTATTTGTAAAGATAAGAAAAACAAAAATAAAACAAAACCGATACAAAGGTGTTTTTCTTTTTGAAGAAAATATTCTTTAAAATAATTCATATGAATTGTATGTGAAAATATGTATACAGGATTTCCAGTTTTAAGACTAAAATTGTAAAAAAAAATTACTAGGATGATTTAGTATTTTACCCTACTGCTTCAAATATCGTATTTTTATTTTCAGCCGTTTTCGGTTTTCCTAAAAAATATTAAAATAATAAAAAATCACATTTAAATTATCACTTAATAATAATAATGTGTGATAACACAGTAGGTCCTTTAGGCAACTATCTAGGGCGCCGACGTAAAATGGGGGTTCCGATCTGAGTAAACAAAATTATTTTTCTTCAAAATTTTTTTTTTATTTTCACAATTGAAGAGAAAATTTCATTGTGACGTGAAATTTTCTTAATCTATATCTATAAAAGAGTTTGTCCTTAACCACTCACTCACTCATATATCAACGTACAGCCCAAGCCCCTGGACCTAGAAACGTGAAATTTCGTAGGTGCCTTTCTTTTATGATGTAAGCACTCACTAAGAAAGGATTTTTCGAAATTCAACCCTTAAAAGTTTATATAAAAATTTTTTTGTTCGCATTTAACTGAAACCTATCGAACAAAATTTTGATATATTTATCTTCATAATTGTTCATGATATTAAAGTAAATTCGGACAAATTAATATTCAATTAAAAATGAAAGTTCGATATTCAAGTCCTAATAGCATGGGACGGGGACGAGGATGGATTTAAATATGTTTATCTGTATACCTGCTTTGCTTGTAAAGGTAATTCGGGCAAAATAGTTATCTATTAAAATAAAAATTTCGACATTCAATCCCTAATGGCGAGGGTAGACAGGAAGTTAGTTTTTACAATTTTTAACTAAGATCCGAGATATTTACTTACTTTTTGTAGGTAATGAATAAAAATAAATATAAAATATGTAATAGGTATGTCATCCCCTATCACGTATGGAGGGTTCCAATTAGTTTCGAAATTTACGCGAGCGAAGCTGCGGGATTCCGCTAGTGTTTATTTTTTTATTCGACTAAATATTATTTTCATTGAAGCTCCTGCCATTCTAAAATCATTTTAGCTTCTTTAAATTATTATTTGAATGGAGCATATTATGTTTTATAAAATTGATTTGTTTGTATTTTATAGCCAAAATCATCAAAAGTTCATATATTAAAATTAAGTCACTTTTATTTACAAAAAAATTACGACCAATGTCAATGTTTAGCTTGAACAGTATTAAATATATCCATAATAAAAAAATCAAGGCTGTTTATTTTAAAAATATACTCAGGAAATATCATATTATATTATTCCACTTAACTGCCCATTCAATATTTCAAGTTTAGAAAATAAAACAAACGCCAAAAAGATACCAGAGATGAAATATTGTATTGCATTTGTAATGTTGGCTGAGATAGAATCTATTTATGTGTTGGTTATGTATCTGGATTATTGAGACGTATCGAAGTAATGTCTGTTTTTTCTAACTAAAATCATTTTTATAGTATAAAATATTTCTATTCTGACATCAGCCAATTATGATCTTTTTATATACTTATACATATATCGAGTATGTTATTTATAGGGTTTATGTAAGATGATATAATATATTTAATAGCATTTATATTAGAAATATTCAGAAGGGTTAGTTGCCAAATAGATGCTTTTTGTTTACTGATTTCGATACCAAAATAAACTTAGGCTCTTTCGACCCAGTATCACGAAATTGATTAATCGACCAATTCAAACTACTGTGTTATATGTTTGTACGACATGTAGGGTAGACCGAGGGGAATCGGATCAATTTATCTTTGACGTTAAAAAAATACAACTTCTGACAAAAAAAACATTCTATTTTTTAATTGAACTACATATAATCAGTTCTAATTTTACTTTACGTTGTACAAACTTATATTCATATAATACTTAAATATTTTTTTCTGTTAACAAAAAACTGAACATCTAGAATTATCCAATTCACCCCAAATATGGGGGCTAATTGGATCATACATTTATCAATCATCAAAATAGAAAATTTTCATAATAACATGTTTATAATCATACATAAAATTAAATAGTATCTTAACTATGAAATCAGACATCACATAAATCAGTTATTGGCACATAAATCACAAGTTTATGGTCCTTTGTTACTTCTTCTATCAGCGCAATTTTCGTGGCATCATTCTTCACATGCACTGCACTGATACTGTCGTGTTGCTCATTTTCGAACTGTCTTGAATATGTTGGTGGCTATGTGTCCTGAATCTGTTGGTCAGTTTTTTTTATATGTCCGAACCATTTAAAACAATGAAAAATTAATTATAAATAAGTAATAGAGATTTTAAGTACTGATCCGATTCGCCCCGAAAGATATGATTCTATTCACCCCATATCAAAGATCGTTAGAAAATGTTTAATCAGAATACCTGTTACAATATCGTTAAAAAACAAATTAATTTTCAAAAGTAGATTCATAACGAATAAGATTATCAAAAAAAATTATAATTTAACAAAATCTTGCTTTAAAACAACGAGTAATCATTATTACGTATCTTACAATTGGCACTAAAACTGCCATAACCTCACGTCTGCATCTCTGGCGAGGGTCATCGGCACTGAAGTACAAGCAATAACAAAATATTGAATTTAGCAATAGATGTGGGAGGAAGGGACGAAGTGATATGTAACAATGACTACATTCAGTGCAGCCATTGTTTTTAAATTATCTCCTATTCCCTATTTAAATCCGATTCGCCTCGGCCTACCCTATGTATGTCTAATAGAAAATGATAGTTACATGTTGGAGTGTTACCGATTTAATAAGTATCAACAGTAAATACAAGCTCATCTTTGAAAAACGGAATAGTTGGCACAATATAAAGTAATGAATGCTTATGAGAAACTGGTTCGTGACATATTAATTATTATAATAGCTTAAGGCAGTTAACTTGATATGGCGTAAAGTTTACCCATGCATAAGTTCTACTCTGTTATCTTCAGGGTTGTGTTCTTTTTGAAAACATCATGTAGTTGCTTTTGTTGCTTCTAATCTTAAGACCATGAGTCAAGTAGTTATAAAGATGGAGATTCAGTTCATATACCATAATATAAAAATGTGGTGCATTATGTTGAAACTATTGTTGTATCATGTACGTCCTATGTGCAGTCTAAACAAACGTTTACTGTCTAGAATTGTGAAATTTATTGACTTTATTTCTTGCACTAAAGTTCTTAGAATATATTTTTGCTTCCTTCGTAGAGTATATCCAACTGTACCAGAAATAAAAGTGGATAATGATTTGATACATATTTGAAGGCATCTTTGAACATATTGTGTTCTTTATAATTTTTAGTGATGGTTGTTTAATCCGAAAATGTATACAGTAGTGCGTGCTACAATAGATAAGAGGCCTAAATGATTATAGGTGTATAATATCTTATCTAGGCACGAGGTTGACATTTTAAATTAATAGTTGATGTGTTTATTTACTATATAATATACAAAATAAAATGGCTGTAAATTTAGCTGAATTTATTTATTTGTTATTTTAAAATATCTATTTTAATTTGTCACAGAATTTATGGCACAGCTATTCATAAAGAAGTCATGGACACGTATCGCTAAAACGTGAAGATAAGTTTTGGTTAAAATTAATTGAGTAATTGATAAAAACACAGTGATAAATAGACGTCGTCTTCTTAATGAGTATGCGACCGAAACTTTGCTGTAATTAGAAGGAATTTAAGTAAAACAAAATTTGCATTGGCTTCATAGAGCCACTGTGTCTTTCGTTAAAGATTAATTAAGGCTCGGTGACAAATTAACAAAATTCGCTTGTACAGCGCCGTTGGTGTTGTATTTATTAGCTCTGGGTTAACTTTTGACAATTTTAAACCAGTAATGGTTAACTGTTCACGAGTAAATAGAACGGTAGTTTTTTGCGACGACAGAGTTATGTATGTACGGTCAGAGCGCTGCATAGTGGGTTGAGTATATGGAAAAAATCAATATTTTAAAATCGTCGTAGATAAAAATATGTTTCGAATAAAAGTTTCTTACTTTTTACGTAGAATTAGATTTTTTAAGGGGCGATACCAGTGTGAAATTTTCAAAAATATATTTTTTTTTGCCTTTTTTGAGAGTTTATAGTTTCAAGAATATTATCTGAAAATTTCAAGGCCGTATCTCTAATACTCTCCAAACAGCAGCCTTCTAAAGTGCGACCACTCGCAGATATGCAATCGATAGTTAAATCTTTAAATGCGTATTTCTCGAAATGAGATTTTTCAAATTTGCTGACATAGTAACTCAAAGAGCAATTATCCGATTTACTTGAAATTTTATCTGAGTACTCTTGAATATATTTACTCTACGATGAACTAGGATATTTTTGATTGAATGAAAATTGACGATTTGGCATTAAAAATAAGACCATTTTATAGGCAATAAAACATACTTTTTTTCATAACTACGCCATTTTGTTAGATTTTGATATTTTTCGAAAATCGTAGGTCATCGTACAGGAAATACCTTTCAGTTTAACGACATTTTTTCTTTTTTCAATTTCAACTACTCCATCGTCCGGAATCATGGCCGCAGTGGAGGAGATTTTTTTTTTGGCGCCTCCGAAGACAGCGCATAAGTCGCTTAGATATCGATATTTTTACGTGAAAAAATTATGGAATACACCTCTAATATAGCTAAATATATTCTCATTTTTCCAAAATATTTCATTGAGTATTTTTCTTCCAAAAAATTTCCGAAAATCACCCAAATTTCCAGCGTTCACACTGGTATAGCCCCTTAAACAAAAATATAGATTTCCCCTAAAAAAGAAACAGTAGATAAAAAATATGATTGAAAAATATTATGTATTTAATTGCTATATTAGAAACTGAGTAATTTTTGGCTGAAAAGTTTTTTTGTTAACAGCTTACTTTTCGAAATAAAAATGTATATCGTTGACCCATTATGAAAACATGTTTTTTCGAGAAAAAAAATGCATGGTTTTTAAAAAACTTCATAACTCACTAATTGTCGGTTTTTTCTATTAAATTAAAACTCATATTTAATGTCGATTTTAACACCATGAATCATAATTTTCTTTTTTGACAATAATACAATAAACTTTTAAAATTCAATTTTCAATTGTTTTTCTGACGGCATTTATAATTCTTTGCTTATTTAATTTCCTTTCTAGCTTCAACAATAACAAAGTTAACAATGATCACCCAATATATGTAAAAATCCAGTATATGTATATATGTATAAGCAAGGTGCTTTAACCTTATAAAATTTCTATGGCGTTAAATATTTGATCAATAAATCATCACATCCTATTGCGGAAAATAGCGTTCGTGTTATGAATAATTTCTTTCGTATTAACATGTATGAAAATTCAGATTATAAAACCAAACAATGACTGGATTGGCCGATTTTTTTTACCTATATTTTCGAAGGAGAACGCAAATATATTACTTGGTTATTTAAAAGATTAAAATATAATTAATTGTCTTTAAAGTGATGTATAAGACTTAAATATTTACTTCAGTTAAGTTATTTAAATTGACTTCTCTGTAACATATTTGAACAATGTTTTCTGTAGCCTGTATAATGAATTATCGTTTTGCCCCCTCCTGATGAAAAATGGTCCCGCTTGCACTGTTCTTGATTTTGTCCCTACTATTGTTTTTAGTGTACAAATACTGAAGTTGGCAAAAATGAAACACTATATCTCTCTCTGTCACAGCCTTCTCACTACTTTATTTATTTTTTTTTAATTAACAAAAATCATAAAAATATATTTTCTCCGTATTAAATTTGAAAAATTAGGGATGTTGAAAATGATTATCAACTCTCACCGCTTGTAGACGTATTTTAAAAAATATTACAGATTAAATTTTCGATAATATTTTAACTACTGCTAAGTGCATTATCTGACATAAATTGGTTCTTAATTTCCCTAACCTCGGGTTGCACAAAGCAAAATAATTCATGATTAGTTAATCAGTTATTTTCAATGCATTATTACGTCAATTCTAAAAAACAATCACGGCTATGATACATATTATAAGATAAAAAAATGTCATATTTAGTGAATTATTAATTTATAAATTGAGAATAAGTTTGGAATAAACATTAATCATGGATTGAAAATAACCGATTAACTAATCGTTAATTATTTTGCTTTGTGCAACCCGAGTTAAGAGTTTTAATATGTCATTGCAAAAGTTTTATTATGTAAAAAATTCGAAGTAAATTAATCGAATAAATTGAAAAACTATGTATATGGTACATAAGTACGTGAAGTTCTAGTTGCATTTCATATTTTTTTCTGTACGAATTGAATTCATGAGGATTCTATGAAAAAGAACAATAGAACCAGAGTTAAAAATGTCATCGTCGATAAAATAGGAAGTTATTAATTAAAAAATCTATTTTTGTGTACATTTTTTAAACAAAAGATTATTTGTCACATGTTTCAGCTAATATAGTGTTCATGATAACATGTTACTTTTCTGGGTTACTGAATTAAAGTCACATCGTTATTATTATTATAAAACATCTAAAGTTATTTGAAATTAATCTTAAATTAAATCTGACAGCTTTTAATACAAAATAAATGATTAATATACATTAGTATCGTAGAATATAAGAAAGATAAAATTATGTTCGTCCACATTGTGTACTTTTATTAAAATTTTCATTGCGCGAGATTCTCCCACGGGCATTTGTCACCGGCTTATACATATTTTATTTCTTGAGTGAAATTTATAGCGTGTAGTAAATTTTAATGAAATTTCAACGTCCAATTTGGAAAAAAGAAAAACGCCAACAAACAAAACACTTATACATTTGGAAAGTTTTAATGGCATATTTCGTCTCCCATCCCTCGATCTGGATATAAATCACACAAATTTGATAAAAAACCCATCATTATTTACGTAAAAACTTATAAATCTGACAAAAATCTCTGTTTTCCGTATCATTCGGATAGGTGTAATTACAGTATAAATGTTGCTTTAACCAGACTCCATCGATGAACTATACCATTTGCTAATACACTAAACGTGTCTACTATGCGGATGATACACACGTATGTGACATGAGTTGATTTCAAATTTAAATTTCAAACATCGATTTTTATTTACATATATTAAAAAACATAATGAAATTTATATATAAAATAACACATTTTTTTATGAATCTTATGTCGTTTAAACTTGAGAATTTTTAATAGAAATAAGTAGTTATAATAATTATATTCAAATTGATAAAATTACAATGCGCATAGTGGAAAATCAGATGTATTTTCTTCAGTTTGGATTGGGTTAAAGCGAAAACTAATTAATTACTAGGAAAACAAACCGAGTGTGGAATGGGTCTGAATAAACAAAGGGGGAATCCCTGGTTATTTATGGTGTGGAATAAAGCAAAATAGAGATACATAGTTACAATGTGCTGCAATGCAGTAGACATTCAACTATTATAGGTGCTGCTGGTAGACTTTCAATGGACAAAAAGTTACGCCAGGGCTGGATAAATTGGGATCGAAGGATCGTCTTTTAATTTATGATGTTTTGCTTTTTGTTTATGGGTTTTTGTGCGAAATTATTTGTCGAGTTTATTTATAGCCTGCTTGATGGAAAGGTGAATTAGGGTTTGGTAACGTTCGAAGGCCAGTGATGAAAATATATGTAGGTCGCTATTTTGAAAGTTTTTAGAATTTTTGTTTGTCTGTTTGTTTGTTCCGATTTGACACAAAAACTACTGAACCAATTTTGATGGGACTTTTACTATTTGAAAGCCTAATGTCCGATTAGGGGTGCACAAAATTTATTAGCTTTCAAGCACTTTCAATGGGGTGTTTATTCTGTCATGTTATCTATGGATTTGATTTGAACTTTCACCGAATAAGATAATTTTTATATTATCACCACTGTTTTAATACCATTGGTGTTGACTTACTGCACGTGCGTAAAACTTGTCAAATACTTCATGATATTGTAAGTGAACTGCCATTTAGGTTTCATATCTCATTTGAAAGTGTTTTTATAATTTTTATTTATATGTTTGTTTGTTCCGATTTGACACAAAAACTACTGTACCGATTTTGATGGGACTTTAACTATTTGAAAGCCTAATGTCGGATTTTTATAAAGGGGTGCACACAATTTTTCAACGGAATGTTTATATTTTTTGATATTATCAATGGACTTGATTTGGATTTTCACCGTACAAGATAATTTTCATATCACCACTGTTTTAATACTATTGGTGTTTACTTACCGCGCGTGCGTAAAACTTGTCAAACACTTCATGATATTGCAAGGGAATAGGTTTTCATATCTCATTTGAAAGTGCTTATTAATTTGCTTTATTAGTTATTACACCCAAAAAAGAAATTAGTAAGTATTACAGCGCGGCATAGTACAAAATCGCTTCGAACCGTCAAATTGTAAAATTTACAAACTATTACTAATGAATCCGGCCAAGTGCTAGGAAAATGAGCTAAAATTACAATGTTTACAGTATCTACTGCTTATTTTATTTTGTATTTACTTGATTTACAAAACGAAGTTGTAATTTTTGCTTAAGTTCTTGTAAATTTTATAATTTGACGGTTCGAAGCGATTTTGTACTATGCCGCGCTGTAATACTTACTAATTTCTTTTTTGGGTGTAGTTGTTAACGGACATAAGTCTAGAATTAGTTTGATTTAATTATCATATAGATAATTGAATCAAAGTTTATAATAAAACCAAATAAACATATGCGGAAATCAAAGATAAAATTGCGGTTCAATTTTGGTTTAAAATGAATCAAAAACCTACCGCATTTCTGTTGATATTTTGGTTCGATAATGTTATATCATATGCACACCATCTCAAGAATATGTGCAGAACGAGAAACGGAAGTCCAACCGACATAACCAAGTTTAATATTGTTAATTTATATTCCTTTACAATGCAAAGACTACAATAGAGAGACATATGGGCTCCGGTATAGCTGGTTCTAAATACGTACGTATATACATATTGTTATTATGTCTTTCTTGAAGACATTTAGTGCGCCAAAGTTTTATGTTATTTGAAATTGGTGAGACTGTAAATTGCTTGAAATGTAACTCTGACATTTGCTCTGCGTGTTTGCAACGATGCTGCTGACATTTCATTTTAATGTTGCGGACTTGGCAATAATAAATATTATTTTTCGCCTCACATTTCACCTGTATAAAATTGTTTGATGTTTGTAATTTTTAGTGTCAGCTATTAACGTTTAAGAGAGTAGTTTAAAGGAAGATGTAAAGGGCTGTTAAAAATGTTATTTTTAACACGGGTAATTACAAAATAAGAAAGGCAGTTAAAAAGTAATTAATCGAAAATAAGTTTAGATGTAAAAATGTAGGTTCGATTCAGTATATAACAGAAATGTTAATTTTTTTTAGATATACAAAACTGAATTTTTAGCGCAACCCACGAAGTGGTATACCTAGCGCTTATACTCGATGCTCGATTTAACGTCCGTCCGTCCGCCTGTCTTCCATCGCGAGATCTCGGCCCCCTGACCACTTAGAGACCTCAGGTTTTCGTTAAATGGTAGGTTTGTGGTTCTAGTTTAGCCCATTGTAGGAATTATTCTGGCCATGACCCCCCCCTCAATTTTTTTCATATATGGCTTCATGTACCTCGTTGGACTCGGGATTGATTCACGAATCGATTGGCAAAGGTGTTTTTTTTGTTGTGTCAAGTGGGTTGCGCGTTTTGATAATTTTTTTAATTTAAGTTTAAGTTTATTTTATACTAATATTAACCTGTCCTTCGCGAAAAGTTAGAAATCGGTGAATACCCATGCGATCGACTGCTCTAAACACATAGGCAACACATTTCCATCATGGCTGCATCTTCCTCTCTACTACGCTACTGCTTTGTTTGTTTTGTTGAACGTACTTCTCTACCCTTCTTTAGAATATTGTGTGTAATAGTATGTATATAATTTAAACTAATGATTAAACATGACACCGTCTAGCCTTAAATAATAAGATATGAAATACTATTTACATACAATAAAAATCGATCTTGTAAAATGATTGATATACTTAATGTATTTATTTTTTCGTATATAATTTATAAAAAAATACATACTTTCTTATATTTATTTTTTAAGTGGCGTTCTGTTGTATATCGAAGTAGTGTTTATTAAAATAAACTTTTTTTTCGTATGAAAAATTAATATGCATTTTTTAAGTTCCCGTTGGGTGTATTTTTACGATAAGACAAAAGCTAGGGAGATGATCCTCGGAGGATTAGGCTTTTAATATGTTCTACGCAGTAATCTTTCATAAAATCGGCTTACTTCTGAAAATAATGTCTTGTTTTACTAAAAGTTTTTCAACTTTTATCCAGCTTAGTTATTAAGAAGTTGCATACAAGAAATATGGAGAGTGATGTAAAATTATTAATAAAATAATTTTGATATTATTTTATGTTAGGTTATATTATTATGTATTTGCATTTTATAAAATTGATAAAGATAAACAAAAAATACACTCTATTTTGTTCAAGGTTCTTAATATGCTAGTTTAAAATTTCTTCAGTACATTGACCTAGTAAAAATAATCAACATAACCAAACTTTTAACGCGAATTTAACTATTTTTAATAAATGATATATTTAATATGTAGTGGACATTTTGTTGTAATAATTTAGAGTACACAGATGTCTTGTACACCTACTGAGTCACTCTGGCGGGCCCACGTCTTACTAAACAAAGTACGTCAGTAAGTCTGAAGCGAAATGAGGTTATGTTAGTGGTTATTTTTAGGTTAGATTAACGAGACAGTTTGTATTTATAAAAGAAAAATTCTATTTTTGATATTTATGAGGTTATTTTAAAACTGAAAATATGTATCTAATTATTTTTTATTTATATTTTTTATATTATATTTTTAAGACGTTATACAGGGTCTTCCAAAAGTTCACCTAAATAACTTTTGAATGTTTTGAAATATAGGATTGAAATTTATAGAGATACAATGGGATCACCAAATCTATTATTTAACTACAAAAGTACCCACCTATATATCATCATGAGGCAGGGGGGGGGCAAATAAATCTTAAATGGTACATGGGGTTGAGTGAGGGCTCGTTTGAAAGGGCTTACCGAGATAAATACAACACAGGATCGCCGAGGTCTCTACGATTTTTTTCGAAGAGTTATGGTCATTTGAAAATTTCTATTGAGATTAGGTTCAATGCATTTTCAAAAATGTTATAAAGTTGAAAAACTAACGTTTATCAGTAAGTCGTGACGTCATTATGTCAAAACACTCTCTTGTTTTTTTTTCTTTCATTTTAATACATTTTTGAAAAAAAAAAAAAACAGAAAAGTTTAATTTTTTGACACAAAGATGACACGACTTACTGATAAACATGGATTTTTTTTTTATTTTATAACATTTTTGAAAATGCATTTAACCTAATCTCAATAGAAATTTTCAAATGATCATAACTCTTCGAAAAAAAAATAATAGATACCTCGGCGATCCTGCGTTGTATTTGTTTTGGTAAGCCCTTTCAAACGAGCCCTCACTCAACCCCATGTACCATTTAAGATTTTTTTGCTCCCCCCTCCACCGCCTCCCGGTGATATACAATTGGGTGCTTTTGTGGTTAAATAATGGATTTGGTGATCCCATTGTATCTCTTTTCAATCCTATATTTCAAACCATTCAAAAATTATTTAGGTGGCCCTGAACTTTTGGAATCTCTGTATATAACATTTTTACTCAAATGTTTAATTTTTTAAAACAATGATACATAAATATATAGTTGTTTAAAGATTTTAGATTAGTTTTTAGATTTTAAAAATTTAATTTAAAATCAAAAACGTAATTTTTATATTGTTTTGAGAATATTTATACAACTGAATAAAATTTTTGGTTAGTAACATTTAAAGCCCAATTTCCCTTACTCATTTTCGGTGTTAAAAGTAACACTTTTATTTATGATAATGATATATCTAAAATATAATTTGTCAAATAATAACAAAAATATCTATAAAGTTTTTTTTAATGTTGTATCATTCGTTATTTTGACAATACAGGAAATTACACATATGAAATATTTAATTGGGTGTTAACACAAGCGGAATTTTTTGAGCGACGACAATGTCGTTAGACTTTATTTATGTACCTGAAAATTCCGTGTTCAAGTGGCATAAATTGTGTAAATAAAAATACGCACAAATGTTCTTTAAATATTAAAATTTGTTTAAGTACGAAAGTCGGAATAATGTGAAATTTTTTTCGCACCGATTTTCAGGATTGGAATAACTCATAAATATAAAATTTAATTAAAATTGAAGAAACAGTTTTCAAGATCAGTTAAATATATTTTCGTATAAGCTGACAGATGGAAATGAATTATTATCACACGAAATTTAATGTTGTTCGAATTTCCACTTTTTTTAGCATTTAATATTTCTTAAAAACAAAAATGAAAATTGAAATGCTCAGATATATTTTCTTTTGAGTTTTGACTCTTGTAAACTTTGATGATGAGCAATTAAAAGTTTATCATCTATTATGGACATTTAAAACCCATTTTAACAATACGTGTACGTTAAAATATTCCTGAACTATGCTTTTTATTTAAAATATGAACTTAAATATTAAACAATATTTTTTGAAAAAACTTTCTTAACTCACGTCCAAAATAACCTAGAAATTCAACTTCTTAGAGATCTGAAATATGAACTAAATGCTTTAAAGATGATAAGTATTGGGTGATAAATGGAAACTAAACAAAAAATTCGAATTAGAAAATAATAGTATATGCCATTTTGTTTCAAATTTAAAACTATTTACGCCTGTCATTTAAATTTATCAATAAACATTTTTTTTATTTCCTTATGCTACCAACTAAATCCGACATTATACTACCTATATATATTTAACTATGTATACTTTAAATGCAGAAAGACTTACTTTTAATTAAGTTATTATATTTAAGTACAGTCATAAATTCATCAATTTAAGAACGATACACACAAATAACAATCTATTTAACTCAACGCTGATTTAATACATTAGTTATAAAAACAATATTTGCATTTACAATGTATACAAATGTTATTGTATATTCAACGCAACATGTGCAAATATATATACATTTTGCATAAGTATTGATGTAGGTACATATAATTTACATAATAATGTAGGTACTGAATTTAAGTCATTCTGAGGCTAAAGTAACAAACGTGTAAATGTACATAGGGTAAAACTAGGTAATACGCCCCACTTTTTTTTTAAACCATGATAAAAAAAAGTCATGGAATGTATTTGAAAAGTCTTTATTAAAAATTAAACTTTGGTCTTTCAAGTACAAAATGGCACTGGGTTATCTAATTAGGAACATAACAAATTGGTGAAAAAAATGTTTTTCTAAACCCTTCGGTGGGGCGTTTTGTAATGCAACCGTTGGGTAATATGCCTCACTCGTGTTACAAAATGCCCCACGTATCTCGATCATAATTTTTATTCATTTAAGACACAACTTACAGTTATTCATTATTTTTAACGGATATCCTGTATAAAATAATTAAATTCTGAATGAATAAACAGGTAGTTCATACTTAAAGCTACATGTACACCAAAAACAGGAATAAATTTGCAAAAATATACAAGACTTTACTAGAATAGACTTACGATGGTAAATCACTAAAAAAACGCGTGAAAATGTTGTCTCAATGGGTTCTATGGAAAATATCTCAAAATAATGTAATTTACGTTTGTTTAAAAAGGTAAAAAATCAATAAAAAACGTTTGAAACAAAATTCTGATATTTAGATCTTATAGAGGAGATTCAGTTCTACAATTTTTATTCTTATCAACTTTTTGGTAAAATTAACCGTTATGGAAATATTTACGGTGAAAAATCTTGTCATACCGATTTTTCCTTGCGCTCAAAAAACTACCCTTCACTTTGAGCATTGAATGCGAGAGTAGGCTGAGGATTAGCCGAATAGTGCTATTACCACTAATGGTGATAGAAATGACGCTTGCCTCGGCTAAGCTTAGTGGAGACGGGGGGGGGGGGGGGTTCACTATCCGGTGCAGGAAAGAAGGAGCGTCGAGGTGCCAGAAGGGCGCCACGTAATTTTGTGAAAACTACGAAAACTACAGCAGTTATATGTTCAGTAAAATGTATTATAAATATAGAATATACAATTAAATTATGCAATAGTCACTCGTTGCAAATATTGGCGATGTGGTGTCTTGGCGGCTTGAAATCGAATCCCCTTGTCCGTGACGATATCCTGGGTTCAGATCCAGATCGGAGAGAAAGTGGACCACCACTTAGTCTCCTAGTCTTTATGATTGTTCCGAGCTCCGCTCGAACTTCGTTTCCCAAGCGGGGAAACCGAAGGTAATAATCGAAAAAGACGTTGACTTCTTAAAACAATGGCGACGACTTCGTTGGTCCAAGACAACAATATATTTAAACAATAACAAACTTACGGTTTTAGATGGATGTAGACTTATCGAGTAGAGTCCCAAGCAGCTACTGATTTTTCTGTATTTTTGTGCTGGCTTATATACAGCCGATTATATAATGTCTTGATTAAAATGACGAATAAAATTGTTTGGGGGTTATGTAATTTAAAATTTATGATTATTTAAAATTTATACTAATCTGTACTGTTACAGTGCATATGACATTTGTACGTAAAATTTAATGTTTAATGTTTAATTCCTATAATATTTTTTTCTCCGAGCGGTAGTTCGGATGAAAAATGGGAAAAACTGGAATAAAATTCACTCCAGGGGTAGTTTTTTACGTAAAAGGGGATGTTCCATCCACGATTTAGGTGGGAACTTTTCGGGCTCTTATTCCGAACCCTTCTGAGAGTACATGTACAAAATATCAAAACTTTATGATTTTTTTCTTCTTAAATATCTAATTTACTTGGACTAAATATATTTTAATATTTCTTAAAACAGTAAAGACAGAGACACGTGGATGTCAGCCATGTTATCGACGACTGTTGTGCAAGCATCGGCATTAAAAGTTTTAGGATAACTATGTTTGTGTGAGTGCTAGTACTATGGGGGGTTTTGTCAAATGGGGCGTATTTTACCCTACATTTTGATACCTACTTAAATATTTGGGAATCAATTTTATATACAACATACTAGTTAGTTTTCGATGTAGTAATTAAAAAATTAAACAATAATATTGACAGTCTGTTTTTTAACATACTCTAATAATAGATTTTTTGATTTTTTTAAAGTTAATCATTGTCATTTAAGAGTTAACGTACAAAATAATTCAAACGGCGATTGTGGTATCTTGATGTCTAGTAGATAGTTGATAGTTACAGCATTGATTTAAAACAAGACCCTCAATTTGATCAAATCTTAACGTTTTGTAATGATATAAAAAGTGTTTTGTAGAAGAAGAAACAGGTTACCCAACGATATGTATATTGAGCACGTACAAAGTAAATGGCATTGTAAAAAAACCTTTCCTTTTGATTTGTACTACTATACCTACGAATATAAGACAATAGTACAGACATATTGATTGAATATAAGAGTTCAACTTACAATGAGGTATGTGTCTCTTTGGAATATTAATTTGTAAAATGTATTCATTTGAGGGCAGTTTATGAATTTTATAAAATATAAATGTATATTTCACAGTAATAATTTGCAATGAGACCATTCAAAAAAGTGATCATTACTTAAGAAAATTTTATTTTTTTACTGGGTGGACATTTGAAATAATTTCTGATGCCGTGTTTATACCAAAATGTAAATGTTTTGTTGCTATTAAAAAACAACACTTCCTTTTTGGTGTAAGTACCGCATAAAATTGTAGAAACAATGTAATTAAATTAAATAAAAACTATTTATCTGCCACATTAAAATCCATTCAGTCTATCCGTTCAACAAATAAACTTGATATGTTCAACTGGGAGACATTAATGGCTGTATAATTATTTATTATAAAGAAAACCGCTCAGATAACTTATATACAAGTCAAATATTCGATTCCCATGTGAGAGATAACTTACGCCCGGTAATTATAACTATGAAGGACAAAGTATTATAGTAAAAATAAAAAAATAAAACAATTTTTCCCGATTCCCTATTCCGAATCTTTGCATTCTAAAGGGTTCTTATAGGCATGTGACCAGTAACAAAGTATCATTGAAATTATGATTTTAAATAACGAAATAGGTAGGTTAAAAAGATTCTAAAAATGTATTTATTTTTATATTAAAAGCGAGATTAATATAATTTTTGCTAAAACAAAAATGCAAAATACAGCAATCTACCATGTTAAATGAAACACCAATCACACAGAATGACGTCACGGACCACTAAATGTCAAAAGTGATTGACTTTTATTTTAGACAAATATCAATTCCTCTTACAAGATTATTATTAGGTACATACTTTATTTAAGAACTTATATAATTTGGAATTCATTTTTCACACACAAAATTATTAAATTGTCTAAATCCGAATATTTGATTATTGTTGACAAAGAGTGTGACGTCATATGTCACCTCATATGTCACAAACCTCATATGTCACCTGCGAGCGTTTTGGCGGCAAATTCAAAATTAGTTTTAAAAGAGTCAATTTCTGCGATTAAACCTTTATTTTCTGCAGAAATAAGTATTTTTTTGGAAATAGGAGACATGTAAGATCATCATAAAATAGTTTTTTTTTTTAAATTAGTCCACATGCCTATTAACGTATTATTTATAGTTGCATTCTATTTATAAAACGATTTTAATAATACACTCTTGTAGTACAAATTAATAAATTTTGTACATGATGTACTTTAGATGCTATATCGTAATGTGTACACTATTAGCTATAATGCATAATATAAATCATAGTTTATCTTTATGAGTCCAGGTTTTCGATAGTTATGTTGAAAACTGTAAATTAAAATGGGTTGTTGGTTCTCATTCTATTGCCAGCCAGGAAAAATGTAATTTATTACCAGTAAAAACTAAAAAAATCCAACTGCTATTTATTTATGACGTCGCTTTTAATTTAGCGTGAAGTACAGAATGCTTATAATTAATATACAGTTATCTGTAATTGTATATAGGTTTGTAAGCTTACAAATGTGTTTTATTGTAGCAAATATTAAACATATCATAGAAGTAACAAAAAAATATCTTTAATAATACAATATGTCTACTTAATTGTGAAGAAGATGATATGAAAGATTCAATTTTTTATAAAAGAATGTAATGCAAACAAACCCCCTCCCTCGCTCCTCTACACGATTTTGATTATTATTATATGCTACTTTTTAATAATCAGGCCAAATTAACATATAAAATTTCATTAAAATCGGTTCAGTAGTTCATTAGTTATGCGTGTTACAAAGGGTTCAGACAAACAGAAACGAAAGATATTTTGATCTTGAACGAAAAGATTAATGTCCGGTATCATGAAGGGGTTAGCAAAATTTGCTAGTTAGCAAGCACTAACAAATAAGGTTTTTATTTTGTGATAGATATCTATGGATTTGCTATGGATTTTAGAGCAGTGATACTTCAGTGTATTGAAACACAGTTGGCGACTCTGACCGTATAAAATAATTTTCATAACATCACCACTGTTTTAATACCGTTGGTGTTTACATACAACGCATGCGTGAAACTTGTTAAAGTCTTCAGAAAACTCCAAGAGAACTTTCATATAAGTTTGATATCTCATTTGAGAGTGCTTGCTATCTTGCAAATTTGCTAACCCATTTATGATACCGGTGATGAGAGGAAATTTTGGTTTTTATCTTTTTTCACAAATGATCACATAGCTCCTCATATTCTCGATAAAACAATTATCTACTGCCAAACGACGTTTTCATTTCTAGATATCTTTGTAAAATAAGATGCTATTAATTTTATTAATTTTTTTTTTCTAGCTATCTATGGAAGAATAAAAAGCAATGCTCGTATTGTTTTTCAGTGATAACCATTCTCATGTGCACATAGTTTATTATAATACAAGCGTGAGTGATAGCACCAAGTCTGACATACTTTTTCAGCAATATTTTCTTTAATAATAAAAGTACATATTATGGAAAATAAATATCACAATAAAACAAAAAGTTATATAGAATTAGTCGCTTTTGCTTCTGAATATCTTATTATAAAAATTTGATATATTATAAGTAAATGTAGTAGGTTTGTCAAATTAGTATAATTTTTATGTCTTTGGAGAACATTATTAAAATAAACTTCCTGAATTATTACAAATCAATCTAATAAGCCCGATAAAGTAAAAACCTTATTGAAGAGTTCAGAATATTTTTAAAAAACGGAAACTTGATAGGGAAAATTAATGAAACGAATATCGAACTTCCTAACTTCAGGTACATTTTGTTTGCATAATAGGTCTTTAAAACTTTTTTAATTTGTTTTCAGTAGATATATCATACAAAATATTGATTTCAATTTAAAAAAAAAATCTGTTATCCACAAAGGAACATTTATGGTTCATAATATTGAATAAAAAGAATAGATGATTTCTGTATGCGTAATGCGTACGTAAGTGAAATTTTATGAACCTATTTAGTTGATCGGCGTTAATTAATAATATTGATTGAAATAAAATTCTTGCGGTAAAATATTTAATTAATTATAATGAATTCGTGATCAGTTTTTAATAATATTAGTATGATAAGGTTGCTGGTAATAAAGATACATAGATAATGTATACCTTTTCTGAAATTAGGCTACCAGATATTAGAAATTAAATTGTTTATAACATTTTCCAAAACTGTAAATATTATCTATATTTATATGCATATAATATAAAGTAGGTAATAAAGATTTTCCATTCTCTTGGAAAAGTTATGAATATATCTTAATCGTTCTATTGAAATATTCCTTTAATGCTTTCCTAATATAACTTCCAATACCAGTATCTACCCCTTATCTACTGTTCACGTATACGAACTAATATCTACATATAGTATATACAGTGGCGGATTTAGGTTCGTCTGCGCTCTAGGCCCCGTCCGATATGGCGCCCCTTTTGCTTTGTAGTGATAATTATTATAATAAAACATCTAATTTACGAAAATTGAATATATTTATTATAAGCTTTATTAATTTTTATATAATAATAAATTCTTAAAAAAGCATACATAAATTTTTTATGACATCACATATCATATTAACTTTTTTTTTCTTGCCTTAGCTTGCGTATATTGGTTTTTATACTTTGTTTAATAAAAAATGAAATTGTACTATTTACATAAAATCCTACTTTTAACCTTTAAATATCTAATATATAAAATTCTCGTGTCACAGTGTTTGTAACAAAACTCCTCCGAAACGGCTTGACCGATTCTTATGAAATTTTGTATGTATATTCAGTAGGTCTGAGAATAGGACGCAAACTGTTTTTCATACCCCTAAATGATAGGGGTGGTCCACCCAAAAAAAATTTATTTTATTTTTTGGACAAAATTTTTTACACCCTATTTTTTAATAGCGATATTAGTACTTTTTATATATTAGATAGTATATATTATAGGTTAGATAGTAACCATGGAATAAATAATTCTATAATTTACGTTTTCAATATTTTATTATATATGATTATAGATTTTGAGAAAGATTTTTTAAACTTGATATAATTGAGAAATTTTAAAGGTTGCTCAAAATTTTTTTAAATCATGAAATTTTACAAATAAAACTTTTTTTTTAAATTTGACTTTTTAGTACAGCAATCGTTTTTACAACACTGAATTACCTCTTTCACCTGTTATGTTTTAGGTAGGTACCTTAGGTACCTACCTACCTTTTCGTGGTTTTTTCATTTTTTTTTAAATAATTTTTTAAATCTAAAATCTTTAATGAAGAACTACATTTATAGGTAAAATAGGTAGAATAAGCTATTACCAAAAAGATTTTTAATATCTGTATATTTACCTTATTTTTATTCAAAACTAAAAAAAAATTAAGGTATTTTGGGGCGCCCAACAGTTAGTGAGATTAATCTGACTCTAAAAAATAAATATGAAGAATTAATATTTTACACCTTAACCGTGAAAACATAAATATTTTTGGTATTAAAATACAAGCGAGTTAGTTTTTTTATTACCTATATATTAGTAATATGAAAACAATTCAGTTTTAGAAATATAAATATGGTATGCTTAAAAAACATTTTTCTAAAAATTTTTTGTTAAATAATTTAATAATTTCTTATTTTTGTTTAATAGTATATTATACCACGAGTCAATAATGATAGCTATTATTACCGAGGAATAATTTTCGAACCGAGCCGCATAGCGGCGAGGGAGAAAAAATTTTCCGAGGTAATAATAGCCATTATTGCGAGTAGTATACTGTACTTTATCTACGACTATTTTAATTACTTTAATAAAACACAACTGAATACAAGAAATGCAAACACAAGCATTTTTGTTATAATTTCAAATTAATATAAATTAAACTATACCATGGAAACAAAATACACAAACTCTGTGGTGTCCAAAAAGATTAAAATTAGTAATATTACAGTTAATAAACTGAACAAGTTTTGTACTATCAACAACTTTACTAGAATTTTTATCCATCTCAATACAAATACACAAACACTAGGTGTTTTATTTGACAGTCGTAAATAAATTTTTTAGACTTAAAGTTTGTGTATTTTGTTTCCATGGTATTATTTAATTTGAGGAATTTTCTGATTGGTGCATTGGAGGGCAATAATGATTTAGAGGGCAATAATGACCATTATTGCCCTCCAATGCACCAATCAGAAAATTTCTCTTTCGTCATGGTTCCCCCTGGGATTAATATATCGCATTATATAGTAAAAACTACGTATGTAATGTATGTATTATATATAAGTCGTGGATAATACTTATTTATTTTAAATACTTTACATATCAAAACTAAGTTAACTTGATTTTTAAATTTCAATCGTTCTTTAAATTATGCAGCCTCTAATATTTTGGCGCCCCTAAAATGCTGGCGCCCTAGGCCCGGGCCTCACGGGCCTAATGGCAAATCCAACACTGAGTATATACTACATCGTTCTTAATCGACTTTGATAATACTTTATGTAAATGTATTATCACATTGATGGCACAGATTTTATTCAGGATAATTTTACATTATACCAATATACTTGGTACCTACCTACATATATAATTTAGCTTTTTTATCAACATTTTTCCTACGGCCTGTTTGAGTACCAATTGAAATAATACATCAGTTAAATTTAGTTTTTGTCAGTTTTAAGATCAATTTATTTGGTTAAAAAAATATATTAAATTATTGAATGTTTTTAATTTTTTTTTGATATTCGATTATCTTTACTATGGTATTTATGGTATGGGGATAAAACCTGAAAAAATTTGTAGAAACTATCTGATCAAATTAAAGATACTATCAAATAATCGAAAATATTTAACTTAATTTTGATTATTGTATCTTTAATAATTTCGAATATTTTGTATATGAAGACATTTCAACGTTTAATTACTTTATTTTCTATTTTGAAAAATTAAATAATTTAATTTCTTTAATTTTTATTTCGTAAAAATAATAAATAATTGTATTTATTTTTATAGCTATTATTACACCATTATTAAAGAATATTTTAATAAACATACAGTGTGTTAAGTAAGATCGTGTACGGCATTACTCGCAGTCGGTAAGTTTCACAAACCTAAATATTTTTTCATTAGGTTCAAAAATTTTCAATCCATGTCGATTTTTGAAAACAATGTCACGATCAGTTTTTCCTCATTTTTGGCCATTTTCCCTACTGAAGCACGATCTGGAAAGTCGTCGACATTTTTCAACTCTTTAAACCGATTCACTCACTTCTAAACAAATGCCTTCGACTTTTTAATGTACTTGGCCGCCACTGTATTAGACATTTTTGGCCCTTTTGGGTACGTGCGAAAAACACGGTTTCAAAACGTTTCGCGTACACGTCACTCAAATCGCGGTTTCTGTGTTTCTCTGACAAAAGATTGACATACATAGACTGAAATTTTTTCATCAAAGCGCAATAGGTGGGGGTACCTTGAACCTAATGAAAAAAGAGTTAGGTTTGTATAACTTACTGACTGCGAGTAACGCCGTACACGCTCTTACTTAACACACTGTACATTGAAATAAACTAAAGATTTATCATCAATTACAGGTCAATTTAAAACAATTATAATAATTAAATAATTAAAATATGCAACAAATTTTAATAAATATCAAAAAATTTAAAAAAAATCTAGAAAAATGCGTTACGTGGTTTATGAACGTTCACTAATAGAAACATAACCATATATTCTTGGTTGCTAAACAATATAAACCATTAATTTCTAAATTTTATACACCTAAAACCATAGGAGGGCACAGTTAATCGAATAGTAAACTTCGTGAATCGTTAATTCGTTAATAAAAAAGTTAAATTTGTTGATCATTAAAGCGTTAAAATTCCGAAAATTTAACGGAAGTTAAAGTTAACCGAAAATTTAACGATAGTTAAAGTTAACCGTTAAAAGTTAACCATCCAAAATGTTTGAAGACCATTTTTTATTATTACTTTCTTATGTACTTGTCATCAAACAACCAATGTAACGGAAGTTAACAAAAGCGTTAACATTTTTTTAAAGTTAACTTAAAAGTTAATCCGTTAAGCATTTTATTAACTTCGTTAATTAACGATTAACGGATTAACGAGTTAATACCCTCCTATGCCTAAAACTTAACACCCAAACCTAAGAATGACATAAGATAATACGGACTTTCCTTTTCCTTAGTAAAGTCATGAATATCCATATCATTTCATTGAAACATCCCTCCAATGTTTTCATAACATAACTTCCAATCACACACACACACACACACATGCACAGACACATACACATAGACACAAAGTAGATCGTTCTTAATCGACAATGATGATACTCCATTTGCTAGAGTTTCACCTTCTTTGCAAGCGACGACGGCGGCATCTCTTCACTTGCGTTGGCTGCTTGCCAGATAGAAATACTGCATGCTGTAAATATAGTGTTTGTGTGTGTGTGTGTGTGTGTGTGTGTGTGTGTGTGTGTGTGCTTTGTATGTACTCTCATTCATGAGCCATCAGATTAGCCCAGTCTATGTCAGCAACACTGGGAGATTTATGATGTGGCAGAATTATGTATTTAATAGATCATTTTCTATGATCGTTATAGGCCTTTAAGTTTTTCGAATGATTTTTTAGTATGTTTGAATATAAGAACGAGTTTTTTTTTTAATGTTTATATATGATTTTAGATTTAGACAAGGTGGGAATTTTTGGATGAAATGTGTTTTATTTAATCTAAAATTTTATGTTATAATATTTGTAAAGTGTTATTTTTTTAGATATATTTTTTAAATTTTATTGATAATTTTTGTCTTCAATCATTAGTACCAAGGTATGGGCCATTTTTTCATACAACTTAATGCTTATTATTGCTTATGCTTCAATAAATAGGTAGGTATATCAAACTAATTTTGCAGCCTTCCAAAAAAATGTTAGTTATTATTTGGCGCAATGTAAAAATTACTTGCAATTTTATATAGAGGTTCTAGATTAATAATATCAAAACAGGAAATAGAAATAAAGTACATATAAACATATTTCTATAAAATATATAAACGTAGTATATGTTTAATGAAACATGCATTATCTTAAAACGGTTTTATTGATTGAGAAAGAAAAAAACTCTAGCTCTATAAAATGTGGTATACGTAGACTTAATCTATAAAAAATATAAGAAATGTTCTTTTTGTATCCTTTGCCGACCCATATCGAGTCCACGCCAAGTGTTTTAGGAAAATGAATGTGAGGGTATTCATACGTGCTTGTAGGTATATCTGTGGACAGGGGTGTACTTACTTTTAAACGATATTATTATAGTAATAGATACACAGAAAAAAACTGTATTGGACCAAGAAAACCTTGTTTTGTATATAACGAAAACAATATTTTCTTAATATAAGAAACATACTCTTAATCCAACTACGTTATTTCTTCGTTCAAGAATACTATAGTTGGTTTAAGAGATTGTTGCTTATCTTAAGAAAATATTGTTTTCGTTATATACAAAACAAGGTTTACTTGGTTTGAGAAATCCTTTCTACCAGTGTAGGAATTCTTTATTAAATATCAATACATTCGAATGGTTTGTTTAGTAAAAAAATAAAATTTTTAGAAAAGATTTTTTTCTAAAAAATAAACAATATTAAACAGAAGTCATGCACATTGTACATTATGTACATACCTGTTTAGTTCACCTATAAAAAAATGCATTGAACCACGACAATCCTTGTTACATTTATATTGAAAAATAAAAATTGTCTTAATATGTAAAGTAATAAATTCTTGAATTATTCAGTTTGAAACAATATTTTCTCTTACTTTTTTTGTGGAAACTAATGGAACAAAGCTTGATAAGAAAATGAGGTATATGTATAGTCGAGTTTTTTAGATTCCATACTTATTTGCACAGAAACGAGGTTAAGAGCAAGGTAAGAAGTGTATATACATGTACCTTTGTGTATTGTTTCAGCTTTATTCTGCATAAAAGTTTAAAATATAAAAATGCAATAGGAGAGCATTATGTTCGTATTGCTTTTCTTGTGGAACATCATTTTGTAAGAATACTAACAAGAAAGTTGCATTATTAAAATTGAGTACTGCATCAGAACAGTGCTACATTTATAAGGCATTATTACATTTTTTTAAATTTTGTTAACATAATATGCATTTTAATGTAAATGAATATTTTAACTAGAAATATTACTGTCTTTACTATATGTAGATATAATTTTTATTTATTTATAATTTTAATATATTATGTGAGTATATAATGCATAACATTAATTAATTTGTATTTTCTTTTCTTTCAGGTAAGTGTTTCCATGATTTTTTTGCGAGTTTATGCGAAGCTGCATCTAATAATTGTAAGTACAATGGCTTAAAATTGAAGAAAATTATTTTAATGCAACATAAGAAACGATAATTTTTTTTATAATATTCGGCCATTCCTTTAAATATTTGACAAATTACAGAACTATTGTTTTATTTATTCACAATTTAAGACATACTGTTTTCTGGAATCAATTTTTTGGGCTTTATGGACAAACTTGGGAGTTAAACGATCTGATATTGGATCAATGGTTTTACGAGTAAGTTTGCCGTAATATGAACTGAGAATCAAATATTTTTATATGCAGTAGAAACCGGTTATAACGGCATCGAAGTGACTGGTCAAATTAGGTCGTTAAAGCCGATAGTCGTAATAACCAATTATAATACAGTTATATGGGGTTTAGTTGGACTTTTATTTTGAGTTGTTAAAACCGGTACGTCGTATTAACACTATTAACTGAAGTCGTTAAATAATAACGACTCCCCTCACTTAATCTGTAAAAGACTACAAAAATATTTTGTGAATTAAAATATTTTTTATATATTTCAATTCAATATTCACTTACTTAGTCACATTATCTTCTGAATGATTCATACATTTTTTGATCTTCAGTATATAAAATCTGTAATTAAATATATTGTAATATCATCTGTATAGGTTTTAAATTATATATTATACTAGCGCATTGAACCCGGTGGTACCCGGTTTAATATCCACAAAATCATATTGATTTAAATTAATAAAATATTCGAACCGTTATTATTAATACTTTATTCAATGGCTTAAGTGTTTTTGATGTTAAATATTATTAAAATATTAATAACCACGATATTGGATAGAAAAATTGTCTAACTATTGGTGAAAACCGCATTGAAATCGGTTCAGTAATTTCCGAGTCTATAAGTCTCATGCAAACGAACATTTATTTCTATATGTATAGATATTTAACTACCTTGTTATGAGTGACTGAATACACATTTAACATTTCTGGCAATATAAATATTAAAAACATACATTAGCCGGTCTTAAGGCGAGGTACTAAAACCGCAGAGATTAGTGTAATAAATCGATATGTTTTTGAGTAATTACGTGCAAGTGTGTGATACGAGAGTTACGATAATGATCGTGCATATTAATTTTACTTCTGTTGACATGTTATACATATCTCTCTCTTCATTTTCATTAAAGTTTATTGAACATTTCTGTGTGTGTTAGTCTGTTGTTAAAAAGCTTTGTGGATGTTGCAGGGAAATATGTGCTTAAATTGGGGACTTTTATGATGCAATCTATTAAAATAATCCTTTATACATATTAACTATTGTACGTTAAGCTTGTCAAAAGTTACAGGAAACACATTTCCATTTCTAGTTTTGTATGAGTTTGAAGTTAAGCTTTAATTTTAATCGATTTATAAAAATAAGTCAATTGCGAGTCAGGTATTGCATTATTAGTGTTCCGTACTGTACAGTTTTTCAATTAAAAATTATTTATTGGTTTTGATTTATAATACAGCCAGTATGCTAAAATACCATTTTTAATGTAAGTTGGTACATTATGGGTTGATCCATACTATCGAGCTGGTCTCGCTCTAATTAAATATAAATAAACAATAAACAATAAAACCATTTACACTATAGGTATCGCTCAGGTATCGGTCTAATCATGCTCCGATACAGTATTACTATCTATATACATATAATAACTTGTTCTGACAGACTGATTCATCATCGCCGAGCCTAAACCCCTAGACCTAGAAAGGGGGTGTTAAATTTTGTATGAGTAAAAAATAATTAAATATTTCATCCCCCTGTCATGAAAAAAATGCTACGGGGGAGGGGGTTCTGGGGGGGGGGGAAACAACCCCCTATCTTGCATAGGATCCGAGATATTTACGATTTTGTATAATGAATAAAAAACAAAATAAAATAATAATTTAATATTTTATTCCCTATCACGTATGGACGGTTGTAATTAGTTTCACTCGATCAGGCGGGAAAAATACCACGGGAATAGGGGTTTTAGGGGGAAAATCAACCCCGTATCTCGCATAGGAGCTGAGATATTCACAATTTTGTATAATAAATAAAAAGCAAAGAATTTTTATTATATTTCACCCCTGTAAACCCCTCACCCGGTGTGAAAAACCACGGGGGGTGGGAGTTTCAAAATCTACGCGAGCGAAGTCGCAAGTAATTGCTTGTACTGAATATTTGACTATACCTTTACAACTTCAAATTGAGACTAATCAATTTGAAATTGGGAATAATCAATTTCAAATTGAGACTAAAAAATTTCAAATTGCGAATAATCAATTTCAAATTGGGAATTATCAATTTTATATTGGTTAAGTTTAAAAACTTGTGTTAAAATTGATTTAGGAATTGAAATACCACATATCCAGTGGTGAAGACAGTAAATATGCATGACTCAAAAAAATAAAAAATAAAAAATCTTTAACATACGTTTTATAAAGTTTAAGTTAAATAAACATTGTAACAATTTCCCCTACGTGGGGGGGGGGGTGGTAAGGGTCTAACTTGGGGGTCCGGGGCTAAAGGGGAACCGGAGCTGTGGACAAAAATAAAAATTAGTGAATGGTATATTACGTATTTAAAATTTTAATTGAAGGGTCAACAAAATTATTCAAACTTACCTATGAGAACGAGAAAAAATTTCTTAAGGGGTCACTAAAACTTCCAGTGTAACAAATACAAAAATATATTTTGTATTGTAATACATTATATTATATTGAAATAAATTATTATTTTATTTTCATCTCAGATGTGGAATTTACAATTCCCAATTTGAAATTGGTTAGTTTCAATTTAAAAATTGATTATTCCCAATTTGAAATTGTTTAGTCTCAATTTGAAATTGATTATTCCCAATTTGAAATTGTTTAGTCTCAATTTGAAATTGATAAGTCTCAATTTGATGTTGTATAAAGGTATAGAGCGAGATAATCTGGATTGACCTTATATCTTCACGTGATCTTCACCGTATTGTAAAATTGTAAATTTTGAATTAGTTTTCCTTAAAAAAAATTTATAAGTACTTTACTTCTGTATTATAATCATTTTTAAATTGTGCAATAAACATATGATAGTGGATAACTTATACTATATGTATGCTCAGTGAATTCAATATTGCTAATAATCATTTTATGGTTACAAGTACCTAGGTAGATATTTCATTGAAAACTTTATTAAATTTCTATTTAATATTTTCCTATGTGTTCTAAACATGTCTTATATATTGTTCACGTTACAATTTTCTTAATATAAAATTTCCATTGTAAACTGCTGTTACTTTTTATCGGTGCAGTTTTATAAAATTAAATAAGTTCTCTAGAGATTTCGATTTTGCAACAAGAAAACTGTCGTAAGTACTGAAATGCAGTATCAAATATGTAAGTATGGTGAGGATACTAAACATACTTAACTATAGCAACATATATCTGATATTTATTGCAATGTTACAATCAGTTTTTCTGTTTCGATATGATAAATATCTCGGAAATTTATTATGAGTTTTCGATATTTAAAGTGTATAAAAAAATATTTTTCATTTTAAATTTATATTAAACTTTTGTATCTATACATCTACATCTATAAAAGAGTTTGTCCTTAACCACTCACTCACTCACTCATATACCAACGTACAGCCTAAACCCCTGGACCTAGAAACGTTAAATTTTGTAGGTGCCTTCCTTTTATGATGTAAGCACCCACTAAGAAAGGATTTTTCGAGATTCAACTCCTACGACGTTAAAACAGGGTGTCAAAGTTTATATAAGAAAAACATTTTTTTTGTTCGCATTTAATTGAAACTTATCGAACATACTCTGCAATATAAATAATAAAACAATAATTATTTCAGCATTGTCCAAAATTTAACCCCTAAGATGTAAGGGGGGGTGGAAAAATTTGTAAAATATTTTTTTTTGCATTCACCGAATGAAACATGGTACAAGTAGGTACTTTACAAGATCAGTAACGAAAGTTCAAACTCTATGAAAATGGGGGAGGGGTAAAATTTTGATATATTTATTTTCATTAATTGTTCATGATATTAAAGTCAATTCGCACAAATTAAAAATAAAAGTTCGATATTCAAACTCTAATAGCATGGGACGGGGACGATGATTTAGATATGTTTATCTGCATACCCGCTTTACTTATAAAGGTAAATTCTGGCAAAATAGTCATCTATTGAAATAAAAATTTCGACATTCAAGCCCTAATTGCGGGGATAGACAGGGTCTGTGTTTTTGATATGTTTATCTGTATAGCTCATGCTTATGTTATAATGTGGAGTCGGGCAAAATAATCTGCAATAAAATATCCATAGTCAACCCCTAATGGCGAGGGTAGACAGGGGGTTAGTTTTTACAATTTTTAACTAAGATCCGAAATATTTACGTTTTTTTATAGGTAATGAATAAAAATCAATATAAAAAAATGTAATATGTCATCTCCTATCACGTACCATATGGAGGGTTCTAATTAGTTTCGAAGTTTACGCGATCAAAGCCGCGGGATTCCGCTAGTATACTCTTATTATCTATCTTACTAAAATATAAAGAGTTGAGAAAAAGTTAACAATATTCATTTTACAGCCCCATATAATTTATTCTTCTTTAAAATATTTTCAATAAAACAAAAGTTAAGCTTAAAGTAATACTTATGTTATTTAGTTTTACCTATTACCTACTTGAAAAAATCACAAACTCTATACAGCCAGAAAAAACTATCATCAAAGGGTTAAATAACTATTGTCATTATCTAATAATGTCAATGATGAAAAATGATAATACACAAACGTGACTTTTATGATAGCTATGTAATCAATATTCCAATATTGAAACATAATTTGAACAGAAGTATTAATTTTAACCTCATTGAGTGAAGATTTTTTTTATGAAGTTTCGAATCGTTTTAGTCGATTTCAATTAAATTTTATGTTGCATTTAAAATCCAGAATATGTAGTGCGAATTTCCTGTGTATGTGATTAAATTTTAATAGCTATATTCATATGAGTAAAATTGAGAATATTAAATTAGAATACCTACATATTATTAATGCGAGTACTAAAGGTATATATTTTTAATGGGCATTGCTTTACTAACAGGGTCACTTACACGGGTAGTGTCCCAATGATATTATTGCTTGATTGATGCAATTTAGTGCTTTAGATTGAAGATAAAAATTAGACAAATACAGTCCGTCATGGGAATTTGCAGTATTATATACTGTGCTCATTTCACGACAAAAGTGTTACTCATTTTTACAATAATAAACATCAATTTCACAAATGAAAAGTATGGTATTTGCATATATGATAATTATTAATCTCTGAAAATATGATAGTGAATTTAATATTTCTAATTACGTTTTTCTGAAATTAAGTATTTTGACAAGTTACTTATTCTGAGTTGGTGACCGACCAGGGGACTGTGTTTTATGATTTCAAAATAATATTAAATAAGTGTCAGTTTTTATGTAAATGTAATTTTTTATATTACGCACAAGTAGAATTCATAATTAATTTTCATCTTTCATAATAATTACAGCGAAATGAAAATAAAATAATAAAGTTCAATAAAATTAGTGTGAGGCGCCTAGTTCCCCAATTAGTGCGGAGAAATACCCAATTATTATTTGTCTAAAGAATGAATGTTATAGATTTATTATACAGCAGTTTAATTCGTTAAAAATAATAAAACGACTATTATGTACAAAATAAGAAAAGTCTTTGTTTGAATATCTTCGTGCTTATATTATATATTTAATAAAAAAAATTATAATGATGATAATTCGCAGAAACGAAATTGCTGTAATTATGTTTTGTTTGTTATTTAATTTACCAGATTCAATCGACAATTTAGTAAAAGTGGGAGTTATATATTTTAACTACGAGTAAACTTATTATCAACATTTCAATCTAATACCTACTTTATTTGATTTAGCTAAATTATTTTCAAATAAGTAAATAAATATTATGTTTATACTTGTAGCCGAGAAGAAGAAGAAAAACCTCAAAGACGAAAAAACAAAAGATTACTTAAAAATGTAATTGAATTTTTCATTGATATATATAAAATGCAAATAAATCGCTTGGTCGTTACTTTTGTCACGTTTATTCAATTTAAATTAAAGATAAGGAATATAATATGGTAATCTTTGTGAACATTTTAACTGTAGAAAATAACTGTTGTAAAAAGTAAAATTAAATTCTAATTTTGCAGGAATAATTTAGTGTTAAGATATCTAATATAAATTTAATTACAAATTAACGCACATACTTGATGTAACAACTTCTGTAATTTCAATGTTATGATGCTGACGTATCTAAAGTAGTACATTTTGAAACATTGGCGCCGATTATTCTAAATTTTATTGAGGAAACAAGTATAAATTAATTCATTTGTTTGATTTATTTTGTTATTTAACGTCGATTCTATTTTTTTTTCAATTGAAAAGTTTTTATTCTAAATGGCTGCAAAAATTAAAGGTATTTGAATCAAAGTTCTATAAGAATATTAAATCTAGGTTGGGGAACCCCTAGCTTTTTTTGTATACAGTGTGGCTTTCTGTAAGATAATTTGAAAATACCTAAAAAAATGAACTTAAAGTGTAAAAAGATTCCCCATTTCTGCTTTAAGGAGGTAGACACTCTAAGGACGTGGGGCTGGCTTTACGGGGAACGGTGAGGGTAAGCACCTATGGATAAGCATAGAATGAAGGCAAATTGTGTATCTCGAAATCACATATTATATGCATCTCTCACTCTGTTTTTCACGTACTTATCGTTTTTTAATTAAAAAGCACGGTTACTAATCATTTTGAAAATTAACATATAATTTTGTAACTGAATATAGATTTAATGCTCAAATTTTCATAACTTTCCTTATTACATCACTTTGAAAAGTCCTGTCATGTTTCGAAATTATGCAGTTCTCATTAGAATCAGTGGCGTAGATAGGGGGGGATGAAGGGGATCAATCCTCCCCATGAGTCCATTTTTTTTTACTTTCGACCATATAAAAGATGATTTAATACTGTCATATCCCCCCCATGAGATTGATACAGGGGATCGTGCGAATGAACAACTAAAAAAAAGGTCTTCAAAATTGCCAATGACTAAAAAAAGGTCTTTAGAATTGGCAATGACTAAAAAAATTCAAAAGGTCTTCATCCCCCCTCCCCCCCCAATCGCAAAAAGCTATCTACGCCACTGATTAGAATGCATGTTATATATTATTTAATATATCTTTAACTATTCTCCCAATGAAAATAAATGAAATTTAGCAAGGATTTTTTTAAATTTAATTCTGTTGGTTTTCTATGATATCAACCTCCTTCTTACACAATAAAATTTTGTTGGTATTAAGAAAACTAAGCTATACAGTAAGTAATAATCGAGCACACATCTGCACTTGACATGGATAACAGTTAGGATGGGAAGTTGCTCTGGGGTGATTTAGACAGGTTACGCTCACGAAGCCCAGGAAACAACGGTTAAGTTCTAGGGGTTATACGAGTATTTAATTTTAATTTTAGTTTAATTTTAATTTAATTTTAGATTAAAATTACGTAGTATCTATATACCTTGCTGCTTATATATCCAATGCAACAGGATTTTATTTTTATCAGTCTAGGCCAGCGTCTCTCAACCTTTTATTATTTGCGACCCAATTTTCAATCACAATTCTCATCCCCCACCCACTTGCATACAATAATTTTTACTGAAAAATAGATCTTAGCTAAATATATAAAAAATGCTTAGTGTTCATTTCTAATATTAAACCTTCTTTCGAAAAACTTTGCTCTGCAAGACAGGCTCAAGGAGTCACTAATAATTATTAATCTTGTTTTTAATTTAATATTGATAAGTCAATTATTAAATACATTGTGCAGTACTGATACAATCCTATTTATAAGTGTATTATATCAGTGTAAATGTAAATGTGTATGTACTTTACATTTATTTTTTATTATGTCAGAATGTATTTTTATTGCTGTTCTTTCAGTAAATTAAATAAATTTTTTAACAATATTTTTTCTCGATATTTGAGGTTGAGAATCGCTGGTCTAGGCGTATCGCAGATGTACTAATGCGTGTGCGTACCTATTTTTATAGAAAAAAGACTGTTTAGTATGTAACTATAAAAGTAAGTCTCTCAGAAGCCAAATTGATTATTATAAATAAGTCCACTTATTAAACAATTGAAAAAATCGATATGTTATACATTTTGTAAGCATTAGGTCAGTGGTTGTGAAACTTTTTAGGTGATTTGACACTACTCTAGATAGTGCCAATATATGATTTTTTATCCATCAATGCAAAAAATCTAGAATTTTTGGTTTTGTGCACTTCATTAACTTTCAAAAATAAATATTTAATGATTCTTTTAGTTTTGTGCAGTACGTATCAAATAGCAAAAAACAAATGAACAAAATAATAACAATTTAAATATACGTTGAGAATTTTATTATAGAAAACGTATTATTAAATTCAAAAATAAAACGTCACCGTCGCTTATGTAGAAAATGATTCGGTCTGAATATATGAAAAGCGTTTAGTATAATAGCGTTGTTATATCCTAGGTTCAGAGCCATAGAATGCACCGCATTGTCTTGTACCCGACCTACCACTGTTTCCAATACCCGGCCATAACGACAGTTCTTAACATAATACATTCATTTGTATGTCGGGGTTTTTCCAAGATGTTCTAACAAAGCTTACATTAAAGGAGTATTTTTTTTATTTAAGATGAAATAATTTAAATTTTTATACGATTGTGTCGTATTTGGCAACACTGTAGGCAAAATAGAGATCTGTGCATAGTGTGGACCTTATTGATTTGTTGTTAATAAATAACCACATATACATAAAATATTAAAATTTTAATGATTATACATTATTATAAGTAGAAAAAGCTCTACCAAGGATAAGTTTTTTTTTTATGCATTAAGGCCATTTTTATGTTAATAAAAGCTAATTGGTCGTACATATTATAGAAGGTACATTATATTGAATTATATATTTCGTATTTTTTTTGCAAAAAGGTTAAATTACGAAATGGCAGACATTGGCCAAACAAAAAATTATATAAAATACAAGCATATTCAACCCGGTTTTACCCGAATTAATATCCACAAAACTATTATTCAATTAATAAATCAAATATTCCAATCGTTGCTATAGAATTCTATATTCAATCGAAGATTGATGCATGAAATATTACTGAAAAATTGTGTGTTTTCGATTTTATTAAAAGTATGTTAATTATATAGAAAATATAATTGAGATTTTCAAAACGCAGGTCTGTATCTTATAACATTCTCGAGATATAACCTCTCAAAGTTTTAGTTTTTTCAAAATTTTGGAGAAAAATGGCTGTGACTTTTGAACGTATCGTCAGATTTTATTTTTGTCGACGGATCTGGAATCAGCATGTAAAAATCTATATAATCCAATTTTCCGATTTTTCGGTAAATTTTCCAAAATTTTTCTTTGATACAAACCTTGTCCTGAAAATTACAAACACAACACAAAAAATCAGCCTTTGTCGAGCCTTTTTCATGTGATAATCTTTCTGCGAAAATTGATTTTTATTTGTATAGATGGAAAGACAGTGTATAAGCATAGTCTATTTTTTTAATTTTTTTATAATAAATTTGTCTTTTGAGACATGTTGGTCTCTTTTAGACATCTTTTAAACGTTTTCTTGTTTTGTTAGGTGATTGACTTTAATGTTTTGTTTGACTTATTTTTTATTTTTATTTGTTTATTTGTTTTTCTTAGTTTCTAAATGGCATAATAGAGTTTAATTTAACCCTAAATAAAGATATTTTTTTAAATAATAATATTTACAAAAAAAGGATTGTGTGGTTTTATGAAACCACGGTAAAAGTGAAACTTTTTTTCACATTATAGACATTTAACTAAAAATTTTCGGAATAATAAATTCAAGCACTCAAAATTGAAATAAATCCATAAACAACAACATGCACCAGCAAAAAGTTCTAATAATACTAATAAATTCTATATAAAAACCAAGATCTTTTTTCCTTTTTCTATAAGCACGTGCTCTGTCGGCGTTCTGTTTTTTACGGCGTAAAATCTGTGCGTAAAATTAATTCATCGTCATTCATTTTTGCACTATTCTTTCTCGTTGATCAGTTTTTTGGACTCACTAGCTGTGTCGTTGTTTACCAAAAGCAAATAAATAACAACATTTACATTAAACACTGACAAATTACAATACAAACTTACTAAATATGTATAATAGCACACAGTACATAAACTGTCATACAATGAATGGCTGCTTGTTCCACGCATGCGCAGTCCAAACGTTACGCGACATGCAACACACAGACCAAAAAGTTTGAGACGATGTAATAAAAGTTTCACTTTAAAAATTAAAAATTATTGAAACAAAATAATTAAAATTTTAATAGGTATATAAAACTAGACTTTATAACGATGTATAACTTATGTTATATGCCTCCAAACATGAGACGTATTTTATACTGTAAATTAAACATTCTAGGAATGCAGTAGACAGCCTATATTTCATATACACCTGTCTATCATTGCACCAAAGTTAAGCAGCATCATGATAAGACATATGTTGGATGGGTGACCGGCCGGGCGGCTTTTTTATATTATTCTATTTGGGGATACGTTATATGTATTAAAGTTAGAGGTACCTACAATTGTACTTTATGAAGTAATGACGTATTTATCCCTACTCCGCGGCCGAGCGTAATGCGACATGCAACACACAGACGAAAAAGTTTGAGACGATGTAATAAAAGTTTCACTTTAAAAAGTAAATAGTTACAACTTTTCACGTTAAAAAAATTGTACATATTATATAATAAAAATGTTTTTATAACATTTTTATAATCTCTAATTTCTCATAAAGTCGGAAAGCATAATTAATTTTCATTACTTCTACCATATTCACGCAACTGATGTTGAAAAACTCATCTTTAATATTGTAACACTGAATTTAACAGTTTATAAAGAAGAAATATTTAATAATTTCATTTAAAACATACACACATATTATACAAGTTTCACTGACCAACACCAAAAATAAAATGTCATTCTACTCTTCGCGTTTTACATTTATTATAATCAATATTACGTCACAGTTTTATGTTGAATATTATGAAACAAAACAGAAATTAATTAACTAGAATAAAACGAGATTTTACCGCTTTGTTACCGACTCAGTAAAAAAATCTGTAAAAAATGACTTTTTGTCTTTGTTCCCTCACTCTCGGTTGTCGTTCTACCTCTCTTGCTTACCACAGGGATATTTTTTTAGCAAATATGATTTTTAACTTCATTTATTTATTTATAAATTTTATTAACTTTTATTTTTAATTAATAGCGTTAAAATTAGTTTGAAGGAGTTACTTTACAAGTAGGTATACTTGAAAATGAACATATAACTTTATTTTAATTTATCAGCAAGTAAATAATTAAATGATTTTTTTTACATTCAAAAGTCAATCCTACATAATTAGTCCGGTGCAGTTAGCTTTTAACCTCGGAACCCGTCTATAGTGAATGGATTTTCATGGGACTCTTTTCATTGAGTTTCTAATTGTAAGGACTTTAATCTTTTAAATTCAAAAAATATTGCTAATAATTAATTAATTAGTTATGGGTCATTCCATATCAGTGGTCCAGTACTGGTACTTGACTATTCTTAAAAAAATTGAAATTTTGTGTGCCAGTATCCTAATATGTTGGGAGTTCAAAATGACCATAATTTTAATTTTATTGTTTTTTGTTTTCGCGTAACGGCCATATTTGTTCTATAGGGCGCAGCATTTTTTGCACTTTCAAGGGTTTGCGGAAACTGTAATATCTCAGCATCTATTTATCGTATCGACATTAAACTAAAACCAAATTATTCAAAGAAGAATTAGCTACAAGATAATATAGATATTTTCTTCGAAAAGTAGTCTTAAAGGGTTACATTTCAGCTTGAACTCGTGTATCTATTTTTGCTTAAAATCTCATTTTTAAGGATATGTTTTTGCATGAAGGGGTAATGTTTACAAATAATTTTTTTTTTTACAAAGAAGTGGAAACGAGTTAAGTTCACACATCAAAGTTGAACCCTAAGACTTTTTTTACGGCTAACTACACCGGACTTAATGGTGTAGTTATTCGATTTTACATACATTTTATATCTAATATAATAATTATAGGTATGATGCCAGTATATCATTGAAATTATGATTTTAAATAATGAAATAGATTTAAAAGATTCTAAGAAATGAATTTATTTTTATATTAAAAGCGATATTAAATAACTTGCTAAAATAAAAATGCAAAATACAGAAAATCCGCCATTTTAAATGAAACACCAATCAAAGCGAATGACGTCACGCATCAGTTAATGTCAAAAGTGATTGACTTTTATTTTAAACAAATATCAATTCCTCCTACAAGATTATTAATTACATATCTTATTTAAGAATTTATATACTTTGGAATTCATTCTTAACACACAAAATAATTAAATTATTGTCTAAATCTGAATGTTTGATTATTGTTAACAAGGATTGTGACGTCACAACTCTGAAATGTCACCTGCGAGCGTTTAGGCGTCAAATTCAAAATTATTTTTAAGAGAGTCAATTTTTGCGATTAAACCTTTATTTTCTGCAGAAATAAGTATTTTTTTTGGAAATAAGAGACACGTAAGATCAACAATGAATAGTTTTTTTTAATTAGTCATCATGCCTATTGTGAAATATTCAATTAAAATGCTTAAAAGTTTGAATACTTGGAAATAAAAGGCAGTAATTGTAACTAATACATAAAATATGAACCTATTTACCGTTTGGTTCGGGTAATTTAACAGAGTAATTAGATTCCGCTATGCAGGGGATTTGATGAATAATAAATTTAATTAAACCGGCTTCCGTTCAGTGCAGCTATAGACGGCTGAAATATGAACACCGCGTCATTCATGTCATCTAGAGGTGTTAAATGTACTTCGCGTCGTTATCTAATATACTATCTAATAGTAAAGAAGATACGTCGCTTATTGATTTATGTACTGTGCGTGTAAATAAATATTGGTTACTTCAATGTTTCTACTTGGCATTTTATTTTGCTTCCAAATAAAATTGTATCAGATTTTTTTATTTTATTTTTTATTTATTATAGAGGAAACTGAGTTTGTTAACATTAACATTCATAGGTTTACATTGACGTTATGATTTCTTGCCAGAGAGATAAGCAGTAAAAAGTCTGACACAAATTGGAAATAGTTTTGTTTTAATTTAATTAACAAAACATGTATGTACTCTATTTTTGGTAGCCCTTATTTCATGTATTATACTTAAACTGATTTGTCAGGTACACCATCTAGTTTCCAGCCTACCGAATAGAACTATTATTAATTGAAGGACTTCAAAAAATTGTATTTAGTAAAAGATATTAGAAAATATTGTTTTAGTGCATCTTAAATCTACGTTAATTCCGTTGATACTCCATTCGTAAATTGGGGACTTATAGTAAATTGAGCTAAGGATTTTTGTGTACCAAAAATAACCATTTTTCCTATGCTTAAATATTGTCTACATAGTTTACATATAATAAAATCTAAAATATATTCTTATGCCCGGTTTCTCAATATAAGTTTAAACTTCAGATTACGTAATCTTCATCCTAGGTTTAAACTGAACATAATGTCCAGTTTAAACCTCACTCAATTTCTCAATATAAGTTTAAATGGCGCCTGTTTGTTATGTCAAACTAAAAATTAACCTCAAATTATTATATTAAATGTGATAAAAAAACGAGTTAATTTCAGTAAAAGAGGACAGGGTACATTACTAAAATTAATAAAAGAATATAGTGCTACTATAGAATGTAAAAGAAGTTGGATAATAAGTTAATATTTGGGCTAGAAAAATAATTTTTTTCATCTGTCAGTTAAAAGTTAATCTTAAGATTAATTATAATTTTTAACTGGACATTGAGAAACAAATGTATAGTTTAATCTTAAGTTTAACTGGGACAATATTTGTTACTGGGAATAATATTTTTTGCGATATCGAATAAAAGAAAATATACACTATCTATATATAAAATACACACCTCAAATATTAAAACATCAAATATAAAATATATTACACATAATATTACCTTCATCATTAGATAAGCATATCAAAATCCATGTTGATATAGTTAATATTAAAAACCATATTTACCCAAACTTACATATTATTTACATTAATACATTCGACATTTCGAAACCATTAGCAAACCAAATATTGCTACTCGGCGATCTCATAAGGGAAATGATCACCAGCGATTAGTATGCATAACGTTCTTCCTTTCACAGACCTTCATAGGCCCTTACCGATAAGTCCTCATTCCAAAGTGCTCGATTTTATTTACAAAACATTATCACCTTGTTCAATCTTCGCAAACGCCCCGCATTTTAATCCGCCATGAGATTTAATCCTATATCGTTAATCTACTCGCCTTGGTATTATCTCGTTCACTAAATGCAGCGCATGTACACTGCTAGTAAAAAGTTGCACTGATGCTGCGGGTGCAGATCGGACAAATTGTATGTCTTGTCTACGAGATCGAGATTAGATAAATAGATATATTTATTTTGATGAAACTGAGACGATATCCAGTGGCGTAGGCAGGCGCGTATACAACCTATATTCTCAGAGGGGGTCATACAATTTTTTGTATAAATTTTACTTTTAGAAAAAAAAAACATTTTAATACATTTGAAATAAACGTATAATAAATCTCAAAATATCTTATTTAAAAAATATATAAATCTCGCAAACAGCTCGAATTTTTTTCTGAATAAGTAAAATCCTGTTCTGGAACAGCCTCGAAATTTTAGTTAACAAACATTTTCTTGACTGTAAATTCTTGAAAATTCGAATTTTGGAAATATGATGGTGAAAAGATAGTAAGTTGATGGGTAAAAAAATGCTCTTACTTGTATAATGACGGTGCAAAAGCCAGTTTAAGGAAGCATCGAAAAAAGGTCTTCATATTATGAGAAGTACAAAATTCAGGTAGTGGGCGCCGAAAACGATAGAAGACAAAAAAATTGAAGGTGCTTGTTTTAGTTTTTGCCAGGGGCGCAATGACCTCTCAGTCTAGCTATGTCTTTGACAATATCAAATGTCTCGTCGAGATTCTCAAGGGTTAAGGGATTGTTGATAAAGTTTTTCAACAAAATTCGAATGACTAAGATAAACTGTTTAGGTGCTTAAATTTATTATTTCTATTTTCAATGTGTTTAAAAAAATATATATCGGTTAATAACCGGTGAACCAATTTTGATTGACTATTTTCTAAAATTATTGATTATTTGAAAAAAAGGAGATAAAGGATCCCGCAGAATTCTTATGGGAAAGGGCTTTCGGTCAAACTCTTTGAAACTTTGTATTTTGATAGTCCTTGATAAGTAGATCAAAAGTGTCAGTGGGTACTCAAACTTTTAAGATATAGCCCTGAGGGATATCTCAATCTTATTTTTAATTTGCAATAATTTTTTTTATGGAACCGTAATTTTTCAGAGCAGGTTCTTGGTTATTATTATTATTTAATATTGCTGGTTCTATGAAACAATTGAATTGGTTTATAATAAAAAATCGTAACAAATAGATTTAAGTGCTACCATTTGCCAAAGATTATATAAGTCTTTGGGAACACATACAAATAGTTGTGCAAAAATTAAGGTTCTATGAAAAAATTATTGCAAATTAAAGACATGCATGACCTCCAACTTCAGAGGGCTATATCTTAAAAGTTTGAGTTTTTATGATTTAGTGCCCGTTGATACTTTTAATCTACTTATCAAGGACTATCAGAATCCAAAGTTTTAAAGAGTTTGACCGAAACCCCTTTCCCATAAGGATTCTGTGGGGCCCTTTCCGGCTTCATTAAAAAAAATTTGTAGTATAATACGAATTACTATACCTGCCCCAAGCTTATTCATGTTGCTGTATGTACATATTAATGTATGTACTTGTATTTGTAAAGGTTTGAGCCAAAAGTAATTATAATACCATTTAGATTCTCCAACGGGAGTTGTTTGCGCGCGCTGGAATGATTATACAATATAAAGACATTAGATACTGGATATTGTATCTACCTAGTACCGACCAATGTGTTATTAAATTTAGAATGCTTTTAAAACAGTGTTATATCTATGTAGGAAGTGGCGTTCAACACACTTGTCTTGAAAAGTGTTAAATTGCATTTTATATCTTAAATTAGGATAAAGAATCATATTTTAAAATAATGTGTAAAATGCTAAACGTTTTAGATTCAGAAAAGAATACCTCATAAACTTCTTTTAATATTTAATATACATAAACGACTTTTTATGTAGTAAATGATAGTCATTATTTGAGGTTATATACAGTGGAACTTCGTTACTACGTTTTTGTTGGGACTAACGTAAGATTTTAACAAGGGGTTTTATGGAAGAATGACTAACGACGTTCCCCTGTAATTGTAATAATATTTCTTTTACATATTTTCTATCTTATGACGGTTCAAAAATCTTTTTTGATAGTTCAATGTTTAAAATAATTAAATCAGTTTGAATAATTAAGTAATACAAATGCTATTATAGAAATAATGAATCATTATTAAGATTTAAATTAGAATTTCAATAGTTTATTGAAATTTAATTGAAGTCTACTTGAGACAAACACAAATTAGGACACTATCTGTACATTTGTACTAACTTCACTTATAATTCGATTTCCATGTTTCTAATGAAATTATCAAATTGGTAAGCAAGTTTTGAAGTCCATTGGGTATTTTAAGATTAATATGATACACTGTACAAATTTTCAATTAAATATGTATAATATAATTATAATATCTATAATTACCAATATAATAGCCAGATGAGTCATTTCATAAAACAAAACAATTCAATTAATTAAATAAATAATTCTACCTGGTCTCAATAACAATATTTATTTCAAACGGTTCATCAGTAACTATTGATTTAACCATCAAAGACTTCAATAACACTTCAACTTGTATCTTGAATTGACAGTTAAGGACTCTGATTGGTCAAAGTTCAAATCCGTATAGTTACTGAATAGTTTGCGATAAACTGAAGTTACATAAAATATATACTATTGTTATTAGATCTGGACATTATGTACACCTACATACATACGGCAGTTTTAAGAAATTTAAGGTGAGATCATCATGGCCACCGTAAAGAAGGAGGGGGGGGGGAGCTGACAAGGCTCTAACGTGGGCACCCGGCGTAGCAAGTCAATAATTTTTTTTTTGATCGTCGTCAAAGAAAATTCTTAGTGGGAAATTGCCCGCCGAAAATTCTAGGACACCTCATATTATAAGTGTGATTATAAAAGTTTTTTTGATTAAAAAAAACTTAATTAGGGTAAGGTTTCTTAAGTCGTACCCCATAAGGGAAAAATGGATAAAAAAACATGTGTATGCATTATTTGTAAATTAGATTATTTATGTATTTATTTGTTATAACAAAGAACGAATTTTTTATCATTTTGATAATATTAATATTAATTATTAATATTAATTAAAAAAAATCATTCGGTACGACTTAGGGCACTGATTTCCTAAGTCGTACCACCTATAGCTTAAGTCGTACTTATGTAGAATGAACAGCATATAACATCTTTTGAGTAATTTATATATTATAATAAACAATGATAAACAAAATTATAATGAACTTGGTAGAAGCAACCAAGAAAACAAACAGGAAAAAAGGCACTAATATTAAATAATATCAAATTACATTATACGTCGCGGGGTGGGTTTCGGGATATTAGAATAGTAAAATATAAAAAAAATGTAATTGGAAGTTTACCACATAGACTTAAGTCTTATCGGTACGACTTACGAATTTTGTAAGGGTACGACTTAAGACACATGTTAATTAAAACTTTAAAAAATCACAATCACATATCCTAAAAACTGCAAGTCGATTCATTTTATAAAAATAACTCACTTAATACTACAAAATCCGTAGTGAACATTAAAAATGTCTATTTATCACCATATTATCAACTAAAAACTCTAATGAATCTAGTTAAAAAATAAGATGAACGATGTTAAAAAACTTATTTGTTAAATATTTTTTAAATGAACACACTAACTGAACGATTCTCAATGTCCACTAAAATGGTCGACTGGGAAGTACATTTTACCACCACTAGAGGCGCCGTTGAAACTAAACATGCTGAGATATTGACGGGGTACGACTTAGGCGGCGCGGTACGACTTAAGAAACCTTACCCTACATAGTTAATTAACTAGTATTATATAGTCGAGGTCCATTGTAGTAAACCTCATCTAAATCGGTTGGGTGGTTCTCTTGTTCGAAGTGAATATAAGTTAAATGAAATTAACTACCCTAAAATCGACATTGGCAACTAAGCTTATCATATTGCCATTTTATAAAAAATCCGTATTGCCATTTTCTCCAACACATAATAGAAAAAATAAATAAAAAATTACAAAACTTATCAATAAAACATCTAAATGTAACAGAATCAAAATAATTCAGTATCTAAAAAAAATCTGTTATTTTTATACTACACATTCACACGCTCTATACAATATAGAATCAATATTTATTTACATTTTATTGTACTGTTTATTGACACCATATTCAAGCTCCGAGAGCATTATGTCAAAATATAGCCATTTTAAGTTTCATTCAACCATAAAACTGATCCCATACCATCATAATAAAAAATAATAACGAACATTATTTATATACGCAGTCTTTTATGAAGACAGAATATTTTAAATAAGAAAATATAAATTACATTTTGTTCGCGTTTTTCATTTTTGTAAGCAACGTCATTATTTTGATGCGCTCAATATTAATATTAATTAATTAACTAGAGTGATGAAAATCTGTTACTTGGAGACGGGGAAGCTATTTATTAATGCGGGGTGTTTATAGTGATTTCATGCTATTGATTTACTCGAATTTATAACTTCGTAAAATATATTGTACGATTATTTTATGAATATACCGGGTGTTTATTTTTAAACTTATCACTTCGATATTTCTGTATCTATGCATTTTGAAATAATGTTGTTTGGTTTTGAGGGGGAAATGAAATGTTAGTTTTTGAATGATGCTAGACGTTTTCAAGGTAAACTTTTTTTTCGAGTGGAAATTAATTTTTTTTATTACTTACGGTATCTAATTCTATAAAAGAAAACATGTTTTGTACGACTTCATTTTTTAAGAGGGGGGGGGTAAGATTTTTTTATTTTGGAAACCATCAATTTTAGAGAAAAATTGTCAAAAATAAAATCAATAAAAATTTTCTTTTGATATTTAATTATTTATAGACAAAAAAACAATTTTAATATTAGGTAATATCGACCTATACAGGATGGCCAGTTTCTGGAAAACCGGGAAAAGTCAGGGAATTTGGTTGAAAGTCAGGGAAAAATGCAAATTCTGCAAAAATATTTAAATTTTATCTATGTGACCTTTTTTTTAGCTTTTTTATCTAAATTTTAATTATAAAAAACAGGGAAAAACGGTAAAAATTCTCCTGGAAAACCGGGAAAACTCAGGGAAATTTGTTCCAGAGAAATACTGGCCACCCTGCTATAGTTAATTAATCCACTCTGATGTGTTTGATCTACTTTACTGAAAAAATTGTTACTAATAATTTTATTGTCGGAAGATTTAATTTTAATGTAACACAAAAATAAAATACATAAAAAACTTAATTTTACTGTAGAAGTTTATTTCTAGCTTACATATATTTGTTTTCCTTTGACCTTTTACTACCAAGTGGGCAGTTTCATGAATCTGTTCTATAAGAACTTTTCTTCTTGAAAAATGGCTCCGAGTAATTTTTGTAGGTCTTCAGAGAATTAATACTGTTGCTGTTTTTGCGAATCATAGATTTACTTCAAATCTAGATTTTTAAAATTATTTTATATATTAAAGACAGCATGTTTTGTGAAAAAAAGGTAATTTAATTATTTTACAAAACACAAGATCACATAAAAATACTTACTATACGAAACATAAATCTGAATTTTATGTACCAACATATGTACAGTTTGACCTACTTTTAAAATTATATTAACAATAACTTAAAGAAAACTGTAACAGAGCTGTCGATACTTCAAGTAAAATACTCTAAATACTTTGGTACTAGTAGAAATTCTTTTCTTCACATATATTAAATAATAATTTCACCTTTAAAAATAGCTTGAAGTATTTATTATTCCAAGTCCTTTTTCATAATACTTTAATACTTGATTTTAACAAGTAATGTACCTAATTGAAGTAAATTTACATACTTAAGTAAAAATGAATATAGCAAAAATTGTATTTGATACTTCAACTAATTGTAAGTACGTTCCCTTAATATTTGATACCGGCACTTCTACAACTTTCAGTATTTGTGACAGCTCTGAGTATCTACAAAAAATGGTATTTAAGAGTAATTTAGGTGCCACATAGACCTACAATATAATTGTAATGTTATTATTGAACAATTTTATTGAAACATACCCTACGCCTACAAATTCAATTATATTGAATCTTGAACTATTCGCGTCAATATTTTCGTGGGAGCAACAAGTGTGATGATCAAGATTTGGCTGCAGCTATGCTGTTGATTTTGCTAGCGAAACGTAAAAAAAACTAATATAGGTCAAAGAATAGTTGAAAAGTAGACCAGTGTACACTCACGAACATCTTTTAGGACCTAGTCTCAACTCTCCGAATAGTAGACTAAAGAAATATTTTACAATAAACCTTACATACGACACAATGAAAAAATTTGGCGAAATAAAATTTAAACTAGCTCAAACTTTTGTAAGATCATTGCGCAGTCTTCAATATGATTCCTAAACGGTCAATAATATTGGGCAATCCGTAATATTGCATAATACAATTGATCGTCTATGGGGCGCCTTACAATTATTAATTATCAAAATCATGGTTATACGCATATTCAAGCTAGAAAAAAATTGAAAAAGCTTTCACTTTGACCTAAGTTATTTTTTTGTTTACAAATTTTGCCCATCCAAGAAAAATTTCATCATTGCCAAGAGCATTATCATTTAAAAATTAATTAATCATTATTTTTCAATTTTAATTCGAAATATAAATCATTCAGTAATTTCGGTACCGCCTGAGTTTGATTTGATTATATAACCTACTTAAACAATAATTCTTTGAAACGATAACTCTCCATTGCGGTCGTTTTATCGATGATTAATACATATAATATTAACGGCGCAAATACCGCGCGTCAATTGGTTGAAGCTCGTATAGCCGATATTACAAGCCGCATGGATGAGGCCGCGAGCGGCGTAAATCCGTGTTGGATACCGCGGGCTGTACGTCACTAAGCTGTACGCGTTTATCAATCAATAGTGCTCACACAATACTACTGTATTTACAACTTGAATAATTGTCGGTATATAAACAAATATACTGTAATACAACGTGTCTCAGTTTCGAAGGATCGGGGTTTATTTATACATTTGAAACTGTATGTTGTTTATGGTAATTTATCAAACTTTTTGGATATTTTTTGTGACGTTTAACAGGACTGGCAACAGGATTTCCTGTATTTTTTTAAGTTGCACTTTATTATTTTTCACTCATGCCCGCGGTTTTATAAAGAAATTTGCGAATCGCAAATTTGTGATTTAGTAAGAGAAAGATATACAGGATTCACTCAATATAAAAAGAAACGGGTATCACTTTATAAAACTATTATATACCCGTTTCTTTTTGTATTGAGTGAATCCTGTATATCTTTCTCTTACTAAATCACAAATTTGCGATTCGCAAATTTCTTTATAATACCGGACATCATTGTTAGAAATATGATTTTTTGATGAATGCAACTGTCCAAATAAAACTTTAATTGAGCTATTTAAACAGCAGGTGTAACAACTTACTCTTATATACAGGATGTCCAAGATAAGCGTGCAATACATGGGGATATCCTAAACGGTAAGAGATACAGATGTGGTTAAATGAGATGAATTATTTGTAAGAAAGAGGTGAGTATTACAACATCAAAAAATAATAATAATTTTATGTGGTTCAGGCGGTATACCCAAAAAACTGAAAATTCAGAATTTCTTTAAATGACTATAACTTTTTTGGCAAAGTAGATAGGTGCTTTTTGTTTACGGTTTCTTAAAGCACTTTTTTGAGTAGAATTGTTTGATGTATTTAGAATTTTTATATCACTTTTAGTTTCCGAGTTACAAGCCCTAACTTTAGTTTTTCTTATGGGCCGCCAAGTTGGCTATATCATATTTGAACGTGTTTTTTACTCTACTTTACAACGATATATCACATGACATACTTATTATAGAAAATAAGTCGAAGTACTAAATATTGGTGATATTTATAAAGTATTTTATTACAAACATTTAAGTAAGCCATGAAAAACAAAAATTGTTAAACAAAAATCGCAATAACAACAATGAAAATAACAAATGCATATTTAAAAACAATAAACTATTAAAAAATAAGTATGACATGTGACATATCATTGTAAAGTAGAGTAAAAAACACGTTCGAATATGATATAGCCAACTTGGCGGCCCATAAGAAAAACTAAAGTTAGGGCTTGTATATAGGAAACTAAAAGTGATATAAAAATTCTAAATACACCAAACAATTCTACTCAAAAAAGTGCTTTAAGAAACCGCAAACAAAAAGTACCTATCTACTTTGCCAAAGTTAAAGAAATTCCGAATTTTCAGTTTTTTGGGTATACCGGATGAACCACATAAAATTATTAATATTTTTTGATGTTGTAATACTCACCCGTTTCTTACAAATATAATTCATCTCATTTAACCACATCTGTATCTCTTACCGTTTAGGATATCCCCATGTATTGCACGCTTATCTTGGACAACCTGTATAGTTAAGTCGATATACAATTATAATTATGAAAAAATTATCAAGTATGAGTTGAGCCTTGCGCATTAGTGTCTCGTATCGAATGGTTTTCAATTTATTCGATTGCGTTAATTTAATATAAATTAACATAGTTTGCGACCATATTTTATTTGTGTTTATTAGAAAACAGATTGCTTGAAATGTGATATATTAATAATATAAGTTATTTAAAAAAATTATAAAACGCTATTTAAATTTTACAAGTCTTGAGGTTTCCGTGGTGATCTTGATATGGATCTTGGTTTCTGGGTGTAATTTGGTCTAAAAGTGCAACAGAAGCTAGCGTGTGCATCAGTCAATTATATTTAAATTTCTTGGATTGTTAACTTTTATTTTTTGGTAACCTATTTGCCACCATTAAAAATGATTAAAAACTTTAAATTTAATTTTTATAACTCAGGTATATTTGTGATTTTATTTTTAATATTTACTATATAAATATTCAAAATCTCGTCTTTCTATGTAGGTATGTAGATCAAATGGTTCAATAGTTAGAAGACTGTTACAGGCATTCTATAAGTTTTATTTTTGTTCTATTAGGGTACACAAAAAATAACAAAAATTACTTAGAACATAAATAAACTAACTGCATTTGTAATAAAAATGTAATTAATTACAAAAACGTATAAAGAGTCTTGAAAAAATATTAATTTACACAGCTTGCATTTTTTTCTAAAGATTATACGATGTGTAACTACCATATTCAACTCATATAATAACCTTGTATAAAAATCTGTTAGTTATATACATAAAAGGGGTAAACAATTTTCTTTCTATAAGAAACACGAATATATCTATAGAAATTTTCTTTTCTTCTTCCTTATACTCACGTAAAATCAATTTTATGACATATTAATTCTCTATATTATATTATATTAGTATCATATTGAATTTTGGAACTCATTTTCCTTTTCTCCCGTATTCCATTAGACGTGAAAACCATCAATAAATATAATGAGCTCTTAATACTATCAATTACTCACCACTAATTCCACCCCTTTTTTGTATCAAGTCTGCACCCTTGTACGAAGGTTTTTGTATGTATATATCTTGAACACAGTGCTACTCAATGTATAAACAAATGAGACTAAATAGTTTATAGTATATCTTTAAACTGCTATAAGCAATTGGGGTAGCTTTAATCTAGCAATGCTTTTATTATATTTTTTTTTTTATGTTCATAAAAATGATTTTTACCGCTCTTCATAATCATAAAAACCCACTAGAATTAGCTATAGATCGTCCTATGATCATAGGTGGGCCTTAACTCGTTAATCCGTTAATCGTTAATTAACGAAGTTAACAAAATGGTTAACGGATTAACTTTTAAGTTAACTCAAAAAAATGTTAACGCTTTTGTTAACTTCCGTTAACTTTAGTCCATTACATTGGTTGTTTGATGAAAAGTACCTACATAAGAAAGTTGTCGAAATAGCAAAAAAGGGTCTTCAAACATTTTAGATGGTTAACTTTTTAACGATTAACTTTAACTTTCGTTAAATTTTCGAATTTTCGATTAACTTTAACTTTCGTTACATTTTTGGAATTTTAACAGTTTAACGATTAACGAACTTAACTTTTTTATTAATGGATTAACGATTAACGAAGTTAACTTTTCGATTAACTGTGCCCACCTATGCCTATGATGTAGTTGAACTGAGACAGCTATGCAATAATATACAATACATACAGGCCTTTTAAAAGTTTTTAAAAATTTGGTTTGCATGTATGTTATTTATTAAATCGATTTTGATGTGGCATTTATTGTTAGAAAACTACCCCCTGAACCGATTTGTGCTTTTTTTTGTTATAGAAAGTAACACAACGAACATAGTCTAGTAGAAAGAGTAGTAGATTTCTAAATAGACACGGGAATAAGGCACATTATTCATATATATAGATTCAGTAAATGAGAAAAATGTTTACGTAATATTTTTATATAAAGTATTCATGTTTGCGTATCTATATTATAGATTTTATGAATATTTAAGGAAGTATGTCACAGAATAAATTTGAAGTTTCGATGAAATTTAATTAGACTTGAAAAATTGGCATTTTTGGATGTATTTTTCCTTTAAGCTACTTTTTCATTGTTACCTATATTAAAATAAAATATAAAATATAAATATAAATGGAGTTAATCAATCAATTGATTTTTTAAAAGACCTCACCAATTGGGTATTTTAGAATAAAAATATGCAAAATAACCTACTTTATCTTTAAAAATTGACTCATTAAATTTTATACCCCCCCCTATACAACTTCATCATTCTCTGCCATTGTATATAGCATTTCAACCTCGGCAAGTTTTCAGGGTATTTGCATTTATTTGCATATCGGGTGAAATTGTAACGATTTTTCAATGAAAATAGACCTCAAAAAGCAAATGTGCGGAAGGGAGGGGCAGCTGTTTAATGCAAAACTGATTGAAAACGCTGATTTTACCCTACCTGCGAGATGTGGCCGATAAGTTTTTATTTGCGATATTATTGTTGTTTCAGTTTACACATTCGCGTTAATAGCTTTGTTCCCAATGTCTTATTGATGTATTTATGCGATTTAAATTGTTTGCCAAATACCACGCCGTAAATTTACCTACATCAATTTATTTAACACGTTGGTTTTATACTTCTGAATATAAATTTTATAACTTCGTCCACAATATTATATTGATAGCGTTCTTTTGGTATATATGTACATTTCCATGTAAAATTATAAGTAACTAAAATTGTTCTCAGTAATATAATGTTATATTATAATAAATAAGATGAATAAATTCACGAAAGTAAAAAAAAAAATATTAACTGAAAAAGTCGATTTGTTTGTGAACTGCGAACGAACTTAAAAAATATATATTTTTTTCGGTTTAATAGCAAATACACCTAACAGCATTTTTTAAAGATCTCATTTATAAGAAAAATGTTAAAAAATCGAAAAAATAGAGTGTGATATTAATTTTTTAATTAAATATCCTATTGAATAGCCTAAAATAAATTTTATAAGGACAGTCATTTTTACTCTTAACAAAATTTGCTTTTCAACGATGTGTAAAGAACAATAAAGTGTAATTTAAAAAAATAATCAAGGCAAATATGTTTTTTACATGTTTTTTTATCAATTTCTCCAAAATTTTAAATGAAATTGCTTAATTTAATATTTGTAAATAGAATTACCATAAGCTCTGCAACTGTTATTATTTTTATTTTTTTTAGAGAGGACATCCTGAATAGTGGAGGTGGTATAAAAAATGACTGATTTGAAACTGATTTGTTTCAGAGAAATACTGGCCACCCTCTTGTACCAAAATTGTCGACGGATCCCCTCCTGCTAAGAAACAAACATTTTTTACGACGACAAAAAAGCTCGTTGACTCACTGCACTAGGCTTTCGGTAGTCCTGGCCCCCCAAAATAGAGCACTGTCGCTCCCCCCTTCCTTATCAACAATCAAGTATCAAAATTAAGAACAGTTTTCTAAAAAAAATCAGCACAGATAAATATGTTAAATTCAAACACATTTTATAAAACAACATACTTGTTGCTATTTGGCAAACATCCATACGCCCTATCTCATTATAAAAACAATGCACTACATCATTGTGATTATATCAAAATGATAATTTGTTATTAGAAATGAAAGATATAATATACAACAGAGGATTAATTATATATTTTAGTGATAATGACAACGTTGCTGTACATTCATTATGTAATTAAACTCATTTGTGTGAATGAAATGCATGCTGTCAAATACGAGCGTTCTAAAAATATATATATGTATATTACATATGTAACTAGATAAATACAGTATTTTAAATATAAAAGCACTTTTAGCAATTATAGAATAATAAATGCGGGATACTGTGTTGTTTGGTTAATTTTATAAACTATTGTAATTCGTTTTTATAATTTAATGTTTCAATTTTGCGTGTTTCGTATAATTAATTATTGTTAATTAATATATGTATGTAAATTATATGAGATAGTTTTTTGTCAGTTTATTTAATGAATATATTTTCATAATTTATTTTTATTCAATTAGTAATTTTGTAAGCATTGCTGAATAACTTAAAAGTTATAATGATTAAATCAAAATACACATAAAAAAATATGATAAAAAAGCTCACTGATCCACAAAAGTGTAAAAAACTGCTAAAAATAGAAAACTAATATTTACCTTTTCCGCATTAACTCGTTAATCCGATAATCGTTAATTAAAGTTAGCTTAATGGATTAACTTTTAAGTTAACTCAAAAAAATGTTTACACTCTTGTTAACATTCGTTAAATTGAACTTCCGTTAACTTTAGTCCGTTACATTGTTTGTTTGTTGACATGTTGTCATTATTTGTTTGAATTACGCGCCACGCGGACACACCGGCGCGGCGCGGCGCTATTGTTCAAAAGCGCAAGAATCCAGAACCGAAAAACTCTTAAAAATAAGGGGGCCTTGTTTATTACTTGCTATGTGCCAGTGAATACAAGTTATTATAACCTGACTTTTTAGCGTTTGCGCTATTTTTAATCGACTTAATTTAGAATTTATCTTTTTCTTCCATATTTCATATTAGTATAATAAGTACAGTAAGCATGAGGAAGGTTTAAAGATAAAAATATAGAATTTAGGTATATAATTTAATTCATTAAGGTTTAGTTTAGGTGCGTATATGCTCTACTATCAGTGCGGGTCGCTACTGTTACTTGTAATAATTAAATTAATTAATCTATCTACTTGTTTTTGTTTTATTTACCTATATATTCCATCCCAAAAGGTGCCAAAAGCAGTATATGTTTTGGATGGTTAACTTTTAACGGTTAACTTTAACTTGCGTTAAATTTTAGAAATTTTAACGACTAAACGAAGTTAACTTTTTTATTAACGAGTTAATGATTAACGAAGCTAACTTTTGGATATTAACTGTGCCCACCTATGCTTTTCCGTATGTAAGTTTGATATGAAGTCAAAAATAATCATGGGCTGGATATAAACCTTTTGTGGGCCAGATAGTTTAGGAACTGCTGTCATGGGGTATTGGGTCTGTTCGTATATTAAAAAAAATATCACTGATGTTTTATAGAATGCTATTAATTATTTGGGTTTTCAGTTACTAAAGTCCTCAATTCTAAAAGTCGATTTCTAGAAAACAATAAAACAAAATTTATAACGTGTCTTAATATTACGTGTTATGGGAAATAAATCAGAACAGTGGAGGTGTCGTCGTGGAACAAAGATCGATTTATTTGATTTAATGTCCGTTGCTATGGAATTTAACAATTTGTGAGGGTATGTGAAACGTCTAAGCTGATGCGATGTTTCAAATACGATGGATTTGTCTCGAAAACTTATATCTATTTGGAGATTTATAGCTGTATTATTATGATAGTATAAAAATATTTGAATCTATTTTGTGCTAGCTCGGTTACTCGATATTGCTTGCGTTTAAAAATTGAATTTTGATATACTTAAAAAATAAGATATTTTTGTATAAGTTCATTAAAGGTCATAAGTTTTTGTGACCTTATTAATGAACGATTTTGAAATCAATTGTTAAAATTGTACTTTAAAATATATAGTAGAAATATTTCTACTTTTCATATTAATAAGAAAATTACTCTACGTAAATAAGGTACAGCTTTTTACTGGGAATTTTCATTTTTTTATTGCTACAATTTATTTGGAATCTTTTTGGTGTTGATATGAAGAAAACTTCTTATGTTAGTTTGAAAGTCTAAAGACCATGATGTATTTCCTCTGTTATCTTGCTTATTAATGTTTGCTGTTTATGTTAATTGAGTAACTAAAGACTGTCATAAATTATTATATAAAAGTATCACTTATCGAAACAAATAAGTTTTTTTATTATTGTTATAACATTTATAGATAAAAAATTAATTGAAGAAATAAAAAATATATAAAAAACAGTAGGTACCTATATTATGATATAAAGTTTTTGATAAAAATAAATCAACCGATTTTTTTCAGTTTATTTGTAACAAGTTTTATTAAATTTTTATAGAGTTTTAAATTTGTTTTCTTTTCGTGATATTGTTTTTGTTTTATTTCAATTTAACTTTCTCGCACACGAAAACACACAAATATATATATATATATTTAGAGCGGTATATTTCAACATTTTTCTTATTTAATAAAAAAATTAAACTGCCATATTATGGTAATTTTTTTATTAACAATAATAACGTTACATCAAAATAACGGTTATTATAAACCAAGTAAATCTTAAATAATTATAAAATACTAACTGTTTTACCAGCGGTGTTATCCGGGTGAATGTCGAAATGTCACAATTTAAATACCTATTAAAAAAGGGTCGATTACATTGAGCGAGTTTACTAGCTACAAGCCTGCGGGTTTAGAAACGGGCGAGTCAGCTAGTACGATAGTGATGATGACACACAAAACATTCCACTCGCTTAGTAGCTATCGAGTTTAAACCACGTGTTATGGACAAGAATCACCGGGATACTCGCAGCTCGTTCACTAGCAACTATGATGACACACGGCTAGTTTACTAGCTAACAAACCCATATGCCAGTGAGTAGCGAGTAAAGTAGACCGGCTTTCAACTTTCTGCTAGTTAGCTAGTGAACATGATTACACTGGGCGAGTTTACTAACAGCTAATATCTCATTATATGTAATTTACATGAAATTTCTCTCTGGCTTGTGTTAAAGTTTGCTTTACTGCTTAAACCAATGACATGTTAATGGTATTATACATATTCTATCTTCTAATCATAAGAAACAGGTTGGTGGATATTTCATCCCGATCGGTTCAGTTCTTTATGAGATTAGCCTTAACAAATATATTTATAATAATTATTCATATTTTTATTAAATCTTTGACTTTGGAAGAACTAAAGATTTAATAAAAATATGAATAATAAATAATAATACAATCAAATTCTACAGATAACAAATTAATTTAAAATGTTTGTTTTAATTACTAATTAATAACACAGTATTATTTTATTGTATGTAATTAAAATTTAAATTAATTGGATCCAATATACACTTTATATTGTATAATTAAAATATATTTGTTCGAAGAGTTTCCCCGGCATTCATTACAACTAGAATATGAAGGAATGTGTATCAATTTATGTTTAGCTTGTAGAAACTTTCTTATTAACAACTTTGTCGTGTTTAGAAGATTAAAGCAGAGAGGATTAAAACTGAGTTAAAGTAATTTATGTGCTGCTTCATGGATTAAAATAGATATTTTACAGAAATGCTAAATGCATGATATTTGAAATTCATTATTTTGCATTAACTTTCTGGTCACTGTCATGCTGTCAGTTTTGTCTTTAGTACCTAAATATATTTAAGTATATGTATGCACATTGCTTATAGTTTTTAGTTTAGGGTTCCGTAGAAAACTAGGAACCCTTATAGTTTCTCCATGTCCGTCCGTCCGTCTTCAAAAATTTTGAGATAATAAGATGAAATTTGGTATACGGTCGTAGATTAATGACCCAAAAACAGAAATGATAAAATTTTTGTAAAAAAAATTTTTTAGGCCCCCTTTCCATAAAATGAAAAGTGTTTTCAAAAATAAAATTTCACCTACCCCATTGAGTGGGATGTCATTAGAAAGGTCTCCTAAAATGCAACAAAAAATGTATCAGAACTTTTTGATTTTAACCCTTTAATCACGATGTATTTGCTCTCCAAAGTCGTTAAAAAAGCGTCCCTCCCCTCTATTTTCTAAACTATCAATTTAAAAAAACTGAAAAAATTCCAGAATGTAGCTTTTAATTAGTACTTTCACCGAAAATTATAACGAATATTGTCAAAAATATTTTGGGCCCCCCTTCTATAGACTGAAAACTGAACTCTCATTTTTTTCTCCACTTACCCCATTGAGTGGGGTGTCATTTAATAGGTCTCCTAAAATGCAATAAAAAATGTCAGATAACTTTTTGATTTCAACCCTTCAGTCACGAAATATTTGCTTTTTAATGTCGCTATCATATATTTTCTAAACTATCGATTCAAAAAATCTGAAAAAAATTCAGAATGTAGCTTTTAATTAGTACTTTCACTGAAAATTATAACGAACATTGTCAAAAATATTTTGGACCCCCCTATCAAAGTGAAGTCACATTTTTTTCATTTACCCTATTGAGTGGGGTGTCATTTGATAGGTCTCTTAAAATGCAATAATAAAAGCCAAATGGGTTTTTGATTTTAACCCTTCGGTCACGAAAATTTTGAAAAAACTATTTTTTTATAAATACAGAACCCTATCATGTGCGTGCCCAACAAGCACTTGCCCGTTTTATTTATTACATGGATAGCACATATATCGTCCCTTAGCTTACAACACCGCTCAAGTCGTTTTGACCAACTTTACAGGAGAGCGAAAAAACCGTGTATATTTTATATAGGTTACCGGCTTGCGCGCTGTCATTATTTTTTGAATTCTGGTCTTTTATTGTCCGAAACGTCTATCGACGCGCAATGAGTAGCTCTATCCAATGGCATTAAAATGTAAAAACTGCTAATTTTTGACTTTGATGCGGTGTTGTTAGCTAAGGGACGATATGATGTATTTTATAGAGGTTGTGAAGTGGAGTGAAAATTTCAATTTTATAAAAAATAAAATATTGTCAATATATTTATGTATTTGGGGGGGGGGGGGGTAGTTTTTAATATAATGAAGTTACAATATTTTATTTAAATAGAATAGAATACAAATAGAAAAATTATCTAACTATTGGTGAAAACCGCATTGAAATCGGTTTAGTAATTCCCGAGACTATAATCGACACGCAAAGGAACATTCATTTGATATAAATTGTATAAAAATAGAATAAGAATAAAATATTATAAAATAATAACAATATAAAACATATTTAACATAAAGAGTAATGAAAAATGAACCAAAAATACTCCTCAAACGATATTTCACGACTTATTTCTTCCCAACAAAAAACCGATCAAATTAATTTCCTTCCCCACACATATATTTACATATTTATAACATTTGTGAAGTACACCGGTGGTGAGAAAATGTTAAAAATAACAGAATAGCAGATAAACCAACTGTCAGCTGTAAAGATGATTGATAGTAGTCTGAAGTTGTGTGGAAGCGATACGTGTTGGGGATGTTTACTTATTTACGGTTGGTATTCGTGAATTGTTAATGTTATTTATTAAGAGAACAATGTAATTCTTGTCAACAACACCGGTAGGGGTTGCAGGTGGAAATGTGTACACTGTATGACTCAAAAGTCCTTATCAATTACACAGGTACACGAATTCTAAGGTTAATTCTAGTTCAGGGTTAGTTTGACTCGGCATTACATTTATAACCTCAAAAAAAGTGATTAAAAAAACCCGAAAACTGTTTCCGATATAGATTTTTTTATATCCAGCGTTCAGTTTATAGAACTTGTTAAGGGGAGGGTAACGTTAATTCGTACAAAAAAAGGCACATTTTTGTGAACTTTTTTCAACAACACAGTTAAAATCTATTTATTAAAACCAATGGTACATCAAAGTATAACATTTGAAGAATATTTTGTAAAATTTTCATGTAGAAATATTGAAAAATACGGCAATGGCAGCAATTATTTAGAAGCGTCTCAGAAAAAAGTAGAATAGCGGTGCCCCTCATAACTCGGTGCTGGATCATCAGAAATAAAAAAAAAATGTTTTGTCGTTAGATAATCGCTTTCCCTAGGTAACGCTGGGAGGGTTTTTCGAAATTTCAATTTTTCAATTTTTGGGAACACTTTGAAGTGAAAAACACGATTTTTGCAAAAAAAATCGAATAATTTGTTATTATAAAATAATAAATATTGACAAATTTGAAAAAAAAAACTCCCCAGCGTTACCTCGTAAATTATGTACAGAAATAGTGTTCAAAATTTCAAAAAAATCGGTGCAGTAGTTTTGAAATTATGAGGGGCACCGACTTTGAAAACGTGAGTTGTGGGAAAAACGCTTTAATGTTTAAACACTAAAAAATTTAGAATAAAACGTTCATAAGCGAGTTTTATCGGCTTACCTCACACTGAATCATCGATGCCAGGTCCATAAAGGATGTTGCTACCATCCATAATATCATCATATGAAGAAAGTTAGGGGTTACATAGAGAGCGAAACACCTGCCAGGTAACGATAGCGCGCTCGGACCGGGCAGGTAATTTCTGGTGCGCTGAGTCATGTTTGAGGCACGGTTGCTTAAAATGCTGTATCTTCGGTAGTTTTGCTCCGATCCGTCTCAAATTTTCACACAATATTCTTGAGAGGTTTTTCATTCAGAAAATCGAATAAAAAAAGGAAAAAATTAATACGTTACCCTCCCCTTAAGTCATATTTTGAGCATTTTAGAGGAACTCCCTTCATAGGTCTTTCGGAATAAAAGAACGAGACACCAAAGGGAAAGATGTTTTTGCTTGCTAGTATTTTTTAATAATAATTTAACTACATGTAGAGGTACATCATATATTCATATGGAAGATCGATTTTGTTGAATGTATGTACATTGTAAAACTGATCCCAGTATTCATTCATGTGAGTTATCAATTTAATCTATTGTTCTATATTTTTTATACTATATCCGAAGAAAAATATGCTTTATTCACTCATATCCAAACACTAGATATTGGTATAATAAAAATACGAAATGACCAATATAAATATATACGAGGTAAAAAAATGGTATCGTTTTTGATGGCAGTAAAGCATGAAGATGGCCGAAGATAATAAACTGCTTTGGTATCGAACACGCAACTGGGTTATATAAATCAACCCAACAGATGGCGTTGATTCAGTTACCACCGCAGAACTTCTTTTCTGTTCAATAAAATTGTGCAGCGATGCAAAATATTCTTTTCGATAAAGATTCGCATAAAATATGTATGTATTATGCATATTGAATTTTTTGTAACTTTTGAAGGTTTTTTGTGATGACATAATATAAATGTTTAGGGAAAGATTCAATATTTATAGGGCATTTTGTGGGTTTTACTATACTCTAAAATAATAATATCGTACGTAATGTCCAGTATTATAATGGAATTAACATCTACTGGGGTATCAAACCTATATTACAGTTTCCTTGAAATGAAAAGTTCTGTACACGTGCAGTGTGCAGTATGTAAGCACTAATGTCATTAAAACAGTGGTGATTATTATGAAAATTAATTTCTAAGGTCAGAGTCACCAACTGTGTTAAAATAAGTTGAAGTACCACTGACCTAAATTCCAAAACAAATCCATAGATAATATCACACAATTAATACCCCGTTGAAAGTGCTTGTTAGTTAAGAAATTTTGTTACCTTCTATATAATATCGGACATCGGAATTATTTTATAGTGGCCTGCAGTTTCTGGAAAACCGAGAAAAGTCAGGGAATACAGGGAAATGCCAGGGAACAGTTAGGGAATTTGGTTGGAAGACGGGGAATTTTTTACAAAAATGCAAAAACCACACAAATTCTCGCAAATATTTAAACAGTTATCTATTAAAATTTAAAAGAAAACATGTGACCTTATTTTAGGTTTTTATCTAAATTTTAAATAAAAAACACTGAAAAACTGTAAAAATTCTCCTGAAAAAAGTCAGGAAAATTTCTTCCAGAGAAATTACAAAAAAATGTTTAAATTTTGTTCTTGCTTATTTCATTTATTTTAACACGATGATACCGGTACAAACCCGAGTACTTTTCTGTTCAGACATAATTTTTTTTTGGTATTTTACTTCCATGTTCGAAGAAATGGAAGTATTGTAATACCGTCAAAAAATCGTGTCCGAGATAAGACCAGATTCTGATTGTACTAACTTCAAAACGTAAAGAAAAGTTAATTTCCGCATGGCGGCTGTGCGTGTGTCTGTGTGTCTGTGTGTGTGTCTGGATGTAGAATTTTCTTCCGTGTACGATAACTACTGTAGATATGCACCGATTTGAATTATTTTTGGGGAAAATGTTTGCCTCAGTGAGTACTCCAGACCTATTGATTTGGGTGCTAATCGGATTAGGGGTTTCCGAAATATTCGAAATTTTGTACCTATTATCGTCTAAAAAGTGAGTATTATCTCACCAATTTTGATAAGACTTGGTACACTTGTAGTTCAAACCAATCAAAGGGGCACTTATTTCATAAACGTGCTTAGATAGCCACCGAAGGGGTGAAAACCACCCCCAAAATTTTAATTTTAAATACTAATAAATTTTTGTTGCCATGGAAACAAGTGCAGTTAATTTCAAATGTCAGATAATTATTATTTTACAAAAATGTGTATTCTACAACTGACATTAGAATATTAGAAAACTAATATTTATAATACAAAAGTAAGTTTTATATTAAAAATTGTTGTAAAAGATATTATAGAACATGGAAGTCATGTATGGTTCTCCATACCGATATTTTATTTATTTGGATACCTCTGAAAAAGCAGAAGAAAGTAACAAATAAAAAAAAAATGTATTATTGAAAAATATATGTTTATGTCTATCAAATGGTTTAAATATAGAAAACTAAAGAATTTAATTTAATGGGTCCTTAAATTTAATTTTTCCAAACTTCTTTTGATGTTTATTTATTATTTGTAAAGACCCATTAAAAGACAATTTTCAATCAAACGAAACATTTTTTTGACACATCGTAAAAAAATAGACAAAAGTATTTGATCTACATTAATTGAATTTTACGACCATTCAGATATTTCATGCAATAAAGAGGCGAAATGACCAATAAAAAATATTATCATTCATTCCGTGAAATAAACACGAACTGTCTGAGATAACAGATAGATGTGCAGGAATAATACATATACAATATCTTGGCATCAAGCACGCGATTTAGTTGCATAAATCATACGGTAGATGTCAGTACAGTCAAATACCGATACAATAGATGGTATGAAGAATATTTATTTTGCATTATTCTGGAAATGTTGAATGGATGTTGAAAGTTAAAGTAAATAACAGTGGTTTTCAATCTTTTTTTTTTCAAGAATACTAGTAGAAACTTATTTGTTTTACCCAGGGAGTCGAACCGAACCCGAACCCGAACCGAAAACCGGTTCCGGAACGAAATTTTTGGTTGAACCGGAACTGAACCTGAACCGAAATTTTAAACATGACGTTGAACCTGAACCGGAGCCGAACCGAAAAACAAACTTTCGGTTACCGGTTCAATAAAGTTTAATTTTATCGGTTCAATGAAGTTTAATTTCATCATTTTTCTGTAGATCTTAATGTAATACATGTACATTATGGTGGGTCCAAATTTTTCACTCCATGGGCAACTCGCGCTACTGGTACTATGGGCCATAACAAGTATTTTTGCCAATGGAACCATACCTCTAAAATCATTTTCGCGCTTGCCGAAAGTCTGAAGATATTTTCCATAATACTCAAAAATTGATCTATTTAGTACATTTCGAATATACAATTATTGAAAATGTGTATACCGGGGTTTTTTGGGTCAATATTCAATTTATAATAAATGTGGTCACCCTTAGTCATTATTGTTGGTGAGGGTAATTTTTTTTTAATTTGGTCAAACGTCACGTTTGATATGTAATTGTCAAAGACTTAATAGTTTGCCACGATCGTCACTTATTCTTAAGTAAGTTATTGTGATTTCACCTTATTTGTTGTCCTTTTTGATTTTTTTTGGAAATTTTTTGAAATATTTTGAAAATTAATTAACATTTTTCTAATTTTCTTTTGGTTTATGAAAATTGATGTTAAATAGCCTGTTAATTTTATATTTTAGTATTTATTTTCGTAAAATATATTTTTAACTATATGGTATCGATTACCGCGGACAGACCCAAATGTAGCTGCGCTTATATATTAGTAAATTAATAACAAATTTCGGTTTTTCTGCGGAATTTATAAATTAATAAAAAAAACACTCTTTGTTTCTTCTTTAAAAATTGGCCTGCTACCAGAAAAAGTCATAAAGGTAATATACAAGAAAAAATGGGAAAGATTGAGAGAAAAATGGTATTTTCAGAAATACATGAAAATTGTTATTAAAATACACGTTAAATTTAAATTGCATTGAGCATAGTCTAAATATGAATTGTCAATAATTTTATTATTCCGGCATAACCACATTTTTTTAATTAATACAAATAAAGAAAACAAGCCATAAAAAGTATTGATACATACATTATACACAAAATTGGAAAGTAAAGATATGTAGGAAAATATAATTCAAAAATTATAGGGTAGGTTTAATTATAATTTAATAAAAATTATTACATATATTTGAATAATTTATAAAAGTAGAAAAAACCGGTTCGAACCGGTTCGGAGGTACATTGAACCGGTAACCGAAATAATAAAAAAATAATAAATTGAACCGGAACGAAAACCGGAACTTTATTTTCTGTGTGAACCGGAACCGAACCGGTTCGGGAAATAGCCCCGGTTCGACTCCCTGGTTTTACCTACATAAAAATTGCGATCATAGAAAAAATAAATGAAACATTCTAGCTGAAAATCTGTTTTTCATAATTTGGTTAAAAATGACATACAACACTACAAAAAAATAAAAATAAACTGCAGTGAAAATTCTGATCTATAAACATTTATCACGGCCCGTGAAGGCTTTCAAAATTGATTAAAATTTAGGAATTTTTTTATTATACGTAGGCGTATACATATGTATATGCGAATTTTTAATTGCCCTTATAGATCTTATTAAATAATTATAATCTTCCAGTAAATTTCTTTTGTGTATAAAAAATATGTAATAATAACATTATAAATTATACGAGAACAAACTTTAAGTCGTTAATTTTATTTTTCGTAAAAACTTTTAAAGATTTATTAAAATTAACAGCCAGTTATTATTAAAACTTCGTAAAATAAAATGTAATAAAACATTTTTATACAAGTATCCAACTAGTAGGTAAATACTTTTTTCGGATAAATTTAAAATTTGACTGGTCTACCATGTTGTACATACTATTTATTTTTTATAGTGAGTAGAGAAAACTATTGTTTACATAATGGGGAAATGCAGGTAAAAGAAACAATTTTTTTTCTTTTTTATATTATAATTCCATCGTTTACGGAAATTTTAAACTTATTTTTATCAGTGCCTGTATAACTGTTTGTCTTCTAATTATGTCTAACTAGTTTTTCTCAAAACTTTTTTTTTTAATTCGCACCCATGCCATGATTATACATTTATATTAAAACAGAACTTGGAGCACGGATATTGTACTCAATGTTCTCAGAAGTCTCCATTTGACACATGGAAATAATAAATAATACCAAAAATAATTACAACTGTTTGAACTATTTAATTTTTATGCCCACCATTTCCAGAGTTAAATTATTCTAGATAATGAATCCACTAGTGTTTTTACATGGTCATTTTATCATTTTCTTATGCTGCCTTTGATCTTAAGGATGCATATGTTTACGGTAAATGTGATTAATTGAAAATTATTAATAATTTTCTATCATTATTAATAATTACCTCGTGATTTGGTAAATGTGAATATAAAATTGAAATTTATCACTTTTAGCAGTTATTATTAATAATTCACTACTCTCGTCGGTAAAAGTAATAAAATAAAATAAGATTCAAAGTTATTTGTCCAGCTGGTGTTTGTTTGTAACATCACAGTATTACAATTACATAATTAAAAGAAACTGACATGCAAAATCATTTATTCTTTGCTGAACTGGAATACTAATTAAAAAAATTTAAAATGAAACAATTATAGACTCATCACAAAATCAACACTACAATCCTAATAACAATCATTAAGTATTATTTGTTTTTGCAAGAAAGACTTTTGTGGCACTTAGAATTGCAAAGAACGTGTATTTTTCTGCATTTACAGCGGTTGGAGTTGCATTCGCCAGTACAATTGCAGTGTTGAAAGCCTTGTCCTCCCAAATTTGAGTCTTTGCAGGCACATTCTCGCAGACTGCAAAATGTATTAGGAACAGTGGCACGCCAATCCCAGGGTACAGGGAGTGCACCGCACACGGGCGGCAAATTTCTAGGGCGGAAAAGAACCGCCCCGTCAGTTGTTGTTTAATAATAATAACAATCGTAAAAAACGCTATCATGTTAATTAATTAATTGTAGACTGTAAAAAAATGTTTGTTTAAATGACGAAAATAAATAATGTAGGTAATGTTAGATAATTATGGAAAATGCAGGTTGTATTTTAGAACGAGTACCTACAATAAATTAATCATTTCTAAAGTCCAATTTTGCGCATAAATTTTAAATGGACATATAAAAAAACACGGGTTTTTCCCGATTATGCCCTGAAATTGGGTTCTTTCCCGACGATTTTCACCATCGTTTCTTGGGGAACCCCCAAGAAACGATGCGAAGGTATAAAAACGTTCTTCGGCTCGGTTAGTTAATATTGTATTAGTATTCATTGAACTTCATACTTGCAATTTACACCCTGTTCATTCATCTGTCTTAATTTATTATTAGTTTTAATTTTTTGCCATCAAATAATAATTTTCAAATGGATTTAAAAATATGAGATTATTTAGATATATTAAAAATTTTATTGTCAACATACATAGGGGCGGCAAATAAAGTTTTGCACCCGGGTGGCAAATTTTGTTGGCGCGCCACTGATTAGGAACCTCGTGAACAGTAATAAACTTTTCCTTACAAATGGTACACTCATTTCGTGAATACAGTTGATTTAAAAAAAATACTTTGTTCTCCCGGCTTGTATAGGTTTTTATCAGTAACAAACATAATAACACCGATTATGTTCAGGCTAACACGGAGTCAAATGACGCGCCGCTGTTTGCCCTGACAATCAGAGTACGTAATTTTTTAAAATTTACTACATTTATCGATATTAAGGTTACATTATTAATAATTACCGATAAATGTGATTAATTTCTCACTTTTACCTCGGCTTTTGGTAATTATTAATAATGATCGAAAATTATTAATAATTTTCAATTAATCACATTTACCGTAACACATACACTGAAAAAAATTTATGTTAATTTTTAACATGAAAAACATGTTAACGGGAGGACGAAATTGATCCTAGAAATTTTTAACACCCGACATGGTAAAATTTAAAAGAACGTCTACTACAATTCAATATACTGTATTACTGTATAGCAGTTTCTATGACGGCGATAGGCCAGATATGAAAAGTAATATAGAAACATAGTAAAGTTATAGAGAATGTACGTGAAATTTTCATATGCAAGAAATTAAATTAAAGAATAGCGTATATTACTTTTTCAGAGTAAATAAATATTAATAGGTACTTTGTTAAAATGTACCAGTATGTCATTGTAATTTTTCATTTACTTTATTTTAAATTCTACCGACTTTTCTGTTAATTTTTTTCAGAAGTTGATTCTGTCGTCAGGTTCACAGCATTTTCTGTTAATTTTTAAGAGAATATTCTCTCCGTGTAGTTAACATGATTTTTTTTGTGCTGAAATTACGATTTTTTAAAATTAAGTACTAATTTTAATAGTATCGTTTATTCATAATACACATTTTTCTACATTAATCGTTTCCCTTCCTATTAATTAAAAACGCTTGTAAATAACATAAAAATCTATAGAAAAGCAAAATACAAAAAAGTGTTTCGATGTGCAAGAATTATATACAATTGGCTGAGACACGCACCCTAGTTGTATAAATCAAACACCAGATGGCTCTGCGGTGAGTCAGTAGAGGAGAGTGCCGTTTGATGAATGGAAAAGGGCCTCGGAAAAAAACCGCCTTCACATTTTCTTATGAATACATCCGGAGTCATTGAAATTTACGACGTTTTGTGAAATTCACTGCCTTTTTCTTGGACATATTTTTTTTATCTTGACTATATCGTTATGGGGTATGATCTTATATACGGTTTAAATATTTTTCTCTGTTGCAGTCTTCGTTAGTTTGATTAATGTATTTTGTTTCAGAGTGATTTTTTTTTGTTGAAAAGAAAATGTTATTAATTGTTATTGGGAGTTAAGTTAGAAATATTAACTGAAATAAATGTAGAGAAGGCTACAAAAATTAAGACTATTGCCCGGTATTATCAAGTTTAACTAAATGCTTCTGTAACTAACTGTCGTGTTATCAAAAGAACCAAGCATAATACATTTATTCAAAGGGATTTTTAATTTTCTGCACTATGTTTTTACATCGCATAAAATGTATATTTTTCATTGAGAGCCTAAATATTGATTTAAATCACATTTGTAATACACCAATTTTACTTTAAAGGAGCATTTAGCGCTAAATGAGCTTTAAATTGGTTGATAATACTGGACATTAATCTATTATAGAGTCCCTTTAAAATAGATAAGCTTCAATTTTGTTTTTTTTTTAATTATGAAACCTGATTACTAGTAAACAAAGAATCAACATATGATTATTAGAAAATAGAAAATGAATTTTTGTTAAAATATGGGTACCTAGTACCTATGTACATGAAAAAAAAATTCTTAGAGAATAGGAATGGGAAAATTTGTGATAAAAATGGTCGTATACATACGTAAATAATTATTGTTTCAAAATTAAAACCTCTTATGAGAGTACATGGGTTGTAGTTTCACTTTTAGATTTGAACTAGAACTGTCATTATTTTTAGTTTCAAATAAACAAAGTCAAATTTTCAAAAAAGTAATTTGAAACAATGGATTTTGATAAACAATAAGTTTACAAAAAGAATTGAAATTATCAGTTGTGCATATGTATATTGTATAATATATAATATATACTATATGTATAAATGTATGTATAGTACATAAAATGTAATCATGTAATATGAAATAAATTTTTTCATGATATGCGAACAATATCATCAGATTATATTTCTTTTTGTTAAACATATATGTATTTAAGTGTCAAAGAAGATGTTAAAAAGTCATGTTTCTCTTTGATTAAGTTATACATGAATGAAATAAAGAAATACAAAAATTTGTAAAACGATGTTCATAAAAGTGAGATTTAAATTTAGAATATATGAGGATATTTCGTGATAGTACGAATATCTATTTTTGTCTAGAATCGATCGAAAACATATAAACAGTGTCGTCTCGTAAGATAAATACTTTTAAATAGTAACTAGGTGATTGTTTCTTATTTACTCGTATTTATTTATTATTTTTTATCATTCGTAGTTTGGAAGTTAACTAAATTAACCCAATCGTGCCCGACGTGACATACATGTCACAGAGCGCTTTTCTTAAGATTTTGCGTTGCTGTTAAATTATTTGAAGTCCAATAAGTTTGAAATCATACTTATTCTCGACTGTTGGACTAAATACATCAACAATGCAAACACCAACGTTCTATCTGTCTTTCAACAATAATTGTGCAACAATGAAGTTGGGTGTATTATTTACAGATACAAAAACAGAGATATTTTCTTCTTAGTATTATTCCATTTTGTTATTATTAGTTGAATTTTTTTAATTTTTACAGTTTTTAGTAGAGAATTGTATGTAGTTTAGTATTATGTATCTAGTTTTTATAAATTTTTGAATTTACAATGTGTAAATTAGTGTTGAACAATGGTGTAACGTATATGTCACGCTGGGCACATCGCTAGTCAACGCACATATGATCGTTTTTTGCAAATATTTTACATTTTTATATTTTTTCAGGTGTTTTTGTCTTGTAATTTTATCTTTTAATATTTTCTTTGAAAGTATTACATCTACCCCTATCAGGCCCAGCAACAGAAATTTTGGGGCCCATAACTTTTGTAGTTTTTTTTGTCGATACGGCGTCGTCGTGCTAGTTCATGACTGATTTTGTTTAACATTATTATATTTCAAATAGTGGTCTCAAAGTCTAGGGCCCCATATAGCTGTACCCCTAGTCCCCTCTTGAAACCGGGCCTTATTCATATAAATAATGACCGAAAAAATTATTTACATTCTAATTTCTTCGTTGATCGCACGTAAGATTTTATAATCTTTCTTTGCATATAATTAATCTATACGAGATTATCATGCATAGATACAATATAGGCTATAGGTAAGATAAGTGGGCTCTCACACCGGAGCAATATAGCAATATAGCAATATAGTACAAATTAGAAACTAGCAATATAGCGATATGATATTGTTTTGTGTGAGACAATATGTCCGATTCAATGTATATTGACTGATAGCAATAATATCGCTAGTTATAAGTTGCTAGTTTCTATATAGCAATATAGCAACACAGCAATAAAAAAACAACGAATTAGCAACTAACAATTTAGCGATATCATATTGCTTTGGTGTGAGACAATATGTCCGATTCAATGTATATTGACCGATAGCAATAACATCGCTAGTTATAAGTTGCTAGTTTCTATATTGCTAAATTGCTCCGATGTGAGAGCCCACTAAGAGTTAAAAATCTCTGTATATATTAAAATTAGATATATTACAGAGGTAATACTTTACGAGACGCTCTTTATATACTAGATCTCGTTGATGCAAATACTATATTGAACCACCGGATCCAAACGAAACCTCTGACGTAAACCCTAAATCAGGAGACGGTGGCGGTACTGTGGATAATTTGAGCGCTGAAAGGGGGGGGGGTCATGGCTCCACCCGTATGGTTGTAATTAGCGAGAAGCCAAATGGTTATATCATATAATCATTATGTATAATATATGTTATATGTAAATGGCCCCCTCTTAAAAAAAATTAGAACCCCCTAAAAATCCTGGTTACGCTACTGCTCATTCAACAAGAAATATTAAATAAAATATAATAATGCAAAATGTATGAGTTATTCAAAAATCACTAAGAACTTATAACATACCAGTTGACTAGCTTTGTGCCCAGCGTAACATATATGTCACAGCGATTATTTCTGAAAATATAAGTATCACAACAAAATTCCTGTTGAGTTTTATGATACGTAGGTCAGTATGAATTAATGACAGAAAAATCAGCAATTTTGGAGAAAAAATAAACCTCGGGCACGATAGGGTTAATAGTGCAATCATATTAGAAATGTTCTATGTATAGAACAAATGAAAATAACTTACACCTCGATTATTTTAGTATTGAAAAATGATACCCTTAATGAAATATAAAAAATACAAGGTTGTAGACCCCCGAGAAATAAACAAAAAATAAATAAAAACCGTCAATTGTTATGCAGAATTTTAAATTGAGTAAACACTTGAGTAAAACACTGCTGGCAAATACAATTTGATATCATCTTTCTTGTGTTTTGGTTTGATAGTGTAGTTTTAATAAGTTAAGAATCTTCTTGACTATAATTGTTTGTTTAGTAAATGTGCTACAATGGATAGTATGTTTAATATATAGGTACCTAATATATACGTTCAGCTTTCCATCTTGTATTTTTCTTTAGGTGAAATATGTCTAAAATAATATATATTACTTTGATTTATTTCGTTTGTTGTAATTTTCGTTCATTTTCCATCAAACGCAAAAATCCGTCAGACCAAACAGAATCAACCATTTGGAATAATCCATCAGATCATGACAAAGCAAGATTTTAGATCACGATCTATGTTTTCTGTGTAGCAAATCGATTCCTATGTTTTGATTGAACTCACTAATAAGAAACTAATGTATATAGATTATTATAGATATATCAAAACATCACATTAAATACTTGGGTAATTCTTAATAGTTTTGTACGATCATAAATCAAAATATTATAATTAATTTTTAGGGGTATCATATACGAAGTCCGATTATATATAACCTAATTTTTTGTGGGCTATAAAATGAGTTGCATTTCGTCCCTTAGCTTACAACACCGCTCAAGTCGTTTTGACCAACTTTACAGGAGAGCGAAAAAACCGTGTATGTTTTATATAGGCTACCGGCTTGCGCGGCGCGCTGTCACTATTTTTTGAATTCTGGTCTCTTATTGTCCGAAACGTCTAGAATGTGATTGGTAGATCGACGCGCAATGGTAGCTCTATCCAATGGCATTAAAATGTTAAAACTGCTAATTTTTGACTTATGCGGTGTTGTTAAGTAAGGGACGATTTTGTTGATTTGCAACTTAAGATATATAATATAGTTTTACCAAATAAAATAACAATCAGGTATCAAAACTGGGGGACCGCTTTTTACCAAGATGTATTGTAAGACATAAAAGACGTTAAATTTTTCTGAACCTAATAATCAATATTTAATTTTACCTTAACCTTCCTATATCCGCGCATTGGTCTGTCAGATCGACAAATTACATTTTTATATTTTTTTCAATAACGGAGAATACTAATACAATGAGCTTACTGGTAGCTTCATGATTTGTCGCGATCTTCAGTTTAGTGCAGCGCAAGCATTCGTGTGAATAGGACATGTACCAGTACACAACGACATCAATTGGTCTGTAAGATCGACGCGGGTATAGGTGTTACACTTTTGAGTATGTTCCGAATGCTATATGGTCAGAAATTGGTTCAGAATAGTTTATAATACTTTATTATTCCTCATGTTGTTATCTTAAAGTTTTTAGAGTTATTTTTAGTTGTTTTAAGAACATTTTTTTTTCCAAGTTTTCGTAGCTCCTTAAAAAAGTAACTTTTTTTCAGGGGCTGTAATAAAAGAATGTTAGTCACTAATTAAATCAAAATATTGTCTATATCTTTGGTTTATTTATTTCAACACATCCTTTACTACTAATAAAAATTAATTTTACTAGGCTGTCATAAAAAAAGATAAAAAAACAGGCTCTAGAAGTTTTGGTCCCAGAGACCGTGCACGTGTATATGTGTTACTCTATATTTGACGCGGGTATAGGTAGGTTAAGAACATTATTTACGTATTATCTATACATACATAGGTTATTTGTTGCATAGTGTTATATAATATCTAAACAACTACAATAAAATATAAGCAATCTCTGTTCACGTGTTGATCGACGGTCTAAATTATGAATGAAAAGTAATAATTTCACAATCGGAAAATTAAATTTATTTTGTGACTGTGGCTATAGAATTATAAAAAAAAACGATGGCAGATATGAATATCTTTAATTGATCTCTTCATGGTAAATATTAGCTGAAGACAATGGTCAATCATTTTTCTTGAAGGAAGTAAAATCAAATAAAAGTTATATTATGTAATAAGTGGATGATGCGCCACTGTTTTTAATGCTTTTATCTGATTGTATTTGTAATCACCTGCTATAGTTGTCGTTGTTTTAACGTTTTCCCATAAACACGTGAAATTATAACATATACAAAAGAATAGTTTTACATTTCCAAATTGTGAAATTGACATGTGAGTTGAAAAGCTGGATGATTTAATTAAAACCAGCACTGATCCTGGAAACTAATTTTGATTGCATTGAAAAACGTTACAGGGAGTTTTTAACAATTTGGAAAATATATCAAATTTCATCCGATCGCATTAAAATTTTGATTTGATTAAATGAAATTTAAATGTTCATGTGTAATTGTCTCAATTTTATTTATGCTGTTTTGTTAATTTGCTTTGTTGTAGAGATAATTTAAAAGCTTCTTGACTCAAAGTTAAGAATATTAAATTAGAATGTTTTATGTAAGCTGCTTGTAAAGCAATATTCGGGTACCTAATCCTTTTTATGAGATCTGGTCACACAAAGTGAATATATAAGTGAATTTTCAATTCGTAAAACTTTGAAATTGTTTTATATTTGCCTTTTTAGTTGAAAAATATATTTGTTATCGATTTTTTAAGTCTTCATATCTTAGATCAAATGACGTAGTAATTGATGAATTAATTTTTCAAATTAAGAAGATACATTTTAATTAAAAGAACTAATATATAAAAGGCATAATGCCAGTAACAAAGTATCATTGAAATTATGATTTTAAATAATGAAATAAGTTAAAAAGATTCTAAAAAATGTAGGTATTTATTTTTATATTAAAAGCGAGATTAATATAATTTTTGCTAAAATAAAAACGCAAAATACAGCAATCCACCATGTTAAATCAAACACCAATCACAGAGAATGACGTCACGCATCAGTAAACGTCAAAGTGATTGACATTCATTTTAGACAAATATCAATTCCTCTTACAAGATTATTAGATACATACCCTATTTAAGAACTTATATACTTTGGAATACATTTTTTACACACAAAATAATTAAATTATTGTCTAACTCTGAATGTTTAATTATTGTTGAAAAGGAGTGTAACGTCACAACCCTGAAATGTAACCTGCGAGCGTTTTGGCGTCAAATTCAAAATTAATTTTAAAAAGAGTCAATTTTTGCGATTAAACCTTTATTTTCTGCAGAAATAAGTATTTTTTTTGGAAATAGCAGACATGTAAGATCATCATAGAATAGTTTTTTTTTAATTAGTCATCATGCCTATTGGAACACTCATACACAGTAGCAGTTTATGAAAATGATATGCGATAAAGACCTTAACTTTTTAGCGGTATCGCAGGTTGTTCTACTAAAAATTCAAAAGCTACAAAAAATCAAAGAATAATTATTCAAATTTTAGAAAATCGAACTTGTAAAACTAAAGCATCGTTTCCCAAAGGAGGTTCTACAAATATATGAAGGATATTGTAAAATCTCAAAAAACAAAATTAATAAAGATATCTTAATGCAGTATAACAATCTGGGACCAAAATTATAAATAAATATATTTGGTAGCGAGTGGGGTTACACTTTCAACTTTACTTATTGCCTTGTATTTTCTAAAATCGATACTGCCGCCAAATTATTTTTCTGCAGAAATGCCAAGAAAAATAAAACCATTTTTAATTTATTTTATAAATATATTAAAAAATCGTGACTGACGTACTTAAAAAGTATGTAGGCACGTATCAATAAATATGATTTGATGTACCGGATATAAGTGACAAATATATTTATCGATATCGACAAGTAAACAGCATCATCTAACCATCCACTTGGTGTTTGTTGTGTGTCGATCAGCGTCCTCAAGTCTATTCACGACATCGCAAAAACTTGTTCAAACCTGAATCACCAATCAATCTTCATAAGTGCGGACGGGAAAACTTTACCACCCCAAACTCAGATAATCTGGCTGGAAAAAAACTTTGCGCTCTGGTGTCGATTTTTGTGTAGTTAATGTGTCACTGTAATCATTTTCAAAAGAGCTGAAAATTTTTTTTCGGTTTTTTTTTGTTGATAAAGAAGGATGCGATTTGATAAATTGCTTTTTTCGTTGATTTTACTTTTTGTTGTAGGTTTTATGTAATTTTTTCGTACAATTTTTTGTTTGTTTTTAGTTTTTTCATTTTCAATTTTGTTGTTTACTGATTGAAATTGAGGAAACTATTTTTGAATAAGTACTTAATTTAATATATTTTTTCTACAATTGGTACCACAGCTTTTAAATGAAACTGGGTGGAATACCTTATTAACCTTATTTACTGATTACTATTCCATTAAAAAGTAGGTCAGTTGTGAAAAAAATTACCTAGTTCTTTGCGTTTAAAGCAAAAAATCTGTTTTAGGAATGACTCAAATAATATCAATACGTTCATGAGCATATGGGTTATTTTTCAGCGGTTTAGCCGTGAAAATGTAACAAACAAATAGACATACAGATAGAGTAACTTTCACATTTATGTAGGATCACAGTTGGTAATGCTGGAAGAAGGAAAATACGAGGAGATGGAGAGAAAAATATTTAAATCATATTTGTATATTATAATCATTTTCAACTGACGCATCTGAGATATATCCGTAGAAATAACGAAAGTGGCATTAAATTAAAGGGTTATATTCAGATTATACAGTTAGAATTTTCAAAAAATCGATTTTTTTAAATTTCATTTTCATAATGTACATTTTCATGTACATATATTTAAGTACACACACATAAAATTTCAAGTCAATCCGTTGATTAAATTCGAAGTTACACGTATATTTTTAAAGACGTCTCAGAACGTTTGAATGTAGGAGGTCGGAGCGTCACGGGCAGCGCGTTTTTTTCAAATCTGTGTTTTTAAAGTCGGTGACCACTTTTCCTCGGAAACGGTTGAACCGATCAGTCTCAAATTTTAAGACAAGTTTCTTAAGAATATTTTTTAGTAATTAGTCGAAGGTTTTTTCTTACCGATAATTTTTTTTTTATAAACAATTTAAGATCAAAATTTTTGTCAAAAATCGATTTTTTTTGAGAAGCCGCCATTTTGTCAAAAAATTTTATTTTGCTTATTCCTTGGATTAAGTACAAGATTATACATTACTTTAACGAAATCCGTTTGAGTTTTTTATTTTAAAAGATGCAGTCCATAGATATCGTGGTCACCGCAAGGTGCCTTTTTTGAGAGGACCTCCTGGAGAACAGCTGTAGCAGCTTTCGAAATTATTATTTTTACAAATAAAAAATGTTAAAATACTACTAAAAGTTACCATAATATGTGTACAAATTTTTTCATTAATAAATTATAAAATTCTTCTCTTAAAAAATTATTGAAAGAACCCTTTTTTGGCCTTCTGACTGTATGTAACCTCTTAAAAATAGCCGCCATAAAGTTACACTTTCATATACAGACTTGCATTAGTTGTTTTGTATCCATAGTCTTTCCTAACATAAGCTCTAAACTCTAAACTATTGAATACATATAGCATTGTAATTATTTAGTAAATAAAGTGTATTAATGCACGTACATTTATAATATTAGTAGGTACAGATAATATTTCCGTCTTGATACTGTTCATTAAGATGTATGTAATGTATACACTTTGCAAAACTCATTCCATTAAACAAGAACAAAAAGGATTTTTATTAATTAAAATCATATACGACTGGTATATATATACTCTGCGCATTTGCAACATCTAGTTTTTCATTAAATGTTTTCTAAAAATGAAAACACGCTTTAGTAGAGCGAGTACTCTAAGATAGAGTTGTAATTTTCTCGATGAAACACAATTAATGGGATGTTATATCTACGCAAATTGCATTACAGTGACAAATGAAATGAATATCAAGGAGGATTGCTAAACCGGTAATTTATTTATCTGTGCTCCAGTTTTCATGAATGTATTTGTACTTGTAGCCGGTTTAAAGTTTATAAATGAGTTTTAATATCGATTAATCAAATTTGAATGTATTTATTTGTAAATGAGAATGGTATATGTGTCTTTATTCAGGAATGCGTTTGGTTATTTTGTCACAAATTCTTAACAGTCATTTATTTAAAAGGTGAGCATTCAAATTTTATTTTTTCTAATAATTTCTGAAATGAAAAATAAAGATGGTTCTTAATTGGTATGAATATAAGATTCAGTTTTTTTTTTAATTTCTATTTTCTACAAAATGGTTGCTACTGAATATGGAAATTACATTATTCCAACGAAACAACGGAAATCATTATTTATTTTTCATAAATCTTTTGAAATAAATAATATCGTATATATGCTCAACGGAAGATATAAGTATGTGTTTTCTGAAAATTTCATTTAAAGTGGAAAATTAAAGTGTGAAAAAACCTGTTTTTTGAGATGTCTTTAAAGGCGCATATACATATGTGGATTAACGGAATTTCTTTATAAAATTTAAAAAAATATTAATCAATGTTAAAAAACAAATTTAATATTATAAATTTGTATTTATAAAAGAACAGATTAATTTACAAAATGATTCATTTTACGGATGACATAAATCTTTAATATTTAATAAGCAAGTATACGGCTTTCAACGTGAAGAATAATGTAGTAATGTCATGTAAAAGCTCTCTAGAGTTTTGCAGATCTCATTTCATGTCACTCCTGTAGATATTAAATGTGCAAATATTGTTCATTTGCACTTCAATATGGAGAATATGAAAAATACTAGTACATAGTACGTATATAATATTAGAAATACTGATAAGAACACAGAAAGCTATACAGGGTGTTAAAAAAGTTTCAATCATATAAAGTACACATGTGTGAAGTTAGCACCATAAGTTTAAAAAAAAATAGAGTTCTGGATAACACTCCAAGAGTTCTGGAGTTCTTTTATATTTCAAAAAATTTGAACCTCTCAAAACCGTGTTTTCTAAATGGGATGCTAACTTCACGCAAACTAAAAAAACATTTTTTTTAGAGTTGTGGAGTTCTCTTATATTTAAAAATAAAATCATAACGACAGCAAATGTATCGTGACTGAAGGGTTGAATTAAAAAAATTATTTGAAATTTTTTTTATTGCATTTTAGAAGACCTATCAAATAATACCCCACTCAATGGGGTAAGTGGTAAAAATTGAAGGGGGGGGGGTGCTTTTATAATGAATTTGGAGAGCAAATACATCGTGATTGAAGGGTTAAAATCAAAAGGTTCTGGTACATCTTTTGTTGCATTTTAGGAGACCTTTCTAACGACACCCCACTCAATGGGGTAGGTGAATTTTTTTTAAAAACACTTTTTATTTAATGGGGTCTAAAAATTAAGGGGGTCAAAAAATGTTTTTATTTATTTTTCTACGGAACCTTAAAAAGTATAATCATAATGGGCTTGCAAACATACCTTTTTAGAGATATGAGTGATTTCGAATCTGCAGGAATTTTATAGGACTATCGCCCAGTATTATCAAGTTTAACTAAATGCTCCTTTAGCTAACTGTCATATTATTAACAGATCCAAGCATAATATATTTAAAATTTTCTACAGTATTTATTTACAACGTATATTATGTAAATTTTTCATTGAGAGCATAAATATTGATTTAAATCACATTTGAAATACACCAAATTTACTTTAAAGGAGCATTTAGCGCTAAAGGAGCTTTAAATTGGTTGATAATACCGGGCATATATCTTCTTAAATTTATACCAATTTAGGAATCGCTTATATGAGCGACTCTAAAATTAAAAAAAACTGTTAGTCTGTAAGTACTATAATACTTCTCAAATACATAAAATATAATCATTCAAAATTCAAAAGGACGCATATTACAAAGAAATATTATAAATGTTTATTTTTGCAATCAATTTAATAAGAAAAACTCACCATATGTTCGCTGCAATACAATAATGTTTAATCATTTATAAACGAGGATATAAAACGATGGGGGCCACGCATTTGTGCTTGTCAGTGTTCGCCCAAAACAAACAATACAGAAAAGATTACAGCTATAAGGATCGTACAATGGTAACCACGTTCACTCGCCGTATTAAGAATGTACGGAATGTCTGTGAGGGATTGTTAGTGGATTCTTGTATTTCGGAGACCTTTTTTGTTTTTAATTGGTAGCATTTTTTTGTGTATTGTATGTACGTTAATGTAGGGTGAGTTTGTTTTCGATTAAAGATGATTAAATTTTAAATTTGAACATGCGATATGATGCTGTAGAGAAATATCTTTAACTTGTGAAAACACAGTTTAAAATTAATTTAGAAGTAAAATTTTCCTTAAGATTGAATGAAATAAATACATTTTTTCATTTTATTAAGGAATATAAAACCGGGACTAAATTTTATTTGTTGTATTCACATCGAAGGTTTTTGGATAAAAAAAAGACATGAGTGAATTTTTATGACAAAATATATAGCTCGATAATACATGTAAAATTTTATAAAATTTGCGAAATAAGACTTAATAATGGTAAAAAACAACATGTAATCCTTTGCATTACTATCATTTAGAGCAACTCATTTGGTATAGGGACCCCTTTTTTAACAATTATTTTTCAGGGACTCCCTCCCTGATATAAAAACAAAGAAGGTCGTTAGATACTAATTAATCACTGGTAAATAGAAATATAAAAGTACATTATACCAAAAATGTTTCACAGACTCCCGTAAAAGTTTAGCGGACCTCCGTGGATCCTAGTTTAAGAACTACTGATTTAGAGGATAAACTTTTACTGAAAAGAGAATTTTTCATAAAAATGAGTGGTTGTAATTTTTATAAGATCAGCATGCAAATCTTTTAAAAGCATTAATTGAAAACAAAATTATTTTAACGTATATCTTCTTAGTTTTTTCTCATGAAAATTGTATATACCTGTCAAAAGTTTTAAACACAAGTATAGGCTAAAGTTCAAACGATATGACAGAATGAGTGACAAAGATAAGTCTATTAGACTTGTATTCTTATGTATAATATATTTTATTTAAACTAAATAAAAAGAGAAAATGTATTTATATAAATATTTTTAATATTCTATATCAATAGAGTAGTCCAGATACAAAAACTGCTATGCGTGTTTGAACAGATTTCTAGCAAAATTACAAAAACTGTTTTTGCAGCTTCTAGGTAAAATATCCTTATACCTTTTTCATGAGTTTGGATGCAAAATCTGTCATGTTTTTTTTTCTTGTTTCAATTCGATACAAAATTTATTACTTTTATTAAAATAATTTTTATGTTAGTTCACCAAAAATGTAGCAGTTTCTGCAACCGACTTAATCTTTCAAATTTAACCTTAAAATCGTAAAATCATGTGGATAGCAGGTTTTGATATAAAATTATATGTATATATCTAGTAATTAGGCGGTATATACAATATATTTCAATATTGTGTATAAATATATGATACACTCAGCTTTCTGTAAGACGACCATCCACAAGACGACCGTTCCGTAAGACAATGTTCTAACAGTTCTAAACAACGTCTTTCCCCAACCCTCACCATAATACCATTGTGACTGCTATATTTCAGCGCGAAATTTAAATTAACAAATTGACGTTAAAGTCTTCTATGTAGATTTTACACACAAAACTTGTGTTTTGGTGTGACTCAATGTGGAAAAAAATGAAATTCAATTCAAATTTTCGTTGAAATTGAAATATAATAAATAGTATAAAAAAAATGTGTAAAGTACATTTTATTTAAAATTTGATAATTTGAAAACTATTAAAAAAGAAAATAACAAAAAATAAATTATTGGCATATGATTATATAGAAATCTATACATTTTTCATCCAGTATTAAAGCAACGAATAACAATTGTCTAGATTTCAATTCTAAAAAGTCCACAAACCAGGATCTCGTTCACCAACAGCGCCATTTTTATTATTACCTGTCAACTTTTAGGCGTGGTGGTGGGGGCTCCTCTAGCCGTTGTATAGTGGAATTTTTGAATTACCGATGCCGTCGTCTTATAGAACGCTGAGTGTATATCTAAATAAAAGAAGGTAGTAGTAGTAGTAGGTAATATAATAAACACATAAAAATGTAGAACAATTTGAAATTGTATACATTCCGTTGTTCGCAAATGTTCCAATGTACAATAACCAAATTTTCCGACAAAACGCTTCAACCCTTATATACATATCTATATACATAAACGTACGCATATACAAAGAGGCACGTCCAAATATAGTCCGCGGTTAGTTGAGCCACCGCATCACACCTCGAGACCGGACTCTGAAGAACCGCAATGCTTAGTTTGTGTTCACGCCCGCTGCGAAATAGCGCGAGCTACGAAATTTGTACGTGTCAGCAGACAACAAATTTTATAGGCTCCAATTAACTAGTTACTCAAGTTAATTAGTTTTGGTGTGAAGTTATGTTGTTGCGAGAAACAAAGGAACTCGCGCATGTACCGGGTGCGAGCACAGATAAAGATAACTATTATTGTATTCAGTAAATAGTACAATACGATGTAACTATTGTATGAAATTAGATTTTGATTGAAATGGATTACAAATGTTTCGATACTTGGATTTTGTTTTTATTAAATTTATTACTGAATACATGTTTATTTGATATGTTCTGCCGTACATTGAGGTCATATTATTGTTAATCTTCTAAATATTCAATTGTATATTATACTAGCGGAATCCCGCGGCTTCGCTCGCGTAAACTTCGAAAGTAATTAGAACCCTCTATAAGTAATATAATGTGATATATTACATTTTTTTTATATTGATTTTTATTCATTACTTATAAAAAAACGTAAATATCCCGGATCTTAGTTAAATTTTTTTTAAACTAACCCCCGTCTACTCTCGCCATTAGGAGTTGAATATCAAATTCATTTATTGCAGATTAAATCCATCCTAGTCCCCGTCGAACTTTAATTTTTAATTGAATATTAATTTGTCCGAATTTATTTTAACATCATGAACAGTTATTATTATTATTCCCGTAAGGGTTGAATTTTCGTAACTGATATTTCTCTTGTAGAGTATACCTACTTGTGCCATGTTTCATTCGGTGAATACAAAAAAAAATATTTTAAAATTTTTTCCACCCCCCTAGCACCATAGGGGTTAAATTTTGGGAAATGCTGAAATAATAGTTTCACTATTTATATTTTAGAGTATGTTCGATAAGTTTCAATTAAATGCGAACAAAAAAAAATGTTTTTTCTATAAAAACATTTACACCCTCGTTTACCTTCTTAGGGGTTGAATTTCGAAAAATCCTTTCTTAGTGGGTGCTTACATCATAAAAGGAAGGCACCTACGAAATTTCACGTTTCTAGGTCCGGGGGTTTGGGCTGTACGTTGATATATGAGTGAGTGAGTGGTTAAGGACAAACTCTTTTGTAGATATAGATTACAAGTTCACCGCGTCTTCGCCCGCGTTTATTCGAAATAAAACCATTTTTATGTATTTTTACTAGAAAATATTGAAAAAATACGGGCCAGCAGTAAATCATTAATCATACGCCATAAATTCATTAAGCTTTAGTGAAAGTCTAATTAGAATCGGTTCAGTCGTTTTCGTGTGAAATCAGAATATAGACAGATTTTACAGACATAGCCTGTACTCCTGTACATGTAACAAACATACACTAAAAAAAATAAAAAAATACAATGAAAAATCATTACAACATTATAGAAAATATAGTCTATTATATTTTTTACTTAAACTATAATCGAACAAAAACATATGTTGCAAAAAGGTCTTTGCTCTTTGTTTGAAGAGAGAATGATTATAAAAACAACAATATTTTTCAGATTTTATTGAAAGTTGTATCTAATTAACCAACAAATCATTTAACTACCCCCCCCCCCCCCCAAATGTAACAAAATGCATGAAATGAGACCTTAGTTGACAGAAAAATTTCTTATTATTTTTAGAGTTTGTTGTAAATTTTACATTAATACATAAATAAACGTAATTGTCATATTATGTTTATACTATGCCCAGTTTCTCAAACGATAGATATCTAAGAACTAAAGATAAAAAATAGGTCGTTAATCGTTATGGTTTATTTAAAATTATAAAGCTTCTGTAGCTATTTATTGTAGTTATTTTTAGCATCCACATTATTTTATAATGGTTAGCCTCCAAATGACATTCCTGGCGATTTTGTGTTAAAAACATATTTATATTGTTTTCATTTTTGTAACTCCATGCTTTATGTTTTTCAGTCATTCTCCATTAAGATAGAGAAAAGTTCTTTGGCAGTTCAATAACAAAATATAAAAAAAACTTGTATTTTAATAATATAAAATACAAGTTTTTAGAAAGCACTGCACCAATGCAAGCATAAAATTTCCAATGCTGTTAGCCTGAAAGATAGAAAAACTGTCAAAACATACTGTACATCAAACGATTTCCATAAGAAATTATGCTTCAATATAAACTTTTCTTTTAAAGTTACTAAACTCGTTATGTAAAGCACTTATATATTCATGAACAGCCTATATATATTTACTTGTTTACACGTAGTAGCTACAAACCTACAAGGGGTATTTATGTTTGTTTTATATAGATTACTTATTATCTGTATTAAGTTAGGTTATGTTCGTCTCTAATTAGTTTGTTATTTGATACAACCCGTTTCTTTTGTATACAATTTCCTGTATTTGATTTATGATTGCGAATGCAATAATTTTAATAAGATAAATTTAGTTATTTCCGTAATTTGATAATTAAATATAAATATGATTTTTATGTTTTAAGGCTTGTGATTTTATTTTAAGTTATACTAATTTTATTAATGAGAATTGGCAGGTCTCGACGATTTTTTAATTTCGAATTTGCGATTTAAGTTTTATTTATGGAATTGAAAAAAAAGAGCACATAGAATATTATGTCTGTCTGTGCGTCCGTTACAGCCTTCTACGAGTTTTTTTTAATTTGTTTTACTATAAATGATTTAAATATCATATTGTCGTGTCGTGTAGCCTTATCTGTGAAGAAAAAATATTAAAAGCCAATTGAGAATTTTGTTTAATGTGCATTAAAAAATTTGGTTTCTAAGATTTTGTGAATAAAAATAAATAAACACTTATAAAATATTGTTGCACTTTAAGATTTGAAATCCGTCCAAGAATAATATTTTCTTGTTTATGCTTTATGTTTTGATAAATCAAAATTTAATTAAAACGTTTTACAAAATAAATATTGTATGAAATTAGGATACATTATTTTCGCACTAAACATGCATGCATATACAAACATATTTTGTTTATTTAATAAAAGCACACTTAGATGATATATTTTAATATATTAAGTGAGATATAAATAATATTTTTTTACATTTTAAATTATTTGAAATCTGTGCTTCTGGGTAAAGTCATGTATTAATTAACATATAAATAAATAAATCACTATCTATATACATAAGAGTTTGTCCTTAACCACTCATTCACTCATTCATCAACGTACAGCCCAAACTCCTAGACCTAGAAACGTGAAATTTCGTAAGTGTCTTCCTTTTAAGATGTAAGCATCCACTAAGAACGGATTCAACCCCTCAGAGGGTAAACGGGGGGTAAAAGTTTTTATAAAAATTTTTTTTTTTTTTTGGCTGGATTTACCCGAAACTTAGTATAGATAAACCACAATATAAATAATGAATACACGTATTTAAACATTTTTCAACCGCTAAGGGGTTGTAAGGGAATGGAAAAGTGGTGGCAAAAAATATTTTCGGTTGTATTCACTCGAATGAAACTTGGTAAAAATACCTATATGTAATGAATAAAAACCAATATAAAAAATTGAAGGGGGTGACCCCTGTTACGTATGGACGGTTTTAATTAGTTTTCATTTGATTTAGCGTAAAAAAACAACTCCCTATGTCGGATAGGAGCCGAGATATTTACGATTTTGTATAGTGAATAAAGAGCAATAAACAAATTTAATATTTTACCCCCTATTTTCGAAATACACGCGAGCGAAACCGCGGTAATTAGCTATAGTTATAATATAAAACTGTTATACATAATTACATATTTCCCAATTGAAAAATACATAACTCTGCTTTTTGTTAACCACAACCTCATAAAATATTTATCAAAATTGATTTCATAGCATTACAATGATGGATTCATATTGCCTTGATGTTTTGAACTATAATTTGTATTTTAATTAATGATTTATCATAATTAAATGTTGACATAGTAAATGTAACTGTATTTGTAGTTAATTTAAATGCAACGTACGGACAATTAGTAGTAAAATTATATTATAGACTAGCTAGTAATTAACGTTGTACATTTTATTGTAATATTTTATGTCGACACAATCTATTTTTAAAATATTGCTATTGGCACCATAGTCTTGAACGCTTTAAGAGCATTTTTTTGGGATTGATGGAGCAATTTTTTTAATTCTTATAAACTGATGTTATTGATAAAATGACTACTTTTTTTAATCAATTGAATTAACAAAATTCGCAAATATAGTTTGTTTTTTAAGTTAGTATTTTATTTTGTATATGTTTTTTCCCCAGTAATGAACAACGTAAAATCCAGTGATGAACGCTTGCTAAAAATTAAAAAATGATAACTACTACTACCCAATCGTTATGAAATAATTTTATAAAATTTAAAAAAATAAAAAGCATTTAATACATAAGAAAATACTCTTTTCTTGAACCGCGATAGTTATTTGTCCACTGTTTTTAAATAAAATGATCAGTTATTATCAAATCACGTTATAAGACAGTTAAATGTACTTCTTTTTATATATTATATTTTATATATTTTTTATATTAATATCCAGTAATGGCAGTTATCAAATATCAACAAATATTTCTAATTCAGTACCTACAAAATGTCCATCACTGAGGTATTGTTTAAGATTGGTGCCATTATTTTTAAATAATGTACGTAATATGTAATTAACTTGTTTTAAATATACAAGTAAAACATATATGCGAAATGATGAAGTTGCTTTAAATAAATATTTTGGTGTACATATGTACATAAATTACTGTATACATATACCTATTCGAATATGTATAGTTTACCAAATAGTTTAAATTTCAAAACTAGCTCCCATGTTTATTGAGTTTTTGAAACCACTGATCAAAAACTAGAAATTTTAATACAAGTAGAAACATAAAAATAGATTTTTCTTTAAAAAGAGTAATAATAATTTTATAATTATTAAACAGTCATACTTGAAAAAAAACTTTAGTAGATACATACATAAATTAATGTCAAAATTAATTATTTTTTTATCAATTATTTCATAAACCTTTTTCATTTTGGTTTCTAATGACATATATTTAATTACAGAGCAATTATGTTTAGTAAAATGTTATTAAATATTACTCTTATGTCTGGCTTCAAGCCAGTTGGCCCAGTGCTTACTGATGTATGTTTGCGATAGTTATATACGGATTTGTTTATTTACTGAAATGTACAGCGCTCTATGTAGAAAGAAGTGGTCTTGGTAATTTATTGTTTCACCAAGTTTTTATTTTATTTTGTTTTATACAGTATGTAAGATGTTTTAATTTCATAAATTTGTTTGAGTACATACAAATACACATTACATTTAAGGTGAGGTTCTCATCTAGCGACCCAAAAATTACGTGATTTTACGCGATTTTTTTTCTTATGGAAGGAAGTAAATAAAGTACTCAAGTTTTTTCGTACTTATTAAGTATGTTATTAACTACTTTTACAAATTTTTATGAACAAAAATACCGAATAGTTTGTAGGTTAGCCGGGTTGCAGGTATATATAGAATATATACGGTTACAACAAAGACTATATTTACTATGCAGAATATATGACAGAACAAATAACAATGATAACAACAATAGTGTAAATATTGTAACAATGGAGATGTACACTGTACCGCAGTCTTCTCTCGTCTGCGCGTGGATGTGTAACTGCACTGTTCGCTCCCTTCTCTTCTAAAGCGGTTGGTGCGCGTCGGACGTGTTTGTGTTTTCTGCGTCGATCGTACTGTGTGTGCGTACTGATACACTCTGACTCTCCGCTGCATAAGGCGGGGTTTTTATATCGTCGCTCTTATGTTTCTGGAAATTTCTGAGTGTCGGGAACATTCTGTTGCTAATCTAGCGTTCCCCGGCTTATATGGAAACGTCGAGAAGATTCTCTGTGCTTGTCGGGACGTTTCCATATAACCCCCCTGCTGAGACCGGAGGTCAGGGTTCGTAATAGTCGGGGAAGCGTACGTGGCGTCCAGACTTTGTTGTTGTAGACCTGGGGGTCGTCTTCGCAGGTTCTGGCGGACGGGTGAGGTCTATTGCTGGTCCAGGTGGTGGTTCTGGTTTCTGGGGTGGGGTGGTTGCGGGTACTGGTGGTGCATCCTCCTTTGACACGTGGATGGGCTTGACGGGGTCGGCGGACGCAGTCGTCGATGTCCCTCTAACGAAGCGTGTGTCGTTGCGGGTGAGGACGTGCTGGGGTCCGTGCCGAGCGTCGAAGGTTGTGTATCGAAAGGATGTTGCTGCGAAGATGCTAGGACGCGGCGGGGTGCCGTGGGTGCTGTCGGGGATGGGCACCTTTTCGGAGCGGTGCGTTGATCCATGACGGGTGGGGTCCAGGAGCTCTTCGACTTGGTTCTGCGACGTGGGTGGTTCTTGGTTGTCGACCGGTGAGGAGATTGCTCCGATCCGGGACAGGTTGCGTGCGTCGGTGTTGCTTTGTGGGCATCGATCAGGGATGGGGCGTGCCTGAGATCGATTCGTTCCACGGTGGCGCCATTTGTTATCACCTTTGGGGGCGATGTGCAGGCAGTGCGGGGTGGGACGTCGTGTGTGGCTGGCTGCTGGTGGTCCAGATGACGTCCGGTTGCGGTGCATGGTGGGTACGGGTTTGGTCGACGCAGGTACCGGCGTTCCAGGGCATGCGAGACCTGTGATTCCGTCGAGCAGGCGGTGATGACGAACGTCGACTAGCAGGTGGAAGTGGGATAGGAAGTCGGCACCGATGATCGCCGTGTTGACGTCGGCGACGACAAACTTCCACGTAAAATCCCGCCGTAGGCCGAGGCTGAGACGTAGCGTGATCAACCCGTGCGTGCGGATGCTCGTTCCGTTGGCCGCGCAGAGTTCGTAATCTGTACGCGGTCGTGGAGTTCGCAGGCGGGTGCGTGGATACACGCATACGTCGGAACCGGTGTCCACTAGAAAACGGATCTTCGTGGTGCTATCCGTGACGAAGAGGCGGCCGGAGGATTGGACGCAGTCGGTTGCCGCCGCTAACGACTGCCTGGGAAGTTTCCCGTCTTGAAGGTGCACGGGGGTTCGCATTTCTGTGCCTTCTCTCGGAAGCGCCAGTGGTACCAGCAGAGGCCTTGCTGCGAAGTCCTGGTGCGTGAGCTGCTGCGGCTGCGGTTGCGGTTGGTGCGTTGGCGTGGGCGGGGGTCGCTGGGCCGGTGGTTTGTAGACAACGCAGCCACCTGGTGCGCCAATTCTTCGAGGCGGGCGGTGAGTTCTGCGAGGTCCGACGGCGGTGGGTTGACGCTGGCCACCTGGGGCGGAGGTGTGACCTCAACTATTTTATCGGCCAGGTTGGCGACGGTGTCGAGGGTCGCGTCAGTCTGGCACGCGATGATCGCCTGGACGTTGGGTGGAAGGCGGTTTGCCCACAATGTCCTTAAAAATTCTGCCGGGACGTCGTGGCCGGCGAGGGTTCGCAGGTGCCGGAGGAATTGGGACGGCTTACGGTCGCCTATTTCCTCGTGGACGAGGAGCTGTCGCACTCGTTCTTCACGGGAAGCTGATAGACGTCGTATTAGCTCTTTTTTTATCGTCGTATATTTATCTGTCGCCGGAGGGTTGGTGATGATATCCTCCACTTCGGCCGCGTACTGGGAGTCCAGTTGTCCGACGACGTGGTTGTACCGGGTGGCATCCTGGACGATTTGCGCGAGCTCGAATTGACTCTCAAGCTGTGCAAACCACAGGGCAGGTCGGTCAGGCCAGAATGGTGGTACTCGGATCCCCACACGATATAGAGCGCCTCCGGGTTGTTGTTGTTCTGCCATGATCACGTCGGTGGTCACCAATGTAGGTTAGCCGGGTTGCAGGTATATATAGAATATATACGGTTACAACAAAGACTATATTTACTATGCAGAATATATGACAGAACAAATAACAATGATAACAACAATAGTGTAAATATTGTAACAATGGAGATGTACACTGTACCGCAGTCTTCTCTCGTCTGCGCGTGGATGTGTAACTGCACTGTTCGCTCCCTTCTCTTCTAAAGCGGTTGGTGCGCGTCGGACGTGTTTGTGTTTTCTGCGTCGATCGTACTGTGTGTGCGTACTGATACACTCTGACTCTCCGCTGCATAAGGCGGGGTTTTTATATCGTCGCTCTTATGTTTCTGGAAATTTCTGAGTGTCGGGAACATTCTGTTGCTAATCTAGCGTTCCCCGGCTTATATGGAAACGTCGAGAAGATTCTCTGTGCTTGTCGGGACGTTTCCATAAGTTCATTAGTTATATGCATTCAAAGATAGTCATCGAAAAAAAAGACACCTCCACGGACGGAAAGGTAACGCATCCAATTTTTGTCTGAAATCAAAAAATCAAAGTTTTTTATAAAATAGAAGAAATTTGCTGGATCCTGAACTAAAATCACTAAGAAAAGTTAAAAATTAACAAAATGGCGGAAAATTTTTTTTCGCACCTTTTTTGGCTCTAAAAAGTGCTGTAACAATAAATATAATGATTGTAGAATTATGATTTTAGTTCAAGATTCAGCAAATTTAATTATCTTTAAAATAAAAAAAAAATTCATATAGTAGTTTTTGAGATATCTTTCTGCCCGTCTCAGAAAACATGGTTTCGAGAAATACGCCTTTAAAGTTTTAGTAGTATTTCTATTTTAGAATACAACATGTTTATATGTGTGTCTTATTGTGTGTGTATAGTGTATAGACATCCAGCGGCATTCGAGGTAGCTAGGAATACATATAAATACCATGCCATGGTCACAAAAGTGTGGGAAATTAAAAATTAATACCGAAAAAACGCGCTACCGTAAAAATTCAATTTTCGCGTAAAAAAGACGACTTCGGTTTTTTGACTATAACTCGGCAAAACGGGTTTCACGAGCGTATTCTACGAGACATTTGCCAACTTTTTAAGTAAAAAAAAATCGATTTTTTGGTCGTGCTTGATGAGAACCTCCCCTTAATGTTTATGAAGTAAATTTTTAAATTATATGAGGTTAAAGTGGCGATAGTTTAATATTTATTTAGCATTAATATGTAGTTTGTATAGAAAAATATTTAAATAATATTGTTAAGATCTCTATGGAGATAAGGGCCTCATGAGAACTGCTTGCCCTAGTCGTTTCTGGACAAAATCCTTATTAATATGTCAACCATGCTTGATGGAAGTAGGTCGTAAATATAACTGACTGAATTTGACATCAATAAAGTCAAAAAGACAATTTATAAAAATATTGTTGACAAGGTTGCTATTTTATTTTTTCCTTGTATTACTTTTTTTATGAAAGTTAAACATTTTAATGCCGAAAAAAACTTTATCATATAACAGAAATGATACCTATGATTAATAACTTGCTAGGATTGTCTTACTATTAAAATATAAAATACATATACATTTTTCTAAAAGATGTATACTAAACTGTTTCTTTTGTGACAAACAAAATTGTTATATTATATAGGGATTATAATAAATATGTGATTATATCAAGAATCAATACTCTATTTAAAAAAGTCAGTATTTCTAAAAAATACCCCTCTCTAACTTTTTGTAGCTTACGATAATTCGACGACTGATTTTTTTTATTAATACCGGTGTCCCGGTTTTGAACATCAAAAATACCGAAATAGCGGTATTAGAATTTTGGTATGGTATTGTACTTATTAATTAGGTGCTACATAAATATTCCTATAATATAAAAAAATATATTTCACCCGGAAATATAATTAACTCAACGAGACCCACAACATAATTCAAAACCTCTGCCAGGATTATCTAATATACGTGTTCATTTTGTCCACAAATAACAAATTTATTCATTAATATAGCATGAACACAAATTACCTTTAACACATTCTCGCCGAAACATAAACACGATGATTTGTATAGGAATATGAATGCATTTATGGCATCAGATAGTGGCAATTGCTAGCAGGATATGGAAGTGTAGTTTAATACTTCGGATCGAACGTGTTAAATATACATTATCTGACCATGACAGTTTTCGTTATTCTCGCACATTGTGCCGTGTGAGCTCGTCCATCACCGTCAGCCGATAAAAAAGTTGTATGGTAGAGGTTAATATACGCAAATATCGTACGCCCCTATTGTGCGCTAGGCGGCGTTAATGCATCTATATTGTTGAGCGGCGCAACACACTCCACGATCAAGTATTGTTTGTGTGAAACTATGCGCCGGGATGTTTTATATTGTTGTTATTATTAGGTATATGATGTATTATGTGTAGTGTGTCGCCGAGTGAAGGAAGACCCAACTATACAATTATAAATATCCCGAGCAGAAATTTGTTAGGGCTGGAATCCAGGCCGTATCCGGCTAGCCCTAGTTATGATCAGGCCCAGGCCAGGCAAACCTAACCCGGCCCGGATCCAAAATGTAACGCCTGTTCGCATCCGTGCCGGATCAGGCTATCAAATCCGGTCCTGATCCGGCAGTTCTATTGCTGCCTGATCAGGTTATTAAATTAAAAAAAAAATCAGGTTCACATCTGAATGCCTGAATAGGGCATTCCGTATTAGAGCCTGATCCGGCCCCGACTGTAATCCGGGTTGCCCTAGCAAATTTCTGTTTGGGATATGCAGAGTTGCATAAAAATCTGATTTCATTTAAAAAATTCAATTCGTTTGAAATTTTTATTAGAATCAAAATGTTTAATTACAATGGGATCTATGCAAAAAATTAAATAATGTAATTTCTACGAAAAGGCACAATTTCAAGCCTTTCGAATGGCATTTAACATATTTACTTTAGAGCACGTGGTTAGGGAAATAGAGCAGTTATATAATTCAAGTTATTCTTTTAAATATGTATGTAGATGCCACAGGTCCCTTTGCCAGGCGAGACCGAGATTATGTTGGATTCAATTTTCACGGAATGAGACCGAGGCAAAATGATTTTATTTTGATAAGGCGAAGACGAAACATATCTTAACATAATTTTGTCTCAACTAGCGTAAAGACCTAGAAAAAATCCATTAATTCCCAGGAATCGATCGTAGCAAAACTAGCACCCTGTGCTAGGGTTTTTCACCGCCTTCCTATTTTTTCTAATTTTTCATCCGTACATAAATTGATAAAATTTATGATATTTTCGCAAAAAAAACGATGAGATTACCCCTCTTGACCTGATGCTCCCCCCCCACCCCTAAAGCTGTTCCTAAAATGAAAGTTCCTACGTAGATGTGTACCCACTTCATGCATATAGATAGGGTGGTCAGTTTCTGGAAAACCGGGAAAAGTCAGGGAATTTTGGTGTACAGGGAAATGTCAGGTAAAAGTCAGGGAATTTGGTTGGAAGTCCGGGAATTTTTTATGAAAATGTAAAAATGCAAAAACCATACAAATTCTCGCAAATATTTAAGCAGTGACTTTTTGTTTCTTTGTTATCTAAATTTTAAATAAAAAACAGGGAAAATGGTAAAAAATCTCCTGGAAAACCGGGAAAAGTCAGGAAAATTTGTTCCAGAGAAATACTGGTCACCCTGATAGAGGTTTACTCGTGTACTTAGCAAGAGAAAATAATTGTTTCCCAAATATATTAAACATTTATTATTTTCATCCGACAATATTGTTTTAAAGAGAAATAATAATATAGTTCATATAGTATACGAAATAAGCATTGTCTTGGCCCAAGGCATTTTTTGTGTGTGGGAAACTTCTTATTAAAATCTCGAATATCGAGAATCCATGAACGTGGTTTTGAATATTTCCAACATACTTGATTTTCCGAGAAATGTTTCATTCTCGGGTGTGTATTTTCTTACGTAACGATCAGAACATGATTCCTCGCCGGAAATAAGCGTGTTTGAAAATAACCCATACCATCCGTCTCGTAGTGGTTACAATTGCATCATGTATAAAATATAGAAAAAAAACACATCACAGGCGGTCTCATGTAAAAATGACATGAGGGTTATAAAGTGTATATGTGTATGAATATAAAACATTGTATGTTATTCAAATCAGTTTGTTTTAAATGAAAATGAGAGGATGGATATTTGACATGTTTGAGTTTAAAAAAACTTTATGATATTTAGTGTTCTTTGAAGATTTAATGACCATGTACACAGGATGTGGTATTTTTATTGAGTTAAGTAAACAACTCGAAAATAAGGGAGTGTAGATATAAAATTCCCCTCCAAAATATCCAATATAAAAATAAAATAATCTATACATATGTACTTTGCTATAAAAACAGTTATATTACTGCTCAATCCCTTGATGAAGTAGCAAAATGATATTTAGCATCAACTAACAAGGAAAATCACATCAAAATCACTTCAGTAGTTTTCAAATTAACTCGAAACAAACAAACGGATTCTAATAAGCAGATATATATTTTAGGATAATAAATATAGGTACAATAAACATACCTTTGATATTATATTTAAATTGAAATTATAATAATACTTACTACTTTATTTTATAAACTTAAAAAAACGTAATTTCCCCCTCATTACCGGCGCTCTTATGTACATCTATCTTAATGTGACAGAAATTTCAACATGTATAAAATATATAGAGTAAAATACCCATTCCGTGCGACGACGTTGGACATTGAAACGTATGCATATAAATAGATTATTAATGAGCAAAGTAAATGCGAGTTTTTAATTTGATGTGAAGTTTATTGCTTGCGATATTTGTCAGAGCTAATAGCGCGTTAGTTGCGCGGTGTATTGGCTTACACTTTATTGATCGCTTCAATGGATTTTAATCGTATTTAATTTTATGTTTAATTGTCCGACACTTTGTTTGTTATAATCGTTTTATTGTATTCTGTTATTGTGCTCTGGTTAGGTATTATAGACTTTATTTAATATACATATTATATAGTGTTGAACTTAATAAACATGGAAGCTATATTTTTGAAATTTATACATACTATACAGTGTATGTATATACCAACTTACTAAAAACATTTTTACCAATTCATATTCACTAATTTAGGTACTTAACCACTTTGGAAAGCAAAAAAATACATTTTCAATAATTTTTTTCAGGCCCTGTATAAAATATTGCAATGATTTTTTTAAAACTTTTATTTGAAGCTTATAGAATACAAAGATACTTGATTTTTTTAAATTTCATTTTTTAACAACTATCCAGGAGGCGCCAAAGTCGAGGCCTCAAAAAAATGGTCTCATGGCGGACAGTTAATCTCAGGATTGGTGAATTTGAAAAAAAAAAACGGTATCTTCAAAAGAAAGGTCCCTTACGTCACAATTTACCACAGTTTGCCAAAAATAAAATAAAAATAAAAAATGGCGGATGTTTGAAAAAAAAGTTGAAAAAACACCCCTGTTTTTCATTATTCTCTGCTAAAAAATGTTATAATAAATTCTTTTTTTGGCAAAATGTAGTAAATTGGCATACAAAACATCTCAACGAAAAAAACCAGACCAATATCTTTGAAATCGGCCGAGTAGTTTCGGAGATTAACTGTCATTTGAAAAAAAGTCGTTTTGAGAAACAGGAAACAGCTGTATGGAGTAATGGAAGTGCGCGAATACTCACTTATTTCACTATGTTAGAATTCGTATTAAAAAATAATAATTGGGGGGTGATTTTTAAAAGTATATGGATTGAGAAAATGCAAAAAAATAAAAATCGATTTTTTGAAATTTACAAGGTGGTCAAGTACCTTAAAAAATAAATATTTTATTTCTAGTAAAAATACTTCCCATACAAGCTGCTGAAAATGTCGCTGCCAGTTACTACTTGTTTTTGTTCGGGTATAGTTTCATACTCTTCCCCCCCCCCCTCCCCAATAGTATTGTCTCTTTTTTGGCACTATAAAACAAACACATATTCGAAATATATACAACTAAATATATATAACTAAATATATATAACTTAAAAAAATTACTGGGAAGCAAAATTTTAAATTAGATCTTCACGCCTTAAAATTTAACTTTAAATGTCTTGTTGAGAGTTTTGCCTTAAAATAATTAAAAATAGTTTTCATATGTTTAATTCAAAAGAAAGTATGAATGTATAAATCAATATATGTCTTATGTTTACATACAAATAAAAGGTAATAAAAAGAACCATGAGTCCATTAAATCACAGCTGTGTGCAATGTCACTATGCAAAGATTGCTATGAAACAAATAAAGCACAACACCTCGACACCACCCCGCGTCGCGCTGGGTAACAGTTATGTGCGGATGCGTCACTGGCTACGAAATACGTCCCGACAAATGTCGCAGCTTGTGACATCCATCAAGAAGAACACTGTATTGTTTTTAAAAAAACGACGCGCATATTTTTTTTGTAAGTGAATAAATATGATATAAAATAGAGATAGTATTTTTATTTTTCACGAAACAAACAGTCAGAAAATGTTTTTGTAAACAGATTTTGTGGAAAAAGATAAAAAAGTCATTAATTTATGTGTTCGTGTTAGAAAAATGTCATTTTTTCTGAAATAAAATTATTTTTGAAATAACATTTTGTTTGTTAGAAATAACAAATTATTTTAACCTTATTCATAATATACTACTTGGCACTGCTACCATCGTTCCTTGCAAAAATGTACTACGTCAAATCATCTGCATATCATTCAAATTTTAAAATAAATATCAATTATGTTTTTGAAATTATAAAATGAATTAAGTAATAATATAAGCAATGTTTTAAAGTGTACTAAATAATAAAAAGAAATTTTTAACACCCGACATGGTAAAATTTAAAAGAACGTCTACTACAATTCAATATACTGTATAGCAGTTTCTGTGACGGCGATAGGCCAGATATGAAAAGTAATATAGAAACATAGTAAAATTATAGAGAATGTACGTGTTTTCATATGTAAGAAATTAAATTAAAGAATAGCGTATAATACTTTTTCAGAGTAAATAAATTTTAATAGGTACTATGTTAAAATTTACCGGTATGTCATTGTAATTTTTCATTTACTTTATTTTAAATTCTACCGACTTTTCTGTAAAAGTAGATTCTGTCCTCAGGTTTTTCAGTTAATTTTTAAAAGAATATTCTCTCCGTGTGATAATACATTATCAAAGAAACATTTATTTTGAACCGTTTCTTTTATAAATAAAAGTAAATATTTGAAACATATTTGTATATTATAAACTTTCTACCGACACCTATGGGATATATACAGTAGATACCGGTTATAACGACTCCGGTTAATACGACGTATCGGTTTTAACGACTCAAAATAAAAGCCCAACTGAAAATCATATAATTGTATTTTAATCGGTTATTACGACTATCGGCTTTTACGACCTAATTTGACCGGTCCCTTCGAGGTCGTTATAACCGAATTCTACTGTACATTGAAAATGATATTTGATAAAAGATTTGGTATCAGTTTTGTATTACGAACTAACCTTTCATATACATACATACATAATTTAATTATATTATTACTAATATATTTTTTGCTGCCGCAATGAAACTGAGTGCAAAATGTATTCAGAAAAAAGTCGGGCATCTGTTCTACTTTGAGAGAGTGCTTCGCTAATTAAAAATCAATTGTTATAGCTTCTTAACAGCTTATATGCATATTCATTTGCATATTCTTATAATCACCATCGTAACTTCGTGCAAGCATTAACCTTTACTATACCTGCATTAACGAACTGCATTACAGTTATGTAATACCACAATCATATATATGTTGAACACAGATGTAGTTAAGCATGTAATGAATTCAATTAGTGTAATTATACATGTAATTTAAAACGGTCTAATTGTTTGCGTGTATATTTCAAAAGCTAAATTTTACGACGCTCAAAGGCTTAAGTCATTAGCACTTTCACGGTTATATTTGTTATTTTAACGCAATGATGGAACTTTGTTTAATGTATTTACATCATAGGTTTAATTGTATGAAGTGTGTGGTAAACATAATGACGGAAATGGGGGTTGTAAGATGAATATTTTGGTGCAGATGTTTCGATTTTTGTTTTATTTCTGGAACGTAACTACGAAAACATTTAATGAAATTTTCTGAATTTAGTACAAATATTTTATCTATACCAGTGTTTCCCAATCTTTTTTGTGCTATGCCCCACCTAAGCCTTTCTAAAATTCCTATACCCCCCCTTCCAACATCTAAAAAAAATTTAATATTCAAAAATTGAAATATTCACTAAAGAAACTTGAATAATAGGTTTTAGAAGAAATCACTAGGAAATTACTGAGCATACACAGTATATAAGTTATTTTTCAAAACATATAATGGAAACTGGAATTCAAGTACAAAATAATTTGAGTGAAAGATTTTTCTATATTATTTTAATTATTTATTATTTGAATTTAGTGAGATTTTTGCACTTGATGCTTTGCTGCAAAAAGATTTTATGTCATGTTCCAATTTAGTTAACTTCAGTCTCAAGTTTCTATTTTGGAATTGCCCCCCTGTGAGGCGTGCGCTCCACGTTGGGAAACACTGATCTATACCGTCTTTAAACCCTCTACAGTGTAAAGTGTGGGCAAAAAGTGTAATTATTTTAGCTCACGGCGCTTCTTTTATTATTATGAACTTCTTATGCAAAATCAATTTAAGATTAGCAAGTTAAATTTTTAATCGAGTCTTCGATGCCCTGCAAATATTTTAGTGATTTTTTTTATTCTGTTAAGAGGGGTGAATTTTTAAATAAAAAACTTTAATATTTGATGTACTGACTACTGACCTCAAAATAAGTTATACTTAATATTTAATCCAGCTAGCTTCCGTCAAAAATATTTACTCACCAGTAGCCAAATCGATGAAACTTACAAATATGCAATTTTCAAGATATCAAGTGATTTTTTGGTAATGTTACATACCGGAGAAAAAAATGCAGATCTGCTGAGATCTTCTCAGATTTCGTTAGATCTGCATTTTGAGACAACATTACGAGTATATTTTTCACTGATTATTGATGTGTGGAGACTTGTAAAAATCTACAACGGTCTACAATGATCTAAAATGATCTACAAACATCGACAGCGATCTACAAAGAACTCTGAAGATCATTGTAACGTTGAAAACTAATGATTTTGCAACGTTGAATATTCATGAATTTTCAAAATTTTAATCTCTATCACAATTTACAACGATCTTTAGAGATCTTTGTAAGTCATTGTAGATCTTCGCAAATTTCCACAGATCAAAAACCAGTGAAAAATATGATGTTGTCCCAAAATGCAGATCTGCAGAGATCTACTCAGATCTCGACAATTTTTTCCCGGGTTAGTACAAAGTTTATAAGAAATTAAAAAATTTAAATTTATTACTATTCTATTTATTTAAAAGTTATAGCTGACCTGATAATTTTGAAATCAAATTAATACAGTGGTGCCTCGCATAACGAACGCTGCGCACAACGAACTTTCTGTTCGTTCATTGCGCGACTCGCACAACGAACTGCATCGTGTTTAATTTTGCCGCCCGAACGCTCCTACGTATCACGAAGTCGCTCGAACTTCCAAGTTCGCACGCAGTCGATGCACAAACTTGCATGAACATGTATCAACGCGCGTCAGTCGTTCTTTTTTGTGCTTACTCACACACCAGTTTATTTTAATAAATTTAATTTTGTGTGTCCATATTATGAGTTCTAAAAAAAGCAGTAAGGTGATTTCTGTTGAAATGAAACAAGAAATAATTAGGAAAAGAATTTAACACTGCAAGCCTCGGTAGACTTCTTTTAAATCCGATTCTGACTAAAAAATGAAAAACGTGTGTACAATCTTTTTTATGTTACATTACCATATTTTATGCTACAGAACGAATTAAAATTTTTAACATGTATTGTTATGGGAAAGCGCGTTTCACATAACGAACTTTTCGCATAACGAACTTGCTCTCGGAACGAATTAAGTTCGTTATTCGAGGCACCACTGTATTTTATATAACTTTTAAACTCACCTTATCATTAATTAGTTAAACTGTTTTTGTTTAAGATACAAATATATTAAACAAATGTGTTGTATTCTAAAGATGTTTTTTGGGAAAAAATCAGATTTTACTTTTCCTGTAACTACTAGCTTTTTATGTTAAACTTTTATATTTTATCTAATTTGATAGCTAAAACAAATACCCAATTCTAAAAAAAAAACTATAAATAACCACCACCTTAAAAAATTTGCGTAACAAAAATTTAATTCGCCCCTACCCCATACACGCACATATATATCTGTATGTAAATGTTGGCTATAAATAAATCCACCGCCAACTGTTATACATTATTCATTCAGATAACCCCTAAGGCCTTGCCTGGATAGTCTCACTTCGGGCGCTAATCTTTCCACCCATACACATCCCATGTTTCGTGTGTCTCCACCTATGCACTAATTGTCCGTGATGTGTGAATGATGCACTAAAGTGTTGTTACCTTTTTCCTCGTACATTATTCGGTTTAATGCTTGTATGTTCCTCATTCAAATCCAGCGTAGGTCATGAAATATTCATGGTTGTCGCGTTTTGGGGAATTTCACTCATGCGTTCAGTGGTGTGGTGTGTTTAAATATTAGGGAGGTTGTTTTTTTTTTGTATCGGTGTTGAACCGTTAAAAGGTTATATACTGGATGGATAAAAAATGTCACATGTTTGGTGACATAGTACTCTGGAATTGTCAATCTTTTAAAATAATTGAGGGGTTTGCAGCAACAACGATTTAACTCCATTTTTAGGCCAAACAGATTTAACAACCGTTTCTTGGTGGAAAAAAAATCATTCTTTCTTTTGGTTCAACAAAGAGTTACCTACCGTTGATAGTTCTCAAGGTATCCACTAGAATGAGTTAGTTGGTAAAAATGGAGTTAATTCCAGGAGCTGACTCTTTGTTTTTGGGCTTAGAATTTAGTTAGTACACTCGTTACTGTGTTCTTTCTTGAAATAAACTAATTTTCTTGAAAATTGTTCTTATTCAATGTTCCCTTACTTTAAAAAGAAAATAATTTTCAACTATTTGGGCCAAAAAGGAGTTAACTCCAGAATAAAATTGACTCTAGAATTGTGAATTTGACGAATTTTTCAATGGAATTTGGCCAAAACATGTGGTCGGTGACAAATAATAATTGGACGAAGACAAAGGTGATTTAAATACATTCTCCATTTTTTAAACAGTTTTTTTTTTCTATTTTCCCACAAATTATAAAAACTAGAGTTAACTCCATTTTGCTGCATACCCCTCAATTGTTGTATAGTCTAGTCTAGTATAACTAATTGAAATTTTAAGTTATTTAAAGCACCCTTAAGTACAGTTATGAAAATGCACCGGTACAATGAATAAAGTATTTTATTAATAATTATTTTTATTGATATTTAAAAAAAAAATATATAGTTTTCAGGCAGAAATCATAAACAATTTAAACGGATTAAATTCTGTTTTTAATACTAGTACTGGTAAAAAATGTGTAATAATTCGTTTTTGGTATGCTGGCACAAACAATTTTAATTAATTGTAAACACAATAATCGATCGGATTAAGGTTTTAATGAACTTTTTATTTTTATTGTGAGTACTAAAAAACAATTAAACTGAAATATAAACATTGATCTAGTAAATTAGGTTTACTTTATTACATGGTCGTTATTTTATAAACAATAATTCATTTAAATAAAACGGGCAAGTGCATGCTGGGCACGCACATGATAGGGTTCCGTAGTCATTCTCGATTTATAAAAAAATAGTTATTTCAAAATTTTCGTGACTGAAGGGTTGAAATCAAAAAGTGATTTGACATTTTTTATTGCAATTTTGGAGACCTATCAAATGACATCCCACTCAATGGGGTAGGTCGGGGAAAATATGAGTTCACTTTTCAGTCTATGAAAGGGGGGTCCAAAATATGTTTGACAATGTTCGTTATAATTTTCAGTGAAAGTACTAATTAAAATCTACAATCTGGAAATTTTTAAAGATTTTTTGAAGTGATATATAGTTTAGAAAATAGAGGAGGGGACGCTTTTATAATGACTTTGGAGAGAAAATACGGACGGACATGGAGTAACTATAAGGGTTCCTAGTTTTCTACGGAACCCAAAAAAATGAATATTCGTTTGTGTGTAGCTTATAGACTCGGAAATTACTGAACCGATTTCAATGCGGTTTTTACCAATAGTTAGATAATTTTTCTGTGCATGGCTATTAATATTTTATGAAAACCTATCTTTAGCAAGTCCTGTTTTGTTTCCATAATGTTACAGCAAATAAATGTCATATTTATATAAAAACATAGTAGCCATGCAATAAAGAATTCTATAATTACGATTTGAACCATGGGTTCGAATATTTTATTAATTTTTGTGAATTTTAACCCGGGTAACACCGGGTCCAATGCGCTAGTTTATTGAAGCTAATTAAAATTACTGAGATAACTAACGAACTATAGTAAAATATGTACGTTGTAAATCTTTCTTAACGTTGAGAACTTCATTATTCATATTCCTTATTTATTTGTGAAAAATGAATATGATATTTTGTGCTAATAGAAGAGTTAAAAACAGGGACCGAAAAGTGAAATACGTTTTGACATTTGAACAGAATACAAATATTATTTAAAGTCATGAGAGACTATCAAAAATCCAATATTTATTTGCATGCGGAGTAGCTCTGCGTCCGTAGTAGTACGGTGTGTAATTGCGTATTTTACGTACCTTCAAAATGCTTTCTTCAGTCGGTTCATCCTTAATGAGACGAGATATAATTGGGGTCGACGTTATTTGAAAGGGAATTAAGTTTGAATTATTATAGTGACTGGTTTCGGATGTAAGTGTTGATGTGGAAGTGATTTCTAAAATCATAAAATCACGACTAACCGTATTGTGGTCAATGAAATAGAGTAAGTTTATTGTGTATAACTATATCTATTTATTGGGTATAGAGTTTTTAACGAGGAAACTTTAGGTGTATAATGTGTGGATATTTTGTGTAAATGTTGAGTAGGTTTATTGCAGATTAAATTGTTATCCCCACGAGTAACATAGTCCAGTGCATTTAGGAAATTTTTATAGGTGTGACCCAATTATTTCGGGTACATTTTTTCTTTTGTGGCTCATTCGAAAGGGGCTTCGATGATGACCTTAACCCTGAGCTTGCGTACTGCCCAAATCCCCCCTCCCTCTGCCATCTTTGATTATTTTTTTTATTTTCAATCGCTCATAACTCGCGTTTTAATTCTTTTAATTATCCCACAGCAATGAACTTGAGCTCATCAAACCCTATTATTTAATTAAGTTTATATCAAATTAAATTTTCCGATGTCCTGGAAAAAGTTACTAGCGTCCAAAGTTGGAAGAACTTTCCCAAAAGTCCTTTCGCCTGATTTCTCCGCGCGTAGCTCTTTTTCAGTGGACTTGAGACTCCCATCGCAGTGCGCAAACTCAGGGTTAAGGTCTTCATCGAAACCCCTTTCGAATGAGCTACAAAAGAAAAAATGTACCCGAAATAATTGGGTCAGTTACTAAATGCACTGGACTATTATATGTATTTGAGTAAGTGTAAGTAAAAGTATACTTACAATTAGAAAGTAGGTTATATATAATTATGTTTAAGATTTCTACCAACACCATACATAACAAAAAGTACGTAGCGGCTCAATGGTCTAGGGGTATGATTCTCGCTTTGGGTGCGAGAGGTCCCGGGTTCAAATCCCGGTTGAGCCCATTTTTTATTGTACATATATATTGAGTTATTTTCTTATACAACCACCTATCTGTTGTGTTCTTTGGTCTGTAAATGTAAAAAATATCTTTAAGATCTGTATAAAAATTGTACAAAGATTTTATTTGGGATTTTTTTAATTTCTTCGAACATTTTTTAGTTAATTGGCTAAGATAATATTCTATTCTTCTTCTTCTTCATGGGTTTCTTGTCAATTGGATTTTCTCCTTTGCTGACAGCTCCTTCGTGTTATTTGAATTGTTGTTGTGTTGTTATTGTGAGTTTATTGTGTTTTGTTAGTAATGACTAGAAGCACGGGGACACAAGATGGATGGGGATGTGCTTATGGGCCGATCATAGCAGGTATGCACAAACAGGGTGGCCATGTACATGGGATTAGGGTGGGGTGCTACTAGGGTCTTGTCAACAATGAGGGAGATTCTAAATTCTTATGTTTGCGTCCATTATGAATTGTATTATGTATTTGTAATTTTTTATATTTTTGAGCAGATTTTCTAGTGTGAGTGCGACTTTGTCTTGTATTAATTTTTCTTCCAGTATTTTCCTTTCTTTATTGTATCTAGGGCATTTGAATATTATATGCTCAATGTCTGCAACTGTTTTTTTGTCACAATCGCAGAAGGGATTAGGACGGGCTTTTATTATATATTGGTATTTGGGAGTGTATGAGTGGTTTAATCTGAGTCGGATCATTGCTGTTATAGCTCTTCTGGGCTGTTTCATTTGGTGAAACCAAGTCTTGCGAGTGGTTTTGGGTTGAATGGCTCCATAAAATTGCCCTTTTTTGGTTAGTGTAAATGAATATTCTTCTTGCCATTTTTTCTCGGCTTCTCTGGAAAGGTGTGCTTTAATATCTACTTGTGGGATTGGTAGTTCCAGAGTGTCCTGTAAGGATCTTGCTTGGCATGCTAGCTCATCAGCTATTTCATTGCCCCTTATTTGCGCATGACCCTTGCACCAGATAAATGTAATTTTTTTGTTGGTTTTTTTATAAATGTCAATTAACTGAACTATTTCCATTATATAGTTGTTCTTCAGTGATGTCAGGTTCTTTATGTTGCTTAGCACGCTCTTAGAATCGCTGATTATTATAATGTGTTGATAGTTGGAGGTGACGTAGTCCTCAAGGGCTTTTTTATAGCTATGGTTTCAGCTGAGAATATGGACATATGTTGATTTATTCTTCTCTGAACTGAGGTTTGGCTACCATATTCATGGTATGCTATTCCCGTGCTGCCATCTATGGATTTCGAGCCGTCAGTAAATATTTTGACAGCATGAGGCCACTTTTCTAGGATAATATGCATAAATAGTAAAGGATTTTCTTCCGCCTCTTTAAAAATGTCTAGTAACACATCTGTTTTTGTGTGTAAGATATTGGGGTCGTAGTCATACGTAATTCCGAAAGAAAATTTATATATGTTTACTTTGAGATCTCTGATTGTTGACAAACTTGTGGTTATTATTGGGAGCTGTTTATTGTTCCAATATTTTTTGGTGTCTATAGCGATTGAAAGTTTTTTAATTGGCTCTTGTAAGATGTTGAATCTGTGTGCTACTTTGCTGATCAGGAATCTGTCGCTTAGTTTTTTCCTTCTAATTTTCAAGGGCATTTCTCCTGCCTCGACTAGTAATGTGTTCGTGGGAGTGTTTCTTAGAGCTCCTAATGCTAGTCTGAGGCAATTATTTTGTATGATTTCTAATTTGTTTGTATGAGAGGTGACGGCGTTTCATATAATATGCAGCCGTAGTCGAGTTTTGAGCGGATGAGAGCCTTGTAAATTAGTAAGGCTGTTGCTGGGTTATTATACCGAATGGTTTCGGATGTAAGTGTTTATGTGGAAGTAATATCTAAAATCATAAAATCACGACTAACCGTATTGTGGTCAATGAAATAGAGTAAGTTTATTGTGTATAATTATATCTATTTATTGGGTATAGAGTTTTTAACGAGGAAACTTTAGGTGTATAATGTGTGGATATTTTGTGTAAATGTTGAGTAGGTTTATTGCAGATTAAATTGTTATCCCCACGAGAAACATAGTCCAGTGCATTTAGGAAATTTTTATAGGTGTGACCCAATTATTTCGGGTACATTTTTTCTTTTGTGGCTCATTCGAAAGGGGCTTCGATGATGACCTTAACCCTGAGCTTGCGCACTGCCCAAATCCCCCCTCCCTCTGCCATCTTTGATTATTTTTTTTATTTTCAATCGCTCATAACTCGCGTTTTAATTCTTTTAATTATCCCACAGCAATGAACTTGAGCTCATCAAACCCTATTATTTAATTAAGTTTATATCAAATTAAATTTTCCGATGTCCTGGAAAAAGTTACTAGCGTCCAAAGTTGGAAGAACTTTCCCAAAAGTCCTTTCGCCTGATTTCTCCGCGCGTAGCTCTTTTTCAGTGGACTTGAGACTCCCATCGCAGTGCGCAAACTCAGGGTTAAGGTCTTCATCGGAACCCCTTTCGAATGAGCTACAAAAGAAAAAATGTACCCGAAATAATTGGGTCAGTTACTAAATGCACTGGACTATTATATGTATTTGAGTAAGTGTAAGTAAAAGTATACTTACAATTAGAAAGTAGGTTATATATAATTATGTTTAAGATTTCTACCAACACCATACATAACAAAAAGTACGTAGCGGCTCAATGGTCTAGGGGTATGATTCTCGCTTTGGGTGCGAGAGGTCCCGGGTTCAAATCCCGGTTGAGCCCATTTTTTACTGTACATATATATTGAGTTATTTTCTTATACAACCACCTATCTGTTGTGTTCTTTGGTCTGTAAATGTAAAATATATCTTTAAGATCTGTATAAAAATTGTACAGAGATTTTATTTGGGATTTTTTTAATTTCTTCGAATATTTTTTAGTTTATTGGCTATGATAATATTCTATTGAATCTATAGATAATGAAGTATTATTATCGGATGATATAGGTATTTATTTATAATTTAAAGTTTATGTACATAGAGAACGAGTATGAGTAATTAATATTATGTACTTAATTAATTCAGTGTCTGTTTAAACAACAATCCTATTAAATTTATTGCCAAGGCGGTTTAAGGGGGATAGCCACTGTGACGGAAAAAACTATAATTTTTTTTGTTTAGATTTTTTTAAAGTTTATATATATTTATAAATATGTATACAAAAAATTGAGTTAAAATTTTGAAAATTGACGGAGTTACAGTAAATTTAGTGAGACGATGTAGCACGGCCGGTTATGATAACAAAAACATTAAACACGTTTATCTCGGAATGACATTTTGCGACCTGGTCGACACGATTCTTCAAAGACTAATTGACCGATTTCAATTATTTTTTTTAATAATTTTCGTAATTAAAGTAGCTATCGTTGCACGTAGCCGATTTTTGAAATTTTGATAATTACTATTTTTAAAACCGTTCTAAAGAAAAAAAATAGGTCTTACAAATGAAAAAAATTTTCAAACGATCGCCATTTTGTGAAAAAATAAAATAAAAAAAAAACGGCTACGTGATAGCTACATTCAAATAGATATTGATAAAATTTTTATTTTTTTTTTCATATAACCCTTCTCGAAATTTCGAGTCGACCATAGAGTAAAAAAAATTTTTTGGTCGTCACATCGAGGCCCATAACTTTGTAAATATTTAATATTTTTCAATAAAAATTGATATTAAATAAGTTGAATATATACTTAATAAAACGTCCTTTACCTGATTCAAAAATAATTAGTTATATCTGTCACAGTGGCTATCCCACTTAATATAATATAGATATAGTTTGTTTATATTTGTCAGTAACACATTTTTCTTTTTTTACAGGTAAGTTCTCTTTGATACTATACAATTCAGCTGAAAGCAACAGTGAGTATTTAATTATTTACTGTAGATGAAGCAAAAGTTTGTTGCATTACTTTAAAAGTTTTTATTTTTAATCTAGATTTTTTTAATGGAGTGGATTTGTAATATTAATGTGATATCTTTTTAAATTTTAAATATGTTGTACTAAAATCACCTGAGAAAATATTAACAAACCCTGGGTGCTATATTTCATTCCATTAACAGTTTCTGCATCTGGCAGACACTTCGGTGTCATAATAACTAATTACGGCACAAATTAATTAACTTGGCCGATATAAAAGATTTTAATTAATTTAATTCACTCTGCAGCATCGTTATCTGTACCGTTTTCCCGCTGCAACCAGTTGATTTTTCACGACAATTCAAAAGATATATAGGGGGTTGTAAAAACGATTGTGCGCACGAAAATGTCGACGAAAACAACGAGAGAACTTTATACGACATCTGGAAAATGAATCGTAAGGGAGAGATGTTCACTAGATTCTGTAACTGATGCAAGATATTTTCGAAGTGGGGATAACGAAAAAAAGTAGGATATTTATAGATGAGATACGTATTTTTTTATTATAACTTCAGACATTATACAAAAATCAATTACGTTATACATATCTCTAATTAATTGAGTTTTTTTATCATAAAAATGATAGAAAATATTTAAATAATATGTTTTAGAAAAAGTCATTTTTGTTCGTTTCATGGCACTTTTCATATTAAAAAGGACATTGTTGGTACCTATCAAATATAATTTAATTGAAAACAAACAAAATTTTAATTATATATTTTTTGAGATCTATAATCATTTTTAATCATCTTTAAGGTAGTTAGTCCATCATAATGTGATCACATTAGGCCATGAGTACATATTTTTAATTTAGAGAAATGATCAACGCTGTACATTTCTACTATTAACTACTTGTCAAATGATTATATTTTATCATCTAAACTACCACATAATATATTAATAATTAATGAAATCGATTATAATTCCCTTCAATCCACTTATCACATTTTGTAAAAAATTATTTGGTTATTTCGTGTATTTTTTACTATAATCAAATGAATACGTTGTTGCCACATTGTCAACAATACTGTAATTTATGTGATGATTTGGTAGGTAAATCTGGTTTAATCTTAATAACGGGATGGTCAATAATTCCATTTTTTTTGTATACTGTTTTCTTTCATATAAATATACAAAATGTCATAGTTTTTTATGAAAAACTGACGCTACGTTTAAATTTTATCTAATAAAACGTTACGTTAGTGTACGGTTAGTCCATATAAGCTGTGTTAAAAATAAAAACTTTGAGATTGTTTTTCATGACTTTGAGATGGTCTATTTTAATAAAAAATGGGCTATTTTTCAGATATTAATCTAGGGAATATTCTTGTGCAATTCAAACAAAATCTGACGAAAACATGTTTACGGACCACTATATGGAAATAATTTTGAGTTATTTAGAAGTTATAGGAAAATATATCAAAAACTCAGGTTAATAAATTAAGCTATCTAGAGACCTTAATACCTAGTTTACATGGGACGAGTACTCGGCCGAGCACCAGTTTCTATTCATTCACTCGTTCATTTCACTCGGCCGAGCACTGTACTTTGTGTTTACATGGGACGAGCACTCTGCCGAGTACTCGTTCCATGTAAACAAGGCATAACCAAAAAGTGCCAACATCACAATTTTATACCTGTTTATTATCAAGCAGGATTTTTTTTTTCAAAAAATTTCGCGAGTAAATAGTGCCATATCTTACCTTTAAAAAATTAATTAGTTTCTGAGTTAGTACACGCCCCTGGTTTGAGAATTGATTTTTCATTTTACCCGAAGCAATCACGAAGTAAACAGGTTCTGATATGTATCATGTTCAGACATGAACGTTTTAAAATTTAATATATTTGTAATTTGCGATATCTACACATACGTATACAGTATACATAAATATACATGTGTTATTGTTTTTAATAAATAAATCTTTCATAGTGTTTGTGTTAATTTGCTAACGTTGTTTTAATGTTTTAAACTCAATGAACATTGTAATCATTAATTCGGGTGAAGTTTATTATATAAATTGATTAAATACATTTGCTGCATGATATCAGATTAATTGGAATTTCAGTGCCTGACCTTTTGTGAAAATTATTTTATCTCTTGTATAAAATGTTTATTGGGAAAATTTATTGTTGACAGATTTTGAATAATTGAACCCGATATTAAGGTGATTATTAATTTGTTTTTGTATGATATAAATTAAGTTTAATGTCTTGACTTTAAACTTGAATTTTATTAGATAAGAAAACATTTAATGTTATTATACATAATATTTTAATTATTTGTTGAAAATGTGATAATTTATGAAGACTAATATCGAAGAGATTCTATTTATATACAAACTATAAAGAAACAAATATTAAAGGTACTGCTACAACATATTTTAGTTACCTTAAAATCAGAATGTGTTGCTTTAAAGTACAGGATATAAGACGGAAGAAAATAAACCTGAAGAATTAATTTTACTTATCATTATACAATATTTTTTATAGTCTGAAACTGTTAATAATATAATATATAAACATTACAGCTTAAAATTATATTGTTATTACAGTTTTAAGTCTTGGCATCTTAGGACGCCGCGCTGTCCGCACCGTCCGCCAGACACGCAATACTGATGTGTGTATATTATTTTCAAGGTTAAAATTATTGCGTGTCTGGCGGCCGGAGCGGCCAGCGCGGTCGGCGCGGCGTCCTAAGATGCCAAGACTTTAGACTGTTAAAAGTATCGTATACCGATAAGTTATCGCTTACTATCTGGGATGTTCAGGAAAAAACTGTAATTCTTCAGGTTCCTTTTTTCCATGAAATATAATAGTTCTAAATTTTGCAATATGCATGTAAAAATACACTAATTTTAAATTATTTAAGATTTATTTTCATACAAATTACTGTCTGTTCACAAGAACATAAGAAATAAAACACAAAAAAAATTTTTTTGGGTCTTGGTTTGACATCAAGATATATATATTTTTTAAAATCAACGTATTACTTCATGAAATTATAAAATATCGGTATGGAGAACCATACATGACTTCCATGTTCTATAATATCTTTTACAACAATTTTTAATATAAAACTTACCTTTGTATTATAAATATTAGTTTTCTAATATTCTAATGTCAGTTGTAGAATACACATTTTTGTAAAATAATAATTATCTGACATTTGAAATTAACTGCACTTGTTTCCATGGCAACAAAAATTTATTAGTATTTAAAATTAAAATTTTGGGGGTGGTTTTCACCCCTTCGGTGGCTATCTAAGCACGTTTATGAAATAAGTGCCCCTTTGATTGGTTTGAACTACAAGTGTATCAAGTCTTATCAAAATTGGTGAGATAATACTCACTTTTTAGACGATAATAGGTACAAAATTTCGAATATTTCGGAAACCCCTAATCCGATTAGCACCCAAATCAATAGGTCTGGAGTACTCACTGAGGCAAACATTTTCCCCAAAAATAATTCAAATCGGTGCATATCTACAGTAGTTATCGTACACGGAAGAAAATTCTACATCCAGACACACACACAGACACACAGACACACGCACAGCCGCCATGCGGAAATTAACTTTTCTTTACGTTTTGAAGTTAGTACAATCAGAATCTGGTCTTATCTCGGACACGATTTTTTGACGGTATTACAATACTTCCATTTCTTCGAACATGGAAGTAAAATGAAATTATAATGAACATAAGAAAGTAAATTTAACTATCTTTTGTATGTTTCATATAGTTTTAGTGTCTTGTAATATTATATACATCGTTTTTTCAGTAACCAAAAACTTGATATTTGTTTAAAACATTAATCAAATATAATGCTTACATACATTATCCAAAATTTTTCCATTTATGTAACAATGAACCAGATTAACCTAATATAAATATAACAATACCTTCATCCCCTTTTCTGAAACAAAATAATTGAACCAAATTAAATATTAATATTCTGCAAGAGTATACCTATACCCGTCTGAAACAATGACAATTCGAATTATATTTATAAAAGATACGAAACAATAATATTCTTTTCATTTATTCAATTAGCGTGTATGTCTGTCTCTCTCGTGTACGTGCCGTTGAAAAGCTCGCCCGCAATGCGGTCGTGGTGCAGATCCCCTGACACCTCGCGTTCGCGCTAAACAAAGACAGAGAAATGATTATTCATCCCTGGATGGCTATTTAAGTTTGAAACTTCTTTGTCCCTTGTCCTGCTGCTGCGAGTTCCTGCTAAAAATAGATACCGTAGAGCAGGGATTCCGAACTGGTTTAAATGCTCAATTTATGTGGATTTGTTGTCTGTTTTGTACGTTTATTGTTTTTAGTTGGGGTGTTGTTTTTATTGATGTTGATAATTGGACTTTTGGTGTTTAGTTGTCTATTGGATATTTAACAAATGCTTTAAGCTTTTCATGACCATACTGATTTCCTGATTTCGAGATGTAAGCTTAGACGTGCGAAAACAACGGCTCTTGAGTCATATCCGGCACGCATGAGAAATTAGTCTGGTCTGCGACGATATGAAAAATTTGTCAAGTGCGAGTCGTGTGTTGCGTATTATTGTCTCGTATAGTTTTTAAAATTTATTTGATTATATTAATTTATTATTATTTTAGTGCGGTTATTACTGATAATTTTTTTCTTTTGATCTTGACATATTTATACATATTCAATTTTTTTATAGTTTTTTCTCACTAGGTATTACTTTCGAAGATATAGGGCAAAATATTCGTACGAATTTTTTAAAAATTTGTTTGACGAAGATTTTATTTTAATAATTGCATAAACGTTTTCGTATTTAAATTACATGAATTATGAACTTTCATATAATATACCGCATATTAATTTAATGATTTATATGGTCAATATAACTAAATTATTCTTAAAGTGAAAACTGAAAAGTAAAAAGTACAACAGCCGTATAGTCGCAGACTCGTAGAAAATTGTTATAATTTTAAACTTGAAATTATTTCGCTTCTTCGCTAACGCCTATGTTACGCTGAAATTTATGAATTGAATGGGATTTCGAGGAGCTTAAATTCAATTATATTAAAAAGTTTAATATAGTTATTTCCTATGAGCCTACATTGTAATTATTTAATAAATAAATGTTACATTCAATGACAAATTATTATTTAGTACAAGAGGTTGTAAGTTTTTTTATTCTGTTTTTATTTTACGTAAATTTTTTCAACATTCGTAGTCGGTTTTAATTTTTTTTATTTCAAACTTTTTTCTTGGTTAATGTGTTCATTGTTATCCGCGTGAGTTTAAGAAATCTTTTAAAGTTTGTTTCATAATCATGGTACAACAGTTCGCGAGAAGAAAGTATTATATAAGCACACATAGAGTGCTACCCCCGCCCTTTCCTTGACATTTGGTTCGTCGTAGTCGGGTGATGAAAATTCTACCAACAATAATAATCTTACTTAAACTAAAAATACACCTTAACCACAAAATTTATGTCAGTGACATAAATTTTGCGGTTAAGGTGTATTTTTAGTTTAAGTGACTAAGAAACCACAGTTTCTCCGTTTTTCAAGTAAAAAAAACAAAAAAAAAATCTTATAAATAATATTTATGAATAATATCATCAACAATAAATTACATCAAAATGATAATATTATACTTTTTTTGTTCTGTATGTAATATCAGCGAAGTACTATTACGTTTTATTTATTTTTTTAACTTTCTTGTATGGCAACATGTATGAAAATACATATGTTGTAAGTATTGTTAGGCCAATTTTTTTCCATTTCCGAGATTATGATAAAAATATCCATTTTGACATTCCCTAAATGCTAACTATTTTCGATATGATAATAATCGTTTGTCGGTCGGCCAATAGACACCGTAAGTCAAAAACGACATTACGTGGTATAAAATTTTATATAAATGGTCAATTTTCGTTTCAGGAAAGATCAATTTTTTAATTTTTCGTATTATTTTTGATGTGTATTAAAAAAAATCTATAATTTTTGTTCTGTTCATTTAAAAAAATAGGAAATGATCGATTTTAAAAAATACATTTCAAGTGGTTCATAATAAACCGAATGTTTAGTATAAAGGTTGAAACGCACTAGAGCGGCGCGACGCTTCACTACACTACACTTAATTTTTTTTACCAATCGCACGTAATGCGCCGTGCAGCGTAGTGTCGCCCATGTGCGACTAGGTTCATTTAAAACATTAAATAGAATATTTTGTTGCGACGCGTAGTGTAGTGTAGGGAAGCGTCGCGCCGCTCTAGTGCGTTTCGACCTTAAAAATTATTTTCTATAATTTATGTTTCATTAATTTTTTCCTTCTTTTTATCTGCAAAACAAAAAGAATTGTTTTATATAACTAGACACACGTACACTGTAAGTGTTCACTCAATACTACGTATAACAAAGTCACGAGGCAGATATATAATATTATTTCATTTAGGTTCGTTATTTATAATATAAAAAAAATCTACAAAAAAATATTGCTTTCGTAGATCTAAAATATATCTTTTTGTAAATAAATATTAAATACTGCTGGTGCAGGTGGCTATACAAGATTTCTCTACATTTTTGTATTCGTATGTAATAGTGCACAGAACTGTTTTACATTTTATATGTATATAATACATATTCTCTATTTTTTTACGTATTGTGTGTATATTTCTACTCTGTATGTTCTACTTCATATTTACTTTTATGGCTTTCTCATGTAATATCTGTTTCATGTGTTTTTAAATTAACATATTTTATTTTTAATAATTGCGCTGTTGTATGCTTTCTTTTATTTACAAAAAACCTAATTGTTAGCTTAAGCGGTATGATATAATTTATTTCTGTTGTTTTAAATTGTACGTAATTTACTTGAACGTATATAATATGAGTTATTCAACTAACTCACATTTTTGCTGATTTTATTATTTTGGTAGGTAGGTACTTGTATTTTCAAATGTATATTTATATAGACAAAAGGGTTTTATTTTTCAAAACCCTATATTTTCAGTAATAATATGAAATTATAGAATAATTGAGGGTGCTTCTTTCTTTAAAAAAAATATATAAAATTGTTGGGTTTCACTTTTTTAACTCAATTTAATTATTATTTATGTAGTTTAATTTAATTATATAACCATATGCTTAAGAAAAGTAAAAGGCCCTACATAATCGGCTCAGTAATAAACAGACAGACGGATAGATAGACAAAATATTTTAAAATTATCAAAATGAATTAGGTAGGTATATTGACTAAAAAAAATTTACAAACAGAGCTCTTCAGATTTATACATTAGTTGCATTAGTATTTAGTATAGTATACTTATTGATTGATTGATTGATTACTGTAACATCCTTAATCCTTAATATATATAAAGCTCAACGTCTCTCTGTCTGTCTGTCTGTCTGTCCGTTAGTGCGCTTATCACTGGAGAACCATCCGATTTCGTGGTTTCTTTTTTAATTCATAGGTACATTCTTTGGCTAGGTTATAGGCTATATTTTGTTAAGTTAGGTAATATAACAACTAAGCAGTGACGATAATAGTAAATCAAGTCGGAAAAAATTTTACCGTCGGCACGCTGTTTTGCAATACACTGCCTAAACCGTTGAAAATAGAACACAATAATGTATTAAAGAACTGTCTAGAATCAAAAGTTCTACAATAAAGTTCACGACAACATATGTCTAACTTTTATATTTAAGCCACAATGACTGCTTTTATGTTACAAAGAAAACATAAAATATTTGGGTTCTGTTTACATGGACTTATGACCTGCAAAACTTTAACCCTTATCGAAATAAATGATTTCATCGTTATAAGTACTTAATGAAGATATAATTTGCCTTTTACAGAATCCAATTTGGTCTTTTGGTTTAGGAAATAACATGAAATATACATATAACAACATATTATTCGTCACAATACGCGCGAACTCAGACAGTGCATAGGGGAGAGGGGAGATACTACGCTCGGCCACTGCTGTTAATTTGTTTTCAATAATTAACTTTTAAAAAATAGAACAAAAATTATTTTTACTATTTGTTCTGATTCGCTTTTATTAGGTAGGTAATTTAAGTGTTGTTTGGTTTTTATTTGAAGAATAACTAATCGTATTTATACTTAATTCAACAATATATTTCTTAAAACAAATAATTCCGTAGTCCACGCGAGCGAAGCCGCGCGGGCCAAGCTAGTAATATTATATTTATATGTTAATTATAAATAAATAAAATTGCATATCAATATCCATCATATGACAGTTAACTAATAAAATTTTGCAAAAAAAGAATACAAATTAGGTATTATAAAAATATTTCATAATTATTATTATTATACTACATACACATACAAAAGATGTTAAGGTATATTACAAAAGACGGTATCATTACAAAAAGAATATCATAATAAATATAAAATAAAAATGATTAGTTTTCATAAAAAAAAGCGAAATCTTCTGTGTAGTTTATCTGGTTGTCTGTCAGGTAAGGCATTAAAGACGTTACCGGAAATGGGGTTCTCTTTTGTTAGCAAAAACACAAAGATATATGGATTAAAAAGGTCAACGTTTCACATGCTTTTATACTTAATTACACTACCTATCATTTTATGTAGCGTGAATACCTTAAATAGGCGAGGTAATAAGTTTTAGTTATTGCCATTTGTGATACTATTGTTATAATTGATGTCATCCTAGCTAGAGTGTTATAATAAAAGAAAATCGATTAGCTCTTCAGATTATTATATTTACTATCTTTTGTTTTGAAGTTTACAATTGTTTTGTACAATATTATTATACTGTTTCTATTGTTTGATTTATGTTTTATTTTATTTTTATTATTTTAGGATTTATCATTTTAAGGACATATCAATAATTGATAAAGTAAATACTGATATTTTATTGTTTGTGGCTAAAACTTAAAATTATATTATTAATAATGGCGGAAAAGTCGATATTGTATGAAAAATGTATCTGTGTGATAGAACTTCACGTCGAGACGAGTTATTTCTCGATATTTTGATACATTTGCGTTGGCTTGTGAACAATTTAAATATTACGTATATGTTCTATTGGTTTTATTGACTTTTCATTTACTAGTGAATGATAGTTATGAAAAGTACATTGGTACTTGAAATCCAAAAGTAAACGATATCTTTTCATGAAAACTTAAAACTATCAAATCATTACACACGTTTTTGGGTAGCCAAAAAGTTGAAGCTTATAAATGTGAATGTGTCTCTTTCTGTTGGTTATCTTTTCACGGTTAAACAGCTTAACTGATTTTGATGAAAGGCTCTAGCCCACTAAGATGGTAAAAATCCCCCCTCAACGGATTTGGCTGAAATTAGGTACACTTATTTGTCATTATAAAAAAATAATTTCTCCCGAGTAACAAGACCTGAAACGCCCTCTGTCGTCCATAACCTCAAAAAATGTGTTTTTTCTTTAATATTTTTTTTCTCTGCGAGTTTTTAACCGAATTACTTGAAATTTGGACTGGTAATAGATTTTATAAAGATGAATGACCACATATTTTTAAAATTATTTTTGGCGCGAAATTTGAATTTTTATAGCAATAATAAAATTTAAAAGGGCCATATCTCGGCTCTCAGGGCCCATGTAGGCTAGATACTGCAATCACATATGTATCTTATCAAAAACTAACATCCTGATTTTTTTCATAATTTTTGATTTGGTGCGCCGTCCTCAAAAATTCAAAAAACCGTATTTTTCTGATTTTTTAGTTTTTAATTAATGTGATGAAATTATAAATAAAATCTGTATAATAATATTTTTTCAAGAATGGCTTGCTCATAAAATGACCAAAAAAAATTATTGCCTCAAAAAAATCTCAAAAAAAGGTTTTCATCAATTAAATAAGCATTTAAATAAATATGAGTTAATCGTCCAGCAAAAGTTCTGTTTTTATTTGTATATATAAGGTTGGGCTAATTTTCTAACTGACCTCGACTACCCCCCCCCCTATAGTACTCTTAATTCTAAGAAAAAACGCCCATGGAACTATACCTCTACATTTAACTTTAGTTCGCCGCATTTTTGATTGAAAATTTTATGTTTGATTCCCTTGAATTCAATATGTATACATGTTAATATACATGAAAAGTTACAATTTTGCATTGATTTTTTTTTAGCAAAACAGCAACCCAATGGTTCTTGGGTACAAGGATTCCGAATTTGACATCCATTTTTTTATTTTATTTTATTCTAAGCATAAACTAAAAAATAGCCGTAATTTTGGCAATGGGTTTTCGTTTTTAAGGGGTAAATGGGGCAAATTATATTTTAAAAATATTAATATTTTAACCAATGAAATTCGTTTCTTACCCCTAAATATTACCGACTTTCATTGGTTAAAAAAGTATATTTAAAAAAATTATGGTTGATCATTATTTTTTAAGAACTTCAAGAACAAGGTCTTGTAACTCGGGAGAAATTATTTTTTTATAATGACAAATAAGTGTACCTAATTTCAGCCAAATCCGTTGAGGGGGGATTTTTACCATCTTAATGGGCTAGAGCCTTTGGTAGAGTGATAGCTTGCATCCTGAAGAAAGACGTAGGTTACTTGTAACTCGAAAATTAGATAAAAAAAATTTGTGTGACATTTGTACGCATCATACACAGAAAAAAAAACTATATTGGACCAAGAAAACCTTGTTTTGTATATAACGAAAACAATATTTTCTCAATATAAGAAACATACTCTTAATCCAACTACGTTATTCCTTCGTTCAAGAATACTATAGTTGGTTTAAGAGATTATTGCTTATCTTAAGAAAATATTGTTTTCGTTATATACAAAATAAGGTTTACTTGGTTTGAGAAATCCTTTCTACTGGTGTAGGTTATAGTATTTTGGCGTAGACATTTAACGCGTATAACAAATTAAACATAAAAACTCAAAAATTCTATAAGTTTTAATAGATTTTGTTAAGTATTAAAAAAAAAGTCGGACAAAACATATGCTAGACAAACATTTTTTTGTAGTAGAAAAAAGTTTAAATCTAAATAAAACAAAAATTAAGCTTCAGCAAGGTCTTTAAAAAACTTTAATTTTTTTATAAATTTTCCTCTAAAATTCGATCTCTTCTATTTATTTCGGGTATCCGATCTTTTTTCCTTACCCTGTATATTTCTTGGAAATCTAATTTAGGACTTTTAACCTACATATACACAAAATATTAAATAAAAATACAATTCTTGTAGAATGTAATTTAATTATTGGTACTATTTACAAATAATACACGTGCTTCCACTGCGGATGTGATGAATAAAATGCAGTTATACAAAAGACAAGTTGCGGGTTTAAACGAATAGACGGGAGCAGATGTGCCAAGACTGCAGATGGAAACTATTTGTTTAGATACAACTGCGTTACAAAATCTAAAATACCTCATGAAATCTCGACTGATAGGGTGGAGTTGTTTATTGGGTTTGTTTTATCTTATTGGACGCGAGTTACATGACATGGGTGAACGGATTATATTTTTTATCTCAGGATTTTGCAGTTGTTTCGAATTAAATTGTTTATGTGATTTGTCACTATAGTTGTATTCGCAGTATTTATGAGGTTTTTTTCAGTATTTTGAATATTTAAATTTTGTTTGTTTGTTTCGAAATTATTTTTAAACTTGGGTCACTGGTCTTTAAGAAAGGGGTTGAATTTTTTTTAAACTATTTGGACACAGTAATTTTACTTTACAAGAAATATTGGGTTATTTTTGGATTCTTGCGAAGGCGATTCCTAAGAATTCATAGGGTTCAAACACGCGGAACAAAGAATCTTAAAAAATCTTAAAGAATTAAAGTTTTTCTCTGTACATCCCAGATTGTAAGCGATAACCTATTGTTATAAAATATTTTCTACTCTCTGAAATTGTAATAATAATTTTAGACTGTAATGTTTGCAGTTTATATATCCATCAATTTATATTGAATATCTGCAAATAATAAAATAAAACATATTTTATAATGATAGGCTGTCGCTTACTATCCGGGATGTACAGGAAAAAAACAGGTTTCTTTTTTGTCGCGCATAACTAAAATTTGTCATTTCAGGATTTAAAAACATTTTCCTAACGAAGCTCATTTTATTATAAGCAAAATGTCATCGACTTTTTTCGCACCTGTATTATTAGACTCTAAACCAGGGTTGGCAAAAACCCGGGTTTTTTTAAAAAAGCCCAGCCCAGCGGGTTTTATTGGGTTTTAAAACCGGGTTTTTTTGGGTTTTATTGGGTTTTTTAAAATTATGTAAAGACATATAATATATATTTTAAACACAAAATAATGTATTCAAATGATGTTGATTGATGTAATTGCGTCTAAAAAAGGAAAATTATCCTCAGTATTTTCGTTATATAAAAAAGGTCCTTGGAATTTCCAAATATAGTTTTCTATAATATATCTTTTTTGAATTGCCTAGTAACAAAATTAAAAAAATCCATTTTAGTATGTTAATTAACTGTTCGAAATGGTTTCTGGTTTTTTCAAGACCTATTTTGAAACTCGACAAACATAATTAAATGTTTATCTGCGGTAATGCCCAGTATTAATGAATAAAAGATTTAACAATAAATACATAAAAATATTTAAATTTAATTATAATTTAATATTCAAAGTGGGTCTGGAAGACAAAAGATAATAACGAAAACCATACATGACTCATGTTCCATAATATTTTTCTTATACTATTTAAAATATTTTTTTAAATATTAGTTCTGTAATATCCTCAATAACAAAAAAACAAAAATGTAGAATAAGAATCTGAAAATTTGAATTAACTTGCATTAGGAAACGTGAATTAGAAAATGTAATATTTTATTATTTAAAATTAAATTTTGAGCATGTTTTTCTCTCTTTTTAATAGCTGCTTTCGATCAATAAATAAATAAATGTCCTTTAGGTTCAATTGAACTATCAGTTTAATATTAGGTACAAAATTTCAAATATTTCCAAAACCCCTAATCCAATAATTCCAAAAATCAATAGGTCTAAAGTACAAACATTTTCCCCAAAAGGAATTCAAATTTTTACAATATACTTATCGTGAAAATTCTTCACCCAGACAGACACATGTATAGCCGCCATACGGAAATATCAGATCTTTACATTGAATTTATATGTATAATACAATCAGAATCTGCATTTATCTCGGACAAAATTTTTCGACGGTATTACAAAACTTCCATTTCTTACAGAGTAAAAAATATTTAAATCCTTTATTCGAGAATGTTGGTTATTTCTAGAGAAATTATTTAAAATATTTATTTATCATGAGTTTTAAAAAACACTGTTTATTTTTGAGAAATAAATGAACATTTGTCATTACAGTTTTTTTATTAATCCAAAATTATCCATCCTAATTGTAGTAAAGAGGGTTAGTATTAAAAAATGGGGTTGCCGTCATTCTAGATCTTCTCTCATATTGTCGAAACGAGTGATATTTGATAACATTTTTAGGTCTAGACAAAAAGTTATTTGTTTTAAACTTTTCAAATCACAGAGTCTGTATGTATAGGTACAATTAGTTATTACCACTGTTATTGTAATTAGAAAATAAAATATATAGGTCTGGAATGATTGTATTACAATTATTTCGTTACAAAATAAAATATTTCATTCAAATATACTGTAAAATAATGAAATTTAAAAAAACCCACTGGGTTTTTTTAAGTCAAGTTACCCAAAAAAACCCGGGTGGGTTTTTTTGGGTTACCCAGTGGGGAGCCAACCCTGCTCTAAACGGTTATTTAATTATACGAAAAAGCAAATAATATGAACAAACATGTATTTTAAAATATTTATATTTAAACATATATTATACAGTAATTCTATCATATGTATGTTCAGAAGTCAAAAAATTACGCTTTGAAAGAAGTATCTATTACATTTTCAGTTTAATGCGAACTAAATAAAACTGTAGTCGAAATCAGTCATTTTAGGTCATAAAAGCCGATTGTCGTAATAACCGGTAAAAAAGCAATTATATGGGATTTAGTCGTACTTTTGTTTTGAATCATTAAAACCGGTTTCGTCAGTTGTAATTTGGTATCAAAAAAACCACAAAAATCTAACGTCAATCAAATAAAATTCTGAACGTCTTCTAACGTTACTCCTTCTCTATTATTAATCTATGTACACCCGTTTGTTCATATTAAAATTAACTATTAGTTTTCCTCATAACTAAAATTAACACATTTAATTAATTCAATTACGTCAAAGGTCAGTATATTTAATCTCGGTAGATTATTAGTACTAAACATAGACCCGTGACCCTTGTCTTCTTTATAAGATTACAACATTATTCAAAGGGTTTAGCCATTTATCTCTCGATACAATGAAAAATGTATCTCTGTGATAGAACTTCACGTCGAGACGAGGTATTTCTCGATTTCATCTCGTCTACGATCTCAAGACCGAGATCAGACTGGATTAAAATTTGACGAGAGATTGTAGGTTATATTTAACATTTAATTTATATAATTAACTAGCGCATTGGATCCGGTGTTACACGGGGATATAAATTTAATCTGTAATATACCTATTCATTGTTTTAAATTGTTAAGTGGTGAAGGAATTTTTTTTTAGAATCGAAACGATCAAAAAAAGTTTTTGGTGAATAAGCTGATTTTCAGTTATTTTATTTTAAAATTCGAAAATTAAATATCAAAATTCTCAAAAACTTGAAAATTTGGTGTGTTATTGACTGTTTTTTAGTATTGTATTTTTTTTTACATAAATAATTTTTTTTCGAACGTATACATACCTCAAATATATCCGTTCAAAATTCTAAGCAATAATTATTAATGAAAAAAAATCCTGTTAAGGGCCCCCATCTAAAAAAATGTCTGGGCCCTCATTCCTATAACTACGCCACTGGTTTTCACTTATTGTTAACTATATATTTACGCAGCGCACGCGTGGATACCTCTTCGGCGATTTTTTATTTTTTACGGACTTCAGGAATTTTACACAAAATATCTTCAAAACTCAAAATATTCATAAATTATACACCAAAACCTTCATCGTGAAACACTCTAGCCATTAGTAAAAACCAGAACAAAATCAGTTCAGAAAAAATCGTCCACAGACAGAGGACGAGGGACATAGTTTTATTATATGTAAGGTATCATGGTATTAATTTCAGAAAGCTTAATTTAAGAGAACCATAAACAAAAAGTTAAATATACCTACCATATCTTCTTGTTTATTACAGTTAGTAAATTAACAAAAAAATAATATTAAACTTATAATAACGTTAATTATTTATCAAAAAAATAAAAAATCAATGATAAAAATAGACTAGAAATATTCAGGAAGCTTATTTTATTGTTTCAGTAACTTTTTGTTTAGTATAAATTACAAGGAAACATCCGATATGCTCTTCAGCTTTATCGGCTTTAAATCACCGATGAAAAGGAAGTGAATGTAATGGGAGATTTTTTTGGTTTTCCTGTTCGAGATAATATAGATAGATTTTTGAACGTAGACTTTCGCGGTTGTTTGACTGTAGAAATGTTTCATTTTTGGGTTTTATCCCGCGTCGCACTTTATCATCACTTAACGTTTCGACCAACATCTCGTTAAATCCTATATTATATCATAGTTAATGTATTTCTTTTATTATTTATATTATTATGCGTTAATGTTTTTAATATAATTATTTAGAAAAAGCCTTACATAGGTAATGCCCTTACCTCCCGTTGCCTTTCCTTAAGGAATCGTAAGGTTTTATTCCCCCCTCCATTCTTCGAGGCATTATATGTATAATTAACGGACGTACTCTAAGGCCCGGTTTCTCAATATGAGTTTAAACTTCAGATTATTTAATCTTCATCCTAGGTTTAAACTGAACATAATGTCCAGTTTAAACCTCACTCAATTTCTCAATATAAGTTTAAATGGTGGATTTTTGTTATGTCAAACTAAAAATTAGCCTCAAATTATTAAATTAAATTTATTAAAAATGAGTTAATTCAGTAAAAGAGAACAGGGTACATTACTAGAATTAATAAAAGAATATAGTGTTACTATAGAATGTAAAACAAGTTGGATAATAAGTTAATATTTGGGCTAGAAAAATAAATTATTTCATCTGTCAGTTAAAAGTTAATCTTAAGATTAATTATAATTTTTAACTGGACATTGAGAAACAAATGTATAGTTTAATCTTAAGTTTAACTGGGACATGTGGTTTAAACTCATATTGAGAAACCAGGCCTAATTAAAAAATGTAGTTACTTAAAAAGAAAATATCAGCTTTAAAAAAATTATTTTAATAAATTCCAGGTAGCGTTAAAGTACAGCAGTTAGTAATTAATCCAATTATAAGAAAACATGCATTATAGAAACCCATTAGCCCCCTTCAATGTAAACTACATATGTTCATACATATATACGTAATTAAAATTGCATCACTGCAAATGTTACAGATGACGATAATACCGTTCGAGTGCTGTCGTATTTTATTTACAAGAATCACGTATTTACAACAAAGCGCTTCGCTGCTGTTACAAATAGTGTACAAAGAAAATCACACAATACAAAAAGGTTAGAACCTTTTTCGATTCTCTAACTAGACGTTTTAGGAAACGGAAATCTCGAGCTCGGCGTTAGTTCCGTAGGAGGCCGTCAGTGGCGCTACAATCGCGTGTTGTGGAGGTTATACGACTGGTGTAATTAATCCGGAGTTGGCTATGATTTCGTAGATGACTGAAGGTTATATGATGGATTAATAACGGCCACTTTAGATTTAGGTGTTAATAATATAATCATAAATGTGTATATTTGTTATGATTATGTCTGGAAATATATTTTTTAAGATTTTGTTGATAAAAACACATTGTATTTTTTATAACTTGTAAGCTATATGTTATTCAGTCAGTTACTTCTTGTTAGTTTCTTTTTTGTCTACATATTTATTTTTATAAAACGTTATTTTTCTCAAGGGGATGGTGTAGGTTAAGTACCGTCACAAAAACGGAATTTTATTATAAAAGTAATGCTGTTATGGGGAATAATTTTCAAGTATTCAGTAAAAAAATTGTTAGACCTTTTTAACACATTCAGGACGGGCGTTTTATATGTAACATTATATTATATGTCAATCTATCTTACATATAAGACGCCCGTCCTGAATGTGTTAAGGGGGGCAACCACATTAGAGGCTCATTTTCATTGATTTTTTACGATTTTTTTGGGTAGAAAGAATTAATTAGAATTCAATCAAATTTTGTTCATAAATTTACTTATATTTTGAAAAACTTTTGTGAATTTTTTTGATTAATTTCAGCCAAGATTAACAAAGTTAAGCACTGATGTCCGCTAATGTCGTAAGTAGAGTTCTCCAATTGCGGGACGTGTAGCCATTCTAATTTTCATCTAAGATCAAAAAGGTTTTAATTTTACATCTATAACTTATTTTCTAAGAATATGAACCTCAATTCAGGTGAAATTAATGTTATTTAAAAACGTTGGGAAAATTTACTTCAATTTTCACCTTTCATTAATTATGCAAAAAAAAAACACCCTTAAAATCATGATATACTTTTTGAGTTAGACTTCCCGCAAATGTGAAAAAAGTCATTTTGAGAAAAACAATGGATTCACAGTCTCATTTTCACTCGTAGAACTGTTGAGTTTTTTCGCACTTGCACTTCGATCTTCATTTTTATCACTCTCTTCATTGTCCTGCTGGTTCCTATGGAACTTTCTTTTACGCGGCTTACTGTGACGTTCGTTAGTCGCACGGTCACCTTTCAAATACGAAGACATTACTCATTCTCAATTACAAACGCACTCGTAGAGGTTAAATCAAAACTGACGCCAAGTACCATAAGGTACAGGCAGAGGCGGCTTTAGGAGAGGGGGGGGGGCGACCGCCCGGGGCGCCAAGGTAACAGGGGCGGCGCGAAGAAGGATATAATGAGAGAAGCAAATAAGATATTTAAATATAAGGTAAGGTTTTACTTCTGAGTAAAAAAAAAAGAAAAAAAAAAGGTCTTCAAAGGTTGCAAGGGCGGCAAAAAAAAATTCGACCGGGGCGCCAACATTGCAAAGGCCGGCCCTGGGTACAGGGCTCGGTTCTATGCTAACAAAATCTAAACAAATGCGAATTTCGCTTTGAAATTTTGACAGCATTTTCTTGGATAGTTGAGCTAATTTATACAATAAAAATCGATTTTTTTAACCTTCTAATGTAGTTAACTTATTTATATTATTATTATTATTATATTATTTTAACTTATTAAAAAAATACTGTTTTCAATAATTGGAACCAGAAAAACGAAGATCGATAATCAAGAAAATCTAACAATTTTCAAATTTAAATATATTTATTAATAATTACCAAAACCAAAAAATTTCATCTGTACCTCCCCTTTGTAAATAGTGAAAATAATTTTAAAAAATCTTAAATTATTCTAGAATAAATGAGTCATGCACATTCGAAGTTAATTAGTTAGTTAAATGTTGTTCTCAATTGCAGAATTATATAAAAGTTGTTAAAAAAAATTCATTTAAAAAGTTCTTATATGAGTAATTACTTGATCGAGTGTTCCATGGAAACAATAACAATCTGTACGCAAACTATTGTAGTTATAGGAACGACCACCAGACTGTCAGAGGGCGTCACTATCGCATGATCCGAACTAAAATTGATTCAAGTGTGCTATGGAGTCATAACTAACCGCGACTAATGATAAATTAATTGCGAACCACTTTGTAAGAAGTTATTGATATTATTAATGATATTCAAATGTCTGTAATTTATATTAATGATGCAAATTAAGTTTCTCAGTTTGTTTAATGTGTTCAGTAACATCGGTTGACAAAAATAAAGAAGAATATATTGACGTATTTTTGTTGAAATTGATGAGCTTGACTGAATTACCCTTAAGGTTTTTCTTTGCCGTAATCTATCTCTTTGGTCAAAAAGGCGCAGCGTACTCAAAATAAATTGGTGGAGATGTTTTTTTAATGCAAATTACGTTCTCAAAAAGATAATTAATCTTATGTAAAGAACGTTCTTTTTGTAGCTTGTTTGTAAGAAAATAATTATATCATAATATTCGAGTTAAAAGAGTTTTAACTTTACATTGAGGTGTTTTTATTGTTTTTGAAATGTTGAAGTCTAAATTACTAAAGTTTTTAATAATTTTAATTGGTATTTAATTAATACGTTTTACGATTTACGTTCATTTTTGTGTGAATTCTGAAAACAAGAAAACGTATTTTCTACATGTTTTTTTGGAATAAAATTATATAATTTTTTTAACCCTCCGATAGGCGCGCATAGAAAGTTACATGAATGGGCGCGTATGTATCTCACAGATACATTTCAATATTTTCATATTAAACACCTATTAATTCAAAATTCTTTATTTGCATTTAGTTTTATGAAATATCAGGTATATAAAACACTTATAAATACATATAAATTAAATAAATGGTATTTCTATAAATTGAAAAAAAAATTTGTTGAAAACAAAACTGAAAAAATGCATACTTTGGTTTTCAACTCAAAAAATTTTTTTTTAGAAATACGAGTACAATCTATGCAAATTACTGAACAATGTTCTAGACATAAAAACTTTTTACAATTTATACAATACTTTGAAAGACAGGTATTAGACCGGGAGCCAGGCTACATTCCGTTTGAAAAACCGTTAGGATTCATAAGAGTTGGTGATTTACATTCAGAAAGATGTAAAGAATGAAATTCTGAAGGTTGCCGGAAAAAAAACTCGGAACTTTTTTTGATACGAGCATTATAACGGAGTCCTTCCAGATATAAAAAAAATAGATGTTGCACCATTTTTAATTTTGATGAAAGTTTAGTCAGTTGTTATTATACGTATTAGTTAACAAAAACTGTAATTAGAAAATTTTAAATGTTCACAGGTTAGAGGTGGTCATCGTTTTACCCTCGTAAGATAGGAATATTTCATTGATTTTTAACGATTCTTCGACTCGCTATAGCATGCGTTCTAATTAAACAATTATAATGAACTTGGGGTCATTTGAAAGCCTAAAGAGTCTAGCTTCAAAATGATTTAACTCAATTTTGAGTTTAGGTTATTTTCGTTGTAGATATTCGTAATAAAGGCTTTTCAATATCATTTATGAAATTGTCATTTTATCTTTTTTTCAAAATTTTCAGTGGCTTTCTGGTTTAACCGAGAAAGCTGTAATTATGCGTAAGTTATGTTCACATATAGTACTCAGTACCCACAAAAAATCAGTTTGATTGATGCACATTTTCTATTAAAAAAATTAAGTTAAATATCACAAATATCACGGAAACACCAAAAACAGCTGTTTTCGAAGCAAATAAAAGTTATGTGGGGGGCAAGATAAATTGCTGAATTTTTTTTTTACAAATGGTCTTAATAATTATCTAAAAAGGGCAATTTGATTCGTTTTGCTATTTTAATTTTTTTAGCTGCTAGAAATTTAAAAATAATCAAAAAAATGCAAAAACTCTAAAATTAGCTATTTTCAAAGTAAAAAGAATCTATGAAGGGGGTGAGATTAAAATGGATTTTTTTTTCTACACAAGCTACTGCCCCTTTTGAGTGACGTAAGTTGACGCACGACGCCTATATGACTTTTTTAAGTCCACGATACAGCTGCATTGGAGTTACTAAAATTGTTGATTTTTATTTTATTTTTCATTTTTAATTCGTGATTTTGATGTTTTTCAGTCTAATTGCAGGACACAAAGTGGCTAGAAAATTTTAAAAAATCAGAAAAACACCACTTGGCCTTTAAACCTTACTACTGTAAGCATCTTTAGAAAAAAATTCAGATTTTAATCTCACCCCCTTCACAGATTTTTTCTACTTTGAAAATAGCTAATTTTTGAGTTTTTGCATTTTTTTTTGATTATTTTTAAATTTCTAGCAGCTAAAAAAATTAAAATAACAAAACAAATCAAATTGCCCTTTTTAGATAATTATTAAGACCATTTGTAAAAAAAAAATCAGCAATTTATCTTGCCCCCCACATAACTTTTATTTGCTTCGAAAACAGCTGTTTTTGGTGTTTCCGTGATATTTGTGATATTTAACTTAATTTTTTTAATAGAAAGTGTGCATCAATCAAACTGATTTTTTGTGGGTACTGAGTACTATATGTGAACATAACTTACGCATAATTACAGCTTTCTCGGTTAAACCAGAAAGCCACTGAAAATTTTGAAAAAAAGATAAAATGACAATTTCATAAATGATATTGAAAATCACCAACTCTTATGAATCCTAACGGTTTTTCAAACGGAATGTAGCCTGGCTCCCGGTCTATATGTACGTTTTGCGCTAGTATAGTAGATAGTAGTATAGTAGGCGTGTATCTGTGAGATATAAAACAACAATATATAAAAACCACTGACTACTTTGTAATCACTTGGCATACTGTTACAAACCACCACGGAAGCTAGGAAGATGCATGGGAGGAGGAAGGTCTAGCTTTTGAAACGTGTCCGTTAAAGTGGCTACAGACGTAACTGCATGCTTGACAAGCACGCTTGATCAATCCGTTTGTACAAGCACGCACAATTTCCCTACACCACCACACGGTACAGCTGACAAACAACTAACGTTTGCTTGTACAAACCTACACGTTCTTGGTACACATGTTGAGACAGCTTGTGCAATCGCGGATTCTACAAGCTGTATGATTGAAATTCAATCAATCTTCAAGCGGATTGTACAATCACAATGCTTGCGCAAAATTATCATACACACGCTACAATATGCTTGTACAAACAGATTGATCAAGAGTGCTTGTCAAGCATGTAGTTACGTTTGTAGCCACCTTTAGAACCAATACAAAATCACAATGTATCTGTAGAATACATGCGCCCATCGGATGGTTAAAGGACAAATAAAATTAATATTTGTAAATTATCATATAATATATTATCTACAATAATATATGTATTACAAGTTGTTCCTATTTTGTTCGCGTGAATTTTTTTCTGTCTTCGCACGGACAATTTTATTCACTAACTTAATTATATTGTTTTCCGTAAAGGCTTGTTTACACTAGGTTAGTGTTTTAGTCGAATGGCAAGTGATTTACTTATCACTAAATGTTTTAGTAACTGAAAACTATCTTGACTACAATGCATTAGTAAATGGCGCGCGTCAAGATGAAGTGTACAGTAGCGTAACAAAGTAAAAATCTCTACATCTATAAAATGAAGTTATATTTTTCTATTATATGTTCTAGGTAAACTACTGAACCGATTTTGATGCGGTTTTATCCAATAGTTGGATCATTTTTCAGTGGGTGATCTTAGTTATTAATATTTGATGAAAACTTAAGATTTAATATGAAAATTCGGGTGTTTGAAAATATATTTATATACTATATTCAGGTTTTTACTAATTGATAAGTTAGATATAGGTGTATAATTTTAGGTTTGTGTAAATTTCATGAAGTCGGAAAAAACAATTTGCGGTGAACCGTGTGTTGTGGGTATGTTGGATGGGCATGTTGAATATTTTAGGCCGCTATGATTTTGTGGATAATAATCCGTGTAACACCGGCTCCAATGCACTAGTAAATAAATAAATACATTTATTTGTAATAGCTCTATTAGATAAGTGGAGGAAGAAATTAGAGAATAGAAAAAAGAATGTGGATAAGGAAATGGATAGTGATTCAAAATCACTTAGAACTACAAATGTTCTCAAGGAATTAGAATTAGAAAAAAAAAATTGTAACATTAAGGGGGTTAGCAAGTCTAGCGCCCCTAAAAATACTTAATATTTGGGAATTGACTGTGGTCAAATGAAACAACGAATTAAAGCAAAATTAACGCAGCTGTTTAATTACCGTTTAAAGTACATTTTAAATTATTTTTAAAATTTTAATGAATGAAAATTATTAATCTTTGGCCGATGGTAGGTTTTCATAAAAATTTGGAGTTGACACCTCCCGTACTTGCTTTTAGCCAAATGGTCAGATCTGGAACAATTTTACAAAGTGACTTTAGTTTTTGAAACTATCCTCTATGGAATGAACCACTTTGGTTGGAAACAAAAAATTCTGTAGATTGTTATGGCCAATGAAAACTACAGTTCAAATAAAGCTTAAATTTATAAACATACCTATAATTATTGAAATATATAACTCTGAGGTGTAAAAGTGGTTCATTCCATATAGAGGATAGTTTCAAAAACTAAAGTCACTTTGCAAAATTGTTCCAGATCTGATCATTTAGCTAAAAGCAAGTACAGAAGGTGTTAACTCCAAATATTGATGAAAACCTACCATCGGCCAGAGATTAATAATTTTCATTCATAAAAATCTGAAAAATAATTTAAAATGTACTTTAAATGGTGATTAAATAACTGTGTTAATTTTGCTTTAATTCGTTGTTTCATTTGACCACAGTAATATTCCCAAATATTGAGTACCTAATTTCAGGGGCGCTAGACTTGCTAACCCCCTTAAGAATGTCGGAGAGTTTTTTATTTTTATTTTTACGACAACTAATGAACTAAACTAAAGTTATCGCATTCAGATTTATCTAGTAGTTTATTAAGTATTTAGTGAGGACTGGTGGGGAGTCGCTACTCGACCAATAAAATACAGGGTGATTCAGCACTGTCGTGCCAAACTTGAACACTAGATTGAAAAAAATATTTTAAGCAAAAAACTCCCAATAAACATGTGTCCGGAAATTATTCCTTAGGGAACTACAGGCTTCCAAAGATTTTACTAAAAATGAGTTTTAATTTAATATCTAGAGAACCCTTTGTGATAGAATTATGAAATTTGGTATTTGGTTTAGTAATAATGAATGTTATCGATTTCTAATATTAACCAATTATATTTTAGACCAGGGCTGTATGAGGCCAGTGGGCCCATCGATTTTTATCTAGTATTTGTTTGTTCGTTAATTTTTTTCCTGAGTTGGTACATCAATAAGATTATATGACACAAAATACACAAAAACATACTTTGCTTGTTTATCATAAGATAAACCGTTTTCGAGAAATATCGATGTTAAAGAAAGCATGCAGAATTTAACTTAATACGGATGCTTGAAATTACAAAAAATAAATTTATATTCTTATTCTATGATTAAAGGTAAGAAAAAAAGTTCATATAAAAAAACCTCCTAATATGAATCCTCTAAGATCTATAGCTAGTTGTATTACTGTTACACGTACCTTAATAATTTGACTAAAGAACGAAACTAAAAATGGCTATTTGTTGATAAGGATGCATTTTTTTAGGTATACTTATGTTAACTTTTTGTCTTATTTTTTATCATGGAGCAAGAATATAAATTTATTTTTTGTAATTTCAAGCATTCGTATTAAGTTAAATTCTGCATGCTTTCTTTTCCATCGATATTTCTCGAAAACGGTTTATCTTATGATAAACAAGCAAAGTATGTTTTTGTGTATTTTGTGTCATATAATCTTATTAATGTACCAACTCAGGAAAAAAATTAACGAACAAACAAATACTAGATAAAAATCGATGGGCCCACCGGCCCCATACAGCCCTGGTCTAATATAGAATTGGTTAATATTAGAAATCGATAACACTTATTATTACTAAACCAAATACTAAATTTCATAATTCTATCACAAAGGGTTCTCTAGATATTAAATTAAAACTCATTTTTAGTAAAATCTTTGGAAGCCTGTAGTTCCCTAAGGAAAAATTTCCGGACACATGTTTATTGGAAGTTTTTTGATTAAAATATTTTTCTCAATCTACTGTTCAAGTTTGGCACGACAGTGCTGAATCACCCTGTATAACAAAATTGATTTATCCGATTAAATGGTTTTATTAGTAAAATACTCATCTTTTGTCTGTTCATTAACGTTTAGTTATTGAATTACTCGTAACTTTACTAATCTACTATAGCCTAGTATGAACTAAGCTTTACTACTATTGGACTTAAATATATTTACCATCTCCTTTAACATCACTGAAATGTAAAATGTACATACATTATACAAACATAATGTGTATTATATACATATGTAAATATTTCTAGAACAGACAATCTCTACTGTCAAGTGTTGCGACTAAATCTAAATAGAATTTAAAATTGTGCCAGTGATATAAATGTTGACACACGTTTGTTTGTCTCACGCATGTGTATGTGTTGGTGTAAGTGAGCATGTGTATGTATCCATGTACAGTCTAGATGCCTTTGATATTTTTACACGGTGATGAAGGGGTGGTAGCGCGATCACAGTTTGTGTTTCGTTGTTTCAACACGAGGTCGCGCCACCTGCTGTTGTTAAAATTTGATAAAACGATGTTTACTAATATCACAGCGACATGACAGCCGGAATAAAAGCTTTGAAGTAATGAAATTTTAACAATGTACATATGTATGAACGTAGGAAGTATATATGTATTGTACGTGTTTGTATGCATAAGTAAGCTGTTTGGTTTTATTTGTTTATGAATTTGTGCCGTGAACCTTTTTATCAAAATAGTTTATTTTTATTGTTTTATTGTTATCACATATTTTTATTTTTTATTATAACACATATACATATCAGGGCTGTGGAGTCGGTAATAAAAACCTGTGACTCCGACTCCTTAATTTTTCTAATGTTTGACTCCGACTCCGACTCTTTACTGTACAATTTTTTTTTTTTAATTCCGTTTTCGGGTAAAATTTTGTTGAGTGAATTGCGGTGATTCTGGTTTCGGCCAGAATTGAAAATTTCAAATCATTGTACTTCAAAATTCAAAACGAACAAAAAATATTAAGTTTGTAAAGAAGTAAAAACCACAGCTCTGATACATATAAAGAAATACTACTTTAAAATTGAATTCTTGAAAATGACATGTTTAAGATTTGGTTAAAAGTGTTTTTTTATATATATATATATAGAAAATGCCGTGAAAAGTTTCAATTTTCGAACCGCAGATCTGTATTTAAAATTATTCTCGAGATAGGGCAAGTTTCGATGTTTTCTAAATTTTGAGAAAAATAGCCGTAACTTTTGAACTGGTAGCCGGAATTGATTTTAGTTGACGGATTTACATAGTACTTAAAAATTCGACAAAAAATTTAGTTAAAAATCGACACTTTTTAAAAGTTTATTTTTATTTTGTGTAATTTGAAGCATTCGTATTAAGTACTCAACTCAGGGAAAATTTAAAGAACAAAAAAATTCTAAAAATCGGCGGGTTATTGTTTGATACTGCAAATAAATAACATTTATTAATACTAAACCCGCTATCAAATTTCAAAACTGCACCACAATGGGTTCTCTAGTTATTAAATAAACACCTATTTTGAACGAAATCTTTTGAAGACTGTAGCTCTCTCACGAAGAATTTATATTCACATAAAGTTTTTGCTTAAAATAACATCCTCGATCGATGTTAAATTGTTTACAATAGTTATAAATCACTTTATACATAATTATAATATTCTAGTTACATTTTTCCTTGACCTTCTTGACCAACATAGTCTTAACCGATATTAGCATTGTGAATAGATACCTACAAGAAATACATCTGATTATAATATACTAATGCAAAATATAATTTAAATATTAACTCACATAAGTGACGTAACAAATGACCGTTAATTGTTGCCAATAAATAACAGCGTGCGTATTGTACGATTGACCGTTTTGTGCGCGAAATGATTGATGAGTTTTGTGTATCTTTATCATGATAAATGGTTGCTAATTTATTTGCGCGCGGTGCATTCAGTATAATCTGGTTGTGTTAGTCACACAGGTTTTGTGTGTTTGAATAAATGATTATCTACGTCATAATATGCCACGCATTGACAGGGATGTGTGGTCAATAGGTACAAATATTTAAATTGTTTTAAAATGAATGTATGTGTACTATTTAAATATATAAATTGTATAATAATATAAATAACGAGTGGCTGAAGAGATGATCTGCAATATTAATACTAATATATAAATATGGAGGTTTTATCTTCACAATTTAAACTTTTTTTTTTTTTTGAGTCATTAGGCAATACAATTAAAATAATTTGTCTGTCTATTTGTTGCGACTTTTTACGAAAACAATTGAACTAATTTTGATCGAACTTTCTCTGTTCTAAGGCTTCAGACGAGTTAAGATTTTTATAGGTTTTGTCTACTAAACTTATTTTTAAGGAACTTTCACTGTCTGAAAATCTAAGACTTTTGTATATTTTGTATATTATATCGCAGAGTTAAATAAGGCAAATTTAATAAGTATTATGTGTTAAATTAAAACAACAATCAATGGTGGTTGTAGTATTGATGTAACAAATTCAAAATTTTATTTTGAATAATTAAATGAGGCACGTATTAAGAAAAATAATTCAAATTATATTTTAAAATAAAACTGTAAAAAAAATTAAAAAGGTAGATAATCAGCGACGGTTGTAATATTGATGCAATTAAAGCACCATCTTCTTCGCCTTTATAGAACGTTATTATAGGAGCGTGGATAGCAATCGGTTTTTAATAAACACGGGAAAGTACTATAACAAAAATCATAGTATAAACATTTTAAATTATTTATTTATTTATGTAAAAATAAAAAAAGTAATGTTTTGTTTAATATAAATGAATACTAAAACTGAATAAATTTAATTCGGATGAGGAAGTATTGTGTTAAGTTGGCAAAGTTTTTTATAGACTAATATCTGATGCCAAAAGACGATGCAACAAGTATATATTGCATATTCTGCGTTATTGTAAATCAATTTTTATTAACATGATTGTATGAATGCAACAGTTATCTTAGAATTGACATTTACTTTTTATTATGTATGTCACTTTGTTTGTCGTATATACATAGTCCGTATGTATGTATAAATGATGAAGTGCCCTTACCAATAAATATCATTTATTTACGCATACTTATATTAAGATATGGAAATTGTTAATATGTACAATGTTCATATATTTGGTTGTTCAAAAAGTTTGCAGAAATGAAACTAAATTTGATATTTGCCTGTATTCATTGGAACGTTACTTTAAGAATATATAGGTGTCATTACAGCGATATAGCTATTCGAGTTTCATAAGCCAACCTGATATTATGTATTCCCAAGTTTGTTTATTTCTATTTCAGTTTTGAATAATTTGAATAATATTAGTAGTAATAAAGTTAGTACAAATAAAAACATAAAAAATAATGTTATTTGTGTGGGAAATCAAATAAATTGGTGCATATTACGTACGTTACATTCCGAACAAAGTAAATATCAACTGTTCGGATACTATTGTTTTTGTATTACAAACTACCTAATTCAGCATAAAACATAATGTATTGTATGACGTATTTTACGATTGAAAAATCGATGATTGTATCAATTTAACAATACACAATTATAATGAATGACGTTGAATTGCGAGGTCTATACAATGAAGTTTTAAATTGACGCTGTTCACCCAGTAACTGTTAAATGTACAAGAACTTACTGTAATGCTTTAAGTACACAACGCACCTACAGGTCCTTAAGTAGGTATATATTGAGTTTAAAAAAGGAACGTGGTTTTAATCGTAATTGCGGAGTTTAATTAGGTACTTTTAATATTTTTTTTAATAAATAAATGTTGATAAATATAATTAATAATAAATATTTCAGAACTTGAATCAGTATTTACCGAAATAGAGAAGGAGAAATACATAAAATGACTGTTTTATCCCCTTATTGGCGCCATTTGCGAGTTAAAAAAAAGGCCGGTTTTATTGTTTAAGAACCTACATTTTAATACCTCAAATATCCAGATATCAAACTAAATTTTTTCACCTAATTTTAGACCTCGTATGGACGATAAAGGAATTGAATTAAAAAAAATAAATAAAATTTGATTATTTAAATACTCATACGTCATTTTCTTCTGTAGTCGCCGTTGTCCATAAGAGAAACGCAGAAACCGCGATTTGAGTGACGTTTACGCGAAACGTTTTGAAACCGTGTTTTTTTGCACGTACCCAAAAGGGCCAAAAATGTCTAATGCAGTGGCGGCCAAGTACATTAAAAAGTCGAAGGCCTTTGTTTAGAAGTGGGTAAATCGGTTTATAGAGTTGAAAAATGTCGACGACTTTCCAGATCGTGCTTCAGTAGGGAAAATGGTCAAAAATGGAAAAATTGATCGTGACATTGTTTTGGAAAAATCAACATAGACTGAAATTTTTTCCATCAAAGCGCAATAGGCGGGGGTACTTTGAACCTAATGAAAAAAGATTTAGGTTTGTAAAACTTACCGACTGCGAGTAATGCCGTACACGGTCTTACTTAACACACTGTAACTTTTCGGGCTGTTGTCCACGTTGTCGTATTGTTTTCCTTGATGTTTCAGCAACACTTCTGAAGAAGACTTCGACATGAGAGTCGAAACGTCAAGGAAAACAATATGACAACGTGGACAACAGTCCGAAAAGTGAGCTCTTCTAAGTAGTTTGAAAAATATTTTAAACAGATTAATAATACTATAATTCCTATTTTTAATAATGCGTTCATTTTATGGTGTAGGCGCAGGGAAGAAATTTGAAATATATTCCATGTATGTAGGTATCTTTAAAACTTATTTACTTAATTAAATACTATTAAATTAATATAAATATTAACCCTTAGCTGCCACTGTGGGGTACCAGGCGCCACAAATTTTTTTCAACTTCAATGTAAGCTGTTTAAATTTTACAAGGTTTCAATTTTTTAAATATTATATATTCTTTAAAATAACTGATTGGAGTGCATTCCGTATCGTTCAAAGATGAAAGAGAAATTTTATTGAATTAAAAAACTCAATAACTTATGTGTAGTAGGCATTTTAGTGTCTGGGGTACGAGGTGATCCCAGTGTGGCAGGTATGTTATTCTGGAGAAGTGGAACAGCTAAGGGTTAATAGTATAATATAATTATATATACTAATATAATAAATTAATATAAATATTAATTAATCCTATAAGGTCTATCGATATAAAGAAATACTGCGTACGATTCATGATAAAAATAAAATATTTATTGCATATAATTACATATCTATTAATAATACATTTAGAGCATTGTGAAAAGGAGGTGAATTGAGGGACATGCTCCAAGGAACGGGAAATTGCTTTTGGTTGTGTCGGGTTGACATACGCAGCGCGATTTGAGAAAATGGATGGTAGATAAGATCTAGATGGGACAGGTTAAATCTTCATTTAATAGATTTGAAACATTATACTGCGGCTTTTTTGTATCTTACCTGTATTAGATTCAATACGATAACTTTTGGATTACTTTTATGTACTGTAACATTTTGTGGTGAATTTATTTTTATTTTGTATATGGAAATTTAAGTGTGATACCTATCTTTCACATTGAATTATATTATTGATATTAATTTCTGTATTTTTGAAATAAATTATAACATATACACATAGGTAGGCATTCATTCGTTAATTCGTTAATTGTTAATTAACGAAGTTACCAAAATACTTAACGGATTAACTTTTAAGTTAACTCTAAAAAAAAGTTAACGCTTTTGTTAACTTCCGTTACATTGGTTGTTTGATGACAAGTACATAAGAAAATTGTCGCAAAAAAAGGTCTTCAAACATTTTGAATGGTTAACTTTTAACGGTGAACTTTAACTTTCGTTAAATTTTCTGTTAACTTTAACTTCCGTTAAATTTTTGGAATTTTAACGATTAACATAGTTAACTTTTTTATTAACGAATTAACGATTAACGAAGTTAACTTTTCGATTAACTGTGCCCACTTATGCATATAGAATAATATACTATCCACATTATATAAATCTGATTATAAATGTTAAGATTTTTTAAAGAAGTTGTTCAAACGCCAATTAACATACAAGAGGAGTACATATTATTCTATATATAATTTTAAATAATTTAAATTTATTTATATGTACCTATGTATAAAGTTACAGAATTTAAATGTTCTATTTAAACGTATATTTATTAATTTAAAAATGTAAAAAAATCAGTGAAGTCTACGGATCGATGTTGCTAGAGGTTTCTAAGAAAAAATTAAAAAAATTAAAAAATATTTCTTATACATTCTTCTAAGATCTAATTTACTGCACTGGTTATTTTTATACTGAATAGTAAATTTGTTTACGTTGATAAGAAATTATTTATATAATTATCTGCCAAATAAGGAAAATAGCGTTTAAACATACTTTGCATGTAGTGAAAAGCTAAAGAAACAAAAATGCTTATCGATTTATTGGAAGATATAAAAAAAATCTAATAATTTTCAGTGATTTTGTAGAGAGTACATTACTAGATACGTAAACTTTGGTAGCAAAATTAGAAAGATAACAATAAGTGTACTTCGAAAAATATCATATTTATTGCAGAAGAGTATAATAAATCAATAATATAATATAATAAAACAAATTAAAATTACATTTTTTCTACAAAAAAAAAAAAAAATCAAATTAATGAATTTTTTTTTGCAAGGTATATGTATTTATGTTAGAACAATTGTTATAATAACTATTTGGTGTTATCTTATGTGACTGTCAGCCGCTGGACAAAATGAGAGAGAAATTTTCGACAAAACACACAGTATAATTTGTTAATAAAACTGGGTTTATTGTTTGTTTTGGTCTGTTTGCTGTCTTGAATATTTAAATTAATTATCTCATACAACTTAACGTTATTATTTGGCTTATTGCGTATCCGCAAGCTTGAGGTTTTGTCTTTTTGATTCTATATTGGCGAATTTTGTTACTTTAATCAAAATAATATTTAAAAATGTATTATAAAATAATTAAATCCAGAATTTTGTTAGTGAATAATGTTATAATAATTATTATAAACATGAATATTTTATCCAAATTGTTATTTCAATATGAAAAGTTTGTTTTTCAGAAGGATCATTGTGTTATAAGTTTGATGAAGTTGTAAAAGTTAATTTATCTTTTTGCATTGTGTTGATTTTTAAGAGATTTATTAATTTTATGTTCCTTTATAACTATTATATTAATATGTTTCCTTATTTCCCGGGAAAAAATGATAAGATATTAGCATATATTACAAGATCCAATTGGTCAGATATGATAAGATATGCTTGGATCCTGATTTTGGCACGATCCAAGAACGCATTATAATATATTGTAATATATTGCAAGATATAGTTATATATTATAATATATACTAATGCCTTCTTGGATCGTGCCAAATTCAGGCTCCAAGCATATCTTGACATATATTACAATATATTAGCATACATTAGTATATATGTTAATATACAAGTATATCTCGACATATATAACAATATATTAGCATATCTGTTAATATATTTGTATATCTTGGCATATCTAAAAATATATTATAATATCTTATAATATATGCATAGAGGGGGGGGGGTATCCATCTATTATCTATCCCAATACTACAGAATCGTCCAACCAGGGAAAACTCGTACTGAATCTATAATCAAATGTCACATATATTATATAATTAAATAAACATATAGCAGCTTCATTTACTTACGTCCGTATTAACTTACTTGAATGCACCTATGTAAACATTAGAGTTCGTTGGTTGCTTATATACTGATTCAAAGTGAAATCACACTGCTAGTGAGAGGCAAGTTACACCAACTTTTACGAACATAGTATGTAATAGCTATTACATATATACAACATACTCGAATATTATTTAATCAATTAAAAAAAAAAATCCATATGCGTATTAAGTGATATTTGAGGCCCGTATTAATAAAATAAAAAAATATATACAAAAACTGTATAGAAATATTGTGACTATTAAAGAAATCCGAAATATATGTATGTATAGTAAATAAATGAAGAAAACCATGTGACATTTGCTTATTAAATATTCTTTTAAAGTAATTGTCAGTTCTTCAACAGACGGATCTATTATAGATTTAGGAATTTTATTGAAAATTTTAATTGTATTGTTAACTACATTTCTATTGACAATTTGTTTACGTGTTTGAATAGATTTCATATTGTGTTTGTTTCTATGTTGTAATTATGGTCATTTATATTACATAAATCAGTTTTTTTTTGTGAATAACTCATTTTCTAATAAATTAATACCTATCGATTATATTTAAAAATTTGTATTATATAAGCAGTGGACGGCAGTGTTCCCTGGGTCATATCTGGCCATAATACGAAGCAATTTATTTTGTATTTTGAGTATGTTATAGGTATGAGAAGAGAAGCACAAAAAAATTCCATATCTAATAATTAAATGTATATAAGCTAATACACATGTAACAAAACATTTTGCACAACCTTGTTGCTTAACACTCTAAGTGCGTGCACGAATTTTGAGATTTTGGCTGTAACGGAGTTTATATTTCTCTTACAAGTTAAATTTCGGTCTATTAATATCACTAAAAATTGTATTTTTTGAGAAATTATCACACCTGACTGGTGTGATCATAGAATTCAGTGATTATAATTTCAAAAATGTATTCATCAATGTTTGTATAAAAATTGTCAACACAAGTTGTAGAATTTTTAGATAAATGCGTGGGAACATCATTTTAAAAAAAAAGTTTCACCAAAAATATCCACTACCTATTTTAAAATATGATGAATGTACTTTTTTGAAAACAAAATATCTCAAAAACTATTAAAAATAGAGTAAAACTAAAAGATATTAATTTTGTAGAGAAATGCATAAAATTTATTTTAAAAAATATTTCACTGTCCAAAATTTTGTTTAAATATTTTTGTTCTTAATTTATAAAATTATATTGAAAATTTGGGTGATATGTCAACTGTGAATTTTTAAAACAAAAATATATTTTACTTATAACTTTATCATTCCTGATTATATGGGCAATTCTAAAAAAAATTTACTTATTTCGTGAAATCAGAATATATATACAAAACTACATATACAAATAACGCGAGTGCAATATTAAATTCAAGTCAAGTGAACATTAGAAAAAAGAATGGTTGATATTTGAATTTTTTATATTTATTATTATTAATTTAATATTATTAAAATTCGTTGCTTATTTTGTTAATGTATAATAGCAATGCCAACATCAGGGAGGGAGACTGGGCTACCGCCCGGGATGCCAGTTCAGAAGGAGCAATGGACAGTTACATGGAGAAAAATTTGGCTTATATTCTAGTCAAAATTTTTTCTCTTTAATCTGATTTTACCGTTTCAGGGTATTTAAAAAAATTTTATTCCATTTCTTCAGAATTCATTGCGATATAAATATAAAATTTGATAATCGTTTTAGTATAAATACGTGCTATCGATTTACAGTATCAAGTAATGATTATTTAGACTAAAGAAGTGTAGGGCCAGCGGCCTTTTGATTTTTATTCAGTATTTATTTGTTCTTAACCCTTAATTACTCGTGTGAAATACCGTAACACAGTTACTCACGTGGTGTATTTTATACACCACAAAAAGCTAGTTTTTGGGAATTTTGATGATTTTATATTAATTTTTTTGCCCAATTCATATTATGTAGGTAGGTATTATTTTTGAGAAACTAAGATTTTTTTTAAATAATCCAACTAAAAATTAAGAAATAAATTAGAAAGAAAAACTAACTAAAATAAATCTAAAAAAGTGCAAAAAAATTTTTTTGCTATCCGATTTATTGCAAGATGAATATGAACATTTTATTTTTATTGGTAATTTTTTTAATTTTGCTCTTTTGACAAGATGTCTTCCATCAGTAGCATCACTAATGTTCTCAAAAACACGCGGTTCTTCGCTTAGGATGCTGTTGTTTGTGCGTCAATACCATATACATTTAATAAGTAAAAAATTAATACAAACTGCTACAATCCTCAAATTTTTACTGCCGGATTCCTATCACCATTGATATTGGTCAAATGTAATATTTTGTTATAACAAATGTTAATCATTTAATAAATTTATTAATTTAAAAAAGTAACAGCCACTTTATTTACAAATACTTTACCACCGGGCGTTTACCTAATACATAAAAAAATATTTTTTTTAAGATATGATAATATATTAGCAGATATAACAATATATAAATATATATAACAATATATTTTCGCATCTGAGGGCTGATATATATTAAGATATGATTATATATTATCAGATATGTCCATATATTAATATATATTACAATATATTCTTGGCTATGATAACTCAAAAAATAAAATTTATTAAGATATAATAATACATTAGCAGATATATCTATATATAATAATATATTACAATATATTCTAAGCTAAGTGAACTCTTTTCAAAATAATATTTTTAAGATATCATAATATATTAGCAGATATATAAATATATAAATATATATAACAATATATTCTCGGATCTGAGGGCTAATACATATAAAGATGTTACTATATATCAAAATATATAACAATATATTTTCGGATCTTAGGGCCAATATATATTAAGATATTACTATATATTATCAGATATATCTATATAAATTAATATATTTTAGGCTCAAAAATTAAGATATTACCATATATAACGAGATGCGAACATATCTTATAATATCTTGTTATATCTTATCATTTTTTCCCGGGTTATTTGTATTATTTATTGTTTCAATATACAGGTTGGTCCGTTTTGGGATACAGATATTTTAGGAGCTGATTCCCAGGCTCATTGTGAGTAAAAAAAATCAACGGGAGGGGAGGGTCTATCTTCAACACCCTCTGAGCTACAGGGTGTTTAAAAAACTTCCTTCAGGGTAATACTTAAAGCAAAGATCATCACATAACTTCCAAAGTAATATACCTAGAGTAACCACAATAGGTCAGTTTCATAAGTAATTTACTAACGTAATTTTTAATATTACTATTATTTCTAGCCGTGTTTCCAGTCTAGAGTTACTGTTCATCAAAGTCAAAAAAAGTAATTATTTTTTTGAAATATTTTATGAAAATGACATTTTTCTACCAAAGTACCTATAATATGTAGTATTTTTAATCATTATTTTGGTGCGTCATAATGTTACCTATAAATTCACTATGCATAGTTTGGTCCTGGGTCTTATAGTTTTTCAGTTATAAATTTATCTAAATCAATCCCCAAAGTTATTATTATCTACCTATCCTATTAAATGAAACAGTCATACAATTTTTTTGTTTATAATTACATAATGTAAATTGCCAGTAACAAACAAATTATGTAATTATAAACAAAAAAATATTATGACAGCTTCATTTAGCAAAATAGTCACTATGAGGATTAATTTAGATAAATTTATAACTGAAAAACTGTAAGACCCAGGTCCCAACTATGTATAGTGAATTTATAGGTAACATTATGACATACCAAAACAATGATTAAAAATACTACATATAATAGACACTTTTGTAGAAAAATGTCATTTTCATAAAATATTTCAAAAAATAATTACTTTTTTGACTGTGATGAACAGTAACTCTATACTGGAAACACGGCTAGAAATAATAGTAATATTAAAAATTAAGTTAGTAAATTACTTATGAAACTGACCTACTGTGGTTGCTTTAGGTAAATTACTTTGAAAGTTATGAGATGATCTTTGCTTTAAGTATTACCCTGAAGGAAGTTTTTTAAACATCCAGTAACTCAGAGGGTGTTGAAGATAGACCCTCCCTTCCCGTAGAATTTTTTACTCACAATGAGCCAGGGAATCAGCTCCTAAAATATCTGTATCCCAAACCGGACCATCCTGTATAAACATTGTTTATTAGTATTATTTGTAAATCTGAATTATTTCTGTAAAATGAATATCCGTAGAAATTAAATTTCATTTTGATTTTGTTGATTTATAATTTGATAACTAAAAGTATACCAACTTTTGCCTCTTCTAGTTATAAACTTTTGTTTCTCACTTTTGACAAAATTATTTTATTTACTGTTCTTTATTTTAATTGAAACCTGATATTATTGTATTAAATTTAAATAAACGAATAAACAAATAATAGTCTACGAATATCCTTTGACAAAAAATATTATTGACATGTTCTCAATGGTTTATATTTACAACAATCTAATCGAATTAAATATAAATATTTATTTGGAAATAATGTACATGCAAAAGCAACCATGTGTAGTGTATACTGGAATCGCTATTTCAAAGGGAAATACATTAATACAAAATTAATTTTCAAATCAATTAATTATTCTATTTTAAGTGCTGTATATTGAACTAACAATCGTTTATATACATTATATATACATTGCAACCACTTTATTTATGTACCTACAACTTATTTAAATATTAATAAATAAGCTTCACAAATTAAATAAACGTTGTGTTACCAATTTCAACTCACTTTTTAATCGTTATTCACTCTTTATTCGCTTAGTTGCCCACTGATCATATCCGGGTTTAATTTACTCCACTTTCGTCCTCTAACTGAACAAACACTACAACTTATTGAAAGATTCAACAAAAAACATTAAGTTACATTATCTATAATAATAAATAATTGAGGTTAATTATTTCAAGCTGTAAAATGATTTCTGGCATCATATTTCTTGCCTATAAGTTTTTATACTTACGAGTATAATAGTAAAATTAAAAAATAACAATTTACTGTCACATTCTAAACGAGAAATCCTAGTCATATCTAAAAAAAACATCTACCAAGTAAATGCACAGTGCTTCCTCGTGCTAAATTCATCAAAGGTAGTTAATTATTGAACAATTTAAATAAAAAAATCGATAAAGTATTCAGATGAACTTCCTGTCATTGGTTAACCATATAATTTTCATACAGTTTTAATAAAAAATATTAATTCGACATTTTTCTTTATACGCACCTCGTTATTTTGTCGTATATTTAAAAAAACAAATGACGATTTTCTTAAAGCAAATTGAGATAAATCTTTGTAAGGGAATATTTTACAACAAACATAGGTAACCTATATTATAGAAAATTGAATGCTCTACAAAAGAGGTTCTATAAAATTTTCACGTAACATGTGTCTTTCTTGAGATATCTTCAAATCAAAAAATAAATATTTTGGGATGTCATCCCTCCTCCTTACACATGATTTTAATATTTTTGAAATGGGACCGTCCTCAAACCAGACCCAACCAACCAACTAAGTTTCATTAATATCGGTTCAGTGGTTCATGAGTGATACGTGTGACAAGAATTGGGGACAGGCAGACACACAGACAGACAGACACGGGACAAAAAGTGTTTGTCTTGACCTGAAACGGATAGATCCGGTAAAAAATTTTAAAATCGGAGAACAACTTTTTTTCTCGTTTTAAAACGATAACAAAACTTCTCGTATTTCGATATTGCAAGGAAGCAAAAAAAATAAGCCGTGTTCAAATCTCACCCTTCGTAATCCGTGTCGTGGTAAAGAATTCTTTGGGTCCCATCTGATATTGAATTGAAATTAAACTTTGTGCATCTAATCGATACAAAACACATGTTTAAGCTGATCGTTTTACCGCCTGTTATTTATTTGTTATTCTGTAATTTGTCGTCTATTGATAAAACGCGATGGGTTGATAATAAAAGTTAAGGTTGTGTGTTTAAAATTGCTTTTTTTTAAATTGGATATGTTTGAATGTGGTATTGATTTCTTATGTGTTTTTGCTTTGAGTTTTCAAATGTCAATGCGATTAAATAAAATAATTGCAGACATAGAGTAAATGAAAATATAATTTTTATTAAATTTAATTAAAATGAAATGATAATAGTATTTTTAGATATTAATTAATTTTTGAAATCTGAAATATTAACGTCGTCAAGTCAAAGATAATGAAACCGGTTATAACGACATCGGTTAATACGACGTACCGGTTATAACTACTCAAAATAAAAGTCCCGGCTGAATCCCATATAATTACCTGTTATAATTTACCGTTTATAACGACATCGCTTACAACGAAATATCGCTTTTAACGACTTTCTGTTTACAATATTTTCGGAGAATTTTAATCGTTTTGTACGACGGACCGACTTTTGTTTCAATTTTTTTTTTTTAATATAGTATTTTTATATAAGCAATACTCTTTGCGCATGTGCTATTTAACATTATTAAAACAATTTTGTGTTTTCATGTTAATAATCTTAACGTAAGAATATTATGTTTATCCTTTAATAATCCGTGGTGTTTTATTGTGTCTGACATAATTTCTGCATTTAATTTTTTGTACAATAAAAAAATATTGTTTGACATAATACATCATGTTTTGTAGGTTGAGTTTAATTCATAGATAAGCAAATAAACAGGAAAGAGATGTGATATATTTCGTATACGGTACATAATTGGTGGAGAGTGAGGAGTAACTAATCAGAATCACCTCTTAATGTCAAACTATATGTTTCCAGTAAAATAACGTAGAGTATCGCTTCTGTATATCGTATAATGTTTACATTTTATTATTCTCTGCTTAAAATTTTGATTTTATTTTAACGATATCTTCGCAGACGGTGAATTTCACAAAATTACTCATGAAATTTTTAGTTTTTCCGATAAATTACCTTAAAAAATCGATAATCGGTTATTACGACGTACCGGTTATAACGACCTAAAATTACGGTCCCTTCAATGTCGTTATAACCGGTTTCTACTGTACTCATATTATGATTTACGCAAGTTATTTAGAACATGAACTTAGGACCAAAAAAAAAAACAAACAAAAGAACGAGAATTATGAGAAGTATTTTTGAAACGGAGCATACCTTTCTATTAAAAATGTGTTTAAAATAAATGTTGCTGGCTCCATGATCTATTGAAATTATGTATTACACTCGCCACTCTACAATACGACGATATCGGTGGTTCAATCGTTCTACCGAACGACGGCTAGAGGGGTACCAACCACCGTGCCTTTAACGTTATTGGTGAATTTAAATTTCGCGCAGAAATATAGCAGTCACGGTAGTATTATGGTGGAGATGGGGGGAAGGTCGTGGTTTAGTAGAGGGTCGTTTTATATTGCTGAGTGTAGATATATATTATCATAAGTATTATTATTTCTTTTTAAAATAATCGAATAAGAAATTCATTATTTTTTATATAAAAACCATACCGCTAGTATAATAAAGTTTAATAAATATTATTTTTGTGTTAAAATTGACTTTATAAAATTGTGTGTGATTAGAATATTTTTACTGTATAATGTTGTTGTTTAAACATATTTATGTTAATTTGGTGAAAAAATATTTTTTTATGTAAATGATTTTGTTGTATTTATTAAAAATAATCTAATTATGCCGTAATATAATTTGTTGTAGGAGGCGAATTTAAGATAAAATGATTTTATACTTTATATTACAACTCCAATATAATGTTTACATAAATACATTTTCTGAGACCACGGCGTCAGTTTTAATTTTCACGCTCCGGGCGAACCGGAGTTTTGCTCTCGTTTGGTATTGTATATTAATTAATATTTTATAGAGAACATTATCAATGTTACAAAGTTTAAAACTGCAATTTTCAAAACACAAATTTAAACAATATTTTTGTGTTCTTTGGAATTTTATTAAATTATATAGATTTCACTTAAATTATGTTTTTTATTTTTTTCCTAATATTTATATTTTATTTTGTAACAAAACATTTTAAAATTCATAAAGAACTCAAAAGTGACATTTAATTTAATAAAGTATCAAAAACAATGACATGTGATAAGTCCAGCAAATACATAGTTGCTTATGGGTCAGTCCGCGGTGACGGGTGTGACATTTCAACTCGGATTGGAGTTCATAATTTCTAAATATTACTAGTTGATAACATGGTTTTACCATTTTCTCGAGATCTTAATGTAATACATGTATATTGAAAGAATAAAAGGTCGGTTATTTTACAAAAAATGCCAGCGTTCAAAGCCTTGTGACGGGTGTGACGCCAACTATTGCAAGTCTTGCAACCTCTATTCCAAATCACAAAAGTTTAGCGAAAATATTGATGTTATTTCATAATAATCATACTTTAATATGTTACGAATTAATTCATTTTTAGTAACACAAGAGCATCAGTAACTACGTAATCTATTTAACTGGTAATTACCCAACAAACATTGTGACGGGTGTGACACGTTGAATAAAAGGATACAACAAGAGTACTATTTGTGTGTTCAATTGCTTATTGATATTATTAGCTAATACTTATAACAATTATTTCGCAAATACATCAATAGACTCATTAAATTTATAATAACTCATTAAAAGGGTAATTTTTTTTTTATTTGGTCAAACGTCACGTTTGATATGTAATTGTCAAAGACTTTTAATAGTTTACCACGATCGTCACTTATTCTTATGTAAGTTTTTGTGATTTCACCTTATTTGTTGTCTTTTTTAAAAAAAATTGGAAATTTTGAAAATTAACTAACTTTTTTAAATTTTCTTTTGGTTTATGAAAATTGATGTTAAATAGCCTGTTAATTTTTAGTATTCATTTTCGTAAAATATTTTTTTAACTATCTGGTATCGATTACCGCGGACTGACCCCTATGTAATATGACCCCTTCTCCAGTCTTGTAGGCCCTTTAATGACCAATCAGCCATATATTAAACACACACATATAACTGTTTACTTGAGTAATGAGCAGTTAACATTACTATCGGTAGAGATGTACATAGTGTAATTACTGACACATCACCTGCGCACAGTTAAATCGTCATTAGCTCTCGAATGCTTGTTATAAGCTGTAAACAATAACATAATAATGTGTAATTCGCCACTGGGGAGACGTATACACATATGTGGCCGGTTGTAACATGTGTATATATGTGATAAGTACGGTTTGACTTTATATATCTTTATTTAGTTGGTATAGGGTTTTTAGTTCATTTAGTTTATTTAATTCGAAGTATATTGAGTTATAAAGTATCTGATTATTAGAGAGTAATAATACTACAATATTATTACTCTCTAAAGTGCCATGAAAGATTGTATTAGCTTAATTCAAAATCGATAAAAAAGGATAGTTCTGTTCTAACGCCACGATTGGTATAATATAAACCAGAGGTCTTCAAGAGGAGTTGAGAAAATAGTAACAACAGAATCAAAATATTAAAGACTTTTTATGCTTCTACTCTATAACAGTGGTTTTGAAACTAAGACCCGCTGAACTTTGGCTGGGGATCTGTTTAGTATCGATTAAAGTACTTTAAAATTTCTATTTACAAGTGTTTAATCAGTATCTAACGACCTTTTTTTGTTTATCTGTCAGGGGGGGGGGGGGGTCTTTGTAAAATAATTGTTTAAATGGGGGTCTCTAGACCACATAAGTTTAAGAACCGCTGCTCTAGAAGATATTTATAAAACTATACATGGAATGTAGGGTTGTCTGTAACTGAGAGTTAATTAAGTCATTAGTGAACAAAAGAAGAATTTCCAAATGCTTAAATGCGTGAACAAGTAGGTAAACTTACTCAGCTAATACTAGGGATTGCAATCCCGGGATCTTGCCTAGTAATTTGATCTCGAAATACCGGGATTAGAGACACATTAGTACCGGGATTTCGGAATTTTTTAATATTTAAATCTACATTTATGTATTCTGATATTTCCATGAGGATATTGTAACGCTAGCCCATATAGAAAGTGAATTTTTTAAGTTTGGCGCTAACACATCTGGTTGCAATAAAGACGACCCTTTTAGAAACTGTACACTTACAAGGATCTACTGGCTGCATTGTGTTTTCCAAGAATGTGTAAAAAACGCATTTTAACAAATTTTAAAAATTGGTATACAATATATTTACCATTTACGTCTGGAGTGCATAAAGCTATCGATATAGAATTAGCCACAGTGATTTCTAGTAACTGATTATCTGATTACATTTCTTTTTACATAGATCTGAATATCAAATATCTATGCCCGTAATAAACACTTGTCAACGTATCTACATAATATAGTTTTTGAACGGTTAATTATTAGTTGTTAATTATTAAATAGTCAAACATAGATAAATGTGTTGAAAAAATATGTGAAATTAAATAGTGTACAGAAATTTTCTGTATGGAAATACTATTTTGCGGGAAGTGAATAGATAGTCTGTAAAATGCAAAACATTTAATAAAGAATTAAGGTTCCACAAAGGACCTGTACATTTAAATTGTACAATTTTACAATTTACAATTTTTCCACGAAAGTTCATTGATGGATATTTTTCATAATCATACTACGTAAAACCTTAATTACACATTTTAAAAATAGTTCACAAGTTATTAAATGGTTAAATAATTTTTTACAAAAAGAAATTCTAATCCCGGGATTCCGGGATTTGAAAATGGTCCAATCTCGAAATCTCGGGATTGAAAATTTTGATCGGGATTGCAATCCCTAGCTAATACGGTATTTTCTCGACCGTCTGACACACTGTGGGGATTCAACTTCTTCACAGTTTTGATTATGATAGTTCAGTAATCGTCACTCTTATTTCAGTGTGTGAACAATGAAATAAGAGTGATATTTTTACAGTAAAACAAAAACTTATTTGATAGTCTTTTAATAACGTTTTCTCAAAAACAACGATTAAAAAAGATCACATAGCTTCTCTTATCCTTCGAATATCGCATTAAAGAAAAAAATAGTGAAATGATAAATGACTCGATATTATTATTACAACATTGATTAATTTCAACACTGAAGCTTGTAACCTTATCCACATTAAATTGAAACGATTCCCAAATACAGTATCACGTAATGCGGTGACATCGGGCATTCTCTGTTGTGTACGTGTTTTGTATGTTCGACCTGAACGGTTTTCAGGACACGCACTTTTTACCGGCTGTTTTTGACAACAAATCAAAACCCGTGTTGCAAACACTCCTGGGATTCGCTCATTCTAGTTTTGTTGATCACCAACTTGTTTATGGTCTATACGTATTTTTATTGCGCTTGGAATAATATAAACATATTTTATTTGAGACAATTTTTAAATGATGTTTGTCGCTTGGAGAGTTAAAAAATAGATGAAAAACTTTTTTTGTTTATCAAGGATATTTAGTTATACAGTTTCTGATTTAAATTTAAAGAGTGGACGTACAAAAAACTTAAATCGTCAAAAATAATGCCTTAATAAAAAACTCAATACAATTATACGTATATTATTTGAAATTAGCATTTATTGACGACTTTACTCTCGTGTATTTTGAAGTCGATAAATGACGATGTGACCAGCTGTTCTAAACAATTAAGTACCCACCCTTCTCCCGTTACTGGCTTATCCGTCCATGTTACAACTTTATTTGTTTTATCGAACATACTAGTGTGCCCTTCTTTGGAATAATGTCTGATTGTACAATCTGATACTCATTGCCAGATTTGCCACATAGCTTCGTAAAGTGATGATAAATCTAGTCTTAAGGTTTTAAATTTTTTAACAGTGAAAGTTTCAGCAAAATCGGTTAAGTAATTTTCAAATTAACTACTATGTGTTCTATTCTTTTTAAACGACGCATAGACTTAAAACCTATAGATTTATGTATGCTTGAAAAATGATTATAATTATAACAGTAGTACATTTTGTATAATCTAAAAATGAAAAACAATCTTTTTTGGTACTTCTTTATTTCCTATTCTTTATTCTACATTTATAAATAAGATCATAAAATAAATACTACGTTTGCATTCAAATTTTTATATCTTTGTTTAATATTTATTTATATATACATAACATATGTATTTGTATACATATTTAACATGTTTTTATAGAAATAACAAACATGCATATGTTTTTATTTAAGGGATAAAAAATAAATAAAAAATAAAAATGTTAATTCAGTGCTGACGCGTTTTTATTTTGCATGTAGCTATAAAATCTTCAATGTACAATCAAATTAGTTGATAATATTAACTACTTTCAATTTATTGTTCAATGTAAGTTAAAAAAATAGTAAGACATTCTAATAAAGGTTTTAATAATTTGACTTCCATAGTGATTCTTATCGTACAACTATATCTTATTCCGCATGTTGGCAGTGTCTATGTGTCTGTCTGAAGATTTTAAAGTAAATTACACAGAAAAAAAACTGTATAGGACAAAGGAAACCTTGTTTTGTATATAACGAAAACAATATTTTTTTAATATAAGAAACTTACTCTAAATCCAACTACGTTATTCCTTCGTTCAAGAATACTATAGTTGGTTTAAGAGATTATTGCTTATCTTAAGAAAATATTGTTTTCGTTATATGTATACAAAACAAGGTTTACTTAGTTAGAGAAATCCTTTCTACCAGTGTATCTTATAAGAGTTTTTATAATAATATTATAATTAAAAAAAACCACTACACTTTCTTATTTTTCACGTAATACATAATGCAAAATTAATATTATAAATATAAAAATACATTGTTCTGCCACCTTTTCAATAATATCTAAACTGCTACTACTTAATATCATTTTCTGCTAACGATTGCAATCATTCAACTCAATAATTAATGTTATTTGTGTTGTTTGTGTTATCTAGTGACACTACCAGTGTTACTATAGTAGTGTACACAAGCAAAATCAAATTAACATAATCGAATAAATTGAAAAACAATTGGTACGGGACACTTTTATGCGAGGCTCAACTCGTACTTGACAATTTTATTATATTTAACGAGTCGCCACTGCACAAGCCGGTATTTACACAGAGATGCACACATGTGTGTAGCGACATACACCGGAACATGCATTTATTTGTTCAGTGTTCTCTATATTTACATAATATTACAACGGATAAATGATGAACGAGACAACTTTCGCAGAGATGGGAAATTGAGAAAAAGGATTCAACGAGGGTTTCGCTCCTTCGCTATTTTATAAGAAATATGTTTGAAAATTTATGAGTGTATTTATTTTAGTTGGTTTTTGTTAGTACGTGGAAAATAGTGTCAGAAAAAAATCTCATTTGATGAGTACATATTTGATGTGAGTATTTATTTAGCAATGTACAATAAATAGAAAAAAACATCTGCTAAGTAAATGCGCAGTGCTTCCTCGTACTTAATTCATCAAAGGTAGTTAATTGATTATACTGGTCTACAAAAAAATCTCCTAGAGATCTGAAAAGGTTTTTGTCATACCGAAACCGAATTCATTGCCCAAAGGTTCCATCACGTGAGGTAATTTTTCGGAAATTGTTCTTTCATGATTACAAATAGTACCTACTATCTTTCCTCTTAAAATGTTTTTTTTTTACATTTCACTGTAATATACATACTACTTTAACCGTCGGAGTACACACCTATTTTTTCAACCTACTAGTATACTCTGGGTCAATTTGACCATGCTTACTTTTTGATCGCCTATAATTCCGCAACTACGAAACCTTTTGACTTACCAAAATTCAAAGGTATACTTTGACTCATGGTAAATGAATTTATAAGTGTTACACATACCTTTGAAGTATTCAACATACTTAAAAAAAATCGCGAAAAATTTAAAATACCTGAGCGCTATTCACTATCAAAGTCGGTGTATGGGTCAAATTGACCCACAAGAGGCTCCGAGGGTTAAAGATATATAAAGGCTGAGTCATATCAGGTGGAACAAACAGTTAATTGAGAAAAATATTTTATGAAAAAAAGTTCATATAAACATGTGTTCGAAAATTCTTCATGAGGGAGCTACAGATCTCTAAAGATTTAGTTTAAAATTAGTTTTCATTTAATATTTTAAGAATTTAAACGATTATTGACCTGAAACAGACAGATGAGTGAAATTTTAGAAATCGGAGAACATTTTTTTCATTTAAAATAATATCGCAAAGCTTCTCGTATCTTCGATAGTAAAATACTCATAACAAAGATACAACGCATTTTATTCATTATTGAATAAAAATCACAATTGCCATGGAAAACTAAATTATGTTTATTATTTGTCGAGACGTCCGCGTCAGCTAAAATGCAATAGTAATTTCAAATCAAGTAAGCTTTGGAAAAAAGAATGGTTGATGTTTAAAATTTTTATATTTGTTAAAATTCGTTACTAATTTTGTTAATGTATAACAGCAATGACGGTTTTGGGGAGGGAGATTGGCGACCGTCCAGGGTGCCAATTTAGAAGGGGCGGCGGACCACCATATGGAGAAAAACTTAGTTTAAATTCTAGTCTAATTTGTTGTTTCTTTAAAAAACGACCATTATTATATATCTAGGACATGTATTTTTTTTGTAGACCAGTGTTATTATATTACCTTTAAAACGACCCTACCTGTTGATTCAGAAAAAACATTAAAACCAAAATATTTTTATTGAACAGACAGAGTATACAGATTTTATGTATTAGTATTGATAAAAACATAATTCTTATAATATTTTTAAAATAAATTTACAAAATGACATATTGTTGGACGAATTTAAAAAATAAAGTAAATAAAGATAAAAATCAAAATAAACACACAAATATACATATAAATATGTGTATTTATATACATCAACAAATACAGTTGTTATTTTGAACAGCAGACGGATATAAAAACATTCATAAAATTCCTCAAATATGGTTGTATTTTTGTTATAAACGCTTTTTTTTGCTTTGAAGCATGTTTATTTTAAATACGTATATCTTTTTTGTCCGGGCATCAAAGCGACTCATTTTGACTAATCAAACTGTTTGAATTTTAATGAAAGTTTAAAAAAATATATATTTAAATAATATTGCCCTTATTTCCATGAATTTTTTGCGCTAATACAGTAGCCCCTCGTATTTTTTTTAAATCTTCTGCTACTGTTATTAATATAGATATGTTACATTTTTTTATTACAAGAATTATTTCCATGATTTTTTAAATATTTTTCTATTATAAACGAACCCTCCTTCCTGTGAATAAAAAACTTAATTAATTGCTCGCGCAACAGTTTTTTTGAAATAATTCAAAATTGTTATTAAAAAATATAATATGTATCTACATTTGGAGCCATTTATTTCCTAATAGACGAACAATTAGATATAACTAGTAATTTTGGCTAAAATTAAATTAAATCGAAAATAAAATTATACAGTACGGACCACTAATACGGGAGGTTTGACTCGCACTAGACGATTTTTTGTTGTCTATTCAATTCTAAATATAGTGCTGTTTTCAATGACATTATTAACAAAGTTTAGAGATACCTATTCTTTCTGTATTTTGTGAAGAAACGTTGGTAGAAAATCCACCAACAAATAATTTGTTAGTAACACCCAATAATCAAGAATAGATTCAAAATGTTAAAAAAATAAAATAAAATAAAAAACAGACATGTTTTTAGTTATGTAAACATTTTGTTGTTATCAAACAAATATTTGTTCGTATTTTTTTAATTACTGGCATATCACTGAATATTTGCATTTTTTAAATCAAACAAAAAGGATTCAGTATGAATGATCCGAGCACACTTTGATTTGCAGCTTGCAATAAAATAGGAAATGAAAATACCCTAGGGCGATCAGACCAACTGAAGCATAAATTTCATAGGTCTCAAATGGTACGGTTAAATGCACTATTTATTGATCCATATCGAATTTTAAACATTTTAAACGATTAAATTATTTTCTATCTGATCTGAATAAAATTAGATATATTTTTTTAGATGTACATAGTTAATATCGTTTACGATTTCAACATTTTCATTGTATATTCAGTATAATGAATAAAATATTTAAAGTAGAGGAATGGGAGGAAATATGGGGACCCGGGATAAGATGTTATATGCTTTTATTTTAAATATCGCTAATGCTATCTTTAAATTACAACAATATTTTTATATTCAAAATCATTTCATTTTTTGCTCTTGTTAAACTATTTTTAACGGTTCTTAAAGAGTAGTTTAACATAATAATATGAGCTATAATAGTCATTCTGTCCTTTAAAAATTGAGATGCTGAAGTACAACAAATTTGTTTTTTTATAATAAAATATGATAATAATTCCATGAAAAACATAACTATCTACCCAAATTCCCCAAACGCCCTCCCATTCTAGTCCAGTCTACGAGTAAGATGGTGCATATATGTATATTAGGATGGTTCTTAATTTACTTATTTTCGAATTTCTTTAAGGTCACCCCCGAAATTTCTTAAAGGTACGAAAAAATCATGTATACAAAATTTTAATGTGATTGGATATTATTAAAAATGCCACCGAGCGATCGAATATTAACACGTATATTGCATTTGATTTTTTCAATTTTTCTTTAAATAGCTGTATCCTTGTGAAAATTTAATGGATTTTGATGTTCTAAAACGTATTTTAAAGTTGATAATTTCTAGTTTTTGAACCTTTCATTCGATTTTTTTATCGCTTCCCACTACTCCTTGAGAGATTTCAGAAAAGTGAAAAAATATATAATATAATTTTTGGAAAAATCTTCTCTTAGGAAATATTTGTTTAAATAAAGTTTTTTTGCTCAAAATAATTCCTTCAACCTACTGTTAAAGTTTGGCACGTCAATTTTGAATAATCCTGAATTTTTAAATATTAGGATAATTTCACTTTTTCTGAAATCTCTCAAGGAGTAGTGGGAAGCGATAAAAAATCGAATAAAAGATACAAAAACTAGAAAGTGTCAGCTTTAAAATACGTTTTAGAATATCAAAATCCATCCAATTTTCACAAAGATACAGCTGTATAAAGAAAAATTGAAAAAATCAAATGCATTATACGTGTTAATATTCGATCGCTCGGTGGTACGGGTTAATAATATCCAATCACTTTAAAATTGTGTATACATTATTTTTTTCGTACCTTTAAGAAATTTGGGAGGTGATCTTAAAGAAATTCGAAAAGAAGTAAATTAAGGGCCATCTTAAATTGTATATATAAAAAATAAAAATTATAATTGTACTTCGCAAGCAATTTTAAATCGATATTGACTAAAGTAATATCAGTTTTATTGTTCCAATTATAATTAAAGACTGAATTTGTTATATATTCGTTAAACGTTCTATCTAACTACCTACCTCTTTTTCAATTTTATTGTATGTACATTGTACATATATTGATTATTGTTCAAAATTAATATAGAAATATAGATATAATCATACAAAGTGTCAAACTTATTTATAGCTATAATTTAATTAATGTTTTTAATAAAAATATTCACGCTATATTAAATATGTTAAGATTGGTTTTTATAATTTATTTTCAACGATAAAAAACCTAATTGTCAAATATGCGATAAAATGTTATATCGCGTCTATTTCTTTATTAATAACACCTAGTTTATACAAACAGTGCGATTTATAACATGATTTTGGTAATAAATTGAAAAAATGTATTTATGAAAAAAATGATTTAATTTTAAATTTGTCTACAATAAATTTTGTTTATTTTTTTTAAATATATGCTTTGTAGGAGTGTTCTATTTTATATTTTAAAAAATTAATCATTAAGGTAATTATTTAATTAAGCATATAAATATATCAATTTTAATAATATATCAATTTTAATAAATGAATAATAAGTATCTACATATTTACCTACATAATACGAAAATGTAATAATAAAAAGAATTATTGTGTCCAGCCGAAAATGTTCATACAGTTACACTAATTATCCAAATTCCAAATACCTCTACCTCGGGTTTTTACAAATTAGTAAATGTATTAAAAATTTGTTTGGTTGTTAAAAATTTAACATAATTACCTCTACATGTTTTTTAGTACAAAAAAAATCGCATATTATCCTTAATATATATAAAGCTCAACGTCTGTGTGTCTGTCTGTCTGTCCGTTAGTGCTCTTATCACTCGAGAACCACTTATCCGATTTACGTGATTTTTTTTTAATTAATAGGTACATTCTCTGGCCAGGTTATAGGCTATATTTTGTTACGTTAGGTAACAAAACAACTAAGCAGTGACGATAATAGTAAATCAAGTCGGAAAAAATTTTGCCGACGGCACAGAATTGTGTAGAATCAAAAGTGCTACAATAAAGTCCGCGACACCATATGTCTATCTTTTATATTTAAGCCACAATGACTGCTTTTATGTTACAAAAAAACATAAAATATTTGGGTTCGGTTTACATGCAGTTTTGACCTGCAAAACTTCAATCCTTAACGAAATAAATGATTTCATCGTCATAAGTACTTAATGTAGATATAATTTACCTTTTACAGAATCCAATTTGGTCTTTTGGTTTAGGAAATAACGTGTTATATACATATAATTACATATTATTCGCGAGAATTCGCGCGAACTATCTAAAGAGACGCGCGGGTGGCGGGGTGAGAGGAGATACAACGCTCGGCTAGCAGTTGTTTATGTTGCGCAGGGCAGGGGGCAGGCCGGTATTCTTTCGATTGTCAATTGTTTAATTTGTTTTCAATAATTAAGTTTTAAATTTAAATAGAACAAAAATTATTTTTACTTTTGGTCTGATTCGCTTTTGTTAGGTAGGTAATTTATGTGTTTGGTTTTTATTAGAAAAATAACTAATCGTGTTTATACTTAATTCAACTATATATTTTTTAAATCCTAAACAATATTACCGCGAGCGAAGCCGCGTGGGCCCACCTAGTTTGTTATAATTTTTTAAATAGAAACGATATTTAGATAAAAAGTTAATACAATATTTTAATAACTCAAAATTTTTGAACTAAATAAGATATAGCTTACTTTATTTACTATTTCATTTTTTTTTCTTTAATAATAGTTATAAAATTCGGAACATTTAAATTTTAATATTCTTTCATTTTTTTCTTTTAATGACTACTTCGTGACAGAAACTTAACTATACAAGATTACCACAAAAACATTAATTTTATTTTAAATAGGTAGTTGACATTTCCAACGTAGTTTAAAAAATATAAATGAAAATCGAAACTTTTAAAAATTATTATTCTTTCAATTTTTCTTCTTAATGAGTGTTTCGTGGCATAGAAACTAAACTTCAAGATAACCACAAAAACATTAATTTTATTTAAAATAGTTCGCACTGCTACTGTGGTTAAAGTAAGTGTAATCAAAAATCGAAACATTTGTATTTTAATATCCTTTCAATTTTTTCTTTTAATGATTACTTCGTGACAGAATCTATTAAAAACGAGGAAGGAAACAATACTAGTAATAATTTCATCCGCGCCTAACTAGGTTTTGTTGTGTCAATTTACATTTTTACATGTTTTCGATGTAATTTATTCCGTTTCTATACTTCAATATTAACATTTTAATTTCTTGTTTTCTTGTTAGCTGTTTTTATGGTTTTGTTTTATGTTTACTGTTCTTTTGTTTTTATTTTATTTTTTATGATATCTTAGGGTTTGTCTGAATAATTTTATTGGAAATCGTTGCGAATTAATTAAATGTAATTATTTTTATTGTAGTAAAATTTTGTTTTTATTAATTGGTAGATAAGATATGTCTACAATTTTTTTATTTTATTATGGATGTGTCTATTTTTAACTACGGGCGTCTTCAGCGGAGGTGCACAGAGTGATCTTTAAAAATGTTTGAATTTTTTCAAACATCACAATTTTTTGGAAGATTATATTGTTAACAATTATGTACCTACAACAATTACCAATCTGCTGTTTAGCGATTCTTTATCTATGGTACTTATTTTGGATGTATAAACCATACAAATTTTGTGTCTACCCAACTATATAAACCTTAATAATACACTCGACCATTTTTGTTTGAAAAAAAAATAGTAAAATTGTTTTTGCCAAAAAAAAAATGTCTACTTAATTTTTTTTAAATCATCATATTACCGATAACATACGGGAACATTAGTATAACTTTCTTTAACTAAATGATTTTTTGTAATACGTATTTATGTATGTATTTATGAAAATCATAATCTAGTTGGACGGACATTTTCATAAAATTTATGGCTACAAATAAATAGACATACGTGTATATTTATATAACATTGCTAATAGCAAAAACCAGCAATAAATTTAGCCCAACGATAATGTGACATGTGTTTTCACTTTGTGCTATAAATGTTCATATAAAAATACATCAGTTTATTTATATACTGATACTTATATGAATAATCTGATTCCTTATTAATTTTTCTTAAATATATTAAATAACAATTTATGAATCAATAAAACATTTAAATGATTAATTGTTATCGTGAATGTCTTTAGCATTGTATTTTACAAAATACTATAAATACATTGTTTGATAAACTTTATAGAAACAGAGCCGCCCTCGCTATGTAGAAATACGATCGGTTGTAAGTGATCTATTAATGATTGATACATATCGTCGCGCGTCGCCTCGGAGCAAAAGTGGCACAATTAATTTTTTTTGGGAAATCACGTTTTTAAACATATGTTTTGAACGTTACCTACTTTATTTTGATGATTTAGAAAAGCGCTAGTGAATCCAACTTTTACACGCTTAATAGTACTAACGTTTGAGCAAATTTTACCTATGTTTTACCATCCTACCACCCTTTAAAGTCCTTTAAATCTGTGACAGTTTTTCATAAAAAATTTTGATCAAATTTTGCTCCCTGGTGGCCACACATGGAACTAACAGTTGTGAGACTCTTACATAAGAATCTATACCATCTTACTGTTCTTCTAATGAGTTTATTACAAATTCAATATTTTTTTAGTTGTGCCATTCTTGCGCCGAGGTGACGATATATCTGAGATTATGGACTTTTATATAATTAACAGAATCTTACATATTATTTTCCTTACATGATTTTGATAAGTATAGATATTTTATTATTTAACTGTGTGTACTATTATAATGATTAGATCGGTTACTTTTTTTACATTTCCATTCACTGCTGAGCTCACGGATAAGATAGCGTGATTATAGATGGCATGTGTTATTTCTTATAACCCGTTACTTTTGAAAATAACGAAAATAATCGACCATCACGCTACATAGAGCCCCTCGTTTACTGGTTAGAATAATATCTATCTCTATAGCTTATTTCAAAGAAAAAATTCAAACGGCATTTTATATAAAAATGTAATTATTGTTTGACGCACCAAAGTAACCAAAAAAATGTAGTTGTAAATGATTTTTTATATGAAAATTAATATTTTTGTTTTATAATTTCATCAATTTCTCGAAATTTGAAACCAATAGGTTCAGTTATTTCATATACATTATACATATATGTCGGAGTGTGGTGGGTTCACACGTAATATGGTGGCATCACACGTCACATGCACTGTCAATAATCTGCTTTACTTTCGTCATCATAAATAAAACAAGCACAAATCCACAATATTGTCTTTTAATCAACATGAATCATTAAGTAACAATTACAAAATCACACACTGTCTTTTTATTAACTTCACAATACTTTCAATTATCGAAAACGGCATTAATAGAATGTTTCTATAACAATTATAAATACACAGAACATAATGCAATTGTCAAACTAAGAGATTGCAGTTCAGGCGTGAATTATCACATTTAAAAACACGATAAGTTGTCGATAGGTGGCCCAAACGATGACTGCCTTCTCGTTGTCTCTCACAGCCGCAAATTCTGTTTGTCCCCTTCCAAATCGACCCCCACTTAGCGTATTTCCTGATCTACTGATTGGTTCTAACTTCTGACTTCTAATTGGACTGCGTCACTCCACGTATTTAGCGCCAATTTGAACTAAATAAATTCCTCGCGCCGACACGGCCATTCTGCAGCAGGTCGCGCTCGACATGCCCTGAAAAATAACTCACAAAGTATTCTGCACACAATAACAATTACATTGACCGCTCGGTCTTTCACTGACAAAACATCATTATCTCTGAATTCAAAATCGAATTCTATAATGAATAAAAAGGCAATAAACTCAATAGGTTCAACACATCATCATCATTAGGGTGGTCCTTATTTTTGAACTTTTGAATTTTGAACTCCGTACCCCCCAAATTTGTTCGTTATCATAAGACTTGAATTCCTGTTAACTTTGGTCATGATCAACCAACCACTTCCCGTGCCGACTTAGGGTTGAAAAGTCCAAATAGGGTTGTTTTATTGTTTTTTGCGTTTAATTAACAAAATAAAGCAATTAGCATAAATATGTATATAACATTTATTGTAGAGCGTAAAATTGTCTATAAAAAATGTTCTCATAGTATACCACGAATATCTATTATTTTCCATGAAAAATAATAAATTTTATTTGAAAAAAGTTATTTGTTTACGGTAATGTAAATATATGATACGAATGGTAGTCCAATTAAAGAAGCATTTTGACAAAAATTTTAAAGGACAAGCAATGTTATTGTTGATTACTATAGATTCTGGTACGGAGAATTCGAAAAAAATAACCCGGACTAGAAAAAAGTGATGCAACACCCTTAAAAATGGGGTTGAAGGGTGAAATCCCATTTCCACGTGTATTTTCAATTTATTTCAAAATCTAAAGCGACAATAGTGTATTTTTATGGTTGATATATGTTGGGGACACTGAGATGAATCGATTGAGACCACATGTACTGAATTTGATCCAAAATCACCCCTTCTAAAATGTTTAATATAGGTAAAAATGCTTATTTTTGGTGAAAATAGTTTAAAAATTAATAACTTCTGTTAAAATCATCCAAATGACTCGAAATTGGTCTCAAATTGTTCCTGAAATTCCAAATAATAATGATCAACTATAATTTAAAAAAATATTAATAGTTTAAACAATGAAAATTGTTAATATTAAAGGATAAGTGAAAAATTGTCATTTTACTAAAATTTAATTAAAAACATAAGGATTAAATATTTTCTTTTGTAAAACTAACGTGAATATCTTCGATTTGTATATACAAACAAAATGAGCCCCTCCCAAAAAATATTTAATCACTTGAACGGTTACTATTCTACGCAAAAATTCACCGATTTTTTTCGTTTTATTGAAGTAGGTAATAATTTATTTTTATGCACTTTCGCATACATTATTGTGCACTCATATGAGCCTTTATTAATGCATAAACTTGTAATTTACGTTAAAGCAAACATAAAAGTATGTTTTAATCATAATTTACAGTTTTATTTAAAAAAATGTATTTTATTTAAATTGTATACAATTTAAATAAAATAATGCGATGCATTTTAGTGTGGAATTACACCCGTACAAGTGATTATTTTTTTTTTGAGGGGGGGGTGTCTCATTTTGTTTATAATTACAAATCGAAGATATTCACATTGATTTTACAAAAAAATATTTAACCCTTATGTTTTTAATTAAATTTGAGTAAAATGACAATAATCCAAAAATTTACGTCGCTTACCCTTAAATATTAACAATTTTCATTGTTAAAACTATTAATATTTTTTTAAATTATAGTTGATCATTATTATTTGGAATTTCAGGAACAATATGAGACCAATTTCGAGTCATTTGGATGATTTTAACTGAAGTTAAAATCACCCTTCAACCCCATTTTTAAGGGTGTTGCATCACTTTTTTCTAGTCCGGGTTATTTTTTTCGAATTCTCCGCACCAGAATCTATAATAATCAACAATAACATTGCTTGTCCCTTAAAATTTCTTGTCAAAATGCTTCTTTAATTGGACTACCATTCATATCATATATTTACATTACCGTAAACAAATAACTTTTTTCAAATAAAATTTATTATTTTTCATGGAAAATAATAGATATTCGTGGTATACTATGAGAACATTTTTTATAGACAATTTTACGCTCTACAATAAATGTTATATACATATTTATGCTAATTGCTTTATTTTGTTAATTAAACGCAAAAAACAATAAAACAACCCTATTTGGACTTTTTCAACCCTAAGTCGGCACGGGAAGGGGTTGGTTGATCATGACCAAATTTAACAGGAATTCAAGTCTCATGATAACGAACAAATTTGGGGGGTACGGAGTTTAAAATATCCAAAAAAAATTCCTTCACCTATAAATAAGGACCACCCTAATCATCATACACACTAGAGTATTTGAGCTAGTAGGCACCTGTCCTACCTAGACATACCAAACACATCTGCAAAGTATCGAGGAACATCATGCCCTCCGACTACTCCAGACTGTCTGAGCTAGGAGGCCCTATGGTCCCACGTCACCCCTTGACTCCACACTTTCATACAAACACATCTGCAAAGTAAGGAGTCAGCAACCTGGCTTCGACTTACTCCAGAACACTTGAGCTAGGAGGCCCCTGTCCTACAACTAGACTCACATACAAACACATCTGCAAAGTAAGGAGTCAGCAACCTGGCTTCAACTTACTCCAGAACACTTGAGCTAGGAGGCCCCTGTCCTACAACTAGACTCACATACAAAAACATCTGCAAAGTAAGGAGTCAGCAACCTGGCTTCAACTTACTCCAGAACACTTGAGCTAGGAGGCCCCTGTCCTACAACTAGACTCACATACAAACATAAAAATATTCGTCAACGACGAAACTCTCACCGTTACTCATTGTAGCAGACGATCAAACATCGACATGATGTTTTCAATCTCAGCGGAGTCATCAATCGCCGACACATTAACATGGTGGTTTTCAATCTCAACAGAATCATCCTCTGCCGACACATTGACATGCTGGTTTTCAGCCTCGATAGAGTCATCTACCGCCGATTCGGCTTCCTGACTTATGCAGTCTCCTGGCCTAGATGCGAGACATAGTTGATCGTCCATTTGATAACAAAAGCTAGACAACCCTAAAAATAAACATCAAGATATCAAAGATCGAATCCAAATTGAATTCGTTTTAAAAAGAACAATATCACCTTTATTAGAATCGCTTGACTTCAAGTTTTTCGCTTGTCGAATAATTCATTTTTCTTCCTTTCGTTTCAGCACATTGCTGTCTAACTTCTTCCTAGCAATAATACCTTCTGCTTTACCAATGAGTTAAACCAGCTCAGTTGGTGTTATTCTTTGAAGAGATGATGGCTAATTGCAATCCATTGAGCCACCTTGTTTCAGTAATTATTTTCATAATTGCGGATGATTGTTCTTCACTACAACTATCATTCGCTCCACTTGGTCATTCGACCAACTTACTTCAGGTACTGTAAAATGTTAAAGAATGTCATGTTCCTTGCAATAATATCCAAACTCCGCTCTTGAATACGGTATCATTGATCTGTTTCGGAACGCCCAGTAGATTTTGAGTGTGAAAAGCATGTTCTATCTGTCACGTAGGTCAACCTTATATAATTTGTGTAAACATCAATAACGACGAACACATACTCGTGCTTATCGTTGTGTTCAATCACCCTGCTCGTCATATCGATGTGGAATTCATGGAATGGAACTGGTTTCTTTCAACAGGATACATTTTTGCCTGCTTTGCTCTAGATACACCATTAACTATCTTGCATAGTGCACAGTTTTCTGCAGATTGTCTCACATGATTCTTCTCGCAGGTATGATAAGTGTTGATAATGTTACCTTGCAAATAACTAGACACTACTTTTTCAGCTATTGCGCCCTGGTTTATCGTTTATGTTTACACTATAATACTAAAACATACAAGCAATACTCACATAATTCGTCACTCTGATCTATTTCTAGTTATAGTAGCCAATTCTTTATCACGGTTTTGCTCCACTTGAGCCAATAATCCGCATTGTAAGCCATATTAATCTACACCATCGGATTGCGACTGAAAAAGTTTGCATGAATAATTTGAGATCCCTGATGACACTCGATTAAGAAGTCGTGATGTTGAAGGTACGCCAACCATATGTGAATCCTCGGTAGCAACTCGTGTTTATGCATTTTAAGATTTAATAGCGTTGCAATCTGTCACAATATTGAATGTTCTTCTATACAGGTATCGTCTCAAATGCTTGACAGCGCATACAACTGGAAGTGTCTCCAATACATATGAGCGATAATAACTTTTGGGTTCAGTGGCTCTCACGCTCATGCATGCTACTACTTACTCTCGTCCGTTATTTATCTATCTGAATAAGGATAGATCTTAGACCTGCACTGCTAGCATCTGTATGGAGTTCAATGGATAAGCCTTCTTGAAATGATAAGGACCAAAGTTGAGGTTGTAGAGATGAATCTCTCATGCACTCAGAGAAAGACAAAATGAAGCACTTGAAGTAACTGATCGACCCGCAGGATTGTCAAACTTGTGCGACAGTTTCGTTGGCTTTACAGTTCACAGTACTATTGTATAAAAAGTTGGCAGGTTATTCTACGGATTGCTTAAAGAACAAACACTCATTAAGATTCACAAAAACTCCAACTTTTTGCAGTGCTGAAAAAACTTGATCGATCATGTGAAGACCTACACTAAATATTTGACACTTGATAAGGTCACCATCCATGTAAATTAAAATATCATTCAGCAATGAACTTAATGATTGAACGCTGATTGCATCACGATGTATTCACAAAAACACAATTGGAGTTAAAAAAGGCTGTCTTATGGATAGAATCTTCTTTTACAGGTAATTGATGAAACCGCCATATCAAGACAGATAAAATAACTGTCATCCAGTAAGCCATCCATTTGATTGGAAATACTACAGTGAGAACTTAATGGGACCAGTATTGCTGTTCAGTTCACTTTAATTGATGCACATTTGTTCAATGCCGTTCTTCTTGACAATAATCACTGGACTGAAGGATTCTGGCGTACTAGCGTGAATAGTACCATTAATAACTAAACAGATCATAACTTACTTGATTTTCTCACACACAATAGGCCCCATATGACGTAAACTGCGTGATACTACTTTGGTTAGGTTCTTCAAACTGGATGTCTGTACAGCTATTGGAAATTTTAGGTTTGAAATGCACATATCAAAAACCTCTGTTTTTCTATCTTGATTATTTTTGTGTAAACAGTTAAAACGGGAGTTTTGATAAGATCTGATCCCATGAAAAGTTCAAGGTATTTCATGATCTACCATTAAATAAAAACTGACCTCAACGAATGGATTTCCAGTTACACAATTAACAGTGATTCGTTAATAAGACACCACCGACACCTCTGTATCCAAATATTTATCAAGATATAATCTTTGTATTTCCCCGGCAAAAAGTGTTGAGTGACATTCATTTGAGCAAACTATCTGCATTACTGTGAAATAATGCGACGAGTTTGTGACCATTTACTACTATGTTTATTGATGTTGAAAAGTCAGATTACACACAAGCTTCGTTACTCCTTTTCTTAAAAAAGTTAGCTTGTGACCAGATTTGTCGCAATATATTCACTTAATTTCGAGTCGTTCAACTCGATTCGTCTCAAATCACGTTTCATTGTTAGTTAGTGAAGATTTGGTTTGATTACCATATCCAAGTACGATTAAGGTAGTTGGTCCATCATAATGTGATCACATTAGGCCATGAGTACATATTTTTAATTTAGAGAAATGATCATGGCAACGCTGTACATTATCTACTATTAACTACTTGTCAAATGATTATTTTTTATCATCTAAGCTACCACACAATATATTAATAATTAATGAAATCGATTATAATTTCCTTCAATCCACTTATCATATTTTGTAAAAAAATATTTCATTATTTCGTGTATTTTTTACTATAATCAAATGAATACGTTGTTGCCACATTGTCAACAATACTGTAATTTATGTGATGGTTTGGTAGTTAAATCTGGTTAAATCTTAATAACGGGATGGTCAATAATTCCAATTTTTTGTATACTGTTTTCTTTCATATAAATATACAACATGTCAGTTTTCTATGAAAATCTGACGCTACGTTTAAATTTTATCTAATAAAACGTTACGTTAGTGTACGGTTAGTCCATATAAGCTGTGTTAAAAATATAAACTTTGAGATCGTTTTTCATGACTTTGAGGTGGTCAATTTTAATAAAAATGGGCTATTTTTCAGATATTAATCTAGGGAATATTCCTGTGCAATTTAAACAAAATCTGACGAAAACATGTTTACGGACCAACTACCTTAATAAGTAAAAAGCTCACGTCGCAGCATTTAAACCAAAACACCATCTCATTTTGACCAAACACAATCGTATTCACTTTAAAGGTGGTTTACCTTGACTTCATTGTAGATACGATCGAACACGCACAGTTACACACTAACGTGAAAGCAATCGTAATCGTAAAAACTCATTACACATACTCATGAGTGATCTAAATATTTCAAGCTTCTATAATTGATACAGTAGGATTGTTAATATCAAATTAAAAACAAAGGTTTTAAATTTAACGACATTGTTTGAATATAAAGCCTCTAGTTCAAACGTATTAACCGACACATCACAGATATTTCATAATCAGTTAAATTACAATGTTATTTGGCTCAATCAACATGTTCACAACAATCTTGGATCAATACGTCACCATTTGGATTGAATGGCGTAATGAAAATATGACTCAACTGTTGCTGTCGTGTAAAATTTTTCAAAATAATTTTTCGGATCAAATGACGTAATGCAAATATGACTCAACTGTTGTTGACGTGTAAAATTTTTCAATTAATTTGTTTAGCGAGAACAATATTCGATTGGAATCGATACTAATAAAATAATTTGTCTAGATGGTCCGATAGATCGGGTCTGGCAGATCGCACTTCTGATGTCGGAGTGTGGTGGGTTCACACGTAATATGGTGGCATCACACGTCACATGCACTGTCAATAATCTGCTTTACTTTCGTCATCATAAATAAAACAAGCACAAATCCACAATATTGTCTTTTAATCAACATGAATCATTAAGTAACAATTACAAAATCACACACTGTCTTTTTATTAACTTCACAATACTTTCAATTATCGAAAACGGCATTAATAGAATGTTTCTATAACAATTATAAATACACAGAACATGATGCAATTGTCAAACTAAGAGATTGCAGTTCAGGCGTGAATTATCACATTTAAAAACACGATAAGTTGTCGATAAGTGGCCCAAACGATGACTGCCTTCTCGTTGTCTCTCACAGCCGCAAATTCTGTTTGTCCCCTTCCAAATCGACCCCCACTTAGCGTATTTCCTGATCTACTGATTGGTTCTAACTTCTGACTTCTAATTGGACTGCGTCACTCCACGTATTTAGCGCCAATTTGAACTAAATAAATTCCTCGCGCCGACATATATTATATTTTGTATATAATACCAACTACCCGCAAAAGTTATTTTGAGAAAACAAAGCACGTTGTAAATTAAATCTCATACATGCAGTTTAAGGCCCATAACACCGGCAGTTTTATTAACTTCGGCTTGAAATTGTGTACACCTATTTTTAAAATCTTAAATTAGAACATTAAGTAACGAAATAAACACGTTTTTTTTATTAAAAAAATGAAATAAATCTTTAGGTGCTATAAGAAAAATTATTTTAAAAAAATAATTGACGACTCTTTCACTTTGGCGCTAGATAGCGCTGACTGCATTCTCAACAATTTATAAATTTTAAATGTTATTTTATAATAATTGAAATAGAACTACTACACATATTTTATTACAGAAAATATAAAAAAAATACATTAAAAATATTTGTATATAAATATACTATAAATAAAATACAATTTAAATTCCATTACAAATCAACAAATGGACTCACAACATCTTCGAAGAAATAAAATGTGCCAACAACAAGACGTAATATACTCGACGTAGCCATAAAAACTATAATGGTATCAATTTCGTTCAAACTCATAAAACATCATTGTGTCTGCAAACAATCAGAGCAGTAAATAAAAAATTTAAATCACTCGAGAACGGCGTCGACCCCACCCTCTAGTGTCGATAAGGGCACACTAAACAAACACTACCGCAAATATCAACTGCATCATAGACACAAACCATATCGTAGATACGAACCGTCATGCGGTATCCGCATTGTATCGCTAGTGCCATCTATCGACCGCGTGATTGCGGTTGTCCTTGCGTCGGCTAGTGCTGCCACCTGGTGAGTGTTGCCGCGTGACGTCATTGCACGGCGCATTGCGACACGACGGCACGCGGACGCGTTAAGACGCATCGAGGGGGGGAACGCGACCCGCCCCTTTCGCAATATCACATGTGTTGTGTGTTGCTGCTTCAATGAACGTTGTATGGAGTTATTGCTATGTTAAGTATCTCATTTAGATAATTATCGAATTAGAGCAGCGTTCCTCAAACTAATTTATCAACTTAATACTTTTATGTTGGAAATGATTATCCTTATTTAATATTAAATACCTTTACGTACATGCAAATTATGAGACAATATACATTTATTATACATATATGTATAATGTATATGTATTTATCAATATTATGTACTTTATTTTTTACTGATATTCTTTTAAATGATATTTGAGAACTATTTGGCTCATTTAGGCAGCTCTTAAATTTTTGAGATGATTAAGAATTTGACATGTCAATTAATATTGTTGTTAATTATAATTTTTATATGATTATACTGATGGATTACCAGCTTCGTCTGTACAAAAATAAAGCTTTAACCAAAAAATGAACCTAATCCTTCATGTTCCTGTTCGAATTAGAACGTAGGAAATTTAGAACCTCGATATAACGGACTATTTTGGGAATGGGGTGTCCGGTAATACCGAATATACGTTTTATAATAAAGTAGGGTTTTCTAATGGTGTATAAAAAAATGAAAAATTACATGTTTGTAATTAAAATTTTACATAAAAGTTTAGTTTCACAGAAAAATTGTACAGTTTCACGCCTAGACGATTCTGTTTGGGGTTTCATCTCTCATATGAAATCGAGATGAAAACCATATCGACTAAAATTTACATTTCTGTTAAAAAATCGAAATATATATTTTTTTATATTTATACAGGATGTCCCATTTTAATCTATTACCCCCCTAATTTTTTTTATCTATCAATTAAATTAAAAAATGTTTCAAATAAAAGTTGTTTGGTTTTGAGGGGGACCCAAAATGGTGTTATTAATTTTTGATTTTGTTGACGTCTTCATGGTCAAATAGGGCCAACATTTTTTTTTTCAAATGGAAACCTATATTTTTCATTAGGGTACCTATCTAATTGTTTGGAAAAAACTAACAGCTTTTGTTTTAAAAAAAAATTTGTACGACAAAATAATTTTAGATTTTCACTAATTTTTTACTCGAAACCCATTAACTTTAGTGGAAAAGTGTAAGAAACAAAAAATGTTTATTTTAATCTGACATAACAAGGAAAATGATTTCAGATTTTTTTATTTACTTTTTTTTTGCTTTAATATTATGAAGAGCAAAAGTTTAAAAAAATCCTGATATAATTTCCTTAGTTACATCAGATTAAAATAAACATTTTTTGTTTTGTACACTTTTCCTCTAAAGTTAATGGGTTTCGAGTAAAAAATTAGTGAAAATCTAAAATTATTTTGTTAAATATTACAAAAAAAAATTAAGTCATACAAATTTTTTTTAAAACAAAAACTGCTAGTTGTTTTCCAAACAATAAGATACCGTAATGAAAAATATAGGTTTCGATTTAAAAAAAAAATGTTGGCTCTATTTGACCATGAAGACGTCCAAAAAATCAAAAATTAATAACACTATTTTGGGTCCCCCTCAAAACCAAACATCTTTTATTTGAAACATTTTTTGATTTAATTGATAGATAAAAAAAATTAGGGGGTGATAGATTAAAATGGGACACACTGTATATTATAAAGTAGACACTGTTTTTAGAAAAAAATGGTTAAATTTTTAGTTAATAAATTAAAGAAATATTATTATCTCTCATTTAACTGATCGTATTTGCAACAATTTTGTGATAAATCGCCTTAGTTGTTTTATTTTTTTAGAGCGAGCCAAATACCGCAATAAGTAAAAATATTATAACAATATGTAAAATCTGTAAAAATAACATTCCTCTTTGTCAAGACCCCCAACATGCTACCCATATATATACGAGCGTCATGGTAATTTATTGCTACGTTAAATACCTCATTTAGATAATTATTAAATTAAAGTTTTCTGTTTTACCGACATATATCCGGCGTTTACCCTACATGTAAATGTAATACCGCAAACAGGACTAGGGGCTTGTTATAAATGGGTTTGTTCTTTTTGTGTTACACAACACTTTATTAGTGTAGGGGGTTGTAACCGCAAAGATTTTTAGCGTCGGTAATACACACAATATTAGAAGGTTCAACGCTTACGAATTAAAACAGTAAAAGTTTATGGGGTAATGTAAAAATAAAATAAAGGACGGATACTGAGAATAAGGGTTTTCATTACTTGTTTTGCATTAAGTTCTTTTTAATAGGTTTGTTTAGTTTAGACAGTGACATTATTTAATAATTTTTATTTTATTATACAATAATTTGAGTAGTGTAAAATTTTATCGGGTATTTTGTATAAAAATGTCTAGTAAATTTTTCTAATGATTGTAATTTTGAACAACTAAAAATTAAATAATTAAAACATTTAAGGCGTAATTTTAATTACTACAAACCATAATAAACTTTCAGCAACTCTTTTGATTGAATTAGTTCGTTATATCGAGGTTTTACTGTATATAGATGTTACAATAAATTTATCAATTAAATCCCAAATCTATATTAATTTATACAATACAAAATAAACAACCGGTAAAACAGTTTACTGTTTTAAGACAAGGAAAAAATAATAGGAATTTTGTTAGTCAAATAAAAAAATTACAAAATCGATTCGTCAAATTTAAATCAGAGGTCGGCAATTTTTTTTTGGTAGAAGAGTGAAATCTGTCCTTAACGATTTAAAAAAAATCAAAGAACCAAAAAAATACAAAAAAATGTGTCGCGGTGGACTATAGTTTCACATATTATACTAAAACAAAGGTCGACATAAGTCTCGTCTTCGGTATGTTGTACTAGTCATTCGAAAAATTTGCGTATATCAAATTACCCACCAGAAATTGGAAAAGCATTTGTAGAATTTATCATTAAAAACAATTAGCGTGTGACTGGTTGCACCTTATTGAAGAATTAATTAATGTACTTCGAAATAATTGAGTCAGATTTTATGAATAAAAAACTAATTTGAATTTTCATTTGTATAATTGCATTCATTCATAATTTTTAACGTTCCCAAAAAATATTTAAGATAAAAAAAGCATTCCAACTCCCCCTCCCCCTACATTTTTACTTGATACTCGAAATTTATCTGTTTTGTCGATTCTGATTAAAATTATAATATAATAAGTAGTACGTACATATGTGTTTTTTTAATATTTTAATTTGATTTGTAGTGCACTGAAGTGAACTATGTGTATGTGTTTAAAAACGACATTTTTATTTTCACATACATTTTTAGTTCTTTAGAGCCGCACGTACGTATACTCAAAGAGCGGTATGTGGCTTGTGTGCCGCAGTTTGTCGACCTCTGGTCTAGACCAAATTTTTTCTGCAGAATATAAAATTTAAATGACAGTTGTATGGTATCTATTAATGATTCAGCAAATCTGAAATTAGGAATCTAGCCGTTACGGTGTTCATTTACCTATATTATTATAAAAGTCACAGTCACAACGGTGAATTTGAATTTTATTTATTAAAAAAAAATTAGGTAATTTTTTTGGAAAAATGAATTTTTTGACAGAAATTTTTAAGTCGGTCCTGTTGAATGTAATAAACCATGAACATAATCATTAATCTAAAGAGTGAATTGTAGGAAAGTGTTTTTGTTACACAAATTGGTACAATCACCTCGGCAAAATGACATAACCTTCAGACGAAAGCGATTACGTGAAAACGTCGCTGAGCGAAAATAGACGAGCGGTGTGTACGCGACCTTACTTATCCTTGTCAACACTCTAGGTACGAAATGTTTGTCCTAAATACACACGTACACCAAAACATTGGCTCCTTCACACTTTCACACACACATACACACACACAAACACACACAAACATACACACACATACACAACCATAGAAATACTCATAGTAAGAGTTCTGACACCCCAAATCAATTTCTATGATTGATTGTAGTAACTACTAACTCACTAACCTCGGGTTGCACAAAGCAAAATAATTGACGATTAGTTAATCAGTTGTTTTCAAAAAAATATTACAACAATTCTAAAAAACAATCACGGTTATGATACATATTATAAGGTAAAAAATTGTCATATTTAGTGAATTGTTTATTTACAAATTTAGAATAAGTTTAGAATTAACATTAATCATTATTTTACCTTGTGCAACCCGAGGTAACAGTCGTCTTTGTTGATTTTAACGATCAATATTATTAAATATACTTATTTTTTACATTAGGTATGTTCTATTTTAATTTTATTTTTTTATAATAGCTAAACTCAGTAATTATTTGTAATTCTTTAAAACACTTAAAAATGTATAGGGTTTATTGCTTTTTGGTCATAAAAGTGTTTCTGTTTTGTTTTCTCGGTGTAAACGCCGCATAAAATTTGTAATTCAAAATTAATACTTATTGTATACAAGCTGACCCGGCAAACGTTGTTCTACTCAAAAATAATAAAAAAAAATCAGACCATAAATATACATTTCCGTAAATATCTCGACTTTAACGCCACCTACTGGGGCCATTTTTTATAAAAAAAAATTTCCTATGTAACTAACATATTTTCTGAACATGCGCCAGATTGCACCATGAATGTAATGTATCGAAATATCTCGACCCCAGCGCCGCTACCTACTGGATCCAAAAAATCGGATCACCAAACAAACTTATTGTGTGAATATGGCTTTGATACGTCCAAGGATTTAGGAGATATGACGTGATATACATTGACACTAGTTCTCATTATTTTATTTTATTTATATACAATATACATATATATAATGATTGCAGTGCATTGTCCTTGATCTAACTAATTGTGTACACAACAGTCGGGCGTCATGCAATTTAAAACAAAGTCAATTGTGAAAGTGACGCTGCACTGGTTGTAAACATAAATTACTATTATTTAAAACTAAATCGTTTCTTTGTTACTTTGTTATTAATATATATTTATTTATATATAAAAATATGTCAAATAACTTTTTGATTTCATATATTTGCTTTTTATTGTCGTTGTCAGAGCTTCCCCCCCTCTATTTTCTAAACTATCGATTCAAAAAATCTGAAAAAATTCAGAATGTAGCTTTTAATTAGTACTTTCACTGAAAATTAAACGAACATTGTCAAAAATATTTTCATAGACTGAAAATTGAACTCACATTTTTTTATTTGCCCCATTGAGTGGGGTGTCATTTGATAGGTCTCCTAAAATGCAATAATAAAAGTCAAATGACTTTTTGATTTTAACCCTTCAGTCACGAAAATTTTAGAATAATTTTTTTTTTATAAATCGTAATGAGAATGACTGCGGAACCCTATCATGTGCGTGCCCAACATGCACACCCGTTTTATTTAATGAACTAATCCTCTTTTCACATCTTACCATCTGACAACCTTATACATAAGTGAAAACGATTAAATAAGAAGTGTTTATTGTTAAAAAGAATGCATTTAAATCAGGACCGGATTTAGAAATTTGCAGCCCGTAGGCAGTTGTGAAAGTGCCGCCCTTTTTGATTGAATAAAAAAAAAAATGCAAGTAAAATTTGACCAATAAAGATCTGAAGACCTTTTTTTAGGTCTTCAAGTAAAAAATTTTAATCAATTTTTGTTTCCACTAAATTTTTGCCGCTATAGGCACGTGCCTACACTGCCTGCATGATAAATCCGGGCCTGATTTAAATACAAGTCTTTTTAATACGATATCCTATGATTATAACACTACAAAATTATTAATTTAAAAAAAACATATATTTCAATGTAATCGTTTAAGTTTTCCTTTGAAACTGAACCACTAATAAGTAAAACAAATTCTTTCACCGGTCGTATGTATTTGAAAGTACATACACACGTAAACATATACGTACACAATCGCATACGCACACGTAGGAGCTTTGGCATGTGAACCCTTTAAATATTTTTGTTGTCGTATATGACAGCACAGAATTCTAATCTTGTACAATGACCATTCTCTTTACTGAATTGAGTTTTATCTGATCATTGCTTCATCATATGAAATTTATTGTAATGTTGAAAAAATCTATTTACAGATTTTGTCGTAATGTTTTGATATTTATTGTGTTTGTTAAAGTGAGTCAGGAATGACGAAAAACAAGCGCAGGAATGGGGGATTAATAAAGGGAAATAGTATAACTTACGATATTATACAGAAAAAATAATTACTCTTATTAACTCTTCTTGAAGCGTTGAGAAACTAAACGTATATGTTAACTAAAGTTACTTAATAACTAATCGTGAATATAGCTTCAAGTGAGTAATTTCTAGGTACCTTATCCTTATTAAATACAAAACAATACACGAATGAATATTGAGAGAGGCCTAAAAAATATTATATATTTTTGAAACTGAGCAGATCTTCTGTGTATTTTTTGTTAAACATCTTAACAACACATTCTAAAAATACTTATATTACAATAACGGCCACAAACATTCACACAGATATTATTTTTAATCTATTGTTTACAATTATAATGATTAGAAATGAGTTATGCCTGTTATTTACTGAAATACGTAGTGATGGAGTTTTGTAACCTAGCCAGATACTTAGGTAATATATTTTTATTAATACGTGGAATATTTGTGTCTACTACAATTACATTTATCTAAATAATTGTATCCGTGTAGATTATATATTTAAATTTGTTTACTGTGATATTTTAGCATTTTAATGTCCAGTATCATAAAGGGGTTAGCAAATTTGCATAAGTGAGGTTATTAATATTTTGATAGTATCTATGAATTTGTTACGGAATTTAGAGCAGTGATATTTCAACGTATTGTAACAGTTGGCGACTCTGACCGTATAAAGTAATTTTCATAATATCACCACTGTTTTAATACTGTTGGTGTTTACATACAACGCGTGCGCGAAAGTTGTCAAAGTCATCAGAAAACTCCAAGAGAACTGTCATATAAGTTTGATATATTATCATTTGAGAGTGCTAGCTAGCTTGCAAATTTGCTAGCCCCTCTATGATACCTTACATAAATGTATAATTTGAATCCTTTAGTTGCCTTTAATAATGATGTAATGTAATGGCTTTTCAGAAAACTCTACTTTTCTTTGATTTTCCGATTTTTTAGACTTGAATATCTATCAATAGGAATGATGAGTTGTGACCTTTTAAAGTAATAAGTATATAAACTTTTGAATTTTAGCTTGTTATAATAGACATTTCTTATAAACTTTAACCTTTAGCAGTTGTTTTTTGTTTCAGAGATACAATGAATTCCCTTTTTAAATAATTTAGTTTTGGAAGGAGCTACGTAGATACATAATCTTATTATGTAAATATTGATGAAAAAGTAGATATGTCAGACAAAATAACATTTTTTTTTCTGAAAAATGTAATTATAATATTTTATCCAATCATAATTAGATTTTTAAAGATAATTCATTTTATCCACGACTTATATATAATACATACATTACATACGTAGTTTTTACTATATAACGCGATATATTAATCCCAGAGGGAACTATGACGAAAGAGAAATTTTTTGATTGGTGCATTGGAGGGCAATAATGGTCATTATTGCCCTCTAAATCATTATTGCCCTCTAATGCACCAATCAGAAAATTCCTCAAATTAAATAATACCATGGAAACAAAATACACAAACTTTAAGTCTAAAAAATTTATTTACAGCTGTCAAATAAAACACCTAGTGTTTGTGTATTTGTATTGAGATGGATAAAAATTCTAGTAAAGTTGTTGATAGTACAAAACTTGTTCAGTTTATTAACTCTAATATTACTAATTTTAATATTTTTGGACACCACAGAGTTTGTGTATTTTGTTTCCATGGTATAGTTTAATTTATATTAATTTGAAATTATAACAAAAATTCTTGTGTTTGCATTTCTTGTATTCAGTTGTGTTTTATTAAAGTAATTAAAATAGTCGTAGATAAAGTACAGTATACTACTCGCAATAATGGCTATTATTACCTCGGAAATTTTTTCTCCCTCGCCGCTATGCGGCTCGGTTCGAAAATTATTCCTCGGTAATAATAGCTATCATTATTGACTCGTGGTATAATATACTATTATAATTTTTAGCAAATAAAAGCTTATCTATCTAGTGTTCTGTGAAAAACCTCCACCACAAGAAGGTTCAAAATAGTAATTTCATGAATAAATTAAATAGTATTAATATCTAATGTCATGAAAAAAATGCTCCACCGCAGGAGGGTTAAGAATAAATACTCTCATGAATAAATGTAGTATTTATTATAAAGAAAATTAATTATGTTTACAGAACGATAAAAATTAAAATGAAAAATGTAAACGCCAGTTGCAATTCTACCCTAACATAACATCTGAGATGAAACAAATGAAAACAAAATATATTATATTATGTTAAAAAGTATAACATTTAAAATTATTATCAAAATACTGAAACAAGTATAAATATACATATTTTCACAGGTTTTTTAAGTGGTTGTATCAATTCTAAAATAATATATCGTTGTTTATAATAAATATCATTAAACGAGCTTACAGTTGAAATAAAAATATCCAAACGACAAAAATAATTATCTCTTTGAATATTTCCAACAGAAATAACTAAAGCGATGTATAACTGAGTCCAAAACAACCAAATAGCAATATGTCATATTGTCTATCATCGTATCTGTCACATGGACCGTTCCTCTCTAATATATTATAAATAAACTAATCAGTAGAGGCTAAATTAAAATCAGCGATACCGAAAAAATGAGTTCGCAATGTAAACATTATTGTGTATATTTTTATCGGTTAATAATAAGACAATATTAAAAAAAACTGCTTTATCCATAATTACTATTAATTACATACTCTATACTAATATTATGAATGTAAAAGTGTGTCTGCCTCTCACGATTAAACTGCTGAACCGATTTTGATAAAATTTGACAGAGAGATAGCTTGCTTTCTGAGGAAGGACATATGCCACTTTGTATTCCGAAAAAGGTATTAATTATACAATTATTTCAAAGATAAATGTTGGGTAGGTATGTGACATTTGTATGTGCGGCCTGTTTGTCAAATATCATTACAGAAATCTGTATTACCTAATCTTCTACTATTTCTTCTTCTTCTTCATGGGTGACAGCTTTTACCTAACCTAAATTCCACGCGAACCATACATATCTTATTATATTATATATGTAGTTTTATTATATATTTTTTAATTTAGAAACTACTGATAGATATTAAATTTAAATAAATAGACCTAGCAATATTCTGATTAGCCATTAAATTTTTTTCCAGCGGCAGTAGTGCCAAATTGAACAAACCTAATGTATTTTCTTTTTTAAATAGTTTAGTGTTGCAAAAAATAATATTTATGAATATTACCGCCACCACTGAACATAAGAGATAGAGAATATAGAATACCGAATAAGATTTATAACTGTTTCTATCTAACAAATGTGTTGGCATTCGTACAAAATACTTTGATTGTTTCATGACAAAATCAGGTCGTCTAATGATAATCGGTTAAAAAGAATTCTGCAAGGCTAGCTTGGATATTTTTTGAAAAATTTGTCACGATATATAGAAAAGATAATATGTACACTCCATCAAGTAAAGTAAGTAAACTGACAAACAGATACTGTCCAAGAATTTGTCAAAATCAAGAATGTTAAAGGTTTGTTTTTATTGAATTTGAAGAAAAAAATAATTCAACTGAGTAGATAACATATGTAAATATGTATATTTATATTTAATAAGAGTATTTCATCACTGTCAATACTTATAAATTTAATAACGTAAATAGGGTCCAAAAGACATCAAATTAAGGAAGGTGTTGGGGTGTCAATGTTCCATTAAACGTTTTTGAAAATCTGGCATCCATTATCTCGAACTCTAAAAAAATACATATCTATTTTAATTTTACGTACAAAGGAATACCAAAATATATATTTCGCGGGGGGTGGGGGAATAATAGTTATGAAACTGCAAAAATTTAAAAAAAAACATTTTGTTTAAAATTGAATAAAGTCTAGTAAACAAATTGAATTATTACAATAAAACTGAAAATAACAATATTTTAACCTTATTTTTTAAATAATATGTTGATAAATAAATGCGTAAGGTTTTACGTATAAAACTAAAATTAATTTACCGACATTCTTTCAGAATTTGTCTGCTTCAAATTTAGCAGAAACGCGGAAAAGAATTGTCGACATCTGGATCAAATAAGAATATTTTATTCTTGTTTGTTTTTGATATGCTATATAAATATGAATGCGATTTTTTTAGTGTTGTAGAAATTCACATCGTTGAATATTTTTACACAATTTATTAAAATGCGTTGACAAATTTAACATATTCATGATTAAAATGTACACAAAACAATCTACACATGGATGAAATATAATATTCGTTGACAAGTTTTGGTATTTTTGTTATCTGTATTATTTTATTCTTGGTATAATTATAACAAAAATAAAATAATTAAGTTTTAGATTAGTTGAGATATTTATAATGATACAGAACCACTACAGGAACATTTTAGTTTTTGTTGTAAGAATACAGTATGTTCCTATATGCTTTTGTTTGTATGTAGATGGTACTAGAAGCGTTGAACATCATGAAAAAATAGGAACAAAATGAAACATTTTATAGCTGAAACTGTAGTATTCTTATTTATCTATACATATACAGAGTGGTCAGTTTCTGGAAAACCGGGAAAAGTCAGGGAATTTTGCTATACAGGGAAGAGTCAGGGAATTTGGTTGAAAGTCAGGGAAAAATGCAAATTCTGCAAAAATATGAAAATTTTATTTATGTGACCTTTTTTTAGGATTTATATCTAAATTTTAACTATAAAAAACAGGGAAAAACGGTAAAAAATTTCCTGGAAAACCGAGAAAAGTCAGGGAAATTTGTTCCAGAGAAATACTGGCCACTTGGCCACCCTGATATAAATAATTTATTCCTACAACTAGGAACCAAACTACAGTATTCCTCATAAATATTTTTTTTGAGTATGTATACAATGCTTACATTTGTTGACATGAGTTTCATTAATTTTGGAAACAAAGAATAACATTTGTCAACAATAAGTATTTCATTGTTCTTTTAATAGATCAGCACCTTAACATTAAAAAAATACTTGGAATACTTTATCAGTTGATGATTTCTTTATGAAATTTATATTTTCATTATGTAAATATCTATTATTCTAATAATATTTTCTTTTCTTTTCAGGTAAGTCCTTCACCTATTACATACAAGTTATATATGACATCAACTTTGGCAAGTATCTACCTAATATTTTTTATAAAAATTATCGATATAAATATATATGTATACACAATACACATGTATATTATTCTTTAGTTTGTGTATTAGTTGTACGTATGTACATCTTTTATAAATATTTAATATAAGGAACCATTAAAGTGTAATCGAACCCTACTATCATTAATAACATAAAATATTTTATAATTATACAGGGTGATTTACAACTAGTGTAAAAAAATTTTACAGCAGATCGAGGATGTAATTTTAAGCAAAAAACCTTGTGTGAACATTGTCCGAAAATTCTTCGTGAGGGAGCTACAGCCTTTCAAAGATTTAGCTTAAAATTAATGTTTATTTAATAACTAGAGAACCCTCAGTGATACAGTTATGAAAAAAAAAATAAACAGTTTAGTATTAATACGTGTTATCGATTTCCACTATCAAACAATAGTAATTTAGACCAGGGGTCTATGAAGCCAGTAGGCCCACCCATTTTTATCAAATATTTTTTTGTTCTTTATTTTTTTCCTGAGTTGGGTACTGGTGAAAGATTATATGACACGAAACACACAAAAATATACTTTGTTAATTTATTATAAGACCAACCATTTTCGAGAAATATTGATAAAAATTAAGTACTGCAGAATTGTACTAAATAAGGATGCTTCAAAATATCCAAAATAAATTTATATTCTTGTTCAATGATTAAAAATAAGGAAAAAGATAATAATAAAAAAACTCAAAATTCTTGTCACCATTGACTTATAGCAGGTTATAACTGTTAAAAATCATGTTAAAAATGAAACAATAAATGAGTATTTGTTGATATAAATGCTGTTTTAGAGGTATAATTATACTAACTTTAAAAATTTTTATTACTGTACCACAAAGGGTTCTTTTGTTATTAAATAAACACTAATTTTGAGTACAATCTTTGAAAGGCTGTAGTTCCCTCACGAAGAATTTTCGGACACATGTTCATACAAACTTTTATGCTTAAAATAACGTCCTCGATCTACTGTTAATTTTTTTTACACTAGTTGTAAATCATCCTGTATAACTTTCAAATTAAAAATCGACTTTTCGTTTAAAACAAAAAACAAAATCGAACTGGAATATAAAAACATATTAAATTAAAAAATCCAGTTTGAACTTGTTCGAAATGTCACATAGAAACAGGTTGGTATTATAATCACTGATGCTAACTAGTTGTATATACAGGTCAGTAGGACCGCTGGCGGTCCGCCACCGCTACAATAGCCTAGGCCCGCCAACGCTCAGCCACTTTGCCCGCGGCTATTTTCATTCTACTCAGTAGTTGCTTTTTAGCCGGCTTGTGAATTGTGATTTTGTTATAGTTTATTTAAATTCAAAGTTTTTTTAACCTAAACACCTACACATATCATGTTCTGTGCCGTTTAATACGTGTTAATCCAATGTCAAGTTAATGTGTTTTTATTTGTTAAGTGACTTAAACATGTGTCATAAGTGTTAATTAAATTACATACGTATAATTAATTATTTGAGGTATATATTACAGTGATTTAAAATTATAGGTGTTAAAGTTTATATAAATACCATATTCCCCAGTTTTTGTTGCGCAAAAATATTAAAAATAGTATTACTGAGAAGAATTAACAAATTGTTTCGCCATATTTACATGAGAGAGTACCTACGTTATTTAAAATTATTTGAAAATCTCTAACTGAATTACATTTTAAAAATAGTATGTCTGGCGTGGTGGATCCGAAGCTTGAAAAAAAAAGCTTTGAATCTATAAATGTCACAGGGTTATACGTTTTTTTTACTAACAGTCGGGAATACCTAGTAAAGGATATTTTCGAAAACTTCTTTTTAAATAAATACATGAATATTTACGTGAATTATTTCGAAATCAAAATTAGGTCAATAACATTTTTATGGAAATTAAGAGAAGGTAGTCATTTTTGATTTAACTGTATTAAAATTTTCTGTATGTGTTAATAAGTATGAAACTAATGTACAGCAATGACAGCAGAATAGAATAATATTAATATAATATTTAGAGAAAAATGGCATTGACATGTATACTCAATTTAAAATAGTTTATCTGTAGTTTGAAGAATCTCATATTGAAGGTTTTTTAATAACTTAATTATATATTTTTTCGAGTGTAAACAAAAATCGTATTTCATTTTACGTCAAATACTTTTTGCAAGAGTAATGTTTCTAAAAATAAACTCGAACGTGTGTATTTCGTTAGAAAGATATACAACTAAAAAATAAATAAAAATACTCGGATATTATTTGTTTGTTTTTCTCAAACACAGGAGTATTTCAAAATAAATAAATAAGAATTGTGTAATATCTTAATGCAGGGGTGTTATTGAATGAACAAAGACAAATAATAATGTCTCTGTGAACGTTTATGCATGTTAAAAAAAATGTATCTTTTCTTTTAAATTCTAAAACACTTGTTAGATTTCTGTATTTTATTTCGTGCATATAACCAATTATTTGAAGTAAAATTTTCTTTATTTATAACAGGAGTGGGTTAGTATTTTAAAATAAGGGCCAAATTTAATACTTAATTTATATTTAAAAAGTATACAAAACAAACAAAATATAAAAAACTATACCAATCTTAAAAATTTTATTTTGGTTAAAAATATCAATTTAACAATTTTTTAACAATCGACAGGTGGATTTCTGTTATATGACAAAAAGTGCTTAACTGCTTAAATGAATAAAGGGGTGTCGAAGACTCGAAGACCCTATGAAACATTTTAGTTAAATTATTTTGTATCAAATACTTACTTAATAATAAGTTCTAAAAATTATAGTTAATTGCCTGAACGTTATATCATTTGAAAATAACTACGTATAAATATATAAAAAAGATTTAGCTTGAAAAAGAACTAATATTTCCATCATACAGAATATAAATGTGTTATTAAAAAAATGTATAAAAATTTGACATATTTAATGATTGCTATTTAATGTCCATCAACCAAATATATGTAAATTTTAAAATTAGTTAAACGCACTTACAAAAAGTATAAATATACAAAATTACATATAGTACAGGGTCTTCCAATTGATACGCAATGAAGTGTTGCATTAAATACGTTTTAGTTTATATTTTTTTATTGGGTTTACACTTTTTGTGATCATTAAGGTGATGATGACTCCTGCCTGATTAATTATCTTAATACAAAAATGCCAACATTTTTACGAGATGAGGCAGGTACAAGATTGTTTTATTTTTCACATGACTTACTCTTGTCTCGTATGTAGCACTAATTATTTTTACTTTATGTAATGAATATTTCTTTTTTATGCGATAATTCAATATTTTTTGGATAAATACTGGATATTAATTCATGATATTACGATAATTTATTGCATGGTACTGTTTTATAAGGTACTACATGTTAAATTTTAATGTTATACTAGTGTTATATTGTTGTTGATTGTGCAATAGTGTTTACAAAAGTAGCAAAATTGAGATTGTGAGCCAACTCGTTCATAAAACGGATTCACCCATATTTGAATTAGGAAATAGAAACATCCAATTGTGTCTCTAAAGATTAGTTTATCGTACAAAATTAAATTAGGAAGAAATTTAAATTTTTCAACGTCCAGTAAAATTTAACTCACCTAACCAAGTGATATAACGCAATAATGATATTGCAATATTAATATTATGACAACATAAAAAGTTAAAAAATTAAAAAGGTAGTGACCTTGATAAAAAATATTAATTATATTTTTTTATGCAATAAATAGTTTATCTTTTACCTTTTATTAGCGAATTTTTCGAAGAAAAATATAGCTATTGCTATCACCATCATGACGCAACTTCGGAAAAAAAACTATATATCTTTATCAAACTTGATCTCGAGATCACGAAAATGAGGTCCGTTCAAAACTGTATGTATATATACATATATATATATATATATATATATATATATATATATATATATATATATATATATATATATATATATATATATATATATATATATATATATATATATATATATATATATATATATATATATATATATATATATATATATATATGTATATCTGCCGTTTCGAGTGGACTCTCTAGCCTTCCAGGATTACTTCCGATCTTTTTGAAACTTGGTTAAAAAATCGATCTCACGAATACCTCGGTTAAGTTCGTTAGTCAGCGAAATTCCTTTATGGATTTCAAAATGGCGGCCGTTCAAAACCGAAAAAAAATCATATCACGGGTATTAAATATCGGATTGATAATATCAAATATGTTTTGGAATCCTCTCAATAAAACAAAATTATTGTGTCTCTTGTGATTTTTCGGTATAAGGTACCGTTTGGTTGATATTTTAAAAACAAAAAAAATATTGTAGAGATTGTAAACTAAGAATGCCGAGTTCGAGTCCCGATGTGGAACTTTTTTTTTACAAGTTTTTTATTTTATTTTTTTGTTTATTATGTAGAGTAAAAAGTTAATAATCAATAAAAAATTTAAAAAATTTCAAAGCCAACTTTTTTTTACACATTTAATTATTTTTTATTTTATTTTTTTATCAAATAAAATTCGCTTACCGCGGTGGTTGCGCGGACAGAATATTTTACTTCTTTGATGTAAAAAAGATTATTTTTCGTTTTTATTTATTTTTGTATGTACCTATGTTACCGGCAATGTATGAAATCCGGCATTAGAATTCCTAGATATTCTATAGAATGCCTAAAATGAAATGAATTTAATTATATACATTTCCTAGGCAATGTACAGATTAGAAATATAAACGTAAATAAGGTGAACCAAACAATTTTTGTTCAGGCACAGATATTGGCTTATTTTATGTAATAAAATACTAAAATACTGATTATTTATCTTACTTAATACTGGCCTAATATGTTATTAAATTACTAATATCTTTGTGTTTTCTATTTTAACAATTTAAAATCATATATTTAATGTTCCTTTGAACTAATATTTTATATTATTTATTATAACAATAAATAAAAATTATTTCATACTTTGCCTGAAATCGTTATGTATTGTATAGAATTCCTAGGAATTATATAGAATGCCTGAATTACGTACTTTGCCAGTAACATATACATAGACCGAATGCAGTCCCTAAGTAGTTTGATTAGCAAATACAACTATTAGTTGAACGCCAGTACTATATAATAAAAAATTAATGAAATTTTACTGTATAGGTATATTTTTTTGTATTACTAGGATTTGTACCCATGGATGTTTTCGGTTCCCTGGAAATATAGATATTTTCAGGGTCTCCTATTAAAAAATATCCATCCTAATTGTGCATAAATAATATCAAATAAATTCGTAAAAAAACCACCCCTAATGAAAATGTGAACAAATCAACGACCATAAAATAATAAGTGGTGTAGCGAAACACTAACTTACACGTTGTGTTTACAAAACGGCCGCGATGAAACTGATACTGTGCTACTACAAATGTACGGTGGAGTTGTAAACAGTCGCCGGAGCATGCTGTTGGACACTGTCTGGTTATGAGGAGACAACATGCTGGCCACTCGCATCACTTCCAATGCTTCATCTACCCCGAGGTAGGAAAGGTAATGTTTGTAACTGACATTAAAGTACGTGTTGTTGTACAGAAGGTGTTCTATGTGTGGTCGGCTTGATGCGTTTAGTTTTAAATGTCATGTTTATATTATTTTATATAATATACCGGGTGTCCCAGATAACTTTTCCAGCATGGGGATCTCAGTATCTATAAGAGATACAGGTTTGGTTAAATCAGATGAATTATTTGTATGAAAGGGGTGAGTATTATTACACTAAAAAATATTCATCATTCTATGTGGTTTAGGCGGTATACCCAAAAAACTGAAAATTCGGAATTTCTTTAAATGGCTATAACTTTTTTGTTAAAGTAAATGGGTACTTTTTGTTTGCGGTTTCTTTAAGCACTTTTTTGTGTAGAATTGATTGGTGTATTTAGATTTTTATATTACTTTTAGTTTCCGAGATACAAGCCTTAACTTCAGTTTTTCTTATGGGTCGCTAAGTTGGCTATGGCATATTTGAACGTGTTTTTTACTCTACTTTACAACGATGTGTCACTTGCCATATTTATTATCGAAAAAAAAAAATTATAATATATTTTTTCAAATAGTTCATTGTTTCAAATATTCATTTGTTATTTTGATTGTTGTTATTGTGATTTTTGTTTACAATTTTTGTTTTTCATGGCTCACTTAAAAGATAGTAATAAAATACTTCATAAATATCACTGATATTAAGTGTTTCGACTTTTTTTCGATAATAAATATGGCAAGTGACATATCGTTGTAAAGTAGAGTAAAAAATACGTTCAAATATGATATATTCAACTAAGTGGCCCATAAGAAAAACTAAAGTTAGAGCTTGTAACTCGGAAACTAAAAGTGATATAAAAATTCTAAATACACCAATCAATTTTCCACAAAAAAGTGCTTTAAGAAACCGCAAACAAAAAATACCTATCTACTTTAACAAAAAAGTTATGGCCATTTAAAGAAATTCCGAATTTTCAGTTTTTTGGGTATACCGTCTAAACCACATAGAATTATGAATATTTTTTTATGTAATAATACTCACCCTTATCATACAAATAATTCATCTCATTTAACCAAACCTGTATCTCTTATAGATACTGAGATCCCCATGCTGGAAAAGTTATCTGGGACACCCGGTATATGTTACTGAGAGTAAATGCTCAAATTATTTTATTTCTACTTGAGACGTACATTTTATTAATATAATTATATTTTTATATAGTGTATGTTACAGAGTAAATGCTCCAAACATTTATATCTATTTGAAACGTACATTTTTTTAATATACTTAACTGAATTCAGTTAAACATTAAATAAGTACAAGCTAGAGTTAGGCGTGGGTCATGAATATATATGTCTTCACATATGTATGTCTTCACGTGAGTGTGAGCGTGCGTGATCGTAAGTCAAAGTAATCAATCGTACGTAAATCTGTGAGAATGTACCTATATTTTGAAAGTTAAAAAAAAACGACATTTTATATAAAAAATAAAGAAATAACATTAAATAAATAAATGTGTAGGGCCACATGCGTCCAAAAAATGAGGTAGTTATTGAGTAAACGTTAAAAGTTAACTTATTTTTTAGAATGTAGCTATTTGCACATACTGTATTTGCATGCAATTGGTTACTTTCACATACTGTATGTGAACCTAATTAAGTTAGGTTATAAGGTTAGATTACGTTAGTTTAGTGGTACCTATGTGCAAATAGCTCCCTCCTATTTTTCATTATTATGTTTCTTTAATAATTTCGATTCTTTTTTATTATTAGGTAATATGAAGACATTTCAATATTGAATTACTTTATTTTTATTATCTATTTTGAAAAATCAAATAATGTTATTCTTTCTAGCTATAAAAATATGTAATTATTATTCTTTAAAAAATAATAAAATATAGTATTTATTTGTATATGTATTATTATTATTATTATTATTAAAGAATATCTTAATAAACAGTAATAATAAAAGTTAAAATAAACAACGAATTTCAATAATATAAAATCAAACATCAACCATTCTTTTTTCCAAAGCTTACTTGAGTTTAATTTAATTATTGCACTCTAGTGATTGTTGTAATTGCACACCCAAGCAGGCTCTGCTTGGAAGTGTGTTCTATTATCGTGCTAAAATTTTTTTTCGTATATAAATTGATAAAATGAGCATTATATCTTAAATTTCTTCAGTATTCCACTTACATTTTTACATTTTCTGATAGAAAACATTACAGTCTCCATTTATACTTAGTTTAATATCGATCGGTTTTAATTTTCTGTTATAAAAATATAAATAAAGTTCAATTTGTTGATTTAACCCCCTTTTTTGATAAAAACGCCGAACTGTAGGCTACATTTCGAAATAAATTTGCACCAATCCTTTTGAATTCACTTCATCTATTATCAGAATAGAACCCTATTAAAACTCAACAAAATTGGATAACTAGAAGTAACGAAATTTGCAGTTTATTTAAACAAAAATTCATATTTTGACAAGAATTATTTTTACAAATAGAGTAGTTACTCGGTAGTTCATAAGATTACCGTAAGGCGCTATTTCTTCATACGTCACTTCAAATTCCAAGTGTTACAATTATTATATTGTGTTAATTAATATATAAATACATGTACAATGTACATCGATACGTGCTGTATTTTAATTATTTTATTCAAAGCCAATCAATCTTTTTAATCAAGATAAAGTCTGGTAAGTTTGCATTTTTAAAACAAATATATAATGTACAATGTACATATACCTAACCTATAAACGTTACATTGTTGTTTCATTTTAAATGCTCTGCTAGACATCAGGTGAACACAGCTGTTATCGCTGCAATATGTGGATGTATTTATCTTTCTAATTATTATTATTAATTAATTAATTTACTTTATACATTTTACAAAAAAAATATTTTATATAAAAATTGTAAATTAAAATGATTGTTGTTTTATTACTATAAATCCTAAATTTAAATAAAAACGGTAATAATCAATTGATATCAAGATTCATTGTTGATTTTCTAAAAAATCTTAATGAGTGATAAACTTAATTTTATATATTTATATAATATTAATTACCTCCAATATTTTTTTCAAACATCCTTTTAAGTTTCACCAATTATATTGTATCGTATTTATTTGATATTATAAATTAATACATTTTTTTATGTTTAAGGGGTGTGCATTTTATGGCCTAGCCATAGTATTTTGGTTGAATTGACGCCTCGACTCAAACATATTTTAGTTGTTCATGGCAACTGTGATTTTTATTCAATAATGAATAAAACACGTTACCTATATTCTGTGTTTTATAATGCGGTGGCGGGGGGGTGGGTGTTATGACAGTATTAAATCTCATAAAGTTATATTTTTTATTACGAAAATCATCTTTTATGTGGTGCAAAGTTATATTCTTTACTTTCATGTATTCATTATTGAAAAAATGATTTAATATTATAATCATCTTATAATTTTCGTAGACTCATGGGGAGGGATTGATCCTTGTACCCCCCCCCCCTAACTACGCAACTGATATAATTACATTTTTATTATATTTTTAATTGCGCCCGTTTAGTTATGCAACGTGTATTTAAAAAATCAAAACATGTGGTTATTTTAATATCTATGAAATGTCCATAATTTAAAATACACATCTGAAAAAGGTATTTAACCCCTATTCGTTTACCATTGCGCGTATGCTTTTGTCACGAACGTATTAAACGCATTTGTCGTGGGTCCTTTTGTCCGGTCATCACGTCAAATGGTTTAAGTTATTAGCACTTAAACATCAAATTATTAATTACAATTAAATTCGGTAGTTCCGCATGCGTACGTAATATTTATACGATAGATACTGCTATAAAGTCGAGTATTTATAACTTTATACTATAACATTATTACAAAGTAGACGTATTTAATATGACACATAATGGATACCTTCTGCATTAAATTACACACTAGATACATTAGAGTAATTGAAACACAAATATTAGTAATCGATTATGTCAATAGAGTAACCGGTTTATGAGAGTATAATGCACATATGTGATGGTATGTAAATTTACGGGAATATTGTGTTTCATAGATTAAATTTATGAAATTAGATGATGTTTTATAATACCGTATATTTATTAAAATATAAAGATCAGTTTTTTAGAGAAAATTGCAAAAATCAAATTTTAATTTTGATTAAATAAAAATTAGAACTATTTTTTTTGGCGAACCCTTTCCTACCTTTAGATAAATATCTTAAAATAATATTCAAAGTAAATAATGATGGTTATAGGTACTTTATATAGAGATAATTAATGATAATTTAAGTATTTTTAAATACTATATTTTTATGCTATTATGATTAGCTAAAAAAGCAGAAATATTCACACTTCTAAAAATGCATTAATTGTTAAATGTAACTGCATTTATCTTTATATTTTTTAGTTAATAAACACTAAACAACTGGTGAGTATACCTACTTTATTTTTTTTTTCTTCAAATTTTTGTTTTGGTTCGCGGACCCCCAGATAAGTGGTTCCACGGTACACATTTTGAAGACCGCTGCTATAATCATAGAATTAACGAAAAAATGACAAAAATGCTAAAAGAATGCCTTGACTACAAAAAGAGTTCTTATAGTCGGGAAGGTGAGCGCCAAAATTTGCAACTACTTTTTAAAAGCTGATCTTTTGATATTACGTCACATTTATGGTGTAGATATACAGCCTGCCGTCAGTCAGCTAGTTTAGTTAGCGTTTGCCGTGGGGGTGCTGGTAAATCAGCTGCTGACGGCATTTGTTTAGGTAAAATTCGGACTGACTATTTTTTTTAATAATAATAATATTCCTAACTTTTATACCGAATTTAATATTTTAGAAAGTATGGTACATTCACGATGTATGGATTTTTTACAAGTTAGACGCGCCCGGTTGCAAGATTTTGATGACTGACTATGATAAAAGGGGTTCTTACTTAGTATACTGCTTACAAATTAATTTTTAGATTTTAGAAAGTAGTTGCAACTTGTATATTTTTTTTTACAAAATTAAAACCACCCTCGCGCCAAACGCTAACGAAACTATAGCTGACTGACGGCAGGCTGTATATAGTGAATACAATACCGGACCAAAATCGTAATACCGGTATTACGGTATTTTTTTATGTCAAAACCGGGATACCGGTATTTAGTGTTTCCAAATTCCCGGGAATTTTCTAACGCCGGGAATCGGGAACAGGAAATCGCAATTCCCGGGAATTCCCGGGAAAAACGGGAATTCTCGAAATTTATATACATATTTTTTTACATTTTCATAGCTTCTCTTAAAATGTAATAATAAGAACAATAAAAAATTAAGAACACTTTTTGAATTTTAATATTAATCGGTGATTATCTAAAAACAATACTATTACATTTAAAGAAAAATTGTTAATTGAAAATTATAAAGAAAGAAATAATGAGGCATAGATATAATAATGCTTTGGATGAAGAAAATATTATATAAAATAGAAAAATAGTCTAACAATAAGTGGAAGCAGGAATTATTTTATATTAGAAATAATTTTTTTTTTAATTAAATTTTTTTTTTAATTTGCTGTCTCTAGCAAAATGCGCCCCAAAGTGAGCACCCCCTCTACAAATGCGCAGTAGTAACACAATATAAAGTTATAAAAGCAAATACTATTTTAATAGAATTTTAAAAACAAACAAATATGCCAAGTCTTATTGTTAGTTTAGAGTTTAGACTCTATCTAAACTCTAAACAATCATTGAATGCAAACTGACAATTTGAATTTTTACTATAATAAACCTTTTCTTTTTAACTTTAAAATGCATTTTTTATTCTTTCTCAGAAAAATACAATGCACAAACAACTAAAACAATCCTTACAAGAATTGCAAACTAGTAAGATCATTTTAAATTACATCCTGATGTACCAAACAAAAATTTAACTTCCAATCCATATTCTTAACTAGAAGTACATACCATCCATTATTGAATATAATAACAATATAAGTGCCCCTACAGTTGAAAGTATATATTTCAATGATTATTTTTATTTTCCGAAATTCCCGAGAAATAATTTTATTTTTCCCGGGATTCGGGAACTGAAAAAACCACAAAATTTCCCGGGAATTCCCGGGAGGAAACACTACCGGTATTAATACCGGTATTTAAAAAAAAATTAAAGATAATATATCTACATATATACAATTATAATAAATGTAAAAAATAAATATATAAAGTTACATTTGCATTTTTTATTAATAAAAAAATAAAAACAATTAAATAAGTATAATAATAAAGTTTAATTCTGTTGAAAATAAATGTAAATATTATAAAATTTTATAAATAAAAAAATATTGTAGTTTATTTTAAAGTGAAAGTCATTAAGAAGAAATTATACATGTGTAGAAAATTTCATAAATATCAGACAACTTTGTAGGAATTGATTTTTTTAAGTACCTTCATATGTATGATATTATAAAATCTTTATGTACCTATACAATATTGAATTTAAACAGTTCACAACGACTTTGATCAAAAAATAATTAATTTAATTAATATTGAATTTTAATATTTTTCTTATACCTTCATTAAAAAAATAATTTCGATATTGTTGTAAGTTGCCATTGGTATATTTTTAAAATACCGAAGAATATTATTTTTTTCGATAAAGTTTTGTTATACATACATAGATATATTATTATAGTACCTATACATAGAACATTCAATTTTGTTTTGTTTTTACACTTATTCATGGATCAATCCAGGAATCGTAAGTAGAACTGGGGGTAACCATAATTTTTGAGTGGAGAGCTAAAGCCCCTTAAATCCGTTACTACACGTATCGTGAATTATTTAAGGCAAAAATTAAAAATAATAAATATTTCATATATTTATTATGAATTATGTATATTATAGCTTTAAATCCATTGACATGACTGGACTGATTATAAGTCAAACATGATGGCTAAAATTGAATATTTCCTAACAACCGAAATAGTTATCAAAGATTTAAATAATTTAAAATTAATTAAAATTAACTATAATTTTTAAAAAAGGCGCGCAATTGTTTGTTGCAAACTAATTTTAGAAGACATATAAAATAATTAGCTCTAAAATCTAAAAAGTTTTACATTTAATTCTGAGCGAGATCGTTACTGCAATGATGTATAACATATTTTTCCGAAATATGATCAAGGTGCATGTATAATATTAATAATATAAATATATTATCAAAAAAAAGTTTGGTTATATTTAACAGATTGTTGGCAGTTTGATAATACTCGTTTTCAAATTCTTAATTTGTATGTTTTAATTTTTTTTTAAATACCGATAATATACCGAAATACCGGTATAATTCGACCCAATACCGGTATCGTAATACCGGAGAAAATTGACCGGTATCCCGGTTTTCGGTATTTCGGGATACCGGTATTGTATTCACTAGCTGTATATCTACACCACAAATGTGAAGTATTATCAAAAAATTAGCTTTTAGAAAGTAGTTGCAAATTTTAGCGTTCACCTCCTCGACTATAACAGTTATTGGGTTTTACATGAAACGAGAATTTGACAATCTCATATCGGTCTTGTGAGAATTATTTTTTTGTATACTTCCAATGTTTCCTAGGTGACGATATTATTAGTTGGGTAATTCTTTAGCAAATAATCATAAGTATAGAGTTTACGTCCATGTCTTTTGAACGATTCTCATGTACATATAATCATGAACTAAATAATAACCATACGAATGATAGAAATTGTTTCGGCGTCTCGAACAATGTTTATTTATAATTTTGGCATCGTTAAATGAGGAACAACTAAAAAGACAATTATTTTTTTGTCACCTTATAGTACGAGTAACAAACGTGTATATATAAACTTTACGCTCAACATACAGAGTATGTAGGATGTTTCTTTGGCACTGATAAAATGTGATATTTCTTTCTTTTATTCTAACGTGACTGATGTCAAATTAGTTGTAATTCAATTTCATGAATCTGTCAGATCCTTAATGCATAACTGAGTTGTATAGTAGCCAAAGCGACTAATTCTTAGAATTTATAATTTTAATACACGAGTAATTCAATAGTAAAGTGAGGTTTTTTACAAAATGAATATTATGTTTATTGAGTCAATATTTGTAACACTTTCAAAATTATCTAACCATTTAAGTTGAAATTTGATAGAGTAAATCGAAAGTTTGGCTAATCAACAGATAACGTGTATGCATATAATAATATTTTAACCTTTCATAAAAAATATTAGTATATTGTGTAGCAAGGGTTGAAACAAGATGATTTCTGACGAGGGCGAGAGTTGACTGCCCGAGCGAAGCGAGGGCCGTCATCGCCCTGGTCTGAAATCGTCTTTGTTTCATCCCGTGCCACACACGCTATTTTTCATATCACATGCATTGAAACAACGAGTTTTGATTTCTGTAGCCAGTCGAAGTAAGACTATTTCAGACAAATAGCGCAGTAATATCTTATACTATTTTAATAATAGAATAATTCAGAAATAAGATCCGCTTTTGTTTATTACAAATGCGATTCTAACAGACTTGAAATAAATAAATGAATGTGTCGGGCAGAAACAACGTTGTTTCTTTGTTTCTGCTCGGTACAATCGCATTGGTCTGAAATTGTCTTGTTTCGACTGTCAAAACAGGGTTCAAAACTAGTTGTTTCTATGCATGTGATATGAAAAGATAATTAATCAGAAGATTATATAATTGCTTGTGGCTTCATTTTTTATCTGAAATTCACTTTTTATAACATCAGTAAATATACAAATATATTCCCTGTTCGAAAGGGTACTACATCATAAAAAATAAAAACAACAATAAAATTTCACGTTTCTACGGCTTAGATTGGGCGTTGATGAGACAGATACCAGAATATTTTATTTATTTTTGTTTAATATTAACAGTTAATTGTTAATAGTTTATTAATTTTAGTTATTACTGACTAACTAATCATCAATATTAAGTATATTATCAGTGACAGTTACATATTTTTTTAGCTAATTTCTCTGGGTTAATAGAATCTCAAAAACTCATGGGGTAAATGTAGTCATAACACCGACTGTAATTGATTTTATTATTATTGACAGTATAAATACATACTAATATTATAAATATTCGAAAGTGTCTGTCAATATGTCTGTTTGTAATATCCCTTATGACGGCTAAACCGCTGAACCGATATTGATGAAATTTGGCAGGAAGATAACTTGCATCCTTAGGAAAGTCATAAACGATTAAAAACATGTTTTATTGACAATATTGTGACATAAATCTGTATTAACTAACCTAAATTCCACGTGAATGAAGTTGAGAATTACAGCTAGTGTAATAAATAAAATTTAAAATTAAAAAAATAGAACATATTATATTGAATGTCATTTAACGATTTTATTTAACGAATATTTGGAATACAGTAATATGCTTATATATTTTGTTTATTTACATTCATCTTAAAATTTCAAACTATATGATATCTGTCACTAGCAATTAATATTTCTGGTGAAAATAAATTTATAGCGTTGTTACAATTTATCGCAGCTATATTCACACTCTTGAAAACAATATTAATTAAATAAATCACATCAAAGGTTCTATCATTTGTATGTCAAATATATCAGAAATAGATAGGAAGTTATTTTAAATTATTTCTGTACAGTTTATGATACACGTGTTATTTTTAAATTAGATCTTCAGTGGAAACCTTGAGACTATATTTCATTTAGGTTAATTTGAAGAATATTGTACATGTGTTATAATGTGACTAACTTCTCTATAACGAACATTATTAATAAATTGTTTCGACCTTTGTAAAATTGTGACTTAAATAATTCTTAGGTTATGATAACATATTGGTGATTAAATAAAAGTTTTTTGAAGCCTATCCAGTAATAATACCTATATTTACATTATAATAATACTAATTCTGGCTGCATATCTTACAGTAAAAACCAACGACGAAAAAAAGAATACTTACAAATTGTATGAAAATTATAAAAAAAACAGTCGTTTTATAAATATCAAGACAAAACAAAGGATAAAATTAGATATGTAGAACAGATGATTTAGTAAAGCTTGATGATTTAAGCTTAAATCGCTTGTAAAGTCCTATAGGTTTTTATAACAGTAAAAGTCTTATAAACATCGAGTTTATTCGTAACAAACGAACGAACACAAAGACCCAATTTTTAACTATGAAAAAATATACATTTTTAACTATGAAAAAATATACATTTTTCATAGTTAAAAATTAATGTTTGCATAAAAAATATTAGATAACACGGAGAACAAAAACATATTTCTTTGTTGGCGAGACCTGAATAGACGAGCCCAAAGACTTTTGGTGTGCTGAACCCTAATTCGTTCCCCAAATTACTTAATAAGTTGAAGTTCTTGAGGTGTTTTTATCTTAAAGTAGCAAAAATGACGATTTTAGCCATACATACATATTAATTAATATAATATTACCGCGTGCAGGTAATTTGTCTATAGTTTTCGTTCATAATAACAAATTATCTTTTATCTTTAAAATGAACTTTTACTAAGCTAATGGAGCAATTTGGGGACCGGATTTTTGTAATACTTACAAATTGCTAAACTTCGATGTATTGTTCTAATCTCGTTATAAAAACATCGTATTTGATATGTATAATATATTTGTAAGATATGTATCCACATTTTCCATACTTAAACATTGCATATCAATATTATGTGTACCAGCACGTACACATATTTCCTTGTAAATAATTCTTTTGCTGCAATTTCCAGATAAACATCGAACAAATACACATAGCTTGTGCGTCACTCGGGTGCCCGTTAACAGGTCACTAGTTCATATTCCGCAAGATGTAAAATTTATGCATAGTTTGTACCTATTTCTGTATACACGAAGTGCATACGGCCGGCTGGCATTACATGGTTTGTCAAACAAATTGCTGCAGCCTCTGCGATTACTAGGTACTTCATTGTATGCAAAATAATTTGTTTTGAAATTATTTTCAGTTGAGAGATCTAAAAACTTTTACTGAATTATGTAAAAAAACTATCAATAAAAGTACCTAATTGTTTACTACTTTTAGTAGAGTTACTAAACTATAACTATATCTATAGATAACACATTATTTTTAAAATGTTTACTTTGCTCTAGTCACGAATCACTTGCGATTTTTACGTACGTGCGGCTCTGAAGAATTAAGATTGAATGAGAAAATAAATGTGTATTTCAAAAGACTTGAGTAGGTACACTTTAAACAAATGAAAATTTAAAAAAATAACATATGATGCGTTTTCTTAGACTTACCTCGTGTTGCACAAAGCAAAATAATTCACGGTTAGTTAATCAGTTGTTTTCCAGCATTATTACGTCAGTTCTAAAAAACAATCATGGTTATGATACATATTATAAGGTAAAAAATTGTCTTATTTAGTGAATTGTTCATTTATAAATTGAGAATAAGTTTAGAATAAACAATAATCATGGATTGAAAATAACGGATTAGCTAATCGTGAATTATTTTGTTTTGTGCAACCCGAGGTTAAACTAAAACTATAACCGTTCACGATTTTTTTGTGATTGTTTCTTTCTGTAATAATAATAATATAAAAGTGAAGAATATGGTAGTAAATACCCTTCTTGGGACAGTAAACTGTAATACAATTATTAATATAATAATATTTGTCATTTTCTTTGAGAATATACTTTGTAAAAATAAGAATTATTACTATTACACATTATCATAGAATAGTTAAATTCAGTGATCTATATATTATTATTTACGATTTCCTTGTATCTGATATTTTTATTTTATAAAAATAAAATGAACAAAATCATGAAACTACGCTTCAGCCGTTTTATGATTCATAAAATCTTTTATTGCTGTAATTCTTAATTTGTGTTTCTGCCATAAGTAATTAACTTTATAACAAAAATTTAGCAAAAAATGCTTCCCTTTTCTTTATACTAAAGAATAGTAAAACAAAACATTATTTTCAGGAAAACATTGTATATTATTAAGTTAGTAATCGTTATATGTTATAAAACTTTCAAACGATGTTTTTATAAGCAATCTAAAATGAAATAAAATATTTTATGTCCATATTTTATTGTTTTGTTTTATGAAAATACTTATATACTTACTTCAATACTTAGAAAAGATCAAAATTGTAGTCAGTAATATAAAACAATTTGTTTCTAAATCTGTGTTATGCAACTGTCCAATCATGGCCCTCACATCTTACCGAAAGCCCCCGGTCCAAGATTTTTAAAGGGCTCCCACTTTCTAAGGAACATAACTTTTTTTTGATGATGACCAAAAAGGCTCGTTATAACTTGCTATGCCGCGCCCTCCTTAGCTCTAGCTCTAGCTCTGAGCCTCTAGACTAGAACCCTATTATCCCCCCCCCTCTTTTGTGAGGTCCATGCGTCCTATTAACAAAATAGGCCTTTATCACCAATTAAAATAGGTATTTCATTATGTAAATATCATTTTTGTCTAGAGTGAGGTATACATTATAGTAACCTTTTTAGTGTTTATACCGACTTTGTCTGTCTGTCTGTCTGTCATAATCTTAAGCTGAAATTTGGTACAGTTGCGGCAAATAAATAAGTTATTCCATTTTTTTATTCAATCCTAAAGCAGAAAAAAAGTTCAGATAAAAGAAAATTAATTGTTAACTTTACTAAAGGTTTTGAATCTAATTGTAATGTTTGTGTTACCAATTCGAAATAAAAAAATCGAATGTACACACAAAAAAACTGTATTGGACCAAGAAAATCTTGTTTTGTATATAACGAAAACAATATTTTCTTAATATAAGAAAAGTACTCTTAATCCAACTACATTATTTCTTCGTCCAAGAATACTATAGTTGGTTTAAGAATATATTTCTTATCTTAAGAAAATATTGTTTTCGTTATATACAAAACAAGGTTTACTTGGCTCAAGTAAACCTTTCTATCTGTGTATGTATTTAAAATCTGTATGGTATGAAACATGTTCCGAAAATCCTTAGTTTATAATATAAATACTGTAGTACGACATTAAAAAAATCATAAAAATTCTTAACTGAAACCTATAACCACATAAATATACAGAAACGAATTCTATTTTGAAAAGTTTATTAGTTAAAACGTAATCAGGTAATACATATTTATATAATAAAATATATATAAAAGAGAATAGATGCCGATGTTGTTTAGAATTCACACATTTGAATACACAAATACACGTCTGCTTTTCAAATAGTGGAAATGATATTTATTTAAGTCTGCTTTAATTGAGAACACATTTTTCTGTTTTACGGATGCAGTTTATTTTTATTGTCTCGAGTGAAGATTGATGAACTAAAAAAGATTAACAAAATAAAACAAATATATTGCTTTTGTGCGTACATTTGTACTGTTGAAATTTGTTTTAATATATTTTAGTTACGCCAAGAATCTTTTTAGTGTGGGAAAACGTGTTTTATGTATTACATTTTTGTTACATATGAAATAAATTATTGATCTGTTAAATAGATAATAATTATAATTATAATATTTACTTGTAAATAAACTATTGTAGTATGAAATAAGTCATTAAAGAAGAGAGAGAGAGGGGTATATAAATAATAACAGAATATAATATTTTACTGTGCTCTTAAAAAATGGTACGAAAAATTTAAAATAAAAATGTTATTATTTATAAAAGCGTTATCAAACTTTTAAAATGTGTCATTTAGAATCAACACGCCTAGAATCATGTTAAAATACTAATTAGGTATTGGCAATTTCTTAAAACCGAGATAATCGACCAGGGTCGGTCTCCTCTCATTAAATTTTAGGGCTACCTGAGAAACTTAACCGAAACTGACATTGTCAATAATTGTCTTCAAAAAATATGTATTAACATACAGCTACATATATTAATAATAACAGATTTCTTTTAATACTTATGAAAAAATAATAAAAATGAGATGATTCACAGTGTTACTAAATGATTTAAAACATAGATCATTATAATCTACATAAAGAATATTTTATTAATTCAAATCAATGTTTTTTTTAACCCTTTGCACGTAGAAAACTGTACAAAAAACATTCTATAACTATAAAGGTTTGTGTGAGAAAAAAATATACACAACAATTTGATTACGTCATCATATACTATGTCGTGCACATATTTATATAGTCTATGTATGTATATACTCATAGAAGCTACGTATTTCAATATTACCTCTATACACTTACATACATTATACACTACCGCTCAAAAGTTTAGGACCACCTTCAAATAACTAGGTCTTTCGATTCCAGTCAGGCTTGTTACAAAATTTTTGTTAAATTGTTCAATTATAGTTCAAATATGGTCCATTTAAATAGGAAATAAATATATTTTAAATAAAAAAAACGTCTTATTGAAATAATTTCATAATTTAAAAAATAATTGATATTATCAATCATTTTCACATCGAGATTATTTTTACTCTACTGGTGTAAAACTCTCTCAATAACTATTTTTTTAGTAAATTGAGTGTATATAACTACATGGCAAAATGAAACATGTTGTAATACGTTCAAATATATCATAAATGTATGATTTTGTAGAAAGTGGAATTTTTTTATTAATATCTTGGATTTTATGTTTTACTGATGCCACAATGGGTAAAAGAGAAGACTTAAATGTTGAAAAAAGGAGTGCTATAATAACTACACAAAATAGATTACATTCAACGTCAAATTGTGAAAAAATTTTAAAATTTTAAAACAACTGTCCGGAGCAAGATTGATGGATTCGAGAAAACATGGTCCAATTCAAGCCGTTTATGATCAGGTTGACTACGAATTACCTCAAAAACTGAAAACAATAAAGTTATAATTAATAGCAAGCGTATTGTCGCCTTACAGCGCCGGAAATATTAGCTGTTTTCAATAATTCTCGAGATAAATCGGTGACTGTATCGCTAATCAAACTTCGTCTTAACGAAGTTGGTTTGTTTGGTAGAGTAACTATGAACAAACCTCTCCCGAGGCGACTAAATAAAATAAAAATACTAGCCTGGACCAAATTTCATCGCAATTGGACTAATCAGCAGTGGAAAAAGGTATTATTTTCGGAATAATCCAAATTTGAAATATTTGAATCTAAGCGACGTGTTTTGTGCGCCGATCCAACCAAGAAAGAACTTCTGAACAATGTATAGTACCCACTGTAAAGCATGGAGGAGGTTCGGTAAGGGTTTGGGGATGTTTTGGAAATAATATTGTTGGAGATTAGCGTTTGGTTAGAGATATTCTCAACAAAGAAGGCTACAAAAAGATTTTTTATGAGAATATGGTACCATCGGGAATCCGTTTAATAGGGCGTGGTTTCATTTTCCAGCAGGATAATGCTCCGAAGCATAAATCCAATCTATGCAGAAGTTATTTAGAAGAAAAACAGAGACGACGAATGCTCACCGTTATGGATTAGCCCCCAAAACCTCCAGACCTCAATCCGATTGAGCTGTTATGGGATGAACTTGATAGAAATATAAAAACTAAATGTCCAATTTAAAAAAACAGCTATGGGAGCTATTTACACATGCCTGATAAGAAATAACAATAGAAACACTGAAGAAATTAATTGATAGAATGTCCAGACTTTGTAAAATAGCTATTAAGAAAAAGGGTGGATATTTTGATGAATCAAAAATTTAATTTTAAATGTACTTTAATTTAATTTCGTTCTTTTTTTTTGGTTATAAATAAATAAAAATAGTAAAAAAACATTATTTTTCATTAACAAAATAATTATTTTTTCTATAATTATATCTAAAAACCTAAAATTTCAAGGTGGTCCTAAACTTTTGAGCGGTAGTGTATGTATGTGTATACATATATGTTGTGTAATAAAAGTGCGGATGTGTGTTAGTAAGTGAACACTGGTAGCGTGCGGTGGAAAATTACTTTTAAAGCAAAAATTTCAGATTTTATACTAAATCTTTCAAAAAATATTTTTAGCGAGAGTAGAATGATGATAAGTTAAAGATGGATAATGGATAAAATCTAAAATATTATCTTAAATTATGTTGTACTATTGTGTCATCCAAGGTATGTAAAGTATAAGGTATAGTCATGAGGAGTGCCCAAGCTGATTGGTCAAAAGCTAATGAGGCAACCTGTGTATTTACTAACCTTGTGTGTCAACATTTCTTTTGATTATTCTATGTTTCTTGTGATATATTCTATGTTTATTACAAAATACCGATTTTGGTTAACCCTATGTTATTTTAACAAAATTTAAAAGAAGTTATGGTTAAAATCAAAATGTTCATAAGGGTCGAAGCTGAAGGGTAAGGCCCGAGAAGTATATTATACCCGTGCACCCAGTCCCTACTTAATAAATAAGGAATGTAAAATTGCCTTTACATTTTATTTAATAAAATTAATATATGAAATCTGAATCAATAAAATCATATTGACTTAACCCAGTATTACACAAAAAATGGTCCTCATATACCTGTGTATATATACTTGTATAATTCTTGTTGTATCTGAAGAGAATAATCAACCTAATATTTGTACTTCCGTATTGCCACGGCACTGATACGTACATAGAGTGTTGGTGCGGACGTTTGGGTGGGGTGCATGAGTGAGTCGCACTTGGAGTAGAGGCGCCGTGGCGCCCGGCGTCCATTACCGCACGAAATGACGCGCCGCCGGATCAAGTCTCCGCGTCGTTACAGACCCGGAATTATATTTTTGTCTTTAATGATTTTTGACACGGTATACTCTAAAATATGTATAATATGTCGTATTTTAAATGAAACAAATTTATCTTTCATGTATAAGTCATGATTTTATATTATTATTATTATTTGTAGGTTTTTTATCAATCGGATTTTCTCGTGGTTTTCTAGGGGGAGGGTAGCTCGGGAGCACAAAACTAACAAAATATGTCACACTTGAAAGCTTATATGTATTTCCGAAACTAAACTCATAGACAATAAATAAAACGCCATAACCCATATAGGAAATTCCAGCCTTGACGATGGGCCCAAGCTTGGCCCAATATTGGGTTGTCAAGTGTAGCTTTTTAATATTGGCCCCAGTCTAGGCCAACTTTCATACACCGAGCTTCGGTCATCTATCCTTTACCCAGGATTGGGATAACCTTTAAATACCGAACTATTCTTTATCCAAGATTGGTCCAACACTGGGCCAGTCTTGGTACGACAAGCCTTGGTCGACAAGCCTTGGCCGAGCCTTGAACGAAGTTATCATTTGTATCTTGGCCCAGTGTTGGCAATAATTGGTGTAAGCCTGGGCCAGCCTTGGCCCCTTTGTAGTTTCCTATACGGGAATATAGTATTTGAGGTCTCAATTCCAATTATAATAGAACATATTTTAGTCCTTCATCCCTCAACTCTTAAATACACTAACATAAAACAGTGAAGCTAATTTACATAGGATTTCGTACATACATATATCTGACCTAACTATCATTTAGTATTACATATTCTCATTAATACTATAGTATCATTAATATTATAGATTTTTAATAATAAAAATAATAACAATAGACACAATTCTACGTTATTATATAGTTGCGGTTCAGTTGTTAATGTGCCCCTTATCTTTTTTTTAAATCATGGTTTTTTTGAGGATAAATCGCTTTTTTATTAATCAATCTTAAGAGAAACATATTATTTATATTATCATGTTTGTATACCTACATATTTAAGTATAATTATAATTACCTTAATATATCTTTATATGTTTAATAATTAGTATTGAAATGAATGGCTTGTTTATATTATAATACATAAATACATATACATACTAACGATATGTTATTAATCAGAATTTCAAATTGCTTTATTACAAGAAAAGCAATAAGAATTTAATCAGCTATTGGTAATTTTATTTGCGTGTTTTAAATTACATTTTACAGTATAATTTTATTTCTGTTATATTTATGTGTATCAATAATTGAAATGATCTTTTACAACAATAATTTATTTTGTAATTTGTATCCTTTTGATCGCTACCTTAGCCAACGTATCGTCACACAATACAGTGAAGAATTGATCAAATTATTTTATAAAGTTTTTCATTTTTTCAATGCTTTTGATAATTATAAGTCATGAAATATCCATAAAGCTCGATTTTGTATACCTACTAAAAGTTTTTTTTGTTTATTTCTTTTAAAATCTTATTACCTGTTTTTTTTAAATCTTATTATCTGTCTGTCATTATCTGCTAGCAATAATTTGTGAAATATTGATTTTCTGTAAAAGAAAAACAAAGAGTAATTAATGTTAAGCATAACTTACTCTTCAATTTATGTTCTTGAAAGGAAAGTTTTAGCAAGAAAGTTGTCTTGCTTTTAGTTAGTTTATTATGAACTTTTGAAAATTATTTGTTGTTAATTATTTATTTTGACTTTTTGGATTAACTTTCTTTTTTATAAATATTTATTACCGTATTGAAAAAGTTAAATAAAAATTCTTTCGTGGTGAAGGGCCTATAACGACTCTCGATTACCTTTAATATCTAACTATGCGATATAAGAAAATAAATATATATGTTAGTATATTTTTGAGAACAGATTTTTTTAAACAATTTATTAAAAAATATCTGCCAAGTAAATGCATAGTGCTTCATCGTGCTAAATTCATTAAAATTAGTTAATTATTGAACAATTTAAATAAAAATCGATAAAGTATTTGTCGTACATTTTTAATTTTTTTACAATTACAATCTAAACGAAAATATTTCTGCTATACCAATCTCAAAATAACATTTAAAACGTCAAAATGACATTTAATATGTCAAAGTAAATAGCAGTTTAAAAAAATAAATGACGATTTTTTAAAGTAAATTAAGATAAATCTTTGTAAGGGAATATTTTACAACAAACGTAGATGACCTAGGTATATTATAGGAAATTGAATGCTTCAATTCTTTAAAAAATAAAACTTTTGGGATGTCACTCCTCCCCCTTATACACGATTTTAACAATTTTGAAATGGGACCGTCCTCAAGCCAGACCCAACCAACCAACCAAGTTTCATTAATATAGGTTTAGTGATTCATGAGTTATGCGTGTGACAAGGATTAGGAGACAGACACACACACACAGACAGACAGACACGGAATAAAAAGGGGTTGTCTTTACCTAAAACGGATAGATCAAATAAAATTTGTAAAATCGGAGAACACATTTTTTTCTCATTTTAAAACGATCACAAAGTTTCTCGTATCTTCGAAAATGCGAGGAAGCAAAATAAGTCTTTAATTACCGTTTAGCGATCAAATTGTTAAAAAATCGTATGTCTATTTTCGGTATTTTTTTTCTTGACAATTAAGTTGTTCATTTTCTTTAGAATATAATTTTTTATTTATTAATTTGAACTAGCATTTTTCATATCTGTTAACAAAATTTTATACTAAAAAAATAAACTAAAATACACAAATTACAATTTATTCAACACGTTAAAAAAATAATGATAGATATGTTATTATAAAAATATTTTTTCAACTTGAAAATGTTAGTGTCCATGAAACAAAGTTTTCTTAAATAAAAATAAAACAAACAATCTTTCAAAAGTAATATCAGTTTTCAAGATTTATTTAAAAAAATAATTCTTTACACCTTTATGTAACATATTGAATGAAAGTAAAACGAAAGAGAAGCCAAAAACTACTCAAAAATAATAAATAATTATTAATAGAATATAACATAATCTTCAATAATTACAAGTAGTTATTTTTACTTACATATAATTGGTTATTTTGTTCGACTAATTTATTACATTTTATTTTTCCGTTCCGCATATTTATGTTCATAATTGTATGTTAATGAAGAAAAATATAATTGGTCCATATTCTGTTGCTGAAATCTAAAATGACAGGTATATTTATAATTGTAATTTGTTTTTGTTTCCATATTATATAATTGTGTATGTGCTTATAACTTGTGGAAAATGAATTTCTGGTTTAGCTTATGCTGAATTATTACTGTAAGAAGATATATGTGTTTTTTTTTTCTTTTTTGTAAATTTATTTGATCAGTACGATGAACTGCTAACTGCAGAAATAATGAATAGCACATTTTTTTTTAGAAATTGGCTGCGTGTTACTGTTTATTGTATATATGTACACATATATAGTAGGTATATGTATATGTTACTGGCAATGTATAGAATTCCTAAGTATTCTCGGTAAAAATTCCCGGAATATTGCATCCAAATATTGCTTAATTGTTGATAAATATGGGTGTAATTTTTTAGGTAAATCTGCAGTTATGTTGAAGCCATGAAGAACATAATAAGAAGAATGAACTCAACTTTTTGAGTCAAAATATGACCCCCAAGCCTCGTGCTCGGACCTGTGCGCAGTAGTTGACTGCGCAACCGTATAGTTGTGTGCGTACCGCAATGTACAAATTAACAGAGTAGTGACTGCGCACAAAATAAATTTCTTACTTCTGCGCAGAGGTCCGACAAAGCGGACCGCTCATTCCAGGTTCTGTTTTTTGGCCTACACAGAAAAAAAAACTGTATTGGACCAAGAAAACCTTGTTTTGTATATAACGAAAACAATATTTTCTTAATATAAGAAACATACGCTTAATCCAACTACGTTATTCCTTCGTTCAAGAATACTATAGTTGGTTTAAAAGATTATTGCTTATGTTAAGAAAATATTGCTTTCGTTATATACAAAACAAGGTTTACTTGGTTTGAGAAATCCTTTCTACCAGTATACCACTTCCACACGAGTTTAATCTCCTTATTATATGCTTCAGGTTGGAGCTAATAATTGATTATACAAAAATTATGTTGTTTATTCAATTAATAAATTGAAATAGTTTTTTTTTTTTTGTTTTTTAATAATATGTTGATTTATGTAAAGGCGATATTTTTCGAGCAATTTAAAAAAAAAAAAACATCAATTTCTTTAGAGATATAAAATTAGGATTTTTATTGAGAATAATTATTAACGTCGTTTTTCATTTTATGGAGTTAATCACATTAGCACATATGTAGGTTAAGAAACACTGCCCTAAAGAACACACGGCGTGTTGTACAAGTTGGCGCCGGTTTAAGCCAGTTTCTAGCACACTTACACATACCTACACATACATACAGACACACACACACACAGCCCACTTGTAGTTTGTTGTGAGCTATTTCTGGCGGTTCCCCGTGAAGTAGGTGAGACACCAGTGGCTATTTCTGACACTCCGTTGTGTACCGCGGCTCTTGTGCATGACATCTTCCGCACAGGGGTTTAATGTTTAGCTTTCATATCGGTTATGTTTAGATAGATTAATTGTCATAAGCGGATAAGTTCTGTTTTAACAAGGGTTTTAACCAGAAATCTGAAAAATGTTATGTTTCATGTTCAGCGACCCTGAATTTGAATCGAATTTTATTCTTTATAGAGTACTAGCTGAATCCCGCGGCTTCGCTCGCGTGAACTTGGAAACTAATTAGAACTCTCCATACGTGATAGGGGATGACATATTTCTAATTTTTTTATATTGATTTTTATCCATTACGTATAAAAAACGTAAATATCTCGGATCTTAGTTAAAAATTGTAAAAATTAACCTCATGTCTACCCTCGCCATTAGGGGTTGAATATCGACTTTTTTATTGCCAGAGTCCACCATTATAACGTAAGCAGCTATGCAGATAAACATATCAGACCCTGTCGCCCCCCTCCATTAGGGGTTGAATGTCGAAATTTTTATTTAAATAGATGATTTTTTTGCCCGAATTTAGCGTAAAGTAAAGCAAGTATGCAGATAAACATATCTAAATCCATCCTCGTCCCCGTCCCATGCTATTAGAGCTTGAATATCGAACTTTCATTTTGAATTGAATATTAATTTGTTCGAATTATGAAGATAAATATAACAAAATTTTACCCCCCCCCCTCCCATTCCCATAGGGGTTGGATTTTCGTAACTGATATTTGTCTTATAGAGTACCTACTTATGCCATGTTTCATTCGGTGAATACAAAAAAAAAATATTTTACAAATTTTTCCACCCCCCTAACACCTTAGGGGTTCAATTTTGGGAAATGCTGAAAAAATTGTTTCATTATTTATATTGTAGAGTATGTTCGATAAGTTAATTGCAAACGATAATTAATTGCAAACTAAAAAAAGAAATTATATAAACTTTGACACCCTGTTTTAACCCCGTAGGGGTTGAATTTCGAAAAATCCTTTCTTAGTGAAAGCTTACATCATAAAAGGAAAGCACCTACAAAATTTCACGTTTTTAGGTCCAGGGGTTTGGGCTGTACGTTGATATATGAGTGAGTGAGTGGTTAAGGACAAACTCTTTTATAGATATAAATATTGTGCTTGGCAGGATTAGTGGCAGTCAAAATTGATACGAAAATATTTTATTTTTGACAATTGACAAGAAAAAAATCCATAATGACGATTTTTCTTAAAACAGCATTTTTGCTCTCGTACAATTGATTTCTTTACAGAATGGTTAGTTCGATCGTTTTGCAATTTTTATGAGATTTTCACTGCAACATTTGCTATTTTGTGTATAAGAACTATTTCTTCATTAGTTTTATTACACAAAAAAACATTTAGTCAAAATTTTAATGAATTACAAAAATCTTGAAAATCACGTATTTTTATGTTTAAAATTTATAACCCCTTTAAATGATTAAGTACAATATATACTATCTTTTCTTTTTATATAGGAAATATTAAATATATAGTCAAAATCAGAGTGAACTTGAGAATAACACTTATGTATTTGATACGTAGTATATATAGTTAATAGTTGATAGCTTTGCTGATATAGTAGGTACCATTAATTAAATTTAAAGTTGATTCATCATTATCACGCTGATCTGAATTACTCACTTATTTCACAATAATTACGTGTTTTGTTTTGAAATATTCAGTAAGTTCTTGCTTAATATATATGTACATATGTTTTTAATGATTATAATTACTAATAATTAACAGTCATATAATTTGATTATACGCAGTTTACAGATGAAAACTGCTGTATTTAAAGTACTCAGAAGTTAATCATTCCTAGAATCGGTATGGAAAAAAAATATGTAAAATAATTTCATTCACTTCAAAACATATTAAAGTATATTTAATGTTTAATTTTGTCTCATACTGTAGGTATATTAAACAGAATTCTTAAGTAAAAGCAAGTCAAATAATAACTAACATTATATGGTATTGTGTAAGTATACACAAACAAATTCAAATAAACAATCGTAGTAATTTTCATCTAATCTCTTCCAGAAAATGGAATCGATTCGATTTTTAAATTCATCGTTTTGTTTCATATTTTATTCTCATTATTCAACATTCCTTCGGTTCTCTTTCTTAAAAAAATATTCAGATTCTAGCACGTTTGCGTACGACATATGTAAAATGGCCTAATTTTTTATGTTTCTGGCCCAATTGCAGTGGCGGTACATGCAGAGAAGTATAGAGGAAAGTACCCAAATGTCGGATAGTGTCTTAATTTCGGATACGAAGATATTTTGACAACTGAACGATATATGGTGTTGCCAACATTACTGACGCGTACTTTTAGCCTTCATATTGTTATTGTCTCACTTTGAACGAAGGAGGAACGTGTGTTTGTTTGATAAAAATTTTGAAAAAATTTACTCGAACTCAAATATTTTGCAATGTCAACTTCTAACATTTATGGCAGCCAGGATGTGAGTTATAATATTGTTTGTTTAATATATCTTATTTGAGGTGTATTTTGAATTTCTGTTCAAAAACAACGTGTTATGTTTGAAGTTATGTTGATAAACGTGGTGAAGTGAAATTTTGTATATTACCCTAATTTCGAATAGTATTCAGTTCCTTTTTTCGGATGTGAACTTTTCACTGTGGTTAATAAAAAAATTTAAATAGATCTTTATTGGGCCGTTTCAGCGCAAATTCTGAGTATATGGAAAAATGCATTGACTGAATGGTTGAACACATAATATATATATTTTTAAATAATTTCGTTTATATTTTAAATTTTAGGTTATAAAAATTCTCAATATTTATTTGAAAACTTAATGTTATTGTTTTTTTAACAGTACAGTTCAAACATAAAAAAATGGTAGATCAAAATGTATCCGAAATGTAGAACCCATTTCATGTAGTTAAAAAAAAGCATGAATTTGGTATAATTTTTTTTACGTTATTATTATGGCTGTTAAAATTATTGTATTCCAGGGAATTGTTCCATATGAAATGAAGTATCAAATATGCAAATATCATACATTTCAGATCAATATTGACAAAACTACATCATGTTAAAGAAATGGTATCCGAAATATGGGTACTTTCCTCTAGAACAGGGTGGCCAGTTTCTGGAAAGCCGGGAAAAGTAAGGGAATTTGGTTGGAAGTCAGGGAATTTTTTATAAAAATGCAAAAACCACACAAAATCTCAAATTCTCGCAAATATTTAAACATGTGACCTTTTTTAGGTTTTTTATCTAAATTTTAAATAAAAAACACAGGGAAAAACGTAATAATTCTCCTGAAAAACCGGGAAAAGTCAGGGAAATTTGTTCCAGAGAAATACTGGCCACCCTGTAGAAGCATTTAATTATTAATACGTCACATTTATCATTAACAGGTGTTACATGAACTTATAATTTTGATTCGATATCATTTTATTTACTCTCTAGGGCAAAACTCGGTAATTTTCTGTAATATTTATACTATCTTCGAAGTGTTTTATGAAACGTGTTCGAGGATCCACCACTGTCTAAATGTATTTTTTTGCAATAAAATATTCATATTGATTTATTCCGTTTCCCATCTTTTTTCATTAGCATTTTTTAATAAAAATGGAAATGTATGTGAGAAACTGAATGTATTAGCTCCAATAACTTTTACATTACCTACTTCTTTTTGAATTCGTCAGTTGAAGTACAGAAAGAGCAGAAAATACGAAGATAAATGGTAATTTGAAAAAATCTGTACTTGTAATTGATATGCGTAAAATTTGTTTGGTTTGATATGAACAGTTCAAAAGCCAAACATACTAACTTTACATACAATTGTTTCGAATTTCTTATGTCTTTTAAAACATTATTTGCTCAGTGTATTGCTGAATTTTTTTAATTAAAAAATCGATAATTTTGCTGTTTTTTTTGTTAAAAAATCTTTGAAGAATGTTTATAGTTTATATCTTATATACAACGAATTATATTTATATTTTATATTATACAACGCATAACGAACGCTGCGCACATTGAACTTTCTGTTCGTTCATTACGTGACTCACACAACGAACCTCGCTTCACACAACTAACTTCATAGTATTTCATTTTGCCGCCCGAACGCTCCGACGTATCACGAAGCCGCCCGAACTTCTAAGGTCCACGCAGTCGATGCTCAAACTTGAATGAACATGCATCAACGCGCGTCAGTCGTTCTTTTCTGCGTTTAACTCACACACGTGTTTGTTTTAATAAATGTAATTTTGTGTGTGAGAATTTAACCCTACAAGCCTCGGTAGACTCTCCTAAATCTTAGTCTGACTAAAAAATATAAAACGTGTGTAAAATCTTTTTTATGTTACAGTACCTACCATATTTTATGCTACAGAACGAATTTTAAAATTTTAACATGTATTGTTATGGGAAAACGCGTTTCACATAACGAACTTGCTCCTGGAACGAATTATGTTCGTTAAGCGAGGCATCACTGTATATCGTTGTTGATAGTAGAATAGTGCATTACGTTAGTTATTGTTATAATAATACCGCCTAACTTACAACGGCGAATCATTCCTTATTTGAATTGTTTGATTGAATATCTTAAAGCTCAGTTTATCTTATACAATAAAATAATAAGATATCTTTTAACGTCCTGTAAAATTTGACTCGTACTTGAATAATTTGAAGAGATCTATAGATGTATTTCGATTTGTTTTGTTAAAAAATAATTAAAAATAAAATAAAAACTGAACCAAAATTAGCAAAATGGACGAAACATTAAAATATATATATTCATATTTTAAGTTATATTATTAAGCACAGCAAATATGCGTGCTTTTTAGTTGGATTTGTTTTACACCCACTTGCCCAAATATACATTAATGCAATCATATGTTTACTTACAATAAGCCAAACTTTGAAATATAGGTTAATGCTATTTACACATATTTTTCTGAAGATTTTCTTGATATCTGCCAATATTCTATCAATGCAATATTATGTTTTCATTAATCTATAATGATTTGATTGAGTATGTAAACATTTGATAAATATACAGTTTAGAGGAAATTTTGTAATAATGGATGTGAAAACTTTTTAATATATGTTTATGAGTTGATTTTTGTTAATTAATCGGACTAGTTGTTTTATTTGTTTTTTTTTGTATTAACATTTTCACAAAACGTTTATTAACGCCTGTTTAAATAATGCCCTGCTTTTCTACTGACTATTGACTAATAATTATTATTACCAAATACATATTAATATTAATTCTTTGACAATGTTAGAAACACAACATAACTTTATCAATTTTTTTTGCTATTGAAGGATCCTTGCGGTTCATCTATTTATGCTTTTTATCATCATTATTTTTTTAACATATATACGATTCTCAAATCGTAAAATTTCTTCACCCTGTTGTTACATGTAGATAGAATAATGCTTGATTTCTTTTTTCTATGTTATCAGTTTATTTTTGTTGACAGCTTGGTACACATCTGTTAAATAGCAAATTTACTGGGTTCAGTTTATTTCATTTGGAGATTTACAAGAAGAAAATTAGAAATAGCAAGCTTTGACAAAAGAAGGGGTAGCTGTAATTTGTCGAAAGCTATATTGAGAATATTTTACCAGATACGACAAAAACAGTATTGCAAACTGTGCTTACACTGGTAGAAAGGATTTCTCAAACCCAGTAAACTTTGTTTATATAACGAAAGCAATATTTTCTTAAGATAAGCAATAATCTCTTAAACCAACTATAGTATTCTTGAACGAAGGAATAACGTAGTTGGATTAAGAGTATGTTTATTATATTAAGAAAATATTGTTTTCGTTATATACAAAACAAGGTTTTCTTGGTCCAATACAGTTTTTTTTCTGTGTACTATAATAATTTGAATGTTTGTAAAAAATATAAGAATTTATATCTTAATCTACAGTTGGATACATTTTTTCAGGAATACAAAAAACTGTTGATAGAGATACGACATTTTATAAAATTAAATTAAAATTAATTAAATAATAAAAGCAGTAAAATATGCCAAAATCCGAACTTTTAGGGTCAAGCAATGTTATGGTTGATTATTATAGTTTTGGGTACGGAGAATTCGAAAAAAATAATCCGGACTGGCGAAAAGTGGCGCAACACCCTTCAAAATGGGGTTGAACTGTGAAACCTCCGTTTCCAAATGTATTTTCATTTTATCTCAAAATCTAAAGCGACAATGGGATATTTTTATTATTGATATTTGTTGAAAGGACACTGAGACGAATAATTTGTTTTTAAATTAGATAAAAAATATCTTATTAATATTTCTATTTCAGTTAAAAATTCAATTTCAAAATTTTTAAGGGTTATAGAGTTAGTCAATCGGTATATAAAATTATTTTAAAAATCTCAATGATTTCCTATTCATAATAACTACTTGAATTATTTATTTGTGTAAAGCCATACTGCTGTTTATTTAAAATACACTACATACATAAACAAAGTTCATACATTTGAATGATTTGTTATTTATTAGAGCGTAATACATCCGAATGTAGATTTCAAGCAGCTGGTGCTCGCGATGACCCACCACGAGTGGGTCAAGGTTTCTTGGATCCTTGCCAGAAGACCCGAAGTTCAAAACCGCCGCATTACGCAGTGTTGAGCATACCTTTGCTATACCTGTACAATCGTGCCAACCGTTTGTCACCTTTATTACAAACTTAACCTTCTTTGCGTTGGTAGTGATGCTAGTTTTGTAATTCCCTGGATAAGTTTCGCTTTGGTACATTTTTTAGTAGAGTTCGCGCTCGCTTTTGAGAAATTATGGCGGAGACATTTTTCATAAGTTAACTTTGTATGAAATTGGATGACGTATTACGTGAAGTTTTCACAAAAAGTTTGTTTGACTTAGAGAAATATTTGACTGCTAGATGAGATTTTTATGATGTATCATACAAACATTGAATATATGTACATTGTACATACATATATGTATGTATGCGTTTAAAGTGGATGATACAGATTCTTATAAAAATATCTTAAAGCAGTTTTTTTTTTTAGATGTCTACTTTACTATAGAGGTATAGGTACATGTGTACATGACATGTACCTACTGTAAAATGTTGTAACCTTTAAAAAATCGATATTTCAACGGAATAACACGTTTTGAAGGTCTTTGGATTGAGAACGGTCATTATATTAATGGCGTGCATTTATGTGTTGGTCTGTCAGTCTGTAATTATAGCGCACTTAAACTTACAAATAATAAATAGGTAGTAAAATTAATGCTCTTTTATACAATAGATGTGCAACTTTTTTTTAAGAACATCATTAAACCGAAAACCGACAGTACGAAATTGCAAACTTAATGTAGTAGCACCTTAGTTACTTATAAAAGTAAGTCACGAAAAACTTTCCATCAAATTTATATTTTTATGTATAGGTATTAATTAATTTATAGAAAATGCGATCTAGTACATTTCTACATGTAAGGGGGCGGGGAGGTGAGGGGCAGAATAAATAACTGGGGCCCTCGTTTAAGTTTCTTAAATAAAAAATAAAAATAAAAGAATTCCTCTTGACTCTTGTCATTTTTTCTATAATAATAATGTACTGTTATTTTCAATCATTTATTTGAAGTTCATTTTTCCAGTATATTGAAAAACATATAAAATCCATTTGGTAATCTCAGCAGTATATTTATTCAAGTACAAAAACTATAACCTAAATGCTATGATTTTTTTACAATAGAGTTTTAAAAAAACTTATACCAACTTTCTTGTATAAATAAATTTTCTTGTGTATGTGGTGTATTATAAAATGTAAACCGGGGTTTTAGTTTGAATTAGGCTCTGGAAACAGTTTGTGTATTGATATTCATACATACATACATATATACCAGTGGCGTATTCTCAATAAGTACTGCGCATGCGCAGCACACCCAAGAATAATAAAAAGAAATAATATTATTACCTTATCTATAAATAAACGCATGTAAAATTAAAGGGTTTTTCATACCTATCAATACAATAATCGGCTTAATAATGTTATACTTTATGAAGTACTGTAGTGAACTGCGCATGTTGTATAGAATTAATAGACATGTTAAACCCGAAAACTTTTAACAAAATAATTTAGTTTTATTTTTGAGTCTCGTCGAAAGTTTCGGTTGTAAAAGATAATTATTAATAATTATTTATAAAAATATATTATTTGATATTAATATAATCTTTAAATAAAATAAAATAAATAAAATATATTATTAAAATAATTTCAAAATATCTTAGTTAACCCTTAGTTACTCGCGTGATATATCACAACGCAGTTACTCGCGCGGTGTATTTTATTCACCACATAAAAAAGCTAATTTTCAGGAATTTTGAAGATATTATATTAATTATTTTTAAGGAACAAAGAAAATTTTCTTAAAAATAACACAACTAAGAATTAAGGATAAGAATGAAAAACTAACCAAAATAAATCTAAAAAAGTACACAAAACTGTAATTTTGTAAATTTCATTTTTTGTTAGTATATTTTCTAATTTTGCTCTTTTGACAAGATTTCTATCCATCAGCAGCATCGCTAATGTCTTCAAAAATGCGTTTTTTCGCTTAGGAAGCTGCTATTTGTGCATTAACACCACCTACATTTAGTAAGTGAAAAATAAAAACAAAAAAATAAATACTACTACAATCCTCAAATTTTGACTGCCAGATTCCTTTTACATTCTAGACTAAACAAACAAAGGTTAGGTGGGGGTGTACAGCCCAAAAAAAATACATTTAGTAATCGCAGAAAATGCATTGTTGGTGTACAAAATACACCAGCGCGAGTAATTAATGGTTAATTTAAATAAGAATAAATGGAAACATATATTTTATAAAAATTTAACGAAATTTTTATCGGATACGTAGGTATATACGAGTAAGACGAGACTGGCTTAAATGTTTACGAGACGAAATTGAAATGAAACTGTCACTTGTATATTTCGAGACCGTACGAGACTTGAAGTTTCAAAAACCCAGATGATACGAGAATTACGAGTATGTGACTATTTCCTAAGTTATGCCACGCCACTGATACTTATATACGTTTTGAAGAGTATGTATATAGTCACCTTTATCTATGCACGTAGGAGTATATTATTATATGTTTCCAATAACACCAGAATCAATTCTTTGCTGAACTAAGAAGTCTATTGTTTCAATGCGCTGGTTTCAAATATAAATATAAAAATATTTATTCCAAGGAAAATATTGTTTGAATAACACACAGGTCTGTTGAAGTAAACATGTTATATTGTAGGCAGAAATCTTTTGTATAGTTTCAAATATTTATTTTTTATTAATATGTAAATTATTTACATAAGAATAAATAAATGAATATTTCTACTTTTGAAATATTTTATAATTTGATTTCGTGGAATATTGGAATTTGTTTATTTAAGAAATTAATTTCTTAGAAACAATGTCTTACAGATGGTTGTGGATTTAAGAAATGAAAAATTTAAATAAATATTTTTTTTATTTCTTCTTGGAAATAAAATGTATACATTTTTAAAGAACGTTAATTATTTTTTGAAGACATTAAATATGTATCTTCATAAAAGCCATATATATGTACATACAGTGATGCTTCGCATAACGAACGCTGCGCCCAACGAACTTTCTGTTCGTTCATTACGCGACTCACACAACGAACCTCGCTTCACTCAACGAACTGCATCTTATTTAATTTTGCCACCCGAACGCTCCTACGTATCACGAAGTCGCCCAAACTTCCAAGGTCGCACGCAGTCTATGCTCAAATTTTCTGCGCTTAACTCACACCCGTGTTTGTTTTAATAAATGTAATTTTGTGTGTGACCCTGCAAGCCTCGGTAGACTCTCCTAAATCTGAAAAAAAAACGTGTGTATACTTTTTTGTTACAATACCATATTTTATGCTACAGAACGAATTAAAAATTTTAACATGTATTGTTATGGGAAAACGCGTTTCACATAACGAACTTGCTCTTGGAACGAATTATGTTCGTTATGCGAGGCATCACTGTATTTTCTTATTATTTAAAAATTATTTGAGACGTTCAAAAACTAATACGGTTAAGTTAAAACTTAATAAACTCTGTCGTGAAGACTGCATGAAACGTATTGAATAATAAAATATATAATAATCATGAAAAACTTGAACCGAGATTTTAATAAAATTACACGTTTCCAGGGTCCCTGAATCACGAATCACGTACGACCATTATGGCGTCTGTGTGTCTGTCGGTTTGTGAACACTTTACAGTCAAAACGATGAAAATTACAAACATGACATTTTAAAATTAAGGTTCTTGTATATTGTAGATGTGGAAATGGTTTTTTTCTTGAGAACCGGAAGTGAAATTTTTTCCTTGTTATTTATTATTTTTGAAATAGTGCGTTATCAAAAAATGTTTTTAATTTTATACTGTATCTAAAAATATTTTAACAATTTGTTCAATTTTGTTTTTGTAAAATGATTTTAATTAATTTATTTCGAAGAATTCTTTAATAATCAAATAGATTATTTTTCTTTGTACGGCTACAAGGAATTAAATATCTACTTCATTTAAATGAAAATATGTGTAAGTTATCTACATACATACTGTAAAATTCAATACCTATGTATATATAAAAAAAGAAATTAATTAGTTTCATTTACATGTTATGTTAAAAGTATGATATTTATGGCGTGATCAACTATCAAAGAGAAAAAAGTGATTTTACATTAATTATTAAAATTTCAAAAACGACTATTCGTTAGAAAATGAATCTCTAATAAATTATAAAGTAAGATGGGGATGATTCATACAATAAACGCTCTATTATGTTGACCTCTGCTAATGCTAAACATGAATATAATATATTAACACTGTAATGATCCTCCAATAAAATTCCTTTCTATATAATCTTATCTTCTTAATATATATAAATTACGTGTGACATGTTCCTCCGCGATGGACTCCTAAACTACTTAACCGATTTTAATCAAATTTGTACACCGTGTGCAGTTTGATCCAACTTGAAAGATAGGATAGCTTACATCTCAATTTATGATCGCAATATTATTTTATTGCAAATTATTTGCCTTTATCTGTTAGCTCCAAACGATTCTAACAGATGGTGACATCTGTTGACTGGGTTAAGTAAGTATTCAATAGATGGCGCTATGTCAAACTTCCAAACGTTTCATATAACCTACAATTAAAGTATAGGTTAACCACAGCAACGCGTGGCCGGGTCAGCTAGTAATATATAGGGTGTGCTGTACATTAATGTTGAATAATATTTAGTTTATAACAATTTTTATATAACCTAGAAATAATTTTAAATATTCATCATTAAAATAAATATAACTGTTATTTATAAATAAATGTACTTTAAATACTGAATAGTTTTCATTTAAAATATATCCTAGTAGGTACCAAAAATAACAAAATAAAACAGGAGTTATTATACGTTACATTGGCAGTGGAATGAGTCCAAATGTATTACATACTGTATACTTCATGCAAACAAAAATAATAAAGAATTTTGAAACAGGGGGTGATAGCTTAATAGAATTATACGCTGGTTGGAATCGACGCCACCAGACGGCGACTGCTAGGCGTCGACTGTACAGCTAACCGATATCCCCACCAGTTAAAAGCATAGCACCCCTCAACCCGCTCCCGGCTACAACCGGACCTAGGACAATCCACCCTTGTACGCTCTACTAGTGTATATAGTCAAGGTCATGTTAGATAAAGTCTCTAGTATGAAAACTTACATATATGTGCATTGTATAAATTTTGATGATGATTTTTATGCAGGGGTGGTGTGAAATATATATGGGGGCTTAAAAATTATTCTACCAAAATATTTTTTAGAAAAATTATGAATTCCTTTTCATTTGATAATATACATTGTATATTTGATGCTAAAAAATGAATAAAAGTCTGTATTAACAAATTAATGTCCATAAAAAATTGCTATATTTATCAATTGTTACTTAATCTTAAAAATGGATTTTTAAGTTCATTTTTCAGTTTTTTGTAATCAGTTCGTAAACTGATAGCCATACTTTTTTTATTTTTGAAATCAATGAATCATTTATTGTTCCCGTAATTTAATTCGTAAAGGTGGAAAATATTATTTATACTACAAAAAATAGAAATTGATTTTTATATTTTAAATATTTTTTAATAAAGACTTTAAATCATTGTTAATATATTGTATTCGTGTAAAAATACGATTTAACCGGTGGGGGCGGGTTCAAAATATATGTATATGTGCATACATAATAATTAATTATAATTATTAATTTCCGAATGAAGTATATGTCATAAAGTATACATACATATATTAAATATTTCCCTAAATAACTTTGCACCAATTTAATCCTAATTTACATACATATGTATGCACGTGTTATAAATATATGTTATTATTGTGTCCTTCGTACTAACCATGAAGTTGTCATTGTAATTTTCGTTTGCAAACTAATTATTCATATAATATGAACCATATTCTCAACTGTGTTATACATTAAATTGTGTACTATATATATTAGCATATAAATTACCTTTAAATTAATTTGATTAATGGTGTAGTTATTTATTTTAATACTAAAATAGACCATCTATTTTTAAAATGATGTTTCATTTTAATTAATCTGAAGACAAAACTTTGATGGAATGTGACTTCTAACCAGTTTTACATATTTTTAAATTTTCCAGCATTTCGCGAAAACAATATATAATTTAAGTAGCTTCCATTCTATAGAAATTGCAGTAATTTAAAATATTCATATATAAAGAAGTAAATTTCAAACAACTTATTTGCTAACAAAATTAAAAACCTGAATATAGCTACGCATACATTAACTACACCACTCCATCCATTTTGAGATCCAAGCTACAAAGGTTTATGTAATTATGATGAAGACTGCTTGAGTTGCAGAACTAGTACGTTCATTTGAAAAATAATTAAAAGAGTGAATTTCACACCAAGGATTTAATTACAATGCAGCGAGGGTTTTTTATTAACGTTACGATCTGTTCAATTTGTGCAGAGTTTCTCTTTTTGCTCGGATCTGAAAGGCTGCTTTCTGATAACTAATTGTAAGTAACTGCGCAATTAATGTAATGGAACAAGATGTGGTAATTTTTCAGCAGAGGGGTTAGATTGGATTTGTCATGTGTGCAACTAAAGGTGACTACACACGTAACTGCAAGATTGACAAGCATGTATGATCAATCCGTTTGTACAAGCATACTGTAGCGTGTGTATGATAATTTTGCGCAAGCATTTTGATTGTACAATTCGCTTGAAGATTGATTGAATTTTAATCATGCAGCTTGTACAATCCGCGCTTGCACAAGCGAAACTCAATGTGTGTACCAAGAACGTGCAGGTTTGTACAAGCAAACGTTAATCGTATGCCAGCTTTACAAGTGATAATATGTCTAGCGATCTGAAAAAGGTTAACCGTGAGGATTTTATTAGAGTATACCAAAGTTTTTATAGAGTATACTGTGTCTTTGGTGTATTAAATCCTTCATAACTCCTTCCGGTCGCGAGAAATCGCAATGTTGCTATTAATCTTTCGTGGGAAGTTATGGCTTCTTTCATGATAATATCCTTTTTAGGGTTCCGTTGAAAACTAGGAACCCTTATAGTTTCTCCATGTCCGTCCGTCCATCCGTCTTGAAAAATGTTGACATAATAAGATGAAATTTGGTATACGGTCGTAGATTGATGACCCAAAAACAGAAATGATAAGATTTTTGAAAAAAAAATTTTTTTTAGACTCCCTTTCCATAAAACTTTAATATATGATATTACGTCAGTTAATAAAAAACAAATCAATTTAATAATAACCAAAGTCCGCAAATATTTTTTTATGTTGGTGCTATGCGGCCTACAAGATTCAAATATATACTTTACACCACATATCACGTTTCTTCTTTCGCGTTTTCCTCTTGTGGACAAAGCAAAAAGCAGCCAAAGTGAGCGCATCGTCGTCCGAGCTTAACATAGTCCAAGCGTAAATTGCCGCTTGTTCAAGCATGCTTGTACCGTGTGGTGGTGCAGGGAAATTGTGCGTGCTTGTACAAACAGATTGATCAAGCATGTTTGTCAAACTTGCAGTTACGTGTGTAGCCACCTTTAGTTTGATTGTGCTTGATAGATAATAGCTGTGTTGACTTGCAGTTTTGTAAAAGAAAATACTTGTGTGAACAAATTGATAAAGTGTATTTTGTAAGTTGTCGTGATTTTTGGTGAATTTGATTTGTTTATAATTAAGATTAGGTAATATTTTTAAGTACAGGATGGCTCAAAAGTCACAATACAATTTTAAAATGGAATAACTTTTTTATTTTGTAATAATTCACTCTTATTCTTGGAAATAAATTTTATTTAGTTTTGAAAATTACATCCTTTAAATAACCACCATTTTGCGCTTTTGCGTTTCACACTGTCGCACTCTTTCTAAGGCCTAAATCGTCGTAATGTTTCTTGGCTTATTCTTTCAATTTCTTCACGGATGCTGTTACGGTATACTTTAACTAAATGCCCCCACAAAATGAAGTCTAGAGCAGTTAATTTTAAGTATAATTTGTTTATGTTGTGGTATTCTGACCCTAAAATTACGAATGTAGGTTCTTTGCATTTAAGGTTGCCATCCGTCCTCTTTTCCCCGGACAGTGTCCTCTTTTTAAGGGCGTCCGGGGAATTTTTCAAAACGTGTGCGGGGTAAGAAAAATTGCTAAAAAAAAGGTATTCGAATTTTATTTCAATAAATTTTAGATTAATAACCTAAAAAAAGGTCACCGATATCAAAATTCTAACTTTTTTACTTTTTGTCAATCTAGGACTCAAAATTCAATACTTTATTGTCTCACATTTAATTTTTATTTCTATTTAGCTACTGTACCCCTTGTAAATAATTTTGTGCATACTTTTATTTGATATAAAGTGAAATGTAGAAATGTTTCATGTGTGAAAAGTTTGCGTTTTTTATTTATATCTTTTATTATAATATCGGGACAAAAATATACATAACTGTTGATATTTAATCTTGTAATCTCGTTTATACCATTAAATGTTTGCTATTATTGAAATTGCCGCCAGTGAAATAAAATTTTAATATTATATTAAAAAAGAAACAAATTATAATGTTACTTATTTTATACAAAGGTAATAGTCATTTGAGTGATATTTTTTATACAATGCAAGTAATATTTCATTTTAGTACAAATCTTGTCAACAATCAAAGCTAACATCAGGTTTCAACAATGGAGTAGGTATTTCATCAACCAGGATAAAATACATCAAATCGCGTGTTGCGTAAAAATTTGATACTCAGATTTAGGGACATTTTAAATAGTCAACTTTTATTACTTTGTTAATAATTGTGTACACATTATTTAGTCAATTTACAACGTAGATACATAATGCCGTGTTCAGACCGAAAATATGAAACAGCAACAAGTTATTTTTAAAATAAATGAATGAATAGAATTTGTTGCTATTTTGTCTTTTGTCGAAACAAAAACTCGGTGTTGCTGTGTTGTCTTTCTGGTCTAATCACGAAATAATATTTTTAATTTTCCATTGATCCTATACCTATTATTTTTATGTTTCAACTAACATTTGTTTATTATATTGTTATAATAATAATGTTAACCTTACTAACTACAAGTGAATCTTCATTTATTAATCTTTTAGTTTTCTCTCTGCTTAATTCATATTGGTTGGAATATCCATTTTCCGACAGTTTAGTAGTAGGCTGATATGTGTGTTGAGTCCGTTGATTATTATTGTATAAACAGAGGGACAAACTAGGGAAGTTGATGTTGGTTCAATCAGTAGAATGTAAATGAAAAGATGGATTTTAAGATTATGATTACAATAGTGGAATATATATACATAAAATATAATTCTTTGGAGCATTTCAAGTTGCTGTAGACACTGAAGACTGTAGAGGACTCATTTCTCATGACCTGTGTCAATTCTGCTAAGAAATTTAACAGATCACTTCGTTGCCTAGTCAATAAGGATGTGCAAATTGTTCGTCGCTGATCTTTGTTTGTATTCGACAGTTGATGTGGCACCGACATACCTTGTCTATATACCTTTCCAATAACATGAAGGTGTCTGCATTATCGACCAAGTTGCTCCAAGTATGTCAGCTATTTCATGCTTGGAAAATGAAAGCTACATTGTTTATTTAAAAAAATTGATGACTTACGGGTACCCCTATATATGCGATATTTTGGGTTATGAAATGATATAGCACAGTGATTCTTAAACTTATGAGGTCTAGGGACCCCCTTTTTGAACAATTATTTTTCAGGGACCCCCATCCCTGATAGAAAAACAAAAAAGGTCGTTAGATACTAATTAATCACTGATAAATAGAAGTATAAAAGTACTTTATGTAAATTAATTTTTTGCCAAAAATGTTTCACGGACCCCCGTAAAAGTTTGGCGGCCCCCCGGGGGTCCGCGGACCCTAGTTTAAGAACCGCTGATATAGCATATTATAAGTATATATTTAACGACTTGTAGAGACTCATTACTATAACTATGATAATATTAATTAGTAACAATATAATAAAAAAAAACTGTTTATACTATAAACTTAAATAATTAGAAAGTGTTCCAATAAGAAATATATTGTCAAGGCAATAGGCATGATGCCAGTAACAAAGTATCATTGAAATTATGATTTTAATTAATAAAATATGTTAAAAAGATTCTAAAAAATGTATTAATTTTTATATTAAAAGCGAGATTAATATAATTTTCGTTAAAAAAAATACAGCTATCCGCCATGTTAAATGGAACACCAATCAGAGCGAATGACGTCACGCATCAGTAAACATCAAAAGTTATTGACTTTTATTTTAGACAAATATCAATTCTTCTTACAAGATTATAAGGTACATACTTTATTTAAGAACTTATATACTTTGGAATTCATTTTTATCACTCAAAATAATTAAATTATTGTCTAATGCTGAATGTTTGATTATTGTTGACAAGGAGTGTGACGTCACAACTCTAAAATGTCACCTGCGAGCGTTTTGGTGTCAAATTAAGGGGGATAGCCACTGTGACGGAAAAAAATTATCATATTTTTTTTTTTTTAGATTTTTTTAAAGATTACATATTCATAAATATGTATACAAAAAATTGAGTTTAAATTTTGAAAATTGACGGAGTTACAGTCAATTTAGTGAGACGATGTAGCACGGCAGGTTATGACATAACAAAAACATTAATCACGTTTATCTCGGAATGACATTTTTCGACCTGGTCGACACGATTCCTCAAAGACTAATGAACCGATTTCAATTTTTGTTTTTTAATAATTTTCGTAATTGTAGTAGCTATCGTTGCACGTAGCCGATTTTAAAATGAAAAAAAATTTCAAACGATCGCCATTTTGTGAAAAAATAAAATAAAAAAAAAACGGCTACGTGAAACGATAGCTACATTCATATAGATATTGATAATATTTTTATTTATTTTTTTCATATAACCTTTCTCGAAATTTCGAGTCGACCATAGAGAAATTTTTTTTTTTTTGGTTTTCACATCGAGGCTCATAACTTTGTAAATATTTAATATTTTTCAATAAAAATTTATATTAAATAAGTTGAATATATACTTAATAAAATGTCTTTTACCTGATTCAAAAATAATTAGTTATATCTGTGAAAAAAATTCCCAAACATTGACAATTTTTTGACCCGTCACAGTGGCTATCCCCCTTAACAATTAATTTTAAAAGAGTCAATTTTTGTGATTAAACCTTTATTTTCTGCAGAAATAAATATTTTTTTGGAAATAGGAGATACGTAAGATAATCATAGAATAGTTTTTTTTAAATGAGTCATCATGCTTATTCAACTAATATCAAAATATTGTGGATTACGAATAATTTAACTATGTAAAATATCCCTAAAAGTAAGGAAAGTGTCGTTAATTACTTCATAATTTTGAAACAGACCATTACACACAAAAAAACGTACGCGTCGCGTGACTCGAGGTTAAATACGTGATAAAAAAATGTTTCAAGTCTGGACATGTAAAAAATGAACAACGACTCCGGTAAAACTGAGGTTCCGCTCCGGCCATCAGCCGAGGTCAGTCCAATTTGATTAACTTGATTTTTTATTTACTTACTCGCAGAATATTTCATATGATGTTTGTATTGCGTACAGTTTTGCCAAAAATTTGTTAGGTTGTTTATGTTTGTTTGGATTTTTAAAGTTATGTAAACAGAAAATATTAAATTCATACATATATACTCATGTACATAAAATATTTATAGAAAAAATAAAACTAAATGCAAAGCTACACAACTATTGTATTTCTAAATTTTTTAAGGTGCTGAATCCGAATTTGAGATCGAAATACTACCTTATTCTATTCATTTTGAAAATATTCTCGAAACAAGTAATTGTAATTTTTGAAAGTTAGTTTTTTCGAGATTATTTTCAAAATGAATCGGATAAAGTGCTATTTTGACCCTAAATTCATAGAAATACATTGGTCTCCGTAAAAGTTCTTTACCTTCTTGTGTGTGACTGTGTTATCAATCAGTAAAAATAATCGATTCTATATAAATTAAATAAATAAAGTTAATACAAAATAGATGCAAAATAATAAATGAGTTTTCTATCAAAGGAGCACATCAAACGTTAATATTCGTTTTCTGTTTTTATTTTTAGCTAGTCGGGAGTCTTTGATACTAACATTTAATGGTATAGTGTAAGAGAAATCCGAATGACTTGTAAATTGAAGCTGGAATTCATTATGTTTCTGTGATGTAAATGTTCAAATACATATGAAAAATAAAATGAATCAATATTTTTTTTTCAAATGAGTAAAAACAGAAAAAAATCAAATATTGAAAGTCTGCTATAGGTATGTGAAACTTATATAGTTTTGTTAAATTCTTTATATAGAAAAATTGCATTGAGCTATGACAGTATCTTAATCCAACATATACAGTAGAAACTGGCCAAATTAGGTCGTAAAAGCCGATAGTCGTAATAACCGGCTAAAATACAATTATATGGGATTCAGTTAGACTTTATTTTGAGTCGTTAAAACTGGTACGTCGTATTAACCGGAATCGTTATAACCGGTTACTATTGTATTTTATTATTTCGCTTTAAAATGATATTATTGGATGTTTGAATAAACAATGTTTCATAAGCAATATTTTTTCATGCTTTAAGACACTTTAAGTAATCCTTTTTTTTTTGTTCTTCATATGTTTTCTCGCACATATATAACTGTAAAAAAATTTGCATATTTCTTTCTTTCTCTAATACTAGATAGTAGTTTTCTATAATCCTATAAAAAAATCTAAACAAAAAAGATAAAATTAATATTAAAATCTTAGTTTTTAGCGATTAAATTCAAAAGACATAATATGAAAAATATGTAACTCAATTTTCATTAATTTATTAAAAATGAAATCACAGACACTTTCCTCAAACACTCACAGTAATGATTTTGTGTATGTATGTTGTATGTATGTATGAATGTGTGTGTGTGGTGACCATTTAATTTCTAAATATTTCCTTTCTCTAATCTTCTTTTCATAGTTTCTTTCTTATTATTTGTTTGTGGAATATTCTCATATGTTGTGCGTGAAACTTTGAAACTAGAAATGTTAGTTTGAAAGTAATTTATACAAGGTGTTCCACGTAACTAACTACATGATTTTTTTTAAGTTCACTCTATATTTTTGTCTTATTTCTATTCATATTTTATATCTTGAGCTGCTAATTTTGTTTTCCACTAATATTAAGCCTGCATTTCCTACTAAAAGCTATCCTTAACAAAGAAAAATGTGCTCCGGTATTCCTTTGGGAGAACCTTAAATAAACTAACATAAATTCATTATGAGAAATTAATGAATGTTTGAAATTAAATACTCGAAGTTCTAGAGATAAGTTAAGTCTGACATATATTTACATATATAGGCAGGTATAATAATTATATTTTCTATTATTGTTGAATACAAATAATATGTTCACAGTGCCAAACATTTTGTTATTAAAATTGAACGATATTTTGTATGTAATGGAAAGGCGTCCGTATTAAACTATTAAACTACTCTAAAATTAAATGAAACGTCTAAAAAAACTCACGTATGTAATAAATTTTATAACGGCACATCATCTCGCAATTGTCTGGAATGGTTAGATTGGCAACAAACAAACAAGATGTATTAATTCAGTCAGTGGTGGTCCATCATTAAAACAATTAGGTGTTTTCTAGACAAACATGTTTACAACTGTTGTTTGTATAATGCATTAATTACTTATTTAAGATGATTAAGCGACTAAATAAACATCTTGTCAATTTTTTGGATGTTTATGATGTTATTGGTGAAATTATTGAATTGAATATTTATACTTATAGTACTCAATTTATTCAAAGTAGTTTACTAGCGTAATTATACAATTTTGGACATTGCATCATGCATTTAACGTCATTGTTAGTAATTATAACAGAACTGTACTTGCATTGAGCTAAGCTTAAGATAACTGAGTAGAACAATACGTTATGTAAAGCGAAGAAGATTAGTCTAGCAATTTATTGTAAAGATGAATGTTCTGTATTTGCATAACATAAATTACTTTAGTTTATGTAGGATGTAAGTGTATTTAGTACACAATAAGTGTGGCCATATGGAACTATTATTAACGTAAGCGGATTTTGTTAGTTATTATATGTTTTACTTGAGGGAATTTAAACAATTAAATTTGTATCGGTGTAAACTATGGAACAATACGTAAAGCATACCTTTACCTTTTATTTTAATTTGTAATTAATACAACTCAATTTCGTTATAAGAATTTAAATAAGTGTGCAGAAATAAATTTTATTTGTCTACTGGAAATTTTTTTTCAAATAACGGTAGGTTTTAATAAAAAATAGAAGAGTTACGTATGTTGAATCTGTAATTTACGTTGATATTTTAAGGAGGCCGAGTACTATTATTACCCGTCGAGTAAGGCTTGTTTCACACATATGCGGTTCCATTCGAAAACGAACCAAACCCCTTCACACATACACGATCATACCTATTAGGTTTTATTTTTTTCCGTACACTCAGTAGTGATCCTGGAGAAACAGCAAGTTGTTGCCATGTTGTTTCTCTATAAAAAAAATTAAAAAACGAAGGAGGAATACTAGAATTCATTGGGAGCACCCTCTCATCACTTTACGGCAGGAACGTGGAGCATTCTATACACTATTTTCCCGAAGCTAAGAGAACATGAAGACAATTTTTTTAATTACTTCAGGATCCAATGAAATCATTTGATCAATTACACGCGAAACTAAAGGATCATAGTCAAATAACACTCGCTATCAGGTTAAAACCGAAACTCAATCGAGTGTGTATGAACGCGTTGATTGTTTTCTGTTCCCTGCACACGTGTTTGTACCTAATAGAAACCTGTTCGTGTCGAGGGAGTATTCAGTGCTCTACGGGTTCTATTAGGTACCGAAAACAAACTGAAGCACCGTTTCACATTTGTCGGCACCGACCGAAAAAGAACCGATCCGAATGGAATCGCATATGTGTGAAACAAGCCTAACTCGGTTTAAAATGTGGAAACCTTTTGAATAAATTAATTCCTTCTTAATATGAATAAATGCCAAAATAGAATTGTTAACTCTCCTGTTTTAGCTTATGAACAAAATAAATGTATTTATAATGGTAGGTATAATAAAATTGTTTAGCAGTAAAATGTGGGATATACTTAAATAGTTATTTGAGTAGGTACTTTTTTGTAGTTGTATTATGAACTTGCATGCACCTAAAGCATCTTTGAGAAGTTTCAATAGTTTCTCAAGTCAATAATAATGTAACTACTTGCAAACACATACGACATACCCCATATTATATTGCAAGTTAGGTGGGGGTAATTGGAAATAATTTACTTATGATTTTGAAATACGTGTTGCCATCTAGTTAGTAAAACTATAACTAACCTTCGATTGAATGATTCTATGAAAGGAGGAAGTTTCTAACTTCAGACTGACTGGCTTTATAAAGCAAATAATAACAAATTGTACGTGTGTTTCATTTTGCTCCACGTGTAAGTGGCAAGAGCGAACTATTTTGCATAATAAATTAATGATTTAGTTAGAAAACTATTAGCTTTAAAACTGAAAAGATTAAAAAACAGTTTGATGTTATAAATTTTCGTCCACACCTTAAGGGGCCATACCAGTGTGAAATTTTCAAAAAATATTTTTTTTGTGCCTTTTTGGAGGCATTTTTTTTGAAGAAGAGGGTCTTATATGGGCCAGATATAACTGATTAGTAGTTTTTATGGTAAATATAATTTTATCGTAAAAATCGATAGTTAAATCTATAAACGCGTTTTTCTCGAAATGAGATTTTTCAAATTTGCTGACATCGTAACTCAAAGAGCAATTATCCGATTGACTTGAAATTTGAACTGAGTATTCTTGAATATATTTACTCTACGATAACGAAGGGTATTTTTGATTGGATGAAAATTGACAATTTTGCATTAAAAGTACGACCATTTTATCTATATCTATAAAAGAGTTTGTCCTTAACCACTCACTCACTCATTCACTCACTCACTCACTCATATATCAACGTACAGCCCAAACTCCTAGACCTAGAAACGTGAAATTTCGGAGGTGTCTTCCTTTTATTATGTAAGCACCCACTAAGAAAGGATTTTTCGAAATTCAACCCCTACTGGGTTAAAACAGGGTGTGAAAGTTTATATAATTTTTTTTTTTATTCGCATTTAATTGAAACTTATCGAACATACTCTACAATATAAATAATGAAACAATTATTTCAGCATTTCCCAAAATAGGGTAGAAAAATTTGTAAAATATTTTTTTTGTATTCACTGAATTAAACATGGTACAAATAAGTATTCTACTAGACAAATATCAGTTACAAAAATTCAACCCCTATGGGAATGGAGGGGGGGGGGAGATTTTGATATATTTATCTTCATAATAGTTCATGATTTTAAAGTTAATTCGGAGAAATTAATATTCAATTAAAAATGAAAGAAGGACGGGGACGAGGATGGATTTATATATGTTTATCTGCATACCTGCTTTACTTATAAAGGTAAATTCGGGCAAAATAGTCATCTATTAAAATGAAAATTTCGACATTCAACTCCTAATGGCGGGGGTAGACAGGGTCTGTGTTTTTGATATGTTTATCTACATAACTGCTTACGTTATAATGGTGGAGTCGGGCAAAATAATCTGCAATAAAAAAATCGATATTCAACCCTTAATGGCGGGGGTAGACAGGAGGTTAGTTTTTGTAATTTTTAACTAAGATCCGAAATATTTACGTTTTTTTATATGTAATGAATAAAATCAATTAAAAAATGTAATATGCCATCTCCTATCACGTATGGAGAGTTCTAATTAGTTTCGAAGTTTACGCGAGCGAAGCCGCGGGATTCCGCTAGTATGCAATAAAACATACTTTTTTTCATAACTTCGCCACTTTAAAAATTGATATTTTTCGAAAATCGTAGGTTATCGTACAGGAAATACTTTCCAATTAATCAACATTTTTTCTCTTTTCAATTTCAGCTATTTCATCGCTCGGACTCATGGACGCTTAGATATCGATATTTTTACGTGAAAAAATTATGGAATACACGTCTAATAATATAGCCAAATATATTCTCAATTTTCCAAAATATTTCATTGAGTATTTTTCTTCCAAAAATCACCCAAATTTCTAGCGTTCACATTGGTATAGTCCCTTAAGCCCTCTATACAACATCCAATCTGCTTGGTTCTTACATATTGGGTGATGTATAGAGGCCGTTACTTTACTCATGTATGTGCATATGTTTGAAGATAATTTATAAATTTTTAATAAACAGAAATTGATACTTCATGGGGTAAAATTAATAAACATATATTTTTTCTAACAAAGTAATCTAACTGCTAAATTAGTTAAAAAAAAGAAATGCGTGCAAACCAGGCTTTACTAAATATCCTTCAGTATCAGCTTAAACGAGATATATTTGAAGTTTTCCATCAGTACTGATTAACATTTATCATAACATTGATGACACAAGTCGAACATGACCGATTTATGTATTATAACCTTGGTTTATGCCATTTTGTTGGCTAAAGTTGGCAGATAGAGCCTTATATGTTTAAAATATAAATCTTAACGCTAAAACTCGAAACGATGTCAAAATGCGGAAATGATAAATTATTCAGAAAATAATATACTTACATATAAAATGATTTTCTTTACCGCATTGCTAGCGACTGTGAAGCAACATTGTTATGCTGTACTTCATGGTAAATCATAGTTATATTGTATGTATAGTTATATGTATATCGAGCAAGGCTAATAAGTTTTGCCGAACAAAGTTTTAATAGGCATAATGTCTGTTGATGTAGCGTATGGTTGGGCTCGTATGAAATAATGTTTAAGTGAGATTTGTCTGCAGTGGGTTGAATTGTTAAGTGTTTCTTATTCATTATGAATAAGTATTACGCTATTGAAAAGTTTTTTTTGTAGTATAGTTTGTGGATATTGAAAAATGAAGAGTAGATGATATTGTAATATAAGAGGTTTATTGTATCTAAATGGATTATTATTAGTGAAGTATTTTCAAGAAAAACATGTTAAATTTTTAATTTGTTTATGTTTAAATATACAGGATGAGTCATATCAGATGTACCAAACTGTTAATTAAGAACGATATTTCAAGAAATACAGTTCATATAAATATTTGTCCGGAAATTCTTCGTGAGGGAACTACAGATCTTCAAAGATTTCGCCTAAAATTAGTTTTTATTTAATATTTTGATAATTTAAACGATAATTGTTCTGAAACGGAAAAATCGAGTGAATTTTTTTTAAATCGGATAATTTTTTTTCCATTTAAAATACGATCGCAAAGCTTCTCGTATCTTCGATAATAAAACAACTCATAACAAAGATTCAACGTATTTAATTCATCACTGAATAAAAATCACAATTGCCATGGAAAACTAAATTAATCGAGACGTCAGCTAAAACTGGAACATTCACTCGAGTGCAATATTAAATTCAAGTCAAGTAAGCTTTGGAAAAAAGAATGGTTGATGTTTGAAATTTTTACATTTGTTAAAATTCGTTTCGTATTTTGATAATGTATAATATAACAGCAATGATGGTTTTAGGGAGGGAAACTGGGTGACCGCCCGGGGTGCCAATTCATAAAGGGCGGCATACGGTCACATGAAGAAAAACTTAGCTTTAATTCTAGTATAACTTTTTTTCTCTTTAAAAAATGATCATCATTAAGTCAAATTCTACATATATTTACTATCGTATTTCTCGTAAACGGTTGATTTTATGACAAATTAACAAAGTATATTTTTATGTATTTTGTGTCATATGACTTTACAAGAGTACCAAACATAGGAAAAATGTAAGAAAATTACTAGATAAAAATCAAAGGACCCACTGGCCTCAAACATCCCTATATAGTCTAAAGTCATTAGTTGATATTGGAAATTGAAAACATGTTTTAATACTAAACCGGGTATCAAATTTAATTATTATTTCGCAATGGGTTCTTAAAATATTAAATAATATTTAATTTTAGACAAAATCTTTGAGAGTCTGTAGCTCCCTCAAGAAGAGTTTCCGGACACATGTTCATAAGAACTTTTTTGCTTGAAATATCAACTGTTTGTTCCATCTAATATAACTCATCCTGTATAAAGATATATTTTTTGAAAGATTAGTTCTTACTAAAATATTGTTTACAGAAACTTAAAAAAATTCTAGCCCGAAATTTTAAGGAAGTTACGCATTATGAGAGTTTTTTGAATCGAGTATAATCGTTGTTGCCTGTGTGTCGGTCTGCAATAGCTCTTCAACTAAAATGGTGAAACTTATAAACATGAAAATAATGCATAAAAAATGATTTTAATTAATCATTTATTTAATTTAAAAAATGATTTTTTCTATATTTTATGGAAATAGTATTTGTGTGTAATAGAGCTTATTATAATATGCTTCAATTTATAGATATATACTTTAATATGTAACATTGTTAGTTAACTTACTTGCGTTCTCGCATTCTCCCCTTTAAATAGCCTGACGATGATTCTGTGAATCGAAAGCTCGCTACGTTTCCTTGCTTATTAAATTTTTGACGTTTAGACAATTAGTTATTTTATTTATTATATTTTAACGTCACTACTAGTATATTATTAACTTATTTATATAGATACGTTTATACTATTTAATAACAAATAAAACAAAATAAATAGAATACAAAATGAACTGACATGACAATTTATCTCCATCAAATAAATAATTTTGAAGTAACTAAAAAGTAATAAAGTCCAATAAAATCCCAGTACGGTTGCTTTGGTCGTTTGAAAAAACAATAATATTATCTTTTATAGAGAAGTTTTTACGTTTGGTGATATCCTCCCAATAAAAGATATAAAATATTCACAATGGGCATTTACGAGGATCGTACTTGATCATTGTAACAAATTCAATATTTGTAGAAATGCAAACTCTTAACCGATTAATACATTGTATGTTACAATATAGTGAAATGTTGCAGTTGAATTCTTCAAAAGCCAAAGCGAATACTTTCTAATTTAAATCATTTATTTATCAATTATGATTTGAACCATTTCAAAATCAAACAATATTTTTTTATTTGCATTTAAGGTGGGTGGACCATGGAAGACCACCGTAAGGAATAAATAGTTATTATTCCTTTATTTACTGGATAAATGAAACAAACAAAATATTAGTAACACTTTGTTTTATTATGTAACTTATAAAACATTTTTTTAATACAGAGTTAATGATCATTTATTAATTCTAAGTTTTATTAAGCTCTTCCAAATGGCCTTGCAAGGAACACGGCTCCTTACAAGACCAATATAACGTTTTAATTTAAATCTAACGTTGTGACAATCAAAATATCTGCTTAATATCTAACTACATAAAATGGTCTTACATTAAAAAAAATAAAGAAAATAATAGTTTATTTACTTGAAAAGTGCTGTGAGCGCGTATTATAATTTTAACCTCGACGACCGAAGTCAATAAAGGATGGGACGGCGCAGACAAAATAGCGGCCTGAGTGACTCGCCGCCGCGTCTGTGTTCTTGAGTTCGATGGATGTTAGTGTGAGTAGAAAGAATTTGTCATCGTATGGCAATAACTACGACTTTTTAATAATAGGCCTTACAAGGAGCATGGTCTTCCATGGTCCACCCACCTTATATGAAATTTTAATACCTATTCTTTTTATCTATTTCAATTTTATTGTGAATATATGATTTAATTCATAAATAATAAAAATCTAATGATTAATAAAAATCAATGTATAAATTCAATTTACTGCTTTATAAAAATTCTTCTAAATGTTATAATAACAAATACATATCCTCTGCATTTCCTTTAGCGTTTTCTGTTGTGAAAAGATAGACGGTTCTCCAGGAGCGCTTGTGTAAGATCTTCCAGTCGGTTTTATTCCCTTTAGCATTAAGCCCCTTGCTGTGTGAACTAATCTGGTCTACGTCATTCTGTTGACATGTTCATTCCATTGTTGTCTTCCTTGTCTGTCTTACCTAACCCCAGCGTCTTATGGTTCACCTTTATTTTTAATATTTTATTTACTTCTTTATGTTCTTTGAGAACTAAATAAGTGGATATAAATATTTTATGGTTGTACTTTGGTTCATTTATTATGTGCATATATATTATGCAAAATGAAGGAACATTAATATGTGTATACATTTTGCAATAAAAGTATCAATATTTTATTTATTTGATACATGGATTTTATTCGAGATTTAAAAAATTTATAACAAAATAAATATTCAATATTTTAGTGAGCTCCAAATGTATGGATATAATAAAATGGCAGAATTATTTTTTAGTAACATCATTACTTTTTATGCACATGTGGAAATGTGATGAGTTTAAAATATAAAGTTTATGAATGTACAGTGATGCCTCGTTCAACGAACGCCTCGCATAACGAACGCTCCGCCCAACAAACTTTCTGTTCATTAATTACGCGACTTACCCAACGATCTTCGCTTCACTCAACGAACTGCATCGTATTTCATTTTGTCACCCGAACGCTCTTACGTATCACGAAGTCATCCGAACTTCCAAGGTCGCACGCAGTCGATGCTCAAACTTGCACGAACATACATCAACGCGCGTCATTCGTTCTTTTCTGCGCTTAACTCACACACGTGTTTGTTTTAATAAATGTAATTTTGTGAGTGAGGATTTTACCCTATGTACAAGCCTCGGTATACTCTCCTAAATCTGAGTCTGACTAAAAAATAAAAAAACGTGTATACAATCTTTTAATGTTACAGTTCCATATTTTATGCTACAGAACGAATTAAAATTTTAACATGTATTGTTATGGGAAAACGCGTTTCACATATAACGAACATTTCGCATAACGAACTTGCTCCTGGAACGACTTATGTTCGTTATGCGAGGCATCACTGTATTTTGATTTTTTTTTTCAAATATTTTGTAAAAGTAACCCATGAAGAAGATATCAACGTCTATATTTAATATGACAGAAATACACAATCAGGGTTTTCAATCTCAAATAGTATCAGTGGAGCAAAACAAAAAAGCACTTAGGTATATATTTTCTTCGTGTCTTCACATTCTTGTTATCTGATAAACGATATGAAATTAATTGAGAATCATAAATTTAATCGTAGAGTTAAATGTTGTTTCGCATTTGATGTTTTTGCCAACGAAAAAATTCTCAGCGAATTGTTGCCAAACTGTTTAAAATGGATGAAAAGTAATTTAGTGCGATCCTATGAATAACATATGGCACCAACGCCTCAGAGAAATATGATGTGTAGCATTGTAGTGTTTGTATTGTCATTTAAAAAAACATTCAGTTTAATACATAATGGGTTATTTGGAGAACAATTGTACGTTTTAATAAATTTTGTAGATGTGTTCGTTTTGGTACTAATTTATATTTGCTAACCTAACATGAAGCACCAAGAAGATCAGGTATTGCCTGGGGTGATCAGGGTAAGTGACAGTTAATGTTAAATCGATAATATTTTTGATGAAATTTCTAACAACTATGTGCCAATCAGAGTAGTTTGTGCATTTTATCAATTTATTAATTTTGATGACAGAAAATCAAACTGAATATTAATTATATTTATAATTTGTTTTGTTTTGAACATCTCATATAATGCTTTATTTCAATTAGGTATTATAACTTAATATAATATTAAATTTTCATGTCGAATTGAATATTTAAATAAATTATATTGTGTTATATATAACCACAATGTTAATATATAAATCTGTAATGGGAAAAACAATATTGTACAAAGTTTTGAATTTAATTCATTATGTATAAACTGAAATATGAGAATATTTTAATTAAACTTTACCAATTAGCACTAAATATGATAAACTGAGTTTCGTTTTAAAAATTAACTACTAGTCCAGTATAACTGGACAAATTTTACTAATCCAGTTTTGGAGAAACAAAGGAGAAAAAAATTGTAGAATTTAATTAAAAGGATTACTCGCTTTAATATTTTACCGCAGCCGGTAAAACAGGATTGTTCTTTTTTTATATATACTTATGTAAATAATTAATTAGTTAATGAACTTCAGCAAGGCAAATAATTATATCGTTTACAAATGAAATTATTTTTATAAATCGGTCGAATTTATTTATTATTTTCTTTACATTTTTACTTATACTTAATTTAAGTGAGTAAACTTTAAGTCAGAGGTTATTAATTATAGTAAACTACGATTTCTTTATGACTTTTTGGTTTTTTAAGTTTCTGATGAGCACTTCTTGTGATGTGAAATCGAATCAATTTATTTTTCAAATAGTTTCTAGTCTTCATACATGCAATTTTTCAAATAAATACTTGTTGAACTAAATAGAGAAAGCTTGATTCTTGGTTTCTGGATGAAAGTCGTTTACATTAATGTGATGAAATATTGTTCAAACCAACGTTTTTCATATAAAACAAACAGAAGTATTTAAAACTTGATTATGACCAGATATAAATATTTATTGGTAACTAAAAATTCTAAAATTAAATAGCAAAACGGTCATAGAAAAAAATTGCAGGTGCACAAGTGCGGTATAAATATTAACTGCATTTCTCTTCCGTGCTATGATTACAGTTTCAGCATTAAAATGAATGAGTTTACTGATTACTATCTCTTTATGACCCATAGCATTTTAAGGGGTGTAATATACAGTAGCAAGTTTTTCATAAAAACTAATCGGACAATTATGAACTATATTTATTGTGTACCTACTTCCGGAAATTGCATTTATTTTTATTTTTTGATATTACTCATTTAATAAATTATAAATTAACTGTAATTTATATTATTATTTTTTAAATATTGTGATTTTTTTAAAGTATTTTTGTTGCATTAAAGACAATAATCCATATTGATAATTGATTTATTCCTATTTGGTACAAGAACTACTGAACCGATTTTTTTGAATTTTCAGGCTGAAGAAATATTTTAAAAATAGCATAAAATATTTTAACGGTCCAAAAACTTTTCTTAAAAATAGATTTATACTTAAATGAATATTAATATTATATTTAAATTTTTTAAAGATTTTAGATAATAATTTAATGCACTGTGCGCAACAAAACGTATTACTACTCGTGTTTTAGAACTAAGGGAAACCTCTCTTTAACATAAGTTCATTAGTGAAGGAAGTCATTTAACATTTTAATTAGCATTTGTGTTTTTCTGGTATTCGTATGAAAATTTCAAACTATTTTCGCAAGAACTCTGGTGTTTTTGTATTCTCTCATCACATGCGATTCCATCATTCGATGTTGTTTTTTAGTAGTAAATGAGGAAGTATACCTGTGTGGTAATAAAAAAGTTTTATATACAGTATGCTTACAAAAAATTACGAAAAACATAAATTTTATCTTTATTGTGTAGCAGTGTATAATTTAAAGTTGAAATAAATATTTTTCATAACGAGGGTATAGTTTTTTTTATCGTTTGTATTTAAAGAATTTGGTTGAGACCAAAACCAAAATATTATGAGTTGTATGAAATTTATGAATGTAGAAAATAAATCATTGAAGTAAAAGCAGTAGTAATTGGTTTACATCATCAAAAATATAGAAGCTTTACATTATTTGGTATAAAGTTACTAGCTGTTACCCGCTTCATTCGCGTCATATATGGTAAATAATGAGATGTACATATATGAAGAAGAAGAAATATAAGAAAGTTAGGTATTACAGATTTCTGTTATAGCCGATATAACAGAACGCACATCTAATAAAGTTGTCGGGATACAATTTCCAGAATAAAAAGTAACCTATGTCTTTCCTCAAGATACAAGCTATTTTCCTGCCAAATATAATCAAAATCGGTTCAGCGCTTTAGCCGTGAAAAGGTAACAAACAGACAAAGGGACAAACACACTTTCACATTTATAATATTAGTATTGATTAGGATTTGTTCTGCTCTAAAATCCAAATTCGTAACGATTTGGCACGTACATACGTATTGTAGATATCGTTTAGTTTGGTTTTGGTTTATTTTAGAGTTTAAAGTTAGAAGAAAAAAATTGTAACAGTATAGGAATTAAAAATACAAAAAATGGGATCATGTGATATGGGTTAACTACGGGATAATGAATCACCTTTTTTTGTCCAAGCCAATCTCCAGTCATGCCAGTGTGCATAGATTTGTGATTGCAATATGACATACAATAAAACATATTATAAAACATATTACAATTATTAACAAAGCTCCCCATACAAATGGCTTGTTTGAATAAGTTTTATTGAATATAAATTTTTTAGTTGTACATAATGAGTGCTGGATTTTAAAACACTAAAATAATAACGTAGATGTGAATAAATTAGAAAAATAATACTCAAAAGTGGAATAAATTAATACCAACCATTAGTAACACTAAATATCGTAGAAACTTCTAAAACATTAATGATTTATGGTAAAATATTACTGATTTATTATATCAGCTGGTGTACATAATTGTATCATTCTTAATCCGTCAGTAGGGAATTATATAATATTTAGTGACTTGTTCGCGGCTTTTTTTTATAATTCACTATTACCAGGAAAAAACTGATATAAATTTTTAAATACATGTTATCTCCGCCATTTTTACAATACAATCAGAGCTCTATACTAACGAAGATCTTTCCTAAATTTTTAATAAAATGAACTGTTACAAAATTATAAATTATAAAAATGATGTCAGCCTTTTTTGTATTGACGATAACGAATTTTTCGATACAGTATATTTTAAAGACAACACTAGCATAATTATACACAACCTTTTTTATATAAGCTTGAACTTACTGACTGGATATTATAAAGTAAATTTTATGAGTTAAAAAAGCAATATAAAGATTTTTAATGTTATTTAAAATTATTTTATTATGAATGTAATTTTTATTGGACTTTAAGTTATATTATTGAGTAATAAAAAATTTCTAAGTATCTTTTATGAATCATTCATCGATATTTATTATTTTCTTCACTAATGTTCGGTATCATAAACTGGCTAGCAAAATTTGCTAGGTAGCAAGCACTTACAAATGAGGTTTTTATTTTGTGATAGTATCTATGGATTTGGTATGGAATTTAGAGTAGTAATACTTCAACGTATTGTAACACAGTTGGTGACTATGACCGTATAAAATAATTTTCATATTATCATCACTGTTTTAATATCGTGTGCGTCTTCAGAAAACTCCAAGAGAACTGTCATAGTAACTTTGATATCTCATTTGAGAGTGCTTACTAGCTTGCAAATTTGCTAGCCTCTTTATGATACTGGACATAAGAAATAATATATAAAATATGAAGGCCGGTTCTGTGCTATAAAAAAAGATTTTTTTGAGGCTATGTTATGTGTCTTATAATATATGTACGTTTTCGAAAATTGTTTGTCTGTTTGTTCAGACATGACACAAAAACAACTGAATCGATTTTGAATCCAAGAATTATTTAAGACTCTGTGATGTGTGATTTACGGCAGTAAGATTTTAAAAATGATTTTTTTAAATGAAATAATATAAAAAAAATCAACGGTATGTAGTTGTGACGTTTGGTAAACTAACAATTTAAATGAAATAATTGAGTCTAGCACGTATGAAGAATAATTGATATTTTTCAATGAAAATGTTGCTGTATATTCAGATGGAATGATAAATCAATGAATTTAATTGTAAACTAATAAATCGTTAAAATTAAACTATCACAGACGCCATGGTAGGGATGTGGTGCCTATATTTTTAGAGCAATCAGTCGCGCGTGTATCCACCGATTTTAAAATACACGTAGAAAAATTGTGTAATGAAATATAGTATGTATGTACTTACTTAAATATCCTACTTTATATTCTGTATCCATATTTGAAATCTATATTGTTTAAGGGTCAACCTTTTATACGGATTTTGTTTCATGTTTCTACTATTTCTGGTAACAGAGAAATAATCTTTAACATGAAGATAGAAGTATCAAAACAATACATTGTTTTTTGTCTTCGCATTGAGAGAAAAATCTTTTTGATAAGGACTGTCTATGGTTCAATTTTATTTTGAAAACGGTAAACACCTGTTATATTTGTTTTGACAGTAATTAAATTTTTGTTCCTTTAAACATTTATTTTGATTGATTGTTTGAATTTGGATAATCCACGTTTTTTATTATTAATTTTATAAAACATGATTGTTAATCAAAAGGAAAATGTTATAAAAACATCTAATTTTTTATTATGTGACGACACTTGAAGCAAAGATTTTCAATTTCTCCGAACATGGAAAATAATGAGCATCCTTTTCAATTTGACATTTCTGTTGACTAGGTGTCGATAGTATCAAATGATTCTAATTATTGTAACGTATCAATATCACTGAAAATGAGCAAGGTATGACTCAAAATTCAATTTCTCCAAACATGGACTTTTATCCTTTTCAATAAATATCATCTCTTCTTTAACTTCCTGTAACATTTCCACTGAGTAGGTGTCAATAAATGGCAAGGCAATATCGGAACGATAACGATATAAAAAACATACATTATATCTCACCCACAAAGGTACCTATCTTGCACCTAATAATCAACAATTCCGATCACACACAACGTAGAAGGGGTTGGATGGAATCCCCACTAGCCATCTAGACTACAGTGCTTGCGCCGAAGACTTTGCAAACATGCTGTACTCGTTCTGTCTCTCTCCACGCCATGCTTTAATATCGATCGCAATTTCTCACAATATCAGAGCCGGATTAGTCTGTGTCTATCTGAAGGCAAATCCTCCGGATTGGGAACCAATAAAACTCAAGTTACCTTTGATACATTTCTGTTGGTGGTTTTAGTTTTTGTGCTACTTTGGGATGTTAGTGTTGAAATTGTTATTTTGAATTGCTGTTTTATGCATTTATTGGAGAATAATTTTATTTGTTAATGCTCATGAATTTTAGGGAATTTTTAATCCTGTTTTAAAATATTTCGGAATTTATAACTATAATGATATAATATAATATAATAAATAATTTATGATAATGAACGTATGACGTATGTCATATATCTGTACAGTTTTAAGTTTAAGTGAAACTAAAGTATCACTTTGACTACCACCTAAATTTAGGTGATACTTAACGACTTACGAATCACTTAAATCGTTGGTGCAACAATTTTAAATTTTTATGTTTTCCACAATCACTAAGTTTAAGCGGTGAGATCGGCCATTAATGTTAGTTTTTTTATATTTTAACGTAAGAAAATTATTTATTATTTATATTAACAGAGCTGTTATTGTTATAAGTAAATTAAATTTTGAAATTTTTTGTGTTTTTTTTTGGCACAAAAGTCTAAAACCCTAAAAATAGTTTAGACTGATGATAATTGATTTTGAGCAAGTTGAATCATAATTTTAATTAAAAAAAAAAATAATAATTTTTTTTTTTTATTTCTAAATAAATGTAGGCGAAGTCGGGGGGAATTTATAGTTATTAAATTTTGATTTTTATATCTAAATAACGTATTAAAAAAAATCGTTTTTCTCAATATTTTTTAAGAATATTAAATACTTTAATTTATAGTAATCATAATTTTACATAGTTGTTGTGATATATCATATTATTATAATTATTATATGTTTTTTATGTTCATCGATTGAAGAGAAATGAACAAAAGTAATAAATTCTAAGGACGAAATTAAATAATTATTTTTATCCTTCTCCTGATGACGTACTATTATTAAACGAGATCTATGTCTATGATAGTAAATTATAAACAACACCACACAGGACAAGGCTATCTTACCCCGGGTCTGTATAATCGACAGTACGCTACGTGTCGCGTGTGTGTGTGTGTGTGTATGTGTGTACGAGTGTGTATGTATGAGTCAGCCAGTCAACAGTTCGAAACCCGCGCACAGCCGGCCGGCGGCACACACGGTGCGCGGTGACAGCTAACGGCGGATGTCGTTACAATTTCTCTTCTTCCAACCAATAATCCTCCTTTCAACTTCTCTCACCCACCTCCGTTATTAAATTTACAAAGTTTTAAAAACAAACTTCCTTTCCTTTTATTAACTTCATTATATCCTCCATACACCCACACAATAAAAAAACAAACATATAAAAACAAACTTATATATGTATAAAAAAACGTATTATTTATTTAATACGGTTGCTTTGTACTGTTGTTCTTTTCTTGTTGATTATCAGCAATATCATGTCTTGTTCGCCCGCTAGATATTTCTCTTTTGTTTGATGAATTGGCGTTGACACATTTTCACACTAGTAACAGCTGTTTTCGTACAGTGTGAGACTTGCGCGAGATAGGAACAGTTTTCCAGTGTTTTTGGTAAAAGTTTCGTTCAAGTTTGACTGTTCTGATAGAAGTGACGTTCGCTTTGACTGAATTGGATTCTATCACGCTACATGTATAATGGATTCAAGTGCTATTTTTTATAAATGTGTTATATATTGAAAACAAGATAGTGTTTTAGATATTGATAAGTGTGTAATACTTTTTATATACCGTCCATTGAAACTTATGGAATCATTTTCATATTATTGTGTTGTTGTTTTTTATCGGGAGAGAAGAAACACTTTATTTAACACGCGTACAAAGGGTTTTACTGTTTGAGACATTGTTTGTTTAACTGAATGGTGTATAGTGAAACAATAGCTTCGAAAACCTGTGAAAATTTTCTTGTTTTTCTTATGACACACAATTTACTCGAATGGAAGTTTTCGGTTAACAATATAGAAATTGAAGTGATAAATAATTTCAATGCGGGAATAAAATTTGTTTATAAATAACAAATTTGATTTGTTTTTCAAGAACATACATTGTTTAAAATACACGGTATCTAAAGAGTTTTTGATGAATAAACTTGAATGTTATGTATAAATAAAAAAAAGTGCTTTTTAGAATAAAATATGTTATAGTTATATTAACATTTTAAAGCTTTTATAAGTGATTTTAATGAAAATTTAATTAGTGATAACAAAGAGCTTCTAATAAAGCTGGCAAAATAATTTTCAACTTATAAAAAACGGTTGAAACATATCATATTTTATCAGTGATTAAAAAACAATTTGTAATTCAAATGACAGATGTTTCATCTAACTAAAATGTTCATCAGACTTTAAAATTTATTACCAACAACGTAACACAAAATCAATTGTATTACGTGGAATCCGAAATCACCATAAAACATCTACTGAAAAGAATTTTATTATAGAAAAAAACGTATTGAAGCTTGTACTAAAAATACAAGACCATTTTCCGATGATAAAAATATTGCTTTTACCTGTCAATACCTAAGGTGAAAGTTTATAGCGATTTATAGAATGGAAAGAAGCTTTAAAATAGTGAACATTGCATTCGCTTTTGTAGCAGAATAAAGCAGCAACAAGAAAAGGAAAATAATGTCATAAAATGATTAATTAGACATAAGTGCCGTACAAAGGAATGATAAAAATTATTATTGTATTATTTAATTTAGATTAGTAATATAATAAATGGAAAATTTTACAGTAATATATTTCAAATAATTAAAAATCGATTCTTAATGTGAGTTGATGTTCATTCATAAAAAAACATAAGAAAGATAAGAATTTAATACACTCTAAGCACCGAATTAAATTTTTTACACAGCATTACTAATTTATAAGAAGCTAACAATTTATTTTATAAATCACAATTGAAGTAAAGAGAATAAAGAAGACTTAACCCAACTAATGCAAATGCCATTTTGAATATATTTATTTTTGCTTTTTAAAACAGCTTGTGATTAAAAATAATAATTAAATTAAGCTAAGTAATATTGAATACATTTTTTTTAAAAACATTTTGTCAAGAACTGATTAAAAAGTAGATATTGACTTTAACGAAGTAATTTTCGACTGAAATATTTTAAACAAAAGATCAAACTCAAATATTTAAATAAATAAACATAACAATCTATTTTTCTACATCCAGAAAAAAAACAGCTCAACTGAAGTAAATTCAAAACAAAGATCAAATAAATTGATTATTGACTGATATTATCCAGAGTAATTTGATCAATAATTTTGGTTATATATAATTAATTAAAGTGATTATTAAAAACTGCCCAAAAAAGTATAGTAAATTAATAACAATTAATTCAATTTAATTAAAAAGAATCAATTTATTTTTGCCGACTCTCAAACAAAGTAATTGTCATAGCAGTTGTTAATGATAATAAATGATAAAATTAGAGAAACAGATTCCAATTTAAAAGATTAATTGATCTGATTAAAAAAAAAGTTTTCTAGCAGACAAACTTTTTTGTTTACTTATAAGCCAAGTTGAGATTTACATCACAGGAAATTGAAAACAACAGATTCAAATATTGATCTGTTTGTAAAAATTGAAAATGTGTTTATAGAAAACAGAGCTGTACCAAAAATTCACCCAATATGATAAAAATGAAAACGATTACAAAGTTTTACTATTTATATAAAATGAGTTACTGATAACATTTACCAGAATTTATCAATTTTAATCACATTAAAAATCTACTGATCATAAAAATTACAATCAAATAATATCATAATACGATCCACAACACTCCAATCATATAAAAAATATAAATCACAGAGATTAATGATAACTTATGTAATTTAGATCTAAAGAAAAAACACTAGACGTATTGGATCAAATGTAATACAGGTGTTATAACAAGCAATGCTAGAATTTACCAAATCGAATTAGATTTGAAGAATCCAGTGACCTGATTGAATTATAGTTGTACTATCGATAGAGTTACTAAATTAGATAAATTCGTAACTAATGCATCGAGTCAGGTGTAATATCGCCAATCAAAACTAACACTAATGGCAATTAGATAAAACAAATTACATCATAGAAGTTAGTGATTGACCTGGTACATCGAATCAGATTTAAAATATCTATACCTACCTGATCGGATCAGGTGTACTATTGTGATAGAAGTACCAACAACAGCAAGCACCATCGTGCACCAACGGCGTCTCGGATTCTATGCACAAGAGCAGAACCGGCAGTCGAAGTTGATGGGTGGCCCAGGGTCCGGCTCGTCCGACCTGAGCGCGGACACGACAGCTCCCAATTGTTGTGTCATCGACCTCGGTGACAAGTGCGGGGGCGGCATGGCAATTGGCGGAGGCACTACTACCACGGGCCCGGAAAAGACGACTGTCGGCATTGGGGGTGGAGGCACTCCCAAAGTTCGACACCGATTCGATCCAAATGATGCTACACTGAACGGGGATTATAGGCGGCCTAGACGTAAAGTGAGGAAAAGGTGAGAGAATGTTGTGTATTTTGTATATCATCTATGGTTAGTGATGTCGGGTCAGATTGGAATTTAATAAAGGCATGAATTGGAGAGACTTGGAAATGAAAAATAATGTGTTATGACTTTTTTTATTTGTTTTGCAGAAAAAAGAAAATAAAACACTAGTAGTTGAAAATTTATTATCTGTTTTATGAATATTTCTAGCAAAAAGTAGAGTTAAGTCGGTATATATGTATGGAAAACCATTCCTGTTTTCGGTAAGAAAACTATGATAATATTATTTAAAATCTGCACTTATCATTTCATTCGACAGAGAATTTAATCTAAGCAGGCAAAAATATAATTATTAAATTAAAAAAAAAAAAAATCTAAAACAATCGAAAATCAGCCTCTTAAAAAACGTGCGTGTAATATGGCCCACATATTAGGTGGTTAAAAAAATGTTTTATTTATTTGTTGTTTTTATTTAAAACTTGCATGTTGTCACTGTAAAAAACAGTGGCGTAGCAAAGTGTACGCGGGCAGAACTTCCGTAATAGGCACACCATTTAGTGGGCACCATCATGAAGATTTGTACTTAAAAAAAGGATTTTTGCGGAAGCGAATAGTTGTGAAGTACGGGATGATTAATATACTTTTCATACTATTTGCCTCATCACGATTCTGGTCAATTATTATACTTCATAGCCATATAATATCCCGTAGTCCATTATACCCGCAACTAGTGAATACAATACCGGTATCCCGAAATACCGAAAACCGGGATCCCGGTCATTACAATACCGGTATTAGTGCATAATATACCGGTATTTCGGTATTTATAATTAGTACTAAAATACGTATAAATAACTGTTAGGGAGTTGATTTTTACACTTAAATCTTCTTATTATTAGCTAAACTGTTTTGTGATATGTAATTGTAGTGTCAAATTACGATATTTTCCCGATATGTGATAGATTTTCCTAAGAAATATTTTATTTTGAATAAAAAAGTAACAACTCTCACCTTGGGTTGCATAAAGTAAAATAATCCACGATTAGTTAATCGGTTGTTTTCAACCCATGATTAATGTTAATTCTAAACTTAATCTCAATTTGTAAATGAACAATTCAATAATTATGAAAATTGTTTACCTTATAAAATGTATCATAACCATGATTGTATTTTAGAATTGTCGTAATAATGGTTTTAAAACAACCGATTAACTAATTGTGGATTTTTCTGCTTTGTGCAACCCAAGGTCAATGTTAAAAATTATATTAAATTCAGGGCAATAATAGAAGCCCGAATATATTTTTTAATTACATATCGAGCCCTTACTTCCAGATTACAAGCGAAAATTTTTCCGAAATTGAGTTTTGTATCGCAAATGACGTTAATTATTTTGACGCTGAGATTTTCCTCGGGTTGCACAAAGTAAAATAATTAACGATTAGTTAATCGGTTGTTTTCAATTCATGATTAATCTGTTTATTCTAAAATTATTCTCAATTTGTAAATGAACAATTCACTAAATATGACAATTATTTACCTTATAATATGTATCATAGCCGTGATTGTTTTTTTTAGAATTGACGTAATAACGCTTTGAAAATAACTGATAAACTAATCGTGAATATTTTGCTTTGTGCAACTCGAGGTTAATCTTAAAAAGTTAGAAAAAACTTAATATTTCATTTTTTTTACATTATTAGATGTTGACATTTTTGTTCCTAGTCAGTAGTTTCAATTTTTGAATAGGTACTTATTGTTGACGACATCTAAAACTCGCGGTGTGTCTATCATAACCGCTAAAAATTGCCATATTTCTTCAAAAAAGTAACAAATAGTATGTATTTCTAAAAAATACATCTCTTAACTTTTTGTAGCATATGATAACTCGGCGACTGATTTTTTTTAAATACCGGTATTAATACCGGTATCCCGGTTTTGAACTTAAAAAATACCGAAATACCGGTATTAGGATTTTGGTCCTGTATTGTATTCACTACCCGCAACCACAAATTTATCGCCAAGGCAATAATTATTACGTGAATTAAAAGCACTGTTCATACGGCCAACTCTTGTACCTACATGTTTAAACTTCAATATAATTAATTTTAACAATTTAATACAATAAAAATTTAAACTAACTTAACTTAACAAAAATAATCAAAAATGACAAATTTTATTAAGTTGCCCTCAATGACATACCGGTACACCAAACACTGTCATGTCAACTAACGCAGTTATTTAGAAGTATAAGCTTAGATACATATTAATTTTGTGTTTATAAAATGTAAAATGGAGCAACAAAAGGTGTCCATATTACCCACCTGGTCCATATATACCGACTTTCTCTATATCAACAAAATGTTTATGCTGCTCGATTGTTTATTTGCATAAATGAACATATGTCCATTCAATTTTAAAAGCACTATTTGCGTTATTGAATTTCATCTGACCAATTAAAGAAATATCAAATATACATGTCTAGTTCGTAAATATTGATTTATATCTTTCACCGATACAAATGTAAATCGATAAAATAAGTAGTACATCTCGACAGATTTAATGTAGAATATTTAAAATTCCGAAGAACAGATTTACGACTGAAATTCGTTTCATTTCTATTCGCAGTGTTCTAAAATTTCAAGACTGTAGTTGTGCTCATAAATTATAATATGAATTTCATAACTCTTTTCTCTTGGGTAGAAAAATTCATTTTGAGAGAAAGTAGATATTAAGTTGGTGGTGTATATAAACGTTTGGCTGTAATGAAATATGTAGACAATATTATCAAGTTACTGCTTACATTTTATCTTGATTAGGTATTAGTGTATAGATGTAGATAGATAGTACTGTTTTTGTTGATATAAATTACCATATCTATTTGTTTTTATTATGATAAAGAGAAAGAAAGAACAAATGATTTTTATCAAATAAACCTCTATTTTAAAAGTTTTTATTTTGTATTTATTGAATGATATTTTATCAAAAGGTTTAAAAAATAGAAAGAGAATGAAATAAAAGATAAAACTCTTTTCAAATCCTGATCACTTATTTAAATTATAGTCCATTACCCTACTTTTTATTCATAAATTTTAAACTTTATTTTGCTACAGCATCACATTTTTATCGTATTTCTTAAGGGGTTATATAAAGTCAGAAGGCCAAAAATAGGTTTTTTTCAAGAATTTTTTTGAAGAAAGACTTTTTATTAATGTAAAAATTTGTACACATATTATGGTAACTTTTTATTTTAACATTTTTTATTTGTAAAAATAATAACTTCGAAAGCTGCTACAGCTGTTCTACAGGAGGTCCTATCAAAAAATGCGCCTTGCGGTGACCACGATATCTCTGGACTGGACCTTTTAAAATAAAAAACCCAAACGGATTTCGTTAAAGTAATGTATAATCTTGTACTTAATCGAAGGAATAAACAAAATAACATTTTTTGACAAAATGGCGACTTCTAAAAAAAAAATCGATTTTTGACATTTAAACTATTTATAAAAAAAATATTTATCGGTGAGAAAAAACCTTCGATTAATAACTAAAAAAAATATGTAAGAAACTTGTGTTAAAATTTGAGACTGATCGGTTCAGCCGTTTCCGAGGAATAGTGGTCACCGACTTTAAAAACACAGATTTGAGAAAAACGCGCTGCCACTCCGACCTCCTACATTCAAACGCTCTGAGACGTCTTTACAAATATGCGTGTAACTTCGAAAAGAATCGCCAGATTGACTTGAAATTTTCTGTGTGTGTATTTAAATATATATGTACATTACGAAAATGAAATAAAAAAATCGATTTTTTTAAAATTCTAACTGTATATAACCCCTCAACTCCGGCCTCCTAATTTCAAACGCTCTGAGACGTCTTTACAAATATTCGTGTAACTTTCTAACTGTATAAAACCCCTTAATTGATTAAATTTATTGTGAATAAAATCATTTTATAAGGCCAAAAAATCTTACAATTTGGATGTTATAATCATATTTTTGACACAAAAAAACAGTAACGATTTTTTTTATCAAACTTAAAGAGAATATCTGAAAATAATAATTGAGTTATTAAAAAATATCATTGTTATTATAATTCAAACGAAAAATGTCAAAACCAATTTTCTTGTAAGAGTTCTTGAGTATTTACATAACAAGAAAGAACCTAGTAAAGCATTCAACAAGTTCATTATAAATAACATTTAAACAAACATATCAAATACATCTGGGAATTCAATAAACAAAAACAGTTGTTTACATTTAATAATGTCAATAACATTCTCCCAATGATAAACGTAATCTTCTAAATACATAACCTTCATTATATTAGATTGATTAGACAAAAATAAATGAAGAAATACGTTCACAAAAATTTACGACAAGCAGATGTTCCCTTGTTACATTTATGTCTTAGAAAAATAGTCACTCAATCTTAATTTAAGAGCCTGTTTCTCAGAGTGTTTTATTAACATAAGGGAAAAGTGGATGGTCTATGTGAGTTTTGGATCACTTCCTTTTTATGTTATTTTCGGAAAGGTCATAGGTTAGAGAATGAAGTTCTTAAGAGAACATATAAAGGTTAGGTTACAATAAATCACTTGTTTGATATGTGTCGACAATTCTGTTTGTTATAAATAAGACACAAGACATTATTAACTTGTAGGTATAAAATAATAAATACAAAAATAGATAAGATTGATATTTAGTAGGTATATTATGATCAAATCGATATCTGACACTTGATGGATATTTTAAAAATAGCACTTTATTTATACTATTTTTGAATATCTTAATTTGTAAAGTAATTTTGAAGTATCAAAAACTTTTCAAATATAAGTACAGTAAAAGTACTAATTTAAATAAAAACACAAATAAACACAGTGCAGTATTCATATAGATGTAAGTTGGGGAGAAATATTCATCTAATATTTTTTTCATAGTGAAAATTAATTTTCTTTATTCAGCAAGATTTATTGTATATTTGTATATACTTTTACTATTTTATTAAGGGTATCATTTGCTATCGATCGACGCCAAAATCATCCTGGCGAATATTAATTATATTTAAAAATTTAATTAGATTGGACTTTATCTATCGACTCTTTATTATTAAACCAGAGAAAAAAAATCAATTTTGTCTTGAAAAAGCAAAATAAAATTAATGAAAAAACCAACCAAAATCAATAACGTGCTGCGGCTAAAAATCACTATTTTTTGTTTACAATAATACCCATTCTTAAGTAAGGATATCTAGCATAATTTTGGGCATTGTTTTAATTTTTCTAGAAATATAAAGATCTTTTAACTTTTTGTCTGATGAGTAAACCAAGTATCTTTATTAAATAACATATTTCTTACCAAATACATATATTCTTGTACATACAAAGATTATAATAATCGTTTTGCTCATAAACTTTGCTTGAGTAACAAACACATGTGCATATCGATTTAATCTTGCATTTAATAAATTATTCAATAAACTGCTATTTTCACCATAACATTATGATAATTCCACTCCAGGCGATAATTTTGAACAACATCTCCTTGAAAAATGGTTATAAATGTTTTAACGGAGTGAGTAAAAAAAAACAATTTCCGTACGTAAACACTGTGTTATTTATTATTTATGTAGTGTTAATATTTTTATTAGATATGATCACGTGTTTTACTGACTTTATATACAATTAAAAATATCAATCTTGTTTATTTATTAACGGATTAAATGCTCTGAAAATGTTTGTAATATTTGTTTATATTAGAAATTTGAAAATATAATACTTAAACTAAGTCAGTATAAATGAATGGGAAATTATTCTTAATTTAATATAATTTCGAATTATATTAATTTCTTTGTTTGTTTGTTTTTTTTTCTTACAACCATTCTTCTTTATCTACATATAGTATAAAATACAATAACAAAATATTTATAATTAGTTATTTTACCAAAAACAAATATTATTATTTTTTTATATATTTTCTTTTTTGGTTTAAATATCAATGGTCATAACATGATAACTTATATTCTATCCATTTTCTGATAAACACTTATTTCTCATTTAATTTTGTGTGATATTTTGTTGAATTTACTTTTTCCATGGTATCTCTTTCATTTTAGAAAAATACGTTCAATATGGTAATTTAATAGTATCTGAACGAAATAGATACATTTCAAAATTTCAAATCGTTCTCCTGAGAAATCGTATTTTTCTGTTAGCACATTATGATCTCAAACCATCGATGTTTTTAATATTATATTAGAAATTAAATTATTTAAATGTTTTTTCAAGGTTTTTTGATATGATGTACAAACAAATAAAAAAATAAAATTATTATATAATACCTTCATAAAAACACACCTGCTGATTTGCATTAAATAATACTTTTATAAAATTTGACATATAACTTAACCCATGGTATTTTTTTTCTTTTATAATCATTCAATATATAAAATAAACTACAGATTATTATGAATGTTACGAACATTATTACGAGCATTTAATTTGTTACAAATTAGTGGCATATACTAAGGCTCACTTTGGGTATGTTATTACAGAAATACCCACACTAAAAATCAACAATTTATCTCATTGTTGTAATAGTGGTCAGATTTTGTATAAAGCACTCAAAGTAAACCCATAGTAAACGCCACTGTAAAATAATGCATATAAACATAGCTTAAGCACTGATCCCCCTGTTCACTAGCACTGCATTGCAATCGCTGTAACATCACCATCCAGGCACGGCTTAACGAGTGTTGCCCGATTTGTTTTGCTTTTGATTTGCTTCTCGGTGCAGTACCAGCTTGACGTGGCGGGTCCGCTTGAAATCCTCCCCGAAGACGGCCCTGCGTCTGGCAACGTCGACGTCTTCATCCGTTTTACAAAAAGGTTGTTCAAAAAGTAAGAATACAATACATGCTATTTCCTATTGGTATTGGTTCCGATAGGGGAAGAGTATTCAAATGGGTTATAAAATTTCCTTTCTCAGTTGTAATATTCTCATTTGATTACACAGTTTTGTGATGGATGCACACGCACAGGAACACTAAATATATATTTCCATACTTTTCAATAGTAAAATTTGTTATGCTATTTATTCAAATAAATAAAGAGTAATTTTGATTTAGTTTGCAGTTAACTTAAAATTACAATTTTTATGATCGGTATCATAATGGAGCTAGGTTATGCACTCTCAAATGGGGTATTAAACTTATATGACAGTTTTCTTAGAGTTTTTGGCATATAGTTTCATGAATAGGAAGTTAAAACAAAGGGATGTAAAGTATATTTACCAACTTTGAGTAAAAATGATAAAAACCAACTGTTACAAAAAAAAGAGAACTGTTATATAAGTTTGATACCTCATTTTGAGAGTGCTAGCAAATTTGCTAACTCATTAAAGAATAGAGAAATTATTCGGGTTAAACTTTACATGATACATAGGTATAACACTATTCAACAAAAAAATACTTTTTTAATACAACAGAGATCTGAATAGAAAATTTAGGAGGCTTTTGGCATGCCGAATTCGTTGCCCAAATGATTCCATCACGTCAGGGTTTCGAGATATTCTAACCTAAAAACATATTGGCAATGTTCAAGAATTTATTATCAAGTAGGTAATTTTTTTCTAAAGTTTTTGGTCACGATAACAAATAGTATTATCTTTCCTCTTTAAAATGAGTTTTAACTTTTTACTGTACGATTTTTTTAGCCGAGATGTACTAGTTTGAAGATATGATATTTTTGTTAATAAAGTGTAGTATAGTAGATACAATGAACTTTACTACATACCTATGTATATCTTCAAAGTAGTATATTTCGGTAAAGAAAAATCGCATAGTAAAATGTAAAAAAATCATTTTAAAGAGAAAAGATAGTACTATTCGAATTCATGAAAGAAAACTTCAGAAAAAAATTAGCTACTTACAAGGGAACCTTTTCAAGTCGAAAATTCGTATCGAGTTTAAACTTTGTATATAGTTAGAGAAGGTCAAGGTAAGTAAGAAAAAAACTATCATAGCTGCGGTAAAACGGTTTAAGGAGGTGAAATACCCCTATGAAAATATGCAAAATAATCATATTTTTTCAAATAACTAATGAAAATTTAAAAAAATCTACAATACAAAATTTTCATGATTTTTTATGCTCTTTCGAATGGCGATAGTTAAAATCCGAAAAAATTAAACCGTTAACCACCACCTCCTACCCACATTTCATAAGTTTATTTTTTTCGAATTTTGACTATCGCCATTCTAAAGAGCATAAAAAATCATGAAAATTTTGTATTATAGATTTTTTTAAATTTTCATTAGTTTCAGAGTTATTTGAAAAAATATGATTATTTTGCACATTTTCATAGGGGTGTTTCACAGCCTTAAACCGTTTTACCACACCTAAGATAATTTTTTTCTTACTTATCTTGACCTCTTCTAACTATATACAAAGTTTATAATCGATACCAATTTTCGACTTGAAAAGGTTCCCTTGTTAGTAATAAATTCCCCAACATTACCAAAATCGTCATTTTTGGGACTTTTAGGTTCGGATATCTGAAAACCCTGACGTGATAGAATCATTTGGGCAACGAATTCGGTTTCGGCATGACAAATACCTTCTAAATCACCTATTCAAATGATTTTTTTTTTGTTGCATAGTGATAATAAGCGACAAAACAAAGAGCTTTTAGACAGTTAAATATTGGTAATTTTTTTATGTTTAGACCAAGCAACCATATATTTGATAATATTCTATCATTTTCTATATGGAAAAATAAAAACTATCGATTATTTAAGAAACCACATAATACCTACAGATGTTTAATTGATCGATGACTTTAATATCTGCAAAATACGTAAGTCTATAAAAGTTAACTTAAAAAAAGATTGTCACGTTTAATAGTTTTTTTTTGTCACCTATTTTTTCATATATTGTAGCATTTATGTATTCTATTCTAAACAGTTATCTAATAACATTTTAATATTAAAAATTGGAAATAACATATTTGACTTTCTTACATGAACTTAAAATGAATGTTTTGCTAATATACATATGTAATTCCTATTGCATTACTTTTGACATAGACTAATCCTCAACAAAAGTCACAGAAAACATAAACTTAAGTTAACGAAGTAAAATATTTTGCGGTATTATATATTTATTTAATATAACCAAATGTACATAGACACATGTCCATGTTTTTTTCCGGATAAATCTATTATGAAATCAAAGACTAAATCAGCCACATGATTTCCTTAAAGCAGGCTTTGTATTCTTACTCGGCGACAACCCTCTCGTATATGCTTGTGAACATGATCTCGAGTGAAGCTTTTACTGTGTATCATGAACTTTGATTTGCTTTCGGCATTTACTTTGTGATATCCGATATTGAAATGGATATGTTTGCTGAGACTGTATCGACGTGTCATGAAAGAGCCCTATGTGTTTTACCACTTTCCCTTTTCTTCTCTCTGATCTTTGATTGATGGATCAAACTTTGACAGGGGATGTTACGTGTTGCTAAATTTTATATTACGTTCTTGAATTCGATAATAATAAATGTGGGAAATTTTGTTGCGTTATTTTAACATTGGTTTTTTTAATATATTGGCATAATGATTCTTGGCTTCTGGGTAAAAAATTGTAGGTACTGTAATATGATATAAAATATTCATTATATTAACGATATATTGTTTTTACCAAAAAATTTTTATTCAAATGATTTTTATTTCGATACTACTTTCTTTTTGGAATGACATACTAATTACTAATATCTTTTAATTTCTAAAAAGGTACAAGTTTAAATCAGTTGAATAGTTACCATTATTTTGAAGAATATCGATGTTTCAAAAGCTCTACAATAAAAAAAAAACATGTTTTTAGAAAAATGTTGTAATTTTTGCGATAATCCATCTTTCAGTTTTACCAGAATTAGAAAAAAACGTTTGATTTTTAAATATATTTGAATTGATAAAACTTTTCGTATAAATAACATCACGAATTAAGTACCCTTTAAAAGAAAATAATTTCAATCAACCGGATGTATTCCTGCTCGTTTTCTTCCTTTAACATAAATCTACTATTTTTAATATTTACAATAATAATTTGGCTTAAGAATGGATAATAAACATAAAAATGAATGCTAGACGAAATATGTTTCTAATAAATTATTTTAACCGAGCAGACGATAAATATACATATGTACAATATAAATAAAATGTTATAAGCGTTTCACTTTGCCAAGTTCTATTCCAAAAGATAAGAATATATTATTAAATATATTGGCATAAATCAAACATCTGAATCATATATCTACTTTCAGTTTTTAAAATATTGTTTTTCGTATAATGTAACTAAAAGGATATTAGCCGAAGTTCCAAAATCACTTCAGAATTTTATCTTATATTTCAGTTTTACACGAAGAAAAATGCTAGTACATACGCGCCCGCACGGGGTACGTGCGCTTTTACATGATTGCAATAGGCACACATAGCGAATAAGCACACCTATATCATTAGTACACTCGTGATTATATTAATTCGCATTCCTGTCTGATATATTTGTTCGCTATACGTGCTTGTTGCAATTACCTAAACTCGTACGTACCCCGTGCGGGCACGTGTATACTCGTTAAAAAATTCAGTACATTTTGCACGAGATTTACAGAAAATTAGATACTGCAATTCCAAAACGAGTTTAGTGGTTTGCATAAAGATCATTTTCTAATTATAATTAATGTTAGTTATAAACTTTAATTCTTTATTTTCTCTTTAATAGTTAAAACACATCTTTCGTCTCTGTTGTGACACAAAAACATGTCCGTTTCAATTATATTACTGCTTATTAAGAATAAATAAAAATGTTAAAAAAACATTTTGTGATAATAAATGTAATAAAAATATTATCATTGTTGTAAAATATATGCTTTTTGTATTTTATATAAGTTAAATATATGTATACTTTGCAGAGCTTTATTTGTATATACCTGTACACAAAAAACACCAGAGAAATAACTGGAATTTAACACCTAATCCTCTTCCTTTGATGATGTAAATATATTAATTCAGCTGGAGCTTTATTTGTTTTTATTTCAATTTTAGTAGGTGCCAATTTCATCAAGAATTCGTCATCGGTACGTATGTAGTATGTAATTTACAATTTATTATTATATTTACAGTTTAAGTACATTCATATATAATATAAAACTTCTATTTTAAAATCTCTTCTTTAATATTACCCTGTTTTTCTAACCGATAGTCTTAGGTCATAATATAATATGATAATAGTTTATTCATGAAATATGTATTCGTTTGAGAGATAAGTACATTAAAATAAATTAGTATTTATTGATGATTACTTAAAAAATACACTTTCAAATTTTCAAATATCTTCTTTGATAAATCACATTTTTGCAGTTATCATGTTCTGATCTAGGACCATCAAAATATACAAAGAGTTTAACACGTTTGTGCATAATAAGTACGATTCTTATTATTCTATTTAAACAAAATGTTGTAAAGAAACAAAATATTTTAAAATAAATACTATTAATATAGAATTTTACCATAGATATATTTATTTATGTGTAACTCTTACCTTGGGTTGCATAAAACAAAATAATCCACGATTAGTTAATCGGTTGTATTCAACCCATGATTAATGTTAATTCTCAACGTAATCCCAATCTGTAAATGAACAATTCACTATATATGATAATTGTTTACATTATGAAATGTATCATAACCATGATTGTTTTTTTAGAACTGTCGTAATAATGGTTTTAAAACAACAAACTAATCGTGAATTATTTTGCTTTATGCAACCCAAGGTTAAGTTTATAAAATAAAAAGTATACTTATATATGATATAAATTGTAAATACAAATTAATTAAAGAAGCGCTTTTAATTTACAACCCGAAAATAGATGCGTATGATGTTGCTTACAAATAGAGATTATAGATATTAGTTTAGTTTAGTTATGTCGCAGGGTAATTAGAAAAGACAATTTTCCCAAGATTCAAAGGGCTAGAACAATAGGGTCTTATCATATATTACATTAATATATAGAATCTTCTCACAATGATAATACTGCAAATATTATTATTATTTGTAAGATTAAATTATTACTAATTATTCTTGAAATAAATTTTATATTTTTTTATCATAAATAAGACAATGAATTTATATTCCACTGAAAATTTCCCTTACTTTAACTTATTTTCAGTAACCATATCATTATTTATTTTACGAATGCGACGTTGTTGTGTTTTTCCAGTCGCTTAAATGTAACGCCCTTAGACTTTTTGTACGTAGCTTTAACATATCAGAAATGCATCGAATCTGGGATACAGATTTGTATAAGATTTACGAGACCATGAAGTAGAAAATTTGTTTTGCAATACTGCAGAGGGATTTTGTAATGTTTTTTTTGTCTTTACTGTGTTCTTGTTATCTGCATAACATTTTTACAAAGATGTATAATAACACTGTCAAAATGCATACTAGAAATGATAGTTATTACATTATTGAAGCAAAGTTATCACTTATTTGTTTTTGTATATGATATTTATTCGTTATTTACTCTCAAACCGTCATTTAATATTCTTCTTATTACTTATTTATCATTTTGTATGCATCTATAAAGAATCTTATAGAATTATCAGTGTTAGAGTCAAATATTCAGTAAAGACCTAATACTGTATCGGAGCGTAATTGGACCGATATCTGAGCGATACCTATAGTCTGAATGATTTAATTGTTTATTGTGCATTTAGGTATATTTGGTTGGAGTGAGACTAGACCAAGACCAACTAGATAGTCTTCATTCTTACAGTTGTAAAATGAAAACAAAAACGTAAATATTATAATTTACCGAATGCAAATCTCACCTAACCAGAAAATCGTAAAATTTTGTTATTGGAACACGTGCAAAACCCAACTCAATTATTTTGTTTTTAAACTAAAAAATTCAATAATAATCAACGAAATATGGTGGTACTTAATTAGTAATTGGTTAGACCTAAATATACAAACAATACAGTTACTGGAATTTTGAGTATCCAGTATTTTTAAATATTGTTTTTTTTTTTTTAGAAATAACACATCGAATTACTGAATTATATTCTATTTCATTTAAGTTTGCAGTGGTTGCTGGGTGATTTGACCGTACAAGTCGTGATCCGTACGCAAGGTTATTAGTAACCTTGATCCGTACGGTCAAATCACCCAGCAACCACTGCAAACTTCACGGTAACAAATAGAACTATATTTTCCCTTTACAATTAAATTTTAGTTTTCGCAAAAAAGCAGGCAGTAAAACAAGTACTTTTTTTAGCACGGTGTATAATATATGAACTCTTCGAATCAATTTCTTTTGGAAAGTCAAAAATTCGTATTATAAAAAAAATTCTAACCTTTTTTACCATGAAGGCACATGTTTGACAGCATTTGACTATGAAGCTCGGGTATTTAAAAGACGCGGCATTATTCAACCCGTGTTGGTAAATGAGACAATCTATCACACTGTTATGAAGAGCGAGGGATTTTCTTGTTATTGAGTACATAAATAATCCGCGGACATTCGAGTGGCGCTTTCTTCCTCCGGGATTTATGCGGGATCTGTCTTCTCTAAATGTACGTGGACCATTACACGCGTGCAAGGAATCGCTAACGACAACACGGGGACTAAATACAGGGCCGTATTGAAAATATTTTGTCAAAACTATCTGATTAAGATATACTTGTATTTAAGTATTTATATATTTAAAAAATTGACAATATTATATTTAACAATAACTTGTAAGAATATACCTATTAGCGAATTTTTCGAAGAAAAATATAGCTATTGCTATCACCATCATGACGCAACTTCGGAAAAAAAACTATATATCTTTATCAAACTTGATCTCGAGATCACGAAAATGAGGTCCGTTCAAAACTGTATGTATATATATATATATATATATATATATATATATATATATATATATATATATATATATATATATATATATATATATATATATATATATATATATATATATATACAGGGTCCTCCAATAGTGCGTCCGGCATTGTTTTACGCTCAAACTATTGAAGATAGAGAGTTAGGATAAAAATTTTACTATATATATCGACCCTAAAGAATTTCAGGAAAATATTTTCAACCCCCTAAAACCGCTCCTTGGGGGGTAGTTTGAGGGGTACATGCCCGTTTCTCAGTAAAATCAAATGGAATGGTATATCAAAAAGTACATATTTGTAAAGATAATGAAAAAATAAGAAACTTTCGTAAAACAAAAATTTTCATACTTTCAATTGTTTAAAAAATATGGCGACTTGTTATCAAATTTTAGAGTTTTACTCAAAGTGCTCTAATTTCGTTAAATATTTATGGAATTTTATTATTATTTTAAATTTAGAAAGTAGAAATAATGAACTTTGTAAAGATGTATGATTATTTGAGATTTTAATAGTTTAAAGTGTCATACTCGACATACCAAAAATTGAAAAGTTCAATTAGGGATAATTCAAAATTTTTAAATATAATGGTATATCAATTAGTACTTTTTCTTAAAAAAAGATATGTAAATAAACAGTTTTTGATAAAAAAAATTAAAATTAAAAATTTTAATTTTTAGTTTTCAATTTTAAAATTATAATTTAAAATTTTAAATTTTCTTAACAAAAGTTGTTTATTTACATATCCTTTTTAAGAAAAAGTACTAATTGATATACCGTTGTATTTGAAAATTTCGAATTATCCCTAGTTGAACTTTTGAATTTTTGATATATCGCGTATGACACTTTAAACTATCAAAATCACAAATAGTCATACATCTTTACAAAGTTCATTATTTCTACTTTCTAAATTTGAAAAAATAATAAAATTCCATTAATTTTTAACGAAATTAGAGCACTTTTAGTGAAACCCTAAAATTTGAGAACAAGTCGCCATATTTTTTAAACAATTGAAAGTATGAAAATTTTTGTTTTACGAAAGTTTCTTATTTTTTTATGATCTTTACAAATATGTACTTTTTGATATACCATTCCATTTGATTTTACTGAGAAACGGGTATGTACCCCTCAAACTACCCCCCAAGGAGCGGTTTTAGGGGGTTGAAAATATTTTCCTGAAATTCTTTAGGATCAATATATATAATAAATTTTTTATCCTAACTCTCTATCTTCAATAGTTTGGGCGTAAAACAATGCCGGACACACTATTGGAGGACCCTGTATATATGTATATCTGCCGTTTCGAGTGGACTCTCTAGCCTTCCAGGATTACTTTCGATCTTTTTGAAACTTGGTTGAAAAATCGATCTCACGAATACCTCGGTTAAGTTCGTTAGTCAGCGAAATTCCTTTATTGATTTCAAAATGGCGGCCGTTCAAAACAGAAAAAAAATCATATCTCGGGTATTAAATATCGGATTGATAATATCAAATATGTTTTAGAATCCTCTCAATAAAACAAAATTATTGTGTCTCTTGTGATTTTTCGATTTAAAGTACCGTTTGGTTGATATTTTAAAAACAAAAAAAATATTGTAGAGATTGTAAACTAAGAATCTCGAGTTCGAGTCCCGATGTGGAAATTTTTTTTTTACAAGCTTTTTATTTTAGTTTTTGGTTTATTATGTAGAGTAAAAAGTTAATAATCAATAAAAAATTTAAAAAATTTCAGAGCCAACTTATTTTTACACATTTAATTATTTTTTTATTTTTTTTTTATCAAATAAAATTCGCTTACCGCGGTGGTTGCGCGGACAGAATATTTCTATTCATACTTATTAAAGAAGGGATACCGACTCCTTCGAACCGATTTTGATATATAGTTATTATTTACTAACCACACTTAACTAAAAAATAAAGTTTTATTATTATCTGATCATTGATTCATGAGTTATGCGTGTGATAAGAATTTAAGGGACATACACGGGAAGAAAAGTTCATATTTTCACCTGAAACGAAAATATGTATTCGATAATGATGGCTTTCTGCTATCTTTTGGGTATGGCCAGGAATTAATACATTTTTAATATATTAGTTTGTAAAAGTTTCACTGTTTATACATATTTGTATAAGTAAATATTGAAATTATTTTTAAAAATTTTTAACCTTAAATTTGTTATAGGTACAACATGTATTGACAATACATTTACAGAGAAACCAGAAATAATTTCTATTGTTTTAGATTTTTTAGTCACAATTGTACACAAATTTTTAAATTTATAAGTACTAAAAGTTTCTGGTTTCAATTGCAAAAAGTATTGAAACAATTTTGTCATTTACTGTCGACTACAATAATATATTTTTTATTAAAATTATATGCACTAGTTTTATTTTATAATTCGTATCTTTCATTGCATCACTCTTATAAATATTTAAGATAAATTATTTAAAATAAGGTTTTATTTTTAATTAGATATCTATATCATTCTTTTTTCTGCAGTGTATTAAATTTAATTGACAGTTATATGGTATTTATTATTGATTTAGCGCAGCGTTAAGTATAAATCAGCGGTTTAAAAGCTATGGTGGATTGTGTACTCCATTGAAAAGATGACAGTTTTACATTAGTACTAATTTATTACCACTGTAGGAAGCGTGTAGTTTTGGTCTAGATTAAAACTTCATAATATCGGCTATAACACTAGTTTTAATTTCTGATATGCCTTAATAAAATAAAAATACACATTTTTTCAAGAGCATTTAATTAAACTCTTATTATTTATAAAAAATTGTTACAAGGAAATATCTTATTTTGCAAATCTTGCTACATGAATAGAATATCAATATACTTAATTCTTTATACGTAAAAAAAGTCTGATTTAGTATGAATTCAACAAAAGCTCTAAATAAGCTTTTTTCCAAATCTTATTGAACGTATTTCTCGATTATCATTATATAGCCCTTTTAATGATTGTGCAATATCTATGTATCATCTTTCAATGTAATATTGAATATAACCATACCATAATATTAATAATGATAATTCCACTAATTGAGTGCTTATTTTACATATAGAGAAATATGTGTGTATATTGTCTATAAAAAGAAAAATATATATTTAAGTAAGAATATGTTTAATCATTTTTAGAAGAAAGTATACATTTACGTTAAATTTGATTTATTTCGAACTAAAGTTGTATTGGAATGAAAAAAAAATTATTGAGAAATAAATAAATACGTTTTATTAAACTTTAAATAAGTCTTGAGGCTTCCGCGGTGATCTTGATATACATCATACTGGCTTACACCTAGAAGCCAAGATTTATTTATAGATATTTAACTATATTTTATTCTACATAATTAAAACAAACTGCATTTATTTTATAAAACTAAATGTATATGCATAGATTTTTTTAGTACAATCCTGATCTCACCGTGATATCGTCAAATGTAAACATCTCGGCCATCTTGTAACTTTTCAAATTAAACTGCCAAGTTGTACGAAATCCTTACGCAGGATCGACTTGTCTGAAATCATCATCACGCTGTTTTATTATACATAGTGTTTCTTAACATTTCTTCTTCAGCGAATTATACACTAAGATACACAAAAAATGCATTATATTAATCTTTTAACTTATATTACATTTAATTGACTATATATTGATTACTTAACATCAAAAAAAATTATTAACAGTACTCTCATAGGTAGATAGTTTAAAAAAAAGTGATTAATTATAAAATATTATCAAATACTATGATGTCCGGTAATATAAAGGGGCTAGCAAATTTAAACTAGCACTCTCAAATGAGATATAAAGTTCTCTTGGAGTTTTCTGATGATTTTGACAACTTACGCGCACGCGTTGTATGTAAACACCAACAGTATTAAAACAGTGGTGATATAATGAAAATTATTTTATACGGTCAGAGTCGCCAACTGTGTTACAATACGTGAAGTATCACTTTTATAAATTCCGTAGCAAATCTATAGATACTACCACAAAATTAATAACTTCATTTATGAGTACCAGCTAGTTTCCAAATTTGCTAGTCCCTTTATAATACCGGACATGATACTCTTTTAATTATACCAGTGGTATTAAAGGCTTTTTCTGGGCTAACATAATCAGAATTTTATTTTATTTTTCTCCAGGTAATACAGGTTTATCAAAATAAATATACTCGCCTAAATCTAAAAATGCTTTATTATCCTAGAATTGAGTCATTATTCAACATATGTATTTTACAAAATACAAATAATGTTAAATCGCTTTAATAATATTATTAACATAGCTTCAATGAATTTAGTAATACTGTTCATTTGTAAATACAATTGGGGCTTATTATTGTGTTTACAAATCTTTATTTGTTATGTTTGAATTGTATACTAATTACTATTCATCCCTATATAATAAATGATTTAATTTAGAACAAAATCGGCTATAGTAATTCAATTTAATAACATAAATAATGATAAATTTATTCGTATGTATTTAGGCAGTACATGTACATATTACATAAGTTCCAAAAGTTCGGGGCCACCTAATAAAAATTTAACTGTTCTGTTTTTTTAGAACATTTTTGAAAATGTAAAAAAAAACACAAGAGTTGATTTTTTTGGCTCAATGATGACACGACTTGCTGATAAACGTTACTTTTTCAACAAGATATATTTTTTTTTAACTTTATAACATTTTTGAAAATACATTTAAATTTAACCTAATTTCAAAAGAAATGTTCAAATGATCATAAATCTTCGAAAAAAAATCGTAGAGATTTTGGCTACCCTGCATTGTTTTCGTCTCGGTAAGCCCTTTTGAATGAGTCCTCATTCAACCCCATGTACCATTTAAGATTTATTTGCTCTCCCCTTCCCGCCTCCCGGGGATATGCAGGTGGGTGTATTTGTGGTCAAATGATAGACTTGATGATCCTATTGTATCTTTATTAATTTCAAACTTATATTTCAAACCCTTCAAAAGTTATTTAGGTGGCCCCGAACTTTTGGGGTAATAATTTTCAACCGATTTAAAAAAAATAAGTTTCCCGATACATTATATCCTAATACCATTTGTATGGCTACATGTTAATAGTATTTTTTTAACTTACAAATTTTTATTCACTATTAAATAATTTTTTATAAAGGCAAACTAATTTGTTAGTAGATAAAAATCGAATAATTAATAGAACACGTGTGAAAAACTATATGACGTCAGGAAATAAAATTAATATACTACAATAAAATACATCGAATGCTATTTTTCTCTAAGCAAAAGATTTAATGTCTACTTTAAAATGTCAGGGTTGTAGCTTTAAATTTATAATTGCTATACATCATACAAAATATTTTAAATATTATTTTTATATACATTTTGTAATATGATATAGGTCCTTAAGTATGTACTTTACAATTCAATATAAATGACTGTTATACAAGCTTTAAGATGAATCTTGGCATCGATTTGGTCATTTTAAAGTGAAAGAAAGCTCTAAAGATATCCACTGCAATATCCAACAAAACTTTGACCGATAGAACTACTTAATCGACGTTGCTTATAATACCGAGTAATCAAGATTCATTATATAAATGTTACTTGTTATAATTATATATTCAGAATAGAAATGTTTAAAGGAGTTTTCAAACAAATGTGTTCTGTATTTGAAAGTTATTAACTTCCTTCATGATGTAGCTCACATAGTTTCAGCTGTTTTACAAAATAATATAGCACGAATCAAATGAGTTATCACACAACGTATATATTAATTTTAAATGTATTATAATCAGATTAGTTTCTTATTCAACGTCACTGTACATTGTACAGTCTAGTAATTATTTAATATGTAGTTAGAGTTAATTTGAATGTTGGAGCCAGAAAAGATCTTGTCAAGAAGGGTTACAGTTGAATCAAGTTAAAAATGAAACACTATAATATATTATTTTATTTTTTTTAAGACTTTGGACATAACAAATCTGACCTCATCTTATAAATAAGAATATAATACATAAATAATGTTGTACCAGATATGTATGGAGGAATCAAAGAAGAGAGTAGCATATCAGGTAAATTGTTAGATAAGTATATAAGTCAAAAAACAAAAAAGTATATGGGCTCAACCGGGATTTGAACCCGGGACCTCTCGCACCCAAAGCGAGAATCATACCCCTAGACCATTGAGCCGCTATGAAAGTACTATACATGTGATCTAGATTGAAATGAACATATTAAACTACTTGTCTTAAGTAAGTATGTAGACTTTCACCTGCATTCATTATGAAAGTAGGTGATGCGTTACTTAAGTATGTTTAAAATTTTAACCAAGACCATATATCATTTACTTTCACATAGCGGCTCAATGGTCTAGGGGTATGATTTTCGCTTTGGGTGCGAGAGGTCCCGGGTTCAAATCCCGGTTGAGCCCATATAATTTTTACATATTTTGTTCTTTTGTTATTGTTATACTAATTTACTTTGTTTTTTGCTATATTATTTGAGATCATCATATTTACATTATTTTTGTGTATTAGTGAGGCCGAGATTATTTGTCACTCATACATCTGAAAAAATTTCGTGAAATTATACGTAACCCTTTCTAATATAAGTCAAATTCCTTAAATAACCATAATTTGATAAAAACATTTACGCAAAAGTATATATACTTAATATCGACCACAATAGTTTGACTGTAATTTGTCCAGCCCCCCCTCCCCCATCCACCAGCACAAAAAATACTTTAAGGTCTCTCCCGCGAAAAGTTTTAGACTAAATCCGATCCATCGTTGTCTATACTAGCAGAACGTGACTTGGTCGATCTGGTTAAACCAATCTTTCTTTTCCTGTACTTTCTTTACGGAGATTTCTTAAAGGATGTTAATAAAGGAATTACCGAACATTTTTTTTTTAATTTTTTTAACAAAAAATAACCAACATGCTGTATATTTTGTATACGTACCATATAAAAAACATAAAATTTAATTTGATATTTGTAGAAACCGACATCGGTTTATATGACGTTTCGGTTTTAACGATTCAAAATAAAAGTCCATCTGAATTCCATATAATTGCATTTTTACCGGTTATTACGACTATCTGCTTTTTACGACCAATATGACCGGTCCCTTCGATGTCGTTATAATCGGTTTCTACTGTATATAAATAAAAATATGGGCTCAGCCGGGATTTGAACCCGGGACCTCTCGCATCCAAAGCGAGAAGAGCCATTTTATTAAGTCAGAAGAGCCAAATTGTTAAGGAAACAGGATTTCAAAGGTATCAGAGAGCCATAGGTATTAATGTTGTCAACTGCAATGACCTTTTTTTTTTTAAAAACATTCAATTCAGATTACCTTTTTTTTAGATATTCAGTTCTGATTACCTTTTTTTTAGACATTCACTTGCAATTTCCTAATTGATTCAATAATTAAATTCACTAAAGAGCCGCTGTGTGAAAGTATAGTCTTTTTTTTTATTCACAATTACATATATCATCTTATTGGTAAAAGATTTTAAGCTACGTGCTTAATATCTTTCTAATCAAATTAAAACTTTGAAGCCCTTAAATACTTATATTCATTGCCAAAGTAATTTTAAAAGTTTCAGCTAGTATAACATCAATATTTAATTACATGATTAAACCGCTACTCTATTGCTACGCCACTGGATTTTGAAAAAAAAACATTGTATATTAGGATACAGTTAAATTGCTCAAACTGAAATACATGGTGAGTCATATCAGGTAGGACAAACTTAAACCGTTGATTGAGAAAAATATTTCAAGCAAAAAAGTTCATATAAACATGTGTCCGGAAACTCTTCATGAGGGAGCTACAAACTCCCAAAGATTTTGAATAAAATTGGTTTTTATTTAATATCTGGAGAACCCATTGTCATACAGCAATGAAAATTAAAACCTGGATTAGTAATAATACGTGTTATCGATTTCCAGTATCAAACAATGGTTATTTAGACCAGAGATGTATGGGGCCTGTAGGCCCTCTGATTTTTATCTAGTATTTTTTCGTTCTTCACTTTTTCCTATGGTTAGTATTTTTATAAGGTCATATGACACAAAATACATATAAATATACTTTGTTAAGTTGTCACAAGATCAACCGTTTACGAGAAATACGATGTAAAAGATAGTTTTGCAGAATTTAACTTAATACGGATGCTAAAAATTACACAAAAAAAGTTATACTCTTGTTCTAGTAAGTTCAAAAATGACCAGTTTCTTAGTTCTTCAGGGTCAAAGTTTAAGAATTCAAATGAACACTTACACAAGTAGAAAGGTTTACTTGAGGCAAGTAAACCTTGTTTTGTATATAACGAAAACAATATTTTCTTATGATTAGAAATATATTCTTAAACCAACTATAGTATTCTTGGACGAAGAAATAATGTAGTTTGATTAAGAGTACTTTTCTTATATTAAGAAAATATTGTTTTCGTTATATACAAAACAAGATTTTCTTGGTCCAATTGTTTTTTTTTGTGTGTATATCTACTATCTGCAGTTAAAAAAATTAGGACCACTGTGAACATAAATTTTAACATAAGCACATATCCTTACTTTAAAAACATTTTTTTCGAATATTTTTTTCTTAAAAGCTACTCTCCATCTGATTTAGAGAAACAATAATGATCACATTAACAAGATCTCTAGACGTATAGTAAAATATTGTGAATTGTTCCATTCTCATACAAAATTTATGAGTTCTGAAATGCCAACTCATTTGAAGCTAACGCCCCCAGGGTGGAATAGGCCATTAGACAATGGCCAGCTACTGTGTAGGCGGCCGCTTATTTTAGCGTTGCAAGTTGATACTTGGCAGTGGCGCTTTGCGGTATAACCAAAGAGATCATGATAATATTAGTTATTATATTTTGTAAAAAATATAATTGAATATATAATTCTAGATATTACTTGCATCATTCAAAAATTTAAAACAATCGAGACAACAGTTATCTATGCTTATTAGAGTATTTTGAAATAAATGCAATATGTACTGAACTATTTTGTCAAATGTATTTCAATACTGAGAAAAAAGTAAAATAATTTATGTGGTTTAGTGTGGTATCCTTGTTTATGTCAATGATAAAAAAAATATATTTATTTTCGTTCATGTATTATAAAGTTCAATGTATCTCTGTTTGTTTGTGTTCTTATAAATCGAGAACCACTTATCCGATTTACGTGTTTTTTTTAATTCATAAATATGTTTATTAAAATGTTTATTAAAATATGTTAAAAAAATGTTTATTAAAATATAATTATCTTGATATTAATGAAATGCTGAAAAAATTATCTTTCTTTTTTATATGAAGTAAAATAATGATATTTGGTACGACAAAAAAGTTTTATAGCAATTAAGTTCATAATAAAAGTGAAATCTTCAGATTTTCGAAAAATGTGGGGGTTCCTTATGATTTAGAGAAAAATGAATAATGATAAAAAATAATCTTCTCAATAAGAACTCTAAAATAAATAAAAGAAAATTGAAATCGGATAACTAGGAGCTGAGATAAAGCTAATTTTATAACAGCGATGGGGGTTATCTTTGATAGCCCATATAACAGTGTTCTACACGGATTTTAAAGTGGCTCCCTATCTGAAAATCTTTCTTTTGACCTTATGTATGACCACAGAAAGTGGCATACCCCAATCAAAAAGTGCAGCGTTTTGGCTTTATTTGCCACGTACCAGACGTACTATCTGGCCAGGTTATAGTATGTATTTTGTTACGTTAGGTAACGATAATAGTAAATCAAGTCGAAAAAAAACGTTAATATCTCGGCTTCTATGCGAAATAGGGGGTTCTTTTTTCCCCTTAAAACCCTCACTCTAGGGTCCGCTAGTTCATTATGCAAATATTTTAGTTATTTTTGTGTTTTCAAGTTATTACATTTATTTTATACAGATACAAATATTTTATTCAGATACTTGAAGCTAGTTGCTTTGGCTTCTTAATAATACATATTATTATAGATTTTCTTATAAAATTTTTCTCAGACTTTGAATAATTTTTCATAAAGTTTGAAATGGAGCCACCACTGGCGCTAAATGATGTCCATTTTAGTATTTTCATCTCTTCATTAAATGTTCGCATCGTTGAAATGTCACTATCCTATTTTCGGCAGTGTGGTTTATTTTTAGAAAGACCTGTTTGTTATTTCTGGACAATATGTGCTCTTTAAATCTAATTACACTAATTGATGTTAATGCGCATATGAGGATACTAGTTTATTATCAAAAATATTAATCCATTTAAAACTTTTGTGTAATGAATCATGTCATAAATGAAAGGTTAATAAAATATTAATGTAATATTCTTTATTTTTTTATGATTAAATATTTACGGATTAACATATTATGTAGACATTTTGACGTTTTGAAGTTTTTTGGGTTATTTTTTGCATATTATATCTGATGTACATTACAAAAAAAATGGGTGGTATAATATACTAAATGTATTTAGAAATAATAAGACATTGAAAATAAATAATAAATATATAATGATTTTTGCTTCAAGTATTGGTTGATAATAAATTTTTAATTCAAGAATTATAGATAATGTATCATTTAACTTCAGCTATTCAAAAATAGCTGAAGTTAAATGATATATTATGACAGTTTGATTCACCAAACATCGACTTTGAACGATGTGTAAAAAATAAAAGAATGCAATTTAATTATAATGCACTAAACCTCACTGTCGTGTTGTACAGTGGTCTCTAATTGAATTTTAACTGGACAAAAATATTTAAATAAATAAATTACCTCAACTAACATGCATTAAAATATATTAACGGTTTTTGCTTAGATAAAAAACTTGGTAATTGTGAACTAAAATCTAGAATTAATATAGTGGAGAGACGTAACTAGTTATATGGTAATTAATAGTTTTTGAGATCAAAACTTGTCACTAGCAATATTTCCTTTTGCTTGTTTCGTTCTTAAGAATTCTATATCTAAAATTCAAAAAGTTAATATTCGATATCTATAATACTTATCTAGTTATTGAATAAATACAGATTTGAAGTTTTTTTAGTTTATAAAATTAACAACCTTTTATCCAGCAAGATAATTAAACGGGATCACCGTGTATCCGCCTTTAATCCGGTGCCCCTAGTGGATTTTTAATCATTGGACTAAATGTTGAGAAATTAAGTACCTAAGGTTATTTACATTTCATTTTACATTTGAATCTTGTTTTTTTTTTCAATGCCTATTCATACCTGTCGCTTATCTGTAAGAAAGCGCCCTCGGTGATTTTCAAATTTTGTATTTTTTCCGTATATATAGACAAAAAGGTTGTCGGCCCCTGGTCTAGAAAAATTCATATCCATCTTAAAAATCAGAGTAAAAATCCATTTAAAAAGACCGAACGATGTGTTGATTTAAAAATTCTGTCCATTTATTTTACTTGGTATTTTTAAGAATCTAAATTACATTTGTATTTCATGTGTACTAGTTGTCGTCAGAAATGTAGAATGCATGTTGAGAGATATCTTTATGACTTGTTTTTGGCAACACAGATGCAGTAATAAACAGATTCCAAAGTGAGTAATTCCATTAAACATGTCGCTAACATGGATATTTTATAAATAGGCGAATAAATAAAACGAATAGTTGAAGTGATTAACAGGCTAAGTGCCAAAACTTAACGGTCAGGTAGTTAGAGTTTGCCTATGATTGGATTGCTAATACCACTTAAGCTTTAGCCGTTAATATAAGTACAATGATGCCTCGCATAACGAACATAAGTCGTTCCAGGACCAAGTTCGTTATGTGAAACGCATTTTCCTATAACAATACATGTTAAAAATTTTAATTCGTTCTGTAGCAGAAAATATTTTACACACGTTTTTTTTTATTTTTTAGTCAGACTCACAATCAGATTTAGGAGGGGCTACCGAGGCTTGCAGGATCAAATCCTCACACACAAAATTACATTTATTAAAACAAACATGTGTGTGAGTTAAGCGCAGAAAAGAACGACTGACGCGCGTTGATGCATGTTCATGCATGTTTGAGCATCGACTACGTACGACCTTGGAAGTTCTGGCAACTTCGTGATACGTAGGAGCGTTCGGACGGCAAAATGAAATACGATGCAGTTCGTTGAATGAAGCGAGGTTCGTTGTGTGAGTCGCGTAATGAACGAACAGAAAGTTCGTTGTGCGCAGCGTTCGTTATGCGAGGCGTTCGTTGTGCGAGGCATCACTGTATTGGCAAATATGAGATTGCTTCTACAAATTCTTGATCTTTTTTTATGCTTTTTATGATCACTTAGAGTTTTGAAACCATCTAGCTATATTATACAAGTCAATTAACTTTATAAAAAAATACTTGTTTACTAAACAAAGTTAGTTTCTGTGACTTCTGAACGTATCTTATTTTATTTGTACGCATAAGCGATATATTTAGTTCATCGGGTGGTAACAAAACTTTAAAAAATATCTACATAGTGCGTATGGGCAGCCAAGTGTGAAATTAGTAGATCTGAAGCCCGGTCCCGAACCCGCATTGCGGCCTGCTCACCCGCGGTACTGCTAGTCAATGTTTCTCAAACTTTTTTTTTACTATCAAGCCTTTTTATTTATCTTATTTATATTTATACACGGAAAAAAAGAAACCTAAATAATTAAAGTTTTTTCCTGTACATTCCGGACATAGTAAACGATAACCTATTATTATATAATTATTGTTTACTGTCCGAAACTGTAATAATATAATTTTAGGCTGTAATGTTTGCAGTTTATCTATAAAATTGAGTACCTATCTGCAAACATTATTACAGTTTCCGAGATTTGCATAAAAAAACTGTAACTATTCAGATTTCTTTTTTTCATGTATTTAATAATTTTTTCCAACATTTTTTTAAAGTTAATATTTTACGAATATATAAAATATTTTTAAATACGAACACAGTATTTTATTAATTCACAGAAATTTTTAACACAGTATTTCCAGATTGAATAAAAATTATTATTATTATTATTATTATTATTAATAAATAATTTATTTTATTATCACCTGAATGAGAACCATTTTTGTATATTTATATGATCTTATTATTTATTAATTGGAGAATTACATAGACCAGGCATTGATTTTGATTTAAAGTTCCTACAATAAGCATCATGATGACTAATTAAAAAAAACTATTCTGTGATGATCTTACGTGTCTCCTATTTCTAAAAAATACTTTTTCTCCAGAAAATAAAGGTTTAATCGCAAAAATTGACTCTTTTATAATTAATTTTGAATTTGACGCCAAAACGCTCGCATGTGACATTTCAGAGTTGTGACGTCACACTTCTTGTCAATAAAAATTAAACATTCATAGTTAGACATTAATTTAATAATTTTGTGGGTAAAAAATGATTTCCAAAGTATATAAGTTCTTAAATAAGGTATGTATCTACCTAATAATCTTATAAGAGGAATTGATATTTGTCTAAAATAAAAATCAATCACTTTGACGTTTACTGATGCGTGACGTCATTCTCTCTGATTGGTGTTCCATTTAACATGGCGGATTGCTGTATTTCGCATTTTTATTCATGCAAAAAATATATTAATCTCCCGTTTAATATAAAAATATATACATTTTTTGGAATCTTTTTAACCTATTTAATTATTTAAAATCATAATTTCAATGATACTTTGTTACTGGCACCATGCCTATTATATAAGTACTTTAGAAAGTATCAATATTTTTTAGAACTTGTTTAGTATTGAATTCTAATTATTGACGTCTAATGCGTATTCGCGATAAAACGTAGGAAAAAAAATAAGAAAAAGGATAAAGAGAAAGTTTACGAACAAAAAATAATACAAATATGAACATTTTATTGAGTTCTGAAACTTCCGCATTGATACGTGAAAAGCGCGATATCAACATTTCTAAAGCTTAGAAAATGAAAGAAAAGAAATGTATAATCCTATTTATTTTCAGTCATTGATGCATTATAATTATAATATTTTACGATTCTATATTGTGTTTCATATTACAACATATAATTTGAGTCTTACAAGGAATTGATCAGCCTAACTTCTTTGTTCTTCAAGAAAAATACATTTTTAACATTAAATCTTTACAGTGATTTTGAAGTGAGTCTTGGTTTCTGAGTATAAACGGCGTTATATCTACTATTAAAAATTACAGTGAAAATATTCATGGCTCTTTAAAAAAAGATTTCTTATAGTCGGGGAGGTGAGCACCAAAATTTGCAACTACTTTCTAAAAGCTGATTTTTTTGATATTACGTCAGATTTGTGGTGTAGATATACAGCCTGCCGTCAGTCAGCGTTTTGCGCGAGGGTGGTGTATCGGCTGCTGACGGCATTTGTTAAGGTAAAATTCGGACTAACTATTTTTTTAATAATAATAATATTCCTAACTTTTATACCGAATTTCATATTTTAGAAAGTACTTTCACGATGTATAGATTTTTTTCGAGTTAAACGCGCTGCTGACGTGCCCGGTTGCAAGATTTTGATGACTGACTATGATAAAAGGTATTTTTACTTAGTATATTACTTAAACATAAATTTTCAGATTTTAGAAAGTAGTTGCAACGTGTAAAGTTTTTTTTTACAAAGTTAAAGCCACTCTTGCGCCAAACGCTAACGAAACTAGCTGACTGATGGCAGGCTGTATATCTACACTACAAATGTGACGTAATATCAAAAAAATCAGCTTTTAGAAAGTAGTTGCAAATTTTGGCGCTCACCTCTTGGACTATTAGAAACTATAAAAAATAATATTGACAATTTTTTTATTATCTGTATTTAAATTACAACAAAAAGTTAAAATATAATATGTTCTAGGCCAGTGGTTCCCAAAGTGGTCCCTACGGACCCCAAGGGGTCCCTGGCATCGTTCAGGGGGTCCGTGGAAAATTAAAATCGATTTGGGGGTCCCTGAACAACGTCAGAGGGTCCGCGCACATTTTTATTAATATGGAAGTTAAAATAAATAACAATGAATAAATTACACTGGCCGACAGCTATTTTGCTGCAGGGCATACAACAACTTTTTAAAGGTAATTTGGACACGCTGAATCCAAAAATGACCACTATTTTGCTCAATCAGCTCTTATTTTTGCAATATTGCAAAAAAATGTTTTTTTCGATATGCAAACATTCAAATTCGTATATATATTTTTCGAATCAATGACTTCAACCAAAGATCATTCAGAATGAAGCTATGGTACCTAATTGAACTAAAAAGCCTCAAATTATATACATTCATAAAGTTATTTCTTTCGAAAATCATTTTTTAAACGAAAAAAAATCTATTTTTTAGCAAAAATACGGCAATTTTCAAAATTCAAAGCGCATTAACACAAACAATTGTTATCCAATTTTAATGTTATTCACTAAATTAGTAGCTTTATCTATCTTCTTCATTGTGTTAAAATTTCAACGCAATCGAATAAAAATTGGCGAAGTGGTACTAAAATCAACTGCGCGTGTCAAAATTTAGTAGTTTTTCACCCAGGGTCCGTGGGAAAGTTTTGACTATGAAAGGGGGTCCGTGGGCAAGTTTTGACTATGAAAAGGGGCCCGTAGGCCTAAAGAGTTTGGGAACCACTGTTCTAGACTCTAGACTAATCTAGACTAACTTAAAAAAGTTATCCGACATCAAACAATCAAAAACAGTTAAATGTTTTTTTTTTTTTTTTAATTAGGTAGGTATTTATTTACCAAATTTTATCTAATCACAAAATCAACAAACGTGTAATATTTTTTTTTCTAATTGCAACGCAAACAAGAAAATTAATGAATATTTACAATGAGTTTACCTTGAATTAAACCAAAGACAGCCTTGCACTTGAATCTAGGAGCTTTTTGTACGTGAACACACAAAAAAATTACATTGTTTCAAACAACTTTAATCGGCTTTTACATTTGTTTTCAGCTCTAGTTAAGACTACTAGCATAAGTTTTAAGACTTTACAATTCTGTTCTAAAAATAACTTTTACTAAAAAAAGATTTGACGGAATTAAGGATTTTTTGTTTGAAAACAAAAACTTTTAGTGAGTAGAAAATAAATGCAGGTGCTTTTTTTTAAATAAGGTCCTTTAATTATAGATTGAAAATATGCCATAATAATAATGATTCTATTGATCAGTAATATTATTATTATTAAGAATAAAGAAAGTGGTTATTTTTACATACAGTATGTGCGTGCAATTGGCTATTTGCACACACTGTATATGTACCAAATTAGGGTAGGTTATTAAGTTAGGGTAGGTTAGTGGTATGTGCAAATAGCCCCATTCAAGAATAAATCAAACATAATATTATTGGAAATTAAAACTACCAATGAAACTAAAAAGTAAATAAAATATTATTGGATATAATATTATATATTATACATATATAATTATTAAAATACTGTACGTGTATTCAAAATTAGAATCAAAGTTGTGTATGAGAGGTGAAGGTTATAATATGAATAAAATAGACGTTTCTCTATTAATAAATTATCGCTGATAGTAAAATATAAATTATTTATTATTTATTAACTGTACAATTTAAAGAAATTAATGATTTTTTTCAATACCGAAAAAAAGAAACTGAAACTTCTTTTTAACCGACTTCAAAAAAAAGGAGGAGGTTCTCATTTTTGTATAAATTTGGAAAATTAACCGAATCAAAAATCGAATTTTAAAAAAATTTCGAGGTTTTCCGGCATTGGTTGGAACTAAAATAATTAAATTACAGTCGTTAATATTTATTTTACCCAATACAAACTTTACTCGACATAATATTATTCAAAGATTCAGTTATCGGTTATAATACCGTGTATAAGTGTATACTATATCTACATTAGATTGTATATATAAATATTACATAACACGTGTATATGTTATACACAACAATATAGCCGAAATAAAAAAAATATTGAACATGTAAATAGAATGTTACTGTTGTATCTACTTGGTACGTAGTAGGTAGGTACATAGCAAAATATCAAATATTATGTAGATTCAATAATATGCACGTCAAATTTTCATAGCATATGGAAAGCCTGGAGCAAAACTCGCTGCAGCATGCGATATCTATTACTTTTAATACTAGAAAATGATTTTGCAAAGAAAATTGACACCATAGGAAATTCATATTCTCATTACATTGTGTCTGACGTCTGAGAAAGCCAATTGCCTTTTGTCATGTAAATATTTCTTGATTTTGTTTTTGTACTCGGGTTAAGGTTTCATGACGGATATAGTATATGAAGAAAAAAATATGCGGGAGTATACATACATATATATTATAAACATGTAATACGTATATAAATGTTGAAACATATACAGTAAGACCTCGTTTATCCGGCCTTTGATCAACCGAGTCTCCGCGTTATCCGAGGCAACGGACTTTTTTATTTCATCCGTGCTATCCGAGTTTATGTACTTGTACATACACGCATAAACTTGTTGCAACATGTTTTGTGTGTTCTTCTGTTGCGAGTTAAAAATTAACAATTGGCCTTTAACAATCAATGAAAGAACATTGCCATGTCTCAAAAAAGGGAAAAAATGTTATTTAATGTCATTCTACCGTTTCAAATACATATGTACATAAAAAATGATTAAAATTTTAGAATTTTTTGAGTTCTTCCGTGTCTACCCGAGGTACCTCCTCTTCACTTTACTTCGGATAATCGAGGTCTTACTATACTTATAATTTAGACTTTAACGATGATAATATAATGAAAGTTTCTCGTTATTATTTTTGGCTTCTTGGTCTAATCACTTTCTTTAGAGCATCGTTATTTTTGCTATAATATATTACCGTTGACTTGTTTAGAAGACTTTCAATTAGTATGCAGGATAGGTACATTAAAACAAAAAATCGTTTTTTTATAGTTTTATTTTTGATAATATTAAGCCCACCGCACACGACGCTATTTTGCCTGCTGGATTGTCAGCTGGGACTTCTGCTGGCAACTGAGCTGGCTGTGGAGATGGAATATGACGTCACTGCAGGCTGTATTGCGTGCATGCATTCTGGATTGTACTGATAGAACATGTGCTATTTTTCGTGCTGGATTTCTTGCCTGTTGGAGTGAGGACTAATCGGAAAGCAGTATTTTATCACGTGGGTGACATGCGCATAAACTGACAGATGATATCATAATATATGTATCATATGTATATTTTAATGCTAGTATTTTTGAAAGTGAAGTGTTTGCTTCGATGAGTAAAGAATATACTTACATTTTTGTTACATATTTTTGTTGACATCTACTACTAAAGCTCTTCTTACCAGGCTACCGCCTAATAAGTTAGCTATGTTTTCAATAAATACACACAATGTTAATTTTATAATACAAAAGGTGTATGTATATAACATTTTTGGCAGTACCATAACCTGCCTATATATCTAACTGGCCTAACTGGGGAGAGAATTACATTTATTTATATATAGTATATTTTTTTTTTCCAACAAGTGTTGGAATGCCAAGTTTCCTATATTTAACCTAACTAATATATTCTAATCTTCTATTAATTGTTGACATCTGAGCTGTCACTGTGCATGCAACAAAATCCAGCTTTGAAGCTAGCATTGTGTGAAGCCAACCGTAAAAAACAGCACGGCATCTAGCGCCACAGCACGCTTGAAACGTAGCAGCTAAATCAAGCAGACAATCCAGCAAGCAAAATAGCGTCGTGTGCGGTGGGCTTTAATCGCTGTGATACCTACTAAAAATTTATTTGTGAATAGATACAGTTTTTATATATTTGTTTACATTTTTAAAACACAAACAAATATGTTTTTCAATTTGTTCATCAAATAACTAAAAGTGTGGTCAATATCTCTTATATAATTTCAGAAATATCATTTGTACGAAAGCAAAAAAACCTGTTTTGATAAAAACATCGTTATGAAATACTTTTTTCATCAGTTTCTTTACAAATATCGTATCCTTTTTAGACTATCATTTTTATAGAAATAGAATGCCATTTTGTCCTTACAATACGATAGAAATATGAAGCTTGTAAATGGAATCAACGAAAGTAAAAGAAAATAATCGATTTTCATGATCTTTTAACTTATAATATATTTATGCTAAAAAAAATTAACAGGTAAAGCATGCAATAAGAACTATTTGTTGTTTTATAATAATTATTATTTTGCTGAAATAGATAAATGCATTCAGTTGTATTTTGTATTATCTTAAAAACAAAATTCTTAGCTCTTATAAAACTTAGAAAAAATATTATTAAATTATTATCTGTAAAAATATCGTTTTTATTTTTCTCTCAACACTCAACGGAATTCAGTAGCGAGTTAATGCGAGTTTCGCACGGTCATACCTTTCACCTATGTCGGCAGTACGCAGTCACCAATTCCCTTCCCCCTTTGCCGGCAGAGACGCGCCCTAGAGTACCGGCTGCTGGGTCTTACATCTAGTGCTCCCATCTAGTGTGCGAATGGCGAAGGAGCGCAACACCGACAATGTGCACCATGTGCATATGTTTTTAAATCCCAATATTTATTATCCATGAACAGTAGTGATGTTATAGTGGGTTTAAGCCAAACTTAGATTTTTTAAATACAATTGATTATTGATATAATATTTTTTGTATATTTAAATTAGATTAATAAAAGGTAAACAAAATTATATCAAACAAATAGTCGTGCATTAAGGAAAAAAAACATTAAAAATGTGTATTATAATTAAAAAAAGTGTAAAAATTTATTTATAAACTGTGATTTATTTTTATATTAATTAAAGTACTGTAGTTCTTAACCTGAAAAAGGTACTTCAGGGGGTACGAATAACTGTATTGAGTGGTACATAATTATGGAAAAATTTAGTTCTTCTAAAAAAATTTCTTAATGCTTAGGACTGATATGAAATTACAATCTGAAGAAAATAATATTCAGTACCATAAATACATATAGTGTAAAATGCATATAAAAATACACATTCATTTATTGTATTAATATTATTTAAAATTTTCAAAACACGTGGTACAAATGATGAAAAATTATAGACATAAAAAAAAACGCGAATAAATCACCTAAAATGTAACTGTATGATAAAATATACATATATATTTGAACATATGTAAATAGTATTCAGTGAATAATAATATAATATAATAATTCGTGATCTAGGATATATGTATTTAATCTGTGGGTGTGGATGTGCATGGACCAGCCATCTGTCTCCGTCTAACGGTGGAGCACGTGATAGTGTTGTCTCACTCTAACCAGTCATATCGGTGTGGTGTGTGTGTTTTTGAATGATATCTGCAGTGAAGGGTGTCTTTGTTGTGACGGTAGAAACCAAATGCGGTTTTTATATAATTCAGTTTATTCAAATGTAAATTGGTTAAATATGATAATAATGTTATTGTTATTACAAGTTGATCGGGTAGTTCGGTTTTGGAATTGTTAATATTTTGTATGATTACATTGAAAAAGTTTATTTTATATTTAAATTGAAACCAAATGTATCGAATTTAAATTATGTTATAATTAAAAAATTTCCATTTTTTTTATTTTTTATTATTACATATGTTAAAAACTACATTTGATGTTTCAAAAGTGGATTTAAAATGATTATAAATGAGGTATAATAACAGTAATCTTCATGAAAATATAATATTGGTATTTTAAATAATTTATATTTTGATTGGGGATATGCGAAAGAACCCCGCAGAATCCTTATGGGAAAGGAGTTTCGGTCAAACTCTTTGAAACTTTGGATTATGATAGTCCTTGATGAGTAGATCAAAAGTGTCAATGGGCACTAATTGTAAGTCCTAAAAACTCAAACTTTTTAGATATAGCCCTCTGAAGTTGGGAATCATGGTTGTCTTTAATTTGCAATAAAAAAATTGTAGAACCTTAATTTTCGCACAACTTTTTGTGTGTGTTCCCAAAGACATCGATAATCGATTGCCACCATAAAAAAGTCAACTTTTCAATTCATTGAGAAATATGACAACATTTAAATCTTATTGTTACGTTTTTTAAATTATAAACAAATCCAATTGTTTTATAATAAAAAAAACGTAATAATAAAATTTAAGTACTGCCATTGGCTAAAGAATTTAAAAGTTTACTTTTTTATGGTGACAATCGATTATATAAGTCTTTGGGAACACATATTTAGGACTTAGTGCACATTGACACTTTTAATCTACTCATCAAGGACTATCATAATCCAAAGTTTCAAAGAGTTTGACCGAAACCCCTTTCCCATTAGGATTCTGCGGGGTCCTTTGATCAAAATTTAATCGATTATATATCAATTCGTTAAATTATATTATTAAAAAATACACTGGTTATCATTAAACTTGATTTATATATACAGTTGAACTCATTTATTAGAGAGTTATAATCAAATTCAACAGAGCATACAATGTGAGGTAATATGATTAGAAATGATGTCAACGCGTCTCGCGTCACTCGATTATAATGTCAAAATTATAGAAGTAGCAGTATCTTCAATAATATATTTAAGTTCCTACATAGCCATATGTTCTTGTCTTAAATTGCATTAATTAATTCATCATTTCTTACTTACACTACCCCTAATTAGTTCAGTAAAAGTTAAAAATCATACACAATGCATTATTGCTGTCTAACAATAGCTTATTGAAAAACTGACGATCGTAAACGACAAATGTATTTCTTTATAAATATCTATATTGAATACGTATATAGCAGAAATATTTTTTTAGAAGAATTCAAATGTAATACGTACATATTTCAATCTATTTCTTGTTATGCTAAATCAATAATTCAATGTTTATGTTTTTCACAAATCTAAATCCTAACCGGAACTGTCATTAAAATGACAGTTGACATATCTAAATAGGAAATTTTTTCTGTTGGGTATTTTTTATTCCGATGCTATAAATTAGTAGATTTTTTTCAAAAAAATATACATTTATTGAAACTAATGAGTGGTAGAGTATTTGAATATAATTATTTCCAAAAAAATAAATCTAGATTGAACAATAAATTGAAATTAAATAAATAGGTACAAAGTACATAATAATATGTATATCAATTACATGTGTATATAATATACACTTTACAAAATTAACTAACTGTAAATACAAAGTAGATGATAATATACAAAATTATATGGTTTCGAAATATTTCAAAATAAAGTTGTATTATAAATTACAAAATTCGTAATTTGAAATTAATTAAAACAAGAGTTCGAATCAGCAAATTTCATACAAATAAATCACATGGGTCTCGGATGAAAGTAAGATATTAGATATGTATATAATTTACTGTTTATTCCACTCAGCACAAAAGAAAAACATAGAATCCATTACCTACCTGATACAATCGCTAATGATTTATTCTACAAAAACATTTTAATTATTTATAAAACAACGGTTCGTTGAAAATATCATTGAGGACGAAATATAAATAATATTATACCTACCCTAAAATTTACTAAACTTTGAAAAAATACCTACATAAATGATTACTTTTGACACATACATTGATACAACTTTGAAATAAGTATTTAATTTTGTTTTTTGTAGTACTTTCGATTACAATTATAATTATTACAATTGTCTTGTCAAAATTGAAGAACGTGACAAAATCAAATGTACATACATATATGTATCAAAATATAAATATCAGTACTTATATTGATTTATAGAGAAATAGATTTTTAAATCTTTTATTTATTAAATATAGTATATTTATAAAGAGTTAAATTAAACCTCATTTATGTCCAGTATATAAGAGAAACTTTGTGTAAGAAAAATTAAAATAATATGTTAATAAATTTAAATAACGTTTAGAATTAGGTACCATCACTTTTTCGTTCTTTGTTTAATTTTCTCAAACTAATTCGAAACATAAACTTAAAATAATATGACGAAGAATTATATAACAAGTTTAAAACAAGCGAAAGTTTAAATTTACTTTTGAGAAATTAATAATGACTTTAAATCATTAAATTTATTTCAGAAACACGATCTTGCGTTGGTTTAAAATGTTTTTAAAATCAATACAGTTTAAGTTTACTTTAAGAGACTCTAAATTAGCAAAGAATAAACTCTTGGAAAAATTAAATTAAATTAAAAAAAAAAACATTTTTTCTAATGTAATAATAATATTAATATAATTTTAAAGTTTTCTACCGTCCTTTGTAAACGAATCTTATGAAAATCAACTAAAGTAATCATAATTTAAATAATAATATATAAGTTGGCAGCATATCACTCTAAGAAAATATCAATCAACGAAATAAGTTCAGATGAAATCAACGATTAAATCAATTCGTTTTTGGTCTGTTTAATTATTTTTTTCATCAATATCGTGTCTCTCAACGCCCTTGTGATGTCTGATACAGCGTTTTCCACCAACAGCCGTCAAGATGTTTGCAATGACAGAGTATTTTGGAGAATTTGCTATGGGCAGGTTTGTAAACGTTTATTTTTATTGTTGAATCAAATTAATGTGAATTAAAAGCAACGCGTTTTAAAGGAGATATTTTAAATGAGTTGGCATTTTAGTAAATTATATTGATTATATTGAGGTATTTTTTTATAAAAGAAGTTAATATTTAAGTCATTCAGAAGTTGATAGGAATTTTCCATTTATCTTATTTTGTTATGAATAAAAAGTATTTCGCAAAATGACGAATGTTTTGGAAAATACTGGAAATGAAATTATCAACTAAAGTAATTAGGTATGAACAGAAATAAGAGAAAATTAAGGCATTAAATTAATAATAAATAAAACAGTCAAGTGTTGGGCACATGAGCGGATTCAATATTTTTTTTTTTATAAAAAGGGGGTTTGTCTATGAAACCTTGGGTTCAATATTCATTCTTACTAATATTTTCTTTCGAAAAGTACTAAGGGAACGTCCATAAACCACGTAGCACTTTTAGAGGGGAGAGGGGTCCAGCTATTTTGTTACATGGGGGATGGGGGGTCATATTCAAATGTTACGTATCATTTATTCATCTACAAATAAAAACAAAACATTGTTTGATGATTAAACGCTATTTAGTAATGTCTAATTCAAGCTGAAATAGTTTAAAAAAACATATTGTAATATATATGATACTGTGTTACGTAACATTAGGCGGAGGGGGGGGTCAAAGGATTTTGTTACATGGGGGGAGGGGGGGGTAAAAAAATTATAGAAAAAGGCGTTACGTGGTTTATGGACGTTCCCTAAATCTGGAATTTTTCTGATTTTTTGCATCGATACTTTAGAAATTAGAATTATTCTGATAACGACTTTGAAAGCAAATATATCGTGACTGAAGGGTTAAAATCAAAACATCCTGTAATGTTTATCCTAAAAACATTTTAAGGAACCTATCTAAAAATACCCCACTCAATGGGGTAAGTGAAAGGAACTTTTTAGTACACTTTTCAGTTTGTCCAAAAAAATGTTTGTTGTTTTTTGAGTCATCAATTTACGCACGTAGGTATACCGAATCCCCTCTTAATAATTAATAATTAAATGAGAGAGTTGGAGAACTGTGTGACATACAGTTTCAAATTTTTAAAAGCGTAGGTAAATTCTTCCATTTTAGAACATTGAATCTAATATATAAATATATGTATTTATATCTATGTACGTATTTTCATATATGTAGATATTTAAGTATGTAATATGTAAATACTATTATGTCATAAAACTGACATTTAATTTGAGTTCATATAGCCGTATTGCTTGTATAGTTACATTGTGCTCGTAAAATGTTACTGTATATAAATATAACAGATAAGCATTGACATTTTAATTTTCAAGTAGATAATTAGTTTTTATTGACACGTCTTTGATATTATTAAAAAATTAAAATGCTATAAAAATTTGAAGCTGTTAATAAAGTTAGCGTTATTAGAAATTAAGTGATTAATTATTTGGATTAAAATGTAAGTGACATAAATAATTGTGCACCGTTCGGTTATTTTGATGTCTAATTTATACGACTAATTAATTAATGAAAAGTTAACTAACTGAAGGTGAAATAGAAATATCTCTCAACAATAATTTTTTTCAGTTTTGTTCTTAGTTACTTATATAGCTTTACTCATATTATGTATGAAATTAATAAGTATTGCTGAAAATGATGATGAAAATATTAATTTTCAATGTTTATCTCCACTTCATTGAATGTTATGGGGATATTTATTTATTATATTATTTAATTTTAAAAATTCAGAATACAATCGATTAATAAATAAATTTTGACAGGTCATAATAGAACAATATGTTTAAAACAAAAGTTGTTGAGAAAGTTATATTCTTTCAATATTTTCAGGAACATACCTGTTGATATACCTAATATATAATTTATCGTGAGAGCCTTTAGTGAATTCATATAATGGCATAGTATTTTTAAATAATACAAACACAATGTGCAGATAATTACGTATCAAAAAAACTTATATTATAAATGTGTAAATTTGGTGTCATATAATGAAATTGTAACTTTGAAATACGAATAATAATACAAATAATATTAATAAACACTTTGTTTTGTGGCCCCTCCGAAAAAGATAGAACAAGTTATACATAAATGGAAAATACAATATATTCTTATATGATGGAAGAATAGAAATGTAAGCAAAATAAGCTTTATTATTTTATTATTTATTTATCTGGGCTGTAGGGCGGCTGCGGAAGCGTTGGCACACTTCCACTCGCCGCAATTTCTGGTCGTCAGTGAGCACTTTTGGGACCATCTTCGCGCACACCTTACAAATGCTCTGTCACAATGTCATGAACCACAGATTTTGATAAATTTAACATCTGAGCATTTAAGCGAATACTTAGTCGACGGTCTGAGTTCAAAACTTGGCGCACACGAGTCACATTGTCGGTGTTTGTCGAAGTCGCAGGTCTTCCAGCACGGTCTTCATCAGCGACCTCTTCCCGGCCCTCCAAAAATGCCTGGTGCCACCGAAACACACTACTTCTTGCTAAAACAACATCTGGGTAAGCCTGCTTGATCATATCAAACGTCTCTGTCGCAGATTTACCGAGTTTCACACAGAACTTAATCGCGTACCTCTGCTCTAACGAACGCTGCATTTTCGGCTTGCACCACTTACAGAAACACGTCGCGCGAAAATGCCTGTCTTCACTCTCCAGGTGCTCGGAGACAACTGACCAGCCGCTCGTTCGTTAGCTAGGAACGCCCTCTACCGAATCCAGTTGGTGCGCGCACGCTCCGAAGTACAATCGCGGCGGAAAAAAATCAGTCCTATTACTTTCCGGACAAACCCTGTATATTTTATTGTTATAAATTATTTAATTTATTCGTTATAAACAATTATATTATTTAAACGTGGTTTTCAAGGCGAGGACACGCTTTGAAAAATTTGAAAAAAATATCAACGTATTCCTTGATCAATTCTCTACAAGTCTACAAAACTGTTATGTAATGTAAATGCCAGTTGTCCAGAACGTATTTGCGTTTATGTTTCTTGACATTCTTCAACACTGTCCCGAACACGATCAATGTTCACCTGGTTATGCACTATTCTCGGTCTTCCTGTTCGTGGCAAGTCTGACACTGAACCTTGTTGTCGAAACAGAGCAATTAAACGATTAATTGCGGTTTGACGAGGTGCATTTCTGGTGTTGAAATAATTTCGTTGCGTCAGTAAAATTGAATGCCCATTGGAAAAGTAAAATTCTACCACTTTGATCCGTTGCTCGTTCGTGTAATTTTGCATGTTGATGTAGCAAGGTTCAATTAATAAAATCTGAAAATAACAAAAAAAAAATTAATAAACAAAAAAGTTATTCAATTTTTACACGCAGGCGTGACTTCTGGCCCATCCTGTACTTGATATCTACGCTTTGTTTGTGCCACAATGTTTATTAACTTAGGTACGGGTGTTTGTTTGAGTTAGTTTAGTTTAATTTAGAGTCACAACTAACACTAAGATTTGATCTTGATCTTGTTACATAGTATATGTATATATGCCTTCCTATCGTTGGAATTTTGATGTAAACAATCTTCGAAAGCTTGAAGAAATCTGTTAAAAATATTTTTATACTTTGATATTATTAGTTTTTAAATCATACTAAGTTTTTGTAAATTGGTATAACTTTTTTAGTATCTATAAACGCTTTATGAAGAACAAAGTTTTATATTTTTTATGATGTTAATTAATGTTTAATGGCCTGGAACAGGGATGTGAAATGTGTGCGTTTTTCTGTAGTATGAAAATACGAAAAATACGAAACAAAAATAATTTTTAAGGTCCTAATTTTTTACCTTGAATAACTAAAAACGGCTATTTTCGGACTATGTACCCATGGAAATTTTTGATCAAGAAGTCATAAACTACATTATACTTAAGTTTCAACTAATTTAACTGAACCGCCGCACCGTCATTTTGTGCGGGGTTCTTTTTATGTTGATTATATTTCAATAACATAATACAAACCCAAGCACTCAAGCACAGATAAAATGTCATATAAACGGCTAAATAATTTTATTTTAAAATGTATAAACATTCTTTGCTCGTAAGAAAAATGAAAACTACATTTTTCTTTCGAATAGATGAGAAAAGTTGACTCAAACTTTGATCAAGTCTTAAAGATACTTTGCTGCTTGATACACAGAAAAAAAACTGTATTGAACCAAGAAAACCTTGTTTTGTATATAACGAAAACAATATTTTCTTAATATAAGAAACATACTCTTAATCCAACTACGTTATTCCTTCGTTCAAGAATACTATAGTTGGTTTAAGAGATTATTGCTTATCTTAAGAAAATATTGTTTTCGTTGTATACAAAACAAGGTATACTTGGTTTGAGAAATCCTTTCTACCAATGTAAGCTCTATTAAAATTAACTAACTATGAAATGGCTAACGGTGCAAAAGTGTCCATCCCTGGTCTTGATGCTAAAGATATTATCTTTATATTTCTGTATTTTGGTGTCCCTTAAAATTAAGCACTCCCTCGATAACTTCTGTTGCAACAACTCTGACTGCTGTCAAACAACTAAATTGTACGTTGAAAGTCTACCCTCAACCCATTATTACCATTTTTATAAATCTGTTGTTTTTATCACACAAAGATAAAAACAAATCCAGAAAGAAGGAGAAGAAATAAAATAAACAATGCAATGAAACGAGCACATTCCCGTTAAGGGAATAGTGCATACTCACGTGAGAAATGCGAGGGGAGAAAAAACTGCCTAAAAACGTACGAGAAAAACGTCCTAATGATAGTGGCTTGCATCCCTCGGTGCAGCGCAGAGGAATTTACTCGACCAGGAATGTTCTCACATTGAAAATAGTTTATCGACTGTATTTTTTTTTGTGTTAGGAGATAATAAGTACGGTTATGATTGAAATGATGTTTATTTCTTAATAACAGTAAGTTGTTGGTCCAGGTTTATATAGGGTAAATCAAAAGTTAAAACCAGGCGATATAGTTATGTAAAGTTTGGGGAAAAGCATAGGTGGGCATTAACTTTTTAATACGTTAATCGTTAATTAACGAAGTTAACAAAATGCTTAACGGATTAACTTTTAAGTTAACTAAAAAAAATGTTAACTCTTTTGTTAACTTCCGTTACATTGGTTGTTTGATGATAAGTACATAAGAAAGTTGCCGAAAAATCAAAAAAAAGCTCTTCAAACATTTTGGATGGTTAACTTTTAACGGTTAACTTTAACTTCTGTTAAATTTTCGATTAACTTTAACTTTATATTTTTTGAATTTTAACGCTTTAACGATTAACGAAGCTAACTTTTTATTAACGAATTAACGAAGTTAACTTTTTTATTAACGAATTAACGATTAACGAAGTTTTTTTATATAATAAATTTGTCTTTTGAGACCTATTGGTCTCTTTTAGACAGCTTTTATACGTTTGACTTATTTTTTATTTATCTTTTTTTTTTTATTTTTATTTATTTATTTGTTATTATTATTATTTTTTAATTGTTAATTTGTTTCTCTTAATTTTTAAAACGGGGACACATAGATGGAATGGGATTAGCTTTGGGCCAATCAAAGCATTTAGGATTAGACAAACATGACGACCATGATTCACGGGTAATTTCACAGGAGTAACACAATAGGAGTTCTAATCTTATTGCACCCTAAACCCAATTGCCTCTAAATTGTTAGGTTTTTGGCCTTTAGATATTTTATTAATGCCCAGATATTTTTTTTTATATGAAATATTGTATTTATGTTCTCGATGAGTTTTATAAATAATATTGATATCATCTAAGACGGTTTTGCCTTCTCCGTTTTTCTATCGGTGTTATCATTTTTTCATCTAAAGTAAGTTAATAACTGTCCTAATACATGTTCTAAATGTGTTAAATACACATCAAATTATGAATTTGATATTAGTATGTACAATGTACTACCAACAAGGATCCCATACTTATCTTGTAAATCTGAACACGGAGTAGGTTGAAACTAATTAATGAAAGATTCTTACAGGGCACATTTTTAATTAGAATATCAACAAGATCGATATGAAGATGAGTATCTTAGAAAATACTTAATTTATGTGCACGAGATAGCATTTGTACCAATTACAGATTGTTATTAGCAAATCTCGAATATAAATGAGTTACTGTCTTAATTATTCCGTATCACCTGTTTCCCGTAATTAATTTCTTATTGAAATTGCTCAAGAACTAAAGTGGAATGACAATTTGCTCTAATTTTAGTATTGGATTTGTGTAAAATATTTAACGATTATTTTATTATAAGGTTCTTGGTTATCCGGAAGCTAAGATTTCAATTTGTACATTACATATAGGTATCTATACGAGTAATTTGTGCTAGTGAAATGTTCGTAAACAGTGGCGTAGATAGCTTTTTGCGATGAGGGGGGGGGGATATGACATATTATTAAAACTGACAGTTATATTCTTATATTTTTCATTATTAAAATAATCTTTTATTTGACGCGAAGTACAAATATTGGTTATATTCTTAACTTAGGCAGCTATTACACTATCAAAGAAATGTGATAAAATTTCTTTGATCAAAGAAATATGACAGTGTAATACGTCAACTTTTATAATATTTACTTTCATAATATTTCTAATATCATAGATAATGGCAGTTTTTTATATTTAATCAAAGTTTTTTGACGGATAAATCATAATGGCGACTGAAAAGTGTTCTAGGTCGGTTTCGGCTTCGAAATTACTTATAATTTAATATATGATCAAATCTTTGTCAAAGATCTTTGACATATTTATTTGATAGTGTAATAGCCCCCTTAGATGTATTCATTATTGAAAAAATGCTCGCATATTATAATCATCTTATATTTTTCATAGACTCATGCAGGAGGGATTGATCCCCTTAACCCCCCCCCCCCAATCTACGCCACTGTTCGTAAATAAAGAGATTATTATTACTTTTACTAAGGAACATATAATTTTTTTAATTGTATAATATCGATAGTATTGAGGCACAACATGATAACTGACATTTTTATATTTTTCTGTTTAACACAATCCGATTTAATTTTCTGTGTTATTTCTTTTTATTTCTTTATGGAATATATACATATATTCATTCAACACATATTAATTTGCATTTTATTAAAATAAAATATTTAGACAATCCAGGTCATTTCAAACACTCGCCTGAAAAAAACACAGTTTTGTAGTTGTAGATATTATTTGTAATATTGTGTGTACTTTTATTAGTTAATATTACAATTTTTACCAACACCTAAAATTCCAAATGGAATGGAAACATAATTTCTTGACTAACAGTTATTTGACTATTTCTTATGTATGTGAAATCGCAGTCGTTGGAGAAAAAAAGGATATATTAATTGATAATTGTATGATAAAAAATATAAGGTTTTGTTTAAATGAAATAAATTACAACATATTTTCAAGTAAATCAATAATTTTCTGCATAAAACATTTTTATAGTTAATTTTTATTATTATCAGAATCGAGTCATCAATATCAATACGTCTGGTCACATATAATCTATATTTATCTATCGCCAGACTCATATTTGTAACAATGTATGAGCTTTCTAGTTTTATTTTATTTCTACGGAATATAGCAAAATCATGTCAGATAACGTGATTCATTCAATTTTTCAATACAATAACAAATCTCTTTTGATATCACACGAACAAACTGAATCCACAATCGACCCATTACGTACATGCTAGTTAAAATTTATCACACCTACTGACAAATCATTAGGGTTGGCAACACTGTATATAAGACGGGCACCATACAACTGCAGTACGACGACGTTCAACAAGTGTCCACCGTTGGTGACGTCACAAGGGTAGGCTCGCCGACGACGTACCCACTTCCTCCTTAACCGTGACGCATCGATTATTTTGCAGGCAACCGAGCAACGCCCCCTTCTGACGTAGTGCAGAAATATGCGCTTCGACTCGACGACGCGGTGAGGCGCCACGTGCTCGATCTGTTTCGTTCAACGGCCGCTAGATGGCTTCTGGAATCACAGCACATGGGTTTTCTGTACGAGGGGATTATTTGTGTGATTTATTAGAAAATATTGAATTCATGAGATAGTTATTTAATTTTGATAGATCAAATGATCTTTTCTATTTTATCGAATGTCGGTTTTTAAGAACCTGGGCTTAAAAAACACTGTAGGCAATTTAGTTACTAAATCGTTTGATAATTTTTATATTTTAGAGTTCTTCTGTAAAATTATCAGAAATGACAATTCAGATTTTTCAATAGTATTAGTATGCAATGTATAATTACAGTATCTTCTGTCTCTTTTAGTCCGTTTCTATAAAAAGTAGTGTCGGATTAATGGAGGAACGAGTTCTAGCATACATAGTCAGGGCCGTATATAGATATTTTGTGACCAGAGGCGTAAAAATACAAAATTAAAATGGTAATAGATTTTATTATTGTTATACATGATTCTCGATGACCAAAGAAAGGTCAATAAGTATTATTTTTCTGATTTGATAAATGTATAATGTAAGTATATACATACATATGTATATGTAATATTGTGTTATAAGGAAAATATAAAAAAAATGTTTGTTTTCAATTTTTATTTATATTTTATAACTTAATTTAAGGCACTTTGTATTTAACTACGATTGTTAATTGTTTAAACAATGTTATAATAAATAAATCAAAATAAACATACGTTATAGCAGTAGTGGCCAATCAGTTTCCCTTTCATAATTCGAATATGGTTCCTGATTTTTTTGTTGTTATCAGTTAACTATGATTTATTTAAAATAATATCAATATTTGTTATAACTAGTACCTTACTGAGAATGAATTCCTCCCTCCCTGTATGTTCTGTACATTATATATTATAAAGTACCTATATAATTTTCTTAATATATTATTTACTTATATATTTTTCTTTTTTGTTTCAGGTAAGTCTCTTTCTAATACTATTTATTAGAAAACGGTAAATTTCAACACTTCAAGAAGATTTTGGTAAGGTTGCATAGAAATTAAGATTTAATTTTAATTATGTATGTAGTATGTATGCATACATTATATTACCAGATATTCTTACATAGAATTGGCTTTTGCTTAATTAGGTGAGAAAATTTTAGTTTCACAATTTATAGTACATTGGCAAAATATTCTTTATTAAAATATGACTGACTGACTCATCAATGCTCAGCCCAAACTCCTGAACCTAGAAACACGAAATTTTATGGGTGTCTTTCTTTTATCTTGTAAGCATCTATTATAAAGGAATTTTCCAAAATTCAACCCTGAAGGGCAGGAAAAGAGTATTTTTTTTTTATTTTGATACATTTGCCTGTAAAACTGTTTATATTATAAAGATGAATTTCATGCGAAATAAAAAAAAAAAAGTAAAAATACTATTGCGATTTTTCTAAGTCTAATAAGGAGCAAAAAACTAAAGACTAACAGCAGATATTTTATTTTATAAAAAAATACAACGCGAACGAAGCCGCGAGCGAGCCGTTTATTTAATAAAATACAATTTCTTATTTGCTATCAGAAATCAACAAAATAAAACTGTGCTCATTTTGGTTTTAAACCCAGATTTTAGTTAAGAAAATATAAATACTTCTTAATAAAAAAAATAGCATGTACGCGCTTGATGTATAATGTTTACGTTTCATATGGTCGGATTATAGGGGGGGGGATACACTGCTCGTAATAAGTGTGTTGTAAAAACTTATGTTTGATGACAGGTATATAGCTTTTACCTTTTAAGTTAACGGAGGCAAAGAATGATTAAAGGATGCTGTTAAAAACATTATTACTTCTTCTGTCAAATGTAAAATATGTATGTTAAAAACTTCAATTCAGTTTTTTTTCAGATTTTTATTACATATAAATAATTACAAATATTAATTATACTTGTTCAGTTTTTATGTATCCATTTTTTAATAACATTATAGGTATTCATAAATGATAGATTTATAATTTAATATTTTTATGTTATCTTATTTTTGACGATTTTGTAATTTTAGTATTACGTCGTGTTTAATAAAGTTCTTTTTAATAATCAATATTTTATGAATTCATCAAAAATTACTAGTTTTGAAAATATATACAGATAGTGGAGAAGTAAAACATTTTTCATGTTTTTTTTTTTTCTTTTTACATTATCTCATCCTTTTGATATGTATTTTTAGAATTATTATTAGATAAAAGAAAAGTTGTCTAGAGAATCTATATATGAACTTTAAATGTCAGACACGGTATCTACGAAACCATAAAAATAATTTTGATCTCAAGAATTTTAACTTAACTATTGTCAGTTTGAATAACTCGATTTAAATTAAAAAAAACAGTTGTTTGAAGCTTAAAATAAGCTTTTGAATTATTTGTAGAAAGTAACTAAATGAAAGACACAAGGGTCAGTCCGCGGTGACGGTCGTGACATTTCAACTCGGATTGGAATTCATAATTTTTAAATAATACTAGTAAATAATATGGTTTTACCCTTTTTCTATAGATCTTAATGCAATACATGTATATTGAAAGAATAAAAAGTCTACAGTTATTTTACAAAAAATTGTCAGCGTTCAAAGCTCTGTGACGGTTGTGACGTCAACTATTGCAAGTTTTGCAACCTCTATCCAAAAACCCGAAAGTTTAGCGAAAATATTGAAGTTACTTTATAATAATCATACTTTAATATGTTACGAATAAATTATTTTTTAGTTACACAAGAGCATCAGGTAAATACGTAATCTATTTAACTGGTTATTACCCAATAAACATTGTGACGGTTGTGACAGAAAATTGTGACGGTCGTGACACGTTGAATAAAAGGATACAATAAGAGTACTATTTGTGTGTTTAATTGCTTATTGGTATTATGAACTAATACTTATAACAATTATTGATCAAATACGTCAATAGACTCATTAAATTTATAATAAATGCGGTTACCCTTAGTCATTATTGTTGGTGAGGGTAATTTTTTTTTAATTCGGTCAAACGTCACGTTTGATATGTAATTGTCAAAGACTTTTAATAGTTTGCCACGAGCGTCACTTATTGTCAAGTAAGTTATTGCGATTTCACATTATTTGTTGTCTTTTTCGAAAAAAAATTTAAATTTTTTGTAATGTTTTGAAAATTAATTAAATTTTTTTTAATTTTCTTTTGGTTTATGAAAATTGATGTTAAATAGCCTGTTTATTTTATATTTTAGTAATCATTTTCGTAAAATATTTTTTTAACTATCTGGTATCGATTACCGCGGACTGACCCACAAATAACATGTATTTACATTAAACTTAGAAAGTGGCTATTTGCACTTACAGTATGTGCATACAATTGGCTATTTGCACATACTGTATATGTACCAAATTAGGTTAGGGTAGGTTAGTGTACGTTATGTTAGTGGTATGTCTAAATAGCCAATTGCATGCACATATACGGCATGTGCAAATAGCAAATAGCCAATTGCATGCTCATATTGTATGTGCAAATAGCCTCATCCTTTAATTTATGAATAAATAATTAACTATTAATAACCATGTCTAAATTTAAACATATATTCGTTTTGCTTTCCGAATAGCCCATACATTATGCATGTACAATAATAAACCATTTGTATAATAGATTTAAAAAATACGAAACTATGCCAAACTGTTCCGCTAAACTCCTTATAGTACATGATTGAATACACAACAACATAAACATGTAAGTGAAAGCTGTATTGAGGCAAACGCGCCCATATGAGGGTAATGAATACCTCTATTACAATAAAGCGCCGTATCTTTGTAATGTAGGAACCGCGTAAAGTCATTCCACATCCTAGCATAGCATAGCTGTGTTGGGCCGTTCAATAAGTTCCTATGCTATTATATAAGGGAAATTGTACAGATAATTGAACCATCTAAATTCCAAAACGATTAACTTCACTTTGAGGAATTGATAAGTGGAATAATTATGTTCACAAAATCAATCAATATTTACTTATTATAAATTTTTTTTTAGTATAACTCCTTCAACATAATTTCATTATTATATATTTATAATTTTCTTATATGGTATTGTTAAGCCAATTTTTTCGAATTTTTGTTGGAAATATTATTTCTATCCTTCCTATTCTATTTGCGTCATGATGTCTGTGTGTCTGTCGGTTTGTAGACGATTTAACTCAAAAAAGTGTGAAATTTTATATTTAAATTATACTACATATTTTTAAAAACAAACTTACAACCGATCTTGTTAATTTGGAATTTTTCGAATTATTTTTGTAACGGTACGTTCAAGAAAAAAATATTTTAAAAGTTGTAAAGTAAATTATTTTATAGTTTATGTTTTGTAAAGAAATAATCAATTGTTTTACATTGTATTTTGACACATATGTATACATAGGTTGCCATCCGTCCACTTTTGCCCTCTTTTTAAGGGCGTCCATGGACGTTTTATCCATGGACTGGATTTATCAAACCAGGGTTTATTAGAAGTTTACCTACGTAAAAAAAGTCGTAAAAATTTCTATAAAAAGATCTTAACTTTATTTTTAATAATAAATTTTAATGGAAATATCTAAAAATATTATTTAAAAAAAAAGTCTTCAATATCAAAAATATAATTCGACATACAATTTTTTATTTTTTTCAATCTGTCCTCTTTTTTAATTAACTAAACCTCTTTTCACACCTTCTATTCTAGCAACACTATCTATACATTCAATGCAATACTGTACATAGTAATAATCTCTTTTGATTTCTATGGACTACTGTTTATGATTAGCACTGATTTATCTTCTGTACATCGATTTCAAATCATCTACTTTTAGTAGTGACGAGCGACGACATGCGACAATTTAATAAATTCTACATCACTGCAACTTTACTGCATTTCAATGACAGCTAATAATATATTATACATGTTCTGGTACTGTCTGGTAGATCTATATTAAAAAACTTTTAACGGTGACAACCAAAACAAATTTACGTTCCTGTAACTTTACTGTATTTCATCGACAGAAAATACATATGTATTATAAACATGTTCTGACGGATTACAAAAAAGAACGACAACGATAGCAATATTAGGTACATGATTGTATGAATACATTGTACGTATAGATACTTCGGATTGTATTTTTTTGAAGAGGCTACAGTTGTATATAGTTTAATCAAATAACACTAATTCGGACCAAAATGATTTTTGGTGGAAACGTTCTACTAGTGTCCCTGATCATCCCACAAAAAGTCCGAGCTGATCCGAGTATATCTTGTTCTGGTACACACTAATGTGGGGGTTAAGAATATTAACCCTCTTTCCGTTACGTTTATGTTATCTTCATGTTTTTGGTCTTATTATATATGCACAAATTTATGATATTTCATAAAGATTCAAGTCAAGTAAAATTGAAATAAAATGCAAAAAATTATTTTCTCTGTTTATTGTGATTTAAAAAACCGGTACTATTTGTGTTATTTATGCACCGATCTTAACGACCTTGGACTTATTAACTTCCCAATAGGGAGTTATTGTAATTGGTCCGAAAATCGAAATCAAAAATTTTAACATATTTTCATGTTTCAAGGGCATTAGAGTATATTGACACTATTTTTAGAAAAATGTCTGTGTGTGTGTGTGTGTGTGTGTATGTACGTACGTACGTACGTATGTACGTACGTACGTACGTGTCATTTTTTTCCGGGACGAAATCTCGCGAACAAAAAATGCTATTGACTTCGTTGGGGTGCTAATCGAAGCGTCTTGACGTGAATATGATCTGAAAGAAAGGATTTTTCGAAATTCAACCCCTAAAAAGGTAAAAAGGGTAAAAAAGGTGTTTTTTTTTCATTTTTATTTTTTTTCTTGGTCGAATTTAGTCGGAACTTAGAATAAATACTATACAATACAAATAATGAAACGTGTATTTCAGTATTTATTTTTTATATAGGTCCAAACAGCCATTAAAGGGATGAAAACCACCATCAAAATTTGAATTTTATACTAATAAATACATCTAATAATTCATGTTGCCTTGGAAACAACACAATTCAAAATTCAAACTGTCAGATTAGTTTTTCTAAAAATGTGCATTATATTATTGACATTATTAGGATATTAGAAAACTAATATTCATAATACAAAGGCTGAGTTTTATTTCTGATAAATTCCATTAAAATTTTTCATATACATATTAAAAAAAAATATTTATAAACTATAACATAGTAATATTAATTATGGAAACAATAAGTAATCAGTATTCAAGTATTGTAAGTCATACCATGTTGGGAAGTTGATTGTGTGGACCTAAAGGATCGCACCTTACAGCATTATACGTTATATAGTTTAATTTTATATCCCCGGGTAAAATTGGATCCGACAGCTAGTTTTAAAGAAAATTGTATACTCTACAAAAAAAGTCAATTGCACCGTATTCGTAAAATGAACGGTTTCAAAGAAAAACACGATAAACTATGGAAGAACGTGACCCGTCCGCCATTTTTTCAAGATGGCAGCGGTAGCACAAGTCGGATCAGCTCGGACTTTTTGTGGGATGATCAGGGATACTAGTAGAACGTTTCCACCAAAAATCACTTTGGTCCGAATTAGTTCCCGATTTGAGCTATATTTCTGCTTTCCTTACTGGACTAATATAGTAAACCTTTTATTGTTATATGTACCCTCATCAAACTTAATTTATGTTTATGATTTTTAAAAATTTTATCTATACTATCGTATTTCATATATGTATATTGCACATATATGTACATACAAATAAAAACATATATTAACTTCCCAATAGGGAGTTATTGTAATTGGTCCGAAAATCGAAATCAAAAATTTTAACATATTTTCATGTTTCAAGGGCATTAGAGTATATTGACACTATTTTCAGAAAAATGTCTGTGTGTGTGTGTGTGTGTGTGTGTGTGTGTATGTACGTACGTATGTACGTACGTGTGTACGTACGTATGTACGTACGTACGTGTCATTTTTTTCCGGGACGAAATCTCGCGAACAAAAAATGCTATTGACTTCGTTGGGGTGCTAATCGACGCGTCTTGACGTGAATATGATCTGAAAGAAAGGATTTTTCGAAATTCAACCCCTACGGGGGTAAAAAGGGTGTTTTTTTTCATTTTTATTTTTTTTCTTGGTCGAATTTAGTCGGAACTTAGAATAAATACTATACAATACAAATAATGAAACGTGTATTTCAGTATTTATTTTTTATATGGGTCCAAACAGCCATTAAAGGGATGAAAACCACCATCAAAATTTGAATTTCATACTAATAAATACATTTAATAATTTATGTTGCCTTGGAAACAACACAATTCAAAATTCAAACTGTCAGATTAGTTTTTCTAAAAATGTGCATTATATTATTGACATTATTAGGATATTAGAAAACTAATATTCATAATACAAAGGGTGAGTTTTATTTCTGATAAATTCCATTAAAATTTTTCATATACATATTAAAAAAATATTTACAAACTATAACATAGTAATATTAATTATGGAAACAATAAGTAATGATTACTTATTTTTTCCATAATTAATATTACTCAGTATTCAAGTATTGTAAATCATACCATGTTGGGAAGTTGATTGTGTGGACCTAAAGGATCGCACCCCACAGCATTATACGTTATATAGTTTAATTTTATATCCCCGGGTAAAATTGAATCCGACAGCTAGTTTTTATTTTATTATTGGCTTACTTGAAAGATTTTCACATATGTAATGTATGATGTCATACGCTATAGCATACATAAAAATGATTGAGCTACTGCAATGCGCACAAGATGTCTATATAGTCCTTTATTGCCACTCCTCCTTTGCTATTACTTATGTTAGTTATTCTTCTGGATGTATGATGTATTATCATATTTAAATAAAAACAATTATTTACTAATAAAAACGCATATGTATGTAGCGACTATTCAGTAAATGTACTTACGAACTTACTAAACAACCTTGTAGTAACAGCACAGCATTCGCTTGGATCGATTGAGGAGTCGAGAAAGCAGTTAGCTACTTCACCGGATCGTCACATCAAAAGAGCTACTAGACTTAAACGTTCATAAATTTTGTCACTTCAGCATTAAAATTATCCGAACTGCTCTGATAAACCTTTTTTCAATGCATTTTATGAAAAATCTATTTCATTATTATTTTAATACCTCCTGCGGCAATTTAATCGGTCGATCGTTTATACAAAATTTATTGAACAATATTCTATACATAGTATCTAATAATGTATACATATTGTTATGTTATCTTATTTATTTATAATATTTGAATATATGTGTATGCAATCTTAGGGCCCCCTGTTGAACAATTATTTTTCAGGTGCATCCCCCCCCCATACCGATACATTAGATACTAATTAATCACTGGTAAATAGAAATGTAAAATTGCTTAAAAAACCCCGCAATAATCTTATGGAAATTGGGTTTCGGTCAAAATGTCTGGATTTTTGATATGTTCTAGATATCGGTGTTCTAAGCAAAAGTCCTAATGGGCACAAAGCTCAGAATTCAATTCTTTGGCCGCTACGGAGCTTTAAAGTTTTAAAGCTCCATCACAGATTAACTTATTCGCAAAGTCTTTAGAGAGCTTTAAATGGTTTATATTGTTATTTTTAATGTCTGGGTTTATGTTTTCGAGGTCGCTGAATTCAAATCTGATGTCAGATTTTAAAAATTGACAGTTGACAACTGTCAAATAGCTGTCAAAAATCGATGAAATCTTAAAAATCTTAGTTTTATCTTCTTATTACTTTATGTTTTCGAGGTCGAAGATTTTAAGAATTGACAGTTGACAGCTGTCAACTGTCAATTTTTAAAATCTGACATCAGATTTGAATTCAGCGACCTCGAAAACATAAACCCAGACATTAAAAATAACAATATAAACCATTTAAAGCTCTCTAAAGACTTTGCGAATAAGTTAATCTGTGATGGAGCTTTAAAACTTTAAAGCTCCGTAGCGGCCAAAGAATTGAATTCTGAGCTTTGTGCCCATTAGGACTTTTGCTTAGAACACCGATATCTAGAACATATCAAAAATCCAGACATTTTGACCGAAACCCAATTTCCATAAGATTATTGCGGGGCTCTTTATACCAAATATGATTCACGGACCCCCGGAAAAAAATCCGCGGACTCTAGTGTAAGAACCGCTGTTTTAATGCATTTTATTTATCCTTTAGAAAATTGAATGTGCTTATGGAATGGAAAATTAATAAAAATGCATTGCAAAATAACTGCACATACTTGGTGACAGAAGTAATAATATAATATTTATCATCAAAACTAGCAGTCAGTAGACACTACGTGACTGAAAAGCGCGTAAATTAACCTATATTCTCTGGAATTAATAACTAAAATATGTTTGTATAATTTAGAGGCCATATCGAAAACAAACAGTCGGTTAAATGGATTATACTAAGCTAACAGAAGTATAAGAGAAACAGTATTCTTCTGATTGTTTTATACAGGGTGTTTGGTTCGACGATACGAATATTTTGAAGGAAGGTAGAATGTGTCATTTGAATGTGATCTAAGCAAATATACCTATATACAAAGTGCTACAGTTTTTTTATATCGACCTTTTTAGTAAATTTTTGAGAAAACCCAGATTTATAGATATTAATGGCGAAAGTTCAAAAGTTAAAGAGCCCATATTTTTCAAACATGATTTTTATATTACTTAAATGTCTAAGCTACACTATCAGATCAAAATAAAATTTATGAATAACAAAAACAAAGAATGGCTGCAGGTTAACATTTGAAAATTTATAAAACTTTAATAAAATTATTTCTTTAAAAAAATATTTTATAAAATCTAGCACACTTACAGATGTTCAAATGGTCTTAAAAACTGCTCTATTTCATACCCTTTCGAAAAACCTACCGTATTACCTACATGAATGGGCTACTTTTGTGAAAAAAACTTACATTTATCCGAGAATAAGTAAGATTTTTACAGTGAGTTGATCCTAGTGTGCTTAATTTACCAAAAACCAAAAACCGAAAAAGTCTGAAGGGTCATCATTTTTAAGCATTTGTATAGGAATAAGTGTTACTCTGTCCAATGAGTATAAAAAAAATGTTTGAAAAGTACCCGCATCATGTTTTTTACGACTTATTAAGATTAGCATACTTGGATTATCTCATTGGAAAAATGTAAAAATCTTACTTATTTTCACATAAATGTATGTTTTTTTCACAAAAATAGCCCGTTCATGTAGGTAATACGGTAGGTTTTTCGAAAGGGTATTAAATAGAGCAGTTTTTAAAATCATTTGAAGATCTGTAAGTGCGCTAGATTTTATAAAATAATTTTTTAAAGAATTAATTTATCCAAGCTTTAAAAGTTTTCAAATGTTAACCTGCAGCAATTTTTTGTTTTTGTTATTCATCAATTTTATTTTGATCTGATAGTATAGCATAGACATTTAAGTAATATAAAAATCATGTTTGAAAAATATAGGCTCTTTAACTTTTGAGCTTTCGCCATTAATATCTATAAATCTGGGTTTTCTCAAAAATTTACTAAAAAAGCCGATATAAAAAAACTGTAGCATTTTGTATATAGGTATATTTGCTTAAATCACTTCCAAATGACTAATTCTATCTTCCTTCAAAATATTCGTATCGCCGAACCAAACACCCTGTATAATTATAAAATGAAAAAAAAGAGTTAAAAATCTTTTAATTATAATGTGATTATAAAAATGCAATAGCTTCTTTTTATCAGCCCCTAAAATTTCAAATTAGTTTTTAAAAATGATATAAATATATACAGATATAACTTGCGTCACCACTCGAGGGTTAATTTCTATACAAATAAAAAAATAATAATAACACTATTCAACAAAAAAATACTTTTGTAATATAACAGAGATCTGAATAGAAAATTTAGGATGCTTTTGGCATGCCGAAACCAAATTTGTTGCCAAATTGGTTTCATCACGTCAGAATTTTGAGATATTCTAACCTAAAAGTCCCAAAAATGACTATATTAGCAATGTTAAAGAATTTATTATCAAGTAGGTAATTTTTTTCTAAAGTTTTCGGTCACGGTAACAAATAGTATTATATTTCCTCTTTAAAATGAGTTTTAACTTTTTACTGTACGATTTTTTTTAGCCGAGATGTACTAGTTTGAAGATATGATATTTTTGTTAATAGAGTGTAGTATATTAGATACAATGAACTTTACTACATATATCTTCAAAGTAGTATATTTCGGTAAAGACAAATCGCATAGTAAAATGTAAAAAATCATTTTAAAGAGAAAAGATAGTACTATTCGAAATCATGAAAGAAAACTACAAAAAAATACCTACTTAGTAATAAATTCCCCAACATTGCCAAAATCGTCATTTTTGGGACTTTTAGGTTCGGATATCTAAAAAATCTGACGTGATGGAATCATCAACGAATTCGGTTTCGGCATGAAAAATATTTTCTAAATCACCTATTCAAATTTCTGTGATTTTTTTGTTGCATAGTGTAATTGTGTCTAAATCTTTTGGTATAAGCTGCAACGGACATCTTTAAATCAAAATTTCATTCAACATTGTTCAATATGAACCAATAAACATGCAGATAAATCTTTACCGAACAACTAAATGTAAAATCAATTTTATGTTTTAAACAATCCTATACAACACAAAACAATATCACAAATTTAATATTTTGACATATTTCATATTCACTGTGTAGTGTACTGTGTAACATATCCATATATGTACAGCAGGTATTTCAATATATAAGTACTATAATATATTGACTTTTGTGAACATCCATTATGTGAAATACATACAGTAGTACATAGGTGTGACTAAAACTTTTATATCACGAATATAATTTAAAATAGATTAGGTACTGAATATTACCTATATACCGATGCATGTAATATAAAGATCAAAACGTAAATTACTTTTCCAAAAAAAAAATATCTGCTACCGTATTCGGGTACTTTTTAAAATTAGATTCAAGGATATTTTATATATGATGTAATTTAAACAACTGTTGTAATGGGAGGGTAGATGTTATTAATTAATTAATATATCAATTATAATGCGGGGTAAAAGCATGTGTCGTTTTGTAGGTCATATATTATCAAATACATACCTATATTTTAATGAAATTGAGAAAGTAATAATAAATATAACTAAATGAATATGTATGTATTCGTATATGATGTTATTTTTATATAGGTAATAGGTATATGCTTAAAATTAAATAAATGTATATAATGTAACATTTAATGAAAATAAATATTAAAAAATGGGTCTATACAACTCCAAAAACTATCAATTTAAAATAATAAATATGAATTTACAAAAAATACATAGTTAAAACAATTTTTTTTTGGTTGATTTCGTCAGAGTACCATTTTTAACAAATATCAGTGAGCTATTAATGTCGCCAACGTTTCACTCTTAGTTATTGTAAATTGATATCTTTAGAATCCTGCCATCTCTTCTTAGAGCGTGTATAATCTTCCTCCTTACTATTCCCACAAAAAAAACTTTCTATCTACCCTTTTCATATGGCTTAACTATCTAAGCCTTATTTTTTTAATTTCCGTTATTTGTTAGGTGTACTCTTCTACTGTAATGCGGCGTTTATATCGAGAAAACAAAACAGAAATACAGTGTTTTTATGACCAAAAAGCAATAAACCCTATATATTTTTAAATACGAAGTATTTTAAAGACACGATGTTTCTGTTTTGTTTTTTCGGTGTAAACACCGCATAACATTATTACAAAATTGTCTCTCCCAAGTATTCAGTGTAACTTTCTTCATCCCTTGAGTTAAATATCAACCATTTAATAATTAAAAAAATTAATATGACGAGTTTTCATATACCTGCATATTTTTAAAATTATTTATTTATTCTTATTTACCTACGTTTTTTAAATATTTGTTACAGAAAAAAATTCAATACGGTATTATTAAATTCTTTTTTAGATCAAAGTATAGCCAAAAGATTTTTTCTTCAGGGTATAACTGCTTGTTGTTATGTTGTCTATGAATTTGCTCTGTACAGAAATTAATTTACTAAAATCCATATGATAACTGTCAATCGCATTGAAATCTCCTCGTAGAGTGATTTTGGTTTTGTTTATATTATTATAAAGGGCATAAGTAATATATTTTGTTTCTTTAATGTCCGGTATTATAAACGACCTAGCTAATTTGCAAGCTTGAAAGCACTCTCAAATGGGGTATCAAACTTATATGACAGTTCTCTTGAAGTTTTTGACAGATAGTTTCATACATAGGAAGTAAAAAAATTTGTCAAGACATACACCAGTGTATGCCATAAGGGTTCCGAAGTATATACTACTTGGACTGTTAAGAGCCATTTACAGGTGCATATTTGAGTTAAAAATAAATATAAAAATAGGATCATATTCTATTAATTCAGATCTACATTTTGACACCCCACAAGCCTAGATATGAAAATAAAAAAAATTCCATGACGCCCCTTCCTATTTTTTCAAAATTTGAGATGATATTGTTGATTTTAGTATTTGTCGTTACTAGTATTATAAAAACCCTATTACCAATTTTTTTTCAGATTTTTTGAGTCAGTAGTTACCGAGCTAGAGAGGGGGTGGACAAATTTTTGTTTTCTTGAAATCCCCTGCAGGCGCCATTTTTAATTTAAAAAAAAAATAAAAAATACTGTCATATTCTACTCACTGAGATCTACATTTCAACACCCCACATGCCCAGGTAAAAAAAAAAAAAAAATATATGACATCCCTCCCCTTTTCTCCAAAATTTTAAATGATATTGGTGACTTTAGTATTTGTCGTTGTTAGTCTCACCAAAGCCTCATTACCTAATTTTTTTCAGATTTTTCGAGTCAGTAGTTACCGAGTTAGAGGAGGGGGTGGACAAATTTTTTTTTGCTTGGAGCCCCCTGTAGGCGCCATTTTTGATTTATAAAAAAAATAAAAAATACTGTCATATTCTACTCACTGAGATCTACATTTCGACACCCCACATGCCCAGATTAAAAAATAAAAATAAAAAAATGTATGACACCCCTCCCCTTTTCTCCAAAATTTGAAATGATATTGGTGACTTTAGTATTTGTCGTTGGTAGTCTCACCAATGCCTCATTACCTAATTTTTTTCAGATTTTTCGAGTCAGTAGTTACCGAGTTAGAGGGGGGGGGGTGGACAAATTTTTTTTTGCTTGGAGCCCCCTGTAGGCGCCATTTTTGATTTATAAAAAAAATAAAAAATACTGTCATATTCTACTCACTGAGATCTACATTTCGACACCCCACATGCCCAGATAAAAAAATAAAAATAAAAAAATGTATGACACCCCTCCCCTTTTCTCCAAAATTTGAAATGATATTGGTGACTTTAGTATTTGTCGTTGGTAGTCTCACCAAAGCCTCATTACCTAATTTTTTTCAGATTTTTCGAGTCAGTAGTTACCGAGTTAGAGGGGGGGGACAATTTTTTTTTTGCTTGGAGCCCCCTGTAGGCGCCATTTTTGATTTATAAAAAAAATAAAAAATACTGCCATATTCTACTTACTGAGATCTACATTTTGACATCCCACACGACTTGGAATACATTTTTTTTGTTTTTTTTTGAATTTGCTTTAAAGCCCCTTGTAGGCGCCATTTTTGATTTATAAAAAAATAAGAATAAGGATCAAATTACACTAGCTTGGTTACACATTTTGATGTGCCACTTGCCTTGGTATAAAAAAAAATTTTTTTTTTGGGTGTCTTTAGCTTCTTAGCACCCCCCCTAAAAAAATATTTTTCGAAAATATTTGTACATATTTTACTAGAGGGTGTTATTTTACATATTCTGTCAAAATTTCAAGGTTCTAGCTTATATAGTTTACGAGCTATTGAGCTTAGAGTGATTAGGACGGACGGACGGACGGACGGACGGACGACAAAGTGAGATTAATAGGGTTTCTTCGGAACCCTAAAAAGGTATGTAAAGTATATTTACTAAAGTGTATTTACTAACCTTGCTTAAAAAATGGTAAAAACCAACTTACTGCGCCTGCAACTATCTGTTAAAAACTCAAAGAGAACTGTCATATAAGTTTGATATCTCATTTGAGAGTGCTTGTTATCTTGCAAATTTGCTAGGTCCTTTATAATATCGGACATAAAAATAAGTATTCGGGTAAAAACAAAATCGATAAAAAGTAGTTTTTTTTTTAAATTAATTTCTTCATTGTTTCCCATCTATTTTATGGAACACAGAGCAGATATTTCTATTATATAGGTAGTTAAATTTATAAACCACATCGATATCAAATACAATGTAGGTATAATTTATCAACAATATTGTGCAAAATACACGCTCTTAAAACCGGAAATATATTAATTCCGGAAACCTAAAAACGTCCTCCACATATGTTCCGTGAACGTTTAACTGGGGACATTAATTATCATAAAAATATAAATGTCATTGATTGATGCAATACGTCTATATCGTTTGTATTGTAACAAAAGTTTGAAACTTGTGCACAAGTTTTAAATATTTCTATTAAATAAAACAATGTGATAGAAATCTACAACTTCATGTATGTGAATTACAAAACATTGTGCAAAGTTGGCGCTGTTCTTGATTGTATTTTGTTTATTTAGAAATCGTGTGAAGTGTTTGGGGATTTCCAGGACATCGCAAAGTGATTAGGATTATTCAGAGCACAAGTGAATTTAAATCGATTTATAAGGATGTTGCCAAAACAATCCAGACCTCTTTTCGTCGATTTACTAGTTTTGGCACGACAGTACTTAATTAAAGAAATACAGTAGAAAACTGGTTATAACGACATCGAAGAGACCAGTCATATTGGTCGTAAAAAGCGGATAGTCGTAATGACCGGAAAAAATGTAATTATATGGGATTCAGTTGTGTTTTTATTTTGAGTCGTTAAAACCGATACGTCGTATTAACCGATGTCGTTTTAACCGGTTTCTACTGTATTTATCAAACACACTAACGCCCAGTATTATCTAACTAATTTAACTAAATGCTCCTTTAACTAACTGTTATCTTATATGTTATATTATCAACAGATCCAAGCATAATATATTTAATTAAATAGATTTTAAATTTTCTGCAGTATTTATTTACAACTTATAATATGTACATTTTTCATTGAGAGCTTAAATATTGATTTAAATCACGTTTGTAATACATCAAATTTACTTTAAAGGAGCATTTAGCGCTAAAGGAGCTTTAAATTGGTTGATAATACTGGGCATAAGAGTACTTTTTTAAAATAAAGTAGGTACTAAACCCAAAAAAATAAATAGAACATAATATTTTTTTCTACATTATCATGTTCACCAACTTAGTTCTTTTTCAGAAAAAAATGTAAAAATATTTTTTTTATATAAAAGAATCAAAAATATGTTCGAGTTCTACTATTATTATAAATTAAAACCACGAATAAAATTTTATAATTGCGAGCTCAAGATATTGGAAAAAAATGTGAGCATAAACTTGGAAGGGTTGTAGCATCCTCACGAAAAATTTCTTGACACTTGTTTAGATAAACATTTTCTACTTGAAATAACTTCCTCGATCAATTGTTAAAGTTTGACGTGCTAGTCCTAAAACATCCTTAATAGAAGAATATCATTAATATAGATGAAACATTCATTATATCGACTTTTAAAAACGAAGTAGGTACTACAAAATGTCTATTTTACAGCATTACCTTTTTACGTATATTTAATTTAATTTTTAATGGGAAACATAGACACAAGATATTAATGGACGTGATAGTACAGAGGGCTTTGTTTATGTGGTTTTTACTAGATTTCTACATCAAAAAAATATACCAACACAACTAATAGAACAAATTGGGCGGACGAATACACAATCTAATAAACATTTCATTATAGTAAAAGCAACGAAGGTTTTTAACAGCAACAAATTCGAAGTATGATGAAAATTAGTACACTTATTGTAACTAGCTCATCTGTAGAAAAAGGTTCCGATTCATATACCTTTTTAAAACAAATAAAAATTTGCCTTATGTCAAAATTTACTAAAATGTCGCGTTGTAGCAAAATTTTGAATTTCTTCTAGAATGTCTAGAAGAAATTAGTAAAAAGTTGTCGTATATCTGGAAATTAAGTGCATTTAATCAGGGAAGTATTTTGTATAAATGGATATTTGAGCTCTTCAAACAAAAAATCGGGATAAACTTAAAAATAATTTTATATATGGTAGGTACAGTTATCGTTACACATTTTATTTTAAAGAGATCAAATCTAAACAAATAATGTTTTATGGTCATTACCATTAAATATATTCTTCTCTTTATGTAATATTGATAAAAAAATATTTAATTTGGTTTCAAATAATATAAAAGTAATTAAGTATTATAATTATAAAACTCATATGATAGTGATAACGTGTATAAAGTTTTCACGCAAACTTGTTACAAAACTCTAACCCTTTTAGTTCTTTTTGCGACTTTATATCTAGGATTTTAATGGAGCGTTTTCTCCAGTGAGTCATACATATTCGCTAATATCGTACATTTTTCGTATAAACCTTTATATACGTTATAATCTTTGTTTTTATGCTTTATGAGGGTTCTGAAATTCATGGTTTTGACCGTAATTTAAATGTTGCTTAACAAGATTTTCGTTAGTGATTCATATACATATATCATTGCAAACTGTTGTAATACAATAATGAATTATATTAATATTTATCTAAATTATTAAAGATTATCTTTAATTGAAATAAATAATCCAAAAAATTGTAGGGGTCACGTTTATGATACAGTCAAATTGTATTTGTACCGAGTGGATTATCTTAAAAGCCAATTTAGTAAAGATATAAATATATTTTATATTCAATGACAACATTTTACGATACTACTAAAAAAAAAATAGGAAAATGTTTTCCCATAATTTATTATTTTCTTTCTTTGAAAATGTTTATTTTATAATATAGATATAAAAACTAAAAAAATATATTGTTTTGACTTTTTATATAATACATGATTTGCTGAAATGATTTTCAATGCAAAGAATTCTTTGAAACTCGCTAAAACCAGTTGCAGTCACATTAAACAAATCAGATAGACTGAAGTTATATCAGATTTATTCATCATATGTTTGAAAAAGGCACGTAAAATCTACATAAATCAAATATAATCTACATAACAAAGAGATCCCAATTATATCGTATGCAATAAATAAAGATGCACAAGCGCCATCGTCAAGTATTCATTGAATAAATTCACCGTCATTCGCATAACAAAGATATGAAATAGTTTTATTATATGTTAAAAGAAAATACAGTAAAAACTATCAATAAAACGAGACAAATTTCTTTACAAAGTACGTAAGAATGAGATAGTTTGATCACATATGCATGGAATAGTATTAGTGCGATAGAGATGCTAAATTAGTTTTAATGCGTTGAAAGAAAATGCAGAAAACACATCCGTGAAATACATCACTGAAGCGTGCATCAAAAGAAGACAATGAATCCGAATACGATATGTTAAAATAAGATAAAACAAAACCACGTGCATTTGAAGGCATGCACTCAAAGAAGATAGTAAATCTGTATATAAGAAATTAGAGTAAGACGTATGAAAACCACGTGGAGATGAAGGTATACGTTCAACGAAGAGATCAGAATCCATTTTCGTTAGTTAAAATAAGACAAACAAACATTCAAACCAATCGAGAGGCACTTACGCAAACGAGACATTAAAACCAATATCCACATGTTAAAATAAGATACACTGACAATGCATTTTCCGACACGAGTGAGAGATGTATAGGCGTCGACGTGCGTTGGAAGGAGATGGCTGCAGCGTCGTGTACCACAGGCAAGGGGTGGCAAGATATTTGCAATATCGATGTAGTGTATCAATACCATGGTCTTTAATGCAATTTTGAAGTGAAAATAGGGGATTATTTTAATGAATTTTGGTTTCAGGGTGTATATTATATATTTATATAGTTTGTTTATTGGATAGTTGACAGTTTTCTTAATAAGTGTTTGGATCAAAACATAACCAAAATACTCATTCTATTAGAAACCTATTTTCATTGTGATTGACAACTGTATCAAGTTGTCTATGAATTTTTGTAATTTATATTTCTACACTTACCAAGATCCATAGACAGCAAACAAAGTCCAGTATTAAAATATTATGTAGTTCAGTATTAGTTAAAAAATCATTGGTATTTTTGTGTAAGCTTCTTTCTGAAATGATATCTTCTATGTAGAAAAAAAGTTAAGCTAGTAATTTCAGTTATCCACTAATTACATTGGTGTATTCATTCATTTTTTTGCTAGGGCGCCTACAAAAATTGAACCTAACTGCCTAGATTTGATCAATATTATTACTGTAATTAATATATTATATAATTATTATATAGTTAAAAATAAATACAGATTATCTAGACCTTAAAAAGTCTTCTAATTCATTATAATTTTAAATAAATTCGATTAAACAAGGTACACAAAATAAATTAAGTTTTGGAATGATGATAACTTAATTTGCGAACTTTATCTATGCAATTTAATTATATAGCATTAGACCTACTAAAATTTTACTTCGTAATATTCTAAAATAATTATCATAGTTTTTTAACCAGAATTATTTTAATGAATTATACTGTGTGGTAATTCAATTGTACATCCTAGAATATATTCAACAGATACTAGATGAGGATACCAGGAAAAGGTGAGGAAATTACTAAACATTGTCCAATATCATGATTTATCAATCATTGAATAATTCCTATATCAATCTCCAAAGCTTTGTTCAAGGGGTAGTCAAAATAAGTAAAATTGTAATGGGAAACTTCGTGGGAAATGAATTATAGAATATATCTAAAAATTTTCTTATAAGTTGCATTTATCTAGGTCCTTTAGTTTGTAGTATATGTATATAAATTATTTCCAAAACTTTTTTGTGAAATAAAAACTACATTGATTGTTTTTCAAAAATCCATATAGATATGAAGAGCTTTTAAGTTATATGGGTATTTAATGTATAACAAGTTCCTTGTCTGGAATTGAAAAGAACTTAAAAGTGAATAATTTCATTACTTTTTATTTATGTTTTTTTGTTGTTATGCCATGATATTATTTTTCCTATTTCTCATAAAAAATGACTAAAGATTAATAAATAAAAAAACAATAAATTTAACTTTGTCGAGAAATTTAATATGAAAACTGTTTCGTCGGGAAATGTGGAAAAAAGATAAACACGATAAAACTAGGAGCAACGTGTGTGTAGTAAATATGTGGCAGCCCTAGCTAGAACACGAGGCGCCGGTTTAATATCGACTGACAACACCCGTGCCCCCCACGTGCACACAGTGGGTCCGTCTGACACAGTGTTGGCCGTGTAGTAGCTGCTCCATCATCTGTTGGGCCTCATCTCCTAGAGCACCCGCGCGACTCCATGGGTGTCGGACGGTCGCCCTTCCCGCCTAGACGCGGCGCGGTCAAATAATGCTCCCAACAACTCACCTGGTGAACTGTTGTCGTTCACGCCGTTATTGTTGTTGTTATTTTTGTGTATGTGTTCTGTGATTCAGTTACAGACCTTGATTAGTTTTCAATAAGATAGTGAATGGTGTTTACTTTGGATCCGGATTTAAGTGATGATGCTATTATCTTCTGGATATCTTGCCAATGTTCTGCTAATAAGACGTGTTGTCGCAAACTACAGTTGAAAAGTTTCAGTTCGAATATATTGTTTGTTATAAAATTATGGTTAACAACGAAATTATGTGGTGCTAAATTTTATTGTTGAATTGTCAGTTTTTTTAGAGTGATTTTTTTGGTGGTGACATGAATGAATTGGCCTTTGAAAGTGAATTTTTTCAACGAAAAAATAGTTATTCGACGAAATTAATTCAAAAAATTTATTTATGTGCCTAAATAAAAAAAGAAATGGTAGATAAATTTTATTTATTTGCTAAATTAGCTAATCTTTATTTTAAAAAATACGTGATTATTAACTGCCAAGAAAATAAAAACGACTGATAAATTAAGATTTTTTTTTCATTTCGTAAAAATGTTCTTAAAAATATACCCTATATGAATTATCGAAAATTTATGTAATTTTAAAGAGCTAAAAACATCTTAAAGTTGAATTATATACTGGCATAATTAAAATACTTGAAATGTAGCTTTGATCGCATTACTAAAAATAAATTAAAATATATATAATTTCAACCTTGATATCTAATTAAAATAAAGTTAAATAACCTTTCTGAACGATATTAAAAAAATTAAATATCGCGCTTAATGTTTGAATATATTAAAATATGAAAACATAATTAAAATATATATAAAAATATCAGTATTCCTTTATATAAACAATTCAGATGAGGTATTTTATGTACATTATTATTGTTTTCTCGATATTAAAGTAATGGTTACATAATAAAATTTGATTTACGAAAATATCATATAATTAGCTTTGTGAGTTTTTTATAAGTACAAATTTTTATTAGAAATTTTTATTATGTGAAGTGTTTTTTAATGGATCACAGTGCTAATAATATAAAATGTAATTTTGTGTGCGTGCTTTGAGTTATTGCTCGATGTAGCCCTTTCGAAACAAATAAAAGAGAACAGAGCATTTACAATAATGGAACCCCATTTTATGAATACAAACATGTGTACTGATATATGTATGTATTATGTATGGACCCTATAGGTTTTTATAGTGCATCTTTTGTAAACATTAATCTGATTCGATTGTTTTTGGAATAGTAAACAGAATTTATTCCCTTTTAGAATTATTAAATTTACAATTTAATAAGCACGTGATTTGAGCTCTTCTTGGTCCCACAATTACCTCATTTATATTACGAAAATTGTTTAAATACTAAAAAATACATAATATAGAGACTTTTATTTTTATCTCATATCTTTGAAATAACCTTAAACGTATTGTATGTCATTGGACTTGGATAATTTCGCACGAAACCACTCTGAAGACTAATCGTTTATGGGCTAGTTCTTTTTTCTCCAATTTCTGTGCCAATGTGGTCAACTGATTGATGTAACCAATAATTTCTCCTGTTTCGTATATTGATTTTCTTTCGCTAATATTAGAGAATACTATTTTAAATGTTAGATTCAAAATGATCTACATTATTCTACATAATATTTGTATATTTTATTCTACATATTTTTAAATAATCGATAAAATAATGTAGTATAAAACTTTGTGAAAAAAATATACCTTTTGTCAATAATTTATTTTTAGATTTCTCATAAACTAATTTTTGTATTACCTTTCAAGTTCAATTTAATTTTAAACGTGATCTCAAATTAATGTCAAATCATTTTTATTGTTACGTATTTCTTTTCTGTCTTTGTCATTGAAATAAATAAATTCGCACTTGTGTATTATATATCTTTTTTAAATTACAATTTCGTTTTTGAAACAAAAAAAAAATTATATAAAATTTGTTTGGTATCATCTAACATTGGGTCAGATCTTACTCCATTTATTTGGTAAAAAAATAAACGATAATCTTCAAAATAGTTACTCTATAAATAAGTTGTTAAACTTTATCGATAGTTTAATTAGGAATGACTCCGAACAAAACCAATGTGAACTAGGGCACAGTCAAATTAGTTGAAACTGATGTAGTTTGTGGTTTCATGATCAAATATTCCCATCGCCAAAGGGCCAAAAATGGTGATTTTTTTTTAGTTATTGTTATTATGCGTCAAAAATTAGGATCATGTATGTAAGTAAAAGTTATGGGTTCAGAAAACTTTTTTTTCTACATTCTACTCATTTAAACTGTATACCAAGTCCTTTTATAATCTGATGTACAGTGCTAAATATTAGAATCGAGCTTCTATATACTTCGGTTAAGAAAAAAAAGCTAAACAAAACTTTTGACTCTGAATAACTAAAAAATACTACTCATTTCCGGTCTATGTACCCATAAAAACTTTTGATCAGTAAGTCTCTTACGAAATCATACTTTAGTTTCAGCCAATTTGACTGTACCTACCCTCATTTTTCCAGACTTTTGAATTTCTAATCTTTGACCCTGAATAACAAAAATACTGATCATATTCAGTAGCTTTAAGTCGACAAGTCACGAACTACATCATATTTCAGTTTCAGCCAATTTGACTGTGTTGATATGTAATTAATTTAGTATTTGTTTTCACTGATTCATCGTTAAAATGAAGTTACTGAATAAATTAGTTAATTACTTTGATTTCATTAGTATTCTTCATTTTCCGGCAAATCAATCAGTGAGTTCATTGTTTCCCAGTTAAATACTTAGATATGTATTATCCTTAATCACTGAATAGTTACTGATAGTCTTTTCATTAATTTATATGTATTAGGAGAATATACGTTAAAACACTTTGAACTATTTTAGATGTATAATATAATAATTTTCTCACCAAAACATGTAATTAATCAAAATCTGTCAGTTTGTGACAAAAAGGTGTATTTTTAGTCCTCCCCCGTTTACGTTGACAGTAATAAACACAGAGTAGCAATGGCGTATCACATTAATTGCTCAGGTTTGAGTAAACAAGAATCAAGTACAATGTTTTATGCCAAAATATTCATTAAAGAAAACTTTTATTTTTCTTTCGCTCATGGAAATAACACATTTTTCACATTTCTTTAACATAATGAACAATATTCTGACATTTTTTTTATAAATATGGTTGATGTGAAAAGTAGTATACAAAGTAATGAAACTAGGAAGGAAATAATTTTAGTACTATTATAAAAATAAAATGGTTTTGTATCAGAAAGTTATGTATTAAACTGATAACAATATTTCATTTTAATAGACTAATTTAAAATTCCATTTGTCTTCCTTATAACTTATAACTAAAAATATCATTACCTACTTGCATATCAGTTATACGTGTATGACTTTATACGATATAAGAACAAACTAGGTCATAAACTTAGTTTCATCTTATTAAATTCTCTTAATTTACGTCTCGTCTCGGAAATTATAACTGATGGTTACGTCTCGTGAAAATATCAATCATCGCGTTTCAATCTCGTCTTGTAAAGGTACGTGATCGAGAACGACACCAAAAGATTTAGTCTCGTTCGAATTCCATGTATTTTCTTTAGATATAAAAATTCAATTTTTTTATTTTAAAAATTGTTTACATTGTATGTTAGGTACAGAATCATATGAATTATTGAAACTCTCGGCGAAACTTGTAAAAAAAGTCAAGCAGTCTTGTCTTTTGGAGATATATATTTTACACATAATTTTGAAAATTTGTTGAATATATTTGCAGCGTGCGCGATGACAGCGCCAACTAGCGATTGCAACTAGGATGGACTTTGACATATAGTCCAGGAAAAATAGACGTACAACAAGGAAAACATTTGTAACAGGCTAAATTTTTGCATATACCTTGGTATAAAGGTACTTAATAATGTGTGAAAGTTCCTCATCGATTTGATGTGTGTAAGTGTCAATTTTGCGGGGTCAAAGTTCACAAAAACAGTATTTTTTAAATATCACGAAAACGGTGACCTTTTCGAAAAAAAAATATATCTTACTAATTTGTAGCTGAGATAATTTACTACAAAAACGAACCTACGGGTTTTTATGTAGGAGAAACCGTTCATGAATTATAAAGAGTTATTAATAACTCGGCGCACTTTTCCATAGCATACGATATCGTTCTATGTAAAACATAATATAGAGTTGCAGCTTAAACATATATATTCCTCATAAGCAGCAAGATCGAGATAACTCTTTCTGTTTCATAGGAATCGAAATTAAGTACCTTTATACAAAGGTGTATGCAAAAATTTAGCCTGTTACAAATTTTTTCCTATCTTCTATATTTTTATGTCTATTTTTCCTGGACTAATATTATTAATCAAATAATTTAAATAAAATATCGTAATATATACATTTTAGACGATTATTTATGACTATTCGCTATGTGCACGAAGTCTACTAACGCCGCTAACGGGTAATAGAGAAGGATTGAATGGATTGAACTCTCTTGAAATTTTTTATTTAACAAATATCATTTAATTTAGCTGTTTGCATATAATATAAATAGTATAGCATAAATAGGTACGTGAAAATTATTTATTTTGTGTGTTTTTTTCTCTTTAATTATGACGTATAATAGAGAAATAATTAATTCGTTTACATTGACAGCATACCTCAAACTATGGCGCCGATGATTTTACAATGTTGCTCACCACGAACACTCCCATCGACATTATTTCTAACTCCACCCCCTTTCACATAGTCTATAGTGGGATTAACCATATTGATCTTTCTATTTACAGTTAAAAACGAGCCTATTAAAAATGACAGTTAGTCCACTCAAAGTGTTCTTTTTCGCCACGTCGTGCGCTGTGATCGATTTCGTTTCCCCCGCTACCTACTTTGCACCCAGCGAATAATTTCTGACCACACTCGTCGGGATTGAATAAGAAAATGGGTAACTCATCCTCCCCTCCTCCCTGAAAAATCTTCAAAAACATGAAATTGTACATTTATAATAGATGTGTACTTTAAGTCCACCATTTACTCTAATAATTTAAGCTTTCTAACAAAATATCAAACGGTTCAGTAACTATATAGGATGTGACAGATGGACAGACAGACGCAGTATTGATTCCATAATTATAAATGTTCTTTTTTTAATTTCGATATAGAACACTAAAAATACAAACATTATAACATTTATGATATTTTGTATCAAATATGAAATATGCAAATTCTGAACACGTACAATTTTATCGATTTTCAAATTTTGATACCTGATGTTTTCATAAAACTGTACCAAAAGTTCATAACTTTTTTATGAAAACAATTTTACCGACTGTTTTTTAAAGTAAGTCGTTTTGGCTTCTAAATGACACATATATTTGAAATATCAGAGTTAGATAAAAGTATCTTGAAAGTACTTCTGCGACATACTTTCAAATATGATTTAAACATGAGTTGTAAAACACCTATCATATGTTTTACTTATAAAATAGGTTACTATGTTTACATATGATAATTATTATAACGACCGTTTCGTAAACTGAAGAATTATAAGCTCATAAATAAACGCTCAACATGGTATATATGCCACAACAAATAAGTATAGTATTTAATTAAATAATCATATGTTAGATACAGCAAATATGGACGATACAAATAATTAATGAAAATGTAAACGTGGATAAAAATTGCAAAATATTGCGGTATTATTGTTTTGCTAAATACTATATTGATCCGTTTGTGTAAACGTATAGCATATTGTAACAGAAATAGATAGTTATACGTTAAAACAGTGGTTACAAAAACATTTAAAAAGATATACTGTAACTTTTGTTTTAATTTATTTTTATGGGGTATCTGTTTTGATGTATTATTTTTATTTATATAATCTAAGTAAATATTTATTGAATTTGTGGAAATATTTACGTATATTTTGATTTTATATTAATAATATACTCTATAAGTCCTTTATTTAAACAGGGGCTTATTGCAAAAAAATATGAAAAAGATTGCATTTTACTAAAGCTAAAAAACAACACAATTTTCAATGATTACAATTTATAATGAAAATAATGATATTTTTTTTGAAATAAAATAGTAAAACATTACTAAAAAGTATTTCTTTTGTTATATATAAATACTTTGCAAATCAAACATTAGTTCTATTGTAATTTTTGAGGATATGTGACTCGTATCTATATTTAAAATATTCACTCAAAAATTCAAAACGTTCTACTAAATAGTTTAAAAGTTTCCCTTTTTAATTACCATTAAATTTTAATGAAACATATGAGAAAATCGCCGACAGAAATTTGTCACGTATGTATGTAGTTACCTAACAAGCTTTATTTTGATCCATACTCGATAACTAAGATGCGAGGTAAATAAAAAATGTTGATACATAAATATCAAATTCTGTCAAAACTATGCAAAAAAATAATGACAGTAGTACCCAGTTCGACTAATCAGATGGCAATGAAGTTTCTATGTTTTGTGCTTTTAAATATATTTAAGCATTTATTTTGTTATTTGACACTATTTTATTTTCATTTTAGTTATAAAATACTTTTTTTTATTTCTGAAAGTATGGCATTCAAAATAAATATTTTCATAATACAAACTAACAGATCAATATTTAAACAATTAAAAATTTTAACTCTGTTTGATTTATATATCTTAGAATGCTTTATGTTTCTAAAAAAAACGCTTCGCTGTTTTCCATCAACTCAAACAATCACATTTATAATACTAGAAACAAAAATCAAATATTAGCACCACTTGGTAGCTTAACACTTATTAACAAAGGTCCAGAAATATCTACCATTAAAATCTAAAACAACCTTCCACATCATATAAAAAATTTACCAACTAATTAATTCAAAAATGCATGAAAATAATTCATACTTACAAAAAATTACTACTCAGTTCTAGTTGACATAATTGAAACACATTATTAAGTATTTTCACGGAGAGAATATTCTTCTAAAAATTAACAGAAAATGCTGTGAACCTGAGGACAGAATCAACTTCTGAAAAAAATTAACAGAAAAGTCGGTAGAATTTAAAATAAAGTAGATAAAAAATTACAATGACATACTGGTAAATTTTAACATAGTACCTATTAAAACTTATTTACTCTAAAAAAGTAATATATACGCTATTCTTTAATTTAATTTCTTGCATATGAAAATTTCACGTACATTGTCTATAATTTTACTATGTTTCTATATTACTTTTCATATCTGGCCTATCGTCGTCATAGAAACTGCTATACAGTATATTGAAATGTAGTAGACGTTCTTTTAAATTATGCCATGTCGGGTGTTAAAAATTTCTATTATCAATATCGTCCTCCCGTTAACATGTTTTTCATATTAAAAATTAACATTAAAATTTTTCAGTGTTGTTATTTCTATTATTTTACTTTTATCTTTCTTCCTTTTCTTCTTTGTTACTATATATCTACCTGTATTGACTTGTAATATCAGTACAACAAAACAAATAAAACTTATTATTATTATTAATTTTTTGGCGAAAATATTTCAAACTTTTATTTCAATTGTTCATTGCATCCAGATTTGTATTACTTTCGACACAGACTATACATGCCATAAATCCTGAAACGGTATTTTTATTTCCAATCCTTTCTACAGTGAGAAAAATTTTCCAGCTATGGAAAAACTGAGCGTGTATTTTTCTGTATGAAAACACAAACTGTTGTGTTTTAAATTTTAATGTGAAACGCAAAAAAATAATCACCCTTTGATATGTATTTCACTCACTTGAAAAATTTTATAAAATACTCAATGAACTTATTTTTGCCATGCTGGATTACGTTTTATTATTTATTAACGTTTTACGGAATATTTTATGTAAATGATGGAACATAGCAAGTGTAGCTAATTTTTCTTTACGTCTATTTCAAAATAATTCTAAAATTAAATTTATACTCAGATGTTTATATCAAAAAATGTATAAAATTAAGTTTTCTTTACGTATGTGGTTAACTTATGTACATATCATTAACTTTCTAAGGATGGTTACTTGAATTCAGCGGTCTTCAAAGTTTTCATAACTGTGGATCGAATAGGTACTAATTTTAATTTTATAATTAAAATATTTGTGGAGTGAACGAACCTATTCCTGTTTTGATGCAAATAGTTTTACAGGTCTAGCATTATTTAATATATACACATATCCCCCGATTTACACGGTAGATACGTTCTGCACAAAACCGTGTAAACTGAAATCTTGGATTTTGCTAAGTAAAATTGTGTAAAACGAAAAAACAAACAAAATGTGCATGATTCAGTAATTTATTTAAGTAAAACAAAAGTCAGACATCTTGGAAAACTGAAAATTGTTCTTAGTTTATAAAACAACAAACATATGAAAGTAATATAAGTAGATATTTATTTTATTTTACATTTATTGTATTGTGAAATACATACGCACAGATTACCGGGATTCCCCTAAATGTATATTTCTTTTTATCAGGTTACCGAAGGAAAAAAATTCAAAAATGCCATCAAATCTTTGTATATATAGGCGTATATGGAGCGGAATTAACATTTTTACTAGTTTTTTGAAAATTGTCAATTTATAAATAGTGTGAAAGCGAAATCGTGTAAAACAAGTGCCGTGTAAATCGGGGGTTAGGTGTATCTGTATATGTATGTAAGTTTATAGATAACACAATAATAAATCAAGTATCAAATTAAACATTTTAATTGTTTTTATACAGGTTTATTTTTCACATTGAATAACTTTCTCGATCCATTGTGAAAGTTCATTTTCCATTTTTTGTAAATCATTTTCTATATGAATATTTATAATACATTTTAATGATTCATTTGTTACATATTTTTATTATTTTGTTCAAATTCAGCTACGTCCTCTTTGAGAGAAATCTGATTTAATTATTAAAAGCATTAAATATTTATTCTTTATTGTAGTGCTTATTAATTTTAGTGAACAGATTCCACGAAATTCATTGACATTGTCAACATCAAGATGATATTTAAATTGCTAATATTATTATATAAAATATCTGAAAATGTCTCTAAAGGCGTTAGTAATACGTGCGTTGTTCACCTTATTTGAATTTTGATAAATTGGCTTGTTCGAGCTTATATAAAAAATCGAATTTAAGTGGATAAAAACACAGGTTAGATTTTAAATAAAATCTGAAAACCTGCATTCATAATACGATTGAAAGAACGCGTCAATTAATAAAAGACAAACAATTAGCAACTTCTAATCCGGTAGATGGGGAATCTGGAACCTTGAAAAGGTAGAACATTCAAATGATTGAAATACAGTAGAAACCGGTTATAACGACATCGAAGGGACCGGTCATATTGGTTGTAAAATGCGGATAGAGGAAAGTCGGTATATATGGACCAGGCGGATAATATGGACACTTCCTTTTATTGCTCTATTTTACATTTTATAAAGACAAAATTAATATGTATCTAAGCTTACACTTCTAAATAACTGCTTCAGTTGACATGACAGTGTTTGGAGTGTCGGTATGTCATTGAGGGCAACTTAATGAAATTTGTCATTTTTACATGTGGTTGTGGGTATTATGGACCATGGGGTATTATATGGCTATGAAGTGTAATAATTAATCAGAATTGTGGTGAGGCAAAAAATATGAAAAGTATATTAATCATTCAATACTTCAAAACTATTCACTTCCGCAAAAATCCTTTTTTTTAAATAGGGTGCTAATAAGGAGGTTCTGCTTTGCGTACAACTTGCTACGCCACTGCTATTTTTTACAGTGACAACATATACGTTTGAAATAAAAACAACACAATATATTTCATAATATATTTTCAAATATAAATATTTTAACCATCTAATATAGATAATCCTGTATTAAGGTAACAAGAGTGTAATATGGACCATTGTGGGCCATATTACACGCACATTTTTTAAGAGGCTGATTTTCGATTGTTTTAGATTGTTTACTTTTATTTTGTTTTAATTTAAGAATTAATTTTTTGCCTACTCAATCTCGTTAAAAGATTAAATTCTCTGTCCAATGCAATTATAAGTGCTGATTTTAAATAATATTATCATAGTTTTCTTACCATAAAACATGAATGGTGTTCCCATATATACCGACTTTACCCTAGTCGTAATAACCGGTAAAAATACAATTATATGGGATTCGGTTGGTGAAGACAAAAATCCAATAAATTTTACTTTTCAGTAAACAAATTAGAATAAACTAGATGATTAGTTTTTGATATTGAACATTGCATAAGAAATCATTTACTATTTGTTGTTTCTGCGTATGTCCGTTCTTTAAATAGAAAATAAATTATCTTGAGAATAACTAATACCTAAATAAATACTACATGTGTTTCATTTTCCGCTAATTTTTCACTATCTCCGTCGAGTAGGTTATTTATAAATATATAAACCCATTAGACGGACTTGATAAAATTTAGCTAAAATTAGAATGTTCGTAAATAAATATTTCATAATATGGCTATTATTTACAAATTTATTGTCGCGATATTTATTTAGGATTTTTATTTTATATTAAAAATAAGTATGCTTATATAATATAGGAAACATTTGATTTGATTTAGGAGGCTGTTAAATTTCTGATGGTTTATACCAAATGTTCTACACATCAAAATATATCTGGTACTGAGTTGGGAAAAACATTATTAGAAATTATATTTTAATTTAATAGTAACAATAATAGATGCTTATTTAATTTAATTAAATCGTTTTGTGAAATCGAATACGAAAACGAATACATTATTGTATTTATGTATACAAAATTTACATAAAGTATAGCTAGAATTGATAATTAGGTCATAATAAAATGTTCAATATGATTTAAAACTATTTAAATATAAAACAATATTACCTGTTCATTTTTAATTATATATATGCAACATGACATATGACAAATAAAATAGAGTTTGTTCAATACAAAATCCGAAAAATCTGCACTGAAAAAATATACTGTTAATTTTTAATGTAAAACATGTTAACGGGAGGACGAAAAAAGAACGTCTACTACAATTCAATATACTGTTAGCAGTTTCTATGACGGCGATAGGCCAGATATGAAAAGTAATATAGAAACATAGTAAAATTATAGAGAATGTACGTGAAATTTTCATATGCAAGAAATTAAATTAAAGAATAGCGTAAATTACTTTTTCAGAGTAAATAAATTTTAATAAGTACTATGTTAAAATTTACCAGTATGCCATTGTAATTTTTCATTTACTTTATTTTAAAGTCTACCAACTTTTCTTTTAATTTTTTTTTCATAAGTTGATTCTGTCCTCAGATTCACAGCATTTTCTGTTAATTTTTAAAAGAATATTCTCTCCGTGTATGCAACATGACATATGACAAATAAAATTGAGTTTGTTCAATACAAAATCCGAAAAATCGAGGTTTTACTATTATAATTAATTTACATCTAACAAGCATCCTACAATATCTAAATTCAAACTCACAATCTTACTCCATTCAATAATAATAATTGAAATTAAAAACATCTAGCAATCTGTGAAACTCATTTCACTGAAAATAAAGAGAATTAATATTATTAGAGCAATGCATAGCAAAGAGCCTGCACACATATAAATGCGACTAGCCAGACGACTCTAATATTCAGCTTCTCTAAAACTGTGACACTGCTCAAGTGGAACACAAAATTAAATATTTCATTAACCGTTTTCTCACTTTAGCTCCGTATAGTACGATAAGGACGGGTGTGCATTTTTTAAACGAGATTCTTATTCTGAATTTAAATTAAAACGTTTATTGAAGTAGAGGTAATTCATTAATTGTTAGTTGATATTGATATAATATAATGAAAATTTTGTATTTATACAGGTTTAATAATATATTTTGCTATTAATAAGCAAAATGAGGGGTTATTAATTTGAGGGGCTTTCTAAAATTTAACGCCGGCAAATCTTATACCTACCGTGTTTAGATAAAAAGATAAAACACGGTGTTTTTAAAACACTTGTTATTTAAAAATGTTTTTTTTTGTTATTTTATCAAAATAACACCGTATCGTTGTTTTGTCTTTCTGGTCTAATCACAACATCAGGGCTATAGGTTTTGTTCCATTATTCGAAGTGTGTGAAAATGTTGTATCAATATCGCTAAAATTATCGCAATTATGGCGGTTGAAATTTGAAGGGATAGCAAAAATGTGCATGTATCTTAAATATTATTGATTTTCATATATATTGTAATTAAAATTGATACCATGTAGATTTTTATACAGAAGACGTTCAGTCTCGATGAAGAATAGTGAAGATGTTCTACACTAAATTGCAAAATTAACGGATCACTAAATTTTTCAAGTATTTTTAGGTGTTTTTAAATAGCTGGATCTCCACAAAAAATGGTCGTAGAAGAGTTTTAAACAAACTGTTTTAAAGCTTGAACGTTCTAGTTTTTGAATCATTTATTGAAAATTTTATTATCCTTCAGGATAACCTCTCTTTTTAAGATGAAACGCCAAAAAAAATTTTTTTTTAATTATATTAATTCTGAAAGACTCTACAGGGCATGCAAATTTTTTTCGGTTAAATTAAATAAAAGACTGTTGTAAATTAGACTTTTTTCTTTAATTTACTTTTTTTTATTTCTGTACGATTTTTTTTGACCAAGTTATGTGTAATCAAAGCATAAATCATATGCTTAACTTTGAGCGCTTATAACTAAAGAACGAATAATCGTAAAAAAAATTTTAGGGCAGATTTGGAAAGAAAATATTTTTATTTTCTTTAATGCCCTTTAGTTGTTTATCTGATAAAAAATTATTTTAATAATGTAAAATTATTTTAAAGTGACCTAAAAAATAGCATATTTTTCATAAAACAAGGGAGAACTGTGGGGAGAATCACGGGATCATTTAAGTGTCTATGTTTTTTATTAGTTCAAAGTATACCTAAAATATCTGCGAAACCCTGAATAGTCCAGATTTTTTTTTGAACCCCAAGTTATCATCAAACTTGCCATATTGCTCTGAGAGCGTTAAAAGATCACACAATGTTTCCATCGTTTTGAAGGTATTTTTGAACGGTTGTTTCTCCGGGAAAAATGTTCATAAAACGATGAGATAACAACAACAAATGTTTGGACGCAAATAACTCGATCAAAAATTGTCGTACAGTAATATAAAAAAAAAACAAATTAAAGAGAAAAGTCTATTCTATAAAAATTATTTATTAGATTTTATCAACAAAATGCACCACGGCTCATGGAGTCTCTCAAAATTGTTATAAATTTTTGCAATTTTTTTTTTCAGTGCTTCATCAAAAAAGTGGTTATTCTGAAGAACAAATTTTTTTTTACAAAAGTTGAAAAAACAAGAATGTTTAAGCTTTAAAACAGTTTTTTTTAAACTCTTCTACGACCACATTTTAGTGTATAATTGCTATTTTTTATATTGGAAATCTCTTTTGACTTCTGAAAAGTTTATATGTCATAAATTAATTTCATTGAAAAGTTAAACAAACATGTTAGTCGAATCATTCATAAAGGATGGAATATTTTAATTTTTTGATTAAAAAGTGTTCAGGTATTTATCAAACAAGTGCCATATTGGCACGCATACTACTAATAGCGTGCGTGGAACGTGGATTAATATTTATTTATTTCCTTTTACAACGGAAATCGCCCAGTCATGCTTGCATAGTATTGTAAATAATAATTATATATTTAGTTTTGTATTTATGTTCATTAATTTTTTTACAAACTTCTGTTGGGTTTACCTATTTCATGATACCGTTAAGAATATATTTTTGCCATTTCTTTTTCTTATTTGTTTGTTTCTGTGAGTTTTATGAATGATATTTTACTCCTTGTTGTAAAAATGTAACAAAAACAAATAACTCTTTCTGTTATTTTAATTCTGCTAAGTACCAACGAACAATATAAAAAGTTTTTTTTTATTAACTAAAGAAACATCACTTCAAATTATACAGATTAATTGATTTTGTCGTAATTTTTATTATCAGTTTACTTTTTGTGCGATTATACAAAATAATATGTATTTTTCAATTTATTGGTAAATATTAAAAATATTTCTATAATCAAGTATATATATATATATATTTGGTAAATTAATATTAAAATTAACAAATTGACTAAAATGCGACTTATATACTCAATCTTATAGTTAGGTTATTCCATAAAAAATGCCTTTTCAATGAATAAGGGACCTTACCATTTGATACTTTTATTAAACGTTGCATCCACTAATTAAATCGATATTTACACAAAAATGAATTTATACAGTCGTACCCCGAGTTACGACTCTTCAACTTACGTCGCTTTATTTTTACGTACAGTTGCGGCACATACCAAGATTTGCCTCAAACCGAGTTTATTTTTACGAAACGAGATTGTCAATTGTGAAATTCGAGATCGAGAAGAGACTTAAATTCGAAAAACTGAGATGTACGAACATTAAAATGTAGTCAATTACTTATGTTTAGAAAACTGGATAAGTCGCAATAACAATGTTTTATATGTTTAAAGTACACTTCTTATGATATAAATTAAAAACTAACCCAGAAAATTTATTTTATATAAAATGTCAGCTTCCTTAAGTGTACGTGCAATTCTCGTCCATCATTAGAATTAAATAAAGCAAGCAAATAAAAACATGTTTATTCTTTATTTATGGGTTCTTTATATTTACTTTACATTCTATTTACATTGCTTGTATTGAATTACATCTCAAGTAAATTGCTTGTATGGTATACGAATTTTTATCTAGAATGTTTGAGTTTTATAAATGTTATGTTAGTCTACAGACTATTTAGAAAGATTCGGTCTAGTCCAAAAAATAAAAACCATATTAAATATGTTTTGACAGAGGCTCGATGTTTGCTCATTTATAAACACGAAATTACAATTATGAAGTAATAAAATATTTATCTGGCTCTATATTTATGTTGTTTATGTAAATAATAACATACTCGTACAGTAATTAATGAATTATGAATTTAATGAAGATTTGTGAATTATTTTATTGCGTGAATGAATTGTTTCTATTTATTTTTTCTTGAGAGATTGTCTTTGATTTGAATAAGACAAAACTGACACGAAATTGGCCTAAATTCGAACGAGCTGAGAGGTTAAATTTTAACGAGACGATATCAAGTTTATTTTAAGTTTAGACAAGAATATCGGTAATAAAAGATTATCAATAATTAATTGGGCTTTAAATTACTACCTATTTAAAGGAAGATTCGTTTTATTTCAAAATTTATTTCTTTATTATTTATACTTAACCCTTAGCTGCTACTGTGGGGTACCAGGCGCCCCACAGTTTTTCAACTTTAATGTAAGCTGTTTAAATTTTACAAGGTTTTAAATTTTTCAAATATATTAAATATTATATATTCTTTTAAATAACCGATTGGAGTGCATTCTGTAGCATTTAAAGATGAAAGAATAATTTTATGGAATTAAATATTCAATAGCTTACGAGTAGTTAATATTTTAGTATCTGGGGTACGAGGTGACCCCAGTGTGGCAGGTATGATATTCTGGAGAAGTGGAGCAGCTAAGGGTTAAGAATAAACGAAAAAAATATTTTTCTCGTAAGAATTTATAAATGTAAACTTTTCCATAATACAGCATTTAAATAAAATCATGTTAACATCAAAATTACTTCTTCAGAACAATTAAATAATTTCATTAAAATACATTACGCTTGAAAATATAACAAAGTTTGTCATTAAACACACATTATATTTACATAAAATTGTAACAGTTTGATTTGTTATTTATAGGACTTTTGGTATAATTGTTAAACTATGGACGCTATTTCAAAATTAATTAACATTCCATAATACCAGGTATCTATTTCCCTTAATAAGTTTGTTATAGTAATATCGCTGATTTATAATATTAAATGTTTGTATTAACATTAAATTACAACCGATATATCGTCCCTTAGCTTACAACACCGCTCAAGTCGAAAATTGGTGGTTTTTACATTTTAATGTCATTGGATAGAACTACTCATTGCGCGTCGATCTACCAATCACATTTTAGACGTTTCGGACAATAAGAGACCAAAATTCAAACAATAGTGACAGCGCGCAAGCCAGTAGCTTATATAAAACATACACGGTTTTTTCGCTCTCCTGTAAAGTTGGTCAAAATGACTTGAACGGTGTTGTAAGCTAATGGACGATATTCAAAAATATAGTGAATTATTATAATTAAAATAAAATAAAAAAACTGCTAGATATTCTAGATTAGATAAAACAATCGGCTTTTGCCGAATCGATACAAGCTGAACGTGTTAAATATACACTTGATTTAAATTTTCCTTATTGTACATTTTTCTTGTTATAATGTTTTACTTTTCTAATATAATTTTCCAAAATTCGTGCATAAATATTCAATTTAATATAACACAAATTTCAATTATTTTACTTTAGGTACATAACTTTCTGAATCTCATTTCAAGAGCACAATAAATGCTAGAACAGCAATTTAATTAACATGAAAATACAAATTCAATAAACAACTATGTTGCTCTTGACATGTACGATGAGAAATCTGTCATAAAAATTACTACAATTTTGTAAATTAAAATGTGCAATGTGTATTGTATCTCACAATAGCTGTTGTATTGTCCAGAGAAATGAAAAGTGAACAAAACCTTCTAATTTTTAATGGAAAAGTTCTTTAAGGATTCATATTATAATGGAATACTATTATTTTATCGTAGTTAACACACTGTAACTCCTACGGATAGTAATTTACATACATATATAAAAGTTAATTAGTTTTTCAATAAATTAGTGGGTCGTTAATTATGACAAAATACTATAGGTACTCTAATATTAGATTTTTATTGAATATTATGTCTCCTAAAAATCTCTAAACAAGCATAACACCAAAATTAACTACAGTAGAAACCGGTTATAACGACATCGAAGGGACCGTAATTTTAGGTCGTTATAACAGGTACGTCGTAATAACCGGTTATCGATTTTTTAAGGTAATTTATCGGAAAAACTAAAAATTTCATGAGTATGCTGAAATTTTGTAAAATTCACCGTCTGTGAGTGAAGATATCGTCAAAATAAAATCAAAATTTTAAGCAGAGAATAATAAAACATAAAAAATATAAAACATGTACGATATACAGAAGCAACACGTTATTTTACTCGAAACATAGTTTGACATTAAGAGGTGATTCTGATTGGTTACTCTCCACCAATCATGTACCGTATACGAAATATGTCACATCTGTTTTCTGTTTATTTGCTTATCTATTAATTAACCCTAACCTACAAAACATGATGTATTATGTCAAACAATATTTTTTATTGTACAAATAATTAAATGCACAAATTATATCAGACACAATAAAACATCAGGGATTATTAAAGGATAAACATAATATGCTTACGTTAAGATTATTGACATAAAAATACAAAATTGTTTTAATAATGTTAAATAACACATGTGCAAAGAGTATTGCCTTTATAAAAATACTATATTTAAAAAAAATTGAAACAAAAGTCGGTCCGTCGTACAAACCGATAAAATTCTCCGAAAATATTGTAAACAGAAAGTCGTTAAAAGCGATATTTCGTTGTAAGCGATGTCGTTACAAACGGTATATTATAACAGGTAATTATCGTTATTATAGGTAATAGTCGTTATAACCGGTATGTCGTATTAACCGATGTCGTTATAACCGGTTTTTACTGTATAATACTATGCAGGCAAACTGAACTGTCATATAAATTTGATACCCCGTTTGAGAGTGTTTGCAAGCTTGCAAATATTTGTTAGCTAGGCTATAATACCGGACATTAATGTTTTTTTTTTTTTTTACATTTTAAAACAAATGAAAATTCGAAACATCTTTTAACACTGACCCTGATGTTGATCGAAAATTATAAAAATAAAATATCTGTTTGTAATAAATAAATCAGATCACACAGAGTGCGAATGAACTAATAATTCAATTTTGAAAATACAGTATATTTTTGTTGTGTCTAAAATGTTTCTTATTTATGACACTCTATAACACAATTACAAACATATTTACTACTTCCTCGTACATTTTTGAACCCAACTTTATTTAAATAAGGATAGCTTTCAGTTGAATTTATTTGTGACGTGAAATTAGGCGCCGTTCTTTTTTATTTTCGAATGCGTATGAGTCATTCAAAACTCATAGCAACTATATAAGAGAGTAAGGAAAATTTTGTGACAGTTATATTGCTCTGGCTATGTTCTCTAAAGAAGTAGTTTTCGGGGTTTCAACTTCCTCCTTCTCCGGTTCAGAAGTTATTTGTCTTTTATTAATTTACGCGCTCTTTCTACCACATATAAACATTGCTGATTCCAGAACTTATTAAAACCAAAATGAACGACTATTTTATATTATAATCTATTTATTTTTGCTATTGAACTGAACATCATACTACATACATAGTTTCTACAAAAATGATTTTATTATAGTCGGATTCTGAACGGTCTATATTTAAGTTATTATATATGTTCATAGGATGTCCTATTAAAAAAAGTACTATCACATGTTTATCAACTTATAGGACATGAAATGGAACAAATAACGCTGCAAAAAAGTGAATTAAAAAGAAAAAAACATAATAGATTTTTTCAAATAGGAACGAAATTATATTACACTCAGCACTCTTCTATACGATCATCCACTACACGACCGCTCCGTTATACAATGTTCCAAAAGTTCTAACCAACGTCCTTTCCCCATCCCTGCCATAATACCACCGTGACTGCTATATTTCTGCGCGTTTAAATTCACCAATCAACGTTAAAGTCGGCGCGGTGGTGGGTGCCCCTCTAGTCGTCGTATAGTGGAATTTTTGAATTACCGACGCCGTCGTATAGCAGAATGTTGAGTGTATGCTCAATTCAGTGATATTCATTTTTTTGTATTTTCGATAAAAAAAATATTTTTAAAGTTTAGAAGTCCTATGATTGTTCAATACTGTAATCGTGTGTTTTATTTGTTTTTGGAATTCGGGAAATTTAATGAAAAAAATGTTTCAGTAATAATTGAAATAAAATATCCGTTTTAATTTAAAAAAAAGTCTGTTGGTTTCCAACACGATTTTTTCGTGATTCAAAATTACTTCTTATAGCAATTACTCACTCTAAAATAATAAAAAAGGCATAAAACTGGATATGGTTGAGTTTATCGTGACATCAGTTATGATTCTGTAAGGACAAAAATATAATTTTTCTTTATTTTGATTCCTCAAAAATTACTCGATTTTGTTTTAATAAAATTTGAAATTATTTTTTTGTTTTCTGTAAAATACGCTACATCGCAGCAAGCCGAAAAAGTTTTTGCATTCAACTTTTCTTCCATTACAAAATAATAACGAAAAAACAACAACATTATATATCTATTTATAGTTCAAAGAATTGAAATAGGCAATAAAAAATCTACCAAATTTCTTCTATTGTGCTTTTATTCCTTTCACAATGCTAATTATTTCACTGTAACATTTAGATATTTGACGTATGAAATGAACTTTTGAATAATCAATACTATTCGTACAAATTCGTTTATAAATGCCTTTTGGCATAGAGTCAAAGGGTTTCAAAGCATAACACAATCTAATCTATCGTATTTTTATATTTTGATTTATACGGAGTTGAGTGTTTTCAAGCTATTAGTTCTTGATTGAATTTCTTGTATAGTTATTTATAATTACTTATTTTAATGTTGTTGTGTTCTCAAGTCATTAAAACCAGAGACAGATTCTTTAAAACTTAATTTTATTTACCTTTATTTTTAGTCATAACATATCATACCTGTATACAATTAAATAAAGTTAAAAAACAAGAACCACGTGTATATAGTGGCACGCGTGCCACGTGTTTACTATCGTAAAAATAAATCTATAAATATATTTTGTATCTAAACATCGATCTGGTCGTTCTAAAAATAATCGATTAACCGACTCACTCATATATTTAAAATCACGTTGTAAAAATATCGATTAATCAAATTTTATTATGTTAATCTTATATTTTTTTTAAACAATAGTAATGTATATAAAATGTAATTTCAGATCTAAAACACATCGAAATTAAAAACAAATGTATAGTTCCGTCCTTTATCAGCCGTCTATAATTTAAAATTAGTGGTGCCAACAGTTGTGTTTTATTGAAATTCTGTGATTGTGTATCGAAGTTATCATCTGTCTGGTAAGAATAGAAATAAAAACGTAATTATTTTAATTCGTTAAAAAAAAACACTGAAGAATCGACGAAAAACTTTATAGATACAGTTTTGAATAATTACTTTTAGTGGGCTCTCACACCGGAGCAATATAGCAATAAAGCAATTAGCAACTTATAACTAGTGGTATTATTGCTATCTGTCAATATACATTGAATCGTACATATTGTCTCACACCAAAACAATATGATATCGCTATATTGCTAGTTTCTAATTGGTAGTTACTTTATTGCTGTGTTGCTATATTGCTATATTGCTCCGGCGTGAGAGTCCACTTATGGGGATATCGTTTGGTTGTAAATAATTATATAATTTTTATAATTCAATAATCTTAAGACATTCTTTATAATTTTTGTTACACATTTATTTAATTTTGTATAATTTTATTTTTCAACATGCAACGATATTATGACTGTTACATGTTGAAAAATGTGATTTATTAAATACTTGTATACATATAATCACTAAGGAAGCCAAAAAAATCGCTTATAAGCTTCTGTTATGATTTTTACTTAATTAGATATTAATAGTACATTTCCTAAATACGAGAATTTTTGTATTCTTTGAATAATTTTGTAGATGTACCTACGCTGTAATGTTTTGACGAAACGTTGATCCGCTAGTTACAGGTTTTCTACTTAAAATTAGGTCGAATCGCATTTACGTATATTATTTCAATTGTAACGTTATAACCTTCAGATCGATTAACGTTGTCGCTGTCGCCAATTTACCTATATACAAATACGGTTTTATTTGCATCTCTTTGTGTTGTTATATTGATTTATTATTAATTATTATACGTATAACGTAGTAATTTATTATAGGTATATAATGTATTACCTACCAATAACAACTTTCGAAATTAACTACATTTCTACAATATATAGTAAAAAAAAATCTCTACAGCGTTCGTTGTAATTTTTATTGAAAATACTAATTAGAAGCTACATTATAAAATTAAAATTATTATTATTATTAAATTAAAAGGGGTAGAACATTCTGATAACGACTTTGAAAGCAAATATATCGTGACTAAAGGGTTAAAATCAATAGGTCTTTTGACATTTTTTGTTGCATTTTAGGAGACCTATCTTAATTGAGTAAACTTTTCAGTCTATGGGAGAGGGGCCCAACAAAATTTTATTCCACAAAATCTCTTCAATTTTTGTTTTTGGGTCATCAACGTCTATATACCAAATTTCATCGTAATAGATTTATAAATGAGAAGATGGGAGGGTTGTGATATACAGACAGACAAACGGACTGACCGAAACTATAAGGGTTCATATTTTTCTTCGGAAACATAAAAAGCAGTAAAACTTTAATTAATTCAGGGATGATCGCGGAAATCTCCATTCCAATCGCGATAACGTTTTTCCCACATATATGTAAATAAACGTTCAGTAGATTCAAACTTCTCAAACTTTCGTCAACTACTTAATATATATTGTGTACATATAAATATATATATATATATATACATACGTGCTAGTATAACCTTGGATATGACAATCAATATACATGTATATATCCCTATTTTAATGTAAACAGCTTTCATTTCCCGGAGCTTTTTAAATGTCATTGCTCGGAGGTTGGTAATTTGAGATGAAATTTAAAAAGGTGATATCAGTATGATCTCGCAATATCAAACATCTATTAAAGAGATTGTTGAGATTATTATTGGAAAAAAATGATTGGTTTTTAATTGGATACTCTATTGATGAAAATATTGCAGGGTTTTAAAAAAAAATTTAATGATTTATGAAATTGGGATTAAATAATTATTCGACAAACTAAATGTCATTTTAACAATATGTAATAATTTCATATTCATCCTCCTACTGCCTTTGAAACCTTCCTAGCTGACAGTGGTGTAGTAATGGAAGGGGGGACGAACCCTCCCCCTCCAACCTCGAAATATTCAGTGTTCTAAAAAAAATGTATGTTTTGAAAAAATATTAATTCAAAATCTCTTCCAAAATTTTACTCATATTTATTTATCTCCCCCCTCACCCCCAATTTTTTTTCTTACTACGTCACTACTAATATAATAAAAGAATTATATAAGTTGTTTATTTACATATCTTCTTTAAGAAATATTATTAATTGATATACCATTACATTTGAAAATTTTGAGTTAACCCTAGTTGAACTTTGGAATTTTTGGTATGTCGCGTATGACACTTTAATCTATTAAAATCTCAAATAATCATACATCTTTACAAAGATCATTGTTTCTACTTTCTAAATTTGAAAAAAATATAAAATTCCATTCATATTAAATGAAATTAGAGCACTTTTAGTAAAACCCTAAAATTTGAGAACAAGTCGCCATATTTTTTAAACAATTGAAAGTATGAAAATTTTTGTTTTAGAAAAGTTTCTTACTTTTTTATGGTCTTTACAATTATCTTTACAATTATGATCTTTATAAATATGTACTTTTTGATTTTACTGAGAAACGGGCATGTACCCCTCAAACTACCCCCTAAGGAGCGGTTTTAGGGGGTTGAAAATATTTTCCTGAAATTCTTTAGGGTCAATATATATAGTCAATTTTTTACTCTAAAACTCTATCTTCAATAGTTTTGGCGTAAAACAATGCCGGACACACTATTGGAGGACCCTGTATAGATAGTAATGGTGATTTTTAAGCGAGTGAAATTTTTCACATATGTTTTTGTATTTTATTTTTGTTGCAGAATAAAAAGAGAAATATTTCTCAAAAAATACAAACGGTATCAAGTGTTTTATACTCGTATTTTGTTTAGGAATCTCAGGATATTAATTTAAAATTTGAAGCGAAATATTCGTCGTCAACTTAAAAAAATATTTTCTTTAATGTGTAGTCAGTTTATATCATATCATATATGTAACTGAACAAAGGAATTCTTATCACAGGTAAAATTTTCTGGTTAAGAAGAATAATATTTCGAATAATATTTTTGTAAATCCGATTGATTTTTTTATTGGAACTCAAGGGTTTCGCGGAAGACAAGTTGAAGGTCACTATAATATTTATAAATATATTCATACCACAAGGAGTTTTAAATAAAGAATGTGGCTATTTGCACTTACAGTATGTGCATGCAATTGGTTATTTGCATATACTGTTTATGTACCTAATTAGGTTAGGTTGTTAAGTTAGGATAGGTTAGTTTACGTTAAGTTAGTGGGTTCAAGGTAAGTTGTTCGAAAGTAATTTATTCGAAGGAAATTTGTTCGAAGGTAATTTGTTCGAAGGAACTTTATTCGAAGGAGTTTTGTTCGAATGGAAATTTGTTCGAAAAGAATTTTGTTCGAAGAGCATTTGATCGAACAGAAATTTGTTCAAATTTTTAAAATATAATTTAACTGTTTTTAAATAATTCTGTCAAATAAAATAAACGTAATAATTTCTACAGTTCGTTGTGGTGGAGATTGAATCCATGTTAACCTCAACCTTACCAAGACTAACCAAATTTCTTTCAACCCAATAGATTACCCTAACCAAGGATAGTTAACGTGTCCACATGTATAAATTTTTCATTTGTTAATATTTAAATTTAAAAATTATTTCCTATAATCATCCTAATATACTCCCGGCCTATAAATTTATTTAATGTAATTTATTTATTTAACTACTATACTATCATAAGCACTTTCATAATCTATAAATTTTTAAGTTTTTGTTGTATATTTTATGATAACATTTGTAAAAAAATAATACGGCCCTGAGTTAATTATTTGTAATTAATAACAAATCAATTGCATGTATATTTTTTTAATTTACATGTGTCAAATATATAAGATTTACTTACCTAGTTTATATTTTGTCTCTTCTATTTTTTAAATTATTTTAAGAATTCGAACAAATTTCCGTTCGATCAAATGCTCGAATAAGTTTCCATTCGAACTTTCCATTAGAACAAAATTCCTTCGAATAAAGTTCCTTCGAACAAATTACCTTCGAACAAATTACTTTCGAACAACTTTCCGAATACGAAGTTAGTGGTATATGCAAATAGCCAATTGCATGCACAAAGAGTATGTGCAAATAGCCTATTGCTTGCACATACGGTATGTGCAAATAGTCCCATCCTTAAATAAAAAGATTTCATTAAAATACATTCAGTAAAAATGGCTCATCAAATAGAATAATTTAATGAAAATATACATGGACTACTGTGTTTTTCCATAATATTTTATGCACGAAAAATATTTTAAATTGAGAATTTTATGAGATTCAACGCACGTTCGTGACAATTTTGATTAATCAAAATTCCAACTAAAATATATTACATTATATATCATTTATTACTAAACATTTTATATTATACATTCAGTTTTTTTTTAATCCATAAACTTTATATTTCATTTAAATTTTCTTCAAATTGATTCGATCATTTATTTTAGTAATATGTATAAATACGATGCAAATTGACGGCATTGCAGTTAAACGTATTATATCTGCATATACAAATAAAAATAAAACGTATAATACAATTTACAGATTAAATTTAACGTAACTAGAAGCACAATGAACTGAATAATTACTATCCATGTTACGATGATATTTATACAGAGCGTTTTAGGGGGAAAAGTCAATATTTTGCTTGGTGCAAAAGATAATTATAATATATGCTAATGTTTTTATTATAATTATCTAAACAAGTTTTTTAGCTACGTCAATGGATTTTAGTACGTACTTTAGTATTAATAATAGATCATTTTTACTCAATTAAGTGAAAGTTTAAGCATTGTTAAATCCACTCATGTAGGTACAATAATGAACATATAATATTTCAATTAGTATCATGCGAAAAGTTAATTTGACGTTATCTTTTAAAAAAATACGGGAGTTTTGTAAAATTGTGTGTAACAGAATAGCGTATCTATGTATGAGTGGGAATGTCACCAAAAACTGGATACAATATCTGGTCAGACTATTTTATCTATATGAACATATATTTTTATAAAATGAGAAAGGTGTACAAAAATGATTTAACTTTTGTCCTTTGGAGGCTTTATTAAACATACTTGATATTTTTCTAAATTAAGTAGGCCTTAATATTTGTTATTATCAAAACTCACGTGATACTGAAAAATAAAATTTATTATAAAAATTTACTTTTAGTCAACAAGATTAAAGACCCAAATGACATATTAACTTTTTTTCGTCTTTTACTCAAGGACACTGTTTTATATTGAAATTGAAACACTTAATTAGGTAAATTATAATATTTCGAATATCATTTTTACTATTAATTACAGATTTCTAATAAAAATGCAATTACAATCAATATTTAAAAAGATAATTTAACTTGAACAGCATGTATACAATATTGTATAGTAGCACCTCGCAATAACGGCATGATTGGGATCAGATCCTCGGCGGTTTTTTTTTACCTATCGCTATCAACATAGATGGGCACAGTTAATCGAAAAGTTAACTTCGTTAATCGTTAAAGCGTTAAAATTCCGAAAATTTAACGGAAGTTAAAGTTAACCGAAAATTTAACGAAAGTTAAAGTTAACCATGTTTGGAGACCTTTTTTTGCTATTTCGACAACTTTCTTATGTACTTGACATCAAACAACCAATGTAACGGACTATAAGTTAACGGAAGTTAACAAAAACGTTAACATTTTTTTGAGTTAAAAGTTAATCCATTAAGCATTTTGTTAAGTTCGTTAATTAACGATTAACGGATTAACGAGTTAATGCCCACCTATGCCTATCACGAGTACCTGCAAGCAAAACTACGTACTATACTAATTAATTCTAAGTGTGTAAAAATACAAACTTTAAAACACTGATGGAAAGGTAAATTTTAACAATGTTTACCTTTAAATATACTTATATTTAGTTCGTACATTATTCGCGCCGTTATTGCGAAACTTCGTTAAGTGAGTAGCCGTTATTGCGAGGTGCTACTGTATATTATTTTGTTTTGTATTCACGTAAACTTGCACATGTGTATTTTCGTAAAGGTAATTATAAAAAATATAGCGACTGCCAAATGACTGTATCCCGTTTTATATTTTACGCAGAAACTTCGATGGGGTTATTTATGAAAAAGTCATTAACACAGTTAACTGAGTTTATTCACAAAACTTGTGTTATTGACATAATTTGTATTCGTCAGAAATTTATTGAAAACTAAGTATTTACGAGAAATATCCAGTTTGTTTCTTTTTTGCATGCAATAAATTTTAATTTATTGAATTGACTTTTATTTCGAATGAAAATAGTAGAATATATTTATTTCAATGGAACTATTTTTGTAATGAATAAATTATGTTTTATCTTATTTATCTATTATTTTCTCTTTTACCATGGTTGTGTTTAAGATTTTTTGGCTACATGTGATAAAATTTAATATAGAGGTTTTATATTTTTTATTAAAATGTATAAAAATGAAAAGATTTTAATTTTGTATTTTTATTTGCTTCCTTACTAAAATATTACCTAAACATTGCTGTTCGATTGCTTACAGTACATTTTGACAATAATTATGTGAGTAACATTTAAAGTTATTATTCCTGCTGTTTAAAAAAAGTTGAACGTTATTAACAAAGTGGCGTGCTTACCACCAATAAAAACTTGATAAAATGTTTGGTAATAATTATCTTAATAGACATAATAAAATGCGGATGTATAAAAAAATAACACGAATGTAAAACTGTGAACTAGTGTACTCTAGAAATTAAAAAAAAAAAACATTGAATTAAGACTAAAGTAGGTATTTGATAATAAATTTAATTCTTTAATTTAAAATTGGTTTATTTCAAATTATGTATGTTTTTCTACTCAGTACTGAATTAAAATTATTAGTTAAAATAACTGTACGGGAGTACTTTATATAATGTACAATGTACGTTATATATTTATTATATCAACGATAAAAGTAAAAAAGCACGTTATTTTTCTTCACCAAGTTATTATATTCAACATAAGATTTTTATATCTTCATTAAGTTATTCTTAATTAATATATTTTGGGATAGAGTTGGCTGATTTTTATTTATTAATAAGATTTGCTCAAATCTATAATACCTGCAAAGAGTGACGATAAAAAGGAAAATATGTTTTGTGTTGAGATTTGAAAAATATCAAAATTTACATTCCAATTGTAGCGGTTTATTTTTTTAAACCAAACCTAGCAATTTGAAATTAAAAATTGTTTTGCATATTCATTTCGATGCTACATATTCATAATTTCCGTATTTCGAAAAGGTACCAACTAGAATTAAAATTAAATATTAACCCTAAGTAGGGTGTTAAATTTGGTTTACATGTTTCACGGTATTTGATTTTTATTTTTTTATTTTAACTCTTGATTTTTATATGATTTTTTAATTGTTAAGAAGTCGAATTAGATCCACTTTATAAACAATTGATAACAATGTTATCAAAAAATATATATATTCAGATCAATGAGGTAAAAAGATAATAAAATGGACATACATAGAATATTATAACACCTTATGATCAACAAAATATTAAATTATAAAAATAAAGATTAAGTTTAGGTAGTCCAAACAAAAATGAACATTATGTGAGAATTTAATTCAACATGAAAAAAATTAATAGATGTCCGGATTTATTTTATAATTCAAAATCGATTTTCAACGTATTTGCATTTACAAAGCGCAAAGACAAACTCACTTTTGTCAATTTTAAAGATCCATATTTTTGTATTCCGCAGTTTTCAAGGATTTTAGTGCCTTTCCAATATATTTTGAACTTTATAACATTTCGTATAAATAATTGTCGTCTCGAATATTTTATTTTTCTTTATTTTTATATCGTGTATGTAAGTAATATCATCAAAGGAGTAGATCCAATTGTTAATAAACAAAAGAAGAAGAACTAATTTGAAATATTTTTGCTTTATACATAACCCAACATAAATATTTAAAAAATATACCTATAGTACTCGTTTATATGTATAAAGAGAAAATGTATTCAAATAATATTAACTCCCCGGCCTATCCTGAATTTCGTTGAAGTCAATACGAATGATTCAGAGAAATGGAGACTGTTTGTCTTTGTAAGCATATCCAGATAACGGTCAGTATTCATAGAGTGTGCGGGAAATTGGCTTCATAAATCTTTTGGCTTACAAACGAATCACGCTGTAGATTTTTATATCTACAAGACAGTATCCAATGTACATATATAACTTTCGTTGTGATAGCTAGATTCCTAATAGATCTAAACGTTTCGTCAATCATTACAGTGGGTTTTTTATAAGATTTACAATTTATGCAACGGTATTTTCTTGTTTTTTCAACATTCTTCACAAAATATAATAAATATTTTAATTTTATTAAGAAATCCGTAGTGATTTTTTAAATTCAGTCGCATTTTGAGATGAAAGTTTAAAAAATATTATAACTACTTATACTTCAAATCCTAATGATGTTGACTACATTGTATATCGAAACATTGATCGAAACAATACGAAAATAAATTTTCAGAATTTTCATCAAGAATACAAAGATAAAATATAATAATTTTGAAATATATTATGAAAATTAAAACCTAAAAACTCAGAAATTGAAACGAATCATTTGCATAATTTTTCTGGATGGTTATTTAGTTATTCAAGAACAGCATTTCGTTAAAAGTTTTTTTTTCATCGTCCTTTGAAGTTATTAACTTCAGTTTATGAATAAGTGTAATTTGTCGAGGTACCAACTAGTTTACATACATAATTAATTACTATATGTATTTAGTAAAGACAATTTGTAATCATACTGTGTATCTTGCAAAAGCATCGATTTATTTAAAACTGTATCTAAAAGTGAAGTGGGGCATCTTTTGGGACCTTGGTTGATTGATGAGTTCAACACTAAGAGCGTCAAGTTTTTTCTTCAATCTGCATTAAGCAAACTAGAGTTTGATGACGTTGTTTACGGATTTATTTTTGTTTTTCTGGCATCACAATGTGCTCATGTGAACATAACCTAAATAATTGCCCGTAGTTTAGTTCATTTATAGAAAATGGCTCCTGTAGAAACGACGTCTTATGAATGAATTATTCATTTGTGTACAGTGTACACTTTATATAAATCTCTCCAATTGAAACTGGGCAACAACTAGAATGCTAGAGTTTCTTGTGTTGGTTGTTAGGATTTTCATTTAACGAAATTTTACTAATGTATATTCAATATGAATTTAAAATAATTTATTGATAAAAAAATATATAACCTATATTCAGAAACTCAAAAAACAATTTAGCAACTCGAAAGTTTTGAAGATATTTAATGCAATAAAGAAATAGTAATAAAAAGACCCAAAATCTGAGTTTATAACTTTTACTGTATCTAAATTGAATTGAAACTTAGAACCTTGCAACTCTTGTGCAGTAAATTTGTAAATGAAACTGTTTACAAAGCGTTTTATTTTTACGCGCAAGCGGTCTGCGCACATTTAAATGATTGCCTGTAGTTTAGTTAATTGTTTCAACATTACTCATAGATAAAGCAAGTGCGGTGTATGGATGGACGTGTAATTTTATGGATCATTAAAAAGTAAATTATTGTCGATTTAGTAGCTGTTTATTTTGATGAGCTAAAATATTATAGTAGATTAAGATTATTTGTTTTAGCGAGGATTTGTTTTGTAATTTTTATTGTAGATTTTCATGATTTATTTTAGTAGAATGAAAACTTAGAAAAAAAGTTAAATAGAATACATTTGTTTGTCGCTCTATGATCGCAAGGTTTTTAAATTTTGATACAGTGAAAAATACTATTCATTTTCAAGAATCATACAAACCTGTAGCACTTGCATAGTTAGAAGAAATCAGCGATTTAAAAGCCATGCTGATTGGTGTACAATGCACATAATAGAAATGGTAGCAGCTTTACTATATTATTAATTTATTATCACTGCTTTAAATTTCAAAACGATTGAATACCCCGAAGAAAGCGTTTATTTAGGTTTTACTTTAAAACCAAATTCTTTAGAAAACTGGGCACTATTCTATCAAAATTGACAATATCTTATTTTATAAACAGCCAGAAAAACAAGAGTAAAATTACGTTAGCAAATTATTTTTTCTTTTACAATGAAAATTATCATAGCTGTAGAGAATTAAATACAACAAAATATTTTTTATCTAGAATAATGACAAATAGTCAAACACAAAGTTAATAATATATTTTTTTTAATATTAGTAATTAAAAATTTCGACAATAAACAAACAAACATAATGAATAAATATCAAAAGTATAGTGTGCGGTGTAAACATATAACAAGGATTTGTGTAAAAGATTTGATGTTAACGTGAAAATGTCACTAAGAAGATGACGGATGGTATCAGAAGAAGGAACTGTGCATTTTAAGAGGGCAAAAATAAACACACTAATGAAACATGCAGATGATATTGGTGGCAGGCGGGTAAGTGCTTTTCATATTTCAGTTATTTATTTTAGATAAAATTTGATTAGCATTATTTGTATTTAGGAAACATTAACTGATGTTGTTTTTAATAATTTAAATAATAAAAATTATTGAGTATAAGGTTAACTGTCTTCTAGCCATTGAAATGAACGTGCCACAAGCAATGAAGCAAGGATTCATTCCTTTATAGTGTATCAGCTGTGAGAATTTTCAAAGATTAACGTTTGTTTATTGGACTTTTAGAGTGGGGACAGTCCAACCTATGATAATAATTTTCTAATAAATTTTTATAGGCGAGCTACAGTTAATCATTAAGAGCTTTTCATTTTCCATTTATTTATTTTAGATAAATTTTGATTGCCATTTTTTTGTATTGTATTTAGAAATGAACTGATGTTTTTTTTTTGTAATTTAAAAAATAAAAATTATGAAGTATAATATTAACTGTTCTCTAGCCATTGAAATAAACTTGTCACAAGTAAGTCTTACATAAGCATTCATTACTTTGTATTGTATCAGCTATGAGAATTTTCAAAGATTAACGTGTATTTATTTGACTTTTAGACAGGGGACAGTCCAACCTATGTTAGTAACTTTCTAATAGATTTTCTAGATGAGCTAGTTAAACATTCAAACACATCATCAAAATCTTCGTTATGCACAAATCACAAAATTTATTAATGAAACGAAATATTGTCGACTTGTTAGGAACTGCAGTTTGAAGGAAGATAACTGAAACTCCCTAATCACACGTTTGTATACGATTTGTATATCCAATAAGTATCAATAACAAATACATGCTCATCTTTTGAAAACGGCATAACTGATACAATACAAAGTAATAAATGCTTTTGCGAGACTGGCTCGTGACAAGTTCTTTTGAAACACAAGAGGTAGTTAAACTTGAGTACCATTTACCTACTTACGCATTATCTTAACGGTAGCATCCTTTTTGAAACATTCTGTATAAAAAAATGTTCCAGATGATTCTACGAAGAGTAAAGTACTATATTCTTGTAAACAAAAGAAGGAATATGACCTCAAAATCCTGTACATTGGATTTTTAAGAAACTTTCTTAGAATAATCTGAAAATATGTTACGATTAGCAGAAAAAAATGAAACTTACACTCAGACCCCCCCCCCTCAAAAAACACGTAAAATTTAAACTGATCTAAATGCAGAAAAACACAAAGAACTCATATATTTCAGTACCAAAAATTGCCACAATACAACAAACGAAAAAAACTAACCAGAACTGAATTGCATTGGTATATATGGTATTAAAAAAACTTTCAACATCTTGGTACATGCTTTTATACGCAAATGTATAATATTTATTGTCGCTATCACACAAGAATGTTATGTAATCGTAAATCATACAGATACTCGTCCAACAACAACAAAAAAATATCAACGGCAGTGCGTGTCTGTATAAATATAGAGCAAAAAAAGGGAACAGCGTACAATTTTGCAGTAAAAATTGAATAAAATCGATAGCGACACTTCATTTCCATGCTTCATTTAAATAAAGCAGGAAGTTACTTCTTATATACATAACATACATAAATAATGTGTTTATTTCGTTAACATTTTATATTCGAGGATCTACTTATGTGAGACGATTGCTTTCGATGATATAGATTTTTTTATTTGGTACTCAAATTATACAAAAAATGTATTGGGTAATGATTTTTTTATGGATACTTATTTTTACTTCCTTGTTCTGAAGGAAATGGAAGTATATATAATAAGATCGAAACATCGTGTCCGAGATTATGTCATAGTCTGACTGTACTGTCTTTAAAACGTAAAGAATATTTGTTTCCTCATGGCAACTGTCTAGTTGTCTATGTTTCTCTATAAAAGCAGAATTTTGGTACGATGCAAAATGCATATTACCAATTTTAACGAGATTAAATATAGAGGTATATGTATGTACTTGTAACTCCATTGAACGAAAGGGATAAGTATTTATTATACGGCCCACCACCCTCAATATAAAAATAAGTTTTTGTTTAATAACAGGAAAACTGTTATTAAGGCTGTTCATGCCGATTTTTCCGAAACTAAATTCTACGAGATATTGCCACCATAGAAAACAAAAATCATTTGCTCAAGTATAGCCCTGAGGGGAAATGACAGATACAAGTAATTCAGTGACAATTAACGATCGAATGAAAAATGGGATATTCTCGAAACTAAACAGAGATGAAGCTACAAAAGATAGTTATGTTTTTAGGCTTACATTCAATATTTTCAAATGAAAATTGCAGAATTATTATAAAATTAGAAAGCTTAAACAAATATCTATGTCGTGGTATATTTTTTTCTCCGTATTTTTCAAGAATTTTGGTTATATATTGAGTTTTATCATATCAAGAAAAATACACACATTTTCAGATTTTTTTTATTAATATATAAAAAAATTAAATTGAAAAATTAAGTATATCATAACATAAAAAAATTAATTTAGTTTATCACTGTACTTTTTCTTAAATGATTTATTAATACTAGTCAGAGCTGAACTTAAAATACAAAACCGTAATTTCTCTATAGTAATTCTTATGGCAATTCAAATAGCATGTTCAGCCTTAAACAAAAATTTTAATAGTATGTTTAAAAAATACGTTCAATACAGAGATTTATTTCATGGAGGCCTCTTTTTTATCGGGACCCCTCCGCACCACATGTCTACTATTTATACCATTAGTTACAGTGACGTAGTATTAATTTAAAATGGGGTTGCCAAACTTACTTATTATATTCTAGGTAAAATTAAAATAAGTTTTAAAAAATCTGGCATTCCTATTTCAATGCGCCATTTCCTTTTTCTTGCTACGCCATTGTACAGTTTTTCATATGTAGGTACAAGGAATATACATACTCGTATGTATGTGCTATTGTTGTTGAAGAGGTAAATATAAGTTCGCAAAAAGAGCTTACAACAATTTTGTATTGAAATTTCTCATGTGTTGTAGAAATAGAACAAAGAAAAATGTTTATAACATACTACGGTTGAATTTTCATAAAATGTATGCTAGAAGAAAAATGTAATGGAGACAACTAAATCCTTAATAAATACAGTAAATTTAGATCTTGGTTTCTGGGTGTAGACCGCGTCAATTTGGTCATGTTATCGACCAAAGTTTCGTCACACATTGCAATGGACATTTTTAGAAAAGCTCTGAAGATGTCCACTGTAATGTGTGATGAAACGTTGACCGATAACATGACCAAATCGACGCGGTTTACACCCAGAAACCAAGATCCATATCATGATCACCGTGAAAGCCTCAAGACTTGTACAATAATTTTTTTTATATTTGTTTACGATAGTTGTAAATATGAACCTAGATTGTGTAATATTAGGAGCGTCTTTTTTGACGTAAGCACTCACAAAGATGAAAATGTCTGAAATTAACCCTTAAGCGCGTGGGGAGAACAATGTTTTTTAATACTGTATAACTGTTTACATACACATTATAAGTACCTATAAACTGTTATTTAATATATTAAAATAAAAATACAAGTGTATAGCGTTTTTCAATGCTAAGTTCAACCCTTATATAGGTAAAAATATGTTCTAGATCATAGGTGCCCAACCTTTTGACCCTCGTGGGCCGCAGAGCGCAAAAAAATAGCTAAAAAATTTGTTAAGGGCCGCAAAAAAATTTGAGGACCTCTTTTTTACCTTTTTTTACCTGATATCGTTAATTATTTTCATATTTTACTTTTTTTATCTTTATATAGGGTGGTCATTTTCTGGAAAACCGGGAAAAGTCAGGGAATTTTGCTATACAGGGAAAAGTCAGGGAATTTGGTTGGAAGTCAGAGAATTTTTATAAAAATGCAAAATCACACAAATTCTCGCAAATATTTAAAGAGTGACGTTTTTTTAAGGTTTTTTATCTAAATTTTTTAAATAAAAAAAGGGAAAAACGGTAAAAATTCTCCTGGAAAACCGGGAAAAGTCAAAAAAATTTGTTCCAGAGAAATACTGGTCACCCTGTTATATTTTTTTATCTTTATATTTTATATTAAATCTTATGCGGGCCGCACGAAATGTGCTTGGGGGCCGCATGAAACAAGCCTGTTCTAGATTAACTGTACAAACGATATTAATTATAAGTATTATAAAATGCTCGTACAACTGAAAACAATGCTGGCAAAGGCGCAGGCGGGTTGCTAGTCATATATCATATAATATACCTAAATACATCAAAAATAAATTTATTGCTTTTACATATAATAATTTTGACGCATCGCTGCAGTTCATTTTACGTTTAATACAAAATACATCTGGCATTGGTCATAATTTATTTTATAATTTTATTACATGCTGAACTAACAGAACTCTAAAATGATCATCTTTATGTATTAATGAACTATAAAAACTAAAAATATACAATTCGTGTATTTTTGCATATTAAATCTTTTAACATGGGTTATATTTTATAAAGTTTGAATACGGGAAACCACTTGCTTACTAAATGCTAGATTTAACTAAACGAGATTTATTATTATGTTTTTCTTTTTCAATTAATAAACTAATTAATTTTTCAATTCATAGCATTTTTAATTAGTTTACTATTGTAGATTTTTATTTTATTTATGTACTAGTTGTACCCGCGGTTTTGCTTGCGTAGACTACGGAATTATTATTTCGAATTTCTGAAAAATATAGATATTAACATATACTTTGACTACTTATTTATGTATATTGTTCAATATTTAACGGCTTAACCCTTTGTAGCCTCATGTGACATTTCTGTAACAAACTTCAAAAATCCCGCTAATATACGTACTAGTGATGTAACGAATGTATGATTTTAAACATTCGCGAATGCGAATACGAATATTAGCTGTCAATATTCGCGAATGCGAATGCGAATATTGACTTTTTGTAAAAAAAGCTAAAAAAAAGAAAAAAAAGGTTTTCTAAATAAAATAGATTAAAAAACGATATGTTTATGGTTATTTATCGTTTTAGTTGTCCAAATTATTTTATGAAAAATCATTTTGTTTTAATATCTAAATGTGTTCTTATCTATGGATAAAATACAAACAGAAGTTGCTATAAAGCTGGTCGAAAAGTCGTTTCACTAATATAAAAATTAAAATAATTTTATTTTTCGTGGTTTAAGCTATTATTTACTTACAAAAACAATTTATGTTTAATATTTATGATAAACGTGATGTACAGTTTTAAATAAACAAAGCTAAACAATCCTTTTTTAATTTTTTAATTGTTTTAATAATTTTTTTTTAATATTTTTTAATCGGATCTATTACAATATTTCTTGCAATTTCTTGTCAGTATCCATAGATTATAGCTAGATATTAAAATAAAACAGATTTTCAATGAAATAATTTAGAGCACTAAAACGATATTTAACTATTTTTATATATTAATACATCATAATATATTCGCAAAAATATTCGCACTTTGACCTGCGAATGCGAATACGAATGTTTAAAAATGTGCGAATATTCGCGAATGCGAATGCGAATACGAATGTTTAAAAATGTGCGAATATTCGCGAATGTGAATGCGAATATTCGTTACATCACTAATACGTACCTACTAAATATATTTAGTTCATTGAAATATGTGTAACACTACATACCACTGAATAAATTAGTATCAAGTAAAATTCACAGATGGCATAACCTATTAACTTACGTATTATTACGTACTATTGGCAGGATCAGTTCGGCTACTGGCCGATTTGGGTAGAAAAAAGAATACGTTGTAAGTTTCCCCAGTGTACGGCGTTTCACAAACAATTTGCGAAAAATGTGGTATAGCATTATGCTACAACAAACTAAATAATTGTTTCAAATCCTGCCATATCACATAAGTGTTTTTTTACGATTAACTTACAGTAATGTCATTCCCAAAAAAGGCAAATAAATAGGTAATTAAAAATAAATATTTTTAAATTTCTGAAAAATACGTGTTTTTTTATATGCCTAAACTTGTCTCTTTATCAACATAATTTAAATTTTGATGATCTTGAGCTACAAAGGGTTAAGTATTGTACCACAAAAGAGCGCGCTTGATTTAATATTTATTATCATCACTGCTTATTCCTTATGTTACCTAACATAACAAAATATATACTAAAACCTGGTCAAATAACATATCTATGAATAAATAAAAAAACGTAAATTGGAATAGTAGTTCTTGAGTGAAAAGTGTACTAACAACTAACGGACAGACGTTGTGTTTTATAATATTCTAGCTGACCCGGCCACGCGTTGCTGTGGTTAACCTATACTTTAGCAACATGTGGTGGTTATGCTATTAAATTGTAGGTTATATGAAACGTTTGGAAGTTTGACATAGCGCCATCTATTGAATACTTACTCAATCCAGTCAACAGATGTCACCATCTGTTAGAATCGTTTGGAGCTAACAGATAAAGACAAATAATTTGCAATAAAATAATATTGCGATCATAAATTGAGATGTAAGCTATCCTATCTTTCAAGTTGGATCAAACTGCACACGGTGTACAAATTTGATTAAAATCGGTTAAGTAGTTTAGGAGTCCATCGCGGAGAAAACAATGTGACACGTAATTTATTATACATATATTAAGATAAGATGTATGTATTTGCATATAGATATAGTTGAAAGTAAAATAGGTTACATAGGTAATAGTTGGTATTATTGGGAATACATTGTTTCTACTGTTAAAAAATAATAGCCTAAATTATTTAAAAATAACTTTAATAAATAATAAATAACAGTGGAATTAAATAACAACAAATTATTTATTTATTTTTTTATTAACTGAGAAATAATTTTACTATTTTTTTTTAATACACGACATATGAATGTTCAACGATATCAAATTATTACCCATATTACCATTTAAAAAATGGTTTAATGACGTCTAAAGTTTAGACGTCTATTAAACCATTTTTAGTTTAGACTCTAAACTATGAATAATAAAAATAACTGCCTAAAAATTGGTATTTTCCAATTGAACTTATTTGACTTTCGACTTATTCTGTATGAATTTTCGATCTCAATATAATGACAAAATTCATTCAATTATACTGAAAACATACCAAGAAATAAAAAATAATATCAATTATACTGAATTCTAGAGTAGAATTTCTCAAAAACATTTTCCAACATTACCCAATTGTTTATTCGTTCGTGCCGTCACTGTGCTCGCATATGAATCCGTGATTTTCAAAGTTCGACGCCGGCTTCACGAAACCCTATCTGAAGATTCCACAAAAGAGGGTACATACATTGTGCAAACATATTTCATCTGAAATAGATATTGAGCTTGTGTTCCCTTCGTGTTGTTCTCGTAGTTACGGCCTGCAGGAAAGTATGGCCTTTGTATTTTACATAATAAGTTTATATAGTGTCAGATTCGATGAGATATTGATAGAATAATGACCACTTTTTTTATTAGGTTTCTATCGAAGGGATTCAAAAGGTTATACTGGAATTATTTCAAATATATTTCGTATTTTTGTCTGATACTATAATTGAAAGTTGTTAGTATAGGAAATGGACAGACATCGTACCGGAAATCCAGGAAAAGCTCTATGTCAATATATTGTTCTTCTTAATGGGGTTTTTCTCCGGTAATGGAAAAGAAATAATTGAATTAATTTTAATTGGTATCATAATTTGATAGCCTATAGATATATTTTTGACTGAGGAAGTTATTATAATTACCTCTGGTTTTTATTAGATGTTTATATACGTTTTGAGCTCTTATTTAATCTTCTTAATATATAAAACGCTTGGTGCGTATATACCATATTCACACCATATATTTGTTTGGTGTTCGGGTAGGTTTATAGATTTTTTTTAACCTGGTAGGTGACTGTGGGGTCAAGATATTTCAAAAAATGTCTTTTTCCATATGAAAATACATCAAAAACGCTGTTTTTTTTGTATGTGCGATCATCAGGCCTAAATCACTGGACGTATCGAAGCCATATTCACACCATATGTTCGTTTGGTGCTTCGTTAGGTTTATCTCTTTTTTGAACCCGGTAAGTGACGCTGGGGTCGAGATATTAACGAAAATGTGAAACCGTAAATTATAGAATTCGTTATTCCATGGCTACTAAAGGTTTTCATATGAAATATTAATTGCAACGTATATGCACTGTAATATTATATAACTATTGGTAATAGCCGCATTAAAATCGGTAAGTTTTGTTGTATTTCTAAAATTCAATTGTGTTCAATTTAAACAGATATACTACGTAATTTTATTATTCTATTTTATTTTATTCATTCTGTACGTGAGACACGTGTTTTTAACCTAACCTACGATACAGTTTATTTTTATTCTTAAAATATAGTGAAATAATACAAAAATGCATATTTAAACATCGGTCGAAATACTCAAAATACACAAAATAACCTTCACATATTTAACACCATAACAATGAGAAAGAAAGAAATTATCTTTTGGCAAAACAATGTTTGCCGGGGCAGCTAGTATCTCTCAATTTTTTAAAACAAATTATGTATGTATCTATGAATTTTTTGTACGTTTATATCTCAAAAACGGGTCCACAAATGTAGGTGCATTTTTTATTCGAATTGTCATCATCTAAATTTGATTGTAATTCCATGTTTGCTCTCATTTTTAAATATGATTGATTTTTCGAAAGTTTTCGAAAATGTGTGTATAATTTCGTCATTAATAATTATAAGGCACATTCCGAGATAGGACTTTAGGTTAAATTCTTTCAAAATACAAACACTCGATTAGCATAATTTTTATGTCCTTATAACCACGTTATTCATCATAATGTAATGTTCAAGATCTGTGATGTTATACATATAGAAGCCTGGCACATTATATAAACTATCTTCCTTGACCTTACGCTATTAAAATCATTAAAGATCTAATGAGCTTGAAAGAACTTTAATGCGTTTTTCTTTGTAGCTGATGGATTTTAGATTCTTTATTATTTGTCTTTGGATATATAATATATATAAAGGACTCTTCCAAAGATATTTATAACATGAAAATGAAGTGTTGAAATATATGTTTTGCTTAAAAAATGTTTCTCAATTAGTTCCTTTGATGTTGTTAATTGGCGAAGTTTTATTTTTTCTGTGTTGATTAAATATTGTATTTACATTTTAAATATACAGTGATGCCTTGCACAGCGAACGCCCCGCATAACGAAGGTTACGCTCAACGAACTTTCTGTTCGTTCATTACGCGACTTACTCAACGAACCTCGCTTTACACAACGAACTGCATCGCATTTCATTTTGCCGCCCGAACGCTCCTACGTATCACGAAGTCGCCTGAACTTGTAAGGTCGCACGCAGTCGATGCTCAAACTTACACGAACTGCATCAACTCGCGTCGGTCGTTCTTTTCTGCGCTTAACTCACACACGTGTTTGTTTTAATAAATGTAATTTTGTGAGAGGATTTGACCCTGCAAGCCTCGGTAGAGTCTCCTAAATCTGAGTCTGACTAAAAAATAAAAAAATGTGTGTACAATCTTTTTTATGTTACCATATTTTATGCTACAAAACGAATTAAACTTTTTAACATGTATTGTTATGGGAAAACGCGTTTCACAAACGAATTTATCGTATAACGAACTTGCTCTTGGAACGAATTATGTTCGTTATGCGAGGCATCACTGTACTTATATTAGATTTAAACTATTTGAACTGACATGGTCCCAAAAAAACATTATACAAACAATATGTATTTTACGTACATGAAGAGTTAAAAAATAATTAATATATACGTTATAATTACGATAAACAATGTGGAAAACAAATTATAAAAAATAATATTGCATGTGTAATTACCTATTCGATAAAATAATAAAGTACGATAATCGATACAATATAATATGTAAATAGTTGGAATGTTTGTGCTCAGTGATCTCTAAAATGATTTGATAAATATTTTACTGCTTGAGGTTAATATCCACTGAAATTTCAGATGTAACAAGCTATTTATAATAGCAATAAATGACTGAGCAGTGTCAAAAATGTTGGCTTAACTATAAGACACTTAAACAAATATGTACATACAAATAAAACAATGTTAATCGACACGTGTTTCGACTTCATAAGAAATCCTCATCAGGAAAAAACTATTAGTGATACGCTGATAAAAGTGTTACATTCTTTATAAGGTTAAATGAGATTACATTCTGACATTCACCTGCAGGTTATACCGGGTAACCCAATTTTAAAATAAATAATTAAAAAAAGCGAGAATACAAAAAGGAAAACAGAAATAATGAATGCATATATCAGCATAATAAATAATTAATTAATCGTCCTTAAACCTGAAGTATTTATTGTCATGTAAATACATGTAATTTAAAATAGAACAAAACCACGTTACTGAAACAATTGTGTTACTCATTATCCGTTATCCTTTCTGATTCATTATTTAATAGCAGTCATGCAAATTTACATAGCCTGCCATTTAGTAATAAGTACATATTCCGTTACTCGGTCTTTGTTATATTCCAGGATTGGCCAAAACAGTATGTTGTTTGGCTCTTATAACATTATCTAAACATATAACAAAATACAGGACCAAAATACCGTAAATGTACCGAAAAATATTTTTTCATAGATCACCACAAAACTGGAGATCAATATTATATAAGAATTTCTTGCCTTCTTGATGTAAGTCGAGTCAATTTTAGTTGTTATCTAAATAAAGTATTACTACATCAATATTGATACTGTAAAACCTTCTTGAGCGATATATGAATTATAATGACTCAATTTGAAAATAGTTAAAATGAATTGTACAGAGACAGTCAAAAATACATAATATATTCTATCAAATTTTCAAAAACTTTATAACAATTTTTCAAGTAATTGAAAAATATAACAACTATTTTGTTACAATTATTTTTTGACGATCGATAATTTGACAGTCAAGGTTTATATTAACGAGGGTACACTGTACATTAGTGTATAAATACATATCTGCATAGATACTTATTTCTAACAATAGTTTGTTTCATTTAAGTTTACAGTGGTTGCCTGGTGGTTTGACGGTATTCATCGTGTATCATACCGTCAAATCACCTGGTAACCACTGCAAACTTAAATGAAACAGACTATAGACCCATTAACCTTTTCATATGATAAACAATAAGAGCTCTTTACCATATTCCTTTCAATAGTGTAGCTCTTATGTCTCAAAGGTTATCTAATTGGCCATCCCTGTTTCATTGTATATATGTTGTATCTTGGATCCTCGATCTATGAATAGTATTCAAACTGATAGAATATCTAATTTTGAATTGACCTAGTAACTTCTCAGGGTCTTCAGTTCAAGTACTAGTAATCAGTGATTGTGTACATCTGGGAATAAGATTGGAGATGTTAGTATCTCGTGGCTTATAGTATTAAATTTATTTGCGGAAAATAGGTACATGCATATATTTATTATCGTATTTATAGTTATATTTTATATTTTCCTTTAACATTATGTGAAAATAGTTTTATGCCTTATATGTGTACATCTAGCATTGAAGGGGTGGAGATATCATTAATATATAAAATAAAACTTTTTGATGGCAGGAAATTTCATATGTTCTCTATAATTTCTTGGGCGAGTAGATGGAGGATAATTCTCGATTATTATGAATCTGCCTTCCTTTTATTACTTATTACCTATATAATATTAATTTTTATTATTATGAGGTATAGTACTTATCTTAGTTTAATGATTACCTACTTAAAATATAATTTCAAATAAAAGTTAGTTATTGTTAGGTTGTAATTTTACTTTTGACAAATTGTTTGTTTGTTAAGAATTATTAATAAAAGTATTATTAGTTCTATATATTATAGTCGTTTAAAAACTTAAGGGGGATAGCCACTGTGACGGAAAAAAAATCTCATTTTTTTTTTGTTTAGATTTTTTTAAAGTTTACATATTCATAAATATGTATACAAAAAATTGAGTTTAAATTTTGAAAATTGACGGAGTTACAGTCAATTTAGTGATACGAGGTAGCACGGCCGGTTATGACATAACAAAAACATTAAACACATTTATCTCAGAATGACATTTTTCGACCTGGTCGACACGATTCCTCAAAGACTAATGAACCGATTTCAAATTTTTTTTTTAAATAATTTTCGTAATTAAAGTAGCTATCGTTGCACGTAGCCGATTTTTGAAATTTTGATAATTACTATTTTTAAAACCGCTCTAACGAAAAAAAATAGGTCTTAAAAATGAAAAAAAAATCAAACGATCGCCATTTTGTGAAAAAATAAAATTAAAAAAAACGGCTACGTGCAACGATAGCTACATTCATATAGATGTTGATAAAATTTTTATTTATTTTTTTCATATAACCTTTCTCGAAATTTCGAGTCGACCATAGAGAAAAAAAATTTTTTTTGTCGTCACATCCAGGCTCATAACTTTGTAAATATTTAATATTTTTCAATAAAATTTCGAGTCGACCATAGAGAACAAAATTTTTTTTGGTCGTCACATCCAGGCTCATAACTTTGTAAATATTTAATATTTTTCAATAAAAATTGATATTAAATAAGTTGAATATATACTTAATAAAATGTCCTTTACCTGATTCAAAAATAATTAGTTATATCTGTGAAAAAAATTCCCAAACATTGACAATTTTTTGACCCGTCACAGTGGCTATCCCCCTTAAGCATGTGAGCTACATATTCTATGTATACACTGCTTGTCACAATTAGTGGGACACTTTTTTAATGTAACACAGTTTTGTTAAAAAATGTCATATTAATATGAAAATTTAGAGAAATCATTAATGTGGTGTTAATTCAAAGCCCAAAGAGTTACAGCTTTGTCTCTTCATCAACAGGGGATGTGCAACCCTTACAGTGGTGAAAATTGGAAAATGACATTTTCAAGTATTGAAAAAAAAGTTTAAAAAGTGATTAATCCAAAATAAAACTAAAATTCAGAATAATTATTATCTGTATAACTTCTTTGCACCCTTAAGGTACTATTTTATTAATTTTAATAACATTATATTCTATTTACTTTTTGGTATCACCCCCTAAGTTTAGGTCAACAAAAATATAGGAAGATATGAAGAAAATTTAAAAAATGTTTCATAATTTGTTTAAAAAAATCACAGTTAATATAAATTTACAATTTCAATAAAATCCAATTATTTTTAATACTTTTTCTACCCTTAATTATTTCAACCCCATTACATTATCATAAATTCAAACGACATAGGTACAGATACAGTTGTGAAGTTTACAAAATGGTTAATAAACATTGTATAGAATGGTATCGTGTATTAAAAAACACAAATAAGTTATTAGGGTAGGCATTAACCCTTAAATACTAAACCAACCCCAATAATAATGTAAAAAATTGAATTCAAGTATTATTTTATAAAAAATCAATAAAAGTGGTCATTCAACGATCTTTGTGAAAATTTTGTGCACCAAAACTCACCTCTACAGATTTAGCTACCCTTAATTGAAAAAATATATACTTTTTTTAAATCATCATATCTAAAAATTCACCGTATTTTTTTTCTATCCTTTTGTGAAATAAAAGACCCATATTTGGTCTTTCATTACCGGTAAAATTAAAACAATACAATATCTGGAACAACTCTAAAAAAACGTTTGTCTTAAAATTAAAATAGTTTTTATGCCAATTTATATTGAAAATATAGGTAACTATGGATAATTATGAACATTTTACTAGTTATTTTCAAGTTTGGATAAAATTAAATTAATCGTTTGGAGACGTTCCTGAAAGAAGATTGTTTTAATTTTACTGGTGATGAAAGACCAAATATGGGTCTTTTATTTCACAAAAGGATAGAAAAAAAATTACGGTGAATTTTTAGATATGATGATTTAAAAAAAGTATATATTTTTTCAATTAAGGGTAGCTAAAACTGTAGGGGTGAGTTTTGGTGCAAAAAATTTTCACAAAGATCGTTGAATAACCGCTTTCATTGATTTTTTATAAAATAATACTTGAATTCAATCTTTTACCTTATTATTGGGGGTAGTTTAGTATTTAAGGGCTAATGCCTACCCTAATAACTTATTTGTGTTTTTTAATACAGGATACCATTCTATACAAAGTTTATTAACCATTTTGTAAATTTCACAACTGTATCTTTACCTATGTCGTTTGAATTAATTATAATGTAATGGGGTTGTAATAATTAAGGGTAGAAAAAATATTAAAAATAATTGGATTTTATTGAAATTGTAAATTTATATAAACTGTGATTTTTTAAACAAAGTATGAAACATTTTTTAAATTTGCTTTATATCTTCCTATATTTTTGTTGACCTAAACTTAGGGGGTGATACCAAAAAGTAAATAGAATATAATGTTAATAAAATTAATAAGATAGTACCTTGAGGGTGCAAAGAAGTTATACAGATAATAATTATTCTGAATTTTAGTTTTATTTTGGAATAATCACTTTTTAAACTTTTTTTCAATACTTGAAAATGTCATTTTCCAATTTTCACCACTGTAAGGGTTGCACACCCACTGTTGATGAAGAGACAAAGCTGTAACTTATTGGGCTTTGAAACAACTCCACATTAATGATTTCTCTGAATTTTCGTATTAATATGACAATTTTTAACAAAACTGTGTTACATTGAAAAAGTGTCCCACTAATTGTGACAAGCAGTGTATACTTTTTTTTTATAAATTCACATATTGACTAGTTTTAGAAACAAAATGAGAACATTACATTTTCAGTAAAAATATTTCTCACATATACGAGCTATCAAAAATGCCTTCTGATGGCATTTACGGACAGAGCAAAGGTTTGACAGTTGCTGAACTATTTCAATTATAAAAAGAAATGATAAAGCTTTTTAAATAATTGAAGAGTTCAGGACAAAAGTGATCGACTAAAATTTGAATTTACATGTATTACACGAACAAGTTGATTATCATATTTATGTAATTTATAATTTTAAAAAATTCTTTGTTTGAACCTTTTATTTGTTTTTAATAAAAATTAATTGTTTTAAATATAAATTGATAACCAAACAGTTAAAACTTGAAAAATGAAAAATACGAGTAAAATAGCAACATGTATATTATCTTAATACTATCATACAACAAATATAAAAAATATAACATTCTGTTATGATATCGTGTATGTTTGTTTGTTTTATTTATTTATTCATAATGTAGTAATAAAACAAGGTTACAAGTACACGCAAAGCATCGTGTTTATCTTACTTTAAAGTAAATGTATAAAAGTAACAAGTTTAATTGCGAAAAATCTAAAAAAGAAATGAATATTTAAACTGAAATATTTACAATTTCCTTGAGAATGTGAATGACATATTTTCGTATAATTTAATATATACCTTTTTTCTTCATTTGAGCCTTAATGTTGGCGCAATATTATTTGACGTTTTAAGTCCTAAGATACCTCATTTAGTAGTGAAGCCTACCGATTAAAAACAAATAAATTAGCCAGGTGACCGTCGTTTATTTCAAATCGTTGGCTACTTATTGTAAGTTTGAAAACGATCCTAAGTCGATATTAATATTGCAATATTATCAACCATTAAAACCTCTATTATTTCGTTTACAATGGATTTTAAATTCATTGGTATAGAATAAAAACTGTAAAATGAATCACACATTTTTTTTATCAAGACTGGTGTTAAAATAAAGAAGGTACATAAGTCTTTAAGTGGATTGTCCCCATCAACAAATCTTTGTCCTTTTTTGTGTCCCTGTGCGCCCTAATAAATACACACTTACACAAAACAAACAACGAAGGAGCTGTCAACAAAGAATGATATCCAATTGACAATAAAGAAGTGGTTTTTATATAAACTAAATTAAGAGCTGATAATGTTTAAAAAAATTATTTGAAATTTTAACACATAAAACTAGATTATATAGAAAACATTTTAAGACTAATCCTACTTTTTTATGACTAATAGTTTCAGAATAATGTGACATCAAACATGATACTTTTTATTTACCCAATATTTATATAAATACTAGCGGAATTCCGCGGCTGCGGCTTCGCTCACGTAAACTTCGAAATTAATTAGAACTCTCTATACGTGATAGAGGATGACTTATTTCATTTTTTTATATTGATTTTTATTCATTACCTATAAAAAAACGTAAATATCTCGGATCTTACTTAAAAATTGTAAAAACTAACCCCCTGTCTACCCTCGCCATTAGGAGTTGAATATCGAATTTTTTTATTGCAGATTATTTTGCCCGACTCCACCAGTAAGCAGCTATACAGATAAAAATATCAAAAATACAGACCTTGTCTACCCCCGCCATTAGGGATTGAATGTCGAAATTTTTATTTTAATAGATGACTATTTTGCCCGAATTTACCTTTATAAGTAAAACATGTACGCAGATAAATATATTTTAAATCCATCCTCGTCCCCGTCCCATACTATGAGGGGTTGAATGTAGAACTTTTATTTTTAATTGAATATTAATTTGTCCGAATTTATTAATAACATGAATATTATGAAGATAAATAATATCAAAATTGTATCCCCATTCCCATAGATATTTGTCTTGTAGAGTACCTACTTGCACCATGTTTCATTCGACGAATACAAAAAATATTTGTTTCATTATTTATATTATAGAGTATTTTCGATAAGTTTCAATTAAATGCGAACAAAAAAATATGTTTTTATATAAGCTTTGACACCCTGTTTTAACGAAATTCTTTCTTAGTGGGTACTTACATCATAAAAGGAAGGCACCTACGAAACTTCATGTTTCTATGTCCAGGGGTTTGGGCTGTATGTTGATATATAAGTGAGTGAGTGAGTGAGTGAATGGTAAAGGACAAACTCTTTTATAGATATAGATATAACAAGAAAACATTTATGCTTAATTGAGTATAAATGAAATAATTATCATGATTATATCAAATATAGAATGTAAACGTGTAGACGTACGTTTTTAATTCTTCGTTTCTCCTACGACATTTTAGGAGTTATCTGTATAAATCCAGTGACACAAATTCTCTAATAAATTACAAAATGAATTTTTAATACATTGTTCGAAAGTTTGTTCAACAACATCACTAAACAAGTTTCTTTTCCTTAATGAATTGGGCTGACTTATTGACCGTGGTATAATTAACAGACTTGTGATAGAATTAAGAGGAACAGCTGTTCCCACCAAGCACAGGTGATATTTTAATCTCGTTGAAGGAATTCAATTAGCGGTAGACATTGTAAAAGCGAAAGATAAAGGTACTGGCGTGGGTTTAACAAAGTCAATCCTTTTGCGTTCGGATTTTTCGAACTTTGTTCAACAATTTATACTAATTTGATTAAATATCTATCTGTGTGTGGGAGTTTTGTTTATTAATTAATTATTATAAATAGTTATTATTATTTACGTGGATTTAAGGTTGTTGTTCACTAAAATCGATTACTACAGAATTTGTTAAAATTTTAATATTGTGTTAAGTTAGTTAGTTCGCATTTGTAAAAAAAATTTCAGGTCAGTTTACCATTTCGTTTATTAATTATAAACGTGCAAAGTTGGCCTCTTATACATTGCAAGCATAGGGATCCACTTGGAATTCGATATTCGTTTAATTCGTGTATTAAAACTAAACGTCAGATTTTAACCAAAAACGGATATGTTATAGATTGGTAATTAAGGAATGTGTATATAAAATTTTAGAATGATTTACCATCTCCTCAAATAATTATTAATTTTTAACTTTGATGAATTCCCGAACACATGACGTAAATATACGATATGGCAACAACGCATTCGGCGCGCTCTTTGAAATATAAAAACGTGGTATTGTCAACTGACGCGCGTTGTAAATAGCAAGTGATTATTGATTACATTTAATGTTTTTATTTATAATAATAATAGTTACTATTGTTATTATAATTATTACTTTTGTCAGCAATAGTAATAATTATTATATTGTTAAAAATAAATCTTCTATTCTTGTCTAATATTGTAAATTGTTGCCAGATCTATTTGTTCTTTATAACCGACATAGCAAAACCCTGTAGTTCATGCTAAATTCCGCTAGAGTCACGACTTTCAGTTTTGCTTTAACACGGTCTAGAAAAAAAAATGATTCCGTTTTTACACGATTTCATTCGATTTAGCACAATTAAAAAAACTATTTGATTTAAATTTTAAAGAAAAATCTTTTATTATTTGTAATCTTCTAGGAATTTTTTTTCTACCTGATATTTATAAAATATGTAGTTAGGGAATTCCCTTTTCTAATTTATTTACATAGCAGCTTAAATATATATTATATTAGTCTTGTACGAGTTTTCAGTTCCTAAACTTGCGATAATTTTATATTTATGTTATTTTTACTTTAAGAATTGCATTGCCTTTTATTTTTATGAAATAAACTGTGCATGAATGCACATAAAAATTTAATTTATATTTTTTTTTGTAAGAATCATTTAATTATTTTTTACAGGGTTGAAGGATATGGAAATAATCCCTTTTTTTCTATGTACTTCATGTTTTTTTTCTGGAACGTATCTACCGTATAAAAACAGAATTAGGTGTATTGGCGACATAGTACTTTGAAACTATAAATCACATAAATGTTCTTTGTATACTCTGGTTTTACATATTAATTACTGCATCCGTTTAAGTAAAGTTTCTTCATTCAAAACTCTAGTATCTGAAGAGCAAGCGAGGTAACTTACTAGGTTGATGTGGATATTGCAATATTGTTTCTGAGTACACAAAATCGATTATGTATAAAGATGAGTTTCATATTACTAGACTAGACGCTTGAGTTGCAGAATCTTTAAGATAAATTTAAAGTATCTAATGAACTATTTATAATTTTAATGTTAACGAAAAGATTCTGTATATATATGTAGATACAAATATAACTATATACATATGTAAAAACTTAGTGTCATAAAATATATTATGTATTTTTTTCACCTATGAAGGAGCTAAAATCTAGCATTTTTTATGTTTTACATAAAAATCATCAAATATAAATTTCTACTCCTTTCTTTTGACGTATCAGCGACATTTCGTTAATGAATCCTTGATCTAACGTATGTATGTAATTGTTAATTATTGTTAGTATTTCAATGCTTCCTGTCTTTATAATAACATTTGGTGTAAACTTTTGTGACACATTGCATGAAAACAGCCTCTAACTCATAGGTGTTAAATTATTAATGTATAAGAAACTGGCACCAGACTCTAGTGCTGAATTTTGTTTAGTTAAATGTACTGAATTAGAAATATTCATTAATATTTTATTACTGCCATTACTGGATATTAATCTATATAATACATATAACTCTCTTACAGCGTGAATTGATGACAATTGATCATTTTGTTTAAAAACAATGGACAAATATCGCGGTTCGGCATACTATCAAGAAAAGTGTATTTTCTTATGTAAATCCTTAATATTGTTTTATTTATGGATTTTTATTCTAAAACGGTTGTGTCATCACTGGATATTTGTTACTGGTTTCACGTAATTAATTACTGGAGAAAAAAACAATAAAAGGCTATAATTTAAAAAACAAACTAGATTTGCGGATTTTGGTAACTAAATTGATTTAAAATTACATCAATCCTAAAAACAATATACTTTTCTCTTAAAGCGTTCAAGACTGGTGTCAGTACCTTATATAGAAACCAAGCAATATAGATTCTATGTGTATTCAATATAAAATTAACTGTTTCTAGTTATAACAAGATTTCTAGTTTTATAAAAGAGCAGCAAGATTATATAAAAAAAATAATATCAAATCTAAATGCATGACTGAGCACCTCTACACAATTTGTCTCTAATGAAGAACTGCCACCTTGTTGATTTGATATTATTCTGCTAGATTTTTACTTCTGCTGTAATACCTCACTGAATATGCATTGAAATGCAACATGAACATAACGAATATTTGTTTTGACCTTATTTTAAAGTTATCTTACCTATTGCTATAGATGGAATTTCTGTTATAATAACTCATATTTCCTTTGAAATTCGTTACTATTAAATATCATAAATGTTATTAAAATCGGACATGTCTTTCAGATTGTTAATTCCAAAAACATCACAAACTGTCCCTAATGTTTTGATTGATGTTTTTTTAGTTAAAGTAACATACAATTGTTGCATGCATGTTTAAATTTCTATATACATTGAATGCTATAACTTATAATGTTTAATCTACGCCAGTGTATGTTTATATTGTATTAACATTTTAATATTCGTTATTTACTCCTTTGGAAATGTAGTTTTTTGGTACTATCTGTTACCAAATTTAAAAAAGAAACGTCATATATGGAACCTTGTAATTTATTCTACATTGACGATATTCCCCAGTAATTGATCACAACTCATATGCAGTTCCTAGCATGCTGGTTGCGAACAAAAAAAAATCCATTACACGATCACGCTAAAATACAGTGCAGTATCGTTCGAGAGGTAAAAGAGGGCACGTGTTTAGCTCATATAATGTTTTTAACCTCTTCAATGCATGTTTGTACTAACAACATTGTCATACCGTGCACTTGATGTGATTCACCTCAAATTGTTGTGGCACGATAGTGAAAAAAAAGTTTATTTGTTTGTAAATTTTTTTTAAATCTTTTGTCGTGATCGGTTTGTATAAACAGTTTTATTATTATTAAATGTTGTACTTAAAGTTGTGATTCACTGAAAGAACAATAAGTGACATTTTGTTGACAAATGTTGCTAAGGCTGCACGTCGAGACTTATCTATATAGACTATATATCGATCTAAAAACAAGACCAATTGAATTTTAACGAGATCAAGATGATATAAACGTTAAAAATGCATAAGAAAAAAACGTAATAGAAATGTTTTAGAAATGTGAACATAAATTTCAACATTAAGTGGTATATATCAACAAAAATGCCATAGGGAATCCAATCGAAAATTGTCTTGTTTATATAACAACCGCGAACTCTACGATTGAAAATAATATCACTCAAATGTCAAAGTGACAAATTCTAACACAAAAAGTCAAGACTCACATACAGTTCATGGTTTTTATATGTTTTTATGTAATGTAAAAATATTCTATGTATATTGTATTATCTAAATGAAATATTGAGTCAATTTCATTCTTTTTGACCTCCAAAATAATTTAGTGAATCATTTAATGCTGTCATTCTTTCATCTTCTCTTTTCCTACTGTCGTTCTTTGTATAAAATAATGGCGGAAAAATAAATAAGAAATATGTTTAGTAACAGCAAATAATAAATGAAATATAATGCATATTAACTGTTATTTATTATAATAAAATCAAAAGGGCAAGTATATACAAAGATGTGGGATTTAAAATTAAAAATTATCCTATTCAAAACCGGAGAACCTAGAATCATATATAATAGTTATGTAGATGCAGCGTTTTTCTTAATAAATTATTGAAATTTCAATTGGTTATTTATGAACTATTTAAGAACACGTAAGTAAAATTTATAACAATATTGATCGTATTGTATCAATCGTCTTCAATTTTTTTTACAACCTTGGCATCACATATGCCAAATAAATTAACATCTTTATGAGGAAACTCTATTTATGATTTTAATTTTGTTTTTCAAAATAGAAAAAATATATACTATTCGCTGGGTGCAAAGTAGGTAGTGGGGGAAACGAAATCGATCACAGCGCACAACGTGGCAAAAAATAACACTTTGGGTGGACTAACTGTCATTTTTAATAGACTCGTTTTTAACTGAAAATAGAAAGGTCAACATGGTTAATCCCACTATAGACTATGTGCAAGGGGGTGGAGTTAGAAATAATATCGATGCGAGTGTTCGTGGTGAGCAATATTCTAAAATTATCGGCGCCAAAATTTGAGGTTATGCTGTCAATGTAAACGAATTAATTATTTCTCTATAATACGTCTAATTAAAGAGAAAAAGATACCCAAAATAAATAATTTTCACGTACCTTTTATGCTATACTATTTATATTATATGCAAACAGCTAAATTAAATGATATTTGTTTAATAAAAAAATTCACGGTATTAAACATATTAAACAATGATAAAAATAGAGTTAAATCCATTCAATCCTTCTCTATTACCCGCTAGTGGCGCTAATAGTAATAAATAATCGTCTAAAATGTATATATTACGATATTTTATTGAAATTATTTGTTCGTTAGTACGTCAAAGTCCACCCAAGCTGCTACTAAAGTCCACCCATTAGTTGGCGCTGTCATCGCGCACGCTGCGAATATTTGGATGAAAATTTGAAGATAGTTATTGTTTGCGCCAAGATAATTTTAGTAATAAAAATCATTACAATAGCGACATTGCGAATAAAACTATTTTGTGCGGGTTCTGCGTTGGTCGTTTGAAATTTGATTATTGACGACTTTATTTTGAATATGAATTGGAACATATACATATAACAGATAATGCGTAACTGTACTAACCTTTTTTGGCGTTGTCTCCAGCATACATTTAAGGATAAGGAAATATGGCAAAAGAAGGATTATATGTGGCACCTGCAGTTGACAATCTACACTCTCTGTTATTTATAATAAACGTTCTGGACACTCACAAATACGATACAATTACACAGAACACTTATTTATATTGTAAATGATATAAACTTTATTTGAAAAGTATATTCACTTGTCTACTTGGTTAATGTTTATTTGCAATGTTTTTAATGATTACAAAAAATTATATTTTTAATAATACGCATACCAAAATGCGTACGTTTATTTGCGGTGGTCACGACAATGCGTTTTGCGGTTTTTTAACGATATAAAAATGCGGATTGACCGGAAAAAAGATTCGATATTTTATTTCACGTGTTGCACGTTTATATCGAAAATTCAAACTTGTTTTTACTTGTTGTGAAGTAAAAGACGGTTGCGCTTGCAGCGCTGCGTTCGGTCACTTATCAAACTATATTGATATTGAAAATGTGGCGGCAACATTCCCCCGGCCTTGAAAAAACGTTTTCAAAACCCGAAGAGTTGAGTCAAAAAAAAAACTAAACAAAATTCTAAAGTAACAAATAAATATTCTGACTACTTACTAAGACTATACCTAGATAACTAGCTAACTTATTTTATTGGTTGGGTAAAGGACAGAGGCGCACCACTGGCCTTGTGTAACTACCCGTTTTTGTTTTGATTGTACAAACCCGGATAATTCCGTCCTTCCCCGGAAATACTTCCTCAATGATACCTAGCGGCCACTGAAACGGTGGACAATTGTCGATTTTTAACAACACTACTGTGCCAACTGTAATCGGACAACTAGGTGTATTCCATTTTTGACGGATCTGAAGAGTATTTAGATACTCCTTATTCCAGCGATTCCAGAAGGAGTGTGTGATTTGATCCAATAAGGCTTTTCTTTGTAACAGATTCGAGGACAATGCGGGGTCTGTCTCTGGGAAACTTTCTAGTGGCGCCAGCGTCAAGAAGTGCGCTGGTGTGAGTGCGGTAGGCTCTGACGGGTCAGGGCTCAACCAACACAAGGGTCGTGAATTTAACAAGGCCTCTATTTGGGCTAAAACCGTACTCATTTCTTCATACGTTAATAGCTGATTGCCAATTGCTTTTGTCAAATGCGATTTGACGGCCTTGATGTTCGCTTCCCAAATACCAGAGAAATGAGGGCTAGCGGGTGGCTGCAAACGCCATTGAATTTTATGGGTAGTTAATTCTTGCTCTAATGCGCGGTTATATTCTTTAGAATTGACTAACTCATAAACGGTATCTAACGCTGATTTAGCCCCAATAAAATTTGTACCTTGATCTGAATACATGACTGCACATGTACCTCTGCGTGCCAAAAAACGGTTGAATGCGGCCAGAAACATGTCGGTTGACAAATTTGAAACCAACTCCAAATGTACCGCTTTTGTGGCTAAGCAAATAAATAAGCAGATATAGGCCTTTTGGCTTTTCGTACCCCTTCTCCTAGCTAATGTTATATGATATGGCCCTGCATAATCTACGCCGCAATGAAGGAAGGCTTTGGCTTCAGTCACTCTGTGAACGGGTAAATCAGCCATAATTGGAAAAGTGGGCTTCGGATTAAACTGAAAACAATAGTTACATTTTCTAATTCTATTGCGTACAACTCCCCTACCAGCTAATATCCAGTAGTTCTGGCGTAATAACGATAGCAATAAGTGCGGACCTGTGTGCAAATTTTTGCGGTGATAGTGGTCTATCAATAAATTTACAAAATGGTCATTTTTCGGGAGCAGAATTGGAAATTTTTGATTGAAATCTATGTTCGCGTTCCGAAGTCTACCTCCTACTCGAATAAGTCCATCTTTTAGGAACGGGGTTAACTGCCTGTAAGCAGGGGAACACAATTGTCCCTTTTCTAATAAACTGAATTCATCTGCGAAATGAATTCGTTGCACGACACGTAGTAGTGTGTGCTCGGCCTTTTCCAAATCACTTACAACTATGGAATCTCTAATCGGTAATAATTTTAAAAACCTAAGTACATACACAGTACTGTTAAGTAACTTAGAATAGGATGAAAATCTGAGTATGAGAGAACGCAACGGGTGATTCTCATTACTCACTACAACTAATGCGATTGTTTTTTCTTCGAGAGAAGTGACACTTTGACTATCTTTGCGTTGAAGAGGCCATTCTTCTAAGTCAAAATGCATCCATGCGGGGCCTGACACCCAATCAGACTGTTCGAGAAACCGTGCTGGAGTTAAACCTCGAGACAGACTATCTGCTGGGTTGTCTTTTCCATCTACGTGGTACCAATCTGCGACTGGTATTAAATTTTGAATTTTTGCCACCCGATTGGCTACGAAAGTTTTCCATCGGTGTGGTGAGGCATTTATCCAATCAATGACTACCGTAGAATCACTAAAGGCAAAAACTCTGTCTACTATGCAACGAGATTGGAAACTACTAATTGCGAAACTAATTAATTTTGCTAACAATAGTGCTGCACAAAGCTCTAGCCTTGGTATTGAAACTATTTTCAACGGAGCGACCTTTGATTTTGCGCAGGCTATTGAAACATTAAATTTTCTACCAGGATTAAGTACTCGAATGTACACTACAGCTCCATACCCTTTTTCACTTGCATCAGAAAATCCTACACACCAAACTGTGGAGTGATTTACGATACCTAAATGTCGCGGAATTTGAAAGGTAGATAAATACGGCAATTCGTCATGAAATTTCCGCCAGGAATCTTCCAGGTTTTGCGGTACCGGAGCATCCCAATCGATCTTTTGAACCCATAATTCTTTGATTAATGATTTTGCGAAAAGGGTAATGGGCGCTAAAATTCCTAATGGGTCCCAAATTCGTGCGATTGTTGATAAAATATTTCTTTTGGTGCAAGGTTTAGTTTCAAAATTAACATTAAAGGATAAAATATCATTTTGTGGATGCCATTGCAGCCCTAACACTTTAGAAATATTATCACTAAAATCAATTGGTTGCGTTTGTCGAATGTTTTCGGGAATTTGTTTTAAAAGTTCTACCGAATTAGACGACCACTTGACCAAATCAAATCCACCAGATTTAAGTAGCCCTATTAATTCATGATGGATCATTTTAGCTTGATCCAAATCGGCAACACTGCTTACTACATCATCCATATATGTATCTCGGAGTGCGATTTGAGATCCAGTGGGAAATGTTTTGGCCTCATCGATAGCTAATTGTCGAATTGTGCGAAGTGCTAAGTAAGGTGACGATTTGACTCCAAACGATACCGTATTTAACTCGTAAACGTTTAGTAACTCGTCAGGAGAAAATCGCCATAAAATGCGCTGAAATTTGCGGTGTTCAGGACGCAAAATAATTTGTCTATACATTTGCTTGATGTCTGCAGTTATCGCGATTTCAAATAACCGAAAATTTAAAAGCATGGTGACTACATCAGCTTGTAACTTCGGCCCTGTATGCAAAACATCATTGAGCGACAAAGAATTATCAGTTTTAGCACTTGCATCAAATACTACGCGAATGGGGGTACTATAACTATCTTTAAAAATAGCGTGGTGGGGAATAAAATACGACGGCAAATCGCGGTTATTTTCATTCACCAACGACATATGACCTTGATTTAAATAATCCCTAATTACCTCACTATATTTTTCTCTAAGCGGGGGTGAGGACAAAAGTCTTTTTTCTAAACTAAAATACCGTTGACGAGCAATATCGTAAGAATTACCTAAATTCTTAGGGTCTTCTTTAAACGGAAGTGCGACTGTATAGCGACCTGAAGTGTCGCGTTCGGTCGTACTACTAAATAGCTGTTCACAAATGACGTCATCCTCATTTAAATTTTGCGGTGTGGGTAATTCTTCAATTTCCCAAAAATTTTGTATCAATTTTTCTATTGATTGTTCTACTATGCTACAAAAAGACTGAGATATTTCAGGGGGTGATAGTGTGGGTGCTTTACCCATAACAATGAATCCTAACCTAGTTTCAAGAGCTATTGGCAAATGCGGTGAACTAGTTACTTTGACAGTCCCTAATAACTGTGCAACTAATTCAGCTCCTAGTATCCCATCTATTTCCCCAGGTATGTGAAACCTGTTATCCGCTAAAGGTAACGAAAATAAATAATTAAGTGCCCCTGTATGTACAGTCGCAGTGGGTAGTTCGTCAGTAATTTTGTCTATTACTAATGCGCTAATGTTCAACCTAATATTATTATCAAAACGAGAAATCAGAACAGCTTGGATTTGACCCTTTACTGGCCGTATACTCGCCCCAATACCTAATACTGAAGTGTGTAATTTGCGTATAGGCAGTTTTAATTTATTACAACACTTTGAAGTGAAAAAGTTCGACTGGCTGGCCGAATCCAACAGTAAACGAACCTCTTGCATTTCACCCGTGTGTGTTAATACGTTAACGAGAGCGGTGGAAAGTAGAGTGGTAGTGTTAGTTTGCGAATTACAACTATCTGATGTTGAACAAAGACTAAGTGGCTTTTGATCACTGTCTAATTTTTCAACGATAGTTTGTGAAGAACTATCACCGTTATTTTCCCCTAATTGTGCGTCATTGTCAAAATGTAGTAGAGAATTGTGTCTACCTTTGCAGACAAAACAATTAAACGTTGATTTGCAACGCAAAACTGTATGTTTCGTACTTAAACAATTTAAGCATAAATGTTTATCTTTTGCAAATTTATACCTATCTTTCGGTTTAAATTTCAAAAATTGCGGACATTTGTAAATAGCATGAGTTGTATCAGTGCACATAATGCAATTATTATTTTGATTTTTAATATCACTGTTTGCAACAAATGATTGAGTTAATTTTGCTTTCTGAGAACTCGAAGCCGTTGGTTTTTGTAAAGCTGAATGACTACTATTAGTTTCAGTTCTACCTAGAATTTTAGCTTGATTCTTAACAAATTCAATTAACTCTGTATATGACGGTATACTAGAGCCTTTGATAGACATTTCGAATAAACGATGCGTTTGCGGATCTATTTTTTTCAGAGCAATTGACATAATGAAAAAATCCGCTAAATTATCTAACTTCAATTGCTTTAGTGCCTTGATTGAGGTATCATATTTTTCCAAGAAAAGATTTAACGAATGAGCAGATTCCTTTTGAATTGCTTTAAATTCTAATATTTGCGTCAAATAATTACTGGCAAGCGCGCGTTTGTCTTGATATTTCTCAATTAAAGCATTCCATACAATTAAATAATTATCAGCTGTGGGCATTACCCCAGAACAGACCGCTAAAGCTTTACCCTTTAAACGACCTAATAAATAATACATTTTCGAAGTATCATCTAAATCTGAATTATCGTGAATCAGACTTTTAAAAGTTTCATAAAAAATTGGCCATTTACTAGGTTCGCCCGCGAATTCTATTATTTCTATTTTTGGTAGCCGCGCCACTGCTCTCAGTGGCTGCTGAGATAATTGCGTAGACTCATCATCCTGTTTTTCAGATTTTAAAGCTGTTTTTGCAGTAGATTGTATATAACAATAAAATTCGTCTATACGATCTAATAATTGATAATTTGGTTCAAATTCAGCATCTATTTCTAACTCTAAATTATTAATTGACTCAACTATTTCGATTAACGCCTTTTTCGTTTCTTCCAGACTCTCGTATCGAATCAGAAAATTTTTTAAAACGGCTTTATCTTTAATATTCTTAGAATCGTCATGCAAACGTTGTAGTCTGAGATAATACGTTTCTTTTTTCTTCTTTAAAGCTTTTAATAATTTTTTCTGTTTAACATTTTCCTCCGCCATTTTATACTAATATTTTACAAAAAAAATCAATCAAAATAACAATAAAATGCGTACACAAACACGTAAACTAACATACAAATTTACAAATCAAAAATGCGAAGTTCTACTGTAACAATATCACGTGACCGTGACGTCACACGGCCTTGCTTGATAAGTGACAGAACGTATTCAAATAAAATATGGCTGCCAAACTGCATTCAAATTAACCATATAAATTTCAATAATCTTTTTTCAGACGATCCCAAACTAATCTGCGGCTGAAGGACCATTTAATGTTTGCGCCAAGATAATTTTAGTAATAAAAATCATTACAATAGCGACATTGCGAATAAAACTATTTTGTGCGGGTTCTGCGTTGGTCGTTTGAAATTTGATTATTGACGACTTTATTTTGAATATGAATTGGAACATATACATATAACAGATAATGCGTAACTGTACTAACCTTTTTTGGCGTTGTCTCCAGCATACATTTAAGGATAAGGAAATATGGCAAAAGAAGGATTATATGGGGCACCTGCAGTTGACAATCTACACTCTCTGTTATTTATAATAAACGTTCTGGACACTCACAAATACGATACAATTACACAGAACACTTATTTATATTGTAAATGATATAAACTTTATTTGAAAAGTATATTCACTTGTCTACTTGGTTAATGTTTATTTGCAATGTTTTTAATGATTACAAAAAATTATATTTTTAATAATACGCATACCAAAATGCGTACGTTTATTTGCGGTGGTCACGACAATGCGTTTTGCGGTTTTTTAACGATATAAAAATGCGGATTGACCGGAAAAAAGATTCGATATTTTATTTCACGTGTTGCACGTTTATATCGAAAATTCAAACTTGTTTTTACTTGTTGTGAAGTAAAAGACGGTTGCGCTTGCAGCGCTGCGTTCGGTCACTTATCAAACTATATTGATATTGAAAATGTGGCGGCAACAGTTATCGTCTAGTATTAAGTAAGTTGACGCTATAAAAAATAACAGAGAGATTTCGATGAAAATAACAAAATTATATTTTATATTTAAAAATTATTTACAAAATTTTTAGGTCATTAGGAAAATAGTTTAAGAGATATTCAATAAACAAATTAACACGCATTCTTATGAGAACTGCATAATTTCGAGACATGACAGGACTTTTCAAAGTGATGTGACAGAGAGATGAAAGATTTGATGAAAATTTGAGCATACATTCTTTATTAATTTACAAAGATATCTGTACATTTCCAGAATGATTAGAAGTAAAAAAAATAATGTGTGTGAAGAAAAGAGAGAGACGCATCTATGTGATTTCGCATGCTTCAGAGAGAGACACACCTTGCCTTCACTCTATGCTTATTCACAAGCGCTCATCAACAATCTCCGCAAAGCACTCTATAGTGTCATCCTTCTTTAAGATAAAAATTAATTTATCATAAAAAATATATGTAGATATATTCTGTCTTTATTTGGTTCTATAAATCTTTACAAAGACTAAAAGAGTAGCTGATAATCTCCGTGGAAAGTTTTTAGTTAGCAAAGCAAGATGCAATAAGAATTAAAAAAAGTATAGAGACTGTTAAGATTTAAAAAGTATTTCTCAACTTTCATTTATCGAAGTTCTGCTATATTTTTTTGTGAACTTCAGCAGAAATAAAATAATAATGAATGTACTAATGACTAATACACATTTCATCGTACTGGAAATAATCATTTCAAATATTGCATGGGAAATATAAGAATAAGGGTTTGCTTATTGCTTTCTTATTGGATACCAATAACCCCAAAATTATTTTTATCTTTTTCTAACTCTCACTTCAAAAGAATCAGTAAGATTTAGTTGGCAATATCTAAAGCTGAATCTAGCATGAATACTATAGTAATTATTTAATTCTGTCAATAGTTTTAGTATCACGAAAGCTTCTAACGTTTTATGTCTATATGTTTTATACGGTTGTAGTATTATGAAAAAATTATTTATTTGCTTTCATGTTTTGTTAAAATTGTGAAGTAATTGAAAAATATGTATTTTATTATGAAGTTATGTATATATACTAATGGTTAGATATTTTATCAAATAGGTATATAGATAGAACTATTTCTAGAAAATAGAAAAAAGCATTTTAAGGTTTCCAATTTATTATTTTCAATGCTTTTTAAATATTAGTTATTTTCCACAGAGTTCATGCATTATAAAACAAGCAAAAAGCATAGTTACAATTATTTAAATTTGATCTCCATTTTTTTGGATTGGTTTATAACCCCATAATTTTTTGAAAAAGCACTAAAATGTAGAGATTGCAATCTTCATAATGATTTTTTTCGATTTATGTATTTTAACTGTAAACTTAGAGCATTCTTTTCTCGATATTTTTCTAAAGAAATATTCTAATCCTTTATTTTGTTTGATAAATTATGTATTGAAAAATTTACATAAATAATACTGTCAAATTCTAAAAAAAAAACATATCTTTAAAATACCATATTGATTTTTTGTTTGTTTGAGTTGACAAAATAAAGAAATTATTTTTTATTACAGATATATATAAACTTAATTTTCATTCTCTTTTATATCGTCTTCTTCAAATAACATCTACAATGTATAGTATACTAATAAACATTCATGTTTTACCATAGTCACAAATAATTCGAAAATATATATTTCTTTTTCTCACAGCTACATATTATAATAATTAAAATTATATCTTTAAAATTAACGACTGCGACTTTCCACGATAAAACATTTCTCATTAACGTAAACTTAATCTAGAAAAGTGATACTATTGCTAATCTCCTGCCCCATTTAATACCTTCCATGTCTGAAATCTAAAACTGCAAATGCACATAAGGAAAAGTTCGTTTTATTTCGTACATTTCTAAAGTTTTGCACAAAGAAAAAATCCATTATGCGACCTTAGAGCAAAGCTCGCAATTCATTGAGGTGTGCAGTCTCAGAAAACCCCATTGGGCAACAAAGATAAAAACAGCTCGTAACATAACTGTCATCTATATCCATCCTTATCTTAAACAATCCATTTTGATTTCAAAGAATTTTTTTTAATTATGGATGATATATAGTTAGCTTTCCAAAACGAAGTGAAGGTTATAAAAAACCTTGACATAGTCAAGAATTTTACTGAAACAAATAAATTGTTTAATGTTACGAGTACTAAAACTGACGAAGAACCGGATGTAAAAGTCTTATCTTTCTTTTATTTCATACAGTTTGGTTTCATATCGAAGCAAGCCTCATGAAATCAACAAAAACCATGTTCACTTTCAGGACATAGTTGGAATGTAGGTGGGGCAGTTGGGGGACGTTCTATCGATCTGCTGGTTTTGATAGAAAAATATTTGTTGTAAATTTATTAGCGCGTTCTTTGTTTAGATTTACGCTGGTTTTTGCGGTGTACCTACAACGAGACTGGCTGTTTTTCTTTTGTGTTTCAGTCAATGAACCTTTCTATTGTTTATTTATCGGAGTAATTTTTAACTTGAAAATATGTCATTTTGACAAGTGTTATCTACTAACCTTATATATACATTGATAAACTACAGAAAAAATATAATCTTCTAACGTAATGTTTACCAAACTGTAAATTACTATGATCTCCTTTTGTGAATTAAATTTTACTGACGTAACCTTAAAAGCAGATCCAAAGGTAGGGTCAGGAAATTTTTGAAAAATTGCTCAACATATTGCAATTGTAAAACTAGTTAAAATTAAAGTACGCGTACTACACTTTGATAAACACTGTTCTATTTTCTTATGTATACATTCGTGGCCGTTACCCATAAGAGTTAATTTTTCGAACTGTTGTCCACGTTGTCATATTGTTTTCATTGACGTTTCGACTCATTCAGAAGTGTTTCTGAAACACTTCTGAAGAAGACTCCGACATGAGAGTCGAAACGTCAAGGAAAACAACACAGCAACGTGGACAACAGCCCGAAAAGTTAGCTCTTATTAAACACTGTTCTAATCCAATAGCATTGTATATTATACCATTTTCAAGGTGTATTTTTGATAAGCTGGTAAAAATTGTTTTTATAGTATTTTTTTGCTTTATACAGTCAATATTCGTTATTAATGTTAATGTTAAACATTAATGAGTTTTTGAAGTAAAACTTCTTTAGCGAGACTAATGAATTGGAATGACTTCGACAGATTTTAATATTTGACATGTTTTAAAGATGAAACGCTAAGGAAAGTGTAGATATACAAGAGAAAGATGAATGAATAGCGCGTGCATGTCAAGTTACGTGTTTGATTATATTATTAATTTAATACGTTTAGCTTTATTTATTTTTTAATTCGCATGGTTATTGAAAACAAAATAAGTTTCATTTCAACTTACTTGAAAAATGGAGAAACTGTGGTTTCTTAGTCACTTAAACTAAAATTGCACCTGAACCACAAAAGTTATGTCCAATCTGAAATCGTTAGGCTCCTGATGAGGACTTCTTGTGAAGTCGAAACACGTGTCGAGTGACATAACATTTATGGTTAAGGTGCAATTTTAGTTCATATCAACTATTTTGTGGGTGAGGCAGAAACCACTTTTTTTGTTTATGTAACCCAATATTACAATAGCTGATCAAATTAATAGAAATACATAAATAACTTAAATACGGAAACTTCACAAAGCTATGAAAGTCATTAAATAGTATCAAAAAATAAAACTTTATCTTAGCCTAGACATTTCCCAAACCTCAATCCTATAGAAAATCATTGAGAGTTCATGACGCGTGGAATTTCCCGGGAAATGGTGACAAACAAACAGCAAATAATCGAGAGATTAATTATCATTGCTGTATTGTACAGAGATGAAAAGATAAAAGAAAATTGCTTAAAGAATATAGAGAGCATGCTCAAGGAGATAAAAGGTATCATAGTCGCTAAGGAACAGATGGTTAAATATTAACATTTATACATAAAATATTATTATTTGATTTGATTGAAATTTTTATCGAAGTTGTCTTATTTACGAGAATAGGCATGATGCCTGTAACAAAGTATAATTGAAATTATGATTTTAAAAAATGAATTAAGTTAAAAAGATTCTAAAAAATGTATTTATTTTTATATTAAAAGGGAGATTAATATAATTTTTGCTAAAATAAAAATGCAAAATACAGCAATCCACCATATTAAATGAAACACCGACAGACAGAATAACGTCACGCATTTAGACAAATATCAATCCCTCGTACAAGATTATTAGGTACACACCTCATTTAAGAACTTATGTATATACATTGGAATTCATTTTTAACTCACAAAATAATTAAATTATTGCCTAACTAGAATGTTTGATTATTGTTGACAAGAAATGTGACGTCACAACTCTGAAATGTAACCTGCGAGCGTTTTGACGTCAAATTCAAAATTAGTTTTAAAAGAGTCAATTTTGCGATTAAACCTTTATTTTCTGCAAAAATAAGTCTTTTTGGAAATAGGAGACACGTAAAGATCATCATAGAATAGTTTTTTTTTAAATTAGTCATTATGCCTATTGTAAAATAACGAAGGTATAATAAATTCAACTACCAGTATAGTATTATAATTGATTTATACGAAAAATTATATAAATTAAATTATTTACAATTGAGATCAATTTTAAAACTAATCATTTTTAATATACTTTGCTCTATCGTAATTCTAATATATCCATGTTAGTTTTTCTCCATTTTCCTGATGTATTCCTTATAGAAAGTTTAAAGCAATCCTGTTTAAGGTAAATAAAATAAACCGTTAAATTACAAACATGTTCTATTGAGTACCATGTGTTGAAATGTTTTGATCTTATCGTTGTAGGTCGATTGAAACCTACCTCTCGTGTTATTAGACACTAAAATCAAGAAAAATAAGAAACAGACTGACTTGGTGAAATGATTTACATTTATAACATACAAGTATATAGTTATATGAGTAATGGATAAAAAGGCGAAGTATGTAAAATAAAGAAGTATTGTTATTTTTATTTTTAAATTACAGTCATATAATTATACAATTTACGATCAAACAGGTATATTTTAACGACTAACAAATTTCGGTAACTCTGAAAGTTTTTAATACTGAAATCCCTATTACACTTCGTCATGAATATTTGTTTCTTATAAGTTAACTTTTGAATAATATTGAGATAATCAGAGGAAAATATTTCTTATAATAAATTAATGATTTCCACTGTTACAAATTACAACTAAAAGTATTCATATAACCAATAATTCTTTGTATTAAGTATATGTCTATTATATAGACATATTTGCTGGAATTATACTAACCATGTTGACGTGGATTGTCCCATATATACAGTATGAGTCATATCAGGTGGAACAAACTTGAACAGTTGATTGAGAAAAATATTTCAAGCAAAAAAGTTCTGATGAACATGTGTCCGGAAACTCTTCGTGATGGGATTACAAACTATCAAAGATTTTGTCTTAAATTAATTTTTATTTAATTTTGAGAGAACCAATTGCGATATAGTAATTAATTTCATACCCGGTTCAGATGTTATCAATTTCCAGTATCAACTAATGATTTTTTAGACCAGATATGTTTGGGGCCAGTGGGTCCTTTGATTTTTATCTAGTAATATTTTTAAATTTTTTCCTATGCCATAAAATACATAGAAATATACTTTGTTAATTTGTCATAAGATTAACGAGAAATAAGATAGTAAATATAGTATTAGAACATTATACTCGTATATGTTATACTCGAATTTAAGCTAAGTTTTTCTTCATGTGGCCGTCCGCTGCCCCTTCTGAATTGGCACCCCGGGCAGTTACCCAGTCTCCCTCCATATAACCGACATTGCTGTTTTAATACATTAACAAAATAAGCAACGAATTTTAACTAATATAAAAATTTCAAACATCAACCATTCTTTTTTCCAAAGCTTACTTGACTTGAATTTAATATTGCACTCGAGTGGAATGTTCTAGTTCTAGCTGATGTCTACATATTTTAGTTTTCCATGGCAATTGTGATTTTTATTCAATAATGAATAAAATGCGTTGTATATTATTTGTTATGAGTTGTTTTATTATCGAAGATACGAGAAGCTTTGCGATCGTATTTCAAATAGAAAATAAATGTTCTCCGATTTCTTAAATTGCATTTGATCTTTTTGTTTCACGTTAATAACCGTTTAAGTTATTAAAATATTAAATAAAAACTAATTTTATGCTAAATCTTTGGGGATCTGCAGCTCCCTCACGAAGAATTTCTGGACACATGTTTATATAAACTATTTTTCTTAAATTTTTTTCTCAATTAACTGTTTAAGTTTGTTCCACCTGATATGCCCCACCCTGTATATATGTATATGTAATTGTATATTACACTCAACCAAATATAAATTAGTTTTATTAAATAAATCACCCCTCTCTACATTTCCACGAAGTTGAACGCGTATCCAAAAGGGTAATTTAAAACTGTCAATGATTGCACACCGGTCACTAAAAGAAGTCATCCCCAACAATTTGTTTGATTTGTATTGTGTTGGTCGTAAACAAGATCTATACTTTTGATAAATTGGGGTCGGTTAACGTTTTGCAAATGCCACATGATACTACAACAACTCTGTTTGAATTCAGTTATTGATTTATTAATTGCGACACCGCGCAACCTTCGCAATCTGCCCACCCTACATACCACATAGGGCACAATGTCACTGTAATATTTTAAAGTGACAAATCGTTGAAAAGTTCCAGGCGGAAACGGAAATGTAGTTATTTATCTTTACGTCAAATCGCTTGTTAAATTGTGAATTGTGTATGAAGGAGAAAGAAAGGCGAAAATAGGTATTCATAAGTAATGATTCTTTTTATTGTGTATTTATTATAGGAACGGTGTGATTAATATTATTCTTCGACGTCAGTAGCGTAGTAGGTGGCGGGTTTGACAACTGGAACTTTTGATTTTGCATATCTTGAAATGTAGATATTCAAATTTTATGCCAGCCTAATTTTATACATGATGTTACTCTGAAATGAGATTCGGGCCAATGCGAAATAGCTCTCGATCTTATTCAAAAAATGTATAGGTATACCTAGAGATATTAACATATCGATAAGGGGTGATATTTTTTATATTATTTATTTTTTAGTTGATAGAGATATTATCTGTGGGCTCTGTCTGCATGTAAAATGTAAATATTTTGTGATTTTTTTAGTATATAATCAATTTTTTTTATTTTGAATTTTTGTTTAATTGTTTTATTCGACTTTACATGAAAACCACTGAACCGATTTTGACCAAACTTTCAGAAAAAAAAACTAAAACTCTAGAATTAGTTTATGTTAAGGGTAATTGAATTAGGCCAGGCTCGTATTATGGAAAATTGATTATCAATCATTTTTTAATAAAATTTTTAAAAAATGAGTAATTAATGTTGATTTAACCTAACGTTTTTAGATCAGCCAGTCGTTTGTTTTAAAATAAACGTGGGTGATGCCACGAAGACATTGTATTGTATAATGATATCATTTTGATATTTAATATTCTGAATTAATTTATTTTTTTGTAGTTTACAAAAAATAAGTTTTAATAAAATTTTAAGTTGAAACTAAAAAATCGTTTTAATTTTTATTTTATTATACAATGTAAAAATTAATAATAATACCAATATAATAAAAACAATTTTATATATATACTTTATATACAAAAAAAATTCTTGTATATGTACCTAATTCAGGAAGAACTAGCTAATTTTTCAATAAGGTTTTGAACTCGGCTAATCTACAGTAAACAACATTGTATTGTGGAAAACGCCCGTCGTGTGGCGCTGCTCACTAAAAGCTCTGAACTATTGATCAATACTACAAACCGAAGGTTTTTTCCTCTAAAGTTTGTTGTCTAAAACCTTTGTTGGTACATGAATGCTTGATACCTTTTGTCTTTGTGAAGTAAGTTTTATAAGTTTTGGAAAAGAGCATTCATTAGCCTAGAATACAACTTGTAAAAGTTTTATCTCTGGATTGTATTATAATTAATTGTATTTGAATATTGCAACTTTTCTTAAACTCAGTTTTCTTTGTTATTTATTCAATTCTGTTTATTTCCTATTTTGTTCTAACAATAAGTTACTATACATATTGAATTTAAATACATATACCTATGTACAACAAACATAATGTTCTATTTATAAAAGTATTCAAAATACTCTATTTCAAAATGCATTCCACATTATAAGTGATAACAAAAACACCTTTTTCTAACTGCAATATTGATATTTCAATATTTTGATTTTATAAACCCATAAATATTTAATATACCTATGATTTAGTCATAAGTCACACAATTAGAATTTTTCAGGTATCAATAAAAACTGTTTCATGCACAAACAAACGAGTTTTAAAGGATTTTTTATGCTTAATTTAGTATTTGAGTTGTAAAAAATTTAAATATCGAATAACCTTCACAATTTGTTAATAATAATAATGAAAAAAACCTGAAAAATTGTTCTTGACTTATGTTATTTTTTTTGGCCACGCATTAAAATATATAATAAAAAATGTTTTCCATATGAAAGATATGTATTTACAGAAAATGTTATAATTTTTTATGACAAAAAATATTAAAAAAATAAGTGGGATAGAGCAAATTTGGGGGGAGCGGTCCAAAAAAGAAAAAGAAAGGAATGTATTGATTTACGTGATTTATTCCCAGAATACGCATCTACCTTTAAGAAATCATTTTCAGCAAAAAAAGCATATTGGAAAAAAATGTGACTTTTGAAATTACCTATCAGTTATAACGGCATCGAGGGGGCCAGTTAGGTCGTCAAAACCGGTAAAAAGGCAAATATGTGGGATTCAGTCGAACTTTTATTTTGAGTCGTTAAAACCGATGTCGTTATAACCCGTTTCTACTGTACTTGCAATTTATTGTCAACGTTTCATTGTCACGTAGTAATATAAAAAAATACCTAGACAAAAATTTAATATTTTAAGATACATAAATAAATACACTTGGGATTTTTAAAATAAAACATAGATCAAGCTACAGTGTATACAAATATAAACACATTTAAAACATAGAATATTACACACTTTTGTTATGTAAAACGGGGCTTAGTCTAAAGGGATATAAATACAATGTACTCATATGACTTCCATAAAAACATGTCTCAGCTAGGATTATTGATAAAAACATTCTTGCCAGGTTAAAGTAGTAATGTTTTGTTCTTGTTAGTAAAATTTAAAAGTCATAAATGTAAAGTTTTATTAAAAAAATATTTAGTTAAATTTATATGGTTAGAGCACCTATATTATAAGTGTGTATACAAATAGAATATTAGTTCCCAATCAACTTTTAACAAATATTTAAACGTTTCACATTTTGCAAATTGAGTTTTTAAATTATCTAAAAAAATGACATGTAAAATTATTAGAAAAATGTACAATTATTAGATACTTACGAAGTAATATTATTTTTTAAATGCAAAACCATTATTTGAGAGAAATAATGTGATTTTATCATAATTTTAACACTGGAATAGAAAGTATAAGATTTTTATATTTAACAGGGTGGGCAGTTTCTGGAAAAACCGGGAAAAGTCAGGGAATTTGGTTCGAAGTCAAGGACTTTCTTATAAAAATGTTAAAACTACATAAATTCTCAAATTCTCGCAAATATTTAAACTTGTGACCTTTTTTTGGTTTTTATCTAAATTTTAAATAAAAAACACAGGAAAAAACGTAAAAATTCTCCTGGGAAACCGGGAAAAGTCAGGGAAATTTGTTCCAGAGAAATACTGGCCACCATGTTTATGGAAATAAAATTTTAGTTTTATTAAATTAACTGCAAAAAAGTTAAGCAAGTTTAATTAATTTAAATACAAGTCAAAAGCTTTAGCCTCGGTTTTTAAACTTGTTTACAAGCAATTTACTTTTAAAGCCAGGTAATGAAAATTATTGTCTTCATTGTATTTTTTTTGCGGTTATATTTTTTACGTCTACGTGAAATTAATGTAGTAAAAAATAAAACATTTGACAATAGAAGGCAATATAATTTTTATAACGTGGTTTTATAAGTAATGATTCTTTAACTAGTTAAATAATACTTAAAAATATATAATATTTATTAAATTTCTTACAAAATATCTAAAATGCATGGAGAAAGTATGTACGTGAATATATAAAAGAAATCAACTTCCCCAAATATATTTTATTCAGGTAGTTGTGGATTTTATTACATTTTTTATCTACTCTTGTTCAAATTCTGACCATACAACACCCCATCTTGAACTCTTTCAGTGGCGGGTTATTTCAAATAAAAAGACATTAAAATTAGAAACTAACTACTCTTCATATAACATTTACCTATTATTATATGCATTACAATCATATGAATATATGCAATGCTATATTTCTGCTCAAACCAACATAGTCACGGTTTATATCCGGTATTATAAACGACCTAGCAAAATTTGCAAGCTTGCAAGCACTCGATACATAAGGTTTTAATTTTATTATAAAATAATTTTCATAATAGCACAACTGTTTTAATACCGTTGGTTTTTACATACAACAACGCTTGCGCGAAATCTGTTAAAGTCATCAAAAAACTTCAACAGAACTGTCATATAAGTTTGGTATCTCATTTGAGAGTGTTAGCAAGCTTGCAAATTTGCTAGGTCGTTTATAATACCGGACATTAGAGTACATATATTATATTTTAAGGGCTGCAAAATTTAAAATAAAAATAATAAAATCATTATTATAGTCAATCTTAGCTAAAAAAATGAATTAATTTGCTTGTAATAATGTAAATACCTTATTACCTAGTAGCGAAGATTGACTCTACGTTTTTATCAAGCATACATCTATATACTTATACACTGGTAGAAAGGATTTCTCAAACCAAGTAAACCTTGTTTTGTATATAACGAAAACAATATTTCCTTAAGATAAGCAATAATCTCTTAAACTAACCATAGTATTCTTGAGCGAAGAAGAACGTAGTTGGATTAAGAATATGTTTCTTATATTAAGAATTTATATTAAGATTTATATTAAGATTTTCTTGATCCAATACGGTTTTTTTTCTGTGTAGTCAATGTCGACAGTGAGTTTATACCAAGGTGCGAAATTATCAAGATTATTAAATTTTCGATAAGTATCCATCATAGGTCCGACTAAAAAAGCAAGTAGGAAAATTATCTTATTTTTCTTATTTAAGATATATCAAATAAATATAATTTATATTTTTGCCTTTTTTATACTTATCCTAATAACTAAAACAAAACCAAAATAGTTCTCACAATAATACAAGAGTGAGTTAATGTCTCATAAAAAAAACTGTGAAAAAGGTGACTCCCCGCAGTGTGATGGTTGGGGAAATCTTCTAATAGCTGAATAATATTAATTAATCGATCTACTATTAATAATAAAGATAACTATCATGATTATAATAATTAATAATATTGTATTTTTAAATATCGATTTTCTTATTACATAATGCAAGAAAAACAAAATGAAATTATTAATAAGTATGAGAAATATTTAACGACTTGGTTTGTTTTCATAAAAGTAACTATGAAATGAAAACTTTGTTAATAAAATCCAAACATTGAATGTTAGATTCGATATGAGTACATGAACTTATTATAAAAAAAAACTATAAAAACATTGCGTTAAAAGTATGTAGTGTGGACATTAACGCCGACCCTGTACACGAGAGAATGTGTGCGCGTTGTTTCACAAACGGCAAATCGTTTCGACGATGTAATATCTGAAGGTGTTTTGCAACGTGGCATTATACTGGAGAGACATCTGCTTTGCAGACAGTCCCTTTGGAGGGTTACCCGCTACGTGTTTGTCATCTTTGTGGCTGAAAAAATGAGAAAACATACGATATTACGCAAAGGAAAATAAATACGTGTCGCCATGTTATTCTAGTGCTCGTTATTTGGAAATTTTGTTTATTATTTGATGCATGAATCTACATTTTCTGGTATTGTGATTTCTACAGATATCGGTATATTGAAAGAAATTTGTCGAGCCTCGCGTATAATGTAGTTTTTCAATTTATTTAACTATGTTGATTTCATTTCATTTAAGCAAAGCTCAGAACCACTTTCTATATTTAATAGTTCGTATGTCAGAAAATAGATGACTCCAAATGTACTATGATTAAATAGTTTTGAATTATTTTTGAGAAAAATGTAGTGTTCAGTGCTGATAGTTTTATTTTTCATTATATGTAGATATTCCCATTTTTTCAGATTTTTCATTCAAAACAATATTTTTTTTTTACAAAAACAGAAAATAGCAACAGTATTAATAATCCCTTTAATAATTTAAATTCCTTCGTTTGATACCTCACTCGCCGCAGGTTGAATAATAAAAATTTGCTAATACATTTACCCTCTTGAAAAGAGTTAACCATTTAAAAAATATTTTTATAACCCAGGTCTGTAATATTATATAAACAGTATGGGTATTTATTTATTGATATTCCGTTTATCACAAATTCCTTATTAGAAAAATTTCTTGCTGATGACGTCACAGTATAGAACAAATAAACTATCGAGCAGACCTTGTATCATTAGATCATGTAGATTGTAGATAGATACAGTATTGTTTGAATTGGTGTTCATTTTTTTCAGAACTATAAATAAAATTATTAGATAAGTTTAACTAAAAGCCTGGCAATGTAAATTTTTTGTTGTCCAGTTATTTTACTGCCTATAAAGATAAATATAGAACGAACATAGGTATATTGTATTAATTTTCAATCAATACACATACTGATCTATCAATGGATTAACAAAACAAAAATATCCCACACACACAGAAAAGCAAATATTGTCATCATTGTGCTGCTCATAGACAAATATTATTACCCAATAAATGCAGTGCGACCAGCCGATTGTGCGCCAGATCGAAGCACATTAGATTTCTGTTACACAAACGACGTGATCAAACAGAGCTGTTTTCACATTATACGTTTTTTAGTATGTGTGTCATGCTTAGCGCACAATTTATATATAATATTGTCAAATAGTGAATAGAAATTTTATTTTGTTGAAAATGTAAAATATTTTATTCATTTTTTTATTAGTAGAGAAAAGTACTTAAATTCGGATACGAAGATATTTTGACAACTGAACGATATATGGTGTTGCCAACACTACTGACGCGTACTTTTAGCCTCCATATTGTTATTGTCTCACTTTGAACGAAGGAGGAACTGAACGTGTGTTGCTTGATAAAAATTTTGAAAAATTTTACTCCAACTCAAATATTTTACAATGTCAACTTCTAACATTTATAGCAGCCAGGATCTGAGTTATAATATTGTTTTTTTAATGTATCATATTTCTTAAGAGGTGTATTTTTAATTTCTGTTCAAAAACAACGTAATAATACTTTCGCATTTATAATATTAGTATGAAAGTATGGATGTTTACTTCCAAATGAAGACTAGCAGTGAGGGCGTATATTACCCTCATTTTACTTAGAAATAAGCGGCACTGGTTTTTACTTACATACATATTAACCTTATGTAAAATGACTGAAGTGCTGTAATGCGCACTTGGGCCGATTTAACTCCTTATCATCAATACTTATTTAAATAATAAGCTTAAAAATGTCATAGTAGATACATGTAGATGATCAGTATTTTTGTATATTTTTATGTTTTTTTTCAGTTCTAATTTAAATATTTACTGTAATTTAAATCAAAATTCAATCAAATACAAAAATTTCGCTTATATACTTGTAGAAATCAGTGACCTAAAAAAACGTATGTATACAATTACAGTCGAGTCGCGTTATGAGTCCGCTCGTTATGAGTCCGTCTACTAGGACTTTCGCGGAAGATCTTCCCCCTCCATAAGGTGAAAAAAAAATTCATTTTAGAGTCTCGATATGAGACCGCCTCGCTATTAAAATAAATTAAGTGTTAATTTGTTTATTCAATTCTATCGACAGTTAGTAATTAATTAATATATATTTTTACATCATGTTTTATTTATTATTAGTAAAGTTAATTTCAATTACTTGTATCCAGTGAAAATTGGATGATGAAAAAAATTTAATTTATAAATTTCTAACAATAACTTTTTAAAGTAACAAATAAAATAAGGTAAAATAAACTTAATAGTTAAACTTGTACATCCACATAAATTAAAAATTTTAATTGTAAAAGTACTTACCGATTAATTTTTTATGTATCAAAAATGTTTATTTACGTATTAGGAGAAGTCAACAATTTTTAGGTTACTTTTTTTGTAAACACTAGGCTATATCATTAATAAATAACCACTTTAGTCAAACGGACTCATAACGAGATACTGGAAAAAATCACGTACACACTCACACGCTTAAAAAGTAGGGGAAGTTCAACTTACGACCGTCGCCTGTGCTGAAAGAGTGGGGGTACACGAATTCTTAGAATTATATTCCCCTACACCCCTGTATGCGGGTTCATAACGAGACTCGACTGTATTACAATGGATGATCATTTTCATTACAGATATAATTAAAAACCAATGTCCGGAGATTAAATGAAGAGGAATACATACTTGTTCTCGTTACCCAATAAATTCAGTAACTGTCCGATCGTACCGCATTAGTGTTTCTGTTACAAATGACGTGTTTAAATAAAGCTATTCACAGTCTATTTGTCTCACTCTCAACGCACATACAATATACCTCTGTGTGTACATACACAACCCGTCTCCACACCCACCCACTGCACAAATGTATATACTATATATATGTATATAGGCATACAGACACAAAAGCCTAACTACTGTGAAGTAGTATTAGGAGGTTTTTTATTTTAGCATCAAACAGCATCTAATTTTGACTTTACACAATTTTGACAGAGGTCAATGTATATATTATAAATTTTGGGTCTAATTCTTCACCCCTTCAATAGTCGAAATCAGAATCCTTCGAAGGTGAAATGTAAAAGAGGTTACTTTCACGAAAAGAAACTGAAAATCTTCAATATTAGAATGAGGTTGACTGATCTAACATCAAGAAAATTGTTTACACCTATCCCCCGATTTGCACGGCACTTGTTTTACACGATTTCGCTTTTACACGAATTATAAATTGACAATTTAAAAAAAAAACTAGTAAAAATGTTTATTCCGCTCCATATACGCCTATACAAAGTTTTGATTGATAGTTCAAGAAAGTGATGATAGTGATTAAGCTTATAATTAATTTGTAAGTCTTTTTTAAATTTTTGTTCCTAATGTAAAATAAATTAAATATCTACTTATATAACTTTCATATGTTTGTTGTTTTATGAACTAAAAACAATTTTGAGTTTTTCAAGATGTCTGTCTTTTGTTTTACTTAAATAAATTACTGAATCATGCACATTTTTATTTTTACTTAGCATAATCCAAGATTTCAGTTTACACGGTTTTGTGCAGAACGTATCTACCGTGTAAATCGGGGGATAGGTGTATACAATTGTAATGTGTTAGTTAATCTCGGAATAACCCTAGAATTTCTAACGTTCCAGCTCTAAGCTTGGGCGACCATAAATTGTGTTGAATCAGATTAGCTGGATTTCAGCAAGAAATTTATATGTCAAATAAATGCAATGTTATTTTTTGCATTTCTGGTAACTTGAACCGCACCTGGTTAATCTATTAATAGAAAATTTAAATTAGCGTATAATTAAGATTTTCTTTATTCGAAAAAGACAAAAAAATATTGAAATAATCGAACTGTTATATTATCCAATGATAGATACCAAACGTTATTTATTTTTAGTTAAAAGAAGTTTTAAACACATCAAGCTGATAGAAACCGACCATTCAAAAAGTTTAACACTAAATTATAGTTGTTTACACTGGATATAGAAAAATAAGACTTGAGGTAAGAGTATGCATAGCTTTTGTTTGTTAAAGTTTTGCTAGTATTTTAAAAGTGCACTTTTATTTTATCGACAGTTTGTATACCAAAACTTTCTTAACTGGGAAACTATACCAATTATTTTTTTTACAAAATGACGTGGGTGTACTAAAGTTGTTTCCAGTGTATCAGATATTGACACGGATATTTTAGTAAAACTCAACTCCGTTTTATTGTCTGTGACTACGCTTCTGTTCATATATCAATCACTCAGGTTTGTCCACAGACTACAAAGTGAAGTATGCAGCAGTAGCTACTATGGTTAAATACTATACTATTGGTATCTATATATAGCTTCTAAATGGTGTTATATTGACCGTAAAATCGATACAGTAGTATTTTGTGCAGGTATTATGAACGTCAGAACGGTATTAGTAGAACTACTTTTACAGAGCACGCACGTTTAATAGGTCACCCAAATTCAGTAAAAAAAATACTGCTTTCTCAATACAGCGTTGTATTTACCATAGTTTTGATTTTTTTATCTTCTTTAGCAAGATAAAAATGCTTTAATTTTTTTAAGATGAATTTCCAACAACAAAGAATTTTTTTAATATCCAAAAATAGATCAAAATAGAAAAAATAAATTATCATTTTTGTATCCCCCAAAAAATTATAAATTGTATACGAGTTGCGGATCTAATATTTAATAATATTGTAAATTCTCGTTTTCTTCAAAAGTTTTTTAAGCATTGATTTTAGCTCAGAACATAATATTATCTATATCTATAAAACAGTTTGTCCTTAATCACTCACTCACTCACTCATATATCAACGTACAGCCCAAACCCCAGGATCTAGAAACGTGAAATTTCGTAGGTGTCTTCCGTTTATGATGTAAGCACCCACTAAGATAGGATTTTTTTAAATTCAACCCCTACGGGGTTAAAAAAGAGTGTTAAAATTTATATAAAAAATATTTTTTTTGTTCGCATTTAATTGAAACTTATCAAACATACTCTACAATATAAATAATGAAACAATTATTTCAGCATTTCCCAAAATTTTACCTTTAAGGTGTTAGCGGGGTGGAAAATTTCTAAAATATTTTTTTTTTGTATTCACCAAATGAAATATGGCACAAGTAGGTACTCTACAAGACAAATATCAGTTACGAAAATTCAACCCCTATGGGAATGGGGGGGGGGGTAAAATTTTGATATATTTATGTTCATAATTGTTCATGATATTAAAGTAAATTCGGACAAATTAATATTCTATTAAAAGTTCGATATTCAAGCATAATAGCATGGAATGGGGACGAGGATGGATTTACCATAGATATACATATTTATCTGCATACCTGCTTTACTTATAAAGGTAAATTCGGGCAAAATAGTCATATATTAAAATACAAATTTCGGCATTCAACCCCTAATGGGGGGAAGGGTTGACGGTAGAGTCGGGCAAAATAATCTGCAATAAAAAAATTCGATATTCAACCCGTAATGGCGAGGTTAGTTTTTACAATTTGAACTAAGATAATAAAGGTAATATGTCATCCTCTATCACGTATGGAGGATTCTAATTAGCTTCGAAGTTTACGCGAGCGAAACCGCGGGAATCCGCTAGTCTATCTACAGTCCCTGGCCATATTATTAGACCAAAGCTGAAAAATCACATTTTCGCCATTTTAATTACAATACACCTTAATTTTTGACAGTTTTCGTTAAATTATGAAATAGCATATATAATATAATGAGTTTTATTATTATTGTTGTCACAAATCTCAAAAATTGTATAAAATTTTTATCAAAAAATGTCTAAGCATCAACAAAGAACTTACTTTACACGTTTTTGAAGCACTATCACTTGTTTAATAAAGATGAACTATGTACATATTGTACACAATTGAAACGATACACACTGTTTGATGGTTATTTGATTATTTGACGTTTTCGTGTAAACACTGCTGCCATCTAAGTTTGAAAGTGGTAAGTCTTTCAAAAATTAGATTAAATGTTACCATAAGTATGAAACTACGAGTTCTGTTAAGGAATGGTAACAGTGTTACAATAAAACAACAAAAATAATATGAAACACTTATTTCTTAGCTTTGGTCTAATAATATATATCTATCTATACATATAATAATATACGCACTCTAAATTGGATTACGGTTGATTTTTGGTTTATTTAACTTAACATTAAGAACGAATTGCGAAATCCTAACATTTAGCACTAATAGGCTAATATTTGCATACATTATTAAGCAATTAGTTTTGACCTTAATTTAATTTTAACACTAATGACGCCTATATTATATACTTATTATCACTTTATTTGAAATAAACATAATTTTATTCGTAAAATTATCGATTTAGGCAAAATTTAAAATCTATTTTCGGTAGAAACATTGATTAAAGTATCATATAGCAATTTTCTTTCAAGTTCAAACAAAAAAAAGTACCACTTTCTGTTTTAAAATAAAAAAAATATCTATTTCCGGTAGAAACGGAAGTTAGATTATAATGACATATATGAATTCCATCACCGACTTTGCCAAACAGACCAATATTGAAAATACGTTGTTTTTCAGATTTCAAGAGGTCATGAAAAAAATTGTCAAAATTGAGCAAAATCATTAATTTGTAAATAAAAATATCGAGTCAATTATTCCATTCTACTAATTTAAAGATTTTTGTCGCAGTGTGTTGTAATAAAAATAAATAAACAGATAAACTCTACTATGTTCGTTTCCTTAAGAAAAAAACAAACAAAGTTAGTAACAAAATCAAACTCATAAATCTAAGAATGCAATATATTGTGTTTTCATCCGACATTTGTTACTTTTATTACTGACACAATTTATATTTTTAACTGGATTTAAAATTCTTCCATTATCAGTCGCATGTTATGTAAACATTTAAGGTATCACAGAAATCACGTGTATAATGTTTTGTGAGCGCAGGTTTGCTGTCGTACAAAGTTCTTTCAAACTTCCGGTTTTTACAATACCATTAAAGGTAAATGTAAGTACATGTTCTTGTGTGTATACATAAATACTGCAATCTGCATAAACTGTTTAGATTTTGATCTCACTCAGATCTTAAAATATAATGTTGACAAAATAAATTTTTTTTTTTATAAATTCACTTATATGAATTTTATAACCTAATGACATATATTAAATTAATAATGTTTTTAATTAGAATGTGTGTACTCGCCTTTACTAAATAAGTTTGTGTACTGAATTTGACTGATTACTGGTACTTATTTTCATAGATGGACATTAACTCGTTAATCGTTAATTAACGAAGTTAACAAAATCGTTAACGGATTAACTTTTAAGTTAACTCAAAAAAATGTTAACGCTTTTGTTAATTTCCGTTAACATTGGTTGTTTGATGAAAAGTACATAAGAAAGTTGTCGAAATAGCTAAAAAAAAAGGTCTTCAAACATTTTGGACGGTTGACTTTTTAACGATTAACTTTAACTTTCGTTAAATTTTAAAATTTTCGGTTAACGTTAACTTCCGTTACATTTTCGGAATTTTAACGGTTAACGAAGTTATCTTTTTTATTAACGGATTAACGGTTAACGAAGTTAACTTTTCGATTAACTGTGCCCACCTATGCTTATTTTTTAAAAGAATCAAACGGGTTATTATATTTTAATACAGGGTGAGTCATATCAGGTGGAACAAACTTGAACAGTGTATTGAGAAAAATATTTTAGGAAAAAAGTTCGTATACCTAAACATGTGTCCGGAAATTCTTCGTAAGGGAGCTACAGGTACCCAATGTTTTAGCTTAAAATTAGTTTTTCTTTAATATTCTGAGAATTAAAACAATTATTGACCTGAAACAGAAAGATCGAGTGAAATTTTAGAAATCGGAGTTTTTTTTTTAATTTAAAATATGATCGCAAAACTTCTCGTATCTTCGATAATAAAACAACTCGTAACAAAGAAACAACGCATTTTATTCATTATTGAATAAAAAATCACAATTGCCATGGAAAACTAAAATACGTCAGCTAAAATCAGAACATTCACTCGAGTGCAATATTAAATTCAAGTCAAGTAAGCTTTGGAAAAAAGAATGGTTGATGGTTGAAATTTTTATATTTGGTAAAATTCGTTGCTTATTTTGTTAATGTATAATATAACAGCAGTGCTGGTTTTAGGAAAGGAGACTGGGCAACCGTCCGGGGAGCCAATTCAGAAGGGGCGACGGACGGCTACATGGAGAAAACCTTAGCTTAAATTCTAGTAGAATTTTAGACCACATCCCTGGTCTAAAAAATCATTAGTTGATACCGGAAATTGATACCACGTGTTAATACTAAACTGTATATCAAATTTAATTACTGTATCGCAATGAGATTCAAAATATTAAATAAAGAAGAGTTTTCGGATACGTATTCATAAGAACTTTTTTGCTTAAAATGTATTTTTTCTATCAACTGTTCAAGTTTGTTCCACCTGATATGACTCACTCTGTATGACGTGTACTTAGGAAGTTGTTAACATATCCGATCTTTGCGGTAATACAATAACTACTAATCAGCCAATAATGGCTATTAACGATCATGTTTATGATTATACAGTGGGGGAGTTAGTGTTTTTTTTTTTTTTTTTGCAGGAGTCTTAAATACGTATAAAACGTTTGTTATAATAATTCGGTTATATTATTTTATTTAGAAATAACATAATATGGTTCCTCACTTCATTTCAATTACTTCATAGATGATGCTGTAAAAAAGGTTGTATTCCCCGGCAAATAAAAAAAAATATCCAATGTATTAAAAACAAATAAAATTGAATTAAATAAAAATATGCTGCCAATAATATTTAAGCTCATATAAACTAAAAAGTAAAACTTGAACGAACTGTAAATGAAAACATAAATGTAACATTTCAAAAAAAAAGTTGATGATAAATTCTTTTTTAAGGCATGGTTGGTTTCACGACACTAGAAAATATTATTGAAGTTATGCAAGCGAGCGATAAAGAAAGAATAAAGAATGTGTACGACCGCTTTTGTGGCTTCTGTAACCGTCGAGAATGACTTATAAAAGAACCATCTCTGAAACCCATTTCTTTCACTTCGGAAATAGAATCAAAACGACGTCGTGCGTTTCTGATAAGGACATCTGTACCACGGGAGATTGGCAGCATGGCGTTTTATGTTATTAATATACTGGCTAAAACACATTCACTACCAACGAAAGAAGTTTATACGAAATTTCGAATGATAAATCAATATTTTTAATAAAGTTTTCATCAGAGATAATGTATCGCAACTATGCATTATTTTCGATATATTGTCACAACATGGAAAAATTCTTTTGCAATAGATTTTAAAACTATTTCAGAGCTTAACAATCAGAAGAATACAAAAAGAAAATGCATTGATATCAAGCAAAGTTTTGGCGACCCTAAACATTTCATATAATTGAATCGGTCATTTCGAACACAACATGTCAGATTACTTAAATCGTATCAAATTGTACAAAATTAATTAACTATTAGGTTAAGTAGGAACTGTCACCCAAGGAGGAGAAGAAAAAGAAGAAGGTTAGGTAATGCAGATTTCTGTTATAGTCGATAAAAGAGGTAATTCGTACAAATGTCATTTACACCCATTTTTTATTTTTTTGGGTACATTTTTGAATGTATAAAGTAACCTATTTCCTTCATCAGGATGCAAGTTACTTTCCTGCTAAATTTAATCAAGATCGATTCAGCGGTTTAGCTGTGAAAAGACAAATAGATAGACAGACACACTTTCGTATTTATAATGTTATAACGATATAAGTATGGATAAGTATTTCTCTGGTAATCAATAACCTAAAATCAATAATAAATACTCAGTAATGAATACTGGATTACAAAATGATTAGTTACACAAATGTTATAAAATAAAAAGTCGTAAAATTTAAAACAATGTAAACCGCGGTAATTATTTGTCCACTATTTTTAAACTAAATGATCAATTATATTTTTTATTGTCACGCTGTAAGACAGTTAAATATATACATATAAATTAATATCCAGTATAATGGCATTAATCAATTATTATAAACAAATATTGATAATTCAGTACATTTAATTTAAAAATATTCAACACTGAGGTAATGTTCAAGACTGGTGTAGATACCAAAGATACACTGTATACTGGTGTAAAATGTTATTTTTAAAGTCTCAGGACTTTTCAACCATACTTTAAACGAAACCCGTTATTAGACGAATATCCAATCGTGCTACTAATAAAATAAATTTTAATTTGTATCATTTAAAATAATGATATGCACCACAACAGTAATTAAAGAGATAGTTTATAAAGTTTCGTCACAGACTGTATTAATGATACCACAAGATATAACTTTTATTTTACCTCTATATTGGATACGCGCTGCGGTAGTTCTCTAATCTCCCCCGTGGCAGGGATGGTGCAAAGTGGCCTTTATTTGGAACGGAGCCAAATCCTTCTGACTTGGCCGAACCCAAACGTGGTGTCCGCTGTAATCAAACATGTGTGTGAATCCAGTGACGTACTTATATTAAAATTTGTGATTGTTTGAAAAATGTCAATTGCTAAAAGACGGTACATATTGAATCAACTCTGTCTAATACATGCTCCTAAACTGACTAAACTCAAATTTTCCACAAATATAACATGTGAAAGTTTAAAAAATGTAATTTTCCAAAAAATGAAATTTTATTGGAAAAGTTGTTTATAAAATTCTTTAACCCTTAAAGCTATAATTTATATTTCAAAAAATCAAGATATTGGCAAAATACTAATTTCTGTCCCTGCTACTATCCGGGAGGAGGTAACGCCATTCTTGAATCAAACATGGTTACTCTAGGATAGTCTTGATTAGTGTTTCCAAATTCCCGGAAATTTTTCAACGCCGGAAACAGGAAATCGCAATTCCGGGGAATTCTCGAAAATATATATTTTTACATTTTCATAGCTTCTCTTAAAAACGAAAAATAAAAACAATAAAAAATTAAGAACACTTTTTGAATTTTAATATTAATCGGTGATTAGGTATCTAAAAACAATACTATTACATTTTAAGAAAAATTGTTAATTGAAAATTATAAAGAAAAAAATAATGAGTCATATAATAATGCTTTGGATGAAGAAAATATTACCTATATAAAATAGAAAAATTGTCTAACATTATGTGGTAGCAGAAATTATTTTATATTGGAAATAAAAATCTTTTTTTTAATTTAATTTTTTCTTTTTCAAAATTTGCCGTCTCTAGCAATATTCGCCCCAAAGTGAGCGCCCCCTCTGCAAATGGGCAGTAGTAACACAATATAAAGTTATAAAATCAAATACTATTTTAATAGAATTTTAAAAACAAACAAAAATGCCGAGGCTTATTGTTAGTATCTCTAAGAAATCATTGAATGCCAACAGACAATTTGAATTTTTACCATAAAATTTGAAACCCTTTCTTTTTAACTTTAAAATTTTTATTCTTTCTCAGAAAAATACAATGCACAGACAGCTAAAACAACCCTTACAAGAATTGCAAGCTAGAAAGGTAATTTTAAATTACATACAGATGTGCCAAACAAAAATTTAACTTCCAATCCATATTCTTAACTAAAAGTACATACCATACATTGTTGAATATAATAACAATATAAATGCCTCTAGAGTTGAAACTATATATTTCAATGATTATTTTTATTTCCCGAAATTCCCGAGAAATAATTTTATTTTTCCCGGGATTCGGGAACTGAAAAAACTACAAAATTTCCCGGGAATTAATCATGATGAATGTATTAAATAAGATGTTAAATGTAATGAAAAAAATACGTGCGAGAAAAGTGACGTAGTAACATTAATTGTTGTTAGAAAATGTAGATTTTAGCCACTTATTAATTACTGGAAATACAGTCGACTCTCAATAATTTGAAGTATTTTTTCCGGGCTCTTGAAAAACTCTCGATAAATTGAAAAAATCCATGTATCATCATCCGCACTCGGTAATTTGAAGTTGTAGTAACGGTATCTTGCTCGTCAACACTCTATAATTTGAAGTCCATATACATTATACATATATATATATATGTACATAGTATATGTATTACTTTTTAAATAAAGACCACGTTGTACATATGTACGTACTTTTAGCCAAACTCTTGTTTATTTGAATTTTTTCTAATATATTAACTTCCTCTTGGTTATTTGAACTTTTTCTCTGGTCCCTTGAGTTTCAAATTATCGAGACTCGACTGTATTATAGTTTATTGCTACTTAGAAATTAACAAATTTAATTAACTAAAATGAGTGGGATTATTTAAAAATATGGTATTAAACAATTAAAAGTAGATAATATTTTTGTACTCATATATTTTTTTTATTTGTCATTGATTTCTCTACGCTGTCAATTTTATGAGACATAAAAATATGTACATGAGGATTTACATATATCTATCTTAAAACTTAACTGGTTAATTGATACACTCATTTCGCCTGTGTACCAGATCTTAAATAAATGTATTATATTTCATTTTAAAATACAAATTTCTTAACTACATTTATTGTAATTAGATTTTTGTTTCCTGGCATCCTAACTTCTCTTACAAACTTATTATGATACTATTTATAGTAAAATGAATTTAAAACATTTATTTCGTCGACAAAAAAACAATCAAAAGTACTATATAGATAATATAAAATTAAGTCGAAATTGGAATTGAGATAAAAAACCTGAAAATCTAAAATTATTTTCCAGTATTCTCTTATTGACCTATTCCCAATCATACGATTTATTTTTATATGTGAACACGTATATATGTTTGTCTGTATAGTATATACATATATTCTTTGTGACGACCAGTTCGATTTCAATTCTATCAGTTGAGTCAATTCTGTTTGTATATATGTATGTATAGATTTATACCATACGTCCTTCGTCAAACAAGAGTGGCTATTTCTATGAATTATTGATATAGCATTAAATATTTGCTAACGTACAATAAAATATATGTGGTTCCTATCTAAACGTGTAAACAATTATTTCAGATACATCTAACCATACAAAGAAATATGTATTGATTGATATCATAGTTATATGTTATGTTCTATCAGGCTGTTCGAAAAGTTCGTAGTTGAGATTTCTAAGAGAATATTGCGCCAAATATAAACTTAAGGGGATAGCCACTGCGACGGGTCAAAAAATTGTCAATGTTTGGGAATTTTTTTCACAGATATAACTAATTATGTTTGAATCAGGTAAATGACGTTTTATTAAGTATATATTCGTCTTATTTAATATCAATTTTTATTAAAAAATATTAAATATTTACAAAGTTATGAGCCTCGATGTGACGACCAGAAAAAATATTTTTCTCTATGGTCGACTCGAAATTTCGAGAAGGATTATATGAAAAAAAAAAAAATAAAAAAATTTATCAATATCTTTATGAATGTAACTATCGTTGCACGTAGCCGTTTTTTTAAATTTTATTTTTTCACAAAATGGCGATCGTTTGAAATTTTTTTTTAATTTTTAAGACCTATTTTTTTATTAGAGCGGTTTTAAAAATAGTAATTATCAAAATTTCAAAAATCGGCTACGTGCAACGATAGCTACTACAGTTACGAAAATTATTTAAAAAAATTGAAATCGGTTCATTAGTTTTTGAGGAATCGTGTCGACCAGGTCGAAAAATGTCATTCCGAGATAAACGTGTTTAATGTTTTTGTTATGTCATAATCGGCCATGCTACATCGTCTCACTAAATTGACTGTAACTCCGTCAATTTTCAAAATTTAAACTCAATTTTTTGTATACATATTTATGAATATGTAAACTTTGAAAAAAAATAAGAATTTTTTTCCGTAACAGTGACTTTCCCCCTTAAGACGCTCAAACTAATCGAATTTTTATTCGCACCTCGATCATCCTATCAACCAATTTGAAAATTTAAAGTGACCCATTTGTGTAAAACCTTCCCCGTATCGACCCTCACCATAATCTTATGAACATTTCCTCCTTGTACGTTAAAACCTGCTATGAACGGCCCATTAGCACATTCCTATCTTGTGTCCCTGTGTTCGCCAATAAACAGTCACACACACACACACACATGATCATACGAAGGAGCTGCCAGAAACGGAGACGATCCTGCTGACAATAAACATATAGAAGAAGAAGAAATTCACCTCGAATTAAAAAAAAATTCCTTTAAAAAATTGAAGTTACCTTTTGAAAAACTATACAAAAAATTATAAATAAAAAATAAAATTTTATGATGTTGTCTCCTTCAACATGGTTAACTTTTTTCGTTTAATTTTTAACACCCAGTATATATTCTGAACGGTAACGTTTTGTTTACAACAAAGTTAAAGTGTATTCGTAGACTGTTGTTTACGGAGTGTGATTTTAAAAATGGTGGAAGATAAAGTATCAGACCTTATGTTTCTTTGCAGACCCAGCAAGAATTGTTACAACTTGCGTATTTACTCAGATTGTTATTTATGTATTTATTTATTTTTAATATAAAGACAAATTTTGTACATAATTAAATGTGTACAAATAATTATTTGAATATCAAAATATTCTATTATAGATTGATAGTTCTATTTGTCAACCTGAAATGTTTACAGTGTTGCCAGAACTGATATCTACGTCAATAAAATAATTGATATCTATAATTGTTATATTTATACAGGATGTCCCGTAAACATATTGGCAAACTTTCAGGAGTTATCGAAGACATTAAAACAACTGCGATTTGCTTATTTATGAACCCATGTCCATAAGCGGGCCGTTTTAGCAATAGAGCAAAAATTTTATCAAAACCCGCACATGGGTGTTGCCGCGCAACCCACTTGACACAACTCAAAAAATACCCTTGCTAATCGATTCGTGAATCAATCCCGAGTCCAATGAGGTACATGACATCATATATGACAAATTTTAAGGGGGGGAGGGTCACGACCGGAAAAATTCCTAAAATTGACTAAACTAGAACCACAGACCTGCCATTTAGCGAAAACCCGAGGTCTCTAGGTGGCCAGGAGCCGAGAACTCGCGGTGGAAGACAGACGGACGGACGTAAAATCGAGCATATAAGCGCTACCACTTTGTGGGTTGCGCTAATAATGTATGTTAGCAATATCCTTTTTTTAATGATTTTTTTTACGCGATTTACTGTGGAACGTATCTACCGTGTAAAAAGAGATCCTACTGTATACAGTTTAACAAATCGATGACAAATGTGAATGTCTGGTATTCGATTCGAATATATCATAAATATTAAATTATATATTGCTGATGATAAATTCATTTCATGATTTAAATAAGCGATGTCACATTACAAATTCATGTCAGTGTAGAGTAGTTTTCATAATAGTTAATGAAAATGTACATTATATATGTATGTATTAATTTCTCATATGTATTTTGTTATTTGAATTTGAAATTAATTTTTTAAGTGATTATAATTTTATAAAATTCGTATTTTCATTGATGTTAACAAATAAATGTTTTATTGTATTTAATAATATAATTTTTAACCCATATTAATGTTACAGGGCAATGGTTTTAAAATTGTTTTATGAAATAGCTACGTGATATCCTTTTAAAGATATTTTTTTTAGTCTGAAATCTATAATTTTATAATTTAATGCACCAAATTAGAGATTTGTACACAAATTAATAATTTTTTGACTAAAAATTTTAATTAAAAAGTATTTATTTTTACAATAAAATAGCCACCACAGCGGTAGTTAATATTAAAATTAAAATATCTCAATACTAAAATTGAGAGAGTTCCAAAACTTATTTGATATCATTCATTGATGCAATAGGTTCTCTTCGAATTTTCATTTCACACACAAAAAAATAAATAGCTTTTTCGGATACGATTATATTTCTATTATTTTAAGACACTGAATCCGAATTTTAGGTCAAAATAGCAACTTATCCAATTCATTTTGAAAATAACCACGTAAAACGTAAATTTGAATTTCAAAAATTAGTGAGGTTATTTTCAAAATGAATCGTATAAGGTGCTATTTTGATCTCAAATTCGGATTTAATACCTTTAAATACTTAGAAGTTTCGAAAACGTTTTGTGCCTTTTTGTGTGTGCCTATGTCATCGATTAGAGATTTATATTTAAGGCATGTTAGTAATAACATCACTTTCATGCATGTAGATCAATTTTAAAATTTCACGTCTGTATGCATGAAGTTTTGGCTGACAGATCGACATACATATATCATTGAGAAAATAAATAGTATACTTGTTATAAGGATCCTATTACATGTTAATACTTCGTTGAAACCTCATGTTTTTGTTTTGTTATGATTATGTAGAATACTTTTTTGGTTATTTATCATTTAAGTGCTCAAATCGTTTTATGAAAAATCTATTTTGTTATAATATCTAACTGTGTTCTTATCTATGGATATTAAGATAGTCAAAAAGTCGTTTCACTAAAAAAATTTATTTAATTATTTGAATATGTTTGATAAAAGTGATATACAATTTTAAATAAACAAAGCGGTAGAGCGCGGCTCTTCAGTGATTTTAACTATTTATTGAATTGCAAGGGCAAAATTAGAATTGAATGTCTAGAAAAAGGTTATTAGAATTGAATGTCGAAAAAAAGGTCATTACAATTGACAGCAATTATACCTATCTATGGCTCCCTGATACCTTTGCAATCCTGTTTCCTTAACAACTTGGCTCTTATAACTTAAAGACTGCCGACCCCTGTATTAGGCGATGATTTTTTTTATTGTTATAATTATTTTTGTAAAAATTCTTTTCGATCATTTTTGCTACAATACTTATTGCCAATATCCATAGAATATAGTTAGAATAGTAACCTTAGATATTTAAATAAAACAGAATTTCAATTAAATATTTTGGAGCACTAAAACTATAATTAACCCTGTTACTATTAAACTGTTACTTAATAGTGTAAAATACCATAAAAGAAAAAAATAATTTATTATCATTTAAACTTTTAATTTTTTATCTAACACACCATGCAGAGTAGATAATATAATCCTTAATCCATATTGACATAGCTTAAGAGAATTGATGAGAATATCCGTGATATTTATTTAAAACTGACAACATTTTCGCCTGTTCCGTGTATTGATTTTAGTTCTGCATCCGTTTAATAACGTTATAATTTGAATAATCGGATCATGCTACACAAATATCAATGGTACACGTTAGTATATCAAATTCTCGACGGACATTTGTAGTTATGTTTGCCAAATAAATCTACCGTTGTGCCGGAATTATTACATCAACCGTTCACAAGCTGGGGTTTATGATAACTAGTTTTGTTTTTGGTTCTTTTCCGTTATCCGCATGGAAGATTGGAAACAATCTCTTACGTGGTATCTTTAAAAAGTCGTTAAGCAAAATTGCAGATTTCATTTTTTTTTTATTTCAAATTGTTTTAGTTACCTACTGACTGTAAAAGTCAGTCGTTTTTTGAATTTTTTTCTTCGAGAATTTATATTCTGCAACGCCATATCTTGAAATCGATTTAATATTTAAACCTAGGGATTTAAAATATTACCTCCTCATTGCATTTTTATTGAACGTATTTTATTCCAACTTCGATATATGTATAATATATCAATGCAACCAATGCGGTTTCGTTGGTGCTAAAGCTTTAAAGGGAATCTTGATATTTATAAGATATCTACTAGAAATTCCAATCGGCTTCAGTCACGTTTATTTAAATATCAAACCATTTTATTATTAGTCATATCAATTATATTTTTTTATCTGAACTAAATATTCATTATGATTTATTAATTAAATCCATACTTAATATTATAAATGCGAAAGTATATCTGTCAGTCTGTTTGTTTGTTACCTTTTCACAGCTAAACCACTGAACCGATCTTGATGAAATTTGGCAGTGAAATAGCTTGCATCTTGAGAAAGAATATAGGTTACTTCATATTCCGAAAAATGTATTAGATAAAAAATATGTATGTCACATTTTTATGTGCATACATACACATACGTGCGATCTATTTTATCGACTATAATAGGAATCTATGTTACCTACACTTCCTCTACTTATTTTTCTTCACTTGTGACAGCTTATACCTAACCACTAACCTTAGTTCTATAATATAATAATTGATTATTTTTTGCATTCTTGTACATTTTTATTAGAAAATATCAAATGTATATTTTTTTTTATTCTGAACACCAAAAGAGTCTTCAGGCATTGTGATGATAAAACAAATTTAAGTTTTTCTTATTCGTTGAATATTATATATTGGTTCTGTCTAGAGCCCCCCACAATGCGCCATTGCTTGAACCTCACATTTAGGGATCACGTTACCTATGAATAAAGATTGATAGATAAAAGATATCTATTCATAATAGGATCCAATTTGCTTTAAATTAGTGTGCGATTTCCATATTAGTTATTAATTTTTGTTATGTTTTCATTTCCAACGCTAGCCCATGTATTATAGAGCGGCGGAATTGGAAACAAGTATACCTAAGTGTATATGTTTGTTAGGAAAACAATTGAGTGTTTTAAAAGTGTTCAGAAAAAATAGTCGATGAAACATTCCGTTTGCATTATTGCAAATATCTTTACAATAAAGAAGTGTATTAAAATTATTGTGAAGATTTGCAAACAAGTGTTCTTGTTTCCACATTTATGTCCTATAAAAATATTACCAAAAATAAAAGAGTATTATTATACAAGTGTTTTTGGAGTTTTTATTTATTGTCTAAATAAGACTGGTCCGCTAATCGAAGGAAACAATACTTGGTTTAAGAGGACAAAAATCAACATTATTCATGGTTCTATGTACCGGATAGTCAAGAAATATTCATGTTCCTTCCACCGGAGTCAACAACTATTCACTTACAAAGGAATCTTTTCAAGTCGAAAATTCGTATCGAGTTTAAACTTTGTATATAGTTAGAGGAGGTCAAGGTAAGTAAGAAAAAAATTATCATAGCTGCGGTAAAACGGTTTGAAGGGGTGAAACACCCCTATGAAAATGTGCAAAATAATCATATTTTTTCAAATAACTCTGAAACTAATGAAAAATTACAAAAAATCTACAATACGAAATTTTCATGATTTTTTATGTTCTTTCGAATGGCGATAAGTAGTTAAAATTCGAAAAAAATAAACCATTAACCCCCACCTCCCACTCACATATCATAGGTTTAATTTTTTAGAATTTTGATTATCGCCATTCGAAAGAGCATAAAAAATCATGAAAATTTTGTATTATAAATTTTCATTAGTTTCAGAGTTATTTGAAAAAAAATATGATTATTTTGCACATTTTCATAGCGGTGTTTCACCCCTTTAAACCGTTTTACCGCAGCTATGATAATTTTTTTCTTACTTATCTTGACCTCCTCTAACTATAGACAAAGTTTCAACTCTATACGATTTTTCGACTTGAAAAGGTTCCCTTGTTAGTTAAGTCATCTCACCTCCATTATTATCAAGACATGAAAAATATTCAGAAACCAAGAACCAAATAAGTATGTAAATAAAAATAGTTTTACTCGGGATAAATTGATATGTGTAGGAGGAGACATATATATGCATGGCATGTATTTACATATTTAAAGTAATTTTTGATAAACATATCAAATAATTACGTGATCAAATTCCATCGACAAACAAGACCGTTTGTAAAGTTTCGCGAAAGTGGTATGGAAAAATATAGGCTAAAATTTTAATGCAGCTAAAGTTTTTCATATGAACATACAGAACACATACATCCATTAAAAGTTTTATCTACTGAATTTGTTCAGCGCCAGAGTTTCAGGTTTCTTTGAATTTCATGTTTTTACACTTTCGCTGAATATAAGTAGCTGAACGATTTTTCTTATAAATATTTTTTATTGAATCTGAACTTCTTTCTAGTTAATAAATGTATGTTTTTTGTACTGAAAAAATGACAATAAAATATTTAAACTTTTTGTTGAATTCTTAAATACGTACATAATTATTCTTAATAAGTGTTGATTTGCGAATAACTAAAAAAGCGGACTGTAGATTTTTTGCTGTATTTTGTTGGTAAAAATATAGAAAAATAAAGGACTTACCCCAATCTCGGAGTCGTCTCGCTCTTCTCGCTCCAGTTGTAGGCGGAGAATCAAAGGGGAAAAGGAATAATTAGGACGCCTATGTGAGCATCACTAAGTCCCCTTGTAAAATATATTTTCACCAACAAACTTATAAAATAACGAAAAAACTAAACACAATATTTTTATGTCACGAAAAACTAACAAATTATGAATTTGTTATTGAATTGCGGTTTTGCTATTTTCTAACTAAATGCGTTCGTCTTGACGACGTGTTTCGAACTGTACTTAAATATTGATGCACAAACATGCCTTTTGAATTAAATTGGAATATTATTTAAAATTGCATATTTATGCCATCTATTGATTCCTTTGTATATTTTTAACAAATTATTAACTTGGCGTTAACAATCCTCCCGGCCCTGAAAAATGTTTTCAGAACCTAGAACTAACTAAATCTAATTGCAGGTTTGCTACAATTTGCGGGTTTGCTAAACTAAATCTAATGCGGGTTTGCTAAACAAACTCTAATGCGGGTTTGCAAAACTAACTCTAATGCGGGTTTGCTAAACTAAATCTAATGCGGGTTTGCTAAACTAACTCTAATGCGGGTTTGCTAAACTAACTAATGCGGGTTTGCTAAACTAAATCTAATGCGGGTTTGCTAAACTAACTAAATGTTGTTATTGTGATCGTAGCGGACACAATCGTACCACAGGTCTTTTATACCTGCCAGTTTTTATACGCACTTTAGCCACTCTAATGACCCCATCCTTGCCAGGATTTGGGTGTAAGGATCGCAACGCAGGCGAGCATAAGTGACCTAATTCTAATGAAGAAATTTCCGATAAAAAATGTTTCTGTTGAACTATTTTTAACAATGCTAGTTCAGAAATTTCTAAATCATCAGCTGAGATTGTCCCAACTGATTGTAAAATTTTCCCAAAACGTAAAATATAAACCATAATACGTAATAGCCTTTTCCATGAAGAACAATTTTCAATTACTGTGTATAGGGGGTTTGTCATATTGTTAGACACTACAAATGAAACTAAATTTTGTTCTAATGTAACTGAATTTTCATTACATAATGATTTAATTGGCCAAATGTTTTCATTTGATTGAAGCCATTGTGGGCCAGTAATCCAATATTTACAAGCTAAAAATTGTGACGGCGACATCCCTCGTGATAAACAATCGCTTATATTTAAATTTCCATCGATATGGAACCAATTTTCAGGTGACACAAACTCCTGTATTTTTGCGACCCGATTCGCTACAAATGTCTTGCATCTATGAGATGGTGCATAAATCCAACTTAGCGTTACTGTTGAATCCGAACAAGCGAAAATCTTTTCAATATTCACGCGCGATTTATATGTATCGATAATGAAATTTAATAATTTTGCCAATAAATGAGCAGCACATAGTTCTAATTTTGGAATTGAAATTATTTTACTAGGAGACACTTTTGTTTTCGCACATACTAAATGAACTTGAACCTCTCCAGTTGGTAAAACCGCTCGTAGATAAACTACACTACCATAAGATTTTAGACAGGCGTCTGAAAACCCTATTAAATAAATTTTGGTTTGTGGGAAAACACCCAAATGTCTGATTATTCTAAAATCTCTTAACATTGGAAGTTCCCGCTGAATTGTATTCCACTGATTTATGACGCTGCTAGGGGGTAACTCATCCCAACCTATTTTCAGAAGCCATAATTGTTTTATTATCAGTTTTAAAACCAGAGTTATCGGAGCGATTAAACCCAATGGGTCAAATAAACGTGCTAATGTAGAGAGCATGTTTCTTTTAGTACAAGCTTTATTTTCTAAATTGATTTTGAACGAAAAAATATCCGAACGCGGGTGCCATTGTAGGCCTAAAATTTTTAAATAATCTGTGTCAAAGTTTACCACATTGGGTGATAAATTTTCCGGCGGAATTTCTCGAAGCAACTTTTTCGAATTTACCGACCATTTTACTAAATCGAAATGACCAGATTTTAACAAACTAACTAATTGCTTATACAAAAGTGATGCTTCTTCTAAACTCGGAACACTACATACTAGATCGTCCATGTAAAAATCTCTCCTAATAACTTCAGCTGCTAATGGATATGTATCTGCTTCATCTATTGCTAATTGATGTAAAGTTCTTAATGCTAAATATGGTGAAGATTTAACACCAAAACAAACTGTATTTAATTGATAAACATCAACTTGATCTTCATCTGAAAATCTCCACAATATGCGCTGAAAACATTTATGCTCGTCACACAACTGAATTTGTAAATACATTTTCCTAATGTCGGCTGTAAATGCTATCTCGTATAATCTAAAATTAAGTAAAACGCTTACTATATCCAATTGTAATTTTCGCCCGGTGTGTAGTAAATCATTTAACGAAAATGATGTACTTGTTTTAGTACTTGCGTCGAAAACGCACCTTAATGGTGTGCTAATACTATCTGCCTTAAAAACCCCATGATGGGGAATATAATAGCCTATCGATTGAGAAACATCTACCGAAATTTTTGATATATATCCTGCAGCTATATAATCTTTAATGACTGATACATATTGATTTCTAAATTCAGGACTAGCTTTAAATTTCTTCTCTAATGCTAAATATCTCCTAAGAGCTGTTGAATATGAATCACCTAACCTATTTGGACTATGTTTGAATGGCAATGATACTATATAACGACCTGTAGAATCTCGTTTATAGCTAGATTTATAAATATTTTCGCATTCCACATCTTCTGGGCAATCAGCAGTTTGCGATGGAATGTCCTCTAATTCCCAAAATTTAGAGACTAATTGATCTAATGGTTCCAAAACTGTACAAAAACTTTGCACCGTATCTACATCTGCACTAATAGGAACCGATCCCATAACAACGAAACCTAAACTTGTCTCTATTGCAATTGGTGACTGTGATGAACCCAAAATTTTGGTTTTGCCTAGTATAATTGGAAACAAATCAGCCCCAATTATTCCATCTACTTTCCCAGGGTGATTAAAGGAGCTATCAGCTAATGGTAAATCAAACAAGTGCGCAAGTTTGTCACTGTAAAGTGTACAGCTCGGCAATTTGTCTGTTATTTTATCAACAACGAGAGCGTCCAAAGAGTATGAAATTAGGGGGTTAAATCGAGAAGAAATAACTATATGTGTCTTGCCTCGAACTGGTGTAGAGGCTATACCAATCCCTTTAACCGAAGAATCTAATTTTTGAATTTCCAATTTTAAACGTTTGGCGCAATCCTTTGTTAAGAAATGTGCTTGACTGCAGGAATCCAACAACAATCTAATATTTTGGGTCTCACTGTGTCCATCCAAAACGTTGACAACGACTGTTGATAGTAAAACAGAACTACTAAAATTGCTTAACTTATTCGTGATGGAACAAAATGAAGACGTACTACCCTTAGCATTATTGGATGTATTTTCAACAATTGGTGTTTGAGATGAACCTTTATTATCATTAACTATTGAGGATTGATTTGACGACAAAGTGTTTGCAGGAACACTTTTCTGAAAATGTAGAAGTGTATTATGTCTATATTTACAAATCCTACAACAAGTTTTACTTTTACAAAAAACAACTTTATGTGCACCTAAGCAGTTTAAACATAAGTTATTCTGTTTTATAATCGTATAACGATCTTGTGGTGATTTATCTAAAAATTTAGAACACTGAAATATTTTATGCGCACTATTATTACAAAGCAAACACTTTTCAGGACCTTGATTTTGCACTACAAATGAATGAGTAGATTTTGGTTTATAATTAACATTTGTACTACTATGTTTATTTGAAGCATGAATTCGATTATTAATCTTTTCTTGTTCTTTAACAAAATCAATTACTTCCTTATATGTAGGAATAGACGATTGCCTACGTGTGTTTTCGAATAATGTTTTTGTTTCATTATCTAATTTGCTTAGAGCTAAATACGACAAAATGAAATCAGATAAATTAACTAACTCTAGTTTCTGTAAAGCATTCGAAGCTGTATCGAATTTCTCCAAAAAAGTACTTAAGTTATTTGCCGATGAACTAGGTTTAAAATTCAAAATTTGTTCAATGTAATTATTTGCTAGTGTCCTAGGATCTTGAAATTTTGATACTAATGACTTCCAAATTATTTCATAATTGTCACCTATAGGAGGTACACCCGCACAAATAGTTAAAGCCTTTCCTGTCAATTTGCCTACCAAATAATTAATTTTATCGATATTATTTAAACTGGCGTTGTCATGAATTAAACTCTTAAAACATTCATAAAACATTGGCCATTCATTAATATCCCCAGCAAAATTAGGCAGTTCTATATTCGGTAACCTTAGAAAACTTTTTTGTGCGACTACTTCACCTGTGGATTTGTTTGAATCATTATTATCTGGTACTTTTAATAACATTTCATCAGCCATTACTAATATATGACCATACATTTCGTCGAACGCTTCTAATTTTTCAAAATCAGGAGTGTAAGTCTCATCTAAATCTAAACTAAGTGTGTTAATTTCGTCTACAATATCATGAAACGAGACTTTTGTTTCCTCTAATAATTTAAATCTAGCTCTAAAAATATTTAAATCTGATTCTTTTGTTTTGGCGCTTTTACCTGCATCTAATATTTTTTGTATTCTTTCGAAATATTTCTGTCTTTTTGCTACTAAAATTTTTATTTTCTTTGCAGTCATGTTCAAACCTAAATTCTGATTAATTAATTAATTAATGATTAATAATTGTAATTAATCAACGAAAATATCTAAACTATTATATACTATTATCCTCAATATAATTATAATATCCAAAAAATAAATAAACACCTATTATAACTATAAACAAAATATCCAAAAATTATTTCAATAGATGTACGAAATAAACAAAATAATTTTAAACATCTATACACGTTATAATGTAAATAAATTATATGTATTTAAACGCAACTAATTAATATAAATTTTAAAAACAAATTAAATTTTATTACGGTAATAAAGATAAATTTCCAATTATATCCAATTTATCTGGACATGTTTGTGCAACCAATATTGAACATGTCAATTATTAAACATATGAAAAAATAAATGTATGTAAAAATTGACAAATAAACTATGAATTTGAATATGCTAACAACAATGTATGCTAAAATATTGTAACTAAAATGCATCAAATTGATTCGGCGCGAAATGGACCAATAAATATTGTGTTGATTTGCGAATAACTAAAAAAGCGGACTGTAGATTTTTTGCTGTATTTTGTTGGTAAAAATATAGAAAAATAAAGGACTTACCCCAATCTCGGAGTCGTCTCGCTCTTCTCGCTCCAGTTGTAGGCGGAGAATCAAAGGGGAAAAGGAATAATTAGGACGCCTATGTGAGCATCACTAAGTCCCCTTGTAAAATATATTTTCACCAACAAACTTATAAAATAACGAAAAAACTAAACACAATATTTTTATGTCACGAAAAACTAACAAATTATGAATTTGTTATTGAATTGCGGTTTTGCTATTTTCTAACTAAATGCGTTCGTCTTGACGACGTGTTTCGAACTGTACTTAAATATTGATGCACAAACATGCCTTTTGAATTAAATTGGAATATTATTTAAAATTGCATATTTATGCCATCTATTGATTCCTTTGTATATTTTTAACAAATTATTAACTTGGCGTTAACAATAAGTATATCAAAAAGTAAAAAAATTCTTAACGCGAAATTGAAAAAAAAATCTGAAAATTGGTAAACATTATTAATTTGTCCTTAACAATAATAAATAAAATATCGAAGACGCAATATTTTCTGCTACTTCAGTAGGCACTGAAAGAAATCAAAACTTATATACAATATTTTTTTATATAAACACTGAAATTGACAATATTTTTCTATATTTCCAAGTTATTTATTGTTTAAATCTCAGAAATAAACTATATAAGATATGACCATGAAATATTATCAACACGTGCAAACACGGTTTTAAATTGAATTTTAAAAGGCTCTCTTGGAATCGATTTAAAAATCAACTCGTCTGGTCCAGTGTGGTATCAGAACCAATTTTAAACGATAGTTCGTGCTTTGATTCCCGTTATAAACGTCAAATATTGGAATCTAGCCAACACTGACTATTCTGTTGCCTTTATTCGAGTTTCATTTTGATGTGGAATTAATATATCCTGTATAAATAAATTCTAGTTGATGCTGAAACCATTCTGAATACGGAATACATACAAATGTATAATTAACTTTAGAGTGTATACATGCTACAACAATTTATTGTAAAATTTACAATTTTCTAAATAATTTGAATATACATAAATAAATATGTATTATTTGATACCGGGGTACTTTGACCCCAAAATAATAATACAAAGGACCCCGCAGAATCCTTATGGAAAAGGGGTTTCGGTCAAACTCTTTGAAACTTTGGATTATGATAGTCCTTGATGAGTAGATCAAAAGTGTCAATGGACACTAAGTCCTAAAAACTCAAACTTTTAAGATATAGCCCTCTAAAGTTGGGGATCATGCTCGCCTTTAATTTACAATAAAAAAAATTGTAGAACCTTAATTTTCGCAAAGCTATTTGTATGTGTTCCCAAAGACTTATATAATCGATTGTCACCATTAAAAGTAAACTTTTAAATTCTTTAGCCAATGGCAGTACTTAAATCTTATTATTACGTTTTTTTTATTATAAACCAATTTTTTATTATAAAACAATTGGATTTGTTTATAATTAAAAAAAACGTAACAATAAGATTTAAGTGTTGTCATTTCTCAATGAATTGAAAAGTTGACGTTTTTATGGTGGCAATCGATTATAGATGTCTTTGGGAACACATACAAAAAGTTGAACGAAATTTACCCGAGTAAAAATAATTATATAGAATTATATATAATCATATATAATTAAATATAATTATATATAATTGTATATAAAATCTTGCAATTGTTTTGGACAGTTATATATAATCGTATATAATTATATATAATATTATTTTCCGAGTTAATATATTTATATACAATTATATATAATCATATATATTTATATATAATTATATATAATTGTATATAAAATAAATAAAATAGTTTTGTACAATTATATATAATCGTATATAATTATATATATTTATATATTGCATTGTTTCCCGAGTAAAAATAATTATATAGAAATATATATAATTATATATAATCGTATATATTTATATATTATATCATATAAATTCAAAATGAGATAAATACAACTATATAAAATTGTATATAATTATATACGATTATATAAAATTGTACAAAACTATTTCAAGATTTTATAAATAAACTTTATAGATTTTGATATAAATACAAGATGTTCCAGACCACCCGTCCACTATGTTTTACGCCCAAACTATTGAAGATAGAGTTTTAGGATCATAAATTTACTAAATATATTAAGAATTTCAGGAAAATATTTTCAACCCCCTAAAATTGCTCCTTGGGGGGTAGTTTGAGGGATTCAATTAGGGATAATTCAAAATTTTTAAATACAATGGTGCATCAATTAGTACTTTTTACTTTCTTATACCTATGTATATGAAATATACATATAGTATAAGTAAGTATAGTAATCGCGATTTTTTTCGAAATCCGGATTTTGATGGAATTATCAATTTTAACCTTCCCTGAATCCATTTTGACTATTTTCGCCATGATGTCTTTTTTTTTGTCTGTCTGTCTGTCTGTCTGTAGACGCTGTAACTCAAATACGACAAATCGTAGAAAGGTGACATTTTATACTTAAGATTAATTTTTGCCTGGGATGAAAACCTCCTATTTTTGAAAGCGATCTTTCAACCGGAAACGGATGTTTACCTACAGCGATTTTTGAATTTTTCGAATTACATTGAAACAGTGCGAATTAGAGAAAAATGGCCAAGTTGAAAATTGTAGGTAATATTATTATCTATAATTTATGTTCTATTCATTTTTTCGAAAAAAAACAAATTTAATTTTTTTTTTTTTTTTACAAAGTATTCGATTTTAAGTACATTTCAAATGGTTCATAACAGAGAAGAAATATCTGCCATGAGTGTCATGGGACTTTCTTATACGTATTACAGAGACTGTACGTGTTTGCCATAGGTACCATGGGTCTTTCTTATACGTAATACTGAGAATAAACACTGTATACTCTATTTCATTTAGTTTGCAGTGGTCGTCGTGCGACATGACGGTATGAGTCGTGATCCGTACGGTCAAAGCACCCAGCAACCAGTATAGATTATTCTAAATAAAGATTTAAAAAAAAAATATTTCTGGCTAAATCATAAGTGTTGGAAAAAAATGTATGGGGAATAAATTATAGATAGTAACATACTCGACATTTTTTATTTATAACATTTTTGTCTTATTTAAAAAAAATTAAAAAATTACAAGAATAAACATCCGTTTCCGGTTTAGTGATTGTTATAAAAATAAGGTGGATGTCTTCCCAGATGAAAGTTTATCTTAAATATATAATTTTAGCCTTCCGTCATTAGTCGTTTGGGAGTAAGAGTATTTTTACTTTCTTATACCTATGTATATGAAATATACATATAGTATAAGTAAGTATAGTAATCGCGATTTTTTTCGAAATCCGGATTTTGATGGAATTATCAATTTTAACCTTCCCTGAATCCATTTTGACTATTTTCGCCATGATGTCTTTTTTTTTGTCTGTCTGTCTGTCTGTCTGTAGACGCTGTAACTCAAATACGACAAATCGTAGAAAGGTGACATTTTATACTTAAGATTAATTTTTGCCTGGGATGAAAACCTCCTATTTTTGAAAGCGATCTTTCAACCGGAAACGGATGTTTACCTACAGCGATTTTTGAATTTTTCGAATTACATTGAAACAGTGCGAATTAGAGAAAAATGGCCAAGTTGAAAATTGTAGGTAATATTATTATCTATAATTTATGTTCTATTCATTTTTTCGAAAAAAAACAAATTTAATTTTTTTTTTTTTTTTACAAAGTATTCGATTTTAAGTACATTTCAAATGGTTCATAACAGAGAAGAAATATCTGCCATGAGTGTCATGGGACTTTCTTATACGTATTACAGAGACTGTACGTGTTTGCCATAGGTACCATGGGTCTTTCTTATACGTAATACTGAGAATAAACACTGTATACTCTATTTCATTTAGTTTGCAGTGGTCGTCGTGCGACATGACGGTATGAGTCGTGATCCGTACGGTCAAAGCACCCAGCAACCAGTATAGATTATTCTAAATAAAGATTTAAAAAAAAAATATTTCTGGCTAAATCATAAGTGTTGGAAAAAAATGTATGGGGAATAAATTATAGATAGTAACATACTCGACATTTTTTATTTATAACATTTTTGTCTTATTTAAAAAAAATTAAAAAATTACAAGAATAAACATCCGTTTCCGGTTTAGTGATTGTTATAAAAATAAGGTGGATGTCTTCCCAGATGAAAGTTTATCTTAAATATATAATTTTAGCCTTCCGTCATTAGTCGTTTGGGAGTAAGAGTATTTTTACTTTCTTATACCTATGTATATGAAATATACATATAGTATAAGTAAGTATAGTAATCGCGATTTTTTTCGAAATCCGGATTTTGATGGAATTATCAATTTTAACCTTCCCTGAATCCATTTTGACTATTTTCGCCATGATGTCTTTTTTTTTGTCTGTCTGTCTGTCTGTCTGTAGACGCTGTAACTCAAATACGACAAATCGTAGAAAGGTGACATTTTATACTTAAGATTAATTTTTGCCTGGGATGAAAACCTCCTATTTTTGAAAGCGATCTTTCAACCGGAAACGGATGTTTACCTACAGCGATTTTTGAATTTTTCGAATTACATTGAAACAGTGCGAATTAGAGAAAAATGGCCAAGTTGAAAATTGTAGGTAATATTATTATCTATAATTTATGTTCTATTCATTTTTTCGAAAAAAAACAAATTTAATTTTTTTTTTTTTTTTACAAAGTATTCGATTTTAAGTACATTTCAAATGGTTCATAACAGAGAAGAAATATCTGCCATGAGTGTCATGGGACTTTCTTATACGTATTACAGAGACTGTACGTGTTTGCCATAGGTACCATGGGTCTTTCTTATACGTAATACTGAGAATAAACACTGTATACTCTATTTCATTTAGTTTGCAGTGGTCGTCGTGCGACATGACGGTATGAGTCGTGATCCGTACGGTCAAAGCACCCAGCAACCAGTATAGATTATTCTAAATAAAGATTTAAAAAAAAAATATTTCTGGCTAAATCATAAGTGTTGGAAAAAAATGTATGGGGAATAAATTATAGATAGTAACATACTCGACATTTTTTATTTATAACATTTTTGTCTTATTTAAAAAAAATTAAAAAATTACAAGAATAAACATCCGTTTCCGGTTTAGTGATTGTTATAAAAATAAGGTGGATGTCTTCCCAGATGAAAGTTTATCTTAAATATATAATTTTAGCCTTCCGTCATTAGTCGTTTGGGAGTAAGAGTATTTTTACTTTCTTATACCTATGTATATGAAATATACATATAGTATAAGTAAGTATAGTAATCGCGATTTTTTTCGAAATCCGGATTTTGATGGAATTATCAATTTTAACCTTCCCTGAATCCATTTTGACTATTTTCGCCATGATGTCTTTTTTTTTGTCTGTCTGTCTGTCTGTCTGTAGACGCTGTAACTCAAATACGACAAATCGTAGAAAGGTGACATTTTATACTTAAGATTAATTTTTGCCTGGGATGAAAACCTCCTATTTTTGAAAGCGATCTTTCAACCGGAAACGGATGTTTACCTACAGCGATTTTTGAATTTTTCGAATTACATTGAAACAGTGCGAATTAGAGAAAAATGGCCAAGTTGAAAATTGTAGGTAATATTATTATCTATAATTTATGTTCTATTCATTTTTTCGAAAAAAAACAAATTTAATTTTTTTTTTTTTTTTACAAAGTATTCGATTTTAAGTACATTTCAAATGGTTCATAACAGAGAAGAAATATCTGCCATGAGTGTCATGGGACTTTCTTATACGTATTACAGAGACTGTACGTGTTTGCCATAGGTACCATGGGTCTTTCTTATACGTAATACTGAGAATAAACACTGTATACTCTATTTCATTTAGTTTGCAGTGGTCGTCGTGCGACATGACGGTATGAGTCGTGATCCGTACGGTCAAAGCACCCAGCAACCAGTATAGATTATTCTAAATAAAGATTTAAAAAAAAAATATTTCTGGCTAAATCATAAGTGTTGGAAAAAAATGTATGGGGAATAAATTATAGATAGTAACATACTCGACATTTTTTATTTATAACATTTTTGTCTTATTTAAAAAAAATTAAAAAATTACAAGAATAAACATCCGTTTCCGGTTTAGTGATTGTTATAAAAATAAGGTGGATGTCTTCCCAGATGAAAGTTTATCTTAAATATATAATTTTAGCCTTCCGTCATTAGTCGTTTGGGAGTAAGAGTATTTTTACTTTCTTATACCTATGTATATGAAATATACATATAGTATAAGTAAGTATAGTAATCGCGATTTTTTTCGAAATCCGGATTTTGATGGAATTATCAATTTTAACCTTCCCTGAATCCATTTTGACTATTTTCGCCATGATGTCTTTTTTTTTGTCTGTCTGTCTGTCTGTCTGTAGACGCTGTAACTCAAATACGACAAATCGTAGAAAGGTGACATTTTATACTTAAGATTAATTTTTGCCTGGGATGAAAACCTCCTATTTTTGAAAGCGATCTTTCAACCGGAAACGGATGTTTACCTACAGCGATTTTTGAATTTTTCGAATTACATTGAAACAGTGCGAATTAGAGAAAAATGGCCAAGTTGAAAATTGTAGGTAATATTATTATCTATAATTTATGTTCTATTCATTTTTTCGAAAAAAAACAAATTTAATTTTTTTTTTTTTTTTACAAAGTATTCGATTTTAAGTACATTTCAAATGGTTCATAACAGAGAAGAAATATCTGCCATGAGTGTCATGGGACTTTCTTATACGTATTACAGAGACTGTACGTGTTTGCCATAGGTACCATGGGTCTTTCTTATACGTAATACTGAGAATAAACACTGTATACTCTATTTCATTTAGTTTGCAGTGGTCGTCGTGCGACATGACGGTATGAGTCGTGATCCGTACGGTCAAAGCACCCAGCAACCAGTATAGATTATTCTAAATAAAGATTTAAAAAAAAAATATTTCTGGCTAAATCATAAGTGTTGGAAAAAAATGTATGGGGAATAAATTATAGATAGTAACATACTCGACATTTTTTATTTATAACATTTTTGTCTTATTTAAAAAAAATTAAAAAATTACAAGAATAAACATCCGTTTCCGGTTTAGTGATTGTTATAAAAATAAGGTGGATGTCTTCCCAGATGAAAGTTTATCTTAAATATATAATTTTAGCCTTCCGTCATTAGTCGTTTGGGAGTAAGAGTATTTTTACTTTCTTATACCTATTCGATTTTAAGTACATTTCAAATGGTTCATAACAGAGAAGAAATATCTGCCATGAGTGTCATGGGACTTTCTTATACGTATTACAGAGACTGTACGTGTTTGAACAAAATTCGTTCGATACATAATTTATAAAATAATATTTCTATAGTTTATGTCTCATTCATTTTACTCTATCTTTTATTAGTTTGTCAGAAATATCCTTCACTAAAATAAAAATCACGTACACTGTTCACTGTCATTATTACGTATAAGAAAGTCCTGTGGCACACGGCAGATTATTCTTAAAGTAGATATGTAAATAAACGACTTTTGTTAAGAAAATTTAAATTTAAATTTTTAAAATTGAAAACTGAAATTTTTTAACAAAAGTTGTTTATTTGCATATTTATTTTAAGAAAAAGTACTAATTGATATACCATTGTATTTAATAATTTAAAATTATCCCTAATTGAACTTTTCAATTTTTGGTATGTCGTGTATGACACTTTAAACTATTAAAATCTCAAATATTCATACATCTTTGCAAAGTTCATTGTTTGCACTTTCTAAATTTAAAAAAATAATAAAATTCAATTAATATTTAAACAAAATTGGAGTTCTTTTAGTAAAAACTAAAATTTGAGAACAAGTCGTCATATTTTTTAAAGAATTGAAAGTATGAAAATTTTTGTTTTATAAATGTCTTATTTTTTATGATTTTTACAAATATGTACTTTTTGTTGTACCATCCCATTTGATTTTGCTGAGAAACCGGCATGTACACCTCAAACTACCCCCCCCCCCCAAGAAACAGTTTTAGAGGGCTGAAAATATTTTTCTGAAATTTTTTATGGTCGATATATTTACAGGGTTACAAATTAGGAGTGGATATCGACTTTATTATCGAAACTATAAAAGTTAGAACAATATTTCAAATTGTAACAACCCTGGAATTTGCATTTGAAAGAAAAATAAACAATTAAACATTTAATTAATGCAAATAATTCTTGACTTTCAATGGTTGGAATTATTTGGGTTACAATAGTTTTAGTTTTTAAATGACTTAACATGTACAGGTATTTTATCGAAACGTTCAATTACAAAATTGTCAATAGAAAGTAATTAACAATACAAATGAAAATTTTAATAAAATTACAAAATCTATAACAGAACTGTTTGTTGTAAAACTCAAAATCACTTAAAAATAATATTTAATAAACAAATGTCACTATAGCTTGAATGAGTTCTTTGAAATGTGCTTTACATATTGGGTTTCTCCATATTATGCACATATGTTTCAGATTTCTTTAATAGTCACAATAATTCTATGTACTTTTTGTAAATTTTTATTTCAACAATATGGGCCACAAATATTACTTAATACGCATCTAGATTATTTTTTTTAAATTGATTCAATAATATCCGAGTACTTTATATATGTAATAGTTATATATACCATCTGCTAAAAAGAGCTGTGATTTACCTCTCGTTAGCAATGTGTTTTCAGTTTGAAACCTATATAAGCAACGATTTTACTATGACTGTAAGTGTATTCAAGTAAGTTAATACGAGGTAAGTAATAAGATATATTCTATATTAATAATATAATATGATGTGATTGATTATAGATCCCCCGTGCGAGTTGTAATTAAAATACATTCCCGTTTAGGGGGGGGGGGGGGACTCCAGGATATGTATATCTGATTAAAAAATATTTATATACAATTTTATATTATTATATATAATTGTATATAATTATATAGAAATATATATAATTGCATATAATTATATACAATTGTATATAATTATATATAATTATATACATTTCTATATAATTATATATAATTGTATATAATTATATGCAATTATATATATTTCTATATAATTATATACAATTATATCGGGCCAAATCTCCGATATAATTATATATAATCAATTATATATAATTATATACAATTATATATAATTATTTTTACTCGGGTAAGGTTCTACAAAAAAAATATTGTAAATTAAAGACAATCATGATCCCCAACTTCAGAGGGCTATATCTTAAAAGTTTGAGTTTTTAGGACTTAGTGCCCATTGACAGTTTTGATCTACTCATCAAGGACTATTATAATCCAAAGTTTCAAAGAGTTTGACCGAAACCCATTTCCCATAAGGATTCTGCGGGGTCCTTTTTATCAAAAATTCATAATAATTGATGTGTGTCGTTTTGTTCCAAATGAAGGATACTTACTTTAGTCCGATTGGACTAAAATAAAAAATTCACGCATTGTTCTTTAAACAATTGCATATATACTTTCGATACACGGAAAAAAACCTGAAGAATGGCAGTTTTTTCCTGTACATTTCGGATAGTAAGCGACAACCTATCATTATAAAATATTTTTTGCAGTCTGAAACAGTGATAATGTTTGCAGATACAAACATGACTGCCTAAAATTATAGGTATTATTACAGTTTCAGAGAGTAAAAAATATTTTATATTAATAGGTTGTCGCTCATAATTCGGGATGTACAGAGAAAAACTGTAATTCTTCAGGTTTCTTTTTTTCCCGTGTAATAATTAGTTATTATTACTAAAAAAATATTAGTTAATAATGAAATTTTTAAGTACATATAAATCATATTACTTTATTTTTTATTTAAATTCTTTTCTGAAATAAATAAAATCATATATATATTATAATACAATTTAATATAATTATTCTGGCGAATATTTATTCCATTTAAATATCTAATTTGAATGGTCTAGAGCAGTGGTTCCCAAAGTGGTTCCTACGGACCCCAAAGGGGTCCCTGGCATCGTTCGGGGGGTCCGTGGAAAATTAAAATCGATTTGGGGGTCCCTGAACAACGTCAGGGGGTCCGCGCACATTTTTATTAATATGGAAGTTAAAATAACTAACAATGAATAAATTACACTGTCCGACAGCCATTTTGCTGCAAGGCATACAACTTTTTAAGGGTAATTTGGACACGCTGAATCCAAAAATGACCACCATTTTGCTCAATCAGCTCTTGTTTTTGCAATATTGCAAAAAAATGTTTTTTGATATGCAAACATTCAAATTGAAATTCGTATATATATTTTTTGAATCAATGACTTCAACCAAAGATCATTCAGAATGTAGCTATGGGTCCTAAATTGAACTAAAAAGCCTTAAATTATATACATTCATACAGTTATTCCCTTCGAAAATCATTTTTTAAACGAAAAAAAATCTATTTTTTAGCAAAAATTCGGCAAATTTCAAAATTCAAAGTGCATTTACACAAACAATTTTTGTCCAATTTTAATGTTATTCACTAAATTAGTAGCTTCATCTATCTTCTTTATTGTGTTAAAATTTCAACGTAATCGAATAAAAATTGGCGAAGTGGTACTAAAATCAACTGCGCGTGTCAAAATTTAGTAGTTTTTCCCCCAGGGTCCGTGGGAAAGTTTTCACTATGAAAGGGGGTCCGTAGGCAAGTTTTTACTATGAAAAGGGGTCCGTGGGCCAAAAGAGTTTGGGAACCACTGGTCTAGAGTTAGACTGTATACTTTGACCTAATAAAGTTATTTTATATGGTTATGTACATGTTGATAAATATATTTTTATACTAAAACGTTCTTAAGTCTATGGCACTTCGCTTGATAACGTACTTATTTAAAAACTAAAATAGAAAATTCTATTTCAAAAATGAATTTCAAAAATAATTAAATTTATTATTATAGGAAGTAAATATATCTAGATCAGACCAAGAAACTTCTAAAATAAACATCCAAAATTTGACAAATAATTTTTACCAAGAATTATCAAGTAATGCTACATTAAACTTTCTAAGTTTCTGCGAGATTTATATTTCACCGAACTTCCTTGAAAGGCTTGCTTGAATAACATGTATAACTTGGATACCACAAATTTTTTTTATATGCAGACAATATATGTATATAGTTCCTTATTTCTTATATATTTTCCTCAGAGACTCGAAATATTGATTGATTTATAAAAAAAATAAATAACATATTTAATCTATTGCTAAAAGTTAACATTTTTCATACATTTCAAATTAGTTTTTCAGAGAGTTAATACTATTACCTTGGGTTGCATAAAGAAAAATCGACGATTAGTTAATCAGTTGTTTTAAAACCATTATTACGACAATTCTAAAAAACAAGCATGGTTATGATACATTTTATAAGGTAAACAATTATCATATTTAGTGAATTGTTCATTTACAAATTGAGATTAAGTTTAGAATTAACATTAATCATGGGTTGAAAACAACCGATTAACTAATCGAGGATTATTTTGCTTTATGCAATCCAAGGTTAGACTTTTCTATTTTGTATACTGTAAAGAACACCATGTTTGCTAGAATAATAAAAACAATGTAAGATCTAATATACCAAAACAGAAATTACTAATGGTTTAATTATATACGATGTTGTAGTCGTTTAAAACATTTATGACTTTAAACTCACCAAATTAAATAATTGGAAATTAAATATTTTCATTACTTTATAGTGCTGTGGATTTTACCATATAACAAATAAATATGATTTTCATCAATTTTTTATTTACAGTCTACACCTTTTCCAATTGTATTTCAGAAAGCATCAATTGTATTTCAGAAAGCGTCAGTTGTATTTCAGAATAGTCAATTGTATTTCAGAAAGCATCAATTGAATTTCAGAATAGTCAATTGTGTTTCAGAAAGCATCAATTGAATTTCAGATTAGTCAATTGTTTTTCAGAAAGCATCAATTGAATTTCAGAAAGCGTCAATTGTATTTCAGAAAGTATGAATTGTAGTTCAGAATTTTTGAAATTTTTTTTATATTTTGCATATTATACTACGTACTACATTATTAAATTATTAAAGTAGTATATATTATAATAATATTATGTATATTATATAAATAAATATTTAACTACTATGTAATTTGCACTCTATTGGTATATCGCTCATTGTTGAAGTACGTATACTCAGAGTCCGCTTTTCTGATTTTGGCGCCCTGGGCGAGTTCTTTTTTTTTCAATTATACAGTATTATTATTACTCACAATTTACAAATTCTGAAATACAATTGACGCTTTCTGAAATACAATTGATGCTTTCTGAAAAACAATTGACGCTTTCTGAAATTCAATTGATGCTTTCTGAAATACAATTGACTATTCTGAAATTCAATTGATGCTTTCTGAAATACAATTGACTATTCTGAAATTCAATTGATGCTTTCTGAAATACAACTGACTATTCTGAAATACAATTGATGCTTTCTGAAATACAACTGGAAAAGGTGTAGACATACATAAATAAAATTAGATTTGAATAATGCTATTATAATTGATACTGTTAAGTTAGAATTACTTTCTGCAAAAATATTCTTTAAATTAAGGTCACTTTTTAATGGCTCGGAGTGTCCCATTTCCATAGCTACATGTTTTAAAAAATACCATTTGTCACTATTGTCAATTGAAAATATTTTTTATTATTGACATTGGACATCGATAGAAATAGAAGGAAATCTATTAAAATCAATAAATATTAATGTAAGTATATACATAATACTCAGTGATAATTAATTTATAGAAAAACTTGATATAAAAACGAATTTAAAAATGGTTATTTGTTGGTAAAGATTCAGAAGGTATGTTAACATGAACTTTTTTGAATTTTGTTCTTTGTACACTACCGCTCAAAAGTTTGAATACACCAGCTAAAAATGTAATATTTTCTTTTTTTCTAGTTTTCTAAGGTGGTTAATAGTATGAAACTATCCCTTTAAACTAGATTTGACTATTTTGTTAAGAAATTATCATTGTTGTTCTTATTATGTGCACGTTTGTCATAATTGACTATTTGGAATTTTGATTGTTGCCAATTTTCTGTTTATTGTTAGTGTTTAATTCAGCATAATATAATTGTATGGCAAACAATTTTAGTACATAAAGTGATATAAAGCATTATAAGGCTTTTTTACATTTTTCCAACTAGTCAAATTGATTTTACATAGTGAAAATTAACAAAATTAAAAAAATACATATTTTTTCAAAATGTATATACAATGAAGCTAAAAAGAACTGAATAAAGCGTAGAAACTCATGCTCAGACAGTTATTGTGTGAAAGGAAAAGATTTCTCTTCGAAATATTACAAAAAAATTGCAGAATTATCTGGGCGCTATGCAGCACTCGCTCGCTAGGGCTGAAGATACTGGCAAAAATAAATCTTAGCTACGCTCTGAGAGGCCTAAAGTGACAACAGTACATGAAGAAGGAAAGTTAGCAATGTTATCAATGTATAATTAAAGTTAACCATCACTGATATTACCACAGATATAAATAACTCCAGAGAACAACTTGTCTCAATTTCAACTATCATGAGACGCCTCAACAATACAGGGTTGTATGGTCGAGTGACTGCAAAAAAACCTCTGGTATGGTAATCAAATATTGTTAAAGACTGAAATGGACTCAACAGCATAAGGATTGGACATTAGACTAGCGGCGTAAAGTTCTTTGGACGGATGAATCGAAGTTTGAAGTATTTGAGTCAAAGCGTCGAAAATTCGTCCGTCGGTCAGCTGGTGAACGCTTCAAACCAGAATGCTTAATTTGCACAGTGAAACATGGTGGTGATAGTGTTCTGGTGTGGATATGTTTTGGAGGGAAAAAAGTTGGGTAATTAGTAAAAATAGATGGTATTATGGACAAAAAGATATATCATAACATTTTTGTAAATAAAGTAATCCCTACGGGACGAAAAATTTTGAGTCATGATTTTGTATTTCAACAAAATAATGACCCAAAACATACATCTAAACTTTGTAAGAACTATTTTGTGTCGAAAAAAAGGCTGGACAATTGAAATTTATGATGTGGTTGCCACAATTGCATGATGCATCTCTGATTAATTTTTTTGGGAGGAACTCGATAGAAAAGTCTGAAAAATAGCTCCCAATAGTAAAACTGCACTCTGGGATTTGTAAGATTTTTTGCTAAACAATTAATAATTAATACAGGTTTATATCAATTTTCGTTGATTTAACTAGGTGTATTCAAACTTTTGAGCGGTAGTGTATATGTTTAACTAAAAAGTCAAAAATAAAAAATTATAAAAAAACCTTTTTTAAAAAACAATTTGCCTTTAAAAAACCAACTAAAAAGCTGAAAATAAAATTCGACTCGTTCGTTCTAAATATTGCATTTTAAAAAAAGTTGATTTTGTTCATACTAGAAGATACTTTTTTTAACTCTTCTAGTATGAACAAAATCAACTTTTTTTAAAATGCAATATTTAGAACGAACGATTCAAATTTTATTTTCAGCTTTTTAGTTGGTTTTTTAAAGGCAAATTGTTTTTTAAAAAAGGTTTTTTTATAATTTTTTTTTAAAATAAACATTATATTTGGAAAACAAAACATGAATGGTTCCATCAAATACAGCTTTTTAAGAAAATGTCGTGAAATAATAGGGGTTGAATCGAGGAGTTTTACTGTTATATTATTTTCAACTTTAGCTTATAATAGAATAAATAAACAGTTAAAAAATGAAATATTAAAAAAAACAGAGTATTGAGATTTTAAAAATTAATTACCTACTAAATAAATTTTATAAATTTAATTTGACGAAAAGTGTGCATACGATTTTTTAGTAAAGTAACCTTCATTTATATGATTTAAGCTCCAATATAAACTATATAGTCAACTCTCGACTACTCGTATTAAAGGGGCAGGGATCTGTTTGAGTTACGAAAAGTTTATCTTAACATGGGGAAATAATGTTATGTCTAATGTCAGGAATGAAAAATGATATTTTATCCTATGTAATATTATACTTTGACGTGAAAAGGTAAACAATACATGGCAGATAAGACTTATGTACAAATAAAATTGACAATAACGAACCTGTAATTTTCTCTGAATAACTTTCTTTTGAGCAATTAACTCACATGTAGTCCTGAAATGTATATATACAGGCTGTTCCAGACCACCCGTCCACTATGTTTTACGCCCAAACTATTAAAGATAGAGTTTTATGAAAAAAAATTTACTATGTATATCGATCCTAAAGAATTTCAGGAAAATATTTTCAATCCCCTAAAACTGCGCCTTAGGGGTTAGTTTGGGAGGTACATGCTCGTTTCTCAGTAAAATCAAATGAAACGGTATATTCAAAAGTACATAATTGTAAAGGCAATAAAAAAGTAAGAAACTTTTGTAAAACAGAAATTTTCATACTTCCAATTGTTAAGAAAATATGGCGACTTGATCTCAAATTTTGGGGTTTTACTAAAAGTGCTCTAATTTTGTTAAATATTAATAGAATTTTATTATTTTTTTAAATTTAGAAAGTAGAAATAATGATCTTTCTAATGATCTATGAATATTTAAGATTTGGATAGTTGAAAGTGTCATACGCGACATATAACTGTTTCTTTTTTTCTGTAAGGTACGAATATGTAAAAAAAGAAACAGGTTTCCATTAAAAAAATGCAGTTGACCCTAAAATGACCTCAAAACCTCCACTCAAAGTCAAAAAATTTACCTCCATTGGTTTTCCTCCTTTTAACCCAGAAACTTTTGTACCAAACATTTTCCCTGAAAAACCTTAATTTTCGAGATATTTGCTTGTCTCAATTTAAATAGACCACCCGGTATTTTAAAATTTAGTCAAATACCCTATTATTTAAGATATTGAGAATTAACTGTTTACAAAACATGTACGCGTACATATTAACATACATAGATTAAGAAAATATGAACAACGGAAAAGCAAGGACAAGTCATAAAGTGGTCTCAACTAACTCGAGTTTTGACTCCGGAGCTTACAGACACACACGTCGCTATTCTTCCGGACCAATTCCTGTCATGCGAGAGTTGAATTCAGATTAAGATACTTGTGCTCATTTTCAATATACGGCCACTGTATATGTATTGTTATGTATCTTTTTGTATTGATTTAACTTTATGATATACAGCATTTTGTAAAGAAACAACTGAATTTATGGTATGTATGTATGGTGGGTTTTATATGTCTTCATGTCAGGTTTTATGTGTTATGGTTTTATTTTTATGTATAGGTATAGCTTAAACATAAAGTTTAAAATGGTTGGAATGTAGACGCATATATAGGAAGGAAAAAAAAGACAAAATATTTCAGAAAAAATAATTATTATACACATAATTTTTACCCTTTCGGCCCTTACAGTAGCATTTGCCAACGGATATTTACAGAGTTCTTATCTTAAATAAATTGGTCTGTAATTTCTTTTTGATAAAATATATCGTTTCAAATAAATGAAAAATAAACTTGTTTTTATTTAGTTTTTATCTTAAAGACCTAGTAATGGCATTTTCCATGATTTCCTAGTTTTTACATCTAAAATGAAAATTAGTTAAAAATTTATTAGGATATTTCTGCAGATACTTTAATGAATAATTAATGCAATTTTTCAGTTATATCTCCGCGAAAAATGATTGGATTTGCATGATCCAAAGCTTGTACTTTCTAGTTTTTGAATCAAGAGTTTAATAATTTTTATCATCTTCTGCCAATATGAACTAAGGGTTAAAAGAGTTCAAGAAATGATCCCTAATTTTTTATAAACTTTTAAGATGTATAATGGGATTCAAAATTTTATCTACGAGAAATTCAATGAAAGTGTTCGAAAACTTTTTTCTCTAGAAAATGCGTTTTTTTTTTCACCCTCGTACGAATTTTTTTTGACCGTGTAATTCACTTAGTACCTATATGCTCCTTTCAGTTATTCCATACATAGTTTTGTTATTCTTCTGATACTTCAGCATACCACATAATAACTGAATGAATTTTTGTTTGTTTCAGTTTTATTTACTATTCTCACCTTTTTGCATGATAACGTGATGTTACATATCCTATGGTACTGTAATTATTAACCCTTTGTAGCCTCATGTGACATTTCTGTAACAAACCTCAATAATCCCGCTATTATATGTACTATGTAAATATATTTAGTTCATTCAAATATGTGTAACACTACTGTAACATACCATTGAATAACTTATTATCAAGTAAAATTTACAGATGGCATAACTTACGTATTATTACGTAACTATTGGCAGTAAGACAGGACCAGATCGGCTACTGGCCGATTTGGGTAGAAAAACGAATACATTGTAAGTCTTGCAAGTTTACCCAGTGTACTGGCGTTTCACAAACAATTTGCGAAAAATGCAGTGTAGCATTATGCTCCAACAAACAAAATATTTGTTTCAAATTCTGCCATACCACATAAGTGTTTTTTTACGATTAACTCACAGTAATGTCACTCCCAAAAAGTCAAATAAATAGTTAATAATAAATATTTTTAAAATTTCTGAAAAATATGTGTTTTTTTATATGCCTAAACTTGTCTCATTATCAACATAATTTAAATTTTTAAGATCTTGAACTACAAAGGGTTAAAACATGTAGTTACCTGTTACAGCCCTTTAAATAAGGTACGTACATCAAAAGTTTACGAAGTTGATGTTAATTCTATTGTTAAAAATGTTTAAATTGTGTTGCTTTTAATTAAGATTTTCTTTTCATATACATAAACACGTAGTATGTTTTGTCTCGATAACTGTAATAACAGTAAACAAATAATTGTCATTAATTAATTAATTTTATTCAAATGTATAACAAGAAGAACACTTTTAATATACTCTCTAAAAACAGTTATATCCATGAATACAAACCCCGCTGCAGTGAAAATATTCACTAAAGTGCACAAGCATTTTCAGCGAATTGATTTTCTGTGGCAGTTTTCCAAACGACTTTTACAATTGTTTCGAGTGGTTGTAATGTTTTTAAAATTTTATAAATGGTGTCTACACTGTTCTCGATCCAAATATAATATGTTACATGAGCGTGTATTCATTATTTTATATAAAGGATGCTTTGTGAAATATGCTTTTCATTTTATAAGTAGTAATAGTTTTCAAGAACTGCAATAATGTTGGTTATAAAATGTCGCTATTCTGTTTCAGTAGATAGTTATAAAGTTCAATTGTGAGTTTTTCAAAATTCGACCCAATTTACTTTGCAAAATGATTTTTCTAGTTATTTATGCAGTAATGGTTCAATAGAGGCTTCAGGGGTGGGGGTTCATATGATTTTAATATTCAAAAACTTCATGGCTGTGTAATTCCAATGAAATCTGTAAAAATGGATGGACGTTTTTGATAGTAGTATATTGTAAATAAACTTTGTAAAAAAACTAATTATAAAAACTTTAGATATTGAAACAATCTAAAAAAAATCTAAAATGCGAATCGAACTTCATGTAAGAGCACATAAGCGGTTCCATTCGGTTCGGTTTGTTTTCGGTTCTTTTTCGATCGCTGCCGACAAGTGTGAAACGGTGCTTCAGTTTGTATTCAGTACCTATAATAGAAACCGTAGAGCACCGAATACTCCCTCGACACGAACAGGTTTAATCAGGTTTCTATTAGGTACAAACACGTGTCCAGGGAACAGAAAGCAATCAACGCGTTCATACACACTTGGTTCAGTTTCGGTTTTAACCTGATAGCAAGTGTTATTTTTTTGAAAGTTTTGTCGCGGTTTTTCTAATAAAATGAGCGATTTACCAGATGTTGATGTGGATCGGCTGATTTCTGCAGTGCAATCTAAACCAGAGCTATGGGACAAAAGAAAATAGTGTAGAATGCTCCAAATTCCTGCCATAAAGTAATGAGAGGGTGCTCCCAATGATTTCTAGTATTCCTCCATCGTTTTTTTTAATTTTTTTATAGAGAAACAACATAACAACAACTTGCTTTATCTCCATGATCACTACTGTACGGAAAAATATAAAACCTAATATGATCCGTACACAGAAAAAAAACTGTATTGGACCAAGAAAACCTTGTTTTGTATATAACGAAAACAATATTTTCTTAATATAAGAAACATACTCTTAATCCAACTACGTTATTTCTTCGTTCAAGAATAGTTGGTGTAAGAGATTATTGCTTATCTTATAAGAAAATATTGTTTTCGTTATATACAAAACAAGGTTTACTTGGTTTGAGAAATCCTTTCTATACCAGTGTATGAGAACATTCTGTATGTGTGAAGAGGTTTGGTTCGTTATTTATAATGTTCAAAATTTGTAATAAACATTTTTAAATTTATGTTATTAGTACGGTACATTAAAACTTATTAAATTATTAATATTATGTCTTGTTATCTATTATTTTTTATATAAATAAATAAACCAGTGTTAATAAAAGTTTCAATTTTCCATCAGTTTTATTTTCTAAAAATATAAGATAGCATAGTTATTGACGTATAGTTGGTATTTGGAACACTTCTGATATGTTTCTAAATAGATTGTAGATATGTGTTTCAACAATACATAAAATAGATACATACATATAATACATCTTGTCGACTTGTACATTAAGATCTTTTTTGGATTTATTTTATATTTGTTTTATTATGAAGAAGACCATATACACATTGTTCGCATACAAATGTCTATATATTTGATAAAATATCTTCACTTATGTAAACGTCTTACTGTATGTACAATAATGTACATACATATTTAGTGAATTTTAGCATACATACAATACAAAATGATTTATTATAAATATACATTACTTGAAATATACATAAATGCATATACATTTATGTATATATAATAATAATATTTATGTACATATATGTAAACTATTCAGTTGCCAAAAGAAGATAAACATTAAGTGTTTTATTAAACAAGATTATAGAATTCCACAAATTTAAAAAATATATAATATTGAGGTAATTGATCAAGGATGGCTTAGACATCTACTAAAATTCAAACAACCAAGAAAGAGTGAAGTTTTAACAAAAATATATATTCTAGCTGATAACATTACATTTAAATCCTTTATAACATCACATGAGATTTAAATAAAACAAGTAATTTATTTTTTATGTGTGACTCTTTTTCATATAACTCTTAAACAAACCATAAAATGAAAGGTATAAAATATTTTTCAAATTATTGTTAAAAAAATAATGTTTTCTGAAAAGTACCTACTTCACTATCAAGTAGGTACTTAGAAATCAAATATAGAAAAGATATTGCTTCAGTTCCCAGATGGCAATGTATAACTTTGTAAATATACAGCGTGGTCTCGGATCGACCTATAAAACAATTTTTTTTTGTTTATATGAACTTGTGTACTTATCTGGCTGTTATCCACGTTGTCGTATTTTCTTACTTATGTTAACTTAACTTAACTTCTTAAGTTAGAAAATACAACGCTGACCGCGAAAAGTTAGTTCATATAGACAACGGCAACAAAAGTCTACAGAAGAAAAAAAACACGTTTATTTTGTCTTCTTTGAATAAATTTCGTAAATATCGGAAAACTTTGTGAAAAATTGATTAAAACTGAATTTTTTCAAGATAAATTACAACTTTGTTCGTAAAAACAATTAATTAAATAAAATATTAATTTTGATATATCGTCGCTTATTTAACAACACCGCGCAAGTCATTTTGACCAACTTTATAGGAAAGCGAAAAAACCGTGTATTTTATAAAGGTCAAGCCTTGCGCGCTGTCACTATTTTTTGAATTCTAGTGTCTTATTGGTCGAAACGTCTAGAATGTGATTGGTAGATCGACGTGCAATGAGTAGCTCTATCCAATGACATTCAAATGTAAAAACCGCTAGTTTTCGACTTGAGCGGTGTTGTTAGATAAGCGACGATATATATTTCAGATCTTCCTAAAAAAAATATAATTTTTACAATGTTTCTCATTATTTATCGAAATTAGGCATATTCTTATATTCTGATGTCCGGTATTATAAAGGAGATAACAAATTAGTTAGTTATCAAGCACTTTCAAATGGGGTATTAATTCTATGATAGTATCTATGGAATTTAGAGCAGTGACACTTCAACTTATTGTAACACAGTTACATACTCTAACCGTACAAAATAATTTTCACAATAACTATTGGTGTTTACATACCACGTGTGCACGAAAATTATCAAACATACAGAGAACTGTCAGATAGGTTTGAAACCTCATTTGAAAGTGCTTGCTAGCTTTCAAATTTTATAAGCTCGTTTATAGTATTGAATATGAATGATTTTTTAAAATACGATAAACATAAAAGGCAGTTTACCTGAAAACATGTTTTTTTTGTAATTAACAAAACGTAAATGATTAAATAAATATCTAAGGACACACTGTATATTTAAAATTTTTATGTATTTCTGTTTTCTTGAACCATTGACTTTTGAACTTTGTAAAATCTTATACGAGAAATCCTTATTAACTTGTATAATTAATGTTTACATAGAAACCCAGCAGCTAACTCCTCACAAGAAAATTACATTTTATCTTTTTATCGAGCAAAAATAAATAGCAATTAATTTTAAACTACATTATTTAATAATTTACAGTGTAACTTCACTAAAGGAGTATTTATTTTACTAGAGTAACATTATTGTAAAGTTAATTTGCTACAATCATTTTTATTTCTAACAAAGCCGGTTAATTTGATTTTTTTGGAGGTTACTTTAATTGCAACTTTCAACGATAACTTTTATTGAAATATATTATGGATTTTTTAACGCTGTCATTTTTTTTTGCGTTGGTGTCATTGATTGTCAGAACGTATTACAAATTTAGTTTATCGTCCCTAGTATAAAAATTAATTATACAAATAGGGGTTCAAGTATCAATCAAATGTTTAATACATATCGTTGCACCACTACTCAAATGATTCTATTTTTAGCAGGTACTAAAAATGCAGTAAAAGCTGTTAAGATTCACTGCTATGAAAGATACATCAAACTTCTACATTTAACTAATAAAATTAAATAAATTGCATTCAGTTATGTATGTGTTTATAGACAATTTCATAAAGTGTTTATATGCGTAGTTGGTTTTTTAATGACTGATAAATTAACCACTAAGTAGTAAAAATGATTTGTTAATAAACTTGCATGTAGTTGAAAATAATTAATTCGTTTCTTGAAATTACTAACCAATCAAGTTATACGGGAGTATATATTTCACCCCCTGTCACGTATGGAGAATTGTTATTAGTTTTATTAGATCCGGTGGAAAAAATAGCATAACGGTGGGGGTGTGACAGGAAAGAACAACCCCCTATCTCGCATGGGAGCTGAGATATTTACAATTATTTTATGGCCTTCCATCCTTAATTATTTAGCCAGGACTTTTTTTATTTCTCATTCACAATTTATTATTATCGTTACTGCTTATTCCTTATGTTACCTTATGTAACAAAATATATTCTATAACCTGGCCAGAGAACAGATCTATGAATTAAAAAAAGATGTAAATCGGATAAGGAGTACTCGAGTTATAAGCTCACAAACGGGCAGAGAGACGTTGAGCTTTTTAATATACATATGTACATATATGAATGTTACAGTAAAAATTTTGCCCTGGATATTTTGTTGGAAAGCTGTATTTTTTACTCCTGGGAAAAAATTGTAGATCTGCAGAGAGCTACTCAGATCTCGACAGACTGCATTTTGGGATAACATCATATTTTTCACTGATTTTTGATTTGTGGAGACAAAGATCTACAATGACTTACAAATATCTAAAACGATCTACAAAGATTTCTAAATATCGTTGTAGATCGTGATGATCTTCAGAGATATTTGTAGATCGTTTTAGATCTTTGTAGATTATTATAGATCTTTTTAGACCATTGTAGATCTTTGCAAGTCTCCACACATATCAAAAACTAATGAAAAATATAATGTCTCAAAATGCAGATCTGAAAAGATCTCTGAAGATCTAGAATTTTTTCCCGGGTTGTTATTAAGAATAATTAAGAGATAAAATTTTTAATACAAATAATAACGAATTCTCAAAAATTAAACTTTCAGTCATACCTCGAGTTGTGACTCTTCAACTTACTTATATTTGAAGTTACTTCACTTACCTGAAGTTACGGTAGTTGCTTCGGAGTAAAATCTTCTATGCGACATGAATGTACTGCTCGATTGGCTCCCAATATATAAAATAAAATTACTTCCACGCTAGCGAACAGTATGCATCTGAAACCGAATGTATGGATGTAATATAATTGTACAAAAATATATTCCCATCTAAAATAATTATTATAAGAAATAATATAAGCAAAGTTTCATATATGTATGTAATTAGGCAGTGACAAGTCATTTTGTTATGATTGATTCTCTCTAAAAAATGTTTTCAACAACGTTCGAAAAATTTAAAGTTCTATAGATCAAAGCTTTTTGTATTGAAATCTCAAAAAACAAGTGAAACATAATTTGTCAAAATGAGACATTCCAACCAACCATTTCATTTTACAGAACTCATTTGCGCTAGAAAGTGTTCGAGGATTGATTTTGTTTTTTGGCATGTCAAATTCTGTCTCGTCTGGTATTTACTGAGTATCTGTGCTTATTCAGATATAAAATTTGAATATATAGAGGATATGTATGCAAATTTGTATAGAGTTGTTAACACTTTTCGTTACATTTCCATTTTGATTATACAAACGAACCCGACATAGGAACGTAACAAATACCAATTGTTCCTGTTCTGTACATCTTGTAAACCGATATTTAAAAAATAAAAAAATATTGATAAGATATATTATGACATAAATTCTCGAATGCTCCATATTCTTAAAAAAAATTATATAAAAAAATACTCTTTAAAATCAAGCTTTTATTAAAAATGCACTAAAAAGTAAAAAATAAATTTTCAGCTATTATAAAAAATTCAGGTTTTTATGACTAAAACCAATAAAAGTGCGGGGCGCTCATGAAGATAAATGTATAGCTTTTAATTAATTAATTATTTCATTATAGTGAACTATCATTATAGTTTATCAAAAATTTTACTGTATTTATTTGATTTAATGTGCAAATTTTCTACTCTTATCTTATATCAATTAATACTTCATTTCTTATTTTACAGAAGAATTTTTATTCATACATTTGTCTTTATAGCGCCCGCGCTTTTATTGGTTTTAGTCATAAAAACTCATGAATTTTCAATGTGACAATGATCTACAGAGATCTTTGTAGTGTAGCGTTATTCATAACATTTGTTTTTCAAATCGTAATCGATAGCAATTAGTATTGCGTAATCATTTGCTTATGTTTTATTGATAACAATTTTGGAAAATGGGACGTTACGTAATACTCGTCGAAAATAAGAAATAGTGAAATAAAATCTAGTCAGTCGTTAGCACAGAGTGCCTACAGTACCACCATACGATTAAAAGTGTACAGTGCTAGTCAAACCTGTAAAATAGCACAAATCTTCCTTAGTGCTGTAATTCACACCAAGGAGAAAAGTTTGGCTATGTGGTAGCGACTCATAAAGTTGATATTTAAGAAGTAAACTAGAAATAAGTAAAATTAAATAGTGTTTGATTATTATAATATAGTGTTTAAATTGTTATTAAAAGTGTTCGCCATTAATAGTGTTTAAGTAACGTGTTTTAAATGATTTGAATGATATTTAAATATTAACGTAGATGTTTCATATGTATTCTATGGTAATATTAATTTTGTTATTTGTTTTTAACAAGAAATTTATAATATGTTGAATCTTTGTGATAAAATAGTGTAAGCCATTATCAAATCATCGTTATGAGTTATTGCTATAATTAAATTTATTTTATTAACTGTAGAAGTGTACGTTTCTAGTCACCTATAGGTTATTCTGCCTAGCCGATAAAAGGATAAATAGAATATTGAATAAAATTAGAACCCAAACCGTTACAGTAGATCGTTTTAGATCTTTGTAGGTCTTAATAGATCTTCACAAGTCTCCACAGATCAAAAACCAGTGAAAAATATGATGTCTCAAAATGCAGATCTGTCGAGATCTGAGTAGATCTCTGCAGATCTACAATTTTCTCCCGGGTACGTAGATTTATAATTATTTAACTTATCTTCATAATCAACATCATAATCTAATATCTTCGCATGAGTTACGATTGTGAATCAAAATTTATTACAACTAATAAACTAGATAATCGTTTTATAAAAAAAAACTATCTTGATCATGACCTTAATTTGAAAACACGACGATAACCCAGCAATAATTCGATGCAATCCCCTTGACTACGTGTGTGTGTATATGTGTGTCTGTGTGTGTGTATATGTGTGTCTGTGTGTGTGTGGATAGACGCAGACTGAATGACGACTAAGCCCGCGTCTTGGGAACTCAGTGCAGATTTGGTGCACTGCATTTCCCACAATTTATGTTCCCCGTGTCGGGTGGCTCGTTGTCGTGCGGAACAACGGATTGTGCGCGTGTATGTAATACAGGGTTGGCACAACAGAATTTGATTTTGGAAATATATTTATTTATATTATCTTATTCTCATTTCATATCGTTGTTTTATTAAAATACATATTATAATAATTAGAAGCTTTGCCTGTTTGCAGACCCTGAGAGAGCTTCAACGGGGCTCGGGCTAACTTATTTTGGGGGCCTCATAGCCCCCCCCCCTCCCCGACCCGAGCGTAAGGACATTCCAAACAAATTTCGTACAATAAAATTCTTATAACTTCCTGTTATTATTTTAGTATTAAAAATCAGGGGTTTTTAAGAAAAATTTCCTTTTTTTTTGCTTTCTACTTGTACTTTTTCTACAAGGTTTGTCTTTTTTGTAGTATATTTATGTTTTAAAAAAAATATGTAAAAATGTAAACTATAAATAATTTTCAGGGCGCCGGGGCCTCTGAGACATAGTGGGCCCGGGCCATATGGCCCTCCTAGCCCCCCCCCCCCTCTAGCTGGGCCTGCCTGTTGGTGTTTAACACCCCAACCCTTATAACATGAAATTTTTAAATAATAATTGAAAAATTTATACCTTTCCATACGTCACATTATAGCAGCTATTACAATTATTCAAATTAAATCATTTATTTTAAACGACAAACTGACACATAAACAAAAATTTTAAAAACTATCAACAAATTGCTTGTAAAACGACCCATAGATTTGAAAATTTAAAATATTTACATTGTGGAGACAATGTATCGATTTCAATTTAAATAAAACTAGAATCCTTGAAGAAATATCGATCATAGTTTTTATCACGTGGTTGATAAGAAAATCCAATCCCATCTTCAATTGATCATTTATCTGGATCAACAAATCGGTAGTTTTTTTTATTCCAAGCCTATTCGCGCCTGAGATAAGCACCAATCTATATATTCGACTTTATACATACGTGCATAGATTTCGCCCATATATGTGTCAGTATAAAGGGTGGAGAAAAATAAATCCAATTTTTCCCCAGAATTGTTAATTATTCAAAATTGTTATTAGTTAAAGTGTGTGTTGTATTTTTGGACAATTTGTTTAGTAACTAAATAAAAGTACATTAAACGGCATTTACATTATAAGTAATTCATTACACTTTGTTTAGATTGAGTTAAACGTTCTTTTGCTTCTCTTATCATTATAAACATTTAACTTTTAATTTATGATTGAGAGGGGAGTCCGAAAAACATAAGAATCCGTAAATGGGGGAGCGAGGGGGACAAAACGTTAATTATGTAAGGTATTTTTCTAATTAATTATTTTAAAATTTGTTAATTTAAATCATTTTGGGTTGTAGAATTTTTTTTTCATAAATTAAGTCAAGTAAAAAATAATTAATGTACATAAAAAAACTAACGTAAAAAAGGACAAGGGTCCCCTTATACTTACGAATCCTTTCAAAAGAGGAAAATGGATCGAAATTTTCGAAAAGCATCCTTACTTCCTTACATATAATTAATGGATTAGAGATTAGTTAAAATATTTTAAGAAAAAAAGTTCATATAAACATGTGTCCAAAAATTATTCCTGATAGAACTACATATCCCCAAATATTTAACCTAAAATTAGTTTTATTTAATATTTTAATAATTTAAACGATTACTCACCTGAATCAGAAAAATTGAGTAAAATTTTATAAATCGGATAATAGGTACTTTTTTCCATTTAAAATAATATCGCAAAGCTTCTCGTATCTTCGATAATAAAATAAACAAAGATGCAACGCATTTTATTCATTATTAAATAAAAATCACAATTGCCATGGAAAACTAAAATATGTTTATTTCGAGACTTCTAGATTCTAGAACATTCAATCGAGCGCAATATTACGTTCAAGTCAAGTAAGCTTTGGAAAAAAGAATGGTTGATGTTTAAAATTTTTATTTTTGTTAAAATTCGTTGCTTATTTTGTTAATGTATAATATAATATAATGGTTTTAGGGAGGGAGACTGGATGGGCGCCCGGGATGCGAGTTCAGAATGGGCGGCGAATGGCCACATGGGGAAAAACTTATATTCTAGTAAAATTTTGTTCTCTTTAAAAACGATCATAATTAAATCAAATTCTCTAATACTATCTTTACTATCGTATTTCTCGTAAACGGTTGATCTTATGACAAATTAACAAAGTATATTTCTATGTTTTTTGAAGTATAGGAAAAATTTAAGAATATTACTAGAAAAAAATCAAAGGACCCACTGGCCCCAAAATCTCTGATCTAAAAAAGTCATTAGTTAATATTGGAAATTAATAACATGTGTTAATACTAAACCGGGTATCAAATTTAATTACTTTATCACAATAGGTTCTCAAAATATTAAATAAAAACGAATTTTAAACAAAATCTTTGAGAGTCTGTAACTCTCTCGCGAAGACTTTCCGGACACTTCATAAGAACTTTTTTACTTGAAATATTTTTCTCAATTAACTATTCAAATTTGTTCCATCTGATATGACTCATCCTGTATACCCTGTTTGTATAATTTGGAATTTTATTTGTAAAACTAGACAATTAAATAAACATACATTAAGACCAATATGAAATTTCCATGTTTCATAGCTCCAAAATATTCAGTTATCAAATAGGATGAGTTTTTCTGTATCCACCCAGTACGTATGTGCGTCAAGAGCTAGGATTTTGCATAATGCCCGAACGCTGCTCGGTTTCGCGGTCCCATAAACCAGCTGTTCATTGCCGCTGAAATTGTAAACATATTGTGCACCGCATCTGTGTTCTCTGTAATTAAGTTTTTAAAATTAATTGCAACACCCATTTCATGTGGTACATACGTGTTATTTCGCGAACAATGTTTTAATTTTATATCATTTTATTATTTTCACTAATTAATCGCTATCGATTTTTGTTCTGCATATTGAATTTCCTCTTTGTAAAAAAAAATATATTATAATTTACAATATTATTTTGTCTTATTAGCCCTTTGGTGGCGGTGTCAATACTCATAATTTTGGATTATTGTTATACATGTACAAATACAAACGAATATCAAAAATTGATAAAGTCCTTTAATTAATGCCAAATTAGATTAAAGTTTTTTCATAATATTTGTTTTATATATTAAATTATTAAATATCAATTTTTTTGATTTCGTTTATATTTATATCTTCACACGGCATCGATTTTTAGAAGTTGACAATAACTGTGTTATAAAGAAAGAATTTGTTATTAATTGATTCGTAAATATCTAATTTGAGTAATCGTACTTATGTTATAACACATTATTATTTTTTGTGTTTCCCAAAAGGTGTAGATAAACTAGTACAGTGATGCCTCGCTCAACGAACGCCTCGCTTAACGAACGCTGCGCACAACGAACTTTCTATTTGTTCATTACACGACTCACACAACGAACTGCATCGTATTTTATTTTGCCGCCCGGAAGCTCCAAAACGTATCACGAAGTCGCCCGAACTTCCAAGGTTGCACACAGTCGATGCTCAAACTTGCACGAACATGCATCAACGCGCGTCAGTCGTTTTTTTCTGCGCTTAACTCACACGTGTTTCTTTTAATAAATGTAATTTTGTGTGTGAGGATTTGACCCTACGAGCCTCGGTAGACTCTCCTAAATCTGAGTCTGACTAAAAAATAAAAAACGTGTGTACAGTTTTTTTCATGTTACAGTACCATATTTCATGCTACAGAACGAATTAAATTTTTAACATGTATTGTTATGGGAAAACGCGTTTCACATAATGAACTTTTCGCATAACGAACTTGCTCCTGGATCAATTATGTTCGTTATACGAGGCATCACTGTATTACAATTTTTACCAGCCCCGAGTATGCTAAATTACCTTTTAAAATCGCTACAAATAGGTATATACATACGGGTGACCCATTTGATACTACCTTAATTGTCATAATATAGGACGCGACTACTGGAGGTTTAATAACAAACATAATCAGTATTTCAACGAAACATAATTTTATTAAAACCTTGGTAATATCTATTCTTCCTAGGAAATCTGCATGTATATATTATGTACCTACTTGAAAATGTAGGTAAGAATGAAATTCATTTCTATGTAAATATTACTCGTACGTTAACATCTTGCTAGAATTTAACAAGACTTTATTAATATTACTTACTGAATTGTGAGAATGGAGAGGAAAATAAATAAATAACTTTTATGAAATGTAGAAATGTGTTTTCCAGGCACGTTACATATACTTATTGTACATTATTGCGTTCAATATTATCTAAGAATCTTAATGATGTGAGATATAATATAATAAACATAATTTATATGTATATCTAATTTATGAGCCTTAAGAGGATGTTTTAAACATATACATAATTGTTTTTCCGATTAACAAAAAAATAATTGAATAAGAATACATTTTATTTATCAATTTTGTGTACACTTGTTTTTTAGGGTTCCATAGAAAACTAGGAACCATAAAGTCTGTCCATTTGTCTGTCTGTCTGTTTGTATATCACAGCCCTCACATTCTCCCATTTATTATGTTATTTTAAATATAGAAATTAGTAGAAGAGAAATTTCAAGATCTATTGAAAAATAAAATTGATACATTTTTCCAAATATTTTCCCTCTGAAACGGTTTATAATAGATTTATTCGAGATACTTTTGTCTATCATATCAGTAAAGCTATTTCCTAAATGGCAACCATTTAATACAAAAATGCACGAATATGTCCATTACTTTTTATCCTGATTTTTTCGTGAACCAGATAGCTATTGAAGTTTCTAAAATACTTAAACCACTTTTATTTATATTGTTTCTAAATATTGGAATCCGCTTAAAGGTCTTTATACACCACTCAATTTGCACGGCCGAAATAGGATACTGTTATAGTAAGTAGTTTTTTATATTAAAATAATCGCCCTCACTTGCCTATACATGACTCAATCTGCAGGGATCCTGAAGATTGCCCTTGCAGATTGGATGTTAAATTAGGTGGTGTATAAAGGCCTTAATATAGGTCAATATGTTTACATGTAGATATGTAAAATATTATTTAGTTATATTATTATATAGTTAATAAAATATCTAGAATATAAAGATATATCTAGAAATATCTAGAAAATAAAGAATGATACATTGTTTTGGTATTCTAAATAACGATATTTTAATCTGCGCTCTAGTAATTTAATACAAGAAAACTGCAAACCAAATAAAAATATAATAATAACCTTTTACAACGACGGTGCATGCAAAATACCTATCAACATAAATGACTTCAGTAAAATTTTAAGATGCATTATATACAAAGATGTAACGTACCATATAAGTAGTACCTATGAAATCTACACAAAAACAAAGTATAATTTGGAACTATGCCAGAATAAACAGGCACTTCATATCTCTTGGATAACATCGTCGAGGTACAGAGAAACTCCAGGTGTATATCGCGCGCTATGTTATTTTTTATTTTGCTCTAAATAATGATGTTCAACTTTTATGATTGCTAACCTACATACTGAATAATGTATCTTGTTTCTGTAATTTATATTTGTCATGATCTTTGACTGTAAAAAAAACAATGTACTACTTGCAAAACTGTATTTTCTTTGTTTGAGTTTAACAAAATTTTCTTTCGAGCCATCGCGATTTTACTGAAGCTTAAGCACTTTTCCATTATATTTTTGACTGCTCATAATTTGAATAATAATTGAATTAAAAAAAATTCCAATGAATTTCATAAAGCACATAACATATCTTATGGATTCATCAATAGAATTTGGTTTTATCTCAACTCGAAGGTTGTCAAAAATTAATGTGAGTTTTTCATAATTATTGTGTTTTTTGTTTACCTTTAAACCGTTATATATTTCTTAATTTTCAAGTTTTTGTAATTTTACTGATACCAACGTAAAGAGAATTTAATTTAGATACAAAAAATATAAATATCCTTTAAAATTGATGGATCAGTGCAATAGCAATGCGAATTATAAACGGGAACGAGACAAAAATTGAGTTTATCACGCTTCGCACATAAACAGGTCAGATTGTAACGGCCGTACCTCGGTCAATTTTTATTGTATTGGAATAAAATAAAAAAAAATTAAAGGTCTAACGCAGAGCTACAAAAAATATCTGAAATATTTTTTAATAAAATAAGCCATCTTGATGTTATTAATGAAAAACCACATTTTCACCCCCTACCAAACTACCCCTGCACCCCTTAGTCGACTACGCTCAACGGTTTCTTAAAGTTTATGTATAAAACTACGTATGTCCCAAATTTTGTTGATGAATAAATTTTTGTGTTTATTTTGGAAATTTTTGACTATTTTTACTGTACTATAAGTTACTAAAACACTTTACAGTGAATTATTTTTATGAAAATAATTTTATATATTTTTCATTTTAATAAAAATATAATTATATTTTGTGTTCGCTTTTAGATTACTCAAATCTCTACATTAATATCTGGTTTCAATAACAATAGTATAAATAGTTTACGAGTATCTTGAACAGTTTAGTAACTATCGATTTTATACCAGACTTCTTAACGCACAATTAATGAGAAAGGCAGTTAGTAGTTGCTATACTCCAAAATGATATAGCTCTTAGTGTTTACTATTAAAACCGAGTACAGTATAGAACCACCCTAGAAGTATATAAGAATATTTCCCTTCTACCCCCACATACTTGATACAAAAACTCATTCCACATCAAATTAAACTATAAAATTATTTCAGTCATTGTTGCAAAGTTAAACATAACCTCAAATAATATATGTTTAGGGGCAATTTCCCCTGCAATATGTGGTGAAACTTTGACCAAAAGTCACTATAAACCTTGTTTTCAATTGTTTGATCCATTTTTAAAAGAAACATCTCAAGTTATAAGCACTAAAATACGATATATAAAATTGTTTCTTATTTGTTTACACTGCAGTAAAAATATTATAACAGATTTAATGTTGTTGAACGTGGTCCTGCAACGAATGAATGATAATATCCATTCAAAAGGCGTCATGTTTCACGTTTTAAAATACGGCCCCACCCGTATCTTATTCAGCGTAGTTATGAAATTTATATTGACATAAATTATAAAGAATAACATTTCGGAAGATTTATTCATACTTTATGCGTCTACATGTAGATTTTCGATACAAAGGATATCAGAATAAACCTATGTATATATAAAGTATAATCAGGCTGTAATTTCCAGTTTACTTATGTTTGCCTTGTGAACGCACAGCTTACCTGTTCTTGTAACTATGTTAATGAGTTCCTAGGAAGAAATAATTTAATAAATTAATATTAATTAGTGGCCCTTGAAAATTAACTATTTGTTATAAATATCGTTTAAATAGTATGATAAAAAATGTTTTACACTTATACATGTATTTTTTTAATCTCATCAAGGATCTCGTCTTGGTATCGTCATAAAAAAAATGCCTTGTCTCGTACACGTGACCAAGACACCCTAGATCGATACTTTGACCAAGAAATGTTTTCCTTTAATTTTATCTAATAAAAAAATTTTTTTTTACTCCTATGAATTTTATATATTTTGTTAAGGACGTAAAAAGGAGAAAAATCACATTATACTTACGAATCCTTTCAAAAGAGGAAAGGTGATCGAAAGGCTGTAGCCGGGTAAGCATGCAAAATCGGCCTTTGCATGGATTTTGCTGATTATTTTTTTGAAAGTCACATTCTATGTAACATTCAACCTGACCAAATATTAGCTTCCAAAAATTTGTAGTTTTCGAAAAAAAAATTTTTTTTGATCTTCAAAAAAAAATTTTTTTTTGATAATCCGTCAATAGAATTTGATGGTGCTTGTGGTATATTATACAGGTACTTATGACTCATCAGAGGTAATTTTATTATGGTCCTCTGTACATAGTAAACCAGAAAAAAAATTAATAAAATTTAAAAAATTAAAAAACACTATGTTGTTTTCGGGGGGCAATCACCATTTTTTTATAAAATATACCTTGTACGTACCCAAACAACATATCAAAATCCCAAACTGATATGAAGGGTATAACATACTCGTATAAATTCGCATATGGTCGTATTGGCGCGGCGCGCGCGTGACGCGGGTGGACTATATGGAGTGCAAGTGTCTTAATACTTTTAAAACATCTCTAATTTGTTGCTAAACAACAGGGCTGAACTAGCCTGGAGAGATCCGGGGAATTTGAAGGGGCCCATGGCCTGACATAGATAAAATATAGAGGCTGTAGCCGGGAATGTATGGGAACTGCCATTGAATCAATTATGCTAATTTTTTCTCATAGTTTGCTTTTTAGAAACATAAAATCGCCTCAGATTGCTTTTGAAATGTTATAATCGTCTTTAGTAGCAATAACTCACATTGTCGCTGCGAACTAACGACTCTTCTTGTATAATAAGTTATAGATAGGATTTTTTTTTTCAAAATAAAAATATTCTTAGTAAACATACAAATTTTGAAGCACAAATACAATTAGGGCGATTTTATGTTTCTTAAAAAGCAACCTATGAGAAAAAAATAGCATAATTGATTCAATGGCGGTTCCCATACATTCCCGGCTACGGCCTCTATATTTTATCTATGTCAGGCCATGGGCCCCTTCAAATTCCCCGGATCTCTCCAGGCTAGTTCAGCCCTGTTGTTTAGCAACAAATTAGAGATGTTTTAAAAGTATTAAGACACTTGCACTCCATATAGTCCACCCGCGTCACGCGCGCGCCGCGCCAATACGACCATATGCGAATTTATACGAGTATGTTATACCCTTCATATCAGTTTGGGATTTTGATATGTTGTTTGGGTACGTACAAGGTATATTTTATAAAAAAATGGTGATTGCCCCCCGAAAACAACATAGTGTTTTTTAATTTTTTAAATTTTATTAATTTTTTTTTCTGGTTTACTATGTACAGAGGACCATAATAAAATTACCTCTGATGAGTCATAAGTACCTGTATAATATACCACAAGCACCATCAAATTCGATTGATGGATTATCAAAAAAAAAAATTTTTTTGATTTTCAAAAAAATTTTTTTTTTCGAAAACTACAAATTTTTGGAAGCCAATATTTGGTCAAGTTGAATGTTGCATAGAATGTGACTTTCAAAAAAATAATCAGCCAAATCCATGCAAAGGCCGATTTTGCATGCTTACCCGGCTACAGCCTTTTCGAAAAGCAACATTACATATAATTAATGGATTAGAGATTAGTTAAAATATTTAAAAAAAAAAATTTATATAAACATGTGTCCGAAAATTCTTCCTGATAGAGCTACATATCCCCAAAGATTTAACCTAAAATTAGTTTTATTTAATATTTTGATAATTTAAACGATTATTGACCTGAAATAGAAAAAATTGAGTAAAATTTTATAAATCGGATAATATGTACTTTTTTCCATTTAAAAAAATATTGCAAAGCTTCTCGTATCTTCGATAATAAAACAAACAAAGATATAACGCATTTTATTCATTATTGAATAAAAATCACAATTGCCATGGAAAACTAAAAGTGTTTATTTCGAGACTTCTAGAACATTGACTCGAGCGCAATATTACGTTCAAGTCAAGTAAGCTTTGAAAAAAAGAATGGTTGATGTTTGAAATTTTTATAATTGTTAAAATTCGTTGCTTATTTTGTTGTATAATATAACAGCAATCACAGAACATATACAAGTAGAACCGACAAATAACGTTAAAAACCATAGACAAAATCCCTCTACATTTGCCTGTTTGGAACTAAAATGGAGGGGGTGGAGGGCGTACTTGTTTATTGTTTTTATAATTTTTTTACTACAAGTTTTATAAACAAATATATTTATTTTAATACATATTAAAGTTATAATAAGCATTAAAATAAATACATTGATAATAAATAACACAAATATTAATGCAATCACTTTATAATTTTAATAATAATACAGACAAGCATATTTACATATTATTTAACATAAACAAGGTATAAAATTTATATCACAATCATATTGTTATATTATTATATTATATAATATTGAGAATATTTCACTGTTATAGTCATAATTTGAAACTAAACAATTATGAACAATTAAAGATATTTAAAATTGATTGTTGTCATAAGTGTAAAAACTGTACATATACCTATACATTTGTATAATAATACCATGGGATATTTTATATTATCATTACCTTTCATTTATTATGAATAATGAACATAGTTTCCATTAAAATAGAATATAATTATTTAAGAAAATGTAATTTACAATTAAAAACCATCCAATGCCATAAAGAAAACGACATAGAATATTTTTTCTTTCAAGTGATGTAGTCGTTCTTGTAGGTACATTTCATTTTCATATCAAAATCAAAACACAAGGTCTAGCTCACACTGCTCACATAATAGATGAAATCTAACAATATCTGCTGAAATACAAAAAATATATATTAGATATTGTTAGTTTGTATATTTTTGATGAATCAACTATTTATAAATAACAATAATTGCTTACATTTTATGATATTTACTTTTCGGTAAAAAACATACTTGCAATTTGCACAATTTCTTGCAATTTGTAAAAATAAACAACCGTAAACCTCAATTATTTCAACAAAATTTTCCAAAGCAATTGAAACGTGATCTTTCTGTTAGGTTATTTGATATTCAAACCTTAAATATGTATAGTGGCGGCGACTATAAGTATCGGTCTAGTACTAACGAAAAATTGTCTACTTAAATCCTATGCAATTGACGCTTCTACTTGTATTTGTTCTGTGACAGCAATGGCGGTTTTAGGGAGGGAGAATGGATGCCTGCCCGGGGTGTCAGTTTAGAATAGGCGGCGAACAGCCACATGGAGAAAAATTTAAATTCTAGTAGAATTTTGTTCTCTTTAGAAATGATCATATTTAAGTTAAATTCTCCAATACTAATACAAGTTTACTTATGTTTGCCTTGTGAACGCACAATTCACCTGTTCTTGTAACTATGTTAATGAGTTATTTAAAAAATAATATTAATTAGTGGCCCATTAAAATGAACTGTTTATTATAAATATCGTTTAAATAGTTTCATGCAAATATGTTTTCCACTACATTTTTTTAATCTCACTAAGGATCTCGTCTTGGTATCGTCTCGTAAAAAGGTGTCTTGTCTCGTACATATGACCTAGACGTCCTAGATTAATACTGTGACTAAGAACTTTTTGTCATTTATTCTTATCTAATTTTTTTTAATTTTATATATTTTGTGAAGGACTAATATCAAATAATACGTGTTTGTTAATTATTATTATTTATGTCTCTCGTCCCGGTCTCTTCTCGTTAAAATACTATTTATTCTTATTTTATATTAAAATATCAAAAACTATTTGATTTTCACTTTCATACAAGAATTTATACAAAAGTGTTTTTCACTTTCAGTAATCTTATTTTTCAAACAAACATATTCAATTTAAGACAACGCACCGTGAATAAAAAGCACTATTTACAAGTACAAATCAGACAATATTCGTAGATCGGTTTACAGCATCTAGTCACGTATAAATGTACTTTAAGCTATGGGCTTGTCTGAAATGAAAATGGGCAGATTCATCTCCAAAGAAGGAAGTGCCTAACTGGAAATGATCGAACTTCCGGTACAGGAATTACTTGCGTTTCCGATATTAGATCTCACTGAAATCGGTTCGACGTAATGTTTTAATGCACACTAGATTTGATCCAATTAATATAAAGGTTACACACTAATACATGCTGCACATATTGTTCTTACAGTCACAATGAAGGTTCTCGAAGTCTTATTTAATAACAGCAGCCAGAAAAAATTAATTGCTTTTAATTATGTGAGCATGTTATAATATTTTTAACAAGTTTTGTTAAAAATATTATACAGGATGTTCGCGGGAACCGAGTGATCATTGCTAACTTTGTTATTATTGGAGCTGGAAGATCGGTTGAATGGGCAAAGTATCAGTATTTTTTCCGGGATGAATAATGGCGGTGTCAAAAAAACAATTGAATGTCAAATTTCAGAGATATATTGAAATATAACTTTTTTTTAAATGGAATACCCTGTATATTATTATTGAATTTTGTAGCTGAGGATGTTCTCTTTATAAAAATGTAATACATGTATGATGGTAAAATTGATAGAAAAAAAGTTATAACAAGTTTAAGATTAATAGAAAATATCGAAAAATAGTGTGCTATGAAGATTTAATAAAATACAAACAAATGATAAAAAAAATTAAAACAATAATTTCAGATATTTGTGCCTTATTTCGCAGATTTTTAACATTTTTGAGCATTATTCATAAAAAAATATAATTAATTATAATAAATAATTTTTTTCGTTATCAGTTAAAATCAAAAACATTTAAAATTTGCGAACAAATGACATAAAAACCTTAAACTATTTGTTCTTAATTTATTAAAACTTCATAGCACACTGATTTCGATATTTTCTATTAATTTTATACTTGTTATAACTTATTTTCTATCAATTTTACCATTATAGATGTATTACACTTTTATAAAGAGAACATTCTCAGCTACAAAATTCAATAATAATATACAGGATATTCCATTTAAAAAAATGTTATATTTCAATATAGAATTTCAATACATCTCTGAAATTTGACATTCAATTGTTTTTTTGACACCGCCATTATTCAACCCGGAAAAAATACTGATACTTTGTTTATTTAACTGATCTTCTAGCTTCAATAATAACAAAGTTAGCAATGATCACTCGGTTCCCGCGAACATCCTGTATATCTATATATACTTGCAGCTTTCTCTGACTGGAGAAGGGTCTTCATATTTGGCTTTTTAAATTAAACGACAGCTCTTCGTGTTGTGTATCTGTTTTGCAATACGATGTACTTTTAACAAAATGGTAACAAATACTTAGATACGAATTCTTTTAAAACCACTGTTAGCTTTTTGTCTCATTAGTGTAAACGATCATTAGAGAACTGCATGAGATATATACAAACAAATGTACGAATTAGATGCATATCCTTTTTCTTTTTATATGGATGTTAATTATGGAGTTTGTTTACACTACAAGATTAATTTCTTTTTTTAAATATTTCAAACTTAGTTTTAACTATAGTTTATTCACATTCTATACAATATGTGTACACAGTTTTAAGTCATAAGAAATTCAACATGGCGAAAATTAGAAGTGTTGAAGTAGTAGCTTTTGTAAAAATATTATTGTGATTGGTGCATTTTGAAATGCCACTCCGAAACAAATTAATAAATTTTTCATATCAAATGCATAGAAACAACTAGTTTTGAACCCAGTTTTGACAGTAGAAACAAGCCAATTTCAGACCAATGCGATTGTACCGAGCAGAAACAAATAAACAACGTTGTTTCTGCCCTACGTTATTCCTGACTAGCAAATTCATTAAATTATTATTTATTAATAATTATAAAAAATTAGAAGTGACAACTTTGTGAGCTTCTCTACAAAAACTGAAGAATCTAATTTATCAACGACAGATACAGTAACATCAAAACAAACCGTATATAATTTTAAAAATTCAATCAATACAATTAATTTTTAAATCTGTCAGAATCGAATTTGTAATAAACAAAAGCGAATCTTATTTCTGAATTATTTTATTATTAAAATAGTATAAGATATTACTGCGCTATTTGTCTAAAATAGTCGTACTTCGACTGGCTACAGAAATCAAAACTCGTTGTTTCAATGCATGTGATATGAAAAATAGCGTGTGTAGCACGGGCTGAAACAAGACGATTTCTGAACAGTGCGATGACAACTCTCGCCCTAGTCAGAAATCGTCTTGTTTCAGCCCTTGCTACACAATATACTATTAAATTAGTCAATAATGTTTTGTTTCCATTTTTAATAAACATCCTAGATGAAATAATAATTACATTATTTGAAAGGTATTAAAATTGAAAACAAAACACTATTGACTAGTTTAAAATTTATCAGTGTTTCATGTCGGTATTTCAAAATGCATCAATCATACATCCTGATATTTGTACAAATTCACCCGATATTTTTCTTCAAAACTTGGAATACACTGTATCAATAAAATCTTAGTGCTTAAACATTTTTCGATACAAATTTATATTTATTACTGTAATTAAAATACAATCCAAATGTCGATGTATATTTTTAGAACAAAATGATTTATTATACCTACAAGTACAACTAAAATTTCAAGTTAAAATGTTGAATATGTATAAAGATTTATGTTTTGTATAAACGGAATTTATTTTACATAAAAAAATTCGAGCTAAAAACTCAATAAATAATTTGTACTTGCTCTTATTATATTACAGTATTAATTTTTTATGAATTCTATAAAACATAAGCACTTAAAAAATTAATAAATGCCTTTTCACATGTTATTTTGTACTTATTTAAAATCTAAAAAAAAATTTAAATTAGTTAAATGAAATGTTTTTAAATTTTACCAAAATCGAGACAATTTTTTTTTCCTTTTTATAATTTCAAGAAACCTGATTAATAATATAACAGTATAATACAAATTAAAACACGACATCTTATCCAACTGAATATTAAGTTATTAAATTAATCAGATTAAAAAAATAAATAAAGAATGCAATTTATTAAGGCGTTAAATTTTATTATAAACTCGATTCAGTTTCCTCTGTTCAACTGGAACGATAAGTATCTTAACCAAGGAACGTAATAGGACATGATAATTACCTGAGCTGTACACGTCACATGGAATTATAAAAACCGGAAATATAACAAGCCGGATCCGGGCATGCAATATTTCACTGCGGTTAATGTAACAAAACATTTCTTACTTGTTATTGTTTTTGTTTTTTAATGCTTGTAGTAAGTGGGTTTTTAGGGTTATGTAACGAAATCGGAAAAATGGAACACTTATGGAATCAATACTGTGTCTGTCCGTCTGTCTACCTCTTGTCACATATTCTAGTTACTGAACTGTTTGACCTAGAAAGTTGAGTTATTTTGGCAAAATTATAATAAATTGTGGTCAAATAATTGACTTGAATTTATATTTTTTTTCAGTTTTTGGAAAAAAGAATTTGCACTTTTTTTCAAAAAAATATTAAAATCAATATAAATAACTATTCTTATATAAAACAAAATAAATACGAACTTGACATTTTTTTTTAAATTTAATATAATTTATTATACATATATGAAGCGAAAGCTATATTTTGATTCTTATTTGAGTTTTTCTTTTTTTTTTTTTTTTCTAAAATATATTGTTGGGTTAATGTATAATGTTAATACCATTGTTAATTTTCGTTATTTTAAATTAGTTTGAGATATTACTTAAAATTAATTTAACATCTAAATTTTCTTATCCATTTATGTCAAAATACCTAATTTAATCAGTTTCGTGACTTTGGTAATATACCGACTTGCTTTTTTAATTAATCTTAAACGTATATTATAAAAAAAATGTAGCTACATATATATGTACGTCAAAATTATTACTTTGTCCCTTTCTAATATGGAAATTACACTACCAAGTTTTCTTTAAAAAAAATAACAATCTTGTTGCCCTGGGATGATTCAGGTAGGAGACATTTACGAGATCCAGGAAACATGATACCTATGTGGCTGCGAAGTTACACACTCGATATAATTTGTACCTACTTTATCCTATAGGTACATTTGTATCAAGCTGTTCTTATCCGTATCGACCTTTCTCTCTCTACAGTACTTAGTACTTACGCAGTCATACAGCTTCATATGTATGTATTACATTACTAAAAGTTGATATACATAAATAACGTCTATACTGTATACGCAACTTATAAATAAATATGTATTTATATCCTACAATATAATTTCTTCTAAAAATACTAATTAAATAAAAATGATAGAAAAGAGATCTTATGGACAAAATATGATTTAATTATTTGTCTAGCTTGTAACGATATATTGAACTAGTTTCACCTCAAAAATTCTTAATTTTGTCCAAAATTTCATAGGCTATTACAGTATTTTTGATTTTGAACTCTTAATATTTCATGTAAAGTCATAATACTTACCCATGATAGTTACATAATATTTAATCCAATTCGTTAAAAATATTTGCCTGCTCCTGATCTAAAATGTTTCCATATCACTGAACTTTGTGTCGGCTATAATTACAGATGTAACACACGTCTCGTGAAATTAAAAATCCGGAAACACAATAACTCAGATCCGGGCATGCAATATTTCCTTCTAATCGTCTCTTCAAAACTTTCCTGAACTATCATTAATTCGGAGGCGCGCGCTTTAAATCCGGCTCACGTTTTCTTGAGATTTTCTTCGAGAAAAATAAAACAAGGAAGATATGTTTTGCATGATTTGTATACACACTTGGAAATACGGTAACGTTGCAGAGATTTTCAAAAGGAAGAGGATCGTGTAATGGATACGATATCATCTTGTCCGTTAAGACAAAGATAGTCCAGGTGTGAAAGAATAGCTCTGCATCCAAAAGTTTATCTTAATTTCATTCCAGTGCAGGAGAGTTCATGTAAATGGACGTATTTGGAATTACTTATTTAAATGAAAGTCGGTTAATTGTAAGGAAGTCTCTAATAGATAAATTAAATTAACAAACCACAAAAGTTATACAGCACTGCAGTTACTATGCTGCTAGCTTATGCAAGTCGCCATTGGAGGGGGGTGAGGTTCACATGCTAGATGACAGTTGTCTTTAGAGCTACACATATAAACGTTTTGTCTTGTGAAAATTGAAGGTATTTCGTCTCGGTCATGAGACTTAATAATTTAATTTTTGTTATAATTTATGGGTCATTCTTAGTCAACTTTATCAGAGAAAAACGCTACTTTTATGGATTTTCATAATATTCACATATGTTGTTAAACTTCAAATAATATAAGTTTAATTCATCATATCGCAAAATTTTGAGTTTTTTGAAAATAGCGCGTATTTTAAGTTTTGCAGAAATGACGCATATGCATTTAAATAATAATTTTTATCTCCGGATATATACTTATCGTAGCGAATTGTTTTTTTTTTTAGTTTTGTTCACAAAAGAGCGATCTTTTTGTACATTTTGCCCGTTTTTTAGTAAAATAACATTTTTGAATATTTTTTTGTACAAAACATTTTTTTTTTGAATTTCGAAGTTGAGGTTACGTTTTAAAAAAAAAATATTATACTTTATTTCGAAATTAATTTATTAATTCCATATATTACACACAAACAACAATGATTTAAACATTTTCACCCGAATTCATTACGACAAATCAATGCAGTGCGCGTAACCTATATACAACAACCTTAAAAAACATTTTTTGAAGCCGTATAAATATGTCCAGCTTAAAATTTGTAGGGATGATAGAATATACTATAAGCAATATTTGTAATTTTTTTCAGATTTTTAAAAACGTGACCTCTATTTCGAATTTAAAAAAAAATTAATTGTACAAAAAGTATTCAAAAATTTTATTTTATTAAAAAACGGGCAAAATGTCAAAGAAGATCGTTCTTTCGTGAACAAAAGTAGATTGTGATAAGTACATCTGAAATAAAAATTATTATTTAAATGCATATTATTATGCTCGTCATTTCTGCAAAACTTACAATACGCTCTATTTTCAAAAAACTCAAAATTTTGCAAAATGATGAATTAAACTTATATTATTTGAGCAAGTTAACTATTTAACATATGTGAATATTATGAAAATCCGTAAAAGTAGCGTTTTTCTCCGATAAAGTTGACTAAGAATGACCCTTATTCAGTACCTATGTATTCTCTTTTTACTATTTTTTTTTTAAATTCAGCTTCACTCGACAAATGCTCGTATAATCAGCTAATCTGAACAGTTAGGATACATTTCCCAAGTTACTGATATGTAAAAAAATTGTAATACTTTTACTTAAATTAATGTTACCTGACCAGCTCCTTGATACAGCTTGCTATATCTTAAATAATTCTATTATCTCATGCTACCTAACAATGAAAGTCCTACTAAAATCGGTTCAGTAGTTTTCAATTTTATTCGGAACATACAGACAGATCGTCAAAATATGATAACCCTGGTTCAAAATGTTTAATAATGAATCTTATTATTATTACATTAATTTTCGCTGCACAATTATGGAACGAATCAACCACCTTAATTGAGATCTTAATGCATTCATAAATTCTATGTTCTTCTCTAATGCATGTGAACTATATATACAAATTTTTCTCTTCCTTATCTCAAATGATGTGGCAACTGTATAAAAATAAACGAATATATGAATAATAAAAAGTGTTCTTATCGAAACATCTTCATCCAGTATTTCGAGATTACACCCTAATTCAAACACATACATATATGTGTTTGTTCGTGTATTATCTGGTATTATCATTCTTATAATGTGTACAATGTTCATATACACATATACAGGGTATCTAAATACCAGGGGACACCATGGGGATCTCGGAAACTATAAGAGATAGAGATTCGGTTAAATGAGAGAAAAGTTACCTTTAAGAGGGAACAGTTCAATGGGGCATTTACATTTTACAAAATTTTCATAGCTTACTAGACATTAGCCAAAAACCATTTTACTCCGAAATCTTTCATCGTGAATATTTCTTAAGCGACTTGAAATTTAAAAAAATGTTTCAAATAAATGCTGTAGGGTTTAGTATTGTCTATTTAAAAATATTTTTTTAATTTCCAGAAATCTCATTGTTTTTGAGATATGATACTAACTTATGTTTTCTTAAATGGAAGCAATATGAAATTTTATAATTTTTGAATAGAAGATTTTATTACCTTTTCAATGATATGCAGCTTGATATACTTATTTTTCAAAATATCTCAAAATATGATGAAAAAGTACTTTTTATTTATTTAATACACTGGATCATCCTTTTTTTTTATATTGTTGTCGATAGCCATAGCCATCTTTGGCTGGTATTTTGTAATTTAATAAATAGAAATATGTTTTCTTTTTATAAATAAAGTAGTTAATTCATGCTATGTAAGCTTATAAGTAAATTTTCAGTTGTTTTTTAATCTTATTGTTAATTGTCATAGCCATCTTAGGATGATCCAGTGTATTAAATAAATAAAAAGTACTTTTTCATCATATTTTGAGATATTTTGAAAAATAAGTATATCAAGCTGCATATCATTGAAAAGGTAATAAAATCTTCTATTCAAAAATTATAAAATTTCATATTGCTTCCATTTAAGAAAACATAAGTTAGTATCATATCTCAAAAACAATGAGATTTCTGGAAATTAAAAAAATATTTTTAAATAGACAATACTAAACCCTACAGCATTTATTTGAAACATTTTTTTAAATTTCAAGTCGCTTAAGAAATATTCACGATGAAAGATTTCGGAGTAAAATGGTTTTTGGCTAATATCTAGTAAGCTATGAAAATTTTGTAAAATGTAAATGCCCCATTGAACTGTTCCCTCTTAAAGGTAACTTTTCTCTCATTTAACCGAATCTCTATCTCTTATAGTTTCCGAGATCCCCATGGTGTCCCCTGGTATTTAGACACCCTGTATGTAAATATACCATATAGTTATGACGTTTGCGGTACTACACATTTGATACCTGACTTGAATTTAATTATTACAGTTAATTGTTGTATATATAAAAAGAAATAGGTCTTTTGAATTAATATTACTATTATTAATATTTATTTGTTAGTATTAATAATTTGTTTGGTGTTTATACAATTTATACTAAATTCTTCGTACTTCCAATCCCCATCTACCCCTACATAAAAAAATCAATTGTATTATATAGATATATGTATTTATAAGAGCGTTTCGAAATCTATATGCCCCACGATTCAAAATTAATACGTACTTAGTAGGTACTAATTAAGTCATTATTATCATGTAAAAAAAAAAATATTAATCAATTTCTATCGTGTGGTTCGTGAGATTAAGACAATTAGTTCAATTTCAGTCGCGCCTTGAAAATATTAAGAAAACGCTGGTTATGACATCGATTTTTTAAGCTGTTTTTTTAGTCCTTCGTTTTTATTTCCGAACGTTTCATTTATGAATTTACAGTTTTATTTCTATTAAATTGCAATTAATTTTTCATTATCAACATAAGTACTTATTACACTCATGTATTTTATCTATGTAATGTATGTACAATGTATATCTATTAATATTGTGTTTTCTTTTTAGGTAAGTGTTCAAAGAATTCATTCATGTCATCTTTCTGTAAGTATGTAGTATTTTATTTAAGTTCTTCATATAAATTAATTACACAGCACCGCAAAGAAAAGGTTTTGTGCTCTTAACCGGATTATGTTACGGATTTTGGGTACAATGTTGACAGTAAAAAATTCGCTCACATCCGTATATTTTTGCTATCGATCGTCATAAAAAATAGCAAAAACAAAATGGAATATTTTTTTTAAAATATGGTTTTTGCTTTTATCGCAAATAACTCGACCAAAAATGACTAGATATATCAATACAAAAAAAAGGAAATTGAATAAAATAGTCTGATCTAAAAAATTCAAAAGTTAGATTTGGTCAGAAAAATTCATCATGGCTCCATTGACTCCTAAAAATTTTTTTAGATCTTCGAGTACCCAAAAATACGTATATTGTAGTTCGGTAAAAATACTTGTATATAGGCATGTAATATTATCAACCTATAATAATATTAAAACATAAAATATAATGTAAAAAAATACTCTTAAATAAAAGTAAAAAATGAAAGTAAGTCGGTATTGCGAAAAAAGCTTTTACCTTTGATATCTGAGAAATGTAAATAAAGTCAAAAGTTTTGAATCATCCCGGTGTTAAGCTCATCAGTCCCTTTCTTTTTTACAATGCTTTAAAGAACACTCAAGTGAAGTGTCGTTCATGAAACGTTTACTTCTGCCAAGAACAAAACAAGAAAAGTTCACCAAAGATCAGACAACAAATGCTTTACTTCTAAAGCACTTGATATCAATACGTATGGGCATAAATCAACAACACTTTTTACCTTTTTTTGTACAGAAACAATATTTTTGTGTATTCCCTTTTTATAACTTTTAAATCCATGATATATCGGCTAATATTCTTTGTGATATAGGTAAATAAGGCGTAAAAAATGCTTCTTTCAGAAAATTAAGCTTTTTTTATTGTTTAATAATATTCATTTACACAATGAAAAACGTAAACAAATAAATGTGTGTACTTACAGGATTAATTAAAAATAAGGACCCGGCGATTTAATTGTGTCCATATAATTTATATTTTCAAAAATATCAAATTGGAGTATATTTTTTAATGTCATGAAAAACACAACAATTATGGGCTTTAATTTTTCATTGAACTTCGTTAATCATTAATTTTGACTAGCACTGTATAACATGATAAATTTACTAACAAAAAATTCATAGGTAATTTAATTAATTTTTAATTTTTAATCGTACCTTGCTAATAGTGTGGGGGTCAGGAACCTATCGTACGAGCGGGGTAGAGTTGTATTGACTGTTAGGTCCACGACTCTATATTCAATATAAACTGGACTGACCTCTTATTCTCAGAAAGTACAGCAAAAACACTTCAACTAACATTGGATATTACAGTCGTTGGTATTAGATATGCAGGCATGGGCAACTTTAAAATAAAACAACATAAATATCTCGCATGGCATGCTAGTTATAAGACAATACTATATTTATATTTCTGAAAACAAGAGATTTCCCCTATCGGCCAACCAAGGGACGTACCGCCTACACGATTACCGGCTCCGTACTAATTTTATTCATATATAATTGTACAATCATTACATCTAATTTTTAAATATTTTAGAACGCTTCAAATAGTTAATTTCTGTAATATACTAAATAATTTTATGGAATATTATTTTTTTAAACGAGCACCATATATTTTTATTAATAAAAATGTAATGTTGATAGGTCGAAATATAAAGTGATGAAAAGTACGATAAAATCGATAATAATCGTTCCAAAAAATTGGGACTATCATAATATATGGTTTCCTATAATACCTATATTATCTTTCGTTTCTTTGTTACTTTTTCTCATTTTTCTTCTATACATCATTGCATTTTACTGTTTTAACTAAACTGCTAACGGAATATACTGTTATACATATACGAGTATGTATGCATATTGTCCCATACGATTTGATACAATATATTATTATTATTCGAAGAAATACTATTTTAATAAGATTTTTTATTAATAATCATAGCGCTTGTTAAGGTTATCCGATCATTAAAGCAATAAATAGATACAAGTCTAAAATTTTAATACATATATGTTATTTATGAATATTTCATATATTTGACTTATTTTTATTTAAAATAATTGACGTGTGGTTTTTGAGTAATTGGGTATTAAAAATAGAGTTTTAACACACGATAAATGAGAGAACTTGCCGAAAGTGCTTTATTTATTGAAATTCTACACAATTGACTATATAGAGATGTTTTAAAACTAATTATTCGAAACTTCAACCCTTTTAAATACTATAAAAATTATAAAAAGAATATATTCACGTGTAATTTATTCAAAATAATTAAAAACTAGCTCTGTCATTACGGAAAATTAGCACATATTACTATTATATACCGTTCTGTCTATTTCAATTTTCAAATTAAATAAAACTTTTTTAACGAAGTAAAATATTTCATTAAATATAAATAAGTGCATGTGTTCTTAATATAAATTAAAAACTAAAAATTTGTGAAACTTAATCTTTTTTACAGTGTGTTAGACGTAGAGCCTTATTTTTTTCAGTTTAATTTGAAATCACTATTTTCAATTACGGTATTCTATCAAACCTGATAAAACATTATACATAAACAAACAAAAATATAACTCCTTGTTTTCGACACACAAATACACGCACACACGGAGCGCGCGTAGTTTAAAGGCAGACGTGTCGTAGACTGTAAAGTGGCGTGCAGTTTTGTGTCGGGCAGGTCCGGGCGAGTCCGGGTAACTTCGGCAACCAGCGTTGTCCGGAGCCACGGCACACTCGAGTCACGCTCAGAGCCCGCTTACTAAGTGACTGGACTTGACAGAACGCATGTGGTTTGTCGCGTCATTGTTGCTGTCACGCTGCCGGAACCCGACCGCTTTAACCGTGGTGCGTGTCCTATTAACCGTGCGGATATATTGTTATCTATTTGTGTGTTTATTTGTAGCGATTGTTGTGTATTTGACTGTGCTTTTTTTTATTATTGATGTTTTTAATGCATGGGGGTATCGATTTTTTTCGTGAGTATTTTAAACCGTGTGTTGTTCAATTATTTAATCTTTTATTCCGTTGGAAATGTAGTTGGATTGTGTTTCGTTTTTATCGATTGTTAAAAAGTTTTTTTTTATTAGTTAAAAAAAAGTTTTGTTGTATTTATAAAAAAATAATTTTCAATTCTTCAACACATTATGATATTGTTTCTTCAGTTTTACGATTGAATTAGTATTTATATTTCTTAATTGTTATTTTTCTATACATAATCAAAACGTTCAATTTTTCCCGGGTTTGACTAAAAGTATTTAAAATACTGCAGTTATTCTCTATGCATTTAATTAATTAAATGCAGTTGTACGCCATTTGAATTAAAGTTGCAACAAAAGGATTAGTTTTAATTTACGTTACAGTTGAGTAAATGCATTCATGCAATGATTGTGTTTTGGTACCTTTATCCCAGAACTTTACAACTACAATTAATAATCGTACGTCCTCTACGAATAAACACACATGTAATTAGACTATGATTCATGATTAGAACTTGTGCTATGTAAACTTTATTGTGATCTAAATTTTATACTTTGTGTTTTGACATATAGTGTTAACAGTGCAGTGGTGTTTATAAACAAATGATGTGAATTGTGTGCATTGAGGAAGTGTAGAAAAGTAAATAACATATCCTTTTAAGCTATTAAAAAAACGAATACAATTTTGATTGGTACACAATTTTTTTATTGTATCCATAAACCAAGGGAATGTGTACAAAGTTGGAAATTAATAATGCATGTATCAATTTCACTGAAAAAAGTAGTACTTTTTTTGGTAATAATACACATTTTGTATCAAATACAGCTGTGTAGATATATTTAAGTGTTAATTATTATTCATAAGCAGATGTATTTTCTTTGTTTCTATTTGTGGTAAAAAATGTCTTTTTAAGTGCAAAAGGTTGGAAAAATGTCGCGTTTTTCATTCGTAGTATGTGTTGAATAAAATATTATATTAAGTTTTTTTTAAGTGAAATATGTATAGTTAGACTTATAAATATTAAAGATCAATGAAACTTTGATATTTTAAAAAGTATTTTTGAAATGAAATTATATAAGACGAAGCCGTTTCTTTTTCATATTGCTATTTTTTGATATGACTAGTGCTTTTTTATTTATTAAACGTAAAACGATATTGAATAAATTTATTCGAAAACATTCTGTATTTTCAACTGAAAACACATAAAGTTTAGTGTGGTTATGTAATAAAAGATACTTTTCTTATTATATTTAGACTATTTATATGAGTAAATTATACGATATTATTGATTTTCAAGTGATCGTGAAATATTTATAGATAATATACTAAGAATTTAACTTAAAATAAATATTAAACTATTTAAAAAAGTGGTTAGTTATACGATTAGAAATATAAATGTATATGCACTCATAAATTATTCTAGGTTAGGGCAATCTCTGCTGCTCCCATTCTCTAGTAACAAAACTCGGGGTTATTTTAGATAAAAACATGACTCAGTTTCCTCCACAACCGTACTGATTTTAAATAAATTAAAATCATATGTAAATTTAAATGAAATTACGGAAAATGACTAACAGTAAAAAAAAACAATACTATGCAAAGATTGGAACAGTTTAGGAAACGACATTAATAATTCTTAGTTCTTGATTGCAACAATTAGTAACCCATGTTCATTAAATTATTAAGGATATCTTCCTTCGTGAAAGTAGGTCATCGTAGCATTAAATCATAAAATTTTAATATATAATCATTCTGGGACAATATACGACTGGCATACGTATTTTGTCTTATTATTTAATTAAAAATGTAATTGAACCATATCATATTATATTTTAATTAGAATATAACAAAATATCCTTGTAAAATTACAAATAGTTTATTTTGTGACGACATTATTTACGATATATATTATACATACACTTCAACTTGAAAGTTACTTTAACTCTGTAAAACTTCCGCGTTCAGTATACATATAGACTTTGAGTAATTTAATAAGTACATGGATACAATATAGACCGACTGGTGAACGTACTTAATACCGCAGCTGATTGCGGACAAACAAACACATAATTATTAATTATGCTTTAAACATTCGTTTAATTATTTTGGTTGGATGATTATTCACATATTAAATCTACATAATTTAACACATTGATTGTGTTTGTAGTTAATTCGAAACGAAAAAGAAATTAATTTTTTTAATAATATGTAAAACGTGTATTTTATATGGGGGGGGGATACAAGATATATCTTAAATTATTTAAAAATTATTCTATCTTCTCTTATCGTTACATAGTACTCTGGAACTTTAACCCTTAATTATTCGTGTTGGTATATTTTGTACACCAGTAACGCATTTTCTGCGATTACTAAATGCATAAATTTTTGTGGGACTGTAAACCCCCATCTAACCTTTGTTTAGTCATTCTAGAGTGTGATAGGAATCCGGCAGTCAAAATTTAGTAGGTGGTATTAACGCACAAATAGCAGCATCCTAAGCGAAGAACCGCGTTTTTGAAGACATTAGTGATGCTGCTGATGGAAGACATCTTGTCAAAAGAGCAAAATTAAAAAAATTACCAACAAAAATCAAACTTTTGTTGTCCGATTTATTGCAAGATGAATATTGAACACTTTTGTGTACTTTTTTAGATTTATTTTGGTTAGTTTTTCTTTCTAATCCTTAATTTTTAGTTAGGTTAGTTTTAAGAAAATTTTTCTTAGTTCCTCAAAAATAAATATTACATAATATGAATTGCGCAAAAAAATTAATATACCTTCAAAATTCCCAAAAACTAGCTTTTTATGTGGTGTATAAAGTACACCGCGCGAGTAACTGTGTTACGGTATTTCACGTGAATAATTAAGGGTTAAACTAAATAAGCTGCAGTGGTATAACTATTATTTCGATGGTCTTCTTTATATCAATAATATAAATAAAAAATAAATAAAATGTTGTCTTGACCTGAAACGAAAAGATCGAGTGAAAATTTTGAAATTTAACAACTCTTTTTTATTTTTTAAAAATGATCACAAAGCTTCTGGTATCTTCGATATGACGAGGAAGCAATATGAATATTTTATTCAAGTTTAAAATAAAACTCGTCGATATTAATTATAACATCACTCACAAATCTGTTCATTATACGTATTTCTGAATCGGAATTTGCACTTACCATATTTTGTTAGATATAATAAAATTATTTGCATAAATCAATATGTAAATAAATAATTAGGCAGCCACAAACATGAACACACACACACACACTCTCTTCCCCCACCCACCCACACGCACATACCCATACACACACAGGTAGAACCCATGAACAGCGTGTCGAAAAAATAGAACTAATATTCCTTAAAACATTAATTTGTATTGTATGTATAACGTATATCGTTGTATGCAGCACGAACTGGCGTATTGTAAAATCGATAAAACGGGCGGTCAAAGTAGACGTCGAATCGTACAACGAATAATAAACTAATTGATTATATTTATTAGAAATTTCAATTTAATCATTATTATCACTACAGCAATGCTGAAACCTTTACGCCTGCTACCACTTTAATGGTAGCGCATGCGACATTTATTGTTGTATTGCTTTGGCCCAGTGTTTTTCAAACTGTATGTCGCGACCCTCTGGTGCGTCGTCAGAAAGATTCATGTTGGGTATTATAAAGAATTTGTTATAGAGCAAAAGCTAAGTTAACTCTATCTACGAATTGTCAAATCATGGAGCTTTGGGGTTTTAGAAGAGTTATAATATATAATTAGCTGTTATTTATATTTAATACCATGCAAATAGGTTACTTTAGTTTTATATTATATTTAAAAGATATAAGAAAACAGTGTGGTCATAATTAATACCTAATTATTTGATATTAATAAATTAAATTTTTATTTCATTATTTAACTATCATACAACTGAAATTATTGATAAAATCATTATCGTTCAACAGTGAAAATCCTATCAAATTCGGTTTAGTAATTTTAGTGTCATATCGGTACAAACAAAAAAATAACTAAAAAATTCAATATTTTTTCGTTTTAATAGGGTAAAGAGTAAAGATTAATGTATCAGTATTAATTTAATATTCTTTTTTTTCAAGTCTTTAAATACTAGGTTAATTACATACAGTGCCTTCCAAAAGTTCGGGACCACCTAAATAACTTTTGAATGGTTTGAAATATAGGATTGAAATTTATAAAGATACAATGGGATCACTAAACCTATTATTTGACCACAAAAGCAATCACCTGCATATCCCCGGGAGGCGTGTGGAGGGGGGAGCAAAGAAATCTTAAATGGCACATGGGGTTGAGTGAGGGCTCGTTCAAAAGGGCTAATCGAAAAAAAAACATGGGATCGTCGATTTTTTTTTCAAAGAGTTATGATCATTTGAAAATTTTTATTGAGATTAGGTTAAATGCAATTTCAAAAATGTTATAAAGTGAAAAAAAACAGATTCCTTTGAAAAAATGACGTTTATCAGTAAGTTATAATTTTAAAATATGAAAAAAAAACATAAAAGTTGAATTTTTTGACACAATGACGACACGATTTGCTGACAAACATCAGTTTTTCAACTGGATTTGTTTTTTTCATTTTATAACATATTTGAAAATGCATTTAACCTATAATATCAATAGAAATGTTCTAATGGTCATAACTCTTCGAAAAAAAAATCGTAGAGACCTCTGCGATCTTGCGTTGTTTTCGCCTTAAAAAGCCCTTTTAAATGAGTCCTCACTCAACCCCACATGCCATTTAAGATTTATTCCCTCCCCCATCCCCCCCTGGAATGTTCAGGTGGTTTTTTTGTGGTTAGATAATAGATCAAGTGATCCCATTGTATCTCTATAAATTTCAATCCATTATTTCAAACGATTCAAAAGTTATATTTAGGTGGCTCCGAACTTTTGGAAGAACCTGTATAATATTTGGCTAATAAAACGGCATAAAATACTTATAAAATATAAACTTGTTTTTGTATATAAAGTATATATTTCCGTGACATCTAATATAACAACAATATAACATAGCCAAAAACATTCTCAATGTTTGAATGTTTATAATGAAGCATATTCTACACGACACAACAAAGTTAAATGACAACATAGCAGACATTCTTGCACATTACAAAGCATCAGTCACTTGCGTATCCTCAAATTGTCCCGACCGGTTCCAGTTTTGTGGTACGTCTGGTCGCAGTGACACAACCTAGATAAAGTTCTCTTCAGGAAACTTCAACTACAAGTTCGGAAAATCAAAGCCTTTGATGGGAAATTTAATTTACGCTTCCGTAGAAAAAAACTCATTAGAATTTACACTGATTTTGCCTGTTTGTAATTCAAATTTTTTTGTAATAGGATTTCAGAATATGAATGTTATTGAATATTTTAGGTTTTGGTATGATCAATAATAATTTTTACTTTTGTCGATTTTATAATTTTTTTATAGTATATCTGTCAAGTTTATTTTCTTGTATTCATACATACAGGATGGGGCATTTAGTGTTACAGATTTTTATCTCAGAACCACCGCATATTTGAAAAAAATGTTCAAACCAAAAAATATATGGTTTTGAAGAGGTAATCGAATAGTAATATTTATTTGTTTTTTTTTTAGTGTGGCCTTCAAGGATATTTAAGGTCGGCATCATTTTTTTAAATAGGAACCTATAGTTTTTATTAAATAATCTTATTCTACGTGAACAAACACGAATCCATACAAAATTTTTTTTTGAACAACCTAAGATTTCCAAGATATCTAACAATATAATTTCGAGATTTTGGACTTTCAATAATTTTTTACTCAGAAACCATAAACTTTAGAAAAAAAGTATAAATAAAAAAAATGTTTATTTTGGTCCAATAAATCTTGAAAAATTGTTTTAAAAATTTTAAAACTTTCTATTTATTTTATTTCTGCAAAAAAAAAACAATACGAAATGTTAACAAAAATTCTCCAAGTTTTATTAGATCGAAATAAACATTTTTTGTATTTTGTACTTTTTTCTAAAATTGATGATTTCTGAGTAAAAAATTATTGAATTTGCAAATTCTCAAAATTATTTTGTTAGATATCATGTAAAGCTTAAGTTGTTCAAAAAAAATTTTTCAATGAAAGATTCGTGTTTTTTTACGTAGAATAAGATTATTAAATTAAAACTATAGGTTCCTATTTGAAAAAATGATGTTGGTCTTCAAATAACCTTGAAGGCCATACTAAAATAAAAAATATTATTAATATTCGATTACACCCTAACAACCAAACATTTTTTGGTTTAAACAATTTTTTCAAATATGCGATGGCTCTGAGATAAAATTCTGTAACACTTTAAATACCCCACCCATGTACATAAATATATACATATATAGGCTTAAAAAAGGATTCATTGCTGTCTATAATTTACAATTTACATTATATTATATTTATAAACGTAATTTAATACAGCTATCGAATTATCCTAGATTTGTGAAATTATCTGCATTACAGAAATTTTTTATAAAACTAAATACATTATAGTATGGCCCACATTCCTACCATGCCAAGAAAACGTTCTTTATAATGGTTTGTGAGGCAAAACAAGAAAATCTTTATCATGACTATATTTAAGTAATATATTAAAATAATGCATACTGTGCTAAAAGGAATATACGTGAGTGTGTGTGTCTGGATGTGTTTTTGAGTGTAAATCGTGCATTTTAAAGAAGGTACACTTAATTACTTTTGAAATAAGGTTTTTATATTAATTTGTGTTTGTTCTTTGCATAGAGCATGATACCATCAAAGTTTTCAAACTTTATTTATGTAAGGTTACGATCTATTAAAGCTTGAAATATTTGGGTACACGTTGTACTATACATGTATATGATGTATGTATCATATGTTGTGTTGACATAATGTTGATTGTTATTTAACTAGAATTTCCACGCGGTTTCATTCGCGTATATTTCAAAATCGATAAATGCGAACAATGATATTTTATACCCTCTCCATCTTCTCTAGTCTATGAGTCTACTCATACTCTTCGACCCGCGCCTCTTTAGACTACAACACACAAGGAATAATAGTCTTACTTGCCGTGTATCTCTAAAAGCTTCTATATTACATACTTATACATTAATGTTTTCCATATTAAAATAATCCCTGATGAATGTACTAGGTATTTAAATCTGAAAAGAATTTTTAAGTAGCTTATACCGTAAAAATAATATAGATAACTAAATATTGTGCCATAATTTTAATACAAACTATCTAATAAATATATTAATATAGATAATAAATATTAAATGTGTTAAGAAGGTTTATGTTGTTATGTTGTGTTGTTATACAAACATTATAATTATCTATAGGTTTACTTTTAACAGATCGTTAACTATGAATTTAACCAATTTATAACTTGAATTATCAGTTAATGATTGTAATTAGTCTAATAATTACGGTACAGTAGAAACGAAACTGAAGATAATTATTGCTTATGAAACCAAGCATTAAAATTATTATAATGAAATCAAATTTCAAATTTTATTCTAATTGCAACTTTTTTTCGTGTACCTACTTCTTTTGATCACTTTCTTTGATTTTTAAATACCTATAATAAGACATATTACAAAAAAAACTAAATAATGCAATCAAGTTTATATCAAACAAAATATGGCAGATATTAAAATAGTTAATTTTGTAAAAATTCATTTCGATTAAATTCTTCTTTCATCATCTAAACTTTAAGTATGTTTAAGGCGGCTATTACACTATCAAACAAATATGTCAAAGATCTTTGATAAAGATTTGATCATATATTAAATTATAAGTAACTAGCGGAATTCCGCGGCTTCGCTCGCGTAAACTTCGAAATTAATTAGAACTCTCCATTAGTGATAGAAGTTGACATATTACATTTTTTTAATATTGATTTTTATTCATTACGTATAAAAAACGTAAATATCTCGGATCTTGTTGTTAGTTAAAAATTGTAAAAACTAACTCCTTGTCTACCCTCGCTATTGTGCCCGAATTTACCTTTGTAAGTAAAGCAGATATGCAGATAAACATATCTAAATCCATCCTCGTTTGTGTGCTATGGAATTAGGGTTTGAATATCGAACTTTCATTTTTAATTGAATATTAATTTGTCCGAATTTACTTTAATATCATGAACAATTATTAAAAATTTACCCCCCCCCCCCTCATTCCCATAGAGGTTGAATTTTCGTAACTGATATTTGTCTTGTAGAGTACCTTCTTGTGCCATATTTCATTCGGTGAATAATACAAAAAAAAATATTTTACAAAAATTTTCCTCCCCCTTTCCAACCCCCTAACCCAGGGGTTAAATTTTGGGAAATGCTGAAATAATTGTTTCTTTATTTCATTAAGTATGTTCGATAAGTTTCAATTAAATGCGAACAAAAAAAATATTTTTTTATATAAACTTTGACACCCTGTTTTAACCCCGTAGGGGTTGAATTTCGAAAAATCCTTCTTAGTGGGTGCTTACATCATAAAAGGAAGGCACCTACGAAATTTCACGTTTCTAGGTCCAGGGGTTTGGGCTGTACGTTGATATATGAGTGAGTGAGTGAGTGAGTGAGTGAGTGAGTGAGTGAGTGGTTAAGGACAAACTCTTTTATAGATATAGATTTCGTAGCCGAAACCGTCCACGAACATTTTTCAGTCGCCATTTTGATTAAATATAAGAAACTGTCATTATCTATGATAAAAGGAAAATTATGAAGGTAAATATTATAAAATTTGACGTATTACACTGTCATATTTCTTTGATCAAAGGAATTTTATCACATTTCTTTGATAGTGTAATAGCCGCCTAAGATCAAAATATGAAAAATATTTATAATTGTTGGCAATTGTCGTCTTACTTTAACGTTTTGTTAAATATCAAAATAATTACAATGCTGGCTTTGCAGACTTTAAATGTACGCTAAAGTAAATTAGATATAGGAGGGTAAATGTAGTGTGCAAATCCTTATTACTGTTAGAGTTTGAGCGGGGGTTAGGGTTTCTCACATCCGGTTCCGCCCACGCAGATTATGTCCGGAATATTTATGTAAATGATATAATTATCGTATTACGATAAGTTGATACTAATTGTATGATATTCGCAAATATATTATTTTATGTATTATAATGTACCTAATCATTTTGATTATATTATCAATACTAATATGAAAATCTGTAGATTTTGTATCTACAATATACATTTTCCTCGCGTTGCCTTAATAGAAATATAATTCATTTGAATAGTTTGATTCGACTTGACACAACTACTTAACCGATTTTGAGGAAACTTTCACTGTTCGGAAGCCTAATACCCAGAATTAGTTAGGCTAGATAATTGAATAAAAACAAATTTGATTTAAAGAAAATTTTGTATTGTTAATTTTATAGTAAAAATATAGACAAGAATGAGAGTAAAATATTTTGTTTAGATTTTTAAAACAGATACATCTTGAAAAATGTATTCGAAGTAATTTTAATTTTAATGTTTTTCTTTTAACGTTTCTGAATCTTCGAAGAACTAAATAATAATATGTATAGGTATGAAAAATTATAAACAAGTAAATCTGTATGGTTATTTATTAAAAATAATCTGTCGAAATCAAATTAATCATATTTACTCGTATGTAATTGAAAACTGTATCTAGAGTTATTTATTAATTATTTTATCTCCATAGTGTACTCGTGCGTTTTAATTGTACCAACTATAAATTAAATTTGAATAAGTTTAAAATAACAGAGGTATAATTTAAATAACCATTATCGAACAAAAATAAAATGAAATAAATAACCGACTCGGACAACGGTTTTTTTATCTTTTTCATTACATTCACGAATTTCAAAGCGATTGCATTATTTAAAATACGTTCATTTAAATAAATCCTTAACAGCATTGGTGGGCCCTGAAAATACATATAACTTCGTTTTAAACTAGCTTCAAACAAATTAAATAATGTTTGTAACGATTGTTTTCAGTAATTAAAAATAGTAACGTTTACATTTAAATTCGACTAAAACATGTACCCGATCATTAACATTGGTGAATATGTATTCATTTATTGTGTATCAGAATATCCCATTGCTTTCGCACGACTGTAATCTAATATTAGAGAATCCCTGCTCGAGTGACCACTCATTTGATTTTTTTTTACCATGTATAAACTTTCTCTAATATGCAGCTGCCATAAATCAATTATCAATAACCTTAACTGATTGTAGTCTTTCTTTTAGTTCATTAGTTTTCGTGTCAAGTTAAAACAAACAGTTTGACAATAGTTTTAAAAAAACGATTACTTTATTGCTTTAAAAACGTCTGTGGCATTATATCATACATACATAATGCATATATACATAGGTACATATAAATTCTACAGATTTATACATATATTAGCATAGGTGGGCATAGTTAATCGAAAAGTTAACTTTGTTAATCGTTAATCCGTTAATAAAAAAGTTAACTTCGTTAACCGTTAAACCGTTAAAATTCTGAAAATGTAACGAAAGTTAAAGTTAACCGAAAATTTGGCGAAAGTTAAAGTTAATCGTTAAAAAATTAACCATCCAAAATGTTTGAAGACCTTTTTTTACTATTTCGACAACTTTCTTATGTACTTTTTATCAAACAACCAATGTAACGGACTGAAGTTAACGGAAGTTAACAAAAGCGTTAACATTTTTTTGAGTTAACTTAAAAGTTAATCCGTTAACCATTTTGTGAACTTCGTTAATTAACGATTAACGGATTAAATAGTTAATGCCCACCTATGTATATTAGTAGGTATTACTTATATATATAAATTATCATTTTAATACATGTATAGTTGCTTCTTCATTGACTTTATAAACTAGTTTAAAATTACAACTTTAGCTTCAAATGTTTATTTAAATGCTCATGTGCTGCAATTCATCAATATTATCACATTACTTCTATGTACAGTAACTCTAAACTGTACTGTTGTAATGTTCATATATGTAAAATATTTTAATTGAGATAATTTTGAATGTTATATCGAATCAAATAAATTACATGATACAAAATTTTGTACAAAGAAAGATAGTATTCAAAGTTTTGTAATTATAGTAAACATAAAAACGTGTGTGTAATGGACCAAATAAGATGGCTAATCTTATTTTATTTAAAAAAAATCTAATTCTGTTTGGTTATTAAGTGAATCATTACGCCCATAATACACCACACCCACAGCAGCGTCATTTTTACATTTTGTATAGAATAAAAAATTATTTTAAAAATTGAAATATTTTTACTTCCCAATGCTTTTTAGACAATAATTTCTTATAGATTTGTAGATAGTAGATAAAATCTTTTAAAGTCATATTGTGATTTTTTTTAAATTGTCACGTTTTTTTAATTTCAAATAACTTTGTAAACAAAGTTGTAAATCAAATCATGAAAACAAACAGAAGTCGTTACTCTACGCTTTTAGATATTATTAAGAAAACTGTCCTATATATTTTTTAATTATAAGTAGTGAGTACAATACTGGACCAAAATCCTAATACTAGTATTCTGTATTTTTTATGTCCAAAACCGGGATACCGGTATTAAAAAAAAATTCAGTCGCCGAATTATCGTAAGCTACAAAAGACAGAGAGAGTTATTATTTAGAAATACTTTCAGTTACTTTATTGAAGAAATATGGCAATTTTTTTAGCGCTTATGATAGAAATACCGCTAGTTCTAGATGCCATCAACAATAAGTATTTAAAAAAACAATTGTCTAAGAACAAGAATGACAACATCAAATATGTGAAAAAATAAAGAAAAAAAAATTAAATATTAATTTTTTCTAACTTTTTAACATTAAATCTCAGGGTTAAAAGAATTGATGTCATTTGCGATACAAAACTCATTTCGAAAAAATTGTCGCTTATAATCTGGAGATAAAGAGCTCGATATGAAATATTGCTTTAAAAAACAATTATTAGAGCTTTTATTATTGTCCTGAATTTAATATAATTTTTAACATTCAAGTTGTTACTTTTTTATTAAAAATAAAATATTTCCTTAGAAAATCTATCACATATCGGGAAAATATCATAATTTGACACTACAATGACATATCACAAAACAGTTTAACTAATAAGAAGAAGATTCAAGTATAAAAATCAACTCCCTAACAGTTATTTATATGTATTTTAGTACTAACTATAAATACCGAAATACCGCTATAATATGCACTAATACCGGTATCGTAATACCGGAGAAAAATGACGGGATCCCAGTTTTCGGTATTTCGGGATCCCGGTATTGTATTCACTAATTATAAGTTAACAAATTTTTTGGCATTCCTTTACTTGCTATAATCCTATAACTTTGAACGAATGTAAAAAGTATTATAAAATACAAATTTTGGTATATATTTTTTTATCTTTGTACGAACATTTTTATCATGATTACAGAATGTAATAATATCCGTTTTTTGTACAGAAATTTTCATCCTCTAATTATTTTTTTGACATGGGTATGGTGTAAATCTTCAATGAAATATACTGGGATAAATATATATTCAGTAATTACGTAAATATTATATAGTCAAAGACAATTATAAAATTTTGTACTACATAATTATAATTATATTATTAGTATATATATTCAAAACTAAATTGTTATAATTTAAATGCATAACATCCAACTTGCATTTGCTAATAGCACAAATTATCATTCTAGAAACTTCGACATTTATGTTTTAAATAAACAGAATCGTTCATAGAAACGACGATACACATCTAAATTACCGCTTTGGATTCTTGATATGAAAACTGCAATAACTACGACAAACTTGTACAATTCTCGAGTAACATTGGCCGTCGACATCGGTCTTTTTGCCAATATTGTAAATCGATATTTGTAACTATTAAAATTTGAAGAGTTTTCTGTATTTAATATACATACGTTTTAAATAGAAGCAATAAATTGGTTTGGATCAAAGATTGACAGATATTATTAGTTTTTTTTTCTATTGAAGTATTTGATTTTTGATGTTTCAGTGTTTCTCAAACATGTTAGTTAATGATCCAGATAAAATTATTCAACTTTTAACATTTTTGCGCATTTTTATATGAAAACACTTTATCATTAATCTTCAAATATTTTTCATGCAGACAAGTAGCTTATAGCCACTTTAGTTTGATAAACGAATTCTCATATATAATAGACAATGTATTCATCTGACTTATACAATGTATAGCCATAGGGAATTTAACATTGGGTGAATAAGAAATAATATTATAGTAGCCTTTATACGAATATAAAGACTTGTAATTGTGAAATCCCGTCACAATGTCACAATACAGACTAATAAATTTTAAAGTCATGATTCATCTCTTAAGTGGGTACCTAGTTCGATTTTTATTGCTCTTATGAAATCTAAAAATCGAACTAGTTACTTAATAATGCATTATTTATTCGATACGTTTTACGATTTTTTAAAATGTTTTTAAATAAAAAATATATTTTAAGGAGAATTGGGACTGCTTATTTATACATCTAGAGGATTTAAAGAAACATTCATTTATTTCTGCAGCAGGACAACTTCTACTCATTGTAAAACGTTGCCCCTGTCAAAACATTCATTAATAAAATTAATATTTCTTTATGATAAAATAGGAAAAAAAATCTCAAATTTAATATCTAAAAAAATTAATATTTATTTATAAAATAAGTGACAACTACAGCGTCTAACATAAGAGTAGTAGTTTTTATTCTATTCGGTTGAGGTTAGAATGGTATGATCATTACTGCAAAAATTTTACAGTAAAATTATATAACTAAATATAAAAATGATTAAATGTATACTAGATCATTTCAAAAATGTTAGGTTTTATGAAAATAAATTATAATCTGATCAATGTTATTAAAACATATTAATGTTACTTAAAATTAATTAGTTAATTATTCGAAAACTATGTGGAGAAATAATCTCAAATTTTGACAGTGAATATTTGATATAGTTATCTTCCACTCTTCAAAATTTCAGATTTATGGTAATATTTTCAAAAGTACTCCCGATCATCCTTAAATCATAGTTTTATTGTTTGTAGAATGGCTACTGAATATAAAAATTTTGGTTACAAAATTGAAACATTTTCTAGACGAATGTCGAGATAAAACTATGCGGTACATGATTCAGAATCATATGTTTTATGTAAAGCTCTTTCCATTTTTCATTTATTGAATAATAAATTTGTTCCAGACGTGCATTGTCGTCTTGGTCTTTATGGCCAATGCATCTTGAGTAATCTTGACATATTGCAGAACATTTTTGGCAGACAGCATTTTAAAACTAACCATTAAAAAAAACGTTCCGTCACGTTCTTGCCCTGTTTTTGGTCAATGTTGTATCAAACATAGACATACATATATTGCAACGAACAACTTCAAAGATATTACGTAAAAGAAAATGAAACCAGATGTAGAAAGAAACTAAAAGATAACTTTAGACAATAATTTTAAGTTACACTGTATACTAAAACAAAATGTTTACCACGTTCTGACGCTTTAAAGCAAACAAAAGTCAGCTGAAAAGTAAAAAAAAAGAATATTCTTCAACACTTGATTTTTATTGTATGGTGCACAACTATTCTACGTAAAACGGAACTTCAATTTCGCGTACAGTCTGTTGTGGTACACAGGGAAAAATATATTCTATACAAATAGAATTCTATTTATTCTGGGATTGTGTTTGCCATATTTGTACGTATGCAATAAATAGCTTGATATTCCGTGATTGTATGAATTTTAAAATTTTCGTGTTTTTTTTTATCTATACCCCAGCTTTCCAGACTTTTTTTAACGAAAACAACGTACTGGGGTGTACGTCTACCAAACCCTTAAGTTAAATTTAAATTAAAAAAGAAAATTAACTTTTGTGATAGAAGCTAATGAAAACATTATTTTATAATGAAGGAAAAATGGTAAATTACAAAATAATTAGAAAGATAAAATAAAAAAATACATTCTATCTAAATAGTTTTTGTGTATTAAATGGACGCCATACACAATGAGTTAAAGTTTTATAAAAAAAATTGAATATTCAAAATACAAATGTTTTGGAGTATGTGGAAATTAAATACGTACCACAGTCAAATATTTTTTTGAATGTCATAAATCAAAATTATGACTTTTTATTGGTTTCTGTGTATACTTCTCGTATTCCTAGGAATATTTTATCAACAACATTGATATTTGGATAATATGCAAAGGATCTGATTTACATTTACATAAATCAAGAATCTAAAATATTTTTAAATATTTTTTTTATACATTTGTATACATCGAACAATTTTTTTCGATGGACTTTCAGAGAAAGCATTACTCGAGTTTCAAAAGTTGAATACAAATCAAATTTAAATAGTAGGTACTCTTGGAGTACTTAAACTGCACAAAAATAAGTCTGTCTCCCTGACATTGAGTGAGTCCATTTTAACAGCAGAAGCAGAAATCCAAACGGGGTATTCATAAAAAACCCTACATAATACCGGACCATTTGTCAGTCGTGTCATACATTCTGTCTCTCTCTCTCTCTGTTCCTCTCTTTCCATCTCTCTCGTTCTACCGATTTTCTTTCATTCATACAGGAAGACAGTCGTTTGCTTGAATTTGAATCGTAGAAGATCGATTAAGGGAGAAACGGATAAAGGAAAAACTAAATTATATAATGATTTGGCAAGCTGACAAAAAGACATATGAATCTAACTATTGTGATTGTTATTTTCCACTACTTAAAAGCTTGTAGTGTTAGTGACATTTCATTAATGTGGGATAACTTATTTTATTATTGGAATATAACGATTTATATTTGTATATATTTTAATGACATGTAGTGTAGTATATGTAAGCGTTTTTATCAAAAGATTTCTTGGCTAACGTTCATGTTATACTAATGTCCACCAGGAGACAAAATTTTACGATGAAAACCAAGAAAACTTGGGTTCGGTCCATTTAAAAACTAAAGAAATAAACTGCTGTAGCCAACACACCACTTTTTTACAAGCTTTTATTTAACTTCACTTGTTAGTTAGTATGTTAAGATCAAATATTGCAATAAAAATGTCGACTAGTTCTAATTAAGTTAGAGCTTTGAAATTTTGTATACGTGAAGTCCGGTCAGAATGCAATATAGTATATCTAATATTGATCTAAATCCAATATGGTGGACGCCCCAAGATGGCGGATTACCTTTTTCTTCACAACCATCTTGACATGGGTATCAAATGAAAGAGTTTAATTAGTTAGTCAATCAGTAACTAAAAATTTGAAAATAAAATTATTTTTAAAAACAAGCGTGTTTTTAATATTTTTTTTTATACAGTGTGTTGATAAAGTAAGGAACAAAATTCATAACTGCGCCATTTAATGTTTTCAAGCAAAACGCTCGGACACGTCGATTAGTATTTTTCGTTGCGGATTTTTTGACATAAGAAATTTGTATACAGGGTGTCTCAAGAAGAACATACGCAGTCATAATTGATTTTTTTAAATGGAACACCCTATATATTATACTATTTTTGAATTACACGATAAATTCTGAACACTTTTTGTACAGCATACCATATCTCTAAAATCAGTGGTTTATGGAACAATGACGTTAAAAATGTGTCTCAAGATGAATATATGCAGTCATCATTGATTTTTTTAAATGGAACTTCCTGTAAATTATGCCATTTTTGAATTATACGATAAATTCTGAACACTTTTTGTACAGCATACCATATCTCTAAAATCAGTGGTTTATGGAACAATGACGTTAAAAATGTGTCTCAAGATGAATATATGCAGTCATCATTGATTTTTTTAAATGGAACTTCCTGTAAATTATGCCATTTTTGAATTATACGATAAATTCTGAACACTTTTTGTACAGCATACCACAGCTCTAAAATCAGTGGTTTATGGAACAATGACGTTAAAAATGTGTCTCAAGATGAATATATGCAGTCATCATTGATTTTTTTAAATGGAACTTCCTGTAAATTATGCCATTTTTGAATTATACGATAAATTCTGAACACTTTTTGTACAGCATACCACAGCTCTAAAATCAGTGGTTTTTGGAATAATGACGTTAAAAATGTTATAAATAAATAAAAAATTAATAAATTTTAATAATAAAATATACAAAAGAAATAAAATTACTTCAAGAACCACTAATTTTAGAGCTTTGGTATGCTGTACAAAAAGTGTTCAGAATTTACTGTACAATTCAAAAATGATATAATATACAGGATGTTCCATTAAAAAAAATCAATGATGACTGCATATATTCATCTTGAGACACATTTCAAACGTCATTATTCCATAAACCGCTAATTTTAGAGATATGGTATGCTGTACAAAAAGTATTCCGAATTTATCCTATAATTCAAAAATAGTATAATATATAGGGTGTTCCATTTAAAAAAATCAATTATGACTGCGTATGTTCTTCTTGAGACACCCTGTATACAAATTTCTTATGTCAAAAAATCCGCAACTAAAAATACTAATCGACGTGTCCGAGCATTTTGCTTGAAAACAATAAATGACGGAGTTATGAATTTTGTTCCTTACTTTATCAACACACTGTATAATTTTATTTACATTACTACGTTGATTTGAATCAATTTTCTTCTATTCCGAACTGTTTAAAAACATTAAATTTTTTATAAATATCTAGTTTAGTGATGCTCTTCAAAAAGTATTAAAAAACGACAGACGCTCAAACGCCATTGATACACCAATCGTATTCGATTCAGGGACACCCAAAACGTGTTATTTCGTTGAAATATCGATTCATGATACATAAGAATACATTCTTAATTATGAGTTAATTTCACGTACATATGTAATATTATGTATATAAAGTATATTATACTTTATATACTTTATATACATACATATGTTAAATACATATATTATATGTATTTAAAAATACATAAAAAGCAAACACATTGGCATAAATTAGAGTATTAGTTACAAAACAGAATTTAAAAAAATGATAAAGTTTCTATTTTAATATTCAATATTTTAACCATCCATGTGGTTCCATAAAGATTTTGTAATCACCATAAGAATATTTGAATAACTACCTGTGTAAAAATTATTTTTCAAATTGAAACCGCCCAACCCAGTCAAACCAATAATGATCGAGGGACTGAGAATTCGATTGACATAGACAAAACACATGTAGAGCATACCACCGGTGTACACATGATTCTAAAATAAACAAACAACCGTGTTTCATCGGTGATCATGTGGTATACTCGTATAACTCAAAAATGTCCACCGGTGGTACACCTGTTAAGTCCAGTGGCGTAGTTAGGGGGGGATTAATGAAATAAATCAATCCCCCCCCCCCATGCGTCTATGAAAATTATAAGATGATTATAATATACGAGCATTTTTTTCAATGATGAATACATCTAAATGAAGAATATAACCAAATTTTGTACTTTGCACAACATAAAATTCATAAAGATAACTTTATGAAATTTAATACTGTCATCCCCTCCCCATCGCAAAAGCTATCTACGCCACTGGTTAAGCCTATCACTTACCAAAAATGTTATTAAGACTGCATTATATGGTTAATCCGTATCAAAAGTAATGTTAATTTAGATATCAGTGAAGGGAACGAAATAAAATGCATGTAGGAATGATTATATAAAATTAATTATTTCTCATTTTTTTAAATGTGTTAATAATATAAAGAGTTGCCATTTAAATTCAACTGCCAAAATATGTCTTTACCGTACATGACTTGAAAAATTAAAATATTATTTAATAAAAGGAAATTCACTTTTAATGAAAGTAAAAATATTAACTGTTTATAAAATATGTGACAAATAAAACTGTTATCTGATTTGATCAACGCAAACTGTCGTTATTTTTTAAATTTATTGTTCTTTGCATTGTTGCCAGTTAATTACTTTTTTGAGTATGTCGATAAAATGAAATCTTATATCAATGTCTGTATGTTTATTTTTTACTTGACGGTAAAAGGTTTAAATTTTTTCTATATGTTTAAGATAGGTACATTAATAAAGTAATTATTAAGTTTGTGAATTCGTCGATTACTTGACTTATTGTTAGTACATTCTTAATCGCTTATTTTCTGAAGATTTAATATCTCACACATCCAAATCTCTCTACATAATATACCATCATCATTACGAAAACTAAGGCAAAACTGTTAGTTCAAAAGATTTAAAAAGAATGTTATGGACTGGAAAACGTGCATTATTATAAAAATCATCATTAGGATTTTATATTCCGTTTTTACTGATTCTTTTCCACTAGTTAATTAGCTAAATTTTATCTGGAAACATTCAATCGTAAAAATAATTCTTTTTTTTGTTATTTAAAAGATCTATTCTTAAATAAGTATGAATATTTCACAATGAAATAAAATATTAATATATCATGAAACATGAAATTGTATTCTTTAGATTCCGATTTTGTTTGTTTGTAGGTATAGTATATATGATAAATCGTTTTGACTTACTAAAGCCCTTGAATTTATAATCAATGTTTAAATCTAAAGCTTTACGAGTATATCATATCTAATTAATAAAAGTCGAGAATGTCTAATATTATATAAATTTAAAATATTCTATCATAGTTAAGACTTTAGTATCGTTGATACTGATGCAGACTGATTGGATAAAATATATCGTTTGTACAAATGTACAATTGTACGAATTGTGTGCTTTAATAATCGTGACGTCCGCGTCGCTTCGTCTGCCAGTTAATCGCCCAGTTTTCCTTTAACAATGTATCTTTTCATGATCTTTTAGTTTTGTTTTCAATTTGTAGTTTATAAACTTTATGAACGCTTAAAGTTTTTATTCCCAGATTCGTTAACTAGTTTTAACAAAAAAAAACATAACCGATATTGTTTTATGTGTAATATTTCTTTAGTTTATTTATTTATGAAATCTCTTAATCACTTTTCAAAAAGAATTCAGATAATATCTTTAAACAGCTATTATAACTTTTTATTTGGAACACTGTTCTTGCTATGATCTTAATAACAACACAAAAATATCATATTATTATGATTCCACTCATATTAGAAGTCATAGTGTTTCTTGTTTTGGTGCCAGAAGTTTTGATTAGTGTAATACTTGCCAAGAAATCAAAGAAAGTTGTTTAATCAATAAAAGGTTCGAAATTATCAAGAAAATTACAATCTTCAATACTTATCCAACATGGGTCTAATTCATGAAAGAAAACAATAATATTATTTTTCGTTTTAACGCAAAACTTTTGTTTGTCTTCCCTGGTGTATTGAAAATAACCAATTAAAATTAGTGACCCTAAAGATAGCTAACTAAATATATGTATAACAATTGATATTAAATATTAGAATAGATCGGTAACTAACAATTTATATTTTCTTTCAAAAATTGGACAAATGAAATAACCTATTACTGTAAAAAAAATCGAGTGTCACGAATCAAAAATAAAAACTTTAAGAAATTAACTTTTTAAAGTTTGCTCCCAGTTACAAGATAATGAAACGTAACACGACAATCTAACTCTTGACATAAAATAGTTACACGCAAATAAAGAATTTATTACTTTGGCAACCCCAAAACCGCATAAGAATTTAATTCATATAATAAATAATATATTTTGTTTGTTCGAAATTCGAACTAGTCAACAGAAATTATTGTATCAAAATTGGGTAATGTTATAAAATACCAGTCGCATTTTTGTTCGAAAGATAAAAGCAGACCTAGATTCCTTTTTTGTGTAGAGTTATTGCCACGAAGCTAGAAATTTATGTGCTGCTATCAACATGTACGCTATTTTAGAGCAAGGAATCAACAGATAAAATACATAAAGAAAGACATCTGCCAATGTAAACAACGGTGGAAGTTATTATCTATAAATTGGACCAAACCAGTTGTAAATTTTATCAATTAATTTAGTTTTTATTATACTATCGTTGGTGACATGTTTATTTATAAAAAGACGTTTTATGTTTATTTATTTATTGATCGTTAACTTTAAAACACTTGATTTCTTTTCAAGAGTTTGTAGCTATTTTTTTATTGTCACTGTATTTTTTTAATTTATTTTTAACTTTACCAACTCAAATAAATATTTACTCATTCTTGAAAGAACTAAATAATAAGCTATGTAAATTATAATACCAACTATGTAAAATATAATAAAAACGATAAATATCACTGATAATTGAAAAATAATGATTATTAAACTTATTGTTAGTAACAAATACCTTAACGAAATACATACATTATATTGCATGTTTTGCTGTGATACCATAAGCTGAAAAGTAGGACAGAATTGTTTCAGCATTCAATGCTCCCATTTGTCTTAAAATACATGATTAGGTATTTGACGACTTAAATGCTAAAATAATTTTTTTATGATATGAGAAATTAAAAATCACTACTATAAATATGTAGACTTGGTATGTTTTATATTTATATCTTTTCTTTAGTTTTGACTTGGTACGAAAACTACTAAACCTATTTTTATGAGACTTACTATGTTATACCTAAATCCCAAGACTCGAAAATTATTTATAAATGATAAAAATGAAAATATGAATTTGATATTTTCTAATAAATATTTTGTAATACACGAGGCAACGATCTGGTCATCATAGCAGACTGCATTCTTTTTAAATATTCTTGTCTAGAAATAAAGCACCCATTTAATCACAAAAAAGCATGTTTATAATACTTTTCCCAAACATCATAAGTTTTTTTTAATCCCTTATAATTTATTAAAATCCATTTAATCGAAGAAAGAAAATAAAATGTCAGTATTGACCTTCAAAAAATAACACAATGCTTAATAAAAAAGATAAATAATATAATTATTATTGAATAATTCAGTTAGACGTATTCGTTTTCTGAATATTTTTAAAATTCAAATTAAATATTGCCACCATTGTAATGGAAAGTCTAAAAATAATCAATTCTTATTAAAATTCAGTGTGTGTATAAAGGTATTTTTATAATGCTGTAGGTTTTTTAGCACTGTATGTACGAGTATACTTGTCAGAATATGAATTATTCAAACATTTAATCGATTTAAGTACATTAACATAACCTAATTACAATATTGATTTTACTATATATATATTATACAATACCGAGTAGTAGGTACTTCAATGTACTATTTATACACTTCGAAATTTGTTTGTCTTAACTCTAATATTGATGGACTATGTCTAATCCATATAGATAGTTTTGATAGTTCGTAATGCACTTCTTCTACTAAATAATTATTACTTATCAAAGTTGTTTTGTTCCTATTGATATGTTAGTTCTAGTTAGCTTTAGTTAATTAAATCTATTATTAACCGTCCTATACCCACGTATTGGTCTGTCGGACCGTCAGATAATTTTTTTTTATTTTTTTCAATAACGGAGAATGCTAAGACAATGAGTTTACTGGTAGCTTCATGCTTTGTCGCGATCTTCAATTTAGTGCAGTGCGAGCATTCGCGCGAAAAGGACATGTATACCAGTGTTACACTTTTGAGTAGGTATGCTCCGAATACATGGTGAAAAATTGGTTGAGAATAGTTTATATTACTTTATTCCTCATGTTGTTATCTTAAGGTTTTTAGAGTTATTTTTAGTTTTTGTTTTAAGAAAAAAAAAGTTTTCGTAGCCCGTTAAAAAAGTAACTTTTTCAGAGGCTATAATAAAAGACTGTTAGTCACTAATTAAATCAAAATATTTTCTATATCTTTGGTTTACTTCTAACAAAAATTAATTTTACTATGCTGTCATAAAAAATAAGATAAAAAGAACAGGCTCTAGAACTTTCGGTCCCAGAGACCGTTCATGGGTATATGTGTTATTCTATTTGACGCGGGTATAGGAAGGTTAAATATTATTTATTATCCATACTAAAATTATAAATACGAATGTAACTCTGTTACGTTTTCACAGCTAAACCGCTAAACCGATCTTGATGTAATTTGGCAGAAGGATAGCTTACATTTTGAGGAAGGATATAGGTTACTTTGTACGATTAGATAAAAAAATCTACGCGATCTAAATCAAGGGTAGCCAATTTCTGATATAATTTATCGAGAATTCTCAGAATTAACGTTCAAATTTCTCTTGTCGAGAAGTCTTAAATAAATATTAAGTAACACTAGTCGTAGCATTCATTGTTATACAGTAGGTACATAGTTAGTAATTACAGTATTGTATGTAAATGTAAAAAAGTATCCACATATAATAATAATTTAAATTTAAATTAGATGAGAAATGCTTTTAACTAAATATTCAATTTCGAAAATTTTGATATTACCGATCAATTAGAATTAATCCATTGATATGTCAAATGGTTTTATTGAATGCAGTTGCGAATACTAATAGATTAACTTTATATGAAATTCGTTTAATACAACAAAATTTGAGTAAACAATAAAACACATTTTGTATTTTTCATAAAATATAGATTTATTTGATTAATTTTGTAATAAATCACTCAATTATTCATTTAAAAATTAAAATAGATAATAAACTGCTATAATCACCTCATGAATTTTTTACATTCATATTTATAATATAATTGAACTTTTATTTCAATTTTTTTTTTGATTATACAGTCCAAACCACTTATAACGACGTCGGTTAATACAACAAATCGGTATTAACGACTCAAAATAAAAGTCCAACTGAATCCCATATAATTGCCTTTTTACCGGTTTTTACACTATCGTCTTTTACAACCTAATATGACTGGTCTCCTTGATGTCGTTATAACCGCTTTCGAATGTAATATTGTCGCTTATCTAACAACATCGCTCAAGTCGAAAATTAGCGATTTTTACATTTTAATGTGATTGGATAGAGCTACTCATTGCGCGTCGATCTACCAACCACATTCTAGACGTTTCGGATAATAAGATACCAGAATTAAAAAAATAGTTACAGCGCGCAAGCCGGTAGCCTATATAAAACATACACGATTTTTTCGCTCTCATGTAAAGTTGGTCAAAATGACTTGAGCGGTGTTGTTAGATAAGCGACGATATGTATATGTATTTCAAAATTGACAAGAAAATGAATCCCCCTTTCTGGCTTAGCGGTACTTTTCAAAAATAGGATGTATATAAGAGTTTTATGTTTAAAATTTCACGTTTGTAATTTCTTACATTTTTGGTATACAGTACATTTCAAGGACTTAAAAAAGTAAAATTAATTTAATGGTACAGCAGTTTTAAAAACACTTAAACTAAATTAACTTAACCACAATAAAACAATGACATTCAACACGTGTTGTGACACAAGAAGTCCAGACTCTGGAAGGTGCATATGTTTCGTTTAAATGAATTTTTGTAATTTTAAGTTTTTACTATCAAAATATAGGAAAATATTAAACTTTTGACAGTTTGTAGATGTCGCAGTAACAAAAGATTTAAGTCAATAAGAAATTGATATATTTTTTGTTACTACTTGCTAATCATTAGCCTTTTAATTTTATATAAACTAAAAAAACAAATTGTGTATTTTTTGCGCATTGTAGCTAATTTTATACATTTGTAATTCAAGTGAAGATTTTAAATAAATTAATTCTGTTTTCGTTTCGTTACAAAAGAGACACAAGATTTTATATAAATGCTTAAATTAAACAAACAGTTCGTTGTTTGAGACTGAAGAAACCATTTCCTAAATCCAGTATTCTTTCTACGTCCACATATTTTACTGTTTCTTTTTAGGCACGTTTCTATCTACTTTATATTGTATATATAGATATACACTAGCATCTGGGTATTTTCTTCACTAGTATATGAGTCAGCTGTTTTATAGAGTCAAATTTTCAAAGTATCGATTTAAATAATTTATATTCTAACGTTACAATTGTTTCTTGTTTGTAATAATAAATTGGGCGCGTTTTAAAAAGCAAACATTTTCGATAGGTCGTGAACGTATTGACATTTTTCGTAAGTAATATAATAAATACCTATTGACTTTGATTTACAATGGGGCATTATTATATTTTAAACTCCAACCCTAACAAGTTTGCTTTTTTGGATAAATTATGTAAGATTATTAACAGGAAACAAAAAAAAGGAAAGAGTAAAAAGATTTTAAAATAAATTCTAGAAGGCCTCGTAAATGGGAATTTAAAAAAATCGCAAAATCTTGAAAGTATTCAAATGTTTTCATTAACTACATACATTTCAGTTGTGTAGTTATCAAGGCAATGAGTCCATTTTAGATAAGACAAATGAAGGTACCTTAAATATGAAAAACATATTAGCATAAATAGTATGTCTATCTTAAATTGTAAATATATCCATCTTTATCTTTATAACTTCATTTGTTAATTAAATTTAAATGTTGAGAAATACAAAAAAATCTGTTTTAATTCGTTTTTGGTCCATTTAACTAAATGATTATACAATATTTTAATTAATGTATCCATCTGTTTTAGTATTGCCTAAAGGTAGCAGTACACGTCCGGTTATCTATTAGGTTTTCGAATCAGGTTTCCAGACCGAACAAGCGCCGCACACGTTCATTTGATTGAATTAATTAGGTTTAGTTTGCACATTATCAAATTTGCGAACTATAATATTGATAATTTGTTTCCTCTTATTAGATTTTCTAATGAGAATTGTTTTAAAAATAAATTATTGTATATTTATAGAAATTTTATATTCAGTTTTTCTTTGCAACGCCATTATTCATTCCGGATTAAATATTGATACATTGTCTTCTTACCTGATCATCTAACTCTATCTAACATATGTGTGTGTGGAGACAATAGCAAAAGCATGTTAAGTTCACCTTCAGGTTCCCCGATTAAGTTTTTAACTAAAAGAGTCAACCCGGGTCCGGTGCATTTCATTCAGATCGTACGCACGGTTTCAAATCGTACCGTTCGCGTTGCGATAATGTTCCTATGGTATTTCGACCTTCAGCTGCTACGATCCGGTAACCGTATGAGGGATCCTATACGATAACCGGACTTGTGCGGCCACCTTAATCGATATTTTATTCATGTAATTTTTATTATATAACAGCAACTAAATTTTTTAATTAATTATATACTTATCGTACACTTAAGGGGGTTTACAAGTCTATAGCGCCTCTGAAAATACTCAATATTTGGGAATTTACTGTGATCAAATTAAATTAAAATTAAAATTAATTAAATTAAAGCTAAAAAAGCTAAATTAACACAGCTGTTGTATCACTATTTAAAGTACATTTTAATTTATTTTTATGAATGAAAATTATTAATCTGGCCGATGGTAGGTTTTCATCAAAATTTGGAGTTGACACCTTTCGTACTTGCTTTTAGACAAAAGGTCAGATCTGGAACAATTTTACAAAGTGACTTTAGTTTTTGAAACTATCATCTATGGAAAGAACTACTTTTACACCTCAGAGTTATATATTTCAATAATTATAGGTATGTTTATACTCTAAAATTTAAGCATTATTTGAACTGTAATTTTCATTAGCCATAAAAATCTACAGGAATTTTTGTTTCTAACCAAAGTGGTTCATTCCATAGAGTGAAAGTGACTTTGTAAAATTGTTCCAGATCTGACCATTTGGTTAAAAGCAAGTACGGAAGGTGTCAACTTCAAATTTTGATGAAAATCTACCATCGGTCAGAGATTAATAATTTTTATTCATAAAAATCTGAAAAATAATTTAAAATGTACTTTAAATAGTAATTAAACAGCTGTGTTAATTTTGCTTTAATTCGTTGTTTCATTTGACCACAGTAAATATTGAGTATTTTCAGAGGCACTAGACTTGCTAACCCCCTTAATAGACCCAACATGATTGTTGCTTTATGTATGTGCATTGTGCATACAGTTGTATAGAAAATATGAATTTGTAGCTCTTTATTGCCTCACATCCTTCGAAATAAAAAATAGATTCTCAAATATAAGTTTATTGCCAGTTTCACAATTCGATTATACAGTCGGTAATACAGAAATTATAATTAAAATAAGTACATAAAACAATCTTCACCACCGCGTGCTTTATATTTATTTGTTGACATGTCGAATTGCAGTTTTTAAAACAATATCACACCATTGTAACTAAATTACATCAGTTCCGTCGCGTTCCATCCCTTAATATAAATTATCACGTGCTGTTAGCATCCGTATAATGATATTAACACAAATTTATATGCGGCCACATACACTGAACATTTTTTTTATATAATTTACGATGCCACGGATTAAAATGTGCCCATTCTGCAGTCTGACATTTTAATCCTTGGTCCTTTTCCAGGAGATGTTTTTGATATCCTTCGCTTGAATGCAAGCAATACGATTAGATCTTATGTGGTGTTGTTTTTTTATTTAATCGGATTTACTGGAAGGCGATATTGCGTTTTTGGGTCTTGATGTGGGTGATTTATATATATGTTAATTTATTTGTTGGTCATTTGTTTCAATAAAAAGGCATTTACTGTTTGAGTACGTATATTGTATAATCGATTTATCTATTTTTGTTTAATGTTTATTGTTAAATGTGTAAGAAGGTTTATTGGCTAGAAATAAATCATTAATTAAGATAAACAAAACTAACAACCTGATTAAAAGAAAGGAAAAAATAGTGATTTATGAACCACAGAAAGGGGGACTAGGAACCCCGAAAAAGTATAACTTCATACCAACCGACCTTTCGAATGATATACATACCTCACTTGTTTACTTTAAATGGCATGTTGCCAGGGTAAAATATAGATGTCACAAAATCTTATTCTATGAAATATATAGAATACTTATATAGTACGTCTGGTTCATAAAAAGACGCTGCACTTTTTGATTGGAGTATGCCACTTTCTGTTGTCATACATAAGGTCAAAATAAAGATTTTCAGATGAGGAGCCACTTTAAAATCCGTGTAGAACACTGATATATGGGCTATCGAAAATAGCCTCCATCGGTGTTATAAAAATAGCTTTATCTCAGCTCCTACATGGATTTTAAAGTGGCTGAAAATCTTTCTTTTGACCTTATATATAAATACAGAAAGTGGCATACCCCAATCAAAAAGTGTAGCATTTTGGCTTTATTTGCCACGTACCAGATGTACTAACAGATTTAATATTCGTTATCACTCAAAAACCCAAGCATTTAACTTATAATTAGTAAAAGAAGAAAAAAATAATAGTTATTTCTATTTACAAACGTATACAGTGTTATTTAAGAGAAATATTTTTTTATTTCACGTTTATCTTAAAAAATATTTTACCAATTAAATATTCATGTGTCATTAAAAAAATTGTCAGAAATGTATTTAATTATTTCATCTTTTGGTGTTTAAAAATATCAATTAATAGATGTTATGCTGTGTAAAATAGGGTTCACAACTATGTATATTTAATTTTGAAACATATTTGAAACATTTTCTATTTATTTTTTGTTTAAAATTCTAAGAATTTAAAATATTTTCTCAAACACTGTTACATTTCTATTATAATATAAAGCTTGAATAAACGCGTATTTTTTTGAAATACTTCGTGAACGACAAATATTTATACAGCATAAATAAACTCTTTTTAATATATTCATTTTATAAGTAGATATTAATTTTGAGTAACTTTTTTTGTCTATGAATAATTAATTAATATAATTGAATGTGTTATTTTAGAAATTGAAAAACATACACTATTAATTAAAACTGTTAACAAGCAAATTTCCATGCAATGTGTGTATACCTATTTTTCAATTTATATGCAAATAAAAATAGTATTAGATGTTGAAAATTATCATTTTAAAACTATTTTAAACTTTTACTTACAAACTCATTTCCGTAATTGAATAAGAATAATTGATAAAATATTGAAATCAATACATACATATTTCTAAATGTAAGGACAGGGTAAAAATGCTTTTTAAAAATTGTATTTATTCATGTTAATTCATCAAAATAATTAAAAGAATACAATTATAATTTATGTATTAACCCATTAATTCCCAAGGGTAGAAAATAAAATTAATTTGATGTTTTAACTGCATTTTATTACTAATTAGGTACTCAAATAATTGTTTTTGAAGTAAAAAAATCATCTTTTTTTTTATTTTTTCAACAAAATGTTTTTACAAAACGTTGGAAAAACAAAAGTTATTACTTAGTGTGGAATAGTTTAAAACAATTTGTGTGACGATGTTAGCAGCAAAAAAAGTCATTTCATCAATGAGATATTAAAAAAAATATGTTTTTTTAATGTTTCGTTTACGCAACGTTGGGGATTAATGGGTAAAAATAACTTTTCAAATAACGCTAAGAGATTTTATCTAAAAACTGATTTATATAATACCATGCACCTCCACCAAAACAAAAAAATTAATTTATGTTTGTTTTTACACTTTTATTGAAGAAAAATAAATTCCGTTTTATAAATTGTATAATTTTACAAATACATTATATTTATATCAACAACATTCGTTTACTGAAAAGTTTATTTTTGGTTATTTTTATATTAATCAATAATCATGCCTACTAAAAATAAACGGTAATTATAATAATTTATTATAACACAATTGCAATTTAAAAAAAGAGAGCGACACCATTCATTACGTAACAAAAAAAAAGCATCCACCGTGGATATAATCTTTCGGGATGTAGTTATTATGTACGCATGCAGCAATAAATTAAAAGTGAAAAAGGATAAAAAAATAATTAGTCCATAAAACTTTTTCTTGGCATATTGAAGCTCTCCTGCGGTGGCGAAGGTTCCGGTAGATCTTTATTGTTGCACTACATCAACCTATGCAGTAACTCAATTTCAAACCCGGTTATCTGAATTTCTACCCACTATTGATAGTTGAAAGAACGATGAGGGCTTACTTATACTTACCCGAATATGTTTTTTTTTTTTTAATATTATATTATTTATATTTTGTAATAAGAATGCATAAAAAAGTAAAGGATAACAACACATGCTCACATGGAAATGTTGATCTCTTAACGCATGAAAATGTTAAAAAGAATGCCCTTTTAAAATTGAAAATATTATTTAGTATTTCAAATGTAATATTCAATTCAATGTTAAGTTAGTTATTTTGGCTTCTGATACAAATAAGATATTTATTTCTAGATTTTATACAATAAATATACATTTACTGTCAATAAATCTTACTATTATATGATTAAGAATTTTATTACCACCCTAATTTCAATAATCTATGTCACATTTTTCTTTTAAATGTGTTATGTCTCTTATGAAATACTAGTGCAGGGTATTCTATATTTAAATGTACATATCTATAATATTTACAGTCCGGGTATCGAATCGAAGAGTGTATGTAATGTATAACTTTATTGACACTCCCCCTAGATTTATTACAGTTATTTATGTCAGAATTTATATATTCATTTATAACATATTAAATAAATAAATAAATATAAATTCGTAAATTATTATCTAGTTATTGTCTTATTTATTATATTAAAGTATGTAAGTTGTCAACTAGAATAAATTTTAATAAAGAGGTATTAAATTTTTAAACAGATGAGAGGAGAGGGTGGCGGAATAAAAAATGTATTAACATGATTAAATAACCAGAACCAAATATCTAAATATAAAGAGAGAAATCCAGAGTGACTGACTCATCAACACACAACTTAAATTCCCCTGACCTAAAAAAATTAATATAATTTCTATTATTTTATAAACTAGCGGTCGGGTTGCTCGTTGGATAAAATTAATCAAACTAATCGTTTTATAAAATTGTGTTTATTTTTTGTAACTAAATATGTTCACTAAACGAATCTAAAATTCTCGTATATTTTAAGTTTACCTACCTATTGTGATTTATAACATACATGGTTCCGAAATCACATAAATCTCGACGTAATCTATAAACAACGTGATTTTAATCTCAACATTGATAAATAACACCAGTGATATTAGAACAACAAACTATCGAAAATCAATTTATGTAATTTTTTAAAAGCATTAACTTTAATTTAAAATTCTGCATATTATCTTAAATATATTTCATGATAAAACATTGTTTTTTTTCCGACGTTTCTTCGTTCATTACAGTGAACTAAGAGAATAATATATTGGTACCTTTTTTATATGAACTAATTTAAAAGTTAAAATTAGCATAAAATGCATAAAAAATAAAGATTTATTGAATCCGTAATCTAAATTCTAAATCACACAATATTTGCTTGTCTTACATTTTTTAATTCGATTCTTTCGAAATTTTTTGAGGTCTTTCTCAAAAATGTACCTACATTCTGTATATTCTGTTATATCCAAAATTCAAGACATTCATTACCACCAAGGTTAGTAAATACACAGGTTGCCTTATTAGCTTTTGACCAATTAGCTTGGGCACCCCAGATGACGTGTTACCGGTTACATTTGTTTAGATTGGACACATCACTCCCTCTCTACTAATTTCGGCACCACAGATGACGTATTTACCTCTATCGCGCCGAGTAATGATACTACCTTGTACTTTACACACCTTACATTACCACTATATAATTTAACTGTCAAAAATATATATTTACATTGTGTCATAAGTATGAGAAAAAGTTTTCACGTTTTTGATGTCATATTACGAATAGATACTCTTTAATATGAAATGGGAATGGAAAAAGTCTATGCTATTTATTGAACACAACTGATACCCTATAGTTTTTATTGATTATTTCATTATAGTTTTAAATTGCTTTCAGTTACATCTAGTATTCCTTTGTAACGTGATATTCTACAATTATTTATTGTTCAAGTTGAATATATGTACGTACTAACCGATCTATTGTTGCTTTATGTCTGTATTACATTGTATAAAGTTGTTATTGTTAAATTCGTAGAATAGTTATACCTGTCTTATTTTATTTTATCGTTTTTTTAACAGTTATACATATGTAATATCATTAAAATTTACAACGTAAAGCTAATTTTAGAACTTTAAAGTTTAAACTGACATAAAAAGTACAATAAAACTTATAAACCTAATAATACATACATAGCTGTAAGAATTATTTATTTTCAAGATAAAATTTTACTGTCATATTTACTTTTTACTAACATTTCACATAGTATTATACGAATTTGGGCTTTTCTATTACGCACCGTTATAAAAATCATTTTAAAAATACAAAAACTAACAAGTATAGGTTTTTCGGTTGAAGCTCTACAAAATATGAAGTGAATATTTTTAATTTTATTATTATTATTCCTATCTAAAAGTTTATAAAGCGTTCACAGAACCATAGACATTCGCACATATTACGTCATTTAAATAATAATCGTATTGTTCAAGAACAAAAAATGTACCTATTAATACTTACCTATAATATAAAATTTAATTCATATTATTTCCTTCAAGTATAATATGTTGTAAAAGTTATAAATAATTATATGATACGTTTCTTTACCTAAATAAGATAAAATATATTTTTGATCTTGGTTGTGTGTGGCTAATCAATATAATTTTAACATTTCTTTGCGCACTTCTTTTTCAACTCTTTTCTTTTCTCCCGAGAACCAATGAACACATTAATCTTTTGTCCTATAAAAGGAGCACGTTCCTCGGTTGAACTGTGAACGACAAACTTGCACACGGTAAATTTATAAACTTCTCGAAAAATAAAAATATCGCAAACTTGCATACCGCTGTTCTCATATGAACATCTTTATCATTGTATTCTTTTTACTTACTGTGTACGTAGATACATATATTAACGGTTAGAACAGAAAAAAAATGATTTCATAAATCAAGTTAAAATTAGTCTGTATAGTGAACTATGGGTTGTATTTAATTGCTTTATATATTAGATATTATTCACTTTGTACATCGAACATAAATTGTAATAAGTACTTTGCAGTTAAAATGTTATAGTAAATGCACTTTATACATGCGAAAATAAATGTTAATATTTTTATGCATAACGAGAATATATAATTCTTTTTAAATATAGATAATCACAAAAATCACATTAAAAATATCAATTTTGGAACGAAAGGGGGTTGGTTAATTTCTACGTTAGGTTAAATTATAGTAAATCACAAAAATCATATTAAAAAAATCAAATCTATTGGGGTGAAAGGAAATTGGTTAGTTCTAAGGTTAAGTTAAAATATAGAAAATCATAAAAATCACAATAAATACATCAAAAAATTAAGTTTTAAATTTGGCAGTTCCAAATTGAGGTCAAGTGCCAAGTATTATTTTTTTAGTGTAAAGTATTTATTTTTAGTGAAAACTATTTATTTAAGGTGATAAAATTAGTACAGTATATTTGTTATAAATTAAAACGATTAAATAAAAAGTGTTTATTATTAAAAAAAACTGCATTCAAATACAAGCCAAAAACAATTAAACAGTTGTCTGAAGTATGTGATTAATCGTTTCAAAGAACTTGACCGGCAAACAAGAGTTTTTTTTTACTTATCCAATATACTTGGTGATTTACAACGATTATATTAAAACTTTAACAGTGGATCAAGGATGCTATTTTCAATAAAATACTACAAATGAACATTTGACCGGATATTTTTCATGAGTGAGCTACAGCCCCTTAAAAAAATTTAGGATAATAAATTTAATCATGTCTGAATTAACATTAAAATTTGTATGTACTGTAGTTTTTATTTTTTTAAATTATACTGAATCTCATTAGGATTTTGAATATCCTACATAAAGAGATCTATTTAACTGTGTTGATTTGAAACTAATATCCTGAAAGAGCGGGTAGTATAGGCAATATCTTTTAAGTTGTGTCATCGCGTTACATTTTCTTAAAATAAACCTGATCACATTCGTCACTGCATACCCGACACTACTCAATATCGGGTAAAAACGTACCGTGCATACGAGATACGGATTATTTTCCTTTGTCTCAGAACCATTTCGTGTATTGGATCGGTGATGCTCCTTGCTACTCCTTTTGTACCTCCTCCTTCGCGTTATATGAGGTGTTTTTTATAGCCGAATCAATTTATCGATTGCCAGCATGAATAAATGTTTTATGCGACACCAAGAAGTTCATGTCAATAAATATGCATGTACATACGTATATATTATATATGTATATACAAACATATGTATGTATATACTACATACATTGTATGTGGTATTGTTATGAATATCGAATTTTTTTTACATGGGCGTCAGTTGTAAATAGTTGCGAGTGTGCTGTGTGTTTATATAAACTAGGAAATTGAATGCTTCAAAGACAATATGAATGCCTGCAGATACTCGTTACTTGAATGACTTCATTTCATAGGAAGCGAGATTGTGTTTGATATTTGTATTAGATGATTAGCTATAGTTAATTAAATTCTCCTTCAATTATAAAATCCAAGCGAGACCGATAGAAGTCGCTATCTCTATCAAATTATTTTTTGTATAAGTACTTCTCAGTTATGGGCGATAACGCGGTTACATGTAGTGAATACAATACCGGACCAAAATCCTAATACCGGTATTTCGGTATTTTTTGTGTTCAAAACCGGGATACCGGTATTAATACCGGTATTTAAAAAAATAATTCAGTTAATACTTTATTGAAGAAATATAGCAATTTTTAGCGGTTCTGATAGAAATACCGCGAGTTCTAGATGTCGTCAACAATATGTATTTAAAAATTGAAACGACTGACTATATAGGAACAAGAATGTCAACATAAAATATGTAAAAAAAAAACGAAAAAAAAAGAAATATTGATTTTTTTTAATTTTTTAACATTAAATCTCAGGGTTAAAAGAATTGACGTCATTTATGATACAAAACTAAATTTCGGAAAAATTGTCGCTTATAATCTGGAGGTAAGGGCTCTGTTTGTAATATTGCTTTAAAAAAAAACAATTGTTTGAGCTTCTATTATTTCCCCTTTTTATTAAAAATAAAATATTTCCTAGAAAAATCTATCACATATCGGGGAAATATCATAATTTGACACAACAATTACATATCACAAAACAATTTAAGTGTAAAAATCAACTTCCTAACTGTTATTTATGCATATTTTAGTACCTACTAATTATAAATACCGAAATACCGGTATTATATGCACTAATACCGGTATCGTAATACCGGAGAAAAATGGCAGGGATCCCGTATTGTATTCACTAGTTACATGTAATTTCTGAGTTTTAAAGGAACAAGTTGATTGTATCTGTCAACAATAAACTTAGAACCGCGTCAAAATATAAACTATATCTCTCAGAACTTGTAAATAAAGTTGATATCATCTCGGAATAAAAGTAATTAAATATAGTATTGGTAAAAAGGAAAAACGTTTTTTCCTTATGGAAAACCGATCTCGATCAATTGTTGCGAAACTCTGCTGAATGATAGTCCTCAATGTGTAGATCAAAAAAGTCAATGGGACCTAGGTCTGAAAAACTACTGTTCTGAAGCTACAGCCTTCTGAAGTTATCGAATCCACGTACTCGAAGAATAAAAAGTCCACTGATTCACGGGCTTGGAAAAAATATTTCTTTATAAAATGACCAAACCACTTTTCGTGCGCTGAATGCGAATTCGTGGTCAAAATAGATGCATCATCCTTCAGTCTTCAGAAAATCGCTGAACCACCTTCAGAAATCTGACGAATGACGATATTGTACGTATCTGCTTGAGCGACATACATAAGAGATAAGGTGCTTCAGCGATTTTCTGAAGACTGATTTACACATTTTATCTAAACATTTGTCTTGGGTGTTGAATTTCATGTATTCAAACAGAATTCGATAGATTAAATTACTGCCGAAACCTTTGATAATACTCTCTACAGATCAGCATGTTCATTTGTAAATAAGGACTTTCATATTACTTACATATGTATGTTGTAATTGTACTATACCTATGTATGTATTATATATATATGTATATTCTACATGCGATATGTATATACATTGTATATAGTAGACATAATATAAAATGGTAAGATATAAATTTTGAAGCTTCTTTCGAAATGTAACAAAAGCGTTAGAATTGAGATTCCATTACAAAAGCTTGAAATGAATCGTCTTTGAACCATTTTGAAAAGCAGAGATATTAAAAAAATTACTTTGACGGCGATCGCATTTCACTCATCATACATCTATACGTAGCGCCGCGAAGGAAGTTCTCAAATTATTTTTATTACTTTGATTTTTATATGCAATTTTCTCCTTCTTTACGTTTTAAATCTTTTTTTGTTGGTTATTACATCAATTTTTAAAATCAATGAAAAAATTAATTAACTTCTTATAAAACTTTTTTTGTAGAGTAATATGGGGTAAATGCAATATTAGAGTACACGTAATAACAGTTTATTATTATTTGTCTATGTAATCGAAGCAGTCTGCCATATCTTGAAAGCTTTAACTACTTAATGTATTACCTACTAACTTAGTTCTCATAAAGTTCATATCTGATAACATTTATTTCTATTACCCCTGATGTTCTTGAATGGTGTAATGCACTGATTTTACTTTTTTTAATTTTATTTTTTTACTTTTAATATGTGTGACGTTTTATATACCATAATTAGCCGATGTGCAAAGAATTTTTATAATAATAATTACAGTATCCCCGAATTTTTAATTTTATTTGTAGTCAAAAATTTTAAATCAGTACTTAAATTTATATGTTTTGGGGCTTCAACGATACACTATTAGAAGAGCCCTGAAATTGAGAATATTTTTTGAAGAAAATTTAACGTTGTGTATTTTGGTTACTGGGAGTAAGCCGTGTCAATTTGATCATGTTAAAATACACTATTAAAGAGTCCTGAAGATGTCCGCTGTAGTATGTGACGAAACGTTGGCTAATAACACGATCAAATTGATGTGGTTTACAGCGGAAGCTAAGATCCATAATGTTTAATTTTATTCAAAAAATTGTCTCCTTTAAAAAAATATTCCACACAATTATTTTACTAGAGACATAGCAATTATATTATCAAATAGAAATGAGTTATCTGTAAAAAAAAATAACAAATCTTACATTAGATCAGCGATTCTCAACCTGTGAGGCGCGCCTCCCTAGGGGGGCGTGATAAATCTGAATGGGGGGCGCGAGCATATCGAGAAAAAAATATTATTTAAGAATTTATTTTATTTACTGAAAGGAAAGCAATAAAATACTTTCTGACATAATAAAAAATAAAATACACGTCTACATTTACACTGATATAATATCAAAATTTTGTATGAGGGTCGGGGGGGGGGGGGTGTAGCGCGATGAGAATTGTGATTGAACATTGGGTCGCAAATACTAAAAGGTTGAGAAACGCTGCATTAGATACATAATATCAGGGAGCAATATAAATTAATATTTAGACTATACAAAATAATCACTTATTTTAATTACATATTTTCATTTATTTACTATATCAAAATTATGTAAAAGATAATATGAATTAAATGCATATTATAATTATTAAATAAATAAAAACAATAAAGTCATTGCATATAAACATAAAAAGACATCATAAACCGCTAATACTTAAATTAAATATTAAATTACTACAAACATTATTTTAAATACCAATCTTAAAATGTTTATGAAACAAATATCCTATAAATAGAGACTGAGATTAATGTAAAACGAGCTGCCGTTGTAAAAACAAACACCACACAAACAAACAAACACATATACATGTAGGTACTGAAAAAGTATAACACTCACAGTTTAATACAGTCGTGAATGAGAAACTAACGAAACACCGCAAGAATTAATTAAAATTACTCGCATGGCACAAATGGACCGTACCTGACTGGTATGCTTACAGGTACATATAGGTTGTCGTATTATAAATATTTATGTCTAATTATACCTAATTATATATTCTTAAGCTCTTGGACAATAAGTTTTTTTTCGCATATGTTGTGTAAAAAAATAAACAGTTTTTAACTATAGTACTTCTAAATCCCAAAATATTTACCTACTTACAATTCGGTGGATTTAGTTTTTAAATCATAAAATGATGAATGAAAATTTGATTTCTTAGGAGATCGTTTTGAAAATTTAAAGTGTAGATATCCGTTTTTTTCAGATATCATTAAATTGCCATTTATTTTAACATATTTATTTAATAGACATAACGAAAGAACATACAAAACTAATTTGGAATAGTCCGGTATAATAAACGGGTTAACAAAATTTTCAATCTTGCAAACACTTTCAAACGGAGTATCAAACTTATATGAACTCTTGAGTTTATAACAGATAGTTGCATGCGCAGTAAGTTGATTGTTACTCAAAGTTACTAATTATACTTTAGTAAATATACTCTACATACCTTCGTTTTTACATTCTATGAATGAAACTATCTATCAAGAACTGTCATTATAAGTTTGATACCGTATTTGGAATAGCTTACATATTTGTTAGTTCCTTTATAATACCGGACATAAGATCATCGAATTACTAATAGAATATTTGAAGGCTCTCTAAATGCCGAAACAAAACAAATAGATTTATATAGATTTTGACTGTTAAACAAAATACTAAAAGCAATTGTTATTTTATATACGATATTAAATATGATTACGTAACTTTATGATATATTGCGAAGGCAGTAGCGCACTCACAAAGAGAGATAGAGGCTAAAACCATCTAGAAAAAGTCATGGAATTTCACAAAGATCAAACTTATAGTTTATGTTTTAATAATAAATTTAATTTAAAATCTGGCCTTTCAGGCCCAACCGCAAACAATAGGATTAATGGCCGATCTCACCGCTTATACTTAGTGATTGTGGAACACATAAAAATTTAAAATTGTTGCACCAACGTTTTAAGTGATCCTTAAGTCGTTAAGTATCACCTAAATTTAAGTGGTAGTCAAAGTGATACTTTAGTTTCACTTAAACTTAAAATTGTACAGATATATGACATACGTCGTACGTTCATTATCAGAAAATTTTAAAAATTGGTATCACCGCTAAAAAATAAATATTGCAACCATCTTTCATGAAATTATGGACGAAAACAATGAATATATCATGGATATAATAATTTATGGTATGCTTTTCCAACCTTATAAATAACAAAAAATAAAATATTTGAAATTATTGTACAGGAACAATTCAGTATCACCCATGAACAAACTTTTAATATGTCTTCGATTTTATTCCACCAACGGTCATTTACAAAGCATTGCTGATTTACAAATAATTTATATTGATAATTATATTTTGGCACAAAACACCATAGCAACGTACACAAAAATTCAAAATTCCCCAGAATTTTGTTCTTAAGTGACACTTGGCTAATTATATGATAAAGGTCGGAACGCACTAGAGCGGCGCGACGCTTCACTACACTACACTTCATTTTTTTAACCAATCGCACGTAACGCACCGTGCAGCGTAGTGTCGCCCATGTGCGACTAGGTTCATTTAAAACATTAAATAGAATATTTTGTTGCGACGCGTAGTGTAGTGTAGTGAAGCGTCGAGCCGCTCTAGTGCGTTTCGACCTTAAGACTAACCTGTGAGATCGAAGTAAAATTTAAGTGCAACTTAAGACTAAGGAACACTTTGCTAAGGAACAGAAATAAGTTTGAGCGGTGAGACCGGGCATAAAGCAAATAACATCTCATTTAAAAAAAAATGAATTCAAGTTAATGTTTAAATACAGAAAATACGTCCTATAAATAAAATAAAATGGATAGAAAAATTATACTTTTCGTTAATAGGAAGTCAAATGCTGACATGTGTAAAAATTATACAAAAATAGGTTCCATTCAAACGCTTGAATTTTTACTCTTGAAAATGTTCTCAATGAAGGTTACGCTCGATTAGAAGAAGTCCATTGATATACATGTATATCTGAATCTCAATGTTCATCCACAATAACTTAACTCCAAAAACTATTAGGTGGTTCTAAAAGTTCTTCGGGATTTACAAGAAATGGCTTGAAACTCGCGTAACTGTCGCGCTTAATGTAAGGTTACGGTAGTATATACATACATATATTCTGAAAGGTAACGTTTCAATGCATTGCATTGTTTAAAACAAAGTTTGTACGTATTCATTGAGTTTTGTTTACTGACAATGAGTTTAAGTATGATGACGAAAGATAAAGTATCATACTAGAACTCATGTTTCTTTGTAAACCTAGCTAAAAATGTTACTGATATGTCTTACCCCACTTGACCTAAGTTTCTTATATCTGAGAATTTATTTAAAAAATGGTTTGGCCAAAAAACAAAACCTAAAATCGTTATTTGAACTATTTCAATTTATTTTCTACACGTTGCATATTTAAGTATCTCGTAGAATTATTTATAATACAATGTTACAAAATAATTCATATCTTGTATACAAACATATTAAAACTTAAAAAAAATCCCTTTTATTGGATAAAAATCAAGTGACATAATGAATTGAACCAAGTCGATTCACTCGGGTTAGTTCACATACATATTTCATATAACATAAGAACATTGTACATATGTACATATACAGATGACCCCAAAATGGTCCATTTTAAATCTTATAATTCAGTTAAATGTTATTTATTTATAGGTACTATAAAATAATGTTTCTCAAATTAAAAACATTAAAATAATAACACATGAGATAACTATTTCCACTGTATTATTTAAATATTAGTTAACCCAGCGATTCTCAACCTGTGGGGCGCGCCCCACTAGGGGGGCGTGATAAAACTGAATGGGGGGCGCGAGCATTTGAGAAAAAATATTATTAAAACATTTATTTAATTTACTGAATGAAAAGCAATAAAATACATTCTGGCATGAATAAAAAATAAAATACACGTTTACATTTACACTAATATAATACACTTATAAATAGGATTGTATCAGTACTGCACAATGTATTTATCAATATTAAATTAAAAACAAGATTAATAATTTTATTATTAGCGACTTCTTTGGACCTGTCTTGCAGAGCAAAGCTTTTCGAAAGAAGGTTTAATATTATAAATTGACAAGATAAAGCATTTTTTTATATTTAGCTGAGATCTATTTTTCAGTGAAAATTATTGTATGTGGGAGGGGGGGCGCGTTGAGAATTGTGACTGAAAATTGGGTCGCAAATACTAAAAGGTTGAGAAACGCTGAGTTAGCCCTTTCAATACGGGCTTTTTCAAACAAACATATGTGAATAAGTTAAATGTTTTCCTCTGTTTTCATGTAACATAGTAATCTCATACGTCTTCGTTTATTGTATCCATATACGCACGCTTCTCTTTACGGGAGGGTTAACTACTCCAAGTACCTAACAGTAAAAATTAGAGTAATCTAACAACTGATAATAAACAGTAAACTTTTACCGACACCCGGTATATAAACACTAATAAACAGGCATACATTTTGGTAGTTCATTGATAATAATATGTTAGTATTTTATTGCATCTGTTTTTAATAAACAGTGATGCAATAAAGTATTTGGAGCTCTCTAAAGTGAAACTTAATTTGGTAAAGAAGGGGGGGAAAGGAGTTAAATTATCTGTTTTATAACATCGGTGTTTCCCTTATATTAAAAAAAATTATATTGATTATATATATTTAGAAATTTAACCTGGAAAAATTAACAGAAAAAAATTGAAAAGGTTTCATATATAGAAGAACCTAACCATTCAAAAATTGACAAGATGAGCATTCGTTTTCCTTTGAATGATGCTCTTTAAAAATAAAAGGATCATACCTACTGTTTACAACAGTGGCGTCACTAGGGGGGTGCGGGGGGTGCGGACCGCACCGGGTGACACCATCAGAAGGGGTGACACCCAAATGCAAAACATCACATTAGTACTAGTATTCTATTATAATTTTTGGTAATGACTAAAAAAAAATTACTATACTTACTTATACTATATGTATATTTCATATACATTGGTATAAGAAAGTAATAATTGAACTGTGTGTTCAGGGGGTGACACCCAAATGCAAAACATGCATGTATTCTATAGTTTTTGGTAACGACTAAAAAAAAGGTCATCAGAACTGCTCAGGGGGTGACACCATGATTTACCGCACTGGGTGACACCAACCCTAGTGACGCCACTGGTTTACAAGAACTTTTGGTTTAAAATTTCATGTTTATTTTAACTTATTTTAACTGATTTTAACTGATGTGCGTTCAACAGACCGACATACATACATGGCGTACGCAGGATTCTGTCATGGGGGGAGGGGTAAAAGTGAAAAAAAATTAAGAAAAAAAGTCATCAGAATAAAAAAGTGATTGGTAATGACTAAAACAAAGTCTTCAAAATAAATGTTTCAAATTTGCAATGTAATAAGTATAGAATGCTAGAATTTAATAATTTTCTTGGGAATAATAATAATATTGATTAAAAAAAATAAGTTGTCATGGGGGAGGGTTCTGACCCTCCTCCTAACACCCATCTGCGTACGCCACTGTATACATTCATCATTGAAGTAATAGTCGTAATTGATTCATGACCCTTAAAACGTGTAATTCCGTTGATATCTCCAGTCGATTTATTTTCTATACTATGTACTATACTTTATTAAACACTACATTTCGTGTATGAATAAAAAAATGTGTTACAATCCAGAAACGGTATTTTATAACACAGAAAGTAGTAATTATATCAATTAGACATTCTTTTGTGGCCGTGTGCACTCCGGTAAAAGCGACAACGATAATATTTTGATTTATACAAATCAACCTCTAAACATTCGTGTTAGTAAATGTCCTTCGTGTAAGTCAATGGTCCTGTGGTAGTATTTGATACAAAAAACGGATCAATATTATACAAAACGATAGACAGAGACCGCCGGCTATGTTGAAGTAGCGGAAATATTTCCTATCCAACTTTTTAAATATCACACGTTGCGGTTTTTTGATGCGGAGGAGGTCAACTTAGCTGCAAAATTAAAAGGATAATTTGATTACTGAACGTGAAATGGGTCAAATTTGTTTTAAGTCTTAGTGGATTTGCTAAATATTGACCTAATTTTCTTCTATTCATTACTCGTGATTAAAAATTTACTATTTATTTTACAAATTCAGTGACATTTACAATGTGATATATAAAATGTATACCAACAAAAAATGCAGTGACAGAGATTTACAGAATTTTTTGCAGTCACTATTTGGAAGTTTTTTTGTGTATGGCCATTATTTAAGTTGGACATTATCAGAACCGAACTCGTCCTACAGATGTTTCTTTGAATTATCAAAGAAAATGATAACAATATAACTATCAACATTTGTTTATACGGATTACGGATCAATGTTTTTGTTCTTTGTTTTTATAATTAAATACAATAGATACACTCTACGTCAGTTTATTCTAGATAATCTACTGTTTAATAAAAATAACTAACAATAAACTGAAACTAAGCTTTATTTGAAATCCATTGGTGCTTAAAATATTTTCATAAATGCTAAAACTATAATCTTTTATGAATTTTAATTTAAAATATATTGTTAATTATTAATTAAATAAAACGAAAATACATTCTATCAGACTTTTTAACACTCTAGTGCTGGCTCCAAATCTGTCAAACACGTATATACGTAATTTTTTTTTTAAAAGTCGTTCGAGGTGTTAGGATCTGGTAAAAAAATATAATATTAACCCTTTGTAGCCCAAGATCTTAAAAATTTAAATTATGTTGATAAAAGCCAAGTTTAGGCATATAAAAAAACACGTATTTTTCAGAAATTTAAAAATATTTATTTTTAATTATTTATTTGATTTTTGTGATTGACATATTGTGAGATAATCGTAAAAAAACACTTATTTCGTAATGCAGGATTTGAAACAATTATTTAGTTTGTTGTAGCATAATGCTACACCGCATTTTTCGCAAAATGTTTGTGAAACGCCATTACACTGGGGAAACTTACAACATATTCTTTTTTCTACCCAAATCGGCCAGTAGCCGATCTGGTCCTGCCTTACTGCCAATAGTTACGTTATAATACGTAAGTCAATAGGTTATGCCATCTGTGAATTTTACTTGATACTAAGTTATTCAGTGGTATGTTACAGTAGTGTTACACGTATGTGAATGAACGAAACATATTTAGTACGTATATTAGCGGGATTATTGAGGTTTGTTACAGAAATGTTACATGAGGCTACAAAGGGTTAACATATGAAGACTAGAAGTGATTTTTTGTATTCTACAAAAGCAACAAAAAATATAATTAATAATGTTTAAATTGGCAATATAGTTTTGAAGTGAATAAAATAAGAGATATGATTGATACATTTAAATAATATTTTAATAAATTATACTGAAAGTAACTCAGAATCTGAAAACAAATATCATAATGAAACTTGTACCTAAAAAGAACAAATATCTAACACCCTCTACCACTAAATTATAAAAAAAGGAAATCCGTTGTGTCGGTGAGACTAAGCATCACCACCGCAGGGTTAAATATCACACGATGCGGTTCCCGATGCAGCTGAAAGCAGTAGAGGTCAGGTTAGCTGCAAAATTAAAAGGATAATTTGATTACAGAATGTAAAAAGGGGTTTTGTCTTTTCATTGTACTAATCTCATTCATTGGGAAATTTATTTTTGTCGAGAATAATTTAATTATTGGTGTGAAACGTGAAATGTCTAATTATCTGAAATATACTTTTTAATTATTTAACGTTGTAAATTAATTTTGTGGTAATTATATAAAACCTGAGATGATTGAAAATGACATTAATTTATTTAATTATTTTTCATACAATGATTTTACGAATTTTTTTTTACCATTTTATTTCGTATCAACAATTAAATGGAAGATTCCCGAATAGGTAACTAAAATATTCACATATGCCCAGTTTCAATAAATAAACAGTTATCAATCATTTATCTTATACTGTTGGCTAAGTAATATAGCAACTAGCAACTTATAACTAGCGATATTATTGCTATCTGTCAATATACATACATATCGGGCATATTGTCTCACACCAAAGCAATATGATATCGTTATATTGCTAGCTTCTAATTGGTAGTTACTTTATTGCTGTGTTGCTATATTTGCTATATTGCTCCGATGTGAGAGCCCACTAAAGACTCCGATTGGTCAACTATTTGGCATCGATGATTTGTAATATCGAATAATTGATAGCTTTATTATAAAACAGTTTGATAGTTTAAGTCACTTTAAATATAATATATATTTTTATTTTATTTTTTAACAGAAATCAAAATTCATTAAATAAGGCTTTGGGGGTGAAGGGATCCGTAAATCTTAACAAATCTTTATGTGGGAGGAGTAATAGTAATACGTTTTATTTACTCAAGGTTTTTTATGATTTATTATTTTTAAATACGTTAATTTAAACAATTTTCAGCTGTTGTAAAAACTTTTTAGAATATTAAATTTTTTAAACAATATACTATTTACTATTACATATATTATATTAACCCATTACTTCCCAGTGTCTTATTTATAGGACATCATATTATCTAATTTTTCTCTCTGACATAATAACGTTGTTAATTTTATTTATATTACTAATATGTTTTTTTAAGTCTCTCTACTTATAATTTCTAAAAAGAACTCTAGAGTTCATTCAATGACAAATTATAACACTTTTAAGGTAACCGTGTAATTATTCCAGCTAGCCGACATTTGTAGTTACAATGTTTTCACTTAGTAAAACGTTTTTTATTTGACGAAACTATATATGGGGTATTCCACGCCAAATCACCGAGGTCGTGACCCCGACTATTTTTGATTCTCCTGATTTTTTGGTATCATATAGTATCTATCCAGAGTAGCTTTCATGATTTTTTTCAGATTTTTAACTTGCCTCCCCTAGAAGTTATGGGGACTTGAAATTTTTTGAAAATTGTCGAATGATATTTTTCAAATGCTTATAACTCCGTGAATAATTGAGGTACAATCGAATTTTTTTTTTCATTTTCTTTGTTTTGAAATGTAGTTTTATAAAAAAAATACGAAAAAAAATTAAAAAAAATATTTTCATTTTTTTTTTCATTTTTAAACCGAAAATGTGATTTTTGAAAAAGAGTGCCGTTTTTTTTTCTCTTCAAAAAATTCTCAAAAATTCTTCATTCAATTTGAAAAATTTTAAGACTATTCCGGTTGTGGTATTTTTTTTCGTTCTATATATTTTTTACATTTTTATACATACATGCAATGTATTGTGTATAATAAAGTACATGTTTATTTAATACCAAATCACTGAGGTCATTTTTGATTCCCCTGATTTTATGGTATCATTTAGTACCCATCCAAAGTAGCTTCCATTATTTTTTTCAAATTTTTATCTAAACCTCCCCAAATGTTATGGATCTTTGAAAATTTTCGATCAAAAACCGAAAATGATATAGCCGTGTAAGCATGTAAAATCGGCTTTTGCATAGATTTGGCTGATTTTTTTAAGTCACATTCTATGTAACTTTTAAATTGACCAAATATTATTTTCCAAAAATTTATAATTTTTGAAAAAAAAAATTCGAATTTAAAAAAAAATTTTTTTTTGTTATTTTGAATTATTTTTTTTAGTTATTTAATACACATGTATCACTTGCTAATTAAAATTTTGTTTAAGAGCGTACATTTCTTACAGAAAATGAAAAATAAGAAAAAAAAATTGAAATTTTCCGTTTAAAATTGAAAAAAATTAAAAACCTAAAAATTTCACTTTTTTGTTTATTTTTTTAAATAAAAACCACATTTCAAAGAAAAGACAATGAAAAAAAGCCGTCGATACCTCAATTTTTCGCGAAGTTACAGGCATTTTTGATCGAAAATTTTCAAAGATCCATAACATTTGGGGAGGTTTAGATAAAAATCTGAAAAAAATAATGGAAGCTACTTTGGATGGGTACTAAATTATACCATAAAATCAGGGGAATCAAAAATGACCTCAGTGATTTGGTATTAAATAAACCTGTACTTTATTATACACAATACATTGCATGTATGTATAAAAATGTAAAAAATATATAGAACGAAAAAAAATACCACATCCGGAATAGTCTTAAAATTTTTCAAATTGAATGAAGAATTTTTGAGAATTTTTTGAAAAGAAAAAAAAAAGCACTCTTTTTCAAAAATCACATTTTCGGTTTAAAAATGAAAAAAATAATGAAAATATTTTTTTTAAATTTTTTTCGTATTTTTTTTATAAAACTACATTTCAAAACAAAGAAAATGAAAAAAAAAATTCGATTGTACCTCAATTATTCACGGAGTTATAAGCATTTGAAAAATATCATTCGACAATTTTCAAAAAATTTCAAATCCCCATAACTTCTAGGGGAGGCAAGATAAAAATCTGAAAAAAATCATGAAAGCTACTCTGGATAGATACTAAATGATACCAAAAAATCAGGAGAATCAAAAATAGTCGGGGTCACGACCTCGGTGATTTGGCGTGGAATGCCCCATATACATTAGGGTGGGTCAAATTGTATGGGGCCGAAAAAATCTCTATGGGCAACTCTCGATTCTGGTACTATGGGCATAACAAGTATTTTTGCCAATGGAACCATACCTCTAAAATCATTTTCGAGCTTGTGCATTTCGAATGTACAAAAAAATTATTGAAAATAACCCAAAAAAACCCCGTATACACATTTTCAATAATTTTTTTGTACATTCGAAATGCACTAAATAGATCGATTTTTGAGTATTTTGGAAAATATCTTCAGACAAATTTTGGCAAGCTCGAAAATGATTTTAGAGGTAAGGTTCCATTGGCAAAAAAACTTGTTATGGCCCATAGTACCAGTATCGCGAGTTGCCCATGGAGTGAAAATAATTGACCCACGCTAATATACATATATATAATATTATTTATGAGGGTGTAAATAAAGAATAAAACTATCAATAATTTCAAAAATAAATCCAGATACAGACTATGGTCGTTGAAAAAAGTGCTGTTCTATTAATATGACATTGGGTTCTCTTGATAATAATCTATATGCGATTGATAATTATTATGTCTTGTATTTAATTTATCTTTTTGATCAACAAATTCGAAGATATAAAAAGTAAACCTTACGTAAAAAAGGAGGGGATCACCAAATAAATACAGATCCTTACATGGGAGAGGGGAGATCAGAAAAACATCCTTACATAATACCAACGAAAAATTAAAATAAATATATTTTATTTGTTTATTTATATAACATATGTACAAAAATAGAATGCAACCCTATATTTGAATGCAATTCACCCACGCTTTCACTGACTTGTTATTTTTTTTCATTGATTTGATGTCAGCTGAATTTCCGATCGCTGTTTCGTGATTTGATATATGTTCCGATTATCTACTACTTATACGTATACATACATACATATGCGTACGTGTATGCAAATATGAGAGTGTGCGTGTGTGGGTGTAGTTTTCGAATTCTTTCGGGCTAGATATATTGAGTTAATGTGTATAACGCATGACCTAATATTGGTTTTTTTATTAAAGTTAATTATTATAGAATTTTCATGGTGTTTCAAAATAAATCCACACATTTTTTTTATATTTACTCTATTAGACATCAAAATGGGTTGTTATATCGAACAAAATTGTGGAATATTTTATCCCATTAGGTACTTCCTAGTGTCCTATTTATATGAAATCATGTTTTCGATTTTTTTCCTTTTGACATAATCGATTCTATTTTCAAAAATATGAGAAAACAAGATCAAAAAATTAGAAATTAGAAGAAGAAAAAAGTCGGGAAGCAATGGGTTAAGATGATAATATTAATTCATTTTTTTCAAACAGTAAACTTGAAGCAAAGAATCACAATAAAAATAATGCGTGAGTCATCCCGAAGTTTTTATGAGTAAAATCTAAAGAATCTATTATTTTTTATTTCAACTTAAAAAACCAAAATCTTAACTCTCAGTTTATACCGATGCCATGGTAACAAAATTTTAACTATACAAAAAACGCATTATAATTACCAAGATAATTACATTACCAAACCGATCTTCTTTCGTGATATGGACTATACACAGATTGACATTAGGCTCATTTATAAACAATATTCTAAATACTACATTTATACATTGAGGGCATCATTAATGCCCACACTAGTGGGGAATTTCGACACATTTGTACGCACAATATTAATAAGTTAATGTTTATAATTATTGTAAATACTAACAAGCTAGCCGATTACGGAGTACTTGTCTCGAAAAAAATTCCAAGTAAAAGGGGTTCTCGACAGTAGGTACTATATAATTGGGCCACCTTAATAATTGGACACCAACGTGTAAAAAATTCCCAATTACTGCGACCCTATGTTAATTTTTTCTGAATTTCAGAAAAAGTAATATATTTTACAAAAAGCGTCAATTGTAATTCAGATATACTATCTTGGTCGTAGAATCATCCAAAAAGTATATTACTTAAGTTAAAATCCATTTTTGGTGACACTTTCAAAAATGACTGCTTAAGCAGTTAAGATACGAATTAAAAATAGAAAGGAGCACCTCGAAATCTATATAAATATACCAAAAACCAAAACTCTCAAAAAACTTTCCAGGTAACCTCCTTGACTGGACTAGTACAAATTAAATAAAAACCTCCATAAAAAGTAAAATTCAATTTGTTGATCAGATCAGCAGCTTCAAGAAATGTGAACGTAGTTTTTAACCTAACGAACGATTTACCGTTGCTCTTTGAAGTAGCACAAAAACAAAATAACTTCAGTGAAAACAAACTATCTATCTTGGATTGTCTACAGAGTCTTAAACAAGTTGTTAAAAATAGAAGAATCTAATTGAAAAGTATTTAATTCTCGACGATAAACTTGTGCTGAACAGTTGATTAAAGAAATAGATACTTCTAGTAGTCGACCAGTTATTCAATCTTTGAATTCTAAAAGTTTTATTATAATGCTCAGTCAAGCGAAAAATTGTATGTTATAATATATAGTTATGAGAATCATAAGAAAGTATATTTTAATAACTGAATATTCAATTCTAAATACATAATATACTAGCACATTGAATCCGGTGTTACCGGATTATACACCTCAATTAATAAAATATTGAAAACATAAATTAAAAGTTTTTTTTAGTTTTTTTATGTTAAATCTTAAGTTTTTAATAAAATATTAATAGTTAAGATCACTCACTGAATGATCTAACTATTCTTGCAAACCACATTAAAATCGGTTCCATAATTTTCGAATTAACTTGGAACTTGTAGAAAAATATCTACTTCATTTTATAGCTGTAGAGATTTATGCTCGGTGCTATAAATAATTTGATCTACATATATGTTACCGGCAAAGTATGTAATTCAGGCATTCTATACAATGACCAACGATTTTAGGCAAAGTCAGAAATAATTATATTTATTGTTATAATAAATAAAATACTAGTTCAAACGAATATTAAGTATATGATTTAAAATTGTTAATATAAAAAATATACAAAAATATTAGATTATTTAGTCATTTAATAACATATTAGGCCAGTATTAAGTAAGATAAATAATCAGTATTTAAGTATATTTTATTACATAAAGTAAGTCAATATCTGTGCCTTAACCAAAATTGGTGGGTTCACTCTATTTATATTTATATTTCTAGCCTATACAATGCCTAGGGGCTAGGAAATTATATAATTAAATTCATTTCTTACATTGCCTGCTGATTTTTAGGTATTCTATAGAATACCTAGGAATTCTATATAATGCCGGATTTCATACATTGCCGGTAATATATACACCAAAACCTAAACAAAATCTTTCAAATAAGTATTTCTAATATACGATTGACAGTTGTGTTATGTTTTCTATGTATGATATTTTTGTAGTAAGTTTTTGCTGCAAAATACTTATAATGTTTGCGCATAGACTAAATCCATAAACAACGTGACGCAGTATGGTACTCTGAAAAGCTTTTTGGTATATTTTGATCTAGAGCAAATTCTTTATAATACTGACTGAGCATTAAACAAATATCTTGTATGAAAGTTCTTTGGCTGGAAATTTATTATACTTACTTGTTATAGGATGAACTCGACAAAAAAAGTCAGAAAAATGAGAATTAATGATTGTAAATTTTATGATTGTGTGATACTTTACAAATGGTTTGTGAAACGATTTTTACCAAGATCTTACTTAAACTGTCAGTAGGAATAAACGTAATCCCTGAGATGATAGCTTAATGCTAGATGATAGCATTAAATTGTTTAAAAATACATCGTATTTTTCATTGTACATTTAATATTATAAATGTATGTTTTCAAATTATGGAAAAGTGATAACAAAAAAAATATGAAATTGAAAACTATTATATTGCTGATTTAGTGGTAGCCAGTGACCTAAGTTCAGAGCGGGAAAATGTTGAATATTATAGATTACATCATGCAGTTATAAAAGTTCAAACTATTATGAGTTATAGACAAATTGAGATAGTTCAAATGAGTTTAGTTCCTAATCGAAAATAAAAACTCAAAGAGTATATTCTCATTTAAGATATAAGGTCACAAAATTTCTTACCAAATAGTTATTTGTCAACAAATTAAGTATAAGTTCCGAGTTCTTTAGATTTTATTAATTTTAAATTTATTTCATATGAAAAATTAATGATAATTAAAATATCATCGCTGTATAAATTAATTATATACTTAAACCATAACAATGTTAAATACAATTTTTATTTTGAATCATCAAAGCAATGGTTGGTGTTGAAGTAATAATTTCCTTTTTTTAAGAATTTAATTATAATACATATTATATTCAACCAAGTACTTATGCAAATATCAAAATTAGAAAATCGAGTTAGATAATTTTGTTTCTGTACGACCCATCCTTAATTAATACATAAAAACGAATGTTAGTATGCCTACTAATCGGATTAACTTATTTAGGATAATTTTTATCTACACTACTGCAAGAGAAGCCACGTGTATTTTTTTTATCTGTAACATTTGTCAAAATAATACCTAGAAATAAAATATGGTAATCCAAAGTATGAGGAGTCAACAAGCTTTATTATATGTTTCTCTAAACAAAACTATATATAGAATTAATGTTGCTAGACTCATTAAGAGGAACAAGAAAATATTAAACAACAAATAAAAAAATCCGATCCACTATATTAAGATTTAATTAGAACACAGTTGTAATTACTTGTAACTAGAGATAATTAAACGAAACTCCATATAGTTGTTTAATTAAAAATTAAATAATGGTAGTTTGCTATTGAACGAGACGAATAAAGTAGGAGAAATATCTGGAGCGCTTTTGTGGTACTGCCTGTTATTATAAATAGCTTCTATAAATCATGTGGTTTTTCTTCAGCCGCACTTATCTGCAAGGGTAGGTACACAACGCGGGAAGTAATGGTCGTTAATGTGGCACAGACAAACAACAGAATCGTATCAGTCGTGTTTTGGAAACTTGATAATGCATTTGACATATACACAAAAAATTATATCAACCGAATAAATCTTCGAAGACTTTAAGTCCACTTAATTATTGTGTAATCTTAATTTTAGCTTGGACATAAATCTTAGAATATGTGTAAGCCACGAAGATTTTATCCTTTTCATGACTTACTTTAACTTCTAAATAAATGTAATATCGTCCCTTAGCTTACAACACCGCTCAAGTCGTTTTGACCAACTTTACAGGAGAGCGAAAAAACCGTGTATGTTTTATATAGGCTACCGGTTTGCGCGCTCTCACTAATTTTTTAATTCTGGTCTCTTATTGTCCGAAACGTCTAGAATGTGATTGGTAGATCGACGCGCAATGAGTAGCAATAATGGCATTAAAATGTAAAAACTGCTAATTTTTGACTTATGCGGTGTTGTTAGCTAATTGTAAGGGACGATATGTATGTATTTGAGTCTGACGATACCCCCAATTAGGGTTTGGGGAAAAATATCATCGGATATAATTAATATTTATTTACGCACCTTGAGGTAAATGGACGAATATCGGATAGTTGCCTATCATCGGATACTCGATTATTTTGATTTCAAATTGCCGCCATCGAACGGCATTTCTACTAATCATTAAAGTACAATAAGTTGGCAATACTGCAGAAGTTTCGTTGGCTATCTTGTCAAAATGGCACTCTCATAGTTATGTAACGGTTTTTCTTCGTCACGAAATTTAATTGTTGTTGTAAAAAAATGAATATTTTAATAATGTTAGTGCATTTTGATAATATTTTTTTGCTTGTATTTAGTTAACTGTTAATCGTTTACGTTATAAAGCCCACTACGTCAAAAAATAATGCGATTCTGATTATCACTTTTATTTTTTCAGGTTATGCGTGACTTCCTAATATCGGATACATGGCATTGCTCAATATCGGATATCCGATATTATGAGACTTTATATTTTATTTTATATTTATATATTAAATTGTTGTTATTTATTGATTTCAGTTTAATTATGGCTCCTATCATTGTTTATTTTTACGTACTTGTTTGTGAAATGACGACTTGTAGTAAATAATACACATTCAGTTTTTGTTTCATTTATTTTTATTTTTTACTTATTATAAAATTTATTTATAGCCATCGTAAATTCATAAAAGAATATTCAATGTTTTGTATATTTTCAATTGAACGCAATTTCAGTTGACAATGCCATGCGTTTCATTTTCTTACTTTAGGAACCCAAAATCGGATATCCGATATTGAGGTCTTCTCGCCAAATATCGGACATCCGATATTAAGACCCTCTTTGATGGAGTATCAGATATCACATTTAAATAAAAAATATCATTATTCGTATCTCCTATACATTAGATACAAAGTTCACTCTAAAGTCTTAAAGTATGTTAGTCAAACATAACGTTAACCAAATTTTAGATGTATGCGATGATTTATTTAAACTTTTTTATTACATTTATTACAACTATCCGATATTCGGGTCCTTTCCCCTACTCGCTTACTTTTTACAAGTTTCGTCTCATCACACAATTACATACATAAGGGATCCCGGTACCCCGAAAATTAGTTATTTTACATAAATATTTATAATTTATATTATTTTACAACTTATCAAACTAAATTTAAGGATAATACAGAATTTGTTAAGAATTTCCTTACGCTTGCGAAATGGAAGGGTATGGGTCCCACGAAATATTGTGGCCCCATTGAAGCTCTCTGAGGGCCTGCATATGTACCAACATACCATTAAAATCTCCAAATTTCTAATAATCTTACAATTGTGATATATTTCACCCCAATACGTAAAACTGTATTAAAAACCAGATATCTATTTCAGAACCAAACATATCGAAAAAGTTTCTCGGGGGAATTTTTTGTAAACAGTTGAGAATCGCAACGTCTCGCATACAGTTTACGTTTGAGGTCAAGTACATCACATTTGAAAAAAGTAGAAATGAATAGAATACACTCCCTTTGTAAATCTCATGTGAAATTCTAACTAAAAGTATACAAAATGTATGAAACATATTTGTTTCAAAATGTAGCTTCAAAAATGATTATTAGATAACTTTTGACTAAAAAGATGATTTATCAATATTTAATAGTAAAGAAGATAATGCAATATACTTGTACACATACGAGTGAAGTTAATTTGATATGGAAATTACATTCTAAAATATTTAAAAGGTATATATTATGAAACGAGTAAATGTTTTAAATTTGTACAATGTATAAATATTTAGATACCAATGTGAAAATCGATAAAACAATTAACAGTTTATAAAGTTGGGGTTGTATTATTTTAATAATTAAACTACATAAATTTAATAATTTTATCTTCACGTAGCTATATTTAAAAACAATAAATTAATATATAATAATTAATTACAGATTCTTGATCAACTGAAACTAATAATATTATGGGTCTTATTATTTATTTTATTTGTTGTGATCAGAAGCCAAATAAACTTGTAAGTCACTTTGACTTCTGAAGAGCCTATTCAGGAGAAATAAAAACGAAATACATAAGGTTATTTATTTTTTGCATGACAAAATCAATTATGTCCCCGAATAATATTTAAGCCCGTACAGTTCTTTTAAATGGGATATCTGCATTTTTAAAGGATATTTCTTTAATGTATTCATACCCAGTTATAATAAAAATGATAAAATAAACATTTTTCACATGCAATATAATATTCTTTGTTTATGTTTTGGAATAATCGTAATAATATATTTTTTATTCGTGATTGTTAGGTATTAGGTAATTTATACAAAAGCTCTTCGTTCATTTGTCGAAGGAAAATATAAAAAGACAAAGTTATATGATGTTTACCTTTTTTATCACTTTTGTGGTAGTAAATTGATTTTTAAGTCAATGAAAATTAGTTAATTCAATCTTTGATTATTTATTAAATACTTATTCAGAATTTAAGCAATTAAGATGGTCTATTCGATAAACAAATAATATGTTTTTTGAATCGGTATTATTTATTTTTCTGTACTAAGTTTATTGTTAGTTTTCCCAGAAAAATACCCTATGTTTAATATCAGACTCAATGAAATCATAATAAATAAAATTGTTAAAATATAACTAAAAATATATTTGTAATTAAAAAATATCCATGCATTTGTTGTTTTAAACTTATAAGATACAAGTATACTTCCTTCAAAGTAAAGCACAATAATACTTTAATTTAGAAATAAAAACACTTCAATCCTATTTTTCTTCTTTGCGTTAAAATTAATCACTTTGTAAAGAGATTTTACAAAAAAAACTGTTTTTTATGGAACGTGTATTGCGTGTTAACATAAAATAAAAATTCCACTTTGCCAGTAATCGAGCATGTCCTTCTAGTTGACACAGCTGACTCAACAAATTACCACAAAGAAGCTAAGCGTCTTGTGCAGCTTTTATGTTTATTTTATTGTTTTTATGCACTTTTAATTGCTCAATAAACCTTTCATTTGTCAAGCTAAATTACTAAGAAAGATTCATTTCAAGAATATCGTTTACAAGGAAACAAAAGCAGTTTATGCATTCTTATATCATTTTTTGTATTATTATAATATTTAATGCACTGTGTGTTATAATGTTATGCAGAAACTATATTTTATGATAGATCTATCTATCTAGAGCAAAAGCTAAACTAACGCTATTTACAGTTTTAATTAATAATATGGTTTTAACATGAATAACATTGACGCATGAGCGTTTTACAGAAACCAGCGGTCTGAAAGCAGTGGTTTCATGTGTACCTCATAAAATGCATAGAATTGACACCACTAACCATTTATGCACTGTTTTAAAATCCCGAGTAAATTCATATAGATTTGATACCTCGCAGATAGCGTAAGCTCTACATCAAATTATTTATGATATTTACCACATACATTTTTTTATAAAAACAAAATGAAGAATCAGAAAACAACTCAATCTCTTATTGATCAAAAAAGTTAATATACACTTAAATAAAAAATATGCGGTTTTTTAAGTCACTTTCAAATGAATTTTACATTATTAAAATAATTTTTTATCAAATGAACAACTAAAAGGCGTTAAAGAAAATATTTTCAGTTTTCCAAATCTACCTTTAATTCTTTTTACGATTATTCGTTCCTTATTTATAAGCGCTCAAAGTTAAACATATGATTTTAGCTTTGCTAACACATAGCTCGATCAAAAAAAATCATACAGCAATAAAAAAAATCAGTTGAAGAAAAAAGTATGACCTACAACAACCATTTATTTGATTTGACCAAAAAAAATGTACATGTCCTGTAGAGCCTCTCAAAATTAATTTATTTTTTTGAATTTTTTTTTACGTTTCATCTTAATAAAGGAGGTTATTCTGAAGGATAATACAATTTTCAATAAATGATTAAAAAACTAGAACGTTCAAGCTTTAGAAAATTTTTTTTTAAACTCTTCTACGACTTTTTTTCACGGAGATCCAACTATTTAAAAACACCTAAAAATATTTGAAAAATTTAGTGATCCGTTAATTTTGCATTTTAGTGTACCTATATTGACTTTTTTGCTCAATAAGAGATTGAGTTATTTTCTGATTAATCATTTTGTTTATATGAAAAATTGTATGTGGTAAATATTATAAATAATTTGATCTAGAGCAAAAACTAAGCTTTTTAAGGTATTAATGGTGTGTACCAATTTCGACTATTTTAACATGTATTTTTCACTAGAATTTATTTACATTAACAATTATATTATAAATTTTTAGAAACTACAATCGTTTTATCCTTATATACAGCTGTGTACAAAAAGGACAATTTAGAAATAAACTGTGCAGTGAAAAAAGATGTATGCATGCAGTAATTTAGTTGTTTTGTCATGATTAATTACGGAACGTTAACGTTTTAGAATAAATAGAGTTACAAGATAACTAAAGTTGTTTTTAATGTGCCCTACTTGTTAACTAAAATTAACTAAAATTACTTGTTTTTAACTTCTAAATAAGACTCGGTTAATGCTGAACATGCTATTTTAATTGCCATAAGAATTACTATAGAGAAATTACGGTTTTGTATTTTAAGTTCAGCTGTGACCAGTATTAATAAATCATTTAGGAAAAATACAGTGATAAACTAGATTAATTTTTCTATGTTATGTCATACTTAATTTTTAAATTTAATTTTTTTATATATTAATAAAAAAAATCTCAAATGTGTGTATTTTTCTTGATATGATAAAACTCCATAACAAAAATTCTTGAAAAATATACCACGACATAGATATTTGTTTAAGCTTTCTAATTTTATAATAATTCTGCAATTTTCATTTGAAAATATTGAATGTAAGCCTTAAAACATAAGAACTAGTTCTATCCTTTGTAGCTTCATCTCTGTTTAATTTCGAGAATATCACATTTTTCATTCGATCGTCAATTGTCACTGAATTATTTGTATCTGTCATTTCCCCTCAGGGCTAAACTTGTGCAAATAATTTTTGTTTTCTACGGTGGCGACATCTCGTAGAATTTAGTTTCGGAAAAATCGGCATGAACAACCTTAAATGATCATATGTATTTGCATTAACCGATAGTTTTTATACACAGTTATGAACACTACATAGATTTAAATTTGATAAATCAGCACGCGAACCGGTTTCTTTTTGCAGTCTCGTTTCTGCATATTATATTTTCAATTTACTATCTGATGTTGAGGCCAAAAACACTAACTGGCCTTAATTTGCAAACAAAACATAGGTTTTATATTCTTGCAAAACCTAATCCTTTTTATAAAACATTATGTCAGTTTATTTTTCTTTTGTCATGCGCTCGTTTCGCGCCATAGATCAAATAGAGAAATTACCATTGTGTGTAATTACATTACACTGCCGGTTAGTTAGGAACCGCTAATCCACACAGCTACCAACTACGGTGCACCGTAGCGGTTTGCAAGCATGTACTGCAGCTGACCTCGGTAATGTTACTTGCTCCTCATTGTTATACTTGCGTTGTAACTTTCATTGAAACTCATTGTGATGAAAAATAAATAAAACGTTGCATGTTAATTTGTGTTGATACATCATCATATTAGTTTATAAATTAAATGTTATATGTACTGTGAAAGAAGAGTTAGAACGTTTTACAGGATGTATTCAGAAGTAGAAATACTATATTACAACAGTTTTTTTTATTTAGGGATCCGTATTTTTGTAATATTAAGTAAAAAAATTTTTTAAAGGTATAGAACGAAATCAGTTTATTTTTAAAAAATTTTAGACTGAAATAATAGGTAATTACTTTTTTTATGTTTTATTTTCTTATACCAATATACAGGATGTCCAATACATGTGACAGATCTGGGTAAAGTAGAATAAAAAACTAGCTCAAATATGCTATAGTCAACTAAGTGGCCCATAAGAAAAACTAAAGTTAGGGCTTATAACTCCGAAACTAAAAGTGTTAAAAAAATTCTAAATACACAAATCAATTTTTCACAAAAAAGTTCTTTAAGAAACCGCAAACAAAAAGCACCTATCTACTTTAACAAAAAAGTTATAGCCATCTAAAGAAATAACGAATTTTCAGTTTTTTGGGTATACCACCTAAACCACATAAAATTATTAATATTTTTTGATATAGTAATACTCACCCTTTTCTTACAAATAATTCATCTCATTTAACCGCATTTGTATCTCTTACCTTTTAGGATATCTTCATGCATTTCACGCATATCTTGGACATCCTGTATATCAAATATATATACATAGTATAAATTAGTATTGTCAAATTATTAAATATTGATTATGTTCGCCATGATGTCTGTGTATCTGTCTATCTATAAACGCTGAAACTCAAATACGACAAATCGTAGAAGGTTAAAATTTTATATTTAAATTTAATTTTAGTCTCGGATAAAAATACATATATTTTCTATAAGTATGATTAGAAAATTACACATTTCTATAACTTATATTCTGTGAAAATTTCTTAACTGATTATTTTTCATTGATATATTACCCACAATTTGCTGACTACGTAAAACTAGTCAATTTACCTTCTACATAGAAACGAACGGTCAATAAAGGAATATTAAGTGGTGTCTCAAAATGATAGTAATATGTTATTGACCTGAAATCTCACAATCAGTGTCATTACTCCCGAAGAAAATGTCGTTTAACGTTGATAAAACCAGTCCCCTTTTGTGTTTTCATTTCTAATAACGTCTTTATTGTTAATAGTAGGGATACCTAATGTAAAGGTTAGAAAATTAAAGTTTTCATTCAAAAGCTTTAAATTATTATTATTATTTAGGTTTAAAACGCTTTGAAATGATTGATCTCCTACTTGAATAAAGCACTTAATATTTCCATCACTATTTAATTTCCTAACTATTATAAACTGCTAACTTTTGCTTGTATATATATTTGGAGGCTACGAAATTTAAAACTCATTTGAGTGAAATAACATGTTGTTAGATAAAAGCTTTGATTGATCAAATCAATAGATATCATAGTTTAAGACTTACTGTTGGTAACTATCATTTGTGAAACTGTAAAATTTAAAAAAAACGGGATTCGTAATAATAAATTTACTATTAATAATAGTAAAGATAGGGCTTTTACATGTTATCAAGTATTTAGTGAAGTATAAATAAGAAAAGTATAAATATATAAAGCAAAATAATAAATAAATAACTCACATATTTTATTTTCAATAATGAAAATAACAATTTACTTAACTATATTAGTGTATTTCATTTAAATATTTCATATTATATGTTACCTTGGATACCTTGTCAACTAACCCGAAAAATAGAACATATTCTATCCTATACAGGGTCCTCCAATAGTGCGTCCGGCATTCCTAACGCACTTCCCGTAGGAGATAGAAAAAAAAGTTTGGTACATAATATTATTGGTTTAAAAAGATCAACGTCGTAAAATTATTTCCAATAATACAGGGTGTTCCATTTTTGCGCTGTAACAAAAACAAACGTTTTTTTAAATGGAACCCCCTATAACTTTTTCAGTATTCCGATGTCATTTTTTAACCTCCACATTATCATCTATTCATTTTTTGATTTAGTGACAGTGTTGCCAAATTATAAATTTTTTTCCGAAAATTAATCCATAAACAGGGTCAACTTTAAAAAATCGTAGCGACCTCGTTTTTTTGAAGCGATTGATTTTTTTAACAATAATATTAGTCCTAGTAAACAGTAACATTTTGATAATAACCAATTTGAATTTAGTTATACAGGATGTCCATAAAAAAATTTCAAAATTTTCAAACTTAAAAATGATAAAACTCATTTTTTTCAAATGTGATTACCCTTTTTTTATTTCGCTATTCGATAGGGTTTTTTCTCCTTTTCAATTTGTATAGAGGATATCCTATGTCTAAACTCCATAGTTTCTCAGATATTCAATACTTTTAAGAATATTAACCTTTTTATTACACTTTTATACACCGAAGCGGGCTGTGCTGATGAAAAACACATGCCGGCAAATTGATATGAGCCATGATTTGAGCCTGGATGAAAATAAAAGATATTTAGAACATTTATTTTGATCTTTTATCCATTATGTTTTTTCAATTTTGTAACTTTTCATAATTTTTTTAAATAAAAGATATCATTTTATTACATAAGTATTATCCGTTTTAACTATTAATTTTAATCTAATATTACATTGATACTAAGTACTACATTTTGGCATTTGTTTTTCATCAGCATGGCCTACTTCAGTGCATAAAAGTGTAATAAAAAGGTTAATTTTCTTAAAAGTATTGAATATCTGAGAAACTATGGGGTTTAGACATTGGATATCCCCTATACAAATTGAAAAGGAGAAAAAACCCAATCGAATAGCGAAATAAAAAAGGGTAGTACCATTTGAAAAAAATGAGTTTAATCATTTGTAAGTTTGAAAATTTTTAAATTTTTTTATGGACATCCTGTATAACTAAATTCAAATTGGTTATTATCAAAATGTTACTGTTTACTAGGACTAATATTATTGTTAAAAAAATCAATCGCTTCAAAAAAAACGAGGTCGCTACGATTTTTTAAAGTTGACCCTGTTTATGGATTAATTTTCGGAAAAAAATTTATAATTTGGCAACACTGTCACTAAATCAAAAAATGAATAGATGTTAATGTGGAGGTTAAAAAATGACATCGGAATACTGAAAAAGTTATAGGGGGTTCCATTTAAAAAAACGTTTGTTTTTGTTACAGCGCAAAAATGGAACACCCTGTATTATTGAAAATAATTTTACGACGTTGATCTTTTCAAACCAATAATATTATGTACCAAACTTTTTTTTCTATCTTCTACGGGAAGTGCGCTAGGAATGCCGGACGCACTATTGGAGGACCCTGTATACTGTCCACTAAATCACTAAACCGTTTAGTTACTACTTAACTTGATTTTGTACTTGCCTTGCTGTTTACACGTTTAAAATTACTTGTTACTTGACTAAATTACTAAATTACTGTCTCCATGTAAACAAGCATTTTAGTAACTCTCGCTCAAGTTTGATACAGTTGATTTAATCTCGGTTTCGTCTCGTTCTAATTTAAGCCAATCTCGTCTCAGCGTATAACCCTTTATTGTAAATATACGAAGATATTTCTTATACTTCACGAAAATCCTTTCAGACCGTTAGTGATTTTCAGTCAGAAAGTAAGCTCCTGTGGATATTCACATAACTCACTACCGTCCCCTGTGGACTGCGTTGATAAGGAAATTTTATTTATGAGCAAACTATAAATACTTATTTTGTGTTAAATGCTTGTACTTCGTTATCATACCTAATACAGTAAAATATTATAATAGAGTTGTAAAAATATTATGTCATCTTTTATGCACATGTATCAAATAAACATTTTATACAGGGTGAGTCATATCAGGTGGAACAAACTTGAACAGTTGATTGAGAAAAATATTTCAAGCAAAAAAGTTCTTATGAACATGTGTCGGGAAACTCTTCGTGAGAGAACTACATACTCAATTATTATATCTAAAATTAATTTTTAATTAATATTTTGAGATCACATTGGGATACAGTAATGAAATTTGATAACAAGTTTAGTATAAACACATGTTGTCAATTTCCATTATCAACTAATTATTTTTTAGACCAAGGATGTGTGGGGCCAGGGGATACTTTGATTTTTATCTAGTATATTCTTAAATTTTTCCTGTTTGACACTTTTATAAGGTCATATAACACAAAATATGTACATAGAAATATACTTTGTTAATTTAGAATAAGATCTACCGTTTACGAAAAATACGATAGTATAAATGATAGTATTCGAGAATTTGTTTGCCGCCCCTTCTAAACTGGCACCCCGGGTGGTCGCCCAATCTCCCTCCCTAAAACTAACATTGCTGTTTTATTATACATTAACAAAATAAGCTACGAATTTTAACAATTATAAAAAATTCAAACATCAACCATTCTTTTTTCCAAAGCTTACTTGTCTAGAATTTAATTTGTTTTAGTTGACGTATTTTAGTTTTCCATGGCAATTGTGATTTTTATTCAATAATGAATAAAATGCGTTGTATCTTTGTTATGAGTTGTTTTATTATCGAAGATACGAGAAGCTTTGCGATCGTATTTTTCGATTTCTAAAACTTCACTCGATCTTTCTGTTTCAGGTCAATAATCGTTTAAATTCTCAAAATATTAAATAAAAAGTAATTTTAGACTAAATCTTAAGGGATCTATAGCTCCCTTACGAAAAAATTCCGGGCACATGTTTTTATAAACTTTTTTTCTTAAAATATTTTTCTCAATACACTGTTCAAGTTTGTTCCATCTGATATGACTCATCCTGTATATTTACAGAAAATATTTTATGATCTTCCTGAAGTTAATATTGGTACATTGTACGATATAAAATATTATTTAACTTCATTCTGTTTTACAACAGAAATTCACATTTAAACTATTTGGGAGTCAGTGACTTCACAAAACAAAATGACAAAAAATTATGTTTCCATCATTCATCATATTGAAATGACGATCTTTTTTGTTGTTTATTAAATAGATATAATCTTTCCTGCTTCTTAACGGCTCGTAATAGATTAAGGTACTATTTACCCTCGTTTATAAAAAATAATATGCGATTTAGTTTTATATAGCTCACAATGTTCATAATAATATATTAATAAAAAAGATCAAAGCACAACATCACCATTATTACAACCAGATAAATATTCTGATAAATTAAATGTATGTATGATTTAATGAGTTTTTCATGTCAATATGTTACAAAATGTCGGTATTGATATATGTACATGATATATACATGTGTACGTACTATACCTACATACAGACTGAATAAAAAGTCAGGTACAATAAACACTATTCGTTCTATGGTTGTCTTTGTCTATTCTCGAATCTTTGTTACATACACTGGTAGAAAGGATTTCTCAAACCAAGTAAACCTTGTTTTGTATATAACGAAAACAATATTTTCTTAAGCAATAATCTCTTAAACCAACCATAGTATTCTTGAACGAAGGAATAACGTAGTTGGATTAAGAGTATGTTTCTTATATTAAGAAAATATTGTTTTCGTTATATACAAAACAAGGTTTTCTTGATCCAATACAGTTTTTTTCTGTGTACATAATTGAACTCTGCACGGATTTGAATAAGACTTGATTGGTTAGTTAGTCCCATATAAAAATCGGGTATAGAACGGAGTATAATATATATAAAAAAAATCCAAAATATTATTACGTGAAAATATATAACATTAGATTTTATATAAAAAATATAAATACATATTTTGTAGTAAATAGGACGTAACAAATATATTTCTATATTTATACAATTTAACACGAGGAAGTACATATGTTTTAAATTTGAAGTTGTACTTCAGAGATATGACTTCAGCGACTTGTTTTTTTTTATAATAGCACTCTATATTTTTATTATTCCGGTAGCTAGTATATTTTATTCTCTTTACATACATGAGAAAATATCAAACATTCGTAAAAATTTTGAGAAAAATCATGTTAAAAGTTGAATAAGAGTAGCCTTGTGCTAATTGATAATACAATAGAATATTAAATACAAATGACAACCCATTGACAGTTTTAACTAATGAATTATGAATAACCTTGATGCATGCGCGTTAAGTAGGAATTCAGTGGTCTAAATGCGGTGTACCCCATAAAATGCCCAGCTTTTCATTACTATATATGTATTACCACTGCTCTAAAGATCTTGAGCAAATTCATAACAATTTAACACCTCAAAGAAAGCGTTATCTTACACAGAAAAAAAACTGTATTGGACCAAGAAAACTTTGTTTTGTATATAACGAAAACAATATTTTCTTAATATAAGAAACATACCCTTAATCCAACTACGTTATTCCTTCGTTCAAGAATACTATAGTTGGTTTAAGATATTATTGCTTATCTTAAGAAAATATTGTTTTCGTTATATACAAAACAAGGTTTACTTGTTTTTTCTACCAGTGTAGTTTTTACTCTAAAGCAATTTCTTTTTAGTACATACTCGCCGGCTCAGAATCATATTATATTTTATTTTAGTCTTACGGTTTAAAACTATTATTAAAAATTATTGTTAAGATTTTCCATGTTGTGACAATTTATTGAAAACTATGGTGTTATTGGTTTTTACAACTATTTTAATGGAATTATATTCTGAATTTTTTTTTCTAAATTTTTTTACAGCTCGGTAAACATTTCATATATTTAAATGTAACCTTCTTCTGGAAAAAAATTGTGATATTTGCTGTAGAATCAATTTACTTTACTTTTTATTCATACTGTACGTACATAAACGTATGTGAATTGTTTTTTACTGTTTATATTGCATAGCTAAAGACTATAAGATCCACACTCAATGAATTTTAATGAGTTTTTATTTAATCCGAACGTTCGAACTTTAATTACAAGAGTTAATTGTTTCATACGAATAAAAATCAATAATGATACAGTTATGCAAATAACTAGATGAATGTTTGATATAAATAGATACATTACTACACATGGATATTATGGTATAGTAAACTTTTTATGATCTATTACCTATATTAACAATTTATTTAATGATACCGATTATTGTTTTCATAATTTTATTAGTATGTATAAAATGAGATTTTGTTTTTATTGTTAGAAGTATAATTATCTACTTATACTTATATTATACTAGTGTTTTTTTTTAAATAGATTATAGTAAATAAAAAAAATACAAATTACAAATAAATAAATAAATTGAATGTTTTTCTTTTCTAAATTGCAATTTTTTTTTATATCAAAATAAAAAATACAGTTAAAGGAAAAGTTAGTTGCTTTGGTTTCTGAATGGCATTTTCTTGAAATAATCCGTACTTTTTATACATCCTAGAAATGCTGATTTTGAGTTGAATACAATTAATAATAAAATTTAAATCAAGCTAATAAAATTGAAGATTTTTACTACTATCTCCAATTATTAAGATAAAAAAATTGATCGAATTATCTAATGAATTATCTATGAAAATTCATAAATAAGTACATATAAGTATCATTTTAATACATCATTAATTTATTAGGTAATAAAGATTTCGTTTATATTTCGATACAGCATTGACGTTTTTAAATGATGTTATAACACAGAAAAAAGGTGTAATATTAAAAAAAGCAATTTTTAAATGTCACAGAAACGCTATTTATAACATCACTAGTTTTGATAAAATGTCAGGTGCTTGTTATTCTATTTAAAAACGCTTACCTTTTCAGGAATTTTTTTACACACATTTATGATCACATTAATAAAATGCAAAATCCTTTTGATGTTTGTTATTTTTCTTTTTTTTCATCTTATACATTATCCCTTTCAGTAATATCTAAATTAAAATATGGTTCTTGGAATAGTTCTAATTATTAACATATAACTTGTGTGGAATTGAGATGTACATATGTATATGTTTACCTATAGTAAATTTTAATTATTATTTTTTTAAATTCAATCCTGAAGATAAATAAATGTAACATATCGTCACCACGGAGTGGCACAACTCAAAAATTCTTAGTTTTGGGAAATCACGTTTTTAAACATACCTACATACATATACTTAAAAGATGTTATATGATGTTCATTCTACATAAGTACTTTAAGGACTTAAGCTATAGGTGGTACGACTTAGGAAACCAGTGTCCTAATTCGTACCGAATGTATATTTTTTTTAATTAATAAAAATTTTATCAAAATGATAAAAAAATTCGTTCTTTGCTGTAACAAATAGATACATAAATAATCAAATTTACAAATAATGCATACACATGTTTTTTTATCAATCAATCATTTAATCTATATCCATTTTCCTTTAGGGGGTACGACTTAAGAGACCTTACCCTAATTGAATGTTACTTTATTTTGATGATTTAGAAAAGCGCTAATGAATCCAACTTTTACACGTTTAATAGTAGGTACTAACGTTTGAGCAAATTTTACCTACGATTCACCATCCTACCACCCTTTAAAGTCCTTAAAGGCTTTGACTTGACAGTTTTCATAAAAATTGTTGATCAAATTTGCTCCCTGGTGGCCACACATGGAATTAACAGTTATGAAACTCTTGCATAAAAATCTAAACCATCTTACTATTATTCTAATGAGTTTAGTACAAATTAGATATTTTTTTAGTTACGCCACTCTTGCTCCGAGGCGACGATATACAGAATAAAACAATGTAAAGAGGCAGTTTCATACAAACTTGGTGATTTAATAGGTTTTATGTTAAAAATCACAAGATAAATCCTTTTAGCTGAACTAATAGAGCTCGATTATGTTTTAATAGTTTGTGAAGCTTTTTTTACTATCGAATTCAATCTTGTTTAATAGTCAGAATATACTTTTCTGATTAAAATACTTTGCACTTGAATTGTTTTAGTTAAAAGTTTATAATTTTTTTATACGTACGTATATACATATAAATATAATAATATGTAATTAATATATCATTAAGTATATATTTAAAATGATAAAATAAATAAGATCTTGATGTAAATAAATAAATTCGTTTTATATTTCCCTACGTCCATTTTGATTATTATTTGTTTGCGACAGACTGTAGACTGTAAGTAAAAAAAAAACGACAATACATAAAAGAATAAAATTTTATTAGAAGATCTATAGAAGTCTCTATTTGTTTATATAATAGCTAAACCAGAAACGAACATTTTCTAGAAAAAGAAAATAAAATTTTCAGTAAAACAAAAATATTAATTGTACTTTGTATAATAACGAATGGTATGACCTAATTTTTAATAGACAAATACAATTTTTTTGAATAGTAATTTCTTCAAACGAATAAAAACTTCATTATAATGTAGAATACTTACAAATTTATTTCTCGAATCCTTTAAAGTCAACTGAGTTGAAGAACATTTAAATTAATGCTCTTAATATTCGGTGATGACAGAAAGTGTGTCAAGAAAAAGTTGATGGATGTTAATGTATTCGTAATTCTTTACATTTTTGACCCTCTTATATAAAAACAAATTATTTCAAGTAAAGATAAATAGCAATACAGAATATTTTCCGAAAACACAAAAAGATGATTGATTTTGAATATTAAGACACAGTTTCGGTTGAAATAATTCATAAACCAAAAAATGTTATTACATTTTTATGTTTATGTACATGTTATTACAAATTGATTATGATATTAGCTGAGTTCCTTGAAAATATACTTTATTTAAATTACATCATAGATGGCACTGCAAACGTAATAATTCAATAGTGATAAAAAATAGACAAAATGGTGCACTTTTGCGTTAATCTTTAGTCTTTTTAATGTCTATTATTTTGATACAGAAATATTATTAATATAAATATTAGTGAATCAAATATAGAATCAGAAACTATATATTTTATTGTAAATAAATATAAAAATGATTTTTAAGGATTAGAAATTTATTTATGTATTTAAAAAAATGCTGGTTTGTAATCTGCAAATTATTAATTTCCAACATGAATTAAATATTTCGTTTTATTTATTTTTCTAACACTTCAAATATTTTTTTATATAGCTATAAACGGGACCAGTGATGACACAAGAAAGTTAGGTTGTGAGAACATACATCAAATAAATTTATCTAGTTTAAAATAAAGCGTTTTTAAATAGCTAGCTAACGTTTATTCAATTATTAAAAAATATATTAATGCCTTATAAAATCAGACTAATTATTATTAAATATTAAAAGTTAAATATTTAGATAAATAATTCGTAAGTTACCAAAGTACGTAAAATATTAAAGATAATCTACGGTAATAATTTTAATTGAAACAATTAAATTTAAATCATTCCATAAATGATATTGCTACGAAAGTATAAGTACGAAACAAATAAAAATTTTGCTAATAAACTTAAAATAGCAAAATTGATAATGCTTATTAGAACATTTAAAGATAGTAAATAATCAAAATCATACATGTAATCAACTAAAATGGACAAAAAACATAATTACTCCATATTTAATGTAAAGAATGGAAACAGCTAAAAAGAATTACAAAATCTATATTAAATAAATAAATACTGACATGAACGAAAGGCAACCGAAAAATAATAAAATATAGACAATAATGCTGATGATGAACACAATTTTTAAACTAGTAAAGAATGAGAAACACGTTAAAACGTTCACAAAATTCTTTTGGAAGAATAATCGAGTTATCAAATTATGAAATAGATTGGCAACTAAAACTATGAAATAAATCAATGCATTCATTGAGAAGAATAACCATTATAAAACATAAATAAGAACAATCGACTTAACGATCAAATAGATCGTTAATCTTGAAGACGTGTCGGATCACTAAAATGGATCTACCAAATAACAAATAGCAGCATCAAAACGTCTACTTCGCAAGCAACCCCTCACTGACCAGCACCAGTAGTATTTACAATGACCGAGATCTCGGGAAGATGATGGATGCGGTACCCGTCGGCGGCGACGACGGCTCGGAAGAACCCTGGCCAGTGTAGCGGCAGCAGTAACTAACCGGTGGCACGCCAGGAGCATGGCTGCCGTGGCCGGTCTGTACGGGCTCGGGGACGACAGTCGCGGGTACGCGCGTCACAAGGAGCGGGAGCAGAGGGAGAGAGAGAGAGACAGGGACCGCGAGAAGGACAAAGAACGAGAGCAAAGGGAGAGAGCGACTGAAGACACGTAAGTTGTTGTTTAGTTATTTCAATATAGGTTGTTTCTTTTTGATTTTATAAGAATTTATACAGTAGTAGCTTTAAAATTACTTAAGTTTATACGTCTTAAACTAGCGCATTGGATCCGGTGTTACCCGGGTTAATATATACAAACAATACACCGAAATCAAGAAAATATTGAAACCGTAAATTATATAATTCTTTATTAAGGGCTACTATGTTTTTATATAAAAGACATCATGGAAACAAAATACGACTTGGTTTTCATAAAATATTAATAGCTAAGGCGGCTATTACACTATCAAATAAATGTCATATTTCTTTGATCAAAGAAATTTTATCACATTTCTTTGAGTGTAATATCCGCTTATGTTGTGATAAAATTTCTTAAATTAAAAAAATATGACAGTGTAATAAGTCATATTTTATAATATTCATAATATTTCTCTGATCATAGATAATGACAGTCTCAATATTTGATCAAATCTTTGTCAAAGATCTTTGACATATTTATTTGATAGTGGCATAGCCGCATAAGAACATGCACTAAGAAATTATATATTTTATTGGTGAAAACCTCATTAAAATCGGTTCAGTAGTTTTTGAGTCACCTGTAACATGTAAAAAATATTGCTTCCTTTTATAGAGGTAAATATAAAGATTATGTTAAAAAAGTTGAATATCAATATTGTGTTGGGCACATTATATTTTGACCATAAAAATGGGATTAATAATAATAAATATTTCGTTCCTATTAACATATTCACATGAAAGGTCAAGTATTGTAAATATAACATGATAGTGATCATAATTAACTTACTTGCCCTCAGTTTGATCAAAGTTTATTTGTAACAGTGACGTAAATCTCCAAATGAAATAACTAGATTCCAGAATTTGCTATTTGACAGATGTGTACAGAGCTGTCAACACAAACAAAGTTATAAGATAGATAGAAGATATATCGGGCATTACACTGTTATTTTTTTAATAACAACTTTTAGATAGAAACTATAATACATTTCTTCTTTAGTTAAAGATTTATTCGTCACACCGGGTGTAAGAAAATGTTTCATTTTGTAGAAACGTATTTTTCGTTTTCACAATATTAATAATTGTTGTAAGCTGGAAACAGAATCTGAAATTTCCAACAGTATTTGTTTCGACGGAGTTCCGTCTTAATTCTGTGTTAAGTAATTTTTCATTTAGAGAGACTAATAATTTACGCCGTCTATCTCAAGAATTTCTAATTAATAAATTCCAAGTTTCCAATAAAAAGTAAGAATGCAGACGCAATAACGTATTATATATAATCACTATTGTTCGTCGTCAATTATTATCATTTTTATCTTAAATTATTCTTATAATTACACATGTTTATCTTAATTATCAATTAAATACACATTATACTTAATTTAGTTACTTGTAACAGCAGATTTTCTAAATCTATAATATAATTTTAAATAATAAATATAAATCACCTTATCTAATGATGACATTAATAGTGGTGCCAAATCTGTCAGTACCGCATGATTTTTTTACAAATTGATAAAAATACTAACAGTAGCAAAAGGATAAATGTTTTTATTTTATTTTTAAATTCTACAGAAATAAATAAAAAATAAAAATAAAATAAAGTCTATTAGGTCTAACATACTTTTTCAAAAATATTTTCGTAAATACTAGAAGTAAAAAGTTACTGGGGAGAACCGGTAGCTATCACCCTTTGCAAGATTTTGTTTCTGTTGGATCTGTTATAGAACTTCAAGGCATAATTTACATCGCTGATTTATGACTTCAATATAATAGTATAAATATGTTTAATCATTTTTGAATAATATAGCCTAATTTTACTTTTCAAACTAAAAATGAAAAAATATATTATCGTTGTAAATTGTATCCTATCGTTCTCATTTCATTTGTAATTGTAGTACCAAATACTTAATTAATTAATAAATAATGAAAAATACATTTTTTTTCAAAATTAAAAAATATTTTTCATTTTTTTTTTTGCTTAAAATCTCCAAAACCCTTAAAACATTCCACATTGACGCTATGCATCCATAAAAACGTGTATAAACCCTAAACAAAAGTGAGAAAAAAATGAAAGCTCAGTAATTTTTCAATAATATTTACTCATAAAATGTTATGCTTTTCATTCTCATGGAGATAAAAAATAGCGCGGAATGCACACACAAAATGCCATTGTGGAATTCTATAATCACTGTCATAAATAAATCAAACACAGGTTCTCGGTCGATCGATCCCAGTGCTGATATATTCCATTCGTAACCGTGGATCAAGCCAGGACTGGACTAGACAAATAAATAATACATCAGGACCATGACCGAAATTAATACTTGCGGCAATCAAATATTTTTGAAGTTCGTAAAAAATGTTATAAATATGAAATCATATGAATCTATACTTATATACAATTGAATATAAAATTCAACTAAAACAATTTAATATTACATCATTTGTGAAATAGTTTAATCATTTCCAACCAGTTGCCACTATTAGGACTAATTTCAGTTTGTTAATTTCTATACATAGTCTTTAATTCGACCAAATAAAATAACAAAATGGGTGATCTGAAGAATAATATTACATTTGCTTGTAATTAAAGAATTTAAATAAATGTTTGCTAATGTTACTTGCTATACAAATGCTGGAAAACTATAAATTAAAAGTTTTTGTTAATCGAAGCTGTACATACTAGAAATATTTTGAACAATTTAGCAATTTTAGATTCAATCCGAAACATTTCTTTTTAACAAAAATATTCATTAGTTTTTTATTCAGAAAACCCAAGTTAGGGGTCGTCTATAAAATACAAAAGCAAAAAAAGAGGGAGGGGAGGCAATTGTCTAGCGTGATGATATGTAAAGAGAAGGGAAGAGGGGGTTTCATTTTTCAGTCGCAATGTAAAGGACGTTGTTATTATTATTAGGGTTAGGAAGGGGTCAAAAATTCGCGAATTTTGCGTGACATGGTTTATGGATAACCCCTTACAATAAAGTTAGTGCGAGGCTCTAACTATGATAGTATCCAAACCAAATCGGGCTTTTTAATATGCTTAATGCTTATATGTCTAATTCGGGACACATTTTTTGGAATTTTAAGAAAATATCCTTTTTTAGGGTTCCGAAGAAACCCTATTAATCTCACTTTGTCGTCCGTCCGCCCGCCCGTCCGTCCGTCCGTCCTAATCACTCTAAGCTCAATAGCTCGTAAACTATATAAGCTAGAACCTTGAAATTTTGACAGAATATGTAAAATAACACCCTCTAGTAAAATATGTACAAATATTTTCGAAAAATATTTTTTTAGGGGAGGTGCTAAGAAGCTAAAGACAGGCAAAAAAAATATTTTTTTTTATACCAAGGCAAGTGGCACATCAAAATGTGTAACCAAGCTAGTGTAATTTGATCCTTATTCTTATTATTTTATAAATCAAAAATGGCGCCTACAGGGGGCTTTAAAGCAAATTCAAAAAAACAAAAAAAAATTATTCCAAGTCGTGTGGGATGTCAAAATGTAGATCTCAGTAAGTAGAATATGGCAGTATTTTTTATTTTTTTTATAAATCAAAAATGGCGCCTACAGGGGGCTCCAAGCAAAAAAAAAATTGTCCCCCCCCCCTCTAACTCGGTAACTACTGACTCGAAAAATCTGAAAAAAATTAGGTAATAAGGCTTTGGTAAGACTACCAACGACAAATACTAAAGTCACCAATATCATTTCAAATTTTGGAGAAAAGGGGAGGGGTGTCATACATTTTTTTATTTTTATTTTTTAATCTGGGCATGTGGGGTGTCGAAATGTAGATCTCAGTGAGTAGAATATGACAGTATTTTTTATTTTTTTTATAAATCAAAAATGACGCCTACAGGGGGCTCCAAGCAAAAAAAAATTTGTCCACCTCACCCCCTCTAACTCGGTAACTACTGACTCGAAAAATCTGAAAAAAATTAGGTAATGAGGCTTTGGTGAGACTACCAACGACAAATACTAAAGTCACCAATATCATTTCAAATTTTGGAGAAAAGGGGAGGGGTGTCATACATTTTTTTATTTTAATTTTTTTTTTATCTGGGCATGTAAGGTGTCGAAATGTAGATCTCAGTGAGTAGAATATGACAGTATTTTTTATTTTTTTTTAAATTAAAAATGGCGCCTGCAGGGGGTTTCAAGAAAACAAAAATTTGTCCACCCCCTCTCTAACTCGGTAACTATTGACTCAAAAAATCTGAAAAAAAATTGGTAATGGGGTTTTTATAATACTAGTAACGACAAATACTAAAATCAACAATATCATTTCAAATTTTGAAAAAATAGGAAGGGGCGTCATGGAATTTTTTTTATTTTCATATCTAGGCTTGTGGGGTTTCAAAATGTAGATCTGAATTAATAGAATATGATCCTATTTTTTATATTTATTTTTAACTCAAATATGCACCTGTAAATGGCTCTAAACAGTCCACGTAGTATATACTTCGGAACCCTTATGGCATACACTGGTGTATGTCTTGACAAATTTTTTAATATTATACCCGCGATGCCATTCAAACGCCCCGTTAAAAATTATTATCAGTTCGCCTCTGTTTTAGTGCATGCAGCGTTAGCTGAAAACCTACATCGATTAAATATAATCTATTCAATCTATCTTATGTTAGAGTTATGCAAAGCAATGAGAAGTATTTGTAAAGATGTGAATGTTATTAGGAATTTATATCAGTGCATTTGGCTTCCTATATCTTAGCAGATATTTCATAATAAATTTAATGGAAATGCATTTTTATTAGTGCTTCGCATGTTAATTTAACAGTAAAATCACCATAATATTCAAATCACAATTTTAAAAGCGTGGTATTGCTTCGTACATTAATGCATTTATAATCATTTATACTTGGTGGTACAAAACATTATCTACGATGTTCGAGGAATGGAAATGGAGACTGAGACGAATATTTTTAGTTTTAACAAAAGTTATCAACGTTTTTATGTATTTATTTTAAATCGCTATTCGCTGGGTGCAAAGTAGGTACAGGGGGAAACGAAATCGATCACAGCGCACAACGTGGCAAAAAATAACACTTTGGGTGGACTAACTGTCATTTTTAATAGACTCGTTTTTAACTGAAAATAGAAAGGTCAACATGGTTAATCCCACTATAGACTATGTGCAAGAGGGTGGAGTTAGAAATAATGTCGATGCGAGTGTTCGTGGTGAGCAATATTGTAAAATTATCGGCGCCAAAATTTGAGGTTATGCTGTCAATGTAAACGAATTAATTATTTCCCTATTATACGTCATAATTAAAGAGAAAAAGATACCCAAAATAAATAATTTTCACGTACCTTTTATGCTATACTATTTATATTATATGCAAACAGCTAAATTGAATGATATTTGTTTAATAAAAAATTTCACGGTATTAAACATATTAAACAATGATAAAAAGAGAGTTGAATCCATTCAATCCTTCCCTATTACCCGCTAGCGACGCTAATAGACTTCATGCACATAGTTAATAGTCATAAATAATCGTCTTAAATGCATATATTACGATATTTTATTGAAATAATTTGTTTGTTAGTACGTCAAAGTCCACCCAAGTTGCTACTAAAGTCCACCCGTTAGTTGGTGCTGTCATCGCGCACGCTGCGAATAGCTCTGTTGACTCGCAAAGCTTAATAAATGTCAATAATTTAAAATTAAAATATGTACCTTTTTTAATTTTATTTTATACATCAAATTTTGAATATATATTATTCCATTTTACTTTATAGACATTATGTTAACAGTTCTTCCATGTTTGTACATAGACATATACATATTTATATGTGTGTTTATGTATGTATGTATATTCTGTTAAACTTTTGCCAAAAGTGGTTCCGGTGATAAATCTCTATATGTATATACCAAACACATTTTCTGAATTTAGTCCGTCAATCTTATTGTTCTTTTTCTTATAAAAAATTATACCAATCTAGCGTTGAAACTCTGCCAAATAAAATATAAGTATTATATAAAGAACGTGGACAGTGATAAAATATTTGATATACGTTTTCAAGAATATTATTTATGTGTACTAAATACATATACCGGGTGTCCCAGATAACTTTTCCAGCATGGGGATCTCAGTATCTATAAAAGATACAGGTTTGGTTAAATGAGATGAATTATTTGTAAGAAAGGGGTGAGTATTACTACACAAAAAAATATTCATAATTCTATGTGGTTTAGGCGGTATACCCAAAAAACTGAAAATTCGGAATTTCTTTAAATGGCTATAACTTTTTTGTTAAAGTAGATAGGTACTTTTTGTAGACGGTTTCTCAAAGCACTTTTTTATGTAGAATCGATTGGTGTATTTAGATTTTTTATATCACTTTTAGTTTCCGAGTTTTGAGCCCTAACTTTAGTTTTTCTTATGGTCCACTAAGTTGGCTATGGCATATTTGAACGTGTTTTTTACTCTACTTTACAACGATATGTCACATGCCATACTTATTATCGAAAATAAGTCGATGTACTAAATGCCAGTGATATTTATTAAGTATTTTATTACAAACATTTATGTGAGCTATGAAAAACAAAAATTGTAAACAAAAACACAATAACAACAATCAAAATAATAAATGACTATTTGAAAACAGTTAACTTTAAAAAAAATACATTATAATTTTTTTTTTACAATAAGTATGGCATGTGACATATCGTTGTAAAGTAGAGTAAAAAACACGTTCAAATGTGCCATAGCCAACTTAGTGGTCCATAAGAAAAACTAAAGTTAGGGCTCATAACTCGGAAACTAAAAGTGATATAAAAAATCTAAATACACCAATCGATTCTACACAAAAAAGTGCTTTGAGAAACCGTCTACAAAAAATACCTATCTACATTGACAAAAAAGTTATAGCCATTTAAAGAAATTCCGAATTTTCAGTTTTTTGGGTATACCGCCTAAACCACATAGAATTATGTATATTTTTTTGTGTAGTAATACTCGACCCTTTCTTACAAATAATTCATCTCATTTAACCAAACCTGTATCTTTTATAGATACTGAGATCCCCATGCTGGAAAAGTTATCTGGGACACCCGGTATACTGTTTTTAATTTTGTTTTTATTGCTAAAACCACTTGTTCTGAATTTTATTATTTACATTATTCAGTCTAATTAATGCGTTACACATTATACAATCACAAAAGAAGTGAAACAATAGACAAATAGAGTGTACATTTTGTTTTTAATTGGAAATACTTAAACTATAAATTTTATCGATTTTACCCGGCAGCCGTTGGTGGAAATTTTGTTAACATCATGATTCGATTAAATTGTCAATAATGTTTATTTAAATTTATAATTATTAGTTAAAATTTATTATTTTACAAGATATTTGTGATAATACTTTCTAATTCATATAAATATATCATCCTCTGACCTCTTCGCACGCCACTGATTATACCTGCTACATGTCAATGTATTATTATTATTATTATTATTAATTGATTAACAATCAAAAATATTTAGACAGCCCTCATGTGTTTACTCATAGCTAAATCGTGTTAGAAGACCATAATTACAGCTTCATTATAGCAATAAATACAAAAGTCGTATACCATTTTTCTTAATGCACAAAATCACTTATTTCCATTAAAACTATAAGTCTTTCCTTAGAACAATAAATATACAGAGATTGAAAAGTAGATAAAACTTTCAATTTTTAATATATAGTCGCATGCTATTTTACTGCAACAATATGTTAAATATTTATTTGCAAAGTCAGTAACTTAATTTACATATACACTAGCTGCCCCGGCAAACGTTGTTTTGCCAAAAGATAATTTGCATGCTCTTTCTTTCTCATTGTTATGGTGTTAAATTTGTTAGGGTTATTTTGAGTATTTTGACTATTTTGAGTATTTCGACCGATGTTTAAACGTTATGTTAAAAACACGTGTCTCACGTACCGAATAGATAAAATAAAATAATAAAATTACGTAGTATGCCTGTTTAAATTGAAAACAATAGAATTTAAGAAATACAACAAAACATACCGATTTTAATTCGGTTATCGCCAATAGATATATAATTTTTCAGTACCTACGTAGCTATTAATATTTGATAAAAACTTTTAAACATCAAAATCACGTCAAAATACTAAAAAATATTTTATTTTAAAACCGTGTTTTGTTTTATTTATTAAAAAAGAACACTGTTGCAAAAATTGTTTATGATTTTTTTTAAATAACTTTGAATCGTAGTGAAAATGACTACTTAAGGGGGTTAGCAAGTCTAGCGCCTCTGAAAATACTCAATATTTGGGAATTTACTGTGGTCAAATGAAACAACAAATTAAAGCAACATTAACACAACTGTTTAATCACTATTTAAAGTACATTTTAATTTAATTTTATGAATGAAAATGATTAATCTCTGGCCGATGGTAAGTTTTCATCAAAATTTGGAGTTGACGCCTTCCGTACTTGCTTTTAGCCAAATGGTCAGATCTGGAACAATTTTACAAAGTGACTTTAGTTCTTGAAACTATCCTCTATGGAATAACGGATTAAAGTCACTTTGTAAAATTGTTCCAGATCTGATCATTTGGCTAAAAGCAAGTACGGAAGGTGTCAACTCCAAATTTTGATGAAAACTTACTATCGACCAGAGATTAATAATTTTCATTTATAAAAATCTGAAAAATAATTTAAAATGTACTTTAAATAGTAACTAAACAGCTGTGTCAATTTTGCTTTAATTCGTTGTTTCATTTGACCACAGTAAATTACCAAATATTGAGTAGTTATTTCCAGAGGCCCTAGACTTGTTAACCCCCTTAACTCTATCATATGCATGCCCAACATACACTTGCCCGTTTTATTTTAAATCTAATCCTTTTCAATTTTATATATTTTACTAAAAAATGTAATGTTTATTTTATACTTTTTTTATGAAGTCATATTAATCAAATAAATATAAATAAATCATTTTTAAAACATTCATATAGAAGTTGACTATGTGAGAGACATAACCTCTCTCCCTGATTTAGTCCACAAACCGGCCGCATGAAGGTTATACGCAGTTATTCGTGACTATAAACAATTTCTACTTATCGATTGGGATTCGGTTTGCTTTATTATTTTCATCCAAATGAATAAATGAACATTCTTATTCGCCGTTTTGTTTATTACTTTTACAATACTGTGTGCAAAAAGTATTGCCATTGCTGTTATAAGGTCGATAATGTAGTTTGTCAATTTGGTGACCTTTACATTGAATTTTTTTTACCATGATTAATGTAAATATGGATTAGTAAGTTAATGCATTAGTTGATATTGGAACACATGAGTTTTTACTTTTTATTCCAAAAATAGTACGGATTATAGTGTTTTAAATTAAAGTTTAACCCGCCAGTGGTGGTGGCCTCTATTTATTTTTTTTATTTAGGTGGTTTTTAATTAGAAATAAATCCTACTTTCTATCAATTAGGCATACAGTAAATAATTTATTTAATATAAAAAAAATAATTTCTTAATAAAATTGATTTGATGATTTGTTCTTTATAAAACAATATTTTTATTTTTATAATGATAATAATTTTAAAGGATTGTAAAACACATTGTCAGATAAAAGCTAGAAGGATATATTTTCACTATAATTAAAACCATGTTGATGTGAGACCGCTGTATATCGTGGTGGAAGCATGAACTACACATAACTGATAGCAATCTTTAACTAATGTTGTCACATACCATTTTATACCAGAATCAATTAATTCGAGCAATACAGTACGTATTTTCCGATAAAAACAGTTTTTGCGAAGAAACCCGTTTTTGCGCTTACTGTAAATACACTAAATCTCTAAAAAGTACACATTATATAACATAAAACACGTAAAAATGACCATATATTATTTAATATTGAAAATCGCATATCATACTCAAGGCAATTAAATTTTCTTGTGTTAAAAACCTTCTCCGTTTTTTTTACATATCAATTTAATGATTGATGTATCTGCAGTATGTGTGTGCGTGTGTACGAGTGTGTGCGCATACGTGTGTGTGTGTGTGTGTGTGTTTGTGTGTGTGTGTCATGCGTGTCCTACAGATCGCTAGTTCGACTCTTGTGTGTGCGTTTAACGATAATCTTCAAGTTAATAATTAATTTTCTTTTGGGGTAGTTTTGTTCCTTAGTAACCGATAAAACACGATGGTTGTGTTTCAAAGTTGCGTAAGAAAATGATCGATTTACTAAAAACGGAATAGGTCACTGTACTCCGGTAGTATTACTACTTGAAAAACTAAAGTGAGTTGATATTTTTAATAATTATGCCCTTTAGAATTGTGTCTTATATGTCTTTTTATTTACGTATACTTACATTTTTATTTAAAAAGCTAATCAATGGATGTTACTACGTAAGATATAATAGGGATTACACAAAATAAGTAGGGAGTGCCTTGAGGTGGTCATGGCAGGCAAAATTCACGAGACCCAGGTTTGATTTATGCAACTCCAGAATAATACAAAAGGAACCTATATATACACTGAAAAAAATTACTATTAATTTTTAACATAAAAAACATGTAAACGGGAGGACGAAATTTCATTCTGTGAAAAATTAATCGGTAACGTAGTAATATTTCATACCAACAACTCATCAAAAATTACTATACCGTATGTGAAAAGATATGTAGTAGTTGCACTGCTATATTTTATTAATGTCGATTTTTACTTTACCATTCTGTTGAAATTTAGCATACCGTTATGTTAAAATTAACTAAAGGTTATGTGGAATAAGTGTATAACATCCCAGAGCCCCCTCCCCTTCCTCCCCTTAAACGGAAATGTATTATTTTATAACTTGCACGGTATCTATAATCAATTACATCACATTATTATATTATTAAATAAGCATAGCTTATTACTTACCTCGTATTAACTTACTTGAATACACTTAGGCCTGGTTTCTCAATATGAGTTTAAACCACATGTCCCAGTTAAACTTAAGATTAAACTATAAATTTGTTTCTCAATGTCCAATTAAAAATTATAATTAATCTTAAGATTAACTTTTAACTGACAGATGAAAAAAATTATATTTGTAGCCTAAAAATTAACTTATTATTCAACTTCTTTTACATTCTATAGTAGCACTATATTCTTTTATTAATTCTAGTAATGTACCATGTTCTCTTTTATTAAAATTAACCCGTTTTTATCACATTTAATATAATAATTAGAGGTTAATTTTTAGTTTGACATAAAAAAACCCTCCATTTAAACTTATATTGAGAAACAGAGTGAGGTTTAAACTGGACATTATGTTCAGTTTAAACCTAGGATGGAGATTATTTAATCTGAAGTTTAAACTCATATTGAGAAACCGGGCCTTACAGTTATAGTATTGATCGTTGCTTGTATAGATTTCAAAGTCAAAACATATTGCTAACGAGAGGTAAGTCACAGTTCTTATACACAGATAGTATCTACAGCTATTACGTACATATAATTTTTAACACCCGACATGGTAAAATTTAAAAGAACGTTTGCTACAATTCATATACTGTATAGGAGTTTCTATGACAGCGATAGGCCAGATATGAAAAGTAATATAGAAACATAGTAAAATTATAGAGAATGTACGTGAAATTTTCATATGCAATAAATTAAATTAAAGAATAACGTTTATTACTTTTTCAGAGTAAATAAATTTTAATAGGTACTATGTTAAAATTTACCAGTATGTCATTGTAATTTTTCATTTATTTTATTTTAAATTCTAGCGACTTTTCTGTTAATTTTTTTCAAAAGTTGATTCTGTCCTCAGGTTCACAGCATTTTCTGTTAATTTTTAAAAGAATATTATCTCCGTGTAGATTACCTTTTATGAATATAATTATGTATAGAGGTAATTAAAATTACATACCTATGCTTCAAAATGATCACTAAAAAAGAAAACACCAGCGTGATTTTTTTTCCAATATTGATACAATATGATTTTCAATATATTATTTACTAGCTGACCCGACAGACGTTGTCCTGTCTTAACTATGAATATTGAATTCGTTTACTACAAAAAAATGAAAGCGTCAGTCGAAAACTATAAGCGTTAGAAGTGAAACTTTTTTTTTATTACGGAATGCAAAAAAAAGAGGAAATAGACAGAAAATTTACTGACAACCAAAACAGAAATTATTTGTAATATAAATTAAACACCACAAAATAAGACAAACACTACAGTATAGTTGCCTATAATTATACCCAAAATCTAAAAATGCATATGAAAATCACCGCGGAAGCTTTAAAATTATACCCAGAAGCCTAGATGCATACGAAAATTTACTCTAGCCATAGGAGGCTTTACAGTCCCTCACCACTATCACCGTAAAAAAGTGGGAACTCTATTTTAAAAAGAGGGGGGGGGGCGAAAAAAAGGGGGGGGCAATCCCCCCCCCCTTTTCCCATAGGAAGCTTTACAGCCCCCCACCACCTCCCCGTAAAAAAGTGGAAACTCTCTTTAAAAAAGGGGGGGGGTCGCCCCCCCCATTTCCCAAAGGAGGCTTTACAGTCCCTCACCACTATCACCGTAAAAAAGTGGGAACTCTATTTTAAAAAGAGGGGGGGGGCGAAAAAAAGGGGGGGCAATCCCCCCCCTTTTCCCATAGGAAGCTTTACAGCCCCCCAACACCACCACCGTAAAAAAATGGGAACTCTCTTTAAAAAAAGGGGCGGGGGGCAAACCCCCCCCCCAATTCCCATAGGAGGCCTCCTATGTTTCAAGTTGGATCAAACTGCACACGGTGTACAAATTTGATTAAAATCGGTTAAGTAGTTTAGGAGTCCATAGCGGAGGAACATGTGACACGTAATTTATATATTAAGAAAGATAATGTTACGGTCGAGTGTTTAATGTTATATTTGACGTTGTATGTAATAATAAATGATTTTATAAAATTTAACAACAATTTCTATTCTTGACAAAGATTAATGTCCGATATTATAAAGAATTTGCTCGGAAAACAACATATTTTTAGGAGATATTTCCAGAATATTTTTCAGCTATGTTGTGTATGGATTTTAGTAGTTTAGATTCTAGACATACCAAATCCATAGACAACACAACACACACAATTTAATATCCTGTAAAAGATTTTATTTTGATTTGATCGAAAGAAAATTGCTTTTTATAACCGCACTCATAACCCACAACGAATTATATTGTTTTATTTTGTCATTGTATCTCTTACACTGTTATATGTTCAAATACTAATCATTTTTTTTGTTTCAGGTAAGTTCAACTTACATCTTGTAACCTACATCCGTAGAACTGTAAGTGATACTAAAAATACATTAAAATTATTTATACTTAGATGGCATCCACTGTATTTCTTTTTTTATATACATCCAAAAGAATATTTAGAAACCCCATTACATTACTCCTTTTTATCAACATGACCTTGAAATAAAATTTTCAAAAGACATCCGGTACACTCAACATTCTGCTATACGACGGCATCGGTAATACAAAAATTCCACTACACGACGGCTAGATGGGCACCCACCACCTTTAACGTTGATTGGTGAATTTAAGGTTGTTGTTCACTGAAAGTCGTGGCATCTAGCGGAATTTAGCATGAACTACAGGGTTTTGATATGTCTGTAAAGAAGAACAAATAGATCTGGCAACAATTTACAATATTAGACAAGAATAGAAGATTTATTTTTAACAATATTATAATTATTACTATTGCTGACAATGGTAATAATTATAATAACAATAGTAACTATTACTATTATAAATAAAAACATTAAATGTTAATAATAATAACGTGCTATTTACAACGCGCGTCAGTTGTCAATACCACGTTCTTACATTTCGAAGAGCGCACCGAATGCTGTGTTGCCATTCGTATATGTACGTCATGTGTTCGGGAATTTATCAAAGTAAAAAATTAATAATTATTTAAGTAGGTGGTTAATCATTCTAGAATTTTAAATATACATTCTTTAATTACCAATCTATAACATATCCGTTTTTGGTTAAAATCTGACGTTTAGTTTTAATACACGAATTAAACGAATATCAAATTCAAAGTGGATCCGTATGCTTGCAATGTATAAGAGGCCAACTTTGCACGTTTATAATTAATAAACGAAACGGTAAACTGACCTGAATTTTTTTTTACAAATGCGAACTAGCTTACTTAACACAATATTAAAATTTTAACAAATTCTGTAGTGATCGATTTTAGTGAACAACAACCTTAAACGCGCAGAAATTATAGCAGTCACGGTGGTATTATGGTGGGAATTGGGGAAGGACGTTCATTAGAACTGTCGGCACATTGTATAACGGAACGGTCGTGTAGTGGATGGTCCTGTAGCAGAACGCTGAGTGTACTTGTATAAGTAATGATATTTTCAAACCCTCTTAACTCCAGTACTTAACTTAATTATCAATGTATTTCCTAATATAAAAATTATACACCAGGGATATTTTTATCTTTTTTTTTTAATAAAAATATTTTTATAAACGTCACGAGTTTCTCCCGTAAGAGATTCAGAAATCGTTATAATGAATTAGCTCTGATATAAGTAACAAGACCGATATTGTCACATGTTACCCGAATTATAAAATACCAACCCCTGGAATAAAGCTACCGTCAGTCGAGTCAGCAAAAAATGTTAAGTGATCATAACAGCGAAAATCACTCCAGACCATTTATGCGCAAGAAAAGTCTCATTAAGCTTGTCTTTATGTCCCTATTTCTCTCTTTTTGTAAGTATGTATGTTGTTAATTCTAGTTTACAAAATATTTTTAGAAAAAGTATTTCAAAAGTTTTTTTTAAGTATCACATTTTAGTTCTGGTATCGTATCGAAATCGATACCGAGACGAGAGTGCTTTAAATTTTGACGAGACAAGACCATGATGATATTAAGTTTATCTATAAGTCTCGTCGAAAGTCTCGGTTTTAAAAGAAAAGTAGTAATAATTTGTAAAAAAATTATCTTTGATACATAAAAATAAATGGAAATACTATTTTTTGTGAAAAAATTCACATCGGTCTAGATCAGTGCTTCTTAAACTTTTTGACGTCACGGCTCCCTTGTAGCTCATATTGATAACTTGATACTTTTTTATGAAACCCAAATGGGTTAAAAATATTTTTTTTGTTTCATTTTTATTATATTTAAACTTATTTAGCGATAGTAAATTTATTTGTTATATTCGCAGTTTTTCGTGGTCCTCTTTTGAGAAGGCCCTCTAGGGAGCCGCGGCCCACCACTTTAAGAAGCCCTGATTTAGATCACGTGTACGAGACAAGACCGTATCAAATTAAAATAGAACTTACTTTCTCTAGTGGGTTAAAACAAGTCAAGTTCCTTGTTACAAATACGCAAATATAAAATTTACAGGTTAGTTTCAAAAATAATTATTCATCAAAAACAAATACCCTAGTATATATCATTAGTAAATATAAATTGTTATGTTACGTTATTTTATGTAGAACTATTTTAACCAACAGTTTAATATTCAATTCTGTGAGTAAAAATCAATCTGAGTTTATTTAAGGAACCAAAACAACAATATTATATGTGGGTATTCAATTTTATTTTAGTTTTGTAGTTATATTTGATTTTTATCATGCACAATAAATTGTTAAATTACGGTGAAATAGATTAATGTTTATTTACTTCCTTAATAAATCAATTTATATAAAATAAAACTGGTGTACATTGTGTGGTTATTTATAAACCACGAAAACGATTTTAGTAAACACCTATCTCTACACTATTAATACATAAAGATGTTTTTTCTCTGTATTGGTAGGTATGTATTTTTCGATTAGTTTATTGACTGTCACAATATAATTAAAACTCATAAACTTCGAAAAAGGTGTACTTAATATAATTATCTATATTTAATGTTTTTTTTTTTAGTTTTACAGATTTTTTTAAAGATATAATCATGTATTTTATATTATTTTTTTAAATGGTTGGTAACAGGGAAAACTGTTCATGTAAATAAAAGTTGTAAATACAATTTTTTATATTTTTACTTAATCTTAATTCATTTTTCGGTACAACGTTTTCAAGATATTTGTGAATCTTGAAGTATAAAAAAGTTGAAATTTTCTTTTGTAAAATCAATTGAGACTTATATTTAATAAAAGTTTCAATACTTACAGTTTAAAAAATATTTTTCCAATCTCTAATAATCTTAATACCCGGTTAAAAATTGTTGATCTGCAGAAATCTATTCAGATCTCGATAGATCTGCATTTTGAGACAACATATTTTTCACTGGTTTTTGATCTTTGGAGACTTGTCAAGATTCCTAAAGATCGTTGTAGATCGTGTTAGAGATTAAAACGTTAAAAATTCATGAATTTTCAACGTTAAAAAAACATTAATTTTCAACGTTACAATGATCTTCAGAGATCTTTGTAGATCGTTGTAAATCTTTGTAGATCGATTTAGATCTTTGTAGACTGTTATAGATCTTTGAAAGTCTCCACAGATCAAAAACCAGTGAAAAATATGATGTCTCAAAATGCAGATCTTTCGATATCTGAGTAGATCTCTGCAAATCTACAATTTTTCCCCGGGTATCTACATAAAAAAATACATAGTATATAATTTTTAAAAATATATAATAATCATACAAAATGATTCATTAAACGAACAATTTTTCTTTAACCTATATTGAATAGCTTGAAATGTGTAGAACATCCTTATTTTTTTTTTAAAGTAAATTAATTTTCTTTCACTTCAATCCCTTCAATGATTTTAATGAAGTAAGAATACTTCCTTTTGATGTTTTTAATACCTTCCTTCGCCTGTTCAATTTCAAATTCAGTATTTTACATTTTTTATAAAGAAGACTTCGAAATATTAAAATAAATATGCAATAAAGGATTTTTTATGTTCAGTTAAGGATTATTTCATTGTTTAAAGTTATCTAGAAAACGTTGTTGTATCTGAAATATAAATTAAAATCAATGAAAAATATATAATATACACTCGACAAATTAATTAAGGGGACACCTAAAAAATAGCATGTTTTCAAATGCTTGTAACTTGGTCAAAAATTAACTTTTTTCAAAACTTTTTTATTATTAAATTGAGCAAATTTATTTATATAAATTAAAAAAAAAACTGCATATTTTGACACTTGATGTAGAGTGCATTTATGTAGAAAATGAAATTTTGAAATAACCTTTTTGTAGAGAATTTTAATACCTTCAAATTTATATTCGTGCGGAAAAAATGTGACAAAAATTCGCAAAGGTATTGCAGTTTTAGTGAAAATCAGGAAAAAATAATTCAAATGAATATAGCCGGAGTAATTTTGGTGGTACAGAAAATAAATAAAAATAAAAATGAAGTTCAAAGTATCACCTTTCAGATTATGCAATCTAATGAAAGATTTTTTTATGAATTACAAAAAATATTCAAACTTTAAACAGAATAGAAAATATGAGTAATTAGACAGTAAAATAAAAACAAAGAATACATACCCTAAACATTACATTTTAGGTGGCCCGAGCTAGAGGTCTCATTAACAATACATGTTCTTCATAATTCATTTTAATTTTTTTAAATAGGACCATATTACGCGAAGATATTCAACTTTGATGTCTCAACATCAGAAAACCCAAAAAAATTACAAATTGGAATTTATTGAAATTTTTCTCGAAATAAAGCAGCTTATGAAAAATTTTAAGAAGTCAAAAAATGCATTATTTTACTGAAATAATAACCCAAAATGATCCATATGGTTTTAAAATTGTACCTAAATATGTGTGCTTACTGTATACATGCATTTGTGCATGTAAAAATAAATATTTAGTAAAAATAAGTATTTTTTGACTTCTTAAACATTCCATGACCTGCTTTATTTTACGAAAAAAATTTAACAATTAGCAATTTGTAATTTTTTTGGGTTTTCTGATGTTGATAATTATTATTATGTATATGTTACCGGCAATGTATGAAATCCGGCATTCTAAAGAATTCCTAGGTATTCTATAGAATGCCTAAAATCACCAGGCAATTTATGAAATGAATTTAATTACATACATTTTCTAGGCATTGTATAGAATACCTAACTGGTAGCCGGCAATGTATGAAATATAAACATAAATGAGGTGAACCAACAAATTTTGGTTCAGACACAGATGTTGACTCACTTTATGTAATAAAATACTAAAATACTTCAGATGCAAATATATAATAAAAAAATATTTGATCATTCTCGATAGCTGAAGATTTGCAAATTACCGCCAATACTGAATTATTTATCTTACTTAATACACGTTTAAGTAACCTTGATACACGTCTGGATTAATATGTTAAATGACTAATATTTTTATGTTTTTTATTTTAACACTTTAAATCATATACTTAATACTTAATATTGGTCTGAACTAATATTTTATTTTATTTATTATAATGAATATCAAATGTTACAATATTGTTTATGTAATTTTGTTATTTTTAAAATTAAGGCCCTTAATATGAATTTTGACTTTTTAAAATTAATTAACTAATATCTATCTGCTTTAACATCATTTTGTCTTTTATTTAATACAATTCGTAATATCATCTTGGCATTCTATAGAGTGCCTAGGTAAAGTATGTAATAAATTTATATTAAACAATTATTTCATACTTTGCCTGAAATCGTTAGGCATTGTATAGAATTCCTAGGAAATTTATAGAATGCCTGAATTACATACTTTGCCGGTAACATATATACCCTTTATATTAATTAATTCCAATAATAAACCTTTTGATCAATCAACTTTGCATTAATTCAATAAGTATACAATAATTCAAATAAATTTCGTTTATGCAACTGATTCCCTTACAAAATATATAAGAAAACATTATTATCTGTTTAGTTCATTCTATAAAACAAGTAATAGTGAGGCTGATAGGCTAACTGCCATAATAACTTCCACAGAAAAGGCAAAAAGAATCTTTAGAGTTTCGCAAATCGCAAATAGATCGTTTCTATAAAAACAGTGTCTGCTTTTATTGAACTTTATTGAAAATTTCTTGCGTTAGTTTCATAAAAACAACTTGTGTGTACATTTTCGTTTCCTTTTTCATATCTCGGAAACAGAATGTTGTTTAAAAAGGAATAATAATTTATGATAATGGACTTTTTCACATATCATATTTGCTATATGGGTTCGTAATTAGGTGCGCATTTTTTTTATTGTGAATCAAGAATATATATTTTGATATAAACATTTCTTAACTTAATAAAATATTATATAATGTATAATGATATAATGTATATTAATACTTGTACCATTAATAAATTGTGCTCAAACGTAATAAGTCCTTTCGCTTTACTTTGGATACAATTATCTGTCTTACTACTCCAATCCGATTAGTATTTTTTCCGTAATTGAGACACTGAACACAATTTTACAATAAAAATAAAAGTGGTCTAATTTTTATTTTATTTACATTTTATTTTCATGATGTCAATTTTGCAAGAAATTGCATATAAAGATTCTTCTTCTTCTATTTGTTTCTTGTCAGCTGGATCGTCTCCTTTTCTGACAGCTCCTTCGTAAAGATGTTGATATTTGTGTGTTAATATTTTAATAAAAGAAAAAAAAATTAATATAATTTTTATTGTACATAAATATAAAATTTACATACAAAAATGAATAAACAAAGGGTGGGGTCACAAGGTTAGTACACAGTTTGTACGATAACTCTGGTGGGGTGAGGCATGAGAGGGAAGATCGCGTCATCATGAGGAATCCTCTAACGTTAAAAATAGTTGTCAAACTTTTTTTTACTATACAAAGGTTCCTCAGGATGACGTAATTTCACGCGGCCGCTGATTGGTCAAAAGTTAAGGTACAACCTGTTCATTTACTAACCTTGGGGTGGGGTAAATGATTTTACTAAATATTTCACTGAAATTAAAAAAAAAACATTGTTAAAACTTATTTTTCAAAAATTAAAGTTGATTACCAATATGTTTTTTTGAGTCGTGGACTATAGTCGATTTTTGCGTCGAAAGGAACAAAAAAATACAGTCGACTATAGTCGACTTTTGCGCTCAAAGGGTTGAGAATTGGTGATGTACAATGATAAATTGTACAAAAGCTGAATCGTCTAATTAAGTGTTTTTTTATTCTTAAATTAATTTTAAAATGATATCTGTTGGTGATTTCTAAACATTTATAATAACCTTGATTCATTTTTTAAATATCAATAAGTATCCCGTTTTTAATTAATTTAATGTTGATCTCATGGCGTGCTCGCGAATAATCAGTTAAGAATTACTGGTCTAACTCAATGAATAAACAGTTCTTACCCGATATAATAATTAATTCGATCTAAATCAAACCCAAATCAATAATTTACAAAGTTTGAAAACAATTTAAAGCATGTTATATTTTGCAATTTGTTAATTATTTGTAAACGCTTCTTTTGTTGTTTATGACCAAACCCAAGGATAAAATTTCGATTTGTTAGTAGAAGACCAAGCTTTAAATTCACAATTATGTATCTCTACGAATTTAGCGAATATTAACATTATAGCATATATTTGCGTGTATCTGCAATAACCTTGAGTTCCGGATGTACAATAGTAAAGTTTTATCCACTTTATGTAAATGTATATATTTTCTATCTCATTTTGTGTACCTATGTCATCATATTCAATTTGAATTTCAAGATCATATATTATAATATATTATGTAATATATGGTATCATGCCTACATAATACCTATAATATCAACAAATTTGACGAAACCCTAAATGAAAATTTGTATATATGTTTATATTTCATATAGCGCAACTCGTTTCAAAAATGTCAAAATTTTAAAATGAGAAATACAATCTGAGTTGTATCTTTTTGCTCGTCTTTTTAATAGCCAACAATACAAACTGGCAGAAATTTATGAACATAGAACGTTATAAAGAGCAAGACTTGAATACGTAATACTTCTTGAACGCGTGGATGTCATTTTACACGTACAAACATACATACATATAAATAAATATACACGTGCAATGGTGACCTTATTAGGGGTGCGTACCCGAATCATTTTTAAGACTATAAAGTAATTATTTTAAATGCAGTATGTATTATTTTCAAATAAAATCATATTAAATATACAGCCATGGCCAAATGTATTAGGCACCTAGTGATTTTAGACACTTTGCTTAAATTAACAGATTTCAGGGGAATTAGAGATTATAGGTATTTTTATTAGATGCCTTAATGACTTTTGGGAAGACAAATCGAATCAAAAATGGCCAATATTGAAAAACCAGTGCGAGACAGGACCGTATTTTGGAGCGAATCTCTCTACAAAATAGGAAAAAATACCTTTAAAAAACTCTTTTCTGAAGTGATGAAGGTTCATGGAATAAAATTGGCAGGAAAGAGTGTTAGGAGAAGGCTTGTGGACACAATTTGCAAAGGAGAAAGGTGTGAAGAAACCCACTTCTGACAGACAGACAAAATTTTGTGTTTCTTAGGCGAAAAATACAATGGTTGGACTAAAGTGAAATGAACTAAGGTGATATAGAAATATAGACGGATGAATCCAACATAAAGAAATAGTTAAACTAATGTTTTACTAATTATAAATACCGTTACATTAAAAAATTCAGCATCCTTCTTTAAAAATCAACAAAACATCGTTTTCTTCCTTTTTCTTTTCATTTCATTTATTTTTCGCTACGTTCAAAGAAGAAGAGGTAAAAATTTTTAGCAAGAATGTCTTATATTTACTGTTAAATTTGGAGGAGGTAGTAAGTATCATGATTTGGGATTGCATTTCTGCCAGTGGCGTCGACAAAGTATTTTTTATGCGGAGAGCGCGTGAATTTTAGACAGTTTTTAGACATGCTTGAAGAAGTTTTGGAACCTTCTGTTTAAAAATTAGTTGAAACCGATCCAGTGAATTATTTATTTCAACAAGATGCCACAAATCCCGCGAAACAATGCAATTTTTTTAAGAATACAGCGTTGAACTGTTATCGTGGCCGCCCCGGTCCCCTGGTCCGCCACCAATTAAAATTTTGTGGCACATTTTAAAAAGAAAGATTGCAAAACATAAATTCAATTAAAAAAATTTGTTTAGACAAAAAATTATAGAAAAATGGCACACCATTATACAAGATATTAGTGTATAGTATACCACGGTATATTAAGTTTTTAATAAAATCAGGAGGGGGGTTCATAAAATATTAATTGTGACTATTAATTTTGTATTAAAATGACATTACTATAATTGATATACATTAGTTTTTTTCAAAATTACTTAGTTCAAAAATTATTCATCATAATTAATACATTTGGCCATGGGTGTATATAGTAACTTTTTTCTCAAAAGTATGTAATATGGAGAAACGTTGTGAGTTATATATATTAATATTTAAAATGTATTCTTTTCCTTGATATCCGAAAAATAAATAGAGAAATAAACACTTTACACAAACAACATATATCGCCATTATTATTACTACTTTTTTTCATTATTGTATTTGTTAAAAACGACCATTGTGCATCCCACACAACTTTTGCTTTCAACATAAAACGGGATTTCCCTCATTTTATTGGGGATATTAAAAGAACGCGCGGGGAGTGAGTGAGATAGAAACTATACATAAACTACCCCTAACTGCTACCCACCCCTACCAGTGTAAATATTCCACAGAGAGTAATTTACAGAGCGCCAGGGCTGGAGTGAAATAAAGAGGAAATTGATTGGGGGTGTGTGTGCCGAATTAATTACAGGATTTGTGTTCTTGCTTACAACATCTAATTAATTACGTCATATTCGTTGCGCTAATTATAAAATTGGTAGTTGAGTATTTTTTTAAACATAACAATCATATTAAAAGGTTCGAGGTTTTTTCGTGGAAATTAATTATGTAATGTAATTATTACTGCGCATGAGGTTTTGAAGCAATGGTGTTAAACAATATGTCCGCAGGCCGCATACGGCCCATAAGACTCTAGAATTCGGCACGTGGCTCGAACTCATAGTTGATGTTATTGAAATAATAAAATGGAATTAAAAAAAAATAATACATTGCGTGGTAATACATATTTCTGTTATTATGATTTCATATTTATAAGCTATGGCGCATACATATGTCATACCTACCCATTTTTTTCTAATAATTTTTCGGGATACATAAGTAGTATGTACTTCCTCAGAATACAGGCTATCTATATGTTAAATTTCATTCGGATCGGTTCAACGGCTTGGCTGTGAAGAGGTAACAAACAGACAGACACAGTTTCGCATTTATAATATTTGTATGGAGTAATAGTTTTTCCCAAAAGTTGCCATACTAGTAAAAACTATACAGGTATATTTTTTTATTTTCTAATTGTTAATTTTGTTGTAACCCTACCTAAATGCTTTAAATTAATACATTTTTTTAGTATATTCCTTAGAAAATATAAATGCAAAATTTCAATAATTATTATTATTTTCGGATGTAGGTACCTACATAAAGAATGTTTTCTTTTCTTCGGGAGAAGGGGAGAAGGCTGTGAACCGCAGACGTTGTTAGACTGAATTTGGTATATTTTGATATATTTAAAACGAACTTATATTTTACACAGTATGTTACAGACCAAAAAATAAAACAGCCATTAAAAAATAATTCAAATTTGAATTCTACCTTTTATATTCAAAATCTACCATTCCTTTCAAAATTGATGTTTAAAAAACTGTAAAAGATTTGTTCGGAAGATACCAGATCACTATTTTCTTTATTTTATTTATTGTTTAGGGTAAAAATATATCAGTGGCATAGGTAAACCATTAAAATATTTTAATTTACATATGCCTATCTTAAATTAATCCAGAGATAAATATCAATCAATAGAATCGTTGAACATGAATAAATTAGTGTTTATTTCCATATTTTGTACTAGCGTATGGTTAAACGCGGTCCTGTCTGTTATTATAAAATCTACATTGTACTTTGTCAGTAATACGATAAACATTTTGTATATTACACAAATGAAAGATCCCAATGAAAACCACAAAACGAAGTTTTCAACAAACAATCTACCCTAAATGTCGAGTTTGATTTTAATAACGTATTTGTATCAATTTCACCAGAAATAACGTTTTCAGGATTATGAATTCTGGTTTTATTGTGATATTTGCAAAAATAAATATATATTTTGTTCGATTGTAATAAATTAGGTATTTTTTTTTAATATTGATGTACGAAGTACGTATATACAAGGTGTGGCTTTAAGCAAAATTTCAGATTCCATTTAACCTATTATTCTTAAAGGAGTTTATATTTAACATGCGGATTGCAGGTAACAGGCGGGGACAATAAATGTTTATTGTAGTAATGTATAACGCTCAGCGTTCTGTAGGACGACCATCCACAAGACGACCGTTCCGTAAGACAATGTTCTAACAGTTCTATAGAACGTCTTACCCCAACCCCCACCATAATACCATTGTGACTGCTATATTTCAGTGAGAAATTTAAATTAACAAATTGACGTTAAAGTCTTCTATGTAGATTTTACAAACAAAACTTGTGTTTTGATGCGACTCAATGTGGAAAAAAATGAAATTCAATACAAATTTTCGTTGAAATTAAAATATAATAAATAGTATAAAAAAATGTGTAAGGTACATTTTATTTAAAATTTTATAATTTGAAAACGATTAAAAAAGGAAATAACAAAAATAAATTATTGGCATATGATTGTATAGAAATCTATACATTTTTCATCCAGTATTAAAGCAACGAATAACAATTGTCTAGAGTTCAATTCTAAAAAGTCAACAAACCAGGGTCTCGTTCACCAACAGCGCCATTTTTATTATTACCTGTCAACTTTCAGGCGTGGTGGTGGGGGCTCCTCTAGCCGTTGTATTGTGGAATTTTTGAAATACCGATGCCGTCGTCCTATAGAACGCTGAGTGTAGTGCATGTAATACCGGTATTTCGGTATTTATAATTAGTATATTAAAATAAGTATAAATAACTGTTAGGGAGTTGATATTTACACTTAAAACTTCTTATTATTAGTTAAACAGTTTTGTGATATGTAATTATCGTGTCAAATTATAATATTTTCCCGATAAGTAATAGATGTTTCTAGGAAATATATTTAAAAGAAAGTAACAACTCTCTATATTAAAAATTATATTTCATTCAGAGCAATAATGAAAACTCAAATAGTTTTTTAAAGCAATATTACATATTAAATTGAGGTTTGTATCGCAAATGACGCTAATTCTTTTGACCCTAAGATTTAATGTTAAAAATTTAGAAAAAAATTTATATTTCATTTTTTCACTTTGATGTTGGTATTCTTGTTCCTAATCAGTTGTTTAAATTTTTAAATATTTATTGTTGACGACATCCAGAACTCGCGGTATTTCTATCAAAAACAACTAAAAATTCCCATATTTCTTCAATAATGTAACTGAAAGTATTTCTAAAATAGACTTCTCTCTAACTTTTTTTCACGACTGATTTTTTTGGAAATACCGGTATTAATACCGGTATCTCGGTTTTGAACATAAAAAATATCGAAATACCGGTATTAAATAGGATTTTGGTCCGGTATTGTACTCACTAATTGTATTACCTAGATAAGTAGTGACTTCGCTCGCGTGGACTACGGAATTATTGTTAAGGATTTTTTTAAAATATAGATATTTTTATTCTATACAGTTCTTTATTACATTATACTGTTCAATATTTAACGGTTTAGGTAAATTATAGATAGCAATAGAGAGCGCTGGTGGCAACTTTTTTTCAACTTGATTTACTATTATTGTCACGGCTTTTATCTTATGTTACATTAGGTAACAACATAAAGTAAAACCTATACAAAAAACTAGGGATGTACCGGAACTGGTATTTTCGATTTCGGCCGGAACCGGAATGACCGGAATTCACAAAAAAAATCCGGCCGTAATTCCGGCCGGAACCGGATTTTTTTTCGAAAAATTATATTTCAATTAATAATGATAATAAAATAACTAAAATGTTATAAATATGCTCTATATGCATAGATTATCATCATAAATTAATATAACATTATTTTATGTTGTATTTCTTAAAGATTAGGGTGGTAGAGTCTTACATTATATTATAAAACATAGTATTTTCTACATATCGTGTGATTTGTACAGCTTTATAAGGTGTTTTAAATTGTTTATATATCATACGTCCTTTTCTACCAAATCTAATTAAATTACTAGTACGAGTATATCAAATGTATATAAGTAAATATGATAAATCAAAACAGCAGTTAAACAAATTCACAATATAGAAAATCATATAAAATATCGATTAAAGAATACCAATAACTCGAAATTAAAGCACCAAAATGCGTTACTTTAGTTCTAGTGCAATGGCTGAGTGGTCTTCGAACTATTTTCCGCGGTACGTCTCTGGGGGTTCCGCGAATAAAAATAATAATTATGAAGCACTCAAACTAGTTAAGTAGTATTTTTTATTAACTAAATATAAATATAATGATAGATTTAGAGAAATAACTATGTGAGTCTTTCTGATTTTATAGCTAATCCCAATAGCATAAATACTTGTGCAGTAACAAATTTTTTCGGGCCACTATTTTGAATATTATTATTTTAAGATATATTTTTATATGGGTAAAATAGAGTTCGCCGAAAAAAACATTTTAATTTTAATCAGGAAATGTTTTTGAAAAAAACAGGACTAGAGTACTATTTTAAAAATGCAGAATAAGTCTTATTTTACAGTTAATATTCAAAAATTTTCGAAAATCTTTAGTTTATTATTGAACAGTTCATCTCTAATTTATTATCAATTCAATGTCCGTAGTCCGTAATATAATGACTTTTTTATTAATATCTTTAAAGTCAATTAATGTAAAAATTTCAATCATATTATGATAAAACAAATAATAAACAACTGCCTTTTTGTTACGGAATGATTTTACCTATGTGAAGTTAGCCCCCCAATATGTGCGAAATTTTTTTTAATGAATGCCATTGATTGCTCGGCGTTTGCTCGTGATTGCCATTTAAAAATTTTCGTTTGCCCCTTTTAAGTTTAGAAATTAGGAATTTTTCAAATTTGGGGGGGCCAACTTCCACCACAAAATGATAATTTCGGATTTTTTTCGTACAAAACTTGTAGCATTTCGTTTGCCCTTTAATGCCCCATACTTAGTTTTCGAGTAAAAAAATTATCAAATTAGGAGGGGGCCAACCTCCACCCCCAAACATGAAAAGTTTTGATTATTTTCAATACAAAACTTGAAGCATTTCGTTTGCCTTTTAATGTCCTATATTTAGTTTTCGAGTTAAAAATTTATCAAATTCGGGAGGCCAACCCCCACTCCCCAAAATAAAATTTTTTGATTTTTTCAATACAAAACTTGTAGCATTTTGTTTGCCTTTTAATGTCCCATACTTAGTTTTCGAGTAAAAAAATAATCAAATAAGGGGGGGCCAACCTCCACCCCCAAACATGAAAATTTTTGATTTTTTTCAATACAAAACTTGAAGCATTTTGTTTGCCTTTTAATGTCCTATATTTAGTTTTCGAGTTAAATATTTATCAAATTCGGGGGGCCAACCTCCACTCCCCAAAATGAAAATTTTTGATTTTTTTCAATACAAAACTTGTAGCATTTTGTTTGCCTTTTAATGCCCTATATTTAGTTTTCGAGTTAAAAATTTATCAAATTCGGGGGGCCAACCTCCACTCCCCAAAATGAAAATTTTTGATTTTTTTCAATACAAAACTTGTAGCATTTTGTTTGCCTTTTGATGCCCTATATTTAGTTTTCGAGTTAAAAATTTATCAAATTCGGGGGGCCAACCTCCACTCCCCAAAATGAAAATTTTTGATTTTTTTCAATACAAAACTTGTAGCATTTGGTTTGCCTTTTATTGCCCTATATTTAGTTTTCGAGTTAAAAATTTATCAAATTCGGGGGGCCAACCTCCACTCCCCAAAATGAAAATTTTTGATTTTTTTTCAATACAAAACTTGTAACATTTCGTTTGCCTTTTAATGCCCTATATTTAGTTTTCGAGTTAAAAATTTATCAAATTAGGGGGGCCAACCTCCACTCCCCAAAATGAAAATTTTTGAGGAAAGACAGGGTTGATCAGATACAACTAAGGATATATATCTCCTAATTAACAAAAAAAAAATTAAATTGCGGCGGATATGATGTATTTTGGTTGTGTACAAAGGCATGTGGCACGTCAAAATTTATAATCGAACCAGTGAAATTTGTCTCCCCCTTCTTGCTCGGTAACTATTGACTCAAAAAATCTTAACATTTTTTGGTAATGAGGTTTTAATGAGACTACCAACGACTAATACTAAAGTCAACAATCTCATTTCAAATTTTTTAGAAATTTTATTTTTATATCAAGGCATATGGGGTGTCAAAATGCAGGTGAAATATAACGCTATTTTTATTTATTTTTTTCAAAAATGCATCTATGGTACCAAAAACTCTACGTAGTATGTAGTTCGGAACCATTGTGGCATATACCCGTGTCTATCTTGATCAAATTATTAGTGTAGATTTTGTTTGAGAGATAAAATATTTTGGAATATGAATATGTACATATATTTATAAAAAAATATTTGTAAATGGTGATTGTAGTTTTTAAATTCCAACAATTAAGTTTCATGTAGTGGCGTCAGACTGACGCCGAATAGTATTATATGATACAATTGAACAACAATCTATAAGACGTATAAATAATGCAATTTTGAGCAACTTCTCCTCTATTTTGTTGAGGTAAGCTATTTTGTTTTGTAGAAGTAAATTATTATCACCATAACAGCCTTTAACTTCGCAGGTAGTGAAGGTATATTTTTTCATTATTATGAAAGAATAAAACACAAAAATATCTGTTGATATAAATTTTAAAATTAAAAATTAAAATAAACAGATTAATAATTAGATTTGTGCTAAGAAAACATGTGAAACAATAAATTTTTAACTCCAAAACTAAGTATAGGGCATTAAAAGGTAAACGAAATGCTACAGGTTTTGTATTGAAAAAAATCAAAAATTTTCATTTTGGGGACTGGAGGTTGGCCCCCCGAATTTGATAAATTTTTAACTCGAAAACTAAATATAGAGCATTAAAAGGCAAACAAAATGCTACAAGTTTTGTATTGAAAAAATTCAAAAATTTTCATTTTGGGGAGTGGAGGTTGGCCCCCCGAATTTGATAAATTTTTAACTCGAAAACTAAATATAGGGTAATAAAAGGCAAACGAAATGCTACACGTTTTGTATTGAAAATAATCAAAACTTTTCATTTTGGGGAGTGGAGGTTGGCCCCCCCTAATTTGATAAATTTTTAACTCGAAAACTAAATATAGGGCAATAAAAGGCAAACGAAATGCTACAAGTTTTGTATTAAAAAAAAAATCAAAAATTTTCATTTTGGGGAGTGGAGGTTGGCCCCCCGAATTTGATAAATTTTTAACTCGAAAACTAAATATAGGGAAATAAAAGGCAAACGAAATGCTACAAGTTTTGTATTGAAAAAAATCAAAAATTTTCATTTTGGGGAGTGGAGGTTGGCCCCCCGAATTTGATAAATTTTTAACTCGAAAACTAAATATAGGACATTAAAAGGCAAACAAAATGCTACAAGTTTTGTATTGAAAAAAATCAAAAATTTTCATGTTTGGGGGTGGAGGTTGGCCCCCCCTAATTTGATTATTTTTTTACTCGAAAACTAAGTATGGGGCATTAAAAGGCAAACAAAATGCTACAAGTTTTGTATTGAAAAAAACAAAAAATTTTCATGTTTGGGGGTGGAGGTTGGCCCCCTCCTAATTTGATATTTTTTTTACTCGAAAACTAAGTATGGGGCATTAAAGGGCAAACGAAATGCTACAAGTTTTGTACGAAAAAAATCCGAAATTATCATTTTGTGGTGGAAGTTGGCCCCCCCAAATTTGAAAAATTCTTAATTTCTAAACTTAAAAGGGGCAAACGAAAATTTTTAAATGGCAATCACGAGCAAACGCCGAGCAATCAATGGCATTCATTAAAAAAAATTTCGCACATATTGGGGGGCTAACTTCACATAGGTAATGATTTTTCATTAATAAAATGTTATTTATTCATAATTATATTATTGATGAATTTCTTAGTAGAAAGAAATAACAAAATTTAAAAATTCCGGCAAACTCGGTCGGAATTTAGTAGTTCCGGCCGGAACCGGAACCGGAATAAAATCGTGAATTCCGGTACACCCCTACAAAAAACACAGCTACGAATTAAAAAAAAACACGTACATAAATCGGATAAGTGACTATCGAGTAATAAGTTCAATAACGTACGGACAGACAGACTGAGAGACGTTTCATTTTATAATATGTAAGGGTATACTATAAAATGTATCCATTTTCATTAATTTTGAAAAATACAAAATGTTTGCAATGAAAAAATGTTTATGAACCACTGGTTGTTGAAAATTAATTATTCATGCTAATTTTAATCAAACAAAATTTGCTGATATGTATTTTAAAAACCTTAAAAAATAACTAATTTCATGGTATTGACAACTGGAAATTTCTTATTATTCCTCTTATATATTTAAATGTATTTTGATGTTACTCTAATACATTAATTTTGTATCTTACTGTTATTAAAATCGAAATAAGTAATACGAATATGAATAAATTACAGTTTCTTTTTTTCTACATTACCATCATTTGAATAATTCATTTTTATATGTTTTATATTCTAATAATAACTCTTAATAGCACCATTTACATATTTTGTAACAACATACATTATAATCAGTAATATTTTACAAAAATTTTAGTATCATTTTATGCAAAAACAAATATTTTTTGTAAAACTTTTATAAAATTCCTCTATAATGTCATCAAAAAATATTTATATACCCCTACGAATTGAATCAAAATTGGAATTTTTATATTGAACCCTAACTGAATTTTATTTCAGGCCTTTTATTTTGAATATCCAAATACAAAATGATATGTATCAATAACATTCATAACTTTTCATATATTATATGTCTGTTGAGAATAATGCTATTTCGACATTTATTAAAATTTCTTCCCTTCATCTTCGGTCTTTCTCGACGAAAGGAAATATGGTATCTCTCTGAATCAATTTCCCACAAAGTTCTCGCGTTACGTCAAAGTTTTTTTTATTGAATCTCCTTGGAAGCTTGTAAAAGTATTTAAATAGCCTTTGTTTTCTTTTAACCGGCTTTTTTACTCCACTCTTTGCTTAATTATAATTGGTTCAATATATTACAACACGACAGACTTTAAATTTGTATTTTATTAAACTGAATCGGATGATTTTGAAATGTATCTTCTTGGAACTGAGATTATTTTTATATGATTAATTGAACTCTTAAAAATACTCTTTGAAACATTGTAATAGAATGTTTTACAAATGTATATTGGACCCAGACAATCTTTTTTTCATATAATATATCGTTAACAATATTTTCTTAATATAAATTATTTTAAAAATAACTTCTTTAATAATATATGAAATTATAAAATTAGTCGCTTTGACTTATTAAATTATATTAAATCCTGTATACATTTAAGCTGTCTGCCCAGTGGATAAATTAGTTCTAATTTAACAAACATTTAAAGCACGTTTTTGTAATGTACGCATTCCATTTTTCAGTTGTGATGTAAAATCATGTGACAAAAAGTCGTTTTCGATTGTCATAACAATGTGACATAGGATTAATCTTGACATCCTTGCGTTGACATAAACAAAACACAAATAACATTTTATATATGTTTGAATAGACTAAATGATTTTTTATATTTTACTAAAGTACAATATATATGACAACAACATTTGTGCTTGTAGCGAATAAAAAAATGTTTTATATTTTTAATGAAATTTATCAACAATAAATTAGTATTATTACTGTAACCTGAAGAATTACAGTTTTTCCCTGTTACATTATGAATAGTAAACGACAACCTATTTTATATTATAAAATATTTTTTACTCTCTGAAACTATAATAATATATTTTTAGGCTGTAATGTTTGCAGTCAATCCATCAATTTATACTGACAATGAGTATCTGTAAACATTATTACAGTTTCATACTGTAAAAATATTTTATAATGATAGGTTGTTGCTTACTATCCGGGATGTAAAGAAAAAAAACTATAAGTAGTAATGTGTTAAAAGGCTTGATACTTCTTTATATTTAATAACATATAGATTTACCAAAATTAAAGTACCAATTTGGGATCTTTATATCTTGATAATGGAAGACGATATTTAAATGGGCTATTATTTAAATTAATGGACATTTATGTGGCTTTAAAATGGTATAAAACACTTATATATTTACTACCAGTTAATTAAATTGGGAATATCTTCTCAAAATATCTTCTATATATATTCTATGTACTAGAAAATCCCCGTGACTTCGACCGTGTTTATTCAGAATTCAAATCATTTTCATTTTATATGATTCTTAATACATGCTTGACCTTATAACTCAATCAAAACGATTGGTTTTATCACAACTACCTTTGAATAAAACTAAAATGTGATGTGACTATTTTTTATACAGGGTGGGGCATTTTAAGTGTTACAGAATTTTATCTCAGAGCCATCGCATATTTGAAAAAAATGTTTAAACCAAAAAATGTTTGGTTGTTAGAGGGTAATCGAATATTAATAATATTTTTTATTTTAGTATGGCCTTCAAGGTTATTTGAAGACCAACATCATTTTTTTCAAATAGGAACCTATAGTTTTAATTTAATAATCTTATTCTACGTGAAAAAACACGAATCTTTCATTGAAATTTTTTTTTAACAACTTAAGCTTCACATGATATCTAACAAAACAATTTTGAGAATTTGCAAATTCAATAATTTTTTACTCAGAAATCATCAATTTTAGAACAAAGTACAAAATAGAAAAAATGTTTATTTCGTTCTAATAAAACTTGGAGAATTTTTCTAGATTTTTTTTAACATTTCGTCGTTTTTTTTTGCTGAAATAAAATAAATAGAAAAAGTTTTAAAATTTATAAGATTTATTAGACCAAAATAAACATTTTTTTTATTTATACTATTTTTCTAAAGTTTATGGTTTCTGAGTAAAAAATTCTTGAAAGTCCAAAATCTCAAAATTATTTTGTTAGATATCTTGGAAATCAGGTTGTTCAAAAAAAATTTTTGAATAGAAGATTCGTATGTATTCACGTAGAATAAGATTATTAAATAAAAACTATAGGTTCCTATTTAAAAAATGATGCTAGCCTTCAAATATCCTTAAAGGCTACACTAAAATAACAAATAAATATAACTATTCGATTACCCCTTCAAAACCATACATTTTATGGTTTGAACATTTTTTTCAAATATGCGGTGGTTCTGAGATAAAAATCTGTAACACTGTAAATGCCCCATCCTGTATAATTAAAATATTTTTTGTTGATTATTTTTAGAAATTTGAACATGTCTTTATTTAAAATTATAATTTTCATTGATCCTAAAATGCCTCCTTCTCATTCATCAAGACTACGTTACGACCTTGATCTTATATCAAGTTCTTACACGACTTTTCAATCAAAAAAAAAATCAGTCACCTTAGAAAATATCATCATTTATCATTACAAAACTAAAAGTTGAACTATATAGTGTATTCAATTTAAAGCCGAAACTATTAATCACTTAAATCGATACACGTTAAAAACTTATATTTTGACACAAAGATTAATGGCATTAGAATCTTTGTATTCAAAATAGAAATTAATACTATTACACGGACCGACTATTACAAGAAATAAATTTCCGCTAATAACAATCTTTTAGATGGCCATTCATCACTGGTGCTTTCACGTCGTTTAGAAACCAATTTATTTTTACACCGTGTTTGCAAAAATCATGCAAGGACATGCATACGATTTATACTTGGTGCAGAGGAAGCGGCTCGCCTCCGTACCTACACATTGTAGTAATACTGGCGGTGGGAAGGGAAGCTCGGTTATTCATCACTGTGTCTGCAATAGCGAGACCTATCTTACCGACATGTTAGATTGTGACTTTCAAACGCGGTTCTTGCAAAGATATATTTTAACAATTTTTTAACGGTAATGAAATAAGATAAAGGAAGACTATATGTGGATACAAATCAACTATTCTCAAAAACTCATTTTGAATTTTTCCATCTGGTGTCATTTTTAGTTTTAGAACAGGTATGTATTGTTTTTTTTTAGGTATAAACCCAATTCGGTAATTTTTATTATACAGAGTGGTCCGGTTTGACTCATTGTGAGAATGAAATTGTGTGGGAAGAGAGGGTCTATCTTCAACACCCTCTGAGCTACAGGATGTTTAAAAAATTTCCTTCAGAGTAGTTCTTACAACAAAGATTATCTCATAACTTCATAAGGAACGTATCTAGAGCAACCAAAATGAGTCAGTTTCATAGGTAATTAACTAATATATTTTTAGTATTACGGTTATTGCTTTTCGTGTTTTTAGTTCCGAGTTATAGCTCATCAAAGTCGAAAAATATCTTCTTTTTTTGAAAATTTTTATGAAAATGTCATTTTTCTCCAAAAGTACTTTTAATATGAATTTCAATTTAATATGAATTCAATTTCATACTTACAATGAGTCAGAGAATCAGCTCCTAAAATATCTGTATCCCATACCAGACCATCCTGTATAATAAAAATTACCGAACATCCTGTATATCCTGATGGGGACATATAGTTAATTTTTGTAATTTTAGATAGATTTATAGAATTATTTGAAAAATATTATCGTTCTACATAGCACCTCCACCATATACTTTGGTCTAAATTATTTTATCATATTATCGCAATACGTTTAACAAAATAAGTAAAATAATAAAATGAATTTATAAAAATACAATTTAAACCGGTTATAACGACTTCGGTTAATACGACGTATCGGTTTTAACGACTCAAAATAAAAGTCCAACTGAACCCATAAAATTGCATTTTTGCCGATTATTACGACTATCCACTTTTTACGACCAATATGGTCCCTTCGATGTCGTTATAACCGGTTTCTACTGTATAATATTACTTTGTATCAATCAAAACTATTATCATTTAAAGTACATATTAAAGTGTCACATTTATAATAAAATATGTATATGATGATACTAGGTTATTTCATAAATATAATAATAACATATATGTATATTGTATATCATGATATATTAAAAAAAATGTAACTACAGCGCGACCTACCTAACCAGCAAAAATCCTTTCGCATTATACATAGTAGCCTAGTTCCAAAATCGGCCGCAGTGTAGCGTGCTATGTACGTATATATAGCAAAGTGCAGTGCGTCACACACAATGTATACATATCTCTATCCAATCCCTTCCTCTTGCTCCATGCTAGCCACGCCCTCTACTGTGCAGACACGCTACAAACGACGACAGAGCCATCTGTCTGCAGTGAACGAAACTACCGCACAGTGCTGGAGAGAATATGCTCTATTGCAGGACGTAAGCTCTGAATTTTGGCAAACCTTTTAACACAATTTAAGTTCAAGGTCATAGAAAAAATGCCTGCCAAAAGTATTGTTTCCTTTTTTCTTATATTAATTAGGTATTATTAAAAATGATGCGGTAGGGCAAAAAAGGAATTGTATTTATATCTATAAAAAAATTTATTATAGAGTAAACGCTATGTTTTTATTATACAATCTTCATGTAACTATGTCAATGAATAGAAAAATGTATTCATATTTATTTAAAAACCGGATTTTTCCCAATTAATGTTTAAAAATTAACCTTAAAAAAACCTTTAATATAATGTACAATGTAAAAGTTCTTATAAATAAAATTACAAGTTTAATATTTTCGATTAAAATGTTGAGTAACTATTTATTTGCAAATTTATTTCAAAGTAACATTTTAATTCTTAGGTATGTACTTGTACTTACTAAATGAAGTTAACATAGTATTCAAATTGTTTAATTTTAGATAATTGTACTTGTGACACCCCTGAATTGCGCTACAATGTACTGTGGCGCTATCTGCCGCCTTAGTTCTCAACTATTCAAATGTTTTACTGGAGTATGCCTATTTAATGGTACCGGAAAAGGAAGATGTTATAATGTCTGCAACTCTATTGTTTAATTTCAATCCATATTGTTAACAGAGAATGTTTTTGTTTATATATACTGTTTAGCTTTGAACCATTACTGTTTTTATAACTCTAGATGCTATTATAAGAAAGAAATAAACTTGTATAAAGTACGTTTAAAAAGACTGGTTTTGTTTTATTACCACAAAATAATCATTACCGGAGATATATCGTTCTAAGAAGCATGAGAGTAATATTTTTAAACTTTGAAATATTGATCAGAGCACAAAGTAAACGGAAATGAACGTACAGATTTATATTTTTAGTTATGTAATAAATTTTGGGTATAGATTTTTATTTCATTTTTATAATATAACAGCATTTCCCCTTTTTGGAGAGGGGGTCAAATCATTTTTACTTTTATAAGAAAGATTCAATTATTTATGTTAAATACGTCTGCTTATTTAATATAAATATTGGACTCAGTCAGTTACATCAACAATATAGTGCCTTTTCTAATTTGTTAATATATTTTTATTCAATTATAAATTTTCCTTAATACGGACCTACTCGAATTTATTTAACATATAGTAGCCTTAACTGATTTTAGAATCTTAGACTTTCAAACAGTAAAAGTCCCATTAAAATCGGTTCAGTAGTTTTTGCGTCAAGTCAGAACAAACAAACATACAAATAGACTGATCGATAGACACATACAGAATGACATAAACACTATAAGCTCAAAAAATTTAAAAAATTTTAATTGTATACTCAGTGCTTACGTATGTCATATAGTTTTTAAAATGACATACAGTAGGAATAGGACTAATTATATCGTTTAGCAGCCAAAACGACAAGTTCACATAACAAACATTAACATTTGATAAACATAAATGATTTTCGGACATTGGCCAAAATAGGAAGTTGAATCTTTTTTAAATTGGTATTCAATTAATATAGTGAATTTTATTGTTTTGAAAATCAAGACCATACTTTTCTTATACATATTATACCATATTTATATTATATACTCGTAGTATGTTACATTCGGTAAATTCACTATAATATGTTCCAAATTTTCTAATAAGTTATAAGGACCCAAAACTAACTTGCTCGATGCGCCACTATCCCTAAGGCCGACTCTGAATACCGAAAGCGTATTAAGAAACTAATGATATGTAAATTGTTATGAAGATATACAGGTGCGTATTCAAGATTTTCAAACAGATGCTGAAAAAATCGAGTTTTCTAGTTTTTCTAAATATCGCATTGTTAATTTTTTTACCTTAATATAAAAAACTGTTTTGTCTAATAAGGGGTACTACACCTCCTTAGCTATATACCTGGGGGGCCGAATGAAATAAGTATTTTCTTCATAACTTGGTCAAACATGCAGTGATATATAAAAGGCAAATTAAAGATAAAAGTATGATCTAAAAAATTTATTGATTAGAATTGATAAAAAAAATGATTACGATCAGACTTTTTCAAAATAGATACAATTTTTTTTCGACGATAGCGAGATATTTGTTGTAAATTTTTTTTCAACACTTAAATATACGTTTAAAAAAAATAGTTTGGTTAAGAGTACTTACAAAACCTTTAAGGTCGATCCAGAGTATCGAACAGGTATCGGTCCGATCTCGCTCCAGTAAAATATTCAATACAGTAATACTGAGATTATACCGAAACCAGAGCGAAACCTAGTATGAATGATTTAATTGTTTATTGTTTATTTATATTTGATTGGAGCAAGATCGATCCAAAACTGGACCGATACCGGCTCAATGGTCTGGATCGACTCTTATTATTTTTGTGGAGCTACGTATTCGATTGTTTTTTAACAATACTTTTTTAGTATCGAGGCTGCAATGTTAGAGGCATCTAACCCTTATCATCAATCACAACCTAACCTAATCTAATCTAATCTAGTATCGATGACGCGCTAAATGTTTGACTCACAACGGCTCTGATTACTTACTATCAGAGTTAAAATATTTTTCTTGTTAATTAAGACTTTGCCCGTGAATATATGTATACAAAAATAACACTTTTCAATTAATTAGTGTTTTCCTGGGAGTATCTGACAGTACGGTGGTACTTTGACAAGGTCAATACTCGCCACATTAGTTTTCTTTCGGGTAAAAATAACTAAATCATTAATCAGTGGTAGGAGGAAGTCACGAATTTTACACGTTGCTGTTAACACGCAGTTCCCTCACAATTTATGTGCAGCTCAAATTTATCAAACAATGAACTAAAAGAACTCAAATTACATGAAGTAAAGATACTGGGAGTATAAATTATTTGTAAAATACTACCGCGTTTGTATTTATAAGAATTCTGTGTTTTATATAAATAGTATCATTTGAATTTTAATGTAAGCTATACTCTCTTGATTTTATATTCAATCCAATGTATTATTTGCATGTTACAACATTTTGTTATAGATTGTCGCGAAAATTTTTAAACTTGCGTATTCTTATCAATTTTTATTTTTTCTAAAAGAAGGTTGTATATGAAACCCATCGATACCTTCAGACAGCTTGATTACATTATTTTGTTTTGTGTGAGTTTCTTTTATTGCCTGAGCCTAAACTCTAATTCTATCTAGGCATAGACACGGGGTTAATAAGATGGGTAGGACTAGCATTTCGGTTAGACAAACATGAAGACCTGGAGTATGGTTTTTTTTTTTTGAGGAGTGACACGATAGGATTCAATTTATTTTTACGCGGGTGAAAATAACTTTGTCATTTTCGAGTAAAAAATTCGCAACTACTGCAAACTTCAATAAAACAGATACAATAGTACCCCGTACCGTATATTTTTACAAAGTTAAGAACTACTTTTTATATTCAATTTGTGTTAAACAACTGAGCCATCAAATATTATCAAATATTTTTAAATTATTTTGGCAAAATAAGTGCGACGACTACTTATAATTATCTTGCGATCTTAGCACCAACATACATATTCCATCTTTTTTTCACATTTTTCTCACTATTACAATCAGATTTACGATATTTTTTCAAAATTTGCTAAACGAAGATTTTAACACTTATCGGTCGTAAGTCACCTCTCACGTGACAACAGCACTTTGTTGCTACGGTCGTACGTCACGTGGGAGGTGACTTAAGACTCATTTTACTCTATGTGAAATGCGAGCTCGATGCCTTGTTAATTCAGCATCAACAACGAATCAATTAACATCTCCAGTGATATCTTTCTGTTTTTTTTTTTTTTAAATTTACATTAGTTATATTATAAAGCTAGTGACCGATAAGGGTTAATAATATACTAAAACGTTTACATTCCTTGAATTATTAGCTTTCATTTAATATCCCACTCGCCGGAATTGAATATTTTTTACTGACCCATTAGCCCCCTTAAACAGCACCAAATACTTGAACTTTTATTTTTATAACTCAGGTCTATTATTGGTCTACAATTTACTATAACTATGTCAAATCTCAGCATTCTAGGTCAAACGGTTCAGTAGTTACAAGGCTGTGACAGAGATATGGAAGACTAAAAATATACCATGAGTTTGGGGAAACTTTCATATTTGCCTTAAACCACCGTTTGCCATTATTAAGATAGCTACCCTATCTTTAACATGTTGGCTACCTCTAGACTCAGCATTATTGTTGTTACTGATAAGAGAACTTAAATATCATCAAATGTACATAAGTATGTACATAACTACTAGTCAAGATTGCAATGTTAAATGTGCATATCATATACTATGATGTAGTTAATCATTTAAAATATAGTGTACAGTACTTAAGAATCACTGGTAAAATAATAAGAAAGCAGATAAAGTGATGCTGATCGGGCAACTAATAGCACGAGTGTTAATTCTTGGTACCGCCCGGTACCATCCCCCCTCTTACACACACGCACCTGCTCTAAAACAATTACCTACTACACTAAACAGCGGTAGGGGAATTATGCAAATTGGATAGTAATTGTAACTCTCACTAGGTACTGGTTGTTTAGCATGTTTTAATACGAAAACTGAAAATTTTCGTGTCACTTGAAATGATTTATTATTCTATATGCTACTGACATATTTATTTTTTATTTTCACCGAATTTATTTTATGCGGATGGTTTTGACGTAAAATATTAAACCGTTGTTTGTTGTTTGCCAGTTTATTTTTGACAATGAAACATTTAGATTTTCATTTTTATGTTAAATATATTACAGATATATGCTGTGATTGTATGTGTTAATATTTTTGTTTTAAAATATATTTAAAAAGTAGAAACACGCAATAGTGATGTATTATTATGTTTTTTTAACAAAAAAATGACAAGGCTAAAAAAGGATGCAAGGTGCAATCAGTTATGAAAGTAATAACATATAACATTTTCTTTTAGTAATTACTATAAGTAAGACATGGATTACTTATGGGAATTCAGTATACCCTGGGGTGACCAGGACTATGCCCTTTTATATTAGAAGTTACTGTATTTGGGGTGACCAAACATTTGTTAATGCTACCTTCTACTCGTCAAAATTACTATGATTAAAAACACTTCTTTGTCAATTAAAGAAGTGAAGCTATACTAATATTTCTTAAGCATATGCTCAGTTCCGAGTACTGTAAATATATAAAACAATTGCTAGCTGTTTTGAATAAAACATTATTTTTATTCACTCACGTTTAAAACATTTGCTGGAAAATTTAGAACAGTTGATAGTATTTCTTTTTAGCCAAAGCTTTTACTTAACGTATTTTTATCAATATTATAATAGTGCCATATATTTAATAACAAATGGATATTTTAGTTTATAATTGAATTTCATAAAAACACTATCTTTTTTTATTCAAGGATCAGTAATTTTCATTTCATGAAAATTTTTTGATAACAATAAAGTGTATCTGCACTAAATTGTCCATAAAATTAAAAAAATATGTATACTGACTGTTCATGTTCAAATAGTTAGTAATGTTACATTTTTAGTACTAACTATAATTTTTTTATAAAATATAATTATGTAAAAAATTGTGGACTAAGATTAATGAATCACGAGATGTATTATAGTTTTTCATTTATCAAAACATGTCAATCGAAACATTGAATCATAAAAAAATACTAAAGGAACCACCCAAAGGACCATATTAAAACTAATATGAAAAGAATTCATCTTTCTATTTTTATCTTTATTCTATGTTAGTACTAAATATAATATTTTCAAATGATAATCTCTACATAATAAAAAGCGAAATATGATACACCTAGTATAATAGATTTATTATAAAATGATACTGCTATAATTATCTGAGCAAACACTTTTATAATTTATTTTCAATATTTACTTTGAACTTGTGTATTTATATTTTGTAAATAATATTCTGCAATAAAATCGAAACTTTTGTACTTGATTACGTACTGTATCATCAGAGCCATCTATGATTGAAAACGAAGACTAGTTTCAGTTCTGAAATAACATTTTTCTAGAGTGGTTCAGCTTTCAGCCGCTACGTGTCGCTACATGGTTACATGTTTCAGTTATAATGTGGTTCATATCTGTGCTGAATTTCTCTCAAAATTCCATGTATTTTAAATATTTACTATTGGTATTTTTAATTTGTTTTCTGGCTGCAATATTGGAAAATATTTAGTTTTTGTGTTATTTATTTCTTCCGAAAATACATTTAAAATAACATTTATTCATTTTAAAATATTATTTTATATAGTATTTAGGAATTTTCATGTATAAATAATAATAAATATTTATTAATTGTGGGTAGTCATAAAACAATTCTAAAATATCAAAAACTATTTTTAAACATGTCTTTAATAACCATGCCAAGACTATGCGAAAACAAGGAAATTTTAAGGTGTGGCATATTTATAGTTCTTTGTTTAACTTGCAATGTATTAGAGAATTTTCTTAAAGAAAATAGGTTTCATCATGGAAATTATGTATTTTTTTGTTATACAAAATAAAACTATATAAATAATGCTCAAATAATAATAAAAAATTTAGAGATTGACATGTTTTTATATAGTAAGTAAAGACCAATTATAGGAAAAAAATTAGAAAATGTTTAGAAATACAAAAATAAGAATCTAAAAATGAAGTAATCATAAGTTTTTTTTCAATATTTTTTTACTGAAATGTTTTTGTCATAATGAAATTATTGTTAAAATCAATCATTGATAAGACAGTATACTGTAATTTTTTTATTACATATTATAACTACCATACATAAATTATATTTTATATTAAATTGAATATTATATATTCAATGTATGTTTTATTACTTAGTTTTGATAATAAATGAAAATTATAATATGACCAATAAAAAAAGAATACAGTATTGTTAAAGTAGTATATTTTCCTATATTTACTAGGCGTTACTTTTAACACATTTTCTGTATTTTTTTTTATAAATCGATTTTGAAGTATAAAATAAATCCGGATGTCTATTAATTTTTATTATATATTGAATTCAACTTGACATAATAACACTGAATGCACGAATGACAGTTTTTTTTTTGTATTTTAGAGTTCATTTAAAAACAATATATTCTAAAGTATTAAAACAATTATTAATACCAAGTTAAAAACCTCTCGTATTATTAATTCATAATACTGCTGTACAAATTACAAATTGGATATACTGATACTGCACAGGAATATGTTATACCTATATATAAATACATGAATATATTAATATCGATGAGTTAAACTCTGATGATTCGGAGACAGTGTGACGGCATACATTCAGTAGGTCACGCATAATCTTGTTTTTCTTTTTCCTTCAGAGCGTTGCCCCATTTAACACATAATATGTTTGTATATATACGTAAATATATAACTTGATCTTTATCATATGCTTTATTTATTATGTTATTAACTTATTAAAGACTATAATTTTTTTCACGGAAAAGTTTTATTTTCTGTTATTCGTTTCAGTACAAAAAGTTTGTTATAGTATTTCAAATTACTCCTTATATATTTAGAGTCTCTTAAAAACTATAACTAACTCTTGAACGTACCAGAGAATATGTTATATGTATATATACATATAAAATTTTTATTGTTCGATAAAAATTTTGATGACGTTATTCTTACCATTAAAAATTATGTATAGTGAAACTTTCTTACGTTTTTGAAGGGACTGAAGGGAAAACACGTATGTACTTACGAAATATTTTTATATAGGGTCTTATGTAAGAATGACGGGACCTAAAAAGTACTATTGCAAAAAACGTACTAAAACAAAATTATATATTATATTTAGTTAAAATTACCTCTTTCAATACAGAAAAAAATACTGTTTGATACAAGTCGTTATAACATGTTAAGTTCTGTTAAAAAAGTCGGCACCTATGTTTTTAAATATATTTTTCAAAATTACTATAAAAAACACTAGTTTATAATACTATGTATTTATTTCGATTTATGATATAGTGTAAGAAGGTAGGGTAGTTACATTTAAACAGTCAAAATGAATGGAATACTGAAATATCAATTTTCTTGGCCAATTAGTTTTTGAGAAAATAAATTTTAAAGTTCAGTTGTAATACATGGTATTTAATGGCGGTTGGGGAAAATAAAATGAGATAGAAAAATGATAAAAATCAATTTAAAAACCGTAACAGATTGATTTGAAAATTAATTATATTGTAAAGTATACATTCATGTAATTATTTAAACAAGAATTACACGTTTATAAATATAAAAAAACACATGAAAAATGTATGAAATCAATGAAAAATACATGAGTGCAAGAAAGACACAGGTCATAGTTTTGGCAACCGCAAACACTGCATCATACCCCACTACTTGCCCCCACAAAAGTAATTCCCCAACCTCCTATAAACAAAAATGTGAATAAACTATTTTTTGTATCAGTATTCTTGATATATTTAAAACCCCTTTATAAGTCTTTATATATAAACATTCACTAATGTATACCTACACATATGTATAACACACATACATATGCACGTGCTGTAGTAATGACGTCACAACTGTTCCAATAAGCAACGACGTTACAAAACCGCGCGATGCTAAAATAGTACACCGGGCGCTATTTTTAGCGCCGAGTCTATTTAGCGATTCATGTATGTGTGTACATACTTATAATGTCAATGGTCGTCTTTTATGTAATAATCATCATCGGTGGAGGCTCTGTGAGTGTGTGTGTATGTTTACACACTATTATACTCGTTGTAGTTACATGCATGCATTATTTAGTGTCGGTTGTTGAAAAGTCTTTCAAATGTATACTGTATAAATACTGTCAAAAAGGATTACGTTATGATGAAAATCGACTGTTTTTGATGGTTGTTTTGAATTTTATAGGGTTAGGTTTCACACGAGATGAGACGAGACTAGGTTTATGTAAATTTCGTCTTATACTCTTCAAAATTTAATCTTTTCTCGGTCTCGTGAGAATTCTCATTTTTTTATTCATACCGAATGTTAAAAATAAAACGTTAGAGAATTTTTTTTTATTAATATTAATTACAGTAGAAACCGGTTATAACGACATCGGTTAATACAACGTACTACCTGATGTCATAGGCTTCATTAAACCTCTTAAGCAAATCTCTAAGAACGGGTTTTTTCTCCGTTTCTGAATTAATATCTATTTTTAATTAAAACTTACAATTTTAGCTATTTTTTTATTTATTTTGTGCAATTTATTTTTATTTTTTAATGAAATAAATGTAGTTTCATTTTCTTGTAATAAAAACAAAATCCAAAGGTACAATATTTTTTTTTTTTTTGTACAGTCAACCTCGAATAAATCTCGATAAAACACATGCTTGCCTTTGCTTCATCTACTTAAATAGTGACATTATAATGAAAAAACTAGAATGAAGCAAAGTAACCCCAGCTTATGGGGAATTTTGCTCCACTTTTTGACAAAAAAAATAAACGTCACTTTACTATTTATCAAATATGTGACCATGTGGATTGTTGTATTAAATCCCATATATATAAGTACTAAGGGGTAAAAAGTCACTTCTGTCGATTTTACTATTTATTTCTATAAAGTTTTTAAAAATAATCATAAAAGTGGAGCAAAGTAACCCCGTTTTACGGTATCGGTTTTAACGACTCAAAATAAAAGTCCAACTGAATCCGATTTAATTGCATTTTTACCGCGGTTATTACGACTATCCACTTTTTACGATCAATATGACCGGTCCCTTTGATGTCGTTATAACTGGTTTCTACTATATCGAAATTTACTGAATAGTATACAAAAATTAACATGCAATAATAACAAAAAATGCTATTTTGAATAAATACGTAAAAAACAGACACACTATTTTTAAATAGTATGAATTTATAATGTAACTATTAGGAAATACAATGTTTACATTTCAAAAATAGATACATGGTTATTATTATACTAAGGTTCACAAGAATATATTTATTGATGCATAAATTACAAATATTTAATGCGAGTGCATTGTATTGCTAGTTTATCTTTCAATATGACAGTTAAATGTTATTTTGGTTCTTATGAGTACATTGAGGAAACTCTGGTTTTTGTTTTAAGGGGTCATTGCACTAAATATAGTTTCATACATTCAAAATTAGATATGTTTTCTGTATAAATATATGTGTTATATTAAATTAATGTTTTATTGTATCTTCTTTATTCTTCATTTCAAAAATGATTTGCAGTCAACTGTCCATACATATAAAACAACTGAATTTAAATGTATACAGATGATCCATAAAAATATTTTTTAATAGTGCCCCTGTATAATTTTACATATATCTGGCATAAGAAATCAATTTCTCGTAATTTAAATAAGCAACTACGTTTACTTTTAATTTTCAGCTGAATACACAATTTAGTGCAGATATTTTTTTGTTGTTAACATATTTCCAAAATAAATAAATAAAATATAGAAAATACCGATCGTAATCGGTAAAATTTTTGATTTACTTTTTTTTTAAATTAAAAAAATATTTCGTACAAAAGTATGTACAAATTTATAGAGTACAGCTTTAAGAAAACATATATGATTATTTTCATTTTTCATATTAATATGAAGCACCCTGTATAAATTTTGATTCACTAATTTTATAAATAATTTCAAAAAAAATCATAAAAAATAAAAAGTTCCATTAAAAAAACGCATCGAATAATAAATCTATCATAGCTTTTACAATAAAATAAATATACTTCAATAGTGAATCATTTTTCAAAACCTATATATATCGTTGAGTTATACCAATATCGACAGTACAGGGTATAAAAAATGTATAGATACATATATGTAAGTATATAACATGTGGATAGAACATTTCATGTAACATTAAACACAATAAAAAAATTCCATGTCCATATGTGCTCCACTTTCCCCTACTGCAAATATATTTGAACTGCACCAAGAACACACATTTCTCTGTTCTGAATATAAATTTTCAGTGTGCATTTCATATTTATAAACGCCGACAATATAGATTGTGCATAAAGATGTTGTTTTATGTATATTTGATAACATTGAACGAAGTAACGAAAACGAAGGAGAAATTTTAGTTTTAAATCTTAATAATCAAATATGTTTTAAATATCATGTTATAAATTTTGTAGTATAAATATATTTTATATGTACCTTAGATAATATTAGTCAATTATATTAATTTTTATTTATTGTGTCAAAACTTCAATATACTAAAAAATGATTTAACTTAAAGAACGGGAAAATATGGTTGATCCTGCTACCGGTTCTATTAAACGCCATAAAAAATATTCATATTAGCCATCAAAAGCAAAGAGAACGCATTAGAAAGGTTTTTATTTACACTCTCAAACAATAAGTTAACTTATTCCTTATCCAAAGCTTGGACTTTCTAAATATATTTTATAATAGGCATTTAAAAAAATATTTTCTATTTATTATTATATTTTTACATCTTGTTATTGATGCATTTAAAATTGTTGATTTTTAGAGGGATGTTCAAATTATAAACATCAGTTTCAAAATTACAATAAAAATAGCACTAATCTGAAATTATAAAAAAGTAGTTTTCAGAAAATGATTCTTATAAAAAAATATTGAATGATATTGCCATCAAATATTTAGATATTTCAAAGACATTAAAAATATCCATAAAATGATAAATAATAAAAATACATTTCTAATAATCTATTAGAATTACCCCACGACTTCACCCACTTTTATTTCAGTAAATTTTCTTTTATTAAAACATATAAATTACACATTTTTCTTAACACGTAGTTGACCAAATTGTTTAATATAATAATTACTAATTCAATGATATAAACATTACAATTTTCGGTTTTTATTCGTTTTAAGTATGTATTTTTATTATAAAATATAAATTTTCCTTAATACGGGTCTGCTGCAAATTAAATATAAAGTCTAAATTAACTATTTAGTCTTGGTCCAATTGTTTTTCTTAGAGCAAACAGACAACTCGTTTTTTAACTATCAAAATGAATTCTATTGCCTTTACTCGAAAATCCAGAATATTTTCATTGTACAGTCAAAACTTGCAAAAATCATATATTTCTATTGATTTATAATTGAAAAAATTGTTTCGTAATGCCTGTGTTGGTTCAGTATGTATCGTACACGCTCTTTAAAGTAATTTATGTAAATATTTCAATTCTAAAAATCATCATTCGAAAAAAAGTATCTTCGTAATGCCGGTTCGGGCTCACAGTACGAGGCGGCGTGCATTGGAGAGTATTGGTAGCGCACATCTGTGCGGTGTCCGGGTGCCGCAGCAGTACTCGCCGGCGCAGTGCATGTACCGCATCATCCTCTCTCTCCGTCGTACTGCGGCAGGCAGGCCGTGGTGGTGGGGGGACGGACGACGGCCTTGACACACGCGGCTGCGGCGTTAGTAGTGGTGGTGTTGCGACTCCGGCTCTTCCGCCCCCGCGTACCCCGTTACGCGTGGGTTTGTAGTTATGAGAAGAGAGATCTTCTTCTTCTGCCCGACGCCTTCGATTATTGTTTTTAATCGCAATCGGTTCAAACATTTTACAGAGAAATTAGACAATCGTATTTTTTTATTTTATTTATTATTGGAATAGAAATTTCTCGTAGCTTCTCTCGTATTAATTTCAAAATCAAATCAATTTATTTTTTTTTACTTTCCATCAGAAAATCGTATTATTTTTCATGCTAGCCTTAGTTTATATCATTGTACCTATATACTTTTTTATTTTTATAATTTTTTTCCAATATTAATATGTAATTTTCATTAATAAAGCCTAAACTTAATTTCAATGTAATTTTTTTATACTTAGTCCGAACAAATTCTAAGATCTTAAATTTTCTTTCAGTACAGTCCTATACAAATCAATCCAGTTGTTTTCGTATTACATCTTACCTAATAGATTTTTTTTACATATAAATCTCTTTAAGGGGCTATACCAGTGTGAACGGTGGAAATTTGGGTGATTTTCGGAAATTTTTTTGAAGAAAAATACGCAATGAAATATTTCAAAAATATATCGCCTGTCTAAGACGTGTATATGCGCTGTTTTCGGAGGTATCAAAAAAAAATCTCCTCCACTGCGGCCATGATTCCGGACGATGGAGTAGCTGAAATTGAAAAAAAAATGTCGTTAAACACGAAGGTATTTCCTGTACGATGACCTACAATTTTCGAAAAATATCAAAATCTAACAAAGTGGCGTAATTATGAAACAAGTCTGTTTTATTGCCTATAAAATGGTCGTATTTTTAATGCCAAATCGTCAATTTTCATCCAATCAAAAATATCGTACCTCATCGTAGAGTAAATATATTCAAGAGTACTCAGTTCAAATTTCAAGTCAATCTTTGAGTTACAATGTCACTCTTTGAGTTACAATGTCAGCAAATTGGAAAATATCATTTCGAGAAAAACGCGTTAAAGATTTAACTATCGATTTTTACAAGATAAAATTAGGTATATTTACCATAAAAACTACTAATCAGCTATACCTATATTATTTTATTATATTCTTGAAACTATAAACTCTCCAAAAAGGCAAAAAAAGAAAAATTGATTTTTTAAAAACTTCACACTGGTATGGCCCCTTAAGTAGTTGTTATAAGGGCTAAGGTTAGTTTTAAAGATAAAACAAAAAAGCATGGTTAACAAACCGTCCGTTTACTAACCGTGATAAACTTTCGATTTAACGCTAGTCATGGTTTCAAAACAGACGATTAAATTGCGATTACACGGGTATTGTATCACTAACGTGGATTACAAATAGTGAAGCGAGAGGAGAACATTATTTGCTCTCTCTCACTTCACAACACGTAAATAACGTTTCCTCGCGTCACTATTTGTAATGCACGTACGTGATTCACTACCCGTGTAATCGTGCCTTTATGTAACCCACCATGAATGTTTCAAAATGTTAAACTGAAATTTGGAGTAACTTTACAATTAGACATACATATGTATTATTATGTACATATGTATGTGCCATCCATAGAAATGTAAAAACTCTGAAACCTAGATAACATTATTATGAAAAGCAATTAGTTTATAAAATACTAGCTGATTCTCGCGGCTTCGCTCTCGTGGATTTCGAAAATAATTACAACCCTCCATACGTGAGAGGGGGTAAAATATTAAATTTGTCTTTTTATTCATTATACAAAATCGTAAATATCTCGGCTCCTATGCGAGATAGAATGTTGTTTTTTACCTTAAAACCCTCACCCATGTGATATTTTTCACGCCGGATCAAATGAAAACTAATTAAAAAAAAAACCCATACGTGAATACAATCGAAAATATTTTTTTCCCATAAAAACTTCTTCATCCCTTTGTAACCCCTTAGCGATTGAAAAATGCTTAAATACTTGATTCATTATTTATATTGTAAAGTATCTATACTAAGTTTCAAGTAAATCTGAACAAAAAATATTTTTTCCATACAAACTTTTTTAGCCCCTTAGGGGTGTTTACATCATATAAGAGACACCTACAAAATTTCACGTTTTTAGGTCCAAGGGCTTGGGCTGTACATTGATGAATGAGTGAGTGAGTGAGTGACTCAGTGAGTGGTAAAGGACAAACTCTTTTATTTATAGATTTCATTATAATATGTAGTTAAACAGAAGATACATATTATTTTCACATTATAAAATTAATTCAATAGCGAAAGAAAAAAGTTCTTTATATAAAAAATAGACTAGTTGATAAATTGTAATTTATTAAAAATATATGTATATATGTAACACCATAATTCACATGCCTGACAAAATATTTTTTTATCTAAGTGTTAATAGTTAAGAAATAGATCATTAAATTGAGAATGAAGGCTATATAAATCAAAATAAATAGAGAAAACCATTAAGTTTCGTGTATTTAGAAATATGATTAAGGATTAAAGTTATAACGATGTTTATTGTAGGAAAAATGAATTAATGCGATTTTCTTTAAACTTTTTTTATCGCATATTTTTTATTTATTAATTAATTCTGTAAAAAATGTTACAATGAAAATATATTCACTGAATGAACTTGCATGGTTGTAGATTACAGTCTTTGAGGAGCAGGCGGTAAAAGGGATCACATACGTTTAATCATGAAAGTTAGTAACAATTGTTAACTCTTTAAAAACAACTTTTTATTTTAAAAAAGTAGTATGTTAATTATAACTCATCTATATACATATATTAAAAAATGAAACGTCTGTCTGTCTTTTTATCTATCCGTCCGTTGGTGCGTTTAACACTCGAGAACCACTTATCCGATTTACATGTTTTTTTTAATTCATAGATAAATTCTTTATCCAAGTTTTAGTATATATTTGGTTACGTTAGGCAAAGTAATGAATAAGCAGGGCAGTGACAATAATAAATAGTTAATCAAGTTAGAAAAATCGTAAATATCTCGGCTTCTATGCAAGATAGGGCATTGTTTTCCCTCTGAAATCCCACCGTCGTGGTATTTTTCCCACCGGATCTAATGAAACTAATTAAAACCTTCCGTCCCATGCGTAACCTGGACGGGTCCACCAGTCATAAATATAATAGATACTTACTTGATGTGTTTCAAAACATTTTTTATATGTATGTACATTGTACCTACAATGTACATTTATTATAATATATGAAGGGTACACGGGAAAAAAAGCTTAATCAAAATTTCTAGTTTTTAGTTATTGCTGTTTTAAGATCTTGGATACTTTTATACTAAAAATGATATCTTTCAAATTTTATTTTACGGAATTTAGCATGTTTTTCCCCTTAAGGGGTTATACCAGTGTGAACACTGGAAATTTGGGTGATTTTCGGAATTTTTTTGGAATGAAATATTTTGGAAAATTGAAAATATATTTAGCTATATCAGAGGTGTATTCCATAATTTTTTCACGTAAACATATCGATATCTAAGCGACTTATGCGCTCTCTTCGGAGGCGCCAAAAAAAAATCTCCTCCACTGCGGCCATGATTCCGGATGATGGAGTAGCTGAAATTGAAAAATAAAATAACGTCGTTAAACTGGACGGTATTCCCTGTGTGGTGAACTAAATTTTTCGAAAAATATCAAAATCTAACAAAATGGCATAGTTATGAAAAAAAGTCTGTTTTATTGCCTATAAAATGATCGTATTTTTAATGCCAAATCGTCAATTTTCATCCAATCAAAAATATTCTAGTTCATCGTAGAGTAAATATATTCAAGAGTACTGAGTTCAAATTTCAAGTAAATCGGATAATTGCTCTTTGAGTTACAATGTCAGCAAATTTGAAAATTCTCATTTCGAGAAAAACGCATTTAACGTCAGCTCCTGGGCATTTCATATCTGCGAGTGGTCGCTTTTTAAAAGGCTGCTGTTTGGAGAGTATTAGAGACACGGCCTTGAAATTTTCACAGAATATTTTTGAAACTATAAACTCCCCAAAAAGGCAAAAAAATAGATTTTTTGAAAATTTCACACTGGTATGGCTCCTTAATACATATGTGGCTCGAAAAGTAGGTACCTACCTAATTAATCATTAAATAGCGCTGTCATCTTAATTCGACTAAAAATTTACTTAGCCTCTTTTTCCCGTGTACCCTTCATATTATTTAGTAAAAAAATGGCAACAGCGCAAACAACTTGGTTAATTGTTCTGTGAAAAGTTTTATTAAAGCCATGCTCACATACAAATACACACACATATAGACATCTAACGTACCGAAGCCATGCGGCATTGCCACGCTCATAGCTTATAGTGGCTTATACAATTAATATAGGTGATTACACTTTTAAAATCACTTATTAATCTAAGGTTCATAGTTCAAGAGATTTAAAAAAAAATTAAATACATTATACATCGTCATATAGACCTATGTATAAGAATTAAATTTATATTTTGAATTACTTAATAATCGGATACAGGAAAAGTATGAAAAAAAAATTCCATGAAATCTTATTTAACAATTTTTGTTTCGGTAGCCAAACTCGCATAACATTAAAATTAAACTTTAACAGAATACAAGAAGAAGAAGTTCCTATACGCGCATCCTTGTTTGACATTCTGTCCGAACGATGCGTCTGTCTCTATTACCGGACGACGCGACGGTCGTATCGATTTCCGCCCTCTACACCAGTACCATCTTGTGCTGTTGTGATCAATGACTGCTGTCTCGTACCCTCTGATACTGTAGGCTCCGTCATTACCGACAGATGAGACACTACAACGTGTAAAACGTCACCACGAGTTTTTTCTTCGTGAGGTCGTGGTCATTGTTTGTACTTGTTTTGCTCAATATTGACCAGTTAGTTGTAAGGGTGCGTTTGTACTGTCGGATTTGGAAAAATAAATAAATATTTATGTATAAAATAAATACTTATATAAGTTTGTATTTCCATGTAGGGTAAACGAACGTATTTCTGCCATGATTAGAATGTGACTGTACTATATATAAACCCATTAAATTGATTAAGGGATTAAAATATTCATACAAAAAAATAAAAAATATTAAAAGCTCTGTAATTATGATAAATGTGTTTTGAAAATTTTAATGAAACCCTCAAAAATTTTATAACTTAATTCTGATTCTAAATATACATATACTTGTATTAGTCCAAGAAGTGAGCGCCAAAATTTGCAACTACTTTCTAAATGCTGATTTTTTGATATTACGTCACATTTGTGGTGTAGATATACAGCCTGCCGTCAGTCAGCTAGTTTCGTTAGCGTTTGGCGCGGGGGTGGTTTTAACTTTGTAAAAAAAAACTATAAACGTTGCAACTACTTTCTAAAATCTGAAAATTTATTCCTAAGCAGTATACTAAGTAAGAACCCTTTTTATCATAGTCAGTCATCAAAATCTTGCAACCGGGCACGTCAACAGCGCGTTTAACTCGTAAAAAATCTATACATCGTGAAAGAACTTTCTAAAATTCAGTATAAGAGTTAGGAATATTATTATTATTAAAAAAAAATAGTTAGTCCGAATTTTACCTTAACAAATGCCGTCAGCAGCCGATACACCACCTTCGCGCCAAACGCTAACGAAACTAGCTGACTGACGGCAGGCTGTATATCTACACCACAAATGTAACGTAATATCAAAAAATCAGCTTTTAAAAAGTAGTTGCAAATTTTGGCGCTCACCTCCCCGACTATATAGTGTACCCTTAATTATTTACATGTTTGTAGATAACAGACAGTAATAAACATTTTAGTATGTTTTTATTGATACTTGCAATTAATTTCAACCGACATCGGTACCTACAATAAAATGGTGATTTTATTTTAAGATACGAACGCGATGTAAATAACATTATTAATTATAATTATCGTTTATCTCAACTGATTGTTCTATGGTGATTATTGATACGTATATTAGTTCACTTTGAGTGTGTAAGACGAAAGCGGCACACGATTATTAACAGTTTTGTGTGTGCTCTCCACCGCACAACCAAAATTAGATCATTTAAATTTATAAATGTATTTTCATTTAATTTTTTTGCGTAACCCACCAAGGGTGGTAGCTCAATTTTCCGTCCGTCCGTCTGTTTTCCATCGCGAGATCTCGGCTCCCTGACCACCTTGAGACCTCAAATTTTTGCTAAATGGTAGTTCTGTGGCTCTAGTTTAGCCAATTTTAGGAATTTTTCCGATCATGACCCTCCATCCGGCCACGAATAGGCATAATGTCCATTTTTCATACAAAATGTTTTATATATGGCTTCATGTACCTCGTTGGACTCGGGATTGATTCACAAATCGATTGGCAAGGATATTTTTTGAGTTGTGTCCATCAAATGGGTTGCGCGGCAACACCCACGTGTGGGTTTTTGATATTTTTTTTATCCAAACTTATAGGATTAATTTTGCGAACGATTTTTTTAGATCAAAAAATCTAATTTTTCACCGGCTTCAAAAAAGAAGGATGTTCTCAATTCAATCAATATATACATATATGTTCGAGCATATGTATGTTCCCGAAATGACCCCATATAAATTTTATTCAAATCTGACCATGGATTTCAAAAAAGAGGGGTTTTCAATTCGCCTTTTTATACTTCCCAGGTGGTTCCCATATATGTTTCATCACAATCTGACCATGGACTTCTTATTGTTAATTACACCACTTAAAAGGGTAAAAACCAAAATAAAGCTTAATAATAAAATAAAACCGACTTAAAAAAAACTGACAAGTGTCAGGCCAGTAAAAAAAAGAAAACTGATTTCAAAAACTGTAAAATTTATTTATTTTCAGTGTTTTTAGGATTTTCTTTGAAGTCGACTTTAATTATTTTTTTAAGTTTTTTATTATTGTGTTTATTTGGTTATACGAAATTAGAAAACTCTTGAGAATAAAAATTGAATGTTTTAAAATGACATGTGCAGATATCCAAATGCATTGAATGTCTGTTTTTGGCGTTGATCAATAAAATTTTAGGTTTCAGTCGTTGAATACCAACAATAAGTATCTAATTTAGTATAAATTGAGCACAACATAATATACGCTTTCAGAATGTGCATTTATGTGAAGTAACGTGTTAATAAAATCATTCATTCAATCAGTTGATAAATTAATCATTACAGAATTAGTATACTAAAACTATAATAGTATTCCTTTGACATCGTTAACAACGACAAATATGTTTTATATATTATTAGTTGGGTTACCTGATATAACCTGAATAGATGTCGGAATGTTACCCAACCAAATCATACATTTTTCATATTTTTCTTTACTGTTTATTTATTTCCTTGGTGAGCAAAAATGTTATGCAGAAATAATTGAATCTTTTTTAAAGTTCCATACATAATTTTAATATATCCTGACATATCTTTCTGTTTATTAGTCCGTTAGTGCGCTTACGACTCAACAATGTTCTTTGCCTAGGTCTTAGTATTTATTTTTCAAAGTATGGTAAAACCCCTAAACAATAATTCTATAACCCACGTGAGCATAGATAGGTTTAGTCAAAAAATATTTTATTTTACTTAAATAATAACCCAAAATGATTCATATGGTTTTAAAATTGTACCTAAATATGTGTGCATACTGTATACGTGCATTTGTGAATGTAAAAATAAATATTTAGTAAAAATAAGCATTTTTTGACTTCTTAATATTTTCCATTAGCTGCTTTATTCCACGAAAAAAATTCAACAATTTGCAATTTGTAATTTTTATGGTTTTTCTGATGTTGAGACTTCAAAGTTGGATATCTTCGCGTAATATAGTCCAATTTGAAAAAATAAAAATGCATTTTAAAGAGTATGTCTTGTAAAAATGATTTCTCGCTCAGGCCACCTGAAATGTATTTTTTAAGGTATGTACATTGTACATATGTTCTGTTTGGTGTAGTTTTACTGTTTATTTACTTGACTTTTCCACTCTATTTAAAGTTAGAATATTTTTATGAAATTCATCAAAAGTCTTTCATTACAATACATAATCTGAAAGATGTTAAGTTAACTTCCATTTTACTTTTTTGTAATTTTCTGTACCACCAAAATGACTCCGGCTTTGTTCATTTAAATTATTTTTTTCTAATTTTCACTAAAATTGTGATATATTTGCGAATTTTTTTTTGCAACAGCATGATACCGATTTCAAGGTATCGAAATTCTCTACAAAAAGGTTATTTTTAAATTTCATTTTCTATATACATACATAAATGCACTCCGCGTCAAGTTTCAAAAATTTTCAAAATTTATTAAATTACATACAAAATTTAAAAAATGAAAAGATGTTGAGGAAGAAATTAGACCATCATAAAGTAGAGTAAATTTGCTCCATTTAATAATCAATTTTTTTGAAAAAATATAATTTTTGACCAAGTTACAAGCATTTGAAAACAGGCTATTTTTTTAGGTGTCCCCTTAATTAATGTGCGGAGTATAGTATAGATATAATAATGATAGTAAAAATGTATTTACTTATCATAAAATTGATTAATTTATTTAATAAATATACATAAAAATATAACTATCAATGTAACATAAATATAATGGCATAATAATTTTGTCTATTTAATGATTAAACAGTATATAACATAATAATCTTTTTAACGGGCCAAACTGTTAGTACAATATATAAATACTATTGGCTGGAACATAATTCCTAATAAATAAATAAACCGGAAGTTTGTTAAACAAGTTAGACAGGTTCTGCATTTCCGCATTGGCTATGATCCTGGTACCAGCACTTCCGAGTGTAAATCATTTAGTTTTTCGCTGCAACAAGAACATTGATTTTAAAGACTGATATAACCTGAAATATTAATGAATCTCGAATAACAATGTATATTATAGTTTGAAGATTTTTTACTGAACTCTACAATATTTTGATAGGAATGATATAATTTCAACCTTTATGTTTATTCGTAACAGCTAACATATATTTTGTTACTTTTATGAATAGACACATCTCAAATTAAAATTAAAACGTCTCTGAATAATTGAAAATAGTGTAATTTTATTACTGCATTTAATGTGCATTTTAAATTAAATCAATTTTAAAAAATTGAATTATGAAAAAAAAAAAAAAAATGGTTTAATCTTTTTCAAAAGAGCTGTATGTTAAGATATGGTTAGCTAAAATTTTTAAAGTTTCAAAACTAGTTGTCTTGTAACATTGAACGACTCCTGAACTATTAATTATGAATAGATATATTTCATACTGACATTTTTTATAGAAAAAATTATTATCTTTAAAATTGTTCTTATTCATTTTTGCTCTATCGTACATTATTTTCGCTTTATCGTCGATTTAAGCATAAACGGAACTAAATATTTATGGTGTATTTCTCGGGGATCTGCAGCTTGACATCTTTGATTTAAATTATTATTAACTAGCGGCTTCGCTCGCGTAAACTAATTAGAACCCTCCATACGTGATAGGGGATAACATATTACATTTTTTATAGTAATAGTATTTACCTTTGTAGTGATCGCGTATCACAGCTGACTATTTATAAGTATTTAACTTTATAAGTAAAGCAAGTAGGTATGCAGATAAACATATCTAAATCCATCCTCGTCCCCGTCCCATGCTATTATATAGGGTTTGAATATCAAACTTTCATTTTTAACTGAATATTAATTTGTCCAAATTTACTTTAATATCATGAACAATTATGAAGATAAATATATCAAAATTTTACCCCCACCCCCCGCACCATTCCCATAGGGGTTGGATTTTCGTAACTGCTATTTGTCTTGTAGAGTACTTACATTTGCCACGTTTCATTCGTTGAGTACAAAAAAAGAATATTTTATAATTTTTTCCACCCCCCTAACACCTTAAGGGTTAAATTTTCGAAAATGCTGAAATAATTGTTTCATTATTTATATTGTAGAGTATGTTCAATAAGTTTCAATTAAATGCGAACAAAAAAATATTTTTATATAAACTTTGACACCCTGTTAAAACCCCGTAGGGGTTGAATTTCGAAAAATCCTTTCTTAATGGGTGCTTACATCATAAAAGGAAGGCACCTACGAAATTTCACGTTTCTAGGTCCAGGGGTTTGGGCTGTACGTTGATATATGAGTGAGTGAGTGAGTGAGTGAATGAGTGAGTGGTTAAGGACAAACTCTTTTATAGATATAGATAATATCTTATAAATATATTATTTAATTCTCAATGCAAAAATTTAAAAACTAAAATGTGTGCATTCGTTTTTAATGCTTAAACTATAAAAAGATGTTTTAAGCCCGTACGTATCCTGCCTAAAGTTCACGATCCAAGTTTTTTTGAGCTGTTGTAGGTCACTATTCGTGGTCATTGTTCGTAAGCTTCTTAATTGTTTAGTTTGAATTTCTTTTGTCGTTTGTTTCACAATATTTCACGCAGTTTTTTTGTATTAAAAATTCTTTTTTATAATGAATAAAGGAATAGTGAAATACATCTGATGATTTATGTAATTTTTTTATTAAAAATGTGTTGGTAATTATTTAATTATATTTTTAATTTATTTACTTTTTCCTAACTGTATACTAATAAATGGTTCTGAAACATTAATATTAATTTTACTTCCTTGAATCTATTTTCCTGTCTATATTTATATACAGTAGAGCTTCTATTTTCCGAACTAATTATTATATTAAATAAATAAATACATAAATAAATAAATAAATAAATAAATAAATAAATAAATAAATAAATAAATAAATAAATAAATAAATAAATAAATAAATAAATAAATAAATAAATAAACAAATAAACGTCTAAAACAAAAATAATAAAACAAAAAACTTTGCACAATATGGGAAATTACTTTCGCTAGAATTGGCTGATTTTTTTGTATTTGTTGTTTATGTGATGTTGACCAAAAGTAACCATTGCCCCAAAAAATCCCCAAGATTAAAATAATACATATGCTTTTAATAACCTTTTTATATACCCCTAGATGCTAATTTGTAGGTGTTTCACTGTACATAAGTAAATACAAATTAAATGCAAAAAATCTCATGAATCTTAAATTATATTAAATTTTTTCATAATGTAGTTAATAATTTAAAATTATGAGATCTATAATCAAAGCTGTTTAAATATTTATTCTAAAATAAATCGACATTGAAAATCGGTATTTTAAATCATGTGATTATTTGTATAATAAAACCATAAACAATTAGATTTAATCTACTTTCCATATGTTTGGTATTTTATTTGGACCATAAAAAAGCCAACTATTAAATAAAAAAATATACACAGTAAAAATAAATTAGCTTATTTTAAACACCTCAGTTATGGTTTCCTTGAGTGGGACAAAAAAATGCATTGTTAATACCAGCTGTTACCCGCGAATTTATCCGTGCGGAATTTTTTATCTTATTTTCTAGCTACAAAATAGCCCATGTCCTTCCTCGGGATGCAGGTTATCTCCCTGCCAAACGACATCAAGATCGGTTCAGTGGTTAAGCCATGAAAAGATAAAAACAGACAGACAATGTTTCCTTTGTATTTATAATATAAAAGTGGGTGGACCATGGAAGGCCATGTTCCTTGTAAGGCCAATTATTAAAAAGTCGTAGTTATTGCCATACGATGACAAATTCCTTCTACTCACACTAATATCCATCGAACTCAAGAGCACAGACGCAGCGTCCACTATTTTGTCTGTGCCGTCCCATCCTTTATATTGACGTCGGTCGTCGAGGTTAAAATTATAATACGCGCTCACAGCAAAACGTAACTTTTCAAATAAATAAACTATTATTTTCTTTAATTTTTTTAATGAAAGACCTTTTTATGTAGTTAGATATTAAGCAGATATTTTGATTGTCACAACGTTAGTTTTAAGTTAAAACTTTATATTGGCCTTGTAAGGAGCCGTGTTCCTTGCAAGGCCATTTGGAAGAGTTTAATCAAACTTAGAATTTATAAATGATCATTAACTCTGTATTAATGTTTTATAAGTTACATGATAAAGCAAAGTGTTACTTAATATTTTGTTTCTTTCATTTATCCAGTAAATAAAGGAATAATAACTGTTTATTCCTTAAGGTGACCTTCCATGGTCCATCCACCTTAGTATGGATATAAACTATGTATTTAAAAATCTGTTATAAAAATAATTCATAGATATTTAAATATTATATTGATTTTATACTATTCAGTGTATTATTTCTAATTTATGTACAAGCGCCTCGTGATCTGTACAGGATTTTTTTCTAATAAACATTACTAAATTAGCGAATTAAAAAATATATTATGCAAACTCAACTACTGACCTTTCTCAATTTGTAGTATGCTATATTGTAAAAAATTGTGTATGAATATTCAGCGGAAAAATATTTATAATTAATAAAATCAATTAAAAATTTACAAATATTGACTAAATAAAAATATTTAAAAATAAATATTTATATAACTAAGCGATACAAAAAATAAAAAGGTTCATATTCCCTCATATTAAGTACTAATATTCAATAGTTATTTGTTCCACAAAGCTAGGATTAACATGAAAACATGCGAGTAGCGTCATTTCGCGTGCTGAGTGGACAAAAAATTAAATTGTCACAATAATAATTAGTTACTCAAATGAAAGCTCTTATGGAAATTAAATCGGTTCCTGATAATATTTTTATTAGAATATACTATTTGTTGCTCTTCAGTTCAAATTAATATCAATAAACCTGCATATTCATTATACTGTCTTAGTATAAAAAAACTCCATGAATATTTACGCAAACTAATTTTCTAGGGCTCGCTATAATTTTATATTATTGGTAGCAAAATTTTAATTTCAAGAATAAAATTATTTGTCAATGTATTATTTCATCATTACTGAGACAAAAATTAACTTAAATAGAAAATAATAATAACGTTAAAAACTACTGCACCAATATATTTGTATAAGATTTTTAGTAGAACCCACATAAGCGTCCAAATCAATGTGACCTGCGCCTCCACCATCTGAATGACGTCACTAAACTGTAGTTGTAATAAAAACTAGAACTATCATTCTATTGTCTCTATATTCATACAACAAGGAACTCTTTCTTTATTGTTTTCATATTTTCTAACGAAATTTCAATTTCTTACACTGAATAAAATTAAATTTTTATTTTTATTCGTTAATATAATTATTACATATTTTTTTCTTGTTCATATGACTAGGGACTCTGTTTCTGGATATGATTAGTTTTGAAAATTAATTAGACAAAATATCTATTCCTTATTAAAATAATTTTTACATAGATATGACATTATATAACTATAGTATAACAGTTTGTTACATTTATATTTTGTACTTGAACACAAATGAAATAAAGCGTTAAACAGAATTTGTCATTGTAAAATATCTCGTGAGATCTAAAGCAATTGCACGCATTTGACACCTAGATGACTCATGCAAATTTCCCCATGCACCTGTGAGTTGGCATGTCCGACGTGCATCCGAGTCCCGAACCAGCGTGTGTCGGTAACGCAGGTTACACGACCGGCGCACGTCTGCGCGCGCACGGTGCATGCCACGGCACGGTGGCGCCGCCAATCCAACACGCGGCAATCGGCAGCAATACACAACAACCCAGTTAGTTCCACTGCGAAGTGTAATAGCACCCACATTGACGGCGGTTCATGTAAAAAACTGCAAAATTCAAATGACTATTGCAAAGCATCGCCCTCGTTTGTTGTTGGACGTTTCGACCAATATCGTTGTTGTGTGGTGTGCATTGTTTTCTGTTTCCATCTAATTGTTGGACAGTTTCGGGCTCGTGCCAAAGTTACCATCGTTTATCTGCTGCTGGAACTCATTCGAAATTTTTCCGAGAAAAAATATACATATATATTAATAATATTTTTATAGTGATATCATTTTGAGTTAATCGTTATGCGAGTTTTTAAAACAAACGTTAGATTCAATGTTAAAACAAATTATTAATAATCCAAATTTATTAAATCCCCTGAGGATATTTCTTCTGGGGTGTTCGTTCTTATGTATAAATAAATCTAATATATTTGTTGGCATTTTAATAAAATCAAAACCTAGTTATTAAATTAATTCCTATATGGTTCATAGTTAGGTATATAATTCGATTGAATTTTAATAATAAATTAATTAAAACCGTTTAAATATCAAATAAATCATAAGTAGAAATACACAAACGATTTTTAAAGTAATACCTTTAATTCGAAACATGTCAAAACTTGTCGTGTCCACGCCCGATTGTTAGTTTGCTCCATAATTATATTCAGTAGCTCCGCTTTTCTAAATCATAGTGAATTGTGTTGATAACTAGCTAGATAGTTTAAGTTTTGTGATAAATGTATGTGTAACTATTCAAATTCAATAACATACCTCAGAATCACATACACGCAAACTTATTATTTAATATATACATGTATACATGCATTTCCATCATTTCACAACATTTAAAACATGCACTACTATTCATATTCAATAAAAATACCTTGAATTATTATCTATTTTGATTTTCCAAATCTCCAATAAATATTTTAAAAATCAATAAATGTATCGTCATCATCTATAACCGACTTAACGTTTAAAATAGTTAGATCTAAAATAAATCTTAATTCACTGGCTAACAAGTTCAACTTGTTAGCAATGAATATTCCGCTCAATTTAGTTTTTGGTTCCACAAAATAAATACTAAAAAAACATTTTTTTGTATCTATTAATGTTAACTTTCTATGCTTTATTTATTTAATGATTACAAAATAAATAAAACTTTTTTTAACAAATCAGAATTGAAAAACAACTGAGTACGTGACTAACCAGTCAATTCTAGTGGAGCCAAAATGAGACTTGAAAAATCAAGGTGGGGCTCAGAGATTTGAGCCCATTTAAACAAATAATATTTTTCTTTCCAAAAATTGGTTTTTACGCTTTTAGTGTTTAATAGTAAAAATCTTGTATTATTTCGCAAAATCAAGATATTTTAAGAAAAAAAAAAATGAATAATTTTAGTAAATTAAATTATTTATAGATTTTACTTCTACTTGTCTGTATGTATTTATACTGATGACATTTTAATGCGTTTTGAACAATTATTAAACATATATGTATGCATTTTTAATTACATTATTTTAAATATGCACATTTATAAAAATATCAATTTTAGAATGTCATGCAAATATTTAATATTATTTTTTTATGTCTATTTTTAGTACAAAATAGTTTTATTTATACCTTTTCAAAGAAAATCAAAATATATTTTAAAAGATTAATATTATTTACTTCTTTTGATTATGTACCTATACATATATACACATACATATGTACATAAAAGCTTTAGGTATATAAATATATGCATGTATAATATAATATATGAATCATATAAATTTCTCTTTCTAGCCTAATCGTCCTAAACTGCAATATTATTTTTATATACAAAATAATTTTAAAATATTTTACTTTACTGCCTAAGCGGAAATAAAATAAAATTTTAATTACTTTAATGATAACAATACCGGATATCGAAATAAGTGATTCGCCTTAACCTCATAAAAAATACAAAAAAGAGATAAACCAAAGATGAACCAAAAGTGTATCGCGCTTATACTCGAAACACCGCATTCCGTTATCCGGCAGTCGTCAGAGCTGAGCATTCTGGGTTAGTGAGCACATTCGGACATCCGATGTTTGTAGCTAACGGCATCGCTAACCTAACCTCACAAATAATCGGCGGCAGTAACGAGCGACAACAACGGTGTACATCGCGGTAGAGTTGTCGTTGTTATTGTCCAGTGGCGTAGTAGTGTGTGTGTGGCAGTGGCGGCGAAGGTGGGTGGGTCGGAGGTGCGTCGGCCATCTTGTCGAAATCACGCCATGGCGTCCGGGAGGGGGAGCAACAGCAGCCCCCTCTCGTAAACATCCCGACGACGCGCCAAGATTTCCCGTATAGAGTTCATCGAGAAATGGGGGCTAACCCCTGTCCTCAAGCCGAGGCAGGACCAATGCCCCCTCCGACAGAATGGTGCGGAGGACCCAAGCGAAGCCAGGTATTTATCAACAAAAAAATGATACACATGTTTAACTGTCCTGAATCTACAAATCTTTAAAAAATCTATCGTGGAGCTCTCTTGATGAACTAGGGCTTCACGAGTGACTTAAATAAGACTAATTGATATAAGACAATATCAGTTCAATAGTTCAATATGATAACTTGTCTTGTTTTATAAAAAGTCAAGTTTCGTTTCAGTCTCTATGACGTATCTAAAATGATTTGACTGTATATTTTATATGCATCAAATTATTTCATAAACGATATAGCACTTTCTGAAACTATCAGTATTTCGACTCACAATTTCCATCTTATTTGATCAACCCCTTGCTTAATACTGTATAAAACAGAAATTATTTTACATTCATTTCATTATCAGACTCTATTTGTATCATTCTAGAGAAAAAAATTAATTGTACATATCGTCAGCTTACAACCAAAACACATTAAGTAAATTTTTGACTTAAGTACATATACTAAACCTATAGAATTTTTACGGTCTTTTGACTGTTAAAGTTTTTAAATTGTTTTACTTGTAAGCCGACGATATTCATTATAAAATAATAGTTTTTGTAAGATGAGTGTAATTTTTCTCATTACTGAAAAGCAAAACAACTAGTACAAGCTTTGAAGCTTCCACGATGATTTTAGATCAGTTTTAGTTGCTGGGTTAAATCTGCATCTTTTATCGTTATCTCAGTCAGCGTTTTCTTGTTTGCACTTTCTAGAGCCCTGCAGATGACCACTGCAGTATGTAACGCAATGGTATAACAAATAAAATGTTTCATAAACTAAGGCTTGTATTTAAATGCACATTTTTAATAATAAATACTTTTTATTCAATCGTTTTCACTTATAACAAATATACCACACGAAAAATTAATTATTCAACTGTAAACAAATATATTGAACTTAAAATAAATTATATCACTTTAAATGAATAATTTCCACTAAAAATAAATACTTTGCACTAAAAAAAAGAATACTATGCACTTTACCTAAATTTAGACCAGTCAGATTAAAAAAAAAAAATATTTTTGATGTACTTTTTGTGATTTTTATGATTTTCTATATTTTTACCTAACCTTCTTCTTTTGACCCAAATAGATTTGATATTTGTTATGTGATTTTTATGCAATCTATATATTGAAACGATTAAATATTTGCCTTATATTAAAACAATAAATAAATAAGTATTAAAATTTGTGTTCGATGTAAAAAAGTGCATACTATAAAATTTTAAGTGCAAATTATTGAAATTTATGTTCGATGTACAAAGTAAATACTATCTAATATAAAGTGCAATTAAATATAACTCATAAACTAAGCTGTTTTGCCTTTCAAATATAGAAATTATTTTTATATTACGAATTTCTTTTTGGAGACTGTGGACATATCAACTATGATTCAAAATTAGGTTTAAATTGATTATATTATTTGCAGAGTGAATATAAAGAGAATATTTAGTCTAGGAATAAATAAAAGTAAAAAAGAAACTATAAAAATAGATCACCGTTGAACGATTTAACCGTGTTTATGTTTACACTTAATCTCCAGCGCAGTAAAAACCTAAATCAAGTGAAAAGTTCAAAATTGCAATATGTATTTTATCACCGCATTAATTTTACACGTTAATTCAGATCAATTCTAAATATATTCCAACCTGACCTTGTTACTTGTATAAACAATGAATTGAATTCACTTTACGTAATATATATGTATATACACGTGTACATAAATATACCAATAAATATTTAATGAAAAATACTCAACTAATAGAATTTATCGAAAAGAACTAAAATGGACATACTATTCGAAAGCCTCACACTTCAAACTAATATAAAGTAGGTAGGCATAACCAGGCCCAGATAGAAGGGAGGCTAGGAGGGCCATATGGTCCGTGGCCCCAATGTCTCAGGGGCCCCGGCGCCCTGGAAATTATTTATATTTTGCATTTTTACATATTGTTTTGATACTTATACTATTTTTAACAGGGGTTATTTAAAAAACATAAATATACTATACAAAGATACACCTTGTTGAAAAAGAACAAGTAGAAAGCAAAAAAGAAATTTCTTAACCCCCCCCCCCTGATTTTTTATACTAAAATAATATCAGAAAGTTATAAGAATTTTACTAGTACGAAATTTGTTTGGAATGTCCTTATGCTGGGGGGGGGGGGGTAACGAGGCCCCCAAAATGTGAATTGGCCCGGGCCCCGTTGATGCTCTCTCAGGGCCTGAGCATAACAACCGTAGATTTTTGTGAATCTATTCAATCTTGTTCAAATTTAAAGACCCCCTTCCAAGCAAAATTACTGTTTAAAAGTATTCATTACTACATTTTTACGAATCATACTGAACCGATTTGGATGAAACTTTCAACAACGTGTTTCTTATGTTTTTTTTTAATATCATCAATTCATCACTCTATTAGTTCAAGAGTAGAGCGCCAAAATTTGCAACAACTTTTTAAAAGCTGATTTTTTGATATTACGTCACATTTGTGGTGTAGATAAATATCTGAAAATTTATTTGTAAGCAGTATACTAAGTAAAAACCTCTTTTATCATAGTCAGTCATCAAAATTTTGCAACCGGGCGCGTTAGCAACGTGTTTAACTCATAAAAAAATCTATACATCGTGAAAGTACTTTCTAAAATATGAAATTCGGTATAAGAGTTAGGAATATTATTATTATTAAAAAAAATAGTCAGTCCAAATTTTACCTTAACAAATGCCGTCAGCAGCTGATTTACCAACCCCGCGCCAAACGCTAACGAAACTAGCTGACTGACGACAGGCTGCATATCTACACCACAAATGTAACGTAATATCAAAAAATTAGCTTTTAGAAAGTAGTTGCAAATGGCGCTCACCTCCCCGACTATATTATTCCATATCGAAATTATATATAGAAGAATTAGAAAACATTATAATTTTCAATGTTGAACTATATGTTAAGCTGGCTATAAAAATAAACAAGATCAAAAACTAAATATGCATTCCTTAAAAATCTATATTAAAAGATTAAAAGCATACGTGAATGATGAAAAATTAGTTGATAGATATTTATATTAATAAAGTCAATAGAAAGCAATGATCTCATTTTGTTTTATATAGACCATATCGTCTACTCAAAAATATTTTACAGTTAATAAGAACGTGTGTTCAAACTATAGATTTATGAGTGTTTGTTTTGGAGTATAATGAATTTAATATTCTGTAGAACAAATTGTTAGTCGATGTTGTTTTAAGAAAATGTACCGTAGCTGAGGTCAAGATAACATTCGTTTGTTTTAACATAACACTGTTAATAATTTTATAGATTATTTAGATTTAGTTTAATGCATTTTATTGACTCATTCAATATTTATGTTTTCATTTATATTTAAACATAATATTTGTACATTAATTCAAATGTTTTAATTGATATAAAAATAATAAATAAGTTAATGCACACCTTAATAAAATTATAAACTAAATATCTAAAATATTGATAGTTATTTAATTGATTCAGTCAAATATATCTTTGACCAGTAAAATAATCTTAAATACTCAATTTTCACTAGAATATAAAAGTCAAATTAATAACTGCTATTTAAAGTAAAGGTAATGGACTACTTAACTATCAAAACTTTAACTCTACAAGATTTTAAACGCATTAAAATAGGTCCATAATTTGTTTGTGATTAATAAACGTCTTAAAAATTTTTCTACTCTTGCCTGAAATGTAGAAAAATTAGGTTAAGATAAGTCACATCCTGTAATAGACGATATTTAAAAAAAGGTATAGAAACTCATTTGGTCCTTACCTAAAATAAATTGGACACCCCTGCTGTATACTTAACAAACAAAAAAATCGTCAGAATTCACTCAATTGTAGCGAGTATAGTTCAAAGGTCAACAATTTGCGAACTGCAGTCCGCATCCCAATCGATAAATATTTCTCGCATATAGCCAGAAAGTTTAAGCTAAATCAATAAAAACACGAACTATATGAGAATACATATCGACTGGGCCATGATGAGATATATATTTTAAAATGTACCTCGAATAAAACTAATTGTTGGCTTCTAATGGTCTGAATTTAACCCTTAGTTACTCGCGTGATATACTGTAACGCAGTTACTCGCGCGGTGTATTTTATACACCACTTAAAAAAGCTAATTTTTGGGAATTTTGCAGATATCATGTTCATTTTTTTTGCCCAATTTATATTATGTACTATTTATTTTTAAGGAACAAAAAATGTTTATTAAAATTAACACAACTAAGAATTAAGGATAAGAATGAAAAACTAACAAAAATTAATCTAAAAAAGTACACAAAACTGTGTAATTTTGTAAATTTAATTGAAATTTAAATTGTAATTTAAGTGAAAAATAAAAACAATAAATAAGAACTGATACTACAATCCTCAAATAGTGTACAAATAGTAGGGTGGGCCGAATTTTTTTTTTTAATTTCAAGTGGGGGTAGTGGGGAAAAGTTGTCACATTTAAACAGTGTATTCCTCAAAAAATATTTCTGTTTTTTTTGAAAATATCTAGCCGAGCCCATGGGGACCCAAAAAAAATTATTTTTTATTTTTTTTATTTCATTTTTTTGAGAACAAAAAACAGTACTATTGTATTTATTACATATATGTAAAAAAAATATGACTGATATATTTCAACTTTTTACCGCGCACCTGATCACTTAAACATACAAAGCAAGCAAAGAGCTGCACAATAACTACACATTGTAAATTATTAGATAGTAAAACATATATTTTATCTATTTGGGTGCTAAGGGCCCATGTTAAATGATGAAATATATTAACACATGTTTTTACATGTATATTAAACACAGTGGTAGTATTTTTTGCAACATCATATAAAATTAAATTGCATTTTTTTAAGTTATTTGGACCCTAATGGGCCCGGTTAGATATTTTTTTTTTAATTCAAATTTTTTGTATAATACACTGTTTACATAAGACAACTTTTCCCCACTAACCCCATTTGATTTAAAAAAAAATTGGGCCCACCCTAGTGTACAGTCCCAAAAAATGTATACATTTAGTAATCGCAAAAAATGCATTGCTGGTGTACAAAATACACCATCGCAAGTAATTAAGGGTTAAAAATATTATACAGTTACGTTTTAGTGCATCAATATCAAATCCAGCTAATACATTATTTATTCAAAAACAACATTTTTATTTTCATTCATAAAACGAAAAACCGCATCGTAGTCATATCAACTTTTATTTAAAACTCCGATCAAACCGTTTAAGAAATGTTACGCACACACACGCACGCGACAAATACGTACGTATAAATTTCACCAAAAGCGTTTTATGTCGAGGAAGACATGAGAAAACCTTATAATAAAACTCAAAATCCGTTATGTGCAACTTTGGAATCGATATCGTTTGCAGACAAACGTGTCTGCTATACGCGCGTTTATATATAGTGGGAGGGGGTAATGGGGGTGAGAGATACCCAATAGCGCCGCAAGAGGCCCACGAATGTCGCCGTATTTGTTTGTCAACGTTTCAGATGATCCTTTTTCTTAGGGTACGTGATGTCTCATATTGTCAATGTTGTGAAGTATTTTCCTTGTTATTTTTAACTGCGTAATTAAAAAGCTTTTAAGATGTCGAATTTAATATGTAACGAAACGTTGACCGAATCGATGACCGATACATTGTAGAATAAATCCAGAATTTATTTTTAACTGTTTTAGTTGGCATTAAAATATTTTTGATTTAAATATGTTAAATAAGTTATACGAATAAAAATTATTTATATGATTATATGAATATGTTACCGGCAAAATATGTAATTCAGGCATTCTATATAATTCCTAGGAATTCTATACAATGCCTAACGATTTCAGACAAAGTATGAAATAATTTTTATTTATTGTTATAATAAATAAAATAATATATTAGTTCAGACGAATATTAAATTGATTTAAAATTGTTACAAACATACAAAAATATTAGATAGATATTATTTAGTCATTTAATAACATATTAGGCCAGTATTAAGTAGGATAAATAATCAGTATTTAAGTATTTTATTACATAAATTAAGCCAATATCTGTACCTGAACCAAAATTGGTTGGTTCACCCTATTTATGTTTATATTTCTAGTATAAATAATGCCTAAGAAATTATATAGTTAAATTCATTTCATACAATGCCGGATTTCATACATTGCCGGTAACATATACATTAACTTCCTGTTAAACATTCTAGAAGACAACACTTTTTACTTTCTTATGCGAACATATGTATAAAAACATCTTCCCTGATTCCACTATGATGTCTGTGTGTCTGTCTGTAATCGTTGCTACTTAAAACCGATAATGAATATAAGGGTAAAATGATATATTTAGGATTCATTCTGTGAAGAAAGCCATTTCTGATAAAAATTTTACAACTAGAAACATTTTTTTTTATTTTAGATTAATTTTTTTAAAAAAAAAAATTGTTTCACTAAATAATTGATTTTTTATATAATGTTTCAATTGGTTTATAAATAAAAATCAAAGTTTTTTACATAATTTATGCCCTATTAGTTTGTTTTATGAATTATTCAGAAGTATTTATTTTAAAGTGCGTATAAGAAAGTCCCTTAAACCCATGACAGTTTTTTTAATGTGTATTTTAAACAAAATTTAATAAATATCTTAATAATATTTATAAATACAGTAGAAACCGGTTATAACGACATCGAAGGGGCCGGTCAAATTAGGTCGTTATTATAAACCGGAGCCGTTATAACCGGTTTCTACTGTATTTTAACTTTAGTACTTCTTTTTTTTATTAACATTGACATTAAATAAATGATAAGTAATTCACATGAAGCAGTAGTTTTTGAAAACATCAATAAAAACAACAAACCATAAAATTCCACATTACCAGATAATATAATAAAAGCATATTACGAAAACGCAGCGATTTGTAAACGGTATTATTTGATAAACACCGGTATAGAAAGAAGTATGGGAAGCAAAAGAAGCCGGCAATACCGCGATGTGATATCCACATAGAGGATCTGAAGGATTTGGGATTGATGGAAATAACTTTATTGGTGCATTGAGATTGTATCAAACATCACACCGATAACCCTGGATAAAGTTGGCAGCATTGTGTTTTATATTCGCACTTCTTTGTGTAAACATTTATGAAATGATTTGCTGCTATTGTTGGATTTGTAAATATGTGGTTATTTTATTTGTATGGAGTGTTGGGGTCGGGGAATAAGTTGAATATGATAGATATGGTGTGACTAAATTTGGAAATTGGAGACTTCTTAATTTATATGAAAGTTAGTGCCATGTGTGCCAGAATGAAAAATATTACATTTTTTTTTTTGTTAATTGAAGACGATCATAATTAATTACTATAAATGTGATTGCTTCACATTGAGTCAAAATATTTGCACTCGGAATTATGAATATGGGAATGGTTTAAAGCTAATAAGGTACTGACACCAATTACGGGCACTTTAGAGCAAGGTATACTATTTTTTTGGGATTGATTGGCTTCATGTTTGTAATTATCATGAACTCATTTTACTAATAAAACAAGTACCTCTTTATTAAATCAATTTAATTATTTAGGTTTGTAAATATATTTTCTTTTTTATTTTGTATTTTTTTTCAGTAATGGGCACTTAGTGATGGACACTTGTTAATGATTACAAAATGATAAGTACTACGACACAAAAGTTATAAAATAAAGAGTCGTAAAATTTAAAACAATTTAAAATATTTTCATAAAAAATACATTTTTTTGATAGTGTACCGAACCGCTGTTTTTAAACAAAATGTTCAATTACATTATGCAACAAAAAAATACTTTTGTAATATAACAGAGATCTGAATAGAAAATTTAAGAGGCTTTTGGCATGCCGAAACCGGATTTGTTGCCAAATTGGTTTCATCACGTCAGGGTTTTGAGATATTCTAACCTAAAAGTCCCAAAAATGACTATATTGGTAATGTTAAAGAATTTATTATCAAGTAGGTAATTTTTTTCTAGTTTTCGGCCACGATAACAAATAGTTTACTGTACGATTTTTTTTAGCCGAGATGTACTAGTTTGAAAATATGATATTTTTATTAATAGAGTGTAGTATTGTAGATACAATGAACTTTACTACATATATCTTCAAAGTAGTATATTTCGGTAAAAAAAATCGCATAGTAAAATGTAAAAAAATCATTTTAAAGAGAAAAGATAGTACTATTCGAAATCATGAAAGAAAACTTCAGAAAAAAATTACCTACTTAGTAATAAACATTGCCAAAATCGTCATTTTGGGACTTTTAGGTTCGAATATCTAAAAAAAAACCTGACGTGATGGAATCATTTGGGCAACGAATTGGGTTTTGGCATGACAAATACGTTCTAAATCACCTATTCAAATTTATGTGAATTTTTTTTCGTTGCATAGTGTTATCATTAAATCACGCTATAAGACAGTTAAATGTATATAGATTAATATTCAATAATGTCAGTAATCAAACATCAACAAATATTTCTAATTCAGTACATTAAATTAATTAATAATTGGTGCCAGTACCTTATACCTGTATACTGTATACAGAGCTATAAATTAATTTTAGATATATTTCAAGTGACAATAATTATTTTATTTGTACTTTACCAAACAATAAATGTACTTAAGTACTTTTTAATTCATTAGAAGAATGCCACACAATTTTAAACATGATGATTGTTGATGTAAAAAATGTTAATTAGGTACAACCAATTTAAATTATATTATACAATTTTAAAAGCTGCATGTGCCTAAACTTAAATAATATTTGTAGCATTTTTTCTGGAACAAATTTAGATTGTTTTATATCCATCTACATTGTACCTATATACCCTATGTATAAAATCTATTTATAAAGCAAACTCTGACATTTGATGATCTCGTTATTATTTTATAGAAAACTCGAGTTTGCAGTAAATCACACGCGCAGGCAAGAAAAAACAGAATCCGCGGAGGTCATTCTACTAATGCACACCACATCTGTACCAGTTATTTATGTATTTACAAAACCTGACATCATCGGCCATTCAATAAAAATATTGCGGTTCATTTATATTCGTCGATCCAAGTTTGTCTATTCTCTTGTCAGAGACGGTTCGAATTTTTCCGCTACTCTATCTTTTATATATATTTTTTTACGTACACATGAGTCTACAATAATTATAAGATGATTATAGTACAGTGATGCCTCGCATAACGAACACAATTCATTCCAGGAGCAAGTTCGTTAAGCGAAAAGTTTGTTAAGTGAAACGCGTTTTCCCATAACAATACATGTTAAAAGTTTTAATTCGTTCTGTAGCATAAAATATGGTAGGTACTGTAACATAAAAAAGATTGTACATACGTTTTTTATTTTTTACTCAGACTCAGATTTAGGAGAGTCTACCGAGGCTTGCAGGGTCAAATCCTCATACACAAAATTATATTTACTTAAACAAACACGTGTATGAGTTAAGCGCAGAAAAGAACGACTGACGCGCGTTGATGCATGTTCGTGCAAGTTTGAGCATCGACTGCGTGCGACCTTGGATGTTCGGACGACTTCGTGATACGTAGGAGCGTTCGGGCGGCAAAATGAAATGCGAGGCGTTCGTTGTGCAAGGCATCACTGTATACGAGTATTTTTTCAATAATGAATTCATTATAAACAATTTTTGTACTTTGCACCACATAAAAAATTATTTTCATAATGAAAAATATAACTTTATGAAATTTAATACTGTCACATCCCCCCATCGCAAAAAGCTATCTACGCTACTGCTTTAAAGCATAACATTATTCTAGACAAGTGAAGTGCACATTTTATTTTTGAAGAGCGTCAATAAACTTAATAAGGTATAACTATATAAAAAATAAAATAAAAAATATAAAATAAAAATTGCAGAGGTTATTATTATATCTATTTCTTGCGATGGCCTAAGAAGTTTATTTTAATTTCTTTGTTTACAACATTAAGAAATGTTTTAAGTGAAAATCGGATAGATATATTTTTAACCAAATATGTATGTTTTCCGACAGGTACCGACTTTTTTTCGTTAAAGAGATTAATTTTAAATTTTATTCATTCTGTTTGTGTGTTATATTGTAAAGATAAAATAACAATTAAAGTCTAGTTTAAATGTAGGTAATTAGAATACAATATTATCATTTATACTTTAGTATATAAATTATTAAAGAAATTGAACTTTAAAATTTAAGCTGTATTATTATTTTTTGTACCTCATGGTTCGTTTCGACATGAGTACGAATTTAAAGATTGTTTTGTATAAAAATGGTTTTGAGTGTAGCAAACGGCTGATTTATTGTATAAAATAAATTGACAAGAAATTGCAAGGAATTTTTGGCAACGGAAACTATTTTCCCATCCATCATTTTTTTAATATATGATAATTTAATCCATGATCGGAGATTTATCATATACCTACCAGTGTAAATCAGTTATGATTTAATTTAATATTAAGGCGTTTTAAAGCATACTGGTTGTCTAAATGAACCATTTTTAAAGAAAAAAATCGATTTTTTTTTTCAAATGATTCATAAAAAATAATTTTTAGAATAGAATGGTAGTTATAGAGAACATTATTTTCTTCAATTTATTTCCCATTCATTTTTTTTAAACACGTACACTCAGTATATTGTTCAAAAAAATCACATGGTGTCCACGGCAGGTTTAATTTTTCCATAGGGGCACAGTTAATCGAAAAGTTAACTTCGTTAATCGTTAAAGCGTTAAAATTCCGAAAAAGTAACAGAAGTTAAAGTTAACCGAAAATTTAACGAAAGTTAAAGTTAATCGTTAAAAGTTAACCATCCAAAATGTTTGAAGTCCTTTTTTTGTTATTTCGACAACTCTCTTATGTACTTGTCATCAAACAACCAATGTAACGGACTAAAGTCAATGGAAGTTAAATTTAACGGAAGTTAACAAAAGCGTTAACATTTTTTTGAGTTAACTTAAAAGTTAATCCGTTAACCATTTTGTTAACTTCGTTAATTAACGATTAACGGATTAACGAGTTAATGCCCACCTTTGAATATTTCTACTTAACATTACATGTTAAAATGATTCAGTGGTTTCTGACTACAAACAACTACTTTATCGATATATTCTCAAAAGCATCGTAGTGGTGAAACTAAGGTATATTTTGCATCGGAAATACCACGTGGTTGATTTCGTTAGTAGCTGGAGCCGGCCATGTCTGTATGTATATGTTGTATTGATTTTTGTTTACTCTAACCTACAAAACTACATCTTACACCACGATAAACAGAATGATCGTTAAAATTGCGGTGCAAATGTATAAATATAGCATTTGATGTTTACTGTACTTAAATATGTTTGTGTTTTTAATATTATCAAATAAAGTGATTATCATAAATGCAAATATATGTAAACAGTAATGATCGATGTATATAATTGCTTTGTTGGTCTTGAAAATCGTGTTTTGTGTAGCAAAGAACACATTTCATTTTTTAACGTATATTAGATTTGGTTCTAGATAAATTCGACGGGAACCGAATTTATTTGATTTATTCAAAATTCTTTCAAATAATAAAAAAAAGAAAAGAAAATGTTTAAAACATTGTCACATTTTTGTTAGATTGCTTTGATGTAAGACATGAAACATGGATGAGAAACCTTTTTAGGTGGTGGGCTAAAATGATCAATTTCAAACAATTATGCGAGTCGTGCCCTTTTGAATAACTCAATCGAAAATAATCGCAACAAGATTTTAAAAAATAGTTCAATAAAATCATAAGCTCTTAGCTTTAAAACAGTATCAAAGTTTTTAAATTATATATAGGTATTTTACAATGTAAATGAGTATTTTGAAAATTATTTTAATCGGTATCGTAAACTCAGATTTGCGAGTTAAAGAAGTGTTGTGCGGTTTTGATCACTTATGGCAGTATGATCTTCGATTTTGATTGCAAACTAAATGAAATAATGGACATTTAAAACACAATCGCTAGGTATAATGAAAAGTTGGCCCACATACTGATAAATACCCGCCACTGAAAACATATACGTCAATTAATTTTCATGAAACAAAATAAGTCCCTACTGTATGGAGTTAATCGGTAAAAGCTCCTGAACGTCGCATTTAAAAAAATATATATTTAATTTTGTTTACTTCCATTAATATGCCAAGGTTGAACTATTTTAATACATTTATTAATATAGGTAAGGAATATAATTTAATTAATTATACTAATCAATATAATATAAAACTATAAAGAAAGGTTAAATTGGTTTCATATTTTCTCAACACGATTTTTCCGATGTTTTAAAATAACTTGTTATTGTATTACGATATTTAGTGAAATGTTCACGATTGATGATGTTGAATGTTAGAAATGACAAGCTCTTTAAATAAAGTTGTGACGTTACACGACGTCAGAGGAAAGCTTGTTGTGACTTCAAGTGTGCTGCCATATGACATAACATACATAAAGCAACGTGTTGGAACACAGAATCACATTAGTAAATTTTATAAAAGTATATAATATGTATGTTCTTACTTCTTTATATACGAGTATATTAAGTTAAATTATATTTATTTTTTTAAATTAATTATTCTGTATATTATTTTTTGAAAGAGTAATGTCCGGTATCATAAAGGGGCTAGTAAATTTGCAGTTAGCTAGCACTCTCAAATGAGATATCAAACTGACAATTCAATATGACAGTTCTCTTGGAGTTTTCTGATGACTTTGACAACTTTCGCGCACGCGTTGTATGTAAACACCAACGGTATTGAAACAGTGGTGATATTATGAAAATTATTTTATACGGTCAGAGTCACCAATTGAGTAACAATACGTTGAAGTTTCACTGCTCTAAAGTCCGTAAGTCCGTAGTAAATCCATGGATACTATCACAAAATTAATAACCTCATTTGTGAGTGCCAGCTTACTTGTAAATTTGCTAGCTCTTTTATGATACCGGACATAAAAATTGTAAATTTGATTATTTGTACTCGGTAATTTTAAAAACCAACATAACAATTTTGATGAACATTTCACTTCAATGGTATCGCGAAAATAACGTATATATACATATAACTAAGCTATCTCATCGAGAGGTTGAGTAGTGAATTCGAGTCGTACGCCCAGCTCAACTATAAGAAGCCCATTGCGGCTTTGTCCTTATTATATTATGAATTTTTTTATGATTTGTATAATTTATAAGTACTAAGCCACATATGTATTAAATATTAATATTAGAAAACAAAAACCTAACACCATTCGTACTGTTAGTTGGAAACATTTTTTTTGTTGTTAAACATTAAAAGAATCAAGAGTATTAGAAGAGCATTCACCTTTAACATATAAATAGTTATACAAATAAAACATCAAAACAAATAATTTTAAATATTCTCCCACTAGCCCTTGCAAATTGAATTTTAGAACAAAAAATCTTTTATAGAGGGTATTAGTCATAAAAAGAAGACACTACAAAAATTTCACGTTACTACATTGGGCATTGGTGAATTAGTCACTCATTGTCAGAAATTATCTCTTTTTTATTTGGAAGTTATGTAGGGTTCTATTAGTTAACTCACAGCAGGCGTTTCTTATATACAACGAGGGAAACGTTGCATTTCTTAATTTAGTTTTACTCTTATCATGATATATTATATGTTCGTTAAAACACATCTGTATTGTGAGAGTAACCCAGCTAAGAAGTACGTATTACGATAGAAACAATATATAATATAGTCCTTAATTACTATACCTGAACATTTTTCTTATTTCTTTACAATTATAAAAATCATCGATCTTTAAACGTCACTCACGTTGGCCCTCTAGCTAAAAATATGTCAGATATAAAATATACAAAATAATTTCTTAATGTTTTCTTAGACAATTTCGTAAACATATTTAATGTAGTGGTAACGCCAGATTTTTTAATATAACTAACGACCAGTGGGCTTTGATCTTGGAACAAGTTACTACTACTATTAGATAAACACGTGACCAAATGTGCGAACGTCAAAATATCAACGTTCCAGTGGTACCGAAATTGTTTCGATTTTTTTTTAATTATCATTACAATTTTTTACCTTTTCTGTATATATATTTAAGATAATAAGAAGAATTATATGATAGCCATGTTACTCCGACAGCGTGCCCTAAAGAAAACTCGGTTCGAATTTCCCCCCCCCCCTCCCTCGATTTTCACACCACTCTTCTGGTTCGAAAGTTATAAACTATAATTTGTTTTTTTTAATATTATCTTTCAATAAAAAAAAAATATGATGAAATAAATATAAACAGATTGTAATTAAAACATAATAAAATAATAATAATAAATTAAAAGTAAGTTAGTTTTGGTTCGACACATCCTGTTCTAATTTTTGAAAAACACAGTTGCTATTTGTAGTAGTCCATAACTTCTGTCGGAAATAAATGTTCCTCTTTAGCGACCTGAAGACGTGGCTGAATTATTAAACTGTTTGCCAAGTTCAGTTTCAATCATTTTGTTTTGACATAGTTCGAGGTATAATAAATAGAAAACTAAACTTATATAACTGTTAATCACTTTTTATTATTTTTAGGTGAGCTAAAAACTTATTTATTTGATAAATTAAGAAATCTTAAATTAAGAGAACATTTATCGAATCTATATGTCAAATTTATTTTTAATTTTTTTTTTCTAAAAATATTGCACACATTAGTATACTATCCTATTTTTGCGCAAAATTAATAAAATATAATTAATAGTACTCTTATATATGTACGTATTTTATTTTCCATGGTAATTATTTCATAAGGACTTATTTTAAACTGAATATAAAATATGTTTTTTAATATAAAAAAAAAATTCCTATACATAAAAAGTTTTAACTTTAATGTTTAAGCCTTGTTTCACACATACGCGGTTCCATTCGGTTCGGTTCGTTTTCGGTTTCGGTTTCAGCCGAAAACGAATCAAACCCTTTCACACATACACGGTTCTCATACGGTTCATATTAGGTTTTATTTTTTTCCGTAAACTCAATAGTTATCATGGAGAGAAAGCAAGTTGTTGCCATGTTGTTTCTCTATAAAAAAATTAAAAAATGAAGGAGGAATACTAGAATTCATTGCGAGCACCCTCTCATCACTTTACAGCAGGAATTTGGAGCATTCTACACTATTTTCCCGAAGCTAAAGAGCATGAAGACGATCCACATCAACATCTAGAAAACCGCTCATTTTATTAGAAAATCCGCGACAAAACTTAAAAAAAAATAACACTCGCTATCAGGTTAAAACCGAAACTAAACCGAGTATGTGTGAACGCGTTCATTGCTTTGTGTTCCCTGGACACGAATTGAAACCTGATGAAATTTGTCCGTGTGGAGGGAGTATTCAGTTCTGTACGGTTTCTATTAGGTACCGAATACAAACTGAATCATCGTTTCACACTTGTCGGCAGCGACCGAAAACGAACCGAACCGAATGAAACCGTATATGTGTGAAATAGGCCTTATTATATGAAAACACCTAATAAATTAAAACTAATGATTCTCCTTATTATCTAATGATACTTTAAACCTTATCAATAAATCTGTATAGGTATGCATTATGCATATAATAAAAATTAAATATTATTGGTATATAAAAAAACATATAGGCCCCTATAATAATAAGTTCTAATATATAGTTATATAAAAGTATACGTATTATATAATTTTTTTTACGTTATGCTGTATATCACATATAATATATTGCTTATTTATATTCAAATGTCTAGCGGTTACCGTATCACTGACCTTCATCAATAACTAATAAAAATATTTTACTCTATAAAGAAAATTGGATTTTCTTAAAAGCGTAATAAGAGCAATACATTTTATTTCGAATAGTTTTTAGCATGTTTTATAAACAAAATGCGTGATTATTAGTGATTATTTTTATTTTAGATAGTTGTCGCAAATAATAGGTATAAGCATTGTTGCCAAATTGTACACGCTCTAGAAAACAATTTAGTTTTCAAAAATAACTGCGTGAAAAACTGTCAGAAGTATGAACCATGATAAAATTATTTTTCGTATTTAACTGACAACCAGTGGACTGGGGAAGGGGTGGGAATTTTATTTGTAGTAACTTATTTACATACATAAATAACATATTAAATAAAATATTCCTAGATTTTAAATAGAACATATTAAATGGGCATTTTTAGTGTTTAAAAATAATAAAAATAAAACTCGTAAGAATACCTAATATAGAATTTCTACAGTATCGTATTTTTTTGTATTATTGTTACTACACTTATGTGTGATATGAAATAAATTTTGGACTACTTTTAAAAAATTAATGAGACATAATATAATAAAAAAACAACGTTCTTTACAAGTTTTCTACTATGAACCGTTTCAATTATTTACCTATCTATATTTTTTTAATTGATAATAATAAAACATATAATATAAATCATTCAAATTTCAAACATTTTTTTAATACAAAGTTTAAATAAGTTCGAAAAATTCGAAAATTAATAAAGATTAAACATATTTTAAATAAAGGTTTTTATTTGATACATACAAACCCTGAATATAAATTTTCACCCTTTTGAGTTTTTTTTTTCATTTACCTTGGGTTGCATAAAGCAAAATAATCCACGATTATTTAATCGATTGTTTTAAAACCATTATTACGACAATTCTAAAAAACAATCACGATTATGATACATTTTATAAGGTAAACAATTTTCATATTTAGTGAATTGTTCATTTACAAATTGAGATTAAGTTTTGAATTAACATTAATCATGGGTTGAAAACAACTGTTTAACTAATCGTGGATTATTTTGCTTTATGCAACCCGAGGTTAGCCAGCGCAAATCGATTTCTGTTTGATTGTAGTAGTCTCACAGCCGTATTTTTGATTTTCATTTAATATTCTTCATATTATTTCATTATATTAAACTTTAATGTTATTTTTTATATTTATCAAAAATAATACATAAATTAATTTTATGTCTAAAAAAAGCGACAGTCAAAAAACTGAAGTGACTCTACTCGTAGATACAGTATTCCGAAATACGAAGTATATAAGAAAGTAAAAATATCCATTCTTATAATACGACATCAAAAAACATAAGAAAAATAAAATTGGTATTTTTGTTTGTTTTTTATTATACATACACATTCGGCCACATATATACGCATAAAACAATAGAATTAATTTACAATCGTATTATTCACAGAACCAACATAGATACAAGTATTATATTTTTTCGTAGAGAAAAATGAATATTATATCGACCAAATGTAGTGCTGCATACATATTGCGAATTAGCTCACCTTACGGAGTAGAGTTCAGTGGGTCGCTACGCGGAAGTAGAGATCGATAGCAGAAACCAAACCTCAGAAACCAGAGATATACAACTGATTCTTAACGGCTTAGAAAACACAGTCCACCCATACATAAATTATGGCTGCTTGTAAACGATTGTTTTTATTATACTTTTATAGCAGTGGTTGATTGTAATAAGAATCTATAGGGGGTATGTTGTTATTTATTTGATTGCGTATTTCATTCATTTAGAAATACATAAAATAGAATCGTGAATATGTCGGACTTAACTGAAAATGGAACAAGATTGGATAGTAAAAATGTCAGATAATTTAATGAGTTAAAATATACTAGACGCAAGAGTTAAGTTATAGAACTTCCACGTGGCTTCACCCGCGTATATTTCAAATACGTTGTGACTAACTTATCTAATAACCTATTTTTAAAAAAATTATCATCATTTTTGATTTTTATACATTTTTATTAGAAAACATGAATCGTAAAGGACCCCGCAGAATCCTTATGGGAAAGGGGTTTCGGTCAAACTCTTTGAAACTTTGGATTATGATAGTCCTTGATGAGTAGATCAAAAGTGTCCTAAAAACTCAAACTTTTAAGATATAGCCCTCTGAAGTTGGGGATCATGATTGTCTTTAATTTGCAATAAAAAATTTGTAGAATCTTAATTTTCGCACAACTTTTTGTATGTGTTCCCAAAGACATCTACAATCGATTGCCACCATAAAAAAGTCAACTTTTCAATTCATTGAGAAATGACAACACTTAAATCTTATTGTTACGTTTTTTTAATTATAAACAAATCCAATTGTTTTATAATAAAAAATTGGTTTATAATAAAAAACGTAATAATAAGATTTAAGTACTGCCATTGGCTAAAGAATTTAAAAGTTTACTTTTTTATGGTATGACAATCGATTATATAAGTCTTTGGGAACACAAACAAATAGTTGTGCGAAAATTAAGGTTCTACAAATTTTTTTATTGCAAAAAAAAGGCGAGCATGATCCCCAACTTTAGAGAGCTATATCTTAAAAGTTTGAGTTTTTAGGACTTAGTGCCCATTGACACTTTTAATCTACTCATCAAGGACTATCAGAATCCAAAGTTTCAAAGAGTTTGACCGAAACTCATTTCCCATAAGGATTCTGCGGAGGCCTTTCCCTTAAAAAATTTTATTTATCTTTATTAAGTTTAATTTATTTTAATTAGAAAAATCAATTGTAAATTTCCTTTATACTAAGTTAATGCTAGAACCGTTGGCTTTGGAACAATAAAAGTCTTAACTTAATCGATTCAGTAAAAACTATAAGAATTAATTATTTAAACTGTAATTACAATACATGTACCAGTACCTATATATAGACAGATCTTACATATTTTTATATTAATATTAAAAAAATATTTTCATAAAATACATACTAATTAAAATTCTTTTTTTCCCAATATTAAAGTACAGAAATAAATAAACACATTCTTGTTATTATTTACAACTTATTATTCTCTTCGGATCTTGAGTTTGAATCATGTTTATCAATTCATTCTTATGTATAGATTTAGACATAATACTATGATGTATTTTCAATCTTCTGTTATGTAAATTAGATCTCTATATATAGTTTAGTAAAGACAATAAACAGAATTTCGATAAAAACTAAATGAGTTGAATTTGTTTTTACTTGAAGTTCTCTTTGTATCTTATTTTAGAATAGAGAAACAATGTGTTATATTTTATTAAAACACGTAGGTACATCTATTCTCAAGACGTAGGCAGATTAATTACTAAAATTCACAAGTTTAAAAAACAAACTTTCATTAACTATAATAAGTTCCGAACTTAAATATCCTGTTACGTGTATTCATTAAAAAACTTGTCTTTAAGTATTTGAAAGTTAACAAAGGACAACAAGCAAGTTAAAAAAGCACCTTTGATGTAAAATCTTCCGTTCTTTGTTTTTATTTGTTACAGTCTTTTGTCATTCGATCTATTGTAATGCTCTTCTACTATTCAAAGAGCTTTACAAAAACATAATTATGGATAATTTTTTCTTACACAATGTGAAGTTATATTGAGAATGGATTTTAAAAGATTATGCTATTTATATACTTGAATATACGTGTCATTAGTCTTTATATATTACAGGATGGTTAGTAAAGTATTTGATGATAGTTGAGGATTTTATTATGAAATATTTTTGGAGTGAATTAATTTTAAATGATTTTGTTTTTTTATACTTATTCCTTCATATATAAAACTGTCAACTCAGTGTATTCTCCCAATGAAATAAAACAATAATTGTTTTTGTATATTACATTTTAGGGGTGTAATTTAAACGTTAATAAAACAACACCAAAACATGAGAGAATCCCACGTTGGGAAATGCTGATCTATAATTTTGATATATTTTTCTAATTTTTGTCTATATATATTTGATTCTTTCGACTTGAACCGATTTTTAATGAAACTTTCACTACTAAGGGTGGCCAGTTCCTGGAAAACCGTGAAAAGTCAGGGATTTTTTTGTAAAAATGTAAAAACCACACAAATTCCTGCAAATATTTAAACAATTATCTATTAAAATTTAAAAGAAAACATGCAAAATTTTGAAAATAGTTCTATTGTTAACAAATAATTCTGTTTTATCACGTGATCTATTTTTAGTACTTTAACCAATCAGAAATGTACCACAATTCAGGCAAAGATTCAATTGTGATGATATTAATTTATTATGTGATTTGTTATTGGCGATAATATTTTTATTAAACACGATTTCGTGAAATTTGATTTAAAGGGACACCTAAAAATAGCCTGTTTTCAATGCTTGGTCAAAAATTAATCAATTTGAAATCTTTTTTTCTAAAATAATAGAAATTTCATTCCTCAACATATTTTTACTTTCTAACGTTTTTATGTAATTTAAAAAATAAAATAAAAATGCGTAAAATAAAAATAGCATGGAGTGAATTTATGTAGAGAATTGAATTTTAAAATAACCATTTTGTAGAGAATTTTGATACTTTGAAATTAGTATATTGGATATTAAGTAATGAAGTTCGTTTTTAAAGATCTGTATTCTTCAATATACAGAGTGTCCAAGATAAGCGTGCAATGCATGGGGATATCCTAAACGGTAAGAGATAAAGATGTACTTAAATGAGATGAATTATTTGTAAAAAAGGGGTGAGTATTACAACATCAAAAAATATTAATAATTTTATGTGGTTCAGGCGGTATACCCAAAAAACTGAAAATTCAGAATTTCTTTAAATGACTATAACTTTTTTGGCAAAGTAGATAGGTATTTTTTGTTTGCGGTTTCTTAAAGCACTTTTTTGAGTAGAATTGTTTGGTGTATTCAGAATTTTTATATCACTTTCAGTTTCCGAGTTACAAGCCCTAACTTTAGTTTTTCTTATGGGCCGCCAAGTTGGCTATATCATATTTGAACGTGTTTTTTACTCTACTTTACAACGATATATCACATGACATACTTATTATAGAAAATAAGTCGAAGTACTAAATATTGGTGATATTTATAAAGTATTTTATTACAAACATTTAAGTAAGCCATGAAAAACAAAAATTGTTAAACAAAAACGCAATAACAACAATGAAAATAACAAATGCATATTTAAAAACAATCAACTATTACAAAAAAAAGGTTTTTACTTTTTTTTAATAATGAGTATGACATGTGACATATCATTGTAAAGTAGAGTAAAAAACACGTTCGAATATGATATAGCCAACTTGGCGGCCCATAAGAAAAACTAAAGTTAGGGCTTGTAACTTGGAAACTAAAAGTGATATAAAAATTCTAAACACACCAAACAATTCTACTCAAAAAAGAGCTTTAAGAAACCGCAAACAAAAAGTACCTATCTATTTTGCCAAAAAAGTTATAGTCATTTAAAGAAATTCCGAATTTTCAGTTTTTTGGGTATACCGCCTAAACCACATAAAATTAATATTTTTTGATGTTGTAATACTCACCCCTTTCTTACAAATAATTCATCTCATTTAACCACATCTGTATCTCTTACCGTGTAGGATATCTCCATGCATTGCACGCTTATCTTGGACAGCCTGTATAACGTGTAAAATATGCTTAAATTTTTTTTAATAAAAAACAGGGAAAAACTTAAAAATTTCCCTGGAGAACCGGGAAAAGTCAGAGGAATTTGTTCCAGAGAAATACTGGCCACCCTGAAGAAGATTAAAATCCTAGAAATATTTTTACTAGCAGTAACATTACAACTGAACTGTTTTAACCACATAGGGGTTGAATTTCGAAAAATTATTTCTTAGTGGGTGCTTACATTATAAAAGAAAGGCACCTACGAAATTTCACGTTTCTAGGTACAGAGGTTTGGGCTGTACGTTGATATATGAGTGAGTGAGTGGTTAAGGACAAACTCTTTTATAGATATAAATTATAATAAATAACATTCATATTACCTTCCTCCTGAGATATATATTTTTTTATATCCATATAACTTGCAAAAAGTTTATACATATTTCATTCGTTTGGTTAGATAACTCACAGTTAATAGTAAAAAACTGAAGTCGGTAAACGTCATCTATATAAATAAATATAAACTTAAGCAAGGAAACACTGTAGGCAGTTTATGTCTTTAACAATAATAAACACGAAAATCATTTGGTTTTAAAGTTTTCAAAACTTCTTAATTTATACTCTTGTTATTTCAGTATTTACGACTATTACTAAATCTGTAAGAAAAGTTTATGTTGTTAGTATTATTATTAATAATTTATTATTCTTGTACTTAACGAGGAAAGAATATATAAATAAATTAATGTAATTTTAATATATTTTTGTAGGTATATTTTAATATTAGATAAATCATTGATGTTTCAATTTTAATATTAAACTAAAAAGATTTTAAAATATATATTTAAATATTAATTAATTAATTTATGTTAAAAATTTATTGAAATTATAATATTTATATGTTATAAAACAATAAAATAAATAATAAATATTTCAACCATTTTTTTTAGAATTAAATAAAATGACCTACTATAAATTTAGATATATTAGTTCGGACAAATGGTTCATAATGTTTTGAAAATACCATGTCGTTACCGAAATCTTATAAGAAAAAAATAGCAATAACGGAAGGAACTAGTTTAGTTCGGTTATTTATATTGATACGTTTCTCACCCACTCTCATTCTTAGCGCCACGTTTTAGTGGCGTCACCATATGACGGTCAATAACCCAACAAACTGCTGGAGGATATTGAGACTACACGGAAAATGAAAAACAGAAACAACAATTAAATTACTCTTGACGGTTGGCTTCTGGATCTAAACCCGTACTTAGTATTTTATGTTTTTATAAAATTAATTATTATATACAACATATATTTTTCATCATGTTCTCTATTTTTGGAATTTGATTTTTTTATCAATTGATAAAACCTCTTCTAGAAATAACACCCCTCTCAAAATCCATACCTAGTTAAATATACATACCAAACAATAGATAACTAGTTATTGAAACTGGGCATTAATCCTAGAATTACTTGTGCTTTTATCTATACTAATATTTAAAGAGAAGGTAGATAGAATCGGTTTTAATAAACCTTTAACTTAAGGGGTTACATACAGTCAGAAGGCCAAAAAAGAATACTTTTAAATTTATTGATGTAAAAATTTGTACACATATTATGGTAACTTTTAATTGTATTTTAACATTTTTTTATTTGTAAAAATAATAATTTCGTAAGCTGCTATTGCTGTTCCCTAGGAGGTCCTCTCAAAAAAGGCGTCTTGCGGTGACCACGATATCTCTGGACTGGATCATTTAAAATAAAAAACCCAAACGGATTTCGTAAAAGTAATAATGTATAATCTTGTATTTAATCGAAGGAATACAAAATGGCAGCTTCTAAAAAAAATTGATTTTTGACAAAAATTTTGACCTTAAATTGTTTATAAAAAACAAAATATTTATCGGTGAGAAAAAACCTTCGATTAATTACTAAAAAATATACTTAAGAAACTTGTGTTAAAATTTTAGACTGATCGGTTCAGCCGTTTCCGAGGAATCGTGGTCACCAATTTTAAAAACGCAGATTTGAGAAAAACGCGCTGCCGCTCCGACCTCCTACACTCAAACACTCTGAGACGTTTTACAAATATGCGTGTAACTTCGAAAAAAATCGCCGGATTGACTTGAAATTTTGTGTATTTAAATATATGTACATTACGAAAATGAAATTAAAAAAAAAACGATTTTTTGAAAATTCTAACTGTATATAACCCCTTAACTCCGGCCTCCTACTTTCAAACGCTCTGAGATGTCTTTACAAATATGCGTGTAACTTCGAATATAATCGCCGTATTAACTTGAAATTTTCTGTGTGTGTACTTTAATATATGTATTATGTACCTACATTACGAAAATGAAATTAAAAAAAAATCGATTTTTTTTTTAAATTCTAACTGTATATAACCCCTTAAATATCCCTTGATGTCCTGGAAGTAACATAAGTAATTTGTAATCACGTTATCTCAACAAGGGGTTAAACAGTGAAAAAATATTCAAAAAGATACCACGTCGACCATTACAATCATAGCCCTGGTTAAAATTTTCATCAGGGTTGGTTCGTGAACACTAAAATGTTAAATATCGCTGATGTAGTGGCATCAATATTTCACAGCGGTTATATTTGCTGGACAGGTATTGCCAACCCTGTTCCTACATAAATAATTAACCACTTAACGCGATTCACCCACTTTTAGTTTCGCTCGACCTCTCTGTATTATAAATACTGGCGTAAATTCCAAGGATGCGTGTAGAAAAGTTACAAACCTATTTTGAATACGTGCGTGTTTGCGCGCGAAGGTCAGTGCCATCTATTGGCACATCGTGAAATGCCTAAGTACTATGTAATCTGCATATACATACATACATGTGTGTATTTATCATACATACCGACTGAGTGAGTGGATTTCACTTCAGTGTTGAGCGTTGCAAAACAAAACAGAGCTGCTGTAAAATGCTTTTAGTAAAAAAAATGAAAACTATGCAGCAGCGATTCTCAACTCATGGGTCGTAATGTTCAGTCGATAAATTGGTTTTTTCATGAATTAAATTGCTGGTTACCACTAGTATATCAAAATATAACATTTTTATTTAAAAATATAGGCAAACGTTACCAACGGAAGGAGGGGGGTTATAATTTGACTATATTTAAACATTTTTACTCATTTATCTGTACATGTTTCTACCAACTAAAAGATAAAAAATAACCTCTAAGGAGTTTTATTTTTAGATTCAAAAAGGAGTTAAATATTTAAATTGACTTTGCATTAACATAAACATATGTATTTATAGATCTTTATACTCAATAAATCAAAGAAGTGATTGATTTATTAATTGATCCAGTACTTTTATTTTAAGTACTCTACCCTGGTAATAATTCAGCCAGTATCTTAATAAAAGTAAGTATTCTGAAGTAATGAAACTTGCATTAAATGAATTAATCTATATAAATAGAATTCATTTTGATGGTTAGAGTAAAGTCGGTATATATGGACCAGGCGGGTAATATGGACACCTCCTTTTTTTGCTCCATTTTATATTTTATAAAGACAACATTAATATGTATATAAGCTTACACTTCTAAATAACTGTGCCAGTTGACATGACAGTGTTTGGAGTACCGGTATGTCATTGAGGGCAACTTAATAACATTTGTCATTTTTTATTATTTTTGTTAAATTTAGTTAGTAAAATTTTTTATTGTACTAAATTAATTATATTGCTGTTTAAACATGTAGGCACAAGGGTTGGCCGTATGAACAGTGGTTTTAATCCGCGTAATATTTATTGCCTCGACGATAGCAAATTTTTTTTTAATACACGTGGTTGCGAGTATTATGGACTATGAGGTATTCTATGGCTATGAAGTGTAATAATTAACTAGAATCGTGGTAAGACAAATAGTATGAAAAGTATATAAATCATCCAGTAGTTCACAACTATTCACTTCCGCAAAAATCATTTTTTTAGTACAAATCTTCATAATGGTGCCCACTAAATGGGGTACTAATAATGAGTTTCTGCCCGCGTACTTTTTGCTACGCCACTGCTTTTTTACAGTGACAACATATAAGCCTGAAATCAAAATAACAAAATAAATTTAAAATACAAATGTTTTAAGCACCTAATATAGATAATCCTGTATTAAAGTAAAAAGCGTGTAATATGGACCAGAGTGGTCCATATTACACGCACTTTTTTGTGGTTGATTTCGATTGTTTTAGTTTTTTATTTTTATTTTGTTTTAATTTAAGAATTCTATTTTTGTCTGCTCAATCTCGTTAAAAGATTAAATTCTTTGTCTATAATGAAATAATAAGTGCTGATTTTAAATAATATTATCGTAGTTTTCTTACTGAAAACATTAATGGTGTTCCATATATACCGGCTTTACTCTATATTTTCCATAATTCTTTACATTCCATAATTATTGTACATATACTACATATATTTATATATACAGTAATATAAATATTGTATGTATGTTTATTATTGTATATGAATAATACTAAAATAATAAGACATTTGTTATTTATTATCATTGAAACTTTGAAACATTATTGTATAATATTGTATACATTATTGTATAAATTTCAACTTTTACTCGAGAATTTTTATTTTTTAAATAAAAACAAATAGGTATTGTGCAAAATGTTTATGAATAAAATAACTGAAGAAAGAAACAATAATATAAGTAAAATAATTTTGTTGTTTTGTAAACATTTATGATATACATATAGGCTGGGTAATCTTTTGGTTTCTTTTTAAACAGCGCATTATTCAAAGAACTGGTTGTTTTTAAACTTAAAGCTCGTTTGTTTGTAGACGAGAGGAATCTAAGGTTACAATTAGATCAATCTCGTCTTGCCAGTATTTAAAAGGTCTCGGTCTCGTTCGAATTATCATATTTTCTTAATGGACAAAGAAACCAACAGATAGCTCACCTTTTTTACATATAGAATTCAGAGAATTTTTTAATTTTATTTTATAAGTACGTAATTCCATTTTTGAGTGCTTATAAATTATTGATAGTCATTTAACAAAAATATTACTGTAAATATTTGCAACTTATATACTTATCTCTTGAAAGCAAGAAATATTAAAACATCTACCTTATCTCAAATTTAATAAATATTTTCAAAATATTGATTAACAACACATAATTTCCTTATTTTGAACACATTGAAAAAATTATAAATAAAAATATACAGTGATGGCTCGTACAACAAACGCCTCGCTTAACGAACGCTGCGCACAACGAACTTTCTGTTCGTTCATTACGCGACTCACACAACGAACCTCGCTTCACTCAACGGACTGCATCGTATTTCATCTTGCTGCCCGAACGCTCCTGCGTATCACGAAGTCGCCCGAACTTGACGCGTTTCACATAACGAACTTGCTCCTGGAACGAATTACGTATGTTTTGCGAGGCCTCTTTACCTCTTTATTTTAATTAGTAACTATTGACGTGTTAAATTTTATTCTCATAAAATACTTTCATGTGTTTCTTTCAAAATTAATTATTACTATATTACCAAATAGAAGACAACACATAAATATTAAATGTGGTCTTACTTCAAAAGAATTACCGCATAGACCGAGTTTAGACCAAACTCTATTTTATATTGTCACTGTCGGCAAAATAATAAAAGAAGGCTACCCAAATCGTATTTTTCTCATCTAACTTATATTATTCAGCTGTTTTATCTTATGTTAGATCATCAGTGGAATTTTGTTATTTTAAAAACACGATATTAAATATGAAATTTTCATAAAAACAACGAGTTTTTTAAGATGGTCGTTTAAATTAATTATCATTATTACAATATTAGGTAATGATTGATTCTTATGACTTGGCAAAGTTTTTACATTCACTTTAAATGTTTATTTAATTTAAAAACTTCCGAAAATAAAGTTATATTAATACTACAAACATTAAAAATATTTAATAAAAACATGTCGATGACGTGATTCCTGTTTCATGTATTTATAAATTTTTCATTCTTGATTTTTTTTTAAATAAACAAACTCTTGTAGTTTATTATGATGAATTTAAATTATTTTAAATTCTTCAGATGGATAGTTTATTTATTTTTACCTGATGAATGCAAATACTATTTTTTATTGTACGTCAATTTCCTTTGAGGTATTAAAATTATTGATCATTTTTTTTTTAAATTCAGACGGTTATTTCTGAATTAATTATCAACATTTGGGAAGTGAAAATAAATATATTCAGTGAGAGATACAAAAAATCTTTTCAATTTATTGATAGTTTTTAACACTTCACTTTACGTTTCCGTAAAAATGCATCTATAATTGAGATTATTTCGAGATTAAATTCTTTTTATTATTATACATTTTCAAAAATAAATATCAATGGTATATTTTTGTTAATTCGTGCCTGACTATCATTTAATATAAATGGTAAATTTTTTTACTGGAACTTCACAAGTAAACCTTTTGTTTTTATTTTTATATTAATATATTTTTATTCAATAATCCCAATTGTAAATTTTATTTAATATCAATAAAACTCAACTTATATATGAATGATACCTCATTTAAGAGTGTTTGCTAGCTTGCAAATTTGCTAGCCCCTTTATGATACCGGACATTAAAAAAGTATTTGTATTGTACAGAATCTAGAATCACTCATAGTAAGAGTTCAGGCAGAGCGAATCGATTTCTGATTTATTGCAGTAGCCAATGTCATTGATTATACTTCATATTAGTACAATATATTATAAAAATAATACATAAATGAATTTTTAATAAATCGCGTCACCACAGGTTTGGCTAAAAATGGCGACGCTGCCGAAACTTTTATTGGAGTAACTCTAACATAGTCTACATAACATATGTATGTTATTTTTACCACATAAGATATTGAACTAATATTAATTTATATATCGCATTGAAACTAATTACAAATGAACTGATTAAAAAACAATCAATTCTAGATACAATTAGCGGTAATTAATAACCGCCAGGCGAGTATGTGTAATGTAAGGCGAATGTGCGATAAGATTAACCCCAGTTATAAATAACGTCTGTACGTGCAAACATAATGAGACGAAATTATTTTTTAAAACAAAATTTAGCGTTGTGCATTTGCATAGATAGTGCTCGGGTTTGTTTCTGGACGTTTTAATTTGTGTTATGTTGGTAACAGTGAGTATTTTGGACAATTGGTTTGTTTGATAATGTTGGCTCTTCTTATTTTTCTATCAAATGTGTGAATCGGATGTTTATATAAGGTTTTTACTAATTTTATTTAATTATTTATTTGTATATTATTTATTTATTAATAGTATTATAGCATTTCGGTTTAGTTTTTTTATATATAGTATACCTACATACATTAATACAAATTATGAAATTGAATACTTATTGTTCACTAGAATTTCTCCGCGGCTTCGTCCGCGTGTATTTCAAAATTAGCAAGTGCTCGCAACTAATGGCATAACCAGTAAAGGGTCCAAAATCGATCTAGAGTTTTATGTCAAATCGGAAGCAGGCAGCTATCAAAATAAAGTATACTTATTTCATATTACCTATAAAAGGACTCAAATAATCCAAAATATTTTCATTCTTCAGTTATTAGAAAATGCATGTCTAAAAAATAATATTTTTAAATAGATTTTTAATATACTCGTATATTTTTCTTCAAGAACTATTAGATATGACTCTTGGTTTCTGGGTGTAAACCGCGTCGATTTGGTCGTGTTGTCGGCCAACGTTTCGTCACACATTGCAGTGGACATCTTCAGGGCTCTTCTAAAAGTTGACCGACAACACGACCAAATCGACGCGGTTTACACCCAGAAACCAAGATTCATATCAAGATCACCGCGGAAGCCTCATGAGTTGTATAACTATTAGATATATTATAGAACATATTTTATGCATAAAACTGTGATAATCATTTAATACCGATTGGTTAAATATAATCTTTTCTTTATCCTTATGAAGCTCCATGATTTAAAGGTATTTATTTAGAACTTGAAACTGAAGCCTTACAAGTCTGCAATATTGTAATCCTCCCTAGGTTGGTTCAATATTTGTTTTTGTTCTACATATGGAATATAAGGGAGAATTTGAATGCGATTCTTTAAATCTATAGTTATATTAATATTTTTAATATCACGGAAAATATCATAGATAAAAATTATCTTATAGTTAAACAAAAATTAAATATTTTCTAAAATTTTAAGAGCTTAAGGGACATTATAAAGAAATCGTCTTAACATTACTGTCTGAGTGCCCGCGCCGTTTAATCAAAACTTATCATTTTATAATGAAATAAAAATGTTATGTATGTGAATACAGGTGTGAAATCTATACTTATTTATAAAATTATTTTTATTAAAAAAACTACTGAACCGATTTTGATGAAACCTGCACCAATTTGTTTATTATATACTCTCGCTATCACTTCAAAGAGCTGAGCAGCGAATAAATTATCTGTGCAAGTAAAAATAATGTAACACGTACAAATTTCGATATGTTATGTACATTTATTACAAACATCTGATAAATTGAATTGTATTTTTTTGTCATATAGTAAAAGCAGATTTAAAATATTTAGTACTGTGTAGAAATAATATCATTTATGATAAAATCATCGACGTTATAGGCTAGATAAGAAAACACAAAAAGAAGAGGACAAGCTTTTGTAGTCACATGTAAGCCTAAGATCTGTACCAAAAATTTCCAAAGAGAAAACCCTTTCTTAGTTACCTATCTACTAAAGAAAAACGTTTTGAACAAGTTGCGTTAAAAAAATACGGTTTAAAATAATATTTATGAACGATATTGTACACACATTTTAGTTGACCAATTTAAAAGAGTAATTTTTCATAACTTTCCTCTCCACAGAAAATAATTTTATCTATACATCAAAATTTCACTGTAGGTTAATAAATCTTGATAACTGTACCCAATATATTCATCACACAGGTCTTAAAAAGCCATCATTTTTACTTTTATATTCTACATACATTGATTTAACATGGAATGACCCTTCAGAGTAAATTTTTGATTGACTACCTCGATTCAGTTCTGCGTAACATTGGTTAGAATGTTTACTACATCCGTACTATGTCATTTGACGGGCTGATATAAACGTAAAAAATTATCGTGTAATCAACTGTTGAATTTTGGGAAGAGTCCAAGACTCGTCATGCAACGCTTAACAGTGAACTTTTTATCTGTCGCCGTGCTTTTTAAACTGTATCTAAGATATATTTTATATATAATAAATCAAATTGGCCGTCATACTTAATGTGATTAAATTTTTTGGTATTACGAAAAAAATATTTTTTGGAAAAGAAAATCAGGGCAGTGATATAAATATTTATGAAAGTAAGTTTTGTCAGTTTGAATATGATTCAAAATAAACAAAAAATGAACTGAACAATATTCAATTCACTGCTTGAAAGTCTAATGTTCTGTACCATAAAAGGGCTAGCAAAATTTGCTAGCTAGCAAGCACACATAAATGAGGTATAAGTTTTGTGATAGTATCTATGGATTTGCTATGGAATTTAGAGCAGTGATTACTTCAACGTATTAAACACAGTTGGCGACTCTGACTGTACAAAATAATTTCTATAATATCACCACCGTTTTAATACCGTTGGTGTTTACATACAACGCGTGCGCGAAACTTGTCAAAGTCTTCATAAAACTCCAAGATAACTGTCATATAAGTTTGATACCTCATTCGAGAGTGTTTAAGCAAGCAAATTTGCTAACCCCTTTATAATACCGGACATAAGACTCTAGAATTAGTTTCAGTTATAATTATTGTCCGGTCAATGATTATTTCTTGGTTGATTCTGAATCTGAACTACGTTGTTTTTGTACGAGTATAATGCTAATGTAAAATAATTATTTTTATCTGAATACATTTTTACAATTAAATTGGAAATAATATTTTAGTTTGTAATTTTTTTGTTTAGTGTGTTGGCAGAGTTGTTATTTTTTGTACAAACAGAAAATGTATTTTTTCTAACAAAAATATGTAAAAACGGTCAAAAAATCAATGGTAGTTGTAATGTTAATGTCAATTAGCTAATAATAATTTATATTGAGTAATTAGATCAGGCACGTACTTATTAAAAAAAATACAATTGATATTTTTAATAACATCTATAAAAAAAAATGAAATGGTTTTTATTTCGAAATAAACGCGACTGAAGCCACGAAGAATTTATAATTCAAAAATCATGTTGAGACATCCTTTAAAGTTAACCCTATCACGAAGACATTTATTAATTTAATAAAAATATGTGAAAAGAGAAAAATAGCTAGAATTATAACTTGAAATTTTCATTCCAAATATTCCTAACAATGAAATATGCAGTAAAACTAAATGTAGGTCAACAAATAAGAAAAATATTAAGACATTTCTCATGAAGAAGTACATAGTTCAACAATACTGACACTAAAGTATCGTTGTTCTTTTCGTTATGTATGATATTTTTCAAGGTTTTGGTACAATTTCATGATATGTCGCTATTTGAGACAATACTAGTATATTTGAAGTATAACGAATGGTATATAAAAGTTGCTATTTTATTATAATACAAATTCTTCTTCGTTATTTCTATTGAAATCTACTGATATATAAATAAACATCGAGTAATATGCATTCTAAGAATGCATTCAATATAAATATCGTCTATCTCTACGTACAACAGACGTGCATATGTACATTGTACAATTTTACATAGTACATTTTTATGTTTATATATGGACTTGAAATAATAATACACTACAAGACTGTCTTAGTTCAAGAATAAGTCATATTCTATTTACTCATATGAGACATAACGACAAAAATAAGAAAGAAGTGACTAAAAAACATTAAAAGGTAGAAGTTAATCATACTTTTGTTATCTTGCTTATTTCGATTACCTTTCAGAAAATAGTTAATTCCTTATCAATAAAATTCAGAATTTTGGTAAGTCATTTTTTCGACTTCATCTCATTCTCCACCTCTGTTTTTTAACCTTCCTACACAGAAAAAAAACTGTATTGGACCAAGAAAACCTTGTTTTGTGTATAACGAAAACAATATTTTCTTAATATAAGAAACATACTTTTAATCCAACTACGTTATTCCTTCGTTCAAGAATACTCTAGTACTCTAGTTGGTTTAAGAGATTATTGCTTATCTTAAGAAAATATTGTTTTCGTTATATACAAAAAAAGGTTTACTTGGTTTGAGAAATCCTTTCTACCAGTGTATACCCGCGTCAAATAGAATAACACATATACCCGCGCACGGTCTCTGGGACCGAAAGTTCTAGAGCCTGTTTTTTTATCTTTTTTGTTATGACAGCCTAGTAAAATAAATTTTTATTAGTAGTAAAGGATGTGTTGAAATAAATAAACCGAAGTTATAAACAATATTTTCATTTAATTAATGACTAACAGTCTTTTATTACAGCCTCTGAAAAAAGTAACTTTTTTTAACGAGCTACGAAAACTTTAAGAAAAATTTTTTTTTCTTAAAACAAAATCTAAAAATAACTCTAAAAACCTTAAGATAACAACATGAGGAATAAAGTATTATAAACTATTCTCAACCATTATCTCACCATGCATTCGGAGCATACTCAAAAGTGTAACACCTATATACCCTCGTCGGTCTTACAGGCCAATTGACGAAGCTACCAGTAAGCTCATTGTCTTAGCATTCTCCGTTATTGAAAAAATTTAAAAAATGTAATCTGTCGGTCTGACAGACCAATACGCGGGTATAGGAAAGTTAATATTGCTTTGCTTGTTTTTACAACGTTTAAATCATACCCCAAATTGTATACAATCGGTAAACTTCATTTAAATATGTATCAATAAAATAATATTTGTTTCAGTTAATGTCTAATATTAAAATTACGTGGAGGTTTGTAAAATATAAATATGGCTAGGGTTCCACAATTTAAAAAAATCATGCAAGAGTTTCGCGACAAAATAAGATTGGAAACCGTTGCATTAGATAATAAGATACATATCGCACCCCCGCAAGAAAAGTGTCACATCTCAAAAAATGTAGTTTTGAGGAAATAGGAATAAATGAAATTATAACAATTTAGGTAAATCAAAATTGTAAAGGTAGTATAGGAAAAGGAGTGATACACAGTATTTAATTTAAATATTTAAGTATTGCTGTGATGTTTGAAAAATAGTAACTAAAAACGCTAAGGCCTGGTTTCTCAATATGAGTTTAAACCACATGTCCCAGTTAAACTTAAGATTGAACTATAAATTTGTTTCTCAATGTCCAGTTAAAAATTATAATTAATCTTAAGATTAACTTTTAACTGACAGATGAAAAATTTATTTTTCTAGCCTAAATATAAACTTATTATTCAACTTCTTTTACATTCTATAGTAGCACTATATTCTTTTATTAATTCTAGTAATGTACCCTGTTCTCTTTTGTTGAAATTAACCCGTTTTTATCACATTTAATATAATAATTAGGGGTTAATTTTTAGTTTGACATAAAAAAAGCCTCCATTTAAACTTATATTGAGAAACAGAGTGAGGTTTAAACTGGACATTATGTTCAGTTTAAACCTAGGATGACGATTATTTAATCTGAAGTTTAAACTCATATTGAGAAACCGGGCCTAAGTGATTAAGTATTTAAAAATAACAAAAAAATGTGACATTTTTTTTGAATATGCTAGTTTTAATGGTAGGTATACCAAGTACATTAATGACAATTTTTAGTAGAAATATATATGTAGTAATTTGGAATCATTCTACATATTTATCTCAAATATGACATTTTTTGAGTTGTGACACTTTTTTTGCGGGGATACGATATGTTTACTTTGCATTAAACTATCAAAACAGAATATATTATCTGTGGATCTAGCTTTAAAACTACTATCACCTTAAATAACATTTTGAATAAATGGGTTGAAGATTTCAAGGTCTTGAACAATATCGGTGCTATATTATTTCTTATCTTCAGTAAACACATAGGTACTCTGTGCATTTCAGTGGAAGTAATATATTTCTTTCCTCTTTATGTTAAACTCAAAATGGTTACTTCGCCAGCTGTCTTACAGTCTTATCTCTCTCTATCAAACAAACTGTCGGAAAATTCAACTGATACAATCAGAATTTATATCTTTGTCAGTGAAGTTAAATTGGTCTTAATGTATTGTAGTCAACAAATCTAGTGATACAAGTATAATATTAATTACAATGGCAATGATAACGACATAACCAATCAATTTGTGACCTTGATTTGCTGTTATTATAATTGTTATTTATTATATATTAGTTCATTTTCGTGTCTTAATAATTTAGTTTATGTATACATTAATATGGTAGTGTACGTATAAAAACAATATTCAATAAATATAAATGTTAAAACAATGTTAAGAATGTAATATGTTTTTTTATTTATTATTATTATTTAGGCTACTGAAGTAGCATTTTGGTTAAATATGCCGAAGTTAAATGTAAAAAAAGACCATGTTTATATCTACAATACTACAATCAATACATTTTTGGTACTTCTGGGTATATACAAGGTGTCCAAGATAAGCGTGAAATGCATGGGGATATCCTAAACGGTAAGAGATACAGATGTGGTTAAATGAGATGAATTATTTGTAAGAAAGGAGTGAGTATTACAACATCAAAAAATATTAATAATTTTATGTGGTTAAGGCGGTATACCCAAGAAACTGAAAATTCGGAATTTCTTTAAATGGCTATAACTTGTTTGGCAAAGTAGATAGGTATTTTTTTGTTTGCGGTTTCTTAAAACACTTTTTTGAGTAGAATTGATTGGTGTATTTAGAATTTTTATATCACTTTTAGATTCCGAGTTACAAGCCCTAACTTTAGTTTTTCTTATGGGCCGCTATGTTGGCTATAGCATATTTGAACGTGTTTTTTACTCTACTTTACAATGATATGTCACATGTCATACTTTTTATTAAAAAAAAGTAAGAACCTTTTTTTGTAATAGTTTATTGTTTTTAAATATGCATTTGTTATTTTCGTTGTTGTTATTGCGATTTTTGTTTAACAATTTTTGTTTTTCATGGCTTACTTAAATGTTTGTAATGAAATACTTTATAAATATTACCAGTATTTAGTACTTCGACTTATTTTCTATAATAAGTATGTCATGTGACATATCGTTGTAAAGTAGAGTCAAAAACACATTCAAATATGCTGTAGCCAACTTAGTGGCTCATAAGAAAAACTAAAGTTAGGGCTTGTCACTCGGAATCTAAAAGTGATATAAAAATTCTAAATACACAAATCAATTCTACTCAAAAAAGTGCTTTAAGAAACCGCAAACAAAAAGTACCTATCTACTTTACCAAAAAAGTTATAGCCATTTAAAGAAATTCCGAATTTTCAGTTTTTTTGGGTATACCTCCTAAACCACATAAAATAATTAATATTTTTTGATGTTGTAATACTCACCCCTTTCTTACAAATAATTCATCTCATTTAACCACATCTGCATTTCTTACCGTTTAGGATATCCCCATGCATTTCACGCTTATCTTGGACAGCCTGTATAGCGTCTTATTTTATATATTTTCGTACACTATTACATATAACGTTGATAATAAGGTCATTGACATACCTACATTGCATTTAAATGTTAATATAAAACAAAAATTTGAACTTGGCCTTGATATTATACACATATACCTAAGTAAGACAATGATCTAAATATTTATAAATACACTTATAAAATAATTATGTTAGATTTCAATCATTAATAATTTGAAGTCAATTACTCTGATATATCTAACGTCTGTTAAAAACCAAAAATGTATGTATATTTTTTTGTTCGTATAGTATACTCGCCACTCGCCAGTCATTTGAAAAGAATAGCTATTAATGTGACAAATAATTATCGCTTAGATCAAAGATGTGTGTACATCTAAATGTTAATATAATAATTGTCGTGTGACGTAACGATGAGTGCAATTAACAGTTATAAAAAAAATTAGGATGTTTCTAGTTAAAACAATGAAAACGTTTACATCATTTTATGAAAATTGGTTACTAGATACTCACGAAAATGTGCAATATTTTTACTAACACGTCTACCGTCAACCGAGTCATAACGGAAGATCCATTCAGAAGTCAAAGCGATTAACTATATCAAAATGAATAAAACTTTATTAAAAATCATTTTTATTTTATTTTTATTTTTATTCACTAAATGTTGATTTGAAATTAAGAGATTGAAAATCACTTAATTAAAATAATTTATAAATTATTTCCGGTTTATGAACAATGTCCGCTAGTCAATCTATTGCTGAAAGTTAATCAATTTCGGGTGGTTTTTAGATAGTTTTAATTAGATTCAAATACATTTTTTTCGCGATTTGATAATTCTGACTATTTACATACATGTTTTTTTAAATAGAACTGTCGTTCTATTTAAAAATTTTTTAGCATTAATAAATTGTAAGTATATTAAACCATTTATTCATAAAAATTATACTATTTTAGTTTCTCAATCGTTTAGTATATAAACTGAAATTTTGTTAAAATGCCCACTGAAATTCATAATGAAACGTTGGTCAATAATAAAACGTTATTTATTTCATAATAGTTTACTTGTGTTTACTATATGTCAGTATTAAATATATTTGAAAGTATTTAGTAAAGAAAATTCGCACTAATGATCAAACAAATTTAATCAATATGTTTATATATTTACAATGATAATGACCGTCAATGTGTCAACAGCTCTTACATACATCATAATGAAAACCTAAACTGATTGACTTCAACAAATAAAGCTCTCATCGTAATATGTCTCATATATCAAATTGTTCTCTATCTCTTTTTGCTACAAATTTTCGCACTTGACCCGGGACTAGACGTGCAATATTATGACATGTATTATCACGTTGTTGAATTACAACTTTTGAAATTTTATTTTTTAAATAATTTTTTTTATTATTGAAAAAAAATAATACATTGATTTTTGATCAATGTTCTGCATTATTATAAATGTAATTAAGTTTTGTCGGTATTTTTGATGCCAAATAAAGATCTGAGGAATATTCAATTTAACTCTCGAATATTACTTAGCTGTTATTTTAATCTCAGCCTTTTTTGACATTTTTCTTTTAATTAAATTATGTAAATCTTTTAATGCCTAACGTTCGTTTGAAGGCATGATTTGTACATGTTTATGCATGCAACTATCTTAGATTCATTTCTGACCCAAATCGATGTAAGTTTTTTTCGTTCGTGTCCAATTTCTCACCCCTATAATATTTTATTTATGTAATAATAATACAATTTTATTTATTACAATCGGAAATTTGTAGAATATGTTTTACATTAAAAATATAATTAAATAAACTTTTTTCGTTTTAAAATTGACAGGTGCATTATAAATGTACATATTATATGACCCAAGAAGATAATAAAGGTTTTTTTCTTAAGAATAATATGAGGGTTAAGTATCAATACAATGTAATTTGAGGGGCGTTCACGAACTTACATGTCAGTCAAGATTTCAACTGTAAAATGACACATAACAATTCTTTTTGTAGCAAAAATGTGGTTTAAATTCATTTTTTTCTTCGAATGTTTTTTTTGTTCCTTGTATTTATTTATGTCTTGATAATTTATATGAAACAAAGGCACAAGAAAATACCCCACTCCTGATATTAACTTTAATTTTTATTCCAATTTTTAGACAAACTAATTAATTAAATTTAAAAAAAATTAACTCCACATAACAAAATCCATAAAATCTAATCTAGATTCATATTATTCAAATTATTTTTTATTTTATTTGCTGAAAAATATAAATTAACATAAAAAATGTATTCACCTATTAAAACGGTTAGGTTAGACCATAAACAGATTTCAGAAAATAGAAATAAAATAACAAAATCAACAATCATATTGGCTTCCGAAAAGTTTAATTATGAAAACAAATTTTTAAATTCCAATAATTAATCAAAATAATGCATTTTATATGATGCATGTAAACATAATATACTGTTTCAGATTTTAAAACAATTATAGATTGATTACGAGACACATCGTGACGACTGTCGGGTTAAGTCAGTTAATATAAGTGTACTTACAAAATACAACTAATTTAGTATGTTCTAATATATTTATCATGCAGTACTGCAGTAGTGTTAAACATGTAACTGTGTTTACATAAACCTTTTCTTTGTAATTTGTCTGTTTTATCAAGATCGTTGATGGAAATGATTACGTTGTATAAATTTACAAATGTAAATTTCAGTTGAGTGCTTTTATTTATAACTTGACGATACTTGTTTTTGTTTTTAATTTTTGTGAAGATTTTTAACATTGTTTTAATACGTTCTATTGTATTGTATTGTTTTTAGTGTGTTTTTTTTAATTTAAATGATTTTAATTTGTTTTATGTAATATGTCAAGTTGCTGTGAGTTTATATTTGGACCAATTTTTTCTAAACCGAACGCTAACAAGTAGGTTTTTTTTTGTTTTTATTTATTTTTCATTTTTCTTTTTTAATTTAACAGGTGTTTACAAAAATATTTATTTTATAACTAAATAAAAATTATTCAAATTCGTATGGATAGAAAAACCAAAAAATTACCATTGGGTTATGATTCTAACTAAAGTAATTTAAAAGAATTAATACAGAAATTTCAATAGTAAAAATATATTTTACTAGACTTAAGTATGTGCCGACTTAGGACTTTAGGATTTATAATTATTTCAGTATTTAATTTTTGCTATATTCATATTTATCAGTTTACCAATTGAAATTTCAAATAATCCCCCAAAAAATATGAGCTATTTCGGTAGATAACATTCAAAACACCAGTATTTAAAGAGAAAGTGGATCAATTTACTAGGTCGATGTTAATATTGCAATTATTTTTGAGCCCACACAAAATCTAAGTTAACACCTTAATATATACGATCTAGAAAGGAACATTGGTGTACCAAAAACGATTTGCTCATATGTATTTGATCGACTAAAGTGTTAGAACAGCGATTTTATACACTCTAGGTCTATTTTTCTTTTTAAATACAGGGTGAGTCGGGAGGAATCTGTAATACTCCAGGAATGTATTGTACACGTGAAAATAATAACAAAAAACCCAAATTTTGTTATCCGATTTTCATTTGTTTTTAAGTTATAGCGTAATTAAAAAGTAAAGAAATTTCAGTAATTATTGAAGTACTAATAATGGATAAAGTAGTATGCTATGTTCCAGGCGAAAAATATAATAATAGGCGGTATCTTTGAACATTTATTATGAGAATTATTAATTTTTATTAATTATGTATGATATTTGGTTAATTTTTAATTACACTATAACTTAAAAACAAATGAAAATCGGATAACAAAATTTGGGTTTTTTGTTATTATTTTCAAGTGTACAATACGTTCCTGGAGTATTACAAATTCCTCCTGACTCACCCTGTATAAGAGAAATCAAGTATTTACAATTATATAAAAAATAAATGAACGTATAATTCGTTTTACATAATAATGAATAATTTGTAATTGTAATATTTGTTGTATATTATTTAAATTACTGTCGGAATGATTAGAAATTTTAATACGTAATATACTAGACTATACAACAAACATTTAATATTAATATCAATTTTCTATGGTTCCTATATCGCTAAACAGGAGTTTTATGTATATTTGCCCATATAAAAATACAATAAATAAATTAAGTACCTATGTAATTATTTTATGCAATATAATGTTTATCAAGAAATATACTCTTCTATAGTAATACATGGTATAAAAAAATATAAAAGGTTTCATTCTACACTTTTTTCTGATAGTTATCCAATTTTTGTATTATTTATAACAAAAAACTAAAAGATATTTTCATACTGAACCAAGAAACTAAAAAACATTCTTTGTTTTTTCAAATACTGAAAGATTGGATATTATTGAATTCGGTTTGACTTCAGTAATAATTTTATCAACGACAAATTGCAATTTCGTTGATTTTTAAAATTTGTTATATTATTTCGAACATTTCTCCATATATTTCAAAATTTGACACCTATGTCTGTCATAAATCATTACATCAATACTGGCTATACTATTTTCAATTTATAAAGCTATTTTACGCCTACCGAAATCATGGGCCTACATCGTCAGATTACCAGTTAATATTTTAATGGACTTTACTGATGTATTGTTTGTTTTCAGATCGCTGCCCAAATTGAGCAGTCAAGACGAAGATGGGCCAAATCCCCACACGCAGTTCACCGGCGTCGCTCACTTCGAGCCCATCCCACACGATCACGACTTTTGTGAGAGGGTCGTTATCAACGTAAGTACAAATACCACTATCAAATAGTGATCAAATTTTTTTAGAGGGAGGGGCATTTACAAGAAAAAATATCCTTACATAAATTATATGCTGTATGTAACCATCTCTCCTCTGGTAACGCTACTATTTATTACCTTAATAACTTTTAAGCTCAAGCGGCTTAAACTAACCAATTAAATTTAAGGTCGCTTTTTTTGTACCTATAATAATAGAGAAGTCATTTTGACAAATGACGTGTTTTTTTTATCCACCCGGTATATAACATGTCATGTTTATTTACTTTTTATTTATTTAAAGAGGATATGAGCCGTTAAACGACACTCGACAAAGGCAATTATTCAATTTATTAGTAGGTACATTTACATAAATGTTATGTTGGTATTTAACCACCTCAGTATTATATGTAAATATAGAATCTAAAAAATAGTTTGTTTAGTTTTTTGAACAAATTACAAACATGTAACAAAATTTTCCCCTCGTTCCTTCAAAATCGTAAAATTTCTGCGCAACTGCATGACTGCTCTAAAACATCTCAACAAGATGACAATAATGATATTTAGTTTATAATATTTACTTTTGATAAATTAGTACTTATTGATAAAAGTTCAGTTGCTAATTCTAAAAAATATAACCGATTTATCAAATCTTCAAACCAGAAAATAAACAATCTTAAACGAATTCACATTTTCAAGAACTACATTTATATAAAAGACAATTGATTAAAAAAATCTTGTATGTATAAACAATTTCGGCAAAAGAAAATAAATACGGTTTCAATTAAGATGTGAAACATCTGAAAGAAAAACAGTTGATAGATCAAACAAAACGTTGAAAACTGCGGTCAGTTAATTGCATCCATGTCACGGAACTGGTTGTACGTTTATATATCGGGAAATACATATATTACTAACTTCGAATTACTTTTATGTTATGAATTGTTATGATATGCTGAAGATATATTTATGTAAATTTTCTATAACTCTCCGGCCTTTGACTTATGTAGTTATTAAATGCCCGAACGTGTATAAGGTATATGGTATAATGCAGCGTTTCTCAACCTTTTAGTATTTGCGACCCAATTTTCAATCAGAATTCTCCCCCCCCCCCCCCTCCCCAATACAATAATTTTCACTGAAAAATAGATATCAGCCAAATTTAAAAAAAAATGCTAAAGAGTGTCAATTTCTAATATTAAACCTTTTTTTGAAAAACTTTGCACTGCAAGACAGGCCCAAAGGAGTCACTAATAATTATTAATCTTATTTTTAATTTAATATTGATAAGTTAATTATTAAATACATTGTGCAGTACTGATACAATCCTATTTGTAGGTTTATTATATTAGTATAAAAATGTAAACGTGTATTTTTATTTTTTATTATGTCAGAATGTATTTTTTTGCCTTTCTTTCAGTAAATTAAATAAATTTATAATTTTTTTTTTCTCGATATGCTCGCGCGCCCCATTCAGTTTTATCATGCCCCCCTAGGGGGGGGGGGGCACAGGTGGAAAATCGCTGGTATAATGTGATACGTTACTTGAAAGAAATATTTGTCAAAATGATTGTTCACTTTAATATAATTTATTATTTTAGTATAGGTACTAAAAATGATATTTGCGCGAATCAAATTTTAAGCAAATTTTAAAAATATGTCAAGTTCCAAATGTATTCTATATGTATTTTGCTCAGTTTTTTAAACTGATGTTTGAACATTGTGATACACAACTTCATTTATAATTTCTTCTTTTACCTATTACATTTTAATCAATTAAGTAACGTATCAACATTGCAATTCTTTTGCACACATAACATTTCAAAACAGAGTCTATTCAAACTCGTGTCGTTAATTACAGTTCGGATAAACTCGAATGGTATTCGGAAACAATCGATTTAAAAAAATTTTAGTCGATAAAATATTATTTTTTAATAAAAAATATTCATTTACAATTTTTGAAATTAAAAAAAAGTAATTAATTATATGAAAGTAAAGTCATCGAGTTTGTGAACAATTTGTTAAACGAGTTTATTTGTTTTGGCTTCTGAATTATCTATATGTAGGCGTCGCTGACATTTACTAAAATATATTACCAACTACCCACAAATGATCAGTGAAAAGGGTACAATTTATTTTATTTACTTTTACATGTTTTTATCATGGTTTTGTTTATGTCTTCTTAAAAGAAATGTGAAGATATCTACTTCAATGCTTGATGAAACTTTAAATAATACAAATAATAAGACGCAACTTTTACCCAGAGTCCAAAAACAAATACAAGTATGACACTATTAAATTTTAAAATATGTATGTAGGTACATATGTTAGTTACATATTAACCTTTCCTAGCTTAAGGGGAAGTCATTAGTAAAAATAGATATGGAGAATGACATTTACTTTATGGTTTATAGGAATTAGTTCTATACTTGCCCTTTGCAAATTAATGTGGTTCGGTTAGACCAGGGGTTTTTAACCTGCAATTCATAGAAAAACTTCGAGAGATCTGTACAACACGCGGTCGTTTTAAAATTATAATTTTTGTCTGGTATTATCTGTTTGTTTGTTTCAACGACTGAGCAGATTTTAATGAGACTTTCACTATTCAAAAATTAAAGAATGCTCGTTTTATGAAATGTTTATAATCGATATTTCTAATAAAAATATATAAGAACTAGCGGAATCCCGCGGCTTCGCTCGCGTTAACTTTGAAAGTAATTAGAACCCTCCATACGTTATAGGGAATGACATATTACATTTATTTTTATTGATTTTTATTCATTACCTATAAAAAACGTAAATATCTCGGTTCTTAGTTAAACATTTTAAAAATTAACCTCCTGTCTACCCTCGCCATTAGGGGTTGAATATTGAATTTTTTTATTGCAGATTATTTTGCCCTACTCCACCATTATATCGTAAGCAGCTATACAGATATACATATCAAAAACACAGACCCTGTCTACCCCCGCCATTAGGGGTTGAATGTCGAAATTTTTATTTTAATAGATGACTATTTTTCCCAAATTTACCTTTATAAATAAAGCAGGTATGCAGATAAACATATCTAAATCCATCCTCGTCCCCGTCCCATGCTATTATATAGGGTTTGAATATCGAATTTTCATTTTTAATTGAATACTAATTTGTCCGAATTTACTTTACTATCATAAACAATTATGAAGATAAATATATCAAAATTTTACCCCCGATTCCCATAGCGGTTGAATTTTCGTAACAGATATTTGTCTTGTAGAGTATCTACTTGTGCCATGTTTCATTCGGTGAATACAAAAAAAAAAATATTTTACAAATTTTTACACCCTCCTAACACCTTAGGGGTTAAATTATAGGAAATGTTGAAATAACTGTTTCAATTATTTATATTGTAGAGTATTTTCGATAAGTTTCAATTAAAGGCGAACAAAAAAATATATTTTTTATATAAACTTTGACAACCTGTATGGGTTGGATTTCGAAAAATCCTTTCTTAGTGGATCTTACATCATAAAAGAAAGGCACCTACGAAATTTCACGTTTCTAGGTCCAGGGGTTTGGACTGTTGATATATGAGTGAGTGGTTAGGTTATAGATATAGATTATAAGAAAAATGGTAGTTGGTGTAGTAAAAAAAAACTTCGTAATAAACACGGTCGAATCCACGGTGATTTTCTAGTAAAAAAAAATAACGTACTAAATTATGTCCTGTTAAACATAAAAAATAGAACGGTCTTAATAACACACAATAACAAAAATCCAACCGCATCAGCACAAAAACACATTTTTCATAACCCCATAAAAGCCCACCTCCTTCGTGAAATCCGCACAACAGTATCAGATGAACGATTGGAGATGTTTTGATCGTCGCAATCGACTCCGAACTGTTCCGCAAGATGGCGCCACCGCGTGTGTTGCGGTGGTGCCGCAACAGGTGTCAAACGGCACACGAACAAATGAACGCCTCCACGGCCGCAGCCGCCGCCGTTGCTTTTTACTCTCGACGGCAACGGCGGCGGCGACTGCTGCTGCTGATGCCTGAAGTTTACGCGCAATTGAACTTTGAAAAATCTTTGAAATTATCATCATGCGTGCGTGTGTGTGTGTGGTTTTATCTGTGCGTAAGTGTAATGAGAGGTTTTATTGTTGAATATGGTTTTCATTTAAATATGTTTATGTAACGGAAAGTTGTAGTGATATTAAAATTAAAATAACTAGGGACCGTGCCAACTCTGGATTTTCTAGATATGCAGTTGAATTTAACCACAGTTCATAGGGGTGTCAATATCTTTTTAAGATATACACACTTCCTCTTCTATTAATATACAGTAGAAACCAGTCATAACGACTCCGGTTAATTCAACGTACCGGTTTTAACGGCTCACAATAAAAATCTAACTGAATCCCATATAATTGTATTTTAGCCGGTTATTACGACTATTGACTTTTACGATCTAATTTGACCGGTCCCTTCGAGGTCGTTATAACCGGTTTCTACTGTATGTATTACTATAATATATGTGAATTATTATACCTATAATATTAATTATAATTTATTGGTTTGAAAATTTTTTATTTATTTATTTATCAAAACGTTACATTTATATTTATTAGGCCGCTATCACATTATATATCAAAGAAATATGATCAAATACATTTGATCAAAAAACTATGACAGTGTAATGAGTCAACTTTTAAATATTTTTATTTATATTGTTTCTATGATCATTGATACTGACAGTCTCTTATATTTGATCATATTTTTTTGACAGATTATTGACATATTTCTTCTATACTGTAACAGCGGCCTGAAACATGATACACATTTGTTAAATCGAAATATAACCTTACCTTAATAGATATAGTAACCCAGGAAAAACAATGTACTATTTAAAAAAGACAAGTGAATCTAACAATATAATTAATTAAATATAAAATTTATAATAATAAAAAACATTTATTTAAACTTAACAACTACGAAAAACTCGAAAATACATTTTTAATTGTAAAATTCCAAAACTATTTTAATTTTCATAAAGTCCTCAACAGGGCTGTATTTACACATCTTGAAGCCCGATGCATAAATAATAAGATTCCCTTGAAAAAAATTTCTTCATAAAAAAATAAAGTTAAAATTATTAAACCATGTGTTCAATTTTTTATGCTCTTCAGTATAAAAAGTTACGCGCTACTTACCATCACGTGGCCCCCAGCTAGCATCCTATACGCCTAATCAAAAGTATAGTTCTGGTCATAAACACTCCAAGATTTTTTTACAAATTATAAATAAACTCGATTAAAAACGACAGGAAGATTTGAATCGAACCCCAAAATTAAATTGATTTTGTCGTAAATATTGACAGGAGAGTGTCAGTAAATGTATATATATGTCTAAAACAACATTATAAACCTTATAATTAAGCTTCATGTCTAACTCGTACCAAATAAATAAATAATATATTTAAATCGCGTATGTAATATGTACTTGCTACAATTTATCTAGTTTCAAAATATCGATACCTAGATTCTATGACACCTATACTTATAAGAACATAACAATTGTTACGGCTTCTATGCTAGTGTCACGGCCTCTAACTAAATTATGAGTGGAGTTATAATTAAATAAACAGCACAAATATGCTTCGCGATTCTACTGAATCTGATTTGAAAAGGAAACATTACATGATATTTCATGTACTTATAATATTTGTCGTTGGAATTTTTTCATGTGTGATATCTTGTTACCCCTTAATTGTGTAAGGTCATTGAGGCGATTTGACAACGTTTTTTACTTATTCTTTCTGATATTTTTAAATTGTTTTGATCGAATTTTTGGGGCATGGTTAAGTCTTAGAAATTGAAATAAATGAAGGAAATGATGTTAAGAAGCTAAAAGGGTTAACTCCACTTTTTAATGATTTTTTTTATATTTTTTCTTATACAAAATTCCTCAAAATTTTTAATTAATCGAAAATGTATTGACATAGTCAAAATGTAACTATATTATAATATATTTTGTTTCATAGTAACTGAAAAACTACAATGCTTAGAAGGGTAGAATTTTATATTTAGAATCAATTTTTGCCTGGAAAGAAAACCTCTTATTTTTAAAAATGATTTTACAATCAGAAATGGATCTTTACTTGTATCAATTTTCAAATTATTTTTGAAGTGAATCTAAAATAATCTATTGATTGAATTTATTGACATAGTTTCTAATGAAAATATTAAAAAAAAAAACATGACGGGAATACCATTACATATTTTTATAAAAACATAAATTTACAAAATAATTTTTGCAAAAAATAAATCATATAATACTTAATTTTACCAAATTTAAAAATAAATTAGTAATTATTATACGATGTGTATTCAGTAAAAACTTGCACTGAATTATATTTTAACTTTTCACATGACACAAGTTCATATATAGGTACTAGCTGACCCGACAGACGTTGTCCTGTCTTAACTATGAATATTGAATTCGTTTACTACAAAAAAAATTAAAGCGTCAGTCGAAAACTATAAGCGTTAGAGGTGAAACTTTTTTTTATTACGGAATGCAAAAACTGTCAAAGAGGAAATAGACAGAAAATTTACTCACAACCAAAACAGAAATTATTTGTAATATAAATTAAACACCACAAAATAAGACAAACACTACAGTATAGTTTACTATAATTATACCCAAAATCTAAAAATGCATATGAAAATCACCGCGGAAGCTTTAAAATTATACCCGGAAGCCTAGATGCATACGAAAATTTACTGTAGCCATAGGAGGCTTTACAGCCCCCCACCACCTCCCCGTAAAAAAGTGGGAACTCTCTTTGAAAAGGGGGGGGGGGTTCGCCCCCCCATTTCCCAAAGGAGGCTTTACAGTCCCCCACCACTATCACCGTAAAAGTGGGAACTCTATTTTAAAAAGGGGGGGGCGAAAAAAAGGGGGGGGCAACCCCCCCTTTTCCCATAGGAAGCTTTACAGCCCCCCACCACCACCACCACCACCGTAAAAAAATGGGAACTCTCTTTAAAAAAGGGGCGGGGGGGGCAAACCCCCCCCATTTCCCATAGGAGGCCTCCTATGTTTCAAGTTGGATCAAACTGCACACGGTGTACAAATTTGATTAAAATCGGTTAAGTAGTTTAGGAGTCCATAGCGGAGGAACAACGTGACACGTAATTTATATATATTAAGATTAAGATTAAGATTTATATTGTATATAAGCGAGGTAAAATTCTTTTATTAGTTGAACATTTTCATGAATATTACATTTTCTATTATGTAAAACAACACACAATCAATAAATGCAAATGTTGCGCGTACAAAATAAACAACGGTCTATAATAAAATGCATTTATAATAAAAACATCTGTCATTTTTTAAATAAATGTATTCAGTTTTTATTAAATTTATATACTAGTTACCATATTGCTATTGATTTTAATCAAGATGAAAAGATATAGTCATATAACATTTTTTTAATTAATATTACCTAATACTGAAAGTGTTTCTAATAAATCGAAGAAGATTATTAGACTATAGCATTTAAGAGAACCTCGAAAATCACATTAAACTTTTTATTGGATTTAAACGTTTCGATACTTACAATATTGAAATTTTTGATATTTTTCGAGAATCTAATGATGAAGTAACAAAATAAACAATTGATAATTTTATTTACCTAAATTGATTTAATAGCTAGAGAGCTCGTGAACCCTCAGAGTAACGTTCGTCCTGTAAGGCTACTAAAAAAATTACTAGCCTTACAGGACGAACGTTACTCGGAGGGTTCACGAGCTCTTGGACTATAATTTGTTTACAACTACAACGGAACAATTTACTCTTCTTCTAGAAAGTGTTAAAATTATACAGAACTATTATTTAAGGAGGTCGACACAATAGGGTGCGGGGCTAGTTTTGCAGGGAACGGTGCGAGTAAGCACCTGTGGATAAGCATATAGAATGAAGGCAAAGTGTGTCTCTAACTGCAGCATGCGAAATCACATAGATGCGTTTATCTCCTCTTTTACACACACCATCATTTTTTTAATTAAAAAATGCGATTTCTAATCATGTCAATGAAATAAGAATGTATGTTCAAATTCTCTGTCACATTACTTTGAAAAGTACTGTCCTGTCTCGAAATTATGCAGTTCTCATAAAAATGGATATTAATTTGTTTATTTAATATCTCTTAAACTATTCTTCTAATGACCTTGAAATTTTGCATGGATTTTTTAAATATAAATTTCTTTTTTTCAACCTCCTTAAATCAACATCTAAACACTCTTAATATATATTAATGGTTTTCACAAAAGTAACATTTATTTTTTACTACTATAAAATATAGATTTGTTTTTTTAAATCACTTAAAAACATATCCGATCATAAACTGCATCAAACCTCTCCTAATAATACTACTAACTTGAAACATCATAAATATAATCATTCATAATTTGAACACCGTACAATATTTATTTTAAGTATTCTTCCAGAATGAAAATTCAGCTACTAAAATAGCAATATCCTTACATCTGAACCTAATGTCTCCTATACTAATATTACTTATCTTATACCTCTAATACTTATCATACCGAATTGAAAAAGTAAATATCTCGAGTAGTAGAACATACATATTATTCTACTAGCATATTAAGAAATCCCCCAGCCCGACCATTCGTCGTTCAAAATTTAATAACCAATCATCTACACTGTACTTCCCCTACGTACACTACTAATTTCAAGTACATACATATTATTATTTAGGTTGACGGCAGATGCAAGCCGGTGGTGACGTAGCCTGTGTCACGTGACCTGCCCGTCAATGTGGCCATTTACACGTGGTGATAACACACACGCACCACAACCTCCCACCTCACACCCCGCGCACTAGTGGCGGTTCACGTTGGTTCATGCAATCACATATATAAGAAATTAATGTTTAAAACAGGGCTTGGAATTGAAAGAAATATGAATATAGTTGTTGGAGTGAAAGTAATCGAAAGTTTATGTTGTAATAGTAATTTGATATATAAACCAATAGTGTTTTGTTTCCGACAGTAACACCAAGATGTGTTGCATCTAGTGAATACAATACCGGGATCTCGGTAATTTTTCTCCGGTATTAAGATACCGGCATTAGTGCATATAATACCGGTATTTCGGCAGGTATTTATAATTAGTACTAAAATACGTATAAATAGTTGTTAGGGAGTTGATTTTTATACTAAATCTTCTTATTATTAGATAAATTGTTTTGTGATGTAAATGTAGTGTCAAATTATGATATTTTCCCGATATGTCATGGATTTTCCTAGGAAATATTTTATTTTTATTAAAAAGTAACAACTGTTAAAAATTATATTAAATTCAGGGAAATAATAGAAGCACAAATAATTGATTTTTTTTAAAACACTATTACATATCGAGCCCTTACCTCCAGATTATCGTAAGCGACAATTTTTCCGAAATTGAGTTTTGTATCGCAAATGACGTCAATTCTTTTAACCCTGAGATTTAATATTAAAAAGTTAGAAAAAAAATAATATTAATTTTTTTTGTTTTTTTACATATTTGATGTTGACATTCTTGTTCCTAGTCAGTTGTTTCAATTTTCAAATACTTATTGTTGACGACATCTAGAACTCGCGGTATTGTTTATCATAACCGCTAAAAATTGCCATATTTCTTCAATAAAGTAACCGAATTTTTTTAAATACCGGTATCCCGGTTTTGAACATAAAAAATACCGAAATACCGGTATTAGGATTTTGATCTGGTATTGTACTCACTAGTTGCATCCATCGTTAAAATGGCCATTAAATACAGGTGCAATAATTGACAATAATGACAATAATGGAAATATGATTATATACATATTTAAAAATTACTGCCTAGGTATTTTTACCAAATATTCGAACGCCTATATGGATAATGTTTGCCTTTTCAAATCCAAAAACATCTACTAAAGGATTTTGTTCCTGAACGATATTTATAAGAAAAAAAAACTTTTTAGGGTTTTATATCTCGGTAAAGGTGGAAGATATCCGAATGTACAATAATAGAAGCTACATAAACAGCAAATCAGTAGCTTTAAAATGATATATAAATCTTTTTAAAAACGTCCTCAGAATGTAAGATATAACATCCTAAAATTATTGGCTTTTTTTTAGAATTTATCATTTAGTAAACCGTTTAGTAAACATGAGTTGCAGTTTTATTGGTTTTAGTAAAAAAATCGCCTTAAAATTAAATAGATCCGGTGTTTATACTGTTTATAGTATAGAATATAATCTAAAATGTTTAAAAAATAAACAAACTGAATTCGTTTGATCATTTATTTGATTTTATTTGTCTATCTGACACAATGTTACATTTAATTTATATATTTTCATTTTATATTTCAATATAATATGTGTAAATCACATTAAAAATACTTAATCACTTCACATGTTCAGATAAAGAATAAAAATATATGCATATTATTCCGATTAACTATAAAATATATATTCAAAACTAAAAACGACATGTGAAAAATATTAAATATCGGACATGATTTAATTTCTCTTAACTTTTATAATATAATTCCTTGAAACGATAAAACTGTTTTGCATATGCCAATATTTTTTAACATTATACATTTTTTGACGTGTTGCAAAAAATTTTTTGCAAGAAAAGGTATAATGATTACTGAAATTTTATCTTAACCCTGGAATAGTAATGGGCTATGATTCATATCGATATCAAGAGACCCTGCCGTAAATTTTATGACTCATTGGCATTTTAGGGTTAATGAAGACGGACGAGAACGACTCGGATCGAATTCAGTTGAGATTTTATATTGTACAATAGTAATGTGTTAAATCGATATATGTATACATAAGCCATACTCGTTTAATTTATAGTTGACATTAATCTTATTACTCACAGTGTTGTGTTAAATTTAATATACCTAATTAGGTAATAATATATATTCTAAATTTTTAATAACAAATTTAACCATACCTTATATCTATTATTTTATAGATGCCCCTGCAAACGTCATAATTAAATATGTTATATTTCTATATAATATTAAAATTAATGTTCATTTGTGTGTGGTTTACTCGAGAAATACTGAACCGATTTCAGTGAGGTTTTCATCAATAGTTAGATAATTTTTAAATAACTGTTTAAATAATAACAGTCACATAATAAAGGTAAAGAACTTTTTCGCAGATTATTGTATTTTGATGTATTTTGAATTGCCAAATCTGAATTTGAGGTCATAATAACACCTTATCCGATTAATATTAATAATAACCTCGAAAAATGTTAATTTAATTTTCGAAAATTAGTTTTTTGAGGTTATTTTAAAAAAAGAAACAAATAGGTGCTATTTTAACTTCAAATTCGGATTCAGCGACTCAAAATGCATGAAAATACAATGGTCTCTCAAAAAGTTCCTTACCTTTTTTTGTGACAAAAAAATTAATGAATTCGGTTAGTATTTTTTGCGTTTTTGAGACACATACAAAAAAACAGATGGACTTTTATTTTTAAACATTTTTAAGATTTTACGTTGATTTATTTCTAAATTTTGATGATAAAATTTTAATACGTGCATAGGATTTAATAAATTTAGTTATCAAAGTAATTATTTTCCAATAAAAATCATACACTTGTCATAACTATCAAAAATGAGTATGATTATTTATAAAAAGCAATATAACATTTAAAAAATACTTTAAAGTTTCCGCGGTGATTTTCTTGATATACATCACTTTGACCATGTTCAGGGCTATGTTTACAGGCCTTTTGGCGTCAAAAACACGTGTATACCTAGAAACCAATAATCACTAATAATGTATGTAGGACGTAGGTATATTTAATATAAGTGAAGTCATATCTTTAAGCTAGTTATTCTACCCCTGTCACATCTAACAAACATATGTATACACCAATACATTCACATTTTAAACGCTCTAACCTATATTTTTATCAGTGAATGCATTCATTTATATTTATGAATGTGAGTGAGCAAATGGTTATGATTGGTATAGCTATCGATATTTACATATATTATTGGAATAATATTTTTTATAAAATATTGAGCACTAAAAACCTTTTTGTACACTATACTTATCATCGAATTAAGACCATTTTTCAATGTTTTATAATATAATTAATGTATTTATAATTGAAATTATTCATTTAAAAATATGCTAGGTCCTCTAAAGGGAAGATGGTTTCTTGGACTAACATTAGGGGTTGCCACTAAAACTATTTTCAATAATTTAAACAGCTTAAATTGAATTTGAAACTCTGTGGGGCGCCTGGTACCCCACAATGGCAGCTAAGGGTTAGTTATAATTATAAACTTATTCCAATAAACATTTTGTCGAATAAAATAAAAAATATACAAATCAAAATTCAATTTTAACCAACGTGTGTAAAATATATTTTCTTTTAAGTGATTTTTTTTTTTGATTCCAGAATATTTATAAAAAAATTTGTTTGCTCTGTCAACAAAATTATTCAATATGATTTTACCGAAATGAATACAAACAAAAATGCGTTTAAATGTTCACACCTGAATGCGTTCTAAGATTTTAAGTGAATTTTTAAGATACAACACGCATATGGTAATGGTTTTTTGTAAAAATGGTTTCATGTATTAAAAATGTTATTTATTCTTATTTTCTATCCAATATTGTCATGTTGTCATATCCAATAAAAAATTCACGAATAACTAAAATTAGAAAACGAAACGAAAAAATAGTTACATGCTTTTTTAATTTATTAGGTACACTATTCAACAAAAAAATACTTTTGTAATATAACAGAGATCTGAATAGAAAAAACCGGATTTGTTACCCAATTGGTTTCATCACGTCAGGGTTTTGAGATATTCTAACCTAAAAGTCCCAAAAATGACTATATTAGCAATGTTAAAGAATTTATTATCAAGTAAGTAATTTTTTTCTAAAGTTTTCGGTCACGGTAACAAATATTATTATCTTTCCTCTTTAAAATGAGTTTTAACTTTTTACTGTAAGATTTTTTTAGCCGAGATGTACTAGTTTGAAGATATGATATTTTTGTTAATAGTGTATATACCTAGTATAGTAGATACAATGAACTTTACTACATATATCTTCAAAGTAGTATATTTCGGTAAAGAAAAATCGCATAGTAAAATGTAAAAAATCATTTTAAAGGTAAAAGATAGTACTATTAAAAATTATGAAAGAAAACTTCAGAAAAAAATTACCTACTTAATAATAAATTCCCCAACATTGCCAAAATCGTCATTTTTGGGACTTTTAGGTTCGGATATCTAAAAAAAAACCTGACGTGATGGAATCATTTAGGCAACGAATTCGGTTTCGGCATGACAAATACCTTCTAAATCACCTATTCAAATTTCTGTGAATTTTTTTTGTTGCATAGTGTTATTTAATAAATAAATCAACCTAAACAAAACCAAGGCGATTACTCACTTGAAAAATAAACTGAAACGCTTTTCTTTCGATTTTAAATTCTAGTTCATATGTATCACGTAAACGTAAAAGATACTACAATCCTGAGTTATTTCACGAGGTATATAGTAGAGTGCCTTGAATCTGATTCACAGATCCGTTGTTGTTTTGTTTGAATGAGTCTCGTTGCAATAAGGCGGCGGGGATTTCTGTTATTGGTTTATTGGACTTTTGGGAAACGGTGCCAGACAGCGAAAATCGGAAACCGCGATAAACAGTCTACAATGTCATTTTCAAACTTTCAGTTTATTGTTTCTAATTATTAATTATATTTTATTAAATTCATGTAATAAACATTAAAATACTTTTTAAAATTTAACCGACATTTGAGTATTATTATTTTACTAGCTGCCACGGCAAAAGTTGTTTTGCCAAAAGATAATTTGCATGCTCTTTCTTTCTCATTGTTATCGTGTTGAATTTGTTTGGGTTATTTTGTGTATTTTGAATGTAATTGATGTTTAAAAGTTGTCATGCATGCATTTTTGTATTATTTCACTATATTTTAAGAATAAATATCGGTATGGAGAACCATACATGACTTCCATGTTCTATAATATCTTTTACAATAGATAATTGTTAATATAAAACTCACCTTTGTATTATAAATATTAGTTTTCTAATATTCTAATGTCAGTTGTAGAATAGACATTTTTGTAAAATAATAATTATCTGACATTTGAATTTAACTGCGCTTGTTTCCATGGCAACATGAATTTATTATTATTTAAAATTAAAATTTTGAGGGTGGTTTTCACCCCTTCAGTGGCTATCTAAGCACGTTTATGAAATAAGTGCCCCTTAGATTGGATTGAACTACAAGTGTACCAAGTCTTATCAAAATTGGTGAGGTAATACTCACTTTTCAGACGATAATAGGTACAAAATTTCGAATATTTCGGAAACCCCTAATCCGATTAGCACCAAAATCAATAGGTCTGGAGTACTCACTGAGGCAAACATTTTCCCCAAAAAGATTTCAAATCGGTGCATATCTACAGTAGTTATCGTACACGGAAGAAAATTCTACATCCAGACACACACACAGACACACACACAGACACACACACAGACACACAGACACACAGACACACGCACAGCCGCCATGCGGAAATTAACTTTTCTTTACGTTTTGAAGTTAGTACAATCAGAATCTGCTTTTTTTTCGGACATGATTTTTTGACGGTATTACAATACTTCCATTTCTTCGAACATGGAAGTAAAATAAACTGTATCGTAGGTCAGTTTAAAAACAGTCCCACATACCGAATGAATAAAATAAAAAAATAAAATTACGTAGTATATCTGTTTAAATTGAACACAATTGAATTTAAGAAATACAACTAAACTTACCGGTTTCAATGCGGCTGTTTTCTTGTCATATATTTCCTTATTTAAAAACATAGTAGCCATGGAATAACGAATTCTATAATTTACGGTTTCACATTTTTGTAAATATCTCGACACCAGCGCCACCTACCGGGTTCAAAAAAGAGATAAACCTAACGGAGCACCAAACGAACATATGGTGTGAATATGACTTCGATTCGTCCAGTGGTTTAGGCCTGATGATCGCATATACAAAAATGCAACGTTTTTGATGTATTTTCATATGGAAATTTTTTTTTTTAAATATCTCAACCCCACAGTCACCTACCGGGTTCAAAAAAATATATAAACCTTCCCGAGCACCAAACAAATATATGGTGTGAATATGGCTTCGATACGTCCAGTGGTTTAGGCCTGATGATCACTGATATTAATATTGTAAGAGTTTTATATATTAAGATTTTAATAAATTGATAGGTGTCCTTTTTTCCAATTGTTAAAAAGACCTAATCATTTTGGCGTTTTAACGTCTTAAATCAAAAAGCCATTCGACTGTGATCTGTCCTAATCGCTCCAGGGATTCTATGAAACTTTTACACAGTTTTTTTATATCATGTAAACCTTTTCAGACTGCAGGCTACTTAAACTTGCAAGTGATATGGCGACGAAGTAGTTAGAGGACATAATAAAATCTTGCATTTAATCTCGTGTTTTCATACTATATATATTTTTATTATCCTTGTGCTTCAAAACAATTTAAAACTCTTTATTTAAAAATAGCAATCATATAATTAAAATATTATCCAACTTTAATTAAATATAAAATAACTGTAATATTATTAACATAACATCAACCATTCTTTTTTCCAAAGCTTACTTGAGTTGAATTTAATATTGCAGTCGACTGATTGTTGTAATTTTGGCTGACGTCTCGATTAACAAACATATTTTAGTTTTTCATGGCAACTGTGATTTTTATTCAATAATGAATAAAACACGTTATATCTTCATGGTTTTTATAATGCGGTGTAAAATCTTTATTTTGAGTTTTTTTTATAATATGTTATAATTGTTTAAATAGAAAATTGATATAATTACATTAAGTAATTATGTTATTACCATACGTAGCCTCCTTCTACGCAGTCTAAATAGTACTTTAAGAACATTGCGACATTTTGCTGTAGATCAGCAGCTAGTAAATTGATAATAGATTTATAGCCCAGAACAGATATAGGTACCACAGATCTGGCGAACTGTTCTCAGTAGCATATCACTTTTCTACTTTTTATTTCTATACATAATCTAGTGGTGTTTAGTTATAGTCTATTTTAATCAAATCATGTGTGACAATTTTATGATTTTTGTTTCCAGGTGAGCGGTCTGCGTTTCGAAACGCAGCTGCGCACGCTGAACCAGTTCCCGGACACGCTCCTGGGCGACCCCGCGCGCCGCATCCGGTACTTCGACCCGCTGCGCAACGAGTACTTCTTCGACCGCAACCGGCCGAGCTTCGACGCCATCCTCTACTACTATCAGAGCGGCGGCCGATTGCGGAGGCCCGTCAACGTACCGCTCGACGTCTTCTCCGAAGAAATCAAGTTCTACGAGTTAGGAGAACTTGCCACCAACAAATTCAGGTTGGTATTAACTTCTTCATACTTGCGCACAACATGAAACAAGTTTGTTTGGAATCGTTCTATAAATGCTTATTTAATACATTAATAGGATATCTTAGACTGACTCAAATGCTAGGAAAACTATTGCGCGAAAATCAAGTAGCGTTGCGCACTGATAATGCTTCAAAAGCTATCCTACAGGAATATCGATGAAAATCTATACCATTCCCATCTAACAGTCCAGATTTAATTCTGATTTTAAAATAAAGAGTGAAACCGCTAGTACTCATTGGTACAGTTCAAAACATCCTAATTTTTATAAAAAAAGGTTAGAAAATTGAAACACCGCACTGTATAGAAATCGGTTATACTCTCTGATACTGAATTAGTGAGAAATCACTATTTCATACCATAAAATAATGAATATTCATTAATTGAAATAGTTAAAAGTAACTACTTTGAATTAGTGACTATTCACTACTTGAATTAATGAACAGCCACTTCTTAAGCTATGACAGAATCGAAAGTTTTTATTTCATTTATTTTGATGACAAAAATTGAAATAATCTAAATAACTCGTACATTATTTCATTAATAAGCATAAATAAATAGAAAATAATCATGCATGACAATAATTTCTTAATCTCAATGTCGATTATGAATATGTCAATTATCATAGGCTATTTTATGAAAGAATCAAAAATAGTTATTGCAAACACATTAAAATTTAATTGTGAAATAGATTTTTCAAGTTTTGAATATAAATACTTACCTTATTTTTGTTAATAACTCATTCAAAACAGTTCGTATACGTTGTCAAATCGAAGAAATAATAAATGCCGTATTTGAATCGAAATCACTATTCTTTTAGTGAAATTTAAAGTGACTAATTCATTTAGTGAAACAACCGCTAGTTCAGTTTTAGAGAGTAACCTAAACGGTGCATAGGTTATTTTAATTTTTTCGGAAACTTTTTGAACGCCCACGTTTGTACATTGGAGATAGGTATAAATAGTACTGAATTAATACAATTTAAGAATTTACTACTATCTATACACTATCAGTGCGTTAGGTATTAAAATCTATTTTTATTCGCCACATTTATTTCAGAATACTACTCGCAGTCCATTTGGTTATCAGTTATCACATTGTTAATATAGTCGTCATTTTAAAATACTTATCATCAATAGTTACTCAGTTCTCTGACAAATACATCCAATGTTTCAGTTATGCTCGAGATTTTAATGTAGATATTAAATTACTTCCTATGGGAAGTTCGAAAATTGAGTAAGTGTTCACAACAAGATTTGTTATCTTTATGTTGTGATTTAACAGTTTCATTTGCATCGAACGGTGCTCAATGCTCGCTGAATATTACTGTAATTTCTGACTAATATCTTTGATTTATATCGTACCATAAAATTATAGTCATTTATTGTGCATTGAAGTATTTTTGCAAAATGTTTTCAACTTTATTTAATACTCCATTATAATGTTTTAATCGAATTGTAAATAACACATACAGGGTGGCCCAAGTAAAACGAAACGGGTGCGCTTTTGGTCATTTAAAATAAGATTTTGAAAAAATCTCGAACACGTCGATTTTGCTTTCAAGGGGGACATCTTTTGCTATAATTTTTTTTCAAGAATTTTTTCAACCCTCTGCGCTATGAGCACAACCTTTAAAATTTTAAATAGCATGATATGGAAAGTGGTACCTCATTTTTTTCATTCTTAATACGGTACTTTTTGCTTTTTTCAAATCTGTTTAGTTTTAGTTAAGTTATTAACATTTTAAATTTCATTAATACAATGATTATCTGATCAAAAAACAAACTTTTAAGACTAAAATTCAAAATAAAGTAGGCTTATTGTCTTATCTAATAATTCAAAACCATCCAATTTTAATATTTATTGAATTAATTAAAATTAAAGTTTTCGAATGAAATAATTTAAAAAAATTATCAACATCCAAAACTTTAATTAATTCAATAAATGTCCAAATTGGATGATTTTGAATTATTTGATAAGAAAATAAGACTACTTTGTTTGGAATTTTAGTTGTAAATATTTGTTTTTTGATCAGAAAATCATTGCATTTATGGAATATAAAATGTAAATAACTTGACTAAAACTAAACAGATTTCAAAAAAAAAAAAAAAAAGCACCGTATCAAGAATAAAAAACATTTCAAATGAGGTATCACTTACCCTATCATACTATTTAAAATTTTAAGGGTTATGCTCATAGCGCAGAGGGTTGAAAAGATTCTTGCAAACATTTTAAAGCAAAAGATGTCCCCCTTGAAAACAAAATCGACGTGTTCGAGCTTTTTTTAAAATCTTATTTTAAATGACCAAAAGCGCGCCCGTTTCGTTTTACTTGGGTCATCCTGTATATCCTTAACGTCTAACTCTAAAGTCATCAAAGTAATAAACTTTTTCGTGTATTTTTGATATTAAAAAAAAACATTTACCTCGGGTTGTACAAAACAAAATAATTCACGATAAATTAATCAGTTGTTTTCAATCCAAGATTAATATTTATTCTAAACTTATTCTCAATTTGTAAATGAACAATTCACTAAATATGACAATTTTTTACCTTATAATATGTATCATAACCGAGATTATTTTTAGAATTGACGTAATAATGCTTTGAAAACAACTGATTAACTAATCGTGAATTATTTAGCTTTGTGCAACTCGAGGTTAATGCAGTACATCAATTTTCATATTTTGTAGAGTTATTGATATTTATTTAAAAATATCAATTGTACAATTATTTACATTTTTATTTTAAGCGGTTGTTAAATAAGTGATGGAAACAATTTGAAGACCACTGGTGTAGCTAAATTGGTACTCTACCTGTACACATGTTTAAATCATGTTATTTAACTTGCATGTGAAGTACATCCAAATGTACCTATTACGGCTATCTTCCATGCAATTTCGCTGTTTCTGTTTTATAAACATTTAATATGTCACCAAACGAAATTATTTTATATAAAATAGTTTTTTTTTAATTTGAAATTTTAATGAATCTGATTTAAATATTTTTCTGGTGCACTTTTATTGTTCCTCTCTTAAAATACTTTCATTCGTTTTAAGAATACTTGTAATATTACATTCAGGTCAAAGTATATACAGTATTTTGTGTATTATTATCCTTTAGTCTCTTGAATTTTGATGACCACGTAGAAAAGTTTCTGAAATTAAATTCAGCCTACATTTTGAATTTTTTCTTTCACAAAATGTCATATTTAACAAACTATCTGAATTCTGTCAACAGTAATACCTACGTATAAACATAGGTGGGTATTAACTCGTTAATCCGTTAATCGTTAATTAACGAAGTTAACAAAATGGTTAACGGATTAACTTTTAAGTTAACTCAAAAAAATGTTAATGCTTTTGTTTACTTCCGTTAAATTCAACTTCCGTTAACTTTAGTCCGTAACATTCGTTGTTTGATGAAAAATATATAACAAAATTGACGAAATAGCTAAAAAAAGGTCTACAATCATTTTGGATGGTTAACTTTTTAACGGATTAACTTTAACTTTCGTTAAATTTTCGAATTTTCTGTTAACTTTTACTTCCGTTACATTTTCGGAATTTTAACGCTTTTACGGTTAACGAAGTTAACTTTTTTATTAACGGATTAACGATTAACGAAGTTAACTTTTCAATTAACTGTGCCCACCTATGCGTATAAACAGAATAAAGGTATATTTTAAATAATCATATACACTCTTATAATACATTTTTTCATATCGATTTCGATTCATTTTTTAAGTAAATAACATATATACAAGATTTTTGAGAACGCAAAAGAATGTTTAATTTCAACACTATTATTTAAAAAATAAATCATTAATTTGGATGGAACACTAAAATTTTAACAAGACATTTTACTGTTTTAATTTTGGTCGCTGTATTTTTTGTAGAGCGCATTGGGAAATTTAAAAAAATTAACATACCGTAACATACCTAAAAGGTTTTGAGGTACTACAATATAAAAGAATATAAGGTACTGGTACTGGCACCAGTCTTAAACGTGTTAAGCTCAAAGTCTGTTGTTTTTTTGGATTGGTGGTCTACTTTTTTGTAATTCTCATGAACCTATGTTATTAATAAAACAACAGGCTCTTTATCAAATCAATTTAATTACCAAAATTCATAAATATAGTTTTTTTAATTATAGCCTTTTATTTTGTATGTATGTTTTTTTTCTCCAGTAATAAAAGTAAAACCAGTAATGAACACCCAGTGATGAACACTTACTAATGATTATAAAATGATTAGTTCTACTACATAAACGTTATAAAGTAAAGAGTCGTAGAATTTAAAACAATGTACCTAAAGCATTTACATAAGAAAATACACTTTTCTTGATAGTGTACCGAAGCGCGATAATTATTTACCTATTGCTTTTTAACAAAATGGTCAGTTATCATCAAATCACGCTGTAAAACAGTTAAATATGTAGGTATATAGATAAATATCCAGTAATGGCAGTAAACAAATATCAAAAAATATTTCTAAAATACATTTAAGTTAAAAACACTGGGGTGTTTTTCAAGACTACTGCCATATCTTATCTGATAAAAATGTTTTTCTTAATAAGAGATCTTTTTTGACGCAATGATAAAAAGCAGTATTTTACTGCCCATTACGAACATTTAAGCGTAAATATATATTTCCTAAAACCAAAAATACCCCTTACATGTAACGTGAATCTTTAGCAGAACTTCAAGGACCAAAATAAATTAAACTGCAACTCCCACCTATTAAAAATTCATCATCTAACCCACACACGGTTTTTTAGACGGACACTGGAGTGTTCCGTAGGTAAAAGATTTTCCTATCGTTGTGTTCGAATAGCATTCCCCTTATCTCCCCTAATATTGATCGTTCGGCATGATGAACGCGGCTCTATCCCCACCATCAGGCATTCGCTTTCTCCTACTCCGTTGCTGGCACGCGAGAGACGCAATGCGCATGCGCCAACACCACAGCCTGCCGCGATTGTAGTAGTATAGATAATGTTTAGAAAAACTAGACTTGTAGTATAGTTGGAGAGGTTATGATTAAACTCACACCATCTACTATTTTCGATTTTTCCTTAGTTAAACTATCTTCCTTGTTCAGAAAAAGTTTACCAATTATTTGTCTGTCCATTTTTTTTTTATTTTATGCACATTGACAAGTTTTAATTAAACTGAAAATTTTAGAGACTTCAAGAAATAGATGAGATTATTTAATTTTTATAATTAATAAACTAAATTTTACATTAATGTATAGTGTTTTATTGATTTTCATATAGATTTTTTTTAATTAAAGATCAACAAATAAATTAATATTTAGTTGGTAAAATTGTCACGGTTCTTCAATGATCTATTTCCTAAATAAAGCAACTGTTTTGTTTCTCACACTCTATTTGCCTCTCTCTTTTTTTAAGAGCCTTACACTGTTAATTGGTCAAATCCAAAATTACTGTTTGAGATAACCTATATATATAGAGACCAATTTTCTGCGAAATTGAGCGTTTAACTGATGTATAAAGATATTAATTTGCCTATTATTTTTAACTAGAAGTTCTAGCTTGATCTAGATTTTCTAAATAGATCAGCAACATATTTTTAAAATGTAAAAACATTTTTGGTCAAATCAATCTTATTGTTAGTAAAACTAGCAAATAATTCTTTTGTATAAATATTTTAATATACAACTCACTATCAATCTCAAATTTAATTCAATAAAAGTATATATCGTTATTGCGAAGAATACTTTATGTATAATGTATATATGTACATTTTATTCTTTGTTTTATTAAATCTTATATTGGCAAAGTACCATAGAAGACTCGTAACATTCATAAATTTCATAACCCAGCGTCGTTTATATTTGAAGCAACTTCTTGCCAACTTTATTGAAATGACTAAGTTTTGACTGTTAATTGAATATAATAAATATTTTGTTAAATTTATATTATACATTAACTTTATTGAAGTATGATTATATGTACAGCCTTGGCCAAAAGTATTTGCCACCCCATCAATTCTTAGATATGTAACTTTTTTTAACTTGGCATGGAGTGGGCGAAATCGTATTGTGTAAAGGGTCAAATGGACTAAAAAAAGACATCCAAGTACTGTAAAATGCGTTAAAACCATCTCTTCATAAAATGTTCGGTGATACCAACATGAACAGCGCCCGTTTACAGTAAGAAAACGCGCCCATCACAAATCGCGAGTGACGATGAAGTGGTTCTCAGATAATGGGATTGAGCTTCTGTTTTGGCCTCCTCAATCATCGGACCTCAACCCCATTGAACATCTTTGGTCTTTATTAAAGCACACGATTAGGAGACACTCTATCACATCAAATAAAAATATAAACAATATCTTGATTAAGGAGTGGCAAATAATTACCCCACAATAATGACGATGCTTAGTATCGAGTTTAAAAAAAAGAGTAACTACTGTTATCATAACAAGAGTTATCTGTACAAAATATTAATTTATTATAATAAATATTTCCGTTATCACCAACTGGTATTATTTATTTAACCTGGGTGGCAAATACTTTTGGCCAAGGCTGTATAACATGGCTTCTACTCATAATATACCATCACAAAAGTGTATCGGAACATTGTACAAAACTGACATGAACAGTGAAATCGATTATACATGTTGGCAATACTAAAATATCAAAAATCAAATTTCCTAAAAGATTGCTGATATGAGACAGTAGATAAAGTCATATTAATAAAATACACATCATCCCTCAAAAAGCTCGTGGGGGTGGCATCGAGTTGTTATCATCAATATCCCATTAAGAAGTCATGAAATATGTTCAACGTATCAGCACATATAAATATCCTGAATTCTAGCCTAAACATTTCCTCAGATCATATCTTTAACAATGACAGGGAAGTCGGGATAGATTCTGGAACGCTCTCCTAAATCTTTTGAGTCATTTAAGTGATTGTTGTTTTGGATTGGATGTTTTAAAACATTTTGTGAAATGGATTTGTAGTGGTATTAAGAATAAATCCGATGTTATTATGAGTAGGTTGTATTTTATGCTTGGATATTAGTTGTATAGTTTTGGCGATTTTGATTAGTGTTATTTTTCTTGAAACAGTTGTGGGTTTAGTGATGTTTAATCCGTTCAAAATTAATTTTGCTTTGTGCCAATTTCTCTCATTTAATAACCTAAGAATTTTTTACTTTTTTATACATACATGAAATGTAATGTATAAATAAAGTATAGTGATCACGAAAAAAATCGAACTCGAGATTTTAACGGAATTACACGTTTTGAGGGTCCCTGAATCATATACAACCATTAACTCAATGGCGTCTGTGTGTGTGTGTGTCTGTGAACGCTCTACAGCCAAAACTGTAAGACTTACGAACATGGAATTTTAAACTTAAGGTTCTTGTATACTCTAGATGTGCACCTCCTATTTTTTATTTACCAATTAACAGTGCTGTCTTATAAATTATACAGGCCCTAGGCCACATGAGTTTTAACGTTGAACTGACTAGTTTAGACCAACTATCAAAAACTGATTTGGCTCCTGTTTTTATGTCGTATTATTTTTTATAGTCTTGTATAGTCTTTTAAATATGTATATAAAACGTCTTTAGTATGACTATTTTTATAAACTTTTGGCGAACACATCAACTTTAAGCATTAAATTTATTAATTTTCATTCAAATAGGTAATGTTATTAAATTATTTTAGAAGTATTTCATTTAAACAATACAAAAAGGTGTTTTTTTATAATTTCGTATAATAATAACTATCATCATATCTTTATTCTTATCTTAATCTTAATATATATAAATTACGTGTCACATGTTCCTCCGCTATGGACTCCTAAACTACTTAACCGATTTTACTCAAATTTGTACACCATGTGCAGTTTGATCCAACTTGAAACATAGGAAGCCTCCTATGGGAAATGGGGGGGGGGAAAAGCCCCCCCCCCTTTTTGTAAATAGAGTTCCCACTTTTTTACGGTGATGGTGGTGGGGGACTGTAAAGCCTCCTTTGGGAAATGGGGGGGAACCCCCCCCCCTTTAAATAGTTTGTAAATAGTTTACTACAATGTAATATGACAAAAACGTTAGCCACAGCAACGCGTGGGCGGGTCAGCTAGTATTATATAAAAGTAACTACAAATTAACTTTTTTCATTATTGGCAGCCTTTATAAAAATAGTATTAATTTTTTTTATTCAGTTTACTAAATAACTAACTGTGACTTTATAACGAAGACTAGAAACACCATTATATTTTTCTTCTGGATGGAAAATTTGACAGTAGGTACATTTGATAGTGTTCCAATGAATACTAATTCATACTATTTTATAAATTATATGTCTTGAAAAATTAATACTAGTGAAAAAATATATCAAATTTTTAATGTAAATAATAATATAAACATAAATATTCATAATATGTCTACGTGACAAATGAAGAAATACATAATGTTTGTTTAAGTATTAAAAACGATACGTAAAAATATTAAGTTCAAAATATATATACATATAAATACGTGACGCAAATTTATTAATAGAAATTCAATAAACTCATAACTTTCATTGAGAACATTCACTTTCATCTCTCTTAAAATAATATGTGAAGGTAAAAATGTACATACATAAATACATATATACAATAATCCTTGTTGTTCACGAAGGTGTTTCAAGAAATCATAATAAAAATAATAAACAATAAAAATTGCATAAATATAATTAAATCTGCATATCTAATTATATATCATGCGTAATACTTTGTAAAAATTACTAAATTATATTGAATTTTATATTATCTTATAGTAATTAAAAAAATATATTATAGTTTATTTCAATAAGGAAAAATTAATATTTAATGATATTAATATTAAAGATTCTTAAGTATTTATTGCATCCTACTATCCAGAAGTAAAATGAGAGAATGGAAGAATAACAGAACATTATAACAGACAATGGCATGGTGTGAGTGAGACCATTGCCTAGTAGAAGAACGCAGGAATGAGAAAAAAATGTTAAGGTTTAAATTATATTAGATTAATTAGTTAACTTTTCGTTTCATTATACCTGTTCTTTTAATATTTATTTTATTTACTTACTAAAACTGATTGTATGAAATTTAAGGCTATATTATTATCATTATTGTTTATAATGTTGTACTCATCATTCTATACAGACAACTAAAGGTTTTTCCTGAAATTTTTATAAAAGTAGCGTGAATTTTTTAACCTTCCTATACCCGCGCACGGTCTCTGGGACCGAAAGTTCTAGAGCCTGTTTTTTTATCTTTTTTGTTATGACAGCCTAGTAAAATTAATTTTTATTAGTAGTAAAGGATGTGTTGAAATAAATAATCCAAAGTTATAGACAATATTTTGATTTAATTAGTGATTAATAGTCTTTTATTACAGCCTCTGAGAAAAAGTTACTTTTTTAAACGAGCTACAAAATTTTTTTTTCTTAAAACAAAAACTAAAAATAACTCTAAAAACTTTAAGATAACAACATGAGAAATAAATTATTATAAACTATTTTCAACCAATATCTCACCATGTATTCGCAGCATACTCAAAATAGTAACACATATACCCGCGACGGTCTTACAGACCAATTGATGTCGTGTACTGGTACATCTCCTATTCGCACGAATGCTCGTGCTGCACTAAATTGAAGATCGCGACAAATCATGAAGCTACCAGTAAGCTCATTGTTTTAGCATTCTCCGTTATTGAAAAAATTTAAAAAATGTAATATGTCGGTCTGACAGACCAATACGCGGGTATACGAAGGTTAAGAGGTTTAAAACTTGATAATCATACGTAATAATAATATTTTTTTAGTAAATTTTTCATTTCATAATAAATTCATCCAAAAAAACCTATTGGGAATAAAAATAAAACCGAATGACTTTTCAATATTTAAAATACTGACATATCATTAATTTTCAAAAAAAAGTACTAGTCCAAGGTCTCGGAAAACAATCAAAATATTCACCAAAATCAATAAAAACAATGCGTTCTTAGAAACGACTTCACATCGATTATTTCTGAGAATACAACTTTATTCCATTCTCTAAAAATATTAGCATTTTTCATTTTTCCTGGCTGCAGAAACGTTCAAATCATTTCTCAACAACTTCCTTCTTACGTTTTGATAATTTGCGCACTGCAGTACTGAATCTCGATGTAACACACTTGCTATCTCTATCTTTCTCTCTTGTTCTGTGTGTCTCTATATTATCATAAATGTAATTAGATTGTCCTTCTTAATCGGTATTTCGGTAGTCAAGACAATGATTAGGGTATTGAAATTTTAGATGAAGTTAAATGTTTAAATTATAAAAAATTACTTGATATTTCTTTTTATTATTTGATAACTGCTTTGATTAAAATGAATATGAAAATATTTTATATTTAAATATATAAAATTATTTAATTGGATCAGTTTCATGAACGATAGTTATCTGTCATTGATTTTTAAACCAACCATTATATTATTTTCTGTGTTGTCAATACGTATTTCCAATATTATCATCAAAGTACATAAAGTATGTAAAATTGTACATGACAGTCAATTAATTTTTTGCTTCCTCATAAAATTAAATAGAAATCGTTACATACTACATGTAGATATACGTATATTATATATTTGTATACATTCAGGACCGTACTTGCATATCTTGATACCCGAAACGCAAATGAAAAATTAGGTCCTTTTGAAAAAAAAATCTAGTACATTTTTTTTTATTATGTACCGACCAAAAAAGTTAACGTAACAATATTGTGAGGCTTTTTTTTAAGTACCCCCCCCCCACCACTCTTAGGACTCTTAAATATTTTAATTTATATATTACTAGCTGACCCGGCCACGCGTTGCTGTGGTTAACCTATACTTTAGCAACATGTGGTGGTTACGCTATTAAATTGTAGGTTATATGAAACGTTGGGAAGTTTGACATAGCGCCATCTATTGAATATTTACTCAATCCAGTCAACAGATGTCACCATCTGTTAGAATCGTTTGGAGCTAACAGATAAAGACAAATAATTTACAATAAAATAATATTGCGATCATAAATTGAGATGTAAGCTATCCTATCTTTCAAGTTGGATCAAACTGCATACGGTGTACAAATTTGATTAAAATCGGTTAAGTAGTTTAGAAGTCCATCGCGGATAAACATGTGACACGTAATTTATATATATTAAGATATTAAGATAGAATGCGTCACTGTCTCTCATGAGGCGTCAGCACCTGTTTTTAAGCACGGCTCTGTGTACATATAATAGCAATTAATGAGTATATTATTTGAAGCATTGAGATCAAACTATTGAATTGTTAAATTATAGTAGTCAATTTTGTTTATTTATTTTTTGAATCGCTGAAATCTACATCACAACAATATTTATCTAAATCAATGTTTTGCAATATTTTTGGCACCAAGTACACAATTTGGAACTATTAAACACATCGTTGCTAGAAAATCATCTAAAATAAGAATTAGTAGTTTTTTAAGCTGTCTTAAACTCTCTGTCAAAGAAATTTAACAAAGCGAACGAAATATAATTTAACAACTGATTTAGTTTTCGCAAATTACTTCAACTCATTATAAATCATTCTTTTGCCAGCTGTTTAAGTTTCTTTTCTATACAGGTGAATCACTTAATACGTATTCATAAATTAATAGTAAATTTATATCGGTTCTTGAAATTTTACGTTTTTTGTTGTATTGACAATTCCCAAATTTCTTTTTTATAGTTTTTTTTTGACACTTATGGTTAATGAAAGATAAATTATTCGTTTCTTGAAAGGACCCCGCAGAATCCTTATGGGAAAGGGGTTTCGGTCAAACTCTTTGAAACTTTGGATTATGATAGTCCTTGATGAGTAGATCAAAAGTGTCAATGGGCACTAAGTCCTAAAAACTCAAACTTTTGAGATATAGCCCTCTGAAGTTGGGGATCATTATTGTCTTTAATTTGCAATAAAAAAAATTGTAGAACATTAATTTTCGCACAACTTTTTGTGTGTGTTCCCAAAGACATCGATAATCGATTGCCACCATAAAAAAGTCAACTTTTCAATTCATTGAGAAATGACAACACTTAAATCTTATTGTTACGTTTTTTTAATTATAAACAAATCCAATTGTTTTATAATAAAAAATTGGTTTATAATAAAAAAGACGTAATAATAAGATTTAAGTACTGCCATTGGCTAAAGAATTTAAAAGTTAACTTTTTTTATGGTGACAGTCGATTATATAAGTCTTTGGGAACACATACAAATAGTTGTGCGAAAATTAAGGTTCTACAAATTTTTTATTGCAAATTAAAGGCGAGCATGATCCCCAACTTTAGAGGACTATATCTTAAAAGTTTGAGTTTTTAGAACTTAGTGCCCATTGACACTTTTAATCTACTCATCAAGGACTATCAGAATCCAAAGTTTCAAAGAGTTTGACCGAAACCCCTTTCCCATAAGGATTCTGCGGGGTCCTTTCGAAAGTTGTTAGGATTCTACTGTAGTAAGTACATAAACGAATTATTTTTAATCATTTTTATATTTTATTAAAAAGTATTATCAACCAAAATGTTCCTAAATAAAAATTGTTAATTTCTTGAAAGTTCTCAAGCTATAAGAATTTTACTGTATTAATAAATTCAATCAACAGAAATTGGTTTCTAAGTAGCCATTCCAGTACGGTTTAGTTTTGAAATTTATTAATAATCAATACTTGAAGACACATGTATTAAATAGTTGCTATTACATAATCTCAATTATACGGAGATCGTTTACCCGGAGTCTATCCGGAAAATTCCCTCTTTTTTAATTAACAAACTCATATTACACCGCTTATACGCGAAAGGGCAACAAGAGAGACAAACATAGTGAAAGCTAAATGAATTTTTTACTGTTGTAATTTTGTTTTCGCCTTAATTTCGACTAATATTTGAATAATCAAAATTCATTCGTCTGAATTTTAGCAATAAAAATACACGTTTGGTATAAAATATTCAACTTATAACGAATGTAGTTTTATATACATACATAGTATGGTTGAGTTTTATAAACAATAATGCGTCTTTTGTCAACAATTGTGAGCTTTTTTGTGTTAGTATATTTATAATAGGTATCAAACATCATACATGTATATTCTTGTGGAAAATACAATATTTCGGATGCTAAACTATTTCTAACAAAATCCTAAAAGAACGAGTGAAAATAAGTAACCTCTTCTCTTTTCGGAGAATTATAATAAAAAAATATTTTTTTATTTAGTATATCTGAAAACCAGTCGATCATGTTTAAAATGTATTAAAAAAATATGAAAGGTATTAAAAAATTCAAAAAAACCAGTCACATATATAAATATCCTTTCTACATAATATTTTATAAATTTCTACGAAAAATGTAATATTTGCCTCTTCTATATAATCTAGATGTTTACAAAATAGAGAAGGAAATTTGGAATGTGATATATTTCGCCATGTATCATTAAATAATTACTAAATTGAATCATAATTACAGTTATTTAGTTCTTAAAATTAATTACTGTGTGCCCTAAAGTGCCCTATTAATTAGAACATTAACCATCAGCTTCAGTTTATTTTGAACATTATTGAATGAAAATTATCGTTTCAAATTTACCTCTTTACCCTTTCATTACGGGCGTAGTAATAATTATTTTTGTATCGTTATGTCATATAAAAATTTTAATTAGATGACTATCTTTAGAATTTGATATGAAAGAATCCGGAATGTTTTTGTCATTAATCGTCATATACCTGGTGTGATTTTTTTTTATTGTATCTCTAATACACCAGTTGTTTTAACATGCGTTTATTTTTGACGAGTGTGTGCTAATCAAGCGTGTGTGTGTGAGATGTTGTATACAGTGGCGTAACTACGAGCTTTTTTTAGTTTTGTAAATTAAAAATATAACATTTTTTTCAGATACATACGTTTCATTTAACATTTTTATATTAACTTCCTTTTTCTGATAACCAATTAAATAGAATATTTAAATAATAATAATGGGGTATTATCAATGTCTTTTGAAGATCTGTGATTACATTAAAGACAGTATTCTCTAGTTACGCCACTATTAGTACCTTAGATAAGGAAATTTACTCCTAACACACTTCTTAAAACTGTTACCGTTGAGCTCAGACTAGCAGCTACGTATTATTCAGATATATTGAAATAAATTTCAACGGATGTCACATTGTCACAAGCCAAAATATTATTACAAATGAAAATTCATAGATAATATATGAACAAATTGAAAGAAATCTAAACAACTTTTAAAATTACATTTAGTATAGAATGAATTTTTTGGTAACAGTTAAAGTAGCTGGTTATGAAGTCATAAACTTCCATAATCTAAGGTTAGTTATAATTAACCAGTCACATAACTAATGATATGTGTGTGTTTTCAGAGAGGATGAGGGCTTCATCAAGGAGGAGGAGAAACCGTTGCCGTCACACGAGTTCCAGCGGAAGGTGTGGCTGCTATTCGAGTACCCGGAGAGTTCGCAGGCGGCGCGAGTGGTGGCCATCATCAGCGTGTTCGTGATCCTCCTCTCGATCGTAATATTCTGCCTAGAGACGCTTCCCGAGTTCAAGCACTACAAGGTGTTCAACACGACCACAAACGGCACCAAGATCGAGGAGGACGAGGTGCCCGACATAACCGATCCGTTCTTCCTCATAGAGACGATATGCATCATTTGGTTTACATTCGAACTGTCGGTACGATTTCTCGCGTGTCCCAACAAGCTCAACTTCTTCAGGGATGTGATGAACATCATAGATATAATCGCTATCATTCCCTACTTCATCACCCTCGCGACGGTAGTGGCCGAAGAGGAGGATACCCTCAACTTGCCGCGGGCGCCCGTCAGTCCGCAGGACAAGAGTACCAACCAGGCGATGTCACTGGCCATCCTCAGGGTCATCAGACTGGTCCGGGTCTTTAGGATATTCAAACTCTCCCGCCACTCCAAGGGGCTCCAGATTCTCGGCAGGACGCTCAAAGCGTCTATGCGAGAACTCGGATTGCTCATATTTTTCTTGTTTATCGGTAAGTTTGTGACGATAACCAGAACAGTGAATCGATATGTGCCGCATTGTATTATTGTGATGTGAGTGGTTTGAATCAGTGAAACTTGTGATTGCCAAAGGATTACACTCACGGTATCATTTAAATATTACACGTTTCAGGAGTAGCGGAAAACTCAGCATCATCATCTCTCACTTTCAGGATATCTATTTTATATCTTTCTTTCCTTGTTTCTGTTTATCATCATCTATATCTATCTCTATCTGATAGAGTTTTGATACGATTCGATGCATTGTAGTTTTTTTTTACTGCAAATATTCAAATGTAATAATTTGGTAAGCGTGTCGGCCCGACGCGCACGCTGGCAACGCCGCTGCAGCATCTCGGTTGTCATGGTTACAGTTACCGCGCGCATTGATTGGCTCGACGGTGACGTCAGCAGCCACCAAGACAACGCTAGTGCGGCGTTGCCAAACGCACATGCACCGAACGGTGCACAATAATTGTGAGGAAAAATCATTCCGAATGATAAATAAACAATTGGACCGGTTTAAATATATTATAAATACTGAGCAGATTTTATAATTATTTAAAATAATTATATAATTATTAAATACTTATGTCCTTTTTTATAAAAAAAAAAAATAGTGCATATATGCATAGAATTGATGAATTACTATAGTCAGATTTATTTCTCCAGGATAATGACCAGAAAATATCATTAATGGTCCGTACATAAGAATATTTTTAAATCTTTTCAAAAATTACATAAGTGAAAATAACATGAAAGCAATGGAACCATATGGTGCCATTTAACTCTTCGTTATTCCAGAATCAATTAAATCGAACATACATATTATGATAAAGACTTTTTAATAATGATATTGAAGAATCATTTTTTAATTTAATTAAAGATTTAGCATTTCCCAATTAACGAAAATTAATTACTTTCTTTTCTCGTGACAGCCTCTTTAAATACTTCAATAAGTATCGAAATTATAAAAAATGACAAACAGTACTTGCAATAATGACGACAAAATTTATTTAAACGACCATTTCCAATAGATATAGAAAACAGGTCAAATGTACTTATCAATAAAGACTATACATTACAATCAAGGCCGTAAACTTTACAAATAGCGCGATGTCAAAGTTAATTGATAAATAACAATAAATCTAATAGACTGTAACGCCAGCACTGAATCAGTTAATGGCACTCTGTAACTCAAAACGTAGCAATTTAGATATTAAATTGGTGTCAGTTTAAAATTAATGTACCGACTTTTATAATTGTAAATTAATCGCTTAATGCGATACAGAAGAAATGTTAGATGTGATATACATAACTTGTAAAATGCACAGTGTGTTCATTCCGATGCCAAACCTAATAACTACATTTATCGCGTGGAGAATAAAACGTCTTCTGGAACAAATAATTAAATAATATTAAATTGTTTAATTTTGGGTATTAAGGGGTTATATACAGTTAGAATTTTCAAAAAATCGATTTTTTAATTTCATTTTCGTAATGTACATATATTTAAGTACACACACAGAAAATTTCAAGTCAATCCGACGATTATATTCGAAGTTACACGCATATTTGTAAAGACGTCTCAGAGCGTTTGAAAGTAGGAGGCCGGAGTTAAGGGGTTATATACAGTTAGAATTTTCAAAAAGAAGCCGTTATTTTGTCAAAAAATGTTATTTTGCTTATATCCTTCGATTAAGTACAAGATTATACATTGCTTTAACGAAATCCGTTTGGGTTTTTTAATTTAAAAGATGCAGTCCAGAGATATCGTGGTCACCATAAGGCGCCTTTTTTGAGAGGACCTCCTGGAGAACAGCTGTAGTAGCTTTCGAAATTATTATTTTTAACAAATAAAAAATGTTAAAATACAATTAAAAGTTACCATAATGTGTACAAATTTTTACATTAAGAAATTATAAAAGTCTTCTCTTAAAAAATTCTTGAAAAAACCCTTTTTTTGGCCTTCTGACTGTATGTAACCCCTAAAAATTTTAAATCATTTCTACAAATCGTTTAATAGATGCAACCTTTTAATTAAGTTAAGTACATACATCGTAAACACTGATCTCTGAAAGTCAAGTGTGTTAATTTACTGATTCGATATTAAGATTATAATTGTTTTTAGTCCACAAAAACAAGAGTGGTTTCTCTATCTGATAAACCATAATTCACTCGAAAAGTATGTTTGCAATGAATTTAATCCATTGATATGTAAAAAAGACTTACAAATCTTACTATCAATAATAATGTTAAAAACTTTGAGTGTTAAAGTTTTATGTTTAAAAAATAAAGCAGAGGTCAAGTGTTTGCAGTCATAGAATAATTGAGGACTTTATTTTTTAATCTTTTTTAATAGATTTTATTTGTTATAGAAGTTATAATTTAAAAAATATTTTACCTAAAGGGTTACAACTAATAAAAAATTCTGATTTTAAATTTGTATATATTAAGTAAGACTATAGCTAAATTTTACTATAGATTCGAAGTTTATATATTTTATAATTCCAAAGTGAGGACTTTATTATCCGCCCTAAATTATAATTACTAGAAATATAGAAAGTCTACTTACGTAATTTGGCTTCTGGTTGATTTATTTATTAAATAGGAAGACATATGAATAAATCTATTTTAATCTTTAAAACTATTTCTCAAAATTATTCGCTTATATAAATAGTTAGTGTGATAATTAGTTTTTAATAACGAATTATAAATCCATTAGTTTTCCTGCTAATTATGCAGTTTTCTGATTTATAAACCTTAATAGTTGATAATATTACACATATGTATTATTATTATTTGATATTTTTAATTTTATATTATTAATCCTGCGATTATTATTTTCATACTTTCTTTACTAATAGCTTAAATATTAAAAAAAAAACACGTGGGGGAGATTCAATAGTGTAGGTAAACATTTTAAAACTTCATTTTAACGCGTCTTATGCATTCAGAAAAATCAACATCAATAAAAAAAATATCATTTCATAATTTCGTGACAGTTGAGTCAATTATTGCAATTAATTTTGATCTATGTTGACTTAAACAATTTCACGAACTATTTGACATATAATAAAGTTCAAATAAAAAGTAATGAGAAAACAAAAATACAATTGTCAGTTGTTTTGTCGAAGAAACAAAATAACGCGGTTTTGTTTTCGTATCTAATTTACCATTGGCATTCTTCTCTTGTGCCAAAATATATAGGTTCATTTCCCGTTTAACGTCTGCTCAGTATTTATTTTAAATCTATTTTAAAAATAAATGTGTTTGACACCTATTGTCTGAGCCACCATATTTTTCGAACAAAAAAAATTATTCCGTTTAATATAAGTTCGGAATGTATCATAATTATAATTATTACTAAAAAAATTGGTTTTAAAACAAATGTAAATTCCTCGATATTTGTAAAAAGTAAATATTAAAACACATGAGCAATGAACATATTATTGTAATTATAATAATTATAATCTATATACACAGTTTTTAAAATCAAAGTTCTATTTTATTATCTTTCTCATTTTCACGAAAACAGTGTTCATTAAGATGAAGACAAATCACTTTTAATGTTATTGTTTTGCTTTAGTCAATTAACAAATATTTACTTTTTACTTTTCTCTCATAGAATTAAAATTTTTCAGTCGAATCGATCAGAACTCTACCATTTATATCTTACGCCATAATCTATTGCTTAGTATCTTTATTTATTTTGCTTTAGCAACTTTATACTTTATACTTATTAGTGTAAAATACTTTAACATTAGTTCTTACACTTTCTATTTAAGTTCTGATATTATACTAAAATTCTCCCAGTTTAAAATTAATGCAAACTCTTCCTACAATTTGCGAACAGTTGTGTTATATTATCTATGGCTAGTTTCAATAACATAGATAAAATAACAGTTTGGTACATCGTAGAAAGATTTACACTTTAACTTGAAAGATATTATTTATAATATCGTGGCTATTAAGTGATATGTAGAGAATAAATCCCTTTTTACAATTAGTTAATAGCATTTTTTAGAATTAACTTCTTGAGGTTTATATTATTTTTATCTTACTGTATAATTTTATCTATACAGTTAGTACGTCTGTTGATATAAAAAAATATTTTGTATTATTCAATAAGACGTATTGATTGTATGTGTGTACATTGTACATATATCAGTGAATAAAGCAGCGGTTCTAAACATGTACGTAGCCATGCCTAAACTGCAGTAAATTAGTAATATTACTTATAATATTCAAGGGAGTAATACCCTATTTACCCTTGATTATATGAAATGTAATACATATAATGCATAAAACAAACATTCTTTTTAGATTTATACATATCAGTTTTAAATTGGCAAATTAACGCTAAGGGTAGCAACCATTATCTTGACTACTTTTACAGTTGATGATGTTTGTTTTAATGTACAAGTCACTTTAAGGGGAGATATTTTGGGGGATGCGGTTATGGCCGTGTGAACCGCTGCACGTTGACTGGTGTAGTGCGGTACATACGGTAGTACGACGAGAGTACTAACGCTTGTCGCGCGCGCGTGTGGCGATGGCATGCGATGTCGCGGTGGCGTGTTGCAGGGGTGATCCTGTTCTCGAGCGCGGTGTACTTCGCGGAGGCCGGCAGCGAGCAGTCGTTCTTCAAGTCTATCCCGGACGCGTTCTGGTGGGCAGTGGTCACCATGACAACTGTCGGCTACGGCGACATGAGGTACGCATACCCTAGCTCTCTGACGAATGTCTCGCTTCGCTTGCAGGTGTCGTGCTGTTCTCGAGCGCAGTCTACTTCGCCGAAGCAGGCAGCGAGAACTCGTTCTTCAAGTCCATCCCCGACGCGTTCTGGTGGGCGGTTGTTACGATGACCACAGTCGGATACGGCGACATGACGTACGAACAAATTAATGATGATGATAATAATGATTTTTATTTTCATTTATTATTTATTTATTTAATGATTTTTTGGTTTGGTTTTTTTATTACTGGTTTTGTTTTATCTCACTATTTCAATAGCTCGTTTTGGATTCAATTTTCGTTTGCGTTTCTTAATTCGCTCATATCTTTGATAGGGTGCTCCATTGCTTTTCAATTTTAATACAAACACTTGCATTACTTTCAAATTTAAGTACGTTTATATCAAAATGCGAAATTTTAATTTATTTACATTGTTATGCACTTAAGTATTTTACACACTATCTATCTATATGAGTTGCATGCTTTTAACACGTTAATCGCTAAAATATAAATAAAAATATCTATATAACACAGTGGCAGAAGAATATGGGGCAAAGAGGGTAATAGCTAACTTTACAGTTAAATTTAAAATACGGTATCATTTGCATTTAAATCAAATGTAAAACGTTTTGCCGCTACTGTTCTGTCATTATTTTTATAAAAAAATCCATATTATGCTCAGTTTAAAAAAATTGAATTCTGTATATTTAACTTTTTGATCTCTTCTTTGTACTTTTTACATTATAAACTCAGTTGAAAAATTCGAGTTAAATTTCTAACCGAAAGGACCCTTAAGCACTACTTACCCCTACTAACCGTTGCTACATCATTGGTGATTTTATACATGTATGGGTCCTGGGGAGAGCCTGTTTTATGAAAAGATTAGGCCCATAGCAGCCACCCAGTTTTATCAAATAAAAAAATGGCTCTGCAATATTGAAACTTTACAAATAATATAAGTAATAAATATGTTCTTAAATCTAACTAATAGCGATTAACGTGTTAACATTACTTTATTTCATTTCATGCCTAATTAGTAGTGATTTCTTATTCTGCTTATAATAATTTAGTTCTGCATTTTATTACTTTTTATATATTTACCATATAATGTATTCGTAGTAAATCTTTTAGAGTTTCAAGTTCAATTTGACGCTTACATTAAATATTTATTTATAACAGTTACTCAAAAAGAAAACTAATATTAACTTTTAATCAGTTATTGCTATCTATTCAAGTTTGGATGAAACTATCAGAAACATATATTTAATTAAACATTGTTTTATTTTAACGAAATATCTATATTATTATGCATAAAAATATATTGATATTTCATAAGTAAATTAACCATGTCTGTTTTGTTTATTCTTTCCAAACAATTAATATCTGATTTTCTCTATTCATAATTAATTGATAAATTATTTTGCTTTCGAATCAAAATTAATGTTTACTATTCTTCCAATCGAAACAATCGTATTTTTAATTTTTCAATTTTTACATAGCACCTACACCATTAATTTAAGATAAATAAATGCGACCATTCAGTTGTAATCTTACACTCATTAATATATATTAAAAACGTTTTCTTTTTACTTATTTGTTTCTGATGCTGAAATTTCGCATTTTGCAGCTTGCTATTGAATGAGAATTAACAATATTGGAGCATCCTTGTAATATTTATTTCACCGTAGTTTACAGTGCATATATTATATATTCTTATTTTTACAATTCGAATGATGAGAATATAATTATTTTACACTCACATTTCCATAGTAGTCAAGATTGATTCATTATTTATATTTATATATTACAATTTTTTGAGTTTCAAGAAAATTCTTTGTTGACTGTGTGCAGATTATTCAACGACCACGTGAGTTAAAAACACAATAAGCAATAATAATACGTATCTATCACTTTTACTTCATTTTATTATTATTATTTTATTTTATTTTTCTTCTATCAACGATGCGTCGTACCGACTGCTACAGTCAGAGCTATCGCCAAGATATCCATCTCTGTCCCACTCTCTCCCTCACTCCTACACAGTTCACGCAAAGCGTTATCCTTGTCTGGCTAATTCGTTTTATCGAACGGGTTCCTCTAATATCCATCACATTATATTGTTGTTTTACGTAGTATTGGATAATAAGGTATATTCGTTGTCTTAACTGTGTCTAAAATTATAACGCGGTGTATACTTTACAACAATTGCACTTTTTAAATGAAACACGAATCGTTATATTCAAACATGTAGAAATTAACTTATCTTTCCAATTCTAAAAATACATTCATTATTCTTTATCGATTTATAATTCAATTCGAACTTCACATACTGGCATTCTTTTTTGTATCCAAAATTACCATTACAAAAAATACCTTTATATTTGTACATATTTTAAACAGTATTTTCTTCATAACTACATAGTTATAACGTCATGAAACCTTTTTGTGAATGGCAATGTAGGTGACCTATATAACCATTTATAAAAAGGTTTCATGACGTCATAGTATGTAGTCACGAAAAAAGAAAGTTATTAAAATTCGGTCTTATTTCTTATTGATATATAAATTTCTTGGTATAATATATAGTCGGCCTCTACCTAAAAATATTTATCTACGGGAATAACAAAATATGCTAGAATTTCCTGACCTTACCAATTTCTAAAAACTATCTGAACGAAAATACTTACTATTGGTGCAGTTGTTCATAAATAAATCTCATGTATATGTAATTTTTTTATTGAAAATATTATACGTCTATATTTTCTATGTGCTAATTTTATACAGAAAATGTTATTTTAAACTTTCCTGTCCTTCAGAGCGGACAGAGTTGTCAGACGGGCAAATAAGGCTTTGCGTGACGATCCTTATTGATGTTAAATTTTTCTAAACTAGATAACAGGCGCTTCGAGATGCAGCTGTCTACAATTATGTCAAATTTAATAACTATCTGATTTAAAAGTATTTAATAGAACTTAAAAATTTTAACAAATTATATCGGAATTTATTAATTACAACATGACCACTACTCCTTTTTAATTTCTCCATATTTTTATATTACAATTTTGGCATTATCGTCTTTTTAAGTACATAAAAAAAATAAGCAAAATTTTTGACATTGTTAAAATTTTTAAGTAATTATTTTATTATGCCCCATTGTTATTGCCCCAAATTTTTTTTACCACAAAATTACATATATAAAAATTACTAATAATAAAAAAAATATTGCATCCATGTATTGATTTTATGTCGTAATGTATATCTGTATATTTATTTTATTATTTATTTACCGCCCTCTTTTATTTTTATTTGATTTATTTAGCTGTTGTGATCAGCCTTATATATCGTAAAATGTGTATATTGTGGCAAAAATTTATACAAAAATATTGCTAATTTTTGTACGTGTGGCCAATAATTTGACTCCTTTATTTCTTCTTTCTTCTTCTCTATCTTATAGAATGGTTCATAAGTTATGTTGCTTTTTATTTACCAAATATAAATTTGTAAATTGTTCGACCAAAAATTTATATAATCACATTTAAACTGTCGTTACATAAGTAAAATATTTATATAATTCATGATTAAATAAATGAATGGTCAAAAATTCACATTTTTCATTTCGGTAAATAAAGAGGTAAATAAATTATGAACCACTCTAATATTTTTGTCTCTTTTCGATGTTGGTATTCGTGTCGTGATTATTGTTAATTTCGCCCGTTTTTATGTTGTATCTGTATATAAATGGATACTTAAAATTATGTTCTATTTATTTTTCATAATTCACATAAAAACATATTATTGGACATAATATGTCCAACATTATCTATTTCAAAATGTTATCAATATGGAACAAAGAATTTTCTAAATGGTATGTTCTAAGACACATTCACATATTGCATTTTTAATAGTTTCATTATTTTGCTTTTATTAATTAAATAACGGTAGTTCTAACAGATTTTTCTTTCAGTTAATGATCTGTTAGAACCATTTAATTGTATTTTGACACCCATAGGCGTCAACTTAACAATTATAATGAGGGCAGATCTCACAATTTTCTTTCATTTCCGGGTTTTTAGAAAGCACAATTTTATTTTAATTTGTAAATATATACCGGACATAAAATTAATACAACTATTAAAAATTACATACAACTACTTTGTAAATTGTGTTAAACATATATTATAATAAATTATTTTAACATTTTTGCATAAGATAATTACATGTTTATTCTGCCCTCAAAAAAGTTGAAAGTCGGCGTCTATGTTGGCACCTTTCCATCAATGTATAGAAATGTATATTTTTTAGATTCTTCTAAAAATATATTAATTTACTTGAAAAATTGTATTTCTACTTTAAACATAAAACATTTCTTTACATCTCATGTCTATTAGTATGTACGAATATTTGTATATTTTCTTATACGTACTTTTATTAAAAGTGCTTTTCTATTAAATTAAAATATAATTTTTAAAAACTAACAATATATTCGTACAAAATTAATACTTGACAATGCATGTCTTGATTTCATTTGTATATATTTAACTAAATATACAGGGTCCTCCAATAGTACGTCCGGCATTCCTCACGCACTTCCTGTAGTAGATAGAAAAAAAAGTTTGGTACATAATATTATTGGTTTGAAAAGATCAACGTCGTAAAATTATTTTCAATAATACAGGGTGTCCCATTTTTGCGCTGTAACAAAAACAAACATTTTTTTAAATGGAACCCCCTATAAATTTTTCAGTATTCCGATGTCATATTTTAACCTCCATATTATCATCTATTCATTTTTTGATTTAGTGACAGTGTTGCCAAATTATAAATTATAAACATTTGAAAAAAATGACTTTTATCATTTTTAAGTTTGCAAATTTTGACATTTTTTTATGGACAGCCTGTACAACTAAATTCAAATTGGTTATTATCAAAATGTTACTCTTTACCAGGACTAATAATATTGTTAAAAAAATCAATCGCTTCCAAAAAAGCGAGGTCGCTACGATTTTTTAAAGTTGACCATGTTTATGGATTATTTTTCGGAAAAAAATTTATAATTTGGCAACACTGTCACTAAATCAAAAAATGAATAGATGATAATATGGAGGTTAAAATATGACATCGGAATACTGAAAAATTTATAGGGGGTTCCATTTAAAAAAATGTTTGTTTTTGTTACAGCGCAAAAATGGGACACCCTGTATTATTGAAAATAATTTTACGACGTTGATCTTTTCAAACCAATAATATTATGTACCAAACTTTTTTTTTTATCTACTACAGGAAGTGCGTGAGGAATGCCGGACGCACTATTGGAGGACCCTGTATAAAAATAAAATCTAAAAAAAAAAATGGAAATATTATTTAGTTAAATATTTGCAAAATCGTTCAATGGTTTGCTTACGTTTGGCTGCATTTTTCCAGCCTTGCTATGTTCAATTCAATTGTTTCATTCAATAATTTATTTCATATTCTAAATATATTCAATTTAATGTTTCTTTATTTTTGACGCTATGCTGTCGAATGCTTTTCAAAAATCAAGAAACCGCTCACACGAAAATACAATTCAAAACAGAAATTTTGAGCTTTTTAATTGCATGCAGCTTAATTTTTGATGTTGCCCTTTTTACAACATAATGTACAAACCTTACTTAACAATTAAAAGAGGGGCAAATTGTATCTGATCCTCCTCTAATTAAGACCATAAAGGGGCACACAAAATAATTAATGAAATTTCATCTCCATAATAGACCACTGGTAACCAGTGGCGTACGGAGATATGTAAGAAAATAACATCAGATGGTTTACTGACATTTTGTGTTCTGTTTTGCCTTTCTCGACACAGGCCCGTGGGAGTGTGGGGCAAGATCGTTGGGTCTCTGTGTGCCATCGCCGGTGTGCTGACCATCGCCTTGCCGGTGCCTGTCATCGTGTCCAACTTCAACTACTTCTACCATCGTGAGACTGACCAGGAGGAGATGCAGTCGCAGAACTTCAACCACGTGACGAGTTGTCCGTATCTTCCCGGCACGTTAGGTAGGATCTTTGTTATATCGTGCTGAGGTTTTAGGGCTTCCCGCGAAACTAGGTTTACGAGTATGCAAATTTTAGTGTTAAGTAATTGTGTTTACATCTCTATGGTTTACATATATGTTTTAGTCGTAACCAAGACAAAGTATGTGTTTTTGTCAGCACGCGAGATTTAAAAAAAATTATAGAAAAAGTAAGTAACCAAATTGTTACAGAATATTTAAAAGCAACGTATTTTGTAAAAGGTGCAGACATTCAAATCAAGATTCCAAATTCAATATCCGTGTTATAATTACTATTCTATTTTTGCACATAAAAAAAACAATGAACTCCTCTCAACAGTGGCGTCGCTAGTGGGGGTGACACCCGGGGCGGAGATCGAGAGTATCACCCCCCCACCCCAATAAAAAATTTTTTTGCACATTAAGATGGTGTCATCCCTTGTGAATTTTTAACGACAGAAAAAAGTATTTTTTAAATAAATTGGACGGTTATCACCCCTTAAACTTTCAATAACCAAAAAAAGTCAATTGGTTAAAAAATTTTAACACATTTTACGAAAGCTTGTGATCTAAAGGCTTCAATTTTTAACTTGGAACGAGTGTCACCCGAAACGGTGTCACCCCTTGAACGTTAAGGCAAACGATAAAAAGGGTAATAAGATTTATTTTTTGCATATGAAATGGGTGTCACCCCTTGAAGGTTAAAGCTAACGATAAAAATGGCAATATGTTTTATTTTTTGCATATAAAGTGGGTGTCACCCCTTGAAGGTTAAAGCAAACGAAAAAATGGGCAATAAGTTCTATTTTTTGCATATAAAATGGGTGTTATCTCTGTAATTTATAGATGATGACTAAAAAAAAGGAAAGTTTTGTGAAAAAAAATTATGACTGACAATTTAAAAATAAAAATTGATCAAGAGACTGTAACCGACAAAATATATATGATGGGTGTCACCCCTTTAATGGTGACACCCGGGTGCCCCCCCCCCCCTAGCGACGCCACTGCCTCTCAATACACATAATTTTCACTAAATGCAATCAACAACAACAAAATTACATACATCATCATCAAACACGTGGAATTTTCGTCTCGGACATGTTCAAACTTGTTTTCAATTACCGACAACATGTCAAAACTTGTTGCTATTGCAACAATACATACATCGGTCGAAATAACAGCGTTATATTAATTGTTAACACCGTGTACGGTTAAGGCGAGGTTGCCAAGTGGCCCTGGCACGTGACCAAAACAATGAAACCAGTGTTGCCAACCACCACTTACAATTAGCAAATCCGGCGCCAACTATGATAGGGCACATGCCGTTGCGTTGTTAACACTCTTTCAATTGCTGTTATGTTGACAAGAGTGGTAAAGTGAGAGTGGTTTATATATTGTTAAATTTTTGGGGCTAAAGATTGATGATTGTGATAATGGTATTGTTATTTTAATGAATGCCTCCAGGATTGGACTGGGGCCATATTTAGTACCGGAAAATTTTAATAGAAATAAGTCAGGTAGTACGAAATTTCTGATAGTGTAGAAAAAAAATACACATCTGTTGGTCAGATTGTTACAAAATGAGTTCCTTATGCCGGCCACTCACGTACAGTTATAATTGTCAGATTTAACTGTGGACTGAGATGTACACACACGTGCAGTTCAGTTGTTCAATCCTTCAGTTTGTTCCATGATTTCGAGCACAGATTTCTTGGTCGCACCAGGTTCTAGTTCTTCTAACTTTTTTGCCAGTTTGCTGTATGCAGCATCTTTTTTGGCGCGATCATGGTATTCGGCAGATTTAACTTGCCATAAGCAAAGTTCCGATCTATATATGGCGATAATGTCAACAATCACTTGGGTTTGTTTACGCGACATGATGATGCGCACCCTTGCTCGACATAAACTGAACTGAGAAGTTTCAAAACTGCACAGTTGAAAAAATCGAGTTGAACTGAGATTGAAATACCCACTCACGTACAGTTTTAACTGTACAGTTAAAACTGACAGTTCAAACTGTATGTGAGTGGCCGGCCTTAGGATAAAAAAAGGATTTATAATATAGTTTATTTATTACAGTTGAACTAATCAGTAAATGTTTCAAATAATAAACAACACTCGATAGAGTGTAGGTTAATCTATTATTTTTGGTTAGACATATTTTAATTTAAGTTTTTTCTAATTTTTTACTAGAGCACGGGCATCCGGGAAATTCTCAGTATATCGCCGGGTCAGTTCAGCCTTGAATGCCTCAAATTAACACTTAACTCAAATAATAGATTTATACAAAATAAGCTAATCCCAAATATACTTGTTCTTTTATTAACTTTTTAACTAATCTTAGTATGAATGAAATTCAGACGTAGAGCATTCGTGTTAAAAATAATGCAAAATAAGAATATTGATTAAAGAAATAAAAATAAACTCTTCTAAAAATAAACATTTTTTACCAGCCGTATACAATTAGTAAGTATCGATATCTAATTTAAATATTTAATATTCATATAATCATCTGGTATTTTTCTGTCATAAAAAAATCGTTTCTAACTGTATAAAATGAACCCAAAAATCGTTGGTTATGATGAATGATGTATTTTATATCTATGGACATTTTTATTTGTCAGCTATCTACATATTCTATAGGGTGTAATTTTTCACGTTTTAAAAAAACCGAATAATTATTTAATTGGCGTTTTATTCTAGGATTCTTATAGTTTCCGATTACATACATATTATATTTCAATTGAAATGACGTTTTTAAAATATCTTCATACAATCGTATTAGATTTCTTTTTTTAATTGAAAAAAGTATAAATAAATCAAAGATCAAAAAGATTATTTCCAAGTAATTATCAAATATATTACACTGTATGACAATAACACTTGTTCAAAATAGATCAACATTTCAATTGAAAGATCTTAAAATTGAAATAAAATAGTATTTAATTACATTTTCTGGCGCCAATATTTTGTAATTAATTACATAGTTTAGATTTTGTATAAATTTTATTGCTTTTGTTTCATCCAACTAATAGACTTACATTAACCAACAAAAATTCAAAACTAACATGTTTACTTTTCAGTGATCAAATAAATTACAAATTACAATAATTATGTATGATACTAACTTATTTATTTTTAGTAAAATTACTACGATCAGGGTCGTAGTTTTTTTTTCCTTAAAAGAAAGTATACCTACTACACGTATATACATACATAATTTATAAAATATACGGTTACTTGCTGCCCAGAATAGTATATGTATATTATTTATTAAATAGACAGTAAAAATAAATATATAATATGGGACTAGCGGTGCAATATGTCTTTCATTCGAGTGGACAGCGCTTTTTCTCTGTGATGTTTCACTTTCACATATTCCGTACGAGTAGAAAATGTCATCAACCAAATTGTGCAACATATTTTCATTTTTGGATATTTTCTTAAAAGGATTAAAGAATTTTAGTCCTTAAACGGTTTATTTTATTTTTATATTTTTCCGTAATTCTTTTTATACATTTTTTTTAGGAAATATCATTTTTTTCTTAATAATTTACAAACCATAGTATATTCCGTACGTAAATCAAATCGACAATTTTATTTTTGTAATTTTCACCACACAAAAAAAATTATTTAGACCAAGAAATCCTTATTTTATATGCAACAAAAACAATATTTTCTTAATAGGTATCAGAATATTTTAATACAACTACATAGATTATTGTTTTCGTCTAACAACGATATTAAGAAAATATTGTTTTCATCTTATATAAAATAAGGATTTCCTGGTTTAGGTCTAGGTGAACGTTTCTACCCATGCAGACAGGTCAAACCAGAAACAGATTCCTCATAAGCCACAGCTAAAGTCCTCATAGGAAATTGTATTCGCGTCGCTCATAAATGAATGGCATGACCTTTTGACAAAATATGCTCGTCATTCATACGTGAATTCATATATGTGTATGACTTGGCACGCAATGTGTTAATGCGTGCTGACATAATTATTTAATAAAATTTTTGGTTGAATTATATTAACATCAAACTCCATTTCATCAATCATATATAGCCTAGTTCCAGTCTTTGGCTTTTTACAATCAAAGTCCGATCAAAATCAGTTCAGTAGTTTCTGTATCAAGTCAAAACAATCAACGACGTGAAAAAACAGACAAAAATTCTACAAATTCTTAAAACGTATTAAGTATATTATCTGTAAAAAGACGTCTATATAGATTCAAAAATAGACCTACATATGTTCATTTGTATATACACATTTATATATTAGTATTGATATTTATTAGAAAAATTTCGACTAATACGTAAACTGCAAGAAGAAAATTCCACTTAAATTTTTGAGTGTGTTTACTTTTTTTGAATATTTACTAAATAATGATACAAACCTATTTTCCATGATTAGATTATTGGGTTTTACGTTAACTCTATTAAAATTAGCAATAAGAATAACTTCAATATCTAAGTAACACAATAGCCACTATTTTTACTGATTAATAACGATATGTATGTATAATCGTGGTTAATATATTTCCCCAGGTCAACACATGAAGAAGAGTTCCCTGTCAGAGTCGTCGTCTGACATCATGGAGCTAGAGGAGGGCATCTTGCTGACGAGAGAGCAGTTGTCCAAGAAACAGAATTGCAATCCGCGCCACAACAATAACATCAACGCCATGAGCATTGAAACCGACGTCTGACTATTCGGTAAGCATCAAATATCAGGTTTAATATCTATGAAAAACTGAATTAAAAACCCTAAAGCACCCTTAAACCCAGAATTCCTTATTTTTCAACACTGAAACTGACGTTGCAACCACGTCAAAATGGTGTTTTTATCAAATCAAAGGAGAGATGATGGAGAAATATATTTTTGATCCTAGACTTTCACGGTTGTTTAGTTATTTAAATTTTGTTACACATGTCGTTTCTACTTACATCGTGTGATCTACTTCCGAAGTGAGTTTCTAAAGAATCTCAAAAATATTTCGTTTTTAGGAATTTTTGTACTTTTACCGAACCTAATGTCTTATATTAGTAATAAGAACACTTGTTAAAATATATTTTGCATATTAAATGACAATTATAGTTAATTGATTGAAAAACGGCTTATCTTTTTTTTAATCCATTCCGATGCTAATTATTTTGTTTTGTTGACATTTTTTGTATAATAATATGTTATACATGTCTTCTGTTACTTACCGCATTAGATCAATTTAATTATCCTTAAAACGTAACCAATTAAATTATGCATTCTTACCATCGAAATACTTTTCTTATATGTGTATTATCTAAGGTTAAATATTTACAGTCATCTGACGAGACAATTTGAAATTACAAGTACAGAAATCTCTGAAAATAATTGCAATAATTTTAAATCACAAAAATGTTGTTTTCTTTCGCACCAGACATTTGCTTATGTTTTTATATTTACAAATATGCAAATGATTTTTTTCTGTGTGAGTTGGTTGTTTCAAGAAATCAATTTCAGATCGTATTTTGTTGAGAAACCAAAATCTAGTAACGCAATCAAATAATAAATCCTATTTTTCTTATATTACAGATTTCCCGGGAACCGCAAAAAATTCCCGGAAATCGACAACATAAAATATTACAAAATACGAAAATACCCTGTTTTGGAATTTTAGTGAAAGTCTTAAATCAGCGGTCTCCAAATAAACGGCTCACAAAAATTTCAAATCATAAAATTCAATAGTAAATTAAATTGATTGTAATAAAATTATGTAGCCTTTGAAAATGTTGGAGACCCCTGTTTTAAATGCAAAAATATCCTTTTGAATTCCTGTAAAGAATGGACCGAATGTACATACACAAACAAACGATAAATGAAATTGATATAATCACTTGACGACCACCGTTTGACATACTCGTATCGACTACTACTTTGGTCGCGCCGAGTCAGCCGTTACCGTTCGAGAGCCCTTGAGTGATCTTCTTTACAGAGCACTTCTTCCAATGGTCTTGATTAAAAATGAACAAGCCTGACGCGCGCTCTGCATACTCGGCTCTTTACTTGTCTTCCCCGATAATATACTGGTAAATGTTGTTTATTTATTCGCTTATAACAATAGCGCGCTATTATCGATATTGGTTTCATACCATCGATTCTTATTTGAAAAATAAATCGTGTTCTAATAATACTAAAACATATTGCTAAGTACTTCTCAATTTACTTCACATGATTTTCTTGGTCAACGTTTTATTAAAGATTGCAATGGACATCTCCAAGCGTTAGCTGGGAAAATTACTATTCATAAGACATACCTTATGCTTAGAAATCAAGTAATACAAGTACCATCGTAATATTCTAATTTTCTAGATCAATATCAATAGTTGTTTCATTCATATAATTGTTAAAGTACCGGGTGGATAGAAAAACGTCTTCTACATATAATATTTCATAAATATAAATCACACAAATTCATCGTCATATTTTACGTATTAAAATTCAAATAATTTCATTTTACAATTATAATTTTTAGAATAATTATTTAATTTTTTATTTGTAAATAAAAGATTCTTTGATTATTCTATCACTGCAAATACATTAATTTTACTTTAGCTAAAAATCTAACTGCTTAATTAAATTAAAAACCCCCCATTTTTGGTACATTTCATTTTCAAACAAAAATAATCAAGTAGATTACATTTTAAATTTTTAAATCACTTGAGATGCTACAATGCTACTACTTCCATTTTGTTTACTGAAAATCAATTGCAAATTAACATCGAACTAGTAAATTAACCCACTTGCTTTTCGGATACTGGTAGTTTTTTTGTAGGTTACTTAAAAGACTGAATAAAAAAGAAATATATAAGTAGTTCTAGAATCAGAAGACGTTTTTATGTATCCACACGTTATATATGCTCGAAATAATATCAAATTTATGAAACAATGTAAAGCACACTATCAAGAGGAAGAAATTATTCATAATTATTTTTCGAAAATAATTATCTTCAAAAAGAGAAAACATGTTGTTGCAGCTTGCGGCAGTTTAATAGGTCAAACTGTAAAAATTCAGTGACAAAACTTGGAAGACACTTGTACAATAGCTGTAAAAAATATAATCTTCAGAGAGAAGAGACAATCGCGAAGAATCGATGGGAAAGAAACAAAGAATTTATTATCAGGGACATGCGGACAAATCACTGTTGAAAAGCATACACTGTGGTGCTGCCCTCTAGCCGCGCACAAGTTGCACTAAACCCTCCCGCTTTATTGATCGCGCACGCTACGTCTCTCTTTAATATATGCAACACATTATAGCGCTCTCTCACTCTATCACACACGCATCTGCGTCTGTAGTGGATTTGATGGTTTCCTGTTGTAATGAATTAATTTTGTTGATTTATTTTTCTGTTTTATTTTACCGGATCTGCTGTTGATTTTATGCGTTTTTTTTTTAACTTTTTGGGGGGAACTATATGCCAAGATTAAATACAGTCATTAATGACTTCTGACATTATTTCATTTTATTTGGAGACTTGTTCCTTTGGACATTTTTCTGAATAGTTTTACTACATCGTATGAATCAACATACAAGATCACGTTACTGACTGATTTACTCTAGAAGAAAAATATAATTTATAACGTTGACTAGACCGCATAATTTATTATGAATGTTATATGTTCTCGATGTCAGTGGAGTAGATTCAAGGCGCAGGGTACGAGTAATCAACTTCCTCCAGTTACTAATTATCTAGTTAAAATATATATGCACTTTAAACATATGTATAACTATAGAGTTGTCAGAATTTATTTAAAATGTTTTTTTTTAATTAACTTATCAAAATAAAATGAAATATCAAATCGCTTCTTATCCAACACAAGTTTAATTATTAGCACTTTAAAATTAAGAGGACAAAGAGCTTTTTTACTAACAAAATTTGTGCATGCATACAATATTACTATTCTGATAGTTCATAAGTATAAAATAACCAGTAAAATATAACATAAACTTCCCTCAGTCTTTACCTTAAGAAATATTTGGTACTCCTGTAAGTAATATAAAAAAATCGATACCAGACTAATTTTGAAGATCGAATTTGTGATCTCCAAATACATATTATTCAATTTTTTATACTTAGAATAAAATTTTGATATAAAATATACCCCTACTCAACCTCTTCCTGTTAGTTTTACTAGATACTATCAATTAAGAAATTATATTATGTATTTATTTATTAAGACCTATGTTCACGATCTTCATTCATGATATCTAATGCATTTATATAGTCAAACTTCTTCAATCGGCCTCTTTTTTAAACAGAAGTTTTACTGAATTCAATAAAAAATTCACAAAAAATATTTAAATCAACGGGGGTCTAAATTTGGCCCGATTTCGATAAAAATAAAAACAAATAAAATCCCATCAGCCGGTAGAATTACCGCAACCGGCCTCACCCTACGCGCGGGGGCGGGGGCGGCGGACGTGTGCGTGCGACCCCCTCTTCCCTCTCTCTTGCACACACACACACACACACACAGTGCGCCGCTGCCACAGCGCTGTAGACGGCATGACGACACACGCGCCGTCGTAACCGTGGCAACGGACGCTGCAAACGCCGGGCCGTAACCCGTGCATTTGTGTGCGTGAGTGTGTATGTGTGTGTATATGTGTGTGTGTGTATGTATGTATATGTGACCATGGAGCATGGTCTGGCAACCTGATAGTAATGAGGCTCTTGAAAAAAAGTAAAGGCGAGGTCAGGGATATAACTGTAGGGCTGCCAACATTTTGAAAACTCTTAAGGGGGAATCTCATTTTAAATACTAAAAATATTGCTAAATATAGAAGTTTTTATTAACCAAACCATTGATTTTATTTAACTCAGACATGTATTTATTTATCGTTGAGCAAATTATGATTTTTTTTAATTCAAACGGTAATAAATGTGGCTTCCAACGATCATGCCACATGGAACCCCTCATTCATTGGTTGGCATAAAATTTATCTTCAAGGTTGTATTAAACAAAATATTAAAAAGACTATTTACTGTATAAACATCTTTCGTTTCATGAACCAGAATTTAAATAAAAATAAATAAATAGTGAATATTCATATGATAATTATGATTTTTGCTTAAATACAGTTTCACAAAAAGTACTTTACTTATCGTTATTCTGGTTCATTGGACGATAAAGAAGTATTTGCTCGACATGCAATCCAAATTTAAAGCCAATCGGTTGAATAATCAGTGTTTAAAGTTAGTTACATCGCCCTATACAGGGTGTCCCATTTTAATCTATCACCCCCCCATTTTTTTTATCTGTCAATTAAATCAAAAAATGTTTCAAATAAAAGTTGTTTGGTTTTGAGGGGGACCCAAAATGGCGTTATTAATTTTTTATTTTTTGGACGTCTTCATGGTCAAATAGGACCAACATTTTTTTTTCAAATGGAAACCTATATTTTTTATTATGGTATCTCATTGTTTGGGAAAAAACAAGCAGCTTTTATTTAAAATAATTTTTGTATGATTTCAATTTTTTTTAATATTTAACAAAATAATTTTAGATTTTAGAGTTTTCACTAATTTTTTTACTCGAAACTCATTAACTTTAGAGGAAAAGAGTGAAGAACAAAAAATGTTTATTTTATTTTGATATAACTAAGAAAATTATATCAGAATTTTTTTTAACTTTTGCTCTTCAAAATATTAAAGCAAAAAAAAATTAATTTCAAAAAAAACTGAAATCATTTTTCTAGTTATATCACATTAAAATAAACATTTTTTGTTTTTTACACTTTTCCTCTAAAGTTGATGGGTTTCGAGTAAAAAATTAGTGAAAATCTAAAATCTAAAATTATTTTGTTAAATATTAAAAAAAATTGAAGTCATACAAGAAATTATTTGAAACAAAAGCTGCTTGTTTTTTCTCAAACAATAAGATAACATAATAAAAAATATAGGTTTCCATTTGAAAAAAAAATGTTAGTCACATTTGACCATGAAGACGTCCAAAAAATAAAAAAATAATAACGCCATTTTGGGTCCCCCTCAAAACCAAACAACTTTTATTTGAAACATTTTTTGATTTAATTGATAGATAAAAAAAATTAGGGGGGTGATAGATTAAAATGGGACATCCTGTATACAGGCTGTTTAAAAAAAAACGGTATCCCGGAATAACTCTTTTTCTTTGCCTTGAACCAAAAAATGTTCAAGGAAAAAGTTGCTTGGTTTCGAGGGGAGGATCGTTTGCACATCAAACCAACCCTCAACCCCTCATCCCCTTACGGGGGGTGGGGGTAAGTTAAAATTTTCAAATGGGAACCCTTATTTTTATTAGTTTATCAAGTTCTCCGATCGAAAGTAAATATCTTTTTGCCGAAACTTTTTTTTGTTGGGGCTAATCCTTCGCCACTAATGAGCAAATCAAAAATGTCCAAAAATCAACTTTCATTCCCCGGAATAACTCTTTTTCTTTGATTTAACCAAAAAATGTTCGGACAAAAGTTGCTTGGTTTCAGGGGGAAGATCCTTTGCCCCCCCCCCTCTCCTCACCCATTCCGGGGGGTGGGTGAGTTAGGTTAGTTTTACGAATTTCGGCATGAAATTTTGTACGCATATTCTTAAAATCTTTGAGTAAATAAAAAATATGCGATTTTTTACTCAAAAAATGAGATTCCCCAACTCCTTCATTAGGAAAATCATTTTCGAAATGACGAATGCAACGGAAATCGTCCGTTTTCAAATCATTTTCATCGTTAATTTTAATGCCAAGTTTCACAAACAATAGTTATCTACAGTTTAACCCTAACTATTTAATAACTATTGATGTGACGTCAAAGTCCTTAATGACATTAAAAATTATAACTTGAATTGGAAGGTTCAAATAACCAAATCCTAAATTGACATATCACGTAAAATTCACTCAAAGTTTATAGCCTACACATGCACGCATGAGCACGGCGTACTGTATTTTAAGAATCCTTTTTATTCAAGGCTGAGCCCTGGTTAGAGTCGCAATGGAAGACTTTTATAAGTATTGTTTTAATGGTTTGAAAACGAGCGATTAACTAATTTTTAGTTTTATGCAACCCACCATCAATGTTTGATATTAACTATGGTTTGATAAATGGACTTCTTAGTTTTAACTTCAGAATGACTTTGTAATATAAATTGTAATATAATTATTATACCTTCTTTACCGATTTTCTAAAATATTTCACAGTCAAGTAGTTATAGTTACTAGTTACCTTGTACTTTAGTACATAATGAGTATGAAAGTATGTACCAAGTATTCCACTTTAAAATTTTCAGTAGGACTCAACAGCTTACTGCGTGCTTGATAAATCACATTTAAAAGAATGAAATCCACAATATGTAAATAATGTAGTTTAAAATATCGAATGGTGTAGGCGCTGGTACAACTCACTGAAGTTTTCATTATAATATGAGTGTATTGGTCAAAATCATCCAGTTTATTGTATGTTTATAAGGTCCTAGATTCTCGACTTCCATAAAATATGTAAATATTTAACTATTATGTATTGATGTTTCAATAATGTTTTATTTGGCAATAATACTTTATTTGAATATAATTTATTAAATATTGTTGACAAATTAACTAGCTTTAAATTTTACATCAAAATAAATGACTTGACATTGAATATTCTGTATAATCCAATACATTTGTTATAATGACTCTATGAATGGTAGTTTGAAAGTAAAATGCTATCGACACCGTATGTATAGATATGTTTTTGTATAATATACATAGGTATTAACGTTATGTTTTGTGTTTCAGTGAAAGAGACACTGTCTCTGTGGTGTCCGCCTGCGCTGCTGGCCTGGCTGCGGGCGGCGCCTCGGCGAGGGCCCCTGCACTGCCTCGTGTAACTCCAGCCGCGTCCAGTGTGTGTGAGACTGTGACAGTGTGCTGCGAAGCGAACAAGTACTTATCAACAAATTAATAAATGAAAACTAATAACTAAATAATAAATATTATGAAACAATTTGTACTTTGCCATGATCACATTTTTTATTACCTATATTATAACGGTTGTTTTTAAGGAATTCTTAGGCGATATCGAGTGTTGAATGATGATGTAGTAAGGCGATGACGTAGCGCTCCGCATCTTCCAGGAACAGTGCATGTCAGGGCAGAATAAGAACCTTCTTCCGCACAATCAAGCATCGGTCCCGTCCTTCTGTATAAGCTGTATTTGACTCTATTCGATATATAGTGGTATTGCGCGAGCAGTGTACCCTCTTCTCCTCGACGCCCGACGCGTTCTCACCCTCTTAGAGCGAGCAAGAGTCTATATGTCTATATGTCTCGAAACGCTAAATTCCTCAGAATCAAAAGTAGGCCTTTACTTACGTATGTCGCCCCCTTTTCAAATATTAATACAATATCGATTTACTACTACTCTATTTAATCTAGATTGTTCAGGCTCAGTATTGAATAATAAACGCTTTAATTACATAATAATAATAAACCGATACATATTTCTCGTCTCACTGCTCTCTAGGTCTTCTGTAGTAGGAAAGGATACGCCATTTTAAACCAAATAACTAATGAACTCGTTAAGGAAAAGTATGTACTTTGCTAGTTTAAAAGACAACATTTACTATTTAATTGTATTTGAAAAGTAACGACGTTTAACTAATTATCTAAAGAACAGTAGCAAAAGTCAGTGGTAGTTGCAAATTGTAGATGTATTCCTTCTTCCAGTGTTTCTCTGGCACCTCCCTCCGATTCGACATCCTGCCAAACACACATGCGCGAGGGGGGTGTTTTTTATATCCCTGCCTATATTTGTTACTGATAATGACGAGAGGAAACTTATGCATACAGTACATACAACCTATTATCTAATAAGTACTCGATGAAATAATACAATATCAATATCAGTATATCATACGCTCACAATGGCATCATTTATGTGAACTCTACATAATATTAAATTATTATAAAATAAGTAGGCTTAATATTACAAACAAATTGTTCTGTACGGTATTATTATATAACAGTCAACTTGTGATGGTTATTCCTTGTTGAATACTTGCATAATACATTTAAATTAATGCGGGTGTTTTGTGTAGAATGTGCCTTTGGAATCTTGCCAGTTTGTTAGCCGAGCTCTAACTATAATCTCTGTCTGTCTCTCTCTCTCTATCTCTCTTTCTCTACATACATACATATTATATAACTTTATCTATCTACCTATGTCTTTTATTTAGCACTTCTGGTTTTATTTATTAATTTGTTCAGTGCTTGTCTGTTGTAAATAATATCATATCATTATTACCTATTCTTTAAGTGAATCAAATGTACATTGTTTTGTAATAATTAGCTAAACATTACGTTATTATGTTCCATACATACCATTATAATATAGTAGATAATATATTGATTATATTATAACTTATAACTATAGGTTACGACAAACGTTTTAAATGTAACTGTATTGTAATGAAATATACGCTTATATACATTTTGTAGTAGTTTACAGCTGGTGGGTGACAGTTTTGGTTAAATGGTCTCCCTTTTAGTAACTGTTTAAAACAACGTACCCTACAGAATATTCAGCGGTATATGCTGTGAAGTACAATATTCTCAACACCAAATACTGCTTGACATTTCTCAGGAACATTCTGTACGAAACACCAGTATATTATAATATCTTGAGAGAAATAAATACTAGTTCTAAGCACTGTTCTAAGTGCTTATATTTTTGGGCTGTGTGAAGCTTACTTTTTAGGGTTGGAAAAAGCTTTTTGCCTAGCTCCAAATTTTACCAATTACAGAGTTAAAAACGTAATAATCGTATAAAATAATTGACCCGTTTCCCATGTTAAGCTGACGCTAGTTCCTGCCTGCCATGTATATGGTTTGTGACGGTGTTCCGTGAGGCGCAGAACTAAACGAGACAACGGACGACCGGTGTAGTTGTAGACGGACGGAAGCGCACGGAATGCCGTAATGAATTCTTGATTTTAATCAGCAGAACCGTGCCATTGTTAGTTGTATCAGGTTGGCCGTGTCGTTTTGAATCTTTCGTTTTGAATGATAGGTCGTTTCCGTTTTGTTATTATTGTTTACAAAATAATCCTTTTCATATTTCGACTGTGCTCGAGACACGTCGTACGAATTCAAAACATATTCAAAATGGCGTCGTTGACTGATGTATCAACTAGACAAATTTTTAAAGTTATTTTATAGAGATATCATAATCCGAGTCATGTAATATTTCGCTAAATACACACGCCCTACCACCAATTGCAATCACTTTATATATTAAGGGAATTACATAATAAACTGCTTTGTGCTCTGTTGTTGAACACCGACGGCAAATCATAGTTACCTTATACTTAGTGATATTTAAAACAATATAATTATTTGTAATTGAAAGAGGAGTATTATTGGTTGATATTCTGTCATACTTGTTTTACTTGTATAGACATTTAAAATATATATGTAAAGTATATCTGCGTATATAATGTATTATTATGTTGTTATTTCTGTTGTGTATATTATCGATTGATTTTATTTATGTATAGATTCAAATTTAATATTTAAGTCGTTATTTGTTACACTGTATTATAGATATATAGAGTAAAAATTCTTTATTTGATCGGTGCTATTGTACAATATATCATAGCGTTTAAAAATTACTGACGAATAATTTATATTTATACATTTATGTTCGAATAATATTCCAGCAAAATATCAGCACAGGGCCAATGCTGGACCAATAATGGTAAACTTACAAACAGCTTTTATATGTTTTATATTTAAGCATTAAGATAAAATTTCTCTAAGCCTGCTGTGAATATAAATAAGTTAGAGTATACTTATGTTAGCTTGTTATATTATAAATCATATGAAAATGTCGATATAATGGTGTATTTGATGTGATACGTTCGTTTATAAGGTATTAATTGGAAAGTTTCAGACACTAACAGAATATCGGCCAAATATTACTCTATAAGAATGGTTGTGAAGCAGATAGCTATTTCACCATACAAATCATGGCAGGCTGACATGTCCATAAGTACTATGTTATGCATAAAATTTATTAGCGTTTGATAGTCGAAAACATTGTTTGTATACCACTGTTTTATTTTCAAAAACAAAAGACAACTGTTGATCAGAATAATGGAATGTGAAGGTAAAATGATTTATAAAATATTTTATGTCCTTGTAAAATACAATTTGAATAAAAGTTGGATTCCTTATTGGATTAAAAGGTGACAAAGACAAACGCAAGATATATATGCCATTAATATTTTGTATAAAGTAACATTGATTTCCATGTTATGTAATTCTGTTCATTTTTCAGTAATGTTTTGGGGCGTCAAATGCAACGAGCATATTGTCATAAGTTTTTGAATATAATTGTAATGATTTATAAATCACATCAGAATAATTTCAATAATAATTTCTCTCAATAATTGCAAACTTATAAAAATTGTTTCAAGACATTGTGTAAATGGATAAAAGGGTTGCTCAATATTTAGTATTTATTGTATTATAAACAATATCAATAAGAATCTTATGAAGTTATTTGATGTGATCTATAGATGAGGACTTTGTTTAATTTTTACTCAAGATTATATTAAAGACGCCATAATTTAATACTTATGAAATTTAGAGTATTTCATCTTTTCATTGAAACCAATTACTGTATTTATCATACTTGAATTTTATTATGTAATGAGTACACCATAACTATTCGACTTAGAACTGCCAACTGTTTAGTTATTATTGAGTCGATATAGGTACTAATCAGTAATCATACCTTTTCGCTATATTTTCATTTTGGTAAATAAGTATATTATGATACATCTGTGTTTGTTACATTTAAATATTTTATAAATGTTGGTTAATATATGACATTCCTATTAAAATATTATGTTTAATTTCTGTTATCCGTTGATTATACATGAGCAAATGCTATAAAATATTTTTTTAATTTCAAAAGATAATTTACAAAATAATTTCATTCTTGGGTATTACCTGCAATCCTTATGTACCTATCCACATCATTGTTATCAGTATTTTTATATTCATCAGATTGATTTTTTTATAATTAATATTTAATTTACCATGAAAATTATTTTTTTTTAAACTAGTATTGAAAAATAATTATTATGAAATCAAATTAACGAAAGCTCGGATAATTAATATAGTATTACAAAAAAAATTAATAATAATCAAAAATACATTATTATAATAAAATGAAATAATTTTTTAAATTCAAAATTTAGCTTAAGCTGTATGCTACATATCACTTGTAAGTATATGGACATGTTATGAATATGTCTGCCCTTTACGCCAATTATTTGCACGTCGAAATATTATTTAATCATCGGAAAAAGCAAATATCATTAATTTAGTTGATTTTTATATGGCATTAAATCTAAGATTATCTGTAATATTGTTTGTTGTACATTATGTATTTTATCTATGTTGAATATTATTTATATAAGATATAACAAATTTAATATTATATATTATATTAAATAAATAAGCAATTGATAATATCCAGAACATATATTTTTAATTAACTAAATTTTAATATGTACAGATAATCTTAAATATAAAATATAAGTTATTTTAGTTTATTTACAATGTGTTTCATATTAATATTTAGGATTTATAAAGTTAACAGTTTTGTCTCAAAAACAGCGATTGTGTCATGGATATTTATTTTTATAATAAATAAAGAATTAAAATCATACAATACGTACAATCATATGAAACAATCATGCCTCATTCCAAAATTTAGCAACGACTAACTGTGACAGTAATACAAAGAACCAAACCCTATTTATAATATCCACGGCATGTTCGTCTGGAACATTCCAACAAATCCAACAAAACTAAATGAAGTTAACAAATCCTAGATACGATTTATTAATTTTAAGTGGTATATTATAGTTAAGATTGTACGAGCCTCCATCTGCTTCATTATTATAATTGTTACAATAAGTCAATTAACGTTACCTTTCACTCCGCCAATCATTGATAACCAAAAACATTTTATAAATGCTTATTTATACTGCAATCATCATGTACATACACATTATGAGACCATGTAAATACGACGCATATTGTTTTTCATCCAAGCGTGTAAATTGTTAAGAGTTTGAATGATACGTATGTCATTAAACCTATGATTCCTGTTCACATGGTGTTTGTCGTTGTTTTCTTCATCTTACCTTTCTATCCTGCCCTTTATTCTATCTAAGTGCATTTATCAAGTTATTAACTAACAATTTAATATTTGCCTATTTTGTTTGCAACAATTTAATAACAACTTTGAAATTTTAAATTCTGTGAATTAAAGCATATCATTGTTATATAGATTGAATATTTATTACTGTTACAGTTATTTTATTATTTTTGTTTATTTTATACATAGATTCAACATTACATTTACAATTTATTTGAATGGGATATATTATAATTTTCATGATTATAAAATTATTTTTTAGTTTTAATTTTAACAGATTCATTGATAGGTATATCTGGACTTCTGGATGTAAGTAAAATCTTCTAGGCATTTACAAGGCCAAAATTGATCGCTACATAGGAAAAGATACTTCTCGGTAAAAAAAATTCGATATACGTAGATCAAATTGTAGATTCACGTTTTTAGATATTTTGATCGACGCAGATCTAATTTGATCTACATAAATCCATTTGATCTACGTAGATTAATATTTTATTTGATCATTTTTTATTTCTTATTGTTAGATCTACGTCGATTACCATAAATCTGCATAGATCGAAAATTTTTTCTCGAGTTACATTCAAAAATCCAGTTAAAAATACAATTGTAAAAACCCTTTTTTATATTTTATTTTTATTTTTGTTTGACATATGCTTTGAGTATTCCAAATTATTGATCATAAAACTTATTTTAATATAAAAAAAATATATTCTAAAAACCATTTATTCACTATATTTATATAGTATAACGAATAAGATTAATATTATATATATAAATAATAACTGAAATACATTAAATTATTATTTTCAGATTTATGAAAATTTTTATAATTAAAAAGTATATTTAAAAAAAATTAACTGCAAATATAATTTTATTGTGAATGTTTATGCGATATAATACATTAATTTTAAAAAGTATCCATAGATAGGTAAATATGTTTGTAAGTTCTAGTTTAAATTGTTTACAATATATATTTTTATATAAAAGTCAATTTATTTATTTTTCATGGGGCAAATTATATAAATAAGCATTCTTAAAAATCTTGTATTATTAAAATTTTATAGTTTTCCAATATTGTAGATTTTCATTGATTAAACATAAAGTTATTTTTTTATTACGTATAGACATGTTATTAGAAAATTTAAAATTGGGTAAATAGTTTAGAAAAGCCTAAATATTTTTATGTAGGAATTAATTTTGCTAACCCTTTCAGTAGTTACTTTCCTGTATAGAAAATAATATTAGAATAATTGAAGTATTAGCTACAAAAAGCGAAGTAGGATTACAAAATTTAATGAATGTGTTGGTATTAGATATTAATATATTATTATTTAACAACTTTCATTTAAAAACAGGAATACATAATATTTTTATTTTTTAATTTTGATATTTTACTTATTGATATTATATTTATGAACTCGGTTGAAAATTTCTATACTTAATTTACTGGTGGTGTTCAGTTTAAATAAAAATTGATTGTGATTACGGTTTTTGAACATTTAAATTGACCGCGATGACGTCATAGTTTTAGATGATATTGATTTTTTATGTAAAATGGCACTAAAGTTATATTTACACTTGTTATTATCATAAGGTAAATAATACCTTAGTACAGATATTATTAATAAGTATTTTGAGGTGTTCATTTAATTAATTTCACGTAAAAACAATAAATATTTAGCGTAAACAGTACTTTTTTAAACGCTACAATTGGCAACATTGCATTATTCTATGTTATTCTGTAGGTGACACTGCACTGTACACATATGAAATGTCATGGCTGAAAATCGTCAGCTATTGTGATGTGTTGCCTGAGATTAAATAAGGTATTGTGGTCATTTAATTCTTTGCTTTTATTATTACTTATTAAATCTCTTGTGGGGATACATGTTTTGTGGATAATTATTTTAGGCTGCTAAAATATAATGTGGTATTTTTATTATGAAAAAAACTGTCTAGGTGGCACTTGCAAAACACCAATATCAGTAGTATTTGTAGTATTGAAATGTTTTGTGTTATTTTAGAATGCCGATACAGGCACCGCAGTGGACCGAGTTTCTGTCCTGTCCAGTTTGTTGCAACGAATTTGACGTGTCGTTACGTAGTCCAATCAGTTTAGGCTGTGGACACACAATTTGTAAAGCCTGTTTGTCAAATCTCCACCGTAAACAATGTCCATTCGATCAGACAACTATCAACACAGACATAGAAAATCTTCCAACAAATTATGCTCTTCTCCAGTTAGTTGGAGCTACAGTACCAACAGAAGAAGTAGACTGTAAAGTCATATCTAAAGAATGTTTACAAAAATATCTACAATCAAAAAAATGCATCGAGGAACTAGCTTTGTACTTAAAACCATTTTCAAGTGTAGGAAATGTAGGCGGAAGCTCAACACTTCTCTCAAGACCAATGCAAAGGAAGCTTGTCACTTTGATCAACTGTCAACTAGTAGAAGAAGAGGGTCGAAGTCGGGCTATGAGAGCAGCAAGATCTTTGGGAGAACGTACTGTCACAGAACTCATTCTACAGGTATGATTGCATTGGATTGCATTTAGTATAACAAACATGTTTACAATTTTAATTTATTTTTTCTCATCTATCTTTACTTTTACAATTAATTACTAATAGTGTTTTTTTTTTTTTTTTGTAGCACCAAAATCCACAACAGCTCTCTGCCAATTTATGGGCAGGTGTGAGGGCACGAGGTTGCCAGTTTTTAGGACCAGCTATGCAGGAGGAAGTGTTGAGACTAGTACTGTTAGCTTTAGAAGATGGATCAGCGCTTTCTCGCAAAGTTCTTGTGATGTTTGTAGTGCAACGTTTAGAACCGCATTTTCCTCAAGCTTCTAAAACAAGTATCGGCCATGTTGTACAGTTATTGTATCGAGCTTCTTGTTTTAAGGTAAGTTTATATTAATGTTAACAGTGTTTTATGTATTATGCAAATCAGAAGCCAAAATTATTAACTTTATAGAATGTAATAATGGTTTTATATACGATTTTCAACTATTCTTTTATAATTTCTTTTGTGAATCAAGAAACGCATTTTGTTCTATAATTTTATATAAATTATTTTATCCGTAATATTAAACTATTGCATTTCTTAAATAATTTCTGGTAGATAGTGGTGTAAAAATGAATTAATTTATTATGTATTGTTTTTGAATTGAATGTATGTAAAAATTATGCAGATTATTTTAAATTCTTTTATATGCTAAATATATTTTTCTTTGTCTACATGCAAATATTTTATGAAAAGGATATGTTTTGATTTGTCATATTTTTATAAATTCAGGAATAAGTATTATATCGTATGAACCTATTAATTAATTAAAATCATTGAAATGTAAAATAAATGATATAGTTTTAGAAATTTAACATAAATAATAGGTTTAGTGACTTATTATACCCTTTAATAATACTTTATGGAAAAGATAAGGGAAAATAATAATAAAGACATATTTACATACTCATATTTTTATTGATTTAAAAAAATAAACATATTTTTTTATTTTTTGTGATTTGAATAAAGAATAAAAATCAACTTAAGATTTTTAACAAAAAATGTTGCTTTGTCTTGTAATGACAATAATTTTATAAAATATACAGTATAGTACAAAAGTAATAACATTACCACCTACCATGGGTCACTGTGACTGCGCAAATTGCATTAGAACAAATGCGCATATTTGTAAAATAGACAAGAGCACAAAAATCTAGAACCTATACCTTCAAGATACAATGAAAACAAATCACATGTAGGTGATTAAGAGTTAATAATTAGAAGCGGTGGTGTGCATTAATATGTTAATAAACATTGTTTACATTTCGGTGTAGAAAACAAATAGTTTATGTAACATAATTGTTATGTAGCAATGTAAATAAACAAACCGTAGACACTAAAAAGCTATTTTGAATTTTGTTTATTGTTTATTGAGTAGATCAAATTTAATGATATTTATTTATTTGTTTTTCACGGACTACCTGTAATAATCCACGTACTGTGGATTGAGAAACACCGGTTAATGGAAACTGATACAAACTGTATGTCATTTAAAACTTATAAGTAACAATAATATCTTTATTTAAGGTATCAAAACGAGATGGTGATTCATCATTAATGCAACTCAAAGAAGAATTCCGGACGTATGAGGCTCTACGTCGTGAGCACGATGCCCAAGTTGTTCAGATCGCAACAGAAGCCGGGCTGAGGATAGCTCCGGACCAGTGGTCAGCGTTGTTGTATGGCGACGCAGCCCACAAGTCACACATGCAGAGCATCATTGACAAATTGCAGACACCTCAATCATTTGCTCAGTCAGCGCAGGAACTGATGATTGCACTACAGCGGACGGGAGATCCTGGAGGTTTGGCTGCACTCAGACCTCATTTGGAGCTGTTGGCCGCTATAGATCCTGGTGCTGGTATGTTATAGTTATAATATTGTTATATATTTTTTTAGGAGACACCAATTGTAATTCTTTAGTAATATTTATCTGATCTAATTATTGAATATAAATTGTTCGTATGATTGATAATACCATAACTACCATTGCATATTCTTTTTATTTTATACATAATTACAATTGATTCAATTATCATACAGCCTAAATTAATTCTAGGGTCTTGGCTTTCAAACTTATCTGTTTTTTTGTTTATAGTTAAAAGTAATTTATTTAATTTAATATTATTATAGAATCTCCACCTCCCTCTTGGGATGAACTAGCTGGAGCTCTTACAGCTGTCAATGCAGTTGTTGTTGGTTTAATGGAATTCGTTCAACAACATGGAAATCGTAGACCATCGGAGACAGGTCCTCATTCGCATGCTGCTAAATACAAAATAAGTATGTGTCGTGATTTGACATTGCGAGGTTCATGTCCCAGGGGACCTAACTGCACATTTGCACATTCTGAGGAAGAACTTGAAAAGTAAGTCTAAAAAGTGAACAAAAAATAATTTTAATGTATTTTTTTGTAATATTATATAATTTTATTTAAGATACAGAGCAAAAAACCGTAAAACAGTTACACGCAATTCATCATCACGTGAATCTCGATCTGATGGAGCACCTGCAATACAACAAGTAACTGATGTGGCGCCCTACGTTCCAACGGATGACATCCTGTACTCTGGAACAAATACGCAGGCTCTGAGTCCTGCCACAATACAGTCAACTGTACCTCCGGCATTGCCGCATCACATTGCATATGATTGTCCAGCGTTTCCTACTCCGCCTCCTATGACAGGCGCAGCGATAGTTAACCAAATACAGCAAAGTGCTCCGTTGTACCAGCAAAGTTCACCTTCATATCAGCAAACGTCTCCGCCTTACCAGCAGACGTCTCCATCGTTCCAACAGACTTCGCCTCCGTTCCAGCAAACATCACCTTCGTTCCAGCAGACATCACCTTTTCAACAACCTCAGCAGATATTCCCCCAGACAACAAGTACATTTGCACCGGACATATATACTGCAGCTCCCCACCATAATATGATTCTCAATCCAAGACAACTATGTTACTCACAAGGCGAATTTAACTCTTGTACTCAGCGGCAGATGGAAGGTGTTTCACAACCGCCACCGCTGCAACCGATTCCAACTGTACCTATTCAGAATCAAGTGATGAAACGACCTAATTGGGATCAGTTTATTAACCAGAAACATCCTCCAAATATGCAGCATAATGTCGGATTGCAACCGACAATCAAAATGAAGAATAATAAATATTTGGCTGCACTACATCAGAGGAAACAGGAGATTATTAATCAGCTAGCAAAAGTTGTAGGTTAGTAGTTTATATCAAATTTAAATTTATAAAATAGCAAATCAAACTTTAATTGTTGGAAGAGATTGATAATTACTTCTGATAATCATAATTGACTGTTTGCATTCTAGGTAAAAATGCAGCAACTGCGATCTCCAACTCATCAAGCAATCATGCCAGGATCAATTCAATGCCACTTAACGAGAGCGAATCACCTTTTCCAATTTTGACAAGTACCGTTTCTGGTCCTACGTTTGTACGCTCCGATTCAATTTTAATGGATGATGAATACGTGCCGTATGAATCTCCAACGACAGACAGTAAATATGGACCAATTTCACGAATGTCAAAAAGTCCTACACATCTCGTGCAAATGTCGAATGATGGCATACCAATGTCAAGGCGATCTGTACCTTCGCTTAATTCTGTAAGTATAAGAATAAATAATATTGTGCCATCTTAACTGACTGAAAAACTTCCATTATTGTTTTCTTCATAGAAAACAACAATATTAAAGCTTTTAAAAAAAGTTATATTTCATTTAGAATTTCTCTCAAATGGTTCAATTTGATTTCCTGGTATTTTTGAAGAGTACATACATAAATAACATCTGTTTGATAATATAATGTTCTGGAACTATAAATCCAGGAAAACTTGCGTTTGTAAACTGGTCACAATGAAAACTTTTGAGCAAGCATTATAAAGGTGACTGAGTTATTGTCCTATCTTTATCAAGAAACTACGTATTTAATATTAACTTTAATACTGTCCATATCATGTAAAAAGACCGGGCTTAGGAATGTAATCACATGTTACTATGTATATGGAGCTTTTTACTCGAAATATTACAGTTTGTTAAAATACAGAGTATTTTTGTGTGCCGCTCTCTTTATACTAAATGCTATAGTCGACCGCTAGAGTTGTAGTGTTAGATGAGCAACGTTCTATTGAGTAATGAACTGGACGTGCCCAGAGAATGCAGCCAGTGGTGTATAGTTGAATAATGATTTTTATTCTTAATTTTTAATGGTAATCTAACATTCATATATTCTATAAATGTATTTGTGTTTGACTACGCCAATGGACTGGGGTTTCATTCCCTTATCCCTCCGGTCATTTTTCATGAATAGTACAGTAGTTCTACTTTATATATTGTTTATTTAAAGTTCTAGAGTATTTAAATTTATGAATTAAATAATAATATCTAATTATAATTCTTTTTTTTCATAGCAAAGTTCATGGTATATAAATAACAACGGTACAGGTGCACAGCCAATTATAACATCTTCCACACCGTCTGGATATGACACAACTTACATCGGAATGGGGCCGGGAAGTTCTCCATCTCAGCTTTACATTGAGTGTCAGTCGGAAGATATCAAACAACAAATTCTCAATCTTGAAAGACAACTGAACGATCTGAGGATATATACTCGTAAGGAAGCTCTCAGCGAGAAGCAGCGCTTAACACAAGAATTACAATTGATAGAAAGAGGGATCTTTGAAAAAGAAAAAGAAGTACAATTGGTGAGTGTTAAATGTTTACTGTAGTTGATAGAATAATAAAAATATTTAATTGTTTTCTACTAGCTGTGTAACATATAAGCTGTTCAGAAGCCAATGCTACTAACTTCATGTTTTGTTGATTTAGTATGCAGAGGTTCACAAGTTTGAGAGGCCTTCTCAGGCTAGATGTAACAAAGTAATTTTTAAATTAAAAAAGAAAACACGTAAAAGGTAACATCGAACCAACAGATATTACTTTTTAGTAATTTTACGCCAAATCAGCAAATAAAACAAACGTGTTAATTTTTGCATTCAGGCATTTTTGAGATCATTTGGTTTGTTTGCGGTACAAACAGATATTTTTTCAGATTCTAAGGGTATTAATATGTATAAATACATCAGAATTGAGTAAGGTTATATTTTGACCAAAAAGAAAGACTTAAAAAAAGACTGTTCATTATAATATCAATTTTCACAATAACTTGCTTTAAGAGGGATAGCCCGGGTCAAATATTGTCAATGTTTGGGAATTTTTTTCACAGATATAACCAATTATTTTTGAATCAGGTAAAGGACGTTTTATTAAGTATATATTCAACTTATTTAATATCAATTTTTATTGAAAAATATTAACTATTTACAAAGTTATGAGCCTCGATGTGACGACCAAAAAAAATATTTTTCTCTATGGTTGACTCGAAATTTCGAGAAGGGTTATATGAAAAAAATTAATAAAAATTTTATCAATATCTATATGAATGTAGCTATCGTTACACGTAGCCATTTTATTTTATTTTTTCAAAAAATAGCGATCGTTTGAAATTTTTTTTCATTTTTATGGCCTATTTTTTTTTATTAGAGCGGTATAGTAAAAATAGTAACTATCAAAATTTCAAAAATCGGCTACGTGTAACGATAGCCACTACAATTACGAAAATTATAAAAAAAAAAAAAAAAAATGAAATCGGTTCATTAGTCTTTGAGGAATCATGTCGATCAGGTTGAAAAATGTCATTTCGAGATAAATGTGTTTAATGTTTTGTTATGTCATAACCGGTCGTGCTACATCATCTCACTAAATTGACTGTAACTCTGTCAATTTTCAAAATTTAAACTCAATTTTTTTTATACATATTTATGAATATGTAGACTTAAAATATTTTACGTAAATTTTTTTTTATTTTTTTCCGTCACAGTGGCTTTCCCCCTTAAAGTATTGTTGTGGAAACATAGAATCCACATTCAGATTTTACGTAATAACGATTTTTGCTTAAGTAATTATTAGTTTTGTGAGAAGTTCTTATATCATCGACTTATTTTGTAATTGTAATTAATTTTAGAACCAGATATCAAGTTCATGTGATATAAATTCTGCTGATGAAGATACTTACGAGGCCAGCATATCGCATGATATGCGTGAGCTTGAGCTGCGCTTGCAGACAGAGCTAGAGGAACAAGAGAAACGGTGGTCTAGTGAAGATGATTGCGTTGTTACCAAATAAACAACATGTAACATGTACCCCTCTAAGGGTTTAGCTAATTTTTCATTACTATTCGCCTATACATTTATTACGGTTTCAATGTCAGGTGTATATTTTTTTTAAACCAATCTAAAAACCACTTAATGTCCACGTTGATGAAAAAATGTATAGGTTATACTTTTTATTGAAAATGTGTTAGATGTGACCAGGGCTGGTTATTTTTTTAATGTTTGACAAGTTTATATACAGGTAACTTTTGGTGTGTTTTTCTAGATTTTTTGAAAATTGGCATTAAATTTATGATTCCAAAAAACATTAGTACATTATCAATACCTACTTGATATAGAAAACATGTGCTTAATGGGTTATTAATATTTATGATATGAATGAATTTAAAAACATAAAAAAAACAACTCCATTTTGACCATAGTACTCCGGAACTAAATATCATATAAACTTTGGGACGAACTATAAATATTCATAATATTGTCTACTTTTAAGTTTTTAAATTTCATATCAATTCAATGGACAATTTTGCAATCCTCAAATAATGTACAATAGAAACAAATATTTTCATTTTAGTTCAGTAAATTTTATTTAAATCTGAATAATAATGATGATGATTATTTAATTAAATTAAACTTCAAACTGCTTAAATTCGTTATTATGACATTATACTGATAAAGATTGTGTAGGTATTTTTTAATTCATTTGAACTGAGGTTTATTAACACTGATGCCAAACACGTAATGTTTTCTTATCTACCCAATATAGAGAAGTAGAAGCTAGTTTTTTTATTCTAAACAAAAATATAAACTCGAATTAAGAGTTACCTGTGCATGTACGTATGTACAAATATATAATATAGGTTACTTGCCTCAGGCATCGTTTATCCTGAAGCCAACCCTGGATGTGGCTACTGATTGTTAGTGTCTATGGATTTTTAATATACATATTATTATATATAGATTAATTTTTGTGAAAATCGTTAATTGTCAAACGAGTGTAATTTTTACTAATATCTAATGCATTTTCATAGCATTATGAAATTACTGAGCTGTGTAAACTGTTTGTATAATAATTGTTGTGTAAAAAACAAAGTTTTAAATATTTAAAATATTTAAACTGTTATATTTTTACTATCTGAACAGGAATTGGGGTTTTTGAAAACAATTTAATTTGGTCAATAATAATATTTTTTGTTAATAGGTCAAATATCCTATCATATATTAGATAATAAACATACTATACCGTGAAATGAGGTACAAAAGAGTGTTGATATTATACAACAAACACTACCTATAATTTGATCAAAAGTTTTATTAGTGTTTATTATATAATTTATGATCGTATTTATCGTAAGGCTTGATTTATTTTGATTACAAAAGTTTTATTTTGCGTATGAAGTGATCGCTGTGTTTTCTCCTGTACAAACTAGACTGATTTATGTAACTGATTTTTGAATTTATTTAACACAGTGTATTTGAACCTTAGTAAAATATTGTAATTTATTAAATGGTATAATTTAATAATTGTAAAATATTTAATATTTTTGGTAAATTTTTTTGCATTTAATTTATGTACATTTTATTATAATTTACGATATTTTGGTAGGGTTAACGTTATGTAGTTTCATTATAAGACTGTGATATTTGCGGTTGTTGGACCTATTAATGTTTTTTTTTATAACTATAACATTTTAGAAAACATTTTTTCAATATTTCTAAACTAATAATTAGTTAACATGAATATATTGACGTTTATTTGGTGTCAGAGAAGTAAATGGTTGATATTGTTATCAATAACCCTAGTGTTTGTTATAGACAAGATTATAATTTATTAACATCTTCCAGTTTTAATGGGAGGCTAATGTTTGGGCGTGTGCTGACTTTTGAATCATGCTGTGTATGAATATAAACACTGTCAATGTTAATAATTGATATATAATATATATAAAATATAGTTATTCCTTAAAAGTTAATATATATTTCTATATAAATAATTGCATTTGTTTGAAAATGCAATTGTGTTTTTATTGATTTTCTTTTTATCTCATCTTTTAGTTCAATTAAATATTTATTATTGGTGATACATATGTTTGGGGGTTCTTTCTATTAAAAAAATACAATTTGGCTAACGTGGATTAATATTTAAAATTATCATACAGTTTTGTTTATTCTAGTCGAATAAAAAACATCTACATAGTAAAGAACTTGCTGAACACATATACTTTATATTAAATCATTATATTAATAAATGGAATGTTATTTGAAGAAGGTGGCTGCAATACTAGATTAGGTATCAGGCTCCTCTAAATGCGTGGATAGTAGAATTCAAGTAATAATGTTATTTTCATCATTATTTTTTGGTAACGTTTTTCCTCGAGTAGAATAATTTTTAATGAACATAATACAACGATGATAATGATGAAAATAAACTTATTGAGCGTAACATAAGATCTATTTTAAAATGTATTTTAAGAATATATATTTATATGTGGAACGATTGCTTTTTTGAGCGACGTTGCATGTAGTAAGTTGATTGTAACAGGCAAACCTGAGACTTTTATTATACGAGGCATGTTGCTACGCATGTTTTATTGTACACTACTGATTATATTAATCGAAATTTGTATTATATCAGGTGGAAGTATATTTAATTATACCTAAACATATTGTAAGAGAAGATGTAATAAACATAACTATTGGATGTTATTATTTATTTCAATTTTTTATTTTTTATTTACAGGTTTATCTTATAAGCGATGTTCCAAGTGAAAGAATAAATCAAAATAATTGAGCCGTTATTTAAAAAAAGTTAAGGGCTAGTTTCCGTTAATATTGAAATATGAAAGTAATGCTAATATATTTCGATTTCCTTATGAATTAGTTAATTTAATAATTTGGTAATAAACTGGAATTGCCATACATATTGAAACATAAAACCTTAGATATTTAAAAAATGTACTACTTACAAAAATAATGACAAAAGGCAAATAGATTCCAATTAATAAAATAATAGCGAAAAACCAAGTGTTCCATGTGCTCCCGGCATTGAAACTATACTATGTTTATTTTTCTATGTTATATCATAATTTTTCCACTCCCTGGGCCTTAGCAGTTCCTATATAGCTATACTTTGGAAATAACATCTTCACTTTTAGCACTGTTTATATAATTAATAAATATGTAGTTTATATCTGGCTGCACTGTACAAAATTGGTTATTTGTTTATTTAATTTCAGTCAGTGTTATATTATTATATTGAAAAATATTATTTCAATATAATAAGTACATATACTCACAAAGTCATCACAATATTAAATCAATCAATTGAAAGAACAATTTTAATTGGTGATACACTGATACATACATAATTATTATAATACAATTTAAATTATTGTATATAAAGTGAATTTAATTGATTTGAATTATTATGTAAAATAATTAATTATTAGTACTGAAATATTTACATTAATTAGGTATTTGTACACGAATTGAGATAAGACCTGTTAAATTTATATAGTCACAAAAAATTATCGTTTTTATTATCGTTATGTAAATGTAGTAATTTTTGTACAGTGTTTGTTTTTTAATTCAAATTTTCATTTAACACATTTGTGTTAAATAAAAATCTATTATTACGTATGTACTTGCTTATTAACAATTCTTTATATTATGTTAGTAAACTTTTACACGATTGTTATGACTACAGATAATTTTAAAAAGCGAATGAATAAAGAATAAAAACTAGATTTTTAGATAGGTAAGAATTGTTAAAAAATAGCAGCTCTAATCAAAAAATAGCAACAATTGATAAAAATAGTTTAAAATTTGTAAATACAATTCATAGAATGAATGAACTCCTATTTTAAGAATATCGGAATCTATATTGTCGGCATCGTCAGCATGCTAAAAAATGCGGCAGTTATTTGTTAGGTGGCCTCTCGCTGACCTGCAACGTGTATGACCCATTTTAACATAGGAATACGGTTCTGTCAAACGGACAATCCTTCCTTTGGTGCATTGCAGTAGGAAAAAAAACTAGTACAAAACGTGAAATTTTACTGTTTGTGATATTTTTACTTAGTTATGTGTTTTGTGTAATTATTTGTTATAGTGTTTAGTTAGTTATTTATTAAATTTTCATACAAAATGCCGAGTTCGGGGAAAAGCAGTGACTCAGGTAGTGCAGTTAGGATCCAAACGATTATTCCTGAAATACAAGAAATTCCTCATGAAGATGAAGAGAGGCTGGGAAAGTTATTTGCTGATATTGATACAGACGGAAATGGAAAAATAGATATTCATGATTTATCTGTAGCATTAAAAGAATTCGGCCTTCATGCTCATTATGCAGAGGCAAGTTTCTTTTTTTAAATTTTAATTATTTTTTATCTTTATAATTGTGTATATTACGTCCGATAAAATTACTGGATTAGTTTTTCAAAACTATAGATTAGTGTAAATAATATTCATTACTTGATCATTTATTGAAATTCCAAAAGTTATTTGATATTTGATATTTCAATTTTATAACCTCATATTTGTACCCACATTTTTGATATTTTAAATGATAATTGTATTATATTGACAATTACATACAAAAAATAAATACAACGTTAATTGCACCTGAATTTGACACAAAAATAAGTACTTTATCCATATATAAATGATTTAAAATGCTCATGGCATCTTAGAATACACACCCAATAACCCTAGTAAAAATATGATTCTAAAATATATTTTTAGCAATGACTTAGCTTAGACAACCTCATTTCATTATTCTTATATATTTTTTAATTAGTTGTTATTAATATTATTAGAAATTAACATTTCATATCCCTGTTTTTTTTATTTATTTTTTATCAGATATAACATATAAGAATTATGAGAGTTAGGTATATATTTGAGATAGGTACTCAAAAACTTGTCGCGGTTTTATCTCATTTTCTTAGAAATGACATTTCAATTAATTTGCCGAAAGTTATAAAATGATAACGTAAATAATCAATCCAATTATAGGTAATTCAAATAATTATATAGCATACATTTCTAGCATTTTAATTTTATTAATCCCATAGCAATTATACCACAAACGTATTTGGGTATGTGGTATGGGATTTTCAAAAATGATTATAGTTACAAACAATATTTCATAACAAAAAAATAGCTAGTGTCTACCGGTTTTATAAAACTGGTTATAGATCTTTAAATGTACTTTTTATAAATACGTACATACGAATATTACTAGTATTTTAAAAATAGCATAGTTTTTTTTATAATTTTCTAAGAAAAAATAATTAAAAGATGGCATAATAATATGCTAATATATGGACATATTGTACATTAATTAATGTACATACAGCAGCGAAGCCTTCGTAATTATTAGTTCTTATTTGTTAAATAAAAAACATTTGCATCTAACTACACAATTTTTATTTATCGGGGATGCTGTATTATTACTGTATGTTCTTACTAGTGATGTAACGAATATTCGCATTCGCATTAGCACATTTTAAACATTCGTATTAGCATTCGCATTCGCAGGTGAAATTGAGAATATTTTTGCGAATATATGATGTATTAACAAATAAAAATATCGTTTTTTAATCTATTTTAATCAGAAGACTTTTTTTTAGCTTTTTTTTTCAAAAAGTCAATATTCGCATTCTCATCCGCGAATATCGACCAGCCAATATTCATATTCGCGAATGTTTAAAATCATACATTCGTTACATCACTAGTTCTTACATACCTACTTAATAACTATTTAATAAATTCCAAATTGAACCAGCTTAATTTTAAATAATTATATTTTTGTATTGTTAATTCATACTATAATATAATTAAGTATCTATCTTTTATTATATCACCAGTCCTAGAAATAAATACATATGATCTCATGTACTTACTTTATAAATAAATACAGCTTTATATGAGTAATAAAGTACAAACTAAATTGAAATATTCTTAAATAGGTATTATCGGTATTATTATAAAATTATAATACTTATTTTAATAACGTAATTTCAATGTTAACTCATAGAAGACATATAGAAGGATTGAGTGCATATTTTCCTTCTAATTTATACTGGTGTCCGTATAATGAACACTGCAACCATTTACTAATATTGCGTCTTCTCTGTTCTTTATTTTTATACTATAAGACATTCAGAAACCAAAACGATTAACATCGGAAAATGCATAGATGTCTACAGCTTCTGAGGATTAGGCATGTTTTTCGAAAATCATTTAAAGATCTGAAATAAATAACACTTTTGTAATTATTACATTGTTCTCCTGGCAATTTTTGATATATTTTTCATTATTATAATAACTAAAATTGGTTAGCTAACACGCGCTTCGAAACGGATTATCAAAGGACCCCGCAGAATCCTTATGGGAAAGGGGTTTCGGTCAAACTCTTTGAAACTTTGGATTATGATAGTCCTTATGATGAGTAGATTAAAAGTGTCAATGGGCACTAAGTTCTAAAAACTCAAACTTTTAAGATATAGCCCTCTAAAGTTGGGGATCATGCTCGCCTTTAATTTGCAATAAAAAAATTTGTAGATCCTTAATTTTCGCACAACTGTTTGTATGTGTTCCCAAAGACTTATATAATCGATTTTCACCATAAAAAAGTAAACTTTTAAATTCTTTAGTCAATGGCAGTACTTAAATCTTATTATTACGTTTTTTTATTATAAACCAATTTTTTATTATAAAACAATTGGATTTGTTTATAATAAAAAAAACGTAACAATAAGATTTAAGTGTTGTCATTTCTCAATGAATTGAAAAGTTGACATTTTTATGGTGGCGATCGATTATAGATGTCTTTGGGAACACATACAAAAAGTTGTGCGAAAATTAAGGTTCAACAAATTTTTTTATTGCAAATTAAAGACAATCATGATCCCCAACTTCAGAGGGCTATATCTTAAAAGTTTGAGTTTTTAGGACTGACACTTTTAATCTACTCATCAAGGTCTATCATAATCCAAAGTTTCAAAGAGCTTGACCGAAACCCCTTTCCCATAAGGATTCTGCGGGGTCCTTTATATGAGAGTTACCTTGGACTTCCATGACGTTTATTGACAATTTTGCACTAATTAGAGTAACTACAAAAATAATGTTTATCTCAAGAATTTGAAACAAAATATTTCCAGTTTGAATAACTGTGTTTAAAATACATCAGAACAGTTAAAAAAATAAGTTTTTCTACGAAGTTAGGCCGTTTTCGAAAAAAATGTCGATATTTTATTTATTTATTTTTGAATGAATGCATTTTATTTACAGAAATTTATTGCACAATCTGACCAGAATCAAAGCGGGGACGTTTGTCTCGCCGAATTCGTCCACTATGTCAAAGAGCACGAAAAAAACTTAAAATTGCAGTTTTCCCATCTTGATAAAAACAAAGATGGTATGTATAATATACACAAATACACATTATAATGCATGCTCCATTTTAGAATTATGTATACCTAGGTACCTGCGGTATGGTAAACTATAAAACTATAATTAACATTTTTAGAAGTACATTCATCTTCTAACAGGTTATTGAGGTTTTTGACTGCTGCATAGAGAAATTTTGGTAATGTTTCATGAGAAAATTTGCTGTGGTATTATATGTTTTTTTATTTAAAAATAATAAATTTTCAGATTTTTCTTTTCGAAGATTTGAACCGGACAATTTAAAAATATAATATTAAAATTATAAAGTTGCGTATAGTCAAATTGCGGTAACTAATTTCCGGTAGCAATGTTCGGTAGATCGCATACAACATCATTACCAATAGAAGTATTTAAAATTGTATTTTTAAATTAAATCTCAACTTGTTTATATCTATTTCTGAAAAAAAAAATGTAGTTTAGGGTTTAACAAAGTAGTTTAAATTAAAAGGTTAAAAATTCGCGATTTTTTTACTTTTTACAGTTTACTAATTTTTTGGGTTCTTAAAGTATTTTTTCTGCTAGGTAAAATTGATTTGGAAGAACTTATACGAGCCTTCAAAGAACTGGGGATAGAAATGGCTCCAAATGAAGCCATGAAGTTACTGCAAAGGTATTTATTTTAATTTTGTACCTACTTTTTAGTCTTTTTTATCATCATGATAATTGCAATACTTTTAAATTGCTTAAATTCGACTAAGTTTTTATTTTTATTTTTTAACAGAATGGATCAAGATGGTAGCTTGAACATAAGCTTCAACGAATGGAGAGATTATCTACTGTATGCCCCCAGCACTGACATTAGAGGTCTCATAAACTTTTGGCGTCATTCAACGGTAAGTCAGTAAACAACTTTTGTTATTATAATCATTTCTCGCTCGTATTGTTGTTCTATTTAAGTCGCGAATGTACTTTTTGTACTCGAGTTTGAAGATAAAAGATTGCTTAGTAATCTTTGTTTGTTGCTATCTTGAAAGTTGCAAAAGGTTTCGTAATCTTTAGGTGAACAAGAAGACACAAAAGTCCTTTGGTTATTAAGGATTTTATGATTTTAAAACTGATACCCGTTATTACATAACTGTACTCTTACCATTAATATGAAATAAGTTATATTAAATAGTATTGTTAGTTTTGAAAGTCGATATTTTAACGTCATTATATTTCAAATTTTATAAAGATCTAACGGACGTCTTATAAAAAAATAAATACACAAATAAAACCTCAAAATTAAAATTAAAATTTAGTTAACTTCATGGCATTAAAAATTATATTCTTGTTTGTTTGCGACTTATTGTCGATTTTTTTCAACTCTTCTATATTCAATGTTTTCACCATCTCATTTTCTAGATGGTTTTTTGATTATTTACTTTTTCATATACAAAAATTGTAGGTGCTTTTAAGCATTTCCATACTTATTGTATGCATGTTCGTTTAATTGGTATTATTATAATTTAAAAAAATAAAATCATAATATTATTATATTAGTAAGTATGTACTTACAAAATTTTATAATCGTATTTACAATATTCAAGTACCTTTTAAGATAATATTCAAATATATAACATTTAAATAATCATTAATTAATCAGTGCATTATGTATATTTTGGAACATAAAATATTACCTACTGTTTATTGAGCTAAAAATGGGTAGTAAATTCCATAGGAAAACACGATGTTTTGTTAAAAATACGCTAGGGAAATATTTGCGTTGCAAGGAGCTGATAACAAGAGCGTTTTATAATATTCTAAGAAAAACATAATCGTTTGAAATTTGGTACGGCATTATCTGGATTTTGTTAAATATTTCCTAGAATTTTTTATGTAACAGTTTTTACTAAAAATAATTTTTACTGATATTTTTGATACATAAAAAATATTTTTTAATATTTACTCTTAAATGGCAGAGAGTTTTTTACATTAATATTCATATTTTTAATCGTTTTTAAAATGATTTTTAAATTATTTTATTATTTATAAAAATATTTAGCCACACTTTCGCAATAAAAAAAGTAGGTAATTTAATTCTTATCTTTATTCATTTCATTATTTCACAATAAAATTTTATCTATTAAAAAGTACACGAATTAATACTTCAAGATATTAGCAAATTATTTTTTATCAATAACTTTTCTGAAAAAGAATATTGAGTAGGTATATCTATATTAGGGATTGCAATCCCGGTCAAAATATTCAATCCCGGGATTTCGAGATTGGACCATTTTCAAATCCCGGGATCCCGGGATTAGAATATGTTTTTATAAAAGAAATATTTAACCATTTAATAACTTGTAAATTAGTTTTGAAATGTGTACTTACGGTTTTATGTGTAATTATGAAAAATATCCAAACAGTTAACTTTCGTGGCAAAATAATAAATTGATTTTATAAATAAAATTTAAATGCGTACAAGTCCTTTTGTGGAACATTAATTCTTTTTTTGCTTATTTTGCATTTTGCAGATTGTTCATTCACTTCCCGCAAAAAGTATTTCCATACAGAAAATTCTTGTGCACTATTTAATTTCACATATTTTTTATTAACACATTTATTTGTTTGACCATAATAAGTAACTACTAATAATTCACCGTTCAAAAACTATATTATGTAGATACGTTTACAAGTGTTTATTACGATATTACGGCCATAAATATTTGATATATTCAGATCTATGTAAAAATAAATGTAATCAGATACTAAAAGTCACTATGGTGTTGCTAGTTCTATGTCGATAACTTTATACACCCAGACGTAAATAGTAAATATATTGTATACCGATCCTTAAAATTTGTTAAAATGCATTTTTTACACATTCTTGGAAAAACAATGCAGCCAGTAGACCCTTGTAAGGTTACAGTTTCTAAAAGGGTCGTCTTTATTGCAACCAGATGTGTTGGCGCTAAACTTAAAAATTTCACTTTCTATATGGGTTAGCGTTACAATATCCTCATAAAAATATCAGAATGCAAATGCAGATTCATTTATTAAAAAATCCCGAAATCCCGGTATTTATGTGTTTCTAATCCCGGGATTTCGAGATCCAATTATTAGGCGGGATCCCGGGATCCCGGGATTCGGGATCCCGGGATTGCAATCCCTAATCTACATGAAGTATAAAATTCACTGTTCAATATTAATTCCGAAAAAAACGTAAACCAATCTTCAGCTGAACACCAGCTGCATGAATTCGAAAACAGAGTCGTGTTAAAAAAAAGAGATAGAAAATGATTTGGGATATGCTTATCCTTATTTAAACAGAAGTGTATATTTTATTCTTTTTAGAAAAAAGAGATAGATATATCCCAAACTCCACCGCATCATTCTCACTGTTTTGGAGAAATATAGAATGTGCGGCCCATGCTTTACATTAGCAGGATATCAAGCTTTCGTGGTCTGATCTGGTACGCAAGCCGTAGTTTGAGGACCACTGACATATTCAATAAATATAATTAGTAATATAATATATTGTTGACTTTAAACATGTATAACATATCCAAAAATATAGTATATCTACATGTAAATATTCCTTGAAAAAATAATAAAATAAGTTGAAAATATATTATTTAATCAAAACACTTTTTACTTATGTGTACTATATTATAGCATCGTTAACACCCTTGATAATTATACAATTTTATAACTTACCATGAGATAATATTAATACACAACGTGAATTTACACTACAATAATACTATAAAAATTATCAGTCATATTTATTGCATTGTCGTCATTCGATAAGTAAATTATTTCGACTTTTTTGCACTCCAATAAAATATCATTGGTGTTGTTCATAAAAAAAATATCAAAGCGAAATCGTATTATTAAAGTATTCGATTCTAGGAACAATTTTATATTGTATGTATGTATGTATGTAGTTTTTTAGTTTATCAGTTCATATCCTTGGTGTGGTTAATAAATATAATAACTATTTAAGGGGTTACGTTACAATCTTGAAAATAATAAAAAGAAAAACGATTTTCATGTTTTTGTCTACTTTATGCACAAAAAGACTTTAAAATTAATAAAAAATGACTAATGTCCCGTATTATAAAGATGCTAACAAAATTTGCTAGCTAGCATAGACGTTTAAACGGGGTATCAAACTGACATATACGAGTTTTCTTAGAGTTTTTGACAGATAGTTTCATGCATAGAAAGTGTATAAAAACAAAAGTATATGTAAAGTATATTTACTAATGTATATTTACTAACTTTGAGTAAAAACGATAAAAATCAAATTACTGTGCATAAAAATACCTGTTAAAAAGACTGTCATTTATATGAGTAAGTTTGATACCTCATTTGAGGGTGCTTGCTAGCTAGCAAATTTGCTAGCTTCTTTATGATACCGGACATAAATTAAATGATACAATTTTTGATGAAATTGAAGAGCAAAACATTTCAAATACATAATGACTTTTTTCTCAAAAAATTATTTTTTATATTATCACAAATATATCCAGACTAATTAGTTCGATCGTTTTAAATTTTTTTTAAGAATAATTGGTTATAGAAAAAGATTTAAAAAACTATAGTTTTAAATATAAATTCAATGGTAAATATACGTTGAAAATTTGTGAATAACACAGCCACACAAAAATAATAGGAGACTATTGTATTCCTATTTATATTGAAGCGCAGAATCCAAATTTGAGGTCAAAATGAATCGAATAAGGTGCTGTTTTGCCCTCAAATTCGGATTCAGTGACTCAAAGTACATAAAAATTCAATGATGTTCGATAAAGCTCTTTACCTTTTTTTGCGTGGTTGTTTAATCTTGAAACCAGTATTAATATTAATAAGGTAATTAATAATTTTTTTAAATACATATATATTTTTTGTACTTCAAGATTGGAGTCCCTTCTTAATTTCAGATTTATTTTTTAAGAACTCCGCCTTAAAAAGACTACCTTTAAAAGTATAAATATTGTTTATATTTCGCATTATGTCCCGTCACTGTCTTCAATAACCATATTGTCCCAATTGCATTACGAGTCTGTCATATGATTTCTAATAGACACAATTACGTGTAAACACGTTCAATTGGCACTGACGTCACCGGAGACGTGCCCCCTGGATGTTGACGATCGAGTAGGCTGGGATGTATCCCTGACCATCGGCACGATGTTTTTTGTTTACGTTTACTGGTCTACCTGTTTTTTTTTGTTGATGGTGTATTTAATTTGGCACGTGTGTGAGTTAATTAATTAATATGAATGTATTGTTAGGTAAAATCAGACGTCGATCTTCAATATTTTCAAACTGAATTTTGAAAAAATAAAAATAAAAAATAATAAAAACGTACTGTACAGTTTAATTTTCAACCACGTCCTCTTTTTCACAAGACAGCGTCTAGTAATTTATAAAATATATATTTTATGTATTCTGTAATGCAAAAGCAACATTATAAAGACCTCTACCTCTCGTGGTGTCAATGTATATTTGTTAATATTGACTGTAATACTGTGGAATTCAACTAACCCGGAAGAAACACAATTTAGATAGAGCCCTTATATACAAATACTAGAGCAGATCGGATATGCCCTGGACTCCAGCCCTAACAAAATCACTTTTAACAATTTACAGGGTGGCCCAAGTAAAACGAAACAGGTCGCTTTTGGCCTTTTTAAAATAAGATTTTGAAAAAAAGCTCGAACACGTCGATTTTGCTTTCAAGGGGGAGATCTTTCGCTATAAAATTTTTGCAAGAATCTTTTCAACCCTCAGCGCTATGAGCACAACCCTTAAAATTTTTTAATAGCATGATAGGGCAAGTGATACCTCATTTGACAGGTTTTTTCATTCTAAATACGGTGCTTTTTCAAATCTGTTTAGTTTTAGTCAAGTTATTTACATTTTGAGTTCCGTAAATGCAATGTTTTTCTGATCAAAAAACAAGTATTTACAACTAAAATTCAAAACAAAGTTGACTTATTTTCTTATCAAATAATTCAAAAACATTCAATTTGGACATTTATTGAACTAATTGAAGTTTTGGATGTTGATAATTTTTTTTTATTATTTGATAAGAATATAAGCCTATTTTGTTTTGAATTTTTGTTGTAAATGTTTGTTTTGTTGATCAAAAAACAAATTTTGTTGAACTAAAAATGTAAATAACTTGACTAAAACTAAACAGATTTGAAAAAAAGCACCGCATTTAGAAAGAAAAAACCTTTCAAATGAGGTATCACTTGCCCTATCATGCTATTTAAAAATTTTAAGAGTCGTGCTCATAGCGCTGAGAGTTGAAAAGATTCTTGCAAAAATTTTATAACAAAAGATGTCCCCCTTGAATGTAAAATCGACGTGTTCGAGCTTTTTTTCAAAATCTTATTTTAAATGACCAAAAGCGCGCCCGTTTCGTTTTACTTGGCCCACCCTGTATATATTCGTTTTGTAATAAATGGTATTTTCTAACACAAAATTTTAATTATTTTCGTACAAAAAAATATCGTGATAAAGGAAAAATGTAAAATTGAATTTACTTTCTTTGATATTAAATTTTATACCATAATCGTGTTAAAGTACAATATATATCATCCTCTAATAATAATGAAAAGTTAAAAAGTGTAATAACTAAAAAATACATTAAACACGTATTTTATGATATACACGTAGATACATAAATAATTTTAACACCGCGTTTGTCATTATGGTGCTATTATTATGATTAATTAATACAAAATACATATTGTTAGGAAAATATTATCATAGATTCTGATAAGCTATACATTTCATATAATTAAACACGTGCAAAACGTTACAATTGTTAGTATATACAGTAAATATTATATTATTTATATTATAAACAAACGCACAACTAACCAGGGAACCTTTTCGAGTCGAAAATTCGTATCGAGTTTAAACTTTATATACCGGGTGTCCCAGATAACTTTTCCAGCATGGGGATCTCAGTATCTATAAGAGATACAGGTTTGGTTAAATGAGATGAATTATATGTATGAAAGGGGTGAGTATTATCACACCAAAAAATATTCATAATTCTATGTGATTTAGGTGGTATACCCAAAAAACTGAAAATTCGGAATTTCTTTAAATGGCTATAACTTTTTTGTTAAAGTAAATAGGTACTTTTTGTTTGCGGTTTCTTTAAGCACTTTTTTGTGTAGAATTGATTGGTGTATTTAGATTTTTTATATCACTTTTAGTTTCCGAGATACAAGCCCTAACTTCAGTTTTTCTTATGGGCCGCTAAGTTGGCTATGGCATATTTGAACGTGTTTTTTACTCTACTTTACAACGATGTGTCACTTGCCATATTTATTATCGAAAAAAAAAATTATAATATATTTTTTCAAATAGTTCATTGTTTCAAATATTCATTTGTTATTTTGATTGTTGTTATTGTGATTTTTGTTTACAATTTTTGTTTTTCATAGCTCACTTAAAGGTTAGTAATAAAATACTTAATAAATATCAGTGATATTTAGTATTTCGACTTTTTTTTCGATAATAAATATGGCAAGTGACATATCGTTGTAAAGTAGAGTAAAAAACACGTTCAAATATGATATATTTAACTAAGTGGCCCATAAGAAAAACTAAAGTTAGAGCTTATAACTCGGAAACTAAGAGTGATATAAAAATTATAAATACACCAATCAATTCTCCACAAAAAAGTGCTTTAAGAAACCGCAAACAAAAAGTACCTATCTACTTTAACAAAAAAGTTATAGCCATTTAAAGAAATTCCGAATTTTCAGTTTTTTGGGTATACCGTCTAAACCACATATAATTATGAATATTTTTTTGTGTAATAATACTCACCCCTTTCATACAAATAATTCATCTCATTTAACCAAACCTGTATCTCTTATAGATACTGAGATCCCCATGATGGAAAAGTTATCTGGGACACCCGGTATAGTTAGACTAGTTAGAGGAGGTCAAGGTAAGTAAGAAAAAAAATATCATAGCTGCGGTAAAATGGTTTGAGGGGGTGAAACACCTCTATGAAAATGTGCAAAATAATCATATTTTTCAAATAACTTTGAAACTAATGAAAATTTAAAAAAATCTAAATATACAAAATTTTCAATAGTTTCAGAGTTATTTGAAAAACATGATTATTTTGCAAATTTTTTCATAGGGGTGTTTTACCCCCTTAAACCGTTTTACCGCAGCTAAGATCATTTTTTTCTTACTTACTTTGACCTCCTCTAACTATATACAAAGTTTAAACTCGATACGAATTTTCGACTTGAAAAGGTTTCCTTGTAAGACTTTTCTTTAAGTTATTTTACAAAAACGCTGGTGTAATGTTATCCCGCAGTGTTTCTAAACTTACATTAGTTAGCAGTTCTAATTTGAACCGCTAAACATTTCATCCGGTCCTCTCGGAGTTGTTCTAAAAATAAACAAGGAATGAATATCAGTTTTTACTTAAAGCGGATATTGCTATTTTTTATATAAAGTATGAGATTATTTTTCAACATTTTGTTTTACCCCTTTCTCTATTTAATGTAATAATTCAACCGTTTGTAATCATCTTAATAAATCATACTTATCATTACAATTAGTTCATTTTAGAAAAGAGAGCAGTTTGCCTTTTGGATCGTAAAATAAAAAGAAATATTCAATTAAATCTGATCATACATTTTCTATTTATAAGAATCTATCTATTAGGGATACTAAAAATATACTCTCTTAATAATTAATAAAAAAATTAATTGCTATTTTTTAAAGATGTTTATTGAAACTATTAATAATATCCAGATTTGGCTAGTTCTAATTTTTATATTTTAATTTTAACGAAATAAATTGATGTCAGTGGAAAAATTTATTTCATTTAAAATGATTGCAACTATACTACAATATATGATTAATTCATATATCCAAGGTTAAAATTGTTACTATAATAATATAACATATGAAACTTATACAGCTGTAAGTTTTGATCGTTCTTTTTCGGTTGCAAATTAATGAGCTTTTCAGGATTTTATTATCAGAAGCTTCCATCTCCAAAACAACATTTCTAAAAAGAATTGGGACCCCAACAAAACAAAATCATACAAATAACCCCCATCCCCTAGACCAAACAATAAAAACGTGTTATATTGATAATGATATAATATATTGTTATAAACTCTGTTAGTTTCAGCGGGTAAAATATTAATTACAATTTTGTATTGACGGAAAGTAAATCTTGTCTACATACATGAAGATTAAATATACTATATTTATTAATACGATAATGTACAATGCAAAACCTCGCCGTGCAAATTCTACTGATTATTTTTGAGCGGTTTTTGTACTGATAACAGAGCACACCGACACTAATTTAATATAAGATAGTGTACAATATGTACGTATTATACATGGTTTAAATATACATACATATCTTTACACGATGCATATCATATTACTATAGGGTTGACCATAATAGTTCAATATTCGAAATACACCTATCGCACGATTTACACGGTAGATACGTTCTGCACAATATCGTGTAACTGAAATCTTGGATTTTGCTAAGTAAAATCATGTAAAACACAAAAAAACACAAAATGTGCACGATTCAATAATTTATTTAAGTAAAACAAAAGTCAGACATCTTGGAAAACTCCAAATTCTTCTTAGTTCATAAAACAACAAACAAATGAAAGTAATATAAGTAGATATTTAATTTATTTTACATTTATTGTATTGTGAAATACATACGCACAGATTACCGGGATTCCCCTAAATGTATATTTTAAAAGCCCGAGAATCTCCCGTTCTTTTCATCAGGTTACCGAAGGAATAAAAATTCAAAAATGCCATCAAATCTTTGTATAGGCGTATATGGAGCTGAATAAACATTTTTTACTAGTTTTATGAAAATTGTCAATTTATAAATCGTGTAAAACAAGTGCCGTGTAAATCGGGGGATACATGAAATTAAACTAGGGGCACACTCGGGCATAGTAGCAACTGTGCCACAACTAATAAATTAATGATAACGTAGAACTATTTTTGTTGTCACTTTTCTAAGATGCCGAAGTTTTATGCTATTGTGGGATAATTTTGTTGTAAATGGAACTGTAGAATTTTATTTATAGCTCTACTCTATTAGTATCATTTTTATTATTAATCCGATTATTTAGTATGCATATTGATTTTGATATTTCTCCATTCAAATGGAATGTTTGGTGTTTTTTGTTGGAATATCGATGAAGAGTTATGAAAATCAGAGCCACTCTTATGTGGTGTTTACACCGAAAAAACAAAACAGAAGCATCGTGTCTTTAAAATACTTCGAATTTAAAAATGTATAGGGTTTATTGCTATTTTGTCATAAAAATACCGTGTTTCTGTTTTGTTTTCTCGGTGTAAACACCGCATTAGAAAATCGAAGAGAAAAGGGAGGGGTAATTTAAATTATTTTATATTGTGTGTAGTTCTGCCGCCCAAAACTTTACGGTTATACCTCCAACTAATCGTAAGAAAATTGTAATGATTATTTTGATTTATATCAATGCATAAAAATTATGGGGTACTGGGGGAGGGAAATTTCTTCCACTGATGTTTCTAATGGTGTCTCTTAGAAACAAAAATTTTTCATTTAAGTACATTTTACAAAATATCTCGAAAACATTCGCGTTAAATAACAACTAATAAAAACATCTGGCGGGTAAATTATTATTTGACATATTAGTAAAATTAAGATAAAATAAACAAAATGTTATAATTTTAATATCAAACAAAGGTCAAAGTAAACAGTTTTGGTCATCCCTGTATCATATAATGTGAATGGCATCGCGGTAGGCCATTTATTTGCTAAAACTACTCAAGGGCACTTCAATTCTCAAATACGGCATGCACGCGTTACGAAACCACTACACGTGTTGAGGTACTTACGAGTACTGACTGCTACTGCTGTTATTATTGTTATTTATTGTTTTCAAGATCAACGAACAAGATCGCGATGTTTGTGCAGTGGTATCTTATTTATCGTATCATGTACCTCCTTGCGCTTCCAGATTTGTTTACAGATGAAGGAGACATTGCCATCGTAAACAAGCTGTCTAATTTAACCGATTGGGTTCACAGACGAACGATTCTTAATACCTAACAAAAAGAAGTAAAAAGTACTCTGTTTGGCATGTATCATGTACCCAGTGAGGCAAGAATATCTTCGAAAATATTGTGCAAAGTTTTATTTAATTTTGTTCACCATTTTTTTTATTAACCCATTAATCCCCAAGGGTAGAAAATAAAATGAATTTGATGTTTTAACTGCATTTTATTACTAAATATATACTCAAATAACTGTTTTTAAAGTAAAAAAATAATGTTTTTTTTTTATTTTTTCAATAAAATGTTGCGTTTACGAAACGTTGGAAAAACAGAAGTTATTACTTAGTGTGGAAAAGTTTAAAACAGTTATTGTAACGATTTTAGCAGCAAAAAAAGTAATTTCATCAATCAGATATAAAAAAAAACATTTTTTTAAATGTTTCGTTTATGTAACATTGGGGATTAATGGGTTAAAGTCAAATTGTTGGATCAAAATACAAATAATTCATGTCACAATTATCTCTTATTAAATTAATTATTAAAAAATTACTTCCGCTATTATCTGCAGTCTAATTTTGCTGTCAATTCATAAAATATTACATCATAATTGTATATAATATTGTTTGTTATTGTTATATCAAAGGTCTTTAAGTTTTTCTGTAAATAAATACGGAAGAACTTGAAACACGTTATCACTTACAATATGTGTGCAATGTAATATAAGTAAATATGCAGGCATATTTAATTAAATAAATGTAGTACACGTAATGTGGTGTAGTAAAAATATACAAAATAGCAACTTTCAGAGTTATGCAGATTTTTTTATCTATAAAATAATGCGCCCACACAGAAAAAAAACTGTATTGGACCAAGAAAACCTTTTGTATATAACGAAAACAATATTTTCTTAATATAAGAAACATACTCTTAATCCAACTACGTTATTCCTTCGTTCAAGAATACTATAGTTGGTTTAAGAGATTATTGCTTATCTTAAGAAAATATTGTTTTCGTTATATACAAAACAAGGTTTACTTGGTTTGAGAAATCCTTTCTACCAGTGTACTCATATTTTTGACGAAAATTCCCCTCCCATGAATTGATCATAAATGCTACTTCCTACAATAGAACCTCGATATAACGGACTCTGGTGTAGCGGATTTCGGATATATCCGATAAAACTGTGTTGAAAGCAATACAAAATTTCTTCGGTAAAATAGAATAATTTTCATGACAAGCATGTACAAAGTGGAAAACTTATTAATTTACCCATTTTAAAAAATACTAGTTCGAAAAACCGACTTTGTTTTATAATGGGGCTTTTAGTTTTATCGAATATGTCGGACTTAATCCACTTTATATCAAGGATATATGAACTATGAGACAGGAAATTAATTTTATTAACTAATGGTCTCTATATATAGTTTTACTTGCCAATTATCATTTTTTTGTAATTCGCTCATCGTGATAAAACTGACCTAAATGTGATAGTATATACTCTATCTTATACACTTAAAGTATAGTGTTTTAATTAAATAGAGTCTCATGTCCAGTTTATTGGTATTCCATTTAACTCATTGTTCCATTAACATTTTATTGTGTTAACCTACATTTCTATTTGCAGTGGAAGCATACTGAGCATTATTGTAACATGGAGAGAGTACGTGAGTGAAATGTTACTCACAGAATGTTGTAGTGATACGAACATTTTACACTTACATCGTAACCATTTTATACAAGGTGGCCAGTTTCCGGAAAACCGGGAAAAGTCAGGGAATTTTGTTATACAGGGAAAAGTCAGGGAATTCGGTTGGAAGTCAGGGAATTTTTATAAAAATGCAAAATCACACATATTCTCGCAAATATTTAAAGAGTGACGTTTTTTTAGGTTTTTATCTAAATTTAAAAAAAAAAAAAACAGGGAAAAACAGTAAAAATTCTCCTGGAAAACCGGGAAAAGTCAGGGAAATTTGTTCCAGAGAAACACTGGTCACCCTGTTATACTGACAGTTAGATATTATAAGTATTAGAATTATTAGATTTTGGATGGAAAATTAGAGTATGTTGCATAATATAAACTGGCCAAGTATTCAGAAGGCGATTTATTAATATTTCTACCCTTTGATAACTGTAGTAAAGTTAAAGAGATGTCAGAATGTCTAAATGTTATCTCTAACATTGCCTACTTAAGTAGGATGTAAGATATTAATACTCCAGGTCAATGTTTATAAAATTTTTATGAAAAACAAAATTATTAGATACTAGTGTAGAAAACGTTCGGTAAAAGATTTGAAAAAAATATACCTATACTATTTGGCCTTCAGTAAATTTGGTCAATTTGTGAATATGTAGTATTGAGTTTCTGAATTATGTTCTTTAAAAATGTAACTTTTTTTTCATATCGAAATTTTGACGACAAACAAATACATATATGATTCAGAAATTCAGATTTATTTAGAAGCTATATAGAGATTTAGCTAGTTGATGGTAGAAAAGAATTACTCAATTTTTTTTTATATGGCAAAAACATTGCAACTGTATTATACATACAAATTTAGAATAAATATCTGAAATCTGAATATCCTATGAAGTAAATAATTATTTAATAAATCAGATAACACACTGTATACACTTTACATTTGGAAACTTTATAAGGTACATGTTAACAAAATTTGATGGCAGCCACTTTTCTCAAATGTCATTTTCAATGCATGTATTCCATAGACGTCGGTTGAAAATTTATGATATACCAAAATTACAATTGAATTTGATTTGTATATATTAATAAAAATGATATGTTTTCTTCGAAAAGTTTATTGGGATTTTTATCGTTGTGCAATATCATGAGGGTATTTTTATTAAAATAAATAAATAAAAATAAATAAATAAATAAATAAAAATAAGGCAATTTAAACACGGATGTTTTTTTTATGTTTATTTCCAAACCATAGCTGTTATATTTGCATATTTGTTTGTAAACAAATCGTAAAACGATACGACGGTGTTACTTACGTATAGATTGACGACTTGTGTAAAAATGCTTGTTTACCTGATGTAAACATAAAAATAATTAATTACAAAATTAATATCATAGACTGACGTTATTTATATTTTAAATATTATTTTAATATTCATTTTTATTTTACTGTTTTTGATAAGAATGTTGAAGTTTATGTATATTTGTATGTCCCACTATTATTATTTATTTAAATATAATATTTTCAAACTATTTAGTATATCTCGGCGAGAAAGAAAATGAAAAGTAAATGTTAATTAATTTTTATAAGGAAGATTATTAATTATTTATTATTATATTATTTTGGTTACGATATCTCGAAAACCTGAAGTGGGTCCTATTCCTATATTAATATCTGTAAAAAATGTTAGGCTGTGTTATTTGTAAGGCTGACCTAAAAATCATAGTAAAATATGGAAAATATTTTTCTCCCAAATTATTTCTCAAAATAAGTATAAAATAATCTGCCGTGTGCCACAGGACTTTCTTATACATAATAATGACAGTGAACAGTGTACGTGATAAAATTATAGATAATAATATTACCTACAATTTTCAACTTGGCCATTTTTCTCTAATTTGCACTGTTTCAGTGTAATTCGAAAAATTCAAAACGATGACCACTGCAAACTAAATGAAATAGAGTATACAGTGTTTATTCTCAGTATTACGTATAAGAAAGACCCATGGTACCTATGGCAAACACGTACAGTCTCTGTAATACGTATAAGAAAGTCCCATGACACTCATGGCAGATATTTCTTCTCTATTATGAACCATTTGAAATGTACTTAAAACCAAATACTTGGTAAAAAAAAAAAAAAAATTTGTTTTTTCGAAAAAAATGAATAGAACATAAATTATAGATAATAATATTACCTACAATTTTCAACTTGGCCATTTTTCTCTAATTCGCACTGTTTCAGTGTAATTCGAAAAATTCAAAAATCGATGTAGGTAAACATCCGTTTCCGGTTGAATGATCGTTTTCAAAAATAGGAGGTTTTCTTTCCAGGCAAAAATCAATCTTAAGTATAAAATTCCACCTTTCTACGATTTGTCGTATTTGAGTTACAGCGTCTACAGACAGACCGACAGACAGACCGACCGACAGACAGACCGACCGACAGACAGACAGACACACAGACATCATGGCGAAAATAGTCAGAATGGATTCAGGGAAGGTCAAAATTGATAATTCCATCAAAAACCGGATTTCGAAAAAAATCGCGTTTACTATACTTACTTATACTATATGTATATTTCATATACATTGGTATAAGAAAGTAAAAATACTCTTACTCCCAAACGACTAATGACGGAAGGCTAAAATTATATATTTGAGATAAACTTTCATCTGGGAAGACAACCACCTTATTTTTATAACAATCACTAAACCGGAAACGGATGTTTACTCTTGTAATTTTTTAAATTTTTTTAAATAAGACAAAAATGTTTTGGATAAAAATGTCGAGTATGTTATTATCTATGATTTATTCCCCATACATTTTTTTCCAACACTTATGATTTAGCCAAAAATATTTTTTTTAAAATCATTATTTAGAATAATCTATACTGGTTGCTGGGTGCTTTGACCGTACGGATCACGACTCATACCGTCATGTCGCACGATGACCACTGCAAACTAAATGAAATAGAGTATACAGTGTTTATTCTCAGTATTACGTATAAGAAAGACCCATGGTACCTATGGCAAACACGTACAGTCTCTGTAATACGTATAAGAAAGTCCCATGACACTCATGGCAGATATTTCTTCTCTATTATGAACCATTTGAAATGTACTTAAAAACAAATACTTGGTAAAAAAAAAAAAAAATTAAATTTGTTTTTTCGAAAAAAATGAATAGAACATAAATTATAGATAATAATATTACCTACAATTTTCAACTTGGCCATTTTTCTCTAATTCGCACTGTTTCAGTGTAATTCGAAAAATTCAAAAATCGATGTAGGTAAACATCCGTTTCCGGTTGAATGATCGTTTTCAAAAATAGGAGGTTTTCTTCCCAGGCAAAAATCAATCTTAAGTATAAAATTCCACCTTTCTACGATTTGTCGTATTTGAGTTACAGCGTCTACAGACAGACCGACAGACAGACCGACCGACAGACCGACCGACAGACAGACAGACACACAGACATCATGGCGAAAATAGTCAGAATGGATTCAGGGAAGGTCAAAATTGATAATTCCATCAAAAACCGGATTTCGAAAAAAATCGCGTTTACTATACTTACTTATACTATATGTATATTTCATATACATTGGTATAAGAAAGTAAAAATACTCTTACTCCCAAACGACTAATGACGGAAGGCTAAAATTATATATTTGAGATAAACTTTCATCTGGGAAGACAACCACCTTATTTTTATAACAATCACTAAACCGGAAACGGATGTTTACTCTTGTAATTTTTTAAATTTTTTTAAATAAGACAAAAATGTTTTGGATAAAAATGTCGAGTATGTTATTATCTATGATTTATTCCCCATACATTTTTTTCCAACACTTATGATTTAGCCAAAAATATTTTTTTTAAAATCATTATTTAGAATAATCTATACTGGTTGCTGGGTGCTTTGACCGTACGGATCACGACTCATACCGTCATGTCGCACGATGACCACTGCAAACTAAATGAAATAGAGTATACAGTGTTTATTCTCAGTATTACGTATAAGAAAGACCCATGGTACCTATGGCAAACACGTACAGTCTCTGTAATACGTATAAGAAAGTCCCATGACACTCATGGCAGATATTTCTTCTCTATTATGAACCATTTGAAATGTACTTAAAAACAAATACTTGGTAAAAAAAAAAAAAAATTAAATTTGTTTTTTCGAAAAAAATGAATAGAACATAAATTATAGATAATAATATTACCTACAATTTTCAACTTGGCCATTTTTCTCTAATTCGCACTGTTTCAGTGTAATTCGAAAAATTCAAAAATCGATGTAGGTAAACATCCGTTTCCGGTTGAATGATCGTTTTCAAAAATAGGAGGTTTTCTTCCCAGGCAAAAATCAATCTTAAGTATAAAATTCCACCTTTCTACGATTTGTCGTATTTGAGTTACAGCGTCTACAGACAGACCGACAGACAGACCGACCGACAGACCGACCGACAGACAGACAGACACACAGACATCATGGCGAAAATAGTCAGAATGGATTCAGGGAAGGTCAAAATTGATAATTCCATCAAAAACCGGATTTCGAAAAAAATCGCGTTTACTATACTTACTTATACTATATGTATATTTCATATACATTGGTATAAGAAAGTAAAAATACTCTTACTCCCAAACGACTAATGACGGAAGGCTAAAATTATATATTTGAGATAAACTTTCATCTGGGAAGACAACCACCTTATTTTTATAACAATCACTAAACCGGAAACGGATGTTTACTCTTGTAATTTTTTAAATTTTTTTAAATAAGACAAAAATGTTTTGGATAAAAATGTCGAGTATGTTATTATCTATGATTTATTCCCCATACATTTTTTTCCAACACTTATGATTTAGCCAAAAATATTTTTTTTAAAATCATTATTTAGAATAATCTATACTGGTTGCTGGGTGCTTTGACCGTACGGATCACGACTCATACCGTCATGTCGCACGATGACCACTGCAAACTAAATGAAATAGAGTATACAGTGTTTATTCTCAGTATTACGTATAAGAAAGACCCATGGTACCTATGGCAAACACGTACAGTCTCTGTAATACGTATAAGAAAGTCCCATGACACTCATGGCAGATATTTCTTCTCTATTATGAACCATTTGAAATGTACTTAAAAACAAATACTTGGTAAAAAAAAAAAAAAATTAAATTTGTTTTTTCGAAAAAAATGAATAGAACATAAATTATAGATAATAATATTACCTACAATTTTCAACTTGGCCATTTTTCTCTAATTCGCACTGTTTCAGTGTAATTCGAAAAATTCAAAAATCGATGTAGGTAAACATCCGTTTCCGGTTGAATGATCGTTTTCAAAAATAGGAGGTTTTCTTCCCAGGCAAAAATCAATCTTAAGTATAAAATTCCACCTTTCTACGATTTGTCGTATTTGAGTTACAGCGTCTACAGACAGACCGACAGACAGACCGACCGACAGACCGACCGACAGACAGACAGACACACAGACATCATGGCGAAAATAGTCAGAATGGATTCAGGGAAGGTCAAAATTGATAATTCCATCAAAAACCGGATTTCGAAAAAAATCGCGTTTACTATACTTACTTATACTATATGTATATTTCATATACATTGGTATAAGAAAGTAAAAATACTCTTACTCCCAAACGACTAATGACGGAAGGCTAAAATTATATATTTGAGATAAACTTTCATCTGGGAAGACAACCACCTTATTTTTATAACAATCACTAAACCGGAAACGGATGTTTACTCTTGTAATTTTTTAAATTTTTTTAAATAAGACAAAAATGTTTTGGATAAAAATGTCGAGTATGTTATTATCTATGATTTATTCCCCATACATTTTTTTCCAACACTTATGATTTAGCCAAAAATATTTTTTTTAAAATCATTATTTAGAATAATCTATACTGGTTGCTGGGTGCTTTGACCGTACGGATCACGACTCATACCGTCATGTCGCACGATGACCACTGCAAACTAAATGAAATAGAGTATACAGTGTTTATTCTCAGTATTACGTATAAGAAAGACCCATGGTACCTATGGCAAACACGTACAGTCTCTGTAATACGTATAAGAAAGTCCCATGACACTCATGGCAGATATTTCTTCTCTATTATGAACCATTTGAAATGTACTTAAAAACAAATACTTGGTAAAAAAAAAAAAAAATTAAATTTGTTTTTTCGAAAAAAATGAATAGAACATAAATTATAGATAATAATATTACCTACAATTTTCAACTTGGCCATTTTTCTCTAATTCGCACTGTTTCAGTGTAATTCGAAAAATTCAAAAATCGATGTAGGTAAACATCCGTTTCCGGTTGAATGATCGTTTTCAAAAATAGGAGGTTTTCTTCCCAGGCAAAAATCAATCTTAAGTATAAAATTCCACCTTTCTACGATTTGTCGTATTTGAGTTACAGCGTCTACAGACAGACCGACAGACAGACCGACCGACAGACCGACCGACAGACAGACAGACACACAGACATCATGGCGAAAATAGTCAGAATGGATTCAGGGAAGGTCAAAATTGATAATTCCATCAAAAACCGGATTTCGAAAAAAATCGCGTTTACTATACTTACTTATACTATATGTATATTTCATATACATTGGTATAAGAAAGTAAAAATACTCTTACTCCCAAACGACTAATGACGGAAGGCTAAAATTATATATTTGAGATAAACTTTCATCTGGGAAGACAACCACCTTATTTTTATAACAATCACTAAACCGGAAACGGATGTTTACTCTTGTAATTTTTTAAATTTTTTTAAATAAGACAAAAATGTTTTGGATAAAAATGTCGAGTATGTTATTATCTATGATTTATTCCCCATACATTTTTTTCCAACACTTATGATTTAGCCAAAAATATTTTTTTTAAAATCATTATTTAGAATAATCTATACTGGTTGCTGGGTGCTTTGACCGTACGGATCACGACTCATACCGTCATGTCGCACGATGACCACTGCAAACTAAATGAAATAGAGTATACAGTGTTTATTCTCAGTATTACGTATAAGAAAGACCCATGGTACCTATGGCAAACACGTACAGTCTCTGTAATACGTATAAGAAAGTCCCATGACACTCATGGCAGATATTTCTTCTCTATTATGAACCATTTGAAATGTACTTAAAAACAAATACTTGGTAAAAAAAAAAAAAAATTAAATTTGTTTTTTCGAAAAAAATGAATAGAACATAAATTATAGATAATAATATTACCTACAATTTTCAACTTGGCCATTTTTCTCTAATTCGCACTGTTTCAGTGTAATTCGAAAAATTCAAAAATCGATGTAGGTAAACATCCGTTTCCGGTTGAATGATCGTTTTCAAAAATAGGAGGTTTTCTTCCCAGGCAAAAATCAATCTTAAGTATAAAATTCCACCTTTCTACGATTTGTCGTATTTGAGTTACAGCGTCTACAGACAGACCGACAGACAGACCGACCGACAGACCGACCGACAGACAGACAGACACACAGACATCATGGCGAAAATAGTCAGAATGGATTCAGGGAAGGTCAAAATTGATAATTCCATCAAAAACCGGATTTCGAAAAAAATCGCGTTTACTATACTTACTTATACTATATGTATATTTCATATACATTGGTATAAGAAAGTAAAAATACTCTTACTCCCAAACGACTAATGACGGAAGGCTAAAATTATATATTTGAGATAAACTTTCATCTGGGAAGACAACCACCTTATTTTTATAACAATCACTAAACCGGAAACGGATGTTTACTCTTGTAATTTTTTAAATTTTTTTAAATAAGACAAAAATGTTTTGGATAAAAATGTCGAGTATGTTATTATCTATGATTTATTCCCCATACATTTTTTTCCAACACTTATGATTTAGCCAAAAATATTTTTTTTAAAATCATTATTTAGAATAATCTATACTGGTTGCTGGGTGCTTTGACCGTACGGATCACGACTCATACCGTCATGTCGCACGATGACCACTGCAAACTAAATGAAATAGAGTATACAGTGTTTATTCTCAGTATTACGTATAAGAAAGACCCATGGTACCTATGGCAAACACGTACAGTCTCTGTAATACGTATAAGAAAGTCCCATGACACTCATGGCAGATATTTCTTCTCTATTATGAACCATTTGAAATGTACTTAAAAACAAATACTTGGTAAAAAAAAAAAAAAATTAAATTTGTTTTTTCGAAAAAAATGAATAGAACATAAATTATAGATAATAATATTACCTACAATTTTCAACTTGGCCATTTTTCTCTAATTCGCACTGTTTCAGTGTAATTCGAAAAATTCAAAAATCGATGTAGGTAAACATCCGTTTCCGGTTGAATGATCGTTTTCAAAAATAGGAGGTTTTCTTCCCAGGCAAAAATCAATCTTAAGTATAAAATTCCACCTTTCTACGATTTGTCGTATTTGAGTTACAGCGTCTACAGACAGACCGACAGACAGACCGACCGACAGACCGACCGACAGACAGACAGACACACAGACATCATGGCGAAAATAGTCAGAATGGATTCAGGGAAGGTCAAAATTGATAATTCCATCAAAAACCGGATTTCGAAAAAAATCGCGTTTACTATACTTACTTATACTATATGTATATTTCATATACATTGGTATAAGAAAGTAAAAATACTCTTACTCCCAAACGACTAATGACGGAAGGCTAAAATTATATATTTGAGATAAACTTTCATCTGGGAAGACAACCACCTTATTTTTATAACAATCACTAAACCGGAAACGGATGTTTACTCTTGTAATTTTTTAAATTTTTTTAAATAAGACAAAAATGTTTTGGATAAAAATGTCGAGTATGTTATTATCTATGATTTATTCCCCATACATTTTTTTCCAACACTTATGATTTAGCCAAAAATATTTTTTTTAAAATCATTATTTAGAATAATCTATACTGGTTGCTGGGTGCTTTGACCGTACGGATCACGACTCATACCGTCATGTCGCACGATGACCACTGCAAACTAAATGAAATAGAGTATACAGTGTTTATTCTCAGTATTACGTATAAGAAAGACCCATGGTACCTATGGCAAACACGTACAGTCTCTGTAATACGTATAAGAAAGTCCCATGACACTCATGGCAGATATTTCTTCTCTATTATGAACCATTTGAAATGTACTTAAAACCAAATACTTGGTAAAAAAAAAAAAAAAATTTGTTTTTTCGAAAAAAATGAATAGAACATAAATTATAGATAATAATATTACCTACAATTTTCAACTTGGCCATTTTTCTCTAATTCGCACTGTTTCAGTGTAATTCGAAAAATTCAAAAATCGATGTAGGTAAACATCCGTTTCCGGTTGAATGATCGTTTTCAAAAATAGGAGGTTTTCTTTCCAGGCAAAAATCAATCTTAAGTATAAAATTCCACCTTTCTACGATTTGTCGTATTTGAGTTACAGCGTCTACAGACAGACCGACAGACAGACCGACCGACAGACAGACCGACCGACAGACAGACAGACACACAGACATCATGGCGAAAATAGTCAGAATGGATTCAGGGAAGGTCAAAATTGATAATTCCATCAAAAACCGGATTTCGAAAAAAATCGCGTTTACTATACTTACTTATACTATATGTATATTTCATATACATTGGTATAAGAAAGTAAAAATACTCTTACTCCCAAACGACTAATGACGGAAGGCTAAAATTATATATTTGAGATAAACTTTCATCTGGGAAGACAACCACCTTATTTTTATAACAATCACTAAACCGGAAACGGATGTTTACTCTTGTAATTTTTTAAATTTTTTTAAATAAGACAAAAATGTTTTGGATAAAAATGTCGAGTATGTTATTATCTATGATTTATTCCCCATACATTTTTTTCCAACACTTATGATTTAGCCAAAAATATTTTTTTTAAAATCATTATTTAGAATAATCTATACTGGTTGCTGGGTGCTTTGACCGTACGGATCACGACTCATACCGTCATGTCGCACGATGACCACTGCAAACTAAATGAAATAGAGTATACAGTGTTTATTCTCAGTATTACGTATAAGAAAGACCCATGGTACCTATGGCAAACACGTACAGTCTCTGTAATACGTATAAGAAAGTCCCATGACACTCATGGCAGATATTTCTTCTCTATTATGAACCATTTGAAATGTACTTAAAAACAAATACTTGGTAAAAAAAAAAAAAAATTAAATTTGTTTTTTCGAAAAAAATGAATAGAACATAAATTATAGATAATAATATTACCTACAATTTTCAACTTGGCCATTTTTCTCTAATTCGCACTGTTTCAGTGTAATTCGAAAAATTCAAAAATCGATGTAGGTAAACATCCGTTTCCGGTTGAATGATCGTTTTCAAAAATAGGAGGTTTTCTTCCCAGGCAAAAATCAATCTTAAGTATAAAATTCCACCTTTCTACGATTTGTCGTATTTGAGTTACAGCGTCTACAGACAGACCGACAGACAGACCGACCGACAGACCGACCGACAGACAGACAGACACACAGACATCATGGCGAAAATAGTCAGAATGGATTCAGGGAAGGTCAAAATTGATAATTCCATCAAAAACCGGATTTCGAAAAAAATCGCGTTTACTATACTTACTTATACTATATGTATATTTCATATACATTGGTATAAGAAAGTAAAAATACTCTTACTCCCAAACGACTAATGACGGAAGGCTAAAATTATATATTTGAGATAAACTTTCATCTGGGAAGACAACCACCTTATTTTTATAACAATCACTAAACCGGAAACGGATGTTTACTCTTGTAATTTTTTAAATTTTTTTAAATAAGACAAAAATGTTTTGGATAAAAATGTCGAGTATGTTATTATCTATGATTTATTCCCCATACATTTTTTTCCAACACTTATGATTTAGCCAAAAATATTTTTTTTAAAATCATTATTTAGAATAATCTATACTGGTTGCTGGGTGCTTTGACCGTACGGATCACGACTCATACCGTCATGTCGCACGATGACCACTGCAAACTAAATGAAATAGAGTATACAGTGTTTATTCTCAGTATTACGTATAAGAAAGACCCATGGTACCTATGGCAAACACGTACAGTCTCTGTAATACGTATAAGAAAGTCCCATGACACTCATGGCAGATATTTCTTCTCTATTATGAACCATTTGAAATGTACTTAAAAACAAATACTTGGTAAAAAAAAAAAAAAATTAAATTTGTTTTTTCGAAAAAAATGAATAGAACATAAATTATAGATAATAATATTACCTACAATTTTCAACTTGGCCATTTTTCTCTAATTCGCACTGTTTCAGTGTAATTCGAAAAATTCAAAAATCGATGTAGGTAAACATCCGTTTCCGGTTGAATGATCGTTTTCAAAAATAGGAGGTTTTCTTCCCAGGCAAAAATCAATCTTAAGTATAAAATTCCACCTTTCTACGATTTGTCGTATTTGAGTTACAGCGTCTACAGACAGACCGACAGACAGACCGACCGACAGACCGACCGACAGACAGACAGACACACAGACATCATGGCGAAAATAGTCAGAATGGATTCAGGGAAGGTCAAAATTGATAATTCCATCAAAAACCGGATTTCGAAAAAAATCGCGTTTACTATACTTACTTATACTATATGTATATTTCATATACATTGGTATAAGAAAGTAAAAATACTCTTACTCCCAAACGACTAATGACGGAAGGCTAAAATTATATATTTGAGATAAACTTTCATCTGGGAAGACAACCACCTTATTTTTATAACAATCACTAAACCGGAAACGGATGTTTACTCTTGTAATTTTTTAAATTTTTTTAAATAAGACAAAAATGTTTTGGATAAAAATGTCGAGTATGTTATTATCTATGATTTATTCCCCATACATTTTTTTCCAACACTTATGATTTAGCCAAAAATATTTTTTTTAAAATCATTATTTAGAATAATCTATACTGGTTGCTGGGTGCTTTGACCGTACGGATCACGACTCATACCGTCATGTCGCACGATGACCACTGCAAACTAAATGAAATAGAGTATACAGTGTTTATTCTCAGTATTACGTATAAGAAAGACCCATGGTACCTATGGCAAACACGTACAGTCTCTGTAATACGTATAAGAAAGTCCCATGACACTCATGGCAGATATTTCTTCTCTATTATGAACCATTTGAAATGTACTTAAAAACAAATACTTGGTAAAAAAAAAAAAAAATTAAATTTGTTTTTTCGAAAAAAATGAATAGAACATAAATTATAGATAATAATATTACCTACAATTTTCAACTTGGCCATTTTTCTCTAATTCGCACTGTTTCAGTGTAATTCGAAAAATTCAAAAATCGATGTAGGTAAACATCCGTTTCCGGTTGAATGATCGTTTTCAAAAATAGGAGGTTTTCTTCCCAGGCAAAAATCAATCTTAAGTATAAAATTCCACCTTTCTACGATTTGTCGTATTTGAGTTACAGCGTCTACAGACAGACCGACAGACAGACCGACCGACAGACCGACCGACAGACAGACAGACACACAGACATCATGGCGAAAATAGTCAGAATGGATTCAGGGAAGGTCAAAATTGATAATTCCATCAAAAACCGGATTTCGAAAAAAATCGCGTTTACTATACTTACTTATACTATATGTATATTTCATATACATTGGTATAAGAAAGTAAAAATACTCTTACTCCCAAACGACTAATGACGGAAGGCTAAAATTATATATTTGAGATAAACTTTCATCTGGGAAGACAACCACCTTATTTTTATAACAATCACTAAACCGGAAACGGATGTTTACTCTTGTAATTTTTTAAATTTTTTTAAATAAGACAAAAATGTTTTGGATAAAAATGTCGAGTATGTTATTATCTATGATTTATTCCCCATACATTTTTTTCCAACACTTATGATTTAGCCAAAAATATTTTTTTTAAAATCATTATTTAGAATAATCTATACTGGTTGCTGGGTGCTTTGACCGTACGGATCACGACTCATACCGTCATGTCGCACGATGACCACTGCAAACTAAATGAAATAGAGTATACAGTGTTTATTCTCAGTATTACGTATAAGAAAGACCCATGGTACCTATGGCAAACACGTACAGTCTCTGTAATACGTATAAGAAAGTCCCATGACACTCATGGCAGATATTTCTTCTCTATTATGAACCATTTGAAATGTACTTAAAAACAAATACTTGGTAAAAAAAAAAAAAAATTAAATTTGTTTTTTCGAAAAAAATGAATAGAACATAAATTATAGATAATAATATTACCTACAATTTTCAACTTGGCCATTTTTCTCTAATTCGCACTGTTTCAGTGTAATTCGAAAAATTCAAAAATCGATGTAGGTAAACATCCGTTTCCGGTTGAATGATCGTTTTCAAAAATAGGAGGTTTTCTTCCCAGGCAAAAATCAATCTTAAGTATAAAATTCCACCTTTCTACGATTTGTCGTATTTGAGTTACAGCGTCTACAGACAGACCGACAGACAGACCGACCGACAGACCGACCGACAGACAGACAGACACACAGACATCATGGCGAAAATAGTCAGAATGGATTCAGGGAAGGTCAAAATTGATAATTCCATCAAAAACCGGATTTCGAAAAAAATCGCGTTTACTATACTTACTTATACTATATGTATATTTCATATACATTGGTATAAGAAAGTAAAAATACTCTTACTCCCAAACGACTAATGACGGAAGGCTAAAATTATATATTTGAGATAAACTTTCATCTGGGAAGACAACCACCTTATTTTTATAACAATCACTAAACCGGAAACGGATGTTTACTCTTGTAATTTTTTAAATTTTTTTAAATAAGACAAAAATGTTTTGGATAAAAATGTCGAGTATGTTATTATCTATGATTTATTCCCCATACATTTTTTTCCAACACTTATGATTTAGCCAAAAATATTTTTTTTAAAATCATTATTTAGAATAATCTATACTGGTTGCTGGGTGCTTTGACCGTACGGATCACGACTCATACCGTCATGTCGCACGATGACCACTGCAAACTAAATGAAATAGAGTATACAGTGTTTATTCTCAGTATTACGTATAAGAAAGACCCATGGTACCTATGGCAAACACGTACAGTCTCTGTAATACGTATAAGAAAGTCCCATGACACTCATGGCAGATATTTCTTCTCTATTATGAACCATTTGAAATGTACTTAAAAACAAATACTTGGTAAAAAAAAAAAAAAATTAAATTTGTTTTTTCGAAAAAAATGAATAGAACATAAATTATAGATAATAATATTACCTACAATTTTCAACTTGGCCATTTTTCTCTAATTCGCACTGTTTCAGTGTAATTCGAAAAATTCAAAAATCGATGTAGGTAAACATCCGTTTCCGGTTGAATGATCGTTTTCAAAAATAGGAGGTTTTCTTCCCAGGCAAAAATCAATCTTAAGTATAAAATTCCACCTTTCTACGATTTGTCGTATTTGAGTTACAGCGTCTACAGACAGACCGACAGACAGACCGACCGACAGACCGACCGACAGACAGACAGACACACAGACATCATGGCGAAAATAGTCAGAATGGATTCAGGGAAGGTCAAAATTGATAATTCCATCAAAAACCGGATTTCGAAAAAAATCGCGTTTACTATACTTACTTATACTATATGTATATTTCATATACATTGGTATAAGAAAGTAAAAATACTCTTACTCCCAAACGACTAATGACGGAAGGCTAAAATTATATATTTGAGATAAACTTTCATCTGGGAAGACAACCACCTTATTTTTATAACAATCACTAAACCGGAAACGGATGTTTACTCTTGTAATTTTTTAAATTTTTTTAAATAAGACAAAAATGTTTTGGATAAAAATGTCGAGTATGTTATTATCTATGATTTATTCCCCATACATTTTTTTCCAACACTTATGATTTAGCCAAAAATATTTTTTTTAAAATCATTATTTAGAATAATCTATACTGGTTGCTGGGTGCTTTGACCGTACGGATCACGACTCATACCGTCATGTCGCACGATGACCACTGCAAACTAAATGAAATAGAGTATACAGTGTTTATTCTCAGTATTACGTATAAGAAAGACCCATGGTACCTATGGCAAACACGTACAGTCTCTGTAATACGTATAAGAAAGTCCCATGACACTCATGGCAGATATTTCTTCTCTATTATGAACCATTTGAAATGTACTTAAAAACAAATACTTGGTAAAAAAAAAAAAAAATTAAATTTGTTTTTTCGAAAAAAATGAATAGAACATAAATTATAGATAATAATATTACCTACAATTTTCAACTTGGCCATTTTTCTCTAATTCGCACTGTTTCAGTGTAATTCGAAAAATTCAAAAATCGATGTAGGTAAACATCCGTTTCCGGTTGAATGATCGTTTTCAAAAATAGGAGGTTTTCTTCCCAGGCAAAAATCAATCTTAAGTATAAAATTCCACCTTTCTACGATTTGTCGTATTTGAGTTACAGCGTCTACAGACAGACCGACAGACAGACCGACCGACAGACCGACCGACAGACAGACAGACACACAGACATCATGGCGAAAATAGTCAGAATGGATTCAGGGAAGGTCAAAATTGATAATTCCATCAAAAACCGGATTTCGAAAAAAATCGCGTTTACTATACTTACTTATACTATATGTATATTTCATATACATTGGTATAAGAAAGTAAAAATACTCTTACTCCCAAACGACTAATGACGGAAGGCTAAAATTATATATTTGAGATAAACTTTCATCTGGGAAGACAACCACCTTATTTTTATAACAATCACTAAACCGGAAACGGATGTTTACTCTTGTAATTTTTTAAATTTTTTTAAATAAGACAAAAATGTTTTGGATAAAAATGTCGAGTATGTTATTATCTATGATTTATCCCCCATACATTTTTTTCCAACACTTATGATTTAGCCAAAAATATTTTTTTTAAAATCATTATTTAGAATAATCTATACTGGTTGCTGGGTGCTTTGACCGTACGGATCACGACTCATACCGTCATGTCGCACGATGACCACTGCAAACTAAATGAAATAGAGTATACAGTGTTTATTCTCAGTATTACGTATAAGAAAGACCCATGGTACCTATGGCAAACACGTACAGTCTCTGTAATACGTATAAGAAAGTCCCATGACACTCATGGCAGATATTTCTTCTCTATTATGAACCATTTGAAATGTACTTAAAAACAAATACTTGGTAAAAAAAAAAAAAAATTAAATTTGTTTTTTCGAAAAAAATGAATAGAACATAAATTATAGATAATAATATTACCTACAATTTTCAACTTGGCCATTTTTCTCTAATTCGCACTGTTTCAGTGTAATTCGAAAAATTCAAAAATCGATGTAGGTAAACATCCGTTTCCGGTTGAATGATCGTTTTCAAAAATAGGAGGTTTTCTTCCCAGGCAAAAATCAATCTTAAGTATAAAATTCCACCTTTCTACGATTTGTCGTATTTGAGTTACAGCGTCTACAGACAGACCGACAGACAGACCGACCGACAGACCGACCGACAGACAGACAGACACACAGACATCATGGCGAAAATAGTCAGAATGGATTCAGGGAAGGTCAAAATTGATAATTCCATCAAAAACCGGATTTCGAAAAAAATCGCGTTTACTATACTTACTTATACTATATGTATATTTCATATACATTGGTATAAGAAAGTAAAAATACTCTTACTCCCAAACGACTAATGACGGAAGGCTAAAATTATATATTTGAGATAAACTTTCATCTGGGAAGACAACCACCTTATTTTTATAACAATCACTAAACCGGAAACGGATGTTTACTCTTGTAATTTTTTAAATTTTTTTAAATAAGACAAAAATGTTTTGGATAAAAATGTCGAGTATGTTATTATCTATGATTTATTCCCCATACATTTTTTTCCAACACTTATGATTTAGCCAAAAATATTTTTTTTAAAATCATTATTTAGAATAATCTATACTGGTTGCTGGGTGCTTTGACCGTACGGATCACGACTCATACCGTCATGTCGCACGATGACCACTGCAAACTAAATGAAATAGAGTATACAGTGTTTATTCTCAGTATTACGTATAAGAAAGACCCATGGTACCTATGGCAAACACGTACAGTCTCTGTAATACGTATAAGAAAGTCCCATGACACTCATGGCAGATATTTCTTCTCTATTATGAACCATTTGAAATGTACTTAAAAACAAATACTTGGTAAAAAAAAAAAAAAATTAAATTTGTTTTTTCGAAAAAAATGAATAGAACATAAATTATAGATAATAATATTACCTACAATTTTCAACTTGGCCATTTTTCTCTAATTCGCACTGTTTCAGTGTAATTCGAAAAATTCAAAAATCGATGTAGGTAAACATCCGTTTCCGGTTGAATGATCGTTTTCAAAAATAGGAGGTTTTCTTCCCAGGCAAAAATCAATCTTAAGTATAAAATTCCACCTTTCTACGATTTGTCGTATTTGAGTTACAGCGTCTACAGACAGACCGACAGACAGACCGACCGACAGACCGACCGACAGACAGACAGACACACAGACATCATGGCGAAAATAGTCAGAATGGATTCAGGGAAGGTCAAAATTGATAATTCCATCAAAAACCGGATTTCGAAAAAAATCGCGTTTACTATACTTACTTATACTATATGTATATTTCATATACATTGGTATAAGAAAGTAAAAATACTCTTACTCCCAAACGACTAATGACGGAAGGCTAAAATTATATATTTGAGATAAACTTTCATCTGGGAAGACAACCACCTTATTTTTATAACAATCACTAAACCGGAAACGGATGTTTACTCTTGTAATTTTTTAAATTTTTTTAAATAAGACAAAAATGTTTTGGATAAAAATGTCGAGTATGTTATTATCTATGATTTATTCCCCATACATTTTTTTCCAACACTTATGATTTAGCCAAAAATATTTTTTTTAAAATCATTATTTAGAATAATCTATACTGGTTGCTGGGTGCTTTGACCGTACGGATCACGACTCATACCGTCATGTCGCACGATGACCACTGCAAACTAAATGAAATAGAGTATACAGTGTTTATTCTCAGTATTACGTATAAGAAAGACCCATGGTACCTATGGCAAACACGTACAGTCTCTGTAATACGTATAAGAAAGTCCCATGACACTCATGGCAGATATTTCTTCTCTATTATGAACCATTTGAAATGTACTTAAAAACAAATACTTGGTAAAAAAAAAAAAAAATTAAATTTGTTTTTTCGAAAAAAATGAATAGAACATAAATTATAGATAATAATATTACCTACAATTTTCAACTTGGCCATTTTTCTCTAATTCGCACTGTTTCAGTGTAATTCGAAAAATTCAAAAATCGATGTAGGTAAACATCCGTTTCCGGTTGAATGATCGTTTTCAAAAATAGGAGGTTTTCTTCCCAGGCAAAAATCAATCTTAAGTATAAAATTCCACCTTTCTACGATTTGTCGTATTTGAGTTACAGCGTCTACAGACAGACCGACAGACAGACCGACCGACAGACCGACCGACAGACAGACAGACACACAGACATCATGGCGAAAATAGTCAGAATGGATTCAGGGAAGGTCAAAATTGATAATTCCATCAAAAACCGGATTTCGAAAAAAATCGCGTTTACTATACTTACTTATACTATATGTATATTTCATATACATTGGTATAAGAAAGTAAAAATACTCTTACTCCCAAACGACTAATGACGGAAGGCTAAAATTATATATTTGAGATAAACTTTCATCTGGGAAGACAACCACCTTATTTTTATAACAATCACTAAACCGGAAACGGATGTTTACTCTTGTAATTTTTTAAATTTTTTTAAATAAGACAAAAATGTTTTGGATAAAAATGTCGAGTATGTTATTATCTATGATTTATTCCCCATACATTTTTTTCCAACACTTATGATTTAGCCAAAAATATTTTTTTTAAAATCATTATTTAGAATAATCTATACTGGTTGCTGGGTGCTTTGACCGTACGGATCACGACTCATACCGTCATGTCGCACGATGACCACTGCAAACTAAATGAAATAGAGTATACAGTGTTTATTCTCAGTATTACGTATAAGAAAGACCCATGGTACCTATGGCAAACACGTACAGTCTCTGTAATACGTATAAGAAAGTCCCATGACACTCATGGCAGATATTTCTTCTCTATTATGAACCATTTGAAATGTACTTAAAAACAAATACTTGGTAAAAAAAAAAAAAAATTAAAGGCCGTAGCAGGGTAAGCATTGAAAAATTGCCCCCGCGTATTTTCTAACGAAATTTGGAGGTTATAATTGGTTACAAAATAATAATATTTTCTGAAATTTTCAGCCATTTTTATTTAATAGTTTTTGAGAAAAAAAATTTTTTCTATAATTTTAATAAAAATTAATATCTTTTGATTGATTTTATCGATTATTTTGAAAAAAATATATGTTGTAGATATAACCAGGAGTGAACTTTAAAAAAAAATATAAACTCCCAGAACCCATAGAATCTACCCGAAAAAAAATATTTTTTCAAAAAAATTTTTTTTTCACCAAGTTAATTTATTGGCACACCTCCAATTTATTTATTTTTAACATCTACATGTACTTTTCTACCAAATATATTTTTTTCAAAATTTAAAAAAATAAGCGCCATTTTGAAAAAATTAAATAAATATATTTTTTCAATTAATCGAAAACTATTATTGATTTGACAAAAAAATGTATTCGAACTTTTTTGTAGACAATTTAATTCTATATAAAATTGTATATGACTATTTTCTTCGTATCTCAAATAGTTTACGAGTTATTGAGAATTTTAATAATATAAGTGCTGCCTAATAAAATGCATTGCATTTACATTATTATACATTGCTCTAGAATCCCTAACAAATTCATAAAGATTTAATACCTCGCAGATAGCGTTAGCTATTTATAATATCCGACATTAGAGAGGTATCTTCCAAATCAGTGGTCCCCTCCCTATGCACGCGGGCACCATGGTGCCCGCCGACCGTTTTATTTGTGTCGACCACTGTGCGGCAACAATAAAAAAAATATTATTATTTTTAGAATTAATGTAAATGATTTTTGTAATTTCATACTATCAAAAAAATACTGATGTAATTATTAAAAAAAAATTCTGGCTTTACACTACGGTGCGTTTGAGAAAAGAAATATTGTAAAATGATATAATATAAACAAATAATTATTTTCAAATAAATACGCTTATAATTCTCTTATTAGTTGCTAAACATAAAAAAATACATAACATTTAATTGTAAACTTAAATAATTTTTGTATTGTTGCCGCACAGCGGCGGGCACAAATAAAAAAAATATTATTATTTTTAGAATTAATGTAAATGATTTTTGTAATTTCATACTATCAAAAAAATACTGATGTAATTATTAAAAAAAAATTCTGGCTTTACACTACGGTGCGTTTGAGAAAAGAAAATTGTAAAATGATATAATATAAACAAATAATTATTTTCAAATAAATACGCTTATAATTCTCTTATTAGTTGCTAAACATAAAAAAATACATAACATTTAATTGTAAACTTAAATAATTTTTGTATTGTTGCCGCACAGCGGCGGGCACAAATAAAACGGTCGGCGGGCACCATGGTGCCTGCGGGCATAGGGATAGGGACCACTGATTTGGAAGATACCTCTTTTGTGGGATATTATAAATAGCTAACGCTATCTGCGAGGTATTAAATCTTTATGAATTTATTAGGGATTCTAGAGCAATGTATAATAATGTAAATGCAATGCATTTTATTAGGCAGCACTTATATTATTAAAATTCTCAATAACTCGTAAACTATTTGAGATACGAAGAAAATAGTCATATACAATTTTATATAGAATTAAATTGTCTACAAAAAAGTTCGAATACATTTTTTTGTCAAATCAATAATAGTTTTCGATTAATTGAAAAAATATATTTATTTAATTTTTTCAAAATGGCGCTTATTTTTTTAAATTTTGAAAAAAATATATTTGGTAGAAAAGTACATGTAGATGTTAAAAATAAATAAATTGGAGGTGTGCCAATAAATTAACTTGGTGAAAAAAAATTTTTTTTGAAAAAATATTTTTTTTCGGGTAGATACTATGGGTTCTGGGAGTTTATATTTTTTTTAAAGTTCACTCCTGGTTATATCTACAACATATATTTTTTTCAAAATAATCGATAAAATCAATCAAAAGATATTAATTTTTATTAAAATTATAGAAAAAAATTTTTTTCTCAAAAACTATTAAATAAAAATGGCTGAAAATTTCAGAAAATATTATTATTTTGTAACCAATTATAACCTCCAAATTTCGTTAGAAAATACGCGGGGGCAATTTTTCAATGCTTACCCTGCTACGGCCTTTGTTTTTTCGAAAAAAATGAATAGAACATAAATTATAGATAATAATATTACCTACAATTTTCAACTTGGCCATTTTTCTCTAATTCGCACTGTTTCAGTGTAATTCGAAAAATTCAAAAATCGATGTAGGTAAACATCCGTTTCCGGTTGAATGATCGTTTTCAAAAATAGGAGGTTTTCTTCCCAGGCAAAAATCAATCTTAAGTATAAAATTCCACCTTTCTACGATTTGTCGTATTTGAGTTACAGCGTCTACAGACAGACCGACAGACAGACCGACCGACAGACCGACCGACAGACAGACAGACACACAGACATCATGGCGAAAATAGTCAGAATGGATTCAGGGAAGGTCAAAATTGATAATTCCATCAAAAACCGGATTTCGAAAAAAATCGCGTTTACTATACTTACTTATACTATATGTATATTTCATATACATTGGTATAAGAAAGTAAAAATAATAACACTATGTGTCTACATTATTCCGATGTGAGGTCATCACCTTTTTTCGTGATTTTGATAAAGATGTAAATGTACATCAACTTTATTTTTCAGAGAATCTTAAATAACCTTGATAGATAAAAAAAAAGTTTCGTCTAAATACGGCATAATTATGTAATATGTAAATATATACCCGGAGTAAATATGGTATTTACTCAAAATTGTTTATTAAGAATATATTGTTCTGTTTTTAGACAAAAATCATTGATACTTGGGATACTCATGGTCGGTTTTATAAGAATATTTTATGAAGACAAATAACATTCTAAAATTATTATTTTGCCTGATTTCTTCTATCTATGTTAACAGTTTGTTTATGTTGATAGCTTGGTACACATCTGTTAAATGGGGTAAATCTTAAATATTCAACATTACATAATTTGCCATAAATAAAAAAAAAACATTGTTTCATATGTTTACCTATGAAAATAAAATTATTAAACTGTTCGATAAATGGTCTCTTGATTCTGAATAACTCAAGTATGCGTATTTTGTTTACGTATAAATTATACAGATATATTTGTTTTTTGGAAAATAATAGAGCTGACAATAAAGTGACATCACAAACAAACATAATAATTTAAAGTTTTTGATTATGATTGATTGACTATAAGTAAGTTTATTCTTTATTGGAATATATTTTTTATCAATTACATTATTTACTTACACATGTGTATAAGTCATCGTAATGAATCTAATAATTCAAAATAAATTAAGGATGTACTGGAGGTATCTCAAAATAATGAAAAATGCATGAAAATTGGTGGGAATGTTCTCAATAGCATTCTGATGCTATAAACGAAATATTAAATTGTTTGTCTACGCCGTTTAGGAAATATACTGATTTTAATTTAACATGTGTTCTTATGGAAAACTGATGTTTTTTGCCATTTTTTTGTTAAAACACATTGATAAAATAATGTCATTTTTTTAATTTTTGGGGAGCGTGTAGTACTTGATTAGTAGAACATTTATGCACAATATCATTAGTATTCACTAAACCATTTCTGAGAAAATAATTATAATACAACAAAATTTCAAATTTCGCGCTCTGCGAAAATTTTGATATTATATTTGGCAACGTGGCATATAACGTATTTTTTGCATGGACATAGGAATATATACAATATGTATTCCTATGTATATGTAGTTCAATTCAATCTAAGGGGCACTTATTTCATAAATCTGCCGAAATAGCCACTGAAAGGGTGAAAACCATCCTCAAATTTTAAATTTTAAATACCAATAAATTCATGTTGCCATGAAAACAAAACGAAAAATTCGTTTTCTCAAAATGAATTTGACGTATAGTAATGTTAAAAAGTTAAAAATAATAATTATAATTTTCAATATTTATCGAAATAAGCAACAGGAATTAAAAAAAACACATTTCTGTTTATTAATTTAATATATATATGCATTTACTAGCAATTTTTAGTTCTTATACTATGCCAAAGTATATATTCATCAGACTCGAATATGAGTTACTTTTCCTACTATTGTACCTCCAGTACATCCTTAATGAAGTATAATTGTCCTATTTAATAAATCTGGAATACTGGGTATAGGTAGCACATTTTTGTATTTATGTACTTCATTTTGTTATATCAAAATTTTCTACTTTAATTCAAGTAAGATTAACGCCCAGTATTATCAACTTTAACTAAATGGTCCTTTAACTAACTGTCATATTATCAACAAATACAAGCGTAATACATTTAATTAAATATATTTAAAATTATCTGCAGTATTTCTTTACAACGTATATTATGTCTATTTTTCATTGAGAGCTTAAATATTGATTTAAATCACATTTGTAAAACACCTTTACTTTAAAGGAGCATTTAGCGCTAAAGGAGCTTTAAATTAGTTGATAATACCGGCCATAAGATTTAGAAATTATCGTAAAAATGTAATTCATTCAATTTTTTAAATATGTAAACTCAGATTAAATTAAATTTTTCAGATAAGGCCACATTTTTATGAGTTTATTGCTTCTTTATTTTCCCATATCGGTCAAGGTATTTTTAATTGATGTTATTGATGTTATTAATGTAATATTGTTTTATGATCAGGAAACTTGTTAATCATCCTTATATTTTATACTACACTTTGGGTGTTTTAGGCTATCCGATAAAATAGGGACACGTACGACTAAGTCTAATTAAAGTTATTAAATCTAAGTCATCCTCATTTACAATTCAAAACATTTACTGCGTATTATTCATGTGTATAATATTTAATTTCGCAGTATAGTATGCTAGACGCATTGTATTTCGCTATTATCATGGAAATTCATTGCCAATGCCGTTGAGGCGGAGAATTCTGAAAAATCCTCATGGAAGGTTATTATTCATGCATTAAAATTTATGAGATTAGGAGAGCCCAAGGCTGGATTTTACTGCTTTAAATAAATAAATAATATCAATGAGAGCGATATTTATACTTTTTTAATTAAATATTTTCTTGATCGGTATTTTTTTATCTTATCAGTTTGTGAGAGTAGAAATGCTGTATGTTTAATACAAAATATAAAAATATACAGTTATATTTAGCAATATTTTATTTCTCCATGCTTTTACTTGCATACAATAACATATAAAAACTTCCGCTATGGTTTTAAAATAGACGAGAAACTTTTTGTTATTTTTAAATTCATAAATTTTAATATTTAATATAATGAAATATGTATAATAAGTGTTTTATTTTTATTTATGATAATAATTTGCGTTTCATAGAAGTATTTAGTATAAATAAAGATAATTTTTAAATTTTGTTATTGAATAAAATACAAATAATAATAGTGTAAAATTAATATTTTAATACTTTAAACTCCAAAAGATTGTTTTTGAGTAATGTCTCATTTAGAAAATATTTTTACTTACTTGAAGTAACAGATAAGTAATAGTAATGTAAGAATTTCAGGTAAATTCAAAAAATACCTAAAATTATTTAACTTAAATCTCTATTTTATTTCTTTACCTGACTTATTGTTAATCCTATAGGCGGTTGGTTACAATTGGAACATATGGCCCTAACTCGTAACTGAATCTAAAACTAATAATAATATATGTACCTGGTTTTCGGATTGTCGACAGTTTTAACTGGATCGAACAGATGGTACCTAGGTATATTTAACAGTTTTCGAATATGTATCAAACAGCTTTTTGCATAAGAGCTAGCGCGGTATTCTATGGTTTGGTTCTTAATTTGCGCCATTTCGGTCGTTATCTCGTTTAAAATGTCACTGCTTACACCTAAAAGCTAAAACACTAGTTTATGTACAATCAGATAACCTTTAACATAGTTAAATTTTTCAAATCTATGCAGATATAATATATACGTTTATATTTTATGTATGTAGAAGTAGAAGTGTGCAAATACTTAAATTTAACATTTGGCATCTTTGCAAATATCAAAGTCGTCAGTCTTTTCGACAATTAACATTTCAGTAACCGTTCTGAAGTATAAATAATTTTATTGATAGAGATTTGTTTCAGGATATAATTTATGTTTGATATTTATTACCATTATTTCATCAAATTAATCGATTATACATTTTTATAATTATTTTTACATCGTGTCCGTTTATTGATTTTTTCTATGTATTATTTTGTATAAAGTTAATCACTTTGATCTCTGAATATAAATTCAGCTGTCCATCCTTGTACTGCTGGATTTTGTGGACCCTATTTAAGCTATTGTAGAGTCTAGAACAGGGGTGGGAAAATATAATTCACGGGCTAGTATTCATATTTTACTTTCAAAGCTAGAGTGTTTTTATTTGGTAATTTTTGCCCCTCCAATGGCTATAAGCTCGAAATCCCACAAATGTATAAAAAATACACGATTGTTTTCACAACCAAAAAAACTGCATTGATTTTTGAAATTTCGGAGAAAAATTGTAGTTTTTAAGGTAAAAATAGTTCCTGATCGAATAAAAAATCCACAAAGAAAACAATTATACAGGGTGAGTCATATCAGGTGGAACAAACTTGATCAGTGTATGGAGAAAAATATTTTAAGAAAAAAAAGTTCATATGAACATGTGTCCGGAAATTCTTCATGAAGGAGCTACAAATCCCAAAGATTTAGCTTAAAATTATTTTTTATTTAATATTCTTATAATTTAAACGCTTATTGACCTGAAACCGAAAGATCGAGTGAAATTTTAGTAATTGGAGAAATTTTTTGTTACCATTTAAATACGATCGCAAAACTTCTCGTATCTTCGATAGTAAAACAACTCATAACAAAGACATAACGCATTTTATTCATTATTGAATAAAAATCACAATTGCCATGGAATACCAAAATATGTCGAGACGTCAGCGAAAAGTAGAACATTCACTCTAGTGCAATATTAAATTCAAGTCAAGTAAGCTTTGGAAAAAAGAATGCTTGATGTTTGAAATTTTTATATTTGTTAAAATTCGTTGTTTATTTTGTTAATGTAACAACAGCAATGCTGGTTTTAGGGAGGGAGACTGGGCGACCGCGTGGGGTGCCAGTTCAGAAGGGGCGGTAGACGGTCACATGGAGAAAAACTTAAATTCTAGTATAATTTTTTTTCTCATAACAAATGAATTGAAATGAGAATTCAAATTCTTGAATATTATTTTTACTATCATATTTCTCGTAAACGGTTGATCTTATGACAAATTAACAAAGTATATGTCTATGTATTTTGTGTTATATGACCTTATAAAAGTGCTAAACATAGTAAAAATTTAAGAATATTACTGATAAAAATCAAAGGACCCACTGGCCCCACACATCCCTGGTCTAAAAAATCATTAGTTGATACTGGAAATTGATAACAAATGTTAATACCAAAATGGGTATATTTAATATAGTAAACTGTATCGCAATGGAATCTCAAAATATTAAATAAAAACTCATTTTAGACAAAATCTTTGAGAGTCTGTAGTTCCCTCATGAAGAGTTTCCGGGCACATGTTCATATAACTTTGTATTAAAATTTTTATATCTTATGTTAAATAATAATAAATTCCTCAAATTAGTTGCCAAATTACTTTTTGTTAACTTAAATGAGTGCTATTTGACAGTAAAAGATATCAGATTTTACTTAATATAAATTGATTCTGCGTAGAAAACTAATGAGAATATTTAAATATCGTCGCGAGTTTAATTTACAAGGATAAATAACTATATTAATTTATAAACTAACAAAACATGCATTAGAGTTGATTTTATCTATATCAGCTTCGTGGCAAAACAGCTGTTTCGGTACGAGTAATAGGTACATATGTAATTAAATCACTGCGCTCTGCGTGGATCTGCGCAAGTTTCTCTTCGCAACCCGTTCTCTTTTTTATATAATATGTAATCCATGACTTGTGCAGGTATGTACATTTACCTTGAGTTATTCACATAGTTGTGAAAGTCTTATTACATTTTTATTTTTTATTATATACAATTATTAAGCTTAATTGTCTTGGAATGTTTTATTGCAGTTTTGAGCTGATTCTAAAATGCACTAAGCGAAGCAGTGTTTTCCAAACGGCGGTTCTAAATTATTTTTATTACCTTTTTTAACGATAAAATTATGATTAATAAATATGTTTTTTATGTTTGTTCTCTCAACAAAAAGATAATAATAAATATATTTATATTTATGATAATAACTTTTACCTTGACAATGAAATGTGCAGGTATATAATATACTCGTGGGATAGTTAATGTTAAATTAATATGCGTTCATTTATGACCGTGTTTCTCAAAGTGTGGTACATGTAAGGGTTTCAAGAGGTACGCAATTATATCTAAAATGGGGTACAACAACGTTGTAAGCTTGGGAATCGCTGATATATGAGATTATGTTGGTATTATAAAGGAGCTAGGAAATTTGCAAGCTTGCTAGTACTCTCAAATGAGATATCAAATTTATATGACAGTTCTCCTGGAGCTTTGTGATGACTTTGACAACTTTCGCGCAAGCGTTGTATGTAAACACCAACGGTATTAAAACAGTGGTACTATTATGAAATATTTTTATATGGTCAGAGTCGCCAACTTTGTTACAATACGTTGAAGTATCACTGCTTTAAATTCCATAGCTACTATAACAAAATTAAGGGGTTAGGTGTAGTCAGAATTTTCAAGAAATCGATTTTTGTTTTTTGCATTTTTGGAAGCTGCTACAACGGCTGAAGAACTATTTTATGGCCCAGGAATAGTTGACTCGGTGTAAGTAATTAAAATTTGGATGAATCTCCAAGGATAAGTGATGGTCACCGCAAGGAGCTTCGTTCTGGATCAACACAAACAGCCATTACTTTTAAAATTATTAATTTTTTTTTTCTAAAATTTCTGTCAAGTCAAGTCGAAACCTTATTTAATGATGCTATGTTTTTACTTTTATAAAATAAAATAATTTACTGGCAAAAAAAAAATTATTTAAAATTGTCATTTTTTCATGTCTCTGACTACACCTAACCCCTTAATAACTTCATTTATGAGTGCTAGCGAGCTTTGAAATTTGCTAGATCCTTTATAATACCGGACATTATTGACTAGCAAGAAAAGTTTAATACCACTGTTGTGAATGTATGCGCATTAGGAATTTAACCTTATCATTAAAATACAGTTAAAATTACTATACGATGTGAATGTATATTTTGTTCTTGAAGAATTTAAGTACAAAGGTATTTATGTCTACATAAATAAAAATTGGCGTTACTTAATAGTTGCTTGTTAAATTTTATTTAAAGAAATCAAATCGATTCCTTCTTCCACAATTTATAAAATAGATTATTAAATTATACTGTATTTACATACATATAATTCATATCTTCTACAGATTGTACAATTTATTGAATGGTTCGGAACGATTCTTTAGTAAAAAAAAGTCATAAATACGATTGGTTATTTATACGTAAGAAACTTTATTACTTTTTTATTATCTATTATTGGTAAAATATTAACATGCATATTGCATATGGTAATACATACATGCAATACCGGAAGATAAAATTTATTAAATTCTATCGATACTTATGTAGTAGGTATATAATTATTTGAGATTTGTATTGTTTCAAATAAATTATTGTTCAATCTATAGTGAATTGTAGCCGTATAACTATTTTAATTTATTTTACTGTTCAACTAATTTTATACATTTTACAATATACCATAAAAACTGTTTAGAAACCAAATTTAATATATCCTAAATTTTACGAAATAGGTTTTTAGACAATATAATCCATTTTGATAATTTTAAAAACTTTTCTTGTATTTGATATTTAAATTTTATACACGCATATATTATACATATCTATGTACAATAATTTTTTTTTATTATTTAGCTATTGTCGTTGATTTCGTAATTACAGTATAGACACGGTCGATCGGGTTCATTGATGTCTCTGTATCATTGATGCAGAATTGAATTGAAGGAAAAGGTCGCATTTTAAACAGTCTGTAGATCATAATTGAACAATAATTATATGACGTCATTCCATGCTATTGTATGAACAATATGTACTTAAAATTATATGTATACATATTCAATAGAATAGCTTTTATCTATAAAAAGACTTGTAGGAAGTTAAATATGAGCTTCTAAAAAGTTTTTAAATTTCATATTCTGAATATTTTAAACGTATTTAATTGTTACACTTAATTAGATATTAAAAAAAAACTATATATCGCAAAAATATTTATATGTTGAAGCATGATCCAATAATACAAGGTCTGTTTGACAGTTCATTTATTCTTACTGTGACGTCATCGTCACTAAATTTTTCTTTGTGAAAAACGAAATGTAAATAAATAGACGATAAAAACTGTTTACATAATAGTTTTTTTAAATTTTTCAGTAAGTATATACTATGTATTTTGAAGCACAACACACATATGTAAATTTCTAGTTGATGTAATACGGCGGTATTATGTAAAATGGCGGCTGTCAAAATAATCACAACAGACCTTGTGTTATTGGATCATGATGTTGAAGTACCTATTTTATTATTATTAAGTTCTGTAGTATTTTCCACAAAAAGTGTACTAAATCAACACAAATAAGCTGTCTAAAGAGACAAATAAATGGTATAAAAAACAACCAAGTAAATTAATTAAAATTCATTATCGATTTTACGCTATTAACTAGGTACATTAATAATTTTACGTGTGAAAAAATTCTTTATATAACTCTGTATTCGTCGTGATTAAAATCATCATTGTATTGATTTTTTTACTGAAGGTGGCTATTTTTGTATACATATTTCTATACGTAATGACCACTATGAGTGGCTGACATGATATTGATCGTTATTTTGGTTGAATAGACTTTCCTCTAAAATATGTACGTATTTATATTTTTAGAATATCATTTTTTGCATTTGTATTTTTGCTGAAATTGGAAAGTTCTTATTGTTTCTCGTTTTAATCTACTTAACAATCTAAAGAGAAGTAAATGCTGTTAAGATGCATATAATAATGCCTCTTTTTAAAAGAAAATTAGTACCTATAAAATAATAAATTTAATATAATAATTTTAATTGATGTTTTTATTATGGTTTTGTGTATTCCATATTTTAGAATTATTTTTTAACAGTATAACGAATTATAGATGTTCTACAGGCATGCATTAAAGTAGATAGCTGATGGATTTATCTATGTATATATGTAATACAATTAAATTATATATATCAACAATTTGTTTTTTATGTAAAAAACTACTTGTAAATTTCCTTATAAAAAATTATATGCACGCAAATGTCAAGTGTAAGCCGTTAAATTGAAATTGATTACATTTTTATAATAATAGAGTTTATATAAGATGATATTTATAAATCTTTTAGAACGTTTTATAGCTTTTTTTAATCAAAGAAAGTATACATTAAAAATAGCAACATGAATATTGGTTAAAATATTTTTTTATATGTTATTAAAGGTACCTGAAACCTTCTTATTTATTTAAATTTAATTGCCTTATAGTGTAACAGTTGACTCATTAAGATAACTTTTGTTTGTTTATGTATCTTATACTATTTATAATAAATCCAAAACTTACCTGTAATGAATAGTTTCTGACCAATAATCCTTAGTTGTAAATTATTGTAATAATGCATTGCATTGATAAAAAAATAAAATGTAACACAATGTCGACTTTAGTAAGACAGTTTAGCCTTCAATGTTTCTTTCATATGTTAGGAAATATGTTAAAGTAAATATATAAATAAATAAAAATATTAATAAATAAAAACGACAGCTCTCTAACAGACAATAGACAAAAGATTGCAAACTTTTTGTGTATACTTATACGTCATCATGCAAGTCCCACATTTGTATGAAAGTTACTTCCTAATATTTTGTCTTTGAGATTTTTTTTAAAGTAACGGTTCATTATGAATTATATTATCTCTCTTTGTACTCGAAGTTATGCAACTAGTTTTTTTATACATTCTGTTATTGTGGCCGGATTTGGTACCACAAAATCCAGTTAAAATAGATGTACCAAGTGTACAGATACATATAATTATTTATACATTTGTTATATTATAATACTAGTCCATGCACTAGATTTTTTCTATGTATCTAATTTGTGGTTTTGCATTCGTGTTAATATATTCGGTGCATTTTTATTTGCTATAAATATTTATTGATAGAAATAGAGTGAAACTTGTATGTTATTTGGTCAATTTCGAAACCCTCTTCCATAAGTTCGTCTAATGCCGGCAGTACACACTCGCCGAGCCTAGGCGAGACTACCCGAACGCGAGTGTGTACTGGCAACGCTCGCCTCGCCTCGTGTTCGCTCCACATAAAGTCGGTTTTTGACCACGAGTCAAAGGAAGCGAGTGGCTAGAGCGAGCGCATTCAGTATACCTCTCGCGCTCACTCTCGCTTGAATTTACTTCAACTGGGTAGTTTCGCCGAGTGTGTACATCCATGCGCTCGTACACATTCGCCTTACCAAATGTCTCGGCGAGATGTTCGGCGAGCGAGCTCGGCGAGTGTGTACTGCCGGCATAAAAGTACCGAGCTTAAATTCTACGAGATGTCGCCACCGTAGAAAACAAAAATTATTTGCACAAGTCTAGCCCTGAGGGGAAATGACAGATACAAGTAATTCAGTGACAATTGACGGTCGAATGAAAAATGGGATATTCTCGAAACTAAACAGAGATGAAGCTACAAAGGATAGAACTAGTTCTTATGTTTTTAGGCTTACATTCAATATTTTCAAATGAAAATTGCAGAATTATTATAAAATTAGAAAGCTTAAACAAATATCTATGCCGTGGTATATTTTTTTCCGTATTTTTCAAGAATTTTTGTTATATATTGAGTTTTATCATAACAAAAAAAAATACACACATTTTCAGATTTTTTTTATTAATATATAAAAAAAATTAAATTGAAAAATTAAGTATGTCATAACATAGAAAAATTAATCTAGTTTATCACTGTATTTTTTCCTAAATGATTTATTAATACTGGTCAGAGCTGAACTTAAAATATTTCTCTATAGTAATTCTTATGGCAATTCAAATAGCATGTTCAGCCTTAATTTTCTAATTTCTAATAGATTATTTTAAGTTTAAGTAACATATATTGTCGAGTTTTTAAATTATCAACACAAATATTTATTTCTTGGGTAAAATAACAGTTACAAATGGGAAATAACGTATAAAAACAAACTAGTTTTTTCTACATGCATTTAAAGTTAATATTTTATGAAACATATTATTTATTTTTTATAAACTGATATTATTTTTTGTTACACGATACCTTAAATTCTGTGAACCGTTTTACAAAAATCAGTAGAATTTTCTACATAGAAACAAAATACGATACGATTATATCATTTATTACACTAATTAACACACTTATTATAAACATTAACTGACAATGAGATAATTATGTGACATTTGATCTTTGTGTAATTTCAAAACTACTCATCCTGCTTGCTGGGTTCATTTGTCTTGTTTAATGTCTACAGTCTTGAAATTAATCATCTTCAAATATTTATTCAATTACGGATACTTGATTAAATTTTTTTAATACACGTGTAGTAAATATGGTAATAAATTATTTCAATTTTCTTATTTCTAATATACCAGCGGTTCCCAAACATATTTTGTCGCGGAATTCTAACTATATTTACATATATTTTACTATTTTATTGTTTTGATACATATTTTTTTTATTGGAGGCTTTAATTTAAGGGTGTGATTTGAATATTGCAATAATAAGCAAAGGAACTCCAAAAACACGTAGAACCCTTGAATTTTTCTGTTGAGAAACGCTGCTATACACTATTTTAGTAAATTATTTAAGTAGCATCTGAAGTAATTTATAATATATTTTATACAGAAATATAGATAGTATAAGTTTATTGTTAATCTATTGATGATCTCAAAAAATACTAGGCCGATTTTGATTATTAATTCATTAACATGTTCTTTGGGGTCACATAAGTAATACAGACAATGTAGCTATATATACTTACGCTAACTCTATCATCAGGAGACTAATCTAAAATCAAAATCATGTATAGGGTTCAATAAAATCCACATAAAAGTCCGCGACGCCATTATATGTCTTTAATAGATAACTCGTATCGCTACAGACGTTTTTTTTATACATATGTAATGTCGCATTTCCTAATGAGTAATTCATCAAAAATGTCAAAGAAATATTTTTTTGTTAAAAAAAGCTGCGAGCTCCTAATTACTTAAAACTAAAAAAGAAATGCAGCTAAATATATCCCTCTACACTATTTTAACTTTGAAATTAGGATTCAATTCTTCCATTGTGGTTTTGATGCAGTTTGAAATGTATTATATGCGTTAAATATTGTGAAAATGATAATTATTTATTTGAACTCTAATTAAATTTATACTAGAACAAAGTAGTAATTGGAAACATCGCATAATATTTTTTTGAAGTTGTGTAATTGTACTGATATAAATATTTGTGATTATTTTTTTAAATTTTATAAACAAGAAATATACCCAATTATCATATTAAATTTCGCTAATTATTATTTGGATTTATTTAGAACCTTGTCAACAAATATTTATTTCATTTTTATTATGAAAACCTTGATCTGATTCGATTTTAAATTTTGCGTTACATATTTTAGATTTGTGACTGTGAATCCTGCGTATAAAATTATGTAAATGAAAAATAGACTAGAGCTTTTTTTTACATTTATATTAAACGGATAAAAATGAATATATATTTATAGCTAACCATATGCGGTCTACCGAAGCCTGGGTCCTTTAATTTATTATCTGTAATATCTTATTGCTTCTTTAGGTATCAAAGTTTTGTTGAAGCAGTATGAAAAGTACTATATAGAGACCGCATACGACATAATAAAAGAATTTGGAAAATCGATGGAAATGTATATAATAAGTCGATTTAGCTTTTGAACAACTTTTTATTAACAGCAGATTAGTATCGTTGTATCTAATATAAGTCAATTATATATTTAAGCATGAAAAAAGTACATTTATAAATCGAAAGTCAAAGTTTTCAGCATAAACATAAATAACATCGCAATAGTCTATCCTGACCAACCGCTACATCATTAACGGTTCCCGAGTATTAATAGCGGGACCAAAGTCCTAGTAGTCAGGAGTATCATAAATGTGCGTAGATTAGTACACGTGGTCTATCTTGATTTACATCCATACGTAAGAACCTGTTTGTAAACACATGTATACGCATTTGGAAAAAGGAAAACAGTATCGTCTGCTCGGGTTTTCTTTTGACTTATCTATGTGAAGGTCGCAGACGCAGGGAAATTAATTACTATTATCTCTTGAGTTACGTAGTTCTATGTCTGATTATTTCGGATTGCATATACATATATTGTATGACTAGCGGAATCCCGCGGCTTCGCTCGCGTAAACTTCTAAACTAATTAGAACCTTCCATACGTGATAGAGGATGACATATAACATTTTTTTATATTGATTTTTATTCATTACTTACCTACCTATAAAAAACGTAAATATCTCGGATCTTTGTTAAAAATTGTAAAAGCTAACCCCCTGTTTACCCTCGCCATTAGGGGGTTGAATATCGAATTTTTTATTGCAGATTATTTTGCCCGACTCCACCATTATAACGTAAGCAGCTATACAGATAAACATATCAAAAACACAGACCCTGTCTACCCCCGCCATTAGGGATTGAATATCATTTTGTTTTATTTTAATAGATAGCTATTTTGCCCGAATTTACCTTTATAAGTAAAGCAGATATGCAGATAAACATATCTAAAATTCTAAATCCATATTCGTCCCCGTCCCATGCTATTAGGGCTTGAATATCGAACTTTCAATTTTATTTGAATATAAATATCTCCAATTTTACTTTAATATCATGCACAATTATGAAGATAAATTAATCAAAATTTTACCCCCACCCCCCATTCTCATAGGGGTTGAGTTTTCGTAACTGATATTTGTCTTGCAGAGTACCTACTTGTGCAATGTTTCATTCGGTGAATACAAAAAAATATATCTTACAAATTTTTCCACCCCCTTAGCACCTTAGGGCTTAAATTTTGGGAAATGCTGAAATAATTGTTTCGTTATTTAACATATGTTGTAGAGTTTGTTCGATAAGTTTCAATTAAATGCGAACAGAAAAATATTTTTTTATATAAACTTTGTCACCCTATTTTAACCCCGTAGGGGTTGAATTTCGAAAAATCCTTTCTTAGTGGGTGCTTACATCATAAAATGAAGGCACCTACGAAATTTCACGTTTCTAGATCCAAGGGTGTGGGCTGTACTTTGATATATGAGTGAGTGAGTGAGTGGTTAAGGACAAACTCTTTTATAGATATAGATTGTAAAGTAGTATAATACCTACTTATAGGGGGGCGCATATAAAATTGGAAAATATTTGATCGGAACCGTAAATAAATGGAAAAATTTTTATTTGGAAAAATATTTTGTCAGAATCGTATTTTATTGGAAAATATTAGGTTTGAAAATATTATGTTGGAAAAATATTTTGTAGGAACCATATTTCGTCGGAAATGTATTTCTTCAGAAAAATATTTCATTGGAACCGTATTTTGTTGGAAAATATTATATTGGAATTTATTATCAAGGTTGCGTACGTACTTACACAGGAGGACGTGCCGCGGCTTCGACCGTGGCTTCGACCGCGCCTTCGACCGAGGCTTAAACCGCGGCTTCGACCGCGGCTTCGTCCGGCAAAATAAGTATATAGTTTAATTTAAAATATACGTGTGTATGTAATATAAAATGCAAATATTATTAAATTTCTTATTGATCACGATCAGGCTTCCGCGGTGTATAATTTTATGAATAAATAATATATCTTTTATGCATTTTTTTACAAATATTTTATTTAAATAATTTAATATGTGATGATAATTATTATCAAAAACTATTTACAACAAATACGTATTAAGGAAAATTTAATGCCCTTTTTTCAAATATAACGTTTTCTCGGAAACAGAAAAATGTATTATCTTATTTGCAATAATTTATATAATTAATTAAGTCAGACACGTATTAAGGTAAATTTGGGCCCCGTTTTCTAAATATTTTTAATTAAAAAAAAAAAAAATAACATGAAATAGTAAGTTCAAATAAACATTAACCACATTAAATTAAAGTCAGTCACGTATTAAGGAAAATTTAATGCCCTTTTTTCAAATATAAAGTTTTCTTGGAAACAAAGTAAAATGTATTATCTTATTTGTAATAATTTATATAATTATTTAAGTCAGACAAGTATTAAGGTAAATTTGGGCCCCGTTTTCTAAATATTTTTAATTTTAAGAAAAATAAAAAAAAACATGAAACAGTAAGTTCTAATAAACATTAACCACATTAAATTAAAGTCAGTCACGTATTAAGGAAAATTTAATGCCCTTTTTCAAATATAAAGTTTTCTTGGAAACAAAGTAAAATGTATTATCTTATTTGTAATAATTTATATAATTATTTAAGTCAGACACGTATTAAGGTAAATTTGGGCCCCGTTTTCTAAATATTTTTAATTTTAAGAAAAATAAAAAAATAACATGAAATAGTAAGTTCAAATAAACATTAACCACATTCAATTAAAGTCAGTCACGTATTAAGGAAAATTTAATGCCCTTTTTTCAAATATAACGTTATCTCAGAAACAAAATCACATATATAACCTAATTTGTAATTATTTACAAGTTTAATTATGAAAGATATGTATTAAGGAAAATTTGGGCCCCGTTTTGTTAATATTTTATTTTTATTTTTTAAATAACAAAACAAATAACTTAAATAACAATAGTGATAACAATAGTAAGTTGTATCAAACGTTAACTATACAAAACTAAGTAAGTTACGTATTAAGGTTAATTAAATGCCTTATTTAAAAAATAATGTTTTATCATAAACGAAGCAAAATGTATTATCTAATTTATAATCAATAACAAGATTAATTAAGTCAGACACTTATTGAGGAAAATTTGGGCCCCGTATTATAAATATTTTAATTATCAAGAAAAATGTAATAGAATATGTGTTGCAGACCATTTGGCTTAATTAGTTATTCTTTCTTTAAAAAGAAATACTTATTTCTATTAATTATTTTGTTTATGATGAATACGTAAAAGAAAAAAAAAGCTTGTACTTAATACACGCCTAGCTTAAATATTTTGTAGTTTTTTTAAACAACATAATATAATTAAATTTATTTCTGAATGTTAATGTAAACAGAGCCTTAAATCTACCTAAATATGTGACTGGCTTTCTTTGTAGCAATTATTTTTTTAGATTCATATTCTTTATTTTGTTTTTGGGACTACGTTACATGAAAAAAGGTTTTAAATCTACTTAATACACGACTCACTTAAAAGCTTTTGTTTCACAGAACATAATTAATAATACCATATAGTATTTTTTTCATTATATTTAAGATAGTACAATATACAGCCATGACCAAATGTATTAGGCACCTAGTGATTTTAGACATTTTGCTTAAATTAACAGATTTCAGGGGAATTAGGGATTATAGGTATTTTTATTAGATGCCTTAATGATTTTTGGGAAGATAAATCGAATCAAAAGTGGCCAAAAATAAAAAACCAGTGCGAGACAGGACCATATTTCAGAGCGAATCTCTCTACAAAATAGGAAAAAAACCTTTAAAAAACTCTTTTCTGAAGTGATGCAGGTTCATGGAATAAAATTGGGGTTAAAATGCAGTTTACGGTAACTAATTCTAATGAATCTGAGAAAATAACAGTGTAGTCATAGATAACATAAATACATAAAGTGGGCGGGGCGTAGGGGGCGTACTTTATTTGGAGAATGGCGCGATTTTTAAAATTTATATTATTAAAGATTTCTTAATTCATGTGTTTTTTTAATTATTTATCTCCAAACAGGTGGCCATTAATATAAATTGGCGGGATTTTAAACTATTATCTATTATTTTCTATACAGGATGTCCCAGGACTGTGTCAAAGCTCAATATTTCATATTATTATAAGAATTAGAAGAAAACTTTAAATGCAAAAGTTGTCAAGCTAGAGTAGCGGCATAGTTTGAAAATAGTGACATTTATACAAGTTGACCCATAACTGCGTTACAAATCAAACTTATGTTTTTTTAAATACAAACTATATATTTTTATTTGATAATCTAAAAGCATTCATTTTTCTGAGTATTTTGATATATCATGTATGGGATTATACCGAGGGGTTTAGAAATAATAACCAATTTTGTAAGAAAATAGGAACATTTTCAACACCTTGTAATTTTCTAATTACAACAAAAAAATATTGTTTTCTGTTTGAAGTAGTTTTGGCATATTCTCTATTATTGCGATATTATGTCAAACATTTACAAAATAGTATTATTTGTACAGGGTGTATCAAAATACAGAACCTAGTTTTTTTCAAAATTTTCAAATGGAACACCCTATATATTTTTACATTTTCGAATTGCCTGTTCAATTCTCAACACATTTTACAAACACATGTTTTGTACCTAAATCCAGCCGTTAATAAGTTATTAATTTTATATTAAAATCTTAAGATTTTTTAAAAACAATACAACTTTATTATATTCCATAAAATAATTAAATTTTTATGTTGTTAAAGTTTGTAAGTTCTATTAGTTTGTTAAGTTATTTTTAAGCAAACTGTTTTTTTGATTTTAATAAAGTTGTATTGTTTTTATAAAACATCTTAAGATTTTAAAATAAAATAAATAACTCTTTAACGGTTGGTTTTAGGTATAGGACATGGTTTGTAAAATGTGTTGAGAACTGAACAGGCAATTCGAAAATGTAAAAATATATAGGATGTTCCATTTGAAAATTTTGAAAAAAACTAGGTTCTGTGTTTTGATACACCCTGTACAAATAATACAATTTTGTAAATGTTTGACATAATATCGCAATAATAGAGAATATACCAAAACTACTTCAAACAGAAAACAATATTTTTTTGTTGTAATTAGAAAATTACAAGGTGTTGAAAATGTTTCTATTTTCTTACAAAATTGGTCATTATTTCTAAACCCCTCTGTATAATCCTATACATGATATACCAATATACTCAGAAAAATGAATGCTATTAGATTATCAAATAAAAATATATAGTTTGTATTTAAAAAAACATAAGTTTGATTTGTAACGCAGTTATGGGTCAACCTGTATAAATGTAACTATTTTCAAATTATGCCGCTACTTAAGCTTGACAACTTTTGCATTTAAAGTTTTCTTCTAATTCTTATAATAATATAAAATATTGAGCTTTGACACAGTCCTGGGACACCCTGTATATAAGTACTTATGTATTTTATTATGCAAAAACTTTATTTTTTGATGTTTAATTATTATAAATTGTATTTTTATTATTTAATGCATTAGACTCATAAATAACCGTTAACAAGGATTTTCAATGATTTAATTATTAGTTTGGCGCGATTTTCAAAATTCAAATATCATGTGATTATTAATTTTACTTTTTATAGTTGAATATTTCTTGTATGTTGTCTCGTTTTCTTCTTCACACTTACTGAGAAGTTTCCGTTTATATTAAATATATAACGCGATTGTCAAAAAAAGTCAGAAAAAATTTAGAAGCAATAATTACATTTATAAATCCGTTACAGATTTTAAATGTATAAAATCGTTTATATTTAAACCAATTGTTATATTATACGTTTTGGGCGGGGCGTACTTCATTTGGAGAATGGCGGGATTTTTAAAATTTATATTATTAAAGATTTGTTAATTTACGTTAGATTATAAATCTTTAATAATATAAATTTTAAAAATCCCGCTATTCTCCAAATGAAGTACGCCCCGCCCAAAACGTATAATAAAACAATTGGTTTAAATATAAACGATTTTATACATTTAAAATCTGTAACGGATTTATAAATGTGATTATTGCTTCTAAATTTATATAAAAACGAAAACTAATAATTCCATGTCTATTCTAGATAAATCAATATTTTGATTTTTGAAAATCGCACCAAACAAATAATTAAATCATTGAAAATCCTTGTTAACGGTTAATTATGAGTCTAATGCATCAAATAATAAAAATACAATTTATAATAATTAAACATCAAAAAATAAAGTTTTTGCATAATAAAATACATAAGTACTTATATATAGAAAATAATAGATAACATCCCGCCAATTTATATTAATGGCCACCTGTTTGGAGAGGCCGATACAAAACAGAAATAAAATAATTAAAATACACGTAAATTAAGAAATCTTTAATAATATAAATTTTAAAAATCGCGCCATTCTCCAAATAAAGTACGCCCCCTACGCCCCGCCCACTCTATGTATTTATGTTATCTATGACTACACTGTTATTTTCTCAGATTCATTAGAATTAGTTACCGTAAACTGCATTTTAACCATAATTAGCCTTAATACGTGACTAACTTAGTTTTGTATAGTTAACGTTTGATACAACTTATTATCTCATGTTGTACATATTTTTTTCTCAGAATTTAAAATATTTATTAAACGGGACCTAAATTTTCCTCAATAAGTGTCTGACTTAATTAATCTTGTTAATGATTACAAATTAGATAATACATTTTGCTTCGTTTATGATAAAAAATTATAAATTAAATAAGGCATTAAATTAACCCTAATCCGTGACTTACTTAGTTTTGTATAGTTAACGTTTGATACAACTTACTAGTATCTCATGTTGTTTTGTTATTTAAAAAAATAAAAATAAAATATTAACAAAACAGGGCCCAAATTTTCCTTAATACGTGTCTTTCATAATTAAACTTGTAAATGATTACAAATTAGGTTATATATGTTACTTTGTTTCTGAAATAACGTTATATTTGAAAAAAGGGCATTCAATTTTCCTTAATACGTCACTGACTTTAATTTTATGTAGTTAATGTTTGTTAGAACTTACTATTTCATGTTATTTTTTTATTTTTCTTAAAATTAAATATATTTAGAAAACGGGGCCCAAATTTTCCTTAATACATATCTTTCATAATTAAACTTGTAAATAATTACAAATTAAGTTATATATGTGACTTTGTTTCTGAGATAACGTTATATTTGAAAAAAGGGCATTACATTTTCCTTAATACGTGACTGACTTTAATTTTATGTAGTTAATGTTTATTAGAACTTACTATTTCATGTTATTTTTTTATTTTTCTTAAAATTAAATATATTTAGAAAACGGGGCCCAAATTTTCCTTAATACGTATCTTTCATAATTAAACTTGTAAATAATTACAAATTAGGTTATATATGTTACTTTGTTTCTGAGATAACGTTATATTTGAAAAAAGGGCATTAAATTTTCCTTAATACGTGACTGACTTTAATTGAATGTGGTTAATGTTTATTAGAACTTACTATTTCATGTTATTTTTTTATTTTTCTTAAAATTAAAAATATTTAGAAAACGGGGCCCAAATTTACCTTAATACGTGTCTGACTTAATTAATTATATAAATTATTGCAAATAAGATAATACATTTTACTTTGTTTCCAAGAAAACTTTATATTTGAAAAAAGGGCATTAAATTTTCCTTAATACGTGACTGACTTTAATTTAATGTGGTTAATGTTTATTTGAACTTACTATTTCATGTTATTTTTTTTTTTTAATTAAAAATATTTAGAAAACGGGGCCCAAATTTACCTTAATACGTGTCTGACTTAATTAATTATATAAATTATTGCAAATAAGATAATACATTTTACTTTGTTTCCGAGAAAACGTTATATTTGAAAAAAGGGCATTAAATTTTCCTTAATACGTATTTGTTGTAAATAGTTTTTGATAATAATTATCATCACATATTAAATTATTTAAATAAAATATTTGTAAAAAAATTCATAAAAGATATGTTATTTATTCATAAAATTATACACCGCGGAAGCCTGATCAATAAGAAATTTAATAATAATCGCATTTTATATTAATTACATACATGGGTATATTTTAAATTAAACTATATACTTATATATAAAAATGTATACACGGTCGAAGCCACGGTCGATGCCGCGGTCAAAGCCACGGTCGATGCCGCGGTCGAAGCCACTGTCGAAACCGCGGTCGAAGCCATGGTCCAAACCACGGTCGAAGCCGCGGTTTAAGCCTCGGTCGAAGCCGCGGTCGAAGCCACGGTCGAAGCCGCGGTACGTCCTCCTGTGTAAGTACGTACGCAACGGGATGTACACAGCCTTGATAATAAATTCCAATATAATATTTTCCAACAAAATACGGTTCCAATGAAATATTTTTCTGAAGAAATACATTTCCGAAGAAATACATTTCCGACAAAATATGGTTCCTACAAAATATTTTCCAATTAAATATTTTTCTGAAATTATACGTTCCAAGTAAATATGTTTCAGAAAAAATACTTTCCACATTTATACGTTCCGAAAAAATATTTTCCAGCAAAATATAGCCCTCCACTTATAGTAATCAAATCGTATAGAGGTTTACTTCATTTTTATTGGGTGTTACTTTCTTATATCTATGTAAGTATTGTAAACCCGATTTTTTCTGAAATCTGGATTTTGATGGAATTACCAATTTTGACCTTCCTTGAATCCATTCTGACTATTTTCGCCATGATGTCTGTGTGTCCGTCTGTAAGCGCTGTAACTCAATTACGACAAATCGTAGAAGAGTGAAATTTTATCGGTTAATATTAATTTTATATTTTTGAAGATGATATTTCAACCGGATAAAAAATTAATTTGATACATAATATAGAGAATAATATATCTATAATTTATATCTCATTAATTTAATCTATCTTTTGTTAGTTTGTCAGAAACATTTTTTAATAAAATAATAATCACGTACACTATTCACTGTCAGGATTACGTATAAGAAAGTCCCGGAGCTCCTATGGCAGATATTTTTATATTGGTTTATTTGATTTTCACTTTTATGCAATATTGAATAAAGTGTTTTAGTTTATAAATCATTAAATGCTATAATAAAAAAAACACATTTAATAAAATGTTATAAAAACTAATTTTAATATCTGTAGACATATTTTATGTACTTATATAGAGTATAGAGCATGGACTGTGCATCTGATTCGAAAATCGAGTCTTCACAAAAAAAGAGACGGAGCATACATTGGGTCTATGCTTATCTTTATTTAAACATGAGTGTAAAAATTCAGTCATATATTCATATTTATGTATTTTTATTTTTACAAACATATTTTACGTCGAACTTTTTAATTTTTTTAAAAATAATTTATATATTTTATGATGTTTTCTAATTACACACGAGATTGTTTTGATTTTATTTTAAATATAATAATAATTTATTGTTTTGTTCTTAATCGAAAACAATAAATATTTACCGCTGAATTTTTTATCAAGAGACAAATAAAAAAATGTTTTTGCACTTCTGTCGTTTATATTTAACTTTGAATCTAGCTTAAACGAAAGTACTGACGTTAGTGGAACTATGTAATATGTAATAATAACTCTAGCTGAATATGTTGCTTCTTGTATATTTTTACAAACAGCTATGAAAAAAAATTAATGATTGTATTTTTAAGATTTGATTTTTAAATTTTAATTTCACTGTATAAGTAAGTTACTAAAACTGATAATAAATAACGAACATATTATAAAAAAACATGAATATTGATTACTTATAGGTATATTTTAAAACGATCTTGGAAAAATATTAACGAGGTCATGTTAATAGATACAATTGAAATCATTGAATTGAATTATCATGTCTAATATTATTGTTCCGACACTTCTTTAAAGAATATAAATATATATGAATACAAGTAGATATTACTGATTAAGCAGCGATTATTATTTTTCAAATTCATTATGACTTGTATTTTTTATGAATCACCAATATTTATAATAATATTATTGCCAAAATATGAATTTTAATATTATATCATATACAAATATATTCATAATTTGTCTTAAGTATAATTTTGTCGGATTAAAAAAATCTGATAGTGCTTGGTAAATTGTAGATTTTGATTTTTTTATTAATAAAAATATATTGTTATCAAATAAATGTATATTTATTTGTACATCGAGGTAGACAACCTATCTGAGGGTCAGTTGAGGGTCGACTCTGTTTAGCATCGGTTATAATACGCAACAAAAATGTAAATTAAATATCGCAGATATACATATACTGCATTTCATTCTATTATATATTCATATATCTTCAAAAGTATGAGAAAATAACACAAAAAATAATGTTTGTTTGAGATCTCTAATTATAAATTAAGTTGCTTTTGAGAAATGAATTACTCCTTCAAAATTGAAAACCCCTGTATATTTTTTCTAGCACGTGCAATATAATTATTTAAACCAAAACTATTTGCTATTACCGAGCCAAAATATTCACACAAACGTGCGAATGTAAACGTGTGCGTTAATAACATTAAATCCGGACTCTTAGTTCATATAAAGTGAAAACTCATGCAGGTTTCTATTATTATGTAAACACGTTTGTTGACATTCGCAATAAATACGCTAAATCTTTGATTATTCTTATGGGTACACAGGACCTAAATATTATTTAAACGCGGCCAACATTTACGTATGATTAAATAAGTATCGAGTTATATATAAATCTAGATTTAAGTCTTATAGAACTCAAAGACTAACCTTGGGTTGCATAAAGCAAAATTAACCACGATTAGTTAATCAGTTGTTTTCAATCCATGATCAATGTTAATTTTAAACTTAATCTTAATTTGTAAATGAACAATTCACAAATATGATATTTCTTTACCTTATAAAATTATGCTTTTAAAACAATTAATTGATTAACTAATCGTGATTAATTTTGCCAATGTAACTCTTGTTTTGTCTATTTTTATTTATTTTGGTTATATCCGAAAGTTTTACTAGTGAAGTAGTAATTGCTTTGGGTTTTAAATTAATCTTGCTGAGACAACTTCACTCTAATGCGGCGTTTACATCGAGAAAACAAAGCAGAAACACGATGGTTTTATGACTAAAAAGCAATAAACCCTATACATTTTTAAATACGAAGTATTTTAAAGACACGATGTTTCTGTTTTGTTTTTTCGGTGTAAACACGGCATAAGAACCCTTAAACACTAGCAGCGTGTGTATAGGTTTTGCGTTTTGCATTCATATAAAACATTGTAAAAAAAAATGTACGCGACTTAGCAGCGCGACAGTCGCGCTGCTAAAAGTTACTAGTGTGTAAGGGGTCTAAAGATATTAATATAACATTATGAAATGCCATTGTTTTTTAAGGTTGTTCATAGTTTTACTCATTTTTAGGATGATTTTAATAAGGTGGCACTTCAATATTAAAATTAGAAAATTAGAAAAACCTATTTGAAGTTTATGACTATTTAGGAGTTTTAATCTAATATCCTTTATATTTAGATCAAGTTATTTTATGAATTTAAAAATTAGCAGTTCTTCTGACACGATTGTGATTTCAAAATTGAGCAATCACTACTAAGTTGCGAAAAAATAGTTCATTCGGTGCAAATAATACAATAACCTTTTAAGAATTTCGTCATGTTTATATCTAAAGTAACAAGACTAATTTGAAGAAAACAACTCTCAATATATGAAAAACAAAATTATTAGGGTCATTATTTATTTATACTAGGTAAATAAAGAAAGAGTCAGTATTATCACAGAAAAGGTGCATATGTAAAATTCATAAAAATCTCTGACAAAATAATCTAAATACGTGTTAAAGAAACAATATGCGCATACATTTGTGACATTTTTACCTTGATCTTAAAGCGTGTGTTGCTCGGTTAAATATAAAGTCCTCGTGACAGGCGCCTCTGTTGGCACCAGAGTTAGGAATCACTCGTGACTAATACATATATATGCACCTAAAGACGTAAAGAGTCTATTTTTGAAGAAGTCCCACCGCTTTAGGAGTGCGAAATAATATAAAAAAATTTAGTTTTGTTTATTGGTTTGGGTTGTTTACTAGCTAAATGCGGGTTGGTTGTTAACCTCATTCATGATTTTGTTTATTAGATAGAGTAGTGGTATCTATGACGTTGGAGGGAGAAAGGAAATGTCAATATTACGCACATGGGTTATTTTTATAATGGGATTATTATTTAATATATATAGGTAATTAGATTGTTATTATTGCTTGGTAATGTTAATGTTCAGAGTCACAGTTATGTTATTTATGAGTTTTGTATAGGGTTTTTAAGTTGCGTTAAGGATATTTCATGTGATGACAATAGCACCTGATAATAGTACGGGAGCTAGCAACGTTTAGAAAAAGAGAATTTCAGGTCAGCTGATTTTCCGATATGTTGTCCTTCTTACTCTTTCGGTTAGAGTCTGGGCCATCTGGCAGTCGGTAGCCGTTGCGTTGATTACTGCGCATCCTACCTGTACAGGTAATAATCCTGGATTTTTAAATCATTTTTAATGATATAATTTTTATATTTTTGCTTCTATATATATATACCAGACGTAAATTTTTTATTGCCAGACATTTTGATTGTTGTTAATCATGTGCCAGACGCCATTTTTTTATTTTTGTAAATAAAAAATTTAAAGTATTTTTTAATGTTTGTAACTTTTATATTATGTTCTTTAAAGATAGAAAAATCTAAAATTAATTTGCCAAACGTTAATTCGGTTGTTTAATCTTAAAAAAAATTAAAAACTCCTGAAAAATATTGCTGTATGATGCTGGTAGTCAGAGAGAGAGAGTTGCAGAATATTATCGAAAATGAGACAGAAAATAATAGTAAAAGTACATTACTGAATCATGCTAGTAAGGACAAGTTTAAATAGAAAATTATTATCATAAAAATAAAAAAATAAATACGGTACAGGTACAATATAATTGGTGAAACTTAAAAGGTTGTTTGAAAAAAAGATTGGAGGTAATTAATATTATCCTTAATATATATAAAGCTCAACGTCTCTCTGTCTGTCTGTCCGTTAGTGCGCTTATCACTCGAGAACCAGTTATCCGATTTACGTGATTTTTTTTTTAATTCATAGGTACATTCTCTGGCCAGGTTATAGGCTATATTTTATTACGTTAGGTAACATAACAACTAAGCAGTGACGATATTAGTAAATCAAGTCGGAAAAAATTTTACCGACGGCACGCTGTTTTGCGATACGCTGCCTAAACCGTTGGATATAGAACAAAATAATGTGTTAAAGAATTGTGTAGAATCAAAAGTGCTACAATAAAGTCCGCGACACCATATGTCTAACTTTTATATTTAAGCCACAATGACTGCTTTTATGTTACAAAGAAAACATAAAATATTTGGGTTATGTTTACATGGAGTTTTGACCTGCAAAACTTCAATCCTTATTGAAATAAATGATTTCATCGTCATAAGTACTTAATGTAGATATAATTTGCCCTTTACAGCATCCAATTTGGTGGTATAGTTTAGGAAATAACATTTAATAAGTTTTATACGGTAAAATATTATTAATAACGCGCGAACTAAATACGCCGGTATTCCATCTCCCTCGGCTTGGCCGTTGTCATTCGATCGTCAGTTTTGTTTCAATAATTAAATTTAAATTTAAGTGTTGTTTTTATTATTACAATAATAACTAATCGTGTTTGTACTTAATTTGTACTTAAAGCGAGCGAAGCCGCGTGGGTACATCTAGTATTATATATTTATATAATATTAATTACCTCCAATCTTTTTTTCAAACAACCTTTTAAGTTTCACCAATTATATTGTACCTGTACCGTATTTATTTTTTTATTTTTATGATAATAATTTTCTATTTAAACTTGTCCTTACTAGCATGATTCAGTAATGTACTTTTACTATTATTTTCTGTCTCATTTTCGATAATATTCTGCAACTCTCTCTCTCTGACTACCAGCATCATACAGCAATATTTTTCAGGAGTTTTTAATTTTTTTTAAGATTAAACAACCGAATTAACGTTTGGCAAATTAATTTTAGATTTTTCTATCTTTAAAGAACATAATATAAAAGTTACAAACATTAAAAAATACTTTAAATTTTTTATTTACAAAAATAAAAAAATGGCGTCTGGCACATGATTAACAACAATCAAAATGTCTGGCAATAAAAAATTTACGTCTGGTATATATATATAGAAGCAAAAATAGAAAAATTATATCATTAAAAATGATTTAAAAATCCAGGATTATTACCTGTACAGGTAGGATGCGCAGTAATCAACGCAACGGCTACCGGCTGCCAGATGGCCCAGACTCTAACCGAAAGAGTAAGAAGGACAACATATCGGAAAATCAGCTGACCTGAAATTCTCTCTCAAAAACGTTGCTAGCTCCTATACTATAAGTATAAGTGGGTGTGAGGGTGACGTTAATGAGAGATAGGTAAAGTCAATATTAGGCAGATGGATTAGTTTTATTATCTCATTATTTATCAGGGATTTGTTATTAATTTTTACATTATGGTCATTTTGTTTATTGCTTGGTTATGGTGCTTGTCTGATAATAAAGTATGTACCATTAAAAGCGCAGAATCGTAATTGTGTTGCAAGCAGGAGGTATTTCAACGAATTTTTCAAGCGTGATACCTATGTATCGATGAAGTCCTATGAACATAACATAATTGTAATTCTTGGACTACCTGCATTTATTTTTTCTTCAGGTACTGCACAAAGTAATTTTGGGAACTGCACATTTGTAATTTACAGCTGCACAAACAAGCTTCAGTTCAAACATAGACTTATAGAATGGTCTGAGCAATAGTCTCACAAAATTTACCACTCTCTTTAAAGAAACAAAGCGAATATTTAGCCAATACTCTTTTCTGTAGGTCTGCAATGACTGCAGGATTCTAGAAAGGGGCAGGTATTGGTTACATATTCGATTTGTCCTTGTCACACTTTTTCGCCAGTATTTACTTTACAGTTGGATAGGGAATGCTCAGTCCATTCCATAAGTCTATGAGTTCAAATATGGTATTTCAATAATTATGTACTTTGAATTATTCCATAAGTTTTAAGATTTTTAATATTTATAAAATATCGATGTTTTTAGTAAATAGTATAAATACGTTAAATTTGTAATTAAGTTTTACACCTATGCATGTTAATAAGTAGAAAATAGGACTTTCTAGGGTTCCGTAGAAAACTAGGAACCCTTATAGTTTCTCCATGTCCGTCCGTCCGTCTTCAAAAATTTTGAGATAATAAGATGAAATTTGGTACACGGTCGTAGATTAATGACCCAAAAACAGAAATGATAAGATTTTTGTTAAAAAAAAAAATTAGGCCCCCTTTCCATAAAATGAAAAGTGTTTTCAAAAAAAAAAAATACCTACCCCATTGAGAGGGGTGTCATTAGAAAGGTCTCCTAAAATGCAACAAATAATGTATTAGAACTTTTTGATTTTAACCCTTTAATCACGATGTATTTGCTCTCCGAAGTCGTTAAAAAAGCGCCCCTCCCCCTCTATTTTCTAAACTATCAATTTAAAAAATCTGAAAAAATTCCAGAATGTAGCTTTTAATTAGTACTTTCACTGAAAATTATAACGAACATTGTCAAAAATATTTTGGACTCCCCTTCTATAGACTGAAAAGTGAACTATCATTTTTTTCCCCACTTACCCCATTGAGTGGGATGTCATTTAATAGGTCTCCTAAAATGCAATAAAAAATGTCAGATAACTTTTTGATTTCAACCCTTCAGTCACGAAATATTTGCTTTTTAATGTCGCTGTCAGAGCGTCCCCCCCTCTATTTTCTAAACTATCGATTCAAAAAATCTGAAAAAGTTCAGAATGTAGCTTTTAATTAGTACTTTCACTGAAAATTATAACGAACATTGTCAAAAATATTTTGGACCCCCCTATCATAGATTAAAAAGTGAAGTCACATTTTTTTCATTTACACCATTGAGTGGGGTGTCATTTGATAGGTCTCTTAAAATGCAATAATAAAAGCCAAATGACTTTTTGATTTGAACCTTCGGTCATGAAAATTTTGAAAAAAACTCTTTTTATAAATCGTAGTGAGAATGCCTACGGAACTCTATCATGTGCGTGCCCAACAAGCACTTGCCCGTTTTATATTTATTTTTTATTTCCCAGTGTCTGCTTTCGTATAGCGAGAATTTAATAAAAAATAATTAATTTTCATATGAACATTAAAAATATTATGATACCAATAACGTTTATTAAATGCATATTTACTAATCAGTAATAACTGCAATTTACGCTATTTCATAATTATATCAGCAAAACGATAAGATACATTAAGAAAATACTTCATTAAGTACGTAAGGTGCAAAGTTTTCAGGAAAATTCCTAAGTGTGCTCGGATGTTCTAGGAAATATATTTTTTATTTACATATCGTTTAAACTTTGAACGAGGATTCAAGTTTCAATTATGTTACGTACTATGATACACTTATACATTTTTTTATTTGTGAAATGTATGTATATGTTGTGTCTAGCGCTTTTTGTTTATTTAAAAAATGCCAGGTAATGTTTTGATTATACTATATTTTCATGAGAATATTTTTTGATTGGATGCTAATCATTAGAGTTAAATGAACTTATTGATAAACCATCAATAGAGTAACTGTTAATTCTTTATTTATTTAATATTTGCTTACTTCTTATCTGATATTAATACGGTGTTTACTGAATAATAGATTGATAAATCAATATGGATATAAATAAAACCATTGTTCAACGTTTCAAGCTTTGATTAAAATAATCAATTAATTGGTTAATTTGATGTCCGATATTATAAAGGACCTAGCAAATTTGCAAGCTTGCTAACTTTCTCAGATGAGATACCAAACTTATATGACAGTTCATTTCGAGTTTTTTGATGACTTTGACAGATTTCGCGCAAGCGTTGTATGTAAATACCAACGGTATTAAAACAGTTGTGCTATTATGCAAGGTTAGTAAATACACAGGTTGCCTCATGAGCTTTTGACCAATCAGCTTGGGCACCCCGAATGACGTCATCCGAGGCTACACGTGTTATGATTGGACACATCATTCCCTCTCTCCTCATTTTGGCACCCCAGATGATGTATTTCCCTCTCTCGAGCCGAGCCATGAGGCTACCTTATACTTTACATATACCTTGCTATTATGAAAATTATTTTATACGGTCAGAGTCGCCAACTGTGTTACAATACGTTGAAGTGTCACTGCTCTAAACTAACTAATCCATAGATAATATAACAAAATTAATAACCTCATGTATCGAGTGCTAATAAGCTTGCAAAGCTAGGTCCTTTATAATACCGAACATGAGTCAAGGTACTTACATATAGTATAAGAAACGATATAGATTTTGATATATATTAAAGCAAATATTTACTTATGCAATACATTTGCTAACTAAAGTAACTTATAGGAAACCAAGCACGAAAATTATATCCGAAAAATGAAATGATAATTATTTGAAATACTTCCGTTAAATTATATCAGTGGCGTAACAAACGAAGTTGCCAGGAAGCCACCCTTCTCCAGCAATGGAGTAACCAACAGAAGGCTAACTGATTACAACATATACTTAATATATATGTATGCACCCCCTCAAAAAATATCTAGTTACGACACTGATATAATATGTATATTTCTCATTAGTGGACGTTATTACAATTGGAATTTGTAATATAGATATGATATTTTTTATATATACGAGTATTGAATCATTTTAGTGAGGATAAAGAAGGGGTCAAAAGTCTTAACTATAGGGCTGTGCTCAGTAATTTAAAAAGTAATCAAAAGGAATTAAATTTTGACGTTTCATTCTGGTTTCTGTAAAATTCCGTATTCACCGCGAATAGTTCATTACGTTCAATTATTGTTTATTACGTCCAAGTAGTCTGAAGAAGTTTGCAATGCTGCCAACCTTATTTTTAGTTGTCAATTTTCATTATTGATTCCGTTTGAATCCGGTAAACGTCATTCAGATTGAAAATTTGCTATATCTTTTACGTTCAGATTCTGAAATAAAGCATCAGGATGGTATTTCATTCCGTTTGATTCTTTTCTTAATTACTGGATGATTCATGATCATTCGTCCTTTTGTTTATACCTATATATTAAAATTTATATTCCATTAGAATTTATCTGTTTTTATTAAATCTTTTCTGAAAGACGTTATCTCCTTTTAAAACGAATTTTAGCATCTTAAAAAAATGTCCTTGAAAATTTCGATAAAAACTTAAAATTTATTCGTAGTCGTAAATTCCCAGTTAACAAAAAATAAATTACCAGAAATTTACTTTCATTTGTTTAAATAATGATATTGTATAATAAATATTAATTATCATATAAATAAAATACAAATATTAATCACGAATGTAACGTGTGGAAGCCGGTCTAGACTCTAGACTTGCGCTGACAACAGCTGGCTTAAGTCTGTCTCACTCTAGCGTGAATTACATGTGACAAAACGTCATAAGTGCAAGGTCCATTTGAATTGTACCGTTTATTATCAGTGCTATTTAGGTTTGATACGTTTACACGAGTATAATCTACGAGCGATTACTAATTTTTAATTTCTCTCTTTCGATTTCTTGTATAGTTTGATGCATTAATCCTACCGTCAACCACTGCAAACTTAAATGAAGCAGATTATAGCAAAGAATTGTTTTATATTTCTTCATATCATAGTCTATTTAGATAAATAACGTATATTTTGTAAATTCTAGCTGTAAAAAAATACAGGCTTCATTTTTATAGAACTAAAAACTGTATGTTTAAAAATGTTATTATAAAATATACGACAAATGTATTATTATTTTTGCACCTCAGGCTTCAAAATGTCTTAAGTAAGTACAACTTTGAAAATATCAATAAGGCCCGGATTTACCATGCAGGCAGTGTAAGCACGTGCCTAGAGCGGCAAAAATTTAGGGGCGGCAAATTTTAACGAAAAAAAAGGTCTTTTCACACTTTCTTTTTAATAATTGATACAATTTTAACATATGAGAAAACCTAAAAAAAGGTCTTCACATTTTCTTTTTAATAATTGATAAACTTTTTACATGAAAAACTAAAAAAAGGTCATTGATATGAAAAACCTTTACTTTTTTATTTTTATTCAATCAAAAAGGGCGGCAATTTTCGCAACTGCTTAGGAACGGCAAATTTCAAAATCCGGCCCTGCGTACACGATAGAAGTTTAGGCGTGAGAAATTCGTTACTGGATAAAAATCTATGAGATATATTACTGCGAATATTCAAAAAGTATAATTAGGTAGGTACTCTTCAGAAAAAAAAGTTTCAAAAAATCATTTATTTTCACCTTTACGCATGTGAAATAAGAGAGCGTAAATAATTTTCTCTCGCTTCATGATTTTTTAATCAAAATATATAGCTGAATTGAAAAAAAAAAACTTTAATTTTACTGTATAAAAACGTAGTAGAAATAATACATAAAATTAAAAATATGCATGCCAAAAATTTTAAAAGCGAAAATACGTAAAACTTCAATTCCCGCTTTTTCTCATACGTCATCGACAAGCCTGCTACCGCGTTGTGAACACAGTACGGAGGCCCGTCTTAGCGCGTGCAAGCGATTGGTCACGAAACGCGTCAGCCCGTAACCCACAATTCCTTTCGCCGCACACTATGATATTCTTATCTCACACACCGGCTGCGGCAGCTACAATTCGCTGTTTCTCTCTTGTTGCGAGCCATTCGCTCTTGATAGCCCAAGCTGAGAGGTTTGAATCCGAAACACGCCGTGTGTCAGTTGGTGTGTTTGAATCGGAATTCCTGTGATAATATTCTAGTGAATTGTTTGTGGTTTTTGTGATTAAAGTGTCTTAATAAATTATTTTTAATATATTCAAAATGTTCGAACAAGAAAATTATATCACGCCCGTCCCAACCAAGGATGTGCTTGATGATTTGATCCTGCTCATTAATGAACTGTATAAATGGGTAAGTTTCCCCTAAAATATAAATCAAATCTACAGAATATGTTATATAATTTATTTTAAGACATCTGAAAAAAGCCACGTTAAATCGTTCAAAAAGATCCTAATATAGATAGTTAACAATAAGTAAAGTAATAAATATGTTCATTGTTAATTACTTAATTTATATAGTAGCAATAACAGGATCGTTTATGTCATAGAAACAGTTATTTTTAATTAATTGTATCTATACGGAAGCAGAGCACTTATTCGAACAGACAGTTCTCCGAAAATGTACTAGAAAGAGGTAGAAGCATAAGCTTCGTACTGCAAAAAGAAGGATGAATGTTTGCAAATTAGCGATAGTTGGTTTGGCGAATTTTTTCAAACTATCGAAAGTGAAACGAATAACGAATGTTCGATAGTGTTCTACAAAATTTTCCACATTGTATAATGAAAAATAGTTTTCTTTTGGTCAAGATATTTCATGAAATATTTTAATATCAGTCGTATAATAAATACATGTTATCTATTATGATTTTAAAATAGGTCAGAATGATTAACAAAGTACATTTTCATTGATATTATTGAGGTTATTAAGTTATTGTCATTGTGATTAACATTGGTTATTAACATTCGTCAAAAGAGCTGATAATGCATTATAGTATGACCTATGGCTCCATTATTTGATATGATTATTAAATTTATTCAGTACCATATTTAATTTTTCTTCATAGTAACTATTAAATTATAAAGTCAAATATGATATCAATAAAATATTAATTCAATAAAAGTAATTGAAACATCAACATATGGTACAGTACTTAAAGATAAAATAGGCGAAAGTATGACACGAATCCACCTGTCAACAATAAATACAGAGAAAAAATTGGCACTCATTTTCGGAAAATTACCTAATAGATATAAAACAATCTAATTTTAGTTAGAGAAAAAGAAAATGTACTGTTTCCGGAAGTGCATTAAAATAGGGAAATGCTTGCCCTACGAATTGCCACATGTGCAGTAATTTTACCCAATTACATAAATATTTGACATTCGCAGTGGAACATGCAATTAAGTCAAGGATACTTAAGTATGTAGACTTTCATTTAATGCCGAGGTAAGCCTCCCATTGAGGCAATACTACGAATTATGTAATCTTATCCATATGATACTTGAAAAGTTTCTTTATCAAAGAACTTTGTCCTTAAAGAGGCTCGTTTTGGTAATTTTATCAAGTGCATAGATTAGCGATAATTTAAAAATATGTGTTAATTGATAATTGGTCAAATTGAACTGGGTTAAGAACGGTATTTTAAAATAATTATTGCTAAGTTCTAACAGTAAATTTCTTATATTTAAAACGTATTAATCATCGCGTTGATATATTAAAAATATTATTATTTATTTAGGTATTCCCAATTCAATTTATCAAAACAATCACAAAAAAAAGAAATTCCCATTTTTTCGTATTTTCTTATCTATCACAGGAAATTTTATTATGCATTTATAAAAAATCCCCTTTCCTGTGATTACATGCAATTGTTTTTCTTATCTCATAAATTTATTATATACATGCATTAAGTAGGCGTATCAGGTGTAAAGATGCCAAAATCTTGTTAAAAATATTTTCAATGTCAATAATTTTCTTGATTCACTATTCTATAATTAATACTTAAAAATAAATTTCTATTTTTAAATTTTGATTATTTTCAATTTTACGATGTGAAAATTATATTGATAACCTATTTTTATATTGGACATGACATTGATGATTTTATTGAAATAAAAAAAATTATTGTTAAATAACCACGAATTAGTTTCTAGTCTACTTACAACCTTCATTAAAATTAACAACCTCGTATGCATTATTGCTACACCATAAAATAGAAAGCTATATTTAGGTGAAATATTTCAAAATAATTGTACCCATTCCCATTAAAATTGATTACACTAAATGCATTTTAAAGAAGATAATAGAACCTTAGATAATTAAAACAATTTAAAAATTTCCATTTCTATATTTAATGACATTGATAAGAACATATTAAGTTTAGTGTCTCTTCTGACCTTATTTTGCAATATCCCTTTAATTAACTATGTTTTTTAATAAAAAAAGAACCCTTATCTTATTAATAATAGGTCATGGTACATTTAATGTATTATAGATTTTTGGAATTTGGTTTTAACTAGATAACACATATTGTTCTATTAACATGAAATGTGTAGATCCGGGGTCAAAATCCGATAATATTATGATTGAATCATTATTGAAATGATTTATAAACTTTTGCAACTGTTTATTCATTCTTTCTCTAGAAAAGTATCATAATCGTATTCATGTAAGTACCTACTTGTTAACAATAAATCTAATAAGTCGGTTTCAAATTAAACTGCAATTACTCTTTCTTATGCATTTAAATTATTTTAAATATTTGACAATTTGCAATTTTAAGTACTCATTAATATGACCATCTCTGCTGCCCCTAATCTGCTGTGGCAAAACTGGGGGTTAATTTTGATAAAAAAGCATATATCTGTGCCCTAATAAGTTATGTATATAATTCTAAAATAAACTGCATAGGGCCAAACATTAAATTAAAGAGATACATAAAAAGACTCTAACGGTCGAGTACCTAATTTTATTTATAATTTACATCTGCCTTTAAACTTGATCCCTAAAAACGACCAGGCATCTATTAGTTGATCCTTGGGTAATAATTGGATTCTGGATATAAGCCAAAACAATTCTAATTAAATCTTTTCAAATTCCACATTTACCTGAAAATTATCTTATATTTTAATATGATTTATATGAAATGAAAAACATGCAAACATGCTTAGAATAATATGAAATACATATTCTGAATGGCTCATGCATGTTTTTATATTCAAAATAATGAATGCATATTTAAGTGAATAATTATAAATGCAGGAAGTATCCTTAAATATTCCGTTTGTGGCAACAACACACGAGTGTTACTGTAGGACGGACAGCCTCTCATGTAGAGTATCATGGAATTCACAATGCGTCATGCAATTCGTGCTGGAAGTCGTTATCAGTGAAACTTTCTGTGAAATGTATGATTGCATGGGTTATTGTTAAACGATTATTAACATGCTGTTAATCGTGTATTTTAGGTTGTTTATCTAATGATTTTTTAAAATATGTATTTAATGAGGCTGATATAAATAAATAAGATAAAGTAGTTTAAAAAATGTATATTTATTGAAAGATGTCAATCAAAAATTAAAATAAATAAAAAATAACTATTTTCTTCTACATCAACGGTTAGATAGGTTTGATAATTCTTGATCCCATAAATTAACGCCCTCTAATAAAAATGTCGTAATAATTGACAAAGGTCTTGATGTAGTTTACCTTGAATTCAGCAAAATTAACTGTTGCAAACGGATCAAAAAATGATAATTTAATTCTATTAGTATGGATTCATTGTCCCTTCTCTTATTTTTCGTTCCCAAGGACGTTCTATTAATATAAAGTATTTCTCAATTCTTTAAAATGCACAAGTATATTTATAATGTTTGTACCCTTTAACAGCATAAGTAGATACGATTAGTCGTTATCTCTGCATAGCAACGGGTTGTTTGAAAAACAAGAGAATAGATAATAGTATGGTCTACTAAATGCCAAGGATACTTTTTTTTCTGTTCACATGTGGATATATCAATCCGTTGACCTTTCAGGTGAATGATTTAGGATTCGTACAGTGTTGAATATATTATAAAAATATTCATAATGGGAATTTTCCATTAAGCCTAGCAAATTTGTGCATTATTTAGTTCAAATTAGAATGCCCAATAAATTAACCACTATTTTTTTTATTTCCACTTTTTGACGATTTTCATAATTTTCATTTGAATTATGGAAAATTTTTAAAAATGAAAAAATTTGCATTTTTAATGTATTTATTATTATTTCAATGTTGGCTTGTTTACGCATTTTCTTTTATATCGGAAAAGCATTCACGTGTAAGATACAACATGAATACATATTAAATATAGCGGATATGACCTTGCATAACCGACATATTTATACTTTACTACTAAGGTGTTAATGAGATTAAATTAAAAATGTAATCTTAACATCGTAAAATCGCGTATAAAAAATATCAAACACGGAAAACTATAAATGAGTATAATAAGATAAAACAATAACCGTTATTTATTTCGTATTTTTAATAGTGTATTGACAGCCGGTGCTATTTTTAGCTGCAGGTTTTTCAGTTAATTAAAATATACTGGAAATCCGATAGCTTTTTTGTTCACGTGATGTTAATATGGAAGGAACCGTGAGAGATATGTATATTGTATATACATTTTGTCGCGATTTTTAGGTTCATTGCAAAGGTTATCATGTTTATATGAGATGTAAATATTCCATACATTATGTGTTAATTTATTATTTGTTTGTTAGAATCTGGTTTTACGTTATTGGCAAATATTTTCGACGTCAATTATATTATATCAATAATTTCAAATACCGATAAAATTATCACTTACAATTCGACGAAATGCAAAATTTTAATTGCGAAATTATGAGAAGTATTAATTATTTTGAGATTATGTTATATCTGCCCACCTAGAAAATTAATTTTATTTTTTCAATAAAATTTTATTTTTGTATGTATATATTTAGCAATTCAATTTGTTTTCGGTAATAACTTTTTTATGTACTGCGTTATGGCGAAATATTCGAAAAACGATAGTAAAGTTATTGTATCTAAAATCTAAAGAGTCTTTTGTTGTATCGATTGAAGTGATTGAGAAAGTGAAAACGTACTAACAAAAAATGTGTAAAAAGAAGAATATATATAGAAACTTATACAACGTTCACTTTTATTTCACAACATACTTATGTACGTTGAAAAACAATTTAAACTGTATATTGTACGTACACTATTTTGAAGTTTAAGTACATATTATTATACATATACACACCTATTTTTAATAAATATTGATAAACAATATCGATTCAATTTTCATTATTTTTAAAAATAAACCTATACATAGTTTGCTAATGATGATGGCACTTATTAGTAATCATTATGAATAAGATTTTCGAAAACAGAGTGATTAAGCCTGATTAATGATGTTTTCATTTAAATGTATTTGTTTATCGGTATTTATATTTATTAGGAAAATTATTAGGTGATTGGTTTTTTGAATTAAATAAAAAAATAATTTCTGTTATTTTTTTTAAACTACGGTACATAATTTATTGGAGGTAAAAATATATGCATCAAATAAATGACAATTACGAAAACTAATTTTGTTAAAAAAAGAGTAAAATATTTAAAGAGGTAATAGTATGGACCAAATAAAATAGTCGTAACAAACATGGCTCCGCAAAGTAACGGTTTCGGAGATATGGAAGGTTATTCTTTTTTGGAACATTTATTTGCAATTATTTATAACTTATTTATTATGTTCTAACAAACAAAAGAACCTTCTAGCAAAACCAAAAAATAAAGTGACATAAGGTGTTCAAAGTACCCCTCTTTCTATTTCGAAGCAGGCACGACATCTTTTTACTTGCAAAAACTTACATTTTCTTATCATAGTTGGCTGTTTTGTGAAATAAACATTACGTATTTACACCAAACTTTTCCACGTAGATGGGTAGGAAGGGGTGGACCTGTATTATGTCCTGCAAGATCGCCTGATAAAACCCTTTAGATTTATTTTTTTGTGGATATTTGAAAACATATGTGTCTATAGTACTCCTGTAAATAGCTACGAATTAATCAAAAATGCCAACAAATCCGAGCCAATGAGATGATTTTAAAAAGAGGTTGAATATCTTTCAGACAAAAATGTCGTGCCTGCTTGGAAATGGAAGGAGGCCACTTTGAACATCTTATGTCATTTTATTAAGCTAGGAGCTTCTTTTGTTTGTACATAATAAATAATTGCAAATAAATGTTTCAAAAAAGAATAACCTTCCATATATCTCTGAAACCGTTACTTTGCGGACCCATGTTTACTAAGACTTTTTTGTTTATTTTGGTCCATACTATTACCTCTTAAAATATTTTACACTCTTTTTTTAACACCTGGTATATAAGTTCATCGGAAACTCAAAAAAATATATAAAAACAATTAATCTAACAAAATAAATAAACACGAAAACAAATACCTAATGGCTTTTACCTGTTACAAATATTTTTACCCCACACCTGTACCATAAGACCACGTGGTATAGCAGTTCTATATACAAACTCTGCGATCGATTCCCGGTATACACTGTACTGTAGACCTCCGCCACCACTAGTAGTCGAGAAGGTTCCTTGCGTCGTGTCCCGTCCAAAGGCGCTCCTTTCAGCTGCCGGTCATTTTGGTTTATTTGGTGTTGGAAATGTTCGGTTTTATAATGGAATTAATGTGAATTGAGCTGTGATATTAGGGCTTTAAAATGAAGGTTAATAGTTTGTATAGTCGTTGTTGTAGATGAAATTGTATGTTTAAATAGGTTAAGTTTAACTGTCATTTGCGCAGTGCGGTAGTCTTACTTTATTTTAAAGAGATCTTTTTTGATATTTAGTTTTTAGGATTTCTTGTTATTTTATTTTTAGGAATGATAATTTAAATACCTTATAACTTTAGGAGTAGTTTTAAATATATTTACAGTTAGTTATTTCAAATTCATTTTTATGAATTTTAGTTAAAAGTTCAGAAAAAGAAAACATAATTTTGATTAAAAATTATAAATATAATAATTTTCTGATTCTAAAAACATTTTAATGAGATTATTAACTTTTTTTATAAATAAGATTTTTATATATTTCACGAATTGTCTATTGAACCTTCATATACGAACTTTAAATGCTGTATAATATATGTTTAAATCAGTGGCGTAGATAACTTTTTGCGATGGGGGGGATTTCGACTGATGACCTTTTTGAATTTTTTTCTTTTTAGATATACAAATTTTGAAAACTAGATTTTTTGTAGTCGTCAATTTTGAAGATCTTTTTTTTGTCGTTCATTTTAATTATTTGTAACGCAGAACCCCTTGCATCAATTTCATGGGGGGGGGGGGGGATATGACAGTATTAAATCATCTTTTATATGGTGAAAAGTATAAAAATTGGACTCATGGGGGGATTCATCCCCTGAATCCCACCCCTATCTACGCCACTGGTTTAAATAACAATTAAGATCTATTTAAAAATATTTTTTCTCTAGAATATCGAATTTTACGTTAGTTCAAACTTAAGTACAAATACTAATACATGAATATAAATATGTCATTTTAATGAATCTCTTTTAATTTAAATATAACCGTTACAATTTCCGTTTTCTCTTGATAATTTTTATTGCATAGCGGAAGTTATTACGTAAATGTACACGCTTACGAAATAATATAATTCATATACTAGCATTCGTATCGTTTAATTTCCAATATTCTAAAATACATTTCACCTTGCTACAGGGCTTTTCACGGCCTTCAACAAATTTAATGTATTTTTTAAGCATTACCTTTACGTCTTATCATTTTTTTCATCAAGTTTCAGATCGAGAAATAATTCCAAGAACCATTTACCTTTAATGTTATTCGCGGGAAGTCCAAATTTCGTGATTTTGATAACTGGTTTTGAGTACATCTATACTTGTTATATCGCGGGCGTCATTCTTGGAAAGAAATCATTTGGTTGTATTTAGTCATCAAAAACACATGAATAATAATTAGGGATTCTCTGAATGATGTCGTAATTAATATTTTTGTTTTGAACATTATGTTCTTCTTATATTCCTTATTTACATACATATTGATGCTTGACATATCATTTTTATTCTGTGAAAACATTTGAAATTCAAATTCCTCTATAATACATCAAATGTCAGTCTGCTTGCAGATTATATGAATATGGTAAAAGGGCAAATGGAATATTTTGTGTGAACGAACTTTTTAAAGTTGCTATTGTATTTAAATCAGATAGTTTATTTTATAATACACTATTAGTAAATTTTTAAGTATGATTGATTTTATTGATAAGTCAGTTTTTTTCCAGAATGATATAATGTTTAATAAAAACATGTAAAAATATTTTAAATTATTTCCGTGATTATTTTTTTAGTTTTGCATTATAAACATACAATTTCATCTATAATGTATGAATAAAATTATCAAGCAAATGCATCTTCTACCTATCTAGCAAATCTATTTTCGATCTGGCATTCTTCTACTTTACATTTGGACAGATAATAGCAGCACTAGTGTTGTTCTGTTGGCACTTGGTGTACTGTATTTCATTTAAATCTAGAGTCTGTAGTAGCCAGACAACTTCTTGTCATTCTAACTTTTCATATGACATTTCCAGATTAAGCTCAAGTTTGAGTTTATTTACAATAAATACATATCAGTTGTTTGAATAAAAACAAACAAATATTACGATGGATACACTAGATGCTGACTTCTACCTCGAAATTGTCGTGAAGTTAAGTAAATATTGTAATGTTTTGAGTTCATGTTTACGTAGTCTAATTCCATATTCACGTCACTATATTATCTTTATTAATTTACATGAGTTTGTCCTTATTTAATAACATTAACGGTTATTCATGTAGAAAGAGATAGTTGTAAATAACTTTTGCTAAGTTTTTTATAATAAATTTCTTTGATGTCATCCTTATCAATACGAATTAATATTTGTATAGTAGTAATAAGAGTTTTTTTTTTATTACTTGACGTAGTTAGATTTTCAATTTTTATTGTTTTAACATAATAATAAACATTTTATACTTCTGTCGATATCCACTTAAATAAAGCTGGTCAATTCGATTATACATAATAAGTACCTACTTAACGTTATTGCATACATAAACGTTATATGCATTTTCTAAGTTTTCCTAATTCTGAAACATACTGTATATGTCTCGATTTACGTGAAGCTTCCAATTCACGTGAAAATGAGCGTGCTTCATAGATAATAGAATTAGGATACAGAAAACTTCAAATGATGTTGTGTTTACCAGTTTACCCTTGAACACGTACTGTTAATAAAAAATAAATATATATTTGATTAGAACCTTGTGTGTATACATAACAAACGATGTTGAAATATATACTCGTATTAATACCTGGCATACCTTTTCTATGTCTTCAAATGTGCGAATATTTAGATGTACATTTTATCATTTGAAAATTCTTGGCACACTTTTATTGTTTGAATATTGGTGACTTTTAATTATGTCAACGTTTCGTAGTTATACTGTTGACACCGGCGGCGAAATAGGGGTAGAGGAAACAGGGGCAATCCTCTCCCTTTCGAAGAATAACTAATTCAATAGAAAATTCACCCTTTAACCAATAAAAAAATACGAATTGCTAATTATTGAAAAGTTTTCGATTTTTTTAATTGGGATTTTGATATAGTTGAAGACTTTTAAGTGAATTTTTTAAGCACAATTTTAAGACACGTGCTGCTAAAAATACAATAGAACAATAGTTGTTATTTTTATACCCATTTAATTGATATAGGGTATTTAATGCGAATCTGTAAAATTTAATATACGTAGCTCAGATAAGAGATTTTAAAATTAAATTATGTACTTTGGTTTGATGACGTTTTAGGTTTGAATAATTCAATATCAACTGGATTTTACCAGATAAAGACCGTTCTTGGAATAATTATAATGTTCATATGATGTTTATTATAAATATTAGCATTGATTTTGTATATCGTTATGTGGCTTTTATAGTTGTTTTATTTTTATTTTCATGTTTACGTTCTTTTTAGACACGTGGCAGAATTATAATATTTCCCCTTTTTTACAAAAAATTCTAAATTCTACGCCATTGACAATGGCTTGCTTTGATGTAATTAAAAAGCGTTATTGCCTAATTACATATTCAGGATAATTTTAATCTCCTGTAGATTATCAATGATTTAAAAAAATTGTATTTTTATCATATTTTTGGTATTCATTTGTTAATTTTTTGAGATTTCATTTAAAATCAGAAAATATTTCAAAATTAAAAATGTCAAAATATAAATTTCTATTTGGTATTGTCAAATAACAGTACAAATGTATTATTTATGGCTGTCATTATTGATTATGTTGAAGAACTAAAATGCCATGTGGTAATTATTGTATTTTAATCATGTCATAATTTAAAAATAATAAATAAATTAGTTTTTTATAATAAATTTGTAGTTATAAGATATTAATGTCCTTGCAATTATAATATTTTTTTAGCATTATGTGAAGCTAATGATAATCAATAGTTTGATATAATAAATAGATAAAAAATGTTAATATGTTATTATTTGTACTATTTTATATTCATTATTGTTTTCTCTTTGTATTACAGTACCTGGACATCGGGGAGGATATGAACGTCCCTGATGACTTCACACAGAATGAAATGCAAACGGGTATGTGGTGGCGTCATCTAGCCGCTGGAGGAGTAGCAGGAGCAGTATCACGAACATGTACAGCGCCTTTAGATCGGCTCAAAGTATTTTTACAAGTAAGTACGATTGTTGTATTTATTACCTTAATTTAAATATCTTGTAATCATGAAAAACAAGCACCATAATTTATAAAATACTAAATAAATTTTTTCTTTGCAGGTACAACCGAGCCGTCAAAAAATAAACCAGTGCCTAGCAAATATGATCCGTGAAGGTGGTCTTACAGGATTGTGGCGTGGAAATGGTATCAACGTTTTGAAGATAGCACCAGAGACCGCTCTCAAGTTTGCTGCTTATGAACAAGTAAAACGGTTAATACGTGGTGATCAGAAAAAAACTCTTGGCATCTACGAGCGGTTTGTTGCGGGCGCCTTAGCCGGAGGAATCAGTCAATCTGTGATCTATCCTTTGGAGGTATTGAAAACGCGGCTGGCGCTGCGTAAAACAGGCCAATATAAGAGCATTGCTGATGCTGCACAGAAGATCTATGTTAAAGAAGGACTCAATAGTTTTTATAGAGGCTACATACCGAATATTTTAGGTAATTATTTTATTTATGTTTGCTATTATATTACATTATAGTTAAATGATTTGTTCAGTGACAGAAGTGTGTTACCACTGAAAAAAGATTTATACAAAAATAAATCTATAGTGTATATATTTATGAAAGCTTAAGATTCAAAATTAATGTTAATTTTCTTTATTTACAGGTATAATTCCTTATGCTGGCATCGATTTAGCAGTTTATGAAACTCTCAAAAAGAAATACTTGAAGACACATTCAGACACTGAGCAGCCAAGCTTCTGGCTGTTATTAGCTTGCGGTAGTGCGTCCAGTACTCTAGGGCAAGTGTGTTCGTACCCGCTAGCACTGGTCCGTACACGTCTGCAAGCACAAGAATGTCGAGTGAGCCGTGCTGAACACTGCACAATGACCGGTTTGTTCCGTAACATCATTAAGAGTGAAGGGTTCTCCGGACTGTACCGGGGGATCACTCCGAACTTCATCAAAGTCATCCCGGCAGTCAGTATAAGCTATGTTGTGTACGAGTATTCGAGCAGGGTTCTTGGTGTCAATATGACGTGATGCTGGCTCCGAGTAGGAATTGTTTTATTATTTTAAATTAAATCAAATGGATCAGGCTTGTCAGAATGGAGCAATCGGCAAGAATCCAAATCGAGCATTTTTGTGATTTCTTTGAGGGGAGTTTCGTGTTATGCTGTTTGGTTTAAAGCTAAGTCACCCGCTTTATGATGAAGCATAACAGTTGGCTGTTTGCATTTTATTTGTTAAAATGTGCGTAATAACTTGCCAAATCGAATGATGTTGTAGTAAAATAAAATAGCTATCGCTGCCAAATACGATTATTATATTTGTTAACTGTTAGGTAAATGAGTTTTAAAAATGTATCACCTCATGCAAGGGGAAGCAGCGTAAGCACCAGTATATTACAGTGCGCTTTCGCCACTTTGCCTTATAGTGGGCGATATGTAACATTCATAAATATGTAATTATATTTATTTACATTTATTGCATAAATGATATGATCGTCGATGGTATATAGCCTAAATTTAATATCTTTCCTAAGTGTTTTATTGTTAGGTGTTAGAAATTTAAAATATACAGGGTTTTATTGTTTTTACACTTTTTGATGTAATTTTTTTTTCCAATGACTCGATGTGTTTTAATGAGAAAAGTAAAATGATCTTGTTATATTTTGTTGACTGTGTGTATAAAAAAATAATAATTTTGATACGAAATCTTATATAAAATTAGCTGTAAACTATTTTATTATTATCTTTTAATATACAAAATGTGATATGTGTTGTATTACTTTTTTGCAAAATAGTGAATGGATAATTGAATGCAATAATTGTTTTGCAGAAGAGTAACGGTTAGCAGCTGGAAGTTTTATGCGTTAACTGTTTGATGTTAAGCTATATACTATTGATTATATATGTATAACCAATGCATTTATTCAGTATTGAAAGCCTTACAGTGTAACATGTAATGGCAGTGCTCCCCATACTCTCTTAGCAACCAATTTTTTTTACTGTTTTATGTAATTATTTATTTTATATATTTATGAGAAAATGAGATTATGTTAAGTATGGATGGATGTGTAAATAATTATTAAATCCAAGTCATGTTGTCAGGGAGCGTTTATTTTTATATCGTTGCGGTGATACTCGATTATTAACTTCCCAATAGGGAGTTATTGTAATTGGTCCGAAAATCGAAATCAAAAATTTTAACATATTTTCATGTTTCAAGGGCATTAGAGTATATTGACACTATTTTTAGAAAAATGTCTGTGTGTGTGTGTGTGTGTGTGTATGTACGTACGTACGTACGTATGTACGTACGTACGTACGTGTCATTTTTTTCCGGGACGAAATCTCGCGAACAAAAAATGTTATTGACTTCGTTGGGGTGCTAATCGAAGCGTCTTGACGTGAATATGATCTGAAAGAAAGGATTTTTCTAAATTCAACCCCTACGGGGGTAAAAAGGGTGTTTTTTTCATTTTTATTTTTTTTCTTCGTCGAATTTAGTCGGAACTTAGAATAAATACTATACAATACAAATAATGAAACGTGTATTTCAGTATTTATTTTTTATATGGGTCCAAACAGTCATTAAAGGGATGAAAACCACCATCAAAATTTGAATTTTATACTAATAAATACATCTAATAATTCATGTTGCCTTGGAAACAACACAATTCAAAATTCAAACTGTCAGATTACTTTTTCTAAAAATGTGCATTATATTATTGACATTATTAGGATATTAGAAAACTAATATTCATAATTCAAAGGGTGAGTTTTATTTCTGATAAATTCCATTAAAATTTTTCATATACATATTAAAAAAAAATATATTTACAAACTATGACATAGTAATATTAATTATGGAAACAATAAGTAATCAGTATTCAAGTATTGTAAGTCATACCATGTTGGGAAGTTGATTGTGTGGACCTAAAGGATCGCACCCCACAGCATTATACGTTATATAGTTTAATTTTATATCCCCGGGTAAAATTGGATCCGACAGCTAGTTTTTTTTATGGTTCGTTAAAGTAATCACTAACTCGAGTGTCATTTTTTTCATATAATGTATTTAATTCCTTCATATTTTACATAAATTATTTCATTATGTATTATTGTTGTAATGTTATGTATAACTAGATCTTCTTACAATCAGTTTCACCTCAACTTAACTCGTATATAAAATATATTTTCATTAACACGATTTATAAAAAGTAATTATATTGACGATTCGTGTAGCTTCTTTGAAGTTTATAATATATAATAATGTATTATTATTCACTATACTGTGTAAACTTGTAATGTTCTTTACTTCATGCATTTACCAAAGAAGTCATGATCAAGAAAATATATTTAAATTGTTGAAATATATATTTGTTTTATTTTAAAATAAACTTTCCAATTTTTCTTTCAGAATATTACAAAAATAAATTTTATTTAATATATTTCGAAGCAGACTTGTCCATAATCCAAAGCAGTTTTCCATTAGTTGGGTTCACGTTTCCAGCAGGTAGGTCTTCTTTATCAACAAGTATTCTCTAGAAAAAAATTAATATTTGTAATTATTATAACGGTAAATTATAGATTAATTTTAATTTGTCATACTTTCACCATATCAGCTTTTCCTTCGCCAGCAAGCGCGAAAATACAGCATTTTGAATTATTTATAACAGGGTACGTAAGAGTTACGCGAGATGGCGGTGGTTTCGGTGAGTCGGTAATACAAGCAACTACTGACGACTTCTCGTTAAGTAGTTTGTGTCCAGGGAATAATGAACAAGTGTGTCCATCTGGTCCCATTCCAAGCAACAACAAATCAAACTTCGGTAACTCACTGCCTGGAAAATGTTCTGCTATTTTCGAAGCATAATCTATGGCAGCTTGTTCAGCTGTCAAAATTTAATGAAAATTTAATTTAATTAATTTCGGAAAATGCTTTTGTGATTTATACTTGGAATTTACCTGATACTCCTTGCTTTATTTTGACGAATTGGTCTTCCTTCAGTGATATTTTTGGTAGCAAGTCGTTTTTATAAACGCCAAATGTAGAATCTGGATTGTCGATCGGCACAACTCGTTCATCACAGAAAAATATAATCCATTTAGAAAAGTCAGTTTTTATACCCGGTAAACCAGTTGATAAATATTTAGTAAGTGATCCACCTGAAAAGAATTTAAAAAAGTAAATATGAACAAGATTATTTTAGGTTATGATATTTCGTTTACCTGATAGACCTATGAAAAATTTCCCTTTTTCATTTATGGCCACATTAGAAAGCTCTTCGATAGTTTGCGATAGTTTTTCAATAAGTTTTAACTCATCATCTACAATTATTGTGTTCATAATGATAGTTTTATGGTTAGTATAAATTATTGGAATGTAGTGAATTCAATAAAGTAAGAAGTAAGAGAGGGGGGTATATATCAGCATGATATGCAAAACTTGCATCAATATTTTTTTTGTATTGAAAGTTCATAATATATTTTTATTATCTGTTATTTATCTTTTTTAATAACTTAAATATTATAAAAATACGGAGAGTTAATAGTGAACTAGAAAAAAGCATTTACTAACCGTTAAAATGTTAACCCGTAAAACAGTGGCGTAACCAGAATTTTTTATTTGAAGGGGGCCATTTGATTTATTCAAAATGTAGATTTAAGTTTAAAAATCAAATCAACTTTTTGTCCACAAGTTAGAAAGAGGGGCAAGCGCACTTCCCTACTCCACTCTGTCTATAGGTCCATGATATTACTTGAAGTACCTACTTTACTTTAAGTCATGACTTTAAGTCTTTAAAAAATAGTTCCTTTTTAAATACATACCTACTTTGATAAAAAAAATTATAAGGAAGGTTTTTTATACTAAATAATTAATTTTATCACATAGAAGACATAGATAAATGTAATATGTATGATTTTTATCGACTCATAATTTCGCGGATCTAAATAATTAAATAAAAAAATGATTAATTTTTTTCAAAATATTTCAAGGACAACACAAGTTGCACACACGGAAAAAATTATATATTCTCTTTGGTAGAATATTAAAATTTCTATTATAAAAAAGTCATTACAAGTTTTGTAGTAAAATTTTTCCTAAAAATTCCTTATATACAAAGAATATATTATTCCCTTTGTAGAATAAAGTGTGCACGAGGAAGCACAATGCAATCACTTGGCAGATGATTTAAAACATAATATTAGTTTGTTGAATCGAAAAATGTGTTTAATAAAAAAAAATTCCCAGAAGAAATGAATTATTGATTTATTTTTTTAAGCATACTGATGTGGTTGCCAACACGATGGCCGTTCAAGGTTTCGGGGTCGATTTCCGTATACTTATGTGCGTTCGTGTTGTTCTATATAATTTATACTCAGATCTAGGTTATGATACAAAAATAAATGTGCACGAAACAAAGAAAGTACTAACATCGAGTTAATTTTTCAAATTTATTATCTGTAATACCGTCGGGAGAAAATTAACTACATTAAATTGTTATTAATAACTATATATGTAATAACATACGTGAGTCTTTCTATAGTAAAAATCGATCATTTTATTAGCAGAAAATATAGCTGATGAAATATACCTATGTTTTCCTAAGAAGTACTTCAGTAATCAATTTATACAGTAAGGTCCCAGCATGCGATGGTAATTCATTTTACAATACTCATTGCAGGTTGAAAATATTGAAAATCGAAAATTGTTCGTAATTTTAATATATGTAGTTTGGGAGGGCTATAGTTTCATGTGGATATTGTTGGTAACAACCTAAAATGAATGGTCTTAACAGCAAACAAACTAATTCTTTAGAATATTGGTTATTAACGGTCACTCCAAAAGATCATTAACAAAAATTTGAAATAATTTTTTTTTTTTTTTTATTCATGACAGGAATTGTCGTTCGGTGCTAGGCCTTTTACGACAGCTCTTCGTGTTGTGTAGATGTTGTGTTATTGTAGGTGTTTTTGTATTGGGTTGGGTTCACAGGGACACAAGAGGGATTGGGAGGTTGCTGATGGGCCGATCATAGCAGGGTGTAGACAAACAAGGTGGCCTGGATGATAGGATGTATGGTTGTGGGTTCAGTAGGGGTCGGGGTTACATATATATATTTTTTTATATTTGTTTACCTTATTTGTGGAAATTTGGAGTTATTTTTATTGTACTGTTCTTTTTCTTTTCTTTTTTTTTTTAAATATTTATTCTGGAGTTTTTTAGGAATTTTATTAGGTTATCGTATTCATCCGTGTCTTCTAATAATTCTTTTATGTTGTTTGGGATTTTGGAGAATGATTCTTCCCTTTCATTCTGCCATATCGGGCATTTCAAAATGAGGTGATCTGTGTTAGCTACACTTTTATTGTCACAACTACAAAGATCTGTCTGAGATCTTTTTATTTTGTGTAGGTATTGGGCAGTGCAATCGTGGTTGAACCTAAGACGTGTTATTGTTATTATGGTTTTTCTTGGAGCTTTGTATTTTTTAAACCACGGTGATTTATTTGAAATAATCTAGATTCTGGATGGTTAAAATAGATCGGTGGGGGGGACAACACGATTTTTGAGGTAATTTATTATTTTCTTAAAAGTACTACACAAAGTGTTTATTTAGTATTAGTTGTGATCGATTTGTTCGATATACAGATATGTCCTCAAAATCACTATCAACATGGCGATCTTAGATATTATGAAATATTGATTCAATCGAAGTTTTTTTTACAAGAAACTCAAAATTCGATTTTCTTTATTTCGCTATAACTTTTTTATCAAGAAATATATAACTTATCAATATTTATAGTAACCGTATTAATAAACTGAAAATTATACATTTTTAGTAACATACCATATGGTAGTAAAATTATTCAAATAAATGGTCCGTTATAATAATTTAATAATATATATGTAGGCTTATTACCCTTCTTGTTTTTATTTTATTTTTTACGATTACATGACATTTAAAAATATAGCTATTTCTAAAAAATATAGGCCACTTAAATTAATGTCGCATAAAAAATATTTTAATATGATGCTGAAAAATGTCGTTTGTCTACGTTTAATCAGCTATTTCTGTTAAATATGACAATAATATAAATATTCAGTGATAAAATTTTGATATTCGTATTTAAGTATCATATTATATAAATATAAAAAAATGTTATTTATCAATAAATATAAATTAAATCGAGTAAAATAATCAATAAAAGTATATATAAATCTGTACTCTATTTATTGCTATTTTTAACCAATAGGAAATATGTAGAATTAATATTGATAGTTTTTATATTTTTTGTCTGATGGTTCCGACAGCTAAATCGATTTTTACCGTTATGTCTGGTATTATAAACGAACTAAGAAAATTTGCAAGCTTGCAAACACTTTCAAACGGGGTATCAAACTTATATGACCGTTCTCTTTGAATTTTTAACAGATAGTTGTATGCTCAGTAAGTTGATTTTACCGTTTTACTCAGGGTTAGTAAATAGTAAATACACTTTAGTAAATATACATTACATTTACATACCATTGTTTTTATTCCCTATATGCATAAACTTGTTTGTCAAAAACTTCAAGAGAACTGTCATATAAGTTTGATACCCCATTTGAAAGTTCTTGCAAAGCTAGTTCCTTTATATGTAATACCGGACATTAGAAAGCTTCAATTAGCGTAGAGTATGTAAGTTTTATCTATATCTATAAAAGAGTTTGTCCTTAACCACTCACTCACTCATTCATTCACTCACTCACTCATATATCAACGTACAGCCCAAACCCCTGGACCTAGAAACGTGAAATTTCGTAGGTGCCTTCCTTTTATGATGTAAGCACCCACTAAGAAAGGATTTTTTTAAATTCAACCCCTACGGAGTTAAAACAGGGTGTCAAAGTTTATATAAAAAAATATTTTTTTTGTGCGCATTTAATTGAAACTTATCGAACATACTCTACAATATAAATAATGAAACAATTATTTCAGCATTTCCAAAAATTTAACCCCTACGGTGTTAGGGAGGTGGAAAAATTTGTAAATTTTTTTTTGTTTTCACCGAATGAAACATGGCACAATTAGGTACTATACAAGACAAATATCAGTTACGAAAATTCAACCCCTATGGGAATGGGGGGGGGGGGGGTAAAATTTTGATATATTTATCTTCATAATTGTTGATGATATTAAAGTATAAATTCGGACAAATTAATATTCAATTAAAAATGAAAGTTCGATATTCAAGCCCTAATAGCATGGAACGGGGACGAGGATGGATTTAGATATGTTTGTCTGTATACCTGCTTTCCTTATACAGATAAATTCGGGCAAAATCTATTAATCTATTAAAATAAAAATTAAATAAAAAATAAAAATAAAAATCGAAGTTTACGCGAGCGAAGCCGCGGGATTCCGATAGTAATTTATATTTTCTTATAACATATAAGAATAATAAAAAAGTTAGTTAATGAACTAATTGTATAGTTAGTCACATTAGGTTCTGAATGTTTTATTTATGAATGAAATTAATGTTTTATTGTGATTATTCATAATTTATAAACTTTAATCATTATTTATAAGTATAAGTGACTTTTATATATGCTGTGATTCCCCCTCTCTTCAAACTTCGTATAAAAATAAAATTCAGATATTGTTAATGTTTTATTTTACTTTTATTATAATACCGTATTGTTTCCAAGATTGTACATATTTTGACCTCACTATAAATTACTATTTATTATTTTCTATGATAAATTATAAATGTTTTTTGGAAAAATTGGTCAAGTATTGTTAAATATTGTTAGCTCGATTTATTTATTGGCTGTAAATGGGACTGAAACTATAACTGGTTACCAACTTGTAATGTTTAATGATAAACGGTTTGAAGGGGATATTATACTACCAAAAACATCAGTAAGTTTAATATATTTTATTTTAAAATCATACATTTTTTTACTCATAATTTAGAGAACAATATTTCGTAATCAACCCCTTCTGAATTTTGCGATGCGTTTCTAATTATGTTTTTTTCTTATTTAAACAATGATAGTTTTTCTTTTTTCGTGTTTTCATTTCATATTTTAAAAATTCAATTTATAATCTACTATGGAGCTTTTTGTAATATTTTTACGGGCCATAATTGAGTGAGGGAAAGTATAATTCTACTGGTTTAATATCGTTATTATAGCAGATATTTTTATTTATTGATATGTACATATTTTGAATTACTAACTGTTTGCTTTATTTTTAACCAAAACTTATTGATTGTTGTTACTTTTATATTTTATATAAAAAAATCAACAAAATTTTTATTATTAAGATACTAAAATAAAAAAAAACAATACAACAATAAATAATATAACTTATTCTACCTATTATCTTTTATAAAAAATACTTTTAGGTACTAATTTTATGTATATTATTGTAAATTTACAGGAAGAAAACGTATTATCAAGAGATTCGATTAAATTATGGCATTCGGGTATTATTTACTACAAAACACAAAAAAGTATTGGTAAGTATATTTTACTTATATATTTAAGCCTTAAATGACCCAAAAATTTTAAGAACCACTGTAGTAATCCATAAAAGCTCGACAAGAATTAACAAAAAATTCAATATAAATAATAATAAAAAAAGTATATTTACGAATAAAAAAAGTAATGAAATGACACGAAATAAATGTGCGAAAAATAAAACGTTAATCTCAAAACGACAGAACCGTATTAAGCTACCGAGCAACTTTTATATTTTTAAGGATTCAAGGACTGCCAAAATACATATGTGTATTAAATATAATATATTTAAAATATATATAAAATGCATTTTATTAATTTTTAGATTTTTGCTATAGAAGGGGGAGGGGTGGGGTGATCTTGTTTAGAAATGAAATATACTCTACAAGAGGGTTGGGATAATATGTAGATAAATGATTGTAGGTAAAAGGGAGGCAGAAAATTATCATTGTTATAGTCCCTTTCATGAATACGCTCATGGAATAGATAACACATTGCCAATTAATTCGCTACTTATATTTATAAATAAATTCTTACAGGCATCTGTCTCGTAACTTTATATAATTTATATGTAAATATTAAATGCATTATATTATTTATTTTATTGTTTTTGATATGTATAATTTATTTTCAAATGAACATGCAATTTTTTTTTAATTTATTTGTAATATTATATGTGTTATATTGCATTGATTAATATAACACCGGTCAACACGATTTTTGGGTCTAACTTCTACATGTTAAATTTTGGTTTCTCCTACGACAAAAATAAGGAAAAAAATTTTTTTTCCGATTTAAGTTTGCTTTTGTAGAAACTAGAACAATTTTTCAATTTTTCGGCGAAAATGATTGATTTTTATGTTTTTTCTACACTTCTACTCTAAATTATAATTAGAAAATATTTTTTTAGATAGAAGAGTCTTTTTTATTCAAGATTTGTGATAAACAATAATATATAGATGTAAAATAACAAGAAATTAATGTCTAAAAGTGAATATTTTTCGTATTTCTTTTATGCTCGTATCAACATCATTTTTACACTGTTTTGATGCCATTTTCCAACTGAGTAATACACAAATATAGTTGTTACAGCTGTAATAAACAAGTTAACATTCACTACTGTGCCTCTTACGAATAATAATACAGTTTACTTTCGGGTTAATCAAAGTGCTGCCATCTTTTGTTTATGAAATGAATTAAATCATACTTATCGTTGTAAATCAGACCAAAGCAAACTTTATGAACTAAATATGAATATTTAAGTGTTTTTCAATGTCTAGAATCAGAATTTAAACAAGAGAACAGAAACCCAAAAAAAATATTTTTTTTGTTGACCTGTGTAATTTGTATGATTAATTTAAAAAAACAAAATGTTTAGATAAACGTAGGCATTCAATTTGGCTATCATCCTTCCAATATTTTATAATAAAAGTATTGCGTATATATTGTAGGCGTAATCATCAAAAGAAGAACTAATCGTCATGCTCACTCAATAAACTAAAAAATTTTTTTTTTTAGTTTTTGAATAAAACCAATACTAAAAATGAAATATTATGTTTTAATAAGCAGTTGTATTCTTATTATTTTTTTAAGGTTGTCCCTTTTCAATAAAATGCATTATTTTATTGGATGCGATGAAGGAGTTTGAAAAGAAAACCTGTATCAGATTTAAAACCTGGAATGGACAGTCACAAGATTATGTAGAAATATCATTTACTGAAAAGTAAGTCTGTTAAATAATGATTTTATCAAAATATAATTAAATCCTTCAATTATTTAGCTGTGGGTGTGGTTCGAGTGTTGGCAGACTTGGAGGAAAACAAAATTTGTTTCTTGAAAATGGTTGCTGGAATAAGGGAATAATTCTACATGAATTAGGCCATACAGTAGGTTTGTTGCATGAAATAAACCGTCCAAAAACAGACAATATTATCCAAAAACTGTTGGGGAATATTAAAAAGGTAAGAACAGAAAGTCAACAATTGGAAAACATTTTTTATTTTTTTTAACGGCAGCAAATATAGTGTTTCTACCGAAATGACTAAAAATAAATATGCTATTTTTATTTTAAAATTAAAAATCTTCTAATTCTAATACATATTTAGTGCATATGTACATTGTACATACAGGAATTTTACCAACAAAAGTTGAAATTATGGGGAAAAATTGATAGTGCGCTATTTGAAAAATTTTGAGTCGCCATTCAATTGTTGTCATGTGTTTTTTGGGTTAAAAAATTGTAAAAAAATTTATTAATAATATTATGAAACTTAAAAATGTAAGTGTACCTATAGTATGTTTCATTTAAGTTTGCGTTGGTTGTCGGAGATTTGACGGTAGGAATCGTGAATCGTACCGTCAAAAACACCGGCAACCACTGTAAAAATAAAACAGACTATAATATAAAATTTTAAATATGATAATGTAGGTAATCAAAATGTTATGAATGTATGTATTTATTATTTTAGATAATAAAATGGTTACTTAATTTTTTTATCAATTTCAATTCATTGGATGAAGAGTTTGATTATTTTTCAATAATGACGCACGAGGAAAATTATTCTTTAAAGGTATAATATTGACATTTTTAGTTCAATAATATTTACGCACATTTTTTATAATACAGGACATATTTATATTATATGGTCTATTTTATCATTGTATTAAAGTCGTTCGACGTTTATTGTTTATATTTTGTTATAATAAGCTAAAAAGTTCTATAATTAGTGTTCAATATTTGTTTTGAATATGAGAACATTTGACAGTATTCAGAAATAAAATCCATATTTTATAGATTTTTTACAATATGTAGGTACATATTTTTTATTTTTTCAGAATAACACTTCAGTAATGAATCCCATCAATAAAACAAGTATATTAAATAAAACATCAAAATTGCATTTAAGTAAAGGTGATATTTATAAAATAAACAATTTGTATAATTGTCAAATATGTAATTATTATTAATATGCTTATTAAATAAATCAACATATTTAAAACTATATTTATTATATTTTTTTATTAAATGACATTCAACAGAATATAGAATTTAATATTCGATGTTGGCACCACCTGTTGTTAAAAGTATAAATTAATTTAATTATATCTGTTATGATTTATTTATTTATTGATATTACCAGCTTATATCAGAACATTGCTTAGTTAGGTAATAGTTTGAAATGAATTATTTTTAATTGAATTGAAATTCTTGTCAGAATCAGATAGCTAATAGCCTTGTAGCTATACCTATATCGTTTTTTTAATATACAATTATTAGTTTTGTTTTTTCTTTAGTTCTTTATGTGCGTTATTATAATACTAAAATAGTGTACCTAGTGTTTCCCATTATCCCTTAACCTTCCTTCATTAGTGCCGTTTGGAGAGTTTGGAAATTGAAGACTGAATAAGTGTCGCCGAAATTGTAAGTACAATTAATACTTATCTACATATACATATATGTATATTGAAATTTAATGTGCCATTCGTTATATCAATTTTATAAATTTAATTTTGAATTATGATAGTAGCGAGAGAAAGGGGCTTAAGGTGAGAATTTTTATAAAATGAATTAACATAACCAACTTATAAAATATCTTTGATAGATTAATTTAGCAGCCATTTTTCAAAATGTAGTTCATTATTTCAAAAATAATAATTTGAGTACATATTAAATTAACTGTTCCTTGTTAGGACAAACTCTGCGGTTCTCCTGTAATTTCGTAAAGTGAAACAGTGTAAAATTATTCCTTATTTTTTAAATCGAAAATTATAGTGTATAATATTAATTAATTTTGTCTATTACGTAACGTATGTAGGTATAAAGTTAGCTGCATAACTAAATGATATTTATATCTAACAAAAATCTGAGTTCCTTTATTAAACTGTGATACCTGCAAAACATTCAGGGACAGGCCCCTAGTTTTAAAACATCTTTATTTTATATTAATATAATCGGTACAGTGGGTAGATAGGGGGGATTAAGGGGATCAACCCCCCCATGATTCCAAATTTTGTACTTTGCACCAGATAAAAGATGATTTTCATAATGAAAAATATAACTATGAAATTGAATAATTTCATATCCCCCTTCATTACAAAAAGCTATCTACGTCACTGAATCGGTAAATATCTTAGTTCTTATAGCGAACGTCCATAATTGATAAGCCACGTCTACATTGCGTTACATGGGATTTGGGGTTGGGGAGTCCTATTAAAATGTTACTTGACATTCTTTTATACAAATAATAAAAAAAATTGTATGATTAACCAAAATTTATTATAATGTTTACTTTTCCGCAAAAATATTTTTTGTATAAAACTTTAACCATCGGATACAAACGACGATAACAACACCAACAATAATAAAAGGAACTACATAACAATACCAATTACTGACAACAGGTCCTCAAAGCGGCAACGGGCGTCAACAAACGCACGCGGTATGAGCGTCGCGGCGTCAGTCTCCATGGCCACCTAGACTGGGGCCGCGCGCAACGCCCGCTGTCAGTGCGCTCTCGGCCACTGCAGGATTCGTGTAATCATTCCAACACCATCCTTGCAGCACGCATTGTTGTTGTCATTCATAGCCCGCGAAACCGATCGTTTGAATTTTTGTTTCACGAATATCGATTGTTACATTGTTTGAATCGATGGTGGGAATTTAAAAAGTTTATTGTTGTATTGTTTGCAACTTTTGGCGGGGATATTAAAAATCAATTGTTTAAAATATTGGCGGGATTTTTATCAGTGATAAGGAATTGATTGTTATGTAGTTTGAAATATTTGACGGTTATTAATTGTTGTATTTATATTGACTGTTTTTTGAGTCGAAACAATTGTTGCGAAGTTTTTGATGTGGATTGAATTGTTGAAGAGAACTTGATAGTATATTTTACTACGACTATTATTTGATGTGTAAAATCATGTACTAATAATTAACAATAAACATAAGTTTGAATAATTTCGCAGAAAGTTTGTTTTTATTAGATTTGGTGTAAATAGATAAAGTTTGAAGTGGTATTATTTCTATTTTACATTAACATTTATAAACTTTTGAAATATTTTTATACGCAAAGAGTAGGTACATAAATAACGCATCTTATATACCTAAACTATAAATAAAATAATTATAAAATTTAATCCAGATTGGTTTAGATATATGTATTATAGTCCATATAATTTAAAGTTTAAAATTAATTTGTCGAGATAATTACACATTAACTTACTAATAAATGAATATGAAATATACTCGTGAATTACCAAATTAATGTTAATATTTACAAGACGCAACCCTATCTTGTTTAATTACTTCGTTAGGATCAGGAATTATTTGCTAATTTAGACATCTAATTTAGGTTGTTATATTTGTAGATTAATATACCATTATATACATAAATTCATAAGTATTTATGAAAATATTGTTCATACAGTATTTGATGTTTATTTAGTTATTTACTAAATTTTATTTTTGAGTACCTACTAAAAAAAGTTAATTTAATTAATCCCTATAAAATTTTGGTGTTTCAAAAGTTTTTCATTTTTATCAATTTCATGACATTTTTATCAATTTATTTTTCTTTTCACCGACCTTTTAGTACTTCTTCGTCTAAATTGGTTTCACATAAAAATCTATACTTGTAATATAATGTGTTACATGATATAAAATGGAACTGAAGATGAAAACGCAATATAAAATTCTATTGAATTAAATATAAAAAAAAAAATTTTGGAATAATAAAACTAAAACTATATTTATTTTTATAAAGTTTAAATACTTTTTACTGAACTGTATGTCCGATGCGCTTCATAATTCTCGATATAAGCGAAACCAGATACAATAGAAACCAATTTATCTTTCGGATTTAAAACGATCAGTGGGTCCACAGGACCCAGGCGGCCCCCTGCTGTTATCTACAGCAGGGGATCTGCCTCACATGGGTCAATCAAACTGCTGTATGAAGATGAAGAAACGTTCAAACCCCAGCGGAAGAGAAAAACCGTTAAGGTTTTAGAACGTTTCGCAAAAGGTGTAAAAAACGTGAGCTCATCTTCAACTAAAACATCTGAAAATGATTCTTCGGACAAATCTTCATATTCTGGAAGTGTCGAGAAAAAGAAAAAGATCAATAAAAAGTTTGGTGTCAAGCGTGGAAAGAAACGAGTGAAAAAATCAGTCAGTGGTAGTGATATTAGTTCTTGTAAAGAACCTAACAAGCGATTGTTGGAGAGTAGAAGCTCTGAAGATGTCAGTAAACATACGTTACACACAATAAGTGGTGAGCTTCTTCTAGGGGGGTCGCTCCCTGGTAGTGTCCGTGCTGGTCCAGGTGTCACGGCTTCAGGGATGGCTGTTCTGGAGATAGACAAGGATGCGGTCATCCCGCTCCCGCCCAGATACCGATTTCGGGACCTCATCATGGGTGATTACGCCTTCAATGACGACGGTGAAAGGTCAGTTTTACATTCTCTCGTTGATGTTTAATTAATTACAACAGACATTTTGCGTGCGCCGCTCGCTACTCTACAATGTAAAAGCGATTTGTTACTTCCGAGCCTGTACAGTAATTACTGTTATGTGGTTCAAAGTTGATATGTCAGTTATATTATAAACTAGATTGCATGTGAAATATTGCAGATATATTCATTATTAAAACTCTAGTTGCAAAGCTATTATCTCAAAAGTTCACAGCGTACCAGTGGTTGGTTACTAACAAATATTTATCTTTTGATTCATATTATAATCAGTTTCGATTAACAATCAGATATCTAGCATGTTGCGAATTTATTCTAATAGGACCTATAAAAATGCTAGTTATGCTAACCATTACAATTTGAATATTTTGTTGACACATCTAAGATGGATGCGTCTTTTACGACCTATTAGAAAATAAGTCAACCTATAAACTCATTCATAGCTCATTCATTAATATACTTAGCTTAAATTGGCAGTCAGTGTAAACTGATTGGTTAAACCTTACAATTAACATTTAAATATATCATATCTATCATTTGAAGGGGTTAGAATATTAAGAGTAAAGTGCAATTTTATAGTTTTGGAGATAAGTGTGTTTTATGAAATATAAGGTTCCTATGTATTGGAATAAAAAGGATCCAAGCGACTTTTAATACTCTTAGTGACATCTATCACCCAGTAGAAAATTCATGTTAATGAACTTTTTTATAGACACTTAACTTTAAACACTCATTGCTTAAACAATGCAAATGTTACTTATATCCTTTCTATTCTAACCCCTTCATTTGTGAAACCGAATATAAAGTGATCAACGGAAATAATCGATTTATTTTATAAACAAATTTTGATAGAAAGATAAAGTAAGATTTGTATGGATAATCGAATAAGTTTTTTCGTTTTCTAATGAACAAATTAGTGAACCGACAGAAGCAGAGTTAATGACTGTAACTTCTTCTGAATGATTTATCTCTTCCGTTAGGTGATATATTGACGACGAACTACTGATTTTAAGTATACTATATCTTAAACTACATAATTTAACAAAACACATCATTACCTTTATAAAATATATACTTGAGTTCAAAATGAAATAACGACAAAATGTTATACCTTTTTGTCTATACCAGTCAATTAAGCATACAAAAAATTCTTGGAAAAATGTCAAAGATGATGTACACAAATTCAGAAGCTATTTCAAATAACGATGTATCTTGTTTAAAAATGTCTTTATTACGTGAACCTCCTTTCTGTTTTCTCCATTTAAATACAAACTATCTACATCTCTTTCTATGTCCTGTTACAATAGATTTATTATATCGTAAGACAATGTCTGTTCGCACCTTTGCCAACATCTCTGTTTTTCCATTTTAATGATTATTTCAAGCTTGTTCATGCTGTTTTCGAGTATGTCACGGCTTTCATAAATGTTATGACGTCACAATTTGTAAAAGTGGTACAGACACGAACAACAGTATGACTTTTTGCAATCTAGAGCCATTTACATTTTACACAATGCGAGCTTTTGGTTACGAAAAATTATATACATTAATACAATATTAAATGTAATTATTGTATTTCATTGTTCAATAATTATTAATTGATTTTATTGTTTATATTGATTAATAAGTTAAAAATTAAATAATAAAACCTCGAATTACGTCGCTTCACATTTATGTATGTACATTTTAAATTACCACTAGGTCGCCACGTGAAAATGAGACTTGGTCTCGTATTGGTTTCAGTTTCAAAACGAGATCAAAACATACGAGATTGGCTTGGATTTCGATGATATCGATACGATATCAAATTTATTTTAACCCTCGGAGCCTCTTGTGGGTCAATTTGACCCATACACCGACTTTGATCGTGAATAGCGCTCAGGTATTTTAAATTTTTCGCGATTTTTTAAAAGTATGTTGAATACTTCAAAGGTATGTGTAACACTTATAAATTCATTTACCATGAGTCAAAGTATACCTTTGAATTTTGGTAAGTCAAAAGGTTTCGTAGTTGCGGAATTATAGGCGATCAAAAAGTAAGCAGGGTCAAATTGACCCAGAGTGTACTAGTAGGTTGAAAAAATAGGCGTGTACTCCGAGGGTTAAAGTCTAGTCGAGAGTCTTCGGTTTAAAGGGTTTCCAATTATTTGTATAAATCGTGGAAGAGTTTTGCGAAATATTATTTATCGTATAATATATTTTTTAATCAAATATCTTCAAGAATATGAAGTTTTTTTGCGGCTTATACAGATCTTAAATATAAAAAATTACCTTTCTATGTTTTCTCGATTCGAGTTACAGCATCTAGGACATACATACATATGTACACCGTGGTGAAAATAGTCAAGTCATTTCTATCAAAAAACTGTATCGCTATCGCTATACATACTAAAATAATTATCATTTGTGTTTAGTTAATACTTACATAATATAATATATTCAGTGATAATATTTTGATCGATGGAAACTGAATAATAAAAGTGATATATTGATGGCATACATAGTTATTTCAGTAAACTTATAAACTGTACCTACATAAATCATGTAAGTGTCGCAACAGTTCGCATTGCAGAGGATCCATGTCCCAGCATGTTCAAAGAATATGCACACAAGTAATAAAGACACGGGTAAACCATAATTTAATTTAAAGAAAAACTTTATTAACATGGGTTTGTATATTTATGGTTTTACTAGCGGAATCCCGCGGCTTCGCTCGCATAAACTTCGAAACTAATTAGAACCCTCCATACCTGATAGAGGATGACCTATTAAATTTTTTATATTGATTTTTATTCATTACCTATAAAAAACGTAAATATCTCGGATCTTAGTTAAAAATTGTAAAAATTAACCACCTGTCTACTCTCAATATTAGAGGTTGAATATCAGTTTTTTTTATTGCAGATTATTTTGCCCGACTCCACCATTATAACGAAAGCAGCTATGCAGATAAACATATCAAAAACACAGACCCTGTCTACCCCCGCTATTAGGGGTTGAATGTCGAAATTTTTATTTTAATAGATGACTATTTTTCCCGAATTTACCTTTATAAGTAAAGCAGGTATGCAGATAAACATATCTAAATCCATTCTCGTCCCCGTCCCATGGCTTGAATATCGAACTTTCATTTTTAATTGAATATTAATTTTAAAATCCCCCCCCCCCACATTCCCATAGGGGTTGAAATTTTGTAACTGATATTTGTCTTGTAGAGTACCTACTTATACTATGTTTCATTCGGTGAATACAAAAAAAAATATTTTATAAATTTTTCCACCTCCCTGAGGGGTTAAATTTTGGGAAATGCTGAAATAATTGTTTCATTATTTATATTGTAGAGTATGTTCGATAAGTTCCAATTAAATGCGAACAAAAAAATTATTTTTTTTATAAAATTTGACACCCTGTTTTAACCCCGTAGGGGTTGAATTTCGAAAAATCCTTTCTTAGGGGGTGCTTACATCATAAAAGGAAGGCACCTACGAAATTTCACGTTTCTAGGTCGAGGAGTTTGGGCTGTACGTTGATATATGAGTGAATGAGTGAGTGGTTAAGGACAAACTCTTTTATAGATATAGATTTTTTAAAGATATTGTATTAAGAAAATGGTTATACATAAATTCGAACATATAATTTGTAAGCGAAACAAAACTATTTACTGATGTATTTGATAAAGTTAAATCAAATAAAATAATAATGTTTTTAATTGAAGCAATTTTGAAATCGATACTTAAATCTTTCTTTATTACATTTGTGTTGTGCATCAAATTTTTCGTTATAATATCTTCAAATACGACTATTTGATAGCTTAGCTTCATTACAGAATGAAAAGGGTTATACTTCTCGTTTTAGATCATTTAACAAGAAAGTAACCGTTTTTATAGGCCGAGATTTTAGGTGACATTAAGTATGACTAATGATTTTCACTAAATAAATTTTACAGTACTGATGCAATCTGTTTTTGAGTTTATGAGTGGAATTTCGTACAACTGACGTTAATAGTTATCACAAAAATAAAAAAATATTGACCTAATAATATACAGAAGTGGTCGACAAATAATATAATCGATCTCGTCGGAATATGATATAAGTGCTTTTACATATATGGTTAAAGTTATATGTAGTACATATAGGTAGCTACATAGCTTACTATATAATTTAAACAAAAGTTTGACGGCTACTATAACAAACAGTGTTAAAAAAGGTGCACAAAATTAATAAGAATCGAAATAAAAGAATTAAACCAATCAGAAATTATAATACTCATTTAGCCTTTATCCTCAAGATATTAAAAAAGTAATATACATTGAGTATTAAGAATATAAGTAGCTACTACTTCCAAATAATATTAAAATTTAATAAAAATAATATATTCAAGTATTATTTTAATTTTTAATCCATTCGAACCCTTTGCGACCGTAACTACCTGTTTTAATCCTTAACCGCATGACCGGTCATGGGTAAAGCACCCGTCCCGGTTGATTGGTCAACAACAGGTATAAAAGGTCATATCCTAGGAGTCACAGGTCATTCTGTCTCCTGCTCTTTTGAGTTAAGAAACAAGTATTACTGTGATTATTATTGTGCTACAAGTTTTCGTGATGTCTACATACCAGATCTTCAGTTCTGTTGTAAGACGCGAGGTTGGTCTTGACCTCCTCAGTCGTCTTCCAGAAGAGGTGTCTTGCTGTATTTTGAGGTAAGTTTTTTTTTTGTATAATTGTTTTTTAATCGATTTTGATTTTGCTTTGTACAATTAACTAATATTATATTTTCTTTTTTGTAGATATGTTGATCCAAGTTCTTTGGTCAATGCTGCTGGAGTTTGTCGCCGTTGGAACTCTTTGGTCCACTGCGAGAAGGTCTTGAGGACCCGGGTTCGACGCCAGTTGAGGAAGGAACGTCACCAACGAGAAGCACTTGCCAGGAATCCTTACTACGGAGTTAAGGTCAAGACGACTTTACCAGCGTTCTCTTCGGTTAACGTTGTCACAGACGTTAGAACTGCTAGAGTTCATCAAGAAGTAGTTGCTGTGAAGAAAGATGTGGTCCAGCCAGTGATGAAGAAGTTTACGCCTAAGGATGTGGCTCTTAAGAGATCGCCTTCGCTTAAGAGGAAGAAGATTACGAAGGGATGGGTAGATACTGTGGAGTCCCAGAGCCATATGAAGAGACTTAGAATTTAAGTTGTTTTTGTAAATATGTATGTAGTGTAATGTAGTAGTAATTTTTTTTATTGTTATCTTGACAATCCTATGCTTAGGAAAAATATGACAAATGGAGGTGGCCACCAACCCATTAATGTTACTGTATTATTATTATTTTCTATAATTATTTTTTATCGATGACCATTGTACTAATGATGAACTATGTCGAATTAGTTTAAAAATAATTTTGTTTGTAAATATGTTTTATTATGATATAGTAATATTTTTTTATTCTTATCGTGACAATCCTGTGCTTAGGAGAAATATGACAAATGGAGGTGGCCACTAACCCATTAAATTATTTTAATAAATTAAAATTATTTGATTGCATAATAATTATTTCTATACACACATTGCATTACTGACGAATGAATTGTAATATGTATTTTTTAATGTATACATAGATATGAACTAGCTGTAGTTATTTATTATTATTGCTTTGACGACTCTTTTCGGGAATATCATATCTGGTATAAATTAAGTTACTAATTCTTATTTCATTTTGTTGAAATAATTAATGTTTTATTATATTTACTGATCTAAAATTTGTTTCTTTTAAAATTTTTATTTTACTTGAAAACTGACAAAATGTCCAAAAAGGACGTTCTTTTTTGAACCAAACAAAAAAATCTATGTTTGCTACAATAAGTACATCTGGTGGCATTCCTAGAAACAGGCAAGACAACCATTATGCGGCACCAGAAACTGTTTATTTCATCACGAATTGGCTATCTTATAATTGAATTACGACGTCATTTATTAGCGGTTTTTAGGGTTTCGTAGAAAATTAGGAACCCTTATAGTTTCTTCATGTCCGTCCGTCTTGCAAAATTTTGACATAATAACATGAAATTTGGTATACGGTCGTAGATTAATGACCCAAAAACCGAAAACTTTTTGATTTTAACCCTTCAATCACGATGTATTTGCTCTCCAAAGTCATTATCAAAAAATCTGAAAAAAATTCAGAATGTAACTTTTAATTAGTACTTTTACTGAAAATTATAACGAACATTGTCAACAATATTTTGGACAGTGAATTCACATTTTTTTTCATTTACACCATTGAGTGGGGTGTCATTTAATAGGTATCCTATAATGCAATAGTAAAAGTCAAATAACTTTTTGATTTTAACCCTTCAGTCACGAAAATTTTGAAATAACTCTTTTTTAAATCGTAGTGAGAATGACTACGGAACCCTATCATGTGCGTGCTCAACACGCACTTGCCCGTTTTATTATTTATTAGCACCTCTGCGACATTAACATACATTTAGTTATAAAACACATATACACTCTGCACATTAATTAAAGGGATACCTAAAATATAGCCTGTTTTTAAATACTTGGAAAAAATTTACTTTTTTAATCTTAAATGGAGCAAATTTACTCTACTTTATGATGGTCTAATTCTTTCCTCAATATCATTAACTTTTTTATGTAATTTAAAAAATTATTGAAATTAAATATTTCCATGAGCTGCTTTATTTCGCGAAAAAAATCAACGATTTGAAATTTTGAAGAATTTTCGAATGTTGAGACTCGCGTAATATGGTCCAATTTGAAAAAAATAAAATTTTTAAAGAGTATGTTGTTTCATTTGCAGTTTTTTTCATTTTTTTTTAAATTACATAAAAAAGTTTTAAAATGAAGATATTGAGGAATGAATTAGAAAGTTGAGTAAATTTGCTCCATTTAAGAATATAAAAGTTAATTTTTGACCAAGTTACAAACTTACAAGCTAGGTTGGCAAAAAACCGTTTAAAAAAAGCCCAGCAAAAGGAAAAATTGTCCCTTCTACAACTTTAAGCGTTCACAGACACACACACAGACGTCATTGAGTTAATGGACGCTCAAAACGTGTAATTCCGTTCGAAATCTCGAGTTCGAATTTTTTCGTGATCACTATATTTTATTTATACATTACATTTCATGTATGTATAAAAAAGTAAAAATCGGGATTTTTCTAGGAATGTTTTGAAACTCGGCCAATAATTAAATATGTGTCTGGTAATGCCCAGTATATTTGAATAAATTTAATTTTAATTTAATATTCAGTGGATCTGGAAGATATAAAAATTAAAATAAAATTAACGGTGTGGAGAACCATATACAGTGGTGATCATAGAAATAGCACACCCATGAATATTTTTTTTGAATCGCAATTTAACGCCCGAATAATGCATTTAATTATTATGTTGCCGATGTAAGATCAAACATGTCAATGTATTGTTGAAATTTGCATTATTTGGTTTTTGTGTATTTCTTAGAAAAAAAAAATAAAAATTATTTTTGTGCGAAATCAACGTAAGATGCTGCTCAGAGAAATAGCACATGTTATTATATGATACAATTTCAATTAGAAATTTCAATTTTTTCAAATAATATTCTGGGGTGAGTACACGAAATAGAAAATTATTAAGTATTCCTTAACATAAGATTTTTTAGACAATGTTATGTAACCATATGCAGATGAAAATCTACCCGTTAAATGGATTTTAATGCACGACAATGATTAGAAGCATACATTTCACAGACCTCGCGGTATGGTGAACGTTTAGACATTCTAATAATTTGACGATTCAGATCAACGGATTTAAATTTTTCAACATGCTTAACCCTATGTTGAACTATTTTCCTGGATTTTATGTGAAATTTCCGAAATATTGAGTCAATTTGATTTATTTTGTAAAATTATTTTTCTTTTTTCTACAAACAGTGCTTATTCCGTCCCATGGCTAATTACCGCAAAAAAATAAAATCTTATGTTAAGGAATACTTAATAATTTTCTATTTCGTGTACTCACCCCAGAATATTATTTGAAAAAATTGAAATTTCTAATTGAAATTGTATCATATATTAACATGTGCTATTTCTCTGAACAGCATCTTACGTTGATTTCGCACAAAAATAATTTTTATTTATTTTTCTAAGAAATACACAAAAACCAAATAATGCAAATTTCAACAATGCATTGACATGTTTGATCTTACATTGGCAACATAATAATTAAATGCATTATTCTGACTTTAAATTGCGATTCAAAAAAAATATTCATGGGTGTGCTATTTCTATGATCACCACTGTATGACTTTCGAATATTTCCAAAACTAGGGGTTTTGATTATTCCCAAAATCAATACGGAAAACAACATCTTTACATCTCGAACATCATTTTTTGACTGTATTACAATATGCCCATTTCTATCATGGGAGTAAAAAATATCTAAATTATTACTTCAAAAAAGTGGGCTATTTTTATTAAAAGCTTTTATTTAACTTCACTTGTGTGTTAGTTAGTTAGGATCAAATATTCCAATCAAAATTTCGACTAGTTCTAATTAAGATAGAGCTTTGAAATTTTGTATACGTATATGAGTCCGGTGACAATGCAATATAGTATTTCTAATATCGTTCTAAATCCAATATGGCGGGCATCCAAGGATGGTGGATTACCTTTTTCTTTATGATCATCTCCATATGGGTATCAAATGAAAGGGTTTGACAAGTAGAATACGATTAGCTATGTGACGTCATTCTATGTCCAATATGGCGGACGCCTCAAAATGGCCTAATTACCTTTTTTTATAACTTTCTTGATATGGGTATCAAATAAAAAAGTTTGTCGAGCTTTACCTAGTCAATCAGTAACTAAAAATTTGAAAATAAATATTATTTATTATATAAAAAATGCTTTTTAAAAACAAGTTTTTATTAAAAATGCACTAAAAAGTAAAAACCTGAAATTTTATTTTTTTACTTTTTAATGAATTTTTAATAAAAGCTTGTTTAAAAAAGTATTTTTTTATATAATTTTATTAGAGAATCAATTCAAAAGTTTAATTTATTTATCACGAGTTTTAAAACAAAAAATTATGAAATAACAAAAAAACCTTTTTATCTGGGTTACCCAGTGGGGAGCCAACCCTGGTTATCACTGTTCCGTGCGACAATTGGCAAAGCTGAACACTCGTCAAATTGGCAAAACGGAACACTCATGGAATCTCTTCTGTCGCACTGTCACAGGTGATTTTCTCTATTCGACGTGAAAAAAATTAAATTTAGCAGTGTGGCTTGATTATAGACGTGGAGTAAATTGAATTATGATTCAGAGGATTATTTTCAGGTTAGTTGGGAAGTGAAAAAAAAACTTTTTTCAATGCATTGTTTAAAAAAATGACAGTTTATTGGAAGACGAATTTTATTTTTAAATTATTTTTACTAAATACAGGAAACATTTGAAACACAGGTATTTTATATTTATAATAAATAGGTAACAAATGTTATTAAAATAATAGTATGACTTTATTATAATGATTAATATAATCAAACAAATCTTAATTTATACCATAAATTATAATATGATTTTTCCCCAATATAACTACAGCTGTTTACATATCTCTTTTATACGTTAAAAATGTATTTTACAATTAGTCATAGTTATCATTAATACAAGATCATCGATAAAATATAATTGTAAATACTACAATTAATTTTTTTACTATATCATAATAAAACATATTTACAAACAAAATTCTTTTTAAACTAATTCGACATAGTTCATCATTAGTACAATGGTCATTGATAAAAAATAATTATAGAAAATAATAATAATACAGTAACATTAATGGGTTGGTGGCCACCTCCATTTGTCATATTTTTCCTAAGCATAGGATTGTCAAGATAACAATAAAAAAATTACTACTACATTACACTACATACATATTTACAAAAACAACTTAAATTCTAAGTCTCTTCATATGGCTCTGGGACTCCACAGTATCTACCCATCTCTTCGTAATCTTCTTTCTCTTAAGCGAAGGCGATCTCTTAAGAGCCACATCCTTAGGCGTAAACTTCTTCATCACTGGCTGGACCACATCTTTCTTCACAGCAACTACTTCTTGATGAACTCTAGCAGTTCTAACGTCTGTGACAACGTTAACCGAAGAGAACGCTGGTAAAGTCGTCTTGACCTTAACTCCGTGGTAAGGGTTCCTAGCAAGTGCATCTCGTTGGTGACGTTCCTTCCTCAACTGGCGTCGAACCCGGGTCCTCAAGACCTTCTCGCAGTGAACCAAAGAGTTCCAACGGCGACAAACTCCAGCAGCATTGACCAAAGATCTTGGATCAACATATCTACAAAAAAGAAAAATATATATTAGTTCATTGTACAAAGCTAAATCTATATCAATAATTAAACAATTATACAAAAAAAAAAAAAAACACTTACCTCAGAATGCAGCAAGACACCTCTTCTGGAAGACGACTGAGGAGGTCAAGACCAACCTCGCGTCTTACAACAGAACTGAAGATCTGGTATGTAGACATCACGAAAACTTGTAGCACAATAATAATCACAGTAATACTTGTTTCTTAACTCAAAAGAGCAGGAGACAGAATGACCTATGACTCCCAGGACTTGACCTTTTATACCTGTTGTTGACCGATCAACCGAGACGGGTGCGTTACCCATGACCGGCCATGCGGTTAAGGGTTGCTGCAGGTAGTTATGGTCGCAAAGGATTAGAAGGGGTTTTAATTTCCAAGCCATTAAGAATGCAACAGAAGTGGAATGATTGAAATAAATTATATTTTTTAGTACAAAGGTTAATTAATAGTTCTGACACACTGTAATCATTTACGAAATAATGTCAAAAAAATATCTGCTTTGTGCCAGGGGACTTTCTTATACGTAATAATGGCAGTGAACAGTGTACGTGATTTTTATTTTATTGAAGGATATTTCTAACAAACTAATAAAAGATAGAGTAAAATGAATAAGACATAAACTATAGAAATATTATTTTATACATTATGTATCGAACGAATTTTATTTAACATAATTACTAAGATTGAAACGGATGTTTACTCTTGTATTTTTCTTAATTTTTTTAAATAAGACAAACACGTTTTAGATAAAAAATGTCGAGTATGTAATTATCTATAATTTATTCCCCATAAATTTTTTTCAACACTTGTGATTTAGCCAGAAAGAATTTTTTAAAATAATTATTTAGAATAATCTACACTGTTTATTCTCAGTATTACATATAAGAAAACCCATGGTACATATGGCAAACACGTACACTGTGCAGTCTCTGTAATACGTATAAGAAATCCCATGGAACTCATGGCAGATATTTTTTCTCTGTTATGAACCATTTGAAATGTACTTAAAAACAAAAACAAAAAATGTTTTTTTCGAAAAAATGAATACAACATAAATTATAGATAATAATATTACCTACAATTTTCTACCTGGCCATTTTCTAAAATTCGCTCATTTTCAATGTAATTCTAAAAATTCAAAAATCGATGTAGGTAAACATCCGTTTCCGGTTGAAAGATCGTTTTCAAAAATAGAAGGTTTTCTTCCCAGACAAAAATAAATCTTAAGTATAAAATTTCATCCTTCTACGATGTGTCGTATTTCAGACAGACAAAAAAGACATCTTGCCGAAAATAGTCAAAATAGCTTCAGGGAAGGTCAAAATTGATAATTCCGTCAAAATCCGGATTTCGAAAAAAATCAGCTTATACTATATGTACATATATTTCATATACATGGTATAAGAAAGTAATAATAAGATGTATCTTTTACTGAAAATATTTTCTATTTATACAGTACTAAATGAATCAGCAACTTACAATCTGATTTTGATATGAGTTTAATTAAATTACCTTCCTAACGTTTTCACGGGAGTCTTTACGTGTCTGTGTTGTCGGAAGAAGTATAATGAATAACCTGTCAAAGTTATAATTTTTCATAAAAACTGATACTGTCAAGAAATAACTATTAATTAAATCTTTCACTTACTAATCATTTATGTTTTGTTACATGATTTTTCATTCGTGTGTGTAGTTTATTTTAATAAATATGAACTAGGTTATTGGTGTTTTTATACAAAAACTGTTTTATTATTAATTATCTAATTGTTAATTTTTTCCGTTAGAAATGTATTTATGATTTTTTAACCGTTATTGAGGTAACAATGTTTATTATATTCTATACTATATTTATTTCCAGAAATCTGAAATTTCTAACTAAAAGTATTAGTTTTAATTTGAAAATAAAATGTTTATTTTATTTTCAAAATAAATTCAAATTAAAGTCTTTTTCTGGTAAAATTTACGGGGTTAACAAAAGAAATAAACAAATATTAGGTATATAGCTGTGAAATGCTGTCGAATGTCATTATCGGAATTGTTATGCTAGTTTGCGTAGAGATACTTTACTCATAGTAAAATTTATGACAGCTACGCTATTTTACGCGATTTATTCAAAAAATCATTTATGTATTATTTTTAGAAAGTGCAAAAAAATTAAAATTGAACATAATATAAAATATAGTATAAAATTATAAGATGATTATACTATACAAGCATTTTTCAAGTAACAATAAGTGAAGAATATAACTAATTTTTATACTTTGCACCACACAAAAGCTGATTTTATATCGAAAAATATAACTATGCGATTTAATACTAATTGTAAGTCATATTCCCCCTCTCCATCGAAAAAAGCTATCTACACCACTGTAACTACCTTTAGTGAATTTAGCAATATGCAATTATTTGACAGCAGTTCTATCTTTTTAAGAAGGAAATTCTGTTAACTGCCCTTTTGAAAACGAAAATCTACGGTTTTGGGGGTAATTAATGAGGTTCCAATCCACAGCCTCTTATGGGTCAATTTGACCCATACACCGACTTTGATCGTGAATAGCGCTCAGGTATTTTAAAAAAGGGGGGTACCACAGCCTTACAGGTATAGTTCGAACTCTTGACTATATGTTTCGACAGTTTCTGTAGGCTGCGGAACAATTAGTCGTCGTTGAGAAGCTATCAAAGACGGAACAAGGTCTGGATGACCCTTATGTGTACTAGTTGTCGTATCAAAGAAAATTAATAATGGCTTTTTTTATTATATGTCATTATTTTTATTAATAATGACATTTTTTTTCTAAACAAAATTTTTCGCGATTTTTTTTAAGTATGTTGAATATACTTCAAAGGTATAATACTTATAAATTCATTTACCATGAATCAAAGTATACCTTTGAATTTTGGTCAAAAGGTTTCGTAGTTGCGGAATTATAGGCGATCAAAAATAAGCAGGGTCAAATTGACCCAGAGTGTACTAGTAGGTTGAAAAAATAGGTGTGTACTCTGAGGGTTAAATTTTAAAATTTATAATTATCAATATTCGTTTCTATGGGATGCTGAAAATAATGATTTTGTTCAGTTATGGAATATAATTATTTGAAACGTTGAATTTCATTTGCAATTTGGGATTATTATTACAGTTCTGTACATATTGATTTGTTGTTTTAATATGTATGTCTGTGTTAACTAACTTTACGTATTTGTCTTACATCTCCTGGGTGTTTTCATTTACTTTTGTTTACAAATACAAAGCTGTGTCTGCAGAACAAATACGTTTTTTGTTTTGTTTTCAAAGCACGTAGATTAGGCTCTTATACTGATTTGCTAGATAAGATAATGTGGTAATGTAACGTATGTCCAGTAAATAAATATAAATATCTAACTATAGACTGAATAAGGTGAATTTGTTTTACCAAAACACAATAAAAAGTGAAATAACTAATAGTGTCTACTGGAGATTAGTTAATTTGAGTTTTAATGATGACATTAATACTAGGTACCTAGTTTTAACAAACAAGCTTTTATGTAAAGTAGGTTTTTCTAATTATTGTAAGCAGTTCATTACGAATTATGATTTCAGAAACAATAGGTTTAATACTAATTTGATAATAATACAGTTTCTTATTAAGAGTAATCATAGAATATAGGAAATGATAATATTCGTAAATAAATATATTACTGATTTTAAAATATGTATCTATGATGTTGGATGAAACGATTACTATATGTAAAAACCCATAATGTTTTGAATATATAGGGTGATTTATATCAGGTGGAACAAACTTGAGCAGTTGATTGAGAAAAATATTTCAAGCAAAAAAGTTCTTTTGAACTTGTGTCCGGAAACTCTTCATGGGGGAACTACAGATTCTCAAAGATTTTGTCTAAAATTAGTTTTTATTTAATATTTTGAGATCTCATTGCGATACAAGTTGATATCCAGTTTTGTATTAACGCACATGTTATCAATTTCCTGTATCGACTAATGATTTTTTTGGGATGTGTGAGGCCAGTGGGGCCTTTGATGTTTATCTAGTAATATTCTTAAATTATTCCTATATTTGGAACTCTTATAAAGTCATATAACGCAAAATACATAGAAATATACTTGGTTAATTTGTCATAATGAAATATGTACGATAGTAAAGATAGTACTCGAGAATTTGACTTAATTAAAACAAAAATTATATTAGAATTTAAGCTAAGTTTTTCTCCATGTGGTTGTCTGCCGCCCCTTCTGAACTGGCACCCCGAGCAGTTGCCTAGTCCCGCCTCCTAAAACCAGCATTGGTGTTAGACATTAACAAAATAAACAACGAATTTTAACAAATATAAAAATTTCAAACATCAACCATTCTTTTTTCCAAAGCTTGCTTGACTTGAATTTAATATTGCACTCAAGTGAATAGCTGCCGTATTTTAGTTTTCCACGGCAATTGTGATTTTTATTCAATAATGAATAAATTGCGTTGTATCTTTGTTATGAGTTGTTTTATTATCGAAGGTACGAGAAGTTTTGCGTTTGTATTTTAATTGGAGTTTTTTTTCCAATTTCTAACATTTCACTCGATCTTTCTGTTTCAGGTCAATAATCGTTTAAATTTTAATAATATTAAATAAAAATTAATTTCAGGCTAAATCTTTGGGGATCTGTAGCCCCCTTACGAAGAATTTCCGGACACATGTTTGTATGAACGTTTTTTCTTAAAATATTTTTCTCAATACACTATTCAAGTTTGTTCCACCTGATATGACTCACCCTCAGTCACCCTGTATAATACATAATCTTTATTAATATTAAAGGCTTGTATTTAAATACACTTTTTTACCTAAATCATAGATATTTTTTAATATCGTTTTCACTATTAACAAATATAGGTACTACACAAAAAATACATTATTCATCTTAAAAATTGGTTTAACTTAAAACAAATTATCTCTCTTTGAATAAATAGTTTCCACTCAAAAATTATTACTTTGCACTAAATATTAAAACCTTGCACTGAATGATCCCACTGATGTTTTAATATTTTTAATGTGATTTTTTGATATACATATTTAGGTATTGTATATTTCTAAATTTTAACCTAACCAAAACTAACCAAATTTTTTGCCCCAAATAGATTTCTCTCCCTTCAAAACGATTAAATATTCGTCTTATACACAATTACTTAAATTTCCCTTTATACATTATATATTTTTTCTACAACCGTGTTAAAAAGTAGGCTTTTTCTTTGTCATTTCAGTGCATAAAGTAGTACTTTTGCGCTCGCTGTGCGACAAAGTTACTTTTACGCACGGCGAGCGTAAAAGTGTTTCTATAGTTACAGTAACACATACATTTTCATATATTAATTTGGATTTTGTCGGTAGTAGATTTGAAATTACCGATTTTGCAGCTTCCGATATTTCTGGCGGCATGCAATTTTCATTATCACTTTCCATATTATCCATATTATTATAAAATTACAATAATAAAATCACAGAATAAAATACGTGAGTGAAAATAATCCACAAATAATCTGAATATAAATGTCAAACTATAACAATATTCATTTGTTTTTTTCAAAATTTAAGTACTTGATTTAAATTTCAATATTAATAATTAATATGACAAGTTATTATTATTAAATTTGCCTTATTTAACTCACCGCGATATTTATTTATTAAATTTGCCTTATTTAACTCACCGCGATATTTATTTATAATTTATTTATAATTTATTTATTTATTTATTTCTTTATATGTTTGTGGCAACGAATGAACTACACTCGACAAATTAATTAAGGGGACACCTAAAAAATAGCATGTTTTCAAATGCTTGTAACTTGGTCAAAAATTAATTTTTTTCTAAACTTTTTTATTATTAAATTGAGCAAATTTACTCTACTTTATGATGGTCTAATTCGTTCCTCAACATCTTTTAATTTTTTAACTTTTTTATGTAATTATATAAATTAAAAAAAAAAACTGCATATTTTGACACTTGATGTAGAGTGCATTTATGTAGAAAATGAAATTTTGAAATAACCTTTTTGTAGAGAATTTTAATACCTTCAAATTTATTATGGTGCGAAAAAAATGTGACAAAAATTCGCAAAAGTATTACAGTTTTAATGAAAATCAGGAAAAAATAATTCAAATGAATATAGCCGGAGTAATTTTGGTGGTACAGAAAATAAATAAACATAAAAATGAAGCTCAAAGTATCACCTTTCAGATTATGCAATGTAATGAAAGATTTTTTTATGAATTACAAAAAATATTCAAACTTTAAACAGAATAGAAAATATGAGTAATTAGACAGTAAAATTAAAACAAAGAATACATACCCTAAACATTACATTTTAGGTGGCCCGAGCTAGAGGTCTCATTAACAATACATGTTCTTTATAATTCATTTTTATTTTTTTAAATAGGACCATATTACGCGAAGATATTCAACTTTGATGTCTCAACATCAGAAAACCCAAAAAAATTACAAATTGCAAAAATTTTAAATTTTTTTTGTAAAATAAAGCAGGTCATGGAATGTTTACGAAGTCAAAAAATACTTATTTTTACTAAATATTTATTTTTACATGCACAAATGAATGTATACAGTAAGCACACATATTTAGGTACAATTTTAAAACTATATGGATCATTTTGGGTTATTATTTCAGTAAAATAATGCATTTTTTGACATCTTAAAATTTTTCATAAGCTGCTTTATTTCGAGAAAAATTTCAATAAATTCCAATTTGTAATTTTTTTGGGTTTTCTGATGTTGAGACATCAAAGTTGAATATCTTCGCGTAATATGGTCCTATTTAAAAAAATAAAAATGAATTATAAAGAACATGTATTGTTAATGAGATCTCTAGCTCGGGCCACCTAAAATGTAATGTTTATGGTATGTATTCTTTGTTTTAATTTTACTGTCTAATTACTCATATTTTCTATTATGTTTAAAGTTTGAATATTTTTGTAATTCATAAAAAAATCTTTCATTACATTGCATAATCTGAAAGGTGATACTTTGAGCTTCATTTTTATTTTTATTTATTTTCTGTACCACCAAAATTACTCCGGCTATATTCATTTGAATTATTTTTTCCTGATTTTCACTAAAACTGTAATACTTTTGCGAATTTTTGTCACATTTTTTTCGTACCATAATAAATTTGAAGGTATTAAAATTCTCTACAAAAAGGTTATTTCAAAATTTCATTTTCTACATAGATGCACTCTACATCAAGTGTCAAAATATGCAGTTTTTTTTTTAATTTATATAATTACATAAAAAAGTTAAAAAATTAAAAGATGTTGAGGAACGAATTAGACCATCATAAAGTAGAGTAAATTTGCTCAATTTAATAATAAAAAAGTTTAGAAAAAAATTAATTTTTGACCAAGTTACAAGCATTTGAAAACATGCTATTTTTTAGGTGTCCCCTTAATTAATTTGTCGAGTGTATATAAACTAATACAATTAGAAAACACAACGATAACGAGAGTTAAGTTACAACCGAAATATTTCATTTCCATAGCTACATGTTTTAAAAAATCTGTCACTAGTGTCAGTTGAAAATATTTTTTATTATTGACATTGGGCAAAGATAGAAATAGAAGGAAATCTATTAAAATCAATAAATATTAATAAATATACCATATACGTGATGTGTTTTAGTGATAATTATTTTATAGAAAAAATATAATTGTATAATGATCATCACTAACTTGATATAAAAACGAAATTAAAAATTGTTATTTGTTGGTAAAGATTCAGAAGGTATGTTAACATGAACATTTTTGAATTTTGTTCTTTGTATATGTTTAACTAAAAAGTCAAAAATAAAAAATTATAAAAAAACCTTTTTTAAAAAACAATTTGCCTTTAAAAAACCAACTAAAAAGCTGAAAATAAAATTCGGTTAGACTCGTTCGTTCTAAATATTGCATTTTAAAAAAAGTTGATTTTGTTCATACTAGAAGATATTTTTTTTAACTCTTCTAGTATGAACAAAATCAACTTTTTTTAAAATGCAATATTTAGAACGAACGAGTCTAACCGAATTTTATTTTCAGCTTTTTAGTTGGTTTTTTAAAGGCAAATTGTTTTTTAAAAAAGGTTTTTTTATAATTTTTTATTTATTTATATGTTTGTGGCAATCCCATTTCCATAGCTACATCTTTTAAAAAATACCATTTGCCACTATTGTCAATTGAAAATATTTTTTATTATTGACATTAGACATCGATAGAAATAGAAGGAAATCTATTAAAATCAATAAATATTAATGTAAATATATACATAATACATATATATACGTGATGTGTTTCAGTGATAATTAATTTATAGAACGAAGTGTCTAGTCGTCCACTGAGTGGACGAATAATTTATTTTTATTCGTCCACCAATCCTACGACTTTTTTATATTATATACAAAAAAAGTTAATCGTTTGTAAATAGTCAGTTGGTTAAGGTGATAGCACGTCGGCTCCGCATGTATGAGGTTTTAAGTTCGATTCTCGTTGCGGCTGTTTTATTTTTTATTTATTTTTTTTACCTAAATTATTATTTTATGCATTTTTATTAAACAATTTATTGAAATGGTGAAAAAATATCAAGTTTTTCTTGGGTTGATACGGAGAATAGCAGTACAAGGGGTACAAGCTGTCACAAATGTCAAAAATCACGTACATGGTTACTTAGAATAGAGTTGATATCATGTGAGACCAGATTTATTTATTCAAAAATAGTAAATTAGGTTAGTTTCAGTTCGGTTAGATTAAAGTAAATTAGGTTAGTCTCGGTTAGGTTAGATTATAGTAAATTAGGTTAGTTTCAGTTAGGTTAGATTAAAGTAAATTAGGTTAGTCTCGGTTAGGTTAGATTATAGTAAATTAGGTTAGTTTCAGTTAGGTTAGATTAAAGTAAATTAGGTTAGTCTTTGTTAGGTTAGATTATAGTAAATTAGGTTAGTTTCAGTTAAGTTAGATTAAAGTAAATTAGGTTAGTCTCTGTTAGGTTAGATTATAATAATAATAATATAATATAATTTATTTGACACAGACCAGTACAGGTATACAAACGTCAACACAACTATAGTATAATAATAAAATAATAAAAAAACACCTAACTACAATTCTACTATTTCATCAATTTCATATAGAACCAAATCCAGCAAATAACTTTTAATTTTTGTTTTAAACTTAGCACATCTTCCTTCATTTTTTATAGTCTCAGGTAATTTTTGAAATATTTTGTAACCAGCATAAATAGGGGTTTTCTCGTAAAAGCTTGTTTTATGCAAGAAATCATATGTGTATTTTGATCTTGTGTTACAATTTCCTTTTGTATTTGACATAGTAAAATATTTTTTCTGATGCATATAAGTTATTAACTCATATATGTATATACTCGGAAAAGTCAATATTCGATGTTTTTTAAAAATGTCTTTGCATGATTCTCTTGTTGGTACTCCAAATATTACTCTCATGATCTTTTTTTGAATTATAAAAATTCTTTTACATTCAAGGCTTCGGCCCCACATTATTACACCATATTTCATTATAGAAAACACATGTGCATAATAAAACATAATTAATTGATCAGTTTCCATATATTGACTCAACGTTTTTATCTGAAACAGCAGTTTGTTCATTTTTTTACAAATAATGTCAATTTGTTCTAAAAATTTTAAATTAAAATCTATCACTATACCTAAAAATTTTGTTTCCATAACATTTTTATGATTTTCTATTATAAAGTTCATATCTTGCGTCATTTTTAATTTAAAATTTATTATAGCTGTTTTATCTAAATTTACTATTAAATTATTTTTCAAACACCATAATTTAAATTTTTTAATCATTTCATAAGTTAATGTTTTCACTTCTTCACTATTGTTTCCTTCAACTAATATTGTGATATCATCTGCATACATAATCAACTTTCCGATGTTAACACTTTCTTCTATGTCATTTACAAAGCAGATAAACAGTAATGGCCCCAGAGTGCTACCTTGAGGTACTCCACAGTTTACATTTTTTATTTCCGATTTTCGGTTATTTATTTCTATATAAAACTTCCTATTATTCAAATATGACTGTATTAAGTTATAAATATTTCCCCTTATCCCCATTCTTTCTAGTTTGTATAATAAAAAATCATGTTTGACTGTATCAAACGCTGAGCTTAGGTCAAAGAATAATCCAATTACGTGTTGTCCTGTATCCAATGCTTTTGAGATATATTCGTAAAATTAAAAAATAGCAGTACTCGTAGAGTGTTCTGCTCTGAATCCATGTTGTGCACTATTAAAAATATTGTTTACTTCTAAAAATTTTATTATTCTAATACTAATTACTTTTTCAATAATTTTTGACCACACCGGTAACAGCGACACTGGTCTGTAGTTATTTACCATGGCTCGATCATTTTTCTTATATATAGGTCTGATTTTTGCAATTTTTAATTCATCAGGGAATATGCCTGTTTCAAATATTTTGTTTATTATAGAATACATTTGATGTGCCAAGCAATGAGCATTATACTTCACTACATGTATCGGTACTCCATCTATACCTGTAGATTGCTTATTTGGCAGTTGAATTATTGTATTATAAATTTCGTCCGGGCTGGTTGGTAATAAAAACATTGTTTTTTTATTTATCGAGTCAGATCTAGTACACTCCGTGGATATGTTATCTCCAAAATGATCTTTTAATTTGTTATTCACAGCATTAAGATAATATTCTGCAAATATTTTTAAGACACCATCTTCAGTATTTTCTATTTTGTTGTTATAATATAGTTTTATTTTCTGACATGCTTTTTCTGGTTTATTTAGAATCTTATTTATACCTGCCCATACATCTTTTGTATGACAAATATAGTAAATTATATAGTAAATTAGGTTAGTTTTAGTTAGGTTAGATTATAGTAAATTAAGTTAGTCTCGGTTAGGTTACCTATATTATAGTAAATTAATTTTTAAATTAATTTTTTTTCTTCATAGTGGCTTTTTGAACATGTAGGGGTAGGGGGTACAGCATTTATGACCATGAGTGTATATCGTTCAGACTTTGGGGATATATATGTGATCTTAGCAGTAAAATAAATCAAAATATTTACGTATTTATTACTTAGATAAAAAAATTTAATTTTTAAATTATCGGACGACTAAATATTTTTTATACATCCGATTACTGGACGAATAAAATAAATAAGTCGTCCGGTTGGTGGATGAATAAAAATAAATTATTCGTCCGAATAGTGGACGACTAGCAACAGCCAACCGAAGTGTCTAGTCGTCCAATAAGTGGACGAATAATTTATTTTTATTCGTCCACTCAGTGGACGACTAGCAACAGCCTTTATAGAAAAACTTGATATAAAAACGAATTTAAAAATGGTTATTTGTTGCTAAAGATTCAGAAGGTATGTTAACATGAACTTTTTTGAATTTTGTTCTTTGTATATGTTTAACTAAAAAGTCAAAAATAAAAAATTATAAAAAAACCTTTTTTAAAAAACAATTTGCCTTTAAAAAACCAACTAAAAAGCTGAAAATAAAATTCGACTCGTTCGTTCTAAATATTGCATTTTAAAAAAAGTTGATTTTTTTCATACTAGAAGATACTTTTTTTAACTCTTCTAGTATGAACAAAATCAACTTTTTTTAAAATGCAATATTTAGAACGAACGAGTCGAATTTTATTTTCAGCTTTTTAGTTGGTTTTTTAAAGGCAAATTGTTTTTTAAAAAAGGTTTTTTTATAATTTTTTTTTAATTAAAAAATCATATTACATTATAATTAATATTATAATAAGGTTTTAGAAAAAATATTGTGTGCACCTCGGGTGTAAAGTGCGTTTTTCGCACTCGTGTGATTGTTAATCTCGGCTAACGCCTCGATTAACAAACATTCCCACTCATGCGAAAAACAGCCACTTTACGCCCTAGATACACAAATATCTATTAGATTTTTTTTAAATATTGGCCTTATTTTTTTTATTTAATTTAAAACAATACGAGTTAAAATTTAGTGCAATTATATAATATATAAGCCAATATTAAATATACAAATATGACAAAAACTACAAATATAATATTATATTAATTATTAAAAATACTTCTACAATTGGTAAATAAATAAAATATTCTTCAACTTGTTAAAAAAATATTTCACAAAACAAGTACCTATCTATATTATTCTGTCTACTGAAAGTTAATCCAGCATTATATAAAAAGCTTACGTGGAAAATGTAAATGAATTCCAGGTGAACGACCAAAACAAATTACCAAATTTAAATGGAAATTACCCCATTTGGTTATATTTAGCATTGTCACAACAAAGTCTGGCAGTACATCTTTTCATATCTTTTAATCTACAATGCACATGTCACATGAGTTTTCTAAAAGGTGATATGTTAATATCAGGTATGTGATGCATAAATTAATACTGAATTAAACTGGGGGAATATTAAAATTATACAACGTATAGATTTTCGAATTTATTGAATTTAGGGAAGGGTGTATTCAGATTTCAAGTTATCGGTGCGACTAATGGATGTTAGGAGTAAAGGGGAAAGAGGGCGGGTATGAAATATGATCTATACTATACAAAAGGTAAATCGACTAACTCTACAAAATAAACAAATGAGAAAATCAATGATGTATATTAGGGTCGTTCCACGCCAACTGCAACTCACCATTACCGATTATGATTAATGTTTGAAGAAACATTCAATTCACTCTCAATATATTTTTGCAAAAGAAAATTTCAATTAAAAATGTACATTAGACGTTCCATACTGTGGACCAGGTTAGGTACGGTACCTTCCATACTGTAAACTCCTCGAAAGCTCTTATATATTTGTGCAGCTGTCATTTATAATAGAATCGATTGCACTGGCTCCGTTCATAGTAAGGAACATCTATTATTGGTATGTATTTCGATAACGGTAACAAATAAAGCATATAGGTATTGCAAGTTGTATCGTTTTACTAGAAATAGTTCAGACGTTTCAGACTGTATATAAAGTGAACTATAATACTGTAATGTACGCCTGAAATGTTTGATATGCGAAACACCTTAAGTAACGTGAGAATGTTATAGGAATACAATGAATATGCAGGTTAATTGGTACATTTACCTACTGAGAATTACTAACAAGGATATATAATATATATTTCATATTTTAGGTAAATTCCTTGAAAATGTTATCTTATATTATCGGAACCTATTTTTTAATGTAAATATCAAAAACTCAATTTTTTGCAGTCACCCAAAAAAAATCTTTCATAGAAAAATAAAATGTGAAGTAGAAAAAAATTGTTTTTTTATTCAATAATGGAAAAAAAATCTACTGAAATCAATTTACGTAAATAATTATTATTTTCGTTTTTATTTATAAGTAAACAAGCGGAATCTCGCGGCTTCGCTCACGTGAGCTTCGAAACTAATTAGAACGCTCCATACGTTATAGGGGATACATTTTTTTATATTGATTTTTTTTCATTACCTACAAAAAACGTAAATATCTCGGATCTTAGTTAAAAATTGTAAAAACTAACCCCTTGTCTACCCGCGCCTTTAGGGGTTGAATATTGAATTTTTTTATTGCAGATTATTTTGCCAGACTCCACCATTATAACGTAAGCAGCTATGCAGATATCAAAAACACAGACCCTGTCTAGCCCCACTATTTTGCCTGAATTTACCTTTATAAGTAAATCAGGTATGCAGATAAACATATCTAAATCCATCCTCGTCCCCGTCCCATGCTATAAGGGCTTGAATATCGAACTTTAATTTTGATACTTTAATATCATGAACAATTATAAAGATAAATATATCAAAATTCCCCCCCCCCCCCCCTTTACCATAGGGGTTGAATTATAATGCTATTAGGGCTTGAATATCGAACTTTAATTTTGATACTTTAATATCATGAACAATTATAAAGATAAATATATCAAAATTACCCCCCCCCCCTTTACATAGGGGTTGAATTTTCGTAACTTCTGGAGTAGGTACTTACTCGTACCATGTTTCATTCGGTGAATACAAAAAAAAAATAATTTACAAATTTTTTCACCCCCATAACACTTTAGGGGTTAAATTTTGGGAAATGCTGAAATAATTGTTTCATTATTTATATTGTATCGATAAGTTTCAATTAAATGCGAACAAAAAAATACTTTTAAAATATATATTTATTATATATAAACTTTGACACCCCGTTTTAACCCCGTAGGGGTTGAATTTCAAAAAATCATTTCTTAGTGGGTGCTTACATCATAAAAGGAAGGCACCTACGAAATTTCACGTTCCTAGGTCCAGGGGTTTGGGCTGTACGTTGATATACGTGAGTGAGTGGTTAAGAACAAACTCTTTTATAGATATAGATTAAAAACATTAATTTTTATTTCCATATAACTTCATTCGTTTTATGTAGACGTCGTAAAAAACACTCATATAACTATGTAGTAATGATAAATGTATATTTAAATAAGTACATACTATACATATGAATATGTATGCACAGTGGCGTCGCTAGTAGGGGTGACACCCGGGGCGGAAATCGAGTGTCACCCCCTCCCTCCAGTAAAAAAGTAAATAGTTTTTTTGCATATTAAGTGGGTGTCACTCCTTGTGAATTTGTAACTACAGAAAAAAATATTTTTTAAATAAATTAAACGGTTATCACCCCTTAAACTTTCAATTACCAAAAAAGTCAGTTAACAAATTTTTGCATATTTTACCCCATGAAAGCTTAAAATATCCCAAAAAATGTGGTCTATAAGCTTCATTCGTTAACATGACACGAATGTCACCCAGAAGGGTGTTACCCCTTGAAAGTTAAGGAAAATGATAAAAAGGGCAATGTGTTTTATTTTTTTGCATATGAAATGGGTGTCACACCCCTTGAAGGTTAAATCAAACGATAAAAAGGGTAATATGTTTTATTTTTTGCATATGAATTGAGTATCACCCCTTTAAGGTTAAAGCTAACGATAAAAAGGGCAATAAGTTCTATTTTTTGCATTATGGGATGGGTGTCACCTATGTATGGTTATAAATGATGACTAAAAAAAAGGGAAATTTTTGTGAAAAAAAATTAATGACTGACAATTTAAAAATAAAATTTTATCAAGACTGCAATCGACAAAATATATAAGATGGGTGTCACCCCTTTAATGGTGACATCCAGGGCGGGCCGGCCCCTCCGCCTCCCCTAGCGACGCCACTGTTTATGCACTAAGCATATATATGTACGTTAGAATTTATTACACTACATACTACATATGATCGCTATAATGGCTTTGTATGAGAGAAATTTCAATTATATCCGTATAGTTGAGGAGTTAAATTCATACAAATATGATGAAGTTTACAACTTTGAAATTCAGACATTTGAATAATTATATTATTCAGGGATTTGTTTCACCTCTTCCTGTTGCTAATTTAAGTATATATACCTATTAGTGAGTGAAGCCATTAGAGATAACACAAAAATAATTGCTTAATAACACTGTAATAATTTTAAACAAACGGACAAAACTTAGAAATCATATTTTGTGAAAATTTTCACGTCTAATGGCTTTTAATTATAAAAGTTAGGTAATTTAAAATACGTTAAAAAAAATGTATTGTACATACAAAAAGGAATATCTTGTAAACGGTACGTTCGTTGTATCAAAAAAATCATAAGAATATAAGTTTTAAAGAATATTATTCTCTACAACTTTTACTTAAATCATTTTTACTATGTACTATTTAAAAAAAAACATCTGCCAAGTTAATGCACAGTGCTTCCTCGTGCTAAATTCATCAAAGGTAGTTAATTAAATATTTATTTATTTAATTTAAATAAAAAGACATTAATTCGACATTTTTCTTTATACGCACCTCGTTATTATGTCGTATATTTTGAATTTTAAATAGCAATTTTAAAAAACAAATGACGATTTTTTTAAAGCAAATTGAGATAAATCTTTGTAAGGGAATATTTTATAACAAACATAGGGAACCTATGTTATAGAAAATTGAATGCTCTACAAAAAGGTTCTATAAAATTTTCACGTAACATGTGTCTTTCTTGAGATATCTTCAAATCAAAAAATAAATATTTTGGGGTTACCCCTTCCCCTTACACACGATTTTAATACTTTAGAAATGGTATCGTCCTCAAACCAGACCCAACCAACTAACCAACAAGTTTCATTAATATCGGTTCAGTGGTTTATGAGTTATGCGTGTGACAAGGATTGGGGGACAGACAGACAGACAGACACGGAACAAAAAGTGTTTGTCTTGACCTGAAACGGATAGATCCGGTAAAAAATTTTAAAATCGGAGAGCACATTTTTTTCTCGTTTTAAAACGATAACAAAGCTTCTCGTATCTTCGATATTGCGAGGAAGCAATAGAGAACATAAAAACATTGATATCAAATTTTGGTTTCTAGTGATGTTCATCGAAAATAGTATAGGTGTTCAATTGTTCATGTACAGCAGGTTTACAAGAACTTAAAGTTTCATATTACGTTCAATTTATTTATAAATATGCACCCCTACCTTTTACAATGGATAACCTACCCACGTATGTTTAGTGGAATCAAAATTAATGTACATTTAGAAAACAATATACTATATTTACAGAATAATGTTAAAGTTTGAGCAAATACAAATCCATTGTTGCTAACCTATACAGTTCTAAATATGATTTGGGCTGAAAACGATAAATTGTAAATATGTACAGATATAAAAATAGTATTGTATTTGATGAAGATATTAATAAAAGAATTTAAAAATTTGAATATTTACGTTCGATATTTAACATTACATATACGATTGTCGATCAGTCGTATTATTTATTGATATTTATTTATGTACACTGATTTATTGAAGATAATAAAATTTTTCATGTATCTTTATTTATTTTGAATTTATATCTTATAGGTATTTTTAAATTTTTGTAGATAAAGTTATATATGTTATTTTCTTTGTTTTATATTAAGTAAAAATCTGTAGATCTCACTACGAATAACTTAAGGGGGTTAGCAAGTCTATAGCGCCTCTGAAAATACTCAATATTTGTGAATTTACTGTGGTCAAACGAAACAACGAATTAAAGCAAAATTACCACAGCTGTTTAATTACTATTTAAAGTACATTTTAAATAATTTTTCATATTTTTATGAATGAAAATTATTAATTTCTGGCCGATGGTAGGTTTTCATCAAAATTTGGAGTTGACACCTTCCGTACTTGTTTTTAGCCAAATGGTCAGATCTGGAACAATTTATACAAAGTGATTTTAGTTTTTGAAACTATCCTCTATGGAATGATCCACTTTGATTGGAAACAAAAAATCCTGTAGATTTTTATGGCCAATGAAATTTCAGTTCAAATAAAGCTTAAATTTTAGAGTATAAACATACCTATAATTATTGAAATATATAACTCTGAGGTATAAAAGTGGTTCATTCCATAGAGGATAGTTTAAAAAACTAAAGTCACTTTGTAAAATTGTTCCAGATCTGACCATTTGGCTAAAAACAAGTACGGAAGGAGTCAACTCCAAATTTTGATGAAAAACTACCATCGGCCAGAGATTAATAATTTTCATTCATAAAAATAAATTAAAATGTACTTTAAATAGTGATTAAACAGCTGTGTTAATTTAGCTTTAATTCGTTGTTTAATTTGACCACATTAAATTCCCAAATATTGAGTATTTTCAGGGGACGCTAGACTTGCTAACCCCCTTAAGTCAATTTACTTCTCACCTTTTCTGAATCACGAAATAATTTCAATTTTAGTAAAAAACCAAATTTGTTATAATTATAAGACTATAGACTGAAAAGAATGTTATAATTAAGAAGTATAGGTTAGATGAGGAATGGGGAAACATTTTGTATACCTATTAAAAACATTTTTTTGTTATACAAAAACATTAAATATTTTCATATATCTAACTATTAGAAATATAAGGAAAACAAGGAATCTGTAAGCAAATATATTTGTCTTTTTCTGTTATTTTCTATTCTTAATACATAAAAAAGAAAGAAATACTATTAGTTGATGAAAAAAAGATTATTTTTTTGTTAATATTGTAGTACATAATTAATCTTTAGAGTGCAATTTGTTGACAGAGTCTGCTTCGTTCGTTTAATTGAATAATAAAAATACAATTATGTATATTTTAATATTTGATGAAATAATTCTAAATTTTGTATTTAACAAATGTTTGCGGAACATACTGATTTAGAATCACTGAAGTAGTTATTTTGTTAGTAAAGTTATGTCAAGTGGACCTTATGTTTTTGGCTTCAAATTGACGCAATTAGGATTTTAATTAGGAACCTGAACATTTTGAATACGTCACTACAAAAGTTTAATTGAACATAGTTATTTGATTTTGTTACATTGTAAATAATTCTGTTTTATATTATATGGTAAAAAGCCATATATGTTATATATAATTTTCATGTGGAAAATAATGAATTAAAAATCGGTTACAGAAATTTTTTTTTTGTGTTTATAAATAAATAAAAATATTTATTATTTTCCTCATATACATAAATTCCTTTTGAAATTTATATTTACTTTTAAACCGAAATATTTTAAACGGCTTCATTCCACGAATACTTGCTTTATATTTCTAATAATAAAGTAAATATTTATTTTGTTGAAATATTGTATATTTTGTAATTTGGGTTGATGTGATGTTTTCTGATATCAAGGGTATATAAAAAAGATTTATATAAATCGCATACCCATAACTAGACTGCCGCACCTATATATCAAAAAACGCCAAACTGAGATAATGGACTTTGAAGTTTTGACAAAAAATATTTCGTATAAGCATATTAATATTATTTAATGCATTAATATTTAATATATTTAGTTAAATCCCATATAAAATTTATATTTGACTTTTGATACTTATACTTTTTGACTTGTCGCTAAAAAGTTTTAAGTTACTATATTCTTTATTAAACATTATTTTGAGACATGGCATTTTTACTCAACCCGTTTTTTGACATACGACCGTGTAGTTACGGGTGTGCGAAATATATAAGTAAAATACATACTAAAAATAATAAAAAAAACAATTTAGAATTTAAAGAAAGTGAAGTTTTTTGGTACTTGATATTCTATTATTCCTATACACGTAAAAATATATATTGCTATGCAATTTCCAACGAGTGGAAAATCTTGTAATATTTCTTTTTGTCCTTTATAAGCTAGAAGTGTCCAAAGAAAATCAGGGTTATTTTTTTATTTAGTAGCCATATTTTAACTTATTTTTGGAAGAAATGAAACTATGGATTATCTTCAAAAAACTCGTACCTACTTCATATGCCACAGAACAAGATTTATTGCTATCTCAAATTGAACAAAAAAGCACAAAAACCAGCTGTTTTCTTTCATTAGATTCTTTTCAATAAATTCTGTAGGTATTCAACATTTGATATCTGGTCATATCATCTGTAAAGTATTGACAATTTGTATGAAATAAATAAAAATATTGTAAATTGTCACTATTTGTAATATGACTAATGACTAACTTAATTTTTTTATCGTTTTGCAGATTTTGATTAGTGAAGTGCAAACTCATTTGCTTAAAAATAACCAAAAACTTAAAAAATAGGTAAATAACCATGTTTGGTCCACCATTTACTATTATATAGGGTTATACCAAATCTCAAGCTTTGTAAGTTAGGCGGTTATTACACTATCAAAGAAATGTGATAAAATTTCTTTGATCAAACAAATATGACAGTGTAATATGTCAACTTTTATGATATTTACGTAATATTCACTTTCATAATATTTCTTTTATCATAGATAATGACAGTTTCTTATATTTAATCAAAGTTTCTTGGCGGATAAATCAAAATGGCGATTGAAAAGTGTTCGTGGACGGTTTCGGCTACGAAATTACTTATATGTAATTTAATATATGATCAAATTTTTGTCAAAGATCTTTGACATATTTATTTGATAGTGTAATAGCCGCCTTTAAACGGCTCAGTAGTTAGAAGGCTATGATAGACAGACACATTTTCGGTATGAAACACTAAAAATATTAAAAAATATCAGCAGGTCTGACAAACATGACAAAGAGCGCTACCACTGTGGGGTTAAAAATCGTTTGTGAAATCCGACATAAATGTAATAATTTACGTTCAACGTTCAGACTTATAGATAATCTTTATACATAAAAGATTAACAATTTTAAATTATAAACATGAAACCGTGTTTCTGTTTAAACGTATTATTATTCCGTATTAAATTTGTGCTACTGTAACGCTCATTTACTCCCAATTAAAAATAATCTTAAGAGAATATTAAAATGCTAATTTTTAAACACCATCTGACTTTTTTTATTGTATGCAAATTTATGTGAAGTATAAAATGTTTGAAGAAATAGTCTTTGCTTTAAGTAAGTTTCAAATTAAGTGATTATTATTGTATCGTTTAACTTTTCATAACCTTTCTACTTATTATGAAAAGACTGGAAGTTTTGTTTAAAATTTTTTAAACATCTTTTATTAAAATACATAAATTTTATCCATTATACAGGGTGATTCAGCACTGTCGTGCCAAACTTGAACAGTAGATTGAGAAAATTATTTTAAGCAAAAAACTTCCAATAAACATGTGTCCTGAAATTGTTCCTTAGGGAACTACAGGCTTCCAAAGATTTTACTAAAAATTAGTTTTAATTTAATATCTAGAGAACCCTTTGTGATAGAATTATGAAATTTAGTATTTTGTTTAGTAATAATATGTGTTATCGATTTCTAATATTAATCAATTATATTTTAGACCAGGGCTGTATGGGGCCATTGGGCCCATCGATTTTGATCTTGTAATTGTTTGTTCCTTAATTTTTTTCCTGAGTTGATAATTTTATAAGATTATATGACACACAAAACACAAAAACATACTTTGCTTATTTATCATAGGATAAACCGTTTTCGAGAAATATCGATTGTAAAGAAAGCATGCAGAATTTAACTTAATACGGATGCTTGAAATTATAAAAAATAAATTTATATTCTTTTTCTATGATTAAAGGTAAGAATAAAGTTCATTTAAATAAACCTCCTAATATGAATCCTGTAAGATCTATAGCCAGTTCTTTTACTGTTACATGAACTTGATTAACATGACTAAAAAAATAAACTAAAAATGGCTATTTGTTGATATGGATGCATTTTCGGAGGTGTATTTATATTAACTTTTTGTCTTATTTGTTATTATGAAATAAGAATATAAATTTATTTTTTATAATTTCAAGCATCCGTATTAAGTTAAATTCTGCATGCTTTCTTTACAACCTATATTTCTTGAAAACGGTTTATCCTATGATAAATAAGCAAATTATGTTTTTGTGTATTGTGTATCATATAATCTTATAAAATTATCAACTCAGGAAAAAATTAAGGAACAAACAGTTACAAGATCAAAATCGATGGGCCCACTGGCCCCATACAGCCCTGACCTAAAATATAATTGGTTAATATTAGAAATCGATAACACATATTATTACTAAACCAAATACTAAATTTCATAATTCTAACACAAAGGGTTCTCTAGATATTAAATTAAAACTAATTTTTAGTAAAATATTTGGAAGCCTGTAGTTCCCTAAGGAACAATTTACGGACAAATGTTTATTGGAAGTTTTTTGCTTAAAATAATTTTCTCAATCTACTGTTCAAGTTTGGCATGGCAGTGCTGAATCACCCTGTATTTCGAGAAACATTATTGAAATAAAAAAAATGCAAGATTTAACGTTTTCGTTATGATACTGTTATAATTATTAGCTTCTGGGTATAGTTGAAGTCTTCTTGATCATAGTTTTTATCTTTATTATGCTATTTAGGAATTAAACTTTTTTTAGTATCAAGATTTGCTATGTATAAGCTGGTAATAAATGTTTTATTTAACATACTTTATAATAAGTCAAACGTAAAATCACTGATAAATAAATAATGGCTTCTGCGGTCATTTGCGTTCGTCGCAGTGCAGTCTTATGAACTTTACTGGCCTTAGGCCACATGATTTTACAAGTTCTTTTAGGTTACGTATGAGTAAAATCTATTTTGGTTCACGTTTAATTATTTATTAATAAACGAGATCTTTTTACCTGCAGTTAAAGGATAGTATGTGCAGTTTTTAAATATACATATTCAGTAGAAACCGGTTATAACGACATCCGTTAATACGACGTATCGGTTTTAACGACCCAAATAAAAGTCCAACTGAATCCCATATAATTGCATTTTTACCAGTTATTAGATACTAGTATCTCTATCTCTATATAAATTTATAATAATTCTCTAGCTGTCTTTCATTCGCTTGAATAATGTTTTGATCCTGTCATTTTAATATATTTGTATTTGAAAGAAAAGTAACTTATTTTCATGAAAATTTATAGATCTAAACATAATATAGTTTTACATCGAAATTATAGCATTGCTGAGCAAATTTACAATTTACAAAACTCCAAGAACAAAGACACCAAAGTAGTTCTATATCAAGTAATTTTGAATATGTAACGAGAAGCTTTACCTTATACTGCCACTATTAACAGATTTTTAATTTTATTAAAGCTGTGTTTGGGTTGCTTTGGGTTTATTGTTGAGGGATTAGACGGGATATTAAATTAAGGGGCATTGATTGAAGATTGTGACATGATTGGCTATTGAATTGCATTTGCTCAATATCTTGTAAACCTTTGTGATCGTAAAAGGGGAAGGAAGAAACAGGATCGGCTTTAGATATTTAAAACATGTCTTTTAATCTTTTAACTAAACAATAGACTCACGTTATTTTGAAATGTATAGGTCGGTATTGTTTTGTGCTAACAATAAGTTTTTTTCTATGACTTTTGCTTGGATCATGACTCTGGTTGGTATCTATTTTGTGTTTTTTTGTTAATTGGTAACGTTAATGAAGAAAATCCAACTCTCTGAATTTTTTTAATTTGAAAACTTATATATGATTTAGCCTTGTTTCACACATACGCGGTTCCATTCGGTTCGGTTCGTTTTCGGTTTCAGCCGAAAACGAATCAAACCCTTTCACACATACACGGTTCTCATACGGTTCATATTAGGTTTTATTTTTTTCCGTAAACTCAGTAGTTATCATGGAGAGAAAGCAAGTTGTTGCCATGTTGTTTCTCTATAAAAAAATAAAAAAAACAAGGAAGGAATACTAGCATTCATTGCGAGCACCCTCTCATCACTTTACAGCAGGAATTTGAAGCATTCTACACTATTTTCCCGAAGCTAAAGAGCATGAAGACGATCCACATCAACATCAGGAAAACCGCTCATTTTATTAGAAAATCCGCGACAAAACTTAAAAAAAAATATCACTCGCTATCAGGTTAAAACCGAAACTAAACCGAGTGTGTGTGAACGCGTTGATTGCTTTCTGTTCCCTGCGCACGAATAGAAACCTGATGAAATCTGTTCGTGTGGAGGGAGTATTCGGTTCTGTACGGTTTCTATTAGGTACCGAATACACACTGAATCACCGGTTCACATTTGTCGGTAGCGCCCGAAAACGAACCGAACCGAATGAAACCGTATATGTGTGAAATAGGCATTTAAAGTCTCATTTTCTAGATGTCTTACTGTCCAGTCCTCTGGTGAGAAAGATTCGTCCAAAACCGTTTAGTAATTTTTGAAATCATTAGTGACAACGGAAAAATGTGCCTGATCTAATATATCATTTTTTTTGACATAAGACGGGACTGATTATAATGTATATGTATGTATATGTATAATGTATATACATATTTTATTTATATAATCTTGTAAGTATACATATGTTTTCTAAAAAAAAATATAAGCAAATGTGTATGTATAGGAACTGTTGCGCCGCCGTTCTATTGAACTTTTCAAATACGCTTTTTGAAAGAGTTTTCAATAAATCTTCATGATCTTTTGGTAATCTTTTTTATGAATATTTTTCATAGGTAGGTTGCATGATACGTTTAATGAAACTACATACGTACATGTTCATATGTTATGTATATAAACATCAATATCAAATAATGTATCAATAATGATTATATTAAAACGCTTCTTTAGCTTAAATCTACATTTTAATTTCGTACCCTGTTATCAACAGAACCCAAACATAGTACTTATATTTAATATTTTTACAATATATTTTTCTATGAGATCCTAGCATTGAACTACATACACAGTAGAGACCGGTTATAACGACATCGGTTAATACGACGTATCGGTGTTAACGACTCAAAATAAAAGTCCAACTGAATTCCATATAATTGCAATTCTCACCGGTTATTACGACTATCCGCTTTTTACGACCAATATGACCGGTCTCTTCGATGTCGTTATAACCAGTTTCTACTGTATTATTTTAAATAAATATCATATGACATTTAAATAACATTAGTAATACACCAAATCTATTTCAAAGTAGCATTTAGCGTTAAGGAATTATTAAATTGTTTAATAATACTGAAAGTTACTTTTCAATATTTGCTTCGGTAAATTAAACTTCAAAAATCTCTTTAGATCTATTTTTATGTATAATAAATATATAATAAAAAATATATTGAATTTGTTTTAACATGTATTATATGCCAACTATCAAATGAAAATATGATATAAAAATATATAACATGTACTAAAGTATTCTATGAACCGTTGACAATAAGATGATTCTCAATTTCCCAAATATATAGAAGGTCAAATTTATTCATTGATTTTGATGAAATTTGAAATTCAACAGACGCCTATTTGAAAATTGAAATACGTATTTGATTAAATAGTGTATCTATAAGCATACCTATACGAATCAAAATTATTTTGTTGGTATACGATAAAATTTATGTTTATTATATCCAATGGAGTAGCAAAAAATTAATAGAAAAGCAGACGAATTAATAAAAATTATTTGATGAATAACTTAAATTATTCATGTTTCTTGTGTTTTATAGTTGACCCTTTGTAAGATTTTTTTCAACTATTTACATATATGCAATCGATTATCGATATCTAGGTATATCGAGTTCAATTTTACTGAATATTAATTATAGAAGGATGTAAATAGTCGATTTTGTTTCTGAAAAGTTCAACTACTTGTTTTCAAGTTGTGCTTATGAAAACCTAAGGTTTAAATTAAATTCATTTATTCTGCTATAAATAAATACTATTTATTGACATGCGGTCCATCATCAAAATAAATACAAGTGATATAATACATAGGTATAATACATTATAAACAAACAATCGACTTTTACAAATTGAGTTCTTTAATTTCATCGGCATAGGCGGCTTTGAATTTACCTTCTGGATCGTATTTGGCTACAACTTTGTCCCAGTCGCTGCGGTGGGTTTCTACTAAGAATTTGACAACCTTCTTGGTACCTTCTATCTGTTTGTCAGTGCATTTGGCGCATTTGTTTGCTAACGCTTCAGGAAGGTGTTCTATAAAGAAAATATAATATAATCAATACTTATATAGGTATAAATATGGTATATAGGTTCTGACTGCCTAATGAAAATATTTCACATTTTTTAATATAATCCAATTGAGTCGCCCAGATGCAAAACCTATTTATATAGGTTTTGCATTTATTATGCAAAATTATTATTATTGTATTTTAAGATTTTGAGGTTTTTGTAACTTTGGATTCTACTCGTCTCAGGCTACAAGTATCATAATAAATTGGACTGAAAACCCGACAAAAATCTCTTAAAATTAAATTTGAAAGATTAAGTCGGTTGCAGAAATTGCTATATTTTTGGTGAACTACCATAAAAATTATTTTAATAAAAGTAATAAATTTTGTATCGAATTGAGACAAGAAAAAAAACATGACAGGTTTTGGATCCAGACTCATGAAAAAGGCATAAGGATATTTTACCTAGAAGCTGCAAAAACAGTTTATGCAATTTTACTAGAAATCTGTTCAAACACACATAGCAGGTTTTGCATCTGGACTACTCAATTGGACTTGACAAGAAAAAACTAAACCGATTTTGATGGGACTTATACAGTTAATACACTGAAAAAATTTTATGTTAATTTGTAACATGAAAAACATGTTAACGGGAGGACGAAATTGATCCTAGAAATTTTTAACACCCGACATGATAAAATTTAAAAGAACGTCTACTACAATTCAATATACTGTATAGCAGTTTCTATGACGGAGATAGGCCAGATATGAAAAGTAATATAGAAACATAGTAAAATTATAGAGAATGTACGTGAAATTTTCATATCCAAGAAATTAAATTAAAGAATAGCGTATATTACTTTTTCAGAGTAAATAAATTTTAATAGGTACTATGTTAAAATTTACAAGTATGTCATTGTAATTTTTCATTTACTTTATTTTAAATTATACCGAATTTTCTGTTAATTTTTTCAGAAGTTGATTCTGTCCTCAGGTTCACAGCATTTTCTGTTAATTTTTAAAATAATATTCTCTCCGTGTAGGTTATATGAGAATTGATTAACTGCAAATTCATATTTAGGAAAAATAGTTGTGTTATTGATGTAATTAAAGTAATAAATTATATTAAATAATGTCAGGAAAGTAGACAGAAAAAAATTACAATTGATATTTTCTAATAAAATGTAGGTATGTATACAAATAAAAATGTTTTGGATTCGAAATAAACGGGAGTAAAGTCACAGAGAATTTATGTAATATAGTGTCCATATATATATTAAATGTATTATCGCTATTGTAATTTTCTTAAGTGAAATAACAATGAAAAACCTCTGTACTGGGAATCGAAATTGTTATTGTCAGTTGTATTATGTTGTTTATGAATTTTACAGTGAATTGGAAGAAATATCAAGGATAAGATTTCAGCATAAATAAAATATTAGAGATAAATATAAAATGACAGAAATACACTTTTTTATCTCGACTTCTTATATCCGGTTCGTAATCCATTTTCATTTTATTTTGTTATTATTGTGTTAACAAACATTACAGTAAATATCTCTAGGGTCCAATATAATAAAAATATATGTTATAAAGATGAACGATAACTATACATGCCAGATAATCGCTAAAGTACTTTTATATATAAATAAAATTTGATTTTTCATTTGAAAACAAAAAGAAAGTTTTAGCTCAGTTCTTAGTTCACGAGTAAGATTAAAAATACAAACCCAAAAATACATTTAAAAAACAGTAGTTTTTAAATGTATCCCCCCCCCCCTTCTGTTTATTACACGTCTTTCGAATTGATGAGAAAATTATACAAAAATGGCTTGAAGGTGCAAATGGGTTCCCCGTCTTTCAAAATATTTATATTTTATAAATAACAATGTTGTATAGATAAAAGTGAAAATCAAATAAAAAAATGTAATTCAAATACTTACTCTTCAATTCCGATCCTTCAGGTGAGCATTTTCCCAAATCCAAAACACAATCCATGTGCGCTTTGAGTAGACGTTCGTTTGTGAGGATCTCATCCAAGTTGACATTATCGTACTTATCCGTATATTTTTCCTGGCAACTGACGACGGCCAAAGCGGCTACCAAACACAAAATCACAAAAACTGAATGCATCTTGGATACGTTTACACTTTATTGTTATGTTTCTAATACACTGAAACAAACTGATGATTTCACTGTAATTAGCAGCGGCTTATATACCTGGGTTTCGGCAATAACAACATGATTTTTCTCTTAATTAATTCGAAGGGCGCAATAAACTTGCAGAATATATTTATATTGTTTTATGGAAACAGTAATAGTTTGCAATTTAATAGAATATGTCTATGTGTGTGTCTATGTATGCAGTTATGTGTTTGTATGCATGCGTGTGTACATGAATGTATATATGTATATTGAGGATGTGTAGTATGTATGTATAGTGTGGATGTGTGAGTGTATTTTGGGAATCAGGTCAATTGTTCCGCTTGCACTTGTGAATCTACAAGTACAGTGAATCATATTTCCTAGAATGTAGCTAATTTATTATGTTATTTAATAATTAATTAATTAATTAATATTTTGTTGTTTGACTGTCACTTGTTTTTACTTTTTTCGGTTTTAATGGATAATGAAAAAATTATAAATACAATAATTTTTTTTTGTTGATTGATGGATATATAGAGATTAGACCTTATAATTTTTGTTGGCCCGTATTAGGGGAATAGGTTGTTGATGTATGCATATTTTGTAAATAAAAAAAAGTATATTGATTAATTAGGTCAGGTATATATGAAAAAAAATTTATATTTTCTAATAAAATTGTATAAAAAATGTTTACTTGATATTTTAAATAAAGTGTATGATTTGGAAATTATTTAATTTAAAAAGCGATGTATGCTGCAGGCACTTGCTAGTTAATTAAATGTAATTTCAATAAGAATAACTCTAAATTATTTTTATTTAAAATGTAAAATGTATTATTTGTATAAAATTTATAATTTATTTGGTTTGTACAAATTAAAGGGTACTTTGATACAATATTATACATAATATAACACATTCGTAGATATAAGCTTAATATATAAAAATTTTATTTTGCGAAGATATTTATTCTCAACGGGCATATTCTTTGAGAACGTTGAGCAAAGTTTATGTATGGAAAGCCTTACTCCAACGTAGAACAGACTCGAATAGAAAAGAAACAAAAGAGCAAAGTTTTTCGTTTGTTTCAAATCAAATAGAGCCGCCTGACAAATTTTACAAAATACAATTTTTGTTTTTACCTTTAGTTCCTTATATATATTTTCCTCCCGTAGTATAAAGTTTAGTTAACATGAATTTTATTTTATACGCACACATAACTTTTTAGATACCTATATAATATAGTTATACTGTTATATTTTCAGATATGATACATCAAATTGTAAAATTTAATAAATATGGATATTTTTATAAGATTTTTCATTTAAATTATAATGTTCTTATTAAAATATGGATAACGTGACAAGAAAGCGTAATCATTTATAATAAAAGTTCTCATTTACTTTACTATTATAGTTTCTCACTTCGTAATATAACTAAAGAAAACCCATCATGAAAAGTTTAAATTAAATTTTCCCTATACAATCATAATGTCGTGATAATAAAAGTGGAATTTATAAATATCAAAACTGCACAGAAAAAAAACTGTATTGGACCAAGAAAACCTTGTTTTGTATATAACGAAAACAATATTTTCTTAATATAAGAAACTTACTCTTAATCCAACTACGTTATTCCTTCGTTCAAGAATACTGTAGTTGGTTTAAGAGATTATTGCTTATCTTAAGAAAATATTGTTTTCGTTATATACAAAACAAGGTTTACTTGGTTTGAGAAATCCTTTCTATCAGTGTGAATGATCTTTACTAAACTTTCTGTACTGATAGTAAATAGAGTAAAATAGTAAATAAAATAGTAAAGTAAAATATGACACTTAAATATGATAATAAATTGAAATGGTTGAACAATTTTTTTGCTATACGCAATAATGTATGTCTAATTATCTACTCACTCAATATGCCCACTACTTGTAAATCATTTAAAACACCACCCCAACCATTAAACTATTTAATATTTTCCAAATTAATCGGTGCATAGCTGTCGGTGTGTTAACTTTAACATAATTTTTTGTAAGGAAATTTGTTACTATTCAATATTCTTCGATTATCCCCCTTCAGTTAACGAAGTTAGTGACGAGTTGCTTGAGTTATTTGAAATCTTATTGGTTCCTTTAACTGTGTGACAGTATTTTTAAAGAACAAAAAACTTCTAACGAGTAATTAAGTAAGTAAAGTAATCTAATTAATAAAATTTAATTTAAACACAATTTCGTTTACTTTAAAAACCTCCCGTCACCAAGACAATATAGCGGACAGCTATCAGACTGACATTTAATTGATTAGAAATTCTAGAAGAATATTTTAAAATAAGAAATTTCCTCGGTTAAATTATGTAGGCTAATTATATTAATTTAGTATATTGATCTAAAATAAATTATAAGAAAACCTACTAAGGCGGCTATTACACTATCAAAGAAATGTGATAAAAAATTGCTTTGATCAAAGAAATATGACAGTGTAATATGTCAACTTTTATAATATTTACCTTAATTTCTTTTATCATAGATAATGACAGTTTCTTATATTTAATCAAAGTTTTTTGACGGATAAATAAAAATGGCGACTGAAAAAAGTGTTCGTGGACAGTTTCGGCTACGAAATTACTTATAATTGAATATATGATCAAATCTTTGTCAAAGATCTTTGACATATTTATTTGATAGTGTAATAGCCGCCTAAGATTTGATTTGGTATTAGCTGATCTGATTAACCATATCCGTAGATAGGGTAGTTCTAGTATGGGAAAAGACGCGATATAGTATCATTTGATTTTTTTATCAATAACTATATACAATTGACGTCTCTATTCTATGGTAAAATGTGTCAGTGCTTTCAAATAGTCTTTCAGAGAAACTTATTGAACTCTTCACTTCTCCCTCCAAAATACAAAGAGATGAGTTATTTATTTAATTACAAAAGTTATTTATTAGAAATGTTCCTTGCTTGAACTAGTCAATTATGTTATTAGTTAAAAATAATCTAACGTACGTGCTATTTGGAAACTTAATTTTTAATTTTGCTATTCTATTGTCGTTGATAATCAATTTATAAAATAAACATACACACTTTTTCTTTATTTTACATCGTATATAAATTATGTATTTTTTTCTAAGAGTTGAAATTTGTTAGCTGCTCTTTTTGCCTTCACTCATCCAATAAAGCTTTAGTAGATAGTATATTTTATCCAGTTCAAGATAGTAATAACGATATTTAAGATAAAAGCTTGTACCATCTTGCCCTCTCTTCTCCTACTCGTAAAGTTTTATTGTATAAGTTACAACTTTAAAATAACTAGATTTTCCTAAAAATCCTTTGTGGGTTCATTAAATTCTTCAGGTATCGAGTATTTACAGAGAGGATGTTCCTGTTTAGTTATTTATGAACATGTGGGAATATTTTTAATTCAGGAAACCACAAAGGTGTGGGTTTTGCCTCATCAGAAGTTCGGAATCTGCGCACAAATCAAGTATTTATGATTTGATTAGGTTTAAATGTAAATAATGAAGTATACATACATGGCTACCTTAACTTTCCAATTATGAAAGTATTGAGATTTATCTTACGAAGTTTTAATTCAAACATTTTTTTATTTTCTTATATTATTTGTTTTTAAATAAGCTTTAAGACTTTCGCGGAGATGATTATGTAATTTCTGGTTTCTGGGAATAAATATAATAATAGTAATAAGATAAGATATTAGCTATTGTGTATAATGGTGTATAAATAAGTTATCATTAATTACAGAAGATTTATTTAAAAAGTTTCAAAAAGTGCAAGCAGCACAAGATTTATGATTTACGATTGAGTTAACGATCAAATATGTTTTCAACACAAAGTTAAAAATAAGATTATGTATGGGTTATTGAGGCATGTTAAAAATTATTAAAAGTATATATAATTAGTTATATACATAGGTGTAGGTGGGCACAGTTAATCGAAAAGTTAACAACGTTAATCGTTAACTCGTTAATAAAAAAGTTAACTTCGTTAATTGCTGAAGCGTTAAAATTCCGAAAATTTAACGGAAGTTACAGTTAACCGAAAATTTAACGAGAGTTAAAGTTAACCATCCGAAATGTTTGAAGACTTTTTTTTTTGCTATTTCGACAACTTTCTTATGTATTTGCCATCAAACAACCAATGTAACGGACTAAAGTTAGTTGAGTTAATTTAAAAGTTAATCAGTTAAGCATATTGTTACGTTCGTTAATTAACGATTAATGGATTGAGTTAATGCCCACTTATGGTTATACAGGGTGAGTCATATCAGGTAGAACAAACTTAAATCGTAGATTGAGAAAAATATTTCAAACAAAAAAGTTCATATAAACATGTGTCCGGAAACTCTTCGTGAGGGAGCTACACACTCCCAAAGATTTTGACTAAAATTGGTTTTTATTTAATATCTAGAGAACCCATTGTGATACAGCAATGAAAATGAATACCTGGATTAGTAATAATACGTGTTATCGATTTCCAGTATCAAACAATGGTTATTTAGACCAGGGATGTATGGGGCCTGTGGGCCCTATGATTTTTATCTAGTATTTTTTTGTTCTTCACTTTTTTCTTATGTTTGGTATTTCTATAAGGTCATATGATACAAAATACAAATAAATATACATTGTTAAGTTGTCATAAGATCAACCGTTAATGAGAAATACGATGGGGAAGATAGTTTTGCAGAATTTAACTTAATATGGATGCTAAAAATTATACAAAATAAACGTATATTCTTGTTCTATAATTAAAAACAAGAATAAATGTGTTTGTAAATATACCTACCAAAATGCATCCTTAATAACAGATAACAGTTTTTAGTTTCGTTTTTTAGTTAATTAATAAAGCACGAATTAAAGTAATAAAACTGGCTATAATTCTATGAGGAGTCATATTAAGAGGAATATTTACACCAACTATTTTTCTTATTTTTAGTACTAGAACAAGAATATAAATTTATTTTGTGTAATTTTTAGCATCCGTATTAAGTTCAATTCTGCAAAACTATCTATCCAGATATTAAATAAAAACCAATTTTAGTCAAAATATTTGGGAGTCTGTAGCTCCCTCACGAAGAGTTTCCGGATACATGTTTATATGAACTTTTTTGCTTTTTTTCTCAATCAACGGTTTAAGTTTGTTCCACCTGATAAGACTCACCCTGTATATATAACCGTAATTTATAAATTATAATAGCAGTTGACAAATGAATAATGAATACGAATATACACAAATACAAATACAGAATAAAGTTTATAGTTATACATACAATAGGAAATAATGATAAACTAATTGTAAGTAAGATAATATAGTTAGTTCGTGAAACTTAGCGTTGTATGCATATGTACATATGTATATATGTTCTTTATCAAATTGTATAGTCACATTAAACTTAAGGACAGAAGAGTAGCTTTCACGAACTTTGAGAGCAGCTTCTGTACTATACTGGGAAAGAGTATTATAGTAAGTGAATATTAAAAAAGTTTCTTAATTTATTTAAAACATTTAATAAACTATAATATAACTAACAATAAGAAAGAATAACGTTGTATCACGATTATATAAATCTAACTTATACAACAGGATGAAATTTTCCTAAACTTATGTCTTGATACACCACTGGTAACAGTGATAAAACTTCATCACTATAAAATATTTTGTTATATGTACATTTGAAAATACGGGAAGCATATGATTATTAAATATATACGTAATGTAATGAAAATCACAATATATTTTATATTTTAAAATGAGCGGGATTTTCAGCCACAACATAATGCTGTAGAATCTACCCGACATTTCAAAGGTATAAATAAAATACGGGTTGACAGGGATACGACACTACTTATGAATTTACAATGGTGGTTCTCCTGTAGAGGGAAATTGTAACATGAAATGGTTAAGATAAATGACAGGGCGTTCAATACTGATAATTTTGAATTTTATATTAAATGGCTAGAAAGTAGATTGATTTTTAAAATTATTTATTGCTTAAATTCACACTTCGGTTTTTGATTAAACTGTTACAAGAGCCCTGAAGATGTCCACTGCAATGTGTGACGAAACGTTGGCCAGTAAAATGACCAAATCGACGCGGCTTACACCCAGAAGCCAAGATCCATACTGAATAGAGTTAACAAGTCATTTTTTTAGTACATAATACAATTATGTAGTACTATTATGGATTGAAATTTTAGATTTTTATCTGGTCCCCCACCAGAATTATTGAGCTTTGAAAAACTGTAATTTATTTCAAATTTTCAAACTGAGATTTTTTTTGAAAAAACGGGGTGTCAGTCTTAGGGTTCAACTTTGATGTGTGAACATAACTCGTTTCCACTTCTTTATAAAAATATTTTTTACTTGTAAACTTTACCCCTTCTTGCAAAAATATCCCCTTGAAAATGGGATTTAAAAAAATAGAGATACGAGTTCAAACTGAAATGTAACCCTTTAAGACTACCTACATTTCGAAGAAAATGTCTATATTATCTTGTAGCTAATTCTTTTTTGAATATTTGGTTTTAGTTTCATGTCGATGGGATAAATAGATGCTGAGATATTACAGTTTCCGCAAACTCTTGAAAGTGCAAAAATGCTGTGCCCTGTAGAATAAATATGGCCGTTACGTGAAAACAAAAAACAATAATAAATTATGGTCATTTTGAACTATCAACATGTTAGGGTAATTGCACATAAAATTTCAATTTTTTTAAGAATGGTCAAGTAACCAGTGCTGGACGACTGATATGGAATGACCCATAACTAATTAAATAATTATGAGCAATATTTTTTGAATTTTAAAGATTAAAGTCCTTACGATTAGAAACTCAATGAAAAAAGTCCCATGAAAATCCATTCACTATAGACGGGTCCCGAGTTTTTACATTTTTTACGGCTAACTGCACCGGACTATATATGTATATCTTGACTTTTGAGTTAGATTTGATCGAAAATAAAATAAAATAATATATTCATGTCAGATTCACACAGTGTAAATTCTTTCTTATACTACCTATTTACATAAACTAATATAAGGAATAGTTTGCAAGTATGTTTGTTAACGCTAATCTCAGAAAGTGCTGAACCGACAAACTTTCTACAACATATTCCTTATGATCTCTTAAGTAACATAGGATGTTTGCAAAATCACGTTATAATGCCAGAGGGGTAAACAGTTTTAAATAATAAATTGAATTTCTGTATATCTATAATACAATATTATTTTATTTGAATGACATTAACGCTGGGTTTTGCTAGTCTAAAAACGACAGTTCATTAATATAGTTTTTAAATTTAATGTAGTTTTAATATTGAATACTGTATTGATATAAAATCAATATTTCTATTTAAAATCAAAAGCCTAATGTATTTAGTCATTATGATTCAATTAAAGCCTGAACTTTTCATTAAAAATGCCACATATTTAACATTCAAGACTCCTGAATTTTCAAACTGGCTTATTGCCAACAGTACATAGAAAATCTTTCAAATCTTGTATGAGCTCGTATACTAACAAAGAATTTAACTTTCGTGTAGACTATCCATACATAAATAATATCTGTGTTATTAGGGAATCTTTTGTTATTGATTTTGTATCTGAAAAATTTATGACGTGCTACCTATTGCATTTATTTATAGTGATTGATTTTTATTGTCTATTTTTATATGCGAGCAAATATCAAATGTATTTATAATACATTGTGTATTTATATGTCATTTTTATTAATCCACATGGTATTTACCTGCGGTTTCATTTGTGTTTATTTTGAAATCAATTAAAACTCACGTGACCGGATGTTCTAAATATGTGTACATACGCATTAAATCCCCACCACGCAGTTGATTGCATAGTGTGATGATATTTAACCTAAAGTAATAGTGAAACTCCCATTAAAATCGGTTCAGTAGTTTTCGAATTAATTTGGAATCAACAGATAATATCGGATTAAATAATTATTGCCTGTAAAATAACACAGAGCTTCGAATATTTTACAGAATGAGCCTGAAAATTTTATTAAAAGGTAAATTTTTTTTATTTTTAGCATTTCTATAAAATCATTCATAAATAATGCATTTCTTTCGTATTTTACTGTTAATGTTGATGTTATATTGGAAAAATTAAATATTAATTGTTTATATCCACAACAATTAAAATTGTATCGAATTGTGTATCTATAATAAAAGTATTACAACACAATTTGGTGTATTCTTATTGTGTTTTACTTACAATTAACCTTGTATTTGTATAGGTAATATTTATTATAGGAAACTATTATATTCAATATTCTTGAGCTATTAATAGATCAGATAGCATACATACATACATTAGGTAACAAGCATTAATAATAATTAATTAATCATGGGCACATTTCACCAAATCATCAAAAATTAAATGGCACCGTGGAATCATCAAATTTTGTAATTCTTTTCTATGTACTAAATGGTAATAATTTAAATATAAGGTCAATTTGTAGTACACGTAATAGAAGCAAAAAAGGATTAAATACAAGCTTTAAACTCGTCGCGTTGAATTTATATATTAAGTGAGAGAGAAATAATAAAATTACACAACAAATAGAAAGAGAGAGTAATACAGAAATAACGGGATACAGTGGAAGACTGCGGTACAATTATACATAATACTTAATCCCGGATTTCAGATTCTTATTGCAAAAACCGCAACTCTGAGATATTTAGTTTGTGTAATCCATTTGCTACTTGAAGCATTACTAATTGTTATCATTATTTCATTTCTATTACGTTTATTGCTTTAATACTGTTTATACAATAAGGATAGAAATTTTGGGGTTGGTTAACAATTTATCATATTTAATGAAACACTATAATTTGTATAATCTGTTAGTTGTTCTGTAGTTTAATAAAATACCATGGCTATAGAAACAGTGAATTGTTGTCTTTTTTGATGGAATGAATTGTTTGTAGAATATAATATTGTAAAATTTTAGATGGTGATTTTACGATGGTATAAACCAGGCTCTAGTTAGGGGTAGATTAAATTGAGCGAATTCACTAGCTGCTAGTAAACTCATCTAGTGTAATCGTGTTGACTATAGCTAACTAGCAGGGCTACTATACTCGCTACTCGCTGGCGTGTGGGCTTGTTATGTATGTCATCATAGTTGCTAGTGAACTAGCTGCGAGTATCCATAACACGTGGCTTAAACTCACTAGCTAGTTGCTACTGAGCGAGTGGAATATTTTGTGTGTCATCATCACTATCGTACTAGCTGACTCGCCCGCTTCTAAACTCGCCGGCTTGTAGCTAGTAAACTCGCTCAATGTAATTGATCCTTTAGAGACGTTAGAGACTAAAATGGCATTGCTTTTAGTGGAAATTAGGCGGTACATTAGATCGAACCGATAATTTTCTTAATGTTTGCAAACACGTTTATAAAAATTTATATTTTTTTATTATAGCAAAACAAAAACATGTTGTTTTTTTGACAAAATGGTAACAAAAAATGTTTGAATATGTATTGTTTTAAAAACACGGTTTTGTTATTTTGTCATTTTGGTGTAAACGAATCATTAAAGGTTATATTATAATAATTTAAGTCTGAAACATTAACCAATAGAATCGAAAAGACGTGGATTGAGCAAGATTGGATTAAACGTTAGGTAATATTGAAGTAGAGAATAACATAAAAAATTATTTCGTTGAGCCGAGAGATTTTTCCAATAAAAAAGGTCGTTATATTACTATTATATCAAGAATTTCAATGTCTAATCTTGCATAAAGACATCCCCCCCCTTGAAATTTTTATATTAAAACGAATACGTGTAAATGTGGTGTTTTATAATCTAGATATTTTCATTCATGACAACATCACTATCACATATTGAAAGGGCCTAGATCATGTTTCCTACAAAGGAATTAAAAGCACATTTTCAGAACCATCCCTACACACCAGCACGTACGGTGCATTGTGTAGTTCGAACGATATTGGGTTTTATAGCTCTATCCAATATGTTGGAGCTTTACTAAATTAAGTTTTCTACGTGTTCTGTGTAAACATATGCTCATATGAATTTTATGCTGTTTACACATAGAATTTTTAGGTAGTTGTCAGGATTTAATATTCAAGTTTGTTGAATTGTTAATATGCTGAAGTTAAAAGTATGTATTCAAATAAATACATATATATTACCTCTAAATTTATTTTAGTGATAATTAAATTATAGTGAATTGTAACTAAATGACCTTGGCTTTTGGGTGTTTGCCGCGTTAATTTGGTGTTTTCGGCCAACGATTCGCCACATATTGTAGTGGACATCTTCAGAGCTCTTCCTTTTAGATGTCCACGAGAAGCCAATATCCATATTCAGATCACCGCGGAAGCCTCAAAACTTGTATACTATAAACTGTTCTAAAAAAGGAAAAGGGTATTTAAAATAAAAAAAATCTGAATGTTATATGAAGCTATATTTGTTTTGTTTATAAACGCTGTGACGATATTTTCTTCAACGTAATTTTCAACATAAATTGTGTACTTACTTGTAAAAGTAGGTATTACCTACAATATGTAGCTACTAACGTTAGTCTTGTAAATAGATTTAGTTCCCAAGCACGAGAATACGTAGTACATACATATATGCACTGTGTATACTGTGCATTACATTTTATGTTACAGATATTAATTCTAGTTACGAACAAATTGACTTACGTATATAGAAACTTCTTGAAGATAATATTAACTCGTTGGAGTTTATAGAAAAAACATAATTTGCACTTTATATATTAAATAAATATCGATACATCATAATATTTAGAGTGAACTAAAGATGAAGAAATAAATTGTATAAATAATATTATCTCTTGAAACAATTTTCAGAATATTAAGAAGTTGCTCATATTTATTGTATTAAAAAATACTCCAAATTGAAAAGTGTAGATATTAAATAGTTTGAATGTTCTCTTTGTAATATAAATGTTGAAGAAAGAATGTATAAGATTACAAAATACATGATGAAAATGAAAATAATATAACTTTGATATATACAAAAACAATGAGAAAATGATTTCCGATGGGAAGTATTATATTTTGCCGTATATAGTTGTATATCAAATTTCAAGCTTTTATTTCTTTGTAATACAATTGTTTTATGAGTTTTAACATTTATATATTTATTCACAGATTTTATCCTTTTTAAAATGTATATTTTACTTTCCAAAGTACATAAGAACATTACTTTTTGTTGATCGAATTTATATCAGAATTTTTAAAACTTAATTTTAAGGGTCTAATATCTTCATGTAGTAAAGATGTCAGGTGTATTAAAAGATTTTGTTTTACTTTTGCTCGCTATTAAATTCTGTATAATACTGGGCATACTAATTATTATTTTTACTATAAACCATTAAAAATATATTTGTTTTCATTGAATTATTTATGAAATATGTTTTCGTATGAGCCAATAATAACAAAGTGACAACTAAACAGTCATCAGCGAACTTATAACATACCCATACTCTTTTTTTATAGTAAAAATTGTAAAGTACAAAAAAATATTTAAATTCTCACGTACCACCAAGAGTACATGTACTAAAGAAAACACGAAGTACCTATATTGTACGTATAAATAAATATATCAATCATTTGAAGGGTACACGGGAAAAAGAGGCTAAGTCAAAAAAATCAGTTTTGAGTTATCGCTGTTTTAAGATTTGTATCTTGGATACTTTTATATTAAATATGATATCTTTACAATTTTATTTTACGGAATTAAGCATGTTTTTTTCCCTTAATATATATGTAGCTCGAAAAGTACCTAGATTTGCCACTAAATGGTGCTGTTATCTTAATTTGACTTAAAATTGACTTACAATTAGCCTCTTTTTCCCGTGTACCCTTCATTTTATATGCACTTTTAGATAATCAAATCTATAATATTTATTTTAATTAAATACATCTGTACTATCTATGAATGTGTGCAATAGATACCTATATACGTATTAATATATTTTGTAAATATATAAAATAGTTATATAAATATAGATAATATGCACGTGTATATAAAATTTTATACTTATTTGCATAAATGTTAATATACGGGGTAGTTATGCATTTAATTTGTCAGTTTATTCAACGAGAAGTAATTTATGTGTAAATTGCATCCAAAGGTAAATAATAATAGATTAGAAAAACAACATATCACTGTACCATTTATTGTTTACCAACTACACATTTATGTAGATAAACTTTGTACTATTTATTACCTAAAATCAATTAATTAATTTTAATTAGAAAATTTGAACTAAAAATATTATTTTTATAATAAAGAGATAGTTATAAATGACTGATACATCAACGGCTAGCTTAAACTTCTGGATCTAGCAACGTGAAATTTTAGCGGTGTTTTCTTTGTATGATAAGCAGTCACTAATAGTAGATTTTTTCCCTAAGGGGGAAAGAGTGTTAACTATTAAAGCATAATAAAACGATGGCGATGTCACGGAAATTAGCAAATTTTTGCAGTTTTTCTATTTATTAACCTTTAATAATCAGTAATCAACAACAAAAATGATATATATTTTAATGAATTATAAATATCCAATCTTATTTTTTATGTACGCTTTTTGGACATTTATTGAATTAATTAAAATATTAAAAAGAATTTATTAAAAAAAATTTACCAACATCCAAAACTTTAATTATTTCAATAAATATCCAAATTGGATGTTTTTGAATTATTTGATAAGAACATAAGCTTACTTTGTTTTGAATTTTAGTTGTAAATATTTGTTTTTTGATCAGAAAATCATTGCATTTATGGAATTCAAAATTTAAATAACTTGACTAAAACTAAACAGATATGAAAAACCAAAAAAGCACCGTATTTAGAATGAAAAAACCTTTCAAATGAGGTATCACTTGCCCTATCATGCTATTTAAAATTTTAAGGGTTGCGCTCACAGCGCTGAGGGTTGAAAAGATTCTTGTAAAAATTGTATAGCAAAAGATGTCCCCCTTGAAAGCAAAATCGACGCTTTTTTCAAAATCTTATTTTAAATGACCAAAAGCGTGCCCATTTCGTTTTACTTTGGCCACCCTGTATAGCAGATTCTGAGATTATCATAATAATTTTCGTTCTCTACGAGCAAAAGTTAAAATTGAAATCAATTGTATGTGATTGAACTTATTGTGGCAAATATGGCATACATCTATTTTTATTTTGTTATTTTAATAAAAAACTGGAAAAGAATAATTGAAACACTGCTATTGCAATGTTAAAAATAACAAACGTTATTATTTTACCGCCATTTACTCCATTTCCTATATTCTTTTCAATTATCTGCACTGATAAGCATCCTGATCCAATAAATAAATAAAACATAACGGAAGTAATCCAAACGAGTGTATATTAAACATCTTATAAGCCGTTTGGAATAAAAATTGTATATTGGAAAGACGCAAGAAAGAACCGAACAAAAAAAGGTAAAATTAGGTTACGGATTACTTATGCATCTAAACCGTAAACGCGGTGGTGAATGCAAAGGTTTCTAGATGTGACAAGTGAAAAGGGTATGAAAAATGTGTGAAATCTCATTAACTATAAATTGTTTTATAGCACTTTGTGGTCGTGCAATGTTTGAAGTTTTTTGTCTATAGCTCTGCCAGTTGGTTTTAATTTTCAATTATTGTTTTTGCAAAACAGTTGCTTAATTAATTTTTGCATTATTAGAAGATTATTAGTTCTAAATACAGGCTATCCAAATTCCGAAATACCTGGCACATTTTTCATTACGTACTTATATGTATTAGATATTTGAAACCAAAGCTATTCTTATGGTTATGTTTACTTTATTTTTTAGTTTGAAACTTTTCTGTAATTCTTTTGCTACCTGTTAGATGTTTTAAACGGTGTACTTCTGAATTATTGTAAAACGTCTACCTATTTTGTAGTTTTTGGTACTATTTTTCACTTGATGGCGTCACACAGGAACCCAAGAATGAAATGTTTTTTCATATGATTTAAAATAAGATAAATTTAACTGTGCAAACTATGTATTTGAAATATTAACTTTTAACAGGCGAATTCTTTATCACAATATTTTGTGAAACATTATTTTTCTGTCTAACTTTTTTACTTACGTTCAACTAAATAGCAATTCTTTGTAGACAAAAGCTTTAAATGGAGTAAAATAAGAACGTGATAAGAATCAAATTAAAATATTTTACTCATAATAATATACAGTTTGTGATATGTAATTTGGTGTACATATTTCACGCATGAAGGTCATAAAATTAGATATGAAAGAGAGAGACGAAAACATTGAGCAAACGCACGCAATTTTTAGGAACGACGTAACAATCACGTTACTTTAATGAGTGATGGATGTATGCGCAAAAGCCGATTATAGTAAATATTTTACAACGTTTGAAGTCCAACAGATAAACGTTTAAATATATGGGTTTTCGTATGGAAAATTAAACCCCTTTCAGTTTTCCACATGCATCGATGGAAAATTAGTTCATGTTTACACTGGGTTTGGTATCAGCTAAAAATGTGAATGACTGTGAATGAAATTAGGTCATGTTTTAAGCTTTTTATGTATGGTTTATTATTTATTCGGGAATTAAATTGTATTTGTAATTAATTTGTATACCGGCTGTCCCAAATAACTTTTTTTGCATTTCATCTATATAAAATAGTAAGCTGTGCCCGCGGCTTCGCTCGTGCGGATTACGGAAATATTCATTAGGATTTTTGAAAAAAAAAATAGATCTTTTTATTCTACACAATTCTTTACTACTTACATTATATTGTTCAATATTTAAAAAAAAAAATTAAAAATATTTAACGCTAAAGTTAAAAATATTTAACTTTTTTTCGACCTGATTTTTGTTACGTTAGGAATAACGTAACAAAATATATGACTAGGACGAAGAACATATCTATAAACTAAAAAAAACACGTAAATCGAATAAGTGGTTCTCGAGTGATAAGTGCACTCACGGACAAACATATAGCCGTTGCGTTTTATAATATATAAAGATTATTATTATTATTATTACTATACAATTATGATAGTTGGCATAATCATCTGATTACATCTAGTCAAAATTTTTATTACATAATAATCATTTATAGACACCCGAGTGATAGTAAAATAGTCAGTTGATATTAGTGTCTTGAATAGCATGCAGTATTTTTATTTAAAGTGCGCAAAGTTAAAGTTGTGTTATATTAGCCCTTAGTGCTGTAATTCACGCTAAAGGCTCAACAGTGTAGTGACGAAGTAGTTTTGTCAGGTTAGGTTAAATATAAGTGCACATGTGTTAGTTTTGTGTTCGTGTAGTGTAAACTTATGAATATGATTTATATTGTGTTAAAATTGTTATTTACAAATTAATATATTTGTTACTGATTTTATATAAATGGATACGTTTATTGATCTTGTGGTCTGTTCTAACTCTAATCATCTGATAAAAGGTAAATTGAACCAAATAAAATTGTATTAATTAAAAATCGTTATCGCTTATAAGTACTGAGTTCCCCATACTGGAAAAGTTGTTTAGGACACCTGATATTTGACACCGAATTTCACAAACTTTTTTTTTAGTTTAAGAAAATTAAAACTAATAAAAAATTAAAAATAAAGTGGCAATATAAATATGTAAATAATGTAATACATATGTACCATTTATTTGAGTTATATCGAGTTTTGAAAAAAAAAATTAAGGTTAGTTCCAGTAACAATCATGTGTTTGTATATTTTATATAATTATAAAATTGAATTATTAATATTATTTCTAACTAAACATGTCCCTCTTGATATATAGATAACATATCATGACATAAAAACAATATTATAATAATTATAATTATTATTTAGAATGTAATATTTGGTGTTATCAGTAGTAATATAAATTAAATATATTTGATTATTATCTCATTACTAGCAATTATGACTATAATCTAACATAACATATTATTCTAAATATCGATTATTATCCCTGTCGGCATGAATTCGACCATTTCACTGATTCGGTATATCACATATACTGGTGATACAGGCCTAGCGTGGAAAACTTTAGCATCGGATTGAGGGGATTATTTTAAACAAAAAGTTTTAATGAACATGTGTCTAGAACAAACAAAAGCTACAACCCTTAAAAACTATACCAAGAACTAATTTTTATTCATTATCTTGACAACCCATTGTGAAACAGTTACGTTTAATAAAAATGGGTACATTTTTAGCGCAATCCACGAAGTGGTAGCGCTTATATGCTCGATTTTCCGTCCTCGAGTTTTCACTAAATGGTAGGTATGTGGTTCTGCATGGTTTAGCTCATTTTAGGAATTTTTCCGGTCACCCCCCCCCCTCAAAATGTATCAAATATGGCTTCATATACCTCGTTGTACTCGGAATTGATTCACAAATCGATTGGCAAGGGTATTTTTTGAGTTGTGTCAAGTGGGTTCAGTTAAATATATTTCTTGTGTCTTCTTAATAATTTTCAAAAAGAATTATTTCTATAATATTTTTTTTAGATTTTTTGTTAAATTTAATGATTTTTATTTAATTGGAATTGATTTATTGATTATTTTAAATGCGGTTACAACAAACTTTTTATTCGCGTCATGATATTTCTTGAACAAAAACAAATAGTATCATAAAATATTTGAAATTTTATTAAAACATTTTGATAGTTACACAAATAAATCGTTTATCTATCTTTGTATGTACATTGTACAAGTCTATATTCACAGATGGAGAAGCAATCATCAATCACCGCTGAAGCCTGAAACCTATTCATTAATAGTCTGTGTACACCTAAACCGACGTACAATTGACATTTGCTTCAGCCTGTATCGGAATAGCGTCATATTAGTATTGACCGACTCTATACTGAATTAATAACATTCTAAATGCCAACCCAGTGGCTAAATACCAATTATTTATCCCGCGATATATGTATTTCGTGACAAATGGCGGTTCTATATTTATATCGTAATTTGTAGCACGGGTTTGAATACCTTATACATATTTGCATTTGTTTTTTGTTGGCGAAAAATCCGATAACTTCTATACGGTTCGATATCAAATATTTTACGATGTCTAAAAACGGAAGTTGCTGTAAATTTTAGTTTAATGTTTGTAAATCTACATAGAAATGATTGCGTATTTTTATTTATTTAAAAGGCGTACAAAATTACAGCGAATATATAATTTATATGAATGTGTATAGTGTTTGTATGCTAACGGAAAATTAAATTACATTTAGTTCAGATTTTTTTAAATGTTAATTTTGTGTTAGTAAAAATACATCTGCAGAGATGTGTACACAATAATGCCCAAGTAATTAAGCTAATTAATTTCATTTGCTGTTTTTCCTAGGATATTTTTAAAAGAAATTTTCTTTGATTAATTAAATGAAAAAATTGTATACATTTGTTAGCGATCAGAGAATAAATTAAAAACATATTTTTGTCTTGTTTTTTTTTTTTTCCAATTTACGGCTAGTAACATAAGAAAGATTTATTAATTTTCAATGTAGGTCAGAGTACGGAGATATATTATTGCTAAATCATATTATATAATAATCGCAAATACATTTTCCTAGTGAGAGCTTACAAGAAAAATGTACCAAATATACGGTTATATGCCAAAATATACTTTTATTTAAAAATATATAATTAGTATAAAACAAGTATATTTTTACTTTTTTATACATACATGAAATGTAATGTATAAATAAAGTATAGTGATCACGAAAAAAATCGAACTCGAGATTTTAACGGAATTACACGTTTTGAGGGTCCCTGAATCATATACAACCATTAACTCAATGACGTATGTGTGTGTGTCTGTCTGTCTGTGTGTCTGTGAACGCTCTACAGCCTAAACTGTAATACTTACGAACATGAAATTTTAAACTTAAGGTTCCTGTATGCTCTAGATGTGCACCTCCTATTTTTGAAAACCATCACTAAACCGGAAACGGATGTTTACTGGTGTCAATTTTTGAACTTTTCGAATTATTTTTGAAACGGTGCGCAGTAGAAAAAAATATTTTAGATTAAAGTTGTAGAAGAGACTTTTATCTATAGTTTATGTTCTATTCATTTTCCCCCCAAAAAATTGTTTTTAGGAAATAATCGATTTTCTAAAAAAAATATTTTTTCGATTTATTTTTTAAACGGTAGGTATTAGAAAAAAATGTTTGAGATACAAGTTATAGAAAATATTATTTTCTATAATTTATGTTCTATTATTTTTTTTGTATCTTATGAATTAACCAAAAAAAATAATTATTTTAGTTTTAATGGTTTTAATTTAAAAATGATTTGAATAATACAAAAAATCTAGTTATCTATGAAAATTTTAGCATTTATTATTAGAAGTGTCAAAATTGAAATTTAGCAAAATAAATACTTGTTAATACAATAATCACTAATTAATCTTAATTGATTTCGTTTAATATTTAATGTCAATATTAAATAGAATGTATCAATTTCATTCACTGAAAATCATTTTGTAAGTAAAAAATTTTAAAATCAAATATTAAATTATAAAAGTAATCACATATTAATACTTCGGTGTCATGATGTATAAAAAAGTCTCGTGCCTGCCAAGGCAGTTTATTTACTATGTGTGTATCAATCAGGACTGTGGAGTCGGAGTTTTAGTAATTTTGGGTGGAGTCTGAGTCGGTAAAAAGGTACCGACTCCGGCCCCTTAATTAAATAATGGTTTTTACTTCTTTACACACTTAATAGTTTTTGTTCGTTTTGAATTTTGAAGTACAATTATGGCCGAAACCTGAATCACTCAAAAACTTAATTTAAAAAATAATAATTTTGTACAGTAAAGAGTCGGAGTCGAACATTAGAAAAATTATGTTTTTGTACCGACTCCACAGCCCTGGTATCAATGATAATTTTTTTTATATTCTTTATATTTGCCGTATACGTAATGTATATTTAACATAAGACAGAAAGAGAAATGTAGCATTTAATTTGTTTTACAAAAAAAGACAGTAGTGAAACCTATATTTTTAAAACAATTCATTGCCTTCTACATAGCTACTAACGTTGACAAAATAATTAAAGGTTTATAAAAGAGAATTAAATAATCGAATACGTACCATACTATAGTAAATAGTAAGTTTCCTTTTGCTCGATATATAAAATATACGTTTAGGATCTATAATTATGGAGTAATAGAATTTCCAAATGTACCCAAGCAACGTTGAGTCATTAGTACCTAACTAGTTTGAAATAAAAATTGATACATTTTTTTGTATAATTCAAAATAAGATATTTCTCGATCCAATTATTGTCGTGTAAGTGGACTCTCACACCGGAGCAATATAGCAATATAGCAATCAAGTAACAACCAATTAGAAACTAGCAATATAGCGATATCATATTGCTTTGGTGTGAAACAATATGTCCGATTCAATGTATGGTACATTGGCCGATAGCAATAATATCGCTAGTTATAAGTTGCTGGTTTATTTGCTATATTGCTTCGGTGTGAGAGCCCACTAAAGAATAAAAAAACTTAGTTAATCACATTCGTTTTTTGAACGGTTCGATTGTACTGCAGATAATACTTTTGATTTGATTGAATGTAGAAATATATCTAACAATATCCTTTTCTAACAAAAGTTTCTTTGTTCTAGGTACGAATGTTATCCCATTGTGGCTGCTACTTTATGGTTCGTATAAAAGCAAAATATTCCAACAAGCTTACTTTAATTAAGAACACACTAACGACATCTGTATACATTTACTATCCACTAATAAAACTTTCATATTAATATAGTTTTAAATTTAAACATGCACAATAACCTGTATAATGTGTACAATTATACGCTTCTATTAAGAAACTATAATAATTATAGTACCTAATATTTAAACGCCTACAAAAACTTAACATACTAACGTCTTTATATACATCTACGTTTCTTATAACTAACTAGTAATTAAACTCATACCAATTGAAATTTTAATTATAACATTGAAAAGAGCATATTCATATGAGGGAAAGTGGGGTAAAACTTTTCTTTATAAAAGTGATTTTCAATAGAGCTGCACGTCGCGTCGAGACAAAACTACTTTTGGTCTCATTCCAGTTTCGATCTTTGCTTCGGTGCTACAAAGAATATATTGCATAAGTATAGCAACTTCGAGATTGCAAAAAATATGTGATTTTTTTATTAATTTGTTTCTTATAAATAATCAAAATTAAATTATTTAAAAGAAGCATTTGTTGATTCGCGATTAATTATACGTTTTTTAAAACACGAATATTATAGTTCGTATCTTTTTATAACATTGTCAACTTACCCCATTTTCCTCTACAATTAGGTATAACAATTATACCATCACTATTGTTAAAACACAGAAAGTAGATATACTAATTAAAGAGTTAGAATAAAGTCTTATTGTTAGAGAACGTCGCTTTTCAAAGCTTTGATCTAAAAATGTTAAATAATTAAAAAATATCAGAGAGCTGATATTATATTGTGTAGAATTTTAATTAAAAATGTCATTAATACTAATATACTCTACATATTTGTAAAGTGTAACTACAATATCCTTTTAGCTTAGATTAAAAATTGAATTCAAAGAATATTTCTTTGTAATTTGATAAAATGATCGGAATATAAAGTGCAGAATTTTATCTAATAATAGTAATTATAAGAATGGATATTTTTCAGTAAAAGAAATGAAATATTTATAGATAATGATTAATTTCATATATTTATCAATATGAATACATATAATATTCTATAAGCGCTTTTGGTTTACTCTACACTTATGTGGTTCAAAATTGCATTATTTTAGAACAAGAAAATGACCTACAGTCATTTCATTTAAGTCTGCAGTGGTCTCCTGGTGATTTAACGGTATGAATCGTGAATCTTACCGTCAAATCCTCTGGCAACCACTGCAGACTTAAATGAAATAGATTATAGTATAGTGCGGAAAACGAAGAAATGTAGCAGATTATTTTGTTTAGTTATAAATTATTAATTCAGTTCCACACTCCGAGATAACTTTTCCGCACTATGGCATATTTCCAAATATTACATTTTCAAATCTATATCTATAAAAGAGTTTGTCCTTAACCACTCACTCACTCACTCATATATCAACGTACAGCCCAAACCCCTGCACCTAGAAACATGAAATTTCGTAGGTGCCTTTCTTTTATGATGTAAGCACCCACTAAGAAAGGATTTTGCGAAATTCAACCCCTACGGGGTTAAAACAGGGTGTCAAAGTTTATATAAAAAAATATTTGTTTTGTTCGCATTTAATTGAAACTTATCGAACATACTCTACAATATAAATAATGAAAAAAATTATTTCAGCGTTTCGCAAAATTTAAACCATAAGGTGTTAGGGGGGTGGAAAAATTTGTAAAATATTTTTTTTTGTATTCATCGAATAAAACATGGCACAAGTAGGTACTATACAAGACAAATATCAGTTACGAAAATTCAACCCCTATGGGAATGGGGGGGGGGGGGGGGGGTAAAATTTTGATATATTTATCTTCATAATTGTTGATGAAAGCAAATTCGGACAAATTAATATTCAATTAAAAATGAAAGGACGAGGATGGATTTAGATATATTAATACTTAGTTATCTATTAAAATAAAAATTTCGACATTCAACCCCTAATGGCGGGGATAGACATTTGATCTGTATAGCTGCTTACGTTATAATGGTGGAGTCGGGCAAAATAATCTGCAATAAAAAAATTCGATATTCAACCCCTAATGGCGAGGGTAGACATGTTAGTTTTTACAATTCTTAACTAAAATCCAAGATATTTACGTTTTTTTATAGGTAATGAATAAAAATCAATATAAAAAATATGTCATCCCCTATCACGTATGGAGGGTTCTAATTACTTTCGAAATTTACGCGAGCGAAGCCGCGGGATTCCGCTAGTTATACATAAAACTGGAAACACTAATTTTCGAGAGTTTTGATTCGATTTGTTTCGATTTGCTATGAAAACTATTAAACTAATTTTGATAGAATTTTTACAGTTAGAAAGCCTACGACCGTAGAATTAATGTAAATTGATTTACAATATGTTTGTTTTAGAGGAATATTTTAAATTAATACTTTGTAATAAAAATATATGAAATCGAAGAAAAAAACTTAGCCCAAAATGTGCAATAAATGAGTTATTTAGTGAAATTAATGATTATCAATTATTTATAGCTATAGTATTAATTTAAATTATTTTAATGTGCGGTCATTCACCGATTTTGAATTATACACAAGAGAAGCCTCAAGAGACTTTCTTATAGTAAATATAATTGAAATAAACGATCAGTGAAATTAACAGTATAGCGATTAATCACGTTTTTTATTTTATGTTACTTATTGATAGTTTCGCTAGTCATTGTTTTTCTCGTCAGTAAACTTTGTCAATTCATTAAGTTAACTTCAAGAACAGCTTGCATATTGTTTAAAACAACTAATTGTTTATCCAAAATCAATTAACTATCGTATACGTTTGTATAATAATCTATGGATCTATAATATGTTTAATAAAATGATATAATGTAATAATATATAGTGAGATCTAACATTATTGCAGAAGTAATATATAATGTATCATTTCTAATGTTATTAAGTAACTCATCTGTAAAATACTATACCAAGTGGAACATAAAATATGTAATAATATAGTACTGGAGGGATGTATACAATGGGAGAGTGCGGACTGGTAGAAATAGAAAATAACATATGTACTTCTTCTTTCTATACTCTTTAATCTAAAATACTTTAATAGTTAGCATCGTATCATGTGAGTCTAATGTTTTTAAATTAACTGTCAGCCAACGTATAGTAGTTCACTAGACAAATAGGTTTCCGTACGTTATTCTATCTATTTCGCGCGAAAGGTTTTTAAGATTGAGATATTACTCCAGTTACGAGTATTTTATATTTCTTTGGAGTGGGGTGAGCGAAATCATGTTGGGGTTGATTTTAATCGAGGAAATATTTATTAAGTCATATGAGTTTCGTAAAAAATATGTAGTTTTTCATCGGTTTTTTGCTCTTTCACGACTAAAACTAAAAGTGTGCCAAAAAATGAAACATTTGACTTAAAAAATAGTACAATTTTAAACTCACGGGTATATATGACTTTAAATTGATTGGATGTGTTATGGAGAAAATGATGATACTTTGGAGGTATATGGGACCTATATAGATTTGTTTTCGCTGTCTTTACTTTATAATGTCTATAAGGTTTTAAGGTTTATGAGGTTTTAAGGTCATTTTGGGGTCAACTTCATTTTTTTAAATGGAAACCTATTTCTTTTTTCATATTCGTATCTTACAGAAAAAAAGAAACAACTTTTGTCTTAGAAGTTTTTTCAAATCCTCAATTTTAACCTAACTTTTTTTTAGTAAAAATATTCTAAATATAAAAAAAATCTTTTAAAAAATCCTAAAATAAAAAAAAAAACATGTTTTAAATTTAATTGTTACTTAAACATGCATAGTCAATAATTATACATAATAATTTCGAATTTTTTTAATGAAAACAAACAAAAAAATTAAAATAATAGATTAAAAAAATGCCCCTGAATTTGAAGATTTTGAAAAAACTTCTTAAAGAAAAGTTGTTTCTTTTTTTCTGCAAAATACGAATATGTAAAAAAAGAAATAGGTTTCCATTTAAAAAAAATAAAGTTGACCCCAAAACGACCTTAAAAACTACACTCAAAGTCAAAATTTTTACCTCCATTAGTTTTCCCCCTTCTACCTAAGAACCTTTTGTACCAAATATTTTCATTGAGAAACCTTAATTTTCGAGATATTTGCTTGTCTCAATTTAAATATAGACCACCCGGTATATACTTAATATTAATGTAGTAAATAAATCAATACTTCTTACTACTAAAATATTTAAAATAGCCGACCCTTAAAATTTTATTATAGGTAGTATTAGTCATGCGGAAAATCTCATTCATTTGCAAAAACGGTACAAATCAAATTTTCGAAAACATATCAAAGTTTTGTGTGTATAATAGTTTTATATAGTCCATTACAAGCAAGAATCACGACAACCGACGATTAAAGTTAATTTTAGCGTGAGGAATGAATACAAACACCCCGACAATAACATATAATGCCGGTATTTACAGCTATTATTATAATTTTACTGCTCTTGCATTTCTGGTTCACGCGTTTTTAGTGACTTATTATTAAGCTTCGATTAGACTACAGTCGAAATTAAACGATTTGTGTTGAATTTTGAATTCACATTATTATCCCCTTTCCATTATGGGCGAAAAGCTAATAACCGATTTAGTTGTTAAAATCAATTGTAGACATATGAAAATATGTAAAACAATTTTTATGTAATGATTGAAATGGTTTTAAAATTCAACACACAATATTCAACAAGTAAATACTCGTATTTATAAACACATTAAAAGGCCATTAAATGTAAACAGATGATCTGGCACTTTTTATGATTTTATGATAGGTATAGACTATATATTTCAAAGCTTTTTTTGTATACATACATGCTAATCATGCTATATACCGGGTGGATCATTTTAACCTTTAATGGAGAATAACTCGACCGGTAAGTGAAATAATAAAAAAAAAATCAGATAAAAGTTGTACGGTTTGGAGGGGGACATAGACGTACTTAGATGAATTTTTTTAGGTGGTGTTTTCAAGGTGGTATGAAGGTCAACATCATTTTTTTAAATAGGAACCATTAGTTTTTATCAAGTAATTTTATTTAACGTGAAAAGACACGAATCATTCGTTGAAAACTTTTTTTAACAACTTGACCTTTCCAAGATATCTAACAAAATAATTCGAGATTTTGAACATTCAATATTTTTTTACTCAGAAACCATCAGGTTTAGAGAAAAAGCATAAAATACTAGAAATGTTTATTTTGGTCTAATTAAACTTGAAGTAGAATTATTTTTAATTTTTTTTTTGCTTGAAATAAAATAAATCAAAGATGTTTTAATAATTTAAAAATAATTCTTTAGTTTTATTAGATCAAAATAATTTTTTTTTGTTTCTTGTATTTTTTCTCTAAAATTTATGGTTTCTGAGTAAAAAAATTAAGTTAAGTTGTTAAAAAAAATTTTTCAATGAAAGATTCGTGTTTATTCACGTTAAATAAAATTACTTGATAAAAACTATTGGTTCCTATTTAAAAAAAAATGATGTTGACCTTCATACCACCATGAAAACACTATCTAAAAAAAATTCATCCAAGTACGTCTATGCCCCCCTCCAAACCGTACAACTTTTATCTGAAATTTTGTTATTATTTCACTTACCGGTCGAGTTATTCTCCATTAAAGGTTAAAATGGTCCACCCGGTATATTGTAATTGTGAAAATCACGTGTCTCTTGTAGTCTGAACGCAGCTTTATTTTATGAATCTATTTATACAAAGTTTTGAAAACGGTGTTGGGTTTTAGCTTGCACGGAAGTCATAACGATTGAAAAAAGTATTTTCCTTTAGTGCAAGAATTTTATAGCCCAGGTTTGAAGCATAGGTACATAATATATTAATGAATTAGTAATATCTCAAAATACGAAAATATAACCATATATCTGCACTCTACATGGTAGATTGGTTCTGCTGGAGTAATGTTAAATAAAAATCCTATAGTCGATAGCGCCAATACTTTTGGTCGTTTGAGACGAATTTTAAATACGAAATTTAGTTTTTTTATAATATACAACAAAATTCAGAATATAGCACATTGTGTCGTTTTTTTAAAGACAAAGTATATTGCATCACTTTATTCGGCCTCTGGTTAACATTTTCTATTTTATATTGAAATGTATTTTCGAGTTTTTTATCTATCTTTTCCTTTTTTATTACATTTAATCAGTAACGGATTAAGGGTGGAGATGCGAGAGGAATTGTCGGCCCCAGGTGCTAAGGGGGCTAAGGCAGCGTTTCTCAACCTTTTAGTATTTGCGACCCAATTTTCAATCAAAATTCTCATCGCGCCCCCCTCCCCCACCTTCATACAATAATTTTCACTGAAAAATAGATCTCAGCTAAATATAAAAAATGCTTTATATTATCAATTTCTAATATTAAACCCTCTTTCGAAAAACTTTGCTCTGCAAGACAGGTCCAAAGAAGTCGCTAATAATTATTAATCTTGTTTTTAATTTAATATTGATAAATACATAGTGCAGTACTGATACTATCCTATTTATAAGTGTATTATGTATGTCAGTGTAAATGTAAACGTGTATTTTATTTTTTATTTTTTATTCATGTCAGAATGTATTTTATTGCTTTTCATTCAGTAAATTAAATAATTTTTTTCTCAATATGCTCGCGCCCCCATTCAGTTTTATCACGCCTCCATAGGGGGGGGGGGAAGCACAGCTTGAGAATCGCTGGGCTAAGGTCATAAGATATTGCTATTGCAAAATGTTTCATTTCATACAAAAAAAAAATACATTACGTGTCATACTATAATGGCCCTGGTCATACTATAGTGGCTCTGGGCCACAACTTTCCTTAATCCGTAACTGTATTTAATCATTTGCAAATATCATATATGCACCTTATCTGCTTTTAATAGATCTTTTTCTAAAATTTTCACAAATATTAAAATAAAAATTCTTATTAAAATTCTACACCATATTTTGCAAAGCTGTCAAACCAATCTGCAAAGATTAATATTCAAATTAGTGTGGAATAGCATTTTTACTTTTACTTTTTTTAAATTCACAATTATTATAACTGAAATTAAATGAAAATGAACCAAACGATCTGTCTGGATTTTTCAATTCATATTTAATTAAAATTTTGATTTTGTAAGATTAAATTCTAGTTTAATATAAAGTTATAACTAGAATTCGATTAATAGTCGTACATAAATGTTTATTAAAAATTGAAATATACAGTTGAAACCGGTTATAACAACATTGGTTAATATACAACATATCGGTTCTAATAAGTTTTTAATTTTAATATAATTTATATAATATGTGTATACCTATACTTATCTTGTGTAGGTACTCATATTTTACACAAAAGACAAATAAGTATTGAGGCTTCTGCGGTTATTTGGATATAGATTTTGGCTCAGAGCTCTTCACTTTTAGAAGATGTCCACTGCAATATGTGACGAAACGTTGACCGACAACACGATCATATTGACACGGCTTACATCCAGAAACCATGATCCATAAAAACAAAGAAGATGCACTGAACTGTTGAGGTTTTTACTTTTTTTACAATAATATCTGCACTTGAACAGAACTATTTCATGTTAACGCCCAATAGTGCGTCGACGCACACTAGATATTTCGTTTGTTTATTTTCAACTAAACATAAACAAATTTTTTTAATATGTCTATTCGTAAGATAGACTCGTAAGCAATAAAATAAGAGTAAACAAATATTGATGAATATCCCATGTTTCTTTTTATTGAAATTGTAAACATGTGCGAAATTGATCATAATATGAATAATATAATTATTCAATTTAGGCAGGATGAAAGAAAGCCTGTTGTACCAAACTCATATAATAAAAATGAAAATAAAAGTTTTATAACATTAAAAAAAATTGTTTTCATAACGTTGCGCTGACGGGTTGACGCACTCTTGGACGTAAATGGGTTAAATCCACAGCATTTTGTATTTTGAAAATACATTTAAAGAAGCGTCACTGGTCGACTTTCTGCTGCATCTAGATGCAGCAGAAAGCTTAGAAATCTTGAGGGATAAGAATAGTATTTTTAATGGAGGTACCGGACCTATCCCAGCTTCAATCCTTCTAGACCTTGCCGTTGATTGGTCTGAATCATTGAAGCGTGATAAGTCCTTTTAGTATATATATAGGTTCTGACCAAGACTGTATCAGTCTGGAATCGTTAGGCTCCTGATGAGGACTTCTTGTGAAGTCGAAACACGTGTCGAGTGACATAAATTTTGTGGTTAAGGTGTATTTTTAGTTTAATATGAATACCTACACTGCAATACAAAAAGATGCTTAAATATTCTTAAATATAGAATCCATTCGCTTGGCTGTTAATCGAGCTCGAATTGCTGCCCAGTCTTCGATCCCAGTTATCTGGTCAATAGAATATTTGAAACTTGGTCACGCAAAGCTACAGAACACAGCCTGCGGTGTTTGTTTCTGAAAACAAGATCAACGGAATTGCTCTTCCTTTATTTATGAAGGATGCAGGTGCGAAAAACAATATCTTTGGTCGGTCAGAAGCGATATTTATGTATTGTGTTCGCAAAGCGTAGTTTATGTAATGAGTTTACTTTCACGCAATATTCTAATCAGTGTAAATTAATGTATTTTTAATTTGTTATCTATTGTAAAGATCAGTTGGAAATAGGGTAGTTGTGAAAGGATATACGGAAATAAATGCGGAAGTGGATAATTAAAAGTATTGTCGTTGATAAAAAGGTGTGATAGTTTATAAAAAATAAGTAAAGTTTTCGTTTTTATTATTAATTTAATCGGATATGAAAAGTTCAATTAGTTTTCTATGTATTTTGCTAATGGTTCTAAATCCAATTAATTATTATATACCTAATAATAATTTATTATAATAAATTAGATTCAAATAATAACTTTTCATATTTTTAAAATTTTCAGTGATATTTCAATTACGTCGAACTATCACATTTTTTTTTATATTATAATATAACCTAATGCCAAAAAACTTTATTATTCCTACATTCACCGAAAAATTGGATCAAAAATAATATTTACTAATTAAACAAAAAAATTCATTCTATAACTTACCGTATACAAATTATTTAAATTCAATTGTCAATAGTAAAGTTTTATATACGAGGTGTGTATCAATCCAAAATACACAAAAAATCAATTTAAAATATCCCATGGTTGTATGTTACATCGTTTTGTAATTCACAGATATACTCACAATGGTACTAATTGTAAAAAAATAGTCGTAATCGATTTAAAATACCTTAATTTGTTCAAAATTAATTTTCTATATTTTACTATACAAGATATACTTTAGGTACTTATGATACTGTATTAAACAAAGTAAAATAATTTCTCAATTTACTATAACACATTTAATTTTTCATATTGTTGGTTTTGCTTGTCTAAACCAATTAATTTATATAATTTTAACCAAATAATGACAACAATATAAACCCATTTTATTCTTTAGATAAAAATGTAACCGACTATATAATTTTTTTCACTTAATTATTAATTCTTTTTCTCATTAAATAAAACATCGCATAATTATAATTATTGACATTTTATACTTTTTTCTTTTACTTGCGGCTTCATTAACTTCTGCCACAAAATAAATATTTTTATACACATCTCTTTAGTTATGACAAAAGACAAGGGATTTCTCTAATAATATTATTTTAAAGGGGAGGTATGTTGTGATATTATATGTTTAACTTTAGTCATATAAAAGGAAAATTCGTATATATATTTATTATTATTTATATATGTATGTACGTTTGAATTTGGTCATAAAGAATATTTTGTAAAGTTAAATATGAATTCTCGTATTTCTTTCTTTTTACATTTTGAGGAAATTGAGAAAATAAGAAGTATAGGGAATAATAATACAGTCACTTAAATCATTGATATCATAGGATCTATTTTCTAAGTGTGAATAAATAGACGATGTTAAAAAGGAAAACGATTTTTGTTTATAGTGTTTATGTCATCTCAAAGTATATAATTATAAATTAATTGCAAGTTAATCATATTTATATACTTACGAGCATATACATAGGTGACATAAATACCGTAAACATGAATACGTTTTTCTTGTTATTATAATAGCAATCTTGCCTGTTTATTCATACATGAAAAATAGATCCTATTATGTATAATTTTATACTCGTATCTAGTTTATGCTATGAATACGCATTTGTGTACTTACTAAAAGATTTCAATTATTTAAGAAATAATAGTTTTTATGAATACTAGGCGTTTGATATGTTTTTTTTCATATTTACCTGGAATATAATAGGGCGTTTTGTTTGGTTATTAAATTGAATCAACAAACCTAAAATGGTTCAATAATTTATTTGCAATTACTTATATTTTCGAAATGAACTTTGGAGAGTTAATTTAAACTTTTTGATACTATACTCGAAACCGGTTATAACAACATCGGTTAATACAATATATCGGTTTTAACAACTCAAAATAAAAATTCTACTGAATTCCATATAAAGGCTTGTTTACATGGAGCCAGTAATTTAGTAGTTTAGTCAAGTGACAAGTAATTTTATACGTGTAAACAGCAAGGCAAGTAGAAAATCAAGTTAAGTAGTAAATAAACGGTTTAGTGATTTAGTGGACAGTAGGATAGAATATGTTATATTTTTCGGTTTAGTAGCCAAGGTATCTAAGGTAACATATATTGTGCATCTGTCAAATGACGTTATTATCAAGTTATTTAAACGTTATTTTACTTTAATTGAAATACACTAAATATAGTTAAGTAAATTGATGCAACAATAAAACTTTTATGAATTGCTTTTATTTTCATTATTGAAAATAATTGAGTTATTTATTTATTATTTATACACTCAGCACTCTGCTATACGACCATCCACTACACGACCGCTCCGTTACACAATGTGCCGACAGTTCTAACCAACGTCCTTCCCCATCCCCACCATAATACCACCGCGACTGCTATATTTCTGCGTGTTTAAATTCACCAATCAACGTTAAAGCCGGCGCGGTGGTGGGTGCCTCTCTAGCCATCGTGTAGTGGAATTTTTGAATTACCGATGCCGTCGTATAGCAGAATGCTGAGTGTACTTCACTAAATACTTGCCAACATGTAAACGTACTATAATTGCCTTTTTACCGGTTTTACGACTTTCCGCTTTAACGACCTAATAACGATGTCCTTATTATCGGTTTCGACTGTTTTTAAATTTCTCAGAAGTTATTAAAATAAAAATAAGACAATATCCGGTTCATCAAAATTTGAGAATAACCTGTCATATGCCCCACAACATTATTCATTGAATTCCGGTCCTCCCTGTACATGCAAACCTTCTTTGGTCGACCCATAACCAAAATCCAAATTTTAAGATGATTTCGTTCTTACCTATTTTTCGCTAATTTGCAAACTTTATTAGTTATTAATTAAGGAAAGCTGCAATTCTGTCGAAATATACATAATGTTTGCAAACTAATTTGCGAAATCATAGATAAAATGATAAATCATTTTAAGACTATAAATTATTTATGACTTTGCAATTAAAATGCGAACATGTCTTAGATAAAATTACAACTTTTATTAATTAATATTTAACTATCTACGATTGCATTTTAGTGAAAAATATGATGCACAAACTCGACTTAAACTTGATCAAAAAATTTACCCGGATCGAATAATTAGATTTTTGTTTAATCGAAATACATACGAAAAAATTTGTAATTCTATTGAATTCAACTTTAACAGTTCGGGGACCTGCCGTTTTATAACTATAGCAAAATGTCAATTTTAAATATTTTATATAGGTAACTACCTGCGTTAGGTCGATGAAATCGTCGATATAAATGAGGGTGAAACGCTTTTCTGATTTCGGTTGTTTTTTTTTGTCTCAGGTAAAACATATCAGATATTTTCTTGCAGAACACGTAGAATCTTATTTGGTTCCACAAATCGTATTATTTTTTCAAGATTTGTTATTTTGTGGTTCGTGTTTTTACTTTTGTTTTTGTTTGGGTGTATTAGTAAAATACATATACTTCCAGATATTTATTTATAACGTTTATGGTATTTATCTCAAAGCAGATTTTTTTTTGTATGCGTAGTAGGTATTATGAAAATGTTGTTATTTACTGTTATTTTTGACAAAAAAAATTTCTAGGTACATATATAAATTATTGATTTTATTTGTGTCATGTTAAAATCGTTTAATTTTATACCTATTATATTTTTGGTGTTCTTTATTTCATTAAACATTGATGTGGACATAATAAAACAATTTTTTACCCTGCAACAGTGGTGTTACCACTGGAAGGTTAAATATACAAAAGTATGTTTTATATAGGAATATAGAATTTTAAATTTCTTAATTAAGTATTTACATAGTATGTAAATTTAATATTGAACAGTTTAATTTTTTTTAAAGATTATTTTTTAAAATTAATATACTAATGGAATGTATTATCAAAAATAAAAATGTTACAATAAACGCTTGCATTAACAAAAATGTACACAATATTTTATTACATGAGTTTGATATTTACACAGTTGTATTTCATTCATGTATATTTACATACATTTTTAATTTGATTAATTCAACGCACGTACTTCACTTTATTATTTAAATGGATACATAATTGATTTAGTATAAAATACAGTAATGTTCGAAATACTTTTTTTTGGATCGGTACTTCACTGGACTGATATACCTATTTATCATCTAATCTTCTTAATATATATAAATTACGTGTCACATGTTCCTCCGCTATGGACTCCTAAACTACTTAACCGATTTTAATCAAATTTGTACACCGTGTGCAGTTTGATCCAACTTGAAACATAGGAAGCCTCCTATGGGAAATGAGGGGGGGGGCTTTGCCCCCCCCCCTTTTTTTAAAGAGAGTTCCCATTTTTTTACGGTGGTGGTGGTGGGGGGCTGTAAAGCTTCCTATGGGAAAAAGGGGGGGGGGGTGCCCCCTTTTTTCGCCCCCCCCCTTTTAAAATAGAGTTCCTACTTTTTTACGGTGATGGTGATGGGAGACTGTAAAGCCTCCTTTGGGAAATGGGGGGGGGGGGGGGGCAATACAATTTAAAGTTAACCACAGCAACGCGTGGCCGGGGCAGCTAGTCTAATATATAAAATTCTCGTGTCACGGTGTGCGTAATTGAACTACTCCGAAACGGCTCGACCGATTTTCGTGAATCTTTGCATGCATATCGGCTAGGGTTGAGAATCGGAAAACATCTATTTTTCATCCCTCTAAATGTTAAGGGTGGTCCACCATTAAATTTATTTTTTATTTTTTTGGACAAAATTTTTTGTTTTTATTTTTTTTATGATACATCATACAAAAATACATACAACCCTAAATTTTCACCCCTCTACGATCAACCCCTATTTTTTATTTATTAATTAAAAACTTTAATTTTTTTTGGCAAGATTTTTATTTTTATTTTGTCATGACCTTAGAATAAAAAAAATTCATATTACTCTTAATTTTCACCCTTCTACGATCAACCCCTATTAATTTTTAATTTTATATTTTAATTTTAAAGTAAAGTATTACCAATTCGAATTCAATATTCATAGTTAAGACAGGACAACGTCTGTCGGGTCAGCTAGTTTCAAGATAAAATGATTTTTTAAATGAAAGATTTATAACTGTACGGAATATTGAACTGTTTTCGATTTCTGAAAAATGCTAAATTAGTATAATGTGGTACGAAAATATGTAAATTTCAAATTTATTTTATTAAACCATCGATCGCTCACAAATAATACATTGATGAATTAAAATATGGTACTTCTAGTCCAGGAGGAATCGGCGCATGAGTACCGAAAACTATTCCACCTCAATTTTTTTATGTGATCCTCTTCAAATTGCCCTACTGATAATATAAATGCATGTTGCCATGGGGCAACCCCGGGCCATATTGTTTAAACCGAAATTGTTTAAACAATTGCAAGGAATTGTTATTTTTCAACCGGACAAATTTTTTTTATATTCTTTATTGAAATACAAATAAAAAAGGCCCTTTGACTTTTTACGATAAAGTTAATATTTTTAAAGATATGAATTTTTAAATGTTCGAAAAATCTCAAATTTGGGTACTTTCGACCCATGAAAAATATATTAAACAATAAAATAAAATATAAATCATATTTTTTTCTTAATTCTTCATACAATAGTTAATAATATTGTAAATAGAGATCTTAAAAAATTTCATTGTTTATACCTGTTTTTTAATTTTTAATTTCGCGCACTCACAAGTATGCGTCGCTTACCTTCAGCTGCATCACGATCAGATAGTGATAGTACATACGTCGCTTTTACATTATTTTGCTTCCTCGCAATATCGAAGATACGAGAAGCTTCGTTATCGTTTTAAACGAGAAAAAAAATTTGTTCTCCGATTTTAAAAATTTTACCGGATCTATCCGTTTCAGGTCAAGACAAACACTTTTTGTTCCGTGTCTGTCTGTCTGTGTGTGTGTGTCTGTCTGTCTGTCTGTCTGTCCCCCAATCCTTGTCACACGCTTAACTCATGAACCACTGAACCGATATTGATGAAACTTGGTTGATTGGTTGGGTCTGGTTTGAGGACGGTCCCATTTCAAAAGTATTAAAATCGTGTGTAAGGGGGAGGGGTGACATCCCAAAATATTTATTTTTTGAAGATATCTCAAGAAAGACACATGTTACGTGAAATTTTTATAGAACCTTTTTTGTAGAGCATTCAATTATAGGTCACCTACTTTTGTTGTAAAATATTCCCTTACAAAGATCTATCTCAATTTGACTTAAGAAAATCGTCATTTGTTTTTTTAAAACTGCTATTTACTTTGACATATTAAATGTCACTTTGACGTTTTAAATATCATTTTGACATTCGTATAGCAGAAAAATAATGATTTTGATTGAAATTATCAAAAAATTCAAAATATACGACATAATAACCAGGCGCGTATTAAGAAAAATGCCAAATTATTATTTTTTATTAAAATCGTATGAAAATTAAATGGTTAACCAATGACAGGCAGTTCATCTGAATACTTTATCGGTTTTTATTTAAATTGTTCAATAATTAACTACCTTTGAAGAATTTAGCACGAGGAAGCACCGTGCATTTACAAGGCAGAGTATTTTTTTAACTGGCCGCATATTATGCACGAATCACTGTCGTTTTCTGGATTTCTGGTGGACGAGGAGTATAAATTGTACTTGAAGTTGAGGGTTCTGTTGACTGGACTTCCTGAAGATTTTCATCTTGTTTGTGAAGTTGTATTTCTCTTCGCCTAATTTTTTCTTCACTTGTATAACTTGCATAACATGTTCTGTGCCACGAAAATGTTTGTTTGTCAAGAGAAGAATTAAACAAATTTTCAAACCGGATAGCGGCCTTATCTTTTCGTCGATAAGCTGCACTTTGTACAGTTATATATGTATAAGGCTTCGGATTTTTCACTACATTTGTAATTTCACAAAAAATACATGGTAAGGTATCATCAGAAAATTTTCTTTTCTTGGGAACAACTAAAAACGACATTACACTCACATTTATTGTAACGAAAAATCACAGAAACTAAAAATTTGTTCATCTAAAAATGTTAATACTACACGAAATCACTAGAATGGGTGCAACAACGTTTAACAATTTTAAGTCTTGAACGAAATAAAAAAGACTGAACAAATATGAGCAAAAAACAAAGAACGATCAGTTAAGAATTGACAGGAACTAACTTGTATTTTTATTTTAAATGTTATATATAATCAACAATTTTGTCACAAGAACAAACTAAGATCTTACATTTTTATACAAAGAGTAACCTTGTAAAAATAAAAAACAACGAAAAAAAGAATCTTTTTCTTACTTAGACACAATCATACCAACACCATGATACATATACATATAATTATTTCTGTTTTAACATAAAAAAAATAACATAAACTTATAAAAAAGTAATTTTAATTACATGTTCCGATTTATGCTTAAATAACTTTTGAAAAATTGAGTTCCGAAAAAAATTTATACGAAACAAATTGTAGAAAATTTAATTATTAATAACATTGCTCTCTTTAACAATCATGATAAAGTTGATAGTTTTTAAGATAAATGATAAATAATGATTCAAGACACAGAGGCCGATGCAGCGCATGAGTCAGAGAGAGACGGCGATACTTAAAGGTAAGCGACGCATACTTGTGAGTGCGCGAAATTAAAAATTAAAAAACTGGTATAAACAATGAAATTTTTTAAGATCTCTATTTACAATATTATTAACTATTGTATGAAGAATTAAGAAAAAAATATTATTTATATATATTTTTTTTTTTAATATATTTTTCATGGGTCGAAAGTACCCAAATTTGAGATTTTTCGAACCTTTAAAAATTCATATCTTTAAAAATATTAACTTTATCGTAAAAAGTCAAAGGGCCTTTTTTATTTGTATTTCAATAAAGAATATAAAAAAAATTTGTCCGGTTGAAAAATAACAATTCCTTGCAATTGTTTAAACAATTTCGGTTTAAACAATATGGCCCGGGGTTGCCCCATGGCAACATGCATTTATATTATCAGTAGGGCAATTTGAAGAGGATCACATAAAAACATTGAGGTGGAATAGTTTTCGGTACTCATGCGCCGATTCCTCCTGGACTATTCTGAATAACTACTTGGAGTTTAATGACACAAAATAATACTTTCAGAAACAAAACAGGAATTTTAACTTCGTTGAAATAAAAATAAGTTGATTTGTTATTAATATTATTTATTATTTTTTTATTAATATATTTGCAATCTCTTACTATCATAATCTGAATCATTGAAAAGTTGTTGACTGTAACTCCTCACCGATTACTAAAGTTATGTATACAACTGAATCAGTGATACACATAGAAAAAATGCATGTATTATAATTTATTCGATTTTGATGAAAATACACTCACTGCTCTATATAACGGCGATGTTGGTTATTCAATCACTTAATATAATGACAACGAGAATGCCCCCACTACCAATTAACGTTAATTAGTGAATTTTTTCGTGCAAAAATATAGCCGTCGGTAGTTACTACATAACGTCGTTGTATCAAACGGTCGTTAAATTGAAGGTTGTTATATCGAGCGGTGAGTGTATGCTTTAAATTTAATTTGGAAATACTGATTTAAAAAATGTCTGCTTTAACTGATTTATCGCTGTTCCCGTATCGATTTTATTATTGGTGAATTAGTATACATTTTTTACTGATTCAAGTAAAGACAGTGGGTATCTTCACGTAAATATCCATTGTTGGTTAAGATAATATTTAATATAATTTATCAAACATATCCGCCACTAAAAATTCATTATATATGATAGCAAAAGCGACACGAGTATCTTACTGTAAGACACCTTTTTGTACCTGCCCATTATTATTATATTCGACAAAAACCAAAAGTGCTTTCATAGATACGTGGAAATCGAATCCACATCGAGTCGAGTAGATCAAAGAATAGCTCGCTCGTTAAAACGTTAACAGTAAAAACTCTTAGGACATACGTAAGTGTGTATGCGTGCGTGTGTATTTGTGAACTGCGTATGAATTATAGGGGCGATTTCAAAGTATAGGTAGTCTTTGACATACGACAGGATTCGGTTGTGATAATTAATTTAATGGGTAAATGGAATTGATATACAGAAAAATTAAGGAACAAACAAATTGATGCTGAGACCTTGTATTTTGTATGGAGGGGTGGAGCTAGGCTCTGGCACTTAGGCCACTAGGGCCCATTGTGCTTCCCTGACGTTTCTAAGACTCGTTGAACAGGTCCGTTGCTTCAGCGAAGGATAGGATCCTGTTCATCGGCATGTCTTGAATGTCTTTTGATTCGAAAAAAGGGGAGCCAAGGTATTTGTTCCTTAGTGCTACAAGTGCTATGCAGTCGCAAAGGATGTGTTCTGAGGTTTCTTCCTCTGTGCGGCATTTCCTGCACTGTGGGTTAGGTCAGCGATTCTCAACCTGTGGGGCGCGCCCCCGTAGGGGGGCGTGATAAAACTGAATGGGGGGCGCGAGCATATCGAGAAAATTAGTAAACATATTATTAAAAAATGTATTTAATTTACTGAAAGAAAAGCAATAAAATACATTCTGACATAATAAAAAATAAATATAAAATACACGTTTACATTTACACTGATATAATACACTTATAAATAGGAATGTATCAGTACTGCACAATGTATTTAATAATTAACTTATCAATATTAAAATTAACAAAAGATTATTATTAGTGACTCCCTTTGGCCTGTCTTGCAGAGCAAAGTTTTTCGAAAGAAGGTTTAATATTAGAAATTGACACTCTACGCATTTTTTTATAATTAGCTGAGATCTATTTTTCAGTGAAAATTTTTGTATGAGGGGGGGGAGAAGGGGGCGCAATGAGAATTGTGATTGAAAATTGGGTCGCAAGTACTAAAAGGTTGAGAAACGCTGGGTTAGGTACTATGCCTATAGTGTGAAGATGACTGTTCATGTACCCGTGGCCTGTTAGGAGGCCCGTTACGACTTTGAGCTGTCTTCTGCTTAGGTTCAGAAGATATTCTGTTGTCTTAGGCGAGTAGTCCTTAATGAAGGATCTTGCTTGTCTAGGTCTTTGTCTAGAGGTCCAAGATTGCTGGAACCGCTCATTACGTAGTTCCAGATCTGGTTCTGGACCTATTAAAGGTTTACATGCTCCAGCTACCGCTAGAGCGTCAGCTTCTTTATTTCCTTTGATACCACTATGGCCTGGTATTCATAGGATTGCTGAGACCTTAGTGGATTATCACAAAAGTTTTTGGCGTGCTGAAAAAATTCTCTTCCCAAATTAGCTCAGGTTTCGCAATATGCCATATCCTAAAATTACCAAAAATGACGTTTTTTTTGCCATATTTATGAATATCTTACAAAATAATCAAGTTTTCGTTCCTGGCAACAAACAGAACTATATTTGTCCTTTAAAATGTTTAAGACGTTTTATTATTCATTATACTAGTTTGAAGAAACTATATTTTAATTTAAAAAATGTAGCTGATGCACAATAGACTACACATAAATATTAAAAAAAAAACTTAAAATTAGTGAAAAAAAATGTTAAATAAAATATAAGAAGGAATAAAGTAACTATTTGTTACTATGAACGAAAACTTTAGAAACAAAAAAATACTGCTCGGTTATTTATTAAAAATTTAGTCCAATATCGTAATTTTTGACACTTTAGGTTAAGATATCTCGAGAATCTGTGCTTACATTCAGAGGCGGATTAAATGTCGAGCGCCCCCTAGGCAAGCACCTCATCGGCACCCCTCTAGCGGCCATATAATTTTCTGACATTCAGATTGACCCCTTCCATTTACAGTTACGTAACTTTTCATATTAAATATAACAATGAAATTTCCGAAATTCAAATATTTTCTTATTGTTGCGTCTATATTTTGTTTGTTAAAAATTATCACATCATTAATCTTTTTGTGCATCTTTTTATATTGTGTATGTAGGTGCAACTGCATAGGTATTTACTGACACAATTATTTTTTTGTTATTTTTCAAAAATTCATTGTAACCTCGCGCCCTAGGCACGTGCCTTATGGATAATCCGCATCTGCTTACATTACTGTACATAACTAATAATATACAATTAAAGTTTTTAAAAGAATTGTTGAATTTAAATATGTAGTTATTAGTCCAGTGCCAATCCGACTTTTTGAGACTAAAAAACAGAAAAATTCTCTACAGGCTGGCGATAGTGGGAATCGTTGCTAAAAATGATTACAAACAGAGGAAAAATAAATGCACCCTTGCACATGAAGCGGTTTCGAAGGGGGGTGGTTTTTAAGGGTTGAAAACGTTTTTTTGCGATTTCCGACGAAGTATGACTTCCTATCGAAAAATGGTCTACAGTAGAGTTGTAGATAATAAATAAATCTACAATTTTGTTTCAAACCAATTTACAACATAACCTCAAATTTTCCGAGATAATAGCGAAAAACGGTTTTTTTGAATTTTCGAGTTTTTTATGTCGAAAAAATTGTCAAAATACTTGAAATTTTCATGAAATGTATATTTTGAAGTCCTTTAATTTTACCGAGCTGGTCGGAATTTCAAAGTTAAATATTTCCTGAAATATTAACGTTTTTCGAAAAAAATGAAATTTTTTCAATCGAAAAATTGATCATAGAAATTTTCGATTTTTTAACTTTTAGGGGGCTCATTTTTTTTGTCTTGAGTTGTACTTTAAGATAGATAAAAAATTAAAATACCTTTACATTTAAAAATTCTGTGAAAAATTAGAAAAAATAAAAATAGCGATTTGTAAAAAACGCAATTTTATTTTTCAATCACTCTAAAAATTTTGTACTAATCATGAAATTTTTGTGCGAAAATACAAAAATAAAATATATTCAATTTAATAAAAGGATAATTTACGAAAAAAAAATTAATACAGTGTAAATTGATAGGAATAGGATGCTGTAATTAATTAATTGAAAATTTTTAACATAATAATAAAAAACTTTATTTAAAAAAATAATAGTATATTAATTTTTTGTAAAATTAATATAAGTACTATGTAATGGAACTTTCTTTTATTTGTAAGAACAAAGTAATTTTAAATATATGTAAAAAAAATTCAATTTATGATGCTTTTACGATTTATTACCGAAAAATTACTTATTTACAGCATCCTATTCTTATCAATTTACACTGTATTACATTTTTTTTTCGTAAATTATCCTTTTATTAAATTGAATATATTTTATTCTTATATTTTAGCACAAAAATTTCATGATTAGTACAAAATTTTTAGAGTGATTGAAAAATAAAATTGCGTTTTTTACAAATCACTATTTTTTTTTCTTTCTAATTTTTCACAGAATTTTTAAATGTAAAGGTATTTTAATTTTTTATCTATCTTAAAGTACAACTCAAGACGAAAAAAATGAGCCACCTAAAAGTTAAAAAATCGAAAATTTCTACGATCAATTTTTCGATTGAAAAAATTTCATTTTTTTCGAAAAACGTTAATATTTCAGGAAATATTTAACTTTGAAATTCCGGCCAGCTCGGTAAAATTAAAGGACTTCAAAATATACATTTCATGAAAATTTCAAGTATTTTGACAATTTTTTCAACATAAAAACTCGAAAATTCAAAAAAACGGTTTTTCGCTATTATCTCGGAAAATTTGAGGTTATGTTGTAAATTGGTTTGAAACAAAATTGTAGATTTATTTATTATCTACAACTTTACTGTAGACCATTTTTCGATAGGAATTCATACTTCGCCGAAAATCGCAAAAAACCATTTTCAACCCTTAAAAACCACCCCCCTTCAAAACCGCTTCATGTACAGGGGTGCATTTTTTTTTCTTCTCTTTGTTATCATTATTAGCAACGATTCCCACTATCGCCAGCCTGTAGAGAATTTTTTTTCCCCAAAAAGGCTTTGGCACTGGACTATATATGTGCGATTTCAAATACATATTTAATAGTTATGTTATATTTTGTTATGTTTTTAATTTGTTATGTTTTTATTTCCAACGCTAGCTCATGTGTATAGTGCGGCGGCGTTGGAAACAATGATAAGTGTATTATTATTATGTTTGTTATGAAAACAAATGAGTGTTTTATAAGATTTCACAAAATATAGTGTAACATTCCTTTGCATTATTGAAAATATATTGACAATAAACTAGTGTATTTAAATTATTGTGATGATTGCAAACAATTGTTATTGTTTGCACATATTTAGTCAATAAATATATTCACAAATATAAAGTGTATTAAAAGTGTTTGTATAGTTTTTATTTATTTGTCTGTATAAGACTGGTCCACTAATATCGAAGGAGACAATACTTGATATCAAAGACAAGGATCAAAACTATTCATGGTACATGAACCGGGTAGTAAGAAATACATTGGTTCTTGCCAGAAGTTCCCCAAAATTATCCATGTTCCTATCGTTCCGGATTCACAATTATTCAGTAGGTATAATATAAAAAATGTTTTAATATTTACATACCGTCTAAATCTACGTTTTTCTTTCATATCTACACTACATACATGTTACAATATACGTCATATAGGTACCTATATAGAATGTTTGGGCGCATATGGGTGTTGATCAAAATCCCGACAAATAAAAATCCCTTATTTCCCTTACTGACAGATCAAATTAACAGCAGTTTTTATTAATGTAATGCACTTTTTCTATGAAAAATAATATTAGATAGCACCAAAATAAACGTATTATCTGTCCTTGGTACACTGGTAGAAAGGATTTCTCAAACCAAGTAAACCTTGTTTTGTATATAACGAAAACAATATTTTCTTATGATAAGCAATAATCTCTTAAACCAACTATAGTATTCTTGAACGAAGGAATAACGTAGTTGGATTATGAGTATGTTTCTTATATCAAGAAAATATTGTTTTCGTTATATACAAAACAAGGTTTTCTTGGTCCAATACAGTTTTTTTCTGTGTAAAGACAATCACTGAGACCCGATCTCCGTGAAAGAAGTTGAGGGTTAATTTAGTTCAAAAAGGGAACTCAATCCCCGTCATAACGAATTGATTTTAATTTAAATAATCTTATAAAAATTAATAAACGTGAATACACGCGTTATTAAACGTCCTTTGTTAGGATATCTTGGTGGGTTTAATTTAAAAGTTATTTATTTTAAAATGAGTTAATCTCCGCTACAATAAACTATTTTAAAAAAATCTTGACATAAACATGATTTTTTATAATTTTTTTCTGTCACGATTTTAACTGTCGAGATTATGACCTAGACTCTGTAGGTACATATATGTATACATGTATGTATATTGCTGCTAACAATGCAGTGAGAGAGACACTACATACCATATATGCACGGTGTTTTGTTCTGGTGGTGGCCGCGTTGTGACTTAAGAGTTCTGGAGTGGAAATTGTGAGACGTAGAAGAACTACAGGCACTCATTTGATAGAGTACGACAGAGGTGTATTCAATCTGTATTTATATTAAAATAGGTATGTTTTACAATTATGCAGTTTCTACTAATTGCAGTCTTATTATGTACTGAAAACAATGCAATTAGAAAAAGCGTCAACTTTTATCATGAACTAGAATTTAAGTGAATAATCGTTGCTAATGTTACCTAGTAAATGTAAGAAAAAAATGGTTTTATAATTGAAACTGCATATGAAGGGCATCAATTAATTTTACAAAAGATCTGTTTCCAACTGAAATATAAGCGATTTATTATTTCTTAAATTGAGGAGAAAATATAAAAATTCAATGGAAACCGGTTACAACATATCGGTTAAAACGACTCAAAATAAAAATCAGTATGATTCCCATATGCCATTTTATCTGTTTTTACACTTTTTACGACTATCGGCTTTTACGACCTAATATGATTGGTCCTCCGTTGTTATAACAAATTTCGACAGTATATTGGAAAATTTAAAAATGCAATATTTAATTTATGTGCTAACAAATGGAAAGATGAAATATCTATCGCATGGCTTATTTAGTTGTAAAGTTATCTTTTACTTTTTGAATGAATTTGATTACTGCAGCTTCTAAATGACTTATATTATTATAATAACTACTCGACTCGTATATCAAACAATACAATTATATAACTCTACGTTAGTTGAAGCTTAAAACGTAGAATACAAAATTTAATTTTTAATTACATTTAATGAAAACGGCATTTGTTTTATTTCACTTTAATTTTGAATTGTATTCATTATTTCATTGTTGAAAAGCTAGATTTTCAGTTTTTGTATTTTTTTTATTTTTTTAGTTTTACATTAGTTCAGTCCAGTGAAATGCAGTTTAACATTCTAAAATGTTTTTAATTTATATTATTTTTTATTAAACAAAGTTCTTTCATTTTTTAGATAGACGGAATTTTTCTTTTGAATTATTTCAACTTCTTTAATTAACAATTGTATTTTATTCATATAAAAGAATAGTTTGCTTTTTGATGAAGGAATGTCTGTAGACTATATATGCTGTCTACGAATGTTGTATTGTGTAGAAATATTATACGAGTATGTACCAAATAACTGTATTTTCTTAGATACATACATACCTACTTACATCATTACATGTAGTTTTCTCAAAAAATATTTAACTATTCAAGTATGTAGAGGTTCAATAAACACAAATGTAGTTATTGTTTTTGACTAATGAATTAATCATGTGGGGTATATGCTATTTTAGAAATTCTCCACGGTTTCGCCCGTGTTTTTTTTTCGAAATAAAATACATTTTAATAGACGATCATATTTAATTGAAATTTTTTGTTCAATTATATTATTAAATCAATTTGACAACTACCATTGTATTTTTTTTAAATAATAAGATAGATAAAATTAAACTCTATTTCTGGCAGTTGTCGTCTGAAAAAACAGACACAGACAAAAACAGTTTTAAAAATTAAATGATAAACAAACTTTTCCAATATTTCTTTATCTTTATGCATTTAATAAACATTCATACAAATTCAACAGTTTGTTGTTGTAGTTATTCTCTATGAAAATACATTAAAAAGAACGTATAATATGTATATACATTATCATGGTAATAAAGAAAAGTACTTTCTAGCAACTTCTTTTCACAAAACACACCTGTGTATTACAGATAAATTATGGAAAAACTATGAAATGTTGAAGTAGGTACAGACACTTTGTGTGATGTGTAAATATAGTTTTATAACTTTTTTATTTTTCAAACTAAAAAATATATGTAGGTTTTATATACCTGATATGTAAAAGGGAGAATATAAGATTTTATAATAGTTTTTGATGTAGGATAAACACGGCAAGTTGGGAATACTAGAATAGAATTTAAATCATGATAACACATTGTAACATAGATATATGCCATTGTCATCAATATTGATTTTAAATGGGACCAAAAACATAGCATTCAATTAGCACTGTAAGACTTGGTAAGAGTTTAAATATAAGTAAAGGTTCGAACTGCAACCCATGAGTGACTTGATAATACCCCAACCCCTCTATACATAAGTTCTCGTAAGCAATTTCCTAAATGTTTATCAGTCATATTTTGAACTTCTTCGCGTATCCTCTACTTTAATTCTTCAAAGTTTTGTTGCCTATTGATATAAACTTTCGAATTTATGTATCTGCAACTGTAGAAATCTCCGGACTTAAATTTTTTGTTATTTTTTTTTGTTATTGTGAATAATCTAGTATGAAAGCGTCCATTAATTTCGAAAGAATAGGGGTGTGTGTAAAACTTAACGAAGTTCTACGTGGGGGAGTAAAAAACGTTACACGTAAAGCTTTTTGTAATTATTTTGTGACTATTGTACATTTATTTAATGGTCATCTTATACTTACGGACCCTTAGAAGAGAGGAATGGAAAATATAGAAAATGTAATTAATAGGTGCTCCCTATATGTTTTTTTTCTGAAAAATGCTGTGCTTAGATTCAATTTCTATAAAAAGAGTAAAATATATAAAATTGTAGTTTCTCTGCATTAATTAATTTAAAAAAATATTGTAATTAACTATAACTAACTGTACTTAGCATAGTAATATACGAGCACGAAATTAACGATAGAACATTTTTGTGAGAGCAATTTATTATACACATTTCAAGTCACGTTAGTTTTGAATGAATATTCTTACTCCATAAAACACTTCTAAAAATACGAATAAACTTTTTTACTTTATGTGTTATAAAAAGTTTACCTATAAATCGTGCATTAGCACTCATATTTTTCGAAACTACGTTGAAAATAATTTTTGTATCGATTTCTAAATGTTTCAAAAAGCTTTAAAATTTTCGTACGTTAATATATTTATATGAGGCTGTTTTTCCTTTCATAACAGCTGGGTCACTATGGTGTTTGCTTCATGAAAATTTGCGAGGCTTGTTGAATCATTAAAATATTAATATTTAAATCAAGTCCTTAATCTTTTGCCTGTCTTTGAGGGGACTTCACCTTTATCATTTCATCAGCCTTGTGTACTTATTCTTTACTGAAGGATTTGTAGATAACTAATATAATTAATTATATGGCCTGTGACGTTAACTACGAAGACGTATTTAATAGTTCATAATACAAAGAGACTATGTAGAATGAACTTGTTAAACTATATATTTGTTTATGAATAAGTACTTAATTAGTACTAATACATAAATAGATTCTTTCTATATCAGATTATTCAGATTTGACAGAAAAAAACAAATAAATTCTAAGGTATGACTTTTTTTAAAGTTCCTTTTAAATTATATATTTAACATATGCGCATAAACCATATATACGAGTATAATATAAGTTAGTATAAAAATAGACATAAAGACACAAACTGTGAATTCTGTATTAACATAATGTAAATTTGTGAAGATTGACATACATATAACCCAAACATTACTTTTTTTACACTCGTGTGTAAATTTATTTTTTTATGAAAACTCGATTTTCGAAACAGATGCTCTATGTCTATGGTATAAACATATTTTGAACAAATATTTAAGTTCTTTTGTCGTTAGCAGCAATAGTATTATACCATAGATTAGGCTAGATATAGCTAACATGTCAGATATAGGGTAATTATTTGCAAAATGGTAAATTGTATAGTTTTATACAGGGCTGTGGAGTCGGAGTCGAGGAGTCAGAGTCGGTAAAAAGGTACCGACTCCGACTCTTTTAATTAAATAATGGTTTTTACTTTTGCACACACTTATTATTTTTTGTTTGTACAATGATTTGAAATTTTCAATTCTGGCCGGAACCAGAATCACCGGAATTCACTCAAAAAAAATTTTGCCAGAAAATGAAATTCTTAAAAAAAAGAGTCGGAGTCGAACATTAGAAAAATAAAAGCTTTTATACAGGGTGAGTCGGGTGGAATCTGTAATACACCAGGAATGTATTGTACACGTGAAAATAATAACAAAAAACCCAAATTTTGTTATCCGATTTTCATTTGTTTTTAAGTTATAGCGTAATTAAAAATACTATGGCTAGGCCATAAAATGCACACCCCTTAAACTTAAAAAAATGTATTAACTTATAATATCAAATAAATACGGTACAATAAATTTGGTGAAACTTAAAAGGATATTTAAAAAAAATATTGGAGGTAATGAATATTATATAAATATATAATATGAAGTTTATCACTCATTAAGATTTTTTAGAAAATCAACAATGAATCTTGATATCAATCGATTATTACCTTTTTTATTTAAATTTAGGATGTATTGTGATAAAACAACAATCATTTTAATTTACAATTTTTATATAAAATATTTTTTTTGTAAAATGTATAAAGTAAATAAATTAATTAATAATAATAATTAAAAAGATAAATACATCCACATATTGCAGCGATAACAGCTGTGTTCACCTGATATCTAGCATTTAAAATGAAACATACATTATCTAAAAAAAGTCAAGTTAGGTTATATATTATATATTTTTGTTTTAAAAATGCAAACTTACCAGATTTTATCTTGATTAAAAAGATTGATTGGCTTTGAATAAAATAATTAAAATACAGCACGTATCGATGTACATGTATTTATATATTAATTAACACAATATAATAATTATAATACATGTAATTTGCAATGACACATGAAGAAATAGCGACACTAGCGCCTAACGTATGTTTCTTGAACTTCTCCTAGCTATACTCTATTTGTAAAAATAATTCTTGTCAAAATATGAATTTTTGTTTAAATAAACTGTAAATTTCGTTACTTTTAGTTATTCAATTTTGTTGAGTTTTAATAGGGTTCTATTCTGATAATAGATGAAGTGAATTCAAAAGGATTTGTGCAAATTTATTTCGAATTGTAACCTGCAGTTCGGCGTTTTTATCAAAAAAGGGCGTTAAATCAACAAATTGAACTTTATTTATATTTTTATAACAGAAAATTAAAACCAATCGATATTAAACTAAGTATAAATGGGGACTGTAATGTTTTCTATCAGAAAATGTAAAAATGTAAGTGGGATACAGAAGAAATTTAAGATATAATGCTCATTTTATCAATTTATATACGAAAAAAAATTTTAGCACGATAATAGAACACACTTCCAAGCAGGGCCTGCTTGGGTGTGCAATTAAAGAAATTTCAGTAATTATTGAAGTAGGTACTAATAATGGATAAAGTAGAATGCTATGTTCCATGCTCGTAGACATGTGAATGGCGGTATCTTTGAACATTTAATATGAGAATTATTAATTTTTAGTAATTATGTATGAAATTTGGATAATTTTTAATTACGCTATAACTTAAAAACAAATGAAAATCGAATAGCAAAATTTGGGTTTTTTGTTATTATTTTCACGTGTACAATACAATCCTGAAGTATTACAGATTCCTCCCGACTCACCTGTATACATAAGTGTGACAGTTTCTTCCACACATATTGTGTATTTTTAACAACAAAAAAAGTAGTAAAGATTATCTTCATTACAAACACTATAGAACAAAATTTTTATTATCTTACAGAAGTTTCATATGAATAAATTAAACTCTAACAAAAGTTTAAAAAACCGTTTCATATGTATAATATCATTCTTTACACAGTATTTATAACCTTGCAACCACTAAGTTCTGCGTATTTTATCACTTACACGGCAGTTCTAACAAAGACAACAATTATCACAAAACAGTGAGGTTGTACAAGATAAACACTGGTAGACTTAGGTCTTACATTAAATAAACAGCGATCTAACTGCTTGCGGAATCCAGCGCCACCCGCCTTGATGGCTTAACTTTAAAATATTCAGTTTAAGTTTTCAGTGTTTATCAACATTATGAATCATGTTATGAAACGAAGAGCGTTAAATTAATGTAGAATAAAGTAAATACTGAATAATTTAAATGATTCGTATGTATGAATTTATAATTGATTTTAGTATTATAAAAAATACATTTATAGCAAATGAGTTTTTTTCTGAAAATTTCGTGTTTTTATTTGCTATGCTTACAAACATTCCCAGAGAAACTAAAAAAAGAAACAAGTTAGTATCATGGATATTATTGATTAAATAGGTAAACTTTTGATCTAAATTTGATGCCATCAAGTTTATAAACGCGGATTCAAACCGGAATACAACTTCAAAGTTTCCGTAAATTTTTTTTTAATGAAAAAAGTGAGTTGAGATCCACTTCTATTATGGCAAACTTTTCTAACAACGATCGAGAAAAATGCATCGAGCATGATTTGAAGTGCATTACTTAACGAAGAAATTGAGCCAATAACACTGGAGATATGAGGTTAGCGAAGTTAGCGAAAAATAATTTATTAATGCAAATTTCAAATATGATCACGTCAGAATCACATATTAGCTGAAATTTATTACCTACTTAGGCGGCTATTACACTATCAAAGAAATATGTGATAAAATTTCTTTGATCAAAGAAATATGACAGTGTAATACGTCAACTTTTATAATATTTACGTAATATTTACCTTCATAATATTTTTTTTATCATAGATAAAGACAGTTTCTTATATTTAATCAAAGTTTCTTGACGGATAAATCAAAATGGCGACTGAAAAGTGTTCGTGGACAGTTTCGGCTACGAAATTACTTATATGTAGTTTAATATATGATCAAATCTTTGTCAAAGATCTTTGACATATTTATTTGATAGTGTAATAGCCACCTTACATTGTTAATTTATTGAATATATTATGTAATGGAAAAAACTTATTTTGATAGAACCTACTTATAGAAATCGGTTGCGTCTGGTGTAGCCATACTTGAAGTATGTATCTATATTTATTTATACATTTAGTATCCACAAATTATAAAATTTGCAAATGCAAAATCAGTCTTTACTAAATAGCTTGAAAAAAAAATGCCGACTTTATAAATTGATAAAGTGAGAAATTAGTTATTCTAGCTTATTAATCAATCAAATTATATGTACAATTTTTATTATAGATTAACGTAAGTAAATTTTCATAGAAATATCCGCATGATTTACTTTGTATGGGCTATTATTTTTCAAAAGACAAACAAAGTATTTATTATTGATTCATGCTTCCAGCATCTAAATCCCATCATGTGATCCTCAGCTTAAAAAGGTTCTTTTTCAAAATGAAAATTCTCTTAGCCGGAAAAAGCTTTGGAATTTCACGCTAACGGAAACTGTATCAGAAAATAGCTTGCTTTGTTTTATAAATATATTCAGAATACTTGTGTAGGTATATCTGAATAAAATCAATATTTAAGTATATTTTATCTTATTTACATAACCGTTTAAACGCGTTCGACAAAACATGTCGTGAGAATTTTCTTTAAATATTTTCTATTTGCATTTTCTTTTAAAAAGATTTCATTTTGCATTGAATCACGAATCTATTGTTTTCAGGTAAATTCGGAATAAATTTTGATACATGAATTAGAGTTGTTTTGGAGGCACGGGGAGTGCAGTTCCCCCTTTCAATTTCAAAACATGGATATGCTTTCTAAATATCAATAATGATTTGTATGTTTGAATAATGGATTACAGTTTTTCTAATGAATCAACACACGGATGTTGAAAGATAAGTCCTGTTGATGTCAAACAGAAGTTTGTTATGTGTGTTATTTTAAACTGGAAAATATGTATTTTATTTCACGAAACATTGAAAATACAAGCAATTTAAATTTGATTTAACTAAAATCTGATAATAGATTGTATGAATAAAGTTAAATAAAACCTTTCGCCTTTTAAAATAGTAGACCATTGGTGTGTAAATAATTAGTTAATGCTTTTACTAAAGGCAAGTGTTTTGGGCATTGAATTGTATATTCCCAATGTATTGTATCAGATACTTGAGTCTGATATTATAGTAGAGGTAGCATTAACTGTCAAATAATATCAAGTAGGTATTATTTGACAGTTAAAGGTAGAATTTGATCTAGACCAAAACATAAGCAAACTTATTCTGCAATGAATTTAAACAACTGTTGCTTAATAGAGTTATAGAAAAATGATGGTTGTTAATAAAGGAAAATTGTTTTACAAAATTCATATTTAAAAAAAAAATTAAGTTCATAGAATTAGTAAAAAAAACATTTTCAAATGCATTTAAAATATATATTACCTATATTCTTTTCAGAATAATAAAAATCAAAATTTCAGTCATTCGTTTAACGACTCCACAATGTTTTAACGATCGTCAAAGAACAAAAGCATTAAATTTACGACTACAACATGTTTTATGGATACAATAAAAACATTACATTTATTTTTTCCTTTAATAAAATGTTTCATATTTCATAGGATATTTTATCTTCATATAATTTAACATCAATAATATAAATGTTATGATACTATTGTAACGTTATACCTTTAACGGTTACAAAATGTGTTGGCTGTATTTTAAGAAAATATATTTATAAAGATGATTCGAAAAATAACCTCATAGTAAAAATAAAACTTATTGGGTTTCATAGTTTCATCTCTGATTTGAAATAAATTAAATATTGAACTAAATACAAATCAACTGGCTGTAAAATATATAATTATTAACTCTTTGTCATTAATTAAAAAAAATATTTTTAAATAGTTAGACTTAGAAAAATATACCATGCATTTTAAAAGTATATGATTACTATTTATTTAATTTTTCAGTCAATTTTTATATCTGTTCGCATTACCAAGTTATGTACACAGTTATTGATGCAATTTCAGAAGTTACAGAATTATCAGCACATACGTATTTAAATTTACGACATGAAATAAAAGTTAAATTACGATATAAAATTCCGATTTGGGTTGACATTTATGTTATAGTATATTACTGAAATCGTTTATTGGTTAATCTAACCAAATAAGAAGCTGTTACTTGACTGTAATTTAAAATAAGAAAATACTTATTTGGTAAATAAAATACTTAGTAATATTTTGCTCAAAGAAACTTTGGATTCGCGGAATACTTTAAGCTTAGTGAATAAAATTAAACTTAAAGTTGTTAAAAAATGCTTGATACTTGGGACTTCATTATTATTATGAATTGAATTGTAGAGCAAGTATTTTTATATATTTTTATAATATTATAATTTACGTATTAGGTTGAATAAGCTAATATTGTTCACCTCAATTCTAGCCAAATTGATAGTAAATGTACTAGATAATTGAGAGATACAAAAATAGTTATAAAGTTATTGGCAAACATGCAATCTATATCTATAAAAGAGTTTGTCCTTAACCACTCACTCACTCATATATCAACGTTTATTATTCTTAATAAATAATAAAATTTCGACATTCAACCCCTAATGGCGGGGGTAGACAGGGTAAGTGTTTTTAATATGTTTATATCTGCATAGCTGCTTACGTTATAATGGTGGAGTCGGCCAAAATAATCTGCAATAAAAATATTCGATATTTAACCCCTAATATCGGGGGTAGACAGGAGGGTTTTGTAGGTAATGAATAAAAATCATTATAAAAAAAATGTAATATGTCATCCCCTATCACGTATGGAGGGTTCTAATTATTTTTGAAGTTTACGCGAGCGAAGCCGCTGTATTCTGGTAGTATTATAGTTTTCTTTAGTCTTATAGAAAGTACCGACTTCACTTAGTAAATACCAAAATTAGCAAATCGACACAAATCTCAATTTGAATAATTGAAATTGTTTATGCTAATGTTTCTATCGTTTTCTCAACGGTTTTTAAGAATTCAGTATTTAAATTAATAGTTTATAAACAAAAAGAAATAAATTTCTAGATACGACCCTGTATTATTTATTTTTATCCTCGGAAGACCTACAAAACTGGTGATTTTTGTTTTAAAATCACTGTTGTGTAAAATTAAAAACTTTAAATCAGATATCAAGTTCGGGAAGTTTACATTTAAAATATTATTTCACTAATGCATCCGGGTTTTCGGTAAGATAATCTTTGTTTTTGTTTACGTTTGCGTGAATTTAAAATAAACCTCTAGAGGCCCACATGATAAACAAGGAAACGGTATTTTTTTCACATCGTTTAAAATGTAAAGCGGTTTTCAAAAACATTTAATATTAATTTCCGTATTTTAAAATATAAAAAAAATAATTTATATTTGGACGAAAGTAATTACTTACTTATAATTTTAATTTTAATTCTTTTTAAAAATTAAATGGCCCAATGCAACGTGTGACAAAAAAATGGCCTAAAATAAAAAGATGTAATACAAAATTAGTGTTAAGGTTTTTATACTTATATAAAACATAGTATATCATAGAGATATATGTATAACAGTAGTAGGTAGTTATTAAATTGCACCTGGAAAATTCAGTCACTAAATGTTAAACGAGGTTTACTTGCATTTGTATGAATGTACATACATCCGTTTGAAGAGTCTTTTGCTTTTGAAGTAAATTGCATAGTTTGTACACTGTACACATATATAAATATTTTATTAGAACGAAACGAGATGCAATTTTTAAAATAGCTTATCATTTATTGCAACATAAAATAAATATTTATTCATAGTAGAAAACTTACATATTTGATATTTTCCATAAAATTTTTATACTATACCTTCACAACTTCAAATTGAGACTAAACAATTCCAAATTGGGACTAAACAATTTCAAATTGAGACTAAACAATTTCAAATTGAGACTAAACAATTTCAAATTGGGAATAATCAATTTCAAATTGGGAATTATCAATTTTATATTGGTTAAGTTTAAAAACTTGTATTAAAATTGATTTAGGAATTGAAATACCACATATCCAGTGGTGAAGACAGTAAATATGACTCAAACTGAGTTTCGATTTCAACGGCTAAAAAATATTGAACGAAAAAATATCACGAAAATTATATTTGATAATTAAATATGCATTAAATATGTCTTATTAATTTGAGTAGTTGCAAATTATAAGAGGGTCCGATTTTAAAAAATTAAATAATAATTGTAAGAATGGCCCCTACGTGGGGGGGGTAAGGTAGTTACAAATATTAATTAATTTAGAAAATATATGTTAAAGATTTTTATTTTATTTAAAACTGAGCCCCCCCTATAATTTACAAATAGTCAAAAAAATAAGACATACCGGGTGTCCCAGATAACTTTTCCAGCATGTGGATCTTAGTATCTATAAGAGATACAGGTTTGGTTAAATGAGATGAATTATTTGTATGAAAGGGGTGAGTATTATTATACAAAAAAATATTCATAATTCTATGTGGTTTAGACGGTATACCCAAAGAACTGAAAATTTGGAATTTCTTTAAATGGTTATAACTTTTTTGTTAAAGTAGATAAGTACTTTTTGTTTGCAGTTTCTTAAAGCACTTTTTTGTGTAAAATTGATTGGTGTATTTAGAATTTTTATATCACTTTTAGTTTCCGAGTTACAAGCTCTAACTTTAGTTTTTCTTATGGGCCACTTAGTTGAATATATCATATTTGAACGTGTTTTTGACTCTACTTTACAACGATATGTCACTTGCCATATTTATTATCGAAAAAAAGTCGAAATACTAAATATCACTGATATTTATGAAGTATTTTATTACAAACTTTTAAGTGAGCCATGAAAAACAAAAATTGTAAACAAAAATCACAATAACAACAATCAAAATAACAAATGAATATTTGAAAAAATATATTATAATTTTTTTTTCGATAATAAATATGGCAAGTGACACATCGTTGTGAAGTATAGTAAAAACACGTTCAAATATGCCATAGCCAACTTAGCGGCCCATAAGAATAACTGAAGTTAAGGCTCGTATCTCGGAAACTAAAAGTGATAGTTAAAATCTAAATACACCAATCAATTCTACACAAAAAAGTGCTTTAAGAAACCGCAAAAAAAAGTACCTATCTACTTTAACAAAAAAGTTATAGCCATTTAAAGAAATTCCGAATTTTCAGTTTTTTGGGTATACCGCCTAAATCACATAGAATTATGAATATTTTTTGGTGTAATAATACTCGCCCCTTTCATACATATAATTAATCTCATTTAACCAAACCTGTATCTCTTATAGATATTGAGATCCCCATGCTGGAAAAGTTATCTGGGACACCCGGTATTTACATCATACATGAACCTTTGAATATGAGCGACATGTCGGGTACAATTAGCAAAAATAATGTTAGTGATATTTTTTCGTTTAATATTTTTTAACCGTTGCAATCGAAACTCGTCAGTTTGAGTCCTATTTACTGTCTTCACCACTGGATATGTGGTATTTCAATTCCTAAATTAATTTTAATACAAGTTTTTAAACTTAACCAATATAAAATTGATAATTCCCAATTTGAAATTGGTTAGTCTCAATTTGAAATTGATTATTCCCAATTTGAAATTGTTTAGTCTCAATTTGAAGTTGAAAAGGTATAGTAGTTTTCGATCTATTTCTAGGGGTAAAATAAAATAAACGATATATACATTTATTTATTGATATGGCATTTATACACATAATGATTTTCTTCATAGCATATAATAGTTAATTATAATTTTAATTGTTTAACTGGAGGCGAACATAGTTTTCAAGGCAATACCCTCCTCTCAAGCAGAGTTAACTCTCTGGGTTCAACACTGATCTATATAATTATAAAACAACAATAATAACGTATCATCGAATAATAAAGCAAAACTTTTTCAGAGCTATCAATAATTTAAAATATTATTTATTATTAATTTTGTAATTATATAGATACGCTTTCAATTACCTTACGTTAATATGTAAATAATGAAATGATTATTTATTTAAAATTGATATTTGTATTATCTATACGTAAATACTTACTGTTAATAAAATAGTATGTTTACCATCAAAACAATAGCGTTGAACGTATAAAGTATGATGAATAAATAATGAACTCATTTGCTTGTTTAATTCATATTAAGTATTCACATTAAATGAATTTGGTATTTTTAACAATGATTCATTTTTCATTTCAAATATTGGGTTGACCAAATTACACAAATAGGAAATATGCATTTATTAACGTTATATTTACAAACCAGTAATGAAAAGAAATTGTAAAATATAATTTCAACCAACATTCAATTCTGGAAGGGTTATTTGGGTCGTGGGTAATGACCCATAGAATATTTTTGATTTATATATTAATAAAAGGACACATAACATTTTAAAATAGCTTTATAAAATAAAACAATGTCTTCATTTTTTATAAGATAATTCTTTAGATTCCCTACGATTTTTCTTATAATCTAGTCTTATTTTCTTATATTCTAGTCTCATCTCATTTGGTGTGAATTCCTTGTATGTTCCTTGAAATAGTTCAATATTAAAAGATGCAGTTTATGATTTTGAAGCATTTGCCACTAGTAATTTATTTACGAATTCGTAATATTATGTAATTTCTAAAATAAATAGAAATAATATATAAACCTATTCAATTTTTTGAGGAGGGGGAAATTAATATATTTTCCAAAATATAAGAGACATCTAGAACAATTCGAGTGCTATCGAGAATTAACATTAAGTTTATATTCATTTATGTGGTTTAAAAAGATTGGAAATATTTAAGAAATACAACGTAATGGAATAATTTCAACTGTGCCATTTTACGCGTTATTTTCATGGAACTAATGGTACATACATATTATGTAAAACAGATATATTCTGAATCAAAATTGAATTAAATGAACTTTATTTAAAAAACTAAAATGTCATTTAAAGTTTTGCACATTTTTAAAAAATCGACTGCAATCTATGAAGTTATGTACAGGGTGGAATACCGAGTTTAGATTGAATAGATTTGTATCGGATATTTCTATTTCCTGTCAGTTCGATAGCGTAAATTTTTCAATTTTCTTGTATAAATGAAAACGAATCAGTCTTATGTGTTCTGAAAATTGACTGAATTTTATCAAAAATAAATGAATAGAGAAAGTAGTAGACACATGCATACAGTATAAACATAGAAAAACAAAACTAGTAATCATAATATTTTTTTACTCATGTGCATATCTGTTTAATATTAGTAGAGCTTTAAAAAAAGCTACTAGATTAATAATACAAATAATGTTTTTGGCAGATCATAGGCAAGTTTATGCACACATGTTTTTGTTTTTAAGATATGATGTTATATTTTTAGTATTTGTTTTAGATGTTTACACTGCGAGTACTGCGACTGTTCCCTAGCGATGCGCGGTTGTTGTCAATGGTTGAATATACTCGTATAAAGATCGAATAATATTTGTTTCAGTCAAGAAATGTAATACAAAATTTGAACTTATGGGTGGCTATGATAACTTGTAATGCTCCATATGAGAATTTTGCCTATTTTATTTTATTTTATAACTAAATATCAGTTATTATTTTGTATTTATACAAGTTATTTTTTTAACTTCGCCGGTTTGAATGTTTAGGTCAAATATTGTAATCGAAATTTCGACTAGTTCTAATTAAGCTTGAGCTTTGAAATTTTGCACATATGTATAAGTATACCGGGTGTCCCAGATAACTTTTCCAGCATGGGGATCTCAGTATCTATAAGAGATACAGGTTTGGTTAAATCAGATGAATTATTTGTAAGAAAGGGGTGAGTATTACTACATCAAAAAATATTCATAATTCTATGTGGTAATAAAATAAATTAAATACCTACTTAATAAAATACTTAATTAATAAATATCATTGGAATTTAGTACATCGACTTATTTTCAAAAATAAATGTGGCAAGTGTCATATCGTTGTAAAGTAGACTAAAAAAACACGTTCAAATATGCTATAGTCAACTTAGGTCCATAAGAAAAACTAAAGTTAGGGCTTGTAACTCGGAAAATAAAAAGGATATAAAAAATCTAAATACACCAATCCATTCTACACAAAAAAGTACTTTGAGAAACCCCCTACAAAAAGTACCTTTCTACTTTGACAAAAAAGTTATAGCCATTTAAAGAAATTCCGAATGTTCAGTTTTTTGGGTATACCACCTAAACCACATAGAATTATGAATATTTTTTGGTGTATTAATACTCACCCCTTTCTTACAAATAATTCATCTTATTTAACTAAATCTGCATCTCTTATAGATACTGAGATCCCCATGCTGGAAAATTTATCTGGGACACCCGGTATAACTATGCAATATAGTATATTTAATATTGTTCTAAATCCAATATGGCGAACGTCCTAAGATGGCGGATTACCTTTTTCTTCACAACCACCTTGATATGGGTATCAAACGAAAGAGTTTAACAAGTCAAATACGATAAGCTATGTAACGTCATTTTTAACCCAATATGGCAGACCTAAATCATACAAGCTTGTTTTTAAAAAGTATTTTTTACATATAATTAATTAAATAATAAATAAAATAAAAAACTTTCATTTATTGCTGTTCTTTAATACTTTAATACCCATATATAAATTACAGTACAAACATATGTGTATAGGTATATCCAAGAGTTTTAAAGTATTGAAGATAAACCTTTACGAGAGTTGGGATTTAGAAAGAAGCAAATCTTTAGAGAATACTAAAATGTAATGTTGTTGTAACGTATTGTGGTGTTTGGTTTGTAAACATTATAATACATAATGTTTGCCTGCATTTACATAAGTAAACATTATGAAAGAAGTAAGCATTAACATTTGTTGAACTTAAAACTTATTTATGCATTAATTAACATTTTAAAAGGACGTTATCCTGCCACAACCGTCATATGTTATATGGTTTATGTTTTAATTTGTAATATAAAAGCAGGAAATTCCATGTTCAGCACACTGTAATATGTAATCACGTATGTGTTAAATAAAAATCTTCAACGTTTTTAATATCACAAATGCAGTATTTTTCACAAAACAAAAACAGCCGTAATAATAATAATATTTTAATATCCTTATTCAATTTAAGGGTCATATTCCACGCACGTTTTTTAACAGGCTGATTTTTAATTGTTTTAGATTTTTTATTTTTATTTTGTTTTAATTTAAGATTTCTATTTTTGCCTGCACGATCTCGTTAAAAAATTAAATTCTCTGTCTAATGAGATGATAAGTGCAGATTTTAAATAATATTATCATAGTTTTCTTAACGAAAACATGAATGGTGCTCCATATATACCGACTTTACTCTATTTAAAAAAATGTAGATTTTTAATAAAATTACACATATGATAAATATCCGTCAGCATACAGTTGTTAGTACATGTAATACATTTTAATTTAATTTATTACGTATAAATTAATGTTGTTTCTACAACCATTTATGTATTTTTGACAATTTCATAAATCCACTAAATTGAATTAAATGTATATTATTCATGTTGTCAATTTTGTTAAAACTCATAATTCATTAATATCTACATACCAAATAAATAATATGTGATATGAATTTAATTATAATTTAATACCGGTAGGCATTCAATTAGTGGTGTTATTTACTACCCTCTAGTTACTATGTGTTATGGAAAATAATATGTATTAATATGTTGTTCCGAAGCCAAAATAAGTAACTATACAAAAAAAATGGTTGATAATACAGATATCGTTTTATATTTACCAGACTTATGCCCGGTATTATAAAGAAATTGCATGCAAAAAAAAATTGTTTCCATGCAAATTTGCGATTTGCAAACGCTATCTACTAGGAGTCAAATGTAAATGACAACCAATCACAGATTGTAGTTTTAAAATATCAAGACAATTTGACTCCTAGTAACCTAGTAGATAGCGTTTGCAAATCGCAAATTTGCATGGAAACAAATTGCTTGCATGCAATTTCTTTATAATACCGGGCATTATAATATATAATTATTATTTTATTACTTTACTTATGAAGTATATATACAGGATGAGTCATATCAAGTGGAACAAACTTGAACAGTTGAATGAGAAAACTATTTCAAGCGAAAAAGTTCATATGAAAAATCTTTGTGACGGAGCTACAGACTCACAAATATTTTGCCTGTAGATGGGGAAAGACGGTACAAGTTTTATCTTAAATATCACAAATTAGTATCACACATTAGTATAATTGTATTTTTTCGGTGATTATACTTTCTGTTTCCTGTAAAAATGGTAATACTGCCTTAACTTACTTTAAGGTGAAACTTATTTAAATGAAATCCAAAGAATTTTTAAGAACAATAGTATATTATACCACGAGTCAATAATGATAGCTATTATTACCGAGGAATAATTTTCGAACCGAGCCGTGTAGCGGCGAGGGAGAAAAAAAAATTCCGAGGTTATAATAGCCATTATTGCGAGTAGTATACTGTACTTTATCTACGACTATTTTATTTACTTTCATAAACACAACTGAATACAAGGAATGCAAGCTTCAATACAAAAATTTTTGTTCTAATTTCAAATTAATAAAAATTAAATAATACCATGGAAACAAAATACAAACTCTGTTATTATAAATTATGCATTTTGATTTTTCCAGTAGCTGCAGCTTGTAGTACAATTTCGGGAGGTGTATAAGTAATAGACTTCATTTTTATCCATCTCAATACAAATACACAAACACTAGGTGTTTTATTTGACAGTCGAAAATAAATTTTTTAGACTTTAGAAATTGTGTATTTTGTTTCCATGGTATTATTTAATTTGAGAAATTTTGTGATTGGTGCATTTAGAGGGAATAATGACCATTATTCCCTCTGATGCACCAATCAGAAAAGTTCTTTTTTCATTATTCCCTCTGAGAGATATAAGTCGTGGATAATAGTATATTATACCACGAGTCAATAATGATAGCTATTATTACCGAGGAAAAATTTCGAACCGAGCCGCATAGCGGCGAGGGAGAAAATATTTCCGAGGTAATAATAGCCATTATTGCGAGTAGTATACTGTACTTTATCTACGACTATTTTAATTACTTTAATAAAACACAACTGAATACAAGAAATGCAAACACAAGCATTTTTGTTATAATTTCAAATTAATATAAATTAAACTATACCATTGAAACAAAATACACAAACTCTGTGGTGTCCAAAAATATTAAAATTAGTAATATTACAGTTAATAAACTGAACAAGTTTTGTACTATCAACAACTTTACTAGAATTTTTATCCATCTCAATACAAATACACAAACACTAGGTGTTTTATTTGACAGTCGTAAATACATTTTTTAGACTTAAAGTTTATGTATTTTGTTTCCATGGTATTATTTAATTTGAGGAATTTTCTGATTGGTGCATTAGAGGGCAATAATGATTTAGAGGGCAATAATGACCATTATTGCCCTCCAATGCACCAATCAGAAAATTTCTCTTTCGTCATGGTTCCCTCTGGGATTAATATATCGCATTATATAGTAAAAACTACGTATGTAATGTATGTATTATATATAAGTCGTGGATAAACGATTTTTTTATATCATATTGATATATATATTTCAATTGTTCGATTGTTTAAGTAATGACTAATCGTATTTTTTGTTTCTTTAATTAAAATTATTAGCGTACTTCGATACATAATCGTTAAACATCTACTCTGTTATTCTGATATCTTTTAGAATTAACCGCTGTCGTTCCTAAAATAAATGTAATTAGAACATGTTTATAATTTTGAAATTATTAAATTTTGAAGTTTAATTTTCATTGTAGGTAGATGTATAGGTACTCGATCATATATTATTAAAAAGTATAATATACAAACTGAACTATTATAATTGAAATTTTCATTACGAGTTTAATTAAATAATCCAAAATGAAAAACGTATAATAATTTTTCACGCATGACTAAATTTAAAAAATCATGCGTGTATTTATAGTGTATAACCTTTCGTTTTTGTCGGTTGATTATAGGTATACTACGTATACCAATCATTGTTTTATATGTCACCATTAAAATTCTATTAGCAATTTAAACTTTGGAGACTATATCGCATAATATATGGACCGCGTGCATTTTTCTGTATATTATTATGTTAACGTTTTTTTATTGCAAGGGTTCGGAAAGTATTAATATTCAAAATGGTTTGATTTAGATTGGTGTATAATTTTATGTGCAGAGTTATTTATTAATTTTATGGAATTTATAGTGATAACAAATTATACTAAATTTTATATGTCTGTATGTACTTAAATATAGTACAGTGATGCCTCTCATAACGAACATAATTCGTTCCAGGAGCTAGTTCGTGATGTGAAACGCGTTTTCCCATAACAATACATGTTAAAATTTTTAATTCGTTCTGTAGCATACAATCTGGTACTGTAACATAAAAATGATTGTACACACGTTTTTTATTTTTTAGTCAGACTCAGATTTAGGAGAGTCTACCGAGGCTTGAAGGGTCAAATCCTTGCACACATAATTACATTTATTAAAACAAACACGTGTGTGAGTAAACGCAGAAAAGAACGACCGACGCGCGTTGATGCATGTTCGTACAAGTTTGAGCATCGACTGTGCGCGACCTTGGAAGTTCGGGCGACTTCGTAATACGTAGGAGTGTTCGGGCGGCAAAATGAAATACGATGCAGTTCGTTGTCTGTAGTGAGGTTCGTGTAAGTCGCGTAATGAACGAACAGAAAGTTCGTTGTGCGCAGCGTTCGTTATGCGCAGCGTTCGTTATGCGAGGCATCACTGTATAATGATTATTATACTGATTATTATAATTAGGTATATCGATCTAATAGGCTTTGTCTGTTTATTGTTTGTTCCGAGTAAATAACTAATCGAAAACTATTGAACCGATTTTGAATGAAGTTTCACTGTGATATCAAAGACACATGAATTAGTTTGAGTTAACTATCATTATACAATTCTATCAAGGGACTGAGCAGTAATTAGAGGTGTACCGGAACTGGTATTTTCGATTCCGGCCGGAACCGGAATTACCGGAATTCACAAAAAAAATCCGGCCGGAATTCCGGCCGGAACCGGAATTTTTTTCAAAAAATTATATTTCAATTAATAATGATAATACAATAACTAAAATGTTATAAATATGCTTTATATACATAGATTATCATCATAAATTAATATAACATTATTTTATATTGTATTTCTTAAAGATTAGGGGGGGTAGAGTCTTACATTATATTATAAAACATAATATTTTCTACATATCGTGTGATTTTTACAGCTTTAGAAGGTGTTTTTAAATCAATAAGGTGTTTTCTATCAAATCTTATTAAATTACTAGTATATCAATTTTATATAAGTAAATATGATAAATCAAAACAGCACTTAAACAAATTATATAGAAAATCATATAAAATATCGATAGAAGAATACCAATTACTCGAAATTAAAGCACCAATATGCGTTACTTTAGTTCTATTGCAATGGTCTTCGAATTATTTTCCGCGGTACCTGTCTGGGGGTTCCGCGAATAAAAATAAAAATTATGAAGCATTCACACTAGTTAAGTAGTATTCATTAACTAAATATAAATATAATCAAAACAGCACTTAAACAAATTATATAGAAAATCATATAAAATATCGATAGAAGAATACCAATTACTCGAAATTAAAGCACCAATATGCGTTACTTTAGTTCTATTGCAATGGTCTTCGAATTATTTTCCGCGGTACCTGTCTGGGGGTTCCGCGAATAAAAATAAAAATTATGAAGCATTCACACTAGTTAAGTAGTATTCATTAACTAAATATAAATATAATGATAGATTTAGAGAAATAATTATGTGAGTCTTTCTGATTTTATAGCTAATCCCAATAGCATAAATACTTGTGAAGTAACAAATTTTTCTCGGGTCACTATTTAGAATATTATTATATTTAGATATATTTTTACATATTGGTAAAATAGAGTAAAGAGCCGAAAAAAACATTTTAGTTTTAATCAGGAAATGTTTTTGAAAAAAACAAGACTAGAGTATTATTTAAAAAATGCAGAATAAGTCTTATTTTACAGTTAATATTCAAAAAATTTCGAAAATCTTTAGTTTATTATTGAATATTGTTACTATTGAAATTGTCCGTAGTCCGTAATATAATGACTTTTTTTATTAATATACCTATATAAAGTCAATTAATGCTAAAATTTCAATCATATGATAAAACATAATAAAAAACTGCCTATTTGTTACGGAATGATTTTTTCATTAATAAAATGTTATTCATTCATAATTATATTATTTATGAATTTTTTAGTAGAAAGAAATAACAAAATTTAAAAATTCCGGCAAACTCGACCGGAATTTAGTAGTTCCGGCCGGAACCGGAACCGGAATAAAATCGTGAATTCCGGCCGGAATTCCGGCCGGACCGGAATTCCGGTACACCCCTAGCAGTAATATTAAACACGTTCTGAATTACTTACTGAACAGATCTTAGTGAGATTTTCATTGTTACACAACGTGAAATCTGGTTACAAGTTTATTTAACCTGTCTATAGCAATAAATACTATGGCTAGGCCATAAAATGCACACCCCTTAAACATAAAAAATGTATTAACTTATAATACATATCAAATAAATACGGTACAGGTACAATATAATTGGTGAAACTTAAAAGGATGTTTGAAAAAAAGATTGGAGGTAATTAATATTATATAAATATATAATATGAAGTTTATCACTCATTAAGATTTTTTAGAAAATCAACAATGAATCTTGATATCAATCGATTATTACCTTTTTTTATTTAAATTTAGGATGTATTGTAATAAAACAACAATTATTTTAATTTACAATTTTTATATAACATATTTTTTTTGTAAAATGTATAAAGTAAATAAATTAATTAATATCTAATAATAATTAAAAAGATAAATACATCCACATATTGCAGCGATAACAGCTGTGTTCACCTGATGTCTAGTATTTAAAATGAAACAACAATTTAACGTTTATAGGTTATATGACGTATATAATATATTTGTTTTAAAAATGCAAACTTACCAGATTTTATCTTGATTAAAAAGATTGATTAGCTTTGAATAAAATAATTAAAATACAGCATGTATCGATGTACAATGTACATGTATTTATATATTAATTAACACAATATAATAATTATGGAATATGAAGTGACATATGAAGAAATAGCGCCTACTACTATTAATAAATTATAAATAGCAACTACTCTATTTGTAAAAAAATTTCTTGTCAAAATATGAATTTTTGTTTAAATAAACTGCAAATTTCGTTACTTCTAGTTATCCAATTTTGTTGAGTTTTAATAGGGTTCTATTCTGATAATAGATGAAGTGAATTCAAAAGGATTGGTGCAAATTTATTTCGAATTGTGACCTGTAGTTCGGCGTTTCTATCAAAAAAGCGGGTTAAATCGACAAATTGAACTTTATTTATATTTTTATAACAGAAAATTAAAACCGATCGATATTAAACTAAGCAAAAATGGAGACTGTAATGTTTTCTATCAGAAAATGTAAAAATGTAAGTGAGATACTGAAGAAATTTAAGATATAATACTCATTTTATCAATTTATATACGAAAAAAATTTTTAGGACGAGAGTAGAACACACTTCCAAGCAGAGCCTGCTTGGGGTGTGCAATAAATACGTATCACAAAACAAATAGGTACAGTGGTAATTGGATTAAAAATCTATAACTAATAAAAAAAGTAGAAAATTATTTTATTAAACATTTTACCGTCTTTTCCATACAAATTTGTATCCCTGGTGTCGGTCATGCGGTTTCCGTTAAAAGTGATATTATGTCACGCTGTTTTAAATACCAGTGGCGTAAACAGTACGGGGGTTGGGGTATTGAGATAACAGCGCCGCTTGCAAATGTTGCTTTGATCTCTCGTGTATTTTGTTTGCAGAGCGGTTTTAGGGAATGTTTGAATGTAACATACTGTACGTGTTTCTACATTCGTTTATAATATTTTTTAATTAAAATGAAGTTGTAAGTGGTTTTTAGTGCGGATATTAATTTTATTGGAATGTTTAGAATGTTTTTGAATTAGATATTTAAGCACTATTTATTATTTACTTGATTATTGACTTATCAAATAACTGTATTTAGTTAGATATATTCATATAGTAAATTTTGATAGCTCGAATCTGATTGACCAGACAGTAACCAAGTCTAACCCATATCAGTATTTTCTGATTTTATCGATCAATATCATTAACAATAGCGGTATATTTAATTGCACTGTATATTAGATAGTATTCACTTTGTACATCAAACATTAATTTTAATACTTTGCACTTAAAATTTTAAAGTATCTACTTATATACACCTGAACATAAATTTTAATACTTTTTTTTAATGCATTAGGCGAATATTTAATCGTTTTAAAATATAGAAAATTACAAATAACATCAAAAATATCAAATCTATATATAAAGGGGGGATGTTAGTAGGTAGTTTATGTATAAATATAGAAAATCATAAAAATACATTAAAAATATGTATGTAATTTTTAAATCTCAGGTCCAAAGGACCCCGCAGAATCCTTATGGGAAAGGGGTTTCGGTCAATCTCTTTGAAACTTTGGATTATGATAGTCCTTGATGAGTAGATCAAAAGTGTCAATGGGCACTAAGTCCTAAAAACTCAAACTTTTAAGATATAGCTCTTTGAAGTTGGGGATCATGATTGTCTTTAATTAACAATATTTTTTTTGTAGAACCTTAAATTTCGCTCAACTTTTTGTATATGTTCCCAAAGACATCTATAATTAATCGATTGCCACCATTTTTTCAATTCATTGAGAAATGACAACACTTAAATCTTATTGTTACGTTTTTTTAATTATAAACAAATCCAATTGTTTTATAATAAAAAATTGGTTTATAATAAAAAAAAACGTAATAATAAGATTTAAGTACTACCATTGGCTAAAGAATTTAAAAGTTTACTTTTTTATGGTGATAGTTGTGCCAAAATTAAGGTTCTACACATTTTTATTGTAAATTAAAGACGAGCATGATCCCCAACTTTAGAGGGCTATATATTAAGAGTTTGAGTTTTTAGGACTTAGTGCCCATTGACACTTTTAATCTACTCATCGAGGACTATCAGAATCCAAAATTTCAAAGAGTTTGACCGAAACCCCTTTCCCATAAGAATTCTGCGGGGTCCTTTAGATAAAAATATTGGTTTAGGAGCAGCAATGTTTTTTTTTTTTTTTACTTTTTTATATACAAGTGAAACGTGTAAAACGCGGCTAGATGCAATAAATGTACAGAAAACCATCCCTCAGATCAATGCAATGTAACACTGTACAAATGCGTACATTGCAAAGAGGAACATTGTTCGAATGATAGGAAATGTTTGGAATACAAAAAACAAATAAAAATAAAGCAAATAATGGCGGAAAAAAACGTATCATACAGGAAAGCTGTAGAAATTATCAACACAAAATCCTATAGCGAAGCAGTCAACTTTAATAAAGATATTGAATTCCCAAATCTACGAAATACTAACTACCAACAAACAACATTGAGAAATTATTTTGAGACTTTGTCAACACTCTCGTCTGAGGAAGATACAACAAAAATATCTAATGAAGGACAGTACAAAAGAAAAAAAGAAACGAAACAAAACAATAATAAAACCAATCCAAGAAAAATAACACAAAAAGAACAAACTACAACCATTCAACGAAATAACGTGAACAATGTCCAAAAACTACCCGTAGCTTACAATAGACTTACTTCACCAACACAACCAATGGAACCAAATCCATATAAACCCAACTACAGTTACACCAAAGGTGGAACATTAGAAAATCAAGAACTTTTATTAGACATATTTACAAAAATTGCCAAGATTATAACAAATAAGAAAGAAGAATTCAATGAAACGAACATTAAAAAAGCAATAGAAAACCTACGACAAGACGACAAACATAACCAATCTACTACTAAAAATGACAATTAAAATACTACAATGGAATGCTAGATCGATTCTTAGTAACAAAGGAAATCTTGAACACTACATAATCAACAATAACCCCGATATATTAGCTATCTCGGAAACATGGCTGAAGCCATCATCAAGAATAAAATTTTCCGGGTATAACATAGAACGCATGGATAGAGATAATGGAAAAGGAGGAGTAGCATTTATTATAAAAAACAACATAACATACTTTAACAAAACGAAGATCAATCAAAATATTACGAATATAGAATATATCGCCATAGAAATTATAAAACAAGGAAAACAATATCATCTTTTAAACGTATACTGCCCCCCTCCACACAGAGCTACTTTGGTAGAATGGAGAATATTATTAAAAGACCTATCAAAGCCTGCAATTATTTGTGGAGACTTCAACGCACACCACCAAGTTTGGGGATGTGAAATATCAGATATTGCGGGCAATAACCTACTAAATATCATGGAAGAATACAACTTAGTCCTACTAAATGATGGATCAGAGACAAGAATAACTCCTCCCCAACAAAGGAAATCAGCAGTCGACCTTACACTATGTACCCCCGATATTGCAACAAATATAGAATGGAATAGTACAGATAGCTCACTAGGATCAGACCACATACCAATCGAAATTGAATTAAATTGGGGGCATTCCTCCAAAATAACCCAACCTAGAACAGAACATAAATATAAATGGAACATAAAGGTAGCCAATTGGGAGAAATACAATGAAGTATTAAATAATTATTCCATTCATAACAACGAAGATACCAAACACTTACTACAGCAATTTACAGAAGCTGTAAACAAAGCAGCAGAAATAAGTATTCCGAAAAAAAAGTTGCCAGCAAAACATCAACCAAAAACATGGTGGAACAAAGAATGTGAAAAAACAATACAAGAACGCAATAATCTCTATAAATCATATAAAAAAAATATGGACTTAACGAACTTTTTAAATTATAAGAAAGCTGAAGCGATGACAAGAAGAATTATAAAAGAAGCAAAAAAAAATACTTGGATAGATTATTGCAATAAATTAAATAAAGATACCCCACTCACGGAGATTTGGGGAATGGTGCGTAAATTAAATAATAGTTTTAAGAATAATAAAATAATATATGAAGAAGAAAACAGCATAGCAGATAAGATATTAAATATAATATGCCCAGATACGGTAGAGAACTACACAGAATGTCAAGAAGAAGAAGAAGAGGAGGATAATCACTACATGTTGAAACAATTTACACTCCAGGAAATGGAAAATGCACTAAAATCAAGTAAAAATACCTCCCCTGGTCTAGACGATATACATTATGATATGATCAAAAAAATACCAAGTAACATGAAACAGATACTTCTCCAGATATACAATCAACTTTGGATGAAAGAAGAAATGCCTGAAGACTGGAAAACGCAAGTAGTAATACCATTATTGAAACCATCAAAAAATCCTCTAGAACCAGAATCCTACAGACCAATTACATTAACATCTTGCTTGTTAAAAATACTGGAGAAAATGATAAAAAATCGGCTAGAATGGTGGGTAGAATATCATGGAGTACTAAACCCAACCCAAATGGGGTTTAGAAAAGAAAAAGGAGCAATTGATAGCATCGCAGTACTACATACTGATATTCTGAATACCTTTTCCGAAAATAAATATCTAACAGCTTTATTCTTAGATATAGAAAAAGCATACGATAATGTAAATGTTCATATATTAACAACAAAACTTATAGAAATCGGACTCCCAAAAAAATTTGCATTTGGTATAAGAAATCTAATAACAAATAGAAAGTTATATATAAAACACCAAAACAATGTTGTGGGTCCAAGATCATCCTCAAAAGGAATTCCTCAAGGATCAATATTGAGCCCAATTCTTTTTAATATTTATACCTACGATCTCCAAAATGCAATACCATATGGAAATAAAATCTTGCAATACGCAGACAACCTGTGCATCTACAACATAGAAAACACGTTGAACAAGGGAGAAACAAAATTGAGGAAGGCAATAGAAAAACTGCAAATATGGCTGACAAAAAACTCATTTGGCATATCAGAACATAAAAGCAAAATCACTATATTCACTAGACATAATATACCACAAAACCTAAATAGCTACAGAATAAACTCAAACAGTATACCTATCTGTAAATCAATAAAATTCTTAGGTATGATCCTAGACAACAAGCTGTCGTGGAAAGAACACACTCAACATATTGTAAAAAATACAGAAAATGCCATAAATATTCTGAGAGCCACAACGAACAATCATTGGGGGGCTTCACCAGCAATCGCCCTCCAAATGTATAGAACTCTAATCAGATCTAGGATTGATTACGGCTGTTTTCTATATGATAACGCATCACAAAATATCAAAAAAAATATCAGTACGATTCAACACAAAGCGATCAGAACTGCGTTAGGTGCACAAAAAACCACACCTATTAACGCACTTCTGGTCGAAGCAAAAGAAATGCCTCTACAAATAAGAAGAAAACTATTATCAGATAGATTTATTATCAATAGAACGGTTAACTCATCTCACCTAATACATACATCTATTAATACACTGAAGAATTTGACAACTACAAAGACATACTGGAATAATAAACCAACCCCAATCCTTCTAAAAAGTAGCAGAGATAATCATAATTCATGGATGTACAAGAGTTTTAATAATGTTTTATTTGAATACCCTCCGGAAAATATACATACTCAAATTGAAGTATTCTTAGATGTGTTCGAAGAAGCACTGGAAAATCCAGTTATTTTCGAGCACATTATAAAAGAACGTTGGCCTACTGGGACCCAAATATATACAGATGGCTCCAAAAATAATTTTGAAAAAAATGTTGGAGCAGCATACTACGTGCCATCAGAAAACATATCATCGCAAATAAAACTAGAAGAAAATCTATCCATCTTCACAGCGGAAGCATTTGCAATAAAAACCGCACTTCAAGACTTTATGAACACTCACCACAATCAACTAATCATTATCAGCGATTCAAAAAGTGTATTATCGGCAATTATAAACAAAAAACACCTAAAAAATTACATACTTATTGATATCATTAACCTTGTACAAAAATACGCAAACATAAATAAAGAAATAAAATTCGTTTGGGGCAAGAGCCACGCAAACATACAAGGCAATGAAACAGCAGATAGATTGGCACAACAAGCTACGAAAAATGATATCACATACAAAATTTTAATTCCATCTACAGATGTACAATCAATTGCAAGAAAGGCAGCCTACGAACAATGGCAAAATGTATACTCCACTTCAATTTTAACAGAAGGCAAGTTTTATGGTAGTATACAACCCAAGATCCCAAGTCAACCTTGGTTCGCAAACAGCAAAGAACCAAGAAATATTATAAGAATATTAATAAGAATGAGACTCAATCATACGAACTCACCACACTTTCAACACAGAATAGGATTGATTGAGTCGCCATATTGTATCTGTTGCAATAATATGATAGCTGATACGAAGCATATAATCATGAATTGTAAGAAGTACATAACACAGAGAAAAGAACTTTTAAAAGAATTAAATAAGAACAATATAAAATGTGATAACTACACGCAACTAATTTCAAACATAAAATCGTACAAGCACCTCATAGTATTTATAAAAAACTGTAAACTAAATATATAATGGTACACAAAATATTAGTTATGAACAAACATGTCCTAAACACAAAATCCATCACACCTGGCCCTCTAAGTTACCAAGACCTGCGATGATCGGCCCATCAGCAAACTCCCAATCCTTCTTATATTTCCAGCAACCTCCAAAAAAAAGAATTAATAATTATAATAATAATAAAAACACCAAAAAACGACACTGACAACAAAAAGCAATAGAAACACAACTGAGCTGTCGGACTAGAAGAGATTCTGCCGACATATAATTCATCAATAGAAAAAAAAAAAAATTGTGTTTCGATACAGAAACTGATATAGGTATGTAACATCTGCAGTTTATGCTACGATAACTTGGTATGAATCATACGGAATCTAAATATTTATTATAACAGTGCGTTCATGATGAAAGGAACAAATTCGTTTAAAATTCAGGTAACTATTTTGTTAAAAAAACCTTCGGACACGTCGATTAGTATTTTTAGTTGCGGATTTTTTGACATAAGAATATTGTATACAGGGTGTCTCAACAAGAACATATGCAGTCATCATTTATTTTTTTAAATGGAACACCCTATATATTATACCATTTTTGAATTGTATAATAAATTCTGAACTATTTTCTGTACAACATAGCATAGCTCTAAAATTAAAAAAAATAGTTAAATAATGTTGAACCAAAGGCACAAAAATGTAAGTATACTCGAAAAAAATCTACCAATCGAAAATTTGCGACACGAACGGCGATTTTATAATCGAGTTAAAAATGTAAAATTTTACGCAAAAACCTGTCATTGTATCAATGAAAGTGATTTTATGAAATTCAGTATAAATACTAATTCTAATTTGTTTTCTATAAGCCTTTTTGGCTATGTAAAGTTTTTAATTAAGTTCTGATTAAATACTGATTAAGAAAAGTACTATTCAAAGAAGAAGGTCGTTGGCGTTTACTTTTAATTTAAGTAATTATTTATTTAAGTACTATAATATTAAAACAAAAGACAATCTTTCTACAAATTTATCAAATGGCTTTATACTGATTTTGTTTGTTCAAGTTCCTTTTGTAAAATAAAACAACATATTATTACATTTTATTTTATAATGATCTGAACTGGCATTGTTAAAATCCCAAAATCACTATATAGAAAATAGACGTATTGAATATTGCTATATTTATTTGATACTAACGAGTACATAATTGGACAAATAAGAAGAAAACACTGATATTTGTTTTTATATCTCTTATTTCCATCATATTACTTTGCTTGAATGTAGCGTGAAATCTTTACAGTAAAGTTCATGAACGTTTTATGTAATTATGTAGGAGTAATAATCTGAATTGTAAATATGTCAAATTATTTGTATAATGCTCCATGAATTCAAAGATGGGGGTTGTAATTGTTATTGGTGTTGTAATGTATTGTCCACGAAATTCGTGTATAGGGAAATTAAGAGGTGTATTAATAGGGTGAAGTTTATGCGTTGAATTGATTTAGTATAACGTAAATATGATAGTAATATGTGTTGGGAGTAAATGTTAACACTTAACTGTTAGGTAATTCTAATTACAATATTCAACAAAAAAATACTTTTGTAATATAACAGAGATCTGAATAAAAAATTTAGGAGGCTTTTGGTATGCCGAAACCGAATTTGTTGCTCAATTGGTTTCATCACGTCAGGGTTTTGAGATATTCTAACATAAAAGTCCCAAAATTGACTATATTGGCATGTTAAAGAATTTATTATCATGTAGGTAATTTTTTTCTAAAGTTTTCGGTCACGGTAACAAATAGTATTATCTTTCCTCTTTAAAATGAGTTTCAACTTTTTACTGTATGATTTTTTAGCCGAGATTACTAGTTTGATGATATGATATTTTTGTTAATAGAGTGTAGTGTAGTAGATACAATGAACTTTACTACATATATCTTCAAAGTAGTATATTTCGGTAAAGAAAAATCGCATAGTAAAATGTAAAAAATAATTTTAAAGAGAAACGATACTATTATTCGAAATCATGAAAGAAAATTTCAGAAAAAATTACCTACTTAGTAATAAATTCCCCAACATTGCCAAAATCGTCATTTTTTGGACTTTTAGGTTCAGATATCTAAAAAACCTGACGTGATGGAATCATTTGGGCAACGAATTCGGTGTCGGCATGACAAATACATTCTAAATCACCTATTCAAACTGTGATTTTTTTTTGTTGCATAGTGTTATAGATTATAAATGTTTTTCAAAATGAGTTTTGACTATAACCTTGTTATTTAAAAAATAAATAACAACTACGTTGTTGAGTCGGTACCTTTTTGGTAAATATTTATATGTTGACAGACGTATCTCTGAAGAATATATATATCATCCTAGTATGTATGATTAATTATAGGGTAAAATGCGGAGAGACGCCATCCGTTTGATAATAATTCGTTTTGAAATTGAATTTCAATTTCCTATACTGATATACTACAAATCCAAAAGTAATAAAAAAAATTAACAAGCAGATAAAGTAGCATATATCCCACAGTATGTGTGAAAGATATGTTACATGTATTAAATTTTCTTTTTGCGTATATTTTTCATCCACAATGTCCCGTAGAGATATCACCTGCTGATACGACGCCCATAATTATATTGTTTGGATTTACTTGCATTGTTCGCAAGTCGGGTTTTATCACATTCATTTATTTATATAATACAAAATAATACTTACGAGTAATGTCTGTTTGTAGTATATGAGTTCATATTACATTTTCTCTCAGAATATCCTGTTTATAAATGTACAACCGTAGAGGAAATGTATGTAGTCTCAATTTACTCATAGTTACATATGTAGATATGTGAGAATATAATTCAGCTGAAGCAAAATACACTCGACAAGAATATGTATTAGTATACATTGCATATCTTTCCCTTGCTTCGCTCGCATTCCCTTGCAGTTTAAACATTGCCACATAGACTAACCATATATATGTACAATGTACAATTACCCCGTTTCAAGCGGTTAAATTTTAATAAAACAATCAACACAATCCAAATATTAATCATGCTGAAATAAAACAATGCCTAACTGTACTCAAATTACTTAATCCAAATAACTAACTCATATATTTGGTAAAGGGTTTTGTAAATTTCTATATAAAAATATATTTTTTAAGTAACTTGGAATAAAAAGTTTAATTTACTGTATTTTGTATTTTTTATACAGGATGAGTTATATCAGGTGAAACAAACTTGAACAGTGTATTATGAAAAATATTTTAAGAAAAAAAGTTCATATAAACATGTGTCTGGAAATTCTTCGTAAGGGAGCTACAGATCCTCAATGATTTTAGCCTAAAATTAATTTTTATTTAATATTCTTAGAATTTAAGCGATTATTAACCTGAAACAGAAAGATCGAGTGAAATTTTAGAATTTAGACAATTGTTTTCTCCATTTAAAATACAATCGCAAAACTTCTCGTATCTTTGATAGTAAAACAACTCATAACAAATTTACAGTGCATTGTTACAATGTATTTTATTCATTATTGAATAAAAATCACAATTGCCATGGAAGACTAAAATATGTTTGAAATTCGAGACGTCAGCCATAACTATTAGTCCAGGAAAAATAGACGTACAACAAGGAAAAAATTTGTAACAGGCTAAATTTTTGCATAAAGGTACTTAATAATGTGTGAAAGTTCCTCATCGATTTGACGTGTGCAAGTGTCAATTTTGTGGGGTCAAAGTTAAAAAAAACTGTATTTTTCAAATATCACGAAAACGTTGACCTCTTCGAGAAAAAATGTATCTTACTAATTTGTAGCTGAGACAATTTACTACAAAATCGAACTTTAGAGTTTTTATTTAGGAGAAACCGTTCATGAATTATAAATAGTTTTTTATAACTCCGCGCACTTTTCCATAGCATAATATAGTTTTATGTAAAATGTAATATAGAGCTGCAGCTTAAACAAATATATTCCACAAAACCAGCAAGATCGAGATAACTCTTTCTGTTTCATAAGAATCGAAAGTACATTAGTTGACAATACTTTAGACAAAAATTAACCAAAATTACTACGTCGGAACAAAGCAAAATGGGGTCTTCAAGGTACGCGACCCTCGCGCGATGTTTTAAGCACATTTTCCACTTATATATTTTTAAAAATCGAAATCTATTGCAAAATAATCATTTGGCAGACATCCGTCTATAAGAATATGTACATTTATACATGAAAAATATTATTACAAATAAAGAAAACGACTCTTAAAGGATGATTTCTGGAGATTTTTTATGATCTTTTAAAAAATAATTGTATTATTAATTAATATTATGTGAAAAATGTGAACCTTATAAAAAAATAATTCAGGTAAAATTTGTAAAATACATATTTTTGAAGAAAATGAGTGATAGTATACAATCATATGATAAAAATTATTGCACCTAGAGTAAATACATTCAACTGTAAAACAAAAAAATAAAAATAAAATCTCCAGAAATCATCCTTTAAGAGTCGTTTTCTTTATTTGTAATAATATTTTTCATGTATAAATGTACATATTCTTATAGACGGATGTCTGCCAAATGATTATTTTGCAATAGATTTCGATTTTTAAAAATATATAAGTGGAAAATGTGCTTAAAACATCGCGCGAGGGTCGCGTACCTTGAAGACCCCATTTTGCTTTGTTCCGACGTAGTAATTTTGGTTAATTTTTGTCTAAAGTATTGTCAACTAATGTACTTTCGATTCTTATGAAACAGAAAGAGTTATCTCGATCTTGCTGGTTTTGTGGAATATATTTGTTTAAGCTGCAGCTCTATATTACATTTTACATAAAACTATATTATGCTATGGAAAAGTGCGCGGAGTTATAAAAAACTATTTATAATTCATGAACGGTTTCTCCTACATAAAAACTCTAAAGTTCGATTTTGTAGTAAATTGTCTCAGCTACAAATTAGTAACATACATTTTTTCTCGAAGAGGTCAACGTTTTCGTGATATTTGAAAAATACAGTTTTTTTGAACTTTGACCCCACAAAATTGACACTTGCACACGTCAAATCGATGAGGAACTTTCACACATTAAGTACCTTTATACTAAAGTGTATGCAAAAATTTAGCCTGTTACAAATTTTATCCGATCTTCTATATTATAATGTCTATTTTTCCTGGACTATATGTAGAATATTCACTCGAGTGCAATATTAAATTCAAGTCAAGTAAGCTTTGGAAAAAAGAATGGTTGATGTTTGAAATTTTTATATTTGTTAAAATTCGTTGTTTATTTTGTTAATGTATAACAGCAATGCTGGTTTTAAGGAAAGAAATTGGGTAACCGCCCTATGTGTCGATTTAGATGGAGCGGCGGACGGTCACATGGTGAAAAACTTGGCTTAAATTCTATTTTTTTTTTCTCTTTAAAAATGATCAAATTAACAAAGTATATTTCTATGTATTTTGTATTATATGACCTTATAAATGTGCCAAACATATAGGAAAAATTTGAGAATAGGTATTACTGTTAAAAATAAAAGGACCCATTGGCCCTACACATCCTTGGTCTAAAAACCCATTAGTTAATACTGGAAATTGATAACAAATGTCGATACTAATCTGGGTGTCAAATTTAATTACCTATTGTATTACAATGGCATCTCAAAATATTAAATAAAAACTAATTTTAGACAAAATCTTTAAGAGTCTGTAGTTCCCTCACGAAGAGTTTCCGGACACATATTCATAATAACTTTTTTGCTTGAAATATGTTTCTAATAAACTGTTCAAGTTTGTTCCACCTGATATGTCTCATCCTGTATAAAAAAAATCATGGTATTATACCTATGTATCAAATTACTTAATATAACTTATAAATAAAACCTTTTCAATTATGTCATTTAATATTTAGCGAGCTTGATTAAGAAATTTTCGTTTGTTAATTTACAAAAATAATGAGAAATTAATATTATGATACCTACCGTTACTATAATTTTCAATAGTTTTCAACAGTTCTATATTAGTAATTAAGTAAGAAAAAGAAATCATTTTGATCAGACTGTGCGCGCTCCAACGTCATCAGAATTTGTTAAAAAATTAAAATATCTTTTTTTCGAATCGGTTGACTAATTACGTTTAATTAAAGTAGTTTGCTCGTAGCTACGTTTGCATGGATGATGTTTCTATTACTAGAGGGTATTTATGTATTGATTTTAAAATCAATATGAATTTATATACATATATAATTATATAGTAATATTAACATGCTTGTTATCAGTAGAACGAATAAAATAACTAATTATAAACATTACATATTACACTTCATCACATGCCCTAACATATTACACTATAAGCAAGAAATTAATATTTGTCGTGTGTTTTTATTTAGATACCTACATAAAAGCTGATCGCTAAGTATAACTAACAATAAGCAAAGCCTTCTTAAGTTCCATATATTTTTTTAAGTTGAGCTTTTACGTATGTATATACGATTTTGTCGGCCTGTGCATTATCTTTATTTTCAAACTTATAATATACTAGCTGCCCCGGCAAACGTTGTTTTGCCAAAAGATAATTTGCGTGCTCTTTCTTTCTCATTGTTATGGTTATAAATTTATATTATTTCACTATATTTTAAGAATAAAAATAAACTGTATCGTAGGTTAAGGTTAAAAACACGTGTCCCACGGTACCGAATGAATAAAATAAAATAATAAAATTATGTAGTATATATCTGTTTAAATTGAACACAATTGAATTTAAGAAATACAACAAAACTTACCGATTTCAATGTGGCTACCTCCAATAGTTATACATATAATTTTTCAGTGCATATACGTTGCAATTAATATTTCATATGAAAATTCTATATTTTAGTTTCACATTTTCGTAAATACCTCACATATGTGAAGTTAGCCCCCCAATATGTGCGAATTTTTTTTTAATGAATGCCATTGATTGCTCGGCGTTTGCTCGTGATTGCCATTTAAAAATTTTCGTTTGCCCCTTTTAAGTTTAGAAATTAGGAATTTTTCAAAGTTGAGGGGGCCAACTTCCACCACAAAATGATAATTTCGGATTATTTTCGTACAAAACTTGTAGCATTTCGTTTGCCCTTTAATGCCCCATACTTAGTTTTCGAGTAAAAAAATTATCAAATTAGGGGGGGGCCAACCTCCACCCCCAAACATGAAAATTTTTGATTTTTTTCAATACAAAACTTGAAGCATTTCGTTTGCCTTTTAATGTCCTATATTTAGTTTTCGAGTTAAAAATTTATCAATTTCGGAGGGCCAACCTCCACTCCCCAAAATGAAAATTTTTGATTTTTTCAATACAAAACTTGTAGCATTTTGTTTGCCTTTTAATGCCCTATATTTAGTTTTCGAGTTAAAAATTTATCAAATTCGGGGGCCAACCTCCACTCCCCAAAATGAAAATTGGGTTGATCAGATAAACCTAAGAATATTTATCTCCTAATAAACAAAAAAATATGATGTATTTTGGTTGTGTACAAAGGCATGTGGCACGTCAAAATTTATAATCGAACCAGTGAAATTTGTCTCCCCCTTCTTGCTCGGTAACTATTGACTCAAAAAATCTTAACATTTTTTGGTAATGAGGTTTTAATGAGACTACCAACGTCAAATACTAAAGTCAACAATATCATTTCAATTTTTTTAGAAATTTTATTTTTATATCAAGGCATATGGGGTGTCAAAATGCAGATCTCAATTAGTGAAATATAACGCTATTTTTATTTATTTTTTTCAAAAATGCATCTATGGTACCAAAAAGTCTACGTAGTATGTAGTTCGGAACCATTGTGGCATATACCCGTGTATATCTTGATCAAATTGTTAGTGTAGACTTTGTTTGAGAGATGAAATATTTTGGAATATGAATATGTACATATATTTAAAAAAAATATTTGTAAATGGTGATTGTAGTTTTTAAATTCCAACAATTAAGTTTCATGTAGTGGCGTGACTGGCGCCTAATAGTATTATATGATACAATTGAATCTCTATAAAACGTATAAATAATGCAATTTTGAGCAACTTCTCCTCTATTTTGTTGAGCTAAGCTATTTTGTTTTGTAGAAGTAAATTATTATCACCATAACAGCCTTTAACTTCGCAGGTAGTGAAGGTACATTTTTTCATTATTATGAAAAAATAAAACACAAAAATATCTGTTGATATAAATTTTAAAATTAAAAATTAAAATAAACAGATTTGTGCTAAGAAAACATGTGAAACAATAAATTTTTAACTCCAAAACTAAGTATAGAGCATTAAAAGGTAAACGAAATGCTACAAGTTTTGTATTGAAAAAAATAAAAAATTTTCATTTTGGGGAGTGGAGGTTGGCCCCCCGACTTTGATAAATTTTTAGCTCGAAAACTAAATATAGCGCATTAAAAGGCAAACGAAATGCTACACGTTTTGTATTGAAAAAAATCAAAAATTTTCATTTCGGGGAGTTGAGGTTGGCCCCCCGAATTTGATAAATTTTTAACTCGAAAACTAAATATAGGGCAATAAAAGGCAAACGAAATGCTACACGTTTTGTATTGAAAAAAATCAAAAATTTTCATTTCGGGGAGTTAAGGTTGGCCCCCCGAATTTGATAAATTTTTAACTCGAAAACTAAATATAGGGCAATAAAAGGCAAACGAAATGCTACAAGTTTTGTATTGAAAAAAATCAGAAATTTTCATTTTGGGGAGTGGAGGTTGGCCCCCCGAATTTGATAAATTTTTAACTCGAAAACTAAATATAGGGCATTAAAAGGCAAACAAAATGCTACAAGTTTTGTATTGAAAAAAATAAAAAATTTTCATTTTGGGGAGTGGAGGTTGGCCCCCCGAATTTGATAAATTTTTAACTCGAAAACTAAATATAGGACATTAAAAGGCAAACGAAATGCTTCAAGTTTTGTATTGAAAAAAATCCAAAATTTTCATGTTTGGGGGTGGAGGTTGGCCCCCCGAATTTGATAAATTTTTAACTCGAAAACTAAATATAGGGCATTAAAAAGCAAACAAAATGTTACAAGTTTTGTATTGAAAAAAATCCAAAATTTTCATTTTGGGGAGTGGAGGTTGGCCCCCCGAATTTGATAAATTTTTAACTCGAAAACTAAATATAGGACATTAAAAGGCAAACGAAATGCTTCAAGTTTTGTATTGAAAAAAATCAAAAATTTTCATGTTTGGGGGTGGAGGTTGCCCCCCCCTAATTTGATAATTTTTTTACTCGAAAACTAAGTATGGGGCATTAAAGGGCAAACGAAATGCTACAAGTTTTGTACGAAAATAATCCGAAATTATCATTTTGTGGTGGAAGTTGGCCCCCCCAAATTTGAAAAATTCCTAATTTCTAAACTTAAAAGGGGCAAACGAAAATTTTTAAATGGCAATCACGAGCAAACGCCGAGCAATCAATGGCATTCATTAAAAAAAAATTCGCACATATTGGGGGGCTAACTTCACATAGGTAAATACCTCGACCCCAGCGTCACCTACTGGGTTCAAAAAATTCTATAACCTACCCGAACGCCAAACAAATATATGGCGTCCAGTGGTTTAGGCCTGATGATTGCATATACAAAAATACAGCGTTTTTGATGTATTTTCATATGGAAAAATGCATTTTTTGAAATATCTCTACCCCACAGTCATCTACCGAGTTCAAAAAAATCTATAAACCTTCCCGAGCACCAAACAAATATATGGTGTGAATATGGCTTCGATACGTCCAGTGGTTTAGGCCTGATGATCAGTGGTACATACGCACCAAGAGTTTTATATATTAAAATAATTTATAAAGTACCTACAAATTCTTTACTGTTCTGCTAATTTGTGTGATAATGTGATTAAATTCTGAAGGTCTTACTATTTTCACTATTGACATCATTTTTTAAAATCAGATTTATTGTTCTGGAGTTGCTTACATAGAAATGAACTATTATTTTATACATTAGTATAGAAATATATAGATTCATCCCGTGTGCTGTGAATGTTTAATTGTAGATACAGCAGTGTAAAATATTAACGAAGAGTTACAACCGCAAACAGTTTTAATTAAAATTTCAATCAAAATATATAAACGCTCTATTTATTTATGGAGGGAACCGTTGTGATTTTCATCATTTATAATATGAACATCGTCGTTGTGCGTGTTAAATTTGCTATTTCATAAATGCCTAATATTTTAAGAGGCAATAATACCTGATATTTTTTATTTGCAATTAGCAACTATACCTACTATTACTAGTCTTTCGGAAGCATTATAACAGCAGTTATAACAAAGCAGATTTAACTTTATACCACCGGAAAATGTTACAAAGCAGGCTTTGTACGCACAACTGTAATTAATTTTCGTAGTTATTAAAATAACATTATGACAATATTAATTATGTTATGTAGTTTGTGAACATAGATATTTAACCTTCCTATACCCGCGTATTGGTCTGTCAGACTGACAGATTACATTTTTATATATTTTTTCAATAACGGAGAATGCTAAGATAATGAGCTTACTGGTAGCTTAATGATTTGTCGCGATCTTCCAATTAGTGCAGCGCGAGCAGTCGTGCGAATAGGATATGTACCAGTACACGACATCAATTGGTCTCTAAGATCGATGCGAGTATAGGTGTTTTGAGTATGCTCCGAATGCTATGGTGAGAAATTGGTTGAGAATAGTTTTTAATACTTTATTCTTCATGCTGTTATTTTAAAGTTTTTAGAGTTATTTTTAGTTTTTGTTTCAAGAAAAAATTTTTTTTTCAAGTTTTCGTAACTCTTTTTTCAGAGGCCGTAATTAAAAAATGTTAGTCACTAATTTAATCAAAATATTGTCTATAACTTTGGCTTATTTATTTCAACTCATCCTTTACTACTAACAAAAATTAATTTTACTAGGCTGTCATAAAAAAAATAAAAAACAGGCTCTAGAACTTTTGGACCCAGAGACCGTGCGCGAATATATGTGTTTTTCTATTTGACGCGGGTATAAATGTATTATATTAAGTTAATTCTAATAAGTAGTTCGTAGCCCTTATTGAAGAAATTTTACAAAACGACAAAAAACAATATATTTAGTGATTACGGTATCGTACAATCACGCATTTTTGTGATGCTTTAATGCCCAGTTTCACCATTCTATGTTACCAGTACGTCTATGTTGACAGCTTAATACTCCTACTCACATGTTAAATAGCAAATGCTGGATTTGATTGGTTAATTTGGAGATTTATATGTTTGTTACAAATAACAGATTTTCGGGTAGGTACTAGTTTTTATGGATCCGGATTTCATTTAAGATTTATTTTGCTAATTTAATTTATTTCATTTATTTCTTTAAACAATTATTTATGCTATTTTTTAAAATTATGTAAAGATAAAAATACCTTAGTAACTCAATGTCAGCAAAAATCTCAATTTAGAAAATTTTACGTGTTACGATATATCTACAAATACATAAATTTTCTTCTAAGCTGTTAGTACCTATTGTGCAGTACATGCAACATTTTACAAGCTCAAAACCAACACGTCGAGTTTTATTGAATCATAAATTAAAACAACATGTATCAATTGTAATAAACGATTTGTTTTGACTTGGTATGTGTCATCTAATAGTGAATTCAAAACATCAAAGGTGATGGACAACAACAACCATAAATGTTTATAAACATTGATGTACAATTACCAAAAGTAACGTGATCATTATTGGATTTTAATTTAATTACGTGAACGTAAAATCAACAAAAAACTGTTACATCGCAGTCAGCTATGGCATTAATTGCTTAATGGTCGGGTACTATTAGTAAGTCCAATATTTATTTAATGAAATGAAAATAAATACTGGTTGAAATTTTGAACGTGTTATTTTCATATTCATTCTGATATATTTTGGCACAATAATTGTTGAAATAACAAATAGTCCAGTTAGCATGGCGGAAAAAAGTTTGAAATGTAAAAATAGTGTAAAAATAGTAGAGCTTGTCTAGATTTTATTTCAATATTCATAATTGGTAATAACATCTTCTTGCATTCTTCATCTTCATACTGTCCTTATGAATTTTTTTTACTAAATCTTAACCTAGTATCTATATCTATAAAAGAGTTTGTCCTTAACCACTCACTCACTCACTCACTCACTCACTCATATGTCAACGTACAGCCCAAACCCCTCGATCTAGAAACGTGAAAATTCGTAGGTGCCTTCCTTTTATGATGTAAGCACCCACTGAGAAAGGATTTCTTGAAATTCAACCCTTACGGGGTTAAACAGGGTGTCAAAGTTTATATAATTTTTTTTGTGTTCGCATTAAATAGAAACTTATCGAACATAGGTGCTCTACAATATAAATGATGAAACAATTATTTCAGCATTTCCCAAAATTTAACCCCTAAAGTGTTAGGGGGGGGGTGGAAAAATTTGTAAAATATTTTTTTTATTCACTGAATGAAACATGGCACAAGTAGGTAGGGGAGAGTGGGGCACATTGGGACGTTTCGGACATTTGTTATTGTAAAAAATTTATTTATTAATGAATTTTTTTTTAATTTGTTTCAAACATTAATTGGTTCTTAGGCTACAAAATAAGTAATGTATTAATGCTTGATTATTTTCAGATAAATTAATATTTATCTATTAAAAAAGTAATAAAAATGTACCAATGTACCCCACTAGTGGGGCACTTTGGGACATAGATGGGGTACATGTGGACAGACCCATATAAAATACAAGAAATGAAAAAAGCTTTTATTGTTCATAAAAAATAATTAAAAATAAACAAAAAATAATAAGCAAATGTTGTTGCAACATAATATAATGGAAAACTTTTTAATTGAATTTGCACGAATAGTGGTATTTATCTCCTTAGGTTTGGGAAGCTTTACTTCGATTTGTTCGAGATCAATTAAATCTTTATTAACAACAATAGGAAATATGAAACCATTGCCACTTTTTATTTATTAATCAATGTTTTATAGTTTTATTCTTTCTCTTCTCCAGAGAAAATCGGATCTGTAAATCAGTAACTAAAAATTTGAAAATAAAATTATATAAAAAATACTTTTTATAAACTTTTATTAAAAATGCACTAAAAAGTAAAAAATAAATTTTCATCTATCACAAAAATTTCAGGTTTTTATGACTAAAACCAATATAAGCGCGGGGCGCTATAAAGACAAATGTAGGTATGAGTAAAAATTCTTATGCAAAATAAGTATAAATTGATATAAGGGTTGAAAATTTGCACATTAAATCAAATAAATATACAGAATTTTTGACAAACTACTTTACATGGAATAATTAACTAATTAAAAGCTTCGTATGCGCCCCGTGCTTTTATTGGTTTTTGTCATAAAAACCAGAAATTTTTGAGATAGCTGAAAATTTATTTTTTACTTTTTAGTGCATTTTTGATAAAAGCTTGTTTATAAAAAGTATTTTTTATATAATTTTATTTGTAATCTGTAAGCTAACGTAGATTTTTTTATATTGTGTGTTTTTGCTGCATTTCTGATAGACAGTCGTCCTTTTAATACATCGTTAATATCAGAAGAAATATTTTCTTCCGACATGAAAATTCGTTTTGTTTTTTTCTTATATATTCTAACCATTTTTGTATCTTGAATACAATTTATTTTAGTTAATTTAAGTGTAGTAATTTTGTTGGGGTACATTGGGACACTGTCAAAATGTGCCCCATATTGGTTGTCCCAATGTACCCCATCTAACATCTGTTAATAAAAAATTCTACTAAAATTGTTAGGTTAGGTTTAACAAATAGCCGATACTACTAGCATACAGCATAAAACCAAGTGTTTTGAGTAGGCTATGAATTTTAAAATGATTTAATAAATATATAAAAGTAAATCACTTACCAATGTAAAATACAAATTTTACATTAACCAATACATTTAACAAAACAATTAATTTTGAAGCTCTCTGTCAACTTAGTAACAGAAAAACTATTCAACAATGTCAAGTACACTGTTGTCATCTGCCCCAATAAAAACAAACTAAATATGTGAAATTATGGCGCCAAAATTTTAAATGTCCCATTGTGCCCCGCGTACCAATGTGCCCCACTCTCCCCTACTCTACAAGAGAAATATCAGTTATGAAAATTCAACCCTTATGGTTATGGGAGGGGGTAAAAAAAATTTATATTTATCTTCATAATTGTTCATGATATTAAAGTAAATTCGGACAAATTAATATTCAATTAAAAATGAATCGATATTCAAGCCCTTATAGCATGGGACGGGGACGAGGATAGATTTAAATATGTTTATCTGCATACCTGCTATACTTATAAAGGTAAATACTGGCAAAATAGTCATCTATTAAAATAAAAATTTCGACATTCATATTCAACCCCTAATGGTGAGGGTAGGCAGGGGGTTAGTTTTTACAATCGCGGGATCTCGCTCGTAAGTTAACATAAAGTTAATAGAGAGTCAATTTCGATTTTACGATTTAAATTATTTCATTCTATAGCAAATGTCCAGTATCATCAAATTCTGTAAATTCAGTTATTAATTTATTAAATTAATTATCAGTTATAATTATTGTGGTAATAGGAAACATTATTTGTAGTAATGAACAGTTTTTTAATTTTCAATTTTTTTCTTTAGAATTATAATACCAAATGAAATAAAAAATGATTGATGATCGTTTCCGATATAAAAATAAAATTGCGTGCGTATGCAAAACTTTAAAATTTTCTTTCGAATTTTTAATAATGTAAAAATTGGATAGCGACGAAAAGAAAAATCTGCTCTGAAAGCGAGATTTATTATAATTTAATGAAATCGTAATCCAATTGAGTGAAAACGTTTGGTGTTTGTATACGTATTGATATATATCGTGACGTCAAATGGATCAACACCATTAAAATGATTAGTATTTGTAAGGACTTTTTTATAAATATAAATATTTTATAATCACTTCTTGATATTGAATGTAGAAAAAAGTAAAGAGAAGAATTACTTACGAAAATTAATGGTACTTTAAAATTTAATAGTTATTTGATTATACACTCATTGAGATAATTAAAGGATCAATAAAAATGGGCAATATACAAAGCTTTGTAATTATAGTTAAATTTATCGTACGTAATTAAAAGGAAAGATTGAAATCTAAACTTTTCAGCGATTTTTCGGTAATTGGGGAATTATAAAGCAAACAAAAAATAATTAAGAGTGCATGCGGTTAAACATCTGCTTATATTTTTATTTATTATATATTTGAGATTATGAAAAATTTTCTTCCATTTTTCAAAAGTATTATATTAACCGTTGAAAAATCATGTCTGAGATAAGGAAAAATGCTGATTGTACCTTCTTCAAAACGTAAAGAAATGTGGTTTTCCGTATTAATGATAAGAGTTATCTGGCATGTTTTATTGAAATTTTTCATATTAAAAATTATTAAAAAGATTTTTTTGTAAATATTTGAATCTTCCTTATTTAATACTTATCATTATATATGTACCTATTACAACTCTCAACCGATTCATTTCCGAACGATTAAAGAGAGTCCTGATTATATTGTACATATACAATTAGTTGTTAGTCAAATCGAGCGCGAAACTGTTTCCGTGACGATGTCAGCTGCAACAGCACAATTAGACACACGATTGACGTTACTAACACTTTACTGAAAGCCCTGTGTGCGTTAATGGATTATGCCTGTTTACATTATATTATATTATATACTAAACATTAATACATGCATATATAGATTCAGTGGTTTGTGTGGAGTATGTACTACATATATGATGGCCAGTAGTTTTGTGTAATGTAGGTGGGTGTTAGGGTGGCCCTTAATTTACTTATTTTCGAATTGCTTTAAGGTCACCCCCCAAATTTCTTAAAGGTATCTACGAAAAAAATAATGTATACAAAATTTTAAAGTGATTGGATATTATTAACACGTGCCATCGAGCGATCTAATATTAACACGTAAAATGCATTTGATTTTTTCAATTTTTCTTTAAACAGCTGTATCTTTGTGAAAATTGAATGGATTTTGATGTTCTAAAACGTATTAAAAAGCTGAAAATTTCTAGGTTTTGAACCTTTGATTAGATTTTTTTATCGCTTCCCACTACTCCTTGAGAGATTTCAGAAAAAGTGAAGGAAACCTAAAATTTAATAATTCAGGATAATTTAAAATTGGCGTCCCAACCTTCAATTGATTGAAGGAATTATTTTGAGCCAAAAACTTTATTTAAACATGTGTCCGAAAACTTTCCGTAAGAGTTATAGATCCCAAAAATTTTTTTAGGGGGCTGTAATTCTCTTACGAAAAATTTTCGGAGGCATGTTTAAATAAAGTTTTTTGGTCAAAATAATTTTATCAACCTACTGTATAAGTTTGGCACGCCAATTTTGAATAATTCTGAATTATTAAATTCTAGGTTTCTTTCACTTTTTCTGAAATCTCTCGAGGAGTAGTGGGAAGCGATAAAAAAATCTAATCAATGGTTCAAAAAATATCTAATCACTTAAAATTTTTTTATACATTATTTTTTTTGTACCTTTAAGAAATTTGGAGGGTGACCTTAAAGAAATTCGAAAATAAGTTAATTAAGGGCCACCCTAGTGGCTATGTTTGTATTAAAAAAAGTTTTTCAGTAGTTCATGAAATAAATTTATATCAGTCACAGTCAGTTGTATGTTGTTTGCAATGCTTGCATAGTTATTATTCAATCGAAGATTAGTGCATGAAATATTGTGCACTGAAAAACTTGGTGTTTTCGATTTCGTTGAAATTATGATAATTAGATATTTAGAAAATGACTTGAAAAATTTAAATTTTTAAACCACAGGTATGTATCTTATAACGTTCTCTAGATATAGTGTTTCAAAGTTTTATTTATTTTTTTTAATTTTGGAGAAAAATGGCTGTAACTTTTGAACGTGTGGCCGGATTTGATTTTTGTCGACGAATTTGGAATTAGCGTGTACAAATCTATATAATACATAATGACGTGTACAATACTTACTTAATTAGAAGAAATACCATCCAAATTTTCGATTATTCTGGTGGATTTTCCGAAAATTTTCTTTCATACAAATCTTGTCTTAACAATTAAAAACACAACAAAAAAATCAGCCAATTCGGTTGAGCCATTCTTCATGATGATCTCTCATACAAGCGGCAATTTATTTTTATTTATATAGATTATCGTGTATTCTAATGACGCGTATTAAATATTTCATTACGAGTATACAGTATGTATGTATGCATAATAAATAAATGCTCTCTGACATATTAGTGTTACAGATAATCGGATTACCTTTATTAATTTAGTACTGGTTTAATGAAATATTTATTCTTGTTTTGTATGTTTTAAGGTAGTATTTATTATGTAGGTCGGGTAATTAGCACCTAAATTACTATGTGAAAATTTAAATTGTTAGAGAAAAGCATATTACTTTCATTTCAAATATTAAACCAAAATAGTTAGGTACATTAAATTAGAAAATCAAGAAAAATTTGATTCTTTGATACTTTTTACTTGCATATAAAATAATTTATTATGTTTTTTTATTATACCATGTTATATATTTTTTCTGTAAAACTAACAGTTTTTGAGATATTTGCGAAAATTGAATTACTTAATTTTCGTACGCTGCAGATTTTTTTACCAATTTTGACGAATTAAAATAAGCGGGTTGGCAAAATTCGTCACTGTATAATTAAGTTTACCATTTAATAAAAATTTAACTTCGTTACTAAAGAACACAAAAGGAATATAAACAAAAGTTTTAACAAAAAGTGTAATTGAGTTTTTTAAATTCAGTTTACTCATCTTATTTTAATTTACGTATTTTTCATTAAACAATTTAGTTTCTTGTTTATACATGTAACGAATTACTATTATAAATTGTGTATGACATAAAAAAATATACTCCCCCAGATGGAAAAATAACTATGTAAGTAAATCGAATTAAATGAAATATACAAACATGTTTTTTTTTGGCAATTGCAATGGCATGAAATAATGAACAATTTTTTTAGAGTTCTTGAAAGTACATTCAAAATGAACAAACATACAAAAAATTGAACTTTTTTTGGCAACTGAATCACTCATTAGTATGTATATGAACAATTGAACATATTCGTTTATACTACTCGCCAGTAGAGTTTTCAAATTTAAATAATCGTATTTTACGTTACGTAATATAAACTCTTTGTTCTAACGTAAAACAATAGCAGTTACCATTTTTACTGAATTAAAAAATGCATATATGTATGGTGTACATATGTACTTGTATTTACATATTTATAGTTTCATTATACGAAGGAAACTTGGGATAATGTAATCTATTTTCAGAAAACATGCTACGTATTATAATTTTTTTCTGAGATCAATATAAAGTACAAGCATATACATATACAAGCTGTCCCATGCAAAGTTGTTGAAATTAATTAGCTATCATTTCCAAATGGATGCAGTTATTAAAAAATGCGTTGAAAAGTGACAGACCGCAATTTTATTCGGACTATGAATGAAGCAAGTACGTGCGCGTCAAAATGAATAATCTGACTTTTACTTCCGAAAAGTGATTCTTTTTAAGAGAAAAAATGTTCTTGTAAGTTAAAAGAGACGTCATCCATGCATGATATACAAGAAAATGTCTTTAGCGAGTTATCTATTCAAGATAAGATACATGTTGTTGACATTTATGAAGAACTAATCGAACCCTACGTAGATATGTTTTATAAATAATTTTGTTATATATTTTATAGTTTAGCCAGGCGTGTACAACATTAGTCCTCAATCTCCCGATTACCACAACTTGTTTGATCATATCTCTAGATACTCTGATAAGATAGCATGATTATGCATTATAATCTATGTAACTTTCTTGAATGTTTTATCAAAATTGATCCAATGATTTTTAAGATCATTGTACATAAACAATTTACAATTTCTATTAATTCATGATTTTTAAATACATACTTGATATGCATATATTACTATACATATATTTTTGTGTGAATCTTTTATAATATATTTCATGTCAGTCACGTTAACCGCAGAAACATACATCACTGAAATCAAATCAGAGTCTTCGTTGTCAAATAATGAAAAATCGAGATACGTGAAATATGCGAATTTGCAAGGAGCTTGTCATTTTATTTTATACGTGAAACAAATCACTAAAATAAAATAATGGAAATATTGTTTTCGTTATAGATGATGTAATGATTGTCTGGACCCAATGTTATGTTTTTTTATTGATAACATACCTATTTTATAAACTTTTATGAATATTAAAAATTAATTTGTGTTACAATTGTATTAAAATTGCATTTATCAATACCTATATACTAAATATGTAAATGAACAGTGTTCAAACGAAAATTCAACTGTATATGAAACAAACAAACAAATACGAAACTAAATGTCATTCAATCAATACTCATGGATCGTTAATTATAGATGTTTTAACGTTAATACAACCACACAATAGAAAAACTACAATGTACTGTATACTAGGGAAAATAAAAAAATTAACATCATATACATACGTTTAAAAAGTAAAATAATTATATAATATTGGTTCTTAACATTTATTAGAACTAAATTAAATTAACATAATCGAATAAATTGAAAAATAATACGGCACGGGACACTGATAGGTGAGGCTCGACTCGCACATGACATTTTTTTTGTTTTATTTCGTAATTGAGAGTGATGGTTGCCCGGTAAGATTTTCATCTTTTATTTTGAATTTCCCATTAGATAAATGAATAATCTATGCATACATAGCATTTTTGGTGCATTATCCCATACCTACTACATCAAAGTATAAATTTTTTTGCCCTAACTCAAAAATGTGATGTTCGTGTGATATTTAAATTTTATAGAATTTATGAAACACTAACAGAGCTAAATTTCAACCGATACGAGATATTCGTTTATTTTTACTAGCTTTTATTTAACTTCACTTGTTAGTATGTATGTTAGGGTCAAATATTGCATCCAAAATTTCGACTGGTTCTAATTAAGCTAGAGCTTTGAAATTTTGCATACGTGTATAAGTCCGGTGACAATGCAATATAGTATATCTAATATCGTTCTAAATCCAATATGGTGGACGCCCCAAGATGGTGGATTACCTTTTTCTTCATAAATATCTTGATATGGGTATCAAATGAAAGGGTTTGACGAGTAAAATACGATTAGCTACATGCGACGTCATTCTAAATCCAATATGGTGGGTGCCCTAAAATGACGGATTACCTTTTTCTTCAAAACCCTCTTGACATAGGTATCAAATGAAAGAGTTTGATAAGCTTTACATGAAGTTTTTGGTTATTGCATTTTTAATAAAAGCTTGTTATTAAAAAATGTATTTTTTTATATAATCAAAAACAAATCTCGGGTACTTTTTGAACACCCTACGTATGTGAAAACAAGTAAAAGTAATGTAAAATGTGTATTTGCAATGCAAGCCGTGTGATAATGGGTGTCGTTTGTAGGTCAGACTAATTTATCGATTTTCATCTGCGGCCGGTTCAAAGTTCTGATGTTCCGTGTAAAAATGAACAACACATTTTATCATCACACTCTGGAATGGGAAAACTGTGTATTCAGCTGTTTAGAATTTGTAAAAGGGGTTGCGTGTTTCGTAATATAAAAATGTATTTATTTGGCCATTTTCAGACATTTGTTGTGTGATTTGGTCATTTATTTAATGTGTTATTATTTATTTTACTAGTTCCTCCTTTTTTGTTTTAAATACTTTTAACACTACATCAGTGATTCTTAAAATTTTCTAGTAAATTTATATCTTGCGAGTTGAGAAACTTTTTGAGCATTATAATTTTTGATTGATGAAAAACTCAGGTGGCTAAAAGTATCTTTAAATCAACTTATTTTTTAGGGCTAGATATTTTTCTCGCACTCTATTTAGAAACGAGACAATACTTTGTGCATCTTATCAGAAATATAGGCTGAAAGAGATTGATGATTAGTCATATAATATAGTTTTAATTATTATTGATAAAGCATTATTTACTCAATTTAAAAAGTATAAATTAAAAAAAAAAACAGTAATATATCAAAATAAAGCATAAAAAAGCTGAAATAATTTGAATAAAGATTAAATTTTGCCTACTCTTTTTACAGTTTTGGGTGGGGTTTGTCACTAATATCTTTTCAGGAACAATATCTGTTTTAAATAGGTAGTAAATAATATTTTTTTGTATTTTGTTTTTATAATAATTTATAGAGGTGGAAGAATTAGTAATAACACAATTTTTTATCGGTAAAGAACTGAAAAATGCATTGTTTTGACTTCATGATTCAAATTTGTTTAATTAACTATATTTATATTTTATTTTTTCGTAGTTCCTTCGAAATAAAAAAAACACATTTTTGTATCATATGAAAATTATTGAATAGGTACATCTCGCATTTTTATCAAAATTAAAAGAAAGTTACTTCTATTCAGTTTTTTAGGGTTCTGAATTTTTTTTTAATAATTTGAATCAGGTTATCTTCAGTTTATCTTGCATCTAATATAATAGTATAAGTATACGTACATCGTTCTAGTGTTAAAGCTTAGAATAGTTTCGAACAATGTAGGTAGCATTATTAACTAACTGCAAATAGTAAATTGTGAATGACCTCTGACCTGATTATAATAGATATTTGGATATAGCCATAGTAAGGTAAATCAGCGGACAAAAGCTTATTAAATACCTATTGCGTTGATGGATTTGGAACAAGGGATATAACTTCACAATGCATTATTCATTTAACCCTTCAAATACTATTGAATCTGACTTCACTCTATAATGTAAAACCTTGATAAAAAGGAATTAGAATATTACTATTCAATTTGTCGATGAAATAAAAAAGTTCTGTGAAATTATACTTTTCATGAATAATTTTAATCAAAAACATGTATTCATATGAAAAACTTAGTTGCGGCGTGTCTCCCTATCTCGTGAGAGAGATGTCACATCCACAAATTACACATCACGAACATAATTAGACAAAAATACTATGTAAATATGTTGAAAAGAAACCACATAAAACGCAAAATTGCTACTTACTTTGTTATGTGCTCGCCACGTTTTAATGGGCTTCAACATATGTAAAATTTTGATATTATTTTTCGCGTACATTTTACTTCAACACACCAAGAATACGACATGCCACTAGCACACTTTAACCGATACACAGTGGTCCCATTTAATTATCTAACTGGACAAAAGGACGTAATTTCAGAAATTAAATTGGCTACAAAAACGTATCGGATATGAGTTTTTATTTTATTTTTTATTTGAAGAGACTATTTCTAAGAATGAAGCAGGCAAAAACAAATTTCACTTCTTGAGTTTATTGTTACAAAGTTCTTCAAGAATACGACTGATGAAATACTTATTTTTTTTTATTATTAATTTTGTCTATTGAACCGTTACTTCATTTAGACAGCTGTTTTATGCTCTGTTTCAATCTTATTTGATATACTTCTTAATATATTTTATTTTTAAAATACTTTTGCGTCGGCTGTTGAATAAATGAACAAGCAATACTCAATACATATATCTCATAAATCAGGAATTAATGGTATGATCGTGACGCTACCATTAAAACTACATTAAACTTGCATTAATACAGTACAAGTGTCGTTATATGTTATAAGTATATGTAAGATAAAGATAACTATTTTTGTTGATACGGATGTTTAATTTTTCGATTTCTGTAGAGTACAACAAATGTCAAAGCTGATTCAATGATTATTTATTTAGTTTTGTGTACGCTTTTCAGTTCCGTGAACTTTTTTGATTTATCTAAATTTATGAACCGTGCGGAATTCAAACAAATTATAATTTTGTTTATTTTAATATAGAGATATGAATATATACAACGATAAATAAACATATGAGTATTTTATAAAGGTCTCAAGGGAAATATTAAATTTATTGAAGTTAAACAAAAGTAGTATTGATTTATTTCAATTAGTTATAAACGAGCTTATTTTTTATGAATTCTTTTCATCTCATCCTAGTATTTCAATGATACTTAACGTTCAAATGGACATCGATCGAGTTATTTTCTTCAGAATTCAAGTTTAAAAATTGTTTTTATTGTTCATAGAATGAGCAGATCGTTACAATAAAATTTTATGAATTGGTATTGAATCGAATCTTGAAAAATATTATTAGGTAGATATAGATATTATTATATCTGAACTTATTACTTATTTTTATAGTTCTTATTAATAGAATCGGTAAGATTAAAAAATATATTTACATTATATTTGTGTCACTACCATAGGCGCCGACTTTTCATTTAACCTGGGGGGGGGCGAGATTTTCATAATTGGAGGGGGGGGGGGCAAAAAATTTCCTTAAAAAATGTGCAATATCCAACTTTCGTAATAACGACAAAAATTTCAGAAACGCAACTAATAATGTGAAGAAAAAAAATTTTTTCAACAAATTATTGTAGTTTCGATAAAAATCGATCAAACTTTAATTATTTGAAATAATTGAAAAGTGGACATTTATATTTAATTTACAGAGGCTCATGAAACGTAAACGACGATTTTAGCTGAAAATATAGTAAAGTGTAGAAAAGTCGTAGAATTTTTTTAAAGCTGTTGATCTAACTAAGCTTTGTAAAGGAAATAAAAGATGTTTTAGTATTAATTTCCTTTTTGAAGAAATTTTTAGTGATCATTTTTACTCAAGTGACCGTATTTGAATATTTACACCTTTTTTTAAAGTAAAAATCTTATTGACAAAAGTATCTTTAATTTAAAAGAAACTAGAGTTCAGCTGCACAGCGGGGACAAAGCCCCCCTGGTATAATATCTGGGGGGGCGATCGCCCCCCTCGCCCCCGCGTAGTCGGCGCCGGTGGTCACTACTAAAATCTATAAAAACAAAACAAAATTGTATTATAACATACAAATATTCTTGTCAAACATTGCGAAACTGGTATTTACATACATATGGATTTTTGTAAGCTTTTGGAGTTAAATTGAAAATTTGGTTTGATAGTTACGAATTTTATTAGCTAGTTCATTGCTCTTTGAAACTCAATCAAAATCAATGCATTGATTTAACCAATCAGAGTTGATTTTGTTTGTTTTTAGTTATTTAAAAATAGGTACTTGTATTCTTTTGTTAACCCTGCGGTAGAAGTGCTAATGTTGCCAATGTCGCATATAATGGAAGGTATTAGACACTCAGTAAGTTTAATTATAATATTTGCTTTTTATGTTACTTTTAGTATTAACCTTTCTATACACGCGTCAAATAAAATAACATATATACCCGCGCACGGTCTCTGGGACCAAAAATTCTAGAGCCTGTTTTTTATCTTTTTTTTATGACAGCTTTGTAAAATTAATTTTTATTAGTAGTAAAGGATGTGTTGAAATAAATAACCAACAGTTACAGACAATATTTTGATTTAATTAGTGACTAACATTCTTTTATTACAGCCTTTGAAAAAAGTAACTTTTTTTAACGAGCTACGACAAACTTAAAAAAAATGTTTTTTCTTTAAACAAAAACTCAAAATAACTTTAAATACTTCATGAGGAATAAAGTATTATAAACTATTCTCAACCAATTTCTCACCATAGCATTCGGAGCATACTCAAAAGTGTAACACCTATACTCGCGTCGGTCTTACAGTTGATGTCGTGTACTGGTACATGTCCTATTCGCACGAATGCTCGCGCTGCACTAAATTGAAGATCACGACAAATCATTAAGCTACCAGTAAGCTCATTTTCTTAGCATTCTCCGTTATTGAAAAAATATAAAAATGTAATCTGTCGGTCTGACAATTTAGGAAGGTTAAAAAAATATATTAGTAAAAAAATCCATCATATTTCCTCTGCAAGTACAAATAATTTTTTTCAGCATTAGCATTTCAAAATGAAAATTTAATGAACTCATTATTAACTTCTTATATAAACTGAAGTCGTGGGTGGCTATGTTGACGTAAAATGATACTCTATATAAAATCTAAACGAAATACAATCCTGTTTGCGTGTCATTTATCGTAGAAATCAATAGTGACGTCATCATGACAATAGACAAGAGTATGTGTGTATATTTGATGTTAGCCGTAGGAAGGAAGTGTCCTTTATTAGAGCCGTTACACATGTTCGTTAGATGGATGTAGCTTTACTTTTACGATAATTAGAATAGATAGATGAAATGCTAGAGATATATGATGTATATCTATAACTAATTGTTTCTTTTTTCTCTTTATTTCAGGTACGTTTTGCGGACAGAGTATAAAAGATTTTCTCATCTTTTGAAGATAAAGGTATTTTCTCATTTCTGCAACAGGAAACAATTTATTATGAAATGGAATGTATGAAGTTGTAGCCAACAATTCTTATTTATAGATTATTATTCTGTGATGGATATTTTAATATTTTTTTGAGATTCTAACCACATGATGGTTGAAATGAAAATAATTATTTTGGAAGGAATGAAGAGACCAAATGTGAAAAATAATGAAATAATATTAAAATAAATAACATATCGAAGAATTCTATTAGGTTTATGTAAATTAAATGATAGAGTGGTATTAAGGAAAATTTACAGTTAGTATTTTAAAATTAAAATAAAAATCAAACTAAACTATCAAAATGTCTGTTATACATTAAGAAAAAAATACAATAAATTTATTTTAATAAATTTATTAGGTCAGCGATTCTCAACCTGTGGGGTGCCCCCCCCCCCCCCCTAGCGCGATGAGAATTGTCATTGAAAATTGGGTCGCAAATATAAAAGGTTGAGAAACGCTGTGTTAGGTACATTTATAAAAATTAATAAAATAAAACAAAATAATTATGATATTATCTAAAAAGTTTGTATAAAAATGAAAATGAATATTGAAGGCAATTTTGATATTGATGTTATTAACCTATATCACTACCACTGTCGTACCAACGTTTTAAAAAGTCAGTCTCTGGGTTATTGTCACGAAAGAATCTAGTATAAAATATAAAAGCAAATTGCACCCATATAGTTGTAAAATATTTTAAAATAAATTAATAAAATTATTTCTATTTTACAAAAACTTACAATAATTCCGTTTTGTACTAGTTTCATTGAAAATGTAGATCGATGTTGTATTATAACTATTCAAGTATTAAATTAACTCACTTCAGGCTATACACACTGATTATAAACGTGACAATTATTATTTGAAAATGTCAAGTAAGTACGTTCATTTACTGTTTTTGCGACAGAGAATTCAAAAACAGATATCTGCACGATAACAGTATTTTTTTCGTTTTTGTAAAGTAAATAAAAAATCAATTCACCAAAATACAATAAAAATAATGAAATTTATTTAGACATGTTAAAAGCCCACACGAATATTAAAAATCCGCGTGCATTTATCGTGATTCAACTGACGTGAATATAGGCATTGATGTGACAGTGACATTGTATGACGTTGTTTTTACTGCGAGTTGACGTGTTGATTTTTATAATATTAGAACAACTTTGATAAAAGTTGACGGTCTAAAAATAGATTTTGATTAGTGGTGAATCGATCAGATGACTGTTTGAATTTTTTTAGTTACTTTTTTTGTGCGCGGGTAACATTGTTTTCAAAACAGATTTGTTCACTGATTAATTAACTTGTTTGTATGAAAGAATACTATGATAGATCTTATCAGGCATGCCTATCTATAAAAAACCGTTCATATACATTTTTTATATGCATAGTACATTTGGCTATACATGACTTACATGTATAATTGGAAGTCCTAGAGATAACTACATATTTATATTAAACCTACTGAATATTTTATAGATGAAGAGTTGGTGACTTACGTTAATTTATATGACCTCTATATTCTATATTTAAAAACATCGAAATATGTAATTGAAATAGTCAATAAAATGATATTGAATAATTAATTTATATCAGCTATATTATTACAGTTTTGATATTTTATAAACAATTACAATCATTCACTCATATAGTTCCAATATGTCAACCTAAAATTCAGCATAAAAAAATCTTCTTTAATATTAATTGAATAAATTTATTTGAAAAATTATTATAATCGAATCTTAAATTTTTTGCGACCGTAACTACCTGTTTTAACCCTTAACCGCTTGATTGATCATGGGTAACGCACCCGTCCCGGTTGATCGGTCAATAACAGGTATAAAAGGTCATGTCCTAGGAGTCATAGGTCATTCTGTCTCCTGCTCTTTTGAGTTAAGAAACAAGTATTACTGTGATTATTATTGTGCTATAAGTGTTCGAGATGTCTGCATACCAGATCTTCAGTTCTGTTGTAAGACGCGAGGTTGGTCTTGACCTCCTCAGCCGTCTTCCAGAAGAGGTGTCCTGCTGTATTTTGAGGTAAGTGTATTTTTATATTTGTTTATTTTTGATATTGATTTTGCCTTGTATGTACAATTAAATAATATATATTTTTCATTTTTCTAGATACGTTGATCCAAGTTCTTTGGTCAATGCTGCTGAAGTTTGTCACCGTTGGAACTCTTTAGTTCACTGCGAGAAGGTCTTGAGGACCCGGGTTCGACGCCAGTTGAGGAAGGAACGTCACCAACGAGAAGCGCTTGCTAGGAATCCTTACCACGGAGTTAAGGTCAAGACGACCTTACCAGCGTTCTCTTCAGTTAACGTTGTCACAGACGTTAGAACTGCTAGAGTTAATCAAGAAGTAGTTGCTGTGAAGAAAGATGTGGTACAGCCAGTGATGAAGAAGTTTACGCCTAGGGATGTGGCCCTTAAGAGATCACCGTCGCTTAAGAGGAAGAAGGTTACGAAGAGATGGGTGGATACTGTGGAGTCACAGAGCCATATGAAGAGACTTAGGATATAAGTTATATTTTGTAAATAAGTACTGACTTGTATATATTTTAAAAATAAATTTTTTATTGTTATTATTTTGACGATTCTATGTTTAGAAAAATATGACGAATGGAGGTGGCCACCGATCCTTTAAATTAATTTTACGAATTTTTATTATTATTAGTAACGTAAAAATAATATTGTTTTTCATTTTTATTAAATATATATAATATAATTGACAATGAAATGAAAATTTTCACGTTCATTTTTAGACGTTACAATTAATAAGTACAACACCGGACCAAAGTTCTAATACCGGTATTTTTTATGTATTAAGAAAAAAACATTAGTTGTCGAATTATCGTAAGCTACAAAAGGTTAAATTCAATTTTAATTTCGACATGTGGAATATTCTGGAAAAAACAGTAACAATGAGACGTAAAGAAATATAAAATAAATTGCAACAATGAGACGAAAAGATATATAAAATCATCGAAAAATAGTTTGTGATGCTAAAACTATAAATAACCCTTTATTTAATAGTAAGGTGACCAATTATTTTTGGCACAAAAGGAGTAGTTTTACAATTGAACATAAAAAGGTCATTCCATTGGACAGTATCGAAAAAAAAATGCTGTCGAAATGGAATGACCTTTTTTTGTTTTAAGCGTTTTTTTTAATGGCCTTTGCTTGCCAAGTTTTAAGCGTTCAATTGTAATAACTGTAGGTAATTGTCGGCTATATATATTTTCTTTAAATAATGTGAAATATTTCCAGTAATTGAAAAAGTAATCGAAAGGAATCAAATTTTGACGATTCATTCCGGTCTCTGTAAAATTCCGTATACACCGCCGATAATTTCATTAGGTTTAAATATTGTTTATTATGTCCAATCAGTCTGGAAAAGTTTTGCAGTGTTGCCAACCTATTTTTTAGTTGTCAATTTTCATTACTGATTCCATTTGAATCCGGTAAACGTCATTCAGATTGACAATTTGCTATATCATTTACATTCAGACTCCGGAATAAAACAGAATGGTATTTCATTCCGTTTGATTCTTTTCTCAATTACTGGGTTAGCTGTCGTTTTTGTTTTTGAAAGTAGAAAGCAGTATAAAATCACAAAAAGGAGTAGTTTGGGAGTGCAGTTTAAAAAGGAGTAGTGGCCACAAAAAATGAGTTAAAAACTCCCTAAAGGAGTACGTTTGGTCACCTTATTTAATAGGGGATATTTAAAAAAAATAAATAAAAAATGTTTGATTGTATAATTTTAATTCAATTTAATTTTCGACATAAGGAATATTCTAGAAAATATATTGCAACAATGAGGCGTAAAGAAATATAAAATCATCGAAAAATAGTTTGCGATGCTAAAACTATAAATAACTCTTTATTTAATAGGGGATAATTTAAAAAAATATTAAAAAATAAATAAAAAAAGTTTAATTGTTTCATTTTAAAATTCAATTTTTTCGACATGTGGATAATTCTAGAAAATACATTGCAACAATGAGACGTAAAGAAAATAAAATCATCGAAAAATAGTTTGCGATGCTAAAACTATAAATAACTCTTTATTTAATAGGGGATAATTTAAAAAAATATTAAAAAATAAATAAAAAAAGTTTAATTGTTTCATTTTAAAATTCAATTTTTTCGACATGTGGATAATTCTAGAAAATACATTGCAACAATGAGACGTAAAGAAAATAAAATCGTCGAAAAATAGTTTGCGATGCTAAAACTATAAATAACTCTTTATTTAATAGGGGATAATTTAAAAAAATATTAAAAAATAAATAAAAAAAGTTTAATTGTTTCATTTTAAAATTCAATTTTTTCGACATGTGGATAATTCTAGAAAATACATTGCAACAATGAGACGTAAAGAAAATAAAATCGTCGAAAAATAGTTTGCGATGCTAAAACTATAAATAACTCTTTATTTAATAGGGGATAATTTAAAAAAATATTAAAAAATAAATAAAAAAAGTTTAATTGTTTCATTTTAAAATTCAATTTTTTCGACATGTGGATAATTCTAGAAAATACATTGCAACAATGAGACGTAAAGAAAATAAAATCGTCGAAAAATAGTTTGCGATGCTAAAACTATAAATAACTCTTTATTTAATAGGGGATATTTTACCATTTATTACTCGCCCTGGTGTATTTTGTACACCAGCAATGCATTTTCTACGATTACTAAATGTATAATTTTTTTTACGCGATAGAGAATTCAAAAACAGAAATCTGCACGAAAACAATATTTTTTTGTTTTTGTCAAGTAAATAAAAAATCAATTCACCAAAATTCAATAAAAATAATGAAATTTATTTAGACATGTTAAAAGCCCACACGAATATTAAAAATCCGCGTGAATTGTGATTCAACTGACGTGAATATAGGCATTGATGTGACAGTGACCAGTGGCGTGTATTTTAAAATTTGGCACCCTGGGCCTGTAAAGTTTGCCGCCCCATAATTTAACGAAAAAAAGCAAACATTTTTTAACAATGATATTTATTAAATATTTACAAATTCGTCATAATTAAATGATTTTATTAAGTCAGGATTATCTCTATTATAATTGAATCGGTGAGTGAAAGAACGATATATCTACAAAATGACCATTTTGAGAAAAACGAAAAAAACTGTTTTAAAGGAGAACTATGGGTTATTTGGTCTAATTATGTATTGTGACATTATAGAACTTATGTTAATCGATAATAATACGTACATAAATAAATTAAAAAAAAATTGCAAAAAAAGATATTTGAAAAAAAAAATGACCGGCAGTTATACTGTTCTTTCACTCAATTAAAAAAAAATTGCAAATTTTTTTTTTATTGCTTTATTTTCGGCTTTATTATTTTATTTTTTATTATTTTACAAAAAAAAATATTTGTAATTTTTACTCAGAATCTTCATTTTTGACTTTCCAAGAAATAATATGGTAGTAAAATTCGAGGATTTCGTCAGAAAAGTAAGGTAAAAGTAATTGTAAGAAAATTGAACTACCCCCCGTCGCACGTACGATGTTGGTCGATGTATTATTATTTTGCTATGTGATAGAGCTATGAATTTTAAACATTTTGCCTATCTCAGTTAAAATTGCCATTTTTGGCACTTGTATTGTTCTTTCACTCACCGATTCAATTGAGTATTGAATTTATTAGAACTTAAATAAATCGTTTCATTCCAAATTGTATTATTGGATTTAGAAATTAAAACCAATTTTAACCCTTTGCGATCGTAACTACCTGCTTTAACCCTTTACCGCTTGACCGGTCATGGGTAAAGCACCCGTCCCGATTGATCGGTCAACAACAGGTATAAAAGGTCATATCCTAAGAGTCATAGGTCATTCTGTCTCCTGCTCTTTTGAGTTAAGAAACAAGTATTACTGTGATTATTATTGTGCTATAAGTGTTCGAGATGTCTGCATACCAGATCTTCAGTTCTGTTGTAAGACGCGAGGTTGGTCTTGACCTCCTCAGCCGTCTTCCAGAAGAGGTGTCCTGCTGTATTTTGAGGTAAGTGTATTTTTATATTTGTTTATTTTTGATATTGATTTTGCCTTGTATGTACAATTAAATAATATATATTTTTCATTTTTCTAGATACGTTGATCCAAGTTCTTTGGTCAATGCTGCTGAAGTTTGTCACCGTTGGAACTCTTTAGTTCACTGCGAGAAGGTCTTGAGGACCCGGGTTCGACGCCAGTTGAGGAAGGAACGTCACCAACGAGAAGCGCTTGCTAGGAATCCTTACCACGGAGTTAAGGTCAAGACGACCTTACCAGCGTTCTCTTCAGTTAACGTTGTCACAGACGTTAGAACTGCTAGAGTTCATCAAGAAGTAGTTGCTGTGAAGAAAGATGTGGTACAGCCAGTGATGAAGAAGTTTACGCCTAGGGATGTGGCCCTTAAGAGATCACCGTCGCTTAAGAGGAAGAAGGTTACGAAGAGATGGGTGGATACTGTGGAGTCACAGAGCCATATGAAGAGACTTAGGATATAAGTTATATTTTGTAAATAAGTACTGACTTGTATATATTTTAAAAATAAATTTTTTATTGTTATTATTTTGACGATTCTATGTTTAGAAAAATATGACGAAGGAGGTGGCCACCGATCCTTTAAATTAATTTTACGAATTTTTATTATTATTAGTAACGTAAAAATAATATTGTTTTTCATTTTTATTAAATATATATAATATAATTGACAATGAAATGAAAATTTTCACGTTCATTTTTAGACGTTACAATTAATAAGTACAACACCGGACCAAAGTTCTAATACCGGTATTATTTATGTTCAAAACCGGGATACCGGTATTAAAAAAAACATTAGTCGTCGACAGTACATATATTTATGTTACTGTATTTCTATACAATGATGTATGAAGTGGTTATTGCGATAAGATAAATTATGATGTTTTTATGTAAATTTATACCGTGTATATTGCTGATTAAATACGTACAATAATACTTCATTTCCGGCACTAATGTGACACTGCTCATGCGTGATAACAACGTTTCTAAAGAGAATACTTTATTACAACAGGTTTTTAAATTTGAGTGGCGTTTGCGATAACTTTATTATAAAAATGAAAAATACTGACTGCGTAAGTTTTCCGGGCGAAGTGACACTATCTTTGAAATATGGAAGAAGAAGTATGAGACAAAATGTACGAGATTTTCATATACAAATGACATTTTCTGGCCTCTAAACGTAACCGTTTCGTTTTTCTTCTAAATTATTTTTCTTTGATCTTTAAACCTGTGTGCCATTTTTTTAATCTGTTTTTTTTTTTTCCTTTTTTTATATTGTATTTCTTTCTTTATACATTTTAACGTTTATGTTAGTATTTCATTTCAACAGTACAAATATTAAAATGTACGTGTTGAAATCAAAATAAAACGAAAAAAAATTGGCAACTATTTGCCTACGTCAAAAAGTGCCAAAAACATAAAATTTAATTTTTATAATGCAGGTCTATTATTGGTACTATTATTATGCCAAACATCAGTTTTCTAGGTCAAATGCTTCGGAAGTATGAATGCTATAACAATGTTTATTTCATAAGTGTTTCTTTTTTTTGGTCTGACAATAAAAATATTAATCAAATTAAATCACGATTTTTTTTATTAATGGTACCTTAGTAATAATTTTCTATTTTCACTTAATTATAAATGAACGAAATAATCATCACAATTTACATAGCTATTATAATATTCTAGTCAAATGCACTGATGTCGACTTCTATGTCACGAATGATGAAAATTTATAATTACCACATCTCCACAAATTACATTCCAAGTGAATATATTTAAATCTAATCCCATACATCCGTCTCTTTCTAATCTTGTCGCTCTCGCTCTTTATGTACACTGTTGAACACGAATGCCTCAACTGGATATCATATTTCGATAAGTTAAAATTAATTGAATAAGAAATTAAGTTCAATAGCTTACCATAGACTGAAAATTCGCAAATGGTATTTTCAGTAGCTGACATTTTGAAAGGTTGAAGATAGGTTTCATATTTTGAAATTTTAATTACCATTGCGTCAAAACGAATCGGGGACATGTGTAATTTCCGTTTCTAGATATTTAATTAAATTTATTAAACAAATATAGAGGCTGGTACGAGCGGCGTTAACTAATTATCTAAAATAGTTTAATAATATTTTGAGTACCTACTTTTAATTCGTTTTTCAACTTTGTTTTGTATAAAATATACGTATATATTGTTTTATTTTAATTTGAGAAAGAGTATCCTTAGAGCAAGATAAGTTGATGAGCTTATTTTTGCTCATATCTATTTCGGAAGAACGTAACAATATATTTATAAAAATAATCTGTTTTAATCAGGATGCAAAATGATTTTATAACTCTATGTATAAAATTAATTAAATAATGTAAATAATTTTTTTTATTTTAATGATTATTTGAATTGAGTATGATACTTAATTCTTATAACATTTCTAAAACCCCAGATGAGTGGATGCCAACAAGTAAGTTACTTAACGTATTTAGTTATGATATGTGTTTGATATGCTACACGAAATCACCACAGTTTTTATTATGATAGTTTAATTACACTATTCGACAAAAAAATACTTTTGTAATATAACAGAGATCTGAATAGAAAATTTAGGAGGCTTTTGGCATGCCGAAACCGGATTTCGCTGCCCAATTCAATTTTGGTTTCATCACGTCAGGGTTTTGAGATATTCTAACCTTAAAGTCCCAAAATTGATTATATTTGCAATGTTAAAGAATTTATTATCAAGTAGGTAATTTTTTTCTAAAGTTTTCGGTCACGGTAACAAATAGTATTATCTTTCCTCTTTAAAATGAGTTTTAACTTTTTACTGTACGATTTTTTTAACCGAGATGTACTATTTTGAAGATATGATATTTTTGTTAATAGAGTGTAGTATAGTATGATAGATACAATTAACTTTACTACATATATCTTCAAAGTAGTATGTATATTTCGGTAAAGAAAAATCGCATAGTAAAATGAAAAAAATCATTTTAAAGAGAAAAGATAGTACTATTTGAAATCATGAAAGAAAACTTCAGAAAAAATTACCTACTTAGTAATAAATTCCCCAACATTGCCAAAATCGTCATTTTTGGGACTTTTAGGTTCGGATATCTAAAAAACCTGACGTGATGGAATCATTGGTTTCGGCATGACAAATACCTTCTAAATCACTTATTAAAATTTATGTGATTTTTTTTAGTTGCGTTGTGTTATCAGGCCATTCTTGTTTCATTAAGTACAATTTGTTGGTTTTGTTTTAGTAACAAATCAAGTAGTAAAAAAGTGAAGGATATAAAAGATGTTTCAGATGTACACATTAGAGAAGAAAATTAAGATAATTACTATCTTTCATGTTGAATGATCATCTGACAGTAATCCGATCATTATCTCATAATTATCTTGATAACTGCGCACCCTAGTTTTAATTATTGAAATTTAACGTATACACTTTTAATATTTATTTAATTTTCGTTTGATCTTAAATGAATCTAGAGAGTGAATCGTTGTCATTATGAAGTGTCATGGCAATGTAGATGTTAATTATTGTAATTGAATTCATGTCTATTCATCCATTTAATTAGACTTATGTAAACGGTTTAACAGAAAATGTTTGTGTATTCGGTGACTGTAATGCTATAGCTTATATTGATCGGGTGCTGATAGAATCCTCGACAGCAAAATCCCGACAGTCTAAAATGGATGTATTTATAGTATGTATAGTAAATCCGTTATGAATGTAATTAGATTAAAACATTATCAAATGCTTTCTACAAGGTTTCAAATTGTTATGAATTTGAATAGTGTATATTAAGCAGTGATAATGTACACCAATTACCATTTACTACTGCTTTTAGTCCTCTGATTTTGACTCACATATGTTGAATCTTTAATAATTACCACACAGCTGTCATTTCAATCAAATTAAAAACATAATTTTTATTTCAGGAATGCTCGATTAGAAATTTTAATACGAAAATTAAATAATATCTCTACATATACCTATTAGTTTAAATTTATTATTTTACAGCAATGCAGACATATTCTTATAAATGTTATAGGTAATTGCGTTTGTAATTTGTAGCGAATAATAATTCAAAACAAATGATATGAGGAATATAGCATAAATAGGTAATAAATCTGCATATAAATCAAACCTGGCTTGCATACACGTAAAACAATAAAACAGTACAAGTGATGTGTTAATATTTACATCAAAAACTTTAAATGTATATTTATAACTTACCCAAATCATAAATATCATAGCATGTCTGCCGCGAGCAGATATTTTAGATGTGAAGCAAAACAGCAGTTAATAATATTTTATTGTGAACATATTCATAGATTGCGGGTGGTTTCATACAATCTACGTTTATATATAATTTTCTAAAAGCGGCCTTCGAAAAAAGTTAATATTGTTAGAGAAATATATTTAACCCGCGCATGTATCCTACAGATACATTGTGATTTTATATTGGTTCTAACGGACACGTTTCAAAAGCTAAACCTTCCTCCTTCCATGTATCTTCCTAGTTCCCGTGGTGGTTTGTAACAGTATGCCAAGTGATTACAAAGTAGTCAGTGGTTTTTATATATTGCTGTTTTGTATCTCACAGATACACGCCTACTATACTACTATCTATTATACTAGCGCAAAACGTACCCGTCTTTCAAAGTATTGTTGTATAAATTGTAAAAAGTTCTTATATCTTGAACATTGTTCAGTAATTTGCACAGATTGTATTTCTAAAAATTTTTTTTTCTTTACATAACGTCATGGTTTAAAACTGTTATTTATAAATATAAAAACATAGTAGCCATTGAATAAAGAATTCTCATTTTCGTAAATATCTCAACCCCATAGTCACCTACCGGGTTCAAAAAAATCTATAAACCTACCGGAGCATTAAACAAATATATGGTGTGAATATGGCTTCGATATGTCCAGTGGTTTAGGCCTGATGATCTAACATGTATACATACGCACCAAGAGTTTTATATATTAAGATAAACAGATATAACTTTTTAGAATAATAAAAAGCATATAAAACTAATGATAAAGCATAAAACTGCAGTTAGCTTTTGTGATATCGTATATTACTTTATCAAATAATTTTAAATTTTAAGAAACTCGTTTCACATTAGTAGAGTACCACTGGTTTTATAAAACAGAATTTAAAAAATCAGATTATAAATATTATAATCATATCGATCATTATTTAGAACTGTAAAATTATGTATAAATATTACAATTTAAAATAATATCTATTTTTAGTGATGGTGGAGGTGCAGGGTAAAATTAAATTAATAAAATTAATTATTTTATTCATAATGTATTTAAGTACAGATAAATGTTTTTTAACTTGAGAAAACAAAAATATGAAAGCTGTTCGTCTTAAACTACCCCAATGCGTCGAATATATATGAGTTATATTTTTAGACATCAGTTGTAATGTGCAGTTATCAAAAGGAAATGAAAATGTTTTGAAACTTTATTGTTACATTTGTTAGTTATTTGCGTGCATATTTTTTTGAATCTTATTTTCCTATTTCTATTATTATTTTGTCATATTTTTATATTTTTTCTACACATACCATATTATTACGAATAATTATTATATATGAAATATTTGTTTGTTATTTTTAAATCTTTATATTCGTATAATATTACATATACTTATTTTTATTATAAAATTCATAATAGATCAGTTTGAAAATATTCATGATGGTTTGTTTTTTTTAATTAATAAATTTTCACTTAGAATTTTTTTTTAAAGTTTCATAGCATTTTTGTTGTTTAACCACGAATATTTCTCACGGTATCTCTCTTGCTAATAACAAAATAAATGAAAAACAAAACATTGAATTCAAAATACTGAAGTTATATTTACTATATAAAATAAAATTGTTCGGGGTCGATAGCTTTCGTATTTACTTTTTTAATTTTATAATAAACAAAATAAGTAAAAAATAAATATGGCACAGTTTATAGTTCGTATCAAAAATATATTTGTTTAAAAAGTATATTAGAACATTATTTAAATAATATTTATATCTACCTATATTTGATGATTATTTTCAAATCTTTTAAATAACCTTCAGGTAATATCCGCCTAACAATTCCCGTTTAAAAACTTCTTAATTTAGTTTTCGTAATCTTGCAGATACTTAATTCTTGCCATTAAGAGAATTCTATAGGGAGTGAAATAAATGATAATCTGAGGTTAGGGTGGTTGGAGTAAAATCAGCTAAGTTGCAACATTTTTTTCCGGCTTTGCAATGAAGCATTAGGTTAGGCATTTTATCTTCCAAATCGATATTTGTTTTCAGTGTTAATTTTTGTATTTATGAAAATTTTGATAATGTTACTTTTGGTTGGTTTCATATAGTCTTATAATTTTTTATAAAAAAAATAATAATAAAAAATAGGAACATAAAATATGACTATTTTTAATAGCTTTTATAATTATACCTTTAAAAAATGATGTAAGATTTGACGCAATGTAGGATTTAATATATGTATTTTAGAAATGAAACTTTATGGCAACGAAAGTCATACTATTTTTTTAACCAGAAGGTTTATTGAAAACAAATGCAAAAAATTAAAAGATAAATAAATTATTTATATATTATTATATGACTTGAGTAGCACATTCCAGTAAACACATTTAGAGCTTTATTGAAAGTGTCCTGACGATATCCACTGCAATATGAGACGAAATGTTGGCCAATAGAACGGCCAAATAAACGCGGTTAATGCTCAGAAGCCAAGTTAAATAACAAGATCACCGCGGAAGCCTTAAAGTTAGATAATGTATTAGCAAAGTTTTAATTCCCATAAATTCATTAAAACGTTTTTTTTTATGAAAATATTAATTAACAAAAAAATGTTTAAATAAGTCTATTTTATACGTGAGTAATTGTTAAAGACAGATATTCGAAAGTTTTTGAATAATTCTATGATAAAAGCTATTTCAAACATTAGCTTGAAATGTTTACGCAGATCAAATGATAAAATTTAAATATTATTTAAGAGCTGAACGACTTAACACAAAGCTTTTAAATAAAATAAACAAAACATATTTTAAATGTATAAATACGTTATGCATATTTTATGAACATATTTACATACAAAATACGACATCTGATGTTTATAGTATTTATTTTTACTTAGCTACTATTAATTGGAATTAAATGTATTTTTGACGCTTATATCATGCTCCTATTTCAAATTTACATACACATAATATGCATTGTACACAAAACAGTTTTAATTGGAAAACAAGTTTTTAATTTATTCCAAAACTATTTTATTTAAATTTCACAGAATTTTACAAATACCTTTTTCTGTTGATACATTTTATTTTCGTTATTTACATTGATTTTTGGTATGTTATTTATATTGGAAAAATCAACAAATTTAAAGTTTTACGTTTTCTACATCAAACGTACTGTATAAAGTTATACGTACACCTACTAATCATAAAAAATGTTGAATTTGATTATTCATCGAAATTACACGTTTCTTAGTTCCTAAATTGAGTATAGTCATTATCTTAATGACATCGTGTGCCTATCGATCTGTGAATGCTTTTGAAATGGCAAAACTTATAAATATAATATTTAAAACTTTATGTTCTTATATAAAATACATGCACATTATCTATTTTAAAAGAGCATCACTTACCGTTTTTAAAATTTTTAAATAGTTCTGCTTATTTTCGAAACGATGTTTAAAAAAATATATTTTTAATTAAAGATCAAAAAAATATTATTTACAATTTGGGTATTCATTGTTATTATATTTTTTTATGAGACCTTTTTGAGGTATTTTGTATAAGCTTCGTTATGCCATCGGCCCTGATGATGTCTGCAATGCGCGTTGGCTGATAGAACGACCAAATCGATGCAACCTTTACCTAGAAGTCTAGATCTGTTTCTGTATAATGTTAAAAAAATTGTATATGTTTAGCCATAGCAGTATATGTTTTATATTATATTAAAGGACATTTATTTATTTATATGTTATATTATAATTTTATATCAAAAATATTTGATATACTTACGTATTTTACCATAAACTGCGGAACATTGTTTTATATTCAACAGAATATTTATAAAATATTTTGTGAAACGGCTAGAACATGTTATCGCTAAACTTTGAAAAATTGAATATAAAATTTATAAAACAAGAAGCAGCGGTATCCAACAGCAACGTGAATACATACATACGTTGAGGGTACTTTTCATGTATTCTATATATTCTCTATATCCACCGGATGTACAATAATCGGTACTACACATGCAAAGGGTGAGTACAATTCAAAAACGCTATTTTAATTTAAATCCTTACTCTGTGTGCACAATAATACCCAGTTAATTATAACTGACAGTACATGTCCGTTTTAAATAATATTTTCAAAGTCGCACACATTATACATACACGCCATAACACACATACACACATAGGCACAAAAACAGTACAAACACGTGACGTACTATACAGAGTAGGTGCATGAGCGAGTCTATTCTAAATAACCTGTTGTCATAAACCGAAATACTCGTACTTCGTTCGTCCTATTTTCGGGATGTATTCGCGTATAAGGGGTGGTTAAAACTGTGTGTGTTTTTTTTAATATACAGTGATGCCTCGCATAATGAATATAATTCGTTCCAGGAGCAAGTTCGTTATGTGAAACGAGTTTTCCCATAACAATACATGTTAAAATTTTTAATTCGTTCTGTACCATAAAATATGGTACTGTAACATAAAAAAGATTGTACACACGATTTTTATTTTTTGTTCAGACTCAGATTTAGGAGAGTCTACCGAGGCTTGCATGGTCGAATACTCACACACAAAATTACATTTATTAAAACAAACACGTGTGTAAGTTATGCGCAGAAAATAACGACTGACGCGCATTGATGCATATTCGGGCGACTTCGTGATACGTAGGTGCGTTCGGACGGCAATATGAAATACGATGCAGTTCGTTGTGTGACGCGAGGTTCGTTGTGTGAGTCGCGTAATGAACGAACAAAAAGTTTGCTGTGCAAGGCGTTCGTTGTGCGAGGCATCACTGTATTTAAGATCATGTATAAATATTACTCACATAAGACGAAGATTATAAAACTGATGAGAATATGAATGAATAATGTTGTCAATATACAGACTGAGAGTCACCTTCGACACACTATCATTTACTATTTAAATAATGTCAGATATTGATGCAGAAGTTTTAATTATATTGTGCAAGTCAGGCCTGTACTGTGGGACAAATTTCTTGGTATATATAAAGATAGAAACTAGGGGCTGTGCCCCTGGGCGCTTCGCGCCCCAACCCCCTTTGACGTCATATTTTTATACACAAATAAGAAAATAGTTAATGTAAACTTTTTGAATTTTAATTTTTATATATTCCTGAAGTTTTTAATTTTTATTCAATTTCAATCAAAATTAATTTTTTAAGCCACTTTTAAAAAAATAACAATTAAAAAAAATTATGCTACGCCCCTGACTTAATTATTATACTTTTTTTTAGATAAATTTATATCAATCTCAAAACTTAAGAAAAAAATCATTCAATAATTTTTTTTCAGGCGCTACTGATCTATTTGATAATTTTCATATTTTCTGAAATTTATAATTTTTGAACAATTTTAAAAAAAAACTAATATTTTTACAAACGTTACGAAATGTGACAGTTCCCAAAAAATTCATATATTTAAAACGCCATCAGCCCCTGACTTAATCCCCCTACAACAAAACGATTAAAAATTATATTTAATACAATTTTATTAGAAAATGCAAATTTAAATACTTTTAAAACGCCGTCCCTGGCTTAATTATTATAAATTATAAACTTTTAGATAGACTAAATTAATTCTACAACTTTTTTTGAACAAATTTGAAACTTTTTGAACAATTTCAATAAAAATGTAATATTTTTATAAACGTCACAAAAAATATGACAGCTCAGACGTCAAAAAGCACGTGTTTTTAAGAAAAATGACAGGTCTAACGTCATTTTAATCAACCAGAGCACGCCGAAATGCTACAAATTTCGAAACAAAACACAATGGTTCTAAATCGTAAATTCAGTCTGACGGATAAATTTTAGTGAATTTTTCACGTTTCGTCACACGAAAAAAATCATATCCCAAAAACTATTATAATTTTGAATAAAATAAGTAGCCTAAGCACTGTATCAAAGATGAATCTAAGTATTGTGAAAAAATGAAAAAAATCTAGTGAAACGTTTATGAATCCATAAATTTATAGTCACCGGTCAGACACACAAATATATATTTATATATATATATACACAGGGTTTATATTATAGTGGGATGCTACGAAAAATATCTGGCGAGAACACTTGTTTCTGTAAAACCGAAGGCTATACTAATCTTGAAACCAAGGTTAGTAAATGTACAGGTTTGCTTACTTGTGAGTTGTGACGTCACCCTGAAGTTCTTTTCTACCTTCTTGATTTTTTTATTTATCTATGATTTTAACTGTCATAATATTAAACACAGCGTTGACGACCATTTGAAATCTAGAAGGTGGAAAAGAACTTCAGGGTGACGTCATTTCGTCCGCGCTGATTGGTCAATACAAGTAAGCAAACCTGTACATTTACTAACCTTGTCTTGAAACCATATAAAATAATAGAAGCGACAGTATAGTCAGCTGATCGATTTGATTTATTTTTTTCTTTTCTTTCATTAAAAACCGTACCTATATAATGTGAATAACTAATCATTCAGATTTTCGTCATACGGTTAAAACCGTATAGTGTGAAAGGATACTCTCATTCGGGTTTTCGTTGTACGGTCGAAACCGTATACACGTCGCTCCGAACAACGTAGGCATCGGTAATTCAAAATCTCCTAACAACGTCCACGACTTTATCGTTAATTGGTGAATTTAAATTTCGCGCAGAAAAATAGCAGTTACGGTAGTATTGTGGTAGGGATAGGGGAAGGTCGTTACATGGAGCGGTTGGCCAAAGCGTACGTTAATAGGATGGTCGTCGTTTAGAGATTTGAGTGTAGTGTGAAATCAGCGTACTTGTTATTATGTACATTATTGTTTTTGTTCATCCCTTGTTCATCTAGCAACGTAAATTTTGAAGCGCAGCAGTGAGCATATGCGAGCATCTAGTGTGCTTTGGAAAGTATTAGCATTTTTATTATCAACCTGATGCTACACCACTTTCGTGCTTTAGTAGCAATATGTTAGAGAAGTGGGTGTCAGTCAGGTTGTATGTGTATGCGAGTCCGTATGAAGGTGTGTGAGCTAAACGCATATTTGAAAATGCATAATGTAGTTTTAATATTCTTTTTTTAATATAAAAATATTCGGAATTATTAATATTGCAGAGCTTTTTTAAAATGAATTATATGAAATTTTTTTGTATTATAATATAAATATAAAGTATAGTTTTTTTATTAAAAAGTAACGAACAAAGGAAATATTTCTGTATACATTTTTTACGAAAAATTAAATTTGAGACAACTGAAATTGTTTCGTACTATACTGCAAAATTTCATTAGTTAGTATATTACAAAAATAGAATTATATATTATTGTTAAAAGAATATTATTTGATGCCATTCATCAATTAGGTTATTGGAATATATTTATTATATAGTTGTATAAAAGTAAAACACATACAAATGGATGTATAAACGTTTAATTTTTAATCAATAGTGTCAAAATAATTAAATCGATCAATAAAACTTATTATGTTTTCTTAATATTGACGGAATATTCAAGAACTTGTTTATAAAAACTTCAATATATTCTACTCATTCTAACTGTATTGCTTTTTGTTTTTACAAGTTGTTGTTTGTTTGCATTTGGAAAAGTAAACATTAAAGAAAAAAATAAGAACAAAGTGAAACGTTTTGTAACTGGTACATTAGTGTGTCAATGGATACACCCGATCATCACCTGTTTATATTTTCATGTAAATCAACAATGCATACATAAACACCATACATAAACTTGTTGCTTCAGTGTAAACAATTTATTCCCGCAATAATGTAAACCGCGACAACTAGAAGCAAAACTAAAATGTTCTTGAGAAATGTAAAGAAGAAGGTTATACTTCTTGACATAATTTGTTTCACAATGCATTCATATTATTCCTGACATTTTGATTGATATGTCACGACCAACCACCAACTGAATACAATAGAGTTAGAGCATTGATTATTGATTCTCTGTACTAATTGAAATCGAAGGTACTTCGGTTTAACATGCAGTTCAACTGAATAAAAATTTCTTACTACGGTATCTAGTCGAGTCAATGAAGCTCGAAAATGGCTAAAACTTCGGAACCCTCAGAAACAGCACCGATTTTGATAGAATTTTTTTTAAAATGTTCGTTATACCATACTATTTGAAATCAGAAACATTCTAATCGTCGGATTTAACCCCTCCCCCCCAAATTTTGAAAATTTGTATAATTTACTGGTTTCATATATTAAGTCCGATTTTCGACGAAATTTTTTTACCTATAGGGGTTTAGAGGGTCGCTGAATAAGAATACTTTGTCAAAATAAGGATTTTCCGGGAATTTTCCCGAAATTTTCCAATTTTTTTTTTAATTTTTGTCTAAATTTATTGAAAATTTTGATAGAAATGTGTATTCGCGGTGTTTCTTTTCACAAATAAAGTTGAATTATACAAAAATTTTTAGGAATTTTCCAGAAATTTCACAATTTTTCCTCAAAAATTTTGAATTTGTAATAAATAACATTGTACCATTTAAAAAAATGAACCTAGAGGGCTAAAAATTTTAGAAACATTAGGTAAATGTATTTTAAATAAGCATAATATTTTTTGTCAAAATTGTTTGTTTATTAGCAAAACGGGAAACGTTTATTGTCTTATATGCGGCACGAGCGGATAGTAAATTTCGTAGCCTAACTAGTTGTAAAATGAAAAATATTGCTAGTGACGTGCTCGTAATTTTTTTACTGCTAAATTAAAGTATTTCAAACAATTTTGTAAGATTTCATCAAAATTCAGTAAATATTTTTAACAGAGTAAAAGGATCTTGTCGACGAACGTGCTGCTGACGCGCGAAAAATCTGAGGAATATACTGCTATAGAATTGAAAATAATTAACCAAAAAGGCTAAAACTTTCAAAAACATTAGGTAAATACATCTCAAATAAGTACAATTTTTTTGGAAAAAATCGTTTGTTTATTTGCAAAAAGGCAAACGTTTATTGTCTATACGCGTCACGAGCGAATACTAAATTTCGTAGGAAAAAGTAGTTGTAAAATGATTAATAATGTTAGTGACATGTTCTTAATTCGTGTACTGCTAAATTAAAGTAATTCGAACAATTATGCAAAATTTTATAAAAAATCAATAAATATTTTTTACAGAGTAAACAATCTTAGTGACGAACTTACCGCTGACGCGTGAAAAATCTAAAGGATAAACTGCTCTAGAGTTGAAAATAGTTAACTAAAAGGGTTAAAACTTTCAGGAACGTTAGATAAATACATCTCAAATAATTACAATTTTTTTGGACAAAATTGTTTGTTTATTTGCAAAACGGCAAACGTTTATTATTTTATTCGCGGCTGGAGCGGATACGAAATATCGGAGCAAAACTTGCTGTAAAATGATTATTAATGCAAGTAACGTGCTCTAAAATTTACTAGTATTAAATAAGGGTATTTCGAACAATTTTGCTAAATTTCATCAATATTCAATAAATTCTAAATATGTATATTAATTTATGAATTTTTGCGTCAAAATGTCAACGATAATTTATTAAGCAAATTATTTAAATAATTGAAAAGTAACGTTTGCCAATAAAAATACAAAATTTTTTTTTGCTCATTTCCTCAAATAATATTTATTCAACTAAGTTATAACAAAAAAACACACTTTTGCTCAGTTATCATCGAAAAATTTTTTATTTATATACATTTTTTTTGAGCAAAAAAAATATTTTTTTGAGTCCGACGGCTGGAATGTTTCTGATTTCAAATAGTATGGTATAACGAACATTTAAAAATTTTTTTTATTAAAAGCGGTGCTGTTTCTGAGGGTTCCGAAGTAAAAACCTTCATTGACTCGACTAATCATATAGTTATACAGGGTGTCCCATTTTAATCTATCACCCCCCTAATTTTTTTTATCTATCAATTAAATCAAAAAATGCTTCAAATAAAAGTTGTTTGGTTTTGAGGGGGACCCAAAATGGCGTTATTAATTTTTTATTTTTTGGACGTCTTCATGGTCAAATAGGCCCAACTTTTTTTTTTCAAATGGAAACCTATATTTTTTATTACAATATCTTATTGTTTGGAAAAAAACAAGAACCTTTTGTTTCAAAAAAATTTTTGTATGACTTCATTTTTTTTAATATTCAACAAAATAATTTTAGATTTTAGATTTTTACTAATTTTTTTCTCGAAACCCATTAACTTTAGAGGAAAAGTGTAAGAAACAAAAAATGTTTATTTTAATCTGATATAACTAGGAAAATTATTTCAGAATTTTTTATTTTATTTTTTATTTGCTTTAATATTTTGAAGAGCAAAAGTTAACAAAAAATCCTGATATAATTTTCCTAGTTATATCAGATTAAAATAAACATTTTTTGTTTTTTACATTTTTCCTCTAAAGTTAATGGGTTTCGAGTAAAAAATTATTAAAAAACTAAAATCTAAAATTATTTTGTTTAATATTAAAAAAAAATGAAGTCATACAAAAATTTTTTTGAAACAAAAGCTACTTGTTTTTTTCCAAACAATAAGATATTGTAATAAAAAATATAGGTTTCCATTTGGAAAAAAAAAGTTGGGCCTATTTGACCATGAAGACGTCCAAAAAATAAAAAACTAGTAACGCCATTTTGGGTCCCCCTCAAAACCAAACAACTTTTATTTGAAGCATTTTTTGATTTAATTGATAGATAAAAAAAATTAGGGGGGTGATAGATTAAAATGGGACACCCTGTATTGTTATATCCGAATATATAGATATAGTACAGTCAAAGCGTCATTTAACCGTGCATTTTGGGTAGGCAGCAATTTTTTTTGGTAGGTTCGTAGAGGGATCATCCGTGACTCTAAAACTCATTTTTCGGGTTCCCGAAAGATATTGTTTTTCCGTAATCTTGAAAATAAGGGTGCAATTAGTTTTTTTATTTATCTCCGTAACAGTCAGCTTATCAAAAAAAATTAAGAAACATTTTTGAAGGTAATCGAAGTATCTATAACTTTTATTCATAACTTTTTAGCCTAACATTAAAAATAAAAATGTTATGAGCAAAAAGGGATAAAAAAATAGGGGATGAAAATCTTTAAGGCAATATAACTATTGTATTTTTAGTCCTTCAAAAAAAGTACTTCTGACCTTTTTTGTAGAACGTTTCTTAACAAACAATTTAATCTATTCATTTTTTTATTTAATTTATTTTTATTGATGTTTCAGCGTTGTTAAGGGAGGTAAATTGATAGTATATGAGTTACGTAGGTACAAAAAATTGTTGATACAAAAAAAAGTTTCAAATAAAAGTTGTTCGCTATAATATTTCCTACAACTTCTATTATATTTTATGAAAAAAATATTAAAATTTCATTTGTTTATCCGCTACGCTAACAAAAGTGGCTAAAAGCACAATTTATTAAGTTTTAATATCTAATTAATTATAATGTTTTTTTTTAAGTTGTTACCCCCGGAAAATTAACATTTTATAGTTAAGCACATTCATTGTAAATTTGGTACTGATATCTTGAACTGTTATTGTTTTATTAAACTGTTAATTAATTGTCTTTTGATTAACAGTAAAAAATTTACTATAAACTTTTTTTTGTACAACTGTTTATATGGGTTCCGGAAAACTTATATAAGTGGTTGCCACCATAAAAAAGTCAATTATTCATTTGTTTGGAAAATGGTGACGCTTTAATATTATTGTCAGATATTTTACAACAATAAGATTTAAGCATCACCATTTTCAAAACTATTGAATAATTGACTTTTTTATGGTGGCAATCACTTATATATGTACGTTTTTAGGAACTCATATAAACAATTATGCAAAAAAAGTTTATAGAAAAACTTTTACTGTTAATCAAAAGACAATTAATTAACAGTTTAATAAAACAAAAATAGTTAAAGATATCAATACCAAATTTACAATGAATGTGCTTAACTATAAATTGTTAATTTTCCGGGGGTAACAACTTAAAAAAAAATCATTATAATTAATTAGATATTAAAACTTAATAAATTGTGCTTTTAGCCACTTTTGTTGCTTAGCGGTTAAACAAATGAAATTTTAATATTTTTTTCATAATAGAAGTTGTAGGAAATATTACAGCGAACAACTTTTATTTGAAACTTTTTTTTGTATCAACAATTTTTTCTACCTACGTAACTCATATACTTTCAATTTACCTCCCTTAACAACTGAAACATCAATAAAAATAAATTAAATAAAAAAATGAATAAACTAAATTGTTTGTTAAGAAACGTTCTACAAAAAAGGTCAGAAGTACTTTTTTGTAGGACTAAAAATACAATAGTTATATTGCCTTAAAGATTTTCATCCCCTATTTTTTATCCTTTTTTGCTCATAACATTTTTATTTTTAATGTTAAGCCAAAAAGTTATGAATATAAGTTATAGATACTTCGATTACCTTCAAAAATGCTTCTTAATTTTTAATTAATTTTTGATAAGCTGACTGTTACGGAGATAAATAAAAAAACTAATTGCACCCTTATTTTCAAGATTACGGAAAAACAATATCTTTCGGGAACCCGAAAAATAAGTTTTAGAGTCACGGATGATCCCTCTACGAACCTACCAAAAGAAATTGCTGCCTACCCAAAATGCACGGTTGCCTTATTTTTTACGACGCTTTGACTGTAGGTACTAATATTGATTTTTATTTTCAGATTTTTTTCTTAGACTAACGTTTCGGTTAATCGACGTTCTATTGTATTCTAAATATCTTCGTAAGCTTAACATACAAATGTTCACACCCATAAACAGAATAAAAATCACTAATAGTGTAGCACCTCGCAATACCGCCGTAATTGAGACTAAACCCTTGACGTTAAGTGAAAAACACCGGTAAGTTAATTAAAGTTTTTTTGTGCTTAGCGAGTGATTGCAAACTAAAGTACGTACTATGTACTAATAAATATAAATATTTAGTTTGCAATAACACGAAATATAAAACAATGATAGAAAGGGAAATTTACACAATGCTTACCTTTAAATATATATATTATTCCTTTATTGCGAGGTGTTACTGTAATTTATGGCCAACATTAAAAAAAACATTATCTTTGTCACAAAATAAATGTTTTCTTGCAAAATATTATCCGGTTATTCCCAAAATAACACATGTCAGCTAATAGATCAATCCCCGCATTGTTGACATGAATGATTAATGAAGTGTTTAATTATTTATTGTTCTTCTACACACACATCATTTATATTATGTCAAGGAGTGGGAAAATAATTCACTAAGTTTAGATTCTATCTTCGATTCAGTGTTTACCGAGAGAATCTTATATGTATGAATTCTGATCGTGCTTTTATGTATTTACTGTTTATTTTATCAGGCTGATTAATATTTATTTTTTGTTGCTTTATTAATATAGTTTTTTTTTATTTTTACTTAACGTAGAAATTCTTTCATAAAAATGTGGATGAGTTCTTTTTAAAAATGTTGAATAATCAAATTATTTTGATAGTAGGGTTTCATGGCAAAATGAGATTTTTCGTCTTGTCTCGTTTTCGAAACCAAATCGAGAATTTTGTAGAGACGATATAAAATTTATTTAAAGTCATAAAACAGAGAGTGTATATTATTATCAATAATAAAAGTACATATTTCAACATGATTGTAGGTTCTTTCATTTTTATTGTAAGATATATTGAAAACAATTTATTATGTGTTTTTTAATTCAAGTGATCTTTAATAGGCATGATGGCAGTAACAAAGTATAAAAAGTTAAAAGTGAGATTAATATAATATTTGCTAAAATAAATATACAAATTCAGCAATCCGCTATTTAAAATGAAACACCAATTACGTTTTAGTAAATGTCAAGAAATGAAATTAACCTCAGAGTGATTGACTTTTATTTTAGACAAATATCAATTTCTGATACAAGATTATTAATTTTATTAGGTACTGTTTTTATACTGAGGGACCGCACACCACTTATACACTTTGTGATTCATTTTTTTTACACACAGAATAATTAAATTATTGTCTAACTTTGAATGTTTGACATCTGTCAAACGCAAGTGTGACGTCATAACTGCGGATGATACCTGCGAGCGTTTTGGCGTCAAACTCAAAATTAGTTTTAAAAGGGTCGATTTTTGCGGTTAAACTTATATTTTTTACAAAAATAAGTATTTTTTGGGATTAGACAGGGAAAACTGTAATTTTTACAGTATAATTTTCCGTGTATATGCATTAGATACTATAAAATTACAAAAATGTAATTGAAGTTAAACTCAATTATCTCACTGAATTTAACTCCAGACAAAGAGGTGATCACTTGACATAGATTAATTAAAACTAGACAGAACTTGAAAATTAATTGCTCAAAGTAAAATAATACGCACTTGAGAAAAATCACAAATGATAAAGAAATATAAAACACTGTAAAAAATGTTATATGTATATACTTGTAATTAATTTTGTCTGATAAAATCAAATTTTCGTCTGACTAAAATAATAAATTATATCACTCTACTTTTAGATTTATGTTTATATTCATTTTAATTATTTAGATTTTTTACAGTAGATATACTAGATTTATTTTTTAAATAAAAACATAATAATTTTTATAGTATGAAATATAAAATACAGTAAAATTTCTCAACCAGACCTTCATGAAATGACCAGTATTTAATGGAACTATTCATGTTTCTTTTATATAATATCTTCGAAGAAATAACACTATTATAATAGGTCTTATTTTATTTTTAGTAACCATAGTTGGTCGTTTTATAGAAGTTTATTATATTGTTTTTATATTTATACTTAATTAAATTATCAAAATTAGAAAATTGATTGAAATTGGTGCCATTTACACATTTATTGACAGCTTCGATGAACTAGACAATTTTTTATGAACAGCATAATTTCGCTCTTCTCGTTATACCCGTTTTTGAAAATTTTAGACTATTATATTTAATTCCTATTTGTTGTTATACCAATAATGGAAATATCTTCATATTCTTTATAACAACATGTTAAAGTTTTTTTGTAGAAAGATAATATTTCTTACGATCACTACGTATAATTACATTTATATACTAAAAGACGTTAGCGGAAATTGATCTGTATCTAGTAAAATTGAGTTATCTCTTTGCAATAAATTTGAGCTTTTAAATACGACTGACTTATAAATGAGTCGCCCAGATGCAAAATCTGCTATCCACATAATTTTAAGATTTTGATGTTTTTGTATCATTGGATTCTACTCGTCTCAAGCTACAAATATTATAATAAATTGGGCTGCAAACCCGGCAAAAATATCTTAAAATTTTTGAAAGATTAAGTCGGTTGCAGAAGCTGCTATATTTTTGGTGAACTAACATAAAAATTATTTTAATAAAAGTAATAAATTTTGTATCGAATTGAGACAAGAAAAAAACATGACAGGTTTTGCATCCAAACTCATAAAAAAGGCATAAGGATATTTTACCTAGAAGCTGCAAAAACAGTTTCTTCAATTAAGTAACTGAAAGTATTTCTAAAAAATACTTCTCTCTATCTTTTCGTAGCTTTTATGATAATTTGACGACTGATTTTTTTTAAATACCGGTATCCCGGTTTTGAACATAAAAAATACCGAAATATCGGTATTAGGATTTTTGTCCGGTATTGTACTTACTATTCACAGAACAAATCAGTAAGAACGAATCATTCGTTTAATAAAAGTAATAAATTTTGTATCGAATTGAGACAAGAAAAAAACATGACAGGTTTTGCATCCAAACTCATAAAAAAGGCATAAGGATATTTTACCTAGAAGCTGCAAAAACAGTTTTCGTAATTTTGCTAGAAATCTGTTCAAACACTCATAGCAGGTTTTGCATCTGGACTACTCACATGTAATAATGTGTAAAATTTACAATATTTTATTCAATTTAGAAGTTCTGTCGCTTCAAAATGTACATGCAATAAAATTAAAGTAAAGTTTCATTATAGATAATACAATTTTAACGAATATAATAACCTTTCAAGAAACTACTTTAATATTTTTTTTATTTTTTTTTCAGGTATGTGGCGTCTATTTCTACAATACGTGCTAAAACATATATCAAGCATCACATGAATGTGAGTATATTTTTCACTAGAATTTTCTCGCGTAGTATTTTACAATTGTTCGTTACTCTCAAAATGTAGGTTACTCATTTCCACCGGCAGTAAGTAATAACATATGTGACATATATAAGTATATGAAACTGACTGTACCAATCTTGACGTTGAATTGGTAGAGATATTTCAGTTTTCATCGCAGTATTAAACCGAACTTTAACACGTTGTAATAAATCTCTATTTCATGATGCTCTTTGAACAACTTTGCTCATCGTCTGGTCACGTATGTTATTGAAAAATGAGTCGCTTTTCTAAGACGTGCAATATACGTTACGAAAATCTACTAGTAAAGAAAAGGGATTGTGAAATAAAATATTAATAACCGGACTGAAACGTTATTTCATTAAATGAAGCTTGTAAAAATCTCTAATAGGTTCTGAAAGTTTCGATAGAAATTTTATTTTTATTTGATTTTTACTATGATATATCATCAGATTCAAAAAGTGTTTAATGTAAATAAAGAAACAGAAATACGTATAGATTTTATCTGCGAAGATAATTAATTATATGTATTTTAAAATACCAACCCACATTTTTTATATGGAGCCATCTACTAGTCAGACCCAACCAACAAATCAAATTTCATTAATATCGGTTCAGTGATTCGTGAGTTATACGTATGACAAAGATTCAGGGGATAGATAGACAAACTTGGAATGAAAAGTGTTTGTCTTGACTTGAAACTAAAAGATCAAGTGAAAATTTAGAAATCGAAGAACATGATTATCGATTTCATAGAATATTTTATTTAAAAAATCACAAACATAAACTTATATTGAATATGAAACAATGACGTAGGTACCATCGTTTTTGTTATATATTGTTTGAATTAGTAAATTTGTAACAATGCACCACAAAAGTAAAAGCATTGCCAATAAAACAATATATTTAATGTATACGCCCTGCAGTGCCACGCGTCGGTTACATAATTTACATTAATCATATTAACAGGTTATCATTTCAGAACATAGTGGCCAAGTAGAAATGTACTAGTAAATACATAGGTACGTTTATATAAAAATTAGTATTGCAGTCACAGTAATCATCGTGGCTTCGTTTGATTTGAATTACTGTCTTTTTCTAAATCTCGACTAAATTCCTATCACACTGTTAATTAATGTTTGTTCTATTAGTTTATTTAGGGATTCGGGTCATAATCCCGACGGTCAATTTACCGACAGACCAATTTTCTACTGTACTCGTGTCTCAAATTATAGTGTACAGTTTTAAAATTATGTTCCATTTAAGAAAAAGGAATTCCATAAATTAAAATAAAATTTCACACAAAAAAGACAAGCTGTTTTTAAATGTTATGAATTTTAAGCTATATGGTTGTATATTAATCATTAAACCCAGTGCCGGATTTACCCTATGTGATGCCCTAAGCACTAATCATTTAAAGGCCCCCTTTTGTAATTTTGACGACCTTTTTTTTAGTCGTATGAATTCTGAAGAGCTTTTTTTTAGTCGTTAAAATTCTGATGACCTTTTTTTTAGTCCTCACCAAAATTTTACATTCCCATTTCTCCCAAAAAATGCCCCAAATGGTGCCCCTAATGGTCGGGTGCCCTAAGCAGTTGCTTCTTTTGCTTATTGGTAAATCCGGCACTGATTAAACCAAAATAAATCAAGTTAAAAAGTTTCACAAATTATTATTGTCAATGCTTAAACAAGATGCATACATAAATTTTAATGTATAAAGTGTATGTCTAAATATTTGAGTACTAGGTACATTATAAAAATTAAAAAATAGAAAAAAATACTATTTTAAAAATATATATTTTTCTCTTCAACATTTTATTTAATGACAAAAAAAACCTTTTCTTAAAAAAAAATGTCATTCTTACCAAGATGGATGGACGGATTCTAAAACGATACTTGTCTATAGGTATTGTTAGATTGCCTGTAGCAATTGGCTTGTACAACTGCCTGAATACGACGGAAAATTTACTCAATTAGATTGTATAATAGGTAATATAAAAACTAACATGACAGAAAAAAATGTCAACTAATGAATTTTTGTTCTATGTTCATTCGTACATTTATACATTAATACTTTCCCTGAAACAATGGTTTAGTATATTATAAGAATAAAATAAAAACATTGAGTACTTCATTATGGAATCACCCGGTTACTGAATCACAGAACAAATCAGTAAGAACGAATAATTTTATTGAACTGATTCAAATGAATCGGGTCACTAAAAAGGTTCTCTAACACGTATTATCAGGGTGAACATTTACTACATACTTTAACCTACACAGAGAAAGTAATACGTCATGTAACGAATATATATCCACCACGTTTATATTATTCACACCATGTGACGGGTGGGGGGGTTGTGCGTAATGGGACCCCTGGGACTTGGTGGGGCTTGTTCTGTCGGCTCCTGGCTGCTAATGGCATCACATCCGCTCGCCGGGACGTTGAGACACTTGCAGTATAATACGTACTTGTGTATATAATGATACATATATACAGGGTGTAAAGTTTTGAAATCCATATCCTGTTAATACTACGGAGTCAGTCCGCGGTAATTGATACCAGATAGTTAAAAAAAATATTTTACGAAAATGAATACTAAAATATAAAATTAACAGGCTATTTAACATCAATTTTCATAAACCAAAAGAAAATTAGAAAAATTTTAGTTAATTTTCAAAATATTTCAAAAAAGACAATAATTAAGGTGAAATCATAATTACTTACTTAAGTACCGATCGTGGCAAACTATTAAAAGTCTTTGACAATTACATATCAAACGTGACGTTTGACCAAATTAAAAAAAAATTACCCTCACAAACAATAATGACTAAGGGTGACCGCATTTATTATAAATTTAAGTCTATTGATGTATTTGATAAATAATTGTTATAAGTATTAGCTAATAATATCAATAAGCAATTAAACACACAAATAGTATTCTTATTGTATCCTTTTATTCAACGTGCCACACCCGTCACAATGTTTGTTGAGTACCTAAAAACCAGTTAAATAGATTACGTATTTACCTTATGCTAATGTGTTACTAAAAAATAATTTGTTCGTAACATATTAAAGTATGATTATTATAAAGTAACATCAATATTTTCGCTAAACTTTTGAGATTTTGAATAGAGGTTGCAAAACTTGCAATAGTTGGCGTCACACCCGTCACAAGGCTTTGAACGCTAGCATTTTTTTGTAAAATAACCGTAGACCTTTTATTGTTTCAATATACATGTAATACATTAAGATCTACAGAAAAATGGTAAAACCATGTTATTAACTAGTATTATTTAGAAATTATGAACTCCAATCCGAGTTGAAATGTCGCACCCGTCACTGCAGACTGACTCAACGCCAAACTTATTTCTGTAAATTTAAAATTTGCTCCAAAACCATCAGTCTTAAATTTTGTACCTATGTTTAGTTATAAACACCAAATATAAGTGTTTGCAAATTATCAATACATTGTAGAAAATAGAATGCCTTTTTGATTTTTTTAAACCTCATTAATATTTTTAATACAAATTAAAACTAGTTTTTGAAATATTTATTAATTAATAAATCTTTTATGGAAGCGTTTTTACATTTATTTATCGAGTTTCTAAAAGATGAACATTTTACGTTGGATGAAAATAGAAAAAGAAAATAATTACTATTTTGTTGGAAATATTGAACACTTTATATCTGAAAGGTTTATTTAAGAATTGTAAAATGTAAAAAGTTTAAAATATTTTTTTAAGACCCTTCATGTTTTAATACAATTCTGTATTTCCTAACCCCAAAACATCATCAATTAATACTTAATCAATAAAATATAATTCAAACTATACAATTATTTTTTATTGACAGTATTTGACTTTTCAAATAAATATAAAATACATTCTAAATTGAATTAATACCCTTGGCTTCCGAGCATTCATTTCAGTTTCCTATATACTGGATACTGGAGTACTACATATGTTTCATACCTCCAACGTCCTGCCACAAAATAAAAAAATATAAACGAAATAAATGGGCTTGGTTATAATTTACGTTACACGAAGAAGAAATTTACGTAATTAAAATTTAATTTTCCAGTTGTCTACAACTAATTAATTACTGTAGTCTGAATTATACAGTTCATTATGTTGTAAAGTAATGATATTAATTAAACAAATTGTCAATTACATTTTATTTAATAGAATTAGTGTATAATTTTTATTTTATACACGCGAGTTCCGGTTTATCATGATTCATTCGTGTCTGTTTGAACAATGCATCTACAATATTTCAAATTCTTCGAGTATGCATTGTTTTACAAAACACAGAATTCATGTTGACAGTTTTTTTAGAATTTTCGTAATAAGCTGAACAACTAGTACACTCAATTTATCTTTTATATAATCATACAGTTTAACAGTTACACTAAGTACGTACAAAGAACTAGTGAATTAACTATTGAATCGATCTAAATGTGATATTTTCATTGTTAGTTCTACAGTGATAAGGGATGTGGTATCAAAAAGCTTGGAGCAGCTAGTTGTGCGGCGAGAAATTAATTTTAAAATAATATATTTTGAATAATATATTTATATAATATAATATAATAATATTTGAATAATATATTATTAAATCTAAACGAAAGTTCTTAACCCTCTGTAGCCCCATGTGACATTTCTGTAACAAACCTCAATAATCCCGCTAATATACGTACTAAAAATATTTAGTTCATTCAAATATGTGTAATACTACTGTAACATACCACTGAATAACTTGGTATCAAGTAAAATTCACAAATGGCATAACCTATTTACTGACGTATTATTACGTAACTATTGGCAGTAAGGCAGGACCAGATCCGGTATTGGGCGATTTGGGTAGAAAAAATAATACGTTGTAAGTTTTGTAAGTTTCCCTAGTGTATGACGTTTCACAAACAATTTGCGAAAAATGCAACAAACTAAATAATTGTTTCAAATCCTGCATTACGACATAAGTGTTTTTTTACGATTAACTCACAGTAATGTTACTCCCAAAAAAGTCAAATAAATATTTTAAAATTTCTGAAAAATACGTGTTTTTTATATGCCTAAACTTGTCTCTTTATCAATATAATTTAAATTTTTAAGATCTTGAGCTACAAAGGGTTAAAACTTTCAATAAAAACAAGAAATACAAATAATGGTCGATGTTTTTTCTTCGCCCAAAAAGGTACTAACAAAAAAAAAATAAGTGCCAATTTCTAAGAAGTTCATAGATAAACAATAAAAACCAATCGTCAATGAAATGAAAGGAATCTAACATAGATGTAAATAATAAATTGTTACATTAACATTTCATTTGTTACACCTTTTTCTCTCGGTCGAACACATTTTCGACATCCGGTAGGTAATTTAGTTTCCTAGCAGACAAAAAAAAAGTTAAGTGACAATGACAGATGGAGTTTAAGTCTTCCAACAGATGGTAAAAGTTCACTCTTCAATTATTTATCCTCTATTTTTCGAAGTCAATTTTAATTAGCTTCTATTAATTCGATACATGAAATTAATGTAGGTAGTTTTCGTCTTTATTAATAGCAGTAGGTATTTTTTATCCTTATTATAAAATGAATTTATCTTCGTAATAAAGGAAAATAAAATGTTTCATTCAATTACTTTTACATCAAATTAAATTGTTTTAGAACTGTAAAGATTAATATAGGTTTTGCCTAATTGTTGACTATATATAATGTAAGGTATATATAGAATATAGTATATATATTTTTTTAAATCTTCCTAATAACGAAGAAATATGCCAAAAAATCTAAAGAATTTAAATGTATCAGCTAAGTTATGTATCAAATCTGAAAACATATGTACATATATGTAATATCGAATATATGAAATATAAAACCTAATATTAGTGTTTTCAACTCCTGTTATTAAACCTACAAAAAGTTCTTTCACTTTAGTTGACTTTCGTAGTACAATAACTATATATGTAAGATTAAAATTATGGACTATGAACTTTTTTAAATGATGATTAATACAATAGTTTTACTCCTTATTGAGGGGTTGGGAATTGTTGTGTATTCCCAAAAAGATGAAAATATCTAGATATCAAACTGTCTGGATGCGTCCCTGGTTTATTGTATTTTTAAACATCCTACGTACATTTGTATTTGTCATGCAATTATTATTTTTTTAAATATTAAAGTCAAATACATAAAAGTAAATTATTCAAGGAAACTAATTATTATTCCAATTAGCGACCCAAGTGAAAAACTTTCATAAAGTAAATAAAAAATAAATAAGCGCAGATAATGAATAAAAAAGAAACAAATAAAATTAAAACAAAAGAAAGTAAAAATATCCTAAGGATAAAAAACGACATTCGTATTTCTAAATTAATTATTTTACTTATGTGTCTTTAAGACATCATCAAACAATGTAAATATTTTAAGTCTATATATGTATGTAGGTTATTTTACAGGCACTATATTATTTTGAGAATTTTCGAATTTATTCGTTTCGAGTAAAATCGAAAACTACTGAACATATTTTGATGAGATTTTTATTGTCCAAAAGCATAACAAAACAACATTAGAATTAGTTTGTTAATGGCACTACTTCATCAAAGATGTTATCAGTAACCAGTGGTGTAGTAAGAAAAATTTTAGGGGGGGGGTGCACTTTTCGGGGGGGATATTTACATATATGTTAAATTTTTGAAGGTATTTTGAACTGATATTTTCTTAAAACATACGTTTTTAGGGTTCCGTAGAAAACTAGGAACCCTTATAGTTTCTCCATGTCCGTCCGTCCGTCTTCAAAAATTTTGAAATAATAAGATGAAATTTGGTATACGGTCGTAGATTAATGACTCAAAAACAGAAATGATAAGATTTTTGAAAAAAAAAATTTTTTTGGGCCTTCTTTCCATAAAATGAAAAGTGTTTTCAAAAAAAAATTTCACCTACCCCATTGAATGGGGTGTCGTTAGAAAGGTCTCCTAAAATGCAACAAAAAATGTATCAGAACATTTTGATTTTAACCCTTTAATCACGATGTATTTGCTCTCCAAAGTCGTTAAAAAAGCGCCCCCCCTCTATTTTCTAAACTATCAATTTAAAAAATCTGAAAAAATTTCAGAATGTAGCTTTTAATAAGTAATTTCACTGAAAATTATAACGAACATTGTCAAAAATATTTTGAACCCCCCTTCTATTGACTGAAAAGTGAACTTCGGTCACGAAAATTTTGAAAAAAACTATTTTTTATAAATCGTAGAGAGAATGACTACGGAACCCTATCATGTGCGTGCCCAATACGCACTTGCCCGTTTTATTTTTAGAACATTGGACATTTCGGGTTTTTTTTTGCCCCCCCTTCCTGCTACGCCACTGCCAGTAACATTAAATACGAAAGAATAAATGTATTAGATACTACCTACTGAATCAATAAATTATTGAGATGTTCATTGTTGCATAGTTTCTAATCAGTGAAAAAAAAATATTGTGTAGTACCTAGAGAGTTTATATGGAGTATTAAATTAAGTACTTATTGTTATTACAGTGTTACTATTAATAAAATAATTTATGGTGTCCGTTATCTAAGCTAATGTAGTCGATTATTTCATAAAATATGATATATGTATTGATTCTGTTTTGTTTATATACCAACTTGCAATATACATATTATAAGTTCACAAAATTTTCGTAACTCATGTTTTATTTATAAAATCGTCGTTTATTGAATTCTGTATAAAGAATTTTTTTCACGAATATTTAACATAAATAAAATTTTTAAGATGTAGTAAACGGTCGAAAATGATGCAATAAAAATGTTTTTGAATAATTAATCGAGGCATTGTAAAGATATTTATTTGCAAACAAGTTTAATTATTATTTTTTCTTTAAATTATTCATATAATATGTTTATTTGTCTACCAATCAATAAGGAATTCATTTCATTGAATTTTAAAATATTTCAAAGTATATGCAGAATTTTTACTTCTGAAGCGAGAGCGAGAGATAGACCAAAATGAATCAGATTAATTTTTATACAACAGCAAAAATAATAGCATGTCAATTTTCATGATAAATATTATTTGATAATTATCTTGTTATTTTTTTTGTTTACTTAATAAAGATCATATAATACATTTATTATGATGAATATTTAAATTTATTATGATATGACTTCAGATGCGTGAGCAACCAACATAAATAACTCAGCTATTATGGGATTTCCCCGACCATCTCTGTTTGACGCACTGTAGAGTGATAATAATTAGGTCACACTTGTTTTACTGTGTGAGCTACTTTAGTTAAGTACTTAATAAAAAGGTATTTCATTATCCGATAAATAGTTGAGTAATTTTCGAATTTCGCACTTTGAAATATTTTTTAACCTAAAAATAAATAATTTCGAATAAATTTGTATGTTGATTAAAATTTAACAAAAAAATGTATGACTCACGTAACATGTAAACTGATGTTAATATTAATAATATTAGTAACATGTACATATGTTGTATAAAACCCATTATTAAGTATAGTGACTGTATCAATTTATTCTTTACCACTTCGAGTATAATTGTAACAAGTAAAACTTTCTTTTAAATGAATTTCTACTTTTAGTATCCTCAAAGCTATTAATTTCTTTCCCAGTATATTCGTTCAACCATTCACATCCATTAACTAACTATTCGAAGGTTCTGGAAGTTATTTTACCACATACATTTACAATTTATCTAATTGTAAGTTGTTTTATGTAGCAATATATTTATGTTGTGTCTTAAATGGCAATTTAGTAGATAAAATCTGTACTTATACTTTTTTAATATACATAATTCATAAAAATTAGCGATAGTTGAAAAATTCAATTTTATTTTTAAAGGATTCGAATTAAACCGTATACGGAAGACTTAAAACTAATCTCATGGCCCAGTAGTTGTAACGACTAGCTCCATAAATTGATGAACTAACAAGAACCCGTTCAGAAATTAACGAAGCGTCAATGGCGCTAGAGCTTGGTACGTAAATATACGAGTATTAAATACATACATATATGGATGAATTTGTGAAAATGAATCTGGGTCAATTAGTTATTAAAAAAACCATATGTTGATTCATTTTTATTGCATAAAATCCGATAAATAACAAAAAAATAAATTCTCAAATCCAGGTTAATATTTGAAAAAAATAAATAACGATGTTTTATAGGATTTAGGATATTCTACTAAATAATTTCATGATTTTTTTGGTTCGATCCAAAAATTGTGAACTTAGCTCGTTTCACAAATTTCTGTATCTATAGCAGTATTTTTGGCCGTTAATTTTGTTAATAAACGCATTTTTTTACTTTTTACCCTCGTGGACTTGCAAACCCAACCGTTAAAATAGTGAATATTGACAAATATAAAATCTCCAATTTATTTTCTCGTAGGTAATTAAAGCATAATGATCGGTCCGCGAATAAGTTATAATATTTATTCGTCATTATTTGTCGTAACCTGCTCTAGATAGATATTTGTTATTTTATTTTGTATAGTATTAATAATAAATAAGTAGTACCCATACTTAGAATTCCTTTTAAAATACTTATTCTTGGTTTTACTTATTCAGTATGCCATTCGTTTTCAAACAACATTTTTTCAAAGAGACACGTTTTTCATGAGTTCATCGTTCTTTGATATTTGACATTTTAAGTCATTTTGAAGCCAGAACGAATAATTTTTCATAATAAACTACCGGGAAATCGATTTTTAGCAAATGAGAAAAAAACGTTTAAATTATAAACTGACACTTGTATTTTCTTTAATAAATTAAAAATAAGTACACAAGTTCATGTTCTATTTTATATAAGAAGCCTTAGTCAGGCTCGGATTTAGAAATTTGCCGCCCCTAGGCAGTTGCGAAAATTGCCGCCCCCTCCCCTCAAAACTTTTTCAATGGTGGAATATGTTTAGTACGAAAAGTAATTATCAATAAAATGCATCTTTCTGAGAGCAAATATTTTATTTTATTATAGTCAGTAGCCTTTTAATCATTAAGTATATGATACATATGACATTCAACAATTACACGAATAAAACAAGTTTTCAAAATTTTTCCGCCAAAATTTGCCGCACTTTAATTCTTGCCGTCCTAGGCACGTGTCTACTCTGCCTGCATGGTAAATCCGGGCCTGGCCTTAATTGTAAAATATTAATAAAACAAAAAATGAATGTATAGAGTATATTAATATAAAATTCACAGAGTAAATAAACACTTAAGTACAACCCAAACAGTAGCGATAAAAAAATCAATATTAATACAAAAGTAAATGGGTCGTCGGTTATTTTATGCAGTGTAAATTATTTATGAAAGGGGGAGGCGAGAGTCCAATATCTATGTAGTAAATTATTTATGTTAAGTTCGCCCAGCACGATAACAATTTTACGAGCGAATTAGACACGTTCATAGTCTTAACTCATTTCATTACATAAAATGAGGTTAGGTAGAGTTTGCTTGTGAACATCCTTCAGGTGTAATTTGCTTCATTAAAAACTTTATTAAATTGAAACTAGCATGATATGTGTTCAAATGTAAATAACTAATTATAATTAATTTACTTGCAAACTTTCTGGATTGATTATCGTGATGAATATTTAAAATTTTAGATGCATTATGTCTAATTTTATTAGGTATCCTTTAAATAAACATACATACGGTTCTGGGCAATTTTCAACTTTGATGATATATGAGACGTTTCTGAATAACATTACTGATTTGAGAGTTATATTTTTTTAAATCTGTAACTTACCCTCTCCAATCTCCCCTCTCAAAAAATATTTCTTTTTTTGGGTGGTCGTGGGTAATTGACAGATATGTTACTAACATAAGATTAACTAAAAATTGTTTTAACTAACGTTTGTATTATTAACAGAACCAAGCATGATACAATTAATTAAAGGGATTTTTATCTTTCTGCATTATTTTTTACAATGCATATTATGTACATTTTTCATTGAAAACCTAAATATTGATTTAAATCACTTAAGTAATACACCAATCAACTTTATAGGTTCAGATCGCATTTTTGAAAACCCGTTAAATTAATATAACTATTTTTTTTTTAATTAAGGTAACTCCAGAATTCTATGACTGGTATTCAGAACTATTTTTTTAGACCTTTATTAACAGGTTTTTCATGACTTTAATTTGATAATGTTTTACGTAAAGTAACATATTTATGAAACAACTAATATCATTAAATTGAGAAAAAAATACCAGACATGAAATTGGTTATTTACTTTAGAGAAAATTGTCACGTGAACTAAACAAAACGGGGTTGGTGACCTTTATATTTTAATATTTGATTACTACGTGCAGTGTACCTGTATTTATTAGTCGATAGACAGTGCTATTGATTTTACGTAAAATTTTAAATGTTATTGGGATTTAAAAAGTAATCCCAAGCGTGTGCATGTTTATGTTTTTCTTCATTATTTAAAAAAAATTAATTCATTTGTTGGAGTGGAAAATTTTCTTTTATTGCAATTATTATTAATGATAATAATATCATACAAGATTTTTAAAAATATTTATATCTACGACCTTCTACCATATTATAGGTAAAAATTCCCCTTTTTCTTTTAAAAACTACCTATAGTGTGGTTTTTGCCATGTTCCAAAGAGGTAATTCTTGCCTTTAAAATAATTCTACTGGGAACAATATAAATGATAATCTAATGCGGTGTTTACACCGAAAAAAAACAAAACAGAAAAATCGTGTCTTTAAAATATCTATTTCGTATTTAAAAATGTACCTATAGCGTTTATTACTTTTTTGTCACACCGTGTTTGTTTTGTTTTCTCGGTGTAAACACCGCATAAGGGTGCAAGGTCTGATGAACAGAGTGGATGGGGTGAGACATCCTAGTTAAATTACAACTAATTTTGTCGGGTCTGCAAAAGAAATATGAGGTCTGACACTTTATCTTTCGCGCACCGTCTTTAAAATATTACTCACAATGAGTAAACAAAACATAACAAATATGTATACGCAAACTTTGTTTTAAACAATGAGTTGAAATGTTACCTCTTAGAATATGTAATATCATACAGAAACTTACTACAAGATTTTAAAGCTAGTTCTTGAATATTTCTTTGAAAATTTTGATAGTTTTTGTTTGTATTTAAGTGTTAAGTGAAAATAGTTTCTCACTCTATTAAAATATAAATATTGAATGATCTTTTCAGTTTTCTATCCAAAAAATTAACATTATTGATATATGTGTTTATTCAAATTGTTTAGTACCATATTCATGAAATGTTTTGTTGACAGAATTAATTTCAAAAATCAAAATTATATTTTTAATACAGTGAAACCTCGTTAGTACGTTTTTAATAGACTGAGAGGAAAACATGTACGAACGAGAAATACGTACAAACGATATTTCATCCGTTACTGACTTATTCGTAATTTATTTAGAAATCAAATCCTTTTCTTTCTATTCAATAATAAATTGTACATTTTTCTTAATCGGGGCCTGTTTTGATACAGTTTTTATATAGTCTAAACTTTTTAGAGTTTAAAGCTTTAGAGCAGTGAAAGAATTGATTCAGTAGATCAATGTTAAGTTATCAGTATGGCGACGGCTGATTTAGATTCTAAATATACAGTGCAATCTCCGTAGTACGTTTAGGGACTTGGGACTAGGAAAAAAATACTAACTAAAAAGAAAGACGTGCTTACGTAATATTTTCACATGGGGTCTTATGAAAGAATGCCGGGACCTTAAAAACGTACCATGGTGAAAATGTTCTAACAAGGTTCCATTGTATTGAATTTAACATACCTGTATTAAAAACTTATGAGTTTGTACCGGTCTAATGCTAATAAAAATTTTTGTTGATAAAGCTGGTTCCTAAAATAACAGAACTAAAAATAATAGTTAAATTAATGTAGGGTAGGTATATTATTTACCTAATTAAAAAATAAAACTCCTATTAAATGTTAATTAAAATGCTATTTGGAATGATAATAATAATATGCAAATTTAATCAAAATTATTGCAATTTGAATGAATTATATCTCATTGGAGGGAAAATGTGCACGGAGGCATGTATAAGTTGGAAAATATTTAGCAGCATATAATTTGTAAAAACTATGGGAAAATGTTTTGTTTAAGCGCACATAAAAATTGTAATGTAATTAATGTAGCACCAGAAATAAAAAAACTGAAAAAATCATACGTCAGCTACTTTTATTTGTACAAACATTAATATAAAAACGCTTATAAAACCTTGTATAAAAATAATTATAACTGAAATTACACGTCTGATTTTTACGCTATTTAAAAATGGTAGTGTTTTCATAATAAATGCTGCGTTGAATAACAATATTTGTATTGTAAGGTAAATAATTTTTAGTAGAGTTTTTTTCTTGAAAATTAAATTAAATTGGTGAGATATTTATGAGCCTTGCTATCATTTTTAATAACAGCATATTGAATTTTTTTGTGTTATAAATTGAGTATATATACATAAGTTTATTATATCTTTTAATTAGTTTTTTTTAATAGAAAATTTATAATATAATGCATTCAGTATTATATTTAATTGTAGTTATTGCATATACAAAATCGTGATTGCTTAAAACGTAATGATATTTATTAGTTAAGCCTGAATCAAAATTTATTGCATTTAGTAACAAGTATAGTAACACGAACCCAGTGGCGGCTTTAGGGGGGGGGGCGGCCCTGGGCGACCGCCAGGGGCGCCAAGAAGCGAAAAAGAACGAAAAAAAAAAGCTCATCAAATTTTTTTGCTGTAGAAATTAACTATATATTCGACTCAACCACAAAAAAAACAGGTCTTCAAAGGTCGGGAGGGCGGCAAAAAAATATTTCGCCCGGGGCGCCGAGCTTGCAAAGGCCGGCTCTGCACGAACCCGCACGGAGTATGACGCTTTTAAGCGCCCACTGTTTGCATAGTTAACAAATACACTCACATTTCACATTTAATTCAAACAAAAATTGCTGGCCACCATTTACTATAATAATTCCAAATATTAGCTTTATAGGTCTAACGGTTCAGTAGCTGAAATGATGTAACAGACAGTTTTGATTCGATAAGTATATTTAATTTTTAAAGATTAACAAATAATTGTAAATATTTCTAATTGTTTATTTAAAAGCTCTGATTTAGTAAACAAATTTATTGTTTTAATGAGTAAATATTATTATTTTCATAACATATGAAGTTTATGTACAAGCTGTTCCAGCGAAAGGTATTGAAACTAATCAATTTTCATTTCAAATAGATGCAGTTATTGAAAAAAAAATACGCTGAAAAGAGAAGAGTCTGTAGATTTATTCTGGTTATGGTAGAACCAAGTATGTGCTCGTGAAAATAAATAATCTGATTTATCCTCTCGAAAAGTGGTTCTTTTCGAGAGAGAAAATGTATAGCAGTGCTTATAAGTCGGTTCGTACTATATACGAAAAACATAAAGTTAAAACGAAACCATACTAAAAAGTTATAATTTGTTATACAGGGTGTGGTTCGGCGATACGAATATTTTGAAGGAAGGTAGAATGAATCATTTGGATGTGATTTAAGCAAATATACCTATATACAAAGTGCTACAGTTTTTTTATATCGGCCTTTTTAGGAAATTTTTGAGAAAACCCAGATTTATACATATTAATGGCGAAAGTTCAAAATTTAAAGAGCCCATATTTTTCAAACAAGATTTTTATATTACTTAAATGTCTATGCTACACTTTCAGATCAAAATAAAATTTATGAATAACAAAAACAAAGAATGGCTGCAGGTTAACATTTGAAAATTTATAAAACTTTAATAAAATTATTTCTTTAAAAAATTATTTTATAAAATCTAGCACACTTACAGATGTTTAAATGGTCTTAAAAACTGCTCTATTTCATACCTTTTCGAAAAATCTACCGTATTACCTACATGAACGGGCTACTTTTGTAAAAAAAACTTACTTTATCTGAGAATAAGTAAGATTTTTACATTTTTCCAGTGAGTTGATCCTAGTGTGCTTAATTTACCAAAAACCGAAAAAAAATCGTCATTAGTCTGAAGGGTCATCATTTTCAAGCATTTGTACAGGAGTAAGTGTTACTCTGTCCAATGAGTATAAAAAGAAGTTTGAAAAGTACCCGCATCATGTTTTTTACGACTTATTAAGATTAGCATACTTAGATCAACTCACTGGAAAAATGTAAAAATCTTACTTATTTTCACTTCACAAAAATAACCCGTTCATGTAGGTAATACGGTAGGTTTTTCGAAAGGGTATAAAATAGAGCAGTTCTTAAAATCATTTGAAGATCTGTAAGTGCGCTAGATTTTATAAAATAATTTTTTAAAGAATTAATTTTATCCAAGTTTTAAAAGTTTTCAAATGTTAACCTGCAGCCATTTTTTGTTTTTGTTATTCATAAATTTTATTTTGATCTGATAGTGTAGCATAGACATTTAAGTAATATAAAAATCATGTTTGAAAAATATGGGCACTCTAACATTTGAAGTATTGCCGTTAACATGTATAAATCTGGGTTTTCTCAAAAATTTACTAAAAAGGCCGATATAAAAAAACTGTAGCACTTTGTATATAGGTATATTTGCTTAAATCACTTTCAAATGACTCATTCTACCTTCCTTCACAATATTCGTATTGCCGAACCAAACACCCTGTATATCTCATTTTTATCATTAAAATAAATAGATGCACAAATACTTTATGATTTTTTCCAACATATTTTTTTTTCAATAAATGCATAGGTATGTACATTTGAAAATTATATGCAACTGTTAAGTTTTAACACCTTCTCGTGGAACATCCTGTATTATTAGAAAACATTAATCATGATTCATATGGTGCATGTGTGATGTGTGGATACAAAGAAAACAAAATGAAGACGTTTATACTTTAATCAAAATAATTACTTTCAAAGGTTGAAAGAAATCAAAGATAAGTACCTTCATCGCTCAAAGAAATACTTCTCTTGACGAAGATGTATGGAACACGTGGAGTATGAACCTAATGTTGTTGAAGGTTTTTCTGAATATTATCTATGTTTCTCAATCTTTTGTTATACACATACCTGCATTTCTTATTATTAGGTTAGGAATGTAAGTTCAATGAGTTAAATTTTTCTCTGAAAAAATATTTATTTAACATCGTTCAAATATTTTGTAATCCAGCTGACTATTTTGCTTACAATAAACTATAATAGACATGATGACTAATTAAAAAAAAAAAACTATTCTATGATGATCTTACGTGTCTCCTATTTCCAAAAAAATATTTATTTCTGCAGAAAATACAGGTAAAATCGCAAAAATTTACTCTTTTAAAACTAATTTTTAATTTGACGCCAAAACGCTCGCAGGTGACATTTCAGAGTTGTGACGTCACACTCCTTGTCAACAATAATCATACATTCAGAGTTAGACAATAATTTAATTATTTTGTGTGTTAAAAATGAATTTCAAGGTATATAAGTTCATAAGGTACCTATGTACCTAATAATTTTGTAAGAGGAATTGATTGAACTGATGCGTGACGCCATTCACTGTGATTAGTGTTTCATTTAACATGGCAGATTGCTGTATTTTGCATTTTGATTCTAACAAAAATTATATTAATATCGCTTTTAATATAAAAATAAATACTTTTTTTAGAATCTTTTTAGCCTATTTCATTATTTAAAATAATAATTTCAATGATTCTTTGTTGTTGGCATCATACTTATTGGTAATAAACGTGAATTTTGTCTTTTAAATCCCTTTATTTTAATTTTTAGTGTTCCGTACTGAAATCGGAATCTATTCATCACAATCTTTTTAGCTACTAAACCGTTTGATCTAGAAAACTGACATTTGGTATGATTATAGTAAATGATGGATCAATATTATTAGATTTGAAGTATGTATAAAAATAATATTTTATGTTTTTGACACTTTTTAATGTCCTCTTTCTAAATATTCTATATACGCACCTGAATGAAAGAACAAAGAAGATATAAAAATATACGCGTGCAAAATTGATATTGTAACTTTCTATATAAACTTGTTATTCTTCAAAGTTTCGAGAAAGAACAAGTATCAATATAGTTAGGTAATTAATTTATTATTTTGTTGACAATATCTTTACTGAAACTGGTGATTGACATTAAAAATAAATTAAGAGAAGTTAACTACTTCGGGCCACATAATGAATTAATTTTTCATTTTAACTTTGCCAAAGGCAGTATACAGGCTGAGTCATATCACGTGGAACAAACTTGAACAGTTGAACAAGAAAAATATTTCAAGCAAAAAAGTTCATATGAAACTCTTCGTCATGGAGCTACAGACTCCCAAAGATTTTTCCTAGAATCAGTTTTTATGTAATATCTGGTAAACCCATTGTGATATATGTAGTAATGAAAATTGATACCCGGTTTAGTATTAATACGTGTTATCGATTTTCAGTATCAAACAATGCTTATTTAGTCCAGGGATTTAACATCGTATTTCTCGTAAAAAGTTGATCTTATCACAAATTAACAAATTATAATCATGTGTATTTGGTGTCATACGACCTTATAAAAGCGCCAAACATTGAAAAAATTCATGTTTGTTCCACCTGATATGACTCACCATGTATATTGTATTCTACATTGACTTGAATTTTAACACAGTAAACTTTGATTTAAGCGACGAAATGGGAAAAGGGTGTACCCGTTAAATCCAAAAGTACATTAACACTGCAAGAACGTTGCTATATATATCATTCTAACACAACGTCATCTAGTGGAGATTTTTGTACCATTTTTATGTGTTTTCTTGGTTTATTTGAAGCATCAACATATCACATAATAAAACATATTTTTTTAACTTCTCTTTTGATTTACGAATCTCTGAAACATTTTTCTTTACCATATTCCTTACAAACACGTGCAACAGACACTCTTGATTCTAGTTTTTGATTAATATTTTAACGTGTTCTTTTCTTTACTTGGATATAAACGTGTATTTACTTTTAAAATAATATTTTAACATTAGATATATAAAACACAAATTGTAATATAAGATAAACATGAAATACATGGAGATTTCCTAAACGAAGAGATAGAGATTTGGTATAGTTGTAGATTATTATTTCTCACAATTTCAATTATTTTTACATAATATTTAAACAAAATAGGTACTCAAAAAGTTTAATGTACATCATAAAAAAACAAATTATTTACGACAAAAAGATTTTATCATGTTTTTACTTCCATTAAATAAAATAAAACTTTAACTGTTGGAAACAAAGAAATAATGAAAACGAAATTTTTAAGGATGTACCATGTATCTATAAATAAACTGGAAATAAACTTTTTTTGTTTATTAAAAATAATATACATCGTGTAGTGGCAGCGTATATCATAAATAAGGGCTTCATATCAGAAAATAATAATAATATAGTATTTTGATCTCGTTTTTTTTTTCTTTTTTGGTACGAAATGAAAAAATCCAGTTGAAATTTTTAAATTGAAAAATTTGATAGTTTGTCCTACATCCTCTAGATATGGCGATGAAGTAATAATAATTAATAATGCTCTAAACTCTAGAAAATTCGGTATATTAATATGAAGAAAATTATTTTTAATTTGTATTATTACAATCTATATCTATAAAAGAGTTTGTCCTTAACCACTCACTCACTCACTCATATATCAACGTACAGCCCAAACCCCTGAACCTAGAAACGTGAAATTTCGTAGGTGCCTTCCTTTAATGATGTAAGCACCCACTAAGAAAGGATTTTTCGAAATTCAACCCCTACGTGGTTAAAACAGGGTGTCAAAATTTATATAAAAAAAAATTTTTTGTTCGCAAGAAACAATTATTTCAGCATTTCCCAAAATTGAACCCTTAAGGTGTTAGGGGGGTGGAAAAAATTATAAAATATTTTTTTTTGTATTCAACGAATGAAACGTGGCAAATGTAGGTACTCATCAAGACAAATTAGCAGTTACGAAAATTCAACGGGGGGGGGGGGGGTAAAATTTTGATATATTTATCTTCATAATTGTTCATGTTATTAAAGTAAAGGACAAATTAATATTCAGTTAAAAATGAAAGTTTGATATTCAAGCCCTAATAGCATGGGACGGGGACGAGGATGGATTTAGATATGTTTCTGCATACTTGCTTTACTTATAAAGGTAAATACTTATAAATAGTCAGCTGTGATACGCAATCACTACAAAGGTAAATACTATTACTATAAAAAATGTAATATGTCATCCCCTATCACGTATGGAGGGTTCTAATTAGTTTCGAAGTTTACGCGAGCGAAGCCGCGGGATGCCACTAGTAATTTATAAATAATAAAAAAAGGAAAAAATGAACAACACTAACATGCCATTAGAAATATAAAGTTAGTTGCTTTAGCAACTGAACGGTTAAAAAGACAATAATAATTTATAAAAAAGTTTTGTAGTTAAATATACATTATTTAAAATAAACTACAACCGAGCATGATTATTGATTGGAAACTTTTCATGACGACTTGAAATGATTTCTATAACTACCAACAGATGGCCGGATAGGTTTTTATCTTGGGTACATTTCGACGCACGTACACCAGATGTCCCACGCAGAGCTTTTAATTTGTCGATATAAGGACACTGTCACGATAATGAAAATTCGAAAGTCTACTGTTTAGATTTAAATCCGTAACTTCTCACGTTTCTTTGCTAAATTAGTTTTGTCTTGTTCGTGTCTAATCTGTTCGAATGTTTTATTTCAATGAGTTTAAAGGTGATAGATCGAGATTTGTCTATTGATTTATTTTATATTCTTTGTTTTTGCTTTCTATTTTCATAAATTACATAAACGGAACTATTAATAAAGCAATAATTTAATTTAGTTGATAATTGTTTTTAAAAAGTTGCTATGGATGCCCCACAGAACTTTCTTATACGCTGCACTGAGTGTGCAGCGCAGGTGTTTATAATAATATTTAAAAAATAATCTGTCTGATTAAAAATCAAAAAAACGTAAATTATATAGATACTTAATTTTTTATATGTATTTCATTAGTCCACTTAGTTTCAAAAATAATTCGAAAATTTAAAAGGCGACAAGAATAAACGTCCCTTGTACATTAGATGTCAAAACCATTAGTTTTGTAACATCCTCTTTTAAAAATAAATATTTTCACCGAGTTCTAGACTTTGTCATGTTGATTCATATTGAAGAAAAAATACACGAGACAAATGTGTTAAATTAATTGCACCTTGTATAAATTATTTCAAACTTTACATACAATATAATGAAAGCGGTATCATACTGTAATTTTGTATACATTATTCATCAAGCGGAGACGCGTCACACAAGAATATTATTTCCAAAGAGATAACGTGTAATGGTTTAGCGCGATGAACAATATGTGGACGTGCCAAAATGATATCTGGTTACAGTTACATTGCTGCCATGAATTATAAAAACATATTACAAATGTGCGGTCATTGTATGAAGTGTAGAATATTTGTTTGCGAGAAAATATTTAAATTTAATTACCTCATTTGTTGGATTTGTAATACAGCTTATAACAAATGTATCTATCTGAAACGAACACTCGCTAATTTCCCCCTCAAAAATTGAATTATTTATTATTTTGTTTATCAAATATGTTAAGAAATAAAAACAGCCTAGTTCACTGACTTATCGAATAGTTACCTGCATATATATTAAGCATAAAAAGCCTTGGCAAATAAGATAGCGCTGTAACGGCGCTACATCGACTTTGAGAATTCAAATCGTATATATGTATGAATGGGGCTGGCAGTTTAGTCACGGTCGCGTTTTGAGTGCCACTTTCATTCATTTATACAGTTTGAATTTGCTACGTTACAGCGCTGTCTTATTTGTCAAGGCTTACAGCCGTATTCATAGTTCCACCTTGAGGAATAAGGGTCCCTTGTTACTCTATTTACGTTTCATAAACCTTCCTTGACAACCAAGGCTCCTTATATCTCAAGGCAGGTCGCTACCTTCCTTGAGGAAGGCTTAAATATCTGAGGAGCCCTTGAGATAAGGAACGATTATGAATACGGCTGTTAGACCTATGTATCTAAAAAAATAATTTAATTATATTTATGCCCTTCAAAATTCAATTTAAGTGTAAGTGCGGGCGTTAGCAGAAAAAAAATTGTAATAATTACAATAATACTTTTAGAACAATTGTTTTGTAATACTATTATTTCTCTATAAAATTAGAAACACGTAATTTGTAGTTACTTAAGGATCAATTTTATTTTATGATTAATGACACATTAAAATATCTTAATTAAAAGAATTCCAGCCAATATTTTTATTGACACACTTACCGCCTGTTTTTATTACCATCTTTTAATGTGAATATAATTTTTATTATCACATTTTTTTATTGCTTGTCATTTTCAAGAAATAAAAAAGAACAATTTACTTTTATGAAAACAATATCACATTCAACACACGTAAACATTTTATTTTTCGTTTTATTCTTTATTAGTTTAATTACTAGGTACTGTAGGTACCTATAAAATATCGTGAAATCGCGAAAATTTTCTTAATAACTTTTTCGGCATGTATTGATTATCAAATGACGAATGCTTTCTTATTTTGGTTGATTAATGATTCTTTTTTGTGTAAGGATGAAGGTTTTCCTAATGACTTGGCTGTTGGACATCGACAGTCTTTGACAGATTTGTTTTTGTGGTTAAAGCAAGTACTTAATTTGTGGTATGTCGTGTATGTATCAATCTAACACATGCTATATATATTCGTATACAGGGTGTTTCAGACCACCCGTCCACTATGTTTTACGCCCAAACTATTGAAGATAGAGTTTCAGGATAAAAAATTTGCTATATATATATATCGACCCTAAAGAATTTCAGGAAAATATTTTCAACCCCCTAAAACCGCCCCTTGGGGGGTAGTTTGAGGGGTACATGCCCGTTTCTCAGCAAAATCAAATGGAATGGTATATTCAAAAGTATACATATATTTGTAAAGATTATAAATAAATAAGAAATTTCGTAAAACAAAAAATTTCATACTTTCAATTGTTTAAAAAATATGGCGACTTGTTTTCAAATTTTAGAGTTTTACTAAAAGTGATCTAATTTCGTTAAATTTTAATGGAATTTTATTATTTTTAAAAATTTAGAAAGTAGAAATAATGAACTTTGTAAAAATCTATGATTATTTGAGATTTTGATAGTTTAAAGTGTCATACGCGACATATCAAAAATTCTATCCTAAAACTCTATCTTCAATAGTTTGGGCGTAAAACATAGTGGACTGGTGGTCTGGAACAGCCTATATATGAAATGGAATTATGATGAAAATTGTATGTTTTATTTCTATATGGGGGATTCAGTTATTCGATGAATTAGGCCTACTTTTTGCTGATTTGATTAAAAGGTGATTGCTTAGTGAAATTTTGAATATTTATAAAACCCCTGATCTGATTCGTACGAAACGTCTGAAGTCCTCGCTGAGACAAACATAACTACGTTTTTAGAGCAGTTAGTTGTACGAACATTGACCAATTTTAAATACACGGTGAAAATGCCGCGGGGAAGTTCCCGTATAAATTATATTTTCATTTATTATTTTTATTTATTATTTTATTGTGTCGGAGGTGGTTGCGGTTGACTCTCAAAAGCACTGAGGCCATAGGCCCATTGTACTGACTCCGGTGCTTGTCCTACCCCCATTTATTTGTATATTTCTTTTGAAAAAAGTACAAAGGTATTAAAATCAGAAAAATGATACAACCAACACGTAGTTATTTTTTTGCCATTTGAACAAGTTATGTATGTTTTATTTGTTTTAACTTACGTTAAAAAACTTTAATTATCAAAACAGTTCAGAGATTAAATAAACTATATGCTTACATTAAATAAATTAATATTTGCGCTATCAAACACGAACGTATGAAGTTTAAATTAACCAAAACAAATATTATAAGCATATAAAGCTTTATTGTAAAGCTATAAATGCTGGGTTGCCATTATTGATAAGCCGTAGTGGTCGACACGCAAGAGGTTTTTACAGGTTGTGTTAACGGTTTGAGGCGGTATCTTTTAATATTTATTATACTAGTTAAACTTTAGAACATACCACATTGAATTAGGTACTTAAATGTTAGGTTAGGATAAACTAGATACGTACTGGATAGTAGTTTTTATCCGAAATGAAAAAATAAAAATAAAATAATTAAAGGTGAATTGTGATATACTTTCAGAGAACACTGGACGAAATGATATTAAATCAGACATTATTATATTATTTAAAATTCTAAAAATTAAAATTAAAACATAACTCTTTTATTTATTGTTATTCTTTTTGGCTTTAACATTTAGGGACTCGCTAATGGGTATAACGGACCCAGTCTTTCGTATTTTGGTTAAAATCTTTTAAAGTTTGAAGTGTGCGACATTGCCGCTTTTAGTATCTTTCAACGATAGAATAGCACGGCAGATAACGGTCATAGTCATCAGTTTTTTTCAAATTGTCATAACTAAATTTGATACAGAAAGCGACTGAGATGTGATTTTATCCCAAATAAGATATTTTAATTTTGTTAATTTTCAAAGTTGTTTTTTTTTTATAATGATTGATCTCTCATTGTTAATTCATATAAGTACATTATAGTAGTGTAAGAAAATATAGAAAATTTTGTTTAAAATAAGTAATTAAATCTTGTCATAAAAGTATGGAAAAATTCCTTTTATTTTTGTAATGACTGTTTGATTAAGTAAAAACAATAAATATTAGTATATGATTGAATATTGTCTTTCTTTATTGACAAATTATCCTTATAAGAAAGTAAATGTGCACTTCTATTCAGCAGTTTTGGAATAAACATTTGATATTAAACTGGGTGCAGCGCACTCGGTAGCGAGTATTTATGTTACAAATCAAGGCGCGAGTCCCTAAGTGTTAATTGAAAGTATATACCCAGCTACCCTATATTTTGACTATCAGGATATGGATAAGCCCTGAGGCAACCAGGGTAGATAACATTCATGGGTCCCTGAGATTCACGGGTAGATCCTATTTATCAATACAGTTGATTATTATCCTATCTTAACCTATACAACTTGAAACAGTGTGGAATGGTTCCTTCCCAACCATATTAGTCGAGTCAATGAAGGTTTTTACTTCGGAACCTTCAGAAACAGCACCGATTTTCGAATTCAATCAAAATTTAATTTAAAAAATAGCCGTTTAGAGTAAAAATAAGTACGATAATATTTGTTTTTGTAATACATAACACTAACTAATTTGAGACAAAGTTTATTTTGGAGCCATTAGTCATGTACATAGTTTTAATCATTGAGGAAAATGGGTTTATAAAACTAACCGAATTAAAGCGTACTTTATTAAATATAGTAAATGAAATTGGATTAATTAGAGAAAAATAAGATACTGAATAAAACAGACAAATATGTACCGGTACGGACTGTTCCAATTGTAACAGAGAATAGTTAAAACATTGTAATAAATCTACGGTTTCATTAAAATATGCAATCAACTCAGAAACAACGTATTATTTATTGCAACAGTGTTGCCAATGTTACAACTTCACGGAAGTTATCTCATACACGTAGTGTGTTTTATTCCTATTTCATTTCAATTTAACATGAATTGCGTTATCATAAGAAAATCATTGTTTGCTAACTAATACGTTTAAATGGAAGAGAAATAATTTATTTTGAAATCATTTCAGGAAATTAATTTTAACAAATAATCATTTGTAGTGAAAACTTTTGTGTATTTGAAGGTTATAATGTAATGAGTTTGCGAAAATAATGGATTTAATAACTTGGAATAATTTATGTTATTTCTAAAATAAGCTACATTTAAATAATAAAATAGAAAGCGGGTATTTGCAACACTGAATTTACACCAATTTAAACTATAAAATATGAAAGTCTTATATATGTAACCACATTTTCATAATCTCAACTAAACGGAAATTACATCCAGTCATACTTCTAAACTTTAGGCTCCTACGGTTCCAGATAAGATGCATGCCATAACTTGAAAATGCCTACTATATACTATTATTTTATATTGGACGCCAACCGGGCGCAGTAATCATGTCGTAGAGAAATGAACATAAATGCGAATCGACGTTAGTCGAATAATAACTTGTGGTATTAATCAATAAAGATGTAATTATAAAAATACAAAAAATAGTTAATATTTTAATTTTAAAGTCCATATGCGTTGTTTTATAGCAGGGGTTTCCAACTGGTGTTCCGCAAGGGGTAAAAAAATGGTCCCTATAAAAGATTTCAAAGTTTTAATGAATTATTATCGGCGACCTTTTTTTTAGGTCTTTAATGTATAAACAACATAAAAATTAAATGTTTAGTTTTTTCATTTCAAATCTATAAAAAAAATATTTTTTAACCTTGTGGTCCCTGCTAATAATAATATCAAAGTGGTCGCTGGTCAACAAAAGGTTGGGATCACTGTTTTATAGGCATTCTAATTTAATTCTAGAATTCGTTTAAGATAGATATCATTATGCTACTACAACAAACATGTAAGAAGTATGAGTACACCACTACTGAACCGATCTTAGTGGGATTTTCATTGTTACACAGTGCCAATTCACTGACAAAACAAAACAAAATACTATGGCTAGGCCATAAAATGCACACCCCTTAAACATAAAAAAATGTATTAACTTATAATATCAAATAAATACAGTACAATATAATTGGTGAAACTTAAAAGGATGTTTGAAAAAATATTGGAGGTAATTAATATTATATAAATATTTTAAATATATAATATGAAGTTTATCACTCATTAAGATTTTTTAGAAAATCAACAATGAATCTTGATATCAATCGATTATTACCTTTTTTTATTTAAATTTAGGATGTATTGTAATAAAACAACAATCATTTTAATTTAAATTTTTATAAAACATATTTTTTTTGTAAAATGTATAAAGTAAATAAATTAATTAATAATAATAATTAAAAAGATAAATACATCCACATTTTGCAGCGATAACAGCTGTGTTCACCTGATATCTAGCATTTAAAATGAAACAACAATGCAACGTTGTTTATAGGTTATATGACGTATATTATATATTTGTTTTAAAAATGCAAACTTACCAGATTTTATCTTGATTAAAAAGATTGATTGGCTTTGAATAAAATAATTAAAATACAGCACGTATCGATGTACGTGTATTTATATATTAATTAACACAATATAATAATTATGGAATTTGAATTGACATATGAAGAAATAGCGCCTACTACTATTAATAAATTATAAATAGCAACTACTCTATTTGTAAAAAAAATTCTTGTCAAAATATGAATTTTGGTTTAAATAAACTGCAAATTTCGTTACTTCTAGTTATCCAATTTTGTTGAGTTTTAATAGGGTTCTATTCTGATAATAGATAGAAGTGAATTCAAAAGGATTGGTGCAAATTTATTTCGAATTGTAGCCTGTAGTTCGGCGTTTCTATCAAAAAAGCGGGTTAAATCGACAAAGTGAACTTTATTTATATTTTTATAACAGAAAATTAAAACCGATCGATATTAAACTAAGCAAAAATGGAGACTGTAATGTTTTCTATCAGAAAATGTAAAAATGTATGTGAGATACTGAAGAAATTTAAGATATAATACTCATTTTATCAATTTATATACGAAAAAAATTTTTAGGACGAGAGTAGAACACACTTCCAAGCAGAGCTTGCTTGGGGTGTGCAATTGGCAATAATGGCGGGTAGAGTGAGATATATGCCGCGAAAATTTATTGATTTCAAAATAAACGCGGTTGAAGCCGTGAATAAGAACTAGTTTATTTTAAAATATTTTGGTTACGAACACATTTCAATGGAAAATAACGTATTGTTTACGTATTAAAAAACAATTCAGTTAAAACCTTTCAAAATCAATTATTCACAGTCACAATGGTGCATTATTGAAATTCAGCAAATATAAGTAGCAATTTAAAAATAAATTTTCCCCTTTTGTTTTCCCGGTTCTTCATTTAATTTAAATCTTCCATTGATAATTCAATAGCTGTATATTTTAGTCGTTTGTGTCAGCACACCCTTTTGTTTGCTGGATTTGAGCTGTTACACGATTACTTTCCACGAATGCTCTACAAACGATCGCCATCAAATAAAAACCTTTGTTGTAGAAGTTTTAAACTTTATTCAGTTTTTAAACTTGTTGTGTTTAATCATTGATACGAGAAATAGGATTTAATTATTTGTATTTATTTACACAAAAAGAAACTTTGTTTTTAAATGTCAAGAAAACAAGCAATTTTTGGCTTTTAGATGTATTTTATGTATGTATTTCAGAATTGTTTGTTTATTTGAACTCAAGCAATAAAAATATATGTATAAATGTAGATGATAATTGCAATATCGGACGATAGGTAATCGAGAAAAATTGTCAATAGAAAAATGCAAATAATATTTTTCGTATCATTTATTATCTTCATTTTGACTGTAGTGTAAACTATAATTTTATGCAAATCTTCGTTTCTGGATATAAGATAACGATAAAACTATGGAGATTATACACTAAAGCCAATATTATTTTCTAGAACTTCGTGAAAGCATCAAAGCGAATGTTTCTTTGTTTAATTTTCTGTTTTTGTGTTGATTAAAGGTTGGTCTAAAGTGTTATTAGTTTCTATTGATTTTTATATCGAAGAAACAATCATCAAGAGTACAAACAATGAACAATGGAAGCGAACATCTGTGAGCATAATTTACCATTTCGTTTTATTTGATTTATATTTTCACGTTTAACTGGAATAATTCATATTGATAATTTTTAGAATTTGTATGTTTGTTTATATGCTATACACCTTAAAACTAATAAAAATAAGCAAGGGTTGAGTTGTTATTTTTCTTTATTAAATACAAAGAAACTGAGCTCGCTACCCATTTATTTTAATTTTTTCTACAAAAGATATGAACACATGTTTATATTTACTGCCTACTGTGCATCCATTTTTTTCAGATTATACTTTCTTCACTTATAACGAGTTTAACTTAAAAAAAGTCAGTAGAAATACACCAATTTCGATATACACGCGACCAAAACGAATAAACAAAATGACTATATATTTTTATTTTTGTATATTCACGCATACAAAAAATACCATAGAGAAAAATCATAATATATGTGCTATGATATGTCAAAATAATATTTATTATACGATAATCCGCCACACAAAATTTTAATAAAGGTTATTTGTGATAATGCAAATCCCATATGAATTAAACAGCAAAGTTTTAAAATTACAGGCATTAATATTTTGCCATTGCAGTTTTCCGCTTGATATGAACTAATGAATAATCAATGTTGGAAACTATCCTGATTAAAACTAGTGTGTAATTTATATTCCGAATATAGCAATCATTCATATATATGTGCGGATACACGAGAATATGTATTTATAATGTCGGTTAATCTAGATTAATACCTGAGTACCTACCTATAGTTTGTGAATTTATCGTTTGTTAAATAATAATAAAACTAATATTGATGAGTACAAAAGGTTCAAAATATTGATTGTTTCCTGTTTTACATTATTTATATTATAAAACTTTTTATTTTGTATACCATATTGATGTTCAATGTTTAACCCGTCAATTTCCAGTGTCACCTTAAGGATAATACTAAACTATCGCAAATATTTTGTTACAACTGATAAAATATTACCTACTATTCTTATATTGAATTATTTTTTGATCACCTCTGCGTGATATTTTCATTAAAAGTTTGTTAATTGTTTTGCAAAATTGCAGCGTGAGTACGCTTTACGTTTCTAAGTGAAAACATCAGATATCATTAGTACTGTTATAATTATTGTTGTACCTTATTATTGAAACATTAGAGACTAATATTGTATTATTGTTTTTAATCTAAAAAATACATTTAGTTATGAAAATATTCATCCAAAGTTCAAGTGTCGTGATGTGGAATCTTGTACCTTAAACTTAATAATTTCAAATGGAGTTTATAGAAACTAACATAAACAAGTCATTACCACATCATAATTATCATTAGCGTAGAGATTCTATATTTATATCCTTACTTACTAAATATAAACTATTTTAGTGCTAATGGATGCTTCTGTTCCAAAACGTATTGAAATCGACATTGTGTATTTCCTCATGAATTCCAACCCACCTACACATAATTTAGATATTTAGATCGAATGCTCGTAGGCATCAATCAAATACTGTAAAACATTACACTATTACAGGGGTATCCAATATAATATATGGTATTGAAATCTATTTTTAATTTTAACACTAGAAAGACGGACGCAGTCATTTTACCGTCAAATGGCTGATCCCGTATTGTACAGTCAATGAAGGTTTTCACCTCCGTTTTCGTTGAACCTCCATCGATTTTTATGAAAATTGGTGAGTAGGTGGGGGATACCTTAAGAAACAAAAGTGACATAGTGCCAACTTGCGCTTTTGCCCTGGGGGTGGATGCCACCCCTTCTCGGGGGTGAAAATTATTTTAATAAAAATAACCCCAGGTATCGATAGAGAGACAAATTCTAAGCAAAATTTGTTATATAAAGTTTTTGGAATAAATCAATACTTTCTGAGTTATTAAAGATCAAAGATTGTGATTTTTCGTGATAAAAATACATGTTTTAAAGCGGTTTTTCATAAATAACAAAAAACTATGAGTTTTTACAAAAAATGTGTCATTACCAAAATTGAAGCTAATAAAAAAACAAACAAATCATTATTTTGAAAAACCTTCTAATATTAATTCAAAGTGACCTATAGGTAATTGTATGTATATTTTTTTTCGGCGAGTACTTAAATCTAAGTATTCAAACTTAAATAACGGGAAACCGATGCATTTTATGACATATACTTCCTGAACACTGAAGTACTCTGAAATACCTTTCTAATGAGTACTGTAAAAAGTTAATAGCATCAAAATTGAGCAAGTTATGATAAAAATAAGATGTCACTTTCGAATTTTTTTGGAAAAAACGAAAAATAAAACCTTCACCATTTCCACAAAAATTCTAATTTATGGTTATCCCTAAGGGACTCTTTTTTTTAGCATAAGTGATGACCTCAAAAATTTTGCCTGGTTTAGAATGCTTATTTTTGAAAAAAGTATGATTTAATAAAATCAAAATTTTTTAAATTTTCGTAAATTTCATTTTCTTTTGAAAATAACTTCAAAAATATTGGATATTCGTAAAAAATTATAAAGAACGAAATTTGAGTTATTTTTTTAACAAAGATTTTTTTTATTTTTTTTATTTTTATAGGATGAAAAATAACCGAGATAGAGACGTTTAAAGCCTATCTTTTACTGCGAGAACCATGTAACCGGGACCCTTTAACCCTTTATCTTTTAAAAAATAAGCGCTTTAAAAAATCTTATTTAAAACGATCTTATAGCTCTTGAAATTACCTTTCAAATGGTTTTTGGATGAACCTGATATCTTAAAAATTAACGGAGTTATTGTAAAAAAACAAATTATATTTTTTTGGAAAATTTTTTGGAGCAGAGATTTGGTATGCATATATTATAGAAAAACATGTCAATAGGTACATGCTTACTAAATACACATGTATGGGTGTATGTATGTGTGTTTTGAAGATAGAGAAAGTGAAAGGAACGGTAAACATCTAAAGATTCTAACTAATTAAAGCTGATAAAAAAATTATTCCATTATTATTATGACAATGGGTAGTTTTTAAGGGTGAAAAATTTCGCAATAAATAAATAAATATTTTAATACTCAGTAAATAAGATTTCACTTCAGTAATGTACTATTTAATAGGTTAAAGTTTTTGAAACCAATTTTTACAGTGATTCTGCAATAAGGGCGTAGTTTTTAAGGGTTTAAATTTCACTGTCAACCAAAAATTATATCATAAGTATCAAACAAACTGTTTATGTAATGTTAATATGCGATTTTAAAACTCAGAAATACAAAAAATTATTTTTTCATGATTTTCGATTCCTAAAAGGGTTGAAAAATTAATTAAAATCATAAATCATGCATATAAATATTTAAAAACATTTATTTTATCTAATTAAACACAATTACTTAAGCCAGAATGGTTAAATCTGCATTTTTTCCCATTTTTAACAAAAGGGGTGGATTTCACCCCTAAAATGCAAAAAGCGCAAGACGAGCATATGTCACTTTTGAAGTAGAGGGTAAAACATACTCAATTCCAAATTTTCATCCAAATCTATGGAGGTTCAACGAAATCGGAGGTTGTAGCTGATTTTTGCCTTCATTGACTGTACTAATTTCTATAGTACTAGCGATAAGACAAGTACAAATTATCGGAGTCCAGTGGCCCAAAAAAAAAGTTTTTTATCTAGTCCTGTGAATTATCCAAGTGAAGAATTTTAATTTGTAAGCTGCTAGCAATTTATAGATAAGCATTTTTATTAGTTATTTGAATCAGTACCATTCAAAAGTTCCCTGTATGTTCCCATATTGTACTATATTGTATTGTGTTGAATGCATAAACAATTATTGATATTTGCAGATTTTAATACAAGATTTTATATAATATTTTGAGAACCCATTGTGATACAATTATGAAATTTTACAATCAGTTTAGTATTAAACATGTATTGATACTGAAACGATTATAAAATGTGTTTGTCTTGACGTGAAACGAAAAGATCGAGTGAGATTTTTGAAATCGAAGAACAGTTTTTTTTCCATTTAAATACGATTGCAAAGCTTCTAGTATCTTCGATACAACCCATAACAAAGATACAACGCATTTTATTCATTATTGAATAAAAATCACAATTGCCATGGAAAACTAAAATATGTTTGAATCGAGACGTCAGCCAAAACCAAGGTTACTAAACATACAAGGTTGTCTCATACGGTAGTTTCATGCTATTGGTTGACGGTTTGTGACGTAGCCAGCCGTCGACCAATAGCGTGAAACTACATTTGTAGAATTTATTATGCGCGAAATTTAAATTTATTAATACAATTAACTAACGTAATTAAAATATATCGTCACATATGACATAAAACTTATTAAAAAAATCTACAATGAAGATTATTGAAATATAGAATAAAAATGTTTTATAGTTATTTATTAACATATTTAAGTATTTAAAATTAAAATATATTTTTTTTAAATAAACAGTTAACAGTTATAAATTTTATTATTGGCAAACTTTTATTAAATTGCTTTGTCTGTAAGAGTCAAATCTTGTCATACATTTTTCACAGATGACCGATTATCTTGAAATTTTTAATAATTAAATCTACCTAATATTAAAATTAATTAATATAAAATAATTTTTGCACAAATACAGTTTTTATTTGTTATCAAGTTAATTAACAGTTAATGTATCATTTCCAAATCTTCAATTATTCCTGAAAACATCCTTTACAAATCAAATTACAATTACAAATTTAATTGACTACTTTTATTACATTTATCAATCCATTTATTTTGACAGTAGATATTCTTGGGAACCTATTTATTTTATGTGATTAAAGTTAAATATAATTCATAATTCAAAGTAAATATTACTTATGATATATAATTTTTGTTCCACATATATAATTATATAAATATGTAAATGCAAAATGTCAACTTACCTGAATTATATTTAGATTTTTATATGTTCTGCGATATTTATTTGACAAATATGAATTACAAACAAAACACTATTATTTAATTCAAATTTTCAATTTGACATAAGACGGCCGGTGACGTCACACGCACTACCCACCCGCTCATTCCCCTCGCCTAAATGCTTCGTTATGAGGCAACCTGTATAGTTTAATAACCTTGAGCCAAAACTAGCAAAATTAAATTAAAGTCAAGTAAGCTTTGGAAAAAAGAATGGTTGATGTTTGAAATTTTTATATTTATTAAAATTCGTTATACTTATTTTGTTAATGTATATTATAAACATCGATAGTGGTTTTAGAGAGGGAGACTAAGTGACCGCCCGGGGTTCTAGTTTAGAAGGGGCGGCGGACGGCCACATGGAGAAAATTTAGTTTAAATTCTCAAACAAAATCAATAATTTAAGAACAATACCGGATAAAATACAAAGGACCCACTGGCATTATGCATCCCTAGTATAAATAATTATTAGGTGATAGTTATAATCGATTACAGGCAGGGGCGGATCTTCTTAAGGGCTCTTTGGGCTGCAGTCCAAGGCCCCGTGGATACAAAAAGCCCCCAGCCTCCGTTGAGAACAATAGACGATATTGTGAAGAAAAAAATATATTTAAAATAAAAAAAAATCCGATCATAAGGTAGGCCTCTGAGTAGATTTAGTCCAGGGCCCCAAAAATTCACGATCCGCCCCTGATTACAGGTAATAATTCTGAACTGGGTATCAAATTTAATTACTGTATCATAATGGGTTCTCAAAATGTTAGATAAAAAATAATTTTAGACAAAATCTTTGAGAATCTGTAACTCCCTCACGAAGAATTTCCGGACACATGATCATATGAACTTTTTTGCTTGAAATATTTTTCTCAATCAACTGTTTGATATGACTCATCCTGTATATTTTACTTTATGTATTTCGGAACCAGTTGATTGAATACCTCTGCTATGTGATTATTCGTAAAAGGCATTGTTGTCACAGTGATATATCGAAAATAGATTTGCACTTTGATATTTTGTATTGTATTGAGTATACCGTTATGTTTGATAGATAGTTTGTATAGTATTGTACAATATTGTACATATTATGTTTGTAATGTGTGATATGAATTCATATACATTTCTATATATACAAAAAGTTCAAAATTTCAAAAATCTAATTTAAAATGTAAAACAAAATTGTTAAACAACAATAAAAAGTTGTCGATTTTGAATAAGATTTCGAATTAGCAAAGTATACAATAATATTGATAAGTTTAATTTGTGTTTCATTATCCCGAAAATATATATATTATAATAAATAATCTAAAATATAATAATTTAATTTTATTGTACATACGTAAGCCCATGTATATTCCATTATTTTCAATAAATCACCCCTAAATGGGGGTGAGAACAATATAATGTAAACATTATAAAAGCTGTGGTAATTACGTAATTAACATTTTCGCTTAAATGCAAATTAATAGTATGAAAAACTATTTATACGGGTAGACTTATTTATGTTAATTTTTGTTTTATTTATTACCTGCTTATATTAATTTTGTTATTATTTCATTGTTATTAGTTTGCAAGAATTTTGAATGCTTAAATATGTGATAGATAAGTTTTAAAAATTACATGATACATACATATATTGACTAGGTGTATTTATTACACTTTTATGCACTGATGAAAAACAAATGACAAAATGTATTACTTAAGTATCAATGAAATATTTGATTAAAATTAATAGTTAAAACGGATAATACTGATTTAAAAAAATTATTTATTTTATTTAAAAAAAATATGAAAAGTTACAAAATTGAAAAAACATAAAAGATAAAAGACCAAAATAAATGCTCTAAATGTCTATTTTAATCTAGGCTCAAATCAATTCGCCGGCATTAGTTTTTCATCAGCACGACCTATTTTGGTGCTTAAAAGTGTAATTAAAAGGTTAATTTTATTAAAAGTATTGAATATCTGAGAAACTATGGGGTTTAGACATAGGACATTCCCTATACAAATTGAAAAGGAGAAAAAAAAACCATCGCGTAGCGAAATAAAAAATGGGTAGTCATATTTGAAAAAAATGAGTTATCATTTTAAAGTTTGCAAATTTTGACATTTTTTATGGATAAATAAATTCAAATTTGTTACTATCAAAATGTTACTCTTTATCAGGACTAATATTATTATTAAAAAAATCAATCGCAACAAAAAAACGAGGTCGCTACGATTTTTTAAAGTTGACCCTGTTTATGGATTATTTTTCGGAAAAAAAATTTTAATTTGGCAACACTGTCACTAAATCAAAAAATGAATAGATGGTAATGTGGAGGTTAAAATATGACATCGGAATACTGAAAAATTTATAGGGGGTTCCATTTAAAAAAATGTTTGTTTTTGTTACAGCGCAAAAATGGGACACCCTGTATTATTAAAAATAATTTTACGACGTTGATCTTTTCAAACCAATAGTATTATGTACTAAACTTTTTTTTTCTATCTCCTACGGGAAGTGCGCTAGGAATGCCGGACGCACTATTGGAGGACCCTGTATATAGCTGTCAAAAAATGTATTTCATTTAATTTTTTAATTATCTTTCCCAAATTGAATTATAATTAATAATTTTACATGCAAAATTCACATAAAATGTTTTTTCCTAAAAACTTTTTTAATTATGTATAAAAAAGTACAATTAATCGTTTCCGTAATTGAACCCTTCAAAAATAATATAAATAAAAGAACGCCGATATATATTTATTATTTTTGCGGACAATATACTAGAACGGGTAAAAAGGCAACCTGAAAAAATAAAATTAATCTTAACGCACGTCTCTATAATTGGTTTTCCGTCCCATTTATACGCTTCTAATAAATATTAAAACCGCTTCGTGTAGGATCTAAAAATATACAATAAAATCTATACTCTTATATTGATAAAATTAAACAAAAAACTAGTAGGAAGTATCTTTTGTAAGATAAAGAATATACTCTTGATTGCAATCCTCGTATAAAACATACATAGTTTACAACTACCGAAACGGGATAGTTAATGGAAACTTATGCTGAGTTGGCAAGTTTCAATGTTCTCGTTTGTTTATGGAAATGAGTTTCCGATACTGTATTGTTAACTTTGTATTGTTGTTATGTTATTTGGAATTTGATCAATATTTCAGTTTGAGAACATGTGTATGGTATTTAATTTCTGTGGGATTTTCAACAGGAAGTGATTTTGAAATTAACATGATAGGTATCAAGGGACATCAAATAAATTGGAGTTGTCTTCATTTAAAGTTTCAAGCTATTTTGTTTAAGAGAACATGCGGGTGAGATGTAGTAAATTAGTTTTGAACTTATGGAATCGTCGTTTCGGTACATTTTCACATAGTACATAATATGAATATTCTTTTTAAAAGAAAAAAATTTAATAAATCTTTCAGTAATCGGCCCTCAAATGAACTCAATTTTTCCTTCATGTTTTTGGAGTTACTTCTTACTTATTTTTCAGATAAAATTAAACATTATCAGAATGATTTAGTGTTATTAAAGAAATAGTAATGCCGTGCATAAAAAGTTTAATTCTCTAAAAACAGACCTATATATTATTTTCTGTCTACCGTTTGAAAATTTTCTGGTTAATTTCCTTGTGTATTTCGAAAGAAAGAAGAAACTCTTTAGATTATTTCAGCCATCTGTGAAGTTTTGTTTCTGAAATCGTGAGTGCCCATGCCGCGCTGATTAAAAAAAGTTTAGAGAAAAAGCAGTTTAAAGTTCAGGTTAGGGATAAAATTATTTTAACATATGTGCTAATATTTTAAATAAAGTTGTTAGACATAATAAGAGAACATATAATTTTAAGGCAATGTTTAAATAGGCTCAAAATATTCGTAGAAGATGCTGCTATAATATATTTTTAAATCTTGTTTAGTCGTTGTTATATAATACATATTTCTTATATTTGCTGAGGTGGAAAAGTTTAAAAATAGCCTATAGGTATGTACAAAAAATGAAGATAAATATTAAAATACAGTTATATTTATAAATTTCAGTAAATAAAATTTTGGAATTTGGTTCAAACATTTCTTCGGATTTTAGAAAATACATACTTGCATATTTTTAATTCTGTTTTTATGTTATTAAAATAATTTATTTAATGAAATAAATTTTAAATATTTATAAATTCAAAACTCTTCAAAACAATTACAATGTATTTTCTTTTCAAACTTATTTAAAAGATGAAAACCAAATTGAATGAATACAGTGTTTTCATATTTATGAACAGAATACGAAAGTTATTTAAAATCAAGAGATCGTAAAGTGTTTTATACTTTTCACGTCTAAAAATAACATTGATGTGAAGAAACAGCGTTTAGGGACTTGTCCTGGTGGAACATTGGCGGTTGTAAGAGTTATTTATTATTCTTTTACTCAGAGCAGATTTTAAGGGATGGAAAATACATATCGTTTATTGTCTGTATATACAGGGTAGTCCAAGTAAAACGAAACGGGCACGCTTTTGGTCATTTAAAATAAGATTAAAAAAAAAACTCGAACATGTCGTTTTTGCTATAAAATTTTTGTAAGAATCTTTTAAACCCCCAGCGCTATGAGCACAACCCTTAAAATTTTAAATAGCATGATAGGGCAAATGATAACTCATTTGAAAGGTTTTTTTAATACGGTGCTTTTTGTTTTTTTTTTCAAATCTGTTTAGTTTTAGTCAAGTTATTTACATTCCATAAATGCAATGATTTTATGATCATAAAACAAATATTTACAACTAAAAGTCAAGACAGAGTAGGCTGATTTTCTTATCAAATAATTAAAAAAAATCCAATTTGGACATTTGTTGAATTAATTAAAGTTCTGGAATCAAATAATTAAAAAAAAAAATTCCCAACATCCAAAACTGGGCCATCCTGTATATTTTGATGTTGATAATAATTAAGATCACAAACAAATCTATAGATGTCGCAAAGATATGTTTTTGTTATATTTAAAACTGAAACAACATTTTCATGATAATGAATTTTATTACTATTTTTTTAGAAAGGGTGGAAGTGCAAAATATTTTATATATATGTTAAGTTAAAAACGAAGGGGTGGAATAATTTTATTCCTTACTTCTTTAAAGAGTTTATTAATTCCTTCCGTTTTATCGTATTTTTCTCCAAGTTAAATTGATATTGTACGTATACTTTCGTACCCTTTTTTTCATTAAAAGTTTTTGAATAAATTTGAAAAATATTAGAATTGTATTCCCAAACAAATAATACTATACGACATTTGAAAGCAACTGACGTACGATTCGTTTGATGATTGGTTTCTGACAGTTACCTTGCGTCACAACTCCTTTGTGGTAGAAGTAGGATTACAAAGTTTGAGTTCGATATTCAGGTGAATTGCAAATTATTTTTTATTATTCGTATTACCTCAAATGGAGAACGTTCTTAAAGTCATAGTAGACTGTGTATGAGAAATACAGTTGTTCCATATATTTATGCTGACAGAAAAACTTAATCATATTTTGAATTCTACGATGAGTAAAAAAAATTACGAGGTTTTCATACTAGAGATATTTTATCTACAATTTTTTTAAATAAAAACTAAATATACTAAATCATAGATACCTAATACGACTATTATATTTTCACTTACCATGCTCTTTTCGTTGTTGTTTTTTGTTAAATATAAATTAAAACTGCACCGTCATCAAAAGTAGAGAAAAAATTCAAAGTAAAATCTTTGCAAGAATGTTGCCAGATCTTTTTAAAATGAGACATCCTGTATGAACTAATGTTACTTCATTTCACTCGTTTTTCTGAGTACTTTTAGCACACTGCAGTAGAATCTACTATCATAGAATCTAAAAAGAACTTACCTTCTTTTGATGAACACCCGATATATATCAACAATCATACATACATATTCACTTTATAAATCTACTTCAAAGTGTTCTCTTGCACCTTCCTGTTCTTTATTTTCCTTGCAATCTATTTTCACAAGATCATTGTCTGCAATTCTTTTATCTTTCATGAATAACCCGTTTCGTTTTAAATCTTTCTTGACCTTTCTCGGTGCTTTGTCCAATTGATGCACAAGGTAAAATACGTAAATAAAAGAACGTTTATCTCATTTTAAAATGCAGTCTGAGCGATAATTCTTATGTTTTAAACACTTAAAGAATACTGATTGAAATTCACGATTGAATTGATATCCAAAGTAAATCTATATAAATAGTATACACGTAGGTATTTATGTGTGCCTCCATATTGGACAATCTTAAATGTTTGTATAATAATTTATTTTAAAGAAAAGTATTAGAATTTTATTGCAAATCCTGTAAAGCTTACATCTCGTATACAACATATACATACTATTTTTTTTTAGCGATTCGATGTATCAATCAAAATAAACATTAATGTTTGAATAGAAAAAATAAACTCTAATAAAATCCGCACTTCGCACATGATTTAAAGATTTTGTCCCCAATATCTTTGGAATACGCTTAAAATTGTTCTCGTGAAAACGCTTACAAACGATTGATGCGTGCATCAATCCAGATGTCGTCACTACTTATGATATTTAAGACGTTGCAACGCGAAAAACGTCTTTGTTTTTAAAACAGGAATACGATTATCGACGTTGTGTTAAAGTCAACAAAACAAATAATTATCTACATAAATACATAAAAACTATTCTTTATTTGAATAGCCTGCTTAATTTCTTGCATATTAGACTTTACGTTACAGATGCGAACAATGAATAGCAGAGATTATTTTATAAATGCGTGCATTACGTTGTAATTTTGGTCATTATCTCAGCTAACGTTTAAATGTGTAAAACAATTTAATTAAATATGCAAAGAAAGTTATAGAAAGTACACAAACTACAAAAAATAGTACAGCTTTAAAATAACAACTTAATCAATAAATAAATTTATTTGGCATAAGGGAAAACATATTTATAAGCGAAAGTTACATCAAATCATATAGATGAATCAATTTTATTTTTAAGAAAATTGATTAAATGTAAACGTCAGTTGAATAGCACTTAAGTTTATTGTTATTATTTATTTAATTTATATAAAAAGTTTGTAGTTAATTAAAGTTCTATTAAGAAGTAGTAGAGTTAGCTGTTTAATGCAGCTAACGATCCGTTACACGGTAATGACGAGGATGCGATTTAACTATGCGAATTACGACCAGGGCCCCTATTCTCGAGTTCACTCGACATTTTTTCCGTTCGACTTTCTAGTAAGTAACTAGGTAACTCACTAAAATGTCGATCGCAACGAAAAAAGCGTATTCTTGAATCTCGATTTGACTTTTCGTTCGTAAAATGTCGAATGAAAAATCAAGAGTGGTATTTGGCATGCGAGATTATAAATTGTCGCTCGACATTTTTATTTGTTTGGTTATGTTTTAGTATATGTCAAATAATACAACAAATAAATATCTTGATTTTGTATTTATAACTAAATACAATTGTGTATTGAGAGATTTTGTATTAAATAAAAGTGAGTACCGAAATTTTATTAATGTTTTATTGAAATTAAATTATAAAATTAGATAATACTTTTAATTTAAAATGTTTATATGTCACTAAAAATTTTCAATTTTAGTTGTATGTTGTATGGCATTTATTCATACTAACAATTTGGTTTCTAATTTGCTAAATGTAGTAGTAGAAACTTGAGGATATAACCCGGTGGAACTTTTCTATACTAGAAGTATTTAAAATTTAATTGATATTGTCGAAGAATATGTTACATGATTTTTGTTGTTGATATGTATGTATTTTGATAAAAGTATAATTAAACATTGTTTGATTTTAATCTGTCATTTCATTTTCTCCTACACAGGAAAAGTGTGCAATATATTTCAAAATTTGGAATTGGAAATTATAAATAAAAAAAAAATCAATTTTAAAATCACTTAATTTTGTAATCATTTTAAATGACAAGACCAAAATAAATAAAACCATAGACATAGAATAAAACATAAAATACTTGAATTTGATTGGTCAACAGCTAGAAATAAAGTTGACAACATCGCATAAATGTCAAAGGAAAATTTACGTTCGACATTCATCTCGAACGAACTCAAGAATACGCATTTCATGTATCATGCGACTCGACATTTTAAATCTCGCATACGACATATTTTCGCACGAACTCGAGAATAAGGGCCCAGCTCGTGACAACCACAATGGAACACATTTTTATGATGGTGGCTTTTCAATGATACTTTTTTTATATTAAAAAGTATTTACAAACATTGACTTACTTAGTTAAATGTTGGATTTATGATAAAGTATGTAATAAATTGTTTAATGTTGTAAACTGGGTAATAAAGTATTTAAACCAATAATGTCCTGCAATATATCCGTACGAATCATTTTCATTGTTGGTTAATGAAGAGTAAAGTGAAAATGAAACATTTATTACTAATAGAAGTTACGTGATCGAGTATTGGAACAAAGTATTTACAACTCGTTTTCATCAAACGAAATTTGCCAATTCATGAAATATTTTAACGCATAAAATGGAACGAATCAAGTTTGCGACAGTTTATAAAAAAAACAGGGACGGTTTCAGTGACCAAAAGGTGGGTGAAAAAAGTTAATAAAAGAGTAAGACACACGATGGTTCATACAATAAGACAAAGAAATTTTAGAAATCATTTTTCAAAAGCGCCACAAAATTAGTAGATAATTTAAAAAGAAAAAATGACAAATAAGTTTGACACTGCGAGAATATCGCTTGAAAATTCTAGAATACAAAAAACGTTATGTAGCTTTTATTTCTGTGGTGGGTGTATGAAAGACAAAAAGAAATATTTCAAAAATTCAACGAATGAAATTGTTTGACAATTGATTTTTCACACACACAAAAAACTGCATTGGACCAAGAAAATCTTGTTTTGTATATAACGAAAACAATATTTTCTTAATATAAGAAAAGTACTCTTAATCAAAACTACATTATTTCTTCGTCTAAGTAAACTATAGTTGGTTTAAGAATATATTTCTTATCTTAAGAAAATATTGTTTTCGTTATATACAAAACAAGGTTTACTTGACTCAAGTAAACCTTTCTACCTATGTATACGTATTAAAAAATGCGCATATACATAAAATTTTCGAGGAGAAAGTAAATAATGCATTTTGGTTTTAAACTACCTCGTTTTGAATATTTTTCCATAAAATCTAATATTTTTCTTTGAAAAATTATTAGGGAACAAAAAACGAAATTTTTGTTGTCACGCATAAACGTTTAAAATTTAATATAAAAAATATCATCCATGAAAAATTAAAAAAAATAAAGTTCATATTTAAAAATCCCTGGGGAAAAGATTTGTAAGAGGTAGTAATCCCTTATCTCCCTGTTGGGTGCTCCATCGGCTGTAAATTCATCATACAGTTGAGACAGGATTATTTCCGAGAGGATCCTCCCTGGATAACCCATGTTCCGACCCGTCAAATAGAGTGTAGGCGGCAGAAACGATGCTAAAAATTTTCAATCTTGAGGAATTGTTTTTACAAGCGTTTAATAAATGGCCCTCTTTGAAATATGATCCTCAATGATACTGTCTGCTTCTAAAATCGCTTAGATTTTTTATATTAATGTAATGAATATCTTGATTCTATTTCACATTTTACCTTGGTCTTTTGATGTTTCTAAATTGCTTGCCTTTGGCTTATTAAACTTATACATATATATCTATTTTTTCAATATATAATTATCTTATTAGAATTGTTGTATAATGTTCAAAGAACATCGACATTTGTATTAAATTACATCACAGATAAATAAATTATGTACCTTAGAGGTAAAGAATCGTACCTAAAATCAGGGGAGACCGCAAAAAATATATTTTCAGGATTTTTTTCACAAAAATATTAATTGATTACCATATTATAAATTATATATTAATGTGAGTGCTTTTTTGGCCATCGTGAATAATTTTCTTCCAATATAAATTTTATTTTATGATAAAAAAAGTCAGCTCATTTACGAAACTTTAAATTCACACTCTACTTGTATTAAATTGATTTTTTAATAAAATTTTTAAAAAATTATTATGAAAATTGCTCTATTCAAAATAAAAAATAAAAAATATGTTGACTTAGTTTTTTAAAGAAGAAAATTATTGCGATGCATTTAAATTGTTAGCTTGGAAAATAAATTAAATTAAAGACAAAAAACGTTTGAATCCAAATGATGTATTTTTAAGGGAATTTATTTTACTTACTGACATTTAACATTTACAAGAGATAAAACTGAAACTCGATTTTGTAATTCGATTCTCATGAATATATTAGTAATTCGAGACGTCAGAATTGCGTATTAAATATATATTCAATTTGAGAAATAGACTTTAAAATTGTTGTTGTTTTTTGTTCGAATACCAGTATGCAAAAAAATCACATAATATGTAAACATTTATTGTTGATATATTTATATACTCCTAATCTGTTTTATACTGATCGAAAATGAAGGGGTTATATACAGTTAGAATTTAAAAAAAATCGATTTTTTAATTTCATTTTCGTAATGTACATATATTTAAGTACACACACAGAAAATTTCAAGTCAAACCGGCGATTATTTTCGAAGTTACACGCATATTTGTAAAGACGTCTCAGAGCGTTTGAAAGTAGGAGACCGGAGTTAAGGGGTTATATACAGTTAGAATTTTAAAAAAATCGATTTTTTTTATTTCATTTTCGTAATGTACATATATTTAAATACACACACAGAAAATTTCAAGTCAATCCGGCGATTATTTTCGAAGTTTTTTACGCATATTTGTAAAGACGTCTCAGAGCGTTTGAATGTAGGAGATCGGAGCGGCAACGCATTTTTTTACTGTTTTTAAAGTCGGTGCGTGGTATTCCTCGGAAACGGCTGAACCGATCAGTCTCAAATTTTAACACAAGTTTCTTAAGTATATTTTTTAGTAATTAATCGAAGTTTTTTTTTTCATCGATCAATATTTTTTTTATAAATAATTTAAGGTCAAAATTTTTGTCAAAAATCATTTTTTTTTGAGAAGCCGCCATTTTGTCAAAAAATGTTATTTTGCTTATTCCTTCGATCAAGTACAAGATTATACATTACTTTAACGAAATCCGTTTGGGTTTTTTATTTTAAATGATCCAGTCCAGAGATATCGTGGTCGTGGTCACCGCAAGGCACCTTTTTTGAGAGGACCTCTTGGAGAACAGCTGTAGCAGCTTTCGAAATTATTATTTTTACAAATAAAAAATTGTTAAAATACAATTAGAAGTTACCATAATTTGTGTACAAATTTTTACATCAATAAATTTTAAAGTATTCTCTTTAAAAAATTCTTGAAAAAACCATTTTTTGCCTTCTGACTGTATATAACCCCTTAAATAAAAATTGATAGCCAATTGTTAACAAACATTTGAAAAAAAAAAACAAATAAGTATGATTAATTAAACGTAGTCAAGGCCTTTATTTTTTAATAAAATGTATAAAAATATAACGGTTTAGTTTAAGAATAAATGTGGGCGAAGCCACTGGGAATTTTATATATAAAATAAAAAATTATGTTTATTGACGCATGGGTCGATATTTCAGTTGATTTATTGGAAACTTCACTAATTGGAATTGATTTCTTGCATGTTAAAAGTTAATAAGTATTTTTTTATGTTTTCTTTGTTAAGTTATTATTTTTACATAATATTTAAATTGTTATTTTCTTGTTTGTGCCATTTTTTTAATGCTTATATTTTAAACATTTAAGGGGGAACATATGAATAGAAAAAAAATTGGTAAACATTTTTTTCGCTTGCCTTATTTTTATATTCCTTCTTAAAACATTTGAACATACATAATAATTATAATATATTTCAACTGGCAATTACAAAAAAAGGAAATGCAAATACGTTTGTTTGTTGAATGAACACCTACTCAAAAGAACTAGTTGCAAAAATACGCTCATTATTGTCCGTATCACAACAATGAGATATTCGAGATCGAGCAGAGACAATGGTTCTGTGGTGGTTCACGTTTCGGCACCACACGGGTCGCGCGCGGTATCGATTCCCGCCCGGTGTTGGGTTCGCCACCACCGGCGTGTAAGGGGTGACAAATCACTATTACAACTACTACTACTGTTTATACAGTTTTTGTGATTTTCTGATTTAGGGTTGAACCACCTATTCATGTTTATGTAACTTGATTAGGGAAGCGTTTCATTATACAATGAGTATTACATTTGAAAATAAATGACTTTCACTAATCAAAATTCCGTTAAATTATAAATTAGATCTTATACAATTATTTTTCACATAAAAACAACTTAACTATTTTCGTGTATAAGTACAGAAATATTATGATATATACACTGGTAGAAAGGATTTCTCAAACTAAGTAAACCTTGTTTTATATATAACGAAAACAATATTTTCTTAAGATAACCAATAATCTCTTAAACCAACTATAGTAATCTTAAACGATGGAATAACGTAGTTGGATTAAGATTAAGAGTATGTTTCTTATATTAAGTAAATATTTTTTTCGTTATATACAAAACAAGGTTTTCTTGGTCTAATACAGTTTTTTTCTGTGTAGTACCTATATATACACAGAAAAAAAACTGTGTTGGACCAAGAAAACCTTGTTTTGTATATAACGAAAGCAATATTTTCTTAATATAAGAAACGGACTCTTAATCCAACTACGTTATTTCTTCGTTCAAGAATACTATAGTTGGTTTAAGAGATTATTGCTTATCTTAAGAAAATATTGTTTTCGTTATATGTATACAAAACAAGGTTTACTTGGTTTGAGAAATCCTTTCTACCAGTGTATAGAAGCAAATCATTCATCGTTTGTTAACAACAACAAATGTTTTATTTACTTTTGAAATAATGCTTTGATAGTAAATTACAGCACAAATTATAACGGCTCACTGTCCTTATAATACAGACATCATCAGTTTACATTCAAAACAAATCGAATACACTGGAGTCGCGGTGATTGAGCCCCCGTCTAATCAGGTGCCTATTATTTGCATTGCTGATGCCAACACACTTGGAAAATGTTGGTACGTTTGTATTGTTGTTAATTATAATTGTAAACAGTTATAAGCTGCCCGATTACGAAATACTCCAATCAAACAAATGCCCAAGCATAAGTATAAACGATAATTCAATTGTTTATGTTTAGTAATGTGACAGATATATGCTATTATTTATAGTTTATAGGTATACTATATGTCATGTAACTTATTAGAAAATTGTAATTGGTACACAGTACACTTATTATTTTATTGTCATTAGGTAATAAAGTATTAAGTACCTACTTTAGTCATATGTACTTTAAGTCGAGAACAGTGTGTTGTATGCTAAATTAAATCATTCTAATATGCTTTGGTGTTCTTTTCTAAATTTATTTTATTTATTTTAATTAAAAAAATCGCTCTTTAAAAACGAAAGATTCGAAAAAAAAATTAAACCTTCAAAAAGAAGAAATTGATATATTTCGTGCAAATATATTATCAATTAATTAACGACTTAAATAAACAAAAAAAAATAATTTCTTAAAAAAAATATTCCAAATAAAAAATAAAATAAAAATCGTCGACGGAGATAAATTATTGTACAAAGGTAACATTTTACTACAAACACATGGATTGAAAAGTGTCTTTTTCCTCAGACAAAATTTTGAAATCAGGAGACCAAAATTTTTCTGCTTTTAGAAATGATCACATATCTCCTTCTGCTTTAGATATTAAGAAGATGCAAAATATAAAAAATATTTTTTAGGTAAGAAAAATACTAAAAAAATTACAATGAAATTGTATCTCAAGAAATGTTAAAGTGGAGTAGACTATATCTACTTACATAATTTGGTATTCAATTTTACTATTATAGGGTTTGACAAATCATTATTACAACTGCTGTGCACACATATAGTGTTTTTCCTAATTTTATGATAAAACACAAGGGATTAAATATCAACATCTAAATTACCACTACTGTACTGATTGCTTTTTGTTTACATCCTCAATTAAATGTAATTTATATGTATATGTGTTAATTAGAGAAGTATTAAATTCTGTGACAGATTTACTCTAAGCTGAAAAAGCTACCGCTCGAGGTTTCACATTCTAAGAGGCTTTAAGACGTGGTACTGTAATTGTGTACAGTCTAACATTAATGCTTTAAAATGCAATGCTACAAGCATTTGTCTTAAGATTCAGGTCGTATGTTTTATAGCTTGCAGCCACATCAGCACTGATTAAATTTTAGCTTTGTAGGTAAGGGTTGATAAATGATTATTATTATTAATGTTGCAATGATTGTTTTTGCTATTCCTCATTTTGGAGGCAAAACATCTATGTTTTTAGAGGTTAGTAATGATTTTCTTATTTGAAGATATAGCAGATCTTGAATAAATGTTGCGTCTAATGTTTCTTTGCGTTGTAATGATGTTTTAACATAATTATTTTTTTTATTTTCCACCAATCGAGTTTATTTATACATATCTTATTTTTATTAGGATTCTCAGTTATTATCTATAGAAATAAATTTGCTCGTTAACATTTTATATGTAGTTACAATAGGTACTTAATAAATTACATTACAATCAAACTTTGCACGACCAATTAATAAAATATTGGAATTGCAAATTATTTTAGTACATATTATCTATAGAAATAAACTTGCTCGTCAATATTTTATATGTAGTTATAATAGGTACTTAATAAATTGCATTACAGTCAAACTTTTCATGACCAATTAATTAAATATTGGAATTGCATTTTCCTTGTGAAATTATTTTAATGTATTACAGTGACCAATGACCCATTTTCTTGAATGCACTTTGCATAAATGCATAACGAAATACTAAAACTGCATGTGCATACATTGCATCAAATCAATTACCTAACTGTTCAATACAACAATATAACATATTGACACACATATTCGGAACCTGTTAACATGTATTGGGCAACCTTCTGCACTCTCCTACATTCCTCTGGCCCCACCATTAATCTGGGATCCCCCTCCGCGGGCGTCCCCCGCTCACCCCGCGCACCACGGCAACCATGTGGCGGGGCGCGGTCCTTGTTCTCCTTTCATCCCGCTGCGCGATGCGCGCACCATGGAAACGTTGTTGTCGCTGATGTCCTTGACGACTGTGCAGCAAAACCATGCCGCAGTGGATGCCGTTGTTATTGTCGCCGTGGTGATTTGTACGCCAGGCATGAGCTTTTGACAGTTCATAGGTGATTAGACATTACCGGCAAAGTGAAAGCTTGGTTTAAGATCGATCGTATCCGCGATCGTTTCCGCGAAGTGCAGTTGTTAATGAATGTTTGACAACAGTTATATTTATTGTTGACAGGAGTGACCAATTGAGCTTTTGACAGTTAGTTAGTGGTTAGACATAACCGATGAAGTGAAACATTGTATTCAGATCGATTATAATCACGTTAGTTCCCGTGTTGTGCATTGTTGAACAGTTGTTATTGAATGCTTGACAGGAGTGACCACTTGAGCTTTTTATAGTTCAAAGGGTAATTAGTCATAAGCGGTGAAGCAAAAGCCTGATTTACGATTGATTATAATCACGTGAGTTTCTGCGATGTGCAGTTATTAATGAATGTTTGACAGGAGTGACCATTTGAGCATTCGACAGCTGATTCGTGAATAATTGATATTTCAGTTGTAAATTCGTACTTTTGGCAGACGTTTAGTGAACTTATTAGTATTTCACCGGAAATGTATAAAAGCTCGCTTCATTTAAAAAAAAATGTGTATTTAAAAAAATATTTAATCAATGATACCACTGCATTTTTTAATAGATACAAAATAAAAACATATTATCCGATCGATTATAATTGCGAATATATGTATATTTGAAAGGGGTAACTACTTGAGTTTTTGACAATTCGTCAGTGTTATTGTTTGTTTAATTCTATCTATATAAATCTAAATAAATAATTGAGAGAAGTGAAAATGTGCTATGGCTACATGAGCTTCCAGTATTTAAATACTTTTTGCTAGTATAAAGTCTCTATATAATTATATTTTGTGTAATTTAAAACTAAGAACGATATGTATATAACCTTTTGACATTTAAATAGTGATTAGGGCATCCATAAACGTTGGGTATTGAAACAGCTGACTAGGAAAACTAAAATGTGCAAATATTATATGCAATCTAAACTTTAAATTAAAACGAATATTTTTTTAAATATTGTGACTTTTAAGCAATATCTTTTGTGATGTAAGTTTTTAAATGTATGTTAATAAAATTAGTGTAAAATTATTACTGAACGTAGCATTTATAAAATAACATAGTTCGTTGAATTTTAATAGTGGTTTAGTAAAATATATTGATGGAATTTAGTGAAAGTGTCTTAGATTAAAATAGTTATTCAAAAGTTTACCATCGTTTGAAAATTGTTCAGTGTATTCAAGAGAATTGTTAAACATTAGCGAAACTGTTATGAATATTTAGTAGTCGAGTTGAATATTCTTAAAGTAGTGAAATAATAATATTGTTGTTAACGATAGTGAAATTATCTATTTATAAATGAAACCCAGAAACCGGAAGTAACATGCCCTTAATCTATTAACGCGCGTTAGTGCAGTTCAGTTGTTTTATCGATTAATAATTGAAAACTGAAACTCATCATTTTTGTGTTGTTGTGATTACAACTGTGGGAGATATCAGTAATTTTCTCTTAATGAAAAAAGGTTTTCTTACGATAGCATCGAAGCTTTTTGCAAATTACTAGAGTGTGTTGATCAAGTGATAAAAGTAGTAATAATTTTAAGGTATTTTATTTGTATTTATATTGAAAATTACACTGATTTTAACATTTTTCTAATTTATATACAGCATACATAATATTTATGTATATATTATAACTTTCCACTTTTAGCAAAACAATTATTGAATAAATATTAATTAGTCCCCCCCCCCTCTCCAAACCTCGGAGTTACAACTATATGCCATATTTCAACTAAAATCAATTCTTTTTTATAATATAAATAAATACAAACATTTTGTTTTACCACGTGCAAATAATTATTGAAAAATTATACCGGGTATTTTTTTAAAGACTTTCCAGCGGATTATTTCCAAAATAACGAATTTTCAGACAAAAGTTTCATGGCTTTGAGGGGGCTAAATATTGACATTAAGGGTTTACTTTGAAAAGGTCGCCATGATAGGTTTTCAGGTTTAACTTTTCTTTTTCAAATCTAAACCCATATTTTGTGTTTTAGATTCGTAATTAACTGGGGAAAACAAGTAACTTTTGTCTGAAAAATTTCAAGCATTTATTTAAAAAAAAATGTTTTCAAGTAAAAAATTATTTAAAATCCAGAAATTACTGTTTGTTTTGCTCCATATCACAAAAAATTGACATTTTCAGAAAAAATGTTTCAGACAAAAGTTACTTATTTTCCCAGTTAATTACGAATCTGCAACAAAAAATATGGGTTTAGATTTAAAAAAGAAAAGTTGAACCTGACAACCTATCATGGCGACCTTTTCAAGGTAAACCCTTAATGTCAATATTTAGCCCCTCAAAGCCATGAAACTTGTCTGAAAAATGTTCTCTGAAAATTCGTTATTTTGGAAATAATCCGCTAGAAAGTCTTAAAAAAAACACCCGGTATATATGTCACTGAAGATGGTTTAAATCAGAATTTAACTGATTTGAATATGCATAAATTAAATAAATAAACTTTGTTTAACCATTTGTCAGTTGTCGCAAAACAATTATTGAATATGGTATACATAAAATAATATTATAATATATGTATAATAAGAGAAAGGAATGCGCCTCTTAACTTCTTAATCCAACTCAACTATATACATAAATGTATTGATTGATATACATATTTTGTTGTAATATAAAGGTTAAATATTTATAAACACGAATTTGTAAGCGAAAAATAAGTTTTAAATGATGGTATCGCAAAAAGTAATTTATTTTTAAAATGAGGTGTAGATTTGCATGTTAACGGTGTTAAAGTAAAAACATTTCCTCAGAGATTTGTTACAGGAGTGCTCTTTTAAATTTAACATAAAATGATTGATGGATGATAATTTTAACTTTATTTATTAGTGTCATGTGACTTAGCTAGTTTAATATTTGATACCTTATTACAAAAAATTAATAACTCTAAAAGAGATAATTAATTTTAACATAAAGTAAAGCTAAAACAAAATACATTTTCAAATTTAATATAAAATTTCATTTTATGGTAGTTTACAGAGATTTCTAGCTTTAGCAGTAGGTACCTATACTGTTGTATTTATGCTAAAAGAGTTTATAATTAATTTTTTTCACTTCGTTGTTATGAAAATGAATATGAAAATTTATAATATACAAACATGAAAAAGTTCTTACTTTATTACAATTTACAATGTGCACTACCGTTCATAAATATGTAACCACCACTTCATGGAATAATGCCCTCAAAAAAAGAACCTGTGTTGTGTACGCAAATGAACTATTTTAATCTAAAAAACGATTTTCTGAAGTTTATGTCATTACTGAGATAATTCAAGTTAAAAAAATACTTTATGCATGGAATTGCCTGCATTTTGTATAAAAAAACGTTTGTAGTGACTTACTTAACATTATAGTTAGGTTTATGGACTCGCAGACATTTATTTACTCGTAGAATTAATTGAACTCTACAAAATGTCCAAGCATAATATAGATGTATAAGTGGGCTCTCACACCGGAGCAATATAGCAACTAGCAACTTATAACTAGCGATATTATTGCTATCTGTCAATATACATTGAATCGGACATATTGTCTCACACCAAAGCAATATGATATCGCTATATTGCTAGTTGCTAATTGGTAGTTACTTTATTGCTGTGTTGCTATATTGTTCCGGTGTGAGAGCCCACTAACTTATAGTTTAAGTAAAAGTACGGGTTAAATTGTCCGCGTGTTCTTTTTTTAAAATTATTAATTGCTCAACTCTTTTAACTGATAGCGTAAATATATGGATGCTATAAAACTTTTGAAAATTCAAGAATTAAGTTTGTGCTGGTTTCATCAAAATCGGTCCAGTAGTTTTTATGTAAGTAATAATTTTATAAATTAGAATATATCAATGAGATAGCGCCTCTTTTATCCCACAGGGATGACGTGTTACATTTGACAAATTTCACTCAAGCCTACGATCTGCTCTACCGCGTATAAAAATGTTTACACATCAATAATCTGTCATTTATTCTTTGAAAGTAGTTGTAAAAATATGCAATAGGTTTTAACTCACAAGTAATAATATATTATGACTATTAATTGTGCTTTATATTTTAAATCAAAGTTTGACCAATATTTCACATTGTGGTGTTTACTCGTGTTTGATATCAGTGAAATTCCTTATAGTCTACCCAAATTAAAGAAATACCTTTAAAAATGAAGCTTTATTAATCAGCAAACATCAAATAGACATTAGCAATCGATCAATCACAAAATAATTGAAACATCCTCGTGTTTTCTTTAAAACATTTGGTTCTAAATACTTATGGACAGCAATGTACATATGTATAGTCTGTATAAAGAGTTTTTTTTATTAAATATGATAATTAAAAAAACTCACGATTCTTAATAAATATGTTTAAAAAGAAAAATTATTTCAAGTTTTTTTTTCTCTTGATCAAAACTTTTCTTCTTTCAAATTTAAAAAGTTTTGCTCTATAAAAATTCCAGACAATACCTGCCAATACCGATTCGATATTTTAACACGTTTTCAGGGAAGTATAAAATAATTCCATAATTTATAATGAATGTAGCTAAACACTTACAATAACAACAAAGTTTCCTGAAAATCTTTACAAGAAAACAAACAAACCCAATTGTTTCTCAAACCTGTGATCTTAAAGGGGAAGAAAATATTGTATCAACATCTTGTGAAGTAAGCAAAAAGCAACGAAACGGGACAAGTTAATTTATAAAATAATATAACAATGACATATTTTACACTTGAAAAACTTTATAAATAAAGTAACTTATTTAATTAATTTTAACTGTCATGAAATAAGATCATGTATAAAATATAAATCATGTTTTAATTAAAAAAAATGTTATTTTTAATTAAATTTTTTTAGTTATATAAAGATACGCGATTTTGTAAAAAATAACCATAAAAAATTTTCGTATACTTATAGTTTAATTTGGCCCATATGGCCGTTTAAGGAATTTAACCACCCTAAAAAAGTGATTATTTTTGTTTTTGCTCTATAATATGAAAAATATGCACTGTGAACGCTTTTTTTGTTAACATTTCAATGATATATAGTTTTTAAAATCATCCTTTAGTGTCTCCTACCCCGTATTCCGGGGTTCTAGTATATATTGACAACCCTAGGTATTTAAATTATCTTAATTTACATGTGGATGCTTTAAAACATTATAAAAGTTCCTTGTTTTTACATTTTTTGCTTACCCTTACTTGATGACGTTTAATAATCCCCTAATTTTTTTTGCATATATAACATACACATGACATATGATATATGTAAATATGTATGTTCTAAAATACTATAAATTCTTTCATTATGAACTTTACGAATCACCAATAAAATATAATTTTTTAAATATATTACCATACATTAGGTCATTAGGAGGTACATATATTATTTTTATCTATAAGAACTTTAATATATCTCTGCAAAGAAGCTGAGATTTCTATAAACCTATATTAAAACTTAGTTGAATACTTCAAAATTCAAATGAACGCATGTGCAATTTGCAATTATTTAGTGTTGCAATAAAAATCTATTAGTTGCTATGAAAACTCTCTTCGATTATTTAGCCTCAAATGCGCGCAATCGTATTAAAAACTGGCGATATATTTTTTTGCAATTAAATAATCGCGTGTGCGTTCGATTTTACTATTATTAGGATCGATATATCGAATTTTAAGATTATAAATGTAACCTATACAAATATCTCAATACTAATAAAAATAACATAAACTGAAAAGAAATTCCTTTCAATATTATCGTAACGTAAAATAACAATAGTTATTATTATTTTATGTCCATTTTTATTGTTGCGGTTATAGATTATTATCGAAACTTCGTCCATTACGTCCTATTTCCGCAGTTTTCCGATATACATTAATATAACAATTTTCTTGACATTTATATAGGAATACAAAAAATAAAAGTTCATACATGATTAGGCAGAAATACATAAAATTTTATTAAAATATTTAAAAGTTTTGTTTGCATGTTGTTGACATAAACTCTCAGAAGAAAATTGAATATTTCGATTAAACTATTTATTTTTTGTCAAATAATCTGATTATAGTACACTAATAATGACGACAAAAACTGAATGTTTCCGACCGAAAATAACGTTCTTCGGAATCTCTCCATTAGTTGATGCAGTAACCACCTGTAATACAATTTCTATATTATTCATCTATTTACTTAAAATGCTTTTCAATTCAAAAGTTATTAACTTGAATATTTTAGTACATAATTTTGAAATATCTAATTAAATCAAATAAAATTCGTATTCTATAACGTTTATTAATAGCAGTACCTTATTAAAAATATGTTTTTTCTTCTATACAATATCTCCAATCTACGAATAGGTATATTTTATTATATTATGTTTCTCAAATTAAAGTTTGTTTTAAACAATCGTTCCATTGAAATTTTTATTCCTTTTGATGGCACGCCATTTGGGGTTCACTGCAGACTATAAACTGTAAATAAATAACGTAAATACTGCCGCATTGTAAAGCAGGTGTGCTTAATTAGTATGGCCCGTGCATTATTTTGATTATCATGAATATTTTTCATGCAAACTCAATTGTAAAATATTACAAGCTCTGGAATTAAAGGGGTGAATATTGAGAATTAAAAAATTAATATCAAGAGTGACTTCTCGCCCTCGAATAGCTTATAATATTGAATCCCCCTCTCCCCTATTATAATGCATGTTGATATAAGTTCCTCGTCATTTTTGACGAAGCAACCCGTCATAATAAATATAACCACAAATTACATTCCCAGAAGGTAAAATAATTGTTTAACTGATTAACCCTCCAGTGGTGGATCTGTATCTCAAGATGAAGTGATAAATCTATCAGACTAGTATATATTAATGTTATATTTATACCATTTTTAAGGAGCAATTTGAAATTTTAGGTCAAGTAAAAAATAATTTTAGTTGGTCATTAAACAAAGCCATTATTTTTTTAAGTCTACAAAAATATGATTAAAAAAAAAGTTGTGTGAAAAATAACTTTTTTAACTATAATATAATACATTTTTCTTCTGTATGCTTTCGTGGCCGTTGTCCATAAGAGCTAACTTTTCGGGCTGTTTTCGACGTTGTCGTATTATTTCACTTGACATTTCGCTTCTCATGTTCACTTCTGTAGAAGACTTCGACATGAGAGTCGAAACGTCAAGTGTAAAAATACGACAACAGCCCGAAAAGTTAGCTTTTAATATAATATACATTTTTTTACTATTTATATACCAGTAGTATAGACAGATTTTTAAATAATATTTTCATTATTAATAAAAGTAGGACTAAAGTAACCAATAAAAAAGACAACTGAGAAGAACAGGTATCTATCACCCTAAAATAAAAACACGTTGTGTCTGGAAGACCTGACGCCACTGGTGCAGGGTTAAAATATCATAAACCAGTCAAATATACAGTTAATATAATCAGAAATTTGTAATTGCCGTTGCCAACATAATTGATTTCAGTATTACCAACTGTGTACAGTAAACAATACGATCATAAATGCAAACTGTGCATATCATATCAACAAATCTATATAGGTACATTGTATTCCGTAATGCAGATGTGATACCGTATAATCGTATATGTATAGCGCATATTCTTGGAAAGATATTTGTAAAATTCTTTCATTTCAAATATACGTTTATAACATTATATGTGTTTTTAGTTTCACATACATACATAAAAATAACTTCAGAAACACAAACTTAAATGCGGTATATGCACTGCTTGTTTTTGTAATATACGGACTAAAATAAAGATTTTTGGAACATGTAGAAATATTTCCCTTTTTAACAGAATTTTATTATATTTTGTGAGTAAAAGAGAGAGCGGATGACGTCAAATCCCGAATTTATGCCTAACCCCTTCAAGACAGCTAAAATAAAATGTACAGTATCTTAAAACGCCAGGCTCAATAAAATAAATTATATGTCGTTAATTTTAAGATAAAAAACAATGTTGAAATAAGTTCATTTTACTATTTAACCTTATTATAAATGCTGAAAAAATGTAACTCAAGTTCATCCTAGTTTAGAATAAAGAACAATATAATTTAAATATAAATATAATTTATTTAAAATAGTAGTATTTGAAGAAAAAAAAGATAAACATATCTTTTGTTGTAACATAGGTATTTAATTTTATTTTATTTTTAATTAAATGTTTATGTCCCTGGACCTGTCTGGTTCTTTTAGACAGCCAATGCGTGGTTATTGAACTTTGTTTTTGTTTTTAATTTATCTTGTTTTGTTTTTAATTTTTAATCCAGCGGATTTTCGACCCACTATTACCTATAAATAAAATCGATATGCAAATATCATGACTGGGGGAATTGGAAAATATTTTGGAATTGTTAATTATGATCTAATTTTGGAAGTTTTAATCCACTTTTTTACTTATCACTACTTTTTAATGCTAAATGGCCAAATTGTTATCAGTTTGCATATTTAATTGATAAAAAAGTAATATCATAATTATTAAAAATTCAATGGAAATCATATGTATATATATGTATGTCAACATGCAAAATTAAATAAGCTTTTAACAATTATTAGAAATTTTTCTAGGACGGTGTTTTTAACCCAACCTTATATGAACAAACTAAGTAAAATTGGCTAAATTCCAACATTTTTCTCCAGACATAGAGACAAATATTATTCATGTATGTTAATATTATATTTTAGTCTTTGGTAAAGTATTCGTTTAAACAGTTTAGAGCAGTGGTTTCCAAACTTTATGTAACTACGCCTCCCTTTAAAAAAATTAATCTCTGGCGCCTCCCCCCTCCCTTTATTTCATAAAATTATACAGACATATTTTAAAAAGGTATGAAATGTATTTTTTTGCGTATAAAATTTATTTTTAATGCGATGAATATGCTTGTTTATTAGTACAAACTTCATTAAATCTAGGTCTTATTAAGGGGAGTGATTTCACTCTGGTTTTTTTATTATAATTCTATCAGTTTTGCTTTTTCAATAATAGTTGTCAGTCAAAAACTACACAGTAACGTCCCTTTTAGAAACAGAAAAATGTAATGTTGTAATAAAAGTTTATTTATAATTATACATTTTTATTTATACACCTTAATGTGATGTTATGAAAATTAAATTTCTCTTAAACTTTTCGCGCCTCCCTTTGCACTAGTCCGCGCCTCCCCAAGGAGGCACGCCTCCCAGTTTGGAAATCACTGGTTTAGAGCAAGTGTTTGCCAAACATTTAATATTTTTATATAAAACCTGTTTTATTACACATTTATAGACCAAGTACATTATTTTTAAAAATGGATTATACACAATTGCATGACCTTACGAAATAGTAATGTAATTCAATTTTATACTTTAATACCAAATACTAACAATAAGGCCCGGTTACGGTTTCTCAATATGAGTTTAAACTTAAGATTACGTTTATCAGTTAATCTTCACCCTAGATATGATCCTCACTCAAAATGTGTCACTCAAAAACAGTCAAAAATAAATAATGTTTCGTATTATCCAACTTCTTTTACATTCTATAGTAGCACTATATTCTTTTATTAATTCTAGTAATGTACCCTGTTCTCTTTAACTGAAATTAACTCGTTTTTTATCACATTTAATATAATAATTTCAGGTTAATTTTTAGTTTGACACATGAAGGTTTGACATAAAAGCCGCCATTTAAACTTATATTGAGTGAGGTTCATATCTACGGTGAAGATTAACTGATAAACGTTAATCTGAAGTTTAAACTCATATTGAGAAACCGGGCCTAAGTAGTTAGTAGAACAATATCATTCCCGTTATTATTTTAGCATAAAATTACGAGTAGATATAATGACTATTTGAAATTAATGGAATAATCAGAATTTTTACATTTTTTTTATAAGAGTCAATTTTAAAATGTTATTTCTAAAACCTTCTTGTATGAATCATGCATATTCTGTACTTTTTTATTATTGTTTCTTCTTATAAAAGATTACTATGGAAGAATATTAAATCATAAGTTTCTTTGTTATTTAATTTCAGTTCATAAACGAGTTCATTTATTGTTAGTAAAACATTATGTTGCGTTTCATTTCGACACATTCGTTATTATCACTCTGTGCATTCGCAGGTACGATACATCATATTATAGTTGCGCTATATACAGGGTGTTCGCGGGAACCGAGTGATCATTGCTAACTTTGTTATTATTGGAGCTAGACGATCGGTTAAATGGACAAAGTATCAGTATTTTTTCCGGGATGAATAATGGCGGTATCAAAAAAACAATTGAATGTCAAATTTCAGAGATATATTGAAATATAACATTTTTTTAAATGGAACAAGCTGTATATTATTATTGAATTTTGTAGCTGAGGATGTTTTCTTTATAAAAATGTAATACATGTATGATGGTAAAATTGATAGAAAACACGTTATAACAAGTACAAAATTAATAGGAAATATCGAAAATCAGTGTGCTATGAAGTTTTAATAAATTGAGAACAAATGATTATAACATTTAAAACAATATTTTAAGGTTTTTATGTCATTTGTTCGCAAATTTTAAATGTTTTTGATTTTAACTGATAATGAAAAAAATTATTTATTATAATTAATTATATTTTTTTATGAATAATGCTCAAAAATGTAAAATATCTGCGAAATAAGGCACAAATATCTGAAAATATTGTTTTAAATTTTTTTATCATTTGTTTGTATTTTATTAAATCTTCATAGCACACTATTTTTCGATATTTTCTATTAATTTTATACTTGTTATAACTTGTTTTCTATCAATTTTACCATCATACAGGTATAACACTTTTATAAAAAGAACATCCTCAGCTACAAAATTCAATAATAATATACAGGTTGTTCCATTTAAAAAAATGTTATATTTCAATATATCTCTGAAATTTGACATTTTATTGTTTTTTTGACACCGCCATTATTGATCCCTGTTGTAATACTGATACTTTGTCCATTTAACCGATCTTCTAGCTCCAATAATAACAAAGTTAGCAATGATCACTCGGTTCCCGCGAACACCCTGTATAAGTATATGTAATTATAAGTAAGAGCTTTGACAGTCCGAATCGATTTCTGATAGATTGTAGTAGCCAAGTGTCGACACCATATTTCCTGATTTTATCAATCAATATAATTAAATATACATATACATACACATACTACATATTATTACATAATGTTCAATTTTAATTAAATTTTTATATAAGACATAAATTAATTTTGATAAATCGTGTCGCCATCGGTACGGCTAAAAATGATATCACTGTCGAAACTCTTACTATGAGTATCTGTAAGTTGCAAATCTCATTGACAAAGAATGTATCTCGTGCTTTGAATGTGGCGAAAACTTTTTGCACACGTCTACACTGATATAAATTATATTGATGAATGCAACACACAACGTAAGTTATTACTAATTTAGATACACTTATAATAGAAACATTAAAAATACAAAATAATATTCCTCAACATAATAATATAAAAATATATGTATATTGTTATATACTTCAAAAAGTCCTATAACGGAATTTAAAAATAGCTCATAAATATATGATAACGGCCTGAAAGACCTAAAATAAGCTTTATAATACTTTAAATAATGCTGATGCATGCACAGTGTATGCATCAACATGATGATATGAAACTCTTTAAAAATTCTATCTGCAAATATAATAAATTTTAAATGAGACGTTGTTGAGGGAGTACACTTCTCACATACAATTTTTTTTATGTTTATATTCTTGGATATTGAATCCGACTGCCTTGTCATGAACACATGAATTATCTTTTTGATATAAATTTTTACCTATACTTAATATTATTGTCTATCTACACATATTTTTTTTAAATACAGTGAAGCCTCGCTCAACGAACGCCTCGCATAACGAACGCTGCGCACAACGAACTTTCTGTTCGTTAATTACGCGACTCATTCAACGAACCTCGCTTTACTCAACGAACTGCATCGTATTACTTTTGGCCGCCCGAACACTCCTACGTATCACGAAGTCGCCCGAACTTCCAAGGTCGCACGCAGTCGATGCTCAAACTTGCACAAATATGCATTAACGCGCGTCAGTCGTTCTTTTCTGCGCTTAACTCACACACGTGTTTGTTTTAATAAATGTAATTTTGTGTGTGAGTATTTGGCCTTGCAAGCCTCGGTAGACTCCTAAATCTGAGTCTGACTAAAAAATAAACGTGTGTACAATCTTTTTATGTTACAGTAACATATTTTATGCTACAGAACGAATTAAAAATTTTAACATGTATTGTTATGGGACAACGCGTTTCACTTAACGTTTCTGGAACGAATTATGTTTGTTATGCGAGGCATCACTGTATGTATACGTAAGTATGTATGTATATGTATATTTATACTAGGTTGAGAGTGGTTAAAAGTCTTCTGTTTGGTTGCAGTACTCCGGACTTTAAATCATGGAATCCTAGAAAAAGTTTTAAAATATTTGTTTTGTAGGTACCTAAAACACATTTTGTAAAATTAAAATATTTACTTATTTAACCGGTGTTTTTGATATATTTAAAATTTGAAATTCTGATAAGTTGAACTAGGTTGTATAGTGTGTATTTTTTAAATTTATTTATTTTTCTCTAATAGTGTTCCTCAAAACCCAGTAACGTACATGAAAACTAGCCACTAGGGTTCTACCGAAATATCATACATATATGTATATTCCGCTTTTCATTTTAATTTTACAAGGGTAGAAAATTTCATGTATACTTTATGGGGAGACATAAAACAAGTGACCCAGGTGTTGGTGTAAAATGAATCTTCAATAAAAAATGGGTTAGACAGACTCAATCAATACTAAGGTGTTTTTAGGAAATTCTTTTTCAACTTGTACGAAGATCGACCTAAAATATGTTAGTCTCATAAAATAGTTTTCAAAGAATCTTTACATCGTAAACAATTTTCAAATAGAGAAAAATGTCGATACACCAGATGCTGGTATAATGCTTGTGTATAAAATTTTAATTTGAAATTCAATATTTGAACGGAACTACATTTTCAAACACAATGCGCTAGCGGCTAGATGATTTTTTGCACTCTATTTCAATATAATGGTAAATAATTTTTAAAAATATTTTGTTCGAATTTTTAACGGATTTATGATTTTAGCAATCTGTTGTACCCTAAATCTGACAGTTCCCATGTAGTAAAAATGTAAAAAACCTACTCAAAAAACGGTCAAGTTTTTTTTTTAATTTTTAGTTTTAAATGATTTTGGATACATCCAATAATAATCAACCAGTATTACTGAGATTTTTTTTGTGTTCAAGTAACAATGGAAAAATAAAATTGTATTTTATTTTTAACGGAGGAAATAGGAATTATTGCTTTATTATATATTTTAATTATATCTATTGTATTATTATATACTTTATTGCATGTACTTCGTAAATTATAAAAATAACTCAAAATATTATAATTTTATTAAAATAAAGGAATAAGAATAGGTTTAGCCTATAGGAATAAAATAAAATTTTATTTTGCGAAAGACAATTTTTTAGATCCAAAAAAATTAAATGAAACAATATTTATCATAGATCTCTATGTACAGTTATTCATAGAGGATGCGATCTGTTATGGACATTAGTTTAATTGTTTATTCATGTGACGTACACTACGCTTACGTATGTATGTGTAAATAATAGATGCTGTTTGCGCATCAATTGTAGCGGACGCGGCGCGGTGGCCCGGGAAAACGTGCTCTGATTCAATAGCACAACTGATACCGAGTGGAAATCTTTACGCGGGCATGGCCAAACATGTGCAGGCATATTTGTTGCAAAAATTTGTAAATACCAATGTGGTATTTTAGTGAAAATATACATGTATGTTAATATAACACACACAAATTTTTATCTGAATATGTACATACATTAACTATGATTCATTTAAATAAAATAGTTGGTTAACTGTTTTCAAAATTAAATTTAAATTTTATTCAAATGTATTGCAGAATGTATTACCTTAGTTAAAAAAATAATAAGGATATAAGTTAATTAAAATTTCTGAATAGGATAAGATCAAAGCGTCAGATGCTTTTTTTTCTTTTCAAGATACATCCCACCTGTAACAGGTAAAGCTTTTAAAAATTCAGTTACGCTCAGATTTAAACGTCTAAAGAATGAGTTTTGAATAATTGAATGCACTATAGTACTTCATAATAAATAACAGACATGACGGGTTATGCTAATAATTTACAATAAATAGTTCGCTTAATGGGACATGAACTATTATTTATTAGAGGGAAACTGTAACTATCCAGTTTTGTAATTTTGACATTTAATCTATTCATTATTTATTTAGAAATTACATTATTTTTATTTTGTTCAATAATATTATTGTGTACATTTTTCTTAATTGGGGCCTTTTCTGATACAGTTTTTATATAGTCCAAACTTTTAAGAGTTTGAGAGGGTTTACAACAATGAAATAATTGATGTATAGTAATTTAGTATTAAACTATCAGTTTGGCGACCACTGATCTAGATGCTAGATAAACGATGCAACCTCCTTAGTACGTTTTTGAAGGGACTCGGAAAAAACACTTACTAACAAGAAAGACGTGCTAACGAAATATTTTAATATGGGGTCTTATGGAAAAATGCCGGGATCTAAAAAATGTACTAAAAAAAATCGTACAAAACATTTTTTTTTAAATACATATATAAATATTATCTTTTAGTTTATTTCCATTTATTAATTTGCGTCTTTCTTTGAATCCTCTATTAAAATTTAATACATTTAACCGAAAATTTGACAAATTATACTAATTTGTTTCACCACCAAAAATGTGGCACATTATTTAAAAAAACAATTGGTTCACGTGCTCATACAAATGGTTGTTGTCAGTAGCGGTTTTGAATACAATTATTATTACCAACTTTAGCACGCGTCAGTTTATAACTGTCAAAGTAATACATCACTATTGTTATACCAAATTATCTCTCACTTTCTACTTTGCAATGTATTATTCAAAATGTCGGATAGTTAAAACTAAACATACATAATCCTATGTTTATATTAGATTAGTATCTAATTCCTACATATGTTTTAATACTTAAGGCTTTTGGGTTGTTTTTACAGTTGATAATTCCTGAGATTTTAGTTTTTTTTTTTAGAATAGAGGTGTCAAACAATTTATACCATTATACTTATGTTTGTTTTTATTTCTGAAAATAAAAATCCTTTCTAGAAATCAATGGTAATATGTAAAACATATATACATCGGTAAGTTTTATAGGCTGAATAATTACATTTGATAATTTATAAACATTTTGTTTGACTATGCCAACTCTACGCGATTTTGATGCGTCTTACTTACACTGATTGAAAGCTTAATATCATTGATTGAGTTTAGACTAATGAGCCTGCAATAAAAAATTTATTGATACTGATGTTCTCAAAATATTTAAATTGATTTTTTATTAAAAATATGTAATAAAACCATCACCATTGCCGATGAGGATTTAAAATCTAGAATATTAGTGATTTTTAAATATATGTTGGTGAACGAAGCTTTGGAGAGGTTCTAATATATTAAGGAAAACATTTTTTTGAATTATTTTCTGATATAGTAAAAAGAAACCGCGGAAGACTTTGTTCAAAAGTTACTGTATAATTCATGAAAACTATACTCATAAACATTAATTTTTGGTTTCTTTATATTTTACACAAGCTATGTACACAAAAGCAGAATTTATTTTTAAAATAGTTGTCTTCTATACAGGGTGTCCAAGATAAGCGTGCAATGCATGGGGATATCCTAAACGGTAAGAGATACAGATGTGGTTAAATGAGATGAATTATTTGTAAGAAAGGGGTGAGTATTACAACATCAAAAAATATTAATCATTTTATGTGGTTCAGGCGGTATACCCAAAAAACTGAAAATTCAGAATTTCTTTAAATGACTATAACTTTTTTGGCAAAGTAGATAGGTACTTTTTGTTTACGGTTTCTTAAAGCACTTTTTTGAGTAGAATTGTTTGGTGTATTTAGAATTTTTATATCACTTTTAGTTTCCGAGTTACAAGCCCTAACTTTAGTTTTTCTTATGGGCCGCCAAGTTGGCTATATCATATTTGAACGTGTTTTTTACTCTACTTTACAACGATATGTCACATGACATACTTATTATAGAAAATAAGTCGAAGTACTAAATATTGGTAATATTTATGAAGTATTTTATTACAAACTTTTAAGTGAGCCATGAAAAACAAAAATTGTTAAACAAAAATCGTAATAACAACAATGAAAATAACAAATGCATATTTAAAAACAATAAACTATTACAAAAAAAAAGGTTTTTACTTTTTTTTAATAATAAGTATGACATGTGACATATCATTGTAAAGTAGAGTAAAAAACACGTTCGAATATGATATAGCAAACTTGGCGGCCCATAAGAAAAACTAAAGTTAGGGCTTGTAACTCGGAAACTAAAAGTGATATAAAAATTCTAAATACACCAAACAATTGTACTCAAAAAAGTGCTTTAAGAAACCGCAAACAAAAAGTACTTATCTACTTTTCCAAAAAAGTTATAGTAATTTAAAGAAATTCCGAATTTTCAGTTTTTTGGGTATACCGCCTGAACCACATAAAATGATTAATATTTTTTGATGTTGTAATACTCACCCCTTTCTTACAAATAATTCATCTCATTTAACCACATCTGTATCTCTTACCGTTTAGGATATCCCCATGCATTGCACGCTTATCTTGGACACCCTGTATATAGGGCATGTTCAAGATGGTGTGACGATACAAAAAAATAAATAAAAAACATACATCCTCCTTGGGTCTTCCGTTTTAGCTTCCTTCTCATATAAAATTGTATGGATATAGTACGGGAATAAAACATTAGTTATGAAAGAAGAGAAGCAACAAAGTGTGCTCATACTTCTATAATTTTCTTTGGTTAGAAACCATTAAATATCTAATTAAAATATGCTTCTAAGAACACGTAATATAGAGATATACTTGTATTCATTGTTATGAGAATTTCCATTACGATGACTAAATAAATTTTGATAAAATGAACACTATAAAGAAAATGATTTTAAGATGTTTTAATAAAACTCAGTATAATAGAAATTTTTTCTCTTTGTGGTTCTTTTCAATCTATGAAATTGTAATTTCCGTTTTCTGCCAATTAATTAATTATAGGAGATTGACCGGGTGAAAAATAATATTTTTCTTAGGTGTAATTAAACTATTTACAACAAAAAGATCTCTTTGATTTTATCTCGCTCTTTAAAAAATTAAATAATCTCATGCAGCCATATAAAAGCTTACATATGTACATTTTGTACATACGTTCATATATCTGTTCTTTTATTTTCTAAAAATAATCCCATAAAGACAAAGTATTACGAATTTATACTTCATTTTGCATTCACACTTTTTTTATTCTCCTCACAACGAATATTACAAAATTCACAGACAGCAAAAAGTACCTAAAATATGTACAAGCAGAAAGAAAACAAGTGCATTGTTGTAATCTCGTTTAAGATGCAATTAGGAAACTTTGTGAAACTTAACAAAAGATTAATTGGATCAACGTTTCGTACAAACGTTCCGACATTCACTAACAAAGTTACTCGTACTGTGTAATTTCCGTACCTATTGGAAAATTTTTACAACTGTAACTTTTAGGAACATGAAGAATTACTCGTACACGTATACAAAGCATACATGTCTTAAGTTCAAAGTAATTATATTTTAATACAACACGAATATTTTACTCTACTAAATTATAGTAATACATATTCACAGAAAAAACAGTCGTCTCGGTCTCGAATTGTAGAACTGACAGTCTCATCTCGTTAAGCAATCTCGTGTCAGTCTCGTTTAGTACATGCACGTGACCGAGATTTAAAAAAGTTTAATTTTCGGGTGATTGTTTTTTATAAAAAAACAATTGAATTATAAAGTTTTGAAATTGAATATTGATATAATTAATTGTTTGTATGATCAAAATTTTAGATCTCGTTTCGAGACCGAGGAAGTCTAGACATGGCGCGGCGTACAGTCCAACAAAACATGGATTTTAATTCTTCTGCATTATAGTTAAAACAAGAACGTGTCTAGGTTATTTTCAAAGAGGGGGATGTTTTTACTTTATGAGCAACATTATATCCTTATTATTGTTTAATATAAAGGTAGAGCAAACAGGTACCTATAAGCAAAGGTGAATAATTTTAACAAATAAACAGTCAATTAAACTTTTGTATTGTAATCAACAAATTAATCTTCAATGTTTCTGTGATGGTTTTAAAATCTATTGTCAATGATTATAAGATGCATTTTTTCTGACCATAAATATCATCTATTTTTTGCAGATTCAGGGATCTTTAAAGAATAATAATAGTTTTTTAGCGAAATAAAATTAGTCGTATTTTCTTGTTGGAAAATAAATTATTTTTGAAAATCTATATTTCAAACGATAAAAGTTATGGTTTTTTAAAGAATTTATACTAAATATAAAAGTAAACATGAAATATAACAACTCAATATTATCAACTTTTTCTCAATTTTATTTTAATCTTTATTTTCATCAAAAGTTTTATTAAGAATTTCGACTTTTGTTACCAATTTAGAAAATGTCAGAGTCAAAATTCATCGATGATATATAGAGATCATATAAATTTAAAAATACATTTACGTAATGTAAATTTATCTGGGGTAAACATGCAAGCAGAGAATGTTTTTGTGAGTTTTTATGGCGACTTTAATGGAAATAGGGAAGTTTCATAACGACTGGTTTCGATTTAGATAAACATTATTTAGAAGTTAATTTCAAATACAATATTTTACTTTCTAATTTAGATAAGTATTCTTACATTTTTCTTGGACATAATAAATTCAACTAATAAATATAAATTCAACATTTTTTCATTTTTAATTAAAGTTACAGTGGCGGAGCTAGGAGTTAGCGTAACCGACATGACGACGAAAAAAACAAAAAACATGTCCTCGCTAACACCAGAAGAGCGTTATTTTCGATTTTTGCTTGTTGCACAGCGACGTTTAGCTACGTCTCTAAATATAATCACCGATACTTATATTATAATGTACAGTGTGTTAAAAATGAGCGTATACGGCATTACTCGCAGTCCGTATGTTATACAAACCAGACAAACCAGAAATTTTTTCATCAGGGTCAGGGAACCCCCGCCTATTGTGCTTTGATGAAAAAATTTCAGTCCATATCGATCTTTAGAAAACAATGTCACAATCAGTTTTTCCTTCTGTTTGGCCACTTTACCTACTGATGCACAATTTGGATAGTCGTCGACATTTTTCGACTCTTTAAATCAATTCACCCGCTTCTGAACAAATGCCTTTGACTTTTTAATGTACTTGGTCGTCACTGCATATGACATTTTTGGCCCTTTTGAGTGCGTGCAAAAAAACACGGCTTCGTTCGAATCGTTTCGCATACACGTCACTCACATAGCGGTGTCTGTGTTTCTCTGACAAAATATCGACATAGACTGAAATTTTTTCATCTAAGCACAATAAGCAGGAGTTCTCTGAACCTGATGAAAAATTATTTAGGTTTGTATAAAATACGGACTGCGAGTAATGCCGTATACGCTCTTACTTAACACACTGTAATCACACGTTTTGAGTCTCTGAATCGTGTACGACTATTTTTTCGATGACGTCTAATTTGTTGTGAGTGATTTTTGATCACGAGTTAGGTTATTACGCTCGTTGCACGTTTTTATGTGTATTGAAATTAATTTTATTTCAATCTTTTAATATATAATAATAATAAAAAATGAAATATTTTTAATGTAGTAACTTGTTGATCATTTTTTTTGTTCTTTATATCTTGCATAAAAATTATGTACTGGCCACAGCAACTAGTTCATTTTAAACTCTAAATAAATATTTTCCTTTCACAAATCTGATAAATAGCGATTAATCTTGTCAAAAGTAACGGTAAATAAATATTTGTTCGTATATTTACGTATAATTCTACCATATTGAAAACGAAAACATTGAAACAACTGACAAAATAAATGTATTGCTGCGTTATCTAAACGAAAACAAACATATGCGGCCTGAAACAAAAACAAAAATATCTATAAGATAAACTTGAGATAAAATAAAAATACCTTAATAAATCATTGTATTACCTACTAAAAAAATAACATAATCTTAATTCTATAAAAATAGTTATCTGTCTAACGCCTTATGATAGATAACCATTTAAACTATAAAACATAGAAATTACTATCATCAATCATAACAACTCTCCTTTCATTTTTGATTAAAAAATTTGCAGAACATACAGAAAGTCTGGAAATAAAGAATTGATAAAATACTTGTAGATACGACATATACGTAATAATCTTGATGTTTGCCGCGAGATATAATGGTATAAATTATTTCGGCAATCTGGCTTATAACGAGAACACAGAAGAAGGATGAAAATGTTTCCCTAAGGCTATTAGCGGCGATAAATGTGGACAGGATGCCTTAATGTTGTGAAATATGGCATAGGTGCGCTATACCGGGTGTCCCAGATAACTTTTCCAGCATGGGGATCTCAGTATCTATAAGAGATACAGGTTTGGTTAAATGAGATGAACTATTTGTATGAAAGGGGTGAGTATTATTACACCAAAAAATATTCATAATTCTATGTGGTTTAGGCGGTATACCCAAAAAACTGAAAATTCGGAATTTCTTTAAATGGCTATAACTTTTTTGTCAAAGTAGATAGGTACTTTTTGTTTGCGGTTTCTTAAAGCACTTTTTTGTGTAGAATTGATTGGTGTATTTAGAATTTTTATATCACTTTTGGTTTCCGAGTTACAAGCTCTAACTTTAGTTTTTCTTATGGGCCACTTAGTTGAATATATCATATTTGAACGTGTTTTTTACTCTACTTTACAACGATATATCACTTGCCATATTTATTATCGAAAAAAAGTCGAAATACTAAATATCAGTGATATTTATGAAGTATTTTATTACAAACTTTTAAGTGAGCTATGAAAAACAAAAATTGTAAACAAAAATCACTATAACAACAATCAAAATAACAAATGAATATTTGAAACAATGAACTATTTGGAAAAATATATTATAATATTTTTTTCGATAATAAATATGGCAAGTGACACATCGTTGTAAAGTAGAGTAAAAAACACGTTCAAATATGCCATAGCCAACTTAGCGGCCCATAAGAAAAACTGAAGTTAGGGCTTGTATCTCGGAAACTAAAAGTGATATAAAAATTCTAAATACACCAATCAATTCTACACAAAAAAGTGCTTTAAGAAACCGCAAACAAAAAGTACCTATCTATTTTAACAAAAAAGTTATAGCCATTTAAAGAAAGTCAGAATTTTCAGTTTTTTGGGTATACCGCCTAAACCACATAGAATTATGAATATTTTTTGGTGTAATAATACTCACCCCTTTCATACAAACAATTCATCTCATTTAACCAAACCTGTATCTCTTACAAATACTGAGATCCCCATGCTGGAAAAGTTATCTGGGACACCCGGTATAAGCTAAGATACTCGCGAATCTGTGGTACACTCATTATTACTACATAAAAGTGGTTTTATTACGTTTGCTGTAGATAATGTAAGTAAAATAATTATAATTTCACAGAAGTATATCTTGAAATGTCTTAATGAGTCGAACGGAATCCAGACTTAACAAAGGGGAGAAAAAAATCTATATATTTGATTGAATGTTTTTTTTATTAATCAGGTAGGTACTAATTCGACACAAAACGAAGTGAACTTCTATCATGTTGCAATTAAGCTCATCATTTATTTAAATTAATGAATTTTTAAATAAGAATCTTCTTTTTATTGGCGAGTTATTTAATTAATAATTATTTTATGTACTCGTTCAGAAACTACTTATCTCACACATTCGATTCAGTATATTTATAATTTTTTTATAGGTATTATTTAACCCGTTTCGTTTTCCATATTTCTATATTTATATCTGTAGGCTTTGTTCTATTCAATGTTAATTTTGGGGTTTTTCAATTTACAAGCTGTTTATTTTTTTAGATAGGCAGTGAAATCTGTTTGGATGTTTTTATAATTTTAGTCTGTCTCGAATTAACTTGAAAACTACTGAACCGATTTTTATAGGACTTTTACTCTAAGAAAGCCTAAGACACACATACTAATTTTTGTGGGATTTTAATTGTTAAGTAAACAATAGTTTCGAATCAGTAACAAATAAATATTGTATTATGTTTTTTACGTTATAATATTATACCCTAATAACTGCAAAAGAAAGACAGGAATATACGTATAGCTTATGTTAACCCTTTTGTATCTTTCAATTAAAATTCTTTAGCCTGAATGTGTTACCTCGACAACAGAATTTCAAATTCAATGTAGTGGTGAAAATCCCCAACACCAGTACCCATATACGTTAGGATTAAGCACTGTACAAACGACTGTTCACTAGGGACAGTTATATTATTCCTTGTGTCCGTATGAACCCCTATTAATAACATAAATATAATATTACGCAGCTAAAAAAAAAAACAAGATCCACGTATGCCCACACACGACCTTTAGATAAAATTGTTATTAAAAAAATATTTTTGTATGTTCTGCTTACTTAACTGTATTATTTATTTGTTTGTTTTTGTATTGTTTGGTTGAAAAAAAAAGAAATATGTTATAATATAAATAAAATAAAAATTCAAACAATTTTTCGCTGACGTAAAATATTTACAAAAAGACTTATCAAATACTTTTGAAGGAATTGAAAAACATTCAATAGTTATTTAAATGTAAAATGAACAGAAAAAAGTAAACCAATATAGGGATCCCCCCCCTTTAACGAAAAAAGTTACAATTTAATTCGAATTGATATTAAAAGCAATAAATCTAGAAAATATTCTTCATGTCAATCCGATATAAGATTATGAAGCTTTGTCTCGTCAAAAATTAAAACTAGTTTAGTCTTATTGTCGTCTTGTCTTGGTCATGTGACCAAGAAGAGAATAAGGGCTATTTCACACATATGCGGTTTCATTCGGTTCGGTTCGTTTTCGGTTCTTTTTCGGTCGCTACCGACAAGTGTGAAACGGTGTTTCAGTTTGTATTCGGTACCTAACAGAAATCGTAGAGCACCGAATACTCCCTCAACACGAATAGGTTTCATCAGGTTTCCAGTAGTGTGCAGGGAACAGAAAGCAATCAACGCGTTCATACACACTCGATTCAGTTTCGGTTTTAACCTGATAGCGAGTGTTATTTTTTTGAAAGTTTTATCGTGGTTTTTCTAATAAAATGAGCTGTTTACCAGATGTTAATGTGACATCCTGAAGTAACTAAAAAAATTGTCTTCAATAGTGTAGAATGCTTCAAATTCCTACCGTAAAGTAATGAGAGGGTACTCCCAATGAATTCTAGTATTCCTCCTTCGTTTTTTATTTTTTTTATAAAGAAAAAAGATGGCAACAACTTGCTTTCTCTCCATGATCACACTGAGTGTACGGAAAAAAATAAAACCTAATACATATGATCCGTATGAGAACGTTTATGTGTGAAGGGGTTTGGTTTGTTTTCGGCTGTAACCGAAAACGAACCGAACCGAATGGAACCGCATATGTGTGAAACAAGGCTAACACCATTAACTATTATTTACTTCGTGCTATATCTTATTTAAAGTTTATATCTATATATTAAACTTGATTTGATTATTATGAAAAATATTCTTCATTGTATTTTTCTGTCGAAATACTCGCCGAGAAACGTTTTGTTTGATTCCCTGCTTAAATTGTTTTAACAACTTTCTCTAATCTGCAAATACTTATTTTTCCAATCTAAAAGTTTCAATATAAACAAATAGTACGATATCTGATCGAAAACTAAAACAGTCTGATAAGAAAATATATGTATAAACCAATTTCCATAAAACCTTTTCTGTAGTTTTTTCTTTCACCTCATGACATTTTTTACGTTTATGTTGAAGCCTGTGGAATTAAGAAAATATCGCGAACATAACAGGTTACTACCGGTTTTATATCGCATAAGGTGTTTGGCAATACCGTAGGCGGCTTTGGCTACGTCGAGGTTGTAAAAACAGTCTGTCGATATCAATATAAATCGATCTATCGGTATATGTTGACGCACTACATTCAATGGGGTAAACAATGAATTTATAGAACTTTTCCGGTAGTTTTTATAGTGAATTTTGATGTGGGTAAAATAAAAATAGTTTTGACGGAGGTTTTTTTTTAGTTCATGCATATTCTTTACTGAGATTCTATATAATTACTTAAAATGAAATATTACAAATTTAAATCAAAAATATTATCATATAAAACAGTGATTCTCAAAAAAATATTGAATTTGTTTCAAACATTCTTAATTTGATGAAAATCTAATTCATATTTGGGTTAAAATTATGTTTACTACTTATTTTTTTGTTCTCTGAATTTAATTTTAACCCCATTTAAAATTCTGTTATGTTTTGTAAAACTGAAATAAATCGTATATTTTAAATAAAAGTTTTGCTTCATTTAATTTCAATGTTTAAAATATACATCAATTTATATCTGTGTTAATTAGTCCTTTTACTGACCCTCGTGATGATATTAAGAAGAACGTTTAATAAATGGTTAAATATAATGTTGCTAAAGAGATGAAAGCAAAAATTAAATAAATATTAATATTATACAAACTGAAAATTTTGTTCAAGAGTTAAAGTACTCGTATGTATATAAATATTTAAATTCTTAGTAATCTTCGACGTTTATTTTGTAAATCCTGATATTTACTCTGTAAACTACTGCAGGATCATATTACATGAAACATTTAGACACTGCAATGAGTATATTTACTTATAATATTATATAACTAAATTATTTACTTATAATGTTTACGAAGTTATGTTAGTTCTGAAAATTAAAACAAAAATTTGTAGCTCATGATGGATTGCATAAGATGAGTGAAAAAATAATCACGTTTAGTAAATCGTCCGTTTACTAACCGTGATTAAACTTAGTATTCACATTAAAGATATATTAGACAACGAATGAATAATTAACTAATCAATGTTATTTTTAAACATAATTTGTACCTTTATCTAGAATATACGCAGCCAGTTAAAACCAGACAAATATAACTCTTATATACACCTGACATGGGTTACAGGAGGGATGGGAATAAACCCTGGGGTGATACGAGTGGGCGACGTTTACGAGACACAAGAGACAAAGGTTCGATCCCGGTTTTACACACCAGGAACTATACTTAGTTAAAAATATATATGTACATACTTCTCGTTGTGGTTACTGATCTGTATCTGTCTAACATCAATTGACATTCGCCTGTTTTCTTAAATTTTTCTATAATAATATCCATATTTGTCTTAAAGTAAACATTGTGACAATGAAAAAAAAAATCGCTGTTTTGTACGTATTTGTTATCACAAATACATTCGTCAGTATCTGTTCGTATTTCAAATAGAAATTTATTGGCTTTTACGTGATTTTTCAGTCGAGCTATGTTTACTATTGATATGTTCCCAATTTCATACTATTGTTTATGTAGAATGCTAGGGTGAAATTAGGATGTACCCGTTCAATTTTGAATATTTCTTCCAGTGATTATCTCAATCTTTCTCTAGCTTTACTTGTAAGGGTCTTATCATAAGAAATGGGCTATTCAGAGGCTGATTTCGTACCTTTAAAAACCCTTTTATTTTATTCCATTGCATGCATTGTGACCTTTTGTCCATAGATATTAAATTGTATTGTTTTGTGCCGAAAGACTATTGACTTAATTAAAAATTTCAATCGGATAGATATTACCGTGGTTTTTCTTGAATTCATATTTGATTTTTATAAATATTCATACATTTTTATGATTTTATACGACATAGAAAACATAAATCAAATGTATGTTTCAACTACTAGTGTATCATACTGTACGCACAAAGTACAAATACATAAAAGTATCAAACAATAATTCTTCATTTGTAGTATAAGTTATTTATTGTAACATACTACATGTAATTCCGATAAAGAATCGAGTACGCGTTTCGGATACAAGTAGTCGTTGTTTGTCCATCCAATTCTTGGCACAGGATCAAGTACATTTCTTTGTTCTATGTAGGTTATGACATGAGTATGAGGCATTGTATGGTGTGCTCTCAAAAGGCAAGAACGTTCAACAAAGAGGGCAGGTGCTTTTGATGAAGTTTTTAAAAAGTATAAACAATTTTGGTATACACTTTGTTGGTGATGTAGACCTCTGATATTAAATTATTTGGAACATGTTTTAATAAGATAAAAAAAACAATTACGGCAGAAGAATTCATTATTATTTCATTTCATAGAAAATTGTAATATATAGATGAGGCTAATGTATGTTTAATTGAAAATAAAATTAGTCGATGTGAGTAAAGTCCAGTTAGTACAAACTAGTATGTTTTTGCGAAAAATAAATACTTTGATGGTTTTTATCAAATAATCAAATATATTAGTATTTATCGCAAATAATTTATACTAGGATTATTATTCGCATCATCCATGAAACGGAAGTATTTTCTCTAGATTTGATAACAAAATAATCACTAGTATAAATAAATATTCAACAATAAAATATTAATGATTTAGTATATCTTGTTAATACAAGATATACTAATAATTTAGAAGAACGTTATATGATAAAAAACTATAGGTATAAAAATTCATCTTTTTGTTTTATTTATATTTATAACTCTTTTGAAATACAAAAGCTAGGTAGATTTTTGCATAATATATGTCATTCTTTACTTTTATTTAAGGTTATTTCGAGTAAAAGCATGTTCGTGTGGAATTTCTGTAGATAAAGTCCATGCTGCTACAACATAGGTAGCAGGATATAATGTTCTCTGTTTAAGGAAGTCGTTTATTCATTGTGATGAGATTTCTAAACAAAAATACAGAGAAAAGTTTCCATTCTTTTTCTGTGAATTGTTTGTGAGATACTGATATATAAACGTACTTTAGTTCTATATTTGTTTTAATATTGTGTTAAATGAAAAAAATAAATGGTTAATCCATTTTTAACATTATTCTCCTAGGATTTAGTTCATTTTGTCGTATACCGGGTGGACCGTTTTAACGTTTAATGGAGAATAACTCGACCGGTAAGTGAAATAATAAAAAAGTTTTCAGATAAAAGTTGTACGGTTTGAAGGGGGACATAGATGTACTTGGATTAAATTTTTTTAGGTGCTGTTTTCAAGGTGGTATGAAGGTCAACATCATTTTTTTAAATGGGAACCTATAGTTTTTATCAAGTAATTTTATTTAACGTGAAAAGACACGAATCTTTCATTGAAAACATTTTTTGAACAAATTAAACCTTTCCAAGATATCTAACAAAATAATTTGAGATTTTGAACTTTCAATATTTTTTTACTCAGAAACCATAAATTTTAGAGAAAAAGTACAATTAGCAAAAAATGTTTATTTTGGTATAATAAAACTTGAAGAATCATTTTTAAAATTTTAAAACTTATTCTAAAAAAATTTTTTTTTTGCTTGGATAAAATAAATTAACGAAGTTTTAAAATTTTAAAAATAATTCCTTAGTTTTGTTAGATAAAAATAAACATTTATTGTTTATTGTACTTTTTCTCTAAAATTTATGGTTTCTGAGTAAAAAAATAATGAAATTTCAAAATCTTGAATTATTTTGTTAGATATCTTGGAAAGGTTAAGTTGTTAAAAAAAAAGTTTTCAATGAAAGATCAATGAAAGATTCTTTTCACGATAAATAAAATTACTTGATAAAAACTATAGGTTCCTATTTAAAAAAAATGATGTTGACCTTCATACCACCCTGAAAACACTACCTAAAAAAATGTCATCCAAGTACGTCTATGTCCCCTCCAAACCGCACAACTTTTATCTGAAAACTTTTTTATTATTTCACTTACCGGTCAAGTTATTCTCCATTAAACGTTAAAACGGTCCACCCGGTATAATTCTAGATCCTTAATCGATTAATAACTGCACAAAGGTATTAGGGTTTCGCAAATTTTTAAATTTTATAATAGGATACCATTATTTGAAAAAAAAAAACTCGTGTACAATTTTTGCCTTAGCTATCAAAATAATGGAGATTCATTTTGATATCAAATATGTTAATTTTGAAGATAATTTATCTTTTGAAAAATCTTAATTTCTCACACTATCCGCTTCTCCAAAATGTTAACTACCTATTTAAAATTTTAGTTCTGGGTGTAATGAAGTTATTACGTATGACCGAAAAATATGTAATTGTACAAAAACATGGATTCTTATTACTTTAGTGCGTATATCTATATATAGCAATTTAATTTTAGATATTTGAGTGAGTACATTTATCTCAAATAAATATTCTAAAAATATTTTTATCGTAATCAAATTATTATTTGTTTTAAAAATAGTTGTACTTGCAATTTTTTCCACATTTCGCTCTACTAAAATGTATCTGTGTTACTACATAGGTGTGTTATTATTATTTAAAACTTCGTATAGTCCCTGTTTGTTTATTTAAGGGTCATAAAACAGACAACTGCTGTGGTACTATCAAAGTTTGTAATTTAATTTGAATATGAAATCATATCTCCCACCAAATTTATTTCATCGCGCTGATTCATCACCTTAGTGTTAAAGGTTATCTTCACACTAAACTGTTTTTGTAAATATACATAATCATTTTTTTTATTTATATTATTTATGCTGTAATATATAATAACAATTTACGGCACGGATAAAAATAAAATAACTATTTTATTTTATGTATGCCGAAAATTTTAATCTGTGTAATATTCACTTTTAAATGCAATTTGTTTCAGAGATATTTTTGTTGTACAAAAAACTTTGTTATTAATAATAGACATTAAAATAAGTGAAAGATAATAAATTATTCAAACATTTTATAATAGAATCATTCTGGCTTCTCGAAATTATTATTCAGAGTGGCGGGGTCAAAAGGTTGGAACGAGGAAAGTGGCTGTGAAGATAGAGAATCTCCAGGAAGTGATAGATTTGCAAAAGAAAAACAATTGGAAGCAATATTCGAACGACAATCGTCAGTTATTGATCGTTACACAGTACTTGTTGAAAGCGACGCACAATCAGAAGACAATAATAGAAATAGTGATAACATTAGAGCAGAAGGTACGAATAAACAACGGACGTCTATATCTTCAGGGGAATATCAATCCTTCGGAGAAGAAATTCATCCAGCAGGCTATATTGCTTTATCAAGAGAAGATTCATCTCATTCTATTCCTAACATTAAAATTAATACTAAATCAGATTCAAAGGGGCAGGAATTATATGCAACTCCCCAGAATAGTTTTGAAGATACTAGAGGTTATACAAGATTGGATCAGTCGACTGATTCAGTATCGTCGATTACTTACAAAGAGCTTACGCATGACAACAATCTCTTTAAAAACTCAGCGGAGGAAGAGCTCAATCAAGAATCTGATACAACATTGCGAACCGCACAAGGGTACACAATACTTAAATCTGGACATAGTGCATCGAGTATTGTCGCAGGAAATAAAGATTTTGATAAATATTTGTATCCAGAGAAGTACGAATCCACCGAAGACAAAAATATCAAGTTATCATTTGAGAGTCAGGATAGCTCTATACAAAGTAATCCTCAACCACTTCCTGAAGGGGGCCATAAATATTTTCGACAAACTAGTTCTACTTCGTCAGGTAGTCCTGAAGTTTCGCGAAAACAAATCAAACCAACATTCAGAAGAAATAAGCGACTCAAAGATAGATTTGGTTTATTTCGACAAATTTGTAAAACATCATTTTCGAAAGGAAAAACAGATTCAGGGAATAAATTCGGGACAAATAGATTTCCCAAAAAGAGTTCTGAATTTGGAGCAAGTTCTCTCGAAGAGGGGTCGAGTTTATTGGAGAAGAGAAGTAGATCTTCATCTCCCGAGTCAGGCATTAGTACAAGTAAATACAATTTCCTGGCCAGTTCATCTGGTTTCAGCAGTCCCCTTTTCAACGCCAATATTCAATCCAAAAGGGAAATTTTGCGATCACCACTTAGACGCCAAAAGCGTTGTGGGGAATCGCAAGAGGATTTTACAGAAAAGAAAAGTGAAAATAAAAATTATAGTGTGGAATCAAAAAAAGAAAACAGTTCAGTGCATACAGACTTGCAAGATTTTTCATTCAAAGAGCTTCCATTTGCAAAAGCAACAAAAATCAGAAGACCAAAATTATCAGGGTTTAAAAAGACTACACGGGATACAGTGTTTACAATTGATCAATCAGACTATAATCCATTTCAACCGCAGAATATTTCACAAGATTTCTCAGGGAAAATATCAAGTCTGGAAAGTCCAGTGTCATTGCCAGAATTTCAATCAAAACAACCATTCAAAACCAAAGAAACCGAATGTCCAACTTCGCTCAATATCCCAGAGACCGTTGCTCCCCTATGTGAGGGGAGATTGGAGCCTCCTTGGACGTACGGAATGATGTCGGGAACGCCGGACACTGAAAGTGACTTCACTGCAACGGACGATATGTTTGCTGACGATCCTCCGTTGACAGTGATACCGCGCTCAAAGAAGGACCACCCGTTAGTACGAGTCAACTTTCCGCCTAATACAAAGTTAGGTGGAAAGTTTACTGGCAGTCGGAGAGTATCCAAGAGTGCCTTGCTGCTTCCAAAACGTGCTAGAAGTATGAGTGCTTGGAGCGATATCAGTAAATCTAGCTATCGGCTTGACGAAAGGTAAATTTATTTATTTTCTAACGAATGCTTGCTTTAATATTCATTTTTCTATAATGCATGTTAATTTTAAGCATATTAATATTTATTTAGAAGTACTTACTAGATTGTAACTTTCTATTTGTGTATTATCAATATCTAAAAAAATATATTCGATACATTTTCTTTCAATCAGTAAGTGAAAATAGATTTCCCACAAATAAAGTATACAATATACGTGACACAATATGTCTGTGAAATCCTATCATATATATGTCAAGAAAAAGTCTACAGATGACAAAAAAAGATTTTTATTGTAAACCTGACTCGTTCTAAATTACATTTCTTGGCCAAAACCACACGAGTGAAATCGAATTGTATATCATTATCAAATTCTTCTTGTATTTCATTTTTGGTTTGCTTTTTGCGAACATTTGTTATTTATTTAAAAGATCAATACATGAATATTCAAAACTTAACAGTGGATTTAAACGATGATTTAATGCCAGATTAAAATTGGATTTTATTTAATAATTGTACTACTATGTACATAGTAAAACGTAATTTATTTTCATAAAATTTGTATTTAAATTATAATGGTTTAAATGCATTGTGGAAATTTATAGTTTTAGCATTCTACAATAGTTTTTTACTTATTAATTTTGATATAAATGTATAAATAACTGAAGTAAACTGTAAAAAAATCGCCAGTACAATAAATATATTCTTTTTTAACTACGAATTTTGTTATAATTTAATTTATAGTTTACAATTTTAATAAAAAGAGAAAAAAAACATTAGTAAGTTTTAACAAAATGATCGTAGGTAAAAATACTCCTGGACCTTGAATCATGCAAAAGTAAACAATGTAATACAGTATACCTATTAAAAAGTAGGTAACATTTTACAAAATAAATGTTTTATTATAATAGTTTCAAAATATTTTTAAATGTGAGAGCAATTATATTTTAAAATAGCAATTATATTTTATATTTTAAAATTTATATTTTAAAGAGTCATTCCATTTATAATCATCATTTTATTCTCATTTATTTATTCTCAGTTTAACCTTAAAGCCACAATAAATTTCGAAAAATTACAATTTTATTAATAAAATAGAAAAGCCTCTGTCTACAAAAAAATTTTTTTTACTAAAAATTAAGTTTGATCATTTGAAACTAGACTCTTTAGGCTTTCAAATGACACCAAGCCCGTTTTAATTGCTTTATTAGAACGCGTGCTATAGCGAGTTGAAAAAACGTTGAAAATCGACGAAATCTTCATATCTTAAGAGAATAAAACGGTCACCACCCCCAACTTATGATCATTAAATTTTGTCTAACTACAGTTTCTGCTATCTAATAAGTGTAATTATAACTGATTAAACTTTCATCAAAATTAAAAATGGTGCAACTTCAACACCTTGATGAATTTATATGGAATGACCCTAAATATAAATAAATATTATTTTAACGACTAAATGGACTACTTGTAGTTATTAAAAATTATTAAATTAAATATTCTGCATGGTAGTATTTTAGTCTATCTAAGGTCTTATATTTATCAGTAACACAAAGAAAAACTGTTCATTTTTAATACTTTTTTTAATTTAAAAGAAAATGTATTAGATACAAAAAAAAGCGTGTTGAGTCGACAATATTAATTGAATAGTAGATTGGCTAGAAACATAATAATACATAAACTGGATAAGAAAATTTTTCAAACAAATTTTTATGAAGTTTACAATAACTCGAGGTACAAAACTTCCCCTACTAAAATACAAATATTTTTTATGACGTTTAAATAAAAAATATATAATGAAAAATGAAGATTAACTCCTTTTTGGATTGGTATATTTAAATCAAGTTTTTTTTATAAAAAATAAGTGCATTATAAAAACGTGTAAGAAATTATACACAAAAACATATTTTCAGTTGGGGATTACATTTAGAACAAAATGAAATTTGATTTTAAATTCAGCTTTTGTTCCCAAGAAGTTAATTATTTCTTTTTCACAGAAAGTTATGGAAACATTTTTTTTTATTAACTTGAGCATCAGAAATATCGCTTGGAACACATTTTTCATGGATACTGGAATTTATGTATGTACAGAATATTAAAAGGTAAAAACTTTGTTTTCATTTTGAATATTAAAAAACCTCACGTTTTAAATTAAAATTTTTATCCTAAAGCATTATCTGTTATCTTTGTTCATACTTGTTATTGAATTTTAAGATTTTTATTTCATTAAATATTTTATTTATACGTTTGAAAAATAATTAAATCTAACTTTGATTTCAAAATTTTAAAGTTATGCTCGATACTCAAAGAATTTGAATTAAATCATAATCGAAATCTACAGTCTGCCTATCAATCGTACTGAAAATGTTTATTGGTTTTGGTCTAAACGATTTTTTTTATAATATCAGGCATTTTTAATCCATTTATGCCCGGTATTATCAACCAATTTAAAGCTCCTTTAGCGCTAAATGCTCCTTTAAAGTAAATTTGGTGTATTTCAAATGTGATTTAAGTCAATATTTATGCTCTCAATGAAAAATTTACATAATATACGTTGTAAATAAATACTGTAGAAAATTTTAAATCTATTTAATTAAATATATTATGCTTGGATCTGTTGATAATATGACAGTTAGCTAAAGGAGCATTTAGTTAAACTTGATAATACTGGGCGTTAGTATAAAAAATTATTATTTTTTGTTTCATATCTAGTAGTTTTCATTGCACTGTATTAAAATTATAACGACACTATTTAGAATATTTAAATTGTGTTCTTCTCTTATATTAAATAACATCGAATATTATTTAGGTAGATATTACTATCATTTAATAAATTACAATTTTGTTTTTGTTTAATACGAGTAAATTGTACCAGCCATTATATAAATCTTGTCTTTTGTATACAAAATGACACAAACGGTATTTTAATTCGATTATAAAGGTAATTGCAATTAAATTTGGAATTTAATTAATTTACGATCTCACTTCAGACGTGCCGACAATTTAAATAAATGACTTAATTATACCCGCAGGAAATGCAAACTTAAAATAATTTATTAACTTAGGTACATCGAAATTTTTAGTTGATTTGAGTAAAACCAATTCCTTTTGTTGAACATAAATTAACACAACTTATTGTACGATATAAATTTACTATCTATGGTTATACTTTAAATAAATAATCTCTTTTAAAGGAAAGTTCTTATTCTGGTTTATATACTTACCTACATATACATAATTCTGTATCTGAAGCAGACAAAATGTTTTTCCACTACCTGTATTATATATGTACACTATTGTCAAGGGGTCACAATTGGCGGACTGCCAAAAAACTTTTATGAGATTTCAGGATAATTGACCTAGATCAATAATAATACAGTAAAACATACTAATTTGGGCGAGTTAAGTCTTTCAGACAAAGTTGAATATTCTTTTAAACCTTGTGAGGATTATTATAAGCTTCAGACAACCGAAGTTCAAATTAACCGACTAAAATGAAACGAGATAACTTTTTTATGACCGGACCTTATGAAAATTTATTCGGAAAACTTTTGGATAAAGGATATTAACTCCAAAGACATAATTTTTGCTAAAAATATCTTAATTGTCTACTTTCAATATCGCTCTTTAAAAGGTAGACAAAATTAAAATATAAAGTTTATTTCATTTCATAGTTGATATAACTACATACCTACTTTTACATTAAACAAATGCACTTATATAAATCGGTAGAGTATTTAACTTGTTTTTGATGATATTTTTATATTTTCATCTTTGAGATTAAATTATTAAACTGAAGACGAAACGGAATAACATCATTCGTAACCGGCCCATAAATAATTAGATTTTGGAATTATTGGTTGATCTCCGGAAATTAAACTAGCTTCGGGAATATATTGAAGCAATATTACTTGTATCGATTCTGATTATTATCAATGTTATGATAAAATTATACCATGATTGAATCAAACAGAGTTTTAAAACCTAGTTAATAATAATCAATTAAAAATGGAGAAAAATTGTTTCAAATAGATAGACATTTTTTGTCAATATTTTTTCGTCACCAAATCATTTCTAATTAGAGTAATAACATAAAGATTATGTCTATTTTGAAAAATTTACTACTTAATTACATATGATATAATAGTTTTTCCATTTGAAAACAAATTTTTATTTAAATTTGATCTAAATTTTATTTTTAAGGACAGTTATTATAGTTCTTTCTCTTTCTTCATAGTCATAAAAAATTTCACACTTTTGCACTGATTTTAAGTTTATATGTCATAAAAATAATGGCAATGTTTACTCTCTTTATCCTTTTTTTGTCCTCTCATAAAAAATATAGATTATAATATAATTTTTGTCATATTTGTTCTTGACACTGATTTTTAATTTATATTCTTTGGAATTTATTGTTATATCATAATAAGTAAAAACTGAAAATTATTTTAAAATTACACACATATTCAAACATGTGTGTAGTAAAAAATTTTTAGGCATTGAAACAAAAAGGTTTTTGTAGTTTTCATAAAAAGTAAATGGTTCAAAGGAAATTGTTTTTATTTATGTAAATTTTAAACGTACAAATTTCCACTAACGTACATTGCAAAAATACAAAAATAAAATATAATGTTTAATGACATATTTAAACTTAAAAAAAGTAAATGTATTCATAAAATAGCTGTGACATTTTCATTGTGTTTTAAGTTTTAATGTAAAAAAAGAAAAAAAAACATATTGTGTACTTTTTATATTCCCATTTCATCTTGCACAGACGATTAATTTTTATAGCTTTGATAAAATATTTTAAGTCTTTATATTTTATTTTTACATTTAAGGAGGTTGATGCGGGGCGCGGTGCGGGGAAAGCGCCTGTGAAGGCTAGTTGTGTCTCTCTCTGAAGCATGCAAAATCACATAGATGTGTCTCCCTCTCTTTTTTCACACACTTATCATTTTTTAGTTAAAAAACGCAGCTCCTAATCATTATGAAAATTTACAGATATTTTTGTAAATGAATAAAGAAGTTTGCTCAAATTTTCATAACTTTGAAAAGTCTTATCATGTCTCGTAATTATACAGTTCTCAGAATATAAGTTTTATAATAAAAAATCATGAACATCACAATTGTAAAATTTTTTGTTTTAAATAGTCGTTTTGGCTTCTAACCTTTATGTTTTTATTATAAAATAACGACACACACACATAATTTTGCATGCTATCTATGTATATCTATAAAAGAGTTTGTCCTTAACCACTTACTCACTCATTTTTACCGTACAGCCCAAACCCCGGGACCTAGAAACGTGAAATTTCGTATATAGGTGCCTTCCTTTTATGATGTAAGTACCCACTAAGAAACGATTTTTCGAAATTCAACCCCTACGGGGTTAAAACGGTGTCAAAGTTTATATAAAAATATATTTTTTTGTTCGCATTTAATTGAAACTTATATGTAGAACATACTCTACAATATAAATATTGAAACAATTATTTTAGCATTTTCCAGAAATTTAACCCCTAATGTGTAAGGGGGTTGGAAAAAATTGTATTTTTTTTTTTATTCACCGAATGAAACATGGCGCAAGTAGGTGCGCTACAAGAGAAATATCAGTTAGAAAATTTAACCCCTGTGGGAATTGGGGGGGGGGGGGAATTTTGATATATTTATCTTCATAATTGTTCATGATATTGAAGTCAATTCGGACAAAATAATATTCAATTAAAAATGAAATTTTTATAGAGGATTTATAGATATGTTTATCTGCATACCAGCTTTACTTATAAAGATAAATTCGGGAAAAATTGTCATCTATAAAAATAAAAATTTCGACATTCAATCCCTAATGGCGTTGGTAGACAGGGTCTGTATTTTTGATATGTTTATCTACATAGCTGCTTACGTTATAATGGTGAAGTCGAGCAAAATAAACTGCAATAAAAAAATTCGATATTCAACCCCTAATAGCGAGGGTAGATAGGGGGTTAGTTTTTACAATTTTTAACTAAGATCCGAGATAATTACGTTTTTTATAGGTAATAAATAAAAATCAATATAAAAATTGTAATATGTCATCCCCTATCACATATGGAGGGTTCTAATTAGTTTCGAAGTTTACGCGAGGGAAGCCGCGGGATTCAGCTAGTTATTTTATAAGAAAACACAAACTCTCTGAGAAAGCAATGTACAAAGGAAGTAAAAGACATCAAAGATATTATTAATTAACAGAATAATATTGTGTAAATGTTATCAAACGTAAACCTGGCGGTATGAATCTAGTTTCGCTGTAAAAGGGTTATTCTGAAACCAGTGTCTTATAATACTAAAAAGGGCAAAGCTTAACAACCCTCTTGTGTTAATTAAAATAATTTAAAGATATAATTTGAAATTTGAATATTATTGGTCGCATTGAATAAATTAATAATAATAAATAAAATAATGAAATTAGCATGGTATTGTTTAAGTATTTTACACTAATAAATATAAAACTTGAAATGTGTGTGAACAGTTCGCTTAAATAGAATCAGAAATTTTACATAAATACTATAACACACTCTCATTATTTTTCTGTTTTAACAATTTATTTTACATTTTAGTAATTATTAGAATATACAAAAATGTATATAATATAATTTCATTAACTCTTTCAGTCACGCTTTTACATTAAGAATATTTTAAACATTTTAATGTTAGTTTTAGCACCATTTACAACTAAAATATCATAGAATGAAGGAAAAAAAAATCTAGGTATTAAGGCTTTCGAGGAATGAGGTGGTTAGTGGCACTAACCACCATGACTATTAAAACACAACTATCATGAATAATGTTTATTATTTATTAATATTATCAGTTATAATCAACTTCTCCACAGGCAAAATTTAAATAAAAATCACTTTGTATGAAAATCTGAAAAACATGTTTTTCCTTTGCGTAAGCAAAGAGGCACTTTACATGTATTGCACTGCCACAGAGTCCGCACTGGAGATGATTTAGTGCTACATTTGCAGCATCTTCTCGAAGTGCTTCTCTCAGGTTGATGGCGACTGCATTCTAGTCGAATTTCCTGAGGGACTGTAGGCTTGTGACGTTTTATAAATGCAGGTCCTGGAGAAGAGGCCGCGGAACTACGGTTGCTGTTTACTGATTCGGGCCTTTCTTTGTCTCTGACATATGCTGGCGCCAGTATACCCTGGTATACGCTTCGTCTGAATTCTTTCAGAGTCAATACTGTCATAAATACGAAAAAGACACTTATAGTTTCATGCATAAGTTCCGTATAGATTATAACCATAAACCCACAACAGTCACGGTGGTTAGTTTACTAACCATTCTATTTTCGTTGTGAGTACACATCGAAAACACAAAAGTAGTAGTATTTCTATGTGTACACGAATAAAATAGATATATGAGAATACATTGAGTAAAAAACATTCAAGAAAAAAGCTTAATTACCCGTTTCACAATTTTTTTTACCAAACACTCGAATAAAAGTACGTTAGCGCAATATTCAATTCAACGCAAATGAACTGTCACTCATTCAAAATACCGCCAATCGGTCGCATCTTGTCAAGCATGGTCCGAACTTTCATAATAATTCAACAGATCGTAGCTAGATAGCGCGGATTTAAATTAAAAAATTGGAAAAATGGCGGTTAGTGACGCTAACCACCAAGACTGAAAGAGTTAAAACAAAATATTTTAAAAATTCATATTACACTAAAAGAATTATATAACATTAATTAATTATATAACAGAATTTGCAGACCACGAAAAATATTTTTAATAAAAAAAGTGAACCTTAATATTAAATGCTGTAAAAAAGCATATAAAAGTAAAACAGTAATATTTATAAAAAAAATCCCAGTGAGAAACGGGTCTTAAATATAAAAATCACAATAACTTCTGTCAGTATATTTTCTTATAACCACTGGTCTAAATACTGACATCTATAGGCATAAAAAAGTTATTCTGTGAGTTTTTTATGTCCCATCATTTTCTCTAATATATATACATATATAAAAAGATGTCAAAATTGATGTGTGTTTGAAAATATAAGTATATTTGATAAATAGAATGAAACATGTGAAATGAATTATACCTTTTGTGTTCCATTGTATTCCTTGAAAACATTTTATTTCAGATAGATTTTCGTGAAATTGCTTTCATAAATTGACCGTTTATATAGGTTTTGTGTTTTTGTTTGGATTTGGCTATATTTATTTATTAGGTTCATTAAATAATAATAACTATTAAATCGAATTATATCTCGTACTAAAACTTACAAAAATAACTGTTTTACACCAATTTTCCTTTATTTTTTTACGACAAGCGGAACTCGCCCCACGGTTTTATTCGTAGATATTTCGAAATCTGTGAATGTCTGCATAACCGGCTACTCTAAACATGCTAGCAGTATCAAGCGACATCTTTCTGTTGCACCGTATAAATCCTACTAGAATCGATTAACTAATTCTCCGTACGTGTTAAATGCAAGAGTTCGAAACTATCCAATAGTTACCAGATAGTTTTGAACCTTGCTTTAATGTCATTACTCGCCCTCTTGATAGAGTAGTAACTATTTGTTTTGGACTATTTAACCTTCAAAAAGAAAGGAAGTTCTCAATTTAATCAATACTTTTTATATATACTCGCGGACGTACTTTCGAGGTAGTCCTATATAAATTTTATTATAATCTGACTATGAACTTCTTAGATACCCCGAGTCGAAAAATGAAACTTGGTTTGACGGTTTTAAACGGAAAATCCATTGATGTTTATTTAGCCGTTTAAAAAAGAAGCCAAGTTTCAAACTATAACTTGTAAAGTAAGTTAAAAAATTTGAAAACGGATATCTGAAACCAGCCTACAGCGTTTTAACGATATTTATGATTTTTTAAAAGCTTATTTTAGTTAACTCTCACTAACAACTTATTTTAACTTTGTGTTGTATATAAACGCCAGGTTGGGTAGCACTTATATAGTAGGCAAGTTTATATAATAGATATATTGAATTATTATTATACACGCATACATAATGTATCTCGACTAATATTCATAGTTACTTTACAGGTCTCCTCCAGATGGCGCTCACAACCGGTTTGATTGTAGTTGTCACCCCTTCCCCCCATGTATCATGCATATCGGCAAATTTGGAGGGGGTACCCCCCACCTTAAGCTACTGCCCGGATCCTTCAATTTTCTAAATTTTTTGTTGTATTTTACCGTAAGTACCTTGAAACAAAACTCAAAGAAAATCTGTAAACATGGGATAGGCGGACAAAACTCATGTGTTTACCGTCAAAATGGTTTTCTTTTAACATACGAACTCCATTGCTACAAATATCATTTTTAAATTGCTTAACTTACTTTATATAAGTTACCGCATAATCCTTACCACCTAGTTTTATATTTCGACTCGGGACGCCACTCAAAAGAAAAAAATAAAATTAATAAATAATTCACATATAGAGTTTTCATTTATCAGAAACCATTTTTTTTTTTGTAAAAAAATTTTTATTCACAGTTTATGCATCAACACTACCATTTATAACAATTACATAATAATATATCTACCCATTTACAAACAAGTAAAAACAAAACATATATTCATAAATGTAGATGAAATCAAAACAATAGAATCATGAATAATACATATCCGCCAATCAAATTTCAATACCTTTTTACCGCAAACGTCCAAACACGTTGAATATTTTACATGCGCATACGATTGTTATTCCGACCGAGGAACAATTGACAAACGGAACAGAAAACTGTCATTAATAGTGGGCGGAGACGAAGAAAAACGTTTCAGGAAAACCTTTAGCCGGACACGGAATCGCCATTACGGTTTTAATTTCGCATGAAAGCGTGTAATGGCCAGTGAGTGAACGAGATGAGGACAGCAGAATGCACAGGAGGTTGAATGCATTGCATTGAGTCAATATATTTATAAAGATTTTGTCTATAAGATAACTATAGACTGATGAAAGTTTAATAATAGTATTATGTAATTATTATAAATCTTATTTTGTGTGTTAACTTCATGAATTTCTACTTACTGTTAGATAGGTACTAATAAACATATAGTAACAATAAGAACTATTTCTTTATTGAAAACTTGAGGCCTTACCCCTGGGTGCTTCTCCAATCATGAAAATTATAATTCAATAATAATAATTGAACAGTTTATTATGTTCTTCGTATGCTATAATACATCAGCAATTATTTAAACCTCATACTGAATGAAAAAATAATACGATTTTTTTGAAACAATACAAATTAGCGTTTATTGCGTTGACGAACGTTTTGAATCAAGACGAAAATAATATTAATAAAAATACATATTAAGTCATCTACAATCTCGTAGCTCCTACATTCTTTGTCGCATCACTTTTGGCAATTGCTATAAAAAATCTAATCTTCATAGGAAGTTTAATATAACCATCATTACAGCCTTGATAGGTAATTTTCTCTCCAATGATAATATTACAAGAATTTCCTTTTTATATTATATGTACCTATATCTACCTATATTGAATCGTTAAATTTTCATCTCACATAGACCTATTTGACTTTTTCTTATATACATACCTTTGGGGTTCTAAAAAATAATGGTAAATGTCTTTAGATTTTATATAATCCCTCACATAGTAAAAAAGAAAAATATAAACCCTTAACGTTGAAAACTACCAAAAATGTTTTTTGCTACCCTTCTTTCCTCTACAGGTTGAAGTATGTTTTTCGTTGTTTGGTAAATTATTGTTATTTGGGTAATGTATTTTTAAGAGTTTAAAGATAAAAGCTAAAATGTTTCCAATGTAGGCTATATTATTTAGTAAATTATTGATAATACTGTCATTAGGGCAATGTTTGTTTCCGAATTTATTTGCAAGAAACTTACCTACCTTTGTAAAATTTTATTTGTGGGTTGAATTTAAGGTTTGGTTTTTACGGTCAATGAACATGACAAAAAAATAAAGAGATTTCTAGAATATTTTTATAGTTATTTACCATACGTTAATTAACCCTGCTATGGTGGCTCCAAGTGTCACATACTTAAATTTAGTAGTTTTCTTCTGACTCAGTAAAAAATAACCTGTTTATAATGGAATAATTTTTTTACAATAAGTTCCACAACATTCCAACAACAAATTCATGAGTAAGAGCGCCACCACTGCAGGGATGATAATTATTTTGTCAAGAAGATACACTGTGTACTTAAACCCATGGTTTATATTTAGTTATTAACATAGTAATATAGTATCTAATTATTATTATTGTTATTGTTTTGAAGTTAAATTATCGTATTTTATACGTGGTTTAAATCTAAAGATAGGCTTTCACGATTATTGTAATGTTTATGATATGTACGTGGTGGTAAATATGTATTAAACTTGGTTTTGAATACATAGTAGGTAATATTTGGTAAATTGTTATTATTGGGTATATTTATGTATGCATTTTGCTAAGAAATTGTCAAAGTACTCCTTTCTCTTTGGCTTAGTTTTTGAGTTTTCGCTAGTTGACTAGTCAATGAGATCTCTGTATCATTACACATATTCTCTTTTTTTCGAATTTTTCTTACTATTACTTTCGAAGATACCGACAGGACAAAATATTTTAATAATATTAAAAATTTAACAAATTTGATCAATTGAATTGACAGTATACACTTCTTCTATTTCTAATATCTAGATTATCTATACAAAAAATAATTACAACATACTTATATATTTTCAAAAAACAATTCTTAAAATTATAAAAAATGTTAACATTATTAAAAATATAATCTCGAAAGTCATACACAGTAATTGCTTTTTTAAATCTCTTACAAAAGATACAAATCTATAATTGCTATCAACGTTATAACTGACACAAAACGATTTATTGAAAAGACGTCTCTGTAAAGTAATCTTCTGATGCATTATTCGGTCATCGTTGTGCTAGAATCCCCGAAGCAATACTACTAAAAAGAACTCCTGCACTAACGATCGATAGATAGAAATAGAGCACCAAGTCCATAAACTGTATGACAGATCTGTTCAATAAAAATGTTATATGCACCTATATTATTGAATGTGACGCTATCTATTATATTCTGTATAGTTTTATCTAATTTAAAAATAAAATATAATATATTTTATATAAAACATTCACTAACGCGTTATTTATAATCTTCAGAGTAATATAACATGCTATATCCGTTATTGACGGAAATAATCAAACACAAAATATTTAGAATTACTTCTTAATAATATCTTCACCAATGATGCAGTTGAATTAAATCTTAAAACCTTCCCAAAGATGTGTTCTATATCTACAATAAAAAATTCAATTAAAAATATACAAATATGTATGTGTTATCTGTATAAGGTGTCCCAGATAACTTTTCCATAGCCATTTAAAGAAATTCCGAATTTTCAGTTTTTTGGGTATACCGCCTAAACCACATAGAATTATTAATATTTTTTGGTATAGTTATACTCACCCCGTTCTTGCAAATAATTCATCCCATTTAACCAAACATGTATCTCTTATAGATACTGAGATTCCCATGCTGGAAAAGTTATCTGGGACACCCGGTATATTATAGTACATACTAACTACACAAATGTATTGTATTTGTTGGTACTTTACTAGACGTCTAACTATGGAGTGTACAGCACCATATATCATGAGATGGATAACAAATTACAGCGGCTACATACGTGTTTAATTAAACAAGAAATGTTGGGCACAAGCAAAAAAGGTCAATAAATATCACTCTTCCGTAACACAAATGTAACAAAATCCCTACGAGGAAGCAAACAAATAGGGGCTTTGTTTCTTGGATTTATGTTGACATATACGTGTGGGCTCTACGTTTTTTTTAAAGAAATTTACAGCCTCTTTTTCGATATTATTTGGTGATGTGTGTAATTATTTTTAAATTCTGTTTTGTGGATGCCACTATTGATTTATTTTTAAAAGTGACATTTTAATAGACTTGATGGTGATAAGATGCCAAATCTCTTTATAATTGTTCGTTAAATATGCATTTTTAAACGGGCTCACCATATCAAAAAGTATTTTTTTGATGGGTTTAATTAAGGTAAATTTAAAATAAAATTAGTTATCAGTTTTATAATTTGCAATTTCAAACATGGTAGTGGCGAAAGTCATTTAAAACAAAATGATAAATATATTTGTAGCCTTGAAAATACATTTATCTAGTACATTTCGATTTTTATAATTAAAAATTAAAACTATTTCTGGAGAAAATCGACATTTTTCAGAAATAAAGGTCTTGAAGATTCATCACTGACATTAGGCCTTATTTAATGGCTGAAAAATTCAACATAACCCAAACTGTCAACCACATATTTTCATTTTTTTAAATGATACGTATAGAAAATATACTTATATTGCAATGCAGGTATGTATGTTTTTTATATATGTTACCGGTAGCGTATGTAATTAAGGTATTCTATATAATTCCTAGGGATTTTATACAATGCCTAACGATTTCAAGCAAAGTATGAAATAATTTTTATTTATTGTTATAATAAATAAAATAAAATATTAGTTCAGACGAATAATAAGTATATGATTTAAAATTGTTAAAATAAAAAACTTACAAAAATATTAGATATCATTTAATAACATATTAGGCCAGTATTAAGTAAGATAAATAATCAGTATTTTAGTGGCTTATTACATAAAATAAGCCAATATCTGTGCCTGAACCAAAATCGGTTGGTTCGCTCTATTTATGTTTTCATTTCTAGTCTATACAATGCCGAGGAAATTCAATTTATTTCATACATTGCCTGGTGATTTTTAGGCATTCTATAGAATACCTAGGAATTCTATACAATGCCGGATTTCATATATTTTGTAGCATATACATTTATTAAATTGAGAACGTAACTGAACTAATTATACACATCGCAACTCGCAACTATATAATTGAACTATCCAGTTTGTAACTATATGCAAACTTTATAAATTGTTGTGTGTATGAAAATTGCATCGAAATAGTTTTGGAAAGAAACTATGTGTACTATTGTGTACATTTATAGTGCAATTATGTGTTATATATTTAATAACTTTTAAACAGAATACTTTTCTTGTTACATGTTAAAATATTTATTAATATAAAAAATCTATCATCAAAAGTAGGGCAGAAAACCATGAAAAATAGGTTTTATTTGAGATTTGAAAAAATTGGCCAGTCCTTCAAAGCTGGGAAATTCTGTATAGTAATTGTAAGGATCATAATTATATTACTTATAAATATCGTTTTGGAAAGTTATTCGTTGTGATTTTAAAACGTAATTTTAAAACATTGAATGAATAATAATGTTATTTATCTGTAGGTTATCTTAGATTAGGGATGACTATGGATACAAAACAACTACCCCTAGTCCTTATACGAAACTGTTACCAAAACTTGATGGTTGTAATCTTTTATCAAATGTCATTTTCAATGAATATATATCATAATATATAAATATGCTTTAAATTACAATTTCATTTTGTCTGCAAGAGTTTATGGTTCCAGATTTAATGAATCATCACTTAAATACTTTACATTTAGTATTTATTCGTTTTATAATTCCAAACAGTTAATATTTATTTTGGAATCTGTATAATACGTCGATACCTTCAAGCTTAATGAATCGATTACTGCAAAGAATTATTTATGGGAACAATGTGTAAGAATTATAAAAAAATATATAAATCTGATATCTCACATCAGTGATAAATCACTTCAAAAAATCATTCATCTCGGGTAAATATATTCTACGATAACTGTAAAAAAAGGTTCTCAAAAGCAGAAATGTATCCAGAATACATAAAAACTACATTAAACTTTAAATTAGTTTATCATAAACAACTTTGAAAACTTTCTCCAATCTCAGAGGTAATCAAATAATAGTAACCACGATTACCATGTTTCAAAAGTAGCAATGACTTTAAACGAAATATAAAACGGACCCTTTCGATGAAAATGTAATTTTATTTTCATAGCCCTTGCAATTTTCAATCATGCTCTAGGTCCCTAGAAAGCTATATGCAAGTTCGATTTTCATGTCGCTCAAACTGATAATATTGTCGAGGGAAATCAAAAGATATTTATAACGCGTTTTATGACGTTCAATTCAAAGATGATGAAATCGTATCGTTAAATGCCGATAATAAAATAAAACTATGTGTTTTTTTATTCACTATTGTTTTCTAGATATTATAAATAGATAAGGTTTATTTTTCCATCATTTCTTATCTTTACATAATATTTTAATAATGGTACAAGTATATGAAAACAACGAATATATTTAAAATAATACAAGAAGCAATAACGAATTCATTTTTAAATTAATATTAGTACGCCTACAAAAACCTATCTACTGTTAATATACAGTAGAAACCGGTTATAACGACATCGAAGGGACCGCTCATATTGGTCGTAAAAAGCGGACAGTCGTAATAACCGGTAAAAATGAAATTATATGGGATTCAGTTGGACTTTTATTTTCAGTCGTTAAAACCGATACGTCGTATTAACCGATGTCGTTATAACCGGTTTCTACTGTATTTCAAAGTTTATGCAATATGCAATCATTAGTATACCGATTTTTGATGATTTTTGTCTAGGTCAATATTTTTTGGTTTTTTATTATAAATATAAATAAAAGATAGAAGCGCAGGATAAGAATATAAATCGATTTTTAATATCACTACAAAAGTTTTATTACTTTTTCTATGATACATTATAACGAGAACATGATGGATTATTTTATAAACACGGAAAATACTATTAAAATAAACTTTTCTCTTAAATTATCTTTCATCATGTTATAGTTTGTATTAACTTAGTTGTTATATTTATTGGATAAAATGTATCAAACTCGTAGATTCTGACAGTGGCGTAGTTAGGGGGGAGATTAAGGGGATCAATCCCCCCACATGAGTTTACGAAAATTATAAGATGATTATAATAAATGAGCATTTTTTCAATAATGAATACATCTTAGTGAAGAATATAACCAATTTTTATACTTTGCACCTCATAAAAGATGATTTTCATAATAAAAAAATATAACTTTATGAGATTTAATACTGTCATATCCACCTCCATCTAAAAAAAGCTATCTACGCCACTGGATTCTGATGAAGTCATAAAAGGATCGGAAATTTTTTAGTTGAAACATATATTATTCGCTGACGAAGCATACAGAAAGAGATATGGTAGCAAAGTTAAGTATTTCATTGCCTTTTGAGTTTTGACTAATAATGTTTCTGGTTTTGATCTACAAAAAAATCTCTTATTTGATAAAAAATCTCTTATTGATATTTGTGATACTTTTAGTGAAAATAATTTAAAGCCCCTCCTTTTACCTTTATGTTTATTTAAACAGAATATTTGAAAGAGGTGATGAATTAAAATATATTAATTGAGAATATTTTTAGTTGAGATATTTTACCCTTCCCCCTATTTACGTACTTTGTTTAAGAATATAAGCGTAATAATAGACAAGCTGGAATGTAGTATTAATCAATAATTGTATTATATAACAAACCAGCAGTCCTATTTTTACTTTCTTATACCAATGTATATGAAATATACATATAGTATAAGTAAGTATAGTAAACGCGATTTTTTTCGAAATCCGGATTTTGATGGAATTATTAATTTTGACCTTCCCTGAATCCATTCTGACTATTTTCGCCATGATGTCTGTGTGTCTGTCTGTCTGTCTGTCGGTCGGTCTGTCTGTAGACGCTGTAACTCAAATACGACAAATCGTAGAAAGGTGGAATTTTATACTTAAGATTGATTTTTGCCTGGGAAGAAAACCTCCTATTTTTGAAAACGATCATTCAACCGGAAACGGATGTTTACCTACATCGATTTTTGAATTTTTCGAATTACACTGAAACAGTGCGAATTAGAGAAAAATGGCCAAGTTGAAAATTGTAGGTAATATTATTATCTATAATTTATGTTCTATTCATTTTTTCGAAAAAAACAAATTTAATTTTTTTTTTTTTTTACTAAGTATTCGATTTTAAGTACATTTCAAATGGTTCATAACAGAAAAGAAATATCTGCCATGAGTGTCATGGGACTTTCTTATACGTATTACAGAGACTGTACGTGTTTGCCATAGGTACCATGGGCCTTTCTTATACGTAATACTGAGAATAAACACTGTATACTCTATTTCATTTAGTTTGCAGTGGTCGCCGTGCGACTTGACGGTATTAGTCGTGATCCGTACGGTCAAAGCACCCAGCAACCAGTATAGATTATTCTAAATAATGATTTTAAAAAAATATTTCTGGCTAAATCATAAGTGTTGGAAAAAAATGTATGGGGAATAAATTATAGATAGTAACATACTCGACATTTTTTATCTATAACATTTTTGTCTTATTTCAAAAAATTAAAAAAATTACATGAGTAAACATCTGTTTCCATCTTATTGTTAGTAATTATGTTAAACAAAATTCGTTCGATACATAATGTATAAAATAATATTTCTATAGTTTATGTCTCATTCATTTTACTCTATCTTTTATTAGTTTGTCAGAAATATCCTTCACTAAAATAAAAAATCACGTACACTGTTCACTGTCATTATTACGTATAAGAAAGTCCTGTGGCACACGGCAGATTATTTTTTATTAATTTTGTGACATTCATATAATTTTTTTTCCAAAATAATTTTTTTTCCAGTTCACGCTTTATTATTTAAAATGTATGTGTGTCCTTTGATGACCCTTGTTTAGATCTAAAAATATCGAGTTTTCTTTTTGATTTCTAAGTAATGTTTGTAAGAATTAAAACAGCCACAACAAAAAATCCACTACTAAAAAACACGAATAAAAAATATACGATAGACTAGAATCACTTAGCTTTCACTTTATATTTATTAACATCATTTAAGTACAATCTCGTGTTGCAAAATAATTACAAAATAGACAAACAAATATATTCGTGTTACTGTACACTAAATACTACAGAAATTCAAATAATAAAAACAAACAAGCAAATAAAAAGACAAAAAATTCACGTTATAAACTAAAAATAAAACAAAACAATCTGCATATAAAACACTACATAATTGTTATTATTAAAGACAGTGCATTATTATACAGACACATAAACTGGTAGAACAAGATAGAAAATATATTTGTGCATTGAATAATGTAAGGAAGAGGAATAAAGGAGATCGCAGATAGTAAAGGTTGTGTATATACAGTAATTGATACATAAATTATTCACTAGATGGCACCACAGTTAGTCGTGAATCCTTAATTGTTGCATAACACGTATGATAACGCCTGTGTCATGAATATTATTGAATCTGGGGTTCAAACAATGCACGTTAAATATAAATAACATGCTCTTAAGTAGGTCATGAAAGGGAAACATATGACTGTGCGTAAATTGAACATAGATACAGTTCAAGAAATATTAGTTGTTTATTTATTTTAATATTTTTTATATATCTGTCATTATTCTACGATTTTCAGACTTTTCAGTTTTTTCAGGATTTTGTATTTTTTTCTTGTAAGAGAATTCTGAGGCAAAATATTTAAAGTAACAAAATTCATGATGGCTTGTTTTTTTATGTGCATATATTGAATCTCTTATTTTATCTTAAATATAAAAGAAAACTTTAATCATTTATTAAGTAATACACCTTAACATTCCATTCATTATTTATCATTTATAAAATAAAAAATTAACACTTTTTACTGAAAATATGTTTTTCTTTTGTAATTAAAAAAAAATAATGCATTTATTAAAAAATTTATGTTGTAGTTTTCTGCCGCTATAAAATATTTAGTGAATATAAAATCAATTCAGCTATTTTCAAAGCTCAACTAAAATATTAATTAAAAAGTTTTATTAATAGTTACCACGTTACCAGTGCTACCACCACGGTGCTGTATAGAATATTTATTAAAAAGAAAATAGAGGAAAATTTTCCGATGATGAGTTATTCATCTATTGTACTCCCGCTGTGGGAGTAGAAATTTACCCGCGTTCAATACCACACGTTTCCTGTTTTATCAACTCTACAATAAATAATAAAATAATTCTATTTTGTAATGAAAATGTCAAATATTCGTTTACAGACCCTCGTAAAGATGTCGCTATTTTATGACAACATTGGTTCATGTCTTGGATATGGTTCACTGTTTCCATCATAGATGGAGCGGAAGTATTTTCGTGTTTTTCATTTATTTATTAACATGAGAAAGGAAAACATTTATCTACAGCTGTGTTGGTTTTTATTGTATTATTATTGAATTTTTCAAATCTATTTTTCTGTTTTTGTAAAAAATCTATTATCCAGTATTTACAATGTGAACACGATTTTTAATGTTGTTTGCGTATTTAGTAATATAATTCCATTTAAAAATTCTACACGATAAATATTTCATGCATATAGGCATTATAGTAATAACATACCACATACATACATAAACGCACATAACAAAATTAAATCTGTTTATCATCACTAAACTTTTTGTAAACAATATTAATACTTTTGTACTTGATTATTATACTAATTGATTTGTACTGTCAGGCTAAGGTCATAATTTTATTACTGCAATAATACGATTTCTCAGTGATTTGAATTTTGTTCAGATTAAAGTATTTCTCGAAAGAATGCAGATATCATGAATAGACCAAACGAAAGAACAACTAATTCGAAATCGGTAAGCATATATCAGAAATCTGAAAAACGTTAGTTACCATGTGTGATTTTTTTATGTAGTACTTATAATGTACCATCGGTAACACAAGTCATCTTCCACACGAAAAGTCATAATCGCTTACAACAAATTAAAAATTATTATTTGGTACATGGACAAATGATTTAAATATTATAATAATCGAATGGGTGGAGCTAACTGAGTTTGTGATAAGCGAATTTCAAAACAAAGTAAACGATTATTTATGGAGTTTACTGTAGGTAAACGTACAAACTGCAATCAAAAATAAAAATATATGAATGTAGGTTAGTTATCGATTGAAATATAATTGAGGAAACCTGTAGCGTTATAAAAGTATTTTTAAATTTGTATATTATGTTATTCAATAAAATAGAACACATATCTCCTAGTTACATCACTATGTACATAAGTTACAACAGATAAAATACTATTATTACACAAATAATAATAGAGTAGAAGAAGTTTATGCATGGAAATGAATGTTATGTATAAATGCAATATCATATGTTTTAATGTTATTATAAATATTATTGACATGCACAACAGTATATAATTTTATTTATTTACAAACGTTGTACTCGTACATCACAAAATAAAAATTGTATACGTTAGAGGAAAAATATTCATAACAATATTATTGTATGTATGTTAAATCAAAAGTTTTCCGATTGTACATTTTCACATACAAATATTAGTTTTCACCACATATAATACATTATAGTTTGTTCAATATGCATCCTGTATAAAAATATAACAATATTTTCTCATCAATAACATATTGGTATATTTTATTTAACCTTGATACCTATATAGACATAGAATTATATTTAATGGTGGAGGCGCATGGAAATAATAATCTATTTAAATCCACTGTCTACAAAAATATATATTCCATTATTTGAATTCAAGGGCAGATTCTACATTAAATCTAGGAGACAATAGTTGCTAGGATAAGAAAATAGGAAAAATAATACATTTTTATAAAAATACATTTGTCAAATGTATTTTGTATTGATGCATTTTATAAGGTTTTCTACACTACCCCCTTATATCTACCATTGTTTATAATATCTACATATTATAAAACTTATTATATGTAAACTGTAGTAATAAATATTTACAGTGGAACTTCGTTGATACGTTTTTGAAAGGAAATTCACTACTGAGAAAAAAGTTCTAACGAAATATTTTAACATGTGGTTTTATGGAAGAATGCCAGGACCTAAAAAACGTAACTTGACGAAAAAATACTTAAGCAAAACGTTCTAACAAGGTTCAACTGTACATACTTTTTATTGAAACAAGTTATCATAGTTATTTTTTTTAATTCAAGAAAATTCATCGTGCATTAATTCTAGTTATTATTTTAATGATGTATTTGTTTTTTGTCTTATTGAAATATAATGAGGTATTTATTTTAATAATTGAAAGATATACAGTTTTCTTCAATTGGGAAATACGTAACTAAAAAAACTTTTGTGATTATTAGGTAAATTAATTAATATTACATTTCTAGCTTTATGTAGCTACATATGTATATCTATTTAGTATACCCATTTACTTTTCCATTTTTTTTTTTATTATGACAATTTTTTTTTTTAAATAAAAAAGTTGATATACATTTTACAAAAATACGAACATATGTACAATGCTCATAGGTGTTAGAATAAATATATAAACATATACACATTGTATACCATTTCTTACAGTGTTGATCTCCCTAATGTCTACCTCAGACACGTTCAAATCCTTTACCGTTTCTTTTCCTTTTTATTCCTTTGTATTTCTATTGTCAATACATCAATCTTATCGGGTTACACCTTTTTTCTTGTTTCAATTGGATTTTTCAATAAAAAAATCTTTCCATCAATCTATAATGCTATTTCCTATTACTTTTTTATCAGAAACATTGTACAATACATTTAGAAAGAACAAAAATTAACTATAGAAAATGTTACATTAATCATTAGGTATGTTTTTAATTTTAATTAAAAAATGTATTTAAATTAATATTTTATATCAGAAAAATATTTTCTTATATATATCATATTAACCATGAAAGGGTTAAATACGTTATAATGATATTTTAATATGTGCCTTTAGTTAAGAAATATACATAAGTTAAAATATGAAATATTTTTCACTAGATTGAAAGTATTTGTTTAATCGATTTTCAAAGTACAAAGCTGTATTATCGATGTATATAGGAAAAGGTATTTTAAACCTGTATACAAATATTATATATTTCTTTATTTTATTTGCTAATACTCTGATAGTATTTCTACATCTGTAGGATTGTGGAAAATACGCTAGAACCAATACAAAATCTCAACAAATACGTTTATATTCCTATTTGTTTTGTTAAACAAACATAAAGATTTGTTCGCATATGATTTTGTTTTATTTTAAAATTAGCAATGCTAAAGTCTTTGTTGCTACATATGTTTATTTAGTTTGGATACATTCTGCTTTGTATGTAAATATTTTATTTACTTATATTTTTACTATTGTAGTTATGCAAATGAATGCAAACTATTGTGTCTAGGTAACGTAAATTATGCGTAACGTGGTGTTCGTTCTAAGCATTGATTATTCTTGTATTTATGCGATCCCTATGAAATGTCTACCGTACCGGATATACAGTTTTCAAGCTGCTCGTAAAAACCTCTTTTGTTTGTATATATGCACAAAACGCAGCACTGAAGTTTATTTTAATGTACCTACATATACATAGTATAGAAGTACGTGACATGCTTGTATGGTTTATTTATTCTATTGCTGAATTAAGATTTAAGAAGTAAAGTAAAGTACAAGTAGTCGTGTATTGAATAAATTTATTTTTGTTGATAAATAAAAATAAATATTATCTAACAGTGATGAACATTTTCAGAAAATTTCTAACGTCCGTTTTAACCTTCCGCTTATGTTCTTAGAAAATATTCAACCATTATTTTTTATTAATAATCTGTTCAACTTGGTCAATGGTTGTATGGTATTTTAATTTGGTTATGAAAATTTTAAATTATAATTATAAGCACTTTTAAGAAAGCTCTTCAAAATTTGTCAGCTGTCAATACTACTTGTCTCTACAAGCAATATATAAATTCTATTTGTATAGATTTATAATTTTTGTCAGAACCGATTTTGATGGGACTTTTTTGTGTAAGTCCCTAGAATTAATTTGGGATATAAGATAGTTGAATAATGAGTTAGGTCCGTATTATAAAATTTACATAAAACATGTGGAGAGTATTTAACAAGAACTAATTCAGTTAATTAATAATAAAAAATAGTAGTTATTTAAGTCGCTCTTAAAACTTACCATTTTCTAAAAATATGGAAAGAAACTTATACGATACACAAGTATACAGGGTGATTCAGCACTGTCGTGCCAAACTTGAACACTAGATTGAAAAAAATATTTTAAGCAAAAAACTCCCAATAAACATATGTCCGGAAATTATTCCTTTGGGAACTACAGGCTTCCAAAGATTTTACTAAAAATGAGTTTTAATTTAATATCTAGAGAACCCTTTGTGATAGAAATATGAAATTTAGTATTTGGTTTAGTTATAATATGTGTTATCGATTTCTAAAATTAACCAAATTATATTTTAGGCCAGGGCTGTATGGGGCCAGTGGGCCCATCAATTTTTATCTAGTATTTGTTTGTTCCTTAATTTTTTTCCTGAGTTGGTACTTTTATAAGATTATATGACACAAAATACACAAAAACGTACTTTGCTTGTTTATAATAGGATAAACCGTTTTTGAGAAATATCGATGGAAAAGAAAGCATGCAGAATTAATCTTAATACGGATGCTTGAAATTATAAAAAATAAATTTATATTCTTATTTCATGATAAAAAATAAGACAAAAAGTTAATATAAATATACTTCCGAAAATGCATCCATATTAACAAATAGCCATTTTTAGTTTGTTTTTTAGTCATGTTAATAAAGTACATGTAACAGTAATAGAACTGGCTATAGATCTTAGAGGATTCATATAAGGAGGTTTATTTATATGAACTTTATTCTTATTTTTGATCATAGAAAAAGAATATAAATTTATTTTTTATAATCTCAAGCATCCGTATTAAGGTAAATTCTGCATGCTTTCTTTTCCATCGATATTTCTCAAAAACGGTTTATCCTATTATAAACAAGCAAAGTATGTTTTTGTGTATTTTGTGTCATATAATCTTATAAAAGTACCAACTCAGGAAAAAAATTAAGGAACAAACAAATACTAGATAAAAATCGATGGGCCCACTGGCCCCATACAGCCCTGGCCTAAAATATAATTGGTTAATATTAGAAATCGATAACACATATTATAACTAAACCAAATACTAAATTTCATACTTCTATCACAAAGGGTTCTCTAGATATTAAATTAAAACTCATTTTTAGTAAAATCTTTGGAAGCCTGTAGTTCCCTAAGGAATAATTTCCGGACATATGTTAATTGGGAGTTTTTTGCTTAAAATATTTTTTTCAATCTAGTGTTCAAGTTTGGCACGACAGTGCTGAATCACCCTGTATACTCGTACATATATTCTCAAATATTGTAATAAATTAAGTCAATTGAAAATCTTTATTTTTTTTATAAATATATTTTGTGAACCCAAATTGAATATATTCTTTCGTTAAAGTAAATTATCTTTCCTATAAAAATTTATTAAAAAATATACAGGCAACAAAATTCCATTAATGAAGGTACGGTTAGTAATAATTTATTCCGTCTCATCACGTGCCTTTATGAATATAAAAACAATCGCCTCATTAGTCTTCGCTTTATGTATTGAATCAGATATAGATTTACTTCTTTGCTAAGGATGCCTCCGATAGAAAATGTGAGGTGACATTCTGTCACGGTTCGTGTACAAAATAATAAATAAATATTGAAAAATAATGATGCGTTTTAACTTAATTATTTCTTGAAAAATAATATATTTATGAAACTAAATATGACTATCGATGTATTTATAGTGTGACAAAAAAATTATTTTTTAATCACGATAAGTAAAAATTAAACTGTTGAATCATCTGTAAATTTTCACTCGAAATTTTTAGTTATTGTACCATCTGGATTCCCATTAATAATGATTGAAATATATTATTAGTAAACACGTAAAACATAAATGAAATGTACTGTGTAATAAATTAAAGCAATCATGAAAAAAATCCGACTCGAGATTTCAACAGAATTATGTTATTTATTTTGAAACGATTTATAATAAAAAATATTATAACAGTAAAAATATTATTATCTAAAGTTTATGTTCTAGCCATTTTTTCGATATATGTCGAAAAGTACTGCGACAGCCATTATTATATATTTTATGCATACTTGTACCAATCCAAAAAATACAAATATGAAATTTTCATTTCAATCATTAATTGACAATAGATTCTATAATTACTGTTTAAGCTTCCAAACTCGTTAGTTCATGATGTATATAAAATAACTAAATGTTTAATTAAAAGTTGAAAGTAGAATAAAAAAAATACAAAATAATTAACGATCCGCCACTGGTGCCCGCACCAACCGCTGCGTTGACATTTCCGTACCTCTGTTATCGACAACCCCACAGATTGTGTATCTTCACACAATCACGTGTCGTCGGCGTGCTTTCCACATGATGGAAAATTGGTACAGTTACTTACACAAAGCGCGCATTCTTCAAGAAAACAACAAAACACATGATGTGGTGAACAGAAGCGGGCCAAGGAGTTGTGAAAATTACAAGCTTTTTTTTTAATTGTTGAAAACTTGATTAATGAAGCACTATAAATTAAAAAAAATAATCGTTTGACTTAATGTGATAGGATATTGGATTAACCTTCCTATACCTGCGTCAGATAGAATAACACATATACCCACGCACGGTCTCTCGGACCGAAAGTTCTAGAGCCTGTTTTTTATCCTTTTTGTTATGACAGCCTAGTAAAATAAATTTTTATTAGTAGTAAAGGATGTATTGTAATAAATAAACCAAAGTTATAGACAACATATTCATTTAATTAGTGACTAACAGCCCTTTATTACAGTCTCTGAAAAAGTTACTTTTTTTAACAAGCTACGAAAACTTGAAAAAAAATGTTTTTTTCTTAAAACAAAAATTAAAAATAACTTTAAAAACCTTAAGATAACAACACAAAGAATAAATTATTATAAATTATTCTCAACCAATATCTCACCATGCATTCGGAGCATACTAAAAAGTATATAGGTACTATACCCGCGTCGGTCTTACAGACCAATTGATGTCATGTACTGGTACATGTCCTTTTCGCACAAATGCTCGCACTGCACTAATTTGAAGATTGCGACAAATCTTTAAGCTACCAGTAAGCTCATTGTCTTAGCATTCTCCGTTATTGAAAAAAAAAAAAAAGTAATTTGTCGGTCTGACAGACCAATACGCGGGTATAGGAAGGTTAAATAAGTGTTTTTCTCTGTTATAAAGGAGATACGATATGGGCCTATATCAGCTCCCAATATAGGCCTTTTTATTTTTTTAGTAGACATACAGAGTAAATATTATTTTATTTCAATACCATTCATTAAAAAAAAAAAATTTTACAATCGAAATATAAAAAAAAATTTAAACCTGCCCTGTGTAGACAATTACAACAAACTTGGTTTATGTAGGTACTGTATACGGTTGTTTCGAAATATATTTATACTTTACTACTTTCTGTTACAACAAAATAAATACACAGGTCATTAAGAAAAACACAAACTACATTTTTAGAGGAGATTTGATTGTTTTAGGAAATAGAGCCTAAAACAATCGTATAGTTTATATTGATCCACTTTCTTGAATTGTTATTGTTGTGATAAAAACTTAATGTATTTTTCTTTTGTTCTAGGTAAGTGTAATCAAGGCTGAGTTGATCTTCAGAAATTTTAAAGGTTTGTTGAATTAAAAATAATAGATTTCGTATCTTATTTATCTTGTCTTCATATTTAATACAAGTATAGATTTACATAGGTATACAACATTTCTCATGTATAAATGTCAATATTTTTTATTTATTTACAGTATTATTGTATAATAATACACAAATTCTGAAAATTTCAAAAAGCTTGAAGTAATAAAAACGAAATAAATATGAAAATATAACAAAATAAATTATTAGAAATTTATTCATTATGTTGAATAATAATCCAATAAAATCAAAAAACAAATCATTAAATACGCTTGTAAATTGTTTTCAACTGATTAATTTTATAAGATATATATATTTTTCAATATTATTTATATAAAATGAATAATGCATATATTTTAATAAAAAAATATTGTACATATCTATGCAACCTTTTTACGAAGTATTTATTAATGTTATTCATAGATAACACAATCTAACTTTTTAATACACTATCAGGGCTTAGTATGGACTCGATACAATGGAGGATCTTGTTTTATTAATTTTTTAGGTATTTTTTTATATTCGTGCGCACAAATCGATCAATGTTATAGACCTTATAATTACTTCGATTATTTTTCTATCAAAATAGCTTTTAATGAAATTAAATATAGATAGGTCACAATACAACGTGTGTGGAAAAAATCTTTATGGTGACCTAATTTATAGACTACTACCTAGGTCGAAAAAAAATTCATTATACGAATAAACAATTTCAAAGTTGCTTATTAGAAAAGTTAATTCCCCTTTATAAACAAATAAAAAAATTCAATAGTTAACTAACAAGTATATACAATCTCCATAATACATTTTACATTACTAATGCGAAAAATATGTATCTCATAAAACAATTGCAAAGAACGCAGAAAAAACTACTGGAAAATTTAAAATAAATGAAAATACAATTATTTTTTTCAATTTAACCTATAACGCGTTTCCGTAGGGTATCTTAAGTGACTTTATCATAAAAATTAGGAAATTTTTGATTTGAATCACTGATGATCTTAGAAAAATTCTTTAAAAAAAACAGTTGAAGTTAAATCTGGACTCTATTAGGTTTTTCGAGAAAAAAAACATTCATTCACTCTCATTACAGAATAAGTTAGTTAATGAGCTAAAACATACTATGTAGCTTATTTTTAACATGTACTACAATGGGGGTCCCATTTCCTATTTAAATAATATGAAGGTACAGTTAATTTTTTAATTACAAGTCACGAGCTACATAATACTTTAGTTTAAGCCAATTTGACTGAAACCACTTTTTCAGTAGATTTTGTAATCCTTTATTTTATAAAAAAATGTCCATTTTCGACCTTGTGCCAATGAAACTTTTTTATAAAACTGTAACCTTAATTTAAATTGATTTTGTGCGGGGTCTATTTAGGCTATTAAATCATTATAATGCCATATGTAATAATTAAAAATGAATTCTGGGAACATTTTAAATACCCTACATATATTTGATTCACCTAAACACACAAACAAACAAATAAAACAATCCAATATTCTCTCGTATAATCAACATCTTCATTATTCAGTCCATATCATCTTCATTACGACTTGTAACTATTTACTTACCTTGCTTGATCTTTATAATGTTTTAACACAATCACTGTTGAACTTATTTCCTGTAATTTATCACATTATGTAAACTTTGCATTTTTCACAAATCCGAATTCTCGATTGTGTCGACTTTGTACGCAGTATTTGTACAGTGACGACGACAGAGGGAGACTCTATCGTTGTTATGTTTGTGTGTACACATCAAATTGAAATGGAAATTTTATTTGATATAGTTTACATAAGTTTCACTTTGCAGAACGGTAGTTCTTTGTATATTGTAAAATCTTTATTTACTTTCACTTAACATAGCACTTAAATTGTTATTTAGTACAGTCATTTTTTGACATGTTTGTATGATAATGTACTTGAGTTTTCTTGATTTTGATCAACATACTTATGTTTATATAAGAATGAATTATAATATTTTAATCTTGAATTTCGTAGAAAATAATTACGTTTTTTATATTATAAAAGTGCACGTATTTTGTTCAAATCAATTGAGGCTATTTTACTGAACTTACTCGTACTTAACTTTTATAATTTTGATAAATAAGTATATGATTAACAGAATATTACAAGGTGACCCTAAAGTCACAAAACCATTTTAAAATGGAATAACTTCTTCATTTCGTAATAATTCACTTTTATTCTTTCATAAACTGAAAACACACTTCTTGGAAATTAATTTTATTTAATTTTGAAAATTACATCCTTTAAATAACCACCATTTTGCGCTTCACACTGACGCGCTCTTTTTAAAACGTGAATCATCACCTGTCGTAATGTTTCTTGGCTTATTCCTTCGATTTCTTCACATATGTTGGCCTTCAATTGCTTAATGCTTCGAGGATTGTTACGGTATATTTTATCTTTCAAATACCCCCACAGAAAGAAGTCTGGAGCAGTTAATTTTAAACCGCCGGAATAAGTATAGTTTGTTTATGTGGTGGTTTTCTGACCCCAAAACTACGAGTGTAGGTTCTTTGCGTTAGCACAATTGTTCAATCGTGAATTTCTCCACAATTAATTTCCAAGAATAACGCTTTAATCATTTGAAATCAAATTTAAACAAATAATTAATTCTAGTAAGTTATTTGAATTTTAAATGGTCTGGTGACTTTAGGGTCACCTTTTATGATATTTAACTGTCTATATACCATAAATTTTGTGGAATTAGTTATTTTAGCTTCAATGGGTCATATTTTTAATAAAATATATGTTATTTTAGAATAACAGAAAATAAGTTTTTTATACCAGGCTTGTCCAACCCGCGGCCCGCGGGCCGCATGCGGCCCTCGAGCACATTTCGTGCGGCCCGCAAAAGATTAAAAAAAAGTAATATATGAAAAAAATTAACGATATCAGGTTAAAAAGGTCTTCAGATTTTTTGTAACAAAAATTATATACAGGGTGTTCGCGGGAACCGAGTGATCATTGCTAACTTTGTTATTATTGGAGCTAGAAGATCGGTTAAATGGACAAAGTATGTGTTTTTTCCAGGATGAATAATGGCGGTGTCAAAAAAACAATTGAATGTCGAATTTCAGAGATATATTAAAATATAACATTTTTTTAAATGGCAACCCCTGTATATTATTATTGGATATTATAGCTGAGAATGTTCTCTTTATAAAAGTGTTATGCATGTATGATGGTAAAATTAATAGAAAACAAGTTATAACAAGTATAAAATTAATAGAAAATATTGAAAAATAGTGTGCTATGAAGATTTAATAAAATACAAACAAAAGATAAAAAAATTTAAAACAATAATTTCAGGTATTTGTGTCTTATTTCGACACAGATTTTTAACATTTTTGAGCATTATTCATAAGAAAAATAATAAATTATAATAAATATTTTTTTTTATTTGTCAATTAAATTCGAAAACATGAAAAATAAATCTGCATAGCACACTATTTTTAGATATTTTCTATTAATTTTATAAATTTTATAACTTGTTTTCTATCAATTTTACCATCATACATTCATAACACTTTTATAAAGAGAACATTCTCAGCTATAAAATCCAATAATAATTTACGGGAGTTTCCATTTAAAAAATGTTATATTTCAATATATCTCTGAAATTCGACATTCAATTGTTTTTTTGACACCGCCATTATTCATCCCTGTTGTAATACTGATACTTTGTCCATTTAACCGATCTTCTAGCTCCAATAATAACAAAGTTAGCAATGATCACTCGGTTCCCGCGAACATCCTGTGTAGTGTAGATACAGAGATATAAATTAATTAATTAAGTCAACCAAAAAAGGTCTTCAAATTTTTTTGCGGCCCTTAACAAATTTTTTCTACATTTTTTTGCGCTCTGCGGCCCGCGAAGGTCAAAAGGTTGGACACCTATGTTTTATACTATCTACAACAGATTTATAATCAAATTCAGAATTGATTTTTGGTAGCTGGTGTGTAAATCAAATTGTTTACCTCGTTATTACTTTTGGTAATGATATGTTATATACGAATAATGAGGTAAGTTACCAAAAATAATTTTATTTTATTTTTGAAATTACAGTTTTAACAGAGGTACGAATTATACCAACTTGTACACTCGGCATTTGTTGAATAAAAATGAAAGCAAATAAAAATGTGTTTTGGGATAATCGATTCTTTGTTTTTTTTTTTGAAATAAATTTTTGCACAAAATACACTTTCTAGAGTCATAATTCGCAATTAAAAAAAATACCACGAGTCTTTGTATGGAAACACTTAGTTATGCTATTTTTAGCGTAAACGTTGGTACTTTACGTTGTAGCGAGCTAGATTAAAACAATTTATGATGTCTGTAAACAGAGACTTGTATCGATTGAGTGGAGGCGCACAAATTACAGCAGTAGAGCGACGCAAGATACATATTGACACTGGCCATCGCGGCCGCCTATGTAACGTCAGCGGTACCAAACACGTGGTCTGTGTACATTTACCATCGTTCTACCGTTGGATCTTACTCTTATTTACAAATAAAACTATTAGTGCGTCTGGTACGTGGCAAATAAAGCCAAAACGCTGCACTTTTTTTATTGGGGTATGCCACTTTCTGTCGTCATACATAAGGTCAAAAGAAAGATTTTCAGATAGGGAGCCACTTTAAAATCCGTGTAGAACACTGTTATATGGGCTATCAAAGATAACCCCCATCGGTGTTATAAAATTAGCATTATCTCAGCTCCTAGTTATCCGATTTTAATTTTCTTTTGTTTATTTTAAAGTTCTTATTGAGAAGTTTATTTTTGTCAGTATTTATTTTTCTCTAAATCTTAAAGGTACCTACTCCACAATTTTCGAAAATCTGAACATTCCACTTTTCTTACGAACTTAATTGTTATATAACTTTTTGTCGTGCCCAAAATCATTTTTTTTTCTTCATATAAAAAAGAAAGATAATTTATTCAGCATTTCAGTAATATCAAGATAATACTACGAATAAATTCTTTGGAAATCGCGAGTTAAAGTAAGAAAAATGGACTAATTTTGGATTATTCTGTTAAGTATACCTTTTATTATATGAAATTTTTGTTGGGGTCAGATTTTTCATATGGGACAGTTAAAAAATTGTAAAATCTGTCATGAATGTCATTGAACTTTCTTATACAATAAAAAGTTGTACGTATATCTCCTTATTTAAAACAAATTATTCTGGCTTACTGATGAAAAATATAAAAAAAATATAGAACATAAACTATAGATAATAACAACTTTTGTTATAAAAATTTCATTCTATTATGAACTTTAAAAAAAAATTAAAAAAAAATTTACCTTCAATTTAAAAATATATATTTTTTTATTTGGTAAGAGATACAAAGAAATTAATGGAACATAAACTGTAGAAAATAACGTACTCTACAATTTTTGTTATAAACATTTTATTCTATTATGAACTTTTTCAAATAAAATTTAATATAATGCTCCAAAATATGTCTATTTTTTTAGTTTAACTGGTGATTTCCAAAGAATTTGTTAATTCAAACATTATTATCTTGATATCAATGGAATGCTGAAAAATTACACTGGCCGACAGCCATTTTGCTGCAGGGTATACAATAACTTTTTAAGGGTAATTTGGACACGCTGAATCCAAAAATGACCACCGTTTTGCTCAATCAGCTCTTGTTTTTGCTGTATAGCAAAAAACATGTTTTTTGCTATTTGCAAACATTCAAATTCGTATATATATTTTTTAAATCAATGACCTCAACCAATTATCATTCAGATTGAAGCTATGGGTCCTAATTGAACTAAAAACCCTTAAATTATATACATTTATAAAGTTATTCCCTTCGAAAATCATGTTTAAAACGAAAAAAAATCGATTTTTTAGCAAAAATTCAGCAATTTTAAAAATTCAAAACGCTGTAACACAAACAATTTTTGTCCAATTTTAATGTTATTCACTAAATTTGTAGCTTTATCTATCTTATTTATTGTGTTAAAATTTCAACGTAATCGAATGAAAATTGGTGAAATGGCACTAAAATCAACTGCGCGTGTCAAAATTGGTAGTTCTGTAATTTTCACTCCTGGCGTATGTATGGCTCGTAAAATAAATTCTGTGAACAAAGTAATGAATAAATTTTTACTTATTTCATATATTTTTTTCGAAAATAATAATTACTATGCCAAGATAATCGCTGAAAAGAAGTTTTTCTTACACATAATGATTTTTTTTTAATTTATGGGCAAGAACGTTTTGTATGATTTTTTTTTTAATTTTGTAAAACAGTGTCATTAATTTTCGTTTTGAAACTCAAATTAATACGTATTTTAATTAATAACTTTGTTCAAAGAATTTATTTAACGCCAGGAGTGGTTATGAGCGAACTACTAAATTCTGACACGGGCGGTTGATTTTAATACCTTTTTGCCAATTTTCAGTCGATTACGTTAAAATTTTAACACAATAAAGAAGATAGATAAAGCCATAAATTTAGTAAATTATATTAAAATTGGACAAAAATTGTTTATGTAACAGCGCATTGAAATTTGAAAATTGCCGAATTTTGGCTAAAAAATCGAATTTTCTTCATTTAAAACATGAATTTCGAAGGGAACAACTTTAAAAATGTGTATAGTTTGAGGCTTTATAGTTTAATTAGGACCCATAGTTGCATTCCGAATGATCTTTGGTTGAAGTATTTAATTTAAAAAATCTATGACCGAACTACTAAATTTTGTCACGCGCAGTTGATTTTAGTGCTATTACGCCAATTTTCATTCGATTACGTTGAAATTTTAACACAATAAATAAGATAGATAAAGCTACAAATTTAGTGAATAACATTAAAATTGGACAAAAATTGTTTGTGTTACAGCGTTTTGAATTTTGAAAATTGCTGAATTTTTGCTAAAAAATCGATTTTTTTTCGTTTTAAACATGATTTTCGAAGGGAATAACTTTATAAATGTATATAATTTAAGGATTTTTAGTTCAGTTAGGACCCATAGCTTCAATCTGTACAGCAAAAACAAGAGCTGATTGAGCAAAACGGTGGTCATTTTTGGATTCAGCGTGTCCAAATTACCCTTAAAAAGTTGTTGTTTGCCCTGCAGCAAACAAAAAAATTTTTTTTGTCGGCCTGTGTTATCTTTCTTTTTTATATGAAGTAAAAAATGATATTGGGCACGATAAAATAGTTATATAACAATTAAGTTCGTTAGAAAAATGAAATTTTCAGATTTTAAAAAATTGTGGGGAACCCTTAAAATTTAGTGAAAAATGAATGATAAAAAAATATTCGCAAGAAGAACTTTAAACTGAACAAAAGAAAATTTATATCGGATGACAAGAAGCTGAGATAAAGCTAATTTATAACACCGTTTGGGGCCATCTTTGATAGCCGATATAACAGTGTTCTACACGGATTTTAAAGTAGCTCCCTATCTGAAAATCTTTCTTTTGATCATATGTATGACCACAGAAAGTGGCATACCTCAATCAAAAAGTGCAGCGTTTTTTCATGTACCAGACGTACTATATCTAAAATTGACATAAATAAAATAATTGAGGAGATTCGTTTCAACACTGATTTTTTTCTTACAGAAAACCTTAAATCTTACATTAAGATTATAGTGCATATTATATATTGATTCAAAATAGAAACGCAATTTACATAAAGATTGCAACAGTTTATTGATTATTTATTGGTGATTTGGTACTGCATTACAAAAAATCTAGCTCGTGTAATTTTATAGATATAAACATCGCCTAATAAGTACAATACTGACTTTCAAGAACATTTTTTTAATAACTTTATTTCTTATATAAACTTTCTTAGTTAGTGAAGTTTTGAAACGAACTTCCTCAAATGAATTTTATAACTTCTTATATAGATGACTTTTTATTATACAATAACTAAAGTACGTATCGCGAATAAAAGATACTTACTGCAGGGAATCCAATGTTTTTTTTAAACTTGAAGCTTGATCTAAAATATTTATAAGAAAATAGTTTACCACAAAATTTACATAAAAACAAATGATTCAATCCGTTTGAAATTTTATTGATTTTCCTCTGAACCATACTAAAATTCTATACTTTATAGGTACTATTACATATTTAAAACTCTTATTACTACATATATCAAATTCTTTCAAATTATACTTCTTCTTCGCTTGACAATTATGCTTACAATACATATATGACATTTTAATTATTAAAAAGTTTCTTGTTGATATAAGTTAGCCAAAGTTCATTCTTGAGCGACGACAAAAAAGTTTTCATTTTAAAAGAATCAATTCGTCATTTTAAACTGGCACAATGAATAAGAAACTCAAATATAAGCTGTGAATTATAAAAGAAAGAAATGAAAAAATAAATATTAAATGCGCAGTTCTTATAATCGGTAGGTATGTAAAAAACACGACTTTTAAAAATAATATTCCCACCACTTTTTTTATACATTTTTATATCTTATAAGAACAGAAAAATGAATTAATCATTTGTTATTATCTAAAATCATAAAAAATATGTCTTATTCATTATTTTTTATCCCCACCATTCAAGAAAGCTTACTGTGATTGACTTTTAAGAAACCTTCTCTTTTATTTTATTTTGATGTACAAATACAGAGCAAAAAAAACTGTATTGGACCAAGAAAATCTTGTTTTGTATATAACAAAAACAATATTTTCTTAATATAAGAAAATTACTCTTAATTCAACTACATTATTTCTTCGTCCAAGAATACTATAGTTGGTTTAAGAATATATTTCTTATCTTAAGAAAATATTGTTTTCGTTATATACAAAACAAGGTTTACTTGGCTCAAGTAAACTTTTCCACCTGTGTACAGAACAAAAAGTCATCCTCCTCCCACCAAAAAAATACAAACGATTTTTAACCGTAATTTTTTATTATTAAATTGTTTACCTATCCCTCTATTAAAGAAAACTAGTATTAAATATAGTTTATATAACATTTGTGATAATTACTTTTATACATATTAAAGCCAGGAACTTTTTACGTAGGCTCATAATTTACAGCGTAACAACATTTAACAATAAACATAGAAAAATAAAAAAAACCATACGATACAATTAAAGAAAACTTCACTATTGTATTTTCAATTAACCTGAAACAATTTACATTAAGCATACTTCTCACTATTACGTTTTAAGTTTAGAATTGAGTTAAAACTAAATCATTTTAAAACATTAATTTTTCGTAATTTAAATTGCGTTATTTTTTAACGTCAATTTAACGTCTCTTCCACAAATTACAAAGGATATCTATAGGTGTTAATATATGTATATAAAATTTTATACTGTGTGAACGAAGCTTTATTTCTAATGAATATTTAAAAACGTCCGTACCTTTAGATAGGAAGCGATGCATGTAACACTTTCAACAGTTTTCGCTACGCCTCATTTGTATATTCTGTAGAGTTGGTATTTTTATTTTTGAGTGCTGCTGCTGGAAAAAGTTCTTGTCAAAATGAATAAAATATTTTATATTATTCAACTGTTTTTTTAATCAGTGCTTCTCAGAATTTCGCAGTTTTATAAAAATAAATAAAACTGAATTATTTTAATCAGATTTTTTTCTTCGAATTGATATTTTTGGAAAATTCATAATTTTTACATAAAATATATTATTTTTAAATTGGGATCCTCATAGGATCTTGTTGAATATAAATACCCTAAAGATGTATGACCCAAAATTTTTCAATTAACATGAAGCGAAAGCATCCCAAATGTTGATTCAAGAAAACCATCTTGTGGTAGAATTCTTCTGTTTATTAAAGCGTTTTCATATTTCTCTTTCAGAATGAAAGCTTATCGTTTAAAATAGTAAATTAAATAATATCTGCATATATTTGTATTGCCTTTTCATTTCTAAAATAAATAGCGATAATTTTTATTCGTTTATAAATTTGAGCGTGCTGCTCTCTTATCTCATCTATGGAAATCAAAGTTTTAAATATGTTTGTTTTCATAACCTTGCATATATTTTTAGAAAAGTGGCATTTATATGATAATGTTTTTTTTTATTTATTATCAAATAAATTTGCAAGTGCAATAATTTTTTTATCTTAGAACTTTAATTGGTAAATATGTAGTTACTTCTATTGCCAAATAGATTAATTCCATTTTTTTCAATTTGGAACTATACATGAAGTGTTAAGCATTTTTTATAAGAAAATCATTTACCAATCTAAATAAGTCTCTATTTACCTTTTAAATAAAACTATTTTTCCTATAACATTCACATTAAGCATTTTTAATCAATCCTCTATATATGCATATAATATCTTTATAGGTATGATAGGTTACAGTATATTGAAAAAATATATTTAATGTAAGTACTGCGTCCAAATTCTGAATCCATATAACGTATTTATAGATATAACATGCAGAGAGATGGGAAATGAAATCCAGTTTCGTATCTTAATGTTTAGTCACATAATCCGTTACGTTTCCGCGTCTAGGCCTCCTTGATCCTTATTCCTGGAACCGGAGTGCCCGCTGTGTATACGCAGCGGTATACATATGCACATAATATACATACATATATGTATATACAGTTATCCATATCGTATCGTGGTATAAACAATGTTTCCAACAAGTATAAGTGAATTACACTACAATGAAATATTGAAAAATTGAATGCTGGATTGAACAGAAATGAATTTAGGATAATTATCAATTAAAGATTTGTTTTTCTGTTGCAAAAAATATACATATTTAAGGGATTATGTACAATGAACTATTTACTGATTTTTTTTCTTCAAAGACTCAATATAATGACTTTTTCTTCGTTTAAACATTAATTGCAAACTTTTAATCCGGTAAAAATGCACGTATTTTGTGACCTAATATCAAATATTTTATGTCACAATAATTATTTTAGGTGTAAACATCTTACGAAATTATGATCATTAGACATTATACTTGAACATTACGATATAAATATCCTAGTGTTAACGATACATTCATTGTTTATGGCTCCTATACTATTTATTGAACACATAACTTGTTTTTTTTTTTAAAGTTGGAAGTGTGCGATATGATTCAAATCGTAATTCGATGTATTAATAATATTTCTATTATTATCATTATCGTATAATTCTTTTGAATGCACATTGTGCACTGAAGTTTGTTCTATAATTGTTTAATATTCAGTCTTGCCATGAGCATTAAGCATACTACATACATATTAATTTATGTAATTAAGATTTTAACATGCAAAACAAAACTAAAATATGTTTTGGTTTATTTATTATACAGTAAAAACAATGTAGTTTAATTGCAGTAGCATGTAGATTTAGATTATTTATATATAATTTTCTAGATTTGTTTGTGTGCGTTTTTTTGTATTTTAAACACTTTTTATGAATTTACAGTGTTTTCGATAAAAATCATTTCACTAACTGCTTTCGTTTAATTGAAATATCAATAATTTAGTAGAAATATGAAATGTATGGGCCAGACTAATTAATAATGTGTTTTAGAGTATAAAAATGTATTAATTTGAAGAAATTTTGATGTTGATGATAGATTTAAAAAAAACTTTTTATTAAAAATATAACTCGTTAATACTAGATTTATAAGTATTATAATAGATAATAATAACTGTTGTATCTGAGTTGTCTGAGTGGATGTCGGTATATCACCAAACTGATGCATCAAATTTTTCTTTATTGGTATGATAGCGTGATGTTTCTTGAAAAATACGTTGAAATAAGTTTCATTCAAATCGGTTTAGTACTTTTTGAGATTAATTTTAATAAATAAATAACAAACTCAAATTTATTATATAAATAGTGAATACAATACCGGACCAAAATCTTAATACCGGTATTTAAAAAAATCAGGTTTAGTTTTTTAGAAATACTTTCAGTTACTTTATTGCAGAAATATAGCAATTTTTAGCGGTTATGATAGAAATACCGTGAGTTCTAGATGACGTCAACAATAAGTATTTAAAAATTGAAAGAACTGACTAGGAACAGGAATGTCAGAATCAAATATGTAAAAAAAATGAAATATAATTTTTTTCTAACTTTTTAACATTAAATCTCAGGGTTGAAAGAATTGTCATTTGCGATATAAAACTCAATTTCGGAAAAATTGTCGCTTATTATCTGGAGGTAAGAGCTGTATGTAATATTGCTAAAAAAACAACTATTTGAGCTTCTATTACTGCCCTGAACTTAATATAATTTTTAACATTGAGAGTTGTTACTTTTTTATTAAAAATAAAATATTTCCTAGTAAAATCTATCACATATTGGGAAAATATCATACTTTGACACTACAATTACATATCACAAAAAAGTTTAGCTCTTAATAAGAAAATTTAAGTGTAAAAATCAACTCTTTAACGGTAATTTATACATATTTTATGCACTAATACCGGTATCGAAATACCGGAGAAAATTGGTTTTCGGTATTTCGGGATATCGGTATTATATTCACTAATTATAAAGTAAATCGTTTAAAATTAGTATAGGCTCTTTAACCTCGTCTTCGTCATCTTTTACAATCACTATCACCTGAGAATGGTATTGACCTTAAATTCTAACAACTATGACTATCAACCTTAGGTAAACAGAAAACGTCTTTCACAAACAGTATCAAATATTACTAACGTCTACGCCGCTACACTGTTTGCTTATTTATGTTCAACCACAGCCACTGTTTCAAACAATACATCTACAAACGAAAACCAAAAGATTGTCAATTGAATCCTCACTCTCTGATGACAACGTTTACTTAAATATTTTAACAATAAGACAAAAATAAAGATAACATTCTATTTTTTTAAGTGTAACGTATTGTAGAGGTACAACAAAAACCCATTTTATGGCTTTACATAATTTATCAATTAGGTGGAGGAGGTGTACCTAAAATGAGAAGGAACTCAGTTTTCCACTGCGTGACTTTTATGCTCTCAACATCGTTTTTCATAAAAGTTAAAAAATTTATTTCATGAAAGTATATTAAGTTTGACCTTCCAGAAGTTAAGGCTTGCAGAGTTTTCAAATGTGAATAATTTACAAACGTTTATGTATACGCTTGTGGGAATAATAATAACCTTTAATTTGATGTAGTTTTTATGGTATGTCATTATGTCATAACATTTTTTTGTTATAACTTGTAAATATAATCAGTGATGAATTTACATATTTAAAACTGTCTGAAGAAAATCTTAACTACCTACATAAATTCACTCATATACAGGTGTCGCATAAGTCTGGAAATTCTCAATTAGCTTAAATGTTTCTGATTATAATGTTTCAGGGTTTGAAAAACGTATTAAAAAATTATATTTATTTGATCTTGGAAAAAACTTGAAAGACTTTATCAACGGTAACTGCATTTTTTATTGCGCTATTTTAATTTCCAAAAGAAAACAAATGTTTTTTATATGAAATAAATTTTTTTTTCAAGAATCTTTAATTATTTTGATAAATACAGCACTGAAAGACTTAAGTTAGGTGAAATAAATGTAATTTATCTTTTGTATTTTTTATCTCAAGATGATGGTTACCGAGTAAAAAATTATTGAATATCCAAAAATCTGATAAGTTTTTTTTACATCCTAAAACTTTAACATTTAACATTTTTCTCTAAAACTCTATTTATTTCGGGGATTTGTTATTTTTACCCTAGCCTCTGTATAAATAAAACATTATGTTATAAAAATGCATACATATTTCAATTATTGAAATTTCAAGCTTCAAAGAAATTCGTTCAATTATTTTAGCTTTCTGTAATAAATAAACTTAGAATCTAAAATTAAATCTAAATTTACTTTACCTCGCCTTTGTTGTATTTATGCAATAAACACGAAATAACGAACATATGGACCCGTCAACTACCACAAAGTACATTTATTATTTATTTTATATCTTCCTGAATTTTAATTTCTGACCGATTTATTAACTATTTTACCATGTTTTATAATAGACATTTTACATCGATATTAAAATGAAATAAAGTTTATTTATAAATAAATGACGGTTTATATAAATCAAACTGCAATTAAATAATATAAATAAAAAACGCTGCCATGTGTGCCACGGGACTTTCTTATACGTAATAATGACAGTTAACAGTGTACGTGATTTTTATTTATTGAAGGATATTTCTGACAAACTAATAAAAGATAGAATAAAATGAATGGGACATAAACTATAGAAATATTATTTTATACATTATGTACCTATCGAACGAATTTTGTTTAACGTAATTACTAAGATGGAAACGAATGTCTACTATTGTAATATTTTTTTTTTGATTTATTTTTGGGACAAAAACGTTTTAGATAAAAAATGTCGAGAATAATTTTCTCCTATACATTTAAAAGCAATTTTTTTTAAAAGTGAATAAAACATAAAATATAGATAATAATATTACCTACAATTTTCAACTTGAGCATTTTTCTGTAATTCGCAGTTTCAATGTAGTTCGAAAAATTCAAAAATCAATGTAGGTAAACATCCGTTTCTGGTTGAATGATCGTTTTAAAAAATATGAGGTTTTCTTCCCAGACAAAAATTAATCTTAAGTATAAAATTTCACCCTTCTACGATTTGTCGTATTTGAGTTACAGCGTCTACAGACAGACAGACACACAGACATTATGACGAAAATAGTCAGAATGAATTCAGGGAAGGTTAAAATGGATAATTCCATCAAAATCCGGATTTCGAAAAAATGGCTTTACAATACCAATACCTACTTACTTATGTATATTTCATATACATGGTATAAGAAAGTAAAAATCTGTATGAAAAAACCTGTAATAGTAAATATTTTATTGAAATTTTAACTTAGATATTACAGTTAATAAAAATAATAAAAATATTCAATAACTCAATAAAAATATATATCACACATGTTTTTACTTTTAGAGAAAGGGACAAAGGGGGAGCAAGGTCAGTATTCCAAACCCCATTTCACCCCTCAAAACTTTAATTGGTATCGTCTATGTAACTTTATTCTATGTATAAAGTATTTAAATACTGATTTGCTTCATTTGTCTTCAGAATGGTTTACTATAAAATTAAATATAATATTTTAATGGCTTCATAACATCCACTATACTTTAACAGACCATTCAATATTCTTTCTATCGTTATATGATCAATAGATACAGTTTATTTTTAAAAAGAAAACCACCATCGGAGAATTATTAAATTTCCTCGAGAAAGAAGTAAATTTAAAAATAAACGGTAGAAAATCCAAGCACGCTCTTATTGCTACATTTATTTTATATACTCTTCGATATGATCTTTATGGTATGGTTACATGGTTAACTATATATAATTAAAAGTCGTATAAATGCATATACACATATTAAGTTATATTGGTGGTTGAAAAGTTCGTTAAATTATCAAATTTATAACTTTGGCTTTTTATTTTTAGCTCGATTTTAGAAATAAGTACCTACATTTACTATTTATAAATATATATGTATATTTGTATAGGTATATATATAGTTGTCACGCAATATAGTTTTCTTTCTTCACCACTGAATTTGGTTAGAAATATACATATAATTTTATATCATAAAAATATTTACGTGTTGAGATTCAGAAGAAGATATTTTTTTTGTATGTATAAGTATATTTAATGTAACTTCCATAATTTTTCACATTTGTTTACAAATTAGTTCAATCTCAACAAATATATACAGTAGAAACCGATTACAACGACATCAAAAGGATCGGTCATATTGGTCGTAAAAAGCGGATAGTCGTAATAACCGGTAAAAATCCAATTATATAGTATTCAGTTGGACTTTTATTTTGAGTCGTTAAAACCGATACTTCGTATTGGTTATGTCGTTATAACCAGTTTCTACTGTACTTACTTTAAAAATTGAATACTTCAAAAATCAAAATGTCTAACAAATAAGTGTACTAAACACCAGTCGATAAAAATGTTTAATAAACATATTTCAATATTTCATTACCTTCACTTAAATAAATTTTTTCACAGGAAACCATAAAAAACTATTTATTTCTCGAATAGTGCTTACCATAAAAAATTGTTATCAAATGGTATGCAAACGAATAATTTATTAAAAGAACTCATACTAGTGAATAAAAAAGTTTTTAGTTCAACATTCAATTTACATTTATAACTACATTACTACATACATATTAATTACAACCATAGTTCAATAGTTAAAAACTACATTTCACAAACATCTGTATTCCAATCTAATTTAACACAAACCAATATGAATTATGGAATCCAATGCAATGTACTGAGAATTACATTGTTAATTCATAATTTGCCGTAAGACAATTGAACGCGATCGGATGATATTGTATTGTTTGACCGAACGACTTCGATCCGTCTTAAACAATCTATATAATTCCAACAATCAACCATGCGGTATTTTGAACTTAATGGAATCTTAATTAATTAAACATTACCTAAGTAGTTTGGTTGTAAGATTTAGCGCACATAAAGGTTATAGATAGGAATTGAAATTGTACAATAAATCATCGATATCCAACTATGTGTAACATTTGTTTCCGTTGTTATCAACAAGGAGGAAGTAGAAGTATACATGATACATAATATGAACTTTTTATAAACATACAGCAGAAACGAACTATCTTATATTTGCTATTTGATTTTGACACCTTATTTCAATATTTTATTTGATCTCAATTATAGAATATATGTAGGTATATTATTTAATTTTTGACATACTTTAAGAATACACTCCCGAGGTGGTCCCATAAAAATTGTATTAAAATCTGATCATAGACTTTAAGTAGGGAGTTTTCAATTCGGCTGTATATATTTTGTATGTATTTTTGAGCATAACTCCGTTAAATATGCACATATTCGGTTGATTTTTATTTATTTAAAACAGTATATGAGGTGGTCACTTATAAATTCCATTCGAATTTGACCATGGATTCCATAGATGAATTTTGTAAAGCTATTAAACAAAAAATTCACACCTGAAAATATTATTTTTTGTCGAATGTATAAAATAATAAACATTTTATTCTTTATTTTATAAATACAAACCGAATGAAAGTAAACTATGAACATATATAAAAAATACATATATCTAAGATGTAGTGCAAAACCAGGAGGATACAAAAGTCTCAAAATGGTCTTGGATAGACCAAGTGAAAATAGAAATCATAAATATCATGTTACGACTTTTTTGTGTACAGTAAATACTTACAAATGTATGTAACTGTTTCTTTTGTGTTCTATTCTGAGTTGTACTGTGATAATTCTCTACATTTTACTATATAAAAGAAAGACCTGAGAAACATTTTATTTGTGATTCTTATACATTATTAGTTTTAAATACAACATATTTAATTTAACAAAAAATGTGTTATCATATTTTTCTCGTTTTGAAAAACATACAAAAAAAAACTGTTTGAATAACTTCTTTGTTTGCAAAAATAACTGGCCCATGTAGCATGTACCAATTAAACTTTCGTGTTTGCGAGCTTTATGTGCGAAAACTTCAAAGCTCATCGAACTTGTTCACGTTATATAAATATTTAGATTGGCATTATTACCTTTTTTAACTAACGAATTGGAAAAATCAATATAAAATCTCCAAAAAGATATAAACAACTATTAAATATGTCTTTTCTAAGCTCTTCATCTCTTTCAAAAGCATAAATGATTAACTCCACAAAACAAGCAGTCGAAAAAATTGATATCTTCTAAACTCTCTGCTAGTAGCCCCCTATCTCATATTATTAATACTGTGGTAGTATTTATGGATTTTTTAGAAGTGATACTTCAAATTATTATAACACAGTTAGTGACTCTGACTGTACAAAATAATTTTCATAATATCACCACTGGTTTAATACCGTTGTTATTTACTTACCACGTGTGCGCAAAACTTGTCAAACACTTCATGAAATGCATAGGTGGGCACAGTTAATCGAAAAGTGAACTTCGTTAATCGTTAATCCGTTAATAAAAAAGTTAACTTCGTTAACCGTTAAAGCGTTAAAATTCCGAAAATGTAACGGAAGTTAAAGATAACCGAAAATTCGAAAATTTAAAGTTAATCCGTTAAAAAGTTAACGATCCAAAATTTTTGTAGACCTTTTTTTAGCTATTTCGACAACTTTGATATGTACTTTTCATCAAACAACCAATGTAACGGACTAAAATTAACGGAAGTTAACAAAAGCGTTAACATTTTTTTGAGTTAACTTAAAAGTTAATCCGTTAACCATTTTGTTAACTTCGTTAATTAACGATTAACGGATCAACGAGTTAATGCCCACTGCCCACCTATGATGAAATGTTTGTTACCTCATTTGAAGGTGCTTGCAAGCTTGCAAATTTTGTTAGTTCGTTTATAAAACCGGACATAAGTCTTTATAAATGAAGTGTTTAAACTATAATTATAACATAAATACATATATTATGAAATAGCATGAAAACTTTTATGCTATTTTAATTGTCTATAGCATGAGATTAGTGACTTTTAACGTTTCCAGGCGAGTCATTAGTTTCATTTATAAACGAGGCATAAATGAGACATGTTTCGTGATATCTATATTTTCAAAAATCTCCTTTTTCACGAATGAGTTATATCTAACTGTTGCTGATAATTTTATATCTCATCGTGGATTTGCACTTTTAGATTCGTATAAATTTTTGCCATTTAAAAAAATTTAATTTTACATTTTTGAGACTGTTACAAAACGATAATTATTTATTATTATTAGTTTTTGTTTTAAAAACCTACAAAAATATATTTAAATCAACTGTTTAATTGTTTTGATCTAACTACCTTTGAGTTGATACATAATATTTTCTGTAGATAGATTTTTTTTCAGTAATATTTTCATAAATACTCAAATTAGATAACGCATCGTTTTGGTTTATGAACGTTACAATTTACAATTATCTTTAACAATAAGTATGCTCGTAGTATGATGATTATAAATGTAATACTTCGCAATGCAATAAAAATTGTATTGTAAGCCGCCAAGTGGATTATATAAAAAAAAGTATATATTTTATTGGAAATATAAATCAATTTTTATTGGAAAATATACCGTAGAAAAATATATCTTCTAATGTTCTACTTCTTGAAAATCTCTAGAGATGTGGACCACTAATATAATCGAATGTGCATTAAGAAAAAATATTCATATATTCAGAATTTTAGAATCATGTAGACCACAAAAATATAATATTACATTTTACATTAAATATATCTTGCCACAATTTATAAAAATTTTCGTGTTGAAAAATAAAATAAACATATTGTTGTTTTTATTTACAGAAAAAGAAAATAATAATTTTTAATATAAATAAAATGAGATGATAAAAATGTTTATTAAAAATAAACAAGTGTGTATGTGCGAGTATGTATATAAAAACTTATTTAGATTTTTCATTTTTAATAACATAGATTAGGTAATATTTTTATTAAAGAATCAAGAATATCATAAACTCAAATAAAGAAAGATTAGGACCATTTAATAGGCTTAGGCTATACGATTATTGAATTAAATCAGGTCCGTATTAAAGAAAATTTGCAATTGATTTTTTCTAATAATAAAATTAAGAAAATTACAATTATATTGTCCTAATAAAATTGTGTAAATTTGAAAATATCAGTCAATAATAATTGATATTGATATAATTAATCCAAACATTTATATTGAATAATTCAATCAGACACATGAAAAAAATATACAAAGTAAAATGTATAAAAATGAAAAATATTTTTATGTACAGTACATTTTTTAACTTTTACAGTCTACCTTAAAATCTTTAATATGACTGATAAAATCATATTTTTTCGATACTGTTGACATTTACTGTATCAGAATAAATATTGAAGAGTTTATAATAATAACACGTCTCAAAATGATACATAAAAAGTAATGACATATTTCTTTTTAAAGTTAAAATAAAATATGGGGTATTTTGTAACATTAGAATAAAAAAATTTCTTGAAAGATCAAATACGCATACGTTAAATTATTCTTTACTCAACTTCACTTGCCATTTATATACTTTTAATATTATAATATTAGTATTAATTTCAAAATTGATAAATATAACTTTTATATTAATAATACAGAAAACGGTAGTTCAAATAATAACACTAGCCGACAAAAAATATTTTTGCTATGTTGTCTTTACTTGTAGAAATGATTTCGGAGGTTTTATTATTAAATTGCTCTGCTACCTCAAATTTGGCAATGTTTAAGAATTTATTTCAAAGTATGTAATTTTTTTCTAGTTTTCGTTCACGGTAAGGTAAAATGTTATCTTTCTTCTTAAAAATGATTTTTCACTTTTTACTGTATGTACTTAACTCCATTGTCTACTTTATTAATATAAATATCATATATTCAAACTAGTATATCTCAGTGATAGAAATTACCTACTTGGTAATAAATTTTTAAACATAGCCTAAATTGTTATTTTTGCACTTTTGGGTTAGGTTATCTCATGGAGTAATGGATTCAATTTCAGCGCGCCAAAAACCTCTGAAATCACCTCTTCACGTATAAACAACAAAAATGATGTATGTTTGTGTAAGTTGTTAATATAATTTATTATTATTTATGATAATTAGTATAAGTAGTAGTAGAAATAATTAATTTAGCAATTATACTTTAATGTAATATGTATTTTAATTTCTACTGAACATATTTTTCTAAAGTTAAAACAGAATGTTTAACGAGAATGCTAAAGAGGAATTATTAAAACTGAACACACATTTAAGATCATTAAAATAAAAGAATAGCTCACATGAATAATACATAAAAATTTCATAATTATACGTAGTGAAAATCTATGTAAAAATAATTTGAATAGACATGTGTTTTGTTTTATACTTTTTTAACTTCGTTTCATTTCAACGTTTGGTTAACATAATTCAGTTTTTTGTTGAACATATTTTTTATACTTATATTATTAAAAATTACATAGACTAGTTAAAAATATACAGATAATTCTTTATTCAATTATATTTAAAAAATTGATATGTGTGTCGCATGCGTGTTTTGTTTAGTTTTATTAATTTTAATGATTTTAATGGAATAATCTACATCGTTAAAAATTTTCTATGAAAATATCAAATAAAATTTTACAATAATATTTATATTGTTTGTTACTTTACTGATTTTTTATTTCAAAAATGGTTCAGTTGAAAGTTAAACTAATGCTATTTTTCATAACTTTTTTTGCCCTGCCTTTTTAGTCAGATATTAATATAAAATAGATAAGTATAATAATGTAAGACATATAATAATACAAGCCTTTCCATTGTTTAATATTTAAAATGAAAACTACTTTTAGTTTAAAAATACCTTACTTTTATTTAATTAGGATCTACATTTTATAGTTTACCTATAAACATTTGTTTGGAGATGTATAACTTTGTAGACAATTTTATGGTGTGAACATTGATTTTTTACTATATAATTTAATACCAGGGACTTTCCCCTGGGCATAAACCGTCATAACCCTGAATTGTTCCTTGGTACTCTTTTACCTTTCCCGGAGCTTTTATATAAAAGTTATAAGAATAAAAAAGTGGTATGTGCCTCACCCACATAAGTACACGGTTGAAGTTAAACTACTATTGTTTTCATTAACAAATGTGAATTAAATAAATAATATAAACGATTTATTAAATTAATAATCCAACGTATTATTTTAACACAAAAACCGTATACAAAACACATAGCTTGACACCATCGTAAACGGTATATATTCATCCATCTTTCTCTTATACATTTAGTCATTTCTCTCTCTCTCTCTCTCTCACACACACACACACACACACATACACACACACACGCATAACCGACATAAAGTGACTTGTACGCTATTTGTCTATCTCTTTTTATACATTTACTTATGCATATGTACACTTTCTTTAGCGTTCCATATAATCTGTCGATCGTAAAATTTATTAGTTTTAAAATCTGTCAGGTTCATTCCAATTCACTAGTGTCGCTGAAGAAGTTTCACATCAAAAAAATATTGTTTATTATTTTGGTTGCCAAAGAACCCAGAGTCATAACTACCACTGGGGCAGTGATTGCGAGTTAACAACGTAAAAAAAGGTCTTCAATTTATATTTTACATTTGGTGAGGGCCCTTCGGTCACTTGTTACCCCAGGGCACCTGAGCTTTTAGTTAAGGCCCTGAAAGAACCACATTACTGATATTTGATTCTGAATTAATTTTCGTATAAATTTATAGAATTGTTTCGGCTTTACCTTCTGTGAGAATTTCTTCGGGATTCAGGATCAACTTGTCGTTGGAAATTCTTAGTGTAATGTAACATAGTTAAATGATAAAGGCAGAACACTATATCTCTACCTTATTTACACACGGAAAGTGTATTCACTTTATGTATTTTTAACTCTTTGTTTAAGAGCTATGTTAAATAATCATGAAACTTTTAACTATTATGAAAAATTTTAATTAACTTTATAATTTAAAGGACTTCACTCCGAGATGAGACATTATTCGGTCTCGATTTCATAAACAATCTGGAACATTGATGACTGAAACTAAAATACAATGTAAATAATATTTAGTATGGTATCTTTAATAAAAGATTTAAGAGACAGAGAAAAGTCTCATCATATATGTTACGAACCCACGACGAGACATTCAATTATAACTCTGATTGTGAAACAAAACTAGGCTAATCTAAACTTAGTTTCGTCTCTTATCCTAAATCCTAAGGAGACTTATAATTGAAAATCTTCAATTTTTTTTTTCAGAATTTAATTCTAATATCCTTCATTTAAAAATAATAAAAATAATAATAAATGAAGGATAATTAATTATATCAGCGGTTATCAAATTACGGCCCGTAATTGTTTTTGACTTCATCTCAATGCTCGTGTATTTTTTCTGTACAAATTCGAATGATACTCATTGTCAGCAAAAGATTTATTTATATTAATTAATTATGTCCTTAGTTTTATCCTATATTGTTGATTAAATCAGCGTATTCAAAATAGTTCTTTCCTTTTTATTTGTTGTGATAATTTGTCGAACTCCAAAATATTAAATTATAGCAAGATCGTTTTAAATAATAAAAAAAGTCATTTTACTATTTTTATGTTTTGTATTTTTTGGTAAATCAGTATTTTCATATTAATGTTATTTTAGTAATAATCGTGTCTATGAATCAAACTATTATACACTGCCGTGCAAAAGTCTTTGAACTTGAAAGTCATTTTTTTGCGTAATGTAAATATAAAACTCCAAAAATGGTTGATAAAAAATCTTAAATGTTGATAATATACTTAATTACAACTTTTGTAATAATCCTAGCATATCTAAAATAAAGCATTTACAATTTTCCATGTTAAGGAAATTTCTTGAATTATATGCCTGAAAGGTCAGGTTTACTCAAGTTGAAAGTATTGACGCACAGTGTCTTTCAAGCTAACGAGAAATTGTTTTTTTTTACTATTTTGACTGCGAGTAAACATATTCTTTTTGTTATTTTGGGGATTTTTATTGACTGAAATCTGTATATTTACATTCAAAATCACAGGTGTTCAAATACTTTTACACAGCAGTGTATTTTGTTCAAAAAATGGTTGGTGATTTTTGAATCATACAAACTACTTAAACAACTCCATTTAACTAAAGGTACCTAACTCAAGATCAGTGGCCGGAAATCAGGAGTAATTCCACAAGTTATCCAAAACTGCACTACAAAATACACACACGGTAATTTAGTCCTTACGCACCACCTCAGGCAGTCCACCTGGTCGGGAGGGTGTTATGCGCATGCGTTAGACACTGTCTGTCTCTCTCACCTCGCGCTGATACGACACAGATGCTGATCGCCGTCGTGGCACAGAGAAGTGCGACAATTACGTGCACCAGGAGTCGCTGCTCTGTCGGTAACGTCACTCGCGCTGTTATTTTAACGTATTTTGATTTTCCCGCCGCGCGTTTTTGAATCACGGTAATATTTTGTTTGTTGGATGTGATTGTTGAGTTTTTGGGTTTTGTGTGGATTGTTATATTTACGTGTGTGAATTTTGTTTTTAAATTTACCGCCGCCGTCGGTTTGTTTGTTGTGATTGGTCGGGGTTGATTTGTTTATTTTTAAAATGTGTGATTTTATTGAAATTTAAAAAATAAAATAAAACATTTTTTGTAAATTTTTAAATTTCACAAACTACCAAATATACCTATTATAAATATCATTTTTTAAATACAACAAATATAATGTTTCAAACAATTATATAAAACTTTTGTATCCGATATTTTTCGTGTTTAATGTTCAATGAATAAATTAAAATCCCTTTAATTTTGTAGATATATTTACATAAATTTCACGTCAACCATTTTGTTGTTTTTCGGCCAGAGCAACACGTGTTTTTATTATTGATTTTTTACAATTAAAAATTTTCTTCTGTAAATAATTTTCGTTGATTTTTTAAATTTAAAAACAATTTCGTTAATTTTTCAATCTTTTATTTTTATTTTGCAGCAAGAACTTAAATCATACATATTTAATATTTTGATGTTAAACGTGATATAAAAAAAACATTTTATGTGTGTTTGGTGTTTTAATTTAAGTGCACATTCGGAAATAACCAGTTAAAAGGATTTAAAAAAGTAATGTAGGTAATTATATAAGTAAGCATTATTTAAATGTACACACATATATGATATAGGTACTGGATTTTTTATGTAACATAAAACTTACAAATCTTTACGTACATATGAAGTGCTATAAACTATATATAAACTATATATATAAGTGCTATAAACTATATAAACTATATATAACTATATAATTAAAGGAAGCTTTAAGAGTAATGCAATCCTTTTTTTATTAAGAAGTGTATTCCATTATTTCGTAGATAAGTCAAACCTGTTCTTCGATACGCCACTGTTATTTTAGAGATAGGTACAGTGAATCTGTGATTGTATAATGCATTTACCAGAAGGATAGATTAATAATTAAGTGGATGTTAAGCGTACATAATTAATGGATTTTACTAATATCAACTAATGTTATAATTGACATCACAATGTAATAGTAATCAGACGTAAGTACAAATATTGAAGACTGTAGTAATTTAAAAATGTATTAAAAACATTTTAGAATAAATGAAAAACATAATAATTAGTATTAGTACCTTTCCGTTATATCCATTCATAAATTAACTACCATTCTGTTTGTTATAAATTTCAAAAAGGTATTCCTTTAGCATTAAGAAAATCTGGTCACTAGATATTGCTATCTAGTGTGCAGTATAATATTCTTCGATACTGAATATCTACCTTTGAAATGATTATAGTGTTGTGGATGCATATACAACATATGTAATATAGGGGCATCCTGGATTTACTTTGATAGATCAAAGTGTTTCCTTGTTTTTTCAATTGTTACTTATATTACTTCAAACACGTTATATTTTATATTTACAAGATAAATAACCGTTTTTATTCAAGAATGTTAAATTTTGGTTTCTTATAGTTTAAAATTGTACAGTGAAACTACTCAAAATGTATACAACGAGGATCGATAAACCTTTTAAAATTAAATTAAATACACTTTCAGTGTGAAATTAAAGTATCAAATTCATTATACAGTTATAAAGAAACTAATGGTGAAACGAAATGAGAAAATGTAGGTATATTTTGAGTGGTTTGTTATTTTTACTATACTTATTATTAATAACGAGACGAGGCGAAAGTTAGATAAATTAGGCCGGTATCGTAATATTGATAATTTTTAAAACCAAGATTCTTAACGAGATCTCTAAATATAATAGATATATTCTTGTCAATGGTTTCGACCATATCTCTAATTTAAGCCAATCTCGTCTCGATATCGTTTTGAAATCGAGAAAAGTCTTGTCTCGACGTATAACCCTACTTTTATCAATTAAAAAAAGTTTATTTTTTAATTTATTTTGACTATAAATTGCAAGTCAAATTTAAAAACATTGATTTACTTAACTTACTTATCTATGGAGAAAACTAAATTCGTGTTATTGTAGATAAATAAATATTAGTTTAAATAATAAGTAGGTACATTATAAAATTATTGATGAAATAAATATATCTACACTAACTTGGTTTTAATAAAAGCGGCACATCAACCAATAATATACATAGGACGTCTTTACTGAAAAGCAGAATTTCCATCAAATTGAATTATTAATCTGACAGCAAAGAGTCTAAAAATAAAATAAAATTGTCTATAATTATAGTAAAGAAATATAAGTAGGTATAACAGATTGATCAATATATTTGTGTAGTGAATATTTTTCTTATTATGAATTTTACATAAAAATGTATTCAAAAATAATAAAATGTTCAAGTATAGCTTTACAGCGAGGTATTAAAGTAGAATAATATGTATATGAAAATTGTATATTTACCTTTATTTGTACCGTTTCAGATAAACAACTGTGTTACTTGTTTCTGTTTTTTAATGTAAAACGTTATATCATATATTATATGACAAAATACTTTACGAGATGCTGAAAAAGTTTTTTGAATTTTTATTTTTCATTTCTTTGTTTAAAAATAGATATCCTGGAATATTATTTTATCTCTAATACAAGCTTTTCTCTACCCAGAATATTTTTGAATCGTCAGATATAAAATAATTTGAATCATTTTCACTTACTGTAGCATGTTTTAACTGTAAAAACAAATTTATTTTTATCGATTCAGGTGTTTAAGCAAATTAAGTATATATGTATATTTGAATTTATAAAATATAAATATAAATAAAAACATATTTTACATCTTATTTACGGTTGCTGTAACTTTCCAAATCTCTATAATCTAAAAGTTACTTTAAACAATCATATTTAGATGGCAGTATACCAAATATTCATGTTTACATTTATAGTGAAAGATTAATCTCGTTTATTACCTTACCCACTTCGTCATCTTACTCCCCCCCCCCCACCCTTAACGGTTCAAACTGGCATAAATGTTCATTTAAATGATTACAAACAAACCGAGAACTCAAATAAAAAGCAAAAAAAAACAGATACACTAAATACTTCAACTGCAAAATTTCATCAGTTCACAATGAAACTGAAGTGTTTTATTTTTTTATCACCACTAAAACAAATCTTGATGCACGTACGTACATGTTTATTTTTTTATTCAAGCACATATTTAACATATGTTTACAGTGATTGTGTATCTATACTACGTATCGACAGATTGATATGAGTTTTTACATATAAAATACAAATCCTGGAATTAGTGTTGTGTGCATGTGTTTATCTTTTCATTAGACAATTATCATTTTCGAACACATAATACGTTTTATGTATACTTTACTTGAATTTTTTTTAAAGCTTTTCTACATGTTTAATTATTTTTTATATTTTGAAAAATCATTTCTATGTGTTTTCTTTTTATATTGTATACGCCTTTACGTTATAAAAGGAAGAGAGAAACATATATGTAGGTTTGTTTTCTTGTAGGCTTCCTTCTTAACTTCTAACCTGCGTGCGTTACATCTTATTGCGTGAGCCCGTGGTTTTCCGAAGTTATAACGTCATTAATTTCATGAATTTTTGCATGACATTTTCAAGGATTATAGTTTAAAGTTTGTACGATCGGATTTTTTTAATCGATTTTTTTATCTATCTTGGTGTAAGTATGTAGCCTTATAAATGACGGTGGATCCAAATGATTTATTATTATTTAAAATAAGCAATTTAAGACCATTTTGAATGATTTATAGTTCTAGAATTTATACTGTTTCGCATAATAGGATTTTTTATTCATCATGTACATACATTCTATACATGCATTGCTTGATAGCAAGTCATTTTAACAAATAAATATAGTTTTGTTCTCCAATGTCCGATAAAAAAATAAAAATAGTATATTTCTGTCAGATCTCTTACAAAATGATTTAAAATGTATGATGAACATCATCTTACAAAATGATTGATGGTATAATTTGAAGCAAAAAAAAGCATCTCAATTGTTGTCATTATTCATGTTATTTTCAATTAAAATTTATTAGCATCGAATATCTAGTATTGCGATGCTAGCTATTTTCCTGTCTGAGTTTTAATTAATTTTATTCTATTTACTTTTATAAAAGATGATGGCTTTAGCTTCTAAATTGACTCGATCGTTAGAGTAATGGACGACAGTAAATACGTTCTTAATTTTGTTTTGCAATGAAAATTATAACGAATAAACTTGTTAAACTGTAGATTGTATTTAATAGATCGTTTTGACTGTTAATTAGTTAGTTAAAAGTAATTAAAAAAAAAAATTATACAAATTTTTTTTTAAAACAAGCTTTTATTAAAAATGCACTAAAAAGTAAAAAGTAAATTTTCAGTTATCAAAAAATTTCAGGTTTTTATGACTAAAACCAATAAAAGCGCGGGGCGCACACAAAGGCAAATGTATAGCTTTTAATTATATAATATTCCATTATTGTATTTATAAAATTGTTAAGTATATAGTTTATCAAAAATTCTATATATTTATTTGATTTAATGTGCAAATTTTCTACTCTTATCTTACACATATATCAATGTATACTTCTTTTCTTATTTTGCATCAGAATTTTTATTCATACATATGTGTCTTTATAGCGCCCGCGCTTTTATTGGTTTTAATCATTTTTTTTTTTTTGATAACTGAAAACTTATTTTTTAATTTTTTGTGCAGTTTTAATAAAAGCTTGTTTTTAAAAAGTTTTTTTTTTATATAATTTTATTTTCAAATTTTGAGTTACTGATTGACTTACTAACTAACATACTAACAGGTAAAGCTCGACAAACTATTTCATTTGATACTCATATCAAGATGGTTATAAAGAAAAGGAAATCCACCATCTTGGGGCGTCCGCCATTTTGGATTTAGAATGACGTCACATAGCTTATCGTATTCTTCTCGTCAAACCCTTTCATTTGATACCCATATCAAGATGGTTATAAAGGAAAAGGTAATCCGCCATCTTGGTACGTCCACCATATTGGATTTAGAACGGTATTAGATATACTATATTGCATTGTCACCAGACTCATATACGTACACAAAATTTCAAAGCTCTAACTTAATTAAAGCTAGTCGAAATTTTGATTGCAATATTTGATCTTAACATACTAACTAATTAACTATATACCTAAGTAACAAGTGAAGTTAAATCAAAGCTTGTAAAAATTACTTTTAAAGTGCAACAATTAAAAAATCTAATTAAAATCATATAAATATACAGAGATACATTCACCTAAAACGTTGGAGAATCACTGCTTTCAACTGTCCATATAACATATTAATTAAAAATAATTCTCTCAAGAGATATAGTATTGCATTCAATAGAATAAAAATACAGTGTATGAAATATGTTCTTCATCATTTTTGATGGGATAGTAACCACTTGTAAAAATCAATTACCTGCATATATTTAAATAAGCAATATGTTTCGCATTAAACAAATGAACCTAACCGCATCAAATGTTTATAAACAAAAGTATGTTATTGGTTATTTTATAGCTGGACTATGAATTGTTATTTGTGCACTCATAGTTTCATCATACAAACATAAATAGTTATGTATACAAGTAATTATATATGTACATGTACTGAAAACTTCCATTAAACTAATGCTTTTAATTAAACCGCAAAATAACATTGTCCAATTTACATTAATTATTTCAATAACATCGAATAATTAGTGTTTTATGTATATGTGTATATAATTTAATTCTAACAATATTAAATCAAGCGGCACGTGCGAAGTTATAGTACATCAGTTGCTCGACAAACACACGTTAGAGTTTGCCGCTTAATTTTTTATCTACATTGCTATATACATATAATACATTCATAATACTGGGGTGATAACTCAATGCTAAAAATGTGTCCGCGAAATAACCAGCGCCAACGTACTGCTTTTGTACTGAAAACATTGGATTCGCATGATAGGGTGGTAACCATGAAAACAACTGAAACTTGAAACTTGTAAGTCAGAAGGCCAAAAAAGGGGTTTATAAGAATTTTTTAAGAGAAGACTTATAATTTATAATTTCTTAATGTAAAAATGTGTACACATATTATGGTAACTTTTAATTGTATTTTAACATTTTTTATTTGTAAAAATAATAATTTCGAAAGCTGCTACAACTGTTCTCCAGGAGGTCATCTCAAAAAAGGCGCCTTGCGGTGACCACGATATCTCTGGACTGCATGTTTTAAAATAAAAAACCCAAACGGATTTCGTTAAAGTAATGTATAATCTTGTACTTAATCGAAGGAATAAGCAAAATAATATTTTTTGACAAAATGGCGGCTTCTAAAAAAAAAATCGATTTTTGACAAAAATTTTGACCTTAAATTGTTTACAAAAAAAATATTTATCGGTGAGAAAAAACTTCGATTAATTACTAAAAAATATTCTTAAAAAACTATTGTTTTAATTTGAGACTGATCGGTTCAACCGTTTACGAAGAATAGTGGCCACCGACTTTAAAAACACAGATTTGAGAAAAACGCGTTGCCGCTCCGACCTCCTACATTCAAACGCTCAGAGACGTCTTTACAAATATGCTTGTCTTCGAAAATAATCGCCGGATTGACTTGAAATTTTCTGTGTGTGTATTTAAATATATGTACATTACGAAAATGAAATTAAAAAAATCGATTTTTTTTAAATTATAACCCTTAAAGAAGTCTGCACTCGCCTATTAAAATTATTATTCCAGTAAAATTCTATCATTGTACTCAATGATTTATTATTTCAAATAAATTTAATTTATCAATATAGCCAATATCTGTTAAATACGTTTTTTTTAAAGTAATATGAATAGAAACTATTATAGATCTCCAAATACATCTTGTATCGAGAAAACAGTATTAACGTAAGAGTTTTTTTAAATGCAAAATCATCAGTGTTTTTAACTTCTCGGTTTAAACCCTATATTTTCTTCTATCAACTCTTAACTAATAGTTACGTGACAATTAAGAAGATTCATAAAATATAATAAGGTGATGTTATACACCTGGAAGCTCTCCATTATATCAAATCACTTTTTTTTGTTCTTTGTTATATAACGATAAAAATGCTCATTAATATTTATAACAATTACATCTTCATGTTTAATACAACACTTATTTTCATGTTTCACATTTTACCTGTGCCGTATCTCTACAGATGCGAACTTAAACATTAGACCCTCTTGAATATTCACAAATGTAAAACAGATGTGTAAATTTACGGATTATTGAATCATGTTGCTCCTGTAGCTTGCAAGTTTTTAATAAAATTGTTTATAGTTTATAAATTTAATAACAGAAACGCAAATAAAGTTCTTTCCAACTGTAATTATTAATAAATTAATTTATTTAATAATTGTTCCAATTACATAGCAATCAGGTACAGCATATTTGTCTAAATCAGATTATATTAGAGTTTAAACAAACATTTTTGTTTATACATAAAATATGTTAAACGTGCTCAATTAGAATTTTTAAAAGAGGAAATATTATTTGGTTTAGTTCTAATTGTTTCATCTTATATTTCTGAAATTCAGATACTACAAACCAGGGACCTGAACCGGAATTTATTTGTGGTTCGGGTTCAATAATAATTTTCGGTTCGGGTTTAGGTTAAGTTTCAACACGGTGTAAATTTTTTGGGTTCAAAACCCGTTAGTTTTCAGGTTCAGGTTCGGGTTCAAGTTAAAAAATAAAAATTTGTATTTGAAAATAAAAAAAATCTATTCTGCTGTGGGCTCACAAAACAATATGTATGCGGTATATTTTCAATCTTCTAATTGTTCAGCTGTATTAAAAAAATCAAGTTATTCCAATCTCCATTTCTTGAGATAAAATTTATTTTCGTCAATCATAAAATTATAACAAATGTACCTAAATTATTATATTTATAGTTTATAAATATAATAATATACATTTGTCAAAACAATGAAGGTACGAAGATACTGCTAGAAAAAATTAACAAAAATAAAAATACATTTTAAAGATTGAAAAATCTCTACTTTTCAGATTTTTTGCAAATTGAAATTAATTTTTACAAAGTTATAGAATAATAAAGCAAGCAAAAAATGTTAATTTTAATAGTGGACTTGAGAAGTCACATCATACAGTGAAATTCGAACTAATTTCCAATTTGTACATTTTACAATCACTTTTAAAAATCAATGGAGAAAAATTAATAAAATATTATAAATAATTTCTTGAACCTTTCGAAAATACATGGTTACCGGATATCCATGAAAAGGTTCGGGTTCCGATTCAGGTTCGCTGACTTTGAAATATAGCGGTTCGGTTCGGGTTCAGGTTCATGAAAAATACGGGTTTTTTTCTGGTTTATGGTTCGGGTTCGGGTTCAGGTTCAGGTCCCTGCTACAAACACGAAAAAAAGTGCAGTTTCTATAAATCGTTACATTTATAATATGCTAGCTGATAGGGCTCGGTATTATCTTGAGGTTTAAAAATATAGACACACTCATCAACTGTTATGAATAATTGCGTGATTATACTGCTGGTTTCATAAAAATCGGTTTAGTAATTATCGAGATAACTTCGGTTAAACACACTCCCACATACTATAATATAGAAAATATTTGCTGTAGTACCCAGTATTACTGAGATATATAAATTCAATCATAATATTTTTTATTGCACTGACTACAAATTTTCTCTGACTTGCGTCACAATTCACTTTAACCTAATTCTAAATCTTATGTTACTCTGGAGATTATAAGATACGCATTGCTAACACATAGTGTTTACAAACAAGCAAATTTACAAACTTATCCTCTTTAGAATACAAGTTGAGATTATAATTCTTGAAAGCATTTATATAAATTCGTAAAATATGTGTATATAAGTTCTAATGTACTTATACAATAATATTACTAGTAGAATCTGTTGGTAGATTTTTTTTGCTAGAATACTCGTTTATATAGTAGGAAAACATCGTTCATTCCCTATTACAAACGTTATTTACAAAACAGTTTACAATTAGCTATATTCACTTCACTGCAAAAACAACATAGCACTAAAAAAACAAAATAAAAATATAGTGGAAGAGTACATACATATATAGTAAATTAAAGTAACTGCAAGACTACAGAGGTCAAAATGCATAAATTAATTTATCATTTATATGTATGCATATTCACTCAACAAAAGAATAATTTGTCAAATTAACAACTGTTTGTAAGCTTTTTATTGCCCTTCACGTTTGGGAAACTCTTCCTGTTACAAAAGGATAAAAAAGTTATCCACTCTTGTAACTCTTGTAATGTAAAATTTTATGCTAGAGATTTTTTTTCTTACAAAACGCAATGTAAGCGAATATTATATGTTAAATAACTGTCTGAAAAATTGTAAAATTTATGTCGGCATAAATTTCAAGTTTGTGAATTTATAAACTTTTGTATTGACCTACGTTAAGTTGGGAATTTGACTTGGAAATTAAACTTTTAAAATTGAATGAAGTGATAATAAAATTGATTTTAATGAGAAAATTTATAAATATACATATTATGCAAGATGATTCCATGTTTTTGTTTGTTTATGCATGCAGTAACTTAATTAATGAAAGGCAGGGCTGTATTAAACTTTTATTACAAACAGAAAAAATGTATAGTTAAAATTACTATACAGAAGGCCAAAAAAAAGTTTTTTTTCAAGAATTTTTTAAGAGAAGACTTTTAAATTTATTAATGTAAAAATTTGTACACATATTATAGTAACTTTTATTTGTATTTTAACATTTTTTATTTGTAAAAATAATAATTTCGAAAGCTAGTACAGCTGTTCTCCAGGAGGTCCTCTCAAAAAAGGCGCCTTGCGGTGACCACTATATCTCTGGACTGGATCATTTAAAATAAAAAACCCAAAAGAATTTCGTTAAAGTAATGTATAATCTTGTACTTAATCGAAGGAATAAGCAAAATAAATTTTTTTCTCAAAATGGCGGCTTCTCAGAAAAAAATATCAATTTTCGACAAAAATTTGACCTTAAATTGTTTATAAAAAAATAAATATTTATCGGTGAGATAAAACCTTCGATTAATTACTAAAAAATATTCTTAAGAAACTTGTGTTAAAATTTGAGATTGATCGGTTCAGCCGTTTCTGAGGAATAGTGGTCACCGACTTTGAAAACGTAGATTTGAGAAAAACGCGTTGCCGCTCCGACCTCCTACATTCAAACGCTCTGAGACGTCTCTACAAATATGCGTGTAACTTCGAAAATAATCGCCGGATTGACTTAAAATTTTGTGTGTGTGTATTTAAATATCTGTACATTACAAAAATGGAATTAAAAAAATCGATTTTTTGAAAATTCTAACTGTATATAACTCCTTAACTCCGGCCTCCTACTTTCAAACGCTCTGAGACGTCTTTACAAATATGCGTGTAACTTCGAAAATAATCGCCGGATTGACTTGAAATTTTTTTGTGTGTACTTAAATATATGTACATTACGAAAATGAAATAAAAAAAAATTATATTTTTTGAAAATTCTAACTATGTAACCCTTTGTTATTGAGGTACATATCAGTATTATGGGAAAAACAGTAACATGCATTAAAGTTTTTATAATAAAAATGTAGTTAAATATCAAGTGTTAAAGGGGTTTCAACAATATAGCTTACTAAAAAACTGAATGTTTACAAATAAAAGTATGTTATTAGCTATTTTATATCTGAGCTATGAATTTTAACTGCACACTGATGGCTTTATTTTTAATTTTTGTTTAGGATGAAACGAACAATGACCACTCAGTCTTTGTTTTGAAGTATCGATATTATTTCTGACTCTAATTTGAGGTTTCTAAGAAAATGGAAACCAAATCCATCACAAAAAGTTTCTCTTTCCATGATTATATACAGCTGGTGTGGGGAAAACTGAACAAATAATATTAGTTGCGTATTTTCAATACGAAAGAAAATGTATAGTAGAAAATAATTAATCTTGTATTTTTATTCCAATTAGATGTTAAAAAAAACCTCAACTGATTGTAAATTTTATAATCACTATCCACAAAACCGCATGCTGTTTAATTTTTCATATTTAGGGTGAACGAGGCTTTCCTGCGATTGTCGGGATGTTGTAATAGTATTATAATATGTTTTTTTTTGTTTTATAAAAACTCATGCAAATTGTTTCAATAATCTATCATAATTATAATATTAATAGAATAGTAACATATAAATTATTATATTAAATGCAATATTTAAAAATAATAATGAATATTTTGATATATTATAATTATATTTTTTTATTTGAACGTTTACATTTTATGTATAATATCGAATTATTTATAATAACAGTACACCTATTTTGGAAGAAGTCCGTTTATCAAAAACAATAAACAATGTTTTCGTGTAGGTATTGAAGTAATTCCTTTTAATCCAAGGAATCTAATGATATATAGTAACAATAAAAATAGCATTTCAACTGTCAAAGTTATCTTTAAAAATATCTATTCGATTTATTTATCAATATACAAGTTCATCATTTACAAAAACATATACTATTATTTGTTTCTTAACAAATCATTATAATCCCAAATTTTCCTACATTACATTCAAGTAAATTATCTAATTCTTCCGAGAACTGAATTGACAGTATGGTCTATATTATGTAGTGTAAAATATTCATTAACATCCAACGCGACGCTAAAATCGAAGTTTGTGTTTCCATCATTAACTACGATGATTGATGAAAACAGGCGTAGGTAATTTTCAGAGAGAACATTTTGAATAATCCATATGTTGTAACACATTTGATGTATTGTAGGTAATTTTATATCTAATAGAATATATATATGTGATATTTCTTTTGGATTACCATTTTCCTAAACTGAGACAAATATAAAACTGTATATTTATATACATACGGTGAAAAATGAAGAATATATTTTATGCAAAAACTAAAAGGAGAATAACGGACTGTAATACATCAAACTGTTCGACGTTGATAGCCAGAGGTTATAATATTATTACTCTTTTTGATCTCATGCTATCCATTTTTTAAATGAAATGTACAAAAACCTTTTTTAAATACATATATACTCGTACAAACATTATTTGTGATATTAGGTATTATATTGGTAAAATAAAAGGGTATTCTGATCGAGGAAAAACTGAAAGAAAAATTTATACAAGTAAAAATTACAAAATGATGATCTCTTTAAAATTAAATTACTATTTTTTCTTTCGGTAACCATAAAAAAGTATTTTTAAATTTTTTATATATATTAAAGGATAGAAGTACATATATATACTGTGCGCGCGAATCAAATTTGAAGTCAATCGAACGATGAACTTTATATAGAGATATTGTGATCGCCATTTCGAAAATATATTGCTTCCTCGCAATATCGAAGATACGAGAAGCTATGTGATCGTTTTAAAATGAGAAAAAAAAATTTGTTCCCCGATTTTTAAAATTTTACTTGATTTATCCGTTTCAGGTCAAGACAAACACTTTTTGTTCCGTGTCTGTATGTCTGTCCTTCAAACTTTGTCACACGCATAACTCATGAACCTCTAAACCGATATTGATGAAACTAAGTTGGTTGGTTGGGTCTGGCTTGAGGTTGGTCCCATTTCAAAACTATTAAAATCGTGTGTAAGGGGGAGGGGTGACATCCCAAAAGATTTATTTTTTGAAGATTTCTCAAGAAAGACACATGTATAGCAGAAAATAATGATTTTGATTGAAACTGTCAAAAAATCAAAAATATACGACATAATAACGACGATCGTATAAAAATGTCAAATTAATATTTTTTATTAAAATTGTATGAACATTGTATGGTTAACCAATGACAGACAGTTAATCTAAATACTTTGTCGGTTTTTATTTAAATTGTTCAATAATTAACTACCTTTGATGAATTTAGCACGAGGAAGCACCGTGCATTTACTTAGCTGATGTTTCTTTCATTTATGTTATTTTCGATTTTCTTGTAAATATTTTTCTCAAAACACATCTCATAACAAATATATAGTTAATTCAATTATAATGCAATTGTTTTTAATATGACAAAAGAAATGATTCTTACAAAAAGCTCATAAATATACTAACAGCAATTCGAATTTTATCTCTATTATAAAAACATCGAGGTAACAAAGAACATACATTAAATTTCATTATAACAGTCAATAACATTTCCTGGAACTGAATATAACAGAATGCACGTCTTTTATATGTTCCAGATATCGATGAAAGATAATTCAATTAATCCTTTTTCTGATGACCAATACTTTTAATCATACTAGACATTCCATTTCAGTGCGCATATAACTTAATTGGACAAATGAAGTGTGTGTAATAGAGAAAAAAGGTCACTTTATTTCTTTCAATAAAAAAAGTTTTGATCTATTGTTTGACTGGAATGATTCGATGTACTTTTGTCTCTACTTCGTTACTGTAAGTATCAGAACATTCAGAGTTCTAATGGATACGAGGTAAAAAAAGATGATGGCAAGTTTATTGAAAGGTATAAAAGATTTGGAACTTATAATAAAATTTGCAGGGCTTGGAAAATGTTTCAGCAAGCTAATCTATACTTTGTATATGAGTTCGTGGTAGCTCTTCTGTAATTTAGCTCGCGTATTTGAACATTTTAGAATACCTAATTATTTTTATTTCAATCTACGAATGGGTGGTTCCTCTATTATTTAAGTTTTTTTGGTAGAATCAGTATATAATATATTAATTAATTGTTTTTGTCCCTCCTGAAAAAGTCCTAGAAATTGAATTACGCGGTGTTTGAACTTTAGCTGATTGAGAAGCCATTCCATCAATTTTACGGATACAAAAACAATAGCAGTATTAATTATATTGACCTAGCAAATTAATCCATTTGCTCTTCGGATACAGGTGTTTTTAATGTGCATACCTACTTCATATAAAGAACTCTAACTACTAAAATACTAAACGATTAATCTTAATGAATTGAAATGTTAATACATAAAACTAGAATATACAATATATAGGTACCTATAAATAATTTAATACTTTCCTGAGTACTGTCGACTATAAACAGTAAACATTTTTATATATCCATCCCATATAAACCATTTAAACAGTAATTTTAATTAATACTTTGGAGAAATATAATTTTGTATAGTTTTTATACCTTTTAATTTAAATGTTATTTTATTTCTTTGATATATTTTCATTTCTTTATACCCTACAATAAATTTCTTAGTTGTTAGTTGAAATAATGTAACATAGAAATACATCAAATACCAACATTTATTAAAACCCTTTGATATACGAATATTATCTAGATTCTATATACATAATCTTTTAGAATGGTTAGCAGTAATTAGTAAAACTTTGAAGTAATATTGAGTTCTCTAATATTCTTCATTATAAAAGATACATTTAGAAATGTCAGCAAGTCAATGTACGAGTGTGCGTAATTAACATTCATTTTCTTTGAAATTATCAACTCGATTAAGGAATACCATATTTCTGTAATTATATGTTACTTAATGTGACAATAATTTTGTATTATAATTACCATTTTAATTATTGATGCCATTTACAAAATCTTTGAAGTATACGAAAATTTATATTGGCATATTGGTATTATAAAGAAATTGAATAATTTTGCTAGCTTGCAAGCACTTTAAACGGGGTATCGTATGAGTATTGTGAGGTGATTTGTTTTGTAATTTTAAACAGTGGTCTTTGAATTTACTAAAATACAGTTGGTGTATCTGATTGTGTTCCATATACATATTTTATATTGTATATAATCACTGTTTCAAATTTTTTTTTTACTTATCGCACGTACGATAATTGTATTTGAATGTAAGTTTGATACCTACTTTCAAAGTGCTTGCAAGGTAGCAAGTTTTAGTAATTACTTTATAATACCCGACAATAATTAGATAAAATAGTCTACAATGAGTGCTTTGACCAATATTTTAATGTATAGATCAAATTCGAGTATAGAACCGTTAAGTTTGCTAAACTCCTATATACCTGTTTTTATATTTTATGGGGTAACTTGAAAATTTTGGGGCTGGTATAATAATTATAGTTAGCTAAATATAAAGCGATTAATATTAAATAAACTATTTGTTTAGTTTTAATTCTAAAAAAAAATGCTTTTATATTGTTTAATTTTTTTAATTTGTTTTTCAATTTTTGATATTATCTAAGAAAAAGTTAAACAATAGGTCAGTGAGACATTCTGAGAAGTTAAATTAATATACATTCATATTACAAACATATATTTTTCATTGAATTATTTAATTTATCTACTATTTAATTAAATTAACTGTGATAAATGTAGGTAACTTTACCATTAAAAAAAACATTCATTTTGCCTACATCTTGACTTCCAGCTTGATTTTTTTCCAGAAAAACCTAAATGATAAAATATGTACACTAACAGAAAGGATTTCTCAAACCAAGTAAACCTTGTTTTATATATATAACGAAAACAATATTTTCTTAAGATAAGCAATAATCTCTTAAACCAACTATAGTATTCTTGAACGAAGGAATAACATAGTTGGATTAAGAGTATATTTCTTATATTAAGAAAATATTGTTTTCGTTATATACAAGACAAGGTTTTCTTGGTCCAATACAGTTTTTTTTCTGTGTATATATTATTGTTTAGTATTATTCACATGTCTAAATATCATTCAAAATTCTGAGAAGAAACTTGAACAGTTTTTATTTTTTTTATTTAAAAAAACCTGCAACATTGTGTATACTTACTCCCATACATCCAATAATATACAAAAAAGCTATCATTTTTATCTGAATAATATAATTCTGACTCATATATTATTTACATGCTTAAAGGAAGAAACATGTTTTTAAATGAAACCTATACGTAAATAATTCTGGTATTATGTAATTATAAAATAACCAGAGTGGATTTAATCTGATTTGACAAATGAACTCATCTTTAATCTTATTTACATTTAATTTTCAAATCTGTGTGCTACAAATTGAAAGTGCTCTCTATTTTTCATTTAGAAATATAATGTTCAATAGTTGTGACATATCGAGTTACATTATAACAAACGGCAATTATTTCATTCAACTGAACACATCTTTTGTGACAAAACACTATTAAGAAAAATAGTACGTATTGGATTACTAACATTTTATTATCTCTTGTGTAATTCTAATAACTCTAAAGAACACGCCTTGTACGTGCCACTAGATAAAGACAAAAGTTATTTATAGTCAAAGTGTTGAAGAGAATAAAAACGATTGTTTGTTGATGATCAGTAAATGCAAGCTTTGACAAAATATTCGTGATAATGGTTCATTTTAGTACCAGTTTTCTGCGTCGTTTCACTTCTGGTATTTTGAGGTAGAAAAAGAATAAGTGAATTTGGAAATGTATTGGAAACTTTTCTAACCAAACTTTTGATATTAAACTTAACTTTACATACATTCAATTGAGAGGTAAATTGTGTAATCAATGTTAGATAAATAGATATCTAATCTAATGTATAATTAAACGGCATTGCTTGAGTGGATGTCGGAATGTCACCTAATTACAATACATAAGCCAACACGTTCTACGGAATTATTATTCTGTATATAGTGCTGCCACCTAACGAGGTTTATACAAAGTGCTATATGGTTATACTGAGGTAACAAGAAAACTAACAAATATTGTTATATAACAAATCACAATACTTCTATTTCCTTCGGAACAGAATAATTTGTGCACTTTTTGATAGAAACATGAAATTTGGTATGGTTATATATTAAACCTTCCTCAACAAAACTAGAAACGGCGACATTTCAAAAACGCGTGTGGTCCCCATTATAGGGGCAAAAATGTCTCCTCGGGTTTAGTTTTTCTTACTTATCTCGCAAATGGTTATTCGTACAAAAAATAGAGCAATTCAAAAATAATGTACATTAAATTATAAACAAAAGTTATTATCGTAAATTTTACGATTAGAGTTTACTGTTGCCGTTTAAATTGGGGTTAAAATTATGAGAAAATTTTCGTGCGCGGTAAAACTTGCGTTCTTCCTCAAATATCTCATAAACGGCATTTCTCATGTGAAAAATGTATATGACAAATATTTAAAAGCAGGCAATTCTCTATCAGATATGTAAATCTGCTATACTGTAAAATTATTTTTTAATGAATTTTGTTCATTACAAGTAGAATGACATAAATGACAATTTAAGAAATGTAACAATTCTCGTCCATTTTTTCCGTTATATATAATTAAGCACTTTCAAAGTTATTTAATGGTTATTTTATAATAATTAATGAATATATAGAGAAGGAACGAGAGAAAAATTGTGTTAAATTAGCTTGCATTTATCAATAAATCAAAAAAAAATGTTTAACCATACCAAATTCCATGCTTCTATCAAAAATTGCAGAGGAAAAGTTCTTAACGTCCTGACTATAATTATTTCTTATGATCTGACTCGTTTGATTGATTTTTTTATAATTCAAAAAGGTCGTAAGACAATACAGTAGTATAATCATAAATATTGTCCAATTATGTAAATATGAATTAGTTCATTTGAAATGCATTAGATAATGTTTTGTGGAAAACGATTTTGTGCGGTCTGCTGGCGGTAGAGTAAATTGGGTTCCAACCATTTCCTCTACATCTAAATCATTTAAGTTTGTATCACCAAAATAGATTAATGACTTTTAACATTACCAAGGACGAAAACTAATTTAACGGTGTGCGAGGTTCAATTACTATGAATTATGGATAATGGCTACGTAATACAAAGTTGGATTATAAAATTGAAAGAAAAACGCGAACATATTTTCTTTTAAATTAAAGTAAACTGACGTGAAATTGGATATAGAATTTATAATTTTAAAGAATTGTTTTATTTTCTTATATATTCCATATAAGAAATATGGTATAATCGATTAACACCAAAAATTTTTGAAAGGGAGTTTTAAGGAAAATATTCATTTGATTTTCTTTGAATCAATTTTGACTATTTTTAAGCTTCAAAATGATTTTTCAAATTATTTTTTAATCGATGTGTACTGAATAAACATTTTTATTTAAAACAGTGAAAACATATATGTCTATCTCTTACTGCAGTTTTTTAGTGGCGCCCATGACTGTCTTATTGAACATATGAACATGCCTTTCATGTGAAATTCTGAAATGAAGTATTCTTATAAATAACAATAAAAAAGAATCTTTGTACAACATACGCAAAATTTCAATAAAATATATAGAAAATAAAAGAAATACACAAATAACAAATTTACATTCACTTCCATTAGATGTTTTTAATGTTCAGGCCACGTGCCAAAAGTTAAACCGCAATTGTTGGAAGTTGTATAGCAATGAGTGTCTTCGTAATTTACGAGCAAATATACAAACCAAGTTCGTACATAAGTAAGTGTTTTTAAGAAAATTAAATTGATTTCTATATATGTCATATATGTATCAATAAATATCGTCTATAATATGTGTTGTCATAAAGAACCATAAATATAGGTCTCGTGAAGACTAGATCGTGAAATTCTTAAACTTACTATTAGCTTGAATCTCTAGACTCTAGACCAGTGTTTCCCCCCTGTGGGGCCCACAGGGGGGCAATTTAAGTATGGCGACTCTCAGTCACTACTCGAGCTCGATAAACGTCCAGTATAAATAACTTCTGTCTGCCAAATGCGGTTTTAGTGCCATAAATGATTTGCTGCTAAAAAAAGAAATCGGCTGGATATAACAAAACGGGGAGACTTAAAACTGAAGTTAACTAAATTGGAACCTGACATAAAATCTCTTTGCAGCAAGCATCTCACTAAATTCAAATAATAAATAATTACTAATATTTAAAATAATATTGAAAAATCTTTCATTAAAATTATTTTGTACTTTAATTTCAGTTCTCCGTTAAATGTTTTGAAAATTTACTTACTATGTATGCTCAATAATTTTCTATAGTGATTAACATTTCAATTTTTGAATATTAAAATTTATGTATATGTTGGGGGGGGGGGTATAAGGATTTTAGAAAGGCTTAGGTGGGACATAGCACAAAAAAGGTTAGGAAACACTGCTTTTAACCTTACATTGATCTATGGAAATTATCAAGGAAATTTATGAAAAAAATTATATGTATAAAATAGTTCAAAACATCCAAATTATCAAATTTTTAATAAATATCCTGTTTTTTTTTGTTTTTTTTTTAATTACACAATCTATACTTTATTTACATCGATTTTTAAAATATTTTTAGGTTTAACTTTATTTTTTTCTAAAATTATTGAATGTGAATATAGGTAATATGTAAAGAAATAAACTAATTATTGACGACAGCAACCATGGGTTCTTTTTCTTTTGTATGTAATAAATACATCAAGACATGCTGTTCTGTGTCATAATTGAAACAAATATTTATACATTATTTTATATACAACTTGAGATGTTGAAATTGATTAAAGGCCAGTTTATAACGATATTGTTTAGTTTAAAGTAAACAATTAATATTTCATACACACACGCTGTGAGGCTTCGCGTGTATTGGCTTTACTAAAAGAATTTAAATTGAAACAAAATGTTTATTTATGCTAATGGTCAACTAATAAAATGGATTTAAACTTTAAATTTAATTATTTTATTCTGATAGATTATTTTCGATCAAGAATGTCTTCATTATGTAGCACAGCCTTTGTCTAGTGCAGTGATTTTAAATTTGTTTGTTTGTAATTCTTTCCACACGATTAATGATAGTTATATTATATAAAAAATAGGTTGTTACCCCAAGAAAGATATGAGAAATATTAATAAATAAGGTGAGATTAATTTAAGAACATAATATGAATATATTTTGAGCTATTTTAATAATATTTCGATTTAAACTTAAATAATTTTGTGAAATAGAACAGGAAATCAAAAACATTTTTTTAACTGAAATTTCAAGTTTTATACACAAATGTAGCTAATTCTGCTATGATCTTTCCCTTACTTAATTTTCATTTAAATTAGTACTTTTCCGACTTCGTTTCGTTGTTTACCAGCTTATGATCATTTCGGATCATTTGCTCTGCGACTATTTTAAGCGAAGATATTATATTTTGAATATTTCCAAATTTTTACAGAAAATAATGCATATATAAATTATTATGAATAATAATATATTATAACGATTTTAAAAATGTCAGGCATTCATACCATATGTGATCTACAGTTTTTTAGATGTCATAATATGGCTAACAATCTTCTATTTGCAAATTATAGGACTCAACATATTATTATTTAGAATTGTTTTTTAAAATTTTAAAACTTTTTCAGTTTATTTTATTTAACCAAAAAAAAATGTTAATTTTTTTTTAGATAATTCTTTAAGTTTTACTAGACTCAAATAAATATTTTTTGTATTTTATACTTTTTCCCTAAACCTGATGGTTGGTGAGTAAAAAAATATTGAAAGTTAAAAATCTCGAATTATTTTGTTAGATATCTTGGTAAGGTTTAAGTTGTTCAAAAAAAGTTTTCTATGGAAGATTCGTGTTTTTTCACGTAAAATAGAATGAGTTAATAAAAACTATATTTAAAAAAATGATGTTGACCTTCATATCACCCTGAAAACACCACCTAAAAAAATTTCATCCGAGTACGTCTATGTCCTCCTCCAAACCGTGTAACTATTATCTAAAAAGTTTTTTGATTACATTTCACCATAAAAAGTTATTAGAGGTGTGCACTTAAAATGGGAAACCCTGTATATAATGTATTTAATCTATACAATCCATATAGATTTGAAAATGTCAATCAATTAAATATATTATCTTATCTTATGTATGTATTGAACATTATGTATAATTACTGAATTGTATATTTTATTATTGAATTTTCTTTCGATAATCTTGAATACAAATATCACGCTAATTGCTGTAGTGCATACATAAATATTTTAATATATTTATAATATTCAAGTCTATTTTGATTTAGTTATAATACAGTCAACATTTTTTGACCTTAGAGCACGCTATAATTCTATAAACGTTATTATTTATTATTCACATATCTGATTAGATGTCGTATTTCAGTTTTTGTTTAATATTTTTTAAATATTTTTTTGCTTTAACACAATGTATCACGAAGAATCATTAGATACACGAGAAAAAATATTAATAGCTTATCGATTACTTTAATATCTTAAGTATAAAAAACGTAATCAATATTGACATCAGTGAGTCTTTGTAAGAATATTAATATAATGTATATGATGGTGCGCAAACACGCATTATAATATGCAATATTTTAATATGTGTTAAAAAATACAAATATTTTAAAATAGCACTTTATTTTTTTTGATTCAGGTATAGTAACTGTTTTAATATAAATTAAAATAAATACTAACACAACGGTGACCTGATAAAAGCGCCCACGACAAATGTACCCAAAAAAATCAGAGTTTTATTGTTCTATGCCTTCGGTGCGCATGTATTTTAATTTATAATTAGTATCTTATTTATAGTCAACATATTTATAAATAATAACTCATTGGTGAATTTTATATTTTATTTTAGGTGTCAAAAAATGGCAAGCTTAATACGTAGAAAATATAACAATGTAAACAAAAAATAATATCCTTAATCATGGATGTTTCATAATTATTAAAATATCCACTTGTTTTAATGCAAGTAGCATAAAAAACGGCATTAATTAAAAATCTCGACGAAGTGCAGTTAGCTTGTTTTCATACTAGATACTAGTGCGTCGGCCAACAGAAACAAAAAATGAATATGTGCAGAGTGCAGCTTTAATTAACACACGTATAAAAACATTTTTGCAACATTATAAAAGAAACGACATGATTGATTACTTGCATGAATTATCTTATTATAGAGAAATATAAAGTCCATATAAAATTTTCTATAAGGTGTATACTTTAATTATTAAAAATTAAATTAAACATTAAAAATTGTTATATTAGTTATTATAATATATACAATTATTATATTAATACTCTATTTAAAAAAGTATAACACATCATAAAACAACTCATAACAAAGATATAACGTGTTTTATTCATTAATTAATAAAAATCACAGTTGCCATGAAAAATTTAAATATGTTTGAGTCGAGTCTGATATTAAATTCAATTCAAGTAAGCTTTGGAAAAAAGAATGGTTGATCTTTAACAAATTTTGATTAATAAAATGCGTTACATATTAGCGAATTTTTGGAAGAAAAATATAGCTATTGCTATCACCATCATGACGCAACTTCGGAAAAAAAACTATATATCTTTATCAAACTTGATCTCGAGATCACGAAAATGAGGTCCGTTCAAAACTTTATGTATATATCTTAATATATATAAATTACGTGTCACATGTTCCTCCGCGATGGACTCCTAAACTACTTAACCGATTTTAATCAAATTTGTACACCGTGTGCAGTTTGATCCAACTTGAAATATAGGATAGCTTACATCTCAATTTATGATCGCAATATTATTTTATTGCAAATTATTTGTCTTTATCTGATAGTTCCAAATGATTCTAACAGATGGTGACATCTGTTGACTGGATCGAGTAAGTATTCAATAGATAGCGCTATGTCGAACTTCCAAACATTACATATAACCTACAATTAAAGTATAGGTTAACCACAGCAACGCGTGGCCGAGTCAGCTAGTATATATATATATATATATATATAATATATATACATATGTATATCTGCCGTTTCGAGTGGACTCTCTAGCCTTCCAGGATTACTTCCGATCTTTTTGAAACTTGGTTGAAAAATCGATCTCACGAATACCTCGGTTAAGTTCGTTAGTCAGCGAAATTCCTTTATTGATTTCAAAATGGCGGCCGTTCAAAACCGAAAAAAAATCATATCTCGGGTATTAAATATCGGATTGATAATATCAAATATGTTTTGGAATTCTCTTAATAAAACAAAATTATTGTGTTTCTTGTGATTTTTCGATATAAAGTACCGTTTGGTTGATATTTTAAAAACAAAAAAAATATTGTAGAGATTGTAAACTAAGAATCCCGAGTTCGAGTCCCGATGTGGAATTTTTTTTTTACAAGCTTTTTATTTTATTTTTTGGTTTATTATGTAGAGTAAAAAGTTAATAATCAATAAAAAATTTAAAAAATTTCAGAGCCAACTTATTTTTATACATTTAATTATTTTTTTATTTTTTTTTTATCAAATAAAATTCGCTTACCGCGGTGGTTGCGCGGACAGAATATTTTAATTGTTGTATTATTCTAATTATTTTACATTGATTGTTATTATATTAAAGATTAACCGTAATTTAAATGTAACAATGTAAATCAAAAATAATATAAAATTGACTACAATTAAACTTTTTAATGCTGTTGAAAAAAAAATCAGTGTATGCATTGCGTTTGCGCAACGGAAAATAGATATGGCTAAAATACTTTTTCAGATATATATTTTAAATCATGGATATTTCATAGTTATTAAAATATTAAGTTGTTTTAATGCAAGTAGCATAAAAACGGCATTAATTAAAAAAACTCGAGGATGTGCAGTTAGCTTGTTTTCAAGCTAGATACTAGCGCGTCGGCCAACAGAAACAAAAAATGAATATGTGCAGAGTGCAGCTTTAATTAACGCACGTATAAAAACATTTTTGCAAAATTATAACAGAAACGACATGATTGATTACTTGCGTAAATTATCTTATTAAAAAGACACATAAAGTTCATATAAAATGTTCTATAAATAGTATAATTTAATTGTATTCTTTTGTGACATTCAAAATTGTTATATTACATATTTTAAGTTATTATAATATTTAATTATATTAATACTCTATTTAAAAATTCTAACAACACATTATAAAACAGTTCATAATAAAGATATAACGTGTTTTATTCATTATTTAATAAAAATCACAGTTGCCATGAAAAATTAAAATAAAATAAAACTAACAATCACTCGAGTCCAATATTAATTTCAACTCAAGTAAGCTATGGAAAAAAGAATGGTTGATCTTTAACAAATTTTGATTCATAAAATGCGTTACATATTTTAATTGTTTTATTATTCTAATTATTTTATATTGATTGTTGTTTTATTAAAAATTAACCGTAATTTATGTTCTTTGATTTATTTTAATATGTGTTTATGAAATACTACCTATTAGGTATTTATTATTTTTTACGGAATAAAAGTTATATGTTTTTAATGCTAGAAAGAAATAAAATTATTTGATTTTTCAAAATAGATAGTAAAGTAACTAAACATATAAACAAATTAAACTTAAAATTAACTCAATGATTATTTCTATATTTTGGGTGCATTTGTCGGAGCCCAATTGTTTGGGGCGCTTTTGTCAGTGTTAGTCCATGGGCCAGCTAGCCAAATTTACGGAAATGGTATAATTTGGGGGTACCAAATTTCCTTTTCACAGCAGTTAGATAGGTTTATTATGATGTTAAAAAACCATGATTGCCATCTCAAAATGGTAGCTAACAAAAATGGCCGCCAATCCAAGATGGCGGATATTTAGTTTTAAAAAATCAACCATAACTCGAGAAATATTCGTCCGATTTCATAATTGTTTTTTTAAACCAAAGCTCTATATGTGTGCTTCAAATTTTGTTATATGAACTGTTTCGATAAAGTGAACCATTAATTAGAAATTAAAAGAAATATTGAAAATTTTATCATTTTTTGTGATACTTTTTTTTTAAATCAAGTTTTTACAAAATATCCTTGTACGTTACAAAAAAAACTTTAAATGATGCAAAGTAGTGTATTAAATTATCTTTAATTTGATGTATAACATGTATGGGTTTGATGTCTGAAAACACATGGAAACATGAATTTGATTTTACTTCCGTTGAAATTCACCGTTAACTAAATAACTGCGTACAGAACAAAAAGCTTCAGATAGAAGTTGTAGCGTACAAAAATGATGTTTTTAGTATATTTTAATAATTTTAGCATAAATTTAGTAATAATTTAGAATAATACTAGTATGATAGTAGAGTAAAGTCGGTATATATGGACCAGGCGGGTAATATGGACACCTCTTTTTTTTTGCTCCATTATACATTTTATAAAGACAAAATTAATATGTATCTAAGCTTACACTTCTAAATAACTGTGTCAGTTGACATGACATTGTTTGGAGTACTGGTATGTCATTGAGGGCAACTTAATGAAATTTGTCGTTTTTGATTATTTTTGTTAAGTTAGTTTAAATTTTAATTGTATTGAATTGTTTAAATTGATTATATTGCTGTTTAAACTTGTAGATACAAGGGTTTGCCGCATGAACAGTGCTTTTAATCCACGTAATAATTATTGCCTTGGTGATAACTATTTTTTTTAAATACATGTAGTTGCGGGAATTATGTACTATGGGGTATTATATGGCAAAGTGTAATAATTAAGCAGAATCGAGGTGAGGCAAATATAATGAAAAGTATATTAATCATCCATTACTTCACACCTATTCACTTCCGCAAAAATCCTGTTTTTAGTACAAATATTCATGATGGTGCCAAGTAAATGGGGTATCTTTTACGGAGATTCTATCCGCATATTCCTTGCTATGCTACTGTTATTTTTTTACAGTGTCAACTTACTAGTTTGAAATAAAAACAAAATAAATTTTAAAAACAAATGCTCCAACCACCTTATATAGATAATCCTGTATTAAAGTAACAAGCGTGTGATATGGACCACTCTGTTTTTTTTTTTTTTTTTTTTTTTTTTTTTCATTTAATAATTATATTTTTGCTTGCTAGATCTCATTAAAAGATTAAATTCTCTGTCTAATGAAATGATAAGTGCTGATTTTAAATAATATTATCATAGTTTCCTTACCGAAAACATGAATGATGTTCCATATATATGCCGACTTTACTCTAATATTAGTTTTGATTTGTTACAGGTAAAAACTAGTATTCGGTTTAAATAATAATTTCTTCAGTGAAAAATATGTGCGGCTACAAATCAAGAAGATGATACAAATATGCAAAGTGAACTGGATATGTGTAAAATGATAGATAAAAGACAGACAATCTTGGACAGTGTTTTTTAATGCAGCATTAATAAGGAATTTTGAGCCTATTACTAAACGACGTGATATACCGGATAAATTGTTACACACTATGAAATATCACCGCCAATCTAGAGCCAATTTCACCAATATCAAGGCTTTAAGAAAATTACAGACAGAAGATTCATCTTCTACGTTTGAAGCGGTTAAAAACAGATATAAAACAAACTATACACATAAAACAATGCATTTTATGTGAGAAAGAAAGTAAATATAATGCGGTGTTTACACCGAGAAAACAAAACAGAAACACAGTGTTTTTTTGACAATAAAGCAATAAACCCTATACATTTTTAAATACGAAGTATTTTAAAGACACGGTGCGTTTTTGTTTTGTTTTTTCGATGTAAACACCGCATAAGAAGGGAAGCCGATCTAGGAAACCATTAGTTCAAATTCTTGAGCTTAGCACTGATAAGAAACTGCGTGAAATTGCTATTGAAAGAGGAGGTAAACAAATTATTGCAATAATTTTCTAAAAGCTTTGATATTGGTGAAATTGGCTCTAGATTGACGGTGATATTTCAGTGTGTACCAGTTTATCCGGTATATCACGTCGTTTAGTAATAGGCTCAAAATTCTTTATTAATGCTGCATTAAATAACACTGTCCAAGATTCTCTGTCTTTTGGGGGGTGCATTTCACTTAATGGTTCTATCTCGCCACATATTATACACATTTCTAGTTCACTTTGCATATTTGCATCATCTTCTTGATTTGTAGCCGCACACATTTTCACTGAAGAAATTATTATCTAAACCGAATACTAGTTTTTACCTGTAACAACTCAAAACTAATATTACTATCATACTGCTATTATTCTCCAAACAGTGTCATGTCAACTGACACAGTTATTTAGAAGTGTAAGCTTAGATACATATTAATTTTGTCTTTATAAAATGTAAAATGAAGCAAAAAAAGAGGTGTCTATATTACCCGCCTGGTCCATATATACCGACTTTACTCTACTATCATACTAGTATTATTCTAAATTATTACTAAATTTATGCTAAAATTATTAAAATATACTAAAAACATCATTTTTGTACGCTACAACTTCTATCTGAAGCTTTTTGTTCTGTACGCAGTTATTTAGTTAACGGTGAATTTCAACGGAAGTAAAATCAAATTCATGTTTCCATGTGTTTTCAGACATCAAACCCATACATGTTATACATCAAATTAAAGATAATTTAATACACTACTTTGCATCATTTAAAGTTTTTTTTGTAACGTACAAGGATATTTTGTAAAAACTTGATTTAAAAAAAAAGTATCACAAAAAATGATAAAATTTTCAATATTTCTTTTAATTTCTAATTAATGGTTCACTTTATCGAAACAGTTCATATAACAAAATTTGAAGCACACATATAGAGCTTTGGTTTAAAAAAACAATTATGAAATCGGACGAATATTTCTCGAGTCATGGTTGATTTTTTAAAACTAAATATCCGCCATCTTGGATTGGCGGCCATTTTTGTTAGCTACCATTTTGAGATGGCAATCATGGTTTTTTAACATCATAATAAACCTATCTAACTGCTGTGAAAAGGAAATTTGGTACCCCCAAATTATACCGATATCTTGGCTGGCCCATGGACTATGTATCAAACACAACGTACTAATAATCTAGTAAAAATATGCTTATTGGCGAAATTGTAGATTTTTGTAAAACTATTATAAAATAATTAACGGCTTAGAGGATTGATTCAAATTTGAGTTCTTTAAAATAACACATAATATGTACATACATATATATAATAATAACAAAACACATTTTCTATCACCTAAAACAATATCCTCACATACAATGATACTTTACATTTATATAAGAAATCAAACAATACCGATTCCTATAATAGCAGAAAACATTCCAATTGGCGCGGCGATACCATATTGCATCGATCATTTAACACCAGTTGCTGTTATTTGTCGGAAACACATCGTCACTGCTATAAACACTTGGCGCGGTATTGTCTACAGGAAATTTTACTACGGATACAATCTCAACTCATCCTTATATATTTGCCTACTATATTGCTAACAATACATACAGATATTTATAAAACATACATCTACCAGCTACCTTCCATTATAAATATTTCTTCACATATACTACATATGTAATCTTCATATATTACATTTCTTTAATTAACTTTAAATGAATATGTTCATATAAAGTGTATAATAATTCCCTACACATTAAATAATTTTCATCTTGTAGGTACGTGTCTTTTCACAGGAGTCTAATTTATCAATACTATACTTTGTTTGCAAAATATAATGTTTTTTAGTCTATACATTTTTTTTATACACATAGGCAATATAAATTTTAATAGTTTTTAAAAATTTTGTCTGCCTGTTTATTTGTTTACACTTGACATGAAAACTACTAAACCGATTTTGATGGGATTTTTCACTTCTAGAAAATTTAGAATTAGTTTAGTCTATTGTATATTAATTGAATTCGGGCAGGTCTTAGGGGATGTGTGTGTCTTATTTAAAAAATAATATAAATAAGCTTTACTTTTAAATACTGAAAATAATAATACTACACTATTAAAGATTTTATTGTAAGGAATAGAAATTCAGAACGGCTGTTTATTTTTTATTGATAAAAAAAGAAAGAATTTATTTATTAGTCATCCGTTTTTCAAGTAATTAGTCATTGATTGAAAATTTTGTCCAAACAATATTGGTGTAAGAGTAGTTATTATATCGAATCCAAATTGCGAATGATCACAAACGGCAAAATCTTTATTTTATTGAAAGTGTTTCTTTTAATTACCCTTCAATTTTATTAAATAAACATTTTAAATGGTAAATATAATTGTTTCCAGGCAATTTGTTTTATGATTCGGCAGTAAGTATTTTCCATTTAATTACCAATATATGTTAATTCTCTTAACAACTCATCAATCCCCTATACCAGGGATTCCCAACGGGATCCAGGTGGGTCTCCTGTTTATAAAGGGTCTGTTGGGGGTCGATGATGTTTTGTTTTGTTTTATATCTATAAATAATTACAGACCTTTTTTTGCTTTCTACTTGTACTTTTTAACAAGAGTGTAGTTTATTTATGCTTTCTACAATCTAAAAATATAAAATATCATTCTTTTAAAAGGGATCGATGTAGGAAAATAGTTGGGAACCTCTGTTCTATACTCTATAATGCTGTATACTTGTATATACTGTTTATTAAATGGATTTTACATCTGAATAGCACATACAATTTTTCAAGAAGACTGTACTTAATATTTTATATTACGAAAATTATTATGATAATAACTCTCAGGAAAATGTCAAAATAAACTTCAGGTTAGTGAACTATGCTGTACAAATATAGTATAAGCATCGTTGATTTCTGGGAGAAATATACATCTCAGATAAATTTACAAAGTTAACAGGACCCAATTCATGTTTACACTCGTTATATATAATATTTTCGGTACGTTAAATTACATATAATATTTGTTCGCGCAATATTAGCATTTAGTAACATTATACTTGTGAATTGTTGTGCAATAATGGGTTTATTTAACACTGTGCTTATACTAACTGAAATAACCGAGTCTATAGTTTTTACATACATGGCATTTTGTGACAACTATTCTGCGATGGCAAAACTGGGGATATTTTTAATGGAAACTCAATCTTCTGTAGACAGCACACGATAAGATTACTCCGAAAAAAAATGTTAACACACGCAACCGTATCTGGAGGTCAAATTTGAGAGAAAATACAATAAATACGGAGGTTAGGTAGCGGACACATGCGGCTTATGACGTCACTGTTATATCCTTTATAATCAAAATTGATGACAAAACCCGCCTGTACATCCCTAATTTAAACTATAGAGTATTTATCATCTCTGTCTTTTGAATATGTTTAGTAGCCGAAATGTTTTTTTTCAACACTTTGTCATTTTGCACCATATAATAAAATCGCCTGGAGAGGGAATGGATTGTGGATACTTAATTAATTTTATTTATTTATAATCAAATTTTAATAATTATAATTATTTTTGTGTATCCGTCTATTTATTTCGACATGATATGAAAACTACTGAACCAATTTTGATGGGTTTCTCGCTGAGAAAAACACGGGTGAAGCCGCGAGAAAATATCTAATTATTAATAAACACATTACTATAATTTGTTACGAAATACAAAAACATTGCGAAATTGATCACATTCATTTAAAAATGTAATTATGATTATTGTTTGCAATTATCTAAAGCTACTTTTAATTAGTTACTCATATTATGTTTTTAATAGAGTATTTATACTTATCAGAAATAATGAAAAATTAAACCCAAAAAACTAACTCTAGGACAAAATTGTTTCCTAATTAATTAAAAAACTAATAAAATAACTACTATACATATTACCATTCTTGGTTAGTACCATAGTCATAGAACATGGAATGTGCATCTAACTTGAAAATTGAATTTTCACTAAAAAAGAAATAGAGCACATGTTGGATCTCTACTTTCCTTAACTTACTTCTAGGTAAAAAAAGATATAAATTTTAGTTTATTTTCACTCAGTCACTTTTTTACATATACATAAATTATACATCAGGTATTTACAATACGATAAAGAAATAATGAAAATTTTTAACTCGAAATAACAACGGAAATAGATATTTTGAGGTCCCTCAATCGAGTACGATTATATCAATCGTCTGTTCGTCATTAAGTTTTAAATTTAGAAATATTGTAACTGTGCCTATTTTATTTTTGAGGAGTATCACTAAACCGGAAACGTATGTTTTCTCTTTTAATTTTTCTAATCTTTTTTGAAACAGTTGTTATATTTTTGAATAAATCATTATTATTTATAATTTACATTCTGTTAATTTTTCCATAAAACGCTTTTTTTAAAGATACAATCATTTTTTTAAATAAAACAAGTAACGAATAATATACATACATATGTATATTCTAAAATTAATTTTCTTTTCTTAGTATAAACAAATATGTGGTGACAGTAATGCTAATTATAGTATAAGCTAATAAAACATAAATACCTACAGTACAGATTATGAATTTTTTATACAGTTTCACATCAAATATTAAATATTTCAGCAAAAACCCCTTACGCGTAGAACCATAAAGCTGTATGTAAGTATTAAAGATGGGAAGAACATTTAATAATACTACGTGTGTTCTATTTATCAAGTGGTATACATTCTTCCATCGAATTAAGTTACGAGGAAAGTTCGTTCTAACATAATGTACTATACGAATATCATAAGCATCTTATGTACATGTGTACTTACTCCGACATAATTTATAATAATGAAGATTCTCACATGCCGAGTAATATAATATGTTATAAGTTTGATTAACATAAATTTTAATTAAAATCAGAAACATTTCCTTCTTAGCAAAACTCTTTTGTTTCTTTTATTGTATAATAAAAATTTCAAATATAATACGTGCACTTAAGCCCGGCGCACACGACGCTATATTTGCTGCTGTTTGTATGCTAGATTTCAATGCAAGTTTCCAAGCGCTAGGTTGTTGTCATGGTTTCGATATGTGTTGGCTTCACACGATACTAGAATTTGTAGTAGGTTTTGATGCGTGCGAAGTGACAGTTCGAATATCAACATAATACTGTAGTGGATAAGGTCTATGGAAATTAAAAAAATCCTTTGCGTGAACCATATATAATGTTTATTTATATATAAAGATAAACTAAATGAGCTAAGTTTAAAATTTCACTACAATTTAATTTTCTCACATGTATTTTTTATATGCAGAATCGATCTTATGAGGTATGTTTAATAAAACTCACATTTGAATATTAAGAAAATATAAAGTATACGCTATGACGCCATGTTTATTTATGACGTTTATACTCACGTGGTAATATACTGCTTTCCGATTGGTCCTCACTCAAATCAAACAAAGAATTCTACTCGAAAAATAGCACATGTTCTATCGGTAAAATCTAGCATGCATGTAAAAAATACAGCCAGAAGTGACGTCATTTCCCATTTCCAGTTGCTATCAGAACTCCCAACCGACAATATAGCCGGCAAAATAGCGTCGTGTGCGGCGGGCTTTAGACACTGTTATGTACTACTGTAAACTGTATCAATCTATAAAAGTATATTTTGAGTTGAATTCAATTAAGTTTACATAATAGAAATTGGCTCATGGCTATTTAAATATTATTTAAATTATAATTTAACAAAAACACTTGCTGCAAAATATTTTTTACGATTTGGTTGAAAAAAGAATGTTTATGAACAAATTTTATTGAAAGATATACATATCTACATATTTCATAATATTTAAATTTTCAAGCTACCGCTCCGGAGGAAACATGTTCCGCCGCCACTGTTTTTAAGGGCAATCAGCAACGTCGATAAAAAAGCAAAATATATCAGTCATTTAACTTAACCATCTGAAATAAGCCATACCAAATCCGATTTTCTGTAGCAGGTAACTATATAAGATAACAATCGTGTTCATCTTAGATACTTCATACATTATTATCTCGTCAATGTAATGAAACTGCAGATTTAAAAATCTTTAGCAAAGGAAATTGATCCTTAATCCACGTAATATAATATAATATTAATTATTTTATTAAGTACGTATTTATTCATTTTTAATATCTTTTTACTTACATCAAAAGAATATTTTGTATAATATACTAAAGTATTTATAATTTGTGTGTAAAGTAAACAAAATGTACAATATTAATCTATAAAAGCAAAAATCAGTTTGAAATCTTGAACGTCAACTAACCTAAAATAAATTTGTGTTTACAAAAGTTATAAAAAGTTTTAAATCGGTTTCGAATAAAACACATTAAAATTTGCACATTTCAGAAGTTTCAGAATGAAATTAAAACTTGAGTACAATTTAATCCTTGTTTATTATATTCTGATGAAGTTATGTATTATAAAATATAACCTCTTTTGTGAGGTTATATTATATCTCTTCCACAGACCAATGTTTAACTTGCAATAATTATACTTTGAATGAAATTTTATAAAACTTTTACGATTTTATATAATTGTATTAGAAATTAGAATAATTAAATAGAGATTAAATAAAATTCTATTACATTTTAGAATATATTTTTTATAAAAAATTATTTTTATACAACAGTTGCAGTCATCATATCTTTTTCTTTAAAAAATATTTAGACAAATCAACAATTTGACTATACAGGGTCCTCCAATAGTGCGTCCGGCATTGTTTTACGCCCAAACTATTGAAGATAGAGAGTTAGGATAGAAATTTTACTATATATATCGACCCTAAAGAATTTCAGGAAAATATTTTCAACCCCCTAAAACCGCTCCTTGGGGGGTAGTTTTAGAGGTACATGCCCGTTTCTCAGTAAAATCAAATGGAATGGTATATCAAAAAGTACATATTTGTAAAGATAATGAAAAAAGAAGAAACTTTCGTAAAACAAAAATTTTCATACTTTCAATTGTTTAAAAAATATGGCGACTTGTTATCAAATTTTAGAGTTTTACTCAAAGTGCTCTAATTTCGTTAAATATTTATGGAATTTTATTATTATTTTAAATTTAGAAAGTGAAAATAATGAACTTTGTAAAGATGTATGATTATTTGAGATTTTAATAGTTTAAAGTGTCATACTCGACATACCAAAAATTGAAAAGTTCAATTAGGGATAATTCAAAATTTTTAAATACAATGGTATATCAATTAGTACTTTTTCTTAAAGAAGATATGTAAATAAACAGTTTTTGATAAAAAAAAATTAAAATTAAAAATTTTAATTTTCAGTTTTCAATTTTAAAATTATAATTTTAAAATTTAAATTTTCTTTACAAAAGTTGTTTATTTACATATCCTTTTTAAGAAAAAGTACTAATTGATATACCGTTGTATTTGAAAATTTCGAATTATCCCTAGTTGAACTTTTGAATTTTTGATATATCGCGTATGACACTTTAAACTATCAAAATCACAAATAGTCATACATCTTTACAAAGTTCATTATTTCTACTTTCTAAATTTGAAAAAATAATAAAATTCCATTAATTTTTAACGAAATTAGAGCGCTTTTAGTGAAACCCTAAAATTTGAGAACAAGTCGCCAAATTTTTTAAACAATTGAAAGTATGAAAATTTTTGTTTTACGAAAGTTTCTTATTTTTTTATGATCTTTACAAATATGTACTTTTTGATATACCATGTCATTTGATTTAACTGAGAAACGGGTATGTACCCCTCAAACTACCCCCCAAGGAGCGGTTTTAGGGGGTTGAAAATATTTTCCTGAAATTCTTTAGGGTCAATATATATAATAAATTTTTTATCCTAACTCTCTATCTTCAATAGTTTGGGCGTAAAACAATGCCGGACACACTATTGGAGGACCCTGTATAGGAAACATTGGTTTTCAGTACAGCTAAGCTCTTAACCTTCCTATACCCGCGTTAAATAGAATAACACATATAGGTACTCTCGCACGGTCTCTGGGACCGAAAGTTCTAGAACCTGTTTTTTAAATCTTTTTTGTTATAACAGCCTAGTAAAATTAATTTTTATTAGTATAGTAAAGGATGTGTTGAAATAAATAAACCAAAGTTATAGACAATATTTTGATTTAATTTGTGACTAACAGTCTTTTATTACAGCCTCTGAAAAAAAGTTACTTTTTTAACCAGCTATGAAAACATAAAAGATTTTTTTTCTCAAAACAAAAACTAAAAATAACTCTAAAAGCCTTAAGATAACAACATGACGAATAAAGTATTAAAACTATTTTCAACCAATATCTCACCATGCATTTGGAGCATACTCAAAAGTGTAACACCTATACCTGCGTCGGTCTTACAGACCAATTGATGTCGTGTACTGGTACATGTCCTATTCGCACGAATGCTCGTGCTGCACTAAATTGAAGATCGCGAAAAATCATTAAGCTACTGGTATAAGCATCGTCGTAGCATTCTCCGTTATTAAAAAAAAAAGTAATTTGTCGGCCTAACAGACCAATACGCGGGTACAGGAATGTTAAAAATGACGTATAGATAAAAAGAACTTGTTTTTTTGTGAAAATATTAAATTAAATATATCAGGATATACAATTTAAATAAGTGATTATAAGAATACTATTAGACATAATCAATATACAATTTATACATGCATATTGGATACCATTAAAATAAAACCATTAAACTTTATATGTTATACCGACGATGCATTAACCATCTTATATCCTTCCTAGCCACAATTAACAATAAAAGGATCTTATTGTTTACTTAATAATTCAATAGGTATACGTTATTTATCGATTAAACATTAATATGACTTATTAATACTATTGTTTATAACTTATGCATTTTATCAAATATGAAAAGAAACAGAAATAGTATTTTCAGTTTTTTGGTAAAATTAATTATGCATATTAAAAAATTTTTATACTATAATATTTAAGCAAGATGGTCTGATTGTTTTTATTGATCATTGAGCTAGAAACTAAGCATCAATGTTTGGAAATGTTTTTGTTTTAATCTTAGGAGAAGGAGGAATTTATAATTAGTCTATAACAATATTTTCAAACTGTAATTGAAGTAGAAACGAGATACGATTTCCTCCTTCTCTGCTAGCGCCCAGAAATATAATACGTGTATCTAATTGTTAACTATAGTTTACACGCATGCAAACATTTTCTTTGAAATTGCCATTCTGCAAGTTACATACACTGTATAATAACATTATATAATAGCAACCGATAATGACACATTTGATCCCATCGGAATCGAATACAGTTGAGCATATAACATAATACGTCTTATTAACATTTATGCAAGAAACGACATTTAAACACAAAGTAGTTATGTAATTACTTATTAAATTACCAATCAATACATTAGTAACATATAGAATTTTAAGGGTTTTGGTTGTACATTTATTTTACTGATCGCCATTTCTGTGTTTAAATATAAGTATATATAATTATAAAATTAAATATAAATATGATCCTTTTCTGATTGCTCCTCTTATTATTTTGTGGTCTATATGGGATGTTTTTGTAAGTTTACAAGGACAGTAGCCATTACTAATGAGGCGATCATTGCAGGGTAAAACAAACGTAAATGTATATTTATTTTGAGTTGTAGAAATTATAACTTTTTTTCTATTATATAAAAACTAATGAACCGATTTTGATGGTTTTACTGTTAGAAAGCCCAAGAACATAGAATTAGTTCAGGTTGTATGATAATATAATAGGGGTAAGCCCGTTTTATGGAATATATATGTTACTGTAAAAGTCCGAACTGAGGTAAATCCTAGAATTTACCGGTAAAACCTAGGTTTTACCAACTGTTAATGGTAAAAGTCCGAACTGGTCTGTGATTATCGTTTATTTTGGACTTTTACCATCATACACTCGGTAAAACCTAGGTTTTACCAAGAGACACGGCAATGTTGAAAAATAGAGTAGGTATCAAAAATATGTTAAAAAAATATATAGAAAATCACAAATATTAAATTTTGCTAACAAAATATTGGGGCGAATGGGGATTAATCTAGTATACAATACGGGGATTCAATCTCCGCCTTGGTTAGGGCAATCTATTGGGGCGAAAGGGGATTAATCTAGTATAAAATACGAAAATTCAATCTCCGCCTTTGTTAGGTTATAACCAAACCGGAGATTGATTCCTCGTTTTTTATACTAGATTATTCTCCTTTCGCTCCAATAGATTGCCCTAACCAAGGCGGAGATTGAATCCCCGTATCATATACAAGATTAATCCCCTTTCGCCCCAATAGATTACCCCAACTAAGGCGGAGATTGAATCCCCGTATTTTATACTAGATTAATCCCAATTCACCCCAATATTTTGTTAGCAAAATTTAAGATACCTACTCTATTTTTCAACATTTACCGTGTCTCTTGGTAAAACCTAGGTATTACCGAGTGTATGATGGTAAAAGTTCGAAATTCGGACTTTTACCATAAACAGTTGGTAAAACCTAGGTTTTATCGGTAAAACCTAGGTTTTACCTCAGTTCGGGCTTTTACAGTAACATATATACTGATTTTTTTAAATAAAATTATTTAATATAGATATTTTAAAATTTCTACCAAGCAATTTTATTTGATAGTTAAAATCAGTTTAACACAGTTTTCCCACGGCAATTTAGCATTGTCGCCAATGTCTGCTTAAAACCGCCCAAGTCTGTTAGTTAATCATTTTTGTGAATAGGATTTACCCATAAACGTTATATTTATAAAATATATAACATTGATAACTGATGTTAAAAAATAATATAGTATAAACGAGGGTGAAGCCGTGAGGAATTTCTAGTTTTATATAAATTATTAATTATTAATAAAATATTGTTATGAATACCTATCTCTTCTTCAAGTGTTGGGATAAATTTTACTATCTAACCTTTAAAATACAAACAACAAAGATTTTTTGTTCTCGTATAAACATTAATGCGGTTCTTTGAATGGAAATTCTCTGGTAAATAAAATTAACGAAATGTATGTATTTTTTCTTTGTTTTACACAATTCAAACTAATTGTTTACTTTTTCACTGGAAGAAAGTAAATGCTAACGCTAAAGTTTTTTAAATGTCATTCTGGTTTTGAGCAAGCCATTTGTTTTTACTGTTACATGAATGAACAACAAAATAAAACGACGTTGTTTTGTTCCCAAAACTGTTCCCCGAAGTAAATGGGTGGTGTATTCTTTAACAATGCCTAAAGTTATTTGTAAATTTTTTAACATTTGAAAGGAAATATCTTGTTTAATGAATCTAATATATGCTTTAAATATATTAAGAACATATTCGTAACTTAATGAGAGTAAACATATTAAATGTTTTGCTGTTTAAATATATAAAAAAATTATTTATATTTTTTTTTTGTGCAAGTTCATGAAATATCTAAAATTTAAAACATTGTATATAATTGATATAATTTCTACAGTTAGAATTTGAAGTGAAAATGAATTTTTGAACCCAAAACTAGCTTTCCAATAGTGTTAAGTTAAACTATTTAAATTGGCTGTTTAATAGCGGTATTAACATTTAGAGATGGCCGAAGCATACGGTAACATTTTAATCTTGCAATTTCAAACAACTCCTACTCACGAACTATAAAGTTTTCGACCATACCCTCATTACCTTATAGGAAATTGTATCCTTTATAAAACTCAACTTGTTCATCTCACATCATTTTCGCTGTAACAACGAGTTAAGGATAAACATTGCTTTTGTTCTATTGTTTTTGTATATTTCTTATCATTTTTTATGTTTTTCTTTTTTTAAACGTCATCAATCGGCATAATCGAATCGAATTTTAGTTCCAGTTAAAAATTCAATTTTTAATTAACAAAAATAAATATTTCTTTAGAATTGTCTCTTATTTCTTTCTCTCGGCTTTTTCCCATTAGATATTTGCTGCCATCATTCTCTAATCTTCCAAAGCTTCTTCTCTTAACCCTTTCTTTGCCATTATGTTCTGGACTGATGTTTTCCATTTAACCACTGGTGGACCTCTTTTTTTCTTCCCCGAAGAAACAAAGACGAAATAAATGTTAATAAATAACTTGTTTGGTTTAGTTCACTTTGGCTACGATCCAGTTTAAAATGCGCCAAGAAAATAAGAACAAATTGTAATTTAAAGGTCATAAAAAATAGTAGGTACTGCAGATAGAATAGCGCATTTGAGATACATGTAAACGAAAAAATTACTTTACATATTATTATCACAAATTTTGCCTTTTATTAATATTTAATCATTTATTAATTCTTTTTATCATTTATTTACAATTTTGTGCTACCTGATTTTTGATCTCGTATTTTATTTATAAACTTAACCCTTTTAGCATTTTATGTCAAAAATCTATGTTTAGATTTTTTCATTGAATCTTGAAATTTATCCCAGCAGTTTCCAAACTACAATCCGTGGGCCGCATCTGGCTCTCGAAAGGCTTACCTATATCCGATCCGTTGTTATTTTTAACTTCATTGCAACGTTCGTTCGTGCATATTATTCTATAACAATTTACCTGATGGTCTGACAGGAATCAATTTATATACTATTGTTAAAACTCCCGATTTATTTTAAAATAAAATTATTTAATAAGTTATTCACATTTTCATGTTGAGAAAATTTTTGATAAAAACTAACACAAGCCTACTAATTAATTTCCTATTTGAGACTGTTCAAAATATTAAATTATTGCAGGAAGGTTTAATTAAAATTTCAAAAGATATTTTTATACAAATTAATATTGTATTTATTATTTTGCTCTAAAGGTTAATGAAAATATGTTCTTAAATGTATAAATATAGATTCAATTTGTTTTCTTGTGTATTTTAAATATTTATATTACCGTTCACAATAATAAATGTTGTTTGTTTAAAAGTTCTTTCTCCTCTCCTAATTAACTATCCACTAAACAACAACTGAATTCTTCGTTAACGAAGAAAACTTTATTAACATCAACAAAAACCTACGCAGAAGTTCATTAAGATCATTAAGACATCTACGTATGATTATTTAAATTACTAGAAAACATTTGTTTACTTAAAGATTAATTAACCGAGAAATAATACATTGAACTTTAAAGGAGACATATCAATTATATAGAAAAAAAACAATTTATAAATAAGTCAACTAATGTAACTAAATCTAATGTTTTTGTATCTCTTTTTTCTGAAATTGTACTAAAAAGGACACTATTTATTATTATTCTTTGAGAAATTTCAGCATTTTCGATTCTTAACTGCGTAATTAAATGGAGGTTCTATTAAAAACAAATGACTAATTGGTTAATTAATTTTGTAATTTATCATCGAGAATTCATTATAAGTACAAAAAGTTTCGAAACATCGGGATGTGGGTGAAATAGTTATTACAAGATTTAATCCTAAAATACTAAGTTAATGAAAATATTTACATACACATAAATAAACCAATCAAATAATAATAATAATTGCATTATATCTGTTGCAGACACCAACCCAATTTACTATCATACAACTAATACAGATCAAGTTGGTGATCCACACACGTACACACATACATACACACTATTTAATTTACATATCCCCGGTGGAGATCCGACACATAGCGCCCGGTAATCACGTCACAAGTCATTAACGGTCATGGCGCACTACGATATTCATTTCGCGGAATTAATTTGAAAACTGTTTGTCCCGATTCGCGTTTAAATGAGAAGTTTCTTAGGATATATTAGAGACCATATATGTATATGTAAAAGCTTTTAGATTTGTGGATGTTAACTTTAGTTATTAGTTTGTTAGAATGTTTCTTTATTCGTCAAAATTCATGTACTAGATAGTGTAAGTTTTACTCGTTCACACCTACTTTTTGACTTTGAAAATAAATGTTGGGCATAGGTAATTCACATAATATACAAATATAGCTTATGATATATTTTCCAAACTGCCTTTTTGGGACATGTTCTCAATAACATATGTATCTGTATTACCTATGTAAAATGAAATGGGGTAGATGCAAACCTTACCAGTAATATTGTTATTATATACCTTGTTAATTTTTTCTACATAACTTTATACTATTCATTTTTATTGGTGTAAATTTACTGTCTATTGAACTCTCGTAATATGTACACTTTTATTTTTAAATAAGATATTTATTTTATTGGTATCATATAAGGACATTTTGAGATATGAACTAGTTAGTAAGTAGTTAATAAAGTATTTTAAGTTTTCAGAAGATGGCAAACTGCTTCAATTACATAGAAAAATATATACCGTTCTTACTTTTACCCTGACATTGTATTTAGCTCACTTCACCCAATAGTACAGTAGTATATCGTTTAATTTTAGTGTATAACTATATGTATAACTTATATAAAAAATTACTACATACAGGTATATCATTCTTTTTATTAACAAGAGTCTTCGTTATAAAAAAAACTTTACATTTTCTTCATAACCTAGTTTAATAAAACTAGGTAAATTTGAAAACATAATTTTAGAAAACAAAAATAGAAATATTTGTTTTGTCGATACTTACAAATATATATTTTCAAACGAGTTATTTTTGCTAATACTGTTAGATATTTAATTTATCGACAATTGATACTAATATATTTATATTTTATATACCTATAATATCGTTATGTTATATAAATAAAACCTTTATACCATAAACTATAAACGGTTCAGCTCTTTTCAATATTATTATTTATATGTATTATGTATGTCTCCTAAAGGTAGTACATTGTTTCTGCCACATGTGTTAAAACATAAATAATAATCAATAAAAATAGTCAATACATTATGTGTATATTATATTCATTAAATAGATATGAACATGCCATTGCTATCTGCTTTGTACAATTTCTGTAATACTAATGACGAGTTTAGACCGAAAAAAAACAAAATAGCAGCATGGTGTTTTTTTAACAAAAAGGCGAAAAGTGTTTCAAAAACACGTTGTTGCTGTTTTGTTTATTCGGCCTAAACACGGCATAAAGCTGACCCAATAATTATAATGTCATAAATCAACGTAAACAAATTTTTAAACCACCCATTTAATATAATTTCACGCTCTCAATTTTGACACAACAAAATAAAAATTGATGTTACAAACATCAGTATATTAGATATATAGAAATGTGTCTGCATTTAAACTCCATTAGATTTATTATACTTTTAAATACACTAGAGAATTTTCATTTATTCGAGTGCATGGCTTTTCAGATTTCAGGCTGGATGAATATCAAACTTTTTGTAATTACGAAAATGTGTATTTTGTACATCAATATTAAAAAAAAGTTTTAATGATTTGACGTAAACTGTGCTCAGGAAATGCTATTTCTTTACAGTTACAGTTTTTAGTTTTTTTATATTTAAGTCAAAGATGTAAAAAAAATGTACAATGGATTTTGTAAACAATATGAAATGAATTTAAATTCGAACGAAATCATCCTAAAATATTTTGTTATATGTCACTATTATATGTATAATACCAACTCAATTTTTTTTGTTATAGTTAATTACAAATGCATTTTAAAAAACATTCCGCCATTTTGTTTGATATAGATTTCAATAGTTATAATGCAATGAATAAATAAGCCTTTCTGAAAATTTTATATAATTCAACAATTTAAAACGTGTTAAACGATCTCCTTATTAGAATAACGTTAATTTGGTGAATTATACGAAGTAAAAAATAATCATGATTAGTGAATCGTTATTTTATTTAACGTAATTAAGTTTAGGAAGAACTTTATCATGGTTCGGAGTTCGAAAACATATGATTTTAAATATTAGCTATACTTAAAACTCCACCAAAAATAGTTTAAAATGTAGTCTAGTTTTAAACGGTCACTTAACGATTTATTTTCCCCTTAATATTAATTGAACATTAACATTAGTTTTATCGATAGTTAGTTTGGTGGACAATTCACTTAACTTACGAACGAACGACTCATATGTAAAAAAAATTCGAGTTATATTAAATTAACTTATATGTACAAAATGTACCCATAGGTCAGGTCGACCCTATACCGGAATAATAAATAATCAGCCATTGTATTTTATTTATCTTCTTTCGTTTCAAGGTCAAATATTGATACATATTTGATGACACACAAACGTAATTTACGTTAAATTTTTTATTACCAAACAAGGTATTTGTGTCGGGCTCAGTTTCATCAGGTATCTATTATGTATGTTTCTATATTCACCAATCAATAAAATGAAGAAAAAAAATTAACATGTAATTAAATGTTTTCAACAGAGCTATCTATACTTATTCATACAGGTGCAATTAATTTTATCAAAAATTGTACAATTACGAAAAAACTTACTTCATACAAAAAAAGTATTTTATAAAAAATATTTTTTAAATTCATCCACAAAGAAAAAAAGAAACCTCAAGAATTAAAGTTTTATCCTGTATATCCCTAATAGTAAGCGACAACCTATCATTATAAAAAAATTACAGTCTGTAACTTTAATACGTATGCAGATACTCATTATAAATTGATGGATAAACTGCAAAAATTACAGCTTACAATAAATTATATTATTACAGTTTTAAAGAGTAAAAAATATTTTATAATAGGTTGTCGCATACTATTTGGGATGTACAGGGAAAAATAGTTATTCTTTAGGTTTCTATTTTTCGTACATTTTACGTTTATTGTGATAGTATACAATTTAATAAAAATACTGTCATAAAATAAACGAACTATAAAATTCCAAAAATATATTACAATAAATATCAATGCTTCCTTTTTATATCTCACCTTTAAATATAAACTTTATTACATACGTATATCAAAATATATTCTGTGACATCATTAAAAAACAACTGCGTAGTCAAAAATCATTCGATTGAATATTCCACTTCCCTTCCCGAGCAATTTGAATATTATTGTGAACGATTTGCCTTCCTCTGAAGAAATATGTTTACAATATACCTACATATTGTACTCGTATACATATATAAGTATACACGCTTAAAACAATATATAGGTATGTTATATGTAAATTAAAAGCACCTTTCTTTTCTAAAAAATTGATTATTTTAATAATAATTTATAATTTTCTACTAAGTTTATTTTAAGGTATGATAATATATTTTAATTGCATAAAAAATTATATTTCATAAAAACAACTGTTTTAAACGTACATAAATTATACCGTAAATATCTCAGTAAAAAAAATTTTATGAAGAAAATATGTTAGTTAAAAGTTAAAGTTTTTTTTATATACATATTTGAAAAAAATACATTTTAGAAATAATTGTTATATATTATTTTTTATAAATCTGAATTATAATATTTTGAATCTGCTAAATTTAAATACCCATAATTCAGTAACAAATGAATGAAAAAACTGTGACCTTCAAACCAAAAATCTGTAATAATTATTAACATCCGGTATTTAAAGAGGCTAGCAAATTTGCTAGCTTGTAAGCACTCTTAAATGAAGTATAAAACTTATATGACAGTTCTCTTGGAGTTTATGAAGATTTTGACAAGTTTCGCGCACGCGTTGTATGTAAACACCAACAACGGTATATTAAAACAGTGGTGATATTGTGAAAATTATTTTGTACGGCCAGAGTCGCCAACTGTGTTACAATACGTTTAATTATCAATACTCTAAATTCCATAGCAAATCAATAGATACTATCACGAAATTAATATTTCATTTGTGAGTGCTTGCTAGCTACCAAATTTTGCTACCCCCTTTATGACACCGGACATAAAAATTTGTTAGTCGCCTAACTTTCCAAGGTCAAATAAACGACGCTTTCTTTTTCCCCCCTGATATCATACAACTGTCACATTTTTTTTATAAAGTGCTTTTTGCAACTGTCACTTCAAATGACTCCTGTGTACAAGTGTATTAATTTTTATTTTCAAAAGTAAAATTTATAATTAATGCGATTAATTATAAATTAATAAATCATTAATAAGCTTTTTTTTACTAACTGAAATCAATATTAATTATGCCTTTATAATTTTCGATACACTTTTTTTCATCCAGTTTGTAGGTCATATATAACTTTGAAATAAATATTTTCTTCTTAAAATCTCGAACATCCATTCTCTATTATATATTTTTCAACTCCACAAACGTTATTTTTTATAAGATACTCTTCTTTTTTCGTTGTTTTATATTGTTAAACGGAAATTAGGTTTCAGACTTATAACTTCCAATATATTTATAGTAAGTATTTAGAAAGTTATTGTGGTAAATATAAATATACCGGAAATTGTTTACTTATTGCATCTTTAAAATATTTTGACAGTTTGTTATACATAACAAGTTATCAAAATAAAAATATGGAACATTTTTTTATATTTTATCCAGACATTAAAAAAAACTAAAACCGTATTTTTCATAAACATAAACTCGATCCAAAATTATATAGACCTGAAAATCTGAACCTTAACCTTATTGTTAATTTTAAGAGCTTTAAGATATTATTTTCAATATTTTTAAATGAAACTATGTATTTGAACAGAAACAAATAAATTATAGAATATACATAATTATACTAATCACTGCCAAAAAAGATTGCTTTTTGGTATAATTTCCAGAATAAACAAACACAGATTTCATATTTAACTATTTAATATAAAATATAAATCAATTTTAATTAAATACGTAATCATTATAATATGTTTCATTTTGTTGACAATAAGTTTATGCGATTTTGATTATTATTTACATATGACTATACAAAACATTTAAAAAAAAATTGGTTAAATCTACATTATTCTACATTAATAATGAATTTCCGAGAAAACTTGATTTACCAAACTATAATTTATGTCATTATTAATTCATATTTTTAAAATGATTGCATCAATGTTTATTTGTATATACCTATATCAACATAAAAATGTACATACATATTTACATACATGCACGGATACATGCTTATGTATACCTGCGAGTCTACAAATAGAAATACATAATATTATATCGATTTCAAATTATTATCATTCCATTGAAAACCCAATGACATAATAACACATTTAGAAGCGGTTAAGGGTCATTACCAAGGGCTTATACCTTAATCCTATCTGCTGCGATATGTCGGATTGTAATTACACCGACAGCCGCTAAATCTGCACATGCGGTGGCGGTTGTATTTAGGTGAGACACAAACCAAAAAACAAATAAAGGTTAAGTCTGGTTTTTCACCACTGGAGGATTATGTGGGATGAATTCCATCTATTTCTGTAACGGGTTGTTTAACAGAGCCGTGACTGAACATAAAAAAAACAGCAATTGGATGTTTCAACTAATTAGTTTTTTATACATATATGTACCTACATGAAATATACTTTTTAATAAAATAAAGTACTTATAGAATAGCATCTTTTATATGACCATTATATCAATGATGTCTATGTGTCTGTGAAATATGAAATTTGGAAATTATAGTTATTGTATTCTACACCTGTTTTTAAAAAGCTATACTAAATCGTAAACGAATGTTTACTCTTGTCGAGATTGTAGTTTCTCTAACAATGTTTGAAAAATGTTTTAAATAAAAGTTACAGATAATGTTATTATCTATTTTTAATTTTATTCATCCTTACAGATTTTTTTATAATAAACTCTGCACATTAATTAAGGGGACGCCTAAATAATAGCCTGTTTTCAAATGCTTGTCTCTTGGTCAAAAATTTTTTTTAAAACTGTTATTCATAAAAGTAAATTTTCTCTACTTTATGATGGTCTAATTCGTTCCTCAACATCTTTTAATTTTTTACATTTTTATGTTAAATTTTTTTATAATATAAATAAAATTCAAAAAAAACTGCATATTTTCAAACATGATACATTTATGTAGAAAATTATTTTTTTTAAATAACTTTTTAGTAGAGAATTTCAATACCTTGAAATAGGTACCATGCAAATTTTTTTGCAAGAAAAATTCACCAAAGTATCACAATTTTAGTGAAAATCAGGAAAAAAGAATTATAATAATAAAGAAAACTTTTTCAACATTATTTTTATCTAAAAATGTTCTAACCATTTTTTTTCGGTATACTGAACGTCTGTTAAGATATTTATTTATGTACATATTGTGATGTATAAAAAATATTGTTTAAATTATTAAAAATACGAGGAACAAGAAAAATATTTTGGCGTCAACAAAGTAATTTACATGTTTGAAATTTTAAGTACAGCTATAAACATAAGATCTGACGAAAAACGTAATGGTGGCAAGTAATTTCCGTCAAGAAATGAGTTCGTTTGTACATAATTTTTTTAAATTATCTCAAATAATGATCAAAATATGACACTTCTAAAACCCATTACAGTATCACTTTTCAGAGTGTATCGTAACACCTTTAAATTTATATGGAAATTATTTCTACAATTACCTATTATCGATATCGTTTAAGAAAACGACAGAACTTATCAGACTCAAATAAAAATAAAGATTTTCTTTTAGTGCCCACACTTTCCAACCATTCTTAAAACAATCGAGGAGTTGAAATCTAAACGAATGCAAGTTCCTCAAAACAAATAAGTGTTTTTTCATGTAAATATATTGAAGAATATGCACATTGTCTATACGTATAAAATAAAGTAACATATATGAGCACTCCAAATCCTTTTTCATTTAAACTCCTATATTATTCGACATCCTAAAGTGTGCCAGCAAGAATTTAGAATAAGAATACATATATACATGACATACACATGTGTTTGTGATTTTATTAAACCTACACATGAAATAAAACATCTGCCAAGTAAATACACAGTGCTTCCTCGTGCTGAATTCATCAAAGGTAGTTAATTATTGAACAATTTAAATAAAAACCGATAAAGTATTCAGATGTCATTGGTTAATCATTTAATTTTCATACAATTTTAATAAAAAATATTTATTCGACATTTTTCTTTCCACGCACATCGTTATTATGTCGTATATTTTGAATTTTTTGACAATGTCAATCAAAATCATTATTTTTCTGCTATACAAATGTCAAAATGACATTTAAAACGTCAAAATGTCAAAGTAAGTAGCAATTTTAAAAAACAAATGACGATTTTTTTAAAGCAAATTGAGATCAATCTTTGTAAGGGAATATTTTACAACAAACATAGGTAACCTATTCGCAGCATGCGCGATGACAGCGCCAACTAACGAGTGGACTTTAGTAGCAACTTGGGTGGACTTGGACGTACTAGCAAACAAATAATTTTAATAAAATATCGTAATATATACATTTTAGACGATTATTTATGACTATTGGCTATGTGCACGAAGTCTATTAGCGCCGCTAGCAGGTAATAGAGAAGGATTGAATGGATTTAACTCTCTTTTTATCATTATTCAATATGTTTAATACCGTGAAATTTTTTATTAAACAAATATCATTTAATTTCGCTGTTTGCATATAATATAAATAGTATAACATAAAAGGTACGTGAAAATTATTTATTTTGGGTATCTTTTTCTCTTTAATTATGACGTATAATAGAGAAATAATTAATTCGTTTACATTGACAGCATAACCTCAAATTTTGGCGTCGATAATTTTACAATATTGCTCACCACGAACACTCGCATCAACATTATTTCTGACTCCACTCCCTTGCACTAGTCTATAGTAGGATTAACCATGTTGACCTTTCTATTTTCAGTTAAAAACGAGCCTATTAAAAATGACAGTTACTCCACCCAAAGTGTTATTTTTTGCCACGTTGTGCGCTGTAATCGATTTCGTTTCCCCCACTACCTACTTTGCACCAAGCGAATATTATATAAAATTGAATGCTCTACAAAAAAGGTTTTATACAATTTTCACGTAACATGTGTCTTTTTTGAGATATCTTCAAATAAAAAAAATAAATATTTTGGGATATCACCCCTCCCCCTTATACACGATTTTAATATTTTTGAAATGGGACCGTCCTCAAACCAGACCCAACAAACCAACCAAATTTCATTAATATCGGTTCAGTGGTTCATGAGTTATTCGTCTGACAAAAATTGGGGGACAGACATACAGACAGACACGGAACAAAAAGTTTTTGTCTTGACTTGAAACGGATAGATCCGGTAAAAATTTTAAAATCGGAGAACAATTTTTTTTCTCGTTTTAAAACGATAACAAATCTTCTCGTATCTTCGATATTGCGAGGAAGCAATAATTATCAACTATCGTGAATTGATAGATTGAGATAAAAAAATGTACATTCTTAAATAAACTTTTAAATACGTTTCTTGTACTACCATTCACTGCCGTTACGTCTGAAATACGAAGGAATGTATTCTTACGATTATACTATGTGTAATATATAGTATTAGGTATAGCATCTTTGGATTGGGGCCAAGTCTAACCTGTTCATTCATTCACACGGAATTATTGATCCAATATCTGCTAGACTATAATTTAACTATTAACTTACAGTTCGTTAAATAATGTTAACTAGCTAAAAGTTTCCTAGTAATTTAGTAATTATGTTATCTATAGAAATGTAGTGATAAAAATTAAAATCAAATATGCTATGATAGAACATGGGTTCTCAAAGTGTTTTAAGTAGAGTTTTAAAAGCGACATCTGTCTATTTTTAATTTTCAATAATACAGTGGTGCCTCGCATAACGAACATAATTCGTTCCAGGAGCGAGTTCGTTAAGCGAAAAGTTCGTTATGTGAAAAGCGTTTTCCCATTTAACAATACATGTTAAAATTTTTAATTCGTTCTGTAGCATAAAATATGGTACTGTAACATAAAACAGATTGTACACACGTTTGTTATTTTTTAGTCAGAATCAGATTTAGGAGAGTCTACCGAGGCTTGCAGGGTCAAATCCTCACAACAAAAACGTGTGTGAGTTAAGCGCAGAAAATAACGACTGACACGCGTTGATGTAGTTCGTGCAAGTTTGAGCATCGACTGCGTGCGACCTTGGAAGTTCAGGCGACTTCGTGATACGTAGGAGCTTTCGGACGGCAAAATGAAATACGATGCAGTTCGTTGTGTGAAGCGAGGTTCGTTGTGTGAGTCGCGTAATGAACGAACAGAAATTTCGTTGCGTGCAGCGTTCGTTATGCAAGGTGTTCGTTGTGCGAGGTATCACTGTAGTTTTGTAACGTATTTTATCTAACATCAATTTCTCTATTCACTGTTAATGATGTTTAATAAATCTTTTAATAAGAATTATTAATTTTTTATGAAGGATTCAATGGACATCGCAAATAATAAGACATACTTATTATTAGTTGTTTATTCTTGAAAGTCAATTTTCAACAAGGTTATGTATTTATATATAACCTAACCAAACACTATGAATAAAAAATAAAAACGATATCAAATCTACTTATTATTTTTCCATACACAGTATAGTAATACTATAGATAACTGTATTCAAAAAAATCAGTTTCGTGAAGCAATACGCATGCTATTATATTGAATAGAGATAATACTTTGAGATCATATACTAACATTACCCTCACCTATATCAATATCACAAGAGGTGTTGAAGTCTTTCTTACCTTTGCATGCGGTTCTTGAGTTGCCAGTATTCTCTTTTTAACAAGAATACTCGACAATATTGTGTTGAGCTCACATTGTACGTCTACACAGAGCGAGCTTTCAAGTATACAGAGACATAGACTTTTTATTTGTTAACGGAAGTGTACCGGGAAAATAATGGAATTGATGTTGAGAGAGTGCATTGTCTAAGCCTACTATGTAAATAATTACATTCTGTGTGTGCACTTTATTTATTAATTTAGAAAACTTTATACTGATATTATTTATTATGTTTAAGTTACTTGTTATTACTACAACTTTTTAAAATTAGCTATAACATAATAGAGGATTTAGTACGGTAAGAATTTTCTTAAATATGACTAATCCAAAATTGGAAGTTACATTACGCGAAATATAATACGAAGGACTCGTTTGATAAATGTGTATCTTATGATAATTTAATTTTAATATATCGGCTCTCATTGAGTCGTCACAAAGTCCTAAATTTTAAACATAATTAAATTAAATAATATAAGTATTTTATTCAAAGAATCATTTTTTATAAATCTGTGAACCCTTAATTAATAAGATATATTTGTATGTACCTCATTCGTTTCCCAGCGTTTATTAAGTTTGTTTAAAATAAATTCGAAACCACTTAGTTCCAACCACTGTAGACATTAAGTTATTAAAAAATTAAACTTGTCAATATTATGTCCAGAACTTAAAAAATGATCTGGAAGAATTTAAATACACTCAGCACTCTGCTATGCGACCATCCACTACACTACCGCTCCATTATACAATGTACCGACAGTTCTAACCAACGTCCTTCCCCCATCCCCACCATAATACCACCGTGACGCCTATATTTCTACGCGTTTAAATTCATCAATCAACGTTAAAGTTGGCACGGTGATGGGTGCCCTTCTAACCGTCGTATAGTGGAATTTTTGAATTACCGAAGCCGTCGTATAGCAGAATGTTGACTGTAATAGAAACTTATTATCTAATCAAATGCTCTGAAATAAAAATTATAATTGAATATTAACAAGAAGTGAAATAACCTCTTTTTTACTTCAAGTAAATTTAAACATTAAAAATGAATGATTTATCCGTAACAATTAAATCACGATTTCGTAATAAATATATCTACTTTCAATTAAAACATTCGTGATTTGGTGAAATGAACCTGAGCAAGTAAGAATTTCCATTTTGCGAAACAAATTGAATCAAAGTAAAACGTCTCTAAATCAATCGTTTTTTACGTAACATAATTTTCCCGTTTCCACTTCTAACTTAATTTCCGACGAACGCTTAAGCGTTACTCTAATGTAAATAACTTCATTATAATCAGAGGAATCTTTTATTTTTATAAATTAACTGTCAAATTTTCTTGATTTTATTTACTTGGTGTTAAAACTACCATAATTAAACGTAAATTAATATTTATTAAATAAGAAAACTGGATCAAAATAACCTAAATCATTGGAATATTATGACGGTTTTAACACACTTTTTGTGCCAAAAATACCAACATTTATGTGTTTTTTTACAGTACGGTCCTCCAGTCTATGTTACTCCTGCGGGACTAATTATTATTACGTAGGTACAAGGTACATACATATAAACAAACATTTATATACAATCATGTTTATAACATAGCTCATCTCTTTGGCGTATGGATGTCTTTTAGAACCTTTTAGAGCATTTTATTTATTTATCATTAGATGTTAGACTAAAGTGTTGTTACATAAGTCCCACGTGGTTAATACTTCAGAATTTTTGACCAAAAAGCAATATACAATATTACAGTACAATTGTTCATACATACATAATACACATACATGATATGTACAAACGTTGACATGATAGGAAAGTATGTTATGCATGTTTATTGAGCCATAATCAACAAATGTACTTTTGACGCATATCCAATACCAATAACAAGTACGAATACGTGTATTTCGATATTACATTTTGAGAATTGTGATGATAATTTAGTTAAGTTCTACATCAATATTTTAGTAGATACCACTTTACGTTATGTTTATAGACAGATAGAAGGTTTCTAATGCATATAATATAGTTTTACTAGTTTCGTTCATGTGTATTTCATAATAGATGAATGCCTGATTACTCAGAACACTGCCATAATATATAATTGAGGGGTTTGCAGCAACAAGGAGTTAACTCCAGTTTTTATAATTTATGGGAAAATAGAAAAAACTGACTAAAAAATGGAGAATGTATTTAAATCGCCTTTGTCTTCGTTCGATTATTATTTGTCACCGACCACATGTTTTGGTCAAATTCCATTGAAAAATTTATCAAATTCGCAATTCTAGAGTCAATTTTATTCTGGAATTAACTCCTTTTTGGCCCAAATAGTTGAAAATTATTTTCTTTTTAAAGTAAGGAAGCATTGAATAAGAACAATTTTTAAGAAAATTAGTTTATTTCAAGAAAGAACACAGTAACGAGTGTACTAACTAAATTCTAAGCCCAAAAACAAAGCGTCAGCTATTATTCTAGCGGATACCTTGAGAACTATCAACGGTAGGTAACTCTTTGTTAAACTAAACGTAAGAACGATTTTTTTCCCCCAAGAAACGGTTGTTAACTCTGTTTGGCCTAAAAATGGAGTTAACTCGTTATTGCTGCAAACCCTTCAATTATAAAATTTTAGCCTCATCAAAAGTGGTTAAAAATTTCAAATTGTTTTGTTAGTAAAATGTTAAACTGTAAAAAATTGGTACAAATGCAAAACTAAAAACCTGTTTTACCGACTATAGAGTCATAGAGACTGTTTCTATTGTATTTTATTTCCATTGCATTACTAATATTTCACCCTGAACGCGCCTAAAGAAGTAAAACTTCAATAAAAATTTAATGTATGGAATAAGAGGTTACTGAAGGGTCAACCATAGATGATGTTATTTTACAGTAGATTTTGTCTTGAAGCTTCTTTTTTTTTATTCTTTATATTGGACATTGTGCAATTAAGTGCACTGCAATGTTTATATGTTTGTTTTTTGTCACATTGGCAGTAAGAAGTTGTCGCCAAGTCTATTCAGTGTGAGAAATGTAGAGGGTTTGTATGGTTGAAACGAAGTATCATTATAGAGTGGTTATATAATGTCGAGGTTTATGTTGTTCTTTATACCATGCTTTGTTTGGAAAAGCAGTTTTGGTTCTACTGTAGAATTTACATATCTTTGGTAGTGATGGAACTTAAGTAATGTTCTTGTCATTCTTTATTTATCACAAGATTAGTATTTAAATGTTTGTTTTATAGTTAAGGTTTTATTTAGGTACTGCAAATCATTTCGATGAACTATGATAGATATGTTTAATATAGTAAAGTATGAACATAAAATGAGTAGTCCAGATGCAAAACCTGCTATGTGTGTTTGAACAGATTTCTAGCAAAATTACATAAACTATTTTTGCAGCGTCTAGGTAAAATATCCTTATGCCTTTTTCATGAGTCTGGATGCAAAACCTGTCATGTTTTTTTCTTGTCTCAATTCGATACAAAATTTATTACTTTTATTAAAATAATTTTTATGTTAGTTCACCAAAAATATAGCAATTTCTGCAACCGACTTAATCTATTAAATTTAGTTTTAAGAGATTTTTGCCGGGTTTGCAGCCCAATTTATTATAATACTTGTAGCCTGAGACGAGTAGAATCCAAAAATACAAAAACCTCAAAATCTTAAAATATGTGGATAGCAGGTTTTGCATCTGGACGACTCAAATGTGATGTATATGAGATTTAATTTTTCAACTATAGTTAATTAATTTTTGTTTAAATTAAGAGTGATTTGTCATTTATTTTATGATAAAAATCTTCAGAACTCAAACGATTTAATGATCAATTACGAGTAAGCCATTTTTGGTACGACTGACGTTTTAAATTAAAACGTTATAATTAAGTGGATTAAAGTTTAAATGAGAAGCCACTATCTTGATTTTCTAGACTCAAAAACAATAGCAATATTAGCATACCTAATTTGCTATTAGGATACTGTTCTTTACTTTAAGAGATAAAACAAATAATGTTATTATCGAAACATTTATTATAGATATATAACTAACAAATTAAAACTATTCAGAAGTTTTTGTATATATATTTTTTAGATGGAACTTATTTTCAGAAACCAATCATAGAGATTTAAATTAATTAATATTTATTTTATACAACATAAGTATTATACAAAATATCTATAGGTACTATTTAAAATGCAGAGATGGTTATTTGTTTATTTCTATAAATTAAATTAAATTACTATACTGACTCACAATTTTCTTTTTTGTTTTACTACATTTTTCCTATAAATTTCTGTTACTGAAAAATATAATTTTCTCGTACATCATATCAGTCTCGCTTAGATTGCGACCTGAATCCGTAATTGAAAAATAAATTAATTAGTTCCAGTTTTTCCTTTTCAAACTCTGCTGAAAGAATAAAAGTGTATTTGCAGGTTTCTAATAAATATATATGGGTACCTCCGCAATTAGAATTAATTAATTAATAATTAAAAAGAAAATTATATATCTCAAGTGTTAATAAATAATTGGTTTTAATTAATTAACATTACATATACTGATAATAATTATTAACATGACTATAATATGTTGAAGGTTTTATATTTATTATTTTTTTTAGATACCTACATTTTTTTACTGGAAATACTATTATTTATTTAATAATATATTTTTTTGAAAAATTGGTACACTTTATACTGAGCTCTCAGAAAAGTTATATTTTTGTCAATCAGTGTTATGCGGTGTTTACACCGAGAAAACAAATCAGAAACACGGTGTTTTTTTGACAAGAAAGTAATAAACCCTAAACATTTTTAAATATGAAGTATTTTAAAGACGCGATGTTTCTGTTTTGTTTTTTCGGTGTAAACACCATATTATACCTTGATTAAAAAAAATGAATTTAAAAATGTTGTTTCTGTTTTGTCTCTGGTCTAAACACTACATTATACTAGGATTGTCCCGGGACAATTTGTGTCTTTTACTGTCTAATAGATAATTAATGTAGTATCTAAAATCTACATATACAGGGTGGGGTATTTAAAGTGTAACAGAATTTTATCTCAGAGCCATCGCATCTTGGAAAAAAAATTTAAACCAAAAAATGTTTGGTTGTTAGGGGGTAAAAGAATATTAATAATATTTTTTTATTTTAGTATGGCCTTCAAGGTTATTTGAAGACCAACATCATTTTTTCAAATAGGAACCTATTTAATAATCTTATTCTACGTGAAAAAACACGAATCTTTCATTGAAAAATTTTTCAACATTTATTAGACCAAAATAAACTTTTTTTTTATTTATATTTTTTTTCTAAAGTTTATGGTTTCAGAGTAAAAAATTCTTGAATGTCCGAAATCTCGAAATTATTTTGTTAGATATCTTGGAAATCTTAGGTTGTTCAAAAAATTTTTTAAATGGACCATTCATGTTTGTTCACGTAGAATAAGATTATTAAATAAAAACTATAGGTTCCTATTTAAAAAAATGATGTTGACCTTCAAATATCCTTGAAGGCCACACTAAAATAACAAATAAATATTACTATTCGATTACCCTTTTAAAACCATACATTTTTTGGTTTGAACATTTTTTTCAAATATGCGGTGGTTCTGAGATAAAAATCTGTAACACTTTAAATGCCCCACCCTGTTTATACTAAATTAAAAAAAAACGTATTATAAATGAAAACAAATATGATTTAAAAAACAAACTGTTTCAGACCTCATTTAACTACACAAAGGTCATGGTTGAATAATGTTTTTTATTTTATTTTCTATACGCAAAATTCAAAACTTATAATTTAAATAAACGATATCTAATATTATTAGATATATAATTATATATAATTTCTAAATATTGCTTATATAGTAATAAAACAATGTAATATCAATTCTTTTAAATAAATCCAACCAATTAAGATCATATTAATAGGTACCTAATAAAAATGATACCTTTAAAATAATCTTACTATGGTCGACATTTTTCATAAACCAACAATTTTAATAATATTTTATATTATGTAAACAAGAAATAAAACCGTGAAATGAAATTTCTGATATAATTCACTTATTTAAATTCTCTCGAGAGATTCTAAAAATATAACGATTTCAAATTCCACTCGAACACTTCCGACTAGCTTTAGCCTTCACGTGAACGTTACTTTATTAGGTTCCCTTGATTTTGTAGACCCGTAACCGTAACTGATTCAATTGCTGCTTAAAACATCGACGAATCGTTCAAGATTTAAATTATATAAACATTTGAAATCGTAAACATGTTTTGTAAAATTGTATTGATTCACATCTTTTTAATTCTATGATGGAATAAAAAAAATTGCGCTGCCACTGTAGGGTACCAGGCGCCCCACATTTTTAACAAGGTTTTCAATTTTTTAAATATATTAAATTTTATATATTCTTTTTAAATAACCGATTGGAGTGCATTCCGTATCGTTCGAAGATGATAGAGGAATTTTATTGAATTAAAATACTCAATAGTTTACGAGTAGTTAGCATTTTAGTGTCTGGGGTACAAGGAGACCCCAGTGTGACAGGTATGTTATTCTAGTGAAGAGGAGCAGCTAAGGGTTAAATTAAAAATAAAATTATACAACTTTCGAATTTGTCTAAACATCAAAACTTTTGGTGTTTCTCAAGCAGATATGTAAAACATATATTTGCTGTTTCAACAAAAAAATTGAAAGAAATAAGAATTACTTATTGTAAGCATATTTCAAATATTGGAAAATTATAAATGTTTAATACTAGGTATTTTCTAAATTACAACATTTTTTACATGTAGTACAATGTAATACAATGGGCAGAAATACTAAAGAGCAAAAAACTAATTGAAAATATCTGGATTGTATTGAAATCTTAAAAAATTCACTACAATTTCTTCTAGCAGCCCATGAAGATTTTTAAAACTTCTTTCTTTCTTCGACATGGTCCGCGTGGAATATAGGTTAGGTAAGAAACTGTCACACATGAAGAAGAATAAGAAGAAGGTTTAATAAGATACAGGTTTCTGTTATGATAGTTGAATAAACAAGACATTTTTTATCTAATACAAGTAGCTTATTATGTCCTTCCTCAAAATGCAAATTATCCCCCTGCAAAATTTCATCAAAATCGGTTTCGTGATTTAACCGTGAAAAACGTTACAACCAGACAGATAGACACACTTACGTATTTTTGATATATTTTTGATATCAGTATATGAAAAATTATATAAAAAATATCAGTTAAATTGAAAATAATTTATATTTCTTGTGGAGCCGTGACTGGCGCGTAACAGTCACGTTCTCAACAAACTAAATCAATTCCATTGGTAGCAGCTACCTGAGGTTGTATACTTAAAAGATAGATGGCGCGCGCTCAACACAGATTTACACCTAATTAGTTTTACAAAGATTGGATTATGTCACACCTGATGGCTGTTTGTTTGCATGCATGCGGTTTCGGAATAGATTTATTTATGAGAAGGTGATGCGTGCGTGTGCGTGTGTTTGTGTAAGCAGGGTTACATTTCTGAGAATTCGTAAACAAATTTTATTTTATATTATTTACACTTAACATTCTGCTATACGACGGCATCGGTAATTCAAAAATTCCACTATACGAAGGCTAGAGAGACACTCACCACCGCGCCGACGACTTTAACGTTGATTGGTGAATTTAAACGCACAGAAATATAGCAGGCGCGGTGGTATTGTGGTGGGGATGGGGGAAGGACGTTGGTTAGAACTGTCGGCACATTGTATAACGGAGCGGTAGTGTAGTAGATGGTCGTACAGAATTTATGTAACTTTACTTAATATAATTAAATTTCCTATGCGGAAATTTGAAAGATAGATAGATATGCGAGCAATACAAATCAAGTATTTTTTTATCGCCAAGAATTTGTAAGACGATAATCTATATGTTATAAGTAAAGTGATCAAACATATTGATTTTGATGAATCAATACTGATTTTAATAGAAACATTTCCTTATATCAGCGTTTCAAGAAGCACAAATTTTTAAAAGTGGATTTAATCAGCAGCTGAACAAAATGTCATCCATACTTATAGCTACGTATAATATACAGGATTTCCAGACCACCCGTCCACTATGTTTTACGCCCTAACTATTGAAGATGCAGTTTTAGTGTAAGAAATTTACTATATATATTTCAGGAAAATATTTTCAACCCGCTAAAACTACTCCTTGGAGGGTAGTTTGAGGGGTACATGCCCATTTCTCAGCAAAATCAAATGGAATGGTATATCAAAAAGTACATATTTGTAAAAAAAAAGATACTTTTATAAAACAAAATTTTCATACTTTCAATTGTTTAAAAAATATGGCGACTTGTTCGCAAATTTTAGGGTTTTACTAAAAGTGCTCTAATTTCGCTAAATAATAATGGAATTATATTATTTTCTTAAATTCAGAAAGTAGAAGTAATGAACTTTGTAAAGATGTATGATTATTTGAGATTTTAATAGTTTAAAGTGTCATACACGACTTACCAAAATGTGAAAAGTTCAGTTAGGAATAATTCAAATTTTTTAAATACAATGGTTATATCAACTAGTACTTTTTCTTAAAATATAGATATGTAAATAAACGACTTTTGTTAAAAAAATTTAAAATAAAATTCAATAGTTTGGGCGTAAAACATAGTGGACGGGTGGTCTGGAACATCCTGTATAGATACCTACATATATTACATTGTTTTGCCCTAGTTTAGATAAAGCCTTAACTGCATGCGTTAATATATTAATTATTTATATACATTTATGGGTGTGAATTTACGTAACATAACGTATATGTGTTTACGTATGAATATGTGTGAGTGTACCAGCTGAGGGAAGAAGAGTATAATCACGCGAATACAAGAGTATATGTAATTTAGTTGAAATTTAATCTTATGAACACGCTGCAGAATGCGTCTCGAATGATGTATGTATTATGAATTGTATGTTTATTTACTAACAAACTCAATTAAGATGTACTTTTGATTATTTACCCCTTGACTGTGCTTTATTTAATGGAAGATTTTATTTTTACTAATGTACGTTAATAAAACTGAAATGAGTTTTTCTTGTTTAAATTTGATTTGATTTTTGTTTTATAATGAAATTTCTATAACCAATCTCTTCTCTTACTTAACCTGTTTCTTTATAAATCAATATTTTGTTTTTTATTATAACCAAGCTAGACTGTTTGATTAAGTTTAACTATATTTCTGTTTCTTTAACTATTTTTATGTAAAATATTAATCAATAGGTAATATCAATAAATTATTTTAAAGACCATCTGACTTAGTTAACAGTAGTTAACTGTCACTGATTAAACAATGATAAAAACTTTTTATTCAGTACCACCAACTTACTAAATGTGTTTAAAAAACAACGATATTATTATTTTTTTATTTTATTAATGATTAAAAGTTTTATATATATTTCGAAAACTGGCTTGGTTAGCGAGAGATTACTCCACTAATCATCAACTGTTTACTGTAGAATCAGTACCTTTTTCACTGATTTAGATTAAGGTAGTACCATAGGTACCTAGTATACTAATATCAGTAGCAAATATAAAATATTAAATGGTTTGTATGTTTTTTATACCAATTTAAAGATCCTGGATATTTACTTAAACAATCTTGAAATCATGAAATTTACATTTTCTTTCTTCAAATATTTTCTCATAGAATTTTTTTTTAGATTTGAATTGAAAAGAAACCTTAGATATTAGCATATGTATTAAATAATAAATGACGTTTGAAAACGGTGTATTTCTATTTAAATGTTGTCTATAGAAATAATGTTTAGCTTTTTTTTCTTTTCAATCCAATGAACTTCGTTTGTATTTTAAGCTTTTCAAAATAAATATCACAAATCGGTCTATTGTATATTTTGACAATGCCAAATGTAAATAACCAGCACAGTATACAAATTTAAGAGCAAAGTAAATTTACAATCAGATAAAAAATAATAATTGTATACAGAAAATTTCAAGTATAGAACTCTCACGAATTACAGTAGGATATTATTAAAATTTTTATCACTATAAGAAAATATTTATACTATTGCTTCCTCGCAGTATCGAAGATACGAGAAGCTTTGTGATCGTTTTAAAACGATAATTTTTTTTCCAATCCTTGTCACACGCATAACTCATGAACCACTGAACCGATATAAATGAAACTTGGTTAGTTGGTTGGGTCTGGTTTGAGGACGATCCCATTTCAAAAGTATTAAAATCGTGTGTAAGGGGGAGGGGTGACATTCCAAAATATTTATTTTTTGATTTGAAGATATCTCAAGAAAGACACATGTTACGTGAAAATATTATAGAACCTTTTTTGTAGAGCATTCAATTCTCTATAATATAGGTCACCTATGTTTGTTGTAAAATATTCCCTTACAAAGATCTATCTCAATTTGCTTTAATAAAATCGTCATTTGTCTTTTAAAATTGCTATTTACTTTGACATATTAATTGAAATTATTAAAAAAAATTCTAAATATACAACATAACAACGAGGTGCTTATAAACGCAAATTAATATTTTTTATTAAAATTGTATGAAAATTAAATGGTTAACCAATGACAGGCAGTTCATCTGAATACTTTATCGGTTTTTATTTAAATTGTTCAATAATTAACTACCTTTGATGAATTTAGCACGAGAAAGCACTGTGCATTTACTTGGCATATGTTTTTATTTATTTTAATACTACCTACATCTATTCTTTCGGAGATATAATTGATTGAGATTGAAGTCACAAAGTCACAAATAATTAACAATATCTGGCCAAAATGCTTTCAATTGTAGTACAGAATCGCTTCATTATTTATTTACATAACAATACCATCCAAATAAATTCATATTTGATGTAATATAACATTAATAAATTAATATACTGCTTTTGAATATAACTGTTTTATATTGCATTTTTGAAAGAATATTATTTTATATTGCCTTTTGAAATAAAATTATTCTCGTTTTCAAATAAATATAATCTAATTATCTTACATGAAAAAGATTATTATTTCTTCTTTAGTGTAGAAAAAATAACTATAAAAACAAAAGAAAACAATTATAAATATTTCATTTCATTGCTGTTATTATTCTTTTAAGAATTTACATAATTGTATACTAATTTTTTTATGACAAAGCAAAATAAAAACTAATGAGTAGAATTAGCTATGGATTAATTTCTTTTTAATTGAATTGAACTTCTTTTGTTTCCTTTTAATTTGTTCATTTCAAATGTTACCCAAACTCGCATTATTCATGAACAACATGTAGGTACTACAGAAAAAAAAACTGACAAATTCTAATTTTATTTTATTTTTAAATTATGTAGGTACTACAATCTCTTTATTCATTTCATAATTATTGCTTCCTCGCAATATCGAAGATACGAAAAGCTTTGTCATCGTTTTAAAACGAGAAAAAAATTTGTTTTCCGATTTTAAAATTTGACCGGATCTATCCGTTTCAGGTCAAGACAAACACTTTTCGTTCCGTGTCTGTCTGTATGTCTGTCCCCCAATTTTTGTCACACGCATAACTCATGAACCACTGAATCGATATTAATGAAACATGGTTAGTTGGTTGGGTCTGGTTTGAGGATGGTCCCATTTCAAAAATATTAAAATCGTGTGTAAGGGGAAGGGGTGACATCCCACAATATTTATTTTTTGATTTGAAGATATCTCAAGAAAGACACATGTTACGTGAAAATTTTATAGAACCTTTTTTGTAGAGCATTCAATTTTCTATAAAATATATAACCTGTGTTTGTTGTAAAATATTCCCTTACAAAGATTTATCTCAATTTTAGCAGAAAAATAATGATTTTGATTTAAATTGTCAAAAAATTCAAAATATACGACATAATAACGAGGTGCGTATAAAGAAAAATGTCAAATTAATATTTTTTATTCAAATTGTATGAAAATTAAATGGTTAACCAATGACAGGCAGTTCATCTGAATACTTTATCGGTTTTTATTTAAATTGTTCAATAATTAACTACCTTTGATGAATTTAGCACGAGGAAGCACTGTGCATTTACTTGGCAGATGTTTTTTTTTGTTGTAATACGATTAACTTAAAGAGTCATCTCACATTGCACTTCAGTGGTTATGAAGTTGGAGTCTGTAAAGTTTTATACGCTTTCAATACTTATCGTTACTGCATCAATAACTTAATAAGTACTTAACTCTCTAATCAATTTTCTCCACAAAAATTTGTTTTTAAATAAAAACTTATTTGAATCAAAAGAACCAAAAACTTTCGTAAAAATTACCAATGAAAAATTGAGTTTTAAAAGGGCGAAATTTAGATTGATTTAATCTCATTAATTAAGCATAGAATTCAAAAATGTAAAAAAGATTATTTCATTGAAAGCTTGTTGAGTACAATTTCAATAATAAAATTACATACACCTACTCTGAATATATCTTACAATTAGACGAGTTCGGTATGAATTTTGTTGGAACGAAACCGAAATAAGATTATCGGATATTAAATATAAGATGATACGAAACTGTCTAGTGGGAATAACTCCTAAATTCTCTAAAGCCATAAAAGGTTTTACAGTATCACTTTTTTTACAGTTTTACACTTTTAACCGGACTGTTTTTTACTATTTTTGGACACTGAAAACGAAGTGACAGTAAAAAAGCTCCCTGAAAAATAATAAAAATGTTTAAAAAATAATTATATCAGTCTTAAGAGCCTCCACGGGCCGTGATACATTTTTTTTACCAAATCTAATGAATGACTTGTTAGAAAAAAAAGTATCTTTAATTTTCTTTTTTATTACTGTACGATAATGTTTGGTTGTTTATTTCCGGTCAAAGCAAAAATCACACTTTTAACTTTGAGTGCGTATAAGTAGAGAACAAGTGTCCGTAAAATATTCCAAGAGCAGATTTAGAAATTTGAAAGTATTTTCTTCATAACTTGATCAAACATGGTTGTTCACTGTAGAGCGATACAAAAAAAAGTGTCTAATATATACAAAATTCATTGTCTTGGAGGCTCCCAAATAATAAAATATAAAAAAGATTTTCTTGTAATTTTTTTAAGATAAATTTTAGGCTCAGTGCGCTTTTTTTAAAGTTCAAGATTGTTTATGTAATCAATCTGTAACTGAATAAAACCGTAATTCTTATCTTGAAAAAATAGGGGAAGATAGCTAATATCGTATCACTTTTTTTTCATTCTAGCAGACGCAATTAATAGATAATTGATAAAATTTGCATTGTTCCATGTACTTTCATTCTTTGAGTAGTCAAATTATTTTTGTAGTAATTATAAATTGATCTCAAATACATAATATTACCGTTCTTCTGAAGTTTTATAAACGGTACGATTTTGAAGACAAGATTCCTAATTCGTACCTTCGTACTTCATAAAATAGACAGAAAATGAGTGAAAAATAGCATTAATGTAATATATCAAGTTTTATCTGGAATTGTTAGCGGGCCCCCTAAGAATTTTTTTATCTACTGAATTGTCAATGCTCTATATACACTTACAAAAGTTTGTATAAAATAACATCTAACACACTTTTTTCTAAACGATTGTCATATCATATCGTATCGCCTACAAGTATAAAATTGGTATGCGCACATGGAATACGGTTTAGTTCTTTATATCCACAATAACTGGTTTACAGTATGTATGACGGTTTGATTTAAAATAGCTGTGGTATGATTTAGACTGTAGTATGATTATGGCTACTTTCCCCTACATAAAATAACCAAGATTTTAATTTTCCGGTTTCCTAAACCTTCGAAAAATAGACTCGTGATCCAGTGTTTCTCAACCCCCTCCCATACAAAATATAGATCTTACAAAGGAACCTTTTCAATATGCTCGCGTCCCCCATTTAGTTTTATCACGCCTTCCTAGAGGGGGGCGCCCCACAGTTTGAGAATCGCTGTCGTAATCGAACAAATAGAACAATGAACATCCCAATTGTAAATAATTACAGTGTGGGAATGTTTTGTGCGTTGCCGTTTAACGAGAACCATGGGAATGGTGAGATTTACAGATGTCGACCGTGGATAATCAACAGGAGACACACATTCAACTTTATCGTGTTCGGATTCTCTTAATTTTATTTTCACCGGGACACTTGTGGTTTTTACTTACATGCCTTTATGGTAACTCATTGGTGTGTCATTAAATAGATTTTGTTTTTGTTGAAGTACGTTTTATTTTTGTTATTTTCTTGTTGATATAATATATTATATATTAAAATGTTTCCTGAGTGTATTGTTTGGGTCTTATAATTGGTTAACCAGAGTGGAAAATAACAATGAAACTCCGTGTTATGATACTTTATAAGTTACAGCTATTTTAAGTAAAATACATCAAAAACGCTTATATACAGGGTGGGGCACTATCTATTACCACCTTAAATATCTTCGAATCTATAAGACCCAGAAAAAAATTAGTGTAACCAAAATTGTATGGTACGAAGGGAGCTATCATATAGCAAAAATAATTTTTGTCCAGGGGAGGCGCTTCGGAAATATCAAGGTCATCTTCATTTTTTTAAATTGATTCGGTTAATTTTTTTTTCCAAAATATGATAGAGGAACTGAAAACATGTTCAGAACTCATCACACAAGATCATTGAACAAGATTTAAAATGAAGAAAACACGATTAAAAAATACATTTTTTTATTAAATGAAATTTACATTTAAAGAAGATGCTCGAAGTGTTAATAACATATGATAGAGGAGCTGAAACAAGTTCAGAACTCATCACACAAGATGATTGAACAAGATTTGAAGTGAAAAAAAAACGATAAAAAAATACATTTTTTTATTAAATGAAATTTACCAGTGTTACATCGATAATGATGGCCACCACTTCGAACATCTTTAAATGTAAATTTCATTTAATAAAAAAACTGTATTTTTTAATCGTGTTTTCTTAATTTTAAATCTTGTTCAATGATCTTGTGTGATGAGTTCTGAACTTGTTTTCAGTTCCTCTATCATATTTTGGAAAAAAAATTAACCGAATCAATTTAAAAAAATTTGTCAAGACATACACCAGTGTATGTCATAAGGGTTCCGAAGTATATACTACGTGGACTGTTTAGAGCCATTTACAGGTGCATATTTGAGTTAAAAATAAATATAAAAAATAGGATCATATTCTATTAATTCAGATCTACATTTTGACACCCCACAAGCCTAGATATGAAACTAAAAAAAATTCCATGACGCCCCTTCCTATTTTTCAAAATTTGAAATGATATTGTTGATTTTAGTATTTGTCGTTACTAGTATTATAAAAACCCCATTACAAATTATTTTTCAGATTTTTTGAGTCAGTATTTACCGAGCTAGAGAGGGGTGGACAAATTTTTGTTTACTTGAAGCCCCCTGTAGGCGCCATTTTTGATTTATAAAAAAAATAAAAAATACTGTCATATTCTACTCATTGAGATCTACATTTCGACACCCCACATGCCCAGATAAAAAAATAAAAATAAAAAAATGTATGACACCCCTCTCTTTTTCTCCAAAATTTGAAATGATATTGGTGACTTTGGTATTTGTCGTTAATAGTCTCACCAAAGCCTCATTACCTAATTTTTTTCAGATTTTTCGAGTCAGTAGTTACCGAGTTAGAGGGGGGGGTGGACAAATTTTTTTTTGCTTGGAGCCCCCTGTAGGCGCCATTTTTGATTTATAAAAAAAATAAAAAATACTGTCATATTCTACTCACTGAGATCTACATTTCGACATCCCACATGCCCAGATAAAAAAATAAAAATAAAAAAATGTATGACACCCCTCCCTTTTTCTCCAAAATTTGAAATGATATTGGTGACTTTGGTATTTGTCGTTGGTAGTCTCACCAAAGCCTCATTACCTAATTTTTTTCAGATTTTTCGAGTCAGTAGTTACCAAGTTAGAGGGGGGGGTGGACAAATTTTTTTTTGCTTGGAGCCCCCTGTAGGCGCCATTTTTGATTTATAAAAAAAAATAAAAAATACTGTCGTATTCTACTCACTGAGATCTACATTTCGACACCCCACATGCCCAGATAAAAAAATAAAAATAAAAAAATGTATGACACCCCTCCCTTTTTCTCCAAAATTTGAAATGATATTGGTGACTTTAGTATTTGTCGTTGGTAGTCTCACCAAAGCCTTATTACCTAATTTTTTTCAGATTTTTCGAGCCAGTAGTTACCGAGTTAGAGGGGGGGGGACAATTTTTTTTTTGCTTGGAGCCCCCTGTAGGCGCCATTTTTGATTTATAAAAAAAATAAAAAATACTGCCATATTCTACTCACTGAGATCTACATTTTGATATCCCACACGACTTGGAATACATTTTTTTTGGTTTTTTGAATTTGCTTTAAAGCCCCCTGTAGGCGCCATTTTTGATTTATAAAAAAATAAGAATAAGGGTCAAATTACACTAGCTTGGTTACACATTTTGATGTGCCACTTGCCTTGGTATAAAAAAAAATATTTTTTTTGGGTGTCTTTAGCTTCTTAGCACCCCCCCTAAAAAAATATTTTTCGAAAATATTTGTACATATTTTACTAGAGGGTGTTATTTTACATATTCTGTCAAAATTTCAAGGTTCTAGCTTTTATAGTTTACGAGCTATTGAGCTTAGAGTGATTAGGACGGACGGACGGACGGACGGACGGACGACAAAGTGAGATTAATAGGGTTTCTTCGGAACCCTAAAAATGAAGATGACCTTGATATTTCCGAAGCACCTCCCCCTGGACAAAAATTATTATTGCTATATGATAGCCCCCTTCGTACCATACAATTTTGGTTACACTAATTTTTCTCTGTGCCTTATAGATTCGAAAATATTTAAAGTGGTAATCGTTACTGCCTCACCCTGTATAATGAGCAAGTAAACAAATTTATTTAGTTGATTTTATTTTTTTTATTATTATTTTTATTGTTTAAATATTATCTATATAAAATCATTATTAATTATTTATGCTGTCAAATAAAAGTATAATATTGTTCAACATATGAATGTTTTGTATATATTATTTAAATTTTTTTTCGGATGAATAAATAAATATCAATCTGAAAAATGTCGACTACAAAACGTTAAATGTTACGAAGTAAACAGTCCTATACAAATAAGTGATTCTAGGAACTATATAATACGAAAGACCCTCATAGGAATAGAATCAAACATATTGAATAAAAGAGTCGATAGGAATATGTGAAACCTTTAAAAACGAATCAAAGAAATGTTTGAGAAAAATATATACGACAGTCAATATAAATTTTTGTTATGATTTATTAATATTTTCAATTTTGCATGTGCCTTTAACAATATATACTTTATGATACACTTCTTAGGGCTTCTAGCTTTAGGTTATATACTAAACTAGCTTAGGTGGCACCTTAAAGTAAATAACTAAAAATCGTGTGGTTTTTCCTCTATTAAGATTCTTAAGTTGAATTTACCAACATGAAATTAGAATTTCTTTACATAAAGAATACCTAATCAATATGAAAAACTACAGTTTCAGACATTCTTATTGGCATTTTATAATTTTTACGTGATTAACGAAATTTTATACAACTTGAAAAGATTTTTTAATTTTGCCTGCCCACAAAAAAATAATCATTTTTTTTACATCAATACTAGACAAAGGCTGAGAACTAAAAAAACAATTACTTGGTCTGACGCCCAGTATTATCAACTTTGACTAAATGCTCCTTAAACTAACTGTCATATTATCAACAGATCCAAGCATAATACATTGAATTAAATAGATTTTAAATTATCTGCAGTATTTCATTACAACGTATATTATGTCTATTTTTCATTGAGAGCTTAAATATTGATTTAAATCACGTTTGTAATACACCAAATTTACTTTAAAGGAGCATTTAGCGCTAAAGGAGCTTTAAATTGGTTGATAATACCGGGCATGAGAATCCAATAACGTTTAATAGTTGTTTAATAGTGGATCACAATCCACAGGATAAAAAAATATCCAAATAGACCAATCAGAGCCCAGTATTTCGAAACCAAAACAAATCATGTGAAATATTAAAAAATTATAGCAAATTTTAACTCATACGCCCAGTATTATCAAGTTTAACTAAATGCTCCTTTAAATAACTGTCATATTATCAACAGATCCAAGCATAATACATTTAATTAAATAGATTTTAAATTTTCTGCAGTATTTCTTTACAATGATTATTATGTAAATTTTTCTTTGAGAGCTTAAATATTGATTTAAATCACGTTTGCAATACACCAAATTTACCTTAAAGGAGCATTTAGCGCTAAAGGAGCTTTAAATTGGTTGATAATACTGGGCAATAATCAGGTAACACAATTAGTACTTATACAATATAAAATCAACAAATTGTGAATTTATCTTATTAAGTATTTCATATGCTTTAACACCTATATAAAATATTAAAATATACCAAATCCGTTTAATGATTAAATAATCCATTAAAATGGACCCCAAATTTAATACCATTTGAAATAATTTGTGTGAAAAATGATTTACAATTTTAATGAGAAATCCATCACATGCATTTGTGAATATCAAATAATAATTTATTCATTATTTAAAATATAATATCGAAATCAATTCAATAATAAATGAGCTGTTGCTATATGTAATATTTACAATGAACAGAAATTGCATGGTCAGTTGAATTATTAAAAATGCTCTGAAATTGGAGTGGAAATGATATAGAAAATATGTTCTTCTGTTGTAGAATAAAACAATAAATATACAGATCAGATTAAAGCAGCGTTTCTCAACCTTTTAGTATTTGCGACCCAATTTTTATTCACAATTCTCATCGCCCCCACCCTCATACAATAATGTTCACTGAAAAATAGATTTTAGCTAAATATTAAAAAAAATGCTTAGAGTGTCAATTTCTAATATTAAACTTCGAAAAATTTTGCTCTGCAAGACAGGCCCAAGGGAGTCACTAATAATTATGAATCTTGTTTTTAATTTAATATCGATAAGTTAATTATTAAATACATTGTGCAGTGCTGATACAATCCTATTTATTAATGTATTATATCAGTGTAAATGTAAACGTGTATTTTATTTTTTATTTTAAGAGGTCAGAATGTATTTTATTGCATTTATTTTAGTAATTAAATACATTTTTTAATATTTTTTCTCGATATGCTCGCGCCCCCCATCCAGTTTTATACGGGGGGGGGGGACGCCTCATAGGTTGAGAATCGCTGGATTAAAGCATTAATTATGCATATACATGTGAAATAGATCTCTTGGATTATGATGTACAGTGATATTTATTTTACTTTATTTACATTGCAGAATAATCAACCACATCGTGACCTAACATAATCAATTTTATATACAAATCCACACGGTTTATCTGCACAATGAAGATATTATAAATGTAATAATAGTAACGAACATTAAACGGGCCCGGACTTTGGGGGAACCCATTTGATATGGATAAATAAATAAAATAAATCAGGCATGATCTATTCATCGTGACGCTGCATTGAAAAAACTAACGAAAGTAACTACTCTTATAGGGTTGCCAGATGGTAAGATGTGAAAAGAGGATTAGTTCATTAAAAAAGAGGACAAAAAGAGGACAGATTGAACAAAAATAAAAAAGTATATATGTCGGATTAGATTTTTGATCTTTTTAGGTTTTTTTTTTAAATTTATTAAAAATATAAAAATAAACTGTTTATTTGTATGTAAGTAAACTTCTTAAAAACCCCGGACACATTTGAAAAATCCCCCCGGACGCCCTTAAAAAGAGGACACTGTCCGAGGAAAAGAGGACGGATGGCAACCCTAACTACTCCCAACATTTTTGTCGCTGGATCTATAGTAGCTTGTCTCACTCATACATATGTATGATTAAGTTTGTATATTAATAAATAAAAATAATATGGAATTCATCCACTAGTTCAAGAGCTGATAACAAATTTTTCTGCCCCATCTAAGCACTAGGCAGACTTACGGAAAACATTAATTCATGTGTTGTACATAATGGGAAAAAAGTCCCAACCTCGACACCCGGGGATAAAGTGGTTAAATTCCTTGTGAACATGTAAAGAAAAAGTGTATGTTTGCCCCATGTGAGCACAGATAAAATGACTTCAGGGAGTTAGTTTATGAAAAGTTGCCACTGTAAATTGCGTCTGTCTGCCCACCCCTTATCCCCACACTACGCGTCTGCCTGTATTTTTTCGGTCATCTACAGATCAAAGTCTATCATCCATAAAAAATTCAGCAATGCACAGATGGGACAATTTTCATTAAAAAAATTGCATGTTTAAGGGCATCTGCCGACCCCTTATCCCCATCCTACGCGTCTGCCTTTGTTTTACGGTCATCTACAGATCAAAAACTGCCATCCCTAAAAAAATCAGCAATGCTCAAATGGGGCAATTTTCAAAAAAAATATTGCATGTTTGAGTGCATCTGCCTACCCCTTATCCCCACCCTACGCGTCTGCCCATTGCACTTTTCATAAACTAATTAATGTTTTCCGTAAGTCTGCCTAGTGCTCAGATGGGGTAGAAAAATTTGTTATCAGCTCTTGAACTACGCGTCATATACTCTGTGCACGCCATTATCATTGTGATTAAATTAAAATTTATCCGTCAAAAAAATATTGTAAATTTATTTTTACAATAAAAAGGCTAATTGGTGATTCTCAGATTCTTATGTAGATTTATATTTTGTGTTCCATTCTGATAAATATAAAATTGTTGGAAAGTTCATTATTCTGACGAAAACAATATGCAAATAAGGTCTGACGTTACTAAAATTTCAGTTGATGACAAAATCGTAAACTGATATAAAACAGTTTCCATGGAAACAACACGATTTTTGAAATTCTATACTTTATAAATTAAAGTGGTCAGAATTCAACCACATCTCTTCATTATTTATGTTTTAAATGAAAACATATACAAATTATTGATTTACAATTTAAATAATTGTTTTACATACTTAAAATACATTTTTTTTTAATTATTGTTTCAACTACAACAAATAAGTTATCTTTTTATATTGGTAGGTATTTTTTTTATAAGCTGGAAGTTTTAGTTTCAAACATTATTTCATAAAATAGTTTCAAAAGAAGAAAAAATTTAAAAGAAAATCAACTACTGAAACCTCTTGTGTACGATTGAAAACTTCTAAAACGGTTATTAGTTTTTCTTTGTTTTTCTTAAGCACAATTCGCTAACTCTATATTATTTATAGCGTGTTATTTATTGTATTATAAAAAAAATACTTGAGGTACATAATAAAAAGTTTCATTTATAGAATATTTATTATTAATTTTAATTAAGATGGAGTTTTACGAAAATTATTTAGAGTAAACTTTTTAAAACCAAAAATCGAAAATAACTCAAGCGGCAATAAGTAGATTTAAAACAATTAAAAAATATATATTTTATCCTTTTTCCTAGATCAATTCTTAAAAAAGTGTATATTTGTTTATATGTTTTTTGAATGATTGTTCTATAACTATTTTTATCGAAAATGTGCTGAATTTTGTATTTAAAAAAATTGCTTTCTTTCCATTTAACTGGGGTCACTAAACGTTGTGGTGAGCAGATTATTTTTTTAAGACAGGGAGGAGAGCATTAATTAAACCTTACTCCAAGGTGTTATATATGTACCTTCTTCACTAGAAACACCTGTAAATGAAAGAGCCTCTAATTTTCCTCAATCAAGATTTATGTTTGCCTTAGTCACGCTAGACAAATCTCAAACCATCTGCTTACGATATCTGTTACCTGAAGCCTGTGTTGTTCAAGTGCTTTCACAGCTGAATTACGGAGTTCATAAAATAGTGAACGCGCGCATCGTAGACGTCGATAAACCACACAAAGTCCCGTGGGGGAAGTTGACCTCAGTGGAAATCATAAATTTAATACTAACCTAACAAATATACACTCGTCTTCAGAATTGACACACGAGTGGTTATAGGAAACTACAAACGCGGTGCTTGAGTGGTATGTTCGTGTGTCTGTATGTGTTTATATGTGTTCAAAAGGGATTTATGTGATGTTTCTGGATTTTTAAAATAAACTCGATCTTTTTATCTTCTTGGTTAATATTTCTATCGACTTTGAACTATTAACGGTTTTTATATTATCTATGTTCTACCCATCTTTACAATAGTAGGTACAAATCGTTTGCAAAGTAAATTGTGTGTATTAAAGATGATGTAAAAAATAATAATATATATAGGGCTGAACGCCGCCAGAATGCTACCCGGGGTAGAAGTGTACCCCACAATTTTTATTTATTGTTGATACTTTCCGATAGAGCACGCTGCGACGCTGCTGTTTCGGTGAAGTTTCCTTCAAATCCATTTCAGTCTCAATGTTAAAGTTAATATAAGCGGGATTTTTATTTGGGGTACGCCTGTACCCCTATGTACCCTATACGTTTGGGAAAATAAATGTGGCATTCCAGGGTTAATAACAGATGAGACGAGAGTTTTGGTTTTAAAAGATCATCAGTAATTTAGTAAAAAAAATTCAATTCAATTCAATAATTAAATTAAAATATATAAATATATAAAATATATCATTGATTCTCAAAGAATCGTTGTTTATTACATCAGAATATACAGAAAACCATTTTAATATAACTCCCAAAAGACTTCTGTTGATTGTTGATTTTTTTATTGTTGTCCATTCTATTCTATAACTAACTGAGTCATTCAAAATATAAAAAATACAAAAAATCGATGGTCATTTACATTTACAATTTAATGGTAAATAAATTAAGTATTAAACATATCTTTAGTTCTGTAATGTAGATCACTAATCAAAAATCCATATAATAAAATGATCAATTTTGTAAAGTGTATCCTTAAATATTAGTAGAGTATATCAAAAATTCATTGACAGAAGATTACTCATATTACTATATAAAACATGACCTACAAAAAATATGTTATAATAACATACATAGTGCAGTAAGCAATATGTATCATAGCACATGACAAAGTCTCCTGAGATAAGTTGACCTCACTAGAAATAATAAATTTAGCACACAATATCCAGCAATGATAAGAACATGAAAGAGAGAAAAAGAGATTTACCTAGTTTTGTTTTTTTTCCTTTACTGCTTTCAAATCAACTCTTCAGTAGGGGAGTAAAAAATTTACAGTATTTGTGAACTTTTGTTACACAATCTTTATTTCTTTGTATCTTGAGTGCTCTAGTTTGATGTAATGATGGTTCGAACTGAAACTTTTCATCTAATGAGTTATTTAATTATGTATAAGAAATCTAATACTATACCTGAATAACAGTGCCGTATAAAATACTTATATTTCACTATGAAACATGTCAAACTTACATCAGTTATTTTGGATTATTTTAGATGAGAGAAAGATTTTACAACTGACTCGTGAAAATTTTAGTCGGTCTAGTCTCGTTCACGTGATCGATTCATGCTTTATCTATATTTTTTGTGTACATTACAATTGAAGGGGTCAGAATAGAAAGAGTATAAGTAACATTTGCATAGTTTTAAGCTATGTGTGTTTAAAGTTAAGTGTCTATACAAAAAGTTCATTTACATGATTTTTCTACTGGGTGATAAATGTCACTAAGAGTATTAAAAGTTGCTTGGATCATTTTTATTCCAATACATAGGAACCTTATCTTTCATAAAACTCACTTATCTCGAAAACTATAAAATTGCACTTATACCCTTTCTATTCTAACCCCTTCAATTATTGTCAATAGAATCATATTGACATATTATTTTTTGTTAATCCCTTAGAACTAAGATTCTCGATGAGGCTAGAATTTGAATAAATTTGAGATTGTTTCGGTCTCGTTTGATAAAATTCCAAGCCGATCTCGTCCCAATATTTTCGTATGAGAAACGGTAGATAGTATTATTTTATTTTATAAGCATTTTTCCCAACAGTTTTCCATCACTTTGTCTTCTTAATTGCTAATATAAAAGTATTTAATATAGATTCGATTAATATTTAAATTAAAGTTTTTTAATTACGATATAAACAATATGAAGTGATAGAATAATCAAAATAAATATAGAATAATGCATTAAGTATTTTCATATACAGTCGAAACCGGCCTTAAAGGCCGGTCTACACGTAGACACTTAGTGTCGACATTTTTGTCTAGATAAATGTCGTTACTGTCCACATGTAGACATTTTTTCAACTCTAGATCAATCTAGGACACTTGACTAGAGCGAATGTTGCTAGATCAGTGTCTCATGTGTCTACACGTGATATTAGTAATATTTGACACTCGCAATTTGATTATGTCGAAATGAACGAATGCGTACAAGTGGCCGTAATAACTAATGTTTTTATCTTTTTACTGGAAAATATACTATTTTATAGGCATTTTTTAAGATCAATGAAACATGCTAGAAGGTCAAAAATTCATGAATACGTAACATAATATATTAGTTTTTAAAACGTTGCATGCTTAAAATTTGTTCATCCTTTTTTACTAATTGTAAGTTATTACTTATACATAATCAGTGGTGCATTATTCAGTAATCACTTTAGGCACTAGCCCAGGGCCCCAAGGTGTGGACCTTTTTTAGGTTTTTAAATAATTTTGATGATGAAGATCTTTTTTAAATGATTGAGCAAAAAAGATCTTCACATATTTATTAAATAATGATAATTTTTTAAATTATATTTAAAAAAATGAAAAGGGGGTGGGGGGGTTAAAACATATTTTACCTGAAATCCATTTCATCTCCTGCAATACTATCTCTAGACCCATTTGTCAACTAAGTACTTATGGCTAATAAGGCCCAGCATGTAGTAAAGCCCATGCAAAAAAAAAACACATTTACAATACTTGAATCGGTCTGTACCAGTTTTCGTTGATGAAGAAATTATTGTGTTTATTTAGCATTTTTGTTAATATTTATAAATTATTTAACTAATTAGACACTCGATGAAATTTATTAATCAGCGATCGACAAACAATTGACGATGGTATTAGATAATTTTTTGTGACACTTGCAATATATTTCCAATCGTCTGAAACTTTTTTTTAATATATCCACACGGTAACTAAAGCGACACTGACTCTAGTTGCAGACACCGCAAATTTAATGTAGCTACACTATTCTAGGTGATGCCCACACGATGACACTCAGTGTATACTAGTGTATAAACTTAGTCTAGACATTAAAATGTCGCCGTGTAGACTAGCCTTAACGACATCGGTTAATACAACATATATCGGTTTTAACGACTCAAAATAAAAGTTCGACTGAATCCAATCGTGTCTAAATTGGATGTTTTTGAATTATTTGATAATATAATTATAAATAAAATAACCCTACTTTTTTTGAATTTTAGTTGTAAATACTTATTTGTTTTTTGATCAGAAAATCATTGTATTTATGGAATTCAAAATTTAAATAACTTGACTAAAACTAAACAGATTTGAAAAAATCAAAAAGCACTGTATTTAGAATGAAAAAACCTTTCAAATGAGGTATCACGCTATTTAAAATTTTAAGGGTTGTGCTCATAGCGCTGAGGGTTGAAAAGATTCTTGCAAAAATTTTATAGCAAAAGATGTCCCCCTTGAAAGCAAAATCAACGTTTTCGAGCATTTTTTCAAAATCTTATTTTAAATGACCAAAAGCGCGCACGTATCGTTTTACTTGGGCGATTCTGTATAAACATTATACAAGTTGACTATAATATGTATTAGAATGGATACATACATAGATTGATGCATATCAATATCACACAATATAAAATATAGTTTCCTAACCCTATACTGATAATATTATAAATGTATTTCATACATGCATTATAATTTCCTGTCGTGTACGAAAATGTCAGGTACATTGAATATTTGATAGTATTGCACATAAATAAAATTTATTGATAAAAACATCTTGAATTTGAAATATGTTATACAATTTTTATGAAGCATACAAACTATTACACTTTTTAAGAGTCGTCTCACAATTTTATTTATTTATTTCGAGAAATAAAAATTTTACTTTCATCAAATAAAGAAATGGTCGTAGAAACTTTCTAAATTATTTTTTCACGTCTTTTAAAACTTATTTTTTTCTACCATTTATTATTATAAACTTTGAATTAGCTTTTTATTTAAAAAAAATATATTACTATTTCAAAAATAATTAGAAAAAATTCTAAATTTACAAAAATAAAAATCTGCTTCTAGTGAAATAATAAAAACGAATTAGGAGCTATATATATACGCGAAATTGGTCGAAACTGCATGACCATGTCTTAATTTAGCATTGACTATCAACGCGTTAACTTAATTTAATATTTAAACTATTCAAAAGTTTATAATATACTGTTTTAATTACACTGTTTTATATACCTTTGTCTCTATAGGCTTTCGTGCCTGCTGTCCTTAAAAGCAAACTTTAAAAATTATAGCTTTTTTGCCCAGTATTATCAAGTTTAACTAAATGCTCCTTTAACTAACTGTCGTATTATTAACAGATCCAACCATAATATATTTAATTAAATAGATTTTAAATTTTCTGCAGTATTTATTAACAACGTATATTATGTAAATTTTTCATTGAGAGCTTAAATATTGATTTAAATTACATTTGAAATACACCAAATTTACTTTAAAGGAGCATTTATCGCTAAAGAAGCTTTAAATTGGTTGATACTTACTAAATACGTCTAAATGAACTATAAAAAATCAAAAGATTGCAAAAGTTTTGCAAATAAGACTGAGACCAGTACTAGGAATACCAAAGCCTTGGTCTTGGTCTTTGCACATCTTAACTTTAAATTTATATTTTCATATTTGTTATTTTCACCGGCTGTAGAACATTTACAGACCAACAAACACAGACATCATTAAGATATTAATCGTACTCGATTCAGGGACCCTTAAAACGTATAATTCTGTTGAAATCCCGAGTTCATTTTTTTTCATGATTACTACTTTATTACCTATATAATATGAAAACCGAATAAAAATAAAATGTGGAATTGTTTACGTGCAAAGGTATCTATTGAATCAATTATTATTAATTCTTCTATCCAATACGAATATTGCATATATCATGAGTTATCGATTTCACATATATTTATTTTTAGCCACAATAATTGGCTATCGCTTTCTATAAATAGAACAAATAAACTATTCTTAAAGAAGGCACACGTACACTATCTGAAATATCATTCTATAATTATTAGTTTCATTCATACACGTTTTTGAAAATTTTATGAAGAACGAAAGTTTCTTTGGTAAGGTATTTTCAGTCATTCGGTAGATTGTGATATAAATTTCGTAAATATAATAATATATAGAAATGGCTTCTGAGTATAAGACACATTGATTTGGTCTTTCTATCGATCAACGTTAGTGCAATTTCATAAGAACCTGAAGATGTCCACTGCAATGTGCGATGAAACGTTTGCCAAATCAAAAACCTTAAAACTTGTTAATAATACATATACTCCGTACATTAATTAAGGGGACACCAAAAAAATAGCCTGTTTTCAAATGCTTGTAACTTGGTCAAAAATTAACTTTATCAAAACTTTTTTATTCTCAAATAGAGCAAATTTACTTTACTTTATGATGGACTAATTTGTTCCTCAACATCTTTTTATAGTTCAACCATTTTTTATTAGTTATTTAGTGATACTATTTAGCCTAATTTTGTTTTTCTCTGCCATTTTTTACGTTTAATTAAAAATGAGTTTATAACCGATACAGTTTACTATTCAAAACTTATGTATTTACTTGTACATAAATTTTACATAACATTATAAATCAACCATTTTTTAAACGACTAACTCCTCGTTTTGTACAAATATAATTAATTACTTTTATTTATTATTTATTACATAACTATTTACCTATGTAATAATATATTATTGTAAATACATATTTTTTATTATTAATAAATTAAACATTACACGTATGTACCTTATATTACAATATAGTTATGTATAATTAATATTATATTTTATTCATTAAATGATATATTGCCAGTAAACACATTTATTATATTTTCTATTGCAATCGATTCTATCCATCCCGTAAAATGTCAAAATATTACGCGACTGAAAGCGAAGTACATCACCAATACTTTATTCTTTTTTGACACTTATTGTAATGATTTAATTTACCGAATAATAAAACAGAGCAAACCATATAAATTTTTTGACAGACATAATAAAAATTATGTATCACTCAAATTCAAATTAATATATCTGTTTATTTGGTGGGTTTACCCATTTGCGTTCTGAATAATTCATATGTGTGACAGAATCATCTCAGGCCTACATGGCGTCTATTAATCAATACCTATATATAATTCAATTTCCACTGGCCTAGAAAGACCACGTATACAAAATGACCCTTGGCGTTTTATGTGCCTAGCAAATTTTACTAATAAATTGTTTTAATCAACTGGTCTGAAAATCAACTCCAGCATCATTTATGGATTAATCCCATGCTGCACGAAGAGAGCCTAACCTAATTTAACATAGATTTTTTTCCCTCGAGATAAAATATTAATATGCGCACCACTATAAAGACTTTGATGTTCCTCGGTCTCATAAATTCAATAGTAGAAGGTTGGTTTGCTGTAGATTGGCAAAGAAACTACAAAGAAAATTACGATCTAATTTTTATGTTTTAAATTATAAGTTATACTCATTTCAGTGACGTATTTTTCATAAGTTCCACGAGTACACAGCAAAATAATGTTAATATTAATATTTTTTTATATACTAGGTGATTCAGTACTGTCGTGCCAAACTTAAAAAGTAGATTAAGAAAAATATTTTAAGAAAAAATCTTCCAATAAACATGTGTCCGGAAATTTTTCGTCAGGAAACTATAACCCTCCAAAGATTTTGCTCAAAATGAGTTTTTGGTATTCTGTTTAATAATAATCAGCGCTATCGATTTCTCGTATTAAAGAATTATATTTTGGACCAGAGATGTACGGGGCCAGCGGGCCCATCGATTTATTTTTTGTTCTTTATTTTTTTTTATAAAGTTGGGCACTTATTTAAAGTAATATGACACATAATACGCAAAAATATACTTGGTTATTTGTCATAGAATAAACAGTTTTCGAGTAATATCGATAGAAAAGAAAGCATGCAGAATTAAAGTTAATACGGATGCTCCAAATTACAAAACTAAATTTATATTCTTGTTCTATGATGAAAAATAAGTTTACATAAGTATATCTCAAAAATGCATCCTTATCAACAAATAGCATTTTTAGTTTCGTTTTTTAGTCAAGTTACTAAAGTACGTTTAACAGGAATAAAACTGGCAATAGATCTTAGAGGATTCATATTAAGAGGTTTCTTTATATGAACTTTTTTTCTTACCTTTAATCATAGAACAAGAATATAAATTTATTAATTTATGTAATTGGAAGCATCCGTATTAAGTTAAATTCTGCAATATTATCTATAACATCGTATTTCTCGTAAACGGTTGATCTTATGATAAATCAACAAAGTATATTTACATGTATTTTGTGACCTTATAAAAGTACAAAACGTTGGAAAAATATTAAGAACAAAAAAATACTAGATAAAAATCGATGGGCCCTCTGGTCCCATACATCTCTGGTCTAAATTATAATTGTTTAATGCAAGAAATCGATAACACTTATTATTACTAAACAGAATATCAAATTTCATAATTTTATCACAAAGAGTTATCTAGATATTAAATAAAAATTCATTTTAAGCAAAATCTTTGGAGGGCTGCAGTTCCCTAACGAAAAATTTTCGGACACATGTTTATTGGAAGAATTTTTCTTAAAATATTTTTCTCAGTCTAGTGTTTAAGTTTGGCACCACAGTGCTGAATCATTCTGTATGTACGTGAAGAAATCGGTAACTGAGATTATCTAAAAATAAAAACACTAATATTTATATGCGTATCTTATGTTTGAAATAGTAACATCATGCTTATGTAGTTTCTTTAAATTATAAATATTATTTAAAACAAGACAACACACTCAAAATTTTAACATTAACATAACATTATCTTCATATTGTTCTTTGAGTTTATGAGCATACAAGTGATACTGCTAAAATGTGCATGCACAAAGAACGATAAAGATATGTATGCCAGAGCAATTGAATTTTATGCAACTTTACACGTGTTATTGTAATGTATTAAAGTTTAGTTGGCTCTGGTTGGTCCATTTGGATATTTACAGGGCTGTTAAAAATAACAGACTTTAGTGAAAATGGCAGCTAGACTGCTTATTTTATATTTTATTATTTATTATGATGTTCTCAAAGTTAATACAGTTTAAATTAATAAATGTACCATAGAATATCTAATTAAATTCTTATTAATAAACATATTAATTTACTAATAATCTTTTTTTACAATAACACATCTTCTTTTTCAAGACATGGTACGTCACTAGTTATAATATCTTCTAAAATACATACCTAACATTTTGTTGAAATAAATTTAAAAAATACATTATTGTATACAGGGTGATTCAGCACTGTCGTGCTAAATTTTAACAGTAGATTGAGAACTTAATACGGATGCTTGAAATTACAAAAAATAAATTTATATTCTTTTTCAATGATTAAAGGTAAGAATAAAGTTCATATAAATAAACCTTCTAATATGAATCCTGTAAGATCTATAGCCAGTTCTATTACTGTCACATGTACTTTATTAACATGACTAAAAAAACAAACTAAAAATGGCTATTTGTTGATATGGATGCATTTTCGGAGGTATATGTATATTAACTTTGTGTCTTATTTTTTATCATGGAACAAGAATATAAATTTATTATTTGTAATTTCAAGCATCCGTATTAAGTTAAATTCTGCATGCTTTCATTCCCATCGATATTTCTCGAAAACGGTTTATCCTATGATAAACAAGCAAAGTATGTTTTTGTGTATTTTGTGTCATATGATCTTATAAAAGTACCAACTCAGGAAAAAAATTAAGGAACAAACAAATACTAGATAAAAATCGATGGGCCCACTGGCCCCATACAGCCCTGGTCTAAAATATAATTGGTTTATATTAGAAGTCGATAACACATATTATTAATAAACCAAATACTAAATTTCATAATTCTATCACAAAGGGTTCTCTAGATATTAAATTAAAACTCATTTTTAGTAAAATCTTTGAAGGCCTCTAGTTCCCTAAGGAAAATTTTCCGGACACATGTTTATTAGAAGTTTTTTGCTTAAAATATTTTTCTCAATCTACTGTTTAAGTTTGGCACGACAGTGCTGAATCACCCTGTATATTAAACTTATTACAAAGAATACTTTTTGTTGATACAATTTATTTTTAGTAACCATTATGAATACTTCGTATCTGTACAGCGACCTTAAATTATTAACACCCAGTGATTTTTTCTTCGCGAAATTACAAATTACACAGATAACCTTTAACTTTATTAAAAACTTTTCAAGAAATTATTATATATTACAAAATAAGTACACGTTTTTCTAATAAATGTAACATCAACTTTATAAGACTTGAGATAAAATTGTGAAGAAAATTCATATTGTAAAGTCTTTTTAATATAATTAATGTACAGTAAAGACCAAGACAAAAATGGATGCATTACAAAGTAATGTAATATTTACTTTGTAAATATTATTTCTCATAAGCTTAGCTTAAAAGAAAAGTGGTAGCGATTAAGAAATAATTGCAAATTGACACTGTCAGATCCAGAACAAAAGATATACTTGATATCGGCAATAATATTTTGATCTTATCGAGTAGACTTCAAAAGATATTTGATATCATCGAGCTCATATTTGTAAACTCGATGATGATATATAGTTATAGCAATTATTAGTCGAGTCAATGAAGGTTTTTACTTCGGAACCCTCAGAAACAGCACCGCTTTTAATGAATTTTTTTTAAATGTTCGTTATACCATACTATTTGAAATCAGAAACATTCCAGCCGTCGGACTCAAAAAAATATTTTTTTTGCTCAAAAAAAATGTATATAAATAAAAAAAAATTCGATGATAACTGAGCAAAAGTGTGTTTTTTTGTTATAACTTAGTTGAATAAATATTATTTGAGGAAATGAGTAAAAAACATTTTTCAATTTTTATTGGCAAACGTTACTTTTCAATTATTTAAATAATTTGCTTAATAAATTATCGTTGACATTTTGACGCAAAAATTCATAAATTAATATACATATTTAGAATGTATTGAATATTGATGAAATTTAGCAAAATTGTTCGAAATACCCTTATTTAATACTAGTAAATTTTAGAGCACGTTACTTGCATTAATAATCATTTTACAGCAAGTTTTGCTACGAAATTTCTTATCCGCTCCAGCCGCGAATAAAATAATAAACGTTTGCCGTTTAGCAAATAAACAAACAATTTTGTCCAAAAAAATAGTAATTATTTGAGATGTATTTATCTAACGTTCCTGAAAGTTTTAACTAGAGCAGTTTATTCTTTAGATTTTTCACGCGTCAGCGGTAAGTTCGTCACTAAGATCGTTTACTCTGTAAAAAATATTTATTGATTTTTTATAAAATTTTGCATAATTGTTCGAATTACTTTAATTTAGCAGTACACAAATTAAGAACACGTCACTAACATTATTAATCATTTTACAACTACTTTTTCCTACGAAATTTAGTATTCGCTCGTGTCGCGTATAGACAATAAACGTTTGCCTTTTTGCAAATAAACAAACGATTTTTTCCAAAAAAAATTGTACTTATTTGAGATGTATTTATCTAATGTTTTTGAAAGTTTTAGCCCTTTTGGTTAATTATTTTCAATTCTATAGCAGTATATTCCTCAGATTTTTTGCGCGTCAGCGGCACGTTCGTCGACAAGATCCTTTTACTCTGTTAAAAATATTTACTGAATTTTAATGAAATCTTACATAATTGTTTGAAATACTTTAATTTAGCAGTAAAAAAATTACGAGCACGTCACCAGCAATATTTTTCATTTTACAACTAGTTAGGCTACGAAATTTACTATCCGCTCGTGCCGCATATAAGACAATAAACGTTTCCCGTTTTGCTAATAAACAAACAATTTTGACAAAAAATATTATGCTTATTTAAAATACATTTACCTAATGTTTCTAAAATTTTTAGCCCTCTAGGTTCATTTTTTTAAATGGTGCAATGTTATTTATTACAAATTCAAAATTTTTGAGGAAAAATTGGGAAATTTCTGGAAAATTCCTAAAAAAATTTGTATAATTCAACTTTATTTGTGAAAAGAAACACCGCGAATACACATTCTATCAAAATTTTCAATAAATTTAGACAAAAATTAAAAAAAAAAAATGGAAAATTTCGGGAAAATTCCCGGAAAATCTTTATTTTGACAAAGTATTCTTATTCAGCGACCCTCTAAACCCTTATAGGTAAAAAAATTTCGTCGAAAATCGGACTTAATATATGAAACCAGTAAATTATAAAAATTTTCAAAATTTGGGGGGGAGGGGTTAAATCCGACGACTAGAATGTTTCTGATTTCAAATAGTATGGTATAACGAACATTTTAAAAAATATTCTATCAAAATCGGTGCTGTTTCTGAGGGTTCCGAAGTTTTAGCCATTTTCGAGCTTCATTGACTCGACTATATAGGTATATTATTATAATTTTATCAAACATGTCTTTTCCTATGGTATATAAAAGCTCTATAAGTACACTGAAAAAATGTAATGTTAATTTTTAACATAAAAAACATGTTAACGGGAGGTCGAAATTTCATTCTGTGAAATATTAATCGGTAACGTAGTAATATTTCATACCAACAGTATCAAAAATTACTATACCGTATGTTAAAATAATTATAAAACTTAAATAATTATTTTAACAAGTTATTAATAGTCAGATGAAAAAATTTCATTAACATTTTTATTTATTTACGATGCGTAGGAATGGGAAAAAATAAAAAATCGCATAGATTGATGAAAAAAATTTTGATCCTAGAAATTTATAACACCCGACATGGTAATATGAAACCATATATGAAAAGTAATATAGAAACAGTAAAACTATAGAGAATGGACGTGAAATTTTCATTTACAAGAAATTAAATTAAAGAATAGCGTATATTACTTTTTTAGAGTAACTAAATTTTAATACGTACTATGTTAAAATTATTTATTTTCAATTCTACCGACTTTTCTGTTTTATTTCAGAAGTTGATTCTGTCCTCAGGTTCACAGCATTTTCTGTTAATTTTTAAAAGAATATTCTCTCCGTGCAATCCCAAAAAAAAGTTGCAACACGTCAAGTTCATATCTATTATACTATAAATATATCTACCGAGGTCAATCTTTCATTGGTAGAAGAGTCTTAAAGATATAAACACTGCAAAATAAACATTGGAACACTCAACGCATTATAAGATAAAGAGTGTACAATGGATCCCGCCACCACACCCCATCACTTTATCGTCAGTGTTGTGTGAGTGAACATGTCACAAGAAACTTCAAGTAGATTGTGGACGTCTGTATTTGTAGACATAGGCGTTGTGTTAATAAATATTTCGAGGATATAAATTTCCTTTAAGCGTGTATTATTTTATACATTTTGAATTTTCAATATATTGTTTTATGTGCAATGACATTTTTAACCTATCGTGCATAAGTACCCAACATTTTTTAAGATAAAAATTACAACAAATTATGCGTGCATATTGATATCACGTTTTGAAATTATGGTCTATAGATGAGTTTTTGAATTGGCAATACTAATCATAAATTTCCAAATAGGGGTATACGTTAGCTGGTGCTAAAGCAAGAAAAACTTCTGTTAAATAAGTTTTGTAACCAAATATAAAATAAATATTATACCATGAGCAAAATCTATGTTTTATTTTCGGCTCTATAATTTGGATATTTAATCGGTTGAATTTTCAAATTTCCAAGGGCCCTGATCGACACTACAGAAGGGACATATACTCTGACTTATACAGAGATATAACAGACCGATTTGATATGGTAAAATACATTCTGTGTTATTATCGAAGCGTAATAGGTAACATTGTTCACGCTGTTATTGTTTTTAGCTTCCTTGTTGAACAGCAGTCATGTGTACTGCTTGATAACCATTGCTTTTGTATTAGCATTGAAAAGTTAATAATTGATTAATTAACAGCTGATTTAATTATGTGAGCTTTCATAAATATACTTATAGACTTTACATGGAAACCAAAACAACTAACAATAAGTCTACCTATTAACCAACAAATCTAATTTATGTTGATATACTGTAATCGGTTTTTATTTTATTGGCTTCACTAAAAAATCAATATAACGTATATTTGTCGCATTAATCGATGATTAACTTAATTTTCTATTAAAAGAACTGTTTTCCTGTTACACAAAATATGTTTTCCTTCAGTGGAGGGTTAAAAAACAATTAGATAATCGGTCAGAAATGGTCAGTTTAGTTCTCAAAATAGTGATTAAAAATGACACCAAAAGTAATTTCGAATTATAAAGGATTATGACATTCTATATATATTTTTATTAGTGCCATTATATTTCCAAAATGTTTTTAAGTATTATACAAAAAATGAATACGAACTAATATTAAATAAGTTACCCACAAGAATGAGAACTCCAAAATAAATGATACATTCAAGAACAATAAAATTATTGATTCAACTCAACTATATAATTGGTGGTCAAAATAAATATTTGATCTAATTGAATCTCAAATACATACCTATTATATAGTGTAGGGTAACCGCTGTTGCCCTACAGAACATCGCCTTTAGGTATGAAATAATAGACTGTTCTATCAAAAGAACCTTCAAACATTGTGGTTATAATAATAATATTTAATATATAGATTAATGTACACATATAGTATAAGTTGAAACGTATTAAATAACAGCATAAATAATTTAATAGTATAACTTTGGTAATATTTGAAAATTATATGTTAAGAACACTTTAATAATATTGAAGACACATCTGTATTATTTTATAATGATTTTTTATTAAAATATTTTTTTAATACTAAAAAATCTTATTGTTATATATACTAAAATTCTAATAATAATCAGATGTTTCAGTTTCTACATCAATGAACATTTTCATTCCAATTCTTCAAGCAGTATAAATAATTATGTGAAATATATTTTATGAAATATATCTATAATAATGTAATAATTTATATATTTTTTATATTTTGACTGTAACCAGTGAACTGTAATATAATTCTTATAAGATCGAAATGCCTTTATCAGAAAAGGGCAATATTTATTAGGAAAGGCCAGATTAAATATGATTACTTATTCGCGTATCAGTGATCTTACTTAAGATAAAATAATGGATATTTTTTATTTATCAGTTTTCACTCCTCTAACCATCGAGTCTCACAATCTCTCAAAGGTGAAGGATGAATATATGTATGTGTATTTTGACATAAATTAACTAACAATTACTCTAATTACCAAAAAATTATACCAATGGAATTTTTTTGTGAAAACAATTCAAACATGCTAATTTCTTGAACAAATAAAAAAAAAACAATTTCGTTACAAAAATTAATGCAAAATTTATTGCCAAATTATTAAGTTAGGTATCTATTACATTCACTACATTTAAGTTTGTAGATATGTAATTTAAAAAAATCTTTATTACTTTATTAATTAAATAAATTTCTTTTTTTAATATATCAGTCAAATACTCACAAAACCATAAAGTGTAATAATCAATACTAATATATAAATCTGTAGGTACTGACAATGAAAATATTTGTTTAGTATAAATGTACCTTGTTTTACAGGTAACACTATCCATTTTGATAGCTATTGACATTACCAAACCAACATTTTATATTGAATTATTTAGTCAGGCATGTATTAAGAAAATTTTAAAATTTGATCTTGATATAATTAAATCATCTTCACTGCTACCATTGTGGGTATTATTTACCTATATACATTTTAGAGCAGCTAACCGCGTGGGTATTCAGTGATTTTAAAATACACGCATGCGAATATAATAAATGAACATCTATCAAATTTCACGCAAAATAAAATCACAAAAAACTACAACACAACATTAGAATTCCCCAAAGCAATTCCCTCGACGCCAAATAGCATACGCCATGTATAAAACTGTGTTTCCGCGTGACGTCACTGGCAGCTCAGAGTCGTGCGACGTTTTGACATTCTGGTTTCCCAGGTTATCACTTTATGTCTTTTGTAATATTCATAACGCTAGTGAATACCAGATATGTATGCATTATTTATAGCTAGAATGAATGTGACTCTTTTTTAAATATACGTTTCATCGTATAATTATTTAAAAACATATTTGTTTGTACATATATGTTTTTAAATGGTCCAGTCATTATAGACAAATAAAGGCTGTTGAGCAACATGAAGTCCAGGAGGTTTTATATTTATAAGAGTAACCTTGTTATTAAACTCACTACACTCTCAGTTGAGATCCTATGGGTGCCAAGCCATAGTGGAATCAAGGGAAATGAAGAAGCTGACGCTCCAGCAATCCTGGACCTCTAGACAAAGACCTAGACAAACTAGATCCATCATTAAGGACTACAAAATATCTTCTGAACCTAAGCAGAAGACAGCTTAAAATCGTAACGGGCCTCCTAACAGGCCACGGGAACATGAACAGTCATCTCCACACTATAGGTATAATGCCTAACCCATAGTGCAGGAAATGCTGCACAGAGCAATAAACCTCAGAACACGTCCTTTGCGACTGCATAGCGCTTGCAGCACTAAGGAACAAATACCTTGGCTCCCCCTTTCTTAAATCAGAAGACATTCAAGATATGTCGATGAACAGGATCCTATCCTTCGCTGAAGCAACGGACTTGTTCAACGAGTGAAACAGTCTTAGAACCAAGGGAGCACAATGAGCCCCAGTGGCCTAAGTGCCGGAGCTTTTAAAAGCTCCACCCCTCAATACAAATACAAATACAAAAAAAAAACATTGTAATTTGCTGATTTTTTGGCCTTGACAAACCATCATCTTGGAAAAATGGCCGAAAACCCATCTTTTTCTTACACTACGATCAATATTATAGAAGAGATAATTCTTAACCACTTTTGTCCCTTTTGCATATTCAATAGTTTCTGAGATAAGGCTGGTGTTAGCTACATATATTTGATCGCTTGTTCATATTATAACTAACTGGTAAATAGTTTTCTTGTTTTTAACCTTGACCTTATTAGTTTGAAACCCAACTACAGTAAAATATGTTAACCAAAAAGTTATAAACAAGTTTTCTTAAAAGGAATTTACACAGAAACGTCCCTAAAATTAATTTCAAATGTTCCTTTTACACCTTTATGTAACACTTGTGACACTGTTATAATGTATCTCTTATGTCTTTTCATTTAGAAATTTTACATTAGCTCATTCATCACCTTTTCATACAAATCCATACAATATATAACTACATTTCTGAAATCGTTTTTCTGGAATTTGGTACCATACTAATAGGTTTTCAAAACATAGATTTTTTATTTGCAACAGTATGACATTTTTGTCTTTTAACTTATTTTGATTTATTTGAATATACTGCGTGATCAATGCCCGGTATCATAAAAAGGCTAAACAAATTTGCTCTCCCAAATGAGGTAGGTATTAATTTTTTAATAGTATCTATGGATTTGCTACGGAATTTAGAGTAGTGATATTTCAACATATTGTTACACAGTTGGTAACTCTGACCTTACAATATAGTTTTCATAATATCACCAATGTTTTAATACCGTTGATGTTTACAAACAACGCGTGTGCGAAACTTGTCTAAGTCTACATGAAACTCCAAGAGAACTGGCATATTAGTTTGATACCTCATTTGAGAGTGTTTGCTAGTCCCTTCATGATACCGGACATGAATATGACAAGTGTTTATAGGAAATTAAGATTAAGCTTTGAATTAAAAATAATAACAATTATTTTCCTATGCACCATTGTTAAATACTATATCAATAAGAAAAGTGAATATTTTAACTTTGAACTTACAAAGAAAAAATATTTTACGTACCTATATTTCAAAAGGATATTGCATGAAAATAACACATACTCGTATACCATATATTTCAGTATCTATACTCAATGCTCATACTATCGAATAAACTTTTGGTCAATAACTGTCAATGAGGTTAAAGCTTGTAATTCCCTCTCAACGCAAAAAAGGATAAATTGATTCATAAAGTCTCAAAGGACCTAAAATATTATTGGTAAAATGTTTGACAAAATTGGGTTCGAGTCATATATGTATGTTATTTTTCATAAGCTAATGTATACATACATATACGTATGTATATTGTATATATTGTTTATGTATATTATATAATACAAAACAAATAATAAGTTATACGATACAATTTCACAAAGAAAAGATAGTTTACTGTCAATCACTAAGCTGACTGAAAGTAGTTATTCAATAATTTATATTTATATGAAAGAAATTTCAATGAAAAAGGAATAGAGCTGCATGTCGATACCAGGTATTACTTGAGATTAAGCCGAGACGAGAGTAAAAAATTCGGAGACGAGACCAAGACGAGATTGGTTTACATTCCGAGACGAAACCATCTTAAATTTTACATGACGAGATTGAAATGATAATTTATTTATTAGTCACGTCGACAATATCGGTTTTAATAGATTATAATCATTAGAATTGATATTAATTTTTGATTGAATAATTAAACTAAAATACAACAGATTTGTTATATTTCAAAATTTCGTTGTTTGTTACATAAAATAAAAATACGAGACCGAGACTGCAAAAAATTTATCTCGTCTCGCCCATGTGTATGAAACGAGACTTATATGACTCTCGTGTTATCTCGTTCTTGAGTAGTCCTAAAAAAGACAATATAGATATATGATTTGTTAAGTATATTTACAAAATCGATAAATAAATGTCAATCTTTACGCGAATCTAATAAAAATCCTATTCCAAAATTGCCTCCAGTCCAATTAATATAATGGTTGTATATATAGGTGTCTATGCTGTAGGGTAAAAGCAAACAATATTATTTTTATAACTATGTATATACTTGAAAATTCATCGTAACAGATCGATACAAAATATGAAAAAAACTAACAAATAATTATAGTCTCTCACATTATTATGTTATTATTAGATAAAAAAAAACATTTCATAAAAGGGTTAAATTCTTCAATAATAACTACGCACTGAAATAAGATTCCGTAATTTTCCCGATATTCACAAAAATTAATTACTGACTTGAACGTTCACAAAATATATGTTCAATTTAATCTGCATGCTAATTAGAAACTTAATAATCTAATAACACGGTTTGCTATCATTAATTGGACATTGTAGAAGTGTTCAAATTGGGCATACTATTGATGTGTTGTATAATTCATATTACATGCAGATCACTGTTTTAATTTACACGTATGTTGTACAGGGTGCTTTGGAATTACAATTGCAAATTATTCTCGTCACTATTTTACTCTACTTCATTATTTGTTCTTGTTTATATTAATTAACTTATACATGCATCGCATATTTGCAATACAGACCTTTGTTCATAAAAATTGTATTCATAAATAAACCATTTTTAGTGTTACTATTTAAAAATCAATATCTAACGAAATATATTTTTCTGTAAATATAAAAAAAAAACAGTTTTATAAAAGACCATTCTAATTATTACATTTATACATAGGTGGGCATTAACTCGTTAATCGTTAATTAATGAAGTTAACAAAATGCATAACGGATTAACTTTTAAGTTAACTCAAAAAAATGTTAACGCTCTTGTTAACTTCCGTTAAATTAAACCTCCGTTAACTTTAGTCCGTTACATTGGTTGTTTGTTGACATGTTGTAATTATTTGTTTGAATTACGCGCCACGCGGGCACACCGGTGCAACGCGGTGCTGTTGCTCAAAAGAGCATGAATCCAGAGCCAAGAAACGCGAGAAACTCAAAAAACGACCATGTTGATTCCTTGCTATGTGCCAGTGAATACAAGTTATTATAACCTGACTTTTTAGCGTTTGCGCCATTTTTAACTGACTTCATTTAGAGTTTATCTTTTTCTTCCATATTTCATATTAGTATAGTAAGTAAAGTATGTATGAGGAAGGTTTAAAGATAAAAAGATATAATTTAGGTATATAATTTAATTCATTAAGGTTTAGTTTAGGTGCGTATATGCTCTGCTACCCGTGTGAAACCAGAACGGGTCGCTACTGTCGCTTGTAATAATTATATTAATTAATCTATCTACTTGTTTTTGTTTTATTTACCTATGTATACCATTCCAAAAGGCGCCAAAACCTATGCATTTATACAAATATCGTATTATTTAATAAATTTAATTTAAAATTACATATTTTATGTATTAAGTTTACAGTATACATATAAACAATTGTACTTTTTACGTTTGTACAAAGTGCATGTATACACAATACTTTAAAATTCGTCAAAACATATCTACATCAACAAAAACATTTAAAATCATATATAGATATTGTTTAGCGCGCGCTATATTGAAATAAGTGGCTCCATCTGTTGCAGACGTATCAAATCACAAACAGAAAGTTAATAACATGCATACACACAACTGTAACAGAAATTTTAATGTACTAGGTGACGTACACATACTACGTTTTATGGAAAGGGTGAGGAGGTCGCGCCCGACTGGACAGTAAGCAATTATTGGTTGCGTACATAATTGCATTAACACCTCTGTGATTAGTTGTGTTACTGCTGTGATTTTTTACGTGATTTCTATTATGAATGCTAACGTTTTATTTTCACCACCTGTTTGAATCATGTTTAATAATAGTACCAGTCATATATAGACTTCTGATACCAAATTTTGGTCCACCTTAAAAGTTTCTGAATCATTGGTTTTTAACCTTGTATACTGTTACATTTTTAGTTAACTAACTGTATGAATAACTCAAATTTTGGACAACAATACTTTATATTACATACAATACATTCCTGAATATAGCACATATGTAAACAGAGATAACTTAAACTGTACAGGGAAATTAAGCGATGGAACAAAAATAAATATAAAAATTGGAATGAGTTTTGAGTTAGATTTTAATTTTACTCAGTATTTTTATGTTTGAATTCGAGCTAATATCCGAAAGTATTAATTAGTCGATATCTATCTTTTATGAAACTTGACAAAATACAAACATAAACTATTATATCCAGGTATATTATTGTGTGTACATTTAAATATTTTATGTATTGTAATATCCTTAAATTTTTTTATGGTCATTAAGCAGGTGACTTCGTCATTATTTATTAAAATTACATCGACTACACTTCATATAAAATATAATTTTTATTGAACTGTTGTATTTTTATATAGACCATATACACGAAGGGATCAAGTAACTAAAACACCATCAAGAGCTTAAAGGCGGACCAGTGATTCAATGTCAATTCTTAAATACAAGTCCAAAGTATTTTATAAATATTAAAAAGTGTATTCATATTTTCTTACTGACACAACTAAAGATCTTGTAATATTTTAATACATAAATAAAGCAAATCATTTTTTAAATCAAAGGAAGAAATATCTATTTTTGTATAAGAAGTATTCTTCATCTTGAGATGATATTAAATGTTAACAGTAAATTGAAATCAATAATAAAAGATTGGAAATTATAAACATACATACATACATACTAACAAATCCTAAAAGATTATTTATAACTTAATAAATAAAATCTTAACCTTCAAAATTCACAGGTAATGAAAAAAAAGAATGTTCCTATAGAAAGGTTCGCAATGCTAAATATACACTAAAATAAACAAATCAAATATAATTTTTAAACTCACATAAAAAATATGACATAATCATCTTAGAATGCACAAAAAATTAAATAGATAATAAACACAAGCTTAAACAATGACAAAAAATAACAATTCATGAAAAAAATTTAATCTGACATTTAAAAAATATTAACTTATGATAACACAATGCACATAAAATTAAAATAATCAATTAAAAATATAATAAATATGAAATATTAAAAATCCTAAATAAATAAATTATGTCAGATCACGTATAATTTTATATCTGACCAAAATGCATAAATTATAAAAATAATTAATAAAATCGTGAACAATTTAAATAAAAGTTGATCAAGATGTCGATGTTTTTCTTCCGGTTACACAACCTGCGACGTGAAGAGGAAAACAAGAAGAAGCGTGCTGCGCAAAGAGGTCGGCGTAGCGGCTGCGGACTGTTCACAAACAACCTGACGTTAGCGCCGAGCCGTCTGTTCGAGCGAGCTCCGCTAACTCCCTCAGACAGTCTGGACGAGGTTGCGTTCCAGATACCAAGGTGACGTTAAGTTCAGTGAATGTACGCCCCCAATATCGATGTCTGATTAGGTGTGTCTTGGAATTAATAGTATATATTACATATGTTTGGTGTGACGTCTTTTTTTGTTCAAAGATACTAACTTAATCTACCCATCACCTCCACCAGAAAAAAGTCTTAAATTTAAAAATCAATGTTTCCGACCCTAAAGTCCGTAAATGGTAAAATTGCCTTAGCATGGATTGTGGATGTTTGTAATGTCGTATCTTGTAAGTTTACAAAATATTAGAACCAATAAAACCAATAAAATAAAAATATATAAAAAAAATTTGTAAAAAAAAACAAAATTCTAATAGAGAATATGCCAAAACTACTTCAAGCAGAGAAGAATTTTTTTTTATATAATCCTATTTTCTTATAAAATTGGTTATAATTTCTAAACCCCTTTGTATAATTTCATACATGCTATATCGAAATACTCGGAAAAATGAATGCTTTTAGATTATCAAATAAAAAAATACAGTTTGTATTTAAAAAAATATAACTTTGATTTGTAACGCAGTTATGGGACACTCTGTATAAATGTTACTATTTTCAAATTAAGCTGCTTTTCTTATTTGACAACTTTTTCATTTAACGTTTTCTTCCAATTATTATAATAAATGAAATATTGAACTTTGACACAGTCATTAAATTTAAAAAGAATGAATGTATATACAGGCCCGGATTTTTGCCGCCCCTATGCAGTTGCGAAAATTGCCGCCCCCTCCGTGTGGTACGAGAAGTTTTTCGAAAAATTTTGATTAAAAAAAAATAAGTTAAGGTTTTTGATATCGGTGACCTTTTTTAGGTTTTCATGTAAAAAGTCTAAAAATTATTAAAAATAATGTATATAATATATTATATTAGTATATTAATACTTAAAAAGTATTTTTTTAAGTTTCCGCCAAAATTTGCCGCCCTTTAATTTTTGCCGCTCTAGGCACGTGCCTACACTGCCTGCATGGTAAATCCGGGCCTGTGTATATAATAGAACAATTCTTATTCGTTATTACAAATTATTTTTGAACAGATACATTTTTTCTATTTTATATAGATTTACTAAAAAAAAAAACAATTAACAGTAACAATTTAAGTTTATTTTCCATTCAAGGAATAACAAACTGTAGTAAGTTCAGGACCGCTGATTTAAACCTATTTATAAATACATAATTTTGTGAATATAATTTAAAATAGAGAAATTTATGTTATGTTGTACAAAAATTCCTTCTATATAAATAAATACCAATATTTTCGTAACAAGAAAATATGCGATACAAAATTCTTCGAATAGGTTCAAATTATGTAATATTTCAAAAATTTTAATAATTGGTCAAATTAATTCTTTATAATTATATTATCTACTGTTGATTAATTATATTCTTGTCAGTGTTTCTTTCAATCTTTTTTCAGTTTATTCATATTTATACGTTAAATAACTTTTTTTATTATTATGAATTATGATAAAATAAGTTATACAGAACATGTAAATAAACTGACTAAATCCTACCTAAAATACCCTCTACGAGATGCACCCCTGACTATAGTAAATACATACGTGCATGGTGAAATTATAAAACAGTCAGTTCAATTAGAGCGTAACCACCATCTACAAATTACATTTTATATTGGATTGAGTCTTCGCTAACCCCATTGATAATACTACTATTGTCTGATAGAGAGCGACACTTTAGCATGATAAATTTTACACGAACTTTTTTTTTCGAATCAATCATGCTTATGTACACTTGGTAGATATATTTCATTTTATTTTTCTGTATGAATGAATAAGAGATTTTATATTCTTATAGAAATAATAATCAGAAGTTAGTCATGCTTATAATATTGAACTCTTTCAAATTAGTACCAATTTAAAGTAAATTCTATAATGATATTTTTAATATGAGTTATTATAAGATCGTTTCTTATTTTAAAATATAAGACCTCATTCTATTTGATATTGAAGTTTTTTGTCATGTTTTTGTACTCTTTATTAAATATTATATTTAAATAACAGGGCCAAAAACAAAAAACAAAAATTAAATATTATATACTAGCTGTATCCCGCGGCTTCGCCCGTGTATATTTTAAAATTGGTAAATGTATATAATGCTGTTTGATGGCTCCCCCTCTCTATGCCGAAAATGTACCCGCCCTGCGTCACATCAACTTACCCTTGCAGCAGACAAATGATATATATATATATATATATATTTTTACTTTGATATTTTTTATTTGTTATAATTTTTATTTTACCTTATTTGATGTTTCGCACATTAAAATGATCTGTGATAAATGTACTATACAAATCTGTAAATCGATTTGATGTAGTTTATATCGTTACTCAGATAATGCATAGGTACGTTGTTCGCAGTTAATATAAAAAAATATATGGAGTGGCATAAATATTAAAGTTTTATACCGTAGTACGGGTTTAAGTGTCCACTTGTCCACTCACTCACTTTTTTGACTTAAATATCTTATTTATTCACTGCTGAGTTCTTTTGAGTGATAGCGTGCTGATATTTCAAAGAACACATCGGTGCAGGTTTCATATAAATCGGTTGGGTAGTTTTTGAAATTACTTCGGTCGATCCCACAAACTTGTTTTCTTTGCATCTGTATAAGTATATGAATTTTAAATTTGGTTCAATCTTTTAATTACTTTTTGCTCAAAAGCAGTCGTACCCAAAAACCTTCCGAGGTAAAGATATTATAATAACGTCCATTTTGAAGCAAAAGATAATATTTTCATTCAATACTTTTTATCCTGATTTGAATAACAATTCTTTAATACAATAATGTTTATGCATCGATCAACAGGGAGGGTATCTTGTTACGTAACGAATACATTTCAATAAGGTCATGAATAACAATCTATTATAGTCCAGTGACAGGACGTCAGGTGATGTAAATAGTATCGATTAATTATTTAATTGGTTAAGTAGGAGTAATAGGGTTTTCTTCACAATGCCCATTTTCTTGGAAATGTTTATAGTTCACCGCTAATAATGCATTTGATGTTTAATTATTAAAAAACTTGGGGTGAAATTTTGGTTCATGTCTTATTTTGAAGTGAAAAATTAATATTTAAATGTCTACGATTGTAAAATAGCATCAATTTTATCATACTCTACTAAAAATAATACCTAGTTACCTAAATATCTATAAATATAGCTGTGACATTAATATTTTTACTATAAATAACATACATATATTGTCAATACTTAGTAAAACCATATATGATTGGGAGAACTAGGGTGTGACCTGGGATAATCGGGGCACTTAACAAACACCATACTTATGCAATCAGAAGTATATTCATGGGTCACACATTAGGTTATTTACCTTAAGTACTTACTTATATACGTTCGTTTAAATATCTATATTTCAATTTATTAAAAGACAAACGTAGCAGTATTTGTGGAAATTGCTTAATTTCTATTCAATCTTGATAAGTATATCTGTGTTTGTTGAGGATCAAGTACTATATTTTGGAATTTATAAATTGCTAATTATTAATTCCATAGGCCAACTCAATACGTGGACGGTTCAATATCTCACTTTAATTTTTTTATTTTACAATCATTATTATCATTTAATGATTGAAGCCCTACAATGGAGAAAAGATAAAACTAAATTAAAATCTAGTCTCGTCCAAATTTAAGAGATCTCGTACGGAATTCTATTAATATAAGGAAATTTATTTTGTATTTTTTAATATAAATATTAATAAAATTGCATTTTTAAATCAACGAACCTAAAATCATATTTTTCTAGATCATATCTATTTAATCTCATCTTGTCAAAATTTAAAATATAGTTTTAATATTACACAATATTATTGACCCACTATTATTTCCATACTCCGCCACTGGTTACTGTACAATCCACCACATAAGCCACTAACTTTTAAATATTCATAACTACATTTTTTCCGCTTTTAACATGATAATATTATTATCGACATAATACAATTGCGACACGTTCCCCGCCACTGAACCATTCTGCATCGCGGCACGTTGTCGACCGAAGTCACTCTTTACCAAGCCCCGAGAGGTCTACATCTTCAGCATCCCCACTTAGTAGTCGCTTTTTTATTCTTAGGACATCATTATATGTATCATGTATACATGTGTACCAGGGGAATTCTTTTTCAAGCGTACCGTGTACTTCATTTATTCTGGGTATTAGAAGGCTATTCTAGTAAAATGGTAAATGCCATTATAATGTATAAGGGAATTATAGTGTATATTTTATATGTGGCTTTCTTTTTTTATTCACTCGATATATTATAGATGAAATATATATGTATTAGGGTGGTTCTTATTTTTGAACTTTTGAATTTTGAACTCTGTACTCCCCTTTATTCGTAGTTATGAGACTTGAATTTGTGTTAAATTTGGTCATGATCAACCAACCCCTTCCCGTGCCGACTTTTGAGTCAAATTCAGTATATGTGGTATCAATCGATTCATCTCAGTGTCCCAAAAAAAAAATGTCAACCATAAAAATATCCTATTGTCGCTTTAGATTTTTAAATAAATTGAAAATACACATAGAAATGGGATTTCACCCTTCAACCCCATAAGTCGGCTCAGGAAGGGGTTGGTTGATCATGACCAAATTTAACACAAATTCAAGTCTCATGATAACGAATAATAATAATAATAATAATAATAATCTTTATTTATTAAACATAAGTTATAAAACAGGTCAGTATAATAGGATAAATTTGGGGGGTACGGAGTTCAAAATAACCCAAAAAAATTTCCTTCATCTATAAATAAGGACCACCCTAAATGTATATAGATGTTTATTTTATCTCGAAATTGATAGATTTAGTAACCAAAGTAAATGAATTCATATTTTGTTGATTTTGGTACTAATTCTGAAATTGAACACACAAGACAATATTTAATTTATTTTATAAAAAATATGAAGCATACAATCATCCAATGCTAGTATTCTTATAAACCATGCATTTTTGAATCATTTGTTGAGTGGAGATAGGTTGTTGTTTTGACCTTTGAACGAGTCGTTTAAATTTCCTGTAAGTATCTTTAGTTAAAGACATTTTAGATACCAAACAGTTCATGTCTATCTATCTGTCACAGCCTTCTAGCTACTAAACTGTTTGATCTATATGATCATAATGATCTATTATAATACATTTTGAGCAAGCTGTGTTGTAATATACGAACTATTAAAGATAACATAGTAATTATGTACTTTGCTGTTACTTCATAAATTTAAAATATGTCAATTTTGTCTTAAAATAATGGATAAATTGAAAAACTATATAGTAATAATATGAATACTGTACAAAAATATTATTGATCATAACTTTAGTTTACTTAAATAAGTAAAATAACTGATAAAAGAAAAAGCAAATGTTTCTTTACAATATGAAGTAGATGTTTATGTGCATTTCTTACTTGTTTAACTGTTTAAGTAAATATCTCTTTAATGGTTAGAAAATAATTATATACACAACAGCATTCAATTGTGAAAGTAATCCTTAAAATTACGGGAATTATAAATTTAAATATTAATAACTAGAAGAATTGTTCAGGTGAATATAATTCGATTATTAAAGTTTACAAACAGTACAAAATCATTTTGAATATTTAGTGAAGGGTAGTAATTCAAGCTTAAGTAAATAAAATTTTCTTTTATGGAAATTGTTTGCGAGTTTCTAATTCTCGCTGCAAAAATTCCTAGGTAAAAACTTTTAGTAAGATTATTTTCTATAAATACATTTAAATTAATTTATTACCACTTTTTAAAACATTCTTCTGTAAGTAACATTTCCAATTCAATGAATGTAAAAACATTTTTATTTTTTTAATTTATAATATGTAGTCGGCGGTAAGTCTGAGGTTTATTTATGGAAAATTATATACGAGATGAAAAAAAACATTTATTTAATTTATTTTTATGTCTGAAATTCTTTTAATTAAATTTAGATTCAATATTTAATACCTTTATTTATAATACCTATATATTTTATACTATATATATTTATACGTATTTTTGTATTTAAGATTTTTTCCATTTTTATCAACTATATCTAAATTCTGAGTGACAATTCTAAGAAGCTGCCTTGGGAGTCCTTTTTTAAGGATCCGGCACTCCTCGGAATAAAATAATATTTATAAAACTTTAAAAACTTTGGGATTTCTTATGTAAATTAATAAAAAATCGACTATAGCTAATAAGCAACACTTTGTTGTTGATTTCTTCAGCTGATACTTTGTTAGAAATTGCGGGGATATTACCTTTGTCCATGCGATCCAATTATTGTCCACCTTTAGTTGATTTACTAATTTAAGTACCTGAGTACTTGCACTTTTTAGAAAACCTACAAAAACATTTTAATAATTCGTATAGTTGTGAATAGCATGGGAAGTATATAAAGACTATAAAAAATTTTAATCTTGACTGCTTGATACACAAGTAGGTACATTTACAATAGGCGTATGAACGGCTAAAAACAAATACTAGCTCATGTACCTTATAAACATCTACCTATTTGTTAGATAAAACAATGTAACTCAAAGTAAAAGCATGTTCAAACTTTAACATTCCAAACTTTAAAGTTACTTAATCCGTAACAAAGGTTAATTAAATAAAACAAAATATATGTATAAGCCAGTGTTACAATAAAATTTAATAAAATATATACAGTGTATGTAAATTGTGAAGAAAATTTCATTTTCATGTATTCAAATTTAAATCTTTGTTACGACCCAAATTTCAGTAAAAGTTAATTTTATAGATTCTTATTTGCATTTGGGTACTGCAATATTATTTAAATATTTAATTTTCATACAACAGTGAAACTTTAGTATTCATTTGTATTTAATTTTTCATGAAAGTTTGTTTATAATTTTCCATACTAAAATATCTAAAGCAATATTGCGTATATTGTCCTAATTGTTCATTTTCCAACTCTCATATAACTATTAGTAAACACCCAGAAGCTCTCAACATACATATATAATAATTGTAAATTGATTTTGACCAATAAGCTGTTCAGAAGTCAAAGCGAACAATTTCAATCCGTTTCAGTGGTTCTTAACCTTTTCGGACCCGTGAAACCTTTAATCATAAAAATTGTATAATACCGAAATCAACAAGCTTATGTACACTGAGAAAAAAGATTAGTAGTTGGAAATAAATGCATTTAATTGGCTATGTTTTTTGTTAATTATTATCAGATTTAATAAAGACTATCCAATAGATATTTGATAACAACACAACGAAATATCTCTCACACCGGATTTATTAACAGTAACTAAATATTGTATTCGCCATTATATTGTTAGTTACAACCAAATCTCGTTCTCTATGGTATAAATAATATATTTTCTCAGTTTAGAATGATACAGTATTAAAAATTACAGATTATCGTTTTTCTTCCTTTCAAAACTTTTATAATTTTTTTTATTACAATAATTAAATTTTGATATTAAATCGCCATATTGGACTTTTTTTTAATTGTCCAATTGAAATACAATTGAACATACCCGGGGAAAAAATTGTAGATCTGCAGAGATCAGATGTCGACAGATCTCCATTTTGAGACATCATATTTTTCACTTTTTTTGATCTGAGGAGGCTTACAAAGATCTACAACTGTTTACAAAGATCTAAAACGATCTACAAAGATTTTATTGTAATGTTTGCAAGTCTCCACAGATCAAAAATTTGTGAAAAATATGATGTCTCAAAATGGAAATCTGTCGAGATCTGAGTGGATCTCTGCAGATCTACAATTTTTTCCCGGATAGGCAAGTAGTTTTGATAGTCAAATATCATTTTAAACCTCTACCACAATAAAATGGATTTTTATCTACCGATTTTAAGGCCCTCGATAAGACCGGCTTACATTTTTACAATTCGGTTGTAAAGCTGAGACGAAACGATCTTTAATTGAAAGCCCTTTTCTTTCTTCATATTACTGATTTAAATCATTAAGTATACAGGGTGAGTCATATCAGGTGAAACAAACTTAAACCGTTGATTGAAAAAAATATTTCAAGCAAAAAAGTTCATATAAACATGTATCCGGAAACTCTTCGTGAGGGAGCTACAGACTCCCAAAGATTTTGACTAAAATTGGTTTTTATTTAAAATCTGGAGAACCCACTGTAATACAGTAATGAAAATTAATACCTGGATTAGTAATAATACGTGTTATCGATTTCCAGTATCAAACAATGGTTATTTAGACCAGGGGTGTATGGGACCTGTGGGCCCTCTGATTTTTATCTAGTACTTTTTTGTTCTTCACTTTTTTCCTATGTTTGGTATTTTTATAAGGTTATATGATACAAAATACACATAAATATACTTTGTTATGTTGTCATAAGATCAACCGTTTACGAGAAATACGATGTGAAATATAGTTTTGCAGAATTTAACTTAATACGGATGCTAAAAATTACACAAAATAAATTTATATTCTTGTTCTATAATTAAAAACAAGAATAAATGTGTATGTAAATATACCTTAAAAATGCATCCCTAACAACAGATAACAATTATTAGTTTCGTTTTTAGTCAATTAATAAAGCATGAATTAAAGTAATAAAACTGGCTATAATTCTATGAGGAGTCATATTAAGAGGAATATTTACACCAAATATTTTTCTTATTTTAGTACTAGAACAAGAATATAAATTTATTTTGTGTGATTTTTAGCATTCGTATTAAGTTAAATTCTGCAAAAATATCTTCCGCATCGTATCTCTCGTAAACAGTTGATCTGATGACAACTTAACAATGTATATTTATGTGTATTTTGTATCATATGACCTTATAAAAGTACCGAACATAAGAAAAAAGTGAAGAACAAAAAAATATTAGATAAAAATCAGAGGGCTCACAGGCCCCATACATCCCTGGTCTAAATAACCATTGTTTGATACTGGAAATCGATAACATTATTACTAATTCAGGTATGAATTTTCATTGCTGTATCCCAATGGGTTCTCCAGATATTAAATAAAAACCAATATTAATCAAAATTTTTGGGAGTCTGTAGCTCCCTCACAAAGAGTTTCCGGACACATGTTTATATGAACTTTTTTGCTTGAAATATTTTTCTCAATCAACGGCTTAAGTTTGTTCCACCTGATATGACTCACCCTGTATAATATATATCACGGAAACAATTAAAGGACCACTTGATTTTATCAAAAAAAATTCTCATTTTCAGAGTAGTGCCAATAGGTCAAATATGATTATTTTTTTACATATAGTGTATGGAAATTGAAGGAAATTTTATATTCTTTTCAAATTCAGGAGTATTTTTGTGTTATTAAACGTTTTTTATGACCAAACCGCGGTTGAATACAAAATAAAAAATGTGATTTTTTTTGCAATTTTGAAAGTTGCACACGGGGATTTTTAATTTTTTTTTCAACTTTTATGATAGACATTTTTTAGGAAATTTTCTCAGTTTTAAAACGCTGTTTTCAAAAAAAATTTAACATTTTTTGGTGATGCGATATCTGAGTTTGAATGAAAAAAGTACCAAAATGTTTTAAATGACCATAAAAAGCCTAATTTGGATCATACAAAAAGAAAAAAAAAGAAAATTCAATCTTAATCAATTATCTAATGTCTAGTGGCATTTAAAAAGTGATTCATTTTAGCTTAACCCTTCAAATACGGAAAACAAATTCATGTTCGAATTTAAATAATCCTGAAAAAATTACCCTTTTTAAATCTTCGTTATAATGTTAAAAACATATTCAGAAATTAAGATCTATCAAAGAACATGAAAATTATACATGTTACCTTCAATGTAAATAAAGGTTCCAATAAAAATCTTTTAATTTGGCTGAGATATTGCTATTTGAACATTTCGCATACGTTTAGAACTTGACCGTACTTTTTACAACAAATTTTTCTTTGAGATTTTTTTTTGTAAAATAATCAACTTTTGAGAAAATTTGTAAGAGGAGAAAAGTTTTTGTGTTTTGAAAAAGAATATTCATAAATTTTTTCAGATGTTTTGTATCAATATTATGGGATCATGTTTATTTTTAATAGGGTGTTTTATTCATTCAAACTCGGATACCTCAGTATCAAAAAATGTGACAAACATTTTTTTAAAAGCATTTTAAAGCTGAGAAAATTTACTAAATGATGGCTATCTTGGAATTATGAAAAAAAATCAAACCTACCCGTGTGAAACTTACATAATTGCAAAAATTAATCAATTTTTTTAGTCAACTACGCATGGCCACAAAAAAACGTACAGTTACTTTAAGCTATAAGTGGTTGAATTAAATGAAAATTTATTGAATTTTACAAATCGAGAGTATTTAACTAAGTGTTATTGAATGATTTTTCATCATCACAATGCACTTGAATTAAAATTGAAAAATTGGATGTTTTGCAATTATGAAAGTTTCACACGGGTAGGTTTGATTTTTTTTCATAATTCCAACATAGCCATTATTTAGTAAATTTTCTCAGCTTTAAAATGCTTTTAAAAAAATGTTTGTCACGTTTTTTGATACTGAGGTATCCGAGTTTGAATGAATAAAACACCCTATTAAAAATAAACACGATCCCATAATATTGATACAAAACATCTGAAAAAATTTATGAATATTCTTTTTCAAAACACAAAAACTTTTCTCCTCTTACAAATTTTCTCAAAAGTTGATTATTTTACGAAAAAAAAATCTCAAAGAAAAATTTGATGTAAAAAATACGGTCAAGTTCTAAACGTATGCGAAATGTTCAAAATGTTCAGCCAAATTAAAAGATTTTTATTGGAACCTTTATTTACATTGAAGGTAACATGTATAATTTTCATGTTCTTTGATAGATCTTAATTTCTCAATATGTTTTTAACATTATAACGAGGATTTAAAAAGGGTAATTTTTTCAGGATTATTTAAATTCGAACATAAATTTGTTTTCCGTATTTGAAGGGTTAAGTTAAAATGAATCATTTTTTAAATGTCACTAGACATTAGGTAATTGGTTAAGATTGAATTTTCTTTTTTTTTCTTTTTGTATGACCCAAATTAGGCTTCTTATGGTCATTTAAAACATTTTGGTACTTTTTTCATTCAAACTCAGATATCGCAACACCAAAAAATGTAAATTTTTTTTTTGAAAACAGCGTTTTAAAACTGAGAAAATTTCCTAAAAAATGTCTATCATAAAAGTTGAAAAAAAAATTAAACATCCCCGTGTGCAACTTTCAAAATTGCAAAAAAAAATCACATTTTTTATTTTGTATTCAACCGCGGTTTGGTCATAAAAAACGTTTAATAACACAAAAATACTCCTGAATTTGAAAAGAATATAAAATTTCCCTCAATTTCCACACCCTATATGTAAAAAAATAATCATATTTGACCTATTGGCACTACTCTGAAAATGAGCATTTTTTTCGATAAAATCAAGTGGTCCTTTAATTGTTTCCGTGAGTGTATTTAATTGACCCCTGATATGTAAAAAATTATTTATAAACAAAACATTTATACTATAAAATTAAAATATCATTACGTGGGATGTAAATAGTTGTTTTTAATTTGCGGTCGAAGCTTTCACATTCCCGGCATCACCGATATACCCTGGATAACAAGCTAAATTGCCAAAAGCCACAACAACTATGCGCAATATTGTATCAGTAAGTGAACCTCCATGACGGATAAACACCGGAGTGCAAATATTACCTTCAATAACTAACTGCTGAAGGTGAAATTTGATTTACTGTTACCTATGCTATGTATGTGTGTATCAAACTAACATTGTGTACATTATTTTACAGATTTCATCAAATATATAGTGTAGGTAAAACCATTTCGTCTGAAAATGTTTTAATTAATTTTCAACACATATATTTCACGTAAATCCAAATTTTTTTCTCGTCTACATATTGCATTGAAATCATCCGTACAAAATTAAAACCTATATTATATATAATACACTCACGGAAACAATTAAAGGACCACTTGATTTTATCGAAAAAATTGCTCATTTTCAGAGTAGTGCCAATAGGTCAAATATGATTATTTTTTTACATATAGGATGTGGAAATGGAAGGAAATTTTCTTTTCTTTTCGACCTCAGGAGTATTTTTGTGTTATTAAACGTTTTTTTATGACCAAACCACGGTTGAATAAAAAAATTGATTTTTTTTTGCAATTTTGAAAGTTGCACACGGGGATGTTTAAATTATTTTTTTTCAACTTTTATGATAGACATTTTTTAGGAAATTTTCTCAGTTTTAAAACGCTGTTTTCAAAAAAAATTTTACATTTTTTGGTGTTGCGATATCTGAGTTTGAATGAAAAAAGTACCAAAATGTTTTAAATGACCATAAAAAGCCTAATTTGGGTCATACAAAAAGAAAAAAAAAAGGAAATTCAATCTTAAGCAATTACCTATTGTCTAGTAGCGTTTAAAAATTTATTCATTTTAACTTAACCCTTCAAATACGGAAAACAAAACCATGTTCGAATTTAAATAATCCTGTAAAAATGACCCTTTTTAAGTCATGTATATTTAAAGTATACTCTTTGTTAATAATTCATAAATAGTTAAATACTCGCAATAACTAATATACCATAACAAAATGACCAGTTCTGTACAAACAACATATGTACATACCTCTACACTCTATACGGTGAAGATATACATACGTAATACAAATTGCGGTACCAAATTACATAAGCTTTATATCTTCACTGTTGGTTCATATATATACAAATATATACATATATACCTCTATAACTCTATATAAAGGATACATTGTTAGCCAGCATTTACAATTGTAATAGTATTGTAGATTATTATTTTATCCTTACATAATTATACATACAATTTCGTATTGTAGGTACTGTATGTATAGGTACATATTATATATACAACTAATTGTACTTAACGTATTTCTTTACTGAGTTATTGTAATCCAAATATTATACGTGTATACATTGTTATATACATATGTGAATATTTTAAACTAGATACATAATATGGTGTGTATTTTCGAAATGTAATTTAATTGTTTAATACGTGAAGAAATGTTTTATAAATTAGATTTAGTTTTGTATTACTATATTAAAGGTAGTTTTAATTTTGTATATAGGCATGTACTTCAATAAGTACATACACATTTACTTGGTTGAATAGGTATTTTTTAATCATCTATATTTAAAGAGATCTGAAACAAATGTAGTTTATCTTAAAAGTCATAAATTTGTTGATATAGGTATAAATATTTATTGTGACTTTGTCGAACTAGAAATATACTATATAATTTTTAAAAGCAGTTATCTGTGGAAAACCCTGAAATTATTAGGCTCACTTTTCTATAAAAATTAATTTGTTTTTATTGTTACAGGTAAGATGTTCTATATTTTGGCGTAATTTTCTTCTGTATTTGGTAAGTCAATATACAATATTTTAATACTTTATTTTTTTAAGTTTTTTATTGCGTTGCATAAGTAATAAAAAGCGATGCTAATATCTAGGTTATTTATTTTAAATAAATATGTATTGACCAGAGTATCCATACTGCAATGCGTGTTTGAGAATATTTTACATAAAATGCACTGCTTGTGCATTTATTTTTAACATTTTCAATGAATCACTGTCGTTGTATTGGCTATATTTACGTGACGCCACGCAAAAGTCTAGTATATATACAATGTATATATACTAGACTTTTGTATATTATACATATAAACGTTCGGATATGTATGCTCTATTGACACAATAGTTCTCTTTTGTACCAACGATATTTTTTTTTAATGTATCTGGTTTAACCTTACTTATCTAGTCCATTATATGAAACCTTAGACAAGGAAAGATAAAGGACTCATCACACAATACCTAGTGTTGTTACCATATTGCTCCACGAATCATTGGCGTATCATTCAGATTTTAAAATAAATATCAATTGTTCTGAACTATAAATTAAATTAATAATAAATGTTTTACATTGTCTTTAAAAGTATTTCAGTGATAATTGATTAACAAAGAAACGTCTATTTGGAACTATATAATAAATAAACGATGATTAAATATAGAATAAAAATAATTTTATACTAGCTTATAAAATATGATTGTTTCACAGTACCCGGTCAGCAGTGTGTTTTCTACAATACGCCTAACATATTCGTGATTAGACGTAAAGTACACTGTACATTCGATTGTCTCTTAGCGTAATTATTTTTCACGTAACACCACGCGAACGTTTGGTTCTCCATGTTTTTTTATGTTCATAATAGCATTACACGTTACTTTTGTATTTAATATACGTGTTGTTTTAATTTGTTTTTCCTAAACAATACTTGGTATAAATTTATTCGTTGATTCATTACATTGAGTATTGAATGTGTCAAAGAAAGAAAACAAAAGCATTTGTCTGTCACGTATATGAAGCTAGCTGCACATCTAAACATGATAGTAATAATTTTCATATATAAGTTTCTTTATCGTACTATTTATAATTAATATCGGGGCTAAGGGCAGAGCCTCGCTATGCAAATAATGATTCAAATAATAAAAATAAAGCGATTTATGCATTCTTCGAGCCTCAACGGAGGACCTGTATTAAGGTCCATTATCTTTTATCAATGATTTTTTGGTGTTATCATACGCAGGTCTCTATGATAACATTTGATTATTAAAAAAAAATAGAAAAACAAAAAATATTTCCTTTTTTAACTAAGAAAACATCAAATATCACAAGTTTTAAAAATAAAAATTTACAATATACGTATACCCCCTTCGAAAAATAAACAAGCTTAAAATTATATCTAAATTACTTATATCTTTAACAAAATAAAACCTATTACTGGCTTTGATCTGGCATATTCTTTTAGAAACATCACCAACATTTCTTATTCTTTTCGAATATTTTATGTACATATATAAGATGCTTGTACACAAAATGATCGATTGTTATGAAAAGCGACTGTTTGTATAAAAGCTCAATCATACGGTTAGTGTCATAGAGAGGACCAATTAAATCCTTTGATAGTCAATCTACTGTTTACTCTTCTTTTGTATTGATTGTGTTTATATTTTACTGTTGTCATCTTTATACTTGACTTTGTTGTATGTTATGTTTATGTCAACAAAATTGCTTATTTTACTGAAACTAATTACTTTTGTAGGGTAAATGATATAATAATATGTGTAGGAAGTAACTCTACGTAATGCTTTTATTTTGTTTGTTGGTAAATTAACATGTCTTCAAACTAGCTGCAGCAACTGCCAAATCGCTGCCTGCGACATATTAGTAGCTCATTTAAGGGGTTATATACCTACAGTTAGAATTTAAAAAAAATCGATTTTTTTTAATCTCATTTTCGTAATGTACACTATTTAAGTACCCACAGAAAATTTCAAGTCAATCCGGCGATTATTTTCGAAGTTACAGGTATATTTGTAAAGACGTCTCAGAGCGTTTGAATGTAGGTCGGAGCGGCAGCACGTTTTTCTCAAATCTGTGTTTTTAAAGTCGGTGACCACGATTCCTCGGAAACGGCTGAACCGATCAGTCTCAAATTTTAACACAAGTTTCTTAAGTATATTTTTTAGTAATTTATCAAAGGTTTTTTCTCACCGATAAATTTTTTTTTTTGATAAACAATTTAAGGTCAAAAATCGTTTTTTTTTTTTGAGAAGCCGCCATTTAGTCAAAAAAATTTATTTGCTTATTCCTTCGATTAAGTACAAGATTATACATTACTTTAACGAAATCCGTTTGGGTTTTTTATTTTAAATGATCCAGTCCAGAGATATCGTGGTCACCGCAAGGCGCCTTTTTTGAGAGGACCTCCTGGAGAATAGCTGTAGCAGTTTTCGAAATTATAATTTTTACAAATAAAAAAAGTTAAAATACAATTAAAAGTTACCATAATATGTGTACAAATTTTTACATCAATAAATTTAAAAGTATTCTCTTTAAAAAATTCTTGAAAAACCCTTTTTTTGGCCTTCTGACAGTATATAACCCCTTAAGAAAAATGTTTATTAAAAATCACACGCGTGAAAAAGGTTTGTTTTAAATATACCTACCTTTTCACATGCAACGATATTTTGATATTAAATAACGGTTTTTATTGATGAATCTGAGATATTAATAGTAAATAATTAATTATTAATTAATAACCTTTCAAAGGTGGCTCTCAAATTTAGTTCAAAGACCGGTGCTTTAAATCATAAATTTTCTGCATTTCTGTTTGACGCTGCACAAAGATTTCCTATGACTTAAATAGTGTTTAAACTTATTTGATAGCTCCACGTTGGTAATACTGTGTGTTAATATTCTGACAGCTGACGTGTTGGATAAAATGGTATTATCTGGTATTATTTTGTGATCTTTTATGTGCATTTTAGGACGATAAAGTTTTATGGTGCCAGTATAAAATGAAATATAATTTATTTAATGTGTTTATATATTATATTATTCTTCGTGTGTGTACGTCCATAACTCTTCGTTAAATTATTCTCGTTGCATTCAGCACTGGAGTCTTTTATATAGTAACTTTTCTTAAATATCTCTGCATAAGTACTTAAGAAATTCTCTTACCTCCCCTAGTTAATTTTTAGCTTTAAAATAATGATTTAAATCTTTAGACGTTTGACGAAGTTAGTGTCTTAACGCACGTAATTAAGGCTATATATTTTTCAGTAATTTACGTAATCAGATATCTGATTTATTCAAAATAAAGGCAAGAATACACAGATAATAATGCACGTACGTATAATATCACCTTAATTTTATAAGTGCTATTTTATAAAATCAACAAATATTATAGTTAGTCGCTTTGGCTTCTAAGCGTCTCACTTTAAATAAATAATTATTTACATATTCACCCTTTTTACAGAAAACCTCATTTACACAAATACCAAAAAGTCTTGTTTTTAGTCTGTTATAAATAATGTAACAAATGGTTGATGAAAAAGTAAAAAATCGTACCGATTTATAAACCGTACTCATCTGGCATTTACTCGTTTACGTTAATCTGACGATTAATACACGTTTGTTCTCTGCTTATTTGGTTCAATTAATATTCATTACTTTTATTTTTAAACATGTTAATAAGGTAAATAAAAACACGTAAAATGAGTCGGCTAGACTGAAACAACAATCATGTGTTTATCTTTTAGAAGATAAAAGGTGTGATTTTAATTTACATTTAACCTTTAAATAATATTTTGAAAAACTAAAAAGTATTAGACAAATCAGTTCAGATTCTAGAAGATATTTTTTTTTCATTTTTATACTACCTACTTATTGACTTATTTGTATCCATTATATCTACTTATGTATAATAAAACTAAATTGAATGTCTTTCTGCATTGTAATCTGTAATATAATGAACACTTATGGTTCTTTAAATTTATTTAATTAACTACTTAGCTGACAGAACTGTGCAGAAAAAAAAAATTTGGATGGCAGGTAGTGATTTAGGTAATCGAATTCAAATACACCGTGATTGTTTCCAAAAAAGTAACATGTAAATTTAAATCATGAAAAACGAAACCACCGTCAATTAAAAGATATATAAACATTTGTTTTGTTTGTAATTTTTGAAGCAATATAATAAAATTCAAACTGTAAACGACTAAAGATCAATTAATTCAATAGATTTTTCATTTTCAAATTCTAAATTAAATAAATTATTCCGTTAGAGCGCTAATGCCCGGTCTCACCGCTCAAACTTATTTCTGTTCCTTAGCAAAGTGAGAATCGAAATGCTCCATAACTCTAGCCAAAGTTTTACTTAAGACCTTGCAGAGATACAGGTGTATTAATGAACACTTTTGTATTCAAATATTATATAGAAAAAAATCCAGGGCTACCAAAACCAGTTAACGTGCTGATTAATTTTTTTGAAACTTAAAAATCCCCCCCCCCCTCGTGTAGTTGAAAATATAAAGACTTAAATTGACCAGTGCGTTTATCAGGTTTAATAGCCCGGAACTTATTTATGGGCCATCTAAAGATACTAGTTTCATCATTAAAAAACGTTTAGTTTGAAATACGTTTAAAATATTACTATAGGTATTTCAGCTTACATTATTCCTTTATATAAAGAAAAACATTATAATTAAATATTGATTACTTGATATAATTACAGATCAGTCCGATCAAAGTGAACCACATCATTAAATATACGTCAGAAACATTAAGAACAGAACTACACCGCAATCTGGCCAGTCCACTCGCGATATTATAAATTCTACCCGTTATTGTCTTATACTGCATGTCTGTAATTACTGCTCTTTTGTTGTTGATCAAATACTAATTATTTTTACTCGGTTTACAATCTGTACATAAAAATCATATAGTGGTTATTTGTTTAATATTTTGTTCGTTCAGAAACTCGAATAACGTCCAATAAATTATTATTGAACGTTATTCTGGAAAATATTTTTTTATCAAGTACCACAGTGATATTTTAATTATATATGGTTTCTGGGTAGAAGTCTTGTCTTAATGAATTTAATGAACTGTCTTTTCATGAATCATTATGAAGAATTTCGAACTAGAGTATTATTTGTTATAGTTAAGGATACCAATATATGTATGTATTTAAATAAAACGGGCATGTGCGTTTTGGGCACGCACATGATAGGGTTCCGTAGTCATTCTCACTACGATTTATAAAAATTATAAAAATTTTCGTTACTGAAGGATTATAATAAAAAAGTCATTTGACTTTTATTATTGCATTTTTAGAGACCTATCAAATAACACCCCACTCAATGGAGTAAATGAAAAAAAATGTGAGTTCACTTTTCAATCTATGAAAGGGGGATCCAAAATATTTTTGACAATGTTCGTTACATTATGGATTTTTTTCAGATTTTTAATAGAGGGGGGACGCTTTTGTAATGACTGGAGAGCAAATACATCGTGATTGAAAGGTTAAAATCAAAAGGTTTTGATACATTTTTTGTTGCATTTTAGGAGACCTTTCTAATGACACCCAACTCAATGGGGTAGGTGAAAAAAAATTTTTAAAACACTTTTCATTTTACGGAAAGGGGGTCTAAAAAAATTGTTTTTTCAAAAAAATATTGTTTTATAAAACATCTGTGCATACATATGTATGTAAGTATATATTTATCCTTTTGCGTATTAAGCTAATTTGTAAATTGTGCAAATTTTTAATTTAGAACACACCTTTAATTAATATCTATCGTTCAATGTATCTCTGTCACACCCATATTTTTATGTACGGTTACTTATTGTTAGAGCAATAACAAAATTGGTAAATGGAAATATGGTTGGGGGTTTTCCCAGCACACCATATACATAAAACAAACTTTTTATGTGAAATGTATGGACGTCAGTGGAAAATTATTGTAATTACAATTTTAGAGCACAGTTAAAAGGTCATTTCATCTTGTATAATATTGATTCATTAATATAAATGCAATGCATTAGTATTTTTTTTTTATATAAAAATATGACAATATTATTTGTGTCGTGTCTACGTTGCTATTATAATGTATGTAATATATGTACATATAAAATTTTCAAATCAATATATTTTATATATCTACAAAAATATTTTTTTTAGATTAATGTAACTACATAAATTCAATTTAAAATATTTCATTTTCATCTGGAATAAATTATTTCTGAGGTTATGCATATACATAAAATGAGTTAGTTAGCAATTGAATAATCATCCATAATAGATTGTTTTAATGGACGAAATAATTTATATTATCACATATTTGTTAATTAATGCTATAAAATTACAATATTAATTTTATTGTGTATTAACATGCAATTATCAAATATAGGTAATCGGAATTTAGCAGGAATCTAGCAGTTTTGTTAGTGCAAATAAAGTTGTAATTATTATTGAAATGTATGTAGGTCGATAATGTTGAAACAAATACTATGATAGACATAAACATTTAATTAAAAGTATTTTAAATCAATAATAGTAGAAATTTTTATGTATCGTGTATCTATTAAAATTACTAGTAATAATATAAAGTGAGCTACACAACTAAACATCATAAACGGTGGAGATTTTTATTCAACTATGTATAATACCGAGGTTGGAGTGCAAAGCAACCAGAGAAACACTCTTACTAAAAAAATATATATTTATTTCAAGTATATTATATCCAAAATCAACGAAGAATAAACATTTTATTACAATATGTATATCAATTCAGAAATTATGTTCCGCACCTCCACCATATATTTTTATATTTTATATAATTGAAATAATACATTGCAATTTTGTTTGATTTAAATATATTTATAAGATTTCGACATAACTAAGTAATTTAGAAGCCAAAACGATTAAATCCACTCATGAAAATACCAAAAAAAGGCAATACTTTGTTACAAGTTACTACCAAAAATATTAAATATTGAGCACTGATTTCCTAAAACTACTTTTCTAATTTCAAATACAGAAATTTATAAATTGACCAAAAGTGAACTTACAACTATAACGACTTAATATTTTCTCACAATTATTTGAGACAATGCAACAATACTTGACATTTTAACTTTCAGAAGAGATTACCTAATCCTTTCATTCATATTTTCTTGGCACTTATTAGAAGTTATATACGCCCTTACATTGTGTCAAAGTAACTGTGCGCTACTGCAATCTCCTTTTATAACAATACTAAATGTTTTAGTTATGATGCACTCCGCACGTCTTCGTCAGGCACCCAAGAGCGTTGCAAAACTTCAAGTAGCAACTCAAGTTACCTGTATTGTACGTTGTATTCTCTCACCAACTATGCGCATACCAAAACGTATAACTCTTGATATTTCTGTGTATATGTCTGTGTGTGGGTTTAAATTAAACCACAATCGATATGAAAATACAATCTAACTTTAATATGTACAACTCTAAATTGAATACATACGACAGAGTGTATATTATATACTACCGGAATCCCGCGGCTTCGCTCGCTTAAACTTCGAAACTAATTAGAACCCTCCATACGTGATAGAAGATGACATATTACATTTTTTGTATTGATTTTTATCGTTACCTATAAAAAAACGTAAATATCTCGGATCTTAGTTAAAAATTGTAAAAACTAACCCACTGTCTACCCCTGCCATTAGGGGTTGAATGTCGAAGTTTTAATTTTAATAGATGACTTTTGCCCGAATTTACATTTATAAGTAAAGCAGGTATGCAGATAAACATATCTAAATCCATCCTCGTTCCCGCCCCATGCTATTAGGGCTTGAATATCGAATTTTCATTTTTAATTGAATATTAATTTGTCCAAAGGCTCTAGCCCATTAAGATGGTAAAAATCCCCCCTCAACGGATTTGGCTGAAATTAGGTACACTTATTTGTCATTATAAAAAAATAATTTCTCCCGAGTTACAAGACCTGAAACGCCCTCTGTCGTCCATAACCTCAAAAAATGTGTTTTTTCTTTAATATTTTTTTTCTCTGCGAGTTTTTAACCGAATTACTTGAAATTTGGACTGATAATAGATTTTATAAAGATAAATGACCACATATTTTTAAAATTATTTTTGGCGCGAAATTTGAATTTTTATAGCAATAATAAAATTTAAAAGGGCCATATCTCGGCTCTCAGGGCCCATGTAGGCTAGATACTGCAATTACATGTGTATCTTATCAAAAACTAACATCCTGATTTTTTTCATAATTTTTGATTTGGTGCGCCGTCCTCAAAAATTCTAAAAACCATATTTTTCTGATTTTTTAGTTTTTAATTAATGTGATGAAATTATAAATAAAATCTGTATAATAATATTTTCTCAAGATTGGCTTGCTCATAAAATGACCAAAAAAAAATATTGCCTCAAAAAAATTTCAAAAATCTCAAAAAAGGTTTTCATCAATTAAATAAGCATTTAAATAAATATGAGTTAATCGTCCAGCAAAAGTTCTGTTTTTATTTGTATATATAAGGTTGGGCTAATTTTCTAACTGACCTCGACTACCCCCCCCCCTATAGTACTCTCAATTCTAAGAAAAAACGCCCATGGAACTATACCTCTACATTTAACTTTAGTTCGCCGCATTTTTTATTGAAAATTTTGTTTGATTCCCTTGAATTCAATATGTATACATGTTAATATACATGAAAAGTTACAATTTTGCATTGATTTTTTTAGCAAAACAGCAACCCAATGGTTCTTGGGTACGAGGATTCCGAATTTGACATCCATTTTTTTACTTCCATGTTCGAAGAAATGGAAGTATTGTAATACCATCAAAAAATCATGTCCGAAAAAAAAGCATATTCTGATTGTACTAACTTCAAAACGTAAAGAAAAGTTAATTTTCGCATGGCGGCTGTGCGTGTGTCTGTGTGTCTGTGTGTCTGTGTGTGTGTCTGTGTGTCTGGATGTAGAATTTTCTTCCGTGTACGATAACTACTGTAGATATGCACCGATTTGAATTATTTTTGGGGAAAATGTTTGCCTCAGTGAGTACTCCAGACCTATTGATTTTGGTGCTAATCGGATTAGGGGTTTCCGAAATATTCGAAATTTTGTACCTATTATCGTCTGAAAAGTGATTATTATCTCACCAATTTTGATAAGACTTGGTACACTTGTAGTTCAATCCAATCTAAGGGGCACTTATTTCATAAACATGCTTAGATAGCCACTGAAGGGGTGAAAACCACCCTCAAAATTTTAATTTTAAATACTAATAAATTCATGTTGCCATGGAAACAAGCGCAGTTAAATTCAAATGTCAGATAATTATTATTTTACAAAAATGTCTATTTAGTCCACGGTATTTAGATTAAAATTTGCCAAATAGAAGAAAAAAATCATAAAGTGTTGATATTTTGTACACGTACTCTCAGAAGGGTTCAGAATAAGAGCCCGAAAAGTTCCCACCTAAATCGTGGATGGAACATCCCCTTTTACGTGAAAAACTACCCCTGTAGTAAATTTTATTCCAGTTTTTCCCATTTTTCATCCGAACTACCGCTCGGAGAAAAAAATATTATAGGAATTAAAGATTAAACATGAAATTTTACGTAAAAAATGTCATATGCACTATTCGGCTAATCCTCAGCCTACTCTCGCATTCAATGCTCAAAGTGAAGGGTAGTTTTTGGAGCGCAAGGAAAAATCGGTATGACAAGATTTTTCACCGTGAATATTTCCATAACGGTTAATTTTATCAAAAAGTTGATAAGAGTAAAAATTGTAGAACTGAATCTCCTCTATAAGATCTAAATATCAGAATTTTGTTTCAAACGTTTTTTTATTGATTTTTTACCTTTTTACACAAACGTGAATTACATTATTTTCAGATATTTTCCATAGAACTCATTGAGACAACATTTTCGCACGTTTTTTTAAGTGATTTACCATCGTATGTCTATTCTACTAAAGTCTTGTATATTTTTGCAAATTTATTCCTGTTTTTGGTGTAGAAGTAGCTTTAAGTATGAACTACCTGTTCATTCATTCAGAATTTAATTATTTTATACAGGATATCCGTTAAAAGGACTTAAAGGACACGCACATACACACACACACATTGGAAACATAGTTTTTTTTAAATATAAATTGGAGTTGTCCCACTTTTTTTTGTTATAAAATTATATTCGTGTAAAATTATGGCATATGCATTTGTGAAAAAAGGGAAAAATCAATAAAAAAAAACGTTCGAAAAAAATTGTGTTACATGAATCTCATAGAGGAGATTCAGTTCTATAATTTTCATTGTAATCATTTTTTGGTAAAATTAGCCATTATGGAAATATTTACGGTGTAAAATCTCGTTATATCGATTTTTCGTTGCATTCCAAAAACTACTCTTTACTTTGAGCATCGAACGCGATAGTAGGCTGAAGATTAGCCGAAAAGTGCACATGACATTTTTTACGTATAATTTAATCAGGTATATTTAATTTTTATTATATATTTTTCTCAAAACGACGGTTCGAAAACAAAATACTGTATAAGACTTTACTAAAGGAAATATTTTTAAATCCATAAAAAAATAGTTCGTTTCATAAGTTGGTTGTCCAATAGAAACACGCCGACATTTTATTAAAACATATATGCAGTATGTCGACAACATTACCATTGAGTATTACACTAAAGCAAATCTTACCAGACAGTTCTCATAGGTGCTACAAAATTTGGTTAAAAAAAATGTGGAATATTTTGATATTTATTTTCAACGCAGAGACACAATTTATAACTTCCATCCTCAAAACTTTATATCACAACTGCCAAATGGGTTGCAGGAAACGATACAAATGTGTTAAAATTGGGTTGCGCTGCTGAACTATGTGTTTCAAATACCATAGAGAAGGTTGCCTTAATTCACCAACTGAAGAGAAATTAATTCAAGAAACCACCACTGACCAATAAAAATGTACAAGAATTATGTGGAATAGACTTACGAAGGTCCGCCACTAATTGAAAAATGCACGAAAACCTTAGCTCAATGGGTTCTATGGAAAATATCTCAAAATAATGTAATTTACGTTTGTGTAAAATGGTAAAAAATCTATAAAAAACGTTTGAAACAAAATTCTGATATTTAGATCTTATAGAGGAGATTCAGTTCTACAATTTTTATTCTTATCAACTTTTTGGTAAAATCAACCGTTATGGAAATATTTACGGTGAAAAATCTTGTCATACCGATTTTTCCTTGCGCTCCAAAAACTACCCTTCACTTTGAGCATTGAATGCGAGAGTAGGCTGAGGATTAGCCGAATAGTGCATATGACATTTTTTACGTAAAATTTCATGTTTAATCTTTAATTTCTATAATATTTTTTTCTCCGAGCGGTAGTTCGGTTTGAAAAATGGGAAAAACTGGAATAAAATTTACTACAGGGGTAGTTTTTCACGTAAAAGGGGATGTTCCATCCACGATTTAGGTGGGAACTTTTCGGGCTCTTATTCCGAACCCTTCTGAGAGTACGTGTACAAAATATCAAAACTTTATGATATTCTTCTTCTTAAATATCTAATTTACTTGGACTAATTCTACAACTGACATTAGAATATTAGAAAACTATTATTTATAACACAAAGGTGAGTTTTATATTAACAATTATCAATTGTAAAAGATATTATAGAACATGGAAGTCATGTATGGTTCTCCATACCGATATTATTTTATTCTTGAGCGTCACCTGGTAACCCAAGCAATAGACTGAAAAAAGAGGTCAAACTAAGAAAAAAAATACACCAAACTGAATTTTGGTGGAGACTTTTATTTTGATATTCTAAGCATAAACTAAAAAATAGCCCTAATTTTGGCAATGGGTTTTCGTTTTTAAGGGGTAAATGGGGCAAATTATATTTTAAAAATATTAATATTTTAACCAATGAAAATCGTTTCTTACCCCTAAATATTACCGACTTTCATTGGTTAAAAAAGTAATATTTAAAAAAATTATGGTTGATCATTATTTTTTAGAACTTCAAGAACAATTTGAGGCCAATCAGGATTTTAACAAAAATTATTAATTTTTAAAATAATTTCTCCGAAATAGCATCTTTACGTCTTAAACCCTCGAGAAAGAGGATTCCATATACAAATTCTGTATTTGTGGTACCAATCGATTCGTCTATTGTGATAGTGTCTCCAACAAATATCAATCATAAAAACACCCCGTCATCGATTTTGTGAAAAATAGAAAAAATGTTTGGAAACGTGGTTTTCATCCTTCAACATTTATTTTAAGGGGGTCACACCACTTTTCACCAGACCGAGTTATTCTTTTCGAATTATACGCCCAAAAATATCTATTTATCAACCATAAAATTGCTTGCCCCTAAAAATTCGGATTTTTCACTGCGCTCTTAATTATAAATATCTTATTTGTGTAGATTTTTATAAGCTACAATTTTCTTCATAACTATGTTCCTTGAAAAATTGGTAATTTTTGAGATATTTGCAAATAAAATATAATTTGCCCCATTTACCCCTTAAAAACGAAAACCCATTGCCAAAATTAGGGCTATTTTTTAGTTTATGCTTAGAATATCAAAATAAAAGTCTCCACCAAAATTCAGTTTGGTGTATTTTTTTTCTTAGTTTGACCTCTTTTTTCAGTCTATTGCTTGGACTACCAGGTGACGCTCAAGAATAAAATAAAAAAATGGATGTCAAATTCGGAATCCTTGTACCCAAGAACCATTGGGTTACTGTTTTGCTAAAAAAAATCAATGCAAAATTGTAACTTTTCATGTATATTAACATGTATAGTATACATTGAATTCAAGGGAATCAAACATAAAATTATTAATAAAAAATGCGGCGAACTAAAGTTAAATGTAGAGGTATAGTTCCATGAGCGTTTTTTCTTAGAATTGAGAGTACTATAGGGGGGGGGGTAGTCGAGGTCAGTTAGAAAATTAACCCAAAATATATACAAATAAAAACAGAACTTTTGCTGGACGATTAACTCATATTTATTTAAATGCTTATTTAATTGATGAAAACCTTTTTTGAGATTTTTGAAATTTTTTTGAGGCAATATTTTTTTTTGGTCATTTTATGAGCAAGCCAATCTTGAGAAAATATTATTATACAGATTTTATTTATAATTTCATCACATTAATTAAAAACTAAAAAATCAGAAAAATATGGTTTTTAGAATTTTTGAGGACGGCGCACCAAATCAAAAATTATGAAAAAAATCAGGATGTTAGTTTTTGATAAGATACACATGTAATTGCAGTATCTAGCCTACATGGGCCCTGAGAGCCGAGATATGGCCCTTTTAAATTTTATTATTGCTATAAAAATTCAAATTTCGCGCCAAAAATAATTTTAAAAATATGTGGTCATTTATCTTTATAAAATCTATTATCAGTCCAAATTTCAAGTAATTCGGTTAAAAACTCGCAGAGAAAAAAAATATTAAAGAAAAAACACATTTTTTGAGGTTATGGACGACAGAGAGCGTTTCAGGTCTTGTAACTCGGGAGAAATTATTTTTTTATAATGACAAATAAGTGTACCTAATTTCAGCCAAATCCGTTGAGGGGGGATTTTTACCATCTTAATGGGCTAGAGCAGCGGTTCTTAAACTGGGGTCCGCGGACCCCCGGGGGGCCGCCAAACTTTTACGGGGGTCCGTGAAACATTTTTGGCAAAAATTAATTTACATAAAGTACTTTTATATTTCTATTTATCAGTGATTAATTAGTATCTAACGACCTTTTTTGTTTTTCTATCAGGGATGGGGGTCCCTGAAAAATAATTGTTCAAAAAGGGGGTCCCCAGACCACATAAGTTTAAGAACCACTGGGCTAGAGCCTTTAATTTAATATCATGAACAATTATGAAGATAAATATATCAAATTTTTACCCCCTTACCATTCCCATCGGGGTTGAATTTTCGTAAATGATATTTGTCTTGGTACCTACTTGTACCATGTTTCATTCGGTGAATACAAAAAAAAAATATTTTACAAATTTTTCCACCCCCCTAACACCTTAGGGATTAAATTTTGGGAAATGCTGAAATAATTGTTTCATTATATTTATCGTAGAAAATGTTTGATTATATAATGTTTTTATATAAACTTCGACAACCTGTTTTAACCCCGTAGGGGTTGAATTTCGAAAAATCCTTTCTTAGCGGGTGTTTACATTATAAAAGGAAAGCACCTACAAAATTTCACGTTTCTAGGCCCAGGGGTTTGGGCTGTAAGAGTGAGTTTTACAGATATAAATAAAATAAAAATGAAAGTTTGTGTAAAAATAAAATGAGAATTGTAAATTTTTAAAATATACTAAAACCATTCCCAAATGGCGATATTTTGATTATTTCTCATAACTATCTCATACAAGAAAGCTTAATGTTATGTTATTTATGTAATAGCATAATCACTGCCGCCCGGTGGGTATGTGGTACCTATGCATAAGTGATTAGAGCAACCAGTTGCCTGGACATTTTTCGATTTAACACACGCAAGCAATGCTTGTTCTTCTCTACTATAAAACTACACTCGCTAGTGGGATTGTAATCCAATATTTATTCTAGACTAAAAGCATGTGATTAACAAATAAATACGTACAAACATATGTTAAAATCAATTGCCATTAATTCGATAAACAAAAATCAATCATCGCTTGCACGGAAGTGAAGGACAGTTAATCTAATGAATAGGTTTTATTTAATTGAACTATTATAATTAAACAAACGTAACCCCAGCGTGTGTGCATTATTGACAAATCCGATGCTTCTACTCTGCTCTAATTACAAAAACACCAGTCAATATTCAACTAATCAATGTTTTTATAATTTATTTTTTATCGAATGACATTGAGGGGTGATAAGTTAAAACATATTCCTATGTTTGCTTCGTTATGAATTAAATTAATATTATTAAATAATAAATCTATAAATGCAGTCTCTGTAAATACAATGTAAATATTTTAGGCTTTTCAAATACATGCATAATTTTACATATTATAATAAAACACTTTAGCTTTTTTAAATGTGAATGTCTATTTGTTTGCTCCGAGCAAACTCGGAAACTATTCAACCAATTTTGATCAATCGCTGTTAATAAACCTAAGACCTTACAATTACTTTAGGTAAAGGGTCTGAACTCAAACATAATGAGAGGAAGCAGTTGTGCTGGCATTCATATGAATTTTGAAATACACGCGAGCCAAGCAACAATTATAAAATCATGCTCATAATTCTCAACAAACTTTCTAAAATAATGTGTATGTATGTATAGTATATGTAGCTACTAACTATGTTTTCAAACCAGCAAAAAATTATGTACAGTAAAAGTTTAATTCATATAATTAACTTAATAGATGGTATAAGTAGTAGGTATCTACTTATTGTTAGTATATCCTTGGCATCCCTAAGCTAAACACGGAGAACTGTGTTGTGCAGTGAAGTTCAATTGAAATATGTATTGATTATATTATTGAAAACACATTCTACGGATGATTTTTATGCGTTAATGGTAAAGTAGCATGTACTAGAAATACCTATAACTGACATTAATGGCTCTTGCTTCAACAATGAAGTCTAGAAAACATTGAGCATGTTTTATTTTTGTAAGTTAATATTTAAATAATTCTAACTTTATTAGTTGTAATCGATTGTTGTTTATTTTACTTTCAAATGCATTATGAAGCAATATGTGTAATGTATATCGTAATTATTGATAAATAAATATTAAAAAAATATATTTGCATTCTAACATGCAAACTTATCATAAGTTACCAAAAATAATATTTATAATTGAAAATATAATTAAAGATTTAAAAGATCATTTGAAACTTTCTGAGTTGATACAAATAATTATAATAGTTATACTCGTATAATTAAATACAAAGCAATATATGTTTTAATTTTTTAATTGTATTAAAAATATATGAATCTTCCAAATATTTTTGAGCAACATTTTCATGAATACTGAAAGTAACACAAAAACAAATATCACAATTAAACATAGAAAAAAATATGTAGCACCTCCACCACTAAATTATTATTTTATTATATTTATATAATTGGTTGGATCTCGTATAATTGCTGTAATATTAGTTAAAATGTTTACTTAATACATAAACAACGTGATGCAGTTCACATTAAAATTTTAAAATTAAATTATTATCATTTAATTGATATTATTTTTATTTTTTTCTCATTTCCTGATATAATGCTTCTTATATTTATAATTCTTATATGTAATATAAATTGATGGCATATTTTCAAACTTTCTTGTGTTGCAACAAATGCTATTAAATTTTTTTTCAAACTTTTTTAAGACTTCTTAACTTCCAGTTTGACCGAAAACACTCATTTTTTTATGTAGAAAATTGCTTATGGCACGTACCAGATACCTTTAAAACTTTTAAAACTTTATACCCATCAATATTTTTCTTCTATTTAATATGTCTGTTTTAAATTTATTAAAATGTGTTTGTCTTGACCTGAAACGAAAAGATCCTGTTGAAATGATCAAAAAGCTTATCCATCCTTTAATATGAGAAAGAAGAAAAATATATAATTCTATAAATAATATAGGTAATAAATGTTTCCTTATTGTGTCTAAAAAATAAAATACGATCTTCAAAATTCCCAACACAACAAGCTATATATTTTTAAGGAGTGTACTTTTCTTCTCTGTTTATGTACAAACAATAATTCAAGCCAAGTCCTTAGTTTCGCGTATAAATGTCAAAGCAGAAAGGATAAACGTGTCGATATCGCAGACGGGACATTGTCTCCCATATATCAGAAAAGATACACATATTATCTTATGTTTTATTTATATTATTCGTCGCTCACATACTCTGATGTATTTCTACTTGAAAAATACATATTTAAAATAATGTATACTACGTACACTGCATAAATATATGATTGTTACTTTTTTATACATACACGAAATGTAATGTATAAATAAAGTATAGTGATCACGAAAAAAATCGAACTCGAGATTTTAACGGAATTACACGTTTTGAGGGTCCCTGAATCATATACAACCATTAACTCAATGACGTCTGTGTGTGTGTCTGTCTGTCTGTGTGTCTGTGAACGCTCTACAGCCAAAACTGTTAGACTTACGAACATGAAATTTTAAACTTAAGGTTCTTGTATACTCTAGATGTGCACCTCCTATTTTTGAAAACCATCACTAAACCGGAAACGGAAATAAACTTTTTTTTCGAATTATTTTTGAAACGGTGCGCAGCAAAAAAAATGTTTTAGATCAAAGTTGTAGAAGGTACTTTTATCTATAATTTATGTTCTATCCATTTTCCCCCCCAAAATTTGTTTTTAGGAAATAATCGATTTTCTAAAAAAATTAATTTTTTCGATTTATTTTTTAAACGGTAGGTATTAGAAAAAAATGTTTGAGATACAAGTTGTAGAGAATATTATTGTCTATAATTTTTATTCTAATAATTTTTCCCAAAAAAAAAATTGTGGAAGGAAATAATCATTTTTTTTAATTTATATTTCAAACGGTTCATATCAGAAAAAAATGTTTATAAAAAAAGTTGTAGAGAACGTTATTTTCTTTAATTTATGTTCTAATCATTTTTTTGTATCTTTTATAAATTAACCAAAAAAATAATAATTTTAATTTTAATTTAAAAATAATTTTAATAATCTAGTTATCTATGACAATGGAGGAATTTATTAGTATACAACTGTCAAAATTGAAGTCTAAGAAAATAAAAACATATGTATTCAATAATCAATAATCCCAATTTGTTTTGTTATTAAAATTATATTATTAAAATTATAATGCATCCATTGCATTCACTGAAAATCATTTTGTAAGTAAAATATTTAAAAATCAAATGTTAAAAAATAAAATTAACCATATTATCAATACTTCGGTATCATGATGTATAAAAAAGTCTCGTGCCTGCCAAGGCAGTTTATTTATATCAAAATCATGAGCGGATGAGAATTGAGTTTTCTTTCTTAATGGTTAGCTACCCCAGTTCTTGTAGATTAATTTTTATATATATTAAAATAATATATAATAAGTGCTAGGTTAACATGTTAAATGCAAAAATTTAATTTCTCAAGAGAGTGATTTTAAAATTATATCTCTATTTCGTTTAGATACCGTTAAATTGCCTTTTGTTTTAATATATTTCTCGAATGAATACATGAGACTGCGAATAGATCAAACGAAAGAGCACACATAACTACATAAATCAGAATATGATGAAAATAATGACAACACTAACGAAATGATTAATTTGTAAAATAGTTATAAGTATATTCATAAAAGATAATTAGGTTAGATACAAAGTTTTATGATAAATCAATTATTTCAGTTTTTTTTAAATCCTCATTTTTATTTTCTAATATTGATAAATGTATGAACTAATAAAATAATTTTCATAATAAAAAAAAATTAATACTTTATTTATTTTTAATAAGATTGAAATACCTATACATCACATGTCTGTCTACAAAAATTAAAATATTTTTGTTAATAATTTTAATTATCATTTCTTTTTTTAGCCTATTCGCAGTGTGCGCGATGACAGCGCCAACTAGCGGTTGCAACTAGAGTGGACTTTGACATATTAATAAACAAATAATTTCAATAAAATATCGTAATATATACATTAAACATCATTACAGACGATTGTTTATGACTATAGGCTATGTGCACTAAATTACTAGCGCCGCTTAAGGGCAATAGAGAAGGATTGAACACTTTTTACTATTGTTTAATACCGCGAATTTTTTTAATAAGCAAATATCATATAATTTTGCTGCGTGCATATAATACAAACAGCATAGCATTAAAAGTACGTGAAAATTATTTATTTTGGGTATATTTTTTCTTCAATTATGACGTTTAATAGAAAAATAATAAATTCGTTTAGATTGACAATATAACCTCAATCTATGGCGCCAATGATTTTACAATGTTGCTCACCACGAGCATATGCATCGACATTATTTCTAACTCCACTAACTTGCACATAGTATATAGTGTGGTTAACTATATTGACCTTTCTATTTTCAGTTAAAAACGAGCCTATTAAAAATGACAGTTAGTCCACCAAAAGTGTTCTTTTTGGCCACGTCGTGCGCTGCGATCGATTTCATTTCCCCCACTACCTACTTTGCACTCAACGAATATAAAGAAGATTGCTTGGCCTACTACAAAATCTGTTTTGTAAACTATACTCTATTTCATTTAAGTTTGCAGTGGTTACCGGGTGATTTGACCGTACGGATCACGACTGGTACGGTCAAATCACCCGGCAACCACTGCAAACTTAAATGAAATAGAGTATAGGTACATATTTAGTGAATTTAATATGATATACCTAACTTCCTACATACGTACATATATACGTCATATGCTGGAAATATGTTTTATACAAATTGAAGAACAAAAAGAATAGAATCATAATTTGAAATAATATAAAAATCATATACCAACTTCTAAAAATATTTGGTTATATCGTATAGAATTTATTTAATTAATTTTTTACTACAATGTTTATTCTAGATTCAAGATAATGTTTAATAATAGAATTTGTCATTTTCTATTACCTTTTCATATATCATGTTTTGAGTGAATGATTAACTACCTTAAATATTCACATAAAATAATTAAAACTAAGGTCTAATAAATTTACATGCTATATTATTTATAGGGTACAATTCATTATAATCAAATCTTGAATACGGCTCTAAACCGAGACGATACTCTTATACCACTTGAATTTTAACGAAACGAGATCGTCTAAAATTTTAACGTAGCTGTATAGGAACGACATCAACTTTGTTTATAAGTCACGACTTAAAGGATTATCAAAAATTAATATAAATTTATTATTTGATATGTTAATCTTTTAATCAATCGTTAAATTTAATATACTATAAGGCGGCTATTACACTATCAAGTAAATATGTCAAAGATCTTTGACAAAGATTTGACCATATATTAAATTATAAATAATTTCGTAGCCGAAACCGTCCACGAACACTTTTCAGTCGCCATTTTGATTTATCCGTAAAAAAAACTTTGATTAAATATAAGAAACTGTGATTATCTATGATAAAAGAAATATTATGAAGGTAAATATTACGTAAATATTATAAAAGTTGACATATTGCATTGTCATATTTGATTGATCAAAGAAATTTTATCACATTTCTTTAATAGTATAATAGCCGCCTAAGATCCATTATATTTCGTTGCAGAAATCTAACCGGCACTAGGCTGGCTTCCATCCTCACGAGACGAGACAAAAGTTGCTGAACTCTCGTCTTGTGTGCAGCCTTATTTATCATGACTACCGACGAACGCGTTTTTTTTTTAATTTAAATATCTTATTAGCATTATCATTTCACGCTAATGCCTCAATGATGTCTGAAACTGTTAAATTCATTTAAATAATTACACTGCAATTAACTGACTCTTACTCTTTCACATTTGAACTTGCACAACTGAGCCAGCTAACAAATTATTCACTAGTTTTCCAACTGAGTGCAAGTTCTCGCAGTTGCAGTGAAATTTTTCATCATCGTGAGAAGGAATATTAATTTAGTGCAGTTGTTGGTTATTTAAAAATAAACGTTTTAATTTGTATATTTAATTAAATATTAATTAACTATGTTGACAATGTCTTTTGAAACGTGTAGTTAAATGATTTCTGAAGTTATAGCCATAACTGTGAACTGTTTTTGATATTTATTTTAAAAGCAAAATGTTATTCGTAAAAAAATTATTTTTTCTCAGCTACTATAAAGCACAAAATCACATAAACTTCAGAAGGTATATTTTATTTGTTACATTCGATGGTCAGTAATATAAATTAAAAAAACGTTGTAAAGTACTAAGTATTAAAATTTAAAATCATTTTGTCAATTTGTCTTGTATTACCTAATCTTTTTAAAAAAACATCAAAACGCATTATTGTCCAAAGAGCAAATGGGTCGATTGACCAGTTCGATGTTAATATTGTAATGTTTTTGTGACCACGAATATGTAGTAGAAATATGCTATTAGAAAAATTCATAATAAATAGGGAAAACGGGAAAAGCTGAGAGCAAAGTTGGTGTTTACAGAAAAAAAAACGTTATATTTAAAGTACATTGAGCATATTTTAAATATTAATTGTTAACGCTGAGGAGGCATTCCATTAATATATCAATTTTTACGGACACTCTAATACCTATCTAACAATATCTCAAATAATTGTGCTTTTTACATATTATTTTCATTAAAAAACATACTAAAAAAACAATACTACGTATTTTTACATACATTTGTAGGTATTATAACAATATTTGAGTTATTTTCGGGCCATTTTACTTATATTATTTATATTTATTAACTGAATAGCCAAAAATTTGATAAAATAGATGTTCTGTTAATATATTTTATGGTTTATATTAAAAATGTATGTACTATGTTCTGAAATTTTTGATCTACAATTTTAGATTGACTAATCCAGTCCTGGTCATACATACATATAACACTTACATTGTATCTGTATTTTCAAGGGATATATTTGCCGGGAACAGTTGTATAAAGTAGGTCAATGATAAGACAAAACCGGTTTTCTAAATCTTTGTGTCCCATCGGGGTTCTCGTATTTCACACATTGTTTTATTTGTTCGGGTTCTTCAGCGATGATAACTGCAACGACGAACCGGTGTTATCTATTATTGACAACACAATACAATACAATTTGCGATTTGTCGAGACAAATTCATCAGTGGAAACATCGCTGGTTATCGGCAAATGTGGTTTGTGAAAATTAGTTTTAAGTATTGTAAGCAAAGCTGGTTGACAAGATAGGTAAATGCAGGGCCGTCTTTAACCTATTGGAGGCCCTGGGCACATTTGGATAATGGGGCCCCTATGACCTTGACGGGGCTAAATAAGTTATCACTTCCGTTTCATCGAGCTTCAAATCACCAACGAGGTTTAAAAGTTTTCACTTCAAAAACTAAGTATATGAAAAACTAGTTCACTGATGATTTTTCTTTAATTTTTTTTGTATTTTTATATATTTAAATTTATCTAAACATGCTGAAATCGGAAAGCCTGATTTTCAGGCGAGAGTAGAGCAACTTCGCGCATGCAATAGCTAATAAGCAAGTAGCTATTGTAGTCAGTCATTAATGTCATTATCGTTTGATTTTTTCGAAGTAAATATATTTTTCGGTAATAAATATCGATTATCGTTTGGTGAAATGGGGGCCCCTATCGATCGCGGGGCTCTGGGCACGTGCCCAGAGTGCCCAGTGGGAAAGAGGGGCCTGGGTAAATGTCCAGAGATTCGATTGATTTTTTAAAAGCTTTTATTTAACCTCACTTGTTTGTATGTATGTATGTATGTTTGTTAGTTAAGATCAAATATTGCAATCAAAATTTCGACTAGTTCTAATTAAGCTAGAGCTTTGAAATTTTGGATACGTGTATGAGTCTGGTGGCAATGCAATAAAGTATATCTAATATCTTTCTTAATTAAATATGGTGGACGCCCCAAGATGGCGGATTACCTTTTTCGTCATAATCATCTTAATATGGTTATCAAATGAAAGGATTTGACGAGTAGAATACGATTAGCTATGTGACGTCATTCTAAATCCAATATGGTGGACGTCCCAAGATGGTGGATTTTCTTTTTCTTCATAACTATCTTGATATGGTAATCAAATGAAAGAGTTTGTCGAGCTTTACCTGTTAGTATGTTAGCTAGTTAGTCAATCAGTAACTAAAAATTTGAAAATAAAATTATATAAAAAAATACTTTTTGAAAACAAGCTTTTATTAAAAATGCACTAAAATGTAAAAAATAAATTTTCAGCTATCACAAAAATTCAGGTTTTTATGACTAAAACCAATAAAAGCGCGGGGCGCTCATGTAGGCAAATGTATGAATAAAATTTCTTATGCAGAATAAGAAATGAAATATAAATTGATAGAAGATAAAAGTAGAAAATTTGCACATTAAATCAAATAAATACAGTAGAATTTTTGATAAACTATAATAATATTTCACTATAATGAAATAATTAATTAATTAAAAACTATACATTTACCTTCATGAGCGCCCCGCACTTTTATTGGTTTTAGTCATAAAAACCTGAATTTTTTGTGATAGCTGAAAATTTATTTTTTACTTTTTAGTGCATTTTTAATAAAAGCTTGTTTTTAAAAAGTATTTTTTATATAATTTTATTTATGCTTTATTTCATAATTTAGTTCTCAACGTCAGACTCTAGACGGACAGTGTCTTTGTTTAATATTGTATATAAATTCTTTCTACTTTTTTCTATGTTGCAAGCTGTAAAATCTATTAAACACCTGTCGTGCATGACATCTACCAAGCCCTGTCATGTGTTGTCCGGTTGGGTAGACAACGCATGACCGATAGTGGAAGATTGTTGCTATGATGCGTTTGTCAAAAATATGTATTTTAGCTTTAGTTTTTAATTTACATTATGGTATAAGTATTATATCAATGTAACAGTGGAAATATATGTAATGAAAAATGAAATTTTGATGAAAAAGCTAATTAAATAAGAATAAGATACATTATAAGATATGGCGCATTTCACAAAAAAATATTTTTTTTTGTTTTTCTTAAAACTCATGTTTAATTTTCCATTTTATAAAAATTACCCGGTCGGTCACTATGTTTTTTCCGACTTTTTTTCATTGCCAAATTGTTTGCCTAAAACCTTCGTCAAATAGTATTCGAACATGAATAAAAGTTTACTGATGACGTATGAGATACAATATAAATAATAATACTTACATTTATCATGGTTGAATGTAAAAGAACTTTTTTTTTTTGTATGAAAACCAAAAAAAAAATAGAATTCGTATGAAACCGAGATGAAATCGGTTTTAATTTTAATTGAACTCTCGTTTATAAATCCAAGACACTTTTTTTTTCGTATCAAAATTTGCTCATTTGAATTCGTAAAGTACCCTTTCCCCAGACTTACATTTTATTACTTAAACATTTAAAATTCAAATCTGAAGAATGTTATAAAATACATAAAAAAATATTATCAATATTTATAAACATTTTTATTTTCTTAATTACATTTTGTTTTCTATAAATGTAACTTTTCTTAAAGGGCAATACATCATCTTTAAAAAAGATATATATACTTAATGTGTATGTCTTTTATAGTAATTGAGTTTTAAAGTTTCATCTAAAGTTGATTGATATTTATGATACATTATCTAAAGCTTTCCAATTACCTTTTAGATGCGATATAAAATAGTATACGGTGTAATTTATTATTACTTAAAAATAAGTACCGCATTAAACGTGACATAATTAAAATAATTTTTATCAGTTCTAGTTTTGTTTTTAAAATCGATATTTTACTTAGTAATTGTTCTTTTTTCACTTTTTTAATTATTAATTTAATTTAAATTTATTGAGAGCATCGTTTATTAAGGTTCCGTACAAAACTAGGAATCCTTATAGTTTCTCTATGTCCGTCTGTCCGTCCGTCCGTCCGTCTTGTAAAAGATTTGACATAATAAGATGAAATTTGGTATACAGTCGTAGATTGATGACCCAAAAACAGAAATGATAAGATTTAAGAAAAATAATTTTTTAGACCCCCCTTCCATATAATGAAAAGTGTTTTCGAAAAAAAAATTCACCTACCCCATTGAGCGGAATGTCGTTAGAATCGTCTCCTAAAATGTAACAAAAAATGTATTAGAACTTTTTGATTTTAACCCTTCAATCACGATGTATTTCCTCTCCAAAGTCATTAAAAAATTGTCCCCCTTCTCTATTTTCTAAACTATCAATTCAAAAAATCTGAAAAAAATTCAGAATGTAGCTTTTAATTAGTACTTTCATTGAAAATTATATCAAACATTGTCAAAAATATTTTGGACCCCTGTTTCATAGACTGAAAAGTGAACTCACATTTTTTTCCCATTTACCCCATTGAGTGGGGTGTCATTTGATAGGTCTCAAATGCAATAACAAATGTCAAATAACTTTTTGTTTTCAACCCTTCAGTCACGATATATTTGCTTTTTAATGTCGTTGTCAGACCTTACCTTCCTCTATTTTCTAAACAATCGATTCAAAAAATCGGAAAAGAATTCAGAATGTAGCTTTTAATTAGTACTTTCACTGAAAATTATAACGAACATTATCAAAAATATAAACAAAAAAACTTCTATTGACTGAAAAGTGAACTCACATTTTTTCTCTTACCCCATTGAGTGGGGCATCATTTGATAAAATGCAATAATAAAAGTCAAATGACTTTTTGATTTTAACCCTTTCGATCACGATATATTTGCTTTTCAAAATTTTGAAATCTCTCTTTTATAAATCGTAGTGAGAATGACTACGGAACCCTATCATATGCGTGCTCAACACGCACTTGCCAGTTTTTTTTATTTGGAATGGTTGTAATATAAAAGGGTAAAACTCGTAAATTATTTTTACTCGAACGCCATTTAAATTAAATTAAATTCTTCCTTTTAGCTACATACATACATACATTTTAGTATCATTTGGATCATTTATACTCGATCGACGTTTCACATATTACAGTAATTATTATTATTCGTTTTAATTTAAACTATATACCTACTATCTTCGATTTTGGTTCTTACCTCTTTGATAACAGTGTAACAAGGGTTGTCATCGGGAATTTTACGAATGGTATATGAGCACCATTTCTTAATTAACTTTTTAAAATATGAGGTATAAAATTTATGATTTCAAAAAGCAATAATTTATTTTTTATCATTACTACCTTTTTTATTTGCATACTTTTTTAATAATAATAAAAAATATCAACGTACCATAATGTTTTGTCTCTAAAGGCTATTTCAGGATATTAATTAAACATAATGCATTTTATAAAAATAGACAACACACTTACTCGTGCAAATGTCAGAGCCGTAACAACCGCATTTGTAACCTCTGTGATATGGAAACATTAAAATTCTATTTATTCTGATTCTAAAAAAAACAACAAGTTGATATTCATGAAATTACAAGAAATTATGTTTACATATGGATGGATTCTGATAAGTCATTGAAAAAATATTTCAGGAGATGGTAAAAATTATTTAATATTGAAAATTGTGCTTCTGATAACAATATGAATTTATTTTAACAAATGTTGTGTTATGCATTAGCTTATACATTTAATAAATGTAAAGAAAAATTTAAAACACACGTGATACTCGTAGGAAAGATATTAAAAATTCCTACGCCGAAAATTACCTACCCACACAAAAATACACAACACTATTATTATATCTCGACGTAACGTCCTGCTTAAAGTACACATAGACACACATACACACATATATATGTAGTAATAATCGTACATTGGTGAGTATTAACTATTCATTTCATTTGCCATAAAAACATTGCACGCATACAAAACATTTACTAATAATAACGCTCACGATGTGTGTAGGACGTTTATTTGTGTTTGTGTGTGTGTGTTTACTACATCCAGCCTACCACAACTTATTGTTAATACAGTATAATCTATATCTATAAAAGAGTTTGTCCTTAACCACTCACTCACTCACTCATATATCAACGTACAGCCCAAACCCCTGGACCTAGAAACGTGAAATTTCGTAGATGCCTTCCTTTTATGATTTAAGCATCCACCGAAAAAGGATTTTTCGAAATTCAACCCATAAGGTGTTAGGGGGGTAGAAAAATTTGTAAAATATTTTTTTTTGTATTCACCGAATGAAACATGGCACAAGTAGGTGCTCTACAAGACAAATATCAGTTGCAAAAATTCAACCCCTATGAAAATGGGGGGGGTGGTAAAATTTGGATATATTTATCTTCATAATTGTTCATGATATTAAAGTAAATTCGGACAAATTAATATTCAATTAAAAATGAAAATTCGATATTCAAGCCCTAAAAGCGTGGGACGGGGACGAGGATGGATTTAGATATGTTTATCTGCATACCTGCTTTACTTATAAAGGTAACTTCGGGCAAAATAGTCATGTATTAAAATAAAAATTTCGACATTCAACCTCTAATGCGGGGGTAGACAAGGTCTGTGTTTTTGATATGTTTACGTTATTATGGTGGAGTCGGGCAAAATAATCTGCAATAAAAAATTTGATATTCAACTCCTAATGGCGGGACTAAACAAGGGGTTAGTTTTTACAATTTTTAACTAATATCTGAGATATTTACTTTTTTTATATCACGTATGGAGGGTTCTAATGAGTTTCGAAGTTTACGCGAACGAAGCCGTGGGATTCCGCTAGTATTATATCTATAAAATTAAACAATTGGAGGAAAAATATGTTGAATGGATAATAATATTTGTATATGAATATTTTTTTCTACAATCATTAAGCTTATTGGGAGCCGATTATGTCTTCAATTTACTCACTCTTACTTCTCTTAGGCTCTTATCAATTAATGTTCTTTCACCTGGTTGTTAAAATAGAAAACTTTGCTATAATTTTAGCCAATATTTGCTAAACATTTATTTTTCTTTAGTTTTGTGTATTATTTCCTTTGGCTTATTCGTGGTATCAATCTGTTAAAATAAATAGTAATTTGTTAATATTTTAATAAAATAAGGTACACTTCAAATTTTCAAATAGATATCCTAAGAAATCACTTTATTTACTTACCTAACACTATTAATATATTTCATAAATGTTTTTTTTGATAATTTTACATTCATTTATTTCATTATTACAACTTGACTAACAATAAATATAATTAAAAAAATTTTATCTTCAAGAACGAGAAGGGTCTAGTTACATTTCTTCTTGCAGGCTCTTAACTTTATTTACAATTAAAAGTAAATCTATAACTTTATACTGTATACTTCAAATATATATAAAGCTCATTTAGTTGGAATAGAATCATTCTATTGTTCTCATTCTACATTTATCATCTATAGTAACTACAAAAAAAATACACTTAATTTAGTAAAGAGCAAAAAAAACAATTTTTTACTTTAACATTTTCTTTGATACATAAATAAATAATGTCCATACATATATGAACATTAAATTCTACTGCAAATTCAAAACTATAAATTGTAAATTTTAAACGCTTTTTTTTAATTTTAGTTTGTGTGTTTTTGCACATATTTTTCTGAAATCAGTGGTTTTCTGCATGAATAAATTCAAACTTTACATCTTTTAGAAAATTCACTTCACAACTTCAACGCGAGATATGTATCACAAAAAATTCATTCATTCAAAAATATAATCAAAATTTGAATAACGAAACTGCGTTATTTTTAAATGAACTGTCTTGTTTTATGCTTGGTAAATTCCATCACACAATAATATAAATTTGTCTTAATATTAGTTATAAATAACAATGAAAGCCTTTAGTCTCACAGTCTCATAAATTATTTTAACATGAAAAATATAAATTGATTATTTCCACTGAATTTTACATTTTCATTTTACTTCCATCAATGATTCAATTATTTCAATAGAAAAATTTGCATAGTATTCAAATGAATAACAGGCACGTATCAAAATTTTTTAATTGGGGTAGATATATAAATTAATTTGTCAATGGACTTTTATAGATAAATAATAACCAACCTAGTCATTAATAGAAAACTTGATGTCAACTATCTTTCATATAAAAATACGCTTTAAATTTCAATTGAATTTGACCTTTGAAGCAAATTCCAGTTCCAAAGACATTTCTCTGTTAATTAATTCCCTTCAATACAAATTTTATGAGTTAATTTTATAATTCTAATTAATTGATATTTATCTTAAAATCTGAATGATACGCCAATGACTTGATGGAGCGTTTTTTGATGAAAATAACAGTAGGTGGAGTTTAATGAGTTCTATATCTTTCATTGTCTAAGATAGAAACAAGATTACTTAAGTCGATAAACAATTTTATACAGTGATTTTAATCTTCAAATTCTTGATAATTTCGGACATAGAAGAAAAATTTGGGGTATACAAATAACGTAATTTTTAAATTATCTAAAATATAAATTAATAAATTCTGATGAACCCTTTTGATGCGCCCCTAGATAACTAATAACTTAATTTTTAAAATTATTAAATTATAATTACTCTGTCCAATGAAATGATAAGAGCTGATTTTAAATAATATTATCATAGTTTTCTTACCGAAATCATGAATGGTGTTCCATATATACCGATTTTACTCTATATAATAATATATGTTACCGGCAATGTATGAAATCTGGCAATGTATAGAATTCCTAGGTATTTTTTAGAACTCCTAAAATCATCAGGCAATGTATAAAATGAATTTAATTATATACATTTCCTATGCATTGTATAGAATACCTAACTAGTAGCTGGCAATGTATGAAATTTGAACATTTAGACATTAAGTCGATAGACAATTTTATACAGTTATTTTGATCTTCAAATTCTTGATAATTCCGGACATAGAAGAAAATTTGGGGTATACAAATAACGTAACTTATAAATTATCTAAAATATAAATTAATAAATTCTGATGAACCCTTTTGATGCGCCCCTGGATAACTAATAACTTAATTTTAAAAATTATTAAATTATAATTACTTTTAACTGGTAGAACCTTTTTGATGCGTCCCGGGATACTAACAGGTATATTCATACACACACAAACCAAATTGAATTTGACTACTAGAGATTCACTCTGTAATTTAACTTCTTCAGAAAACCATTATAGCGAGAACAACTCTTGAAACTCTGCCTACTTTCGGTCACTCTGTTTGTTAATTAGTACATATTCACCGGGTAATCAAATTAATCATGGTCACACCCGGAACTCTAAATTTAAACAGCGAACTATTATTATTAATATAAAATGATTTTTGCTGTTTTCTTGATTACTAATTTATTTAAAACATTAATAACCAGAGACTATAATTGCATTGGTATCAGATTAACTGGCATCATTATAGTTTAAATTTAACTTTTTAACTACTTATTTTTATCTTATATACAAACTCTTAATCATTTTGAGAATTTCTTCTTATTTTTTCTATAATACAACCTGAAAATATATTAGTAGAATAGTTGATGAACAACGACAAGTAGAAACAGGTCGACATTGAAAATGACGTAATGAAATATGAAGAATCCTGAGAAAATTTCTGATTCAATCCACCATATTATTATACATATACTATATACATTTTTTTACATTTTACTTTTACTTGAATTTTTATTTAAGACACCAAAATATAAACGCACCTATCATACATAATTGTATATAAAATTTGATATAAAAATGTATTTATGTAGTAAAGACATCATTTATTATAAAACTATATTATTAAGTAGATACTTTACTCATACAAAAAAAGGTATTACAGTTTTTCATTAAAAATAGTAATTTCCTCTAACGATATCCATATACATACGATATGTACATGAAGCAGTAAACTCGATACCTTAATCAATAAACTAACCGCTTTAAACGATATTTCAAGACATTTCCAGCCTAAAATCAATTATGAATATTTATACTTTTACATATTAAAACGTCTATCATCAACATTTAACGTCTAATGTCTGAATTCTAAACAAATATACAATTTTCATAAAGGTATACACCAAGAAAACACGTATCGCTTCTAATTCCACCACCAGAAATATCAATTATTTTGTTGATAGTGTGTAGATACATGCATATTACATATCTGCTTTAAAATTATTATTCTTGTTTAACGATATAGTACTCTGATCTCGGGTTGACAAAGCAAAATTATTCACGATTAGTTAATCAGTTGTTTTAAAAGTATTATTACTTCATTTCCAAAAAACAATCACGTTTATAATACGTTCAATAAGGTAAAAAATTATCATATTTATAGTCCAGTGCCAATCCGACTTTTTGAGGCTAAAAAACAGAAAAATTCTCTACAGGCTGGCGATAGTGGGAATCGTTGCTAAAAATGATTACAAACAGAGGAAAAATAAATACACCCTTGCACATGAAGCGGTTTCGAAAGGGGGTGGTTTTTAAGGGTTGAAAACGGTTTTTTGCGATTTCCGACGAAGTATGACTTTCTATCGAAAAATGGTCTGCAGTAAAGTTGTAGATCATAAATTAATCTATAATTTTGTTTCAAACCAATTTACAACATAACCTCAAATTTTCCGAGATAATAGCGAAAAACAGTTTTTTTGAATTTTCGAGTTTTTTATGTCGAAAAAATTGTCAAAATACTTGAAATTTTCATGAAATGTATATTTTGAAGTCCTTTAATTTTACCGAGCTGTCCGGAATTTCAAAGTTTAACATTTCTTGAAATATTAACGTTTTTCGAAAAAAATGAAATTTTTTCAATCGAAAAAGTGATCGTAGAAATTTTCGATTTTTTAACTTTTAGGGAGCTCATTTTTGTTGTCTTGAGTTGTACTTTAAGATAGATAGAAAATTAAAATACCTTTACATTTAAAAATTCTGTGAAAAATTAGAAAAAACAAAAATAGTGATTTGTAAAAAACGCAAATTTATTTTTCAATCACTCTAAAAATTTTGTACTAATCATGAAATTTTTGTGCTAAAATACAAGAATAAATTATATTCAATTTTGTAAATGGATAATTTACGAAAAAAAATGTAATACAGTGTAAATTGATAGGAATAGCTGTAAATAAGTAATTTTTCGGTAATAAATCGTAAAAGCATCATAAATTGAATTTTTTTTACATATATTTAAAATTACTTGTTCTAACAAATAAAAGAAAGTTCCATTACATAGTACTTATATTAATTTTACAAAAAATTAATATACTATTATTTTTTTTAAATAAATTTTTTTATTATTATGTTAAAAATTTTCAATTAATTAATTACAGCATCCTATTCCTATCAATTTACACTGTATTACATTTTTTTTGTAAATTATCCTTTTATTAAATTGAATATATTTTATTTTTGTATTTTAGCACAAAAATTTCATGATTAGTACAAAATTTTTAGAGTGATTGAAAAATAAAATTGCGTTTTTTACAAATCGCTATTTTTGTTTTTTCTAATTTTTCACAGAATTTTTAAATGTAAAGGTATTTTAATTTTTTATCTATCTTAAAGTACAACTCAAGACGAAAAATATGAGTCCCCTAAAAGTTAAAAAATCAAAAATTTCTACGATCAATTTTTCGATTGAAAAAATCTCATTTTTTTCGAAAAACGTTAATATTTCAGGAAATATTTATCTTTGAAATTCTGGACAGCTCGGTAAAATTAAAGGACTTCAAAATATACATTTTATGAAAATTTTAAGTATTTTGACCATTTTTTCGACATAAAAAACTCGAAAATTCAAAAATACTGTTTTTCGCTATTAACTCGGAAAATTTGAAGTTATGTTGTAAATTGGTTTGAAACAAAATTGTAGATTTATTTATTATCTACAACTTTACTGTAGACCATTTTTCGATAGGAATTTATACTTCGCCGATAATCGCAAAAAAACATTTTCAACCCTTAAAAACCACCCCCCTTCAAAACCGCTTCATGTACAGGGGTGCATTTTTTTTTCTTCATTTTGTTATCACTATTAGCAACGATTCCCACTATCGCCAGCCTGTAGAGAATTTTTTTTCTCCAAAAAGGCTTTGGCACTGGACTATTAGTAAATTGTTCATTTACAAATTGAGATTAAGTTTAGAATTAACATTAATCAATGATTGAAAACAACTGATTAACTAATCGTTGTTAATTTTGCTTTATGCAACCTAAGGTGAAACTATTAAAATTGGTTTTAAAATATTTTGTATATGCTAGTCGAGCCTCGCGCACTACACAAACTTTACAGATATTAAACTTTTCAAGTACCTATTAATAAAGTTAAGAAACACTATATGTTATATTTAGTAGTTCGTCTATTTGAACACACATGGTTCCAAATGTACCATAATTAATTTTTGGAAAATATTCTTCTAATGTATTGTCAGCTTGCATTTGATATATCGTTCGCCGGGGTTTAATACATATTTTTTTTGGTAACCCATTTGCCCCCCCCCCCCCCCCAAAATGAGAAAACATAATTATTGATATAACATTTACTATACAATAATGTCAAATCACAGATTTCTCTGTTAAATGAATCAGTAACTGTCATAACAATTTAAGCCGATCTCGTTTTTTTTTAAATATTTACTAAAGTCTATTCTCACATTAAATCCAAATATTTATGTGTTTTAAGCGATAATGTATTAACCCATTAACTTTTATTTTCATTTTTATTAGTATGAGTCTGGTATAAGAAGAGGCTCTCTTTCATTCTGCCTAAATAGAATAATTATATTATTTTTGTTAGAATTTTTACTTATATTTAAAAACACGTAAAAATGATAAATTTCGCACATGTTTACAATTTCAATAAATTTAAGAAACATGGGATATTTATCAATATTTGTTTACTCTTTTTTTATTGCTTATGGGTCTATCTTACGAATAGACATATTAAAAATATTAATTGTTTATGTTTAGTTAAAAATAAACAAACGAAATATCTAGTGTGCGTTGACGCACTCTTCGACGTTGATGAAACAGTTGTGTTCAAGTGGCGATACAGATATTATTGTAAAAAACCTCAACAGTTCAATGCATCTTCTTTATTTTAATGGACCATGGCTTCTGGGTGTAAGCCGCGTCAATATGATCGTGTTATCGCTCAACGTTTCGTCACATATTGCAGTGGACATCTTCTAAAAGTGAAGAGACCTGAAGATATCCACTGCAATATGTGACGAAACGCTGGCCGACATCACTGATGACATTGACATGGCGTAGACCCTTTGGGCGTTAATGGGTTAATAGGCAATTTAGAACAAAAGTCAAAACAGATAAAACGAAAATATTAAAAATTTATAAAAGACTTGAACTGCAAAACAATGTTTACAATTCATTAGAAATTTTAATTATTTATACTCGAGTCTAGTACACCTATCAATTTTTAAAATTAATTAAACATTTTAAGATCATTTCAAAGTTTATGTAATTCAAAGTTCTAGAATACCTACCCGATACGATTTTTGTATGAATAAAAAATATTTATTTGTATTAATATTTTCATACTACTATTTCTGATAAATAACAGACTGAAGTCTACCCACATACAACCATACACACACACACACGCTATCACATACACACACACATGCGCACGTGTTGTCGCGCGGTTGATGGTGGCATCAGTACGCGAGTCTAGTTCGCGTCTTGCCGTTGTAGTTGTAGAACACGTTTTGGTGGCGGCGCTGGTGCTGCCTCCTGGTGGACGTCGTGACAGAGCTTTTGTAAACAATCGTGTCGCGTAGTAAGTACGCGTATTCAGTGGTCATTGTGTTAGAAACTTATATATTTGTGCTTGTTATTGGTTCGAGTTTTGTTGTTTGAAGTGTTGAAATTATAAATTCAATATAAAAGAAATAAGTTATGTAGAAGTATTGTTAACACGATTGAATTATATAATATATCGGTAAAAAATAAAAAATTAATATAAGTCAATTATAAGATTGCATTAAAATTTTCATAGGTAAAGCATTTTTTTTTTCTAATAATACATCAATAAAGTTAATTTGTTTATTATATTGATAGTATAAGTAGATTCACAAAATACAAAATAAAATTACGTTTATTTTTTAAGTTTCACTTAAAAAACTTTTTCGTTTATTAAAAAATGCAGTTTAAAATGTTGCACCTCGCAGGTCATTTAAAACACTTAATATCTTACTAGTTACTTGTAAGTAAAAAATATTATACTTTGAAAAAACATTCTGTAATAATTTATCTTTTTTCTAAATTTATTTGTTGATTTTTGCTCCTTTGTTAAATAAGGATTACTATAAATATAATTAAACTTATTTTTGCTATTAAAATATTGTTTACCAATTTTCAGTTAGGATTTTCTGAACCTTATAATTAATAGTAATTTATATTGTCATAAACTAAATTCGTTATTATATTATTTTATGAAAATCTACATTATCAAAAAAATTATTATAATTTAATACCTATAAAATAAAATTTACAGTTAGAAGGCTTTAACTGTATTTTTTTATAAATTATGAGCAAAAATTATTTTTTTTATTCTATAAAAACGCGCATTAAAAGCCCTATCTGTTAAATGATAAATTATTTATGAAATACGGCTAATGAATATGTGACGTACTAATAAATTTAATTAAAAACATCTTTAATTTTTAAATTCGTATTTTAAGTAAGTCGCCTACTATGATACCTTTAATGAAAATTATATTAATGTTTTTTACGTGATGAATATTTTATCAGGTTATCTATTATAATCATATTAATGGTAGATATATGTGCACAAATATGTAATTATATGTATATATTTATACAAACATTTACATTATTTTGTTCATGGAAGTAGAGAGTAGTAATCAATTTTCAATTATTTTAAAAATAACTATTCAACTAGACACTGAATTTATAAAAATAATCAATGGGAAAAAATGGTGTTATTAATCTTATATATTCATTTTACTGCCTATTTTTCAATTGCAAAAATATACTTTTTTACATCACAGTAAAGACAAATGATACCAAATATTTCCTAGGCTGCTTAAAAAGTTTTTAATGACGTCATATTTACATAGTTTTGATAGAAGAAGAAGAAGTAGAAATAGATGAGACTGCCTAAAAATGTTTCCCATTAAACATTTATTAAGACATTTTTTTATATGATTTATAGTAACCTTTTGACTAATCCTCTATATGTATTGAACCAAAAGTTACTTCACATCAGGATCGGCGTAAGAGATTTATACGCCCTATTAAGATATATAATATGAAATAAAATATATAATATAACAGTCAAACCTATAGGGCAGCGGTTCTTAAACTGGGGTCCGCGGACCCCCGGGGGGCCGCCAAACTTTTACAGGGGGCCGTGAAACATTTTTGGCAAAATTTAATTTACATTAAGTACTTTTATATTTCTATTTATCAGTGAATAATTAGTTTATAACGACCTTTTTTGTTTTTCTATCAGGGATGGGGGTCCCCGAAAAATATATGTTCAAAAAAGGGGTCCCTAGCCCACATAAGTTTAAGAACCGCTGCTATAGGGTATTTAAAATCTACTTGTACAACAGTACTCCCTTTAATTTAATATCATATTTATGCACCATTAAATCCACCTACTAAAAATGATATAATCTTTATTTTAAATAAAAAGTATTTAAATAATTGAATATGTTACTCAATAGCCATATATATGTATTATATATTTATTATAACTAATTAAAATACGTCCTTGGCAATGAGCTATGTATACTTTGTGAACCGGCTTTGTTTTATATAATGAAACTGAAAATTACGTCCCTTAGTACGTCAATATATGCAAAGATTGTGAAGAAAGTTATACCAATAAATAATTTCAATCGAAAATTTAAATATCAAATTTTATCTATATGTTGAAAAGCAATATTGACTTATTCAAAAATAAGACATAAAAATAACATACGATTAAGCTGTTTATAATTCATATATTCTTTAATTTATTTTAATTTAATAGGGCATATAACATAACTGTATCCTTTTCGTTTTTTAAAAGACGTTTTTATGTATATTACGACGTAAAAATTGCTTATATTTTTTATTTTATAATCTTTGAAATTCCCATAAATAGTTTTATTCAAATTAATATTTTTATTTTCTCAATTTACAATGACAGCTCGTGGTTTAAAATAGAATCTGAAAAACGTATTGTTATAGCTATGCAATTTGCGTATATGAGAATGAACACAGAACATATAAAATCTGTAATAAATACAGTGATTTTTTTTAATATGACATCATACGAATTTTTTCCAGCAACTGTAAAATACACTAAAGAAATTTATTTATATATATACCATATATGGTACTTAATTTCTGGACGTATGCCAGGATTAATTTTTACATTAGCATTTAAATGTTGGAATCTTGTATCATGTAGAATTTAGTGTAATAGTTTTCGGTTTCATTGAAAACGTTAAGCTCATTTGTTTTATACTGTGACGTCATCATCACTAAATTTTTCTAATAATGAATTTGTGAAAAACGAAATATAAATAAAAAAAACGATAAATACAGTTTCCATAATAATTTTTTTTATTTTATTCTTTGATTTTTTCATTTTTTATAAATTTATTCAAACTTATAATTCTGAAAAACATCCTACATCTAAAAAATAATGTTTTACATGAAGTGTAATATCTACTTTATCACTTGCATTAACGTAGAATTTTAAATAATCACATTGTGATTTAATTCCTGTAGTATTTCGCATTAACATTTTCTTTACCACAAGCTTTAATTCACTTTTTTTATTTTGGGATTTTTTGGAAAACGAAAAAATGTAATATTTGTATTATCTGTCTGTTTCCAGTTGAAACATTTTTTTACAGTACCGCATTTTTTATAACCAATATAATGTCAACAGTGTCTATTTCACTTCAGACTTCTATTTTCTTCAAATCTAAATTTAATAATTGAAACTTATTATGTACAATGTCAATTTTTAATTTGTAAATTTTTGGCCGATGTACTACGTCATCAACGCCATATGCAATAATGGCGGCTGTCAAAATAATCGTAACAGACCTTGTTTTATTGGATCATGGCTAGCATCTATATTTGTTTTTATTATTTTAAAAACTAAAAAATCAGAAAATTTAGTATTTCAAAACTGATTATATCACCACATTATTTACTCTGAAATCGAGATTTTACTGCAATTAATTCCATAAATGAATATAACACAACACATATGCAAATTTTGATAATCATTTATTCAGTTAAACTTTTTAACAATAAGATACAAACAATCAGCTTAATTATTTTCTCGACAAATAGCGGTATTACAGAGACTGTTTTTTTAATAAACTAATCGGCACATAAGCTCTAAATCCCTCTGTTGTCCATAACAATTTACAATTAAAGATACCGCATGCGATATATAAATATGTAAATTAGTATTAGAAAGCTGGAGACAACTCAAACTGCATTTACATTTGTTGAGAGCGAACAGATAAACTTTTAGCTAACGCTTCGTCTGTTTCAGTTGAGACCCACGCAAATATTAGTCATTAGATAGCAATTGTTATAACGTTATATAATAATAATCTAAAACAATTGACGCTGGTTTTTTATACTTGGGATTTATAGCAGTGTTTTTACATTGTAATGTTTTTATCTCGTTAATAAATCTGTAGTTAATTACACAGGCACACAAAAAAAAGATCTTGCCCACCAGACGAGACAAAAATTTCTTTACGTTATTGTGGTCGCTAAATCCGAACCCGGGGTTGGTTTGAGTCTATCAAATCACAATTCCTAACCTCAAAAAAGTGAACAGTTTTCGTTTTTTTTCTTCTTCACTTTTTGAGGTTATAAATTTAAAAAGAGTCAAATTAACTCTGAATTCGGATTCAGCGACCCTGAAAACATAATCGCTTTCCTTTCTGGCCATTTCAATAGATGTTTCAACTTTCATCATTGTTTAAGGGGGATAGCCACTGTGACGGGTCAAAAAACTGTCAATGTTTGGGAATTTTTTTCACAGATATAACTAATTATTTTTGAATCAGATAAAGGACATTTTATTAAGTATATATTCAACTTATTTAATATAAATTTTTATTGAAAAATATTAAATATTTACAAATTTATGAGCCTCGATGTGAAAACCAAAAAAAAATTTTTTCTCTATGGTCGACTCGAAATTTCGAGAAAGGTTATATGAAAAAAATAAATAAAAATTTTATCAATATCTATATGAATGTAGCTATCGTTGCACGTAGCTGTTTTTTTTTATTTTATTTTTTCACAAAATGGCGATCGTTTGAAATTTTTTTTCATTTTTAAGACCTATTTTTCTTAATTAGAGCGGTTTTAAAAATAGTAATTATCAAAATTTCAAAAATCGGCTACGTGCAACGATAGCTACTACAATTACGAAAATTATTTAAAAAAAAAATTGAAATCGGTTCATTAGTCTTTGAGGAATCGTGTCGACCAGGTCGAAAAATGTCATTCCGAGATAGACGTGTTTAATGTTTTTGTTATGTCATAACCGGCCGTGCTACATCGTCTCACTAAATTGACTGTAACTCCGTCAATTTTCAAAATTTAAACTCAATTTTTTGTATACATATTTATGAATATGTAATCTTTAAAAAAATCTAAAAAAAAAAGATATTTTTTTCCGTCACAGTGGCTATCCCCCTTAAGGTTTGGAACGAAATGCAATCTGACCGAGTCAAACCAACCCCAAATTTAGATTTTTTGAGTTTATAAATTTAAAAAGAATCAAATTAACTCTAAATTTGGATTGAGCGACCCTAAAAACATATTATCGCTTTCCTTTCTGGGCATTTCAACAAATGTTTCAACTTTCATAACTTTTTTAAGGTTAGGAACGAAATGTGATCTTACCGAGTTAAACCAATCCGAAATTCGGATTCAACAACCCGAAAGACATATAGAAATGTTTATCTCGTCTCGTGGACAATACCTTTTTTTCGTGTCTGTGTTATTTAAGAACTGTGAGTAAAATTGATTATTTTAACTCATTATCACCGAAAAGAAAACAAAAACATGCAAAATATTTTTTTAATGAAATTAAGTACATATTCAATATATGTATTTAACTTAATATACAACAGAAACTTTTTTTAACATTTAGAAAAAAATAACAGTGTGTACTCAAGCGAGTAAATTGGGGTGATATGTGAGACTGCTTTTCTGATATCATTTTTATTTAGATAAATTTCATTTAAAAGTCATGTTATATGTATATTTAAGTTATTTCATATGATTTGAACAAAATTCGAAATCACATGCTCTAGTTGGATAAAATATATTAGCATACCACATACCTTTTTTCATATAAAAATTATTCAGAACAATTAAAACACGTTTAAACACTTATGAAACTATAATAACGTTACCAGATTTTGTTTGTTGCACTTCTACCAACTGATTTTTTAGGAAATATTGTGAATTAATATTTATAGACAGCAGCACTAAATTATAAAATGAGGTGTACTTAATGGGTTAATATAGACGTTCATTTGTCGGCAGCGCACGCATCGTATTATAGTATTCTTTATATATTTTCCATAACTCTACGTTCACCTATCCGTAACGTACAATCCTGACGTCGGTAATACCAACCAAGATTACACGAGAAGCAAAAATTGCGATCCACCCGTTGCGTACTGATTACGTCAATCGGAATTCCGTATAGTCAATGCACTGTTTATGACATTCGCATTCGACTTTTCCACATCGGTCAACATAGATGACGCTCTACTTTTAATAATTGTAGAAGAATATGATGAACTTTATAATTACTCCAACCAAAAAAAAGGGTTTTACTTGATTGCACTATATATTAGATAGTATTCACTTTGTAGATCGAAAATTTCAATACTGTGCACTTAAAATTTGATAATATTCACTTTATACACGTGAACATAAATAATACTTTTTTAAAGCATAAGGCGATTATTTAATCGTTTTAAAATATAGAAAATAACATTAAAAATATCAAATCTATTGGGTGAAAGGAGGTTGGTTATTTTAACGTTAGGTTAAAATATAGAAAATCACATTACAAATCTATTTGGACCAAATGGAAGAGGTTACTAGGTAGGTTTGGTAAAAATTTAAAAAATCACAAAAATCATAATAAATCAGTCAAAAATATGAAATTTTTAAATCTGACAGTAACGAAAACGATTAAGTAAAAAGTGTTTATTATTAGAAAAAAGTGCATTTAAATTCAAGCCTTAAAAGAAACAGTAGTTCATCACATGTCATCAGAAAAATTTTATAGTTAGCAAAGATTACCGCATTCTTAGTATTTTTGATGTAAAATTTGATGTATAATTTCTTATCAAGTTCAAACAAAATATAATCCTAGTGGGAATTATAAGAACTTAACTTTTTACTTATATCATAAATATACCTACACTCGTATATACGTAAGTGGCTGCAAAACTGAGGTAGTCTACTGGATTCTCCAGAGCACAGATATTATACTACATATGAACCTACTCACATGCCCTATACGGCGGTAATATTAGAATATATGTAAAGCTTCCTAGTCACTGCAACTTCATTTCTTCATTCATTCTTTTTTCTTTATAAATCCTATTAAAAGATTCGTAACTTTTTACGTATTACTAATAGAATGTTGTATTATAAAAATCAATTATATTATTAATAGTATTAGAAAACAAACATTTATTTAAGAATATATTTTGTATATAATAAGACGTTTTGAAAGAAAATCGATGTTTTATAAAGAAATAATAAAATCAGTACAAAGATGAAGTAATTTTTATAGAAATAGTCTTTGGAGACATTTAACTAATGGCTACTTTAAGAATATTAATAAAACACATAAATATTAGAAGTATTTCTTTGTATCCACTTTAATAGCACACTACATTTATTTTTTGTATAAAATAATTTTAAAATGAAGCTTTCTATTCTCTAAACGTCATAAAATTATGTTCTTATTCATCCGTAATGTCTTTTTTACTACATCGAAATAAAATATTATTTATGTGATATAAAAAATTGAAAAATTGATACGATGGCTGTAGACTTTTATAAGATAACAATTTGAAGATGCCTTAAAAGTTATACACTAAAAAGATATCGTTCATAACATTTTCTAAATTCAAATATGATAAACTATTTGTATTTTTATTTAATTAATTAATTAAATAAACCTAAATAGATTATTATGAATAATAAACGGTAATCATTTGTGACAAGGAGAAAAATATATTTGTGATTTTGAAATATTTATTTTTATTGGCTTGTGAATTAAAGATATTTTCCAATAATATACACATTATTTTTTAATATATCTAATGTAATATCCATTAACTATTTTCTGCAATTTTATAAATTTTATTTTGTATAAAACTGCATCGATATTTTTATTGGTATATAATATAATTAATTATATTACTCCCTTATCCTAAACGTGCGACCCTCGGATACAAAACTAAATTGTCTCATTTAAGGAAAAAAAAAAACGATTGCTTTAGCTTTAATATTTATAGATTTTTTTATTCTGCGACAAATTATAAAAAAAAGTCTACTGCAATAACTTATTCTTTCTTCGAGTAAATCTCGACACTACTATATACTTAAGACGGTGAATGTGAGTTAATTATTCACATAAAATTAAAATTAATTAAGTATTCATAATTAATTCAGAATGCCTTCCTAGCATAGTGTAAGCACCTTTAGACATAAATTGCAACGCTCGCAAACAGTGATAAATAACTAATGTTTAATAGAATTCAGTATGAGGTAATAGGGGGGCAGAATGTTTGCTGCACACTACACAAGTGAAATAAACGTACTCTCTCTTCAAATAGTTCATCTAAACTACAGTGGCGGTTTCAAAATAAGTTCTATTTACCCCTAAATTTAAGTCTTATGCATATATTGGATGGGTTCTTTGAATGGGCTGTGTGTGAGGGACATGTCAGGTAGAATATCGAACTTAAGTGAACTTTGTGTGTTGGATGAAAACTTTGGATATGTTGTGATAGGTATATTAGAAGGCATTTCATTTGAGTGGTTAACCCATCAGTGGTGACGCCAAGTCAAAATTTTTTAAATATTAATGTTTCAGAAAATTTGTATAGTGTTTTTACACCAAAAAGACAAAACACGTTGTCTATTTGATGTAATGCGGCCGTTGTGGTATCATATACCATAACATTATGACACTAGTGATGGCATCATGTCTAGTAGACTTTTATAGCAATATTTTCATAACCACTAAAAGTAAATAAGAAATCAAATAACACAATGAAACTAACCATAAAAATGAATAGCTACTGAGAAGAACGTGTGTCTAGCACCTCCACCACTGAATTATAAAAAAAATCCATATGTTCCATGGAAGCTTGTTTAGTAATGCATATATGTTGGGTGGGCATTTTTAATAGGATGTATGTTGTAGGCATGTCAGGTGGGTACTTTATATGCGCGAATAGTGAGTGGTCTGTTAGGTGGGAATGTTAAGTGGATTTTGGTAAATAGGTGCATTAAATCTTTTATTTATCATAATTATATAAACACTGATTTCTATACATTATATTGTCCAGATTAATATACTTATAACATTAAGGTGCCTTTTCATGGAGCGTCATATGACGCTGGACGCTACGATTTTGAATTTTGAATTTTTGCTATTGGTCAGCGTCAAGTGAAAAAGCTCAACATGGTTGAGCTCATACTGCTTGACGCTAGAAATTATGTGACACGTAATGTCAGTAGCTTTGATATTATGTGTATTCTTGTTTGTTTTGAGAGTTTATACGTCTGTACGAATAGTATAATGAAATGTCAATCAATTTTTAATAACTGAACGTAATTTATTGGTTGTTTTTTCACACTTAAACGTCAAACAGTAGTTGACAGCTAAAATTCAAAAATTTAAAATCGGTCACGTGACGAGATTTGACGCTAGAAAACTAGCGTTAATGATGCTCCATGAAAAGGCACCTTTACAAATCTTAAATGATTCAAATAATTTCTGCTTTTTTACCATGCATAAGTTCAGATAAAATATTGTCTATTTGTTTTCAAAGAACCAAGGAATATACTCGTATATGCTTACACCAGAATTTGTAAAATTTTACGTATAAGGATCGTATTTATGCGCATTAACGTACATACAGGTCATGCAATAATAAGTTGATTATAATCCCTTTATGTTCTATTCTCAGTCCTCCACTGCTTTTATGCTTTCTCTTAACTGCTTCACACTTATTAGCCGTACTAATTTGTTATTTAATTTGATGCGACAACATTGTTTGGAATGTTATGCGATTTACAAGTTCAAACGTTATGTTTAAGGTTTGTGTGGTAATTACACACATTATTCTTTACGTACGTCGTATTTTATTATTGACATTTCGTCACACATTAAAGTGGATATAATGTCATTTCAAATTAAACATATACTGAAATATTAAAAATCATTTTCCCAGCTATCATTTAAGAATTCATATAATTAATAATAAAAGCTTGGAACATTGATGTTTAATTAATATTAGGAAAAAAGTCTTAGAAAGGTTAAATTACTGTTTTAAAATAGCATGCCAAAAAGTTAAAAAAAAACTTATTTAACTTTAAATAACTATTTCCAAATACAGTGGAATTTGAATTAAGTGGGACTTGTATAAGTGAGAAACTTCTATAACTAGAATTCATACTGAGGTGCCGTCACTTCTACGTTTACACCCCTCTAACTGGATAAATGGGACACCTCTTTAAGTGGGATAAAATAACTGGTCTCTTGAAATTCCAGTTATCCATGTTTTACTATTTCCTCTTCACAATGAAGATTTAAAAATACTAGATTTTACTAGTATAATATTTTGTTGATATTATTACAAATAAGGTGATTCGAATAAAATATTAGTCTTTGATGAAATATAATACCGTCTACAGTAATTAAATGTTTTGAAATTCATGTAAGTCCATTTGGATTTTAGAATTTTATTTCTATTATTGCTTACCAATATTTTAAAATCTATTGAATTGCAAATCCTTAAATGTTTCGCAATAACAACAAATGAAAGTGCCCCACTTTCAAAATTAATGGTTCAATTTTGATATTTGTAAACTGTTTTTGATAGCGGTACTGATAGCTCCACATATTACTACTAATTATTAGAGTACAGTAAAATTTTTAACTATTAACTCGTAGGGAAATGTAAATTTGTTGACTTTAATATGGATTTTAATAATAAAAATAAGATATTGGTATTTAATCGAAACTAACTTTTATTTAAAAATAATGAAATATATTTCTCATTTTTATTTATTTACTTATAATTTTTAATTACATTTTTGTATTTGATTAACTTCCACCACCCCCTAGCTGCGCATCTGGATATTATATGTATGTACCTATAGATAAAACCTTTTTTCTAAAAACATTTATTTTCATTTTATTTATATTAAAATGTAAAAATATATATGGGCAATAATACACAAAAAATTGTTTCCTAGATACGTTGATTTTTTTAGACAGAAAATTTATGATTCATAAAATAAATAAATCCGTATTTTCCTGAAATTTTTCACACATACATATGTTTTGTCATTTATCAGAGAGATCTTTAAAAACACTTCTAAATCTAATCTATAAAATTACTCCGGATTGAACGAGTTAATAAATAAGACCGCTGTCAAAATAGATCTCGAGTGTCCAATAATAGAAAATACAAAAACCTTATATTGGCTTCTCACTCTAGAAAAAAAAAACTATAAACTTCGTTCAAAAGCGAATATCTTTTTTTACAATAAGTGCTATGTTATTAACTTTATTTTAGTAAAAAAAATCACTCTTGATTTAAAATGAAACTTTGCAAACTTTCTTCATTCGAATGAAACCGGCAATGTTTTGTTTTATTTGCCATTGAAAATAACGAAATCTAATTTAAGGTAAACGGTAAATATACCATTTATATAAATTTAATTACAACTGCATTAAAAGTTTCACTTTATTTGTTTCGTTACGTTGATTTAAATTAACATCGAAATATTTAATTTATGTAAAAGCAAATCAAGGTTTTTATAATATATAATTAAATAAATATTTAATTATATATACATATACATAAGTAATACTACAAACTACAAGCTTAAGAAAATACTCTCTACTCTGCATAAAGTCAAAAATAATTTAATTGTAATGTTTTATGCATAACTTATACAATTTTGTTTATTTATATAACATAAGACCAAAGCTAAAGTTGTTTAAATAAAAAAATAATTAAAAAACTTGAATTTGGTTACTTTTTTGTAATTTTGTATCTACCCTAATTTGGTGTGAAAATTAGAAAATAAAAAAGTCAAATCAGTGGAGGAATCTACTACAGACAAATGCCTTAAGTCCTTGATTTGTAAGAATACCAAATAGCTGAAGTTATTGAGTTTTTTTTAATTGTTCAAATTGATTTTGTATAAACGAAATATTCATTATTAGTATATTTTGACTAGAGTCAACATACAGTGTGTTGATAAAGTAAGGAACAAAATTCATAACTGCGTCATTTAATGTTTTCAAGCAAAACGCTCGGATACGTCGATTAGTATTTTTAGTTGCGGATTTTTTGACATAAGAAACTTGTATACAGGCTGTCTCAAGAAGAACATACGCAGTCATAATTGATTTTTTTAAATGGAACATCCTGTATATTATACTATTTTTGAATTATAGGATAAATTTTGAATACTTTTTGTACAGCATACCATATCTCTAAAATTAGCAGTATATGGAATAATGACGTTTGAAATGTGTCTCAAGATGAATATATGCAGTCATCATTGATTTTTTTTAATGGAACATCCTGTATATTATATCATTTTTGAATTGTACAGTAAATTCTGAACACTTTTTGTACAAATTACCACAGCTCTAAAATCAGTGGTTTTTGAAATAATTTTATTTCTTTTGTATATTTTATTATTAAAGTTTATTAATTTTTTATTTATTTATAACATTTTTAACGTCATTATTCCAAAAACCACTGATTTTAGAGCTGTAGTATGCTGTACAAAAAGTGTTCAGAATTTATCGTATAATTCAAAAATGGCATAATTTACAGGAAGTTCCATTTAAAAAAATCAATGATGACTGCATATATTCATCTTGAGACACATTTTTAACGTCATTATTCCATAAACCACTGATTTTAGAGATACGGTATGTTGTACAAAAAGTGTTCAGAATTTATCGTATAATTCAAAAATGGTATAATATATAGGGTGTTCGATTTAAAAAAATCAATTATGACTGCGTATCTTCTTCTTGAGACACCCTGTATACAATTTTCTTATGTCAAAAAATCCGAAAACTAAAAATACTAATCGACGTGTTCGAGCGTTTTGCTTGAAAATATTAAATGACGCAGTTATGAATATTGTTCCTTACTTTATCAGCACACTGTATGTATATAAATTCTTACTAATTTGTGCATTTTCACTCAATTTTTTTAAATATAAAAGTATACAAAATAATATAAAATATTATATATTTCAACTAAAAGAACATAATACTATTTTATTTTACTAGAACAATTGTGCCTCTTTAAAGAGAACTAAATTCAATAATCCAACAAATTTAAATTCAAAAGTATATCAACACCCACACTATATCTTCATCTATAAAACAAATGAACGTGATTCATACATATGTATATAACACGTCGGGTTTAATCTAATAATAAAAATTCACCATCGAAGTGTCGAGAACGCTATGACGTCACATATTCGTGACGTCGACGAGACAAATGTGCAAGTGTGACGTCATCATCCCCGCTGTCATCGCCAAAGGAATGGGGTCGACCAGTCGCTACAGCTCGTATAACTGTCTGACAAGTTGGGATAGCTACGACAAGATACCTAGGTAATAACAATTCTCTGAATTTCATTATTGTTGTGTGGGGGAGAGGGGGGATACACGCTCTCAGATGTGTCTATTTAAACTTTACCAATTATTATGAATTGCGTCGTTAAATGTAATGTTTTTTTTACTTTTAAAAATGTGTTCAGGGGTTAGATTTTAGTATGAAATATTTCGATATCTGGATTATTTAAAAATATATATATTTTTATATTGATTTTATACTTACTTATTATATTATATATTCTTTATTTTATTTATAAACTAGTTAGTTTTGAAATATATGTGTGTTCTACTTTCGCCTCTAAACAACTCACACAATTTGATAATCCATGAAAAGTTTTTATGATTTTCAAATTATACTGCTTCAAATTACAGGAAACCAAAATAAAGTTTTATAAGTTAACTTTAACAACTGTCACATATCCGTGCTGATATTTAGATGGTAATAAAAACCTCGCTTTCCCGGATTCAGTGTTTTATTGTGGATTTTTTACAGTGTGATACTATAAAACCCGTTATAGGGTTTATATTTTATATAGTTTATATTTTACACCAGGAAGTTTACATACCAAAAAATATTTTATAAAAAGTATTTCAATTTAAATAATACCTACATGAATATTAAATCAAGATTATTTAGTGTGAGAAAACTTTACTCATTACTGTTTCTTCATTCGAAAATTTATAATTTATGTACCTATATAATATATTTTACTTCATACACAAAAGGTGATGTTTTTGCGTAATTATTAATAATATCAGTAAATGTCTTGGGAATTAAAGTATTAAAATTTTAATTGCAATACTGAAAATTTTCAATGTCATTAAATAAAATGTATGCTTTTCTTCTCTTTACAGTAATATTATAATGTCATTAAAAAATTATTAAATTCATTGCAAATTCTATAGAAAAAAGCATTGAATTGAAATATCAATGAAATGAATGAAAAATATCTTACTGGTTTTTTAATACACGACGTATTTTCTACAATACCAAAAATAACAAAAAGATATGACTTTGTAGGCATGAAAAATAAAACACATTTGAACTTTGATATACTTAATAGTTATACATGAATAAATATTTGAGTCATAATATTTCAGACATTTAATTGTATTAAAATATTTAGTTTTACGAAAAATTATGTTAAATTAGATACATGCAATAAACCTACAATTTATTTTCTGCACATATTTCCATTATTGATTAACACGTTTCAATTATTTTTATTTTACAAAACTTAAATGTCTATGTATATATGTATACCATGAAATGCCAGCTTACAAAAAAGTCGTCATTTATATTTAAAGTTGGACATCCAATTAATAAAATTCTCATGAGACTAAAAACAAACGACAGAAAAAGAAATAGGAGTTGCATGTTGAAATAAAAGAATCAAGAAAAAAGTTTTTTTTCAATTCTACATTGATGGTCGTTTTTTGATGAAGTTCGATGCTAAAATCGAAGAATAACAATGTGCTATCACGTCCATATATGGACTATCTTTTTCACTAATACATGAACCCCCACAAAAGCTCATTTCGAGATATCAATGTTTTTGACTCACGTAAAAAAATACATTTGTGATTTTAGTTACATATATTTTTATTGGAAAAAAGTAATTTGACATTTGGTTTGTTAATTAGATAAAAATTGATTCTTTTTTTATAATCATTCTGTCTTCAACTCACCAAAAATAAAAGAGTTTACCAGAAAATGTTTTTGTTAAATTACATATAATCAAAAATATAAAAGTCTGAACTATTTTCTATAATATTGAAAACAATTTTTAAATGAAACTACATTCATAATTCAAATATTTTATTTATATGGATTGATACATGTGTGTATCATATTAACTAGATCTTATTATTAGTTGAAAATGACGCATCTATTACTAATGATATACAATAGCATAGTATAGTTAGTATAGAGAACAAAATAATAATTATTAACGTTAATCTCGATTATTAAGTAGAATATTAAATTACTTATTTTATTCTTTATATAATGTATTATAACCCTAAGGCCTATTTCACACATATACGGTTCCATTCGGTTCGGTTCGTTTTCGGTCGCTGGCGACAAGTGTGAAACGGTGTTTCAGTTTGTATTCGGTACCTAATAGAAACAGTAGAGCACCGAATACTCCCTCACACGAACAGTTTTCATCAGGTTTCTATTAGTGTGCAGGGAACAGAAAGCAATCAACGCGTTCATACACACTCGGTTCAGTTTCAGTTTTAACCTGATAGCGAGTGTTATTTTTTTTAATGTTGATGTGGATCGTCTTCATGCTCTTTAGTTTCGGGAAAATAGTGTAGAATGCTCCAAATTCCTGCTGTAAAGTGATGAGAGGGTGCTCCCAATGAATTCTAGTATTCCTCCTTCGTTTTTTAATTTTTTTATAGAGAAACAACATGGCAACAACTTGCTATATCTCCATGATAACTAGTGAGTGTACGGAAAAAAATAAAACCTAATATGAACCGTATGAGAACCGTGTATGTGTGAAAGGGTTTGATTCGTTTTCGGCTGTAACCGAAAACGAACAGAACCGAATGAAACCGCGTATGTGTGAAACAAGGCTAACGGACAATTAATTGACCATGATTAATACCTTTTGTGCAACACAAGGTCAAAGTTATTATAAAAATGTTGGATATTAAATTATTCCGGAATGCATCAGGTTCGATTTATACTTAATATTTTTATAGTTTCATAACTCAATAATAAAACTTGTAAACTGAAGACGTCTTTTATATTTAAGTACACATAATTTTAAAGATTTTTTGCTCTCTCTTTCGATTAAAACTTTATAAGATGTGTTCGCTAAATTCATTATGAGAGGGAAAAAAAACTAAAATAAAAACTTTTTCATAATTAAATTTTATCATCGCTTAGCGACATTCCACAACATGCTAAAGATGTTTTCATATTGTGTCAATATTAATATGCTAATTTCAGTAAACATGGTGTTAAGAATTTCTTCTTCGTAAATAGAACCACTTTTAATTTATTTAATGAAGTTATATTTCCCAGTTTATAGGTTTATGTTTTATTACTTTGTAAATAGTTCAAAACTAATAAAACGAAAACAATATACTTTTTACATTATTTACTTTAAAAACTGATTTGCAAATAGTAATATTTATATTTTTTTCATAACCTAATTGTTAACAACAAGAATAAGGACCTTCGAAAAGTGATATAAGTAACTTATTTTTCAATATTTGTTTTCGATTACATACAGGGTGTCTAAATACCAGGGGACACCATGGGGATCTCGGAAACTATAAGAGATAGAGATTCGGTTAAATGAGAGAAAAGTTACTTTTAAGAGTGAACAGTTCAATGGTGCATTTACATTTTACAAAATTTTCATAGCTTACTAGATATTAGCCAAAACCCATTTTACTCCGAAATCTTTCATCATGAATATTTCTAAGCGACTTGAAATTTAAAAAAAAATGTTTCGAATAAATGCTGTAGGGTTTAGTATTGTCTATTTAAAAATATTTTTTTAATTTCCAGAAATCTCATTGTTTTTGAGATATGACACTAACTTATGTTTTTTTAAATAGAAGCAATATGAAATTTTGTAATTTTTGAATAGAAGATTTTATTACCTGTTCAATGAAATGCAACTTGATATACTTATTTTTCAAAATATCTCAAAAAATGATGAAAAAGTACTTTTTATCATCCTAAGATGGCTATGACAATTAACAATAAGATTAAAAAAACAACTGAAAATTTACTTATAAGCTTACATAGCATGAATTAACTATTTTAATTTTCCACAAAGACTGATATTCTGTATTAAATTTTAAAAAATCTGTTTTTTTTTTGTAATAGCCATCTTTGTCTGTTATTTTGTATTAAAAAATAGAAATATGTTTTCTTTTTTTTATAAAATACATAGTTAATTCATGCTATGTAAGCTTATAAGTAAATTTTCAGTTGTTTTTTAATCTTATTGTTAATTGTCATAGCCATCTTAGGACGATCCAGTGTATTAAATAAATAAAAAGTACTTTTTCATAATTTTTTGAGATATTTAAAAAAATAAGTATATCAAGTTGCATATCATTGAAAAGGTAATAAAATCTTCTATTCAAAAATTACAAAATTTCATATTGCTTCTATTTAAAAAAACATAAGTTAGTGTCATATCTCAAAAACAATGAGATTTCTGGAAATTAAAAAAATATTTTTAAATAGACAATACTAAACCCTACAGCATTTATTCGAAATATTTTTTTAAATTTCAAGTCGCTTAAGAAATATTCATGATGAAAGATTTCGGAGTAAAATGGGTTTTGGCTAATATCTAGTAAGCTATGAAAATTTTGTAAAATGTAAATGCACCATTGAACTGTTCACTCTTAAAAGTAACTTTTCTCTGATTTAACCGAATCTCTATCTCTTATAGTTTCCGAGATCCTCATGGTGTCCCCTGGTATTTAGACACCCTGTATATGTATACTTTTATATCATTAACATTTACTATATATTTAAACGTACTAACATAAGTATAAACTTAAAAAATCGTCAAATGAAAATATGTGTAGTTCATTATGCAATATCGAAAACTCCCTATGGTTATCGTATTAATTCTACATTTGGAAGTTCTGTAAGTCCTAATTCAGACGATCCACTGTATAATCACGGCGTATAGTTAATGGTTACGAATGGTTAGCTGTAGGCGGTAATGAAAAGAAACGCATTTTTTAAATTCACACAAACTGAACTGAAGTTAAGTTTGATGGTCGTCGCAATACGTTGTCAATATTGCCGACAAAATTGTTGGCGTTAGTGGTCGAGTGCAACCACTCACCGCCAACAACGCATCCTGAACTCATAATCGGTCAGTCAGTGACAGTGGTGACTTATTTACAATCATTACTGTCCACTGCGTAACCACTCGTCACTGACTACGCATAATTATAATAATAATGTAGTGGTTTGTTCGAGTACGGCCTAATTTATTCATTTAATTAATAATAATAGTTACTTGCCTTGAAGAAGACCAGTAAGATGGTAACTTGAAGTGTCTTTCGGGGTATTTCCCTTCTTCTGATTCAAAAGACTTCTTATTTTGCGCGCTCTTTAATTCGCATAGATTGCTAGTTATTCATTATTCGTATACTTTATAGTTCTGTTTAGTTAGAAGTCAGAATTTATGCAATATGAAACACTAAATTTTAAATAAAATTACTGAATTAGTACTTCTGTAAGTGTTAAATTTATTTAATCTTATTACTCGCGTGCATGCACAATTCAAACATTTCATAAAGGAACGGAAATGAAGATGGTTTCTAAAAACAAATAAAAATATTCAAGTCGCATACACGAGAAATGGCTTCAAATGTAACATTTCATTCATCAGAATATCTTACTTCTAACTACACAGACTCAAATCAGAGACGTATATATTTTTAGATGGTTTATTTGGATTTCAATTACCTTTATGCAGACAAAATATAGTAGAAATTTTATGATTAATAAAAGTGACGTGTTATCGAAGATTATTAGTTTTTGAATGTAGATATTATATTTTTAGTCGATTAATCGGCAATTTCGACTATTGATTTAAATAACACTATTCAACAAAAAAATACTTTTGTAATATAAGAGAGATCTGAATAGAAAATTTAGGAGGTTTTTGGCATGCCGAACCCGAATTTGTTGCCCAATTGGTTTTATCGTGTCAGGGTTTTGAGATATTCTAACCTAAAAATCCCAAAAATGACTATATTGGCAATGTTAAAGAATTTATTATCAAATAGGTAATTTTTTCTAAAGTTTTCAAATAGTACTACCTTTCCTCTTTAAAATGAGTTTTAACTTTTTACTGCACGATTTTTTTTAGCCGAGATGTACTTGTTTGAAGATATGATATTTTTGTTAATAGAGTGTAGTATAGTAGATACAATGAACTTTACTACATATATCTTCAAAGTAATATATTTCAGTAATGAAAAATCGCATAGTAAAATGTAAAAAATCATTTTAAAAAGAAAAGATAGTACTATTCGAAATCATGAAAGAAAACTTCAGAAAAAAATGACCTACTTAGTAATAAATTCCCCAACATTGCCAAAATCGGTTCGGATATCTAAAAAAAAACCTGACGTGGTGGAATCATTTGGGCAACGAATTCGGTTTCGGCATGACAAGTACCTTCTAAATCACCTATTCAAATTTCTGTGAATTTTTTGGTTGCATAGTGTAATCATATTATATAAACCGACTAATTTATAATATTATGTATACGGTAGAAAGATGTGATTCTTAATTTCAAATAAGGTATTCTAAATTTGAATTGATGTAATATTGTAAATGCAGATATTGTTACACCCTTTAGCATTTAACCAAGGTAATCAGAGTGCCCTAAATGATCTTAGTTCCTACATAATTAAATAAACATTACAAACATCTGGGCGAATTGGATTTACTACCTTCGGCGTAACAGTTCTGTAAATGTTTTGTTAATTGTCTCATCTTATTTACTATACCCAACCTTTAGTGTTGTCTTGAAATTATGTATTTACTGTCTTAAATTCATTATGTTATTTATAAAATATTAATATTGTAAATCAAAATTTGTTAACAATTTTCCTTTGTTAACCATGTACGTTATGTCGTTCAGAAGCTGCAGTCAACTAATCAATTAATCGAGAAAATCGATGGTTGCGAATCGGAGATTGTAAATAAATGATTTTCAATTGATTGGTAAAGCCATTAAATTTATATTGAATTATTTTCTTTTGATTTCTTGAACGTAGGTACTTAACTAATCACAATCGACAAAAAGTAGATTTATGCCCGATTTCTTCTGTCCACTTTACCAGTTCGTTTGGTGGTACCTATAAGTTACACCATCAAAATTCATTTTATCAACATAACATGCACAGTTATAGCATATATAACTTGCATCACTTCTGAGACCAACCAGTGTTACCAGCCTATTTTTCTAGATAGGCTAGTTAAGTAGCGAAAAACAACGTAAATTGGGACAAGTTACCTAAGCACACTATTTAAAACTAACAGGAGCGAGTCGACCGTTTAGCTGACAGGTATCGCTTCACGCATGCGCAGAATGCTTATTTTTGCTGATCTGTCATTCTACAAATTCTACATAATGGATGCCACATATGTTTTTATGTCAATTTTCAAAGTTTTTTTTACATAATCGAGTTTTTTTGATTTTGAAGTAAATTGAAAACAGTTCCGTGTCCAGTAATGTATATTAAAATGAATTTTTAAAAGGGTAAGTTTCAAATGCCATTGTTATAATTCATATTACATATGCGTTATGCATGCTTGAAATATTTTAATATAAATATGTATGATTTAATTTTAATAGGAATAAGAATGAATTCAGTGTCATCAGAAGAGTTCCTTCATATAATAATAATGAAAGTTCAAACAACGTTAAAAAGAAACAGCACTTTTCAATCGGCCTGAAATAAAATAACTTTATCGCGAGGAAATTTTTATCGGAACAAAATAATTTATTATTAGAAGGTAAGATTAATTAATATTATATTATATATTTATGATAGATGTATTAAAACAAATGCAACATAATTAATAAGATTTATTTAAAAAAAATAATTTAAATTAAATTACATAATTAACGTGTTATTATGTTAACAGATTATAATTTTATAAAAAAATTTGTTGAGTTTGATACATGTATGTATTATTAACAATTATAATAATTCAACTGTTTTGTATGTATTATGTTATTACTTATGTATGTGTATTTTTTAGGAGCTACCGTAGAACAGTCAAGCAAAATCATGGTTAACGTAACGTCATATGCTGGTGTATTGATTTCAATTATTTGTGTATTATACATGTGACATCTGGAAAAAATAAAAGTTTCATTTTAATAATGTATTTAATTTTATTTACTTTTATGTTAAAAATGAATATGTATATGGTCTCCGTAATAAATGAATCGAGAAAAATTTGTACGTACCAGTGCATATTTTTAGCATTGCAATAAAACACTTTAGTCGAATGAATTATTGCCTAGTACAAATCACAGTTTGAAGGCATTTTCTTATTTAATTATCAATTTCAGTTTTATAAAATACTTGACAGGCATACATTTCAATCTAAAATTTATGAATTTGTTTTTATTATAAAGAAATGTGGATTGATGTAATTTTTATACTTACATTGTAGTGTGTTCAATTATATTTGTTTTGTAATGTGCAATGAATTGTATATTTGAGTGATAATCTCCCTTGTTTTTTTGATGTAAAGAATTGAAGTCAGTTTTTTGTTTACAATGATAATTAAAATAATGTCAGACAAGAAACGTCATTTCCAAAAGTTGTAAAGTTCATTGCCTTTTTTATTCCTTGTAAATATTTAGTTCTTGTTATATTTTTTGTGTGTTTAATCATATTATTATATATGTACATATTAACATATTTATAACCTTAAAATATAATACTACATAACATGTATATTTTTAAATTTGACAACCAGTGTATCCAACCCCGAAACTGGAAATATACTTAAAAAAACTAGACATAAGACCAGTACCAACTTTAAGTAAACATAAAAACATGTAATTAGTCAATAGCCGGAGATAAACTACATTTATCCATTCGATAAAGACCAGGTACCATAGAAGGTACCAGGTTTCTAGAAGAAATCGGGCATTAATCACATCAGTAAATGAGTAACTTAAATGATAGATAGTATAAATATAGATTGTTTTGTTGTCACCATGCGTTGTAAAAAGAATGAATAACCCCCAAACAAAGGACAGTACACAGAACAACAATACATTAATTTTATTATGTTCTAGCGAACTTTTTTTAAGCTCCCTAATAAAATCTTTAAAGGCATCACTATTTTTAAAATACAGCGTTTTCAAAATTCGTATATTTAATAAATAAATAATATGTTCCATTTTATTATGAATATAAACATAATTAACAAGATTAAAACCTTGATTCTTTTGTACACGGTACAAAAAGATGAAACGATTTAGAGAAAATTAAAACAAATATAAAAAGCAAATAGGATTTTCTTAAAAAATTAGCTTCCTTTATGAAGAGAGCTACAAATTATATATTTATATAACATCATATTTTTTTCATAATACACTGAATTTTAGTTATTTTCTTGTGTAAAAAAATGCCTTGAAGGCTAGAAGCTCCCGCTGTTTTGAATAATAACTCGTCCACCTAAAAAAAATATGACAACATAAATTCCAAATACCTATAAAATATTCCATAGCAAAAAACAAAACAGTTTTTGATAATATAGTTTATTAGATTTAAAGCTTCCCACAGTCCGACGCGAATTATTCGCAGCGGCAGCGAATAAAGGCTCCGACAGACTGACGAAAAACATTCGTAGCAGCTGCGGCGCGAATAAAAACGAGGCGAAATTTTTATATATTTTTTAAATATTATATATTTAAATATCTACTGAACCGATTTTGCTGTAGCTTTCGCCATTTTGTAGATTCTTTCTTTCTGGAGTTAACACAATAGTTACATTTCTTAATCATGAAAAGTTTTCGAGTTGTGAATTTTTTACCCGAAAAGAAACGTGAAAATTTTTTGAAAAAACACGAAATTTATTTCATTATCGTCTTTTTTTTTCGTTTGAAAATATATATATGTCGGTCTGTCGGAGCCTTTATTCGCTGCCGCTGCGAATAATTCGCGTCGGTCTGTGGGAAGCTTAAGATGCATTTTCTAATTTTTAATATTATTATTTTGTTGACCGTTGATAACTATACACAATAAGCCATATACATAAAGCTTTGATAAAACTCTACAAGTTCGTGAGTATTGTTTACATTAGAAGATATCGACACACTTGCTGTATCTCGAGCGAGTCAAAACAGTGCATTAAAATTTCATGTATAAATCCATTTGCTCTAAGTGACATCAAGAGCACTTCTCTGAAACGTGTCACGCCAGTACTCAAAGTTAAATATGTTTATTTTATTGTCTTCTGTTAACCCCTGAAGCTGTGTAGGTGGTAGCTACCAGAATTCGATTATCACTCTTTATATAATATTAATATAAATGTATATGTATTACTCTGTATATTTGTCTAAAAAAATCTTTTATATTACTATAAACCCACTCCTCCAGTCGGATTTTACTGATTCTATCCGAATATAATAGAAAAATTATATTTCATATTCACGAGTAGTTTCAAAGTTGTGATTTTTTTCTTGAGACACTTTAATGAAAATGGTACAATATTTTTGTGTATAATTGACAAAATAATATTACAAATGAAAATGTGTTTAATAAAGTTACTATCCATGTTTTTTTTAAACTTTGTTCAAAGTACTGGATACAAAAAAAATATGAATACAACATTTTGTTGTAGGTATCTATTGAGAATATTCAAAAAGTCAATTTATGAATACCAATTTTATTATCTTGATATTTTTCTGAACATAAATGTCGATAATAATTTCGTTGCAAGGCATACATAAGTTTTTCATAAAATACAGTGTAATTTTATCTTCAATGCGACAAGTCGAGAAAAGTTTTCGTTTTTTGATTGAATAGAAACTTGTAAAAAGGTTGGATACACTTTGTAAGATAGCAATTGATCTTAAATGATTCAGAGCAACTGCGTTTGTTCTGTTATTATCGTACAGAAACTTTACGAAGTACAAATCAATTAAAATTAATTTTTTAAAAGGTCTGCACCTTTCAAAGAACATTCAGTCCATACTTATTTAGTAATATTTAATTTTATTATATCCCTAAAAACTTATTAAAAACTGATGATGAAATTTGATGGCCCAATATTTTAATGTATTATGACAATTTAATTTTAAATTTAATATAATTTTATTTTAAATAAAAAAATATATTGACTTCGATTTATTATTGCGTAGGTACTTATTACTTATGTTTGTTTTTATAAGTGATTAATCTTAAACGTATCAATTCTAAACATCTATTATACTTAAGTCAATATTTTTAATACAATCAATTAATTATAGAGGCGTATCAAAGAAATTTTTGTTAACATGTCGAAAAAAATACCTGAATTTTTTTTTATCTGACTTATCTACATTTATAGTTCAATAAAAAAATTAAATAAGTTGATTGATCATGATTTTGAAGTGCTTTTTTATTACTAGGCAAATTTTGCAAAAATCCATCTGATATAAACAATTTTATAAAAACATTTTTTTTTCTGTTATATTCAAGGTGTTCACTCACACAAACAATCTCCTATCTCGCTTACAAACGCGATTGTAATTTCGGGATTTTCCTCTACTTACGACAACTAGCACTTTGTTACTGATTTTGAGAGAAGTGTCTACATATGTATACTCGTAATTAACTATTTGTATACAACTAAAAACAAATTCATCCATCGGCAATAATAGTTTGCTTGACTTTTCGCTATCTAAAGTTAGTCGAATACATTAAACTTCGTAATCGAGTCATCGATACATGAACTGAACTATACGTCACTTTTGTACTCTCAAAATCTATTAGCTCCCAATGTGTCTAATACATTAACCATGCCAATGTGATTGATATAGTGTGCAGTGTCATAACTTTCAGTGCAGCTGTACAAAACAAACAAGTAGAAACTTTTTAGAGATTTGTTACGAAACAAATTTGAAGTTGGTTAATGGTGGCTTTTTGACAGAAGCATTCATTTTTCATTTACTCTACGTAGGTACGTGGCTCTTTTTCTTGATCTATTTTGTTGCTTGGGTACTTGTATTATTATTAATCAAAGTGTTTTTTTAATGTCTCGTTATATCATATAACAGGTTGTTGTATTAGCAGCTTGGATGTATTATTTGCATTTATGGATGGTGGCATAACTTCAAAAGAAGCTGATAAATATTATAAATTGCGCGTTCAGTTTTTGTTACAAATGAATATTTCAGAAAAATGACAAAAGTGAAATATTCCAATTGAACTATGTGTCTCCTCTGAAGTTAGGGACATTATTGTACTGATAAAAATATGATATATATTATAGATTCATGCCATGTTTCATAAATAATAGTTACCTACAATTCACTGTTAAGAGTTTGTATAGCCAATCAGAGAAATTAACTGATATTACTGACAGTTTGATTGATTGACAAAATCCATAAGAAAATCTTATATCCAAAAAAATAATAGGTAAATTATAGATAGCTATTGTTTTTGTAAATCCAGGCACCAGTGGTGTAGCAAGAAATCATGGTGCTGGTATGCAAGCAAACAGTATGTACTTTGACTTTTTAACAACAGACCAAGAATACTAGATTTACAAAATTTTATACCAGACACCGGATTTATTTTTTTACTTATTGTTAATCTAACCTAACGATGTTTTTACTCTATGTATATTCTAGTAGTAGTTCTCTAAGTAGTTCTCTCCGCAAATAACGAGACACGTCTAGCAAACTATGTTGTAGACAAATATTATATCTATAATTTGCATCCACCTCTGTGTGGATTCTTGAAAAATATGAATCAGAATTATTACTTTTGTTATCATAGTTTTTATTACATAATATTTGTGGACTTAAAATTTATAATTATCAATATACTTATATTTAACATTGTTTTTAACTTAAAGTAATCTTATAAATTAAAAATTGTGAGATAAGACAGATATAATAAATTATATATAGAGTAACTTTACTAATAACAGTCACTTCTTCATATAACAGTTTTATAATTACTACCATAAAATATCATCTCACATATTGTGATTAAAAATTAAAGTAAGTAATTTATATTTTTAAACTATTTAAGTATTATTTATTATTTATGATTGCATCTATTTATTTTAGAATGGGAGAAATGAGAGACTTGTTTCTTTTCGTGATTATCTCATTAAACTGTATAATTTTTTGCAACGCTTCATGCGAATATGTTGGTAGAAAAAATTTATTATGCGATGATTTTACTAATTCTCAATACTTCAAGAGAATGTCTGAAGCTGTAGAACCACTGGACACAATCATACTGTCAAGAAATCAGGAACCAATTAAACTATCTCATGAATATCTATGTAACAACTCTTTAGCTACAAACATAATAGAATTTAATTCAAAATTTACTATGTTTACAGAAATTAATACTAATACTTTTAAGGGACTTAAAACAATCGAAAAAATTTCGATAGAAAATAATAATAAATCTATTAGCTTAGCTATGGATTTATTCTCATATTTACCCAAACTAAAAACAGTAGTTCTCAAAAATGCAGGTATTAATAAATTATCAAATAATAATAATTATTATTTTAGTGTTGAATATATAGATTTATCCTATAATTCTATGTATTCTTTACCTTCAAATGCATTTGAGGGATTTCACGAAACGAGAAAAGTTAATTTAAAATCTAACAAATTATCATCTATTGATCTAGAAGGATTAAAAGGTTTAACTAGTTTAGAAACATTAGATTTATCAAATAATTTAATTACAATTTTCGATTTCTTAATTTATAATATCAGTAACTTAAATTTAAGTGATAATTCAATATATTCATTACCAAGTATCATACATACATCTAATTTAGAAATTTTGGATTTGTCATATAATCTACTATCCTGGTTCAATTTCAAAGTGGAAAATGTGCGGTACTTAAATTTAAGTCATAATAAAATACATACAGTTCAAAATGAATTTGATATGCCTAGTTTGCGTGAGTTATATTTAAGTTATAATCATATTACTGTATTATCGGATAAATTTGATATGCCTAGTTTAGAAATATTCGATTTGTCATATAATTTAATTACACGTTTTGATTTTATAGTATATAATGTGCTTAAGTTAGATTTAAGTTATAATAAAATAGAAGAATTGCCAAGAATAATTAACATGACTAGTTTAAAAATATTAAATTTATCACATAATATAATCAGTATTTCTGATTACATAGTGTATAATGTAATTAATTTGGATTTGAGTTATAATAAAATTTATGCTTTGAAAGATATCAGTACTGATATGCCTCATGTAGAAGAATTAGATTTATCATATAATGTTATTCAGAAGTTTGATTTCGTATTGGATAATGTACGCCATCTTAATTTAAGTTATAATGATATATCTGTATTGCCACGTGACATTCGTTATGATCGATTAGAATTTTTAAATTTATTGGGAAATAATGTACACAAAATTAATATGACTGAAGCAAAAAATAATTTTCCCAATTTGCAAGATTTTTTGCTTTAGTTTTTAATTTTAACAGGTCAATACATTTTTAACATTTGTATATACAAAATTAAGTCTTTAAAATTTTAAATTGCTACCTATAAGGTTTTTTAAGATATCTTATCTTAAAAGTGCAAAAAATAGTCACCTTTATGAATTTATTGCCAAGTAGGTAATTTTTTTCAGTTTTTTTTTATTCAATTAAATTTTTATTTTCCAGTGTACGATTTTTTTTATTTACTACTTAGTTTTTATTTAAAATACAGTCAAATATAACACAATCCTTAAACTAGTGTATTATCAGCAAAATCAAAAGTAAAAGTTCATTTTATAAAAAAAGAAAAATGGTATTATTTGTGGTCAAATCATTTTTAGTACTTTTAAATTAGTTTGGGCAACGAATTCGGTTTTTAAGACTCAGTTTTGTAGACCTGTGTTATCAAACTTTTACATTTTATTACAGTTGACAGTTTATATTATTTTAATTGATAAATAATACCTATTATTATAAATTTGTTAATTTAATACCTACCAAAATATGTATTTACTTTATACCTAAGTAAAATACTTTAAGGAAAGCAAAAAAGTTGTTCAATGTTTTTTTGTTAATAAACATTTACTTTTTAATTAATTAATTGCAAGTATACCTACCAGTTTTTTTTCTGAACAGCTCAATTTAGATAAACCAAAATTTTATATTAATAAAATATTATTATAATAATTATTAATAAAATATAATTATAATAATAACATTATTATTATAAGTGTTATCGTTTTCATTTCTTAATTTATATATCGTTTTCAGTTCTTAACTTATAAAAGGATGTAAATCTTCTCTTATTATTATTATCTCTTATTATTAAATTTATCAAAACCTACACGTCAATGTTACCGCGCAACCCGCTTGACACAACTCAAAAAATACCCTTACCAATCGATTCGTGAATCAATCCCGAGTTCAACGAGGTACATGAAGCCATGCATGAAAAATTTTGAAGGGGGTTGGGCGGGGGCATGATCCAAAAAATTCATAAAATAGGCGAAACCAGAACCATAGATCTACCATTTAACGAAACCCCGAGGTCTCTAGGTCAGGTGGTCAGGAGGTCGAGTTCTCTTCGTGGGTTGCGCTAAAAATTTAATAATCTTTTTAATCAAAATCGGATTTTTTATAATTTAATTGTGATTCACGATTCGTACCGTCAAATCTCCGGCAAACTTAAATGAAACAGAGAAATTGATCAATGTTGAAATGAAATTATTATTAGAGAAAACTCCCCTGATAAGAAAAATGTACAACAATGTAATAACGCAATTTCCATAGTTCCTTAGTTAGGCAAAAAATGGTGTTCACATTATATTGATTATTTTCAAAGTAAATTATATAAAACTAGCGGAATCCCGCGGCTTCGCTCGCGTAAACTCCGAAACGAATTAGAACCCTCCGTACGTGATAGGGGATGACATATTAAATTTTTTGATATTGATTTATATTCATTACCTATAAAAAAACGTAAATATCTCGGATCTTAGTTAAAAATTGTAAAAACTAACCCCCTGTCTACCCTCGCCATTAGGGGTTGAATATCAAATTTTTTTATTGCAGATTATTTTGCCCGACTCCACCATTATAACTTAAGCAGCTATGCAGATAAACTTATCAATAACACAGACCCTGTCTACCCCCGCCAGTAGGGGTTGAATGTTGAAATTTTTATTTTAATAGATGACTATTTTTCCCGAATTTACTTTTATAAGTAAAACAGGCATGCAGATAAACATATCTAAATCCATCCTCGTCCCCGTTATTCGATGAATACAAAAAAAATATTTTACAAATTTTTCCACCCCTCCTAACACCTTAGGGGTTAAATTTTGGGAAATGCTGAAATAATTGTTTCATTATTAGGGTTCCGAAGAAACCCTATTAATCTCACTTTGTCGTCCGTCCGTCCGTCCTAATCACTCTAAGCTCAATAGCTCGTAAACTATATAAGCTAGAACCTTGAAATTTTGACAGAATATGTAAAATAACACCCTCTAGTAAAATATGTACAAATATTTTCGAAAAATATTTTTTTAGGGGGGGTGCTAAGAAGCTAAAGACACCCAAAAAAAATATTTTTTTTATACCAAGCCAAGTGGCACATCAAAATGTGTAACCAAGCTAGTGTAATTTGATCCTTATTCTTACTTTTTTATAAATCAAAAATGGCGCCTACAGGGGGCTTTAAAGCAAATTCAAAAAAACAAAAAAAATGTATTCCAAGTCGTGTGGGATGTCAAAATGTAGATCTCAGTAAGTAGAATATGGCAGTATTTTTTATTGTTTTTTATAAATCAAAAATGGCGCCTACAGGGGGCTCCAAGCAAAAAAAAATTTGTCCCCCCCCCCTCTAACTCGGTAACTACTGACTCGAAAAATCTGAAAAAAATTAGGTAATGAGGCTTTGGTGAGACTACCAACGACAAATACTAAAGTCACCAATATCATTTCAAATTTTGGAGAAAAGGGGAGGGGTGTCATACATTTTTTTATTTTTATTTTTTTATCTGGGCATGTGGGGTGTCGAAATGTAGATCTCAGTGAGTAGAATATGACAGTATTTTTTATTTTTTTTATAAATCAAAAATGGCGCCTACAGAGGGCTCCAAGAAAAAAAAAATTTGTCCACCCCCCCCTCTAACTCGGTAACTACTGACTCGAAAAATCTGGAAAAAATTAGGTAATGAGGCTTTGGTGAGACTACCAACGACAAATACTAAAGTCACCAATATCATTTCAAATTTTGGAGAAAAGGGGAGGGGTGTCATACATTTTTTTATTTTTATTTTTTTACCTGGGCATGTGGGGTGTCGAAATGTAGATCTCAGTGAGTAGAATATGACAGTATTTTTTATTTTTTTTATAAATCAAAAATGGCGCCTACAGGGGGCTCCAAGCAAAAAAAAAATTGTCCACCCCCCCCCCCTCTAACTCGGTAACTACTGACTCGAAAAATCTGAAAAAAATTAGGTAATGAGGCTTTGGTGAGACTACCAACGACAAATACTAAAGTCACCAATATCATTTCAAATTTTGGAGAAAAGGGGAGGGGTGTCATACATTTTTTTATTTTTATTTTTTTACCTGGGCATGTGGGGTGTCGAAATGTAGATCTCAGTGAGTAGAATATGACAGTATTTTTTATTTTTTTTTAAATTAAAAATGGCGCCTGCAGGGGGTTTCAAGAAAACAAAAATTTGTCCACCCCCTCTCTAGCTCGGTAACTACTGACTCAAAAAATCTGAAAAAAAATTGGTAATGGGGTTTTTATAATACTAGTAACGACAAATACTAAAATCAACAATATCATTTCAAATTTTGAAAAAATAGGAAGGGGCGTCATGGAATTTTTTTTATTTTCATATCTAGGCTTGTGGGGTGTCAAAATGTAGATCTGAATTAATAGAATATGATCCTATTTTTATATTTATTTTTAACTCAAATATGCACCTGTAAATGGCTCTTAACAGTCCAAGTAGTATATACTTCGGAACCCTTATGGCATACACTGGTGTATGTCTTGACAATTTTTTTATATTGTAGAGTATGTTCGATAAGTTTCAATTAAATGCGAACAAAAAAAATATTTTTTTATATAAATTTTGACACCCTGTTTTAACCCCGTAGGGGTTGATTTTCGAAAAATCCTTTCTTAGTGGGTGCTTACATCATAAAAGGAAGGCATCTACGAAATTTCACGTTTCTAGGTCCAGGGGTTTGGGCTGTACGTTGATATATGAGTGAGTGAGTGAATGAGTGAGTGGTTAAGGACAAACTCTTTTATAGATATAGATTATATAATTTACTTGATATTTAAACCCCAGTTCAACACTGACTTCTCTCCTTGAAAATATATTTATTCATAGATAAAAACTTTAATATTTTATAGAAAAGTATCTAACTATTATGTCTAGCTTTATTTACTTACCTTAAAGCTGGTCTGGTCTCCTTGTAAAAGCGAGTCATCGGTCAGGATTTAATCGGAATAAAGGAAATAGTGTAATGTGACTAGTAAGGTATTTATTTAAAAAAATACATAAATGAAATATATTAATATTTATTAGGTACATAGAGATCGTAAAAATATACTTATATGGTATTACTTGTACTACAGGTTTATAAATACTGGAAAGAACATATTTTATTGACAACTATGTGGTTTATTAAAATTATTCATCATCAGAAAGATCAAATATACAAAATCCTTGTCTAACTGAAAATGATCTTGCATGGTTTAGACTACTCACTGAACATTCGTTAGCTCTGTTTTTTGTATTAATACTTTTCTGGGATTTATTTTTTTGTACAGATAAATCATTGTCACTATCACTATCAGATGAGAATTTAAATGTACACTTTGAAACACTTTTCTGTAATTCTATTTGCCTATTTTTACGAGGAGTATTAAATTTATCTTGTAATTTGTTAGTATTTGATTTTAAATTGTCTGAATCTTTTGAAATTGAATTATCTTGTTCACTTTGAAATAAGTTCTTAAAATTATATTTTTTTCTTTTTTTTAATGTTTCCTTGTATAATATTTTGTTTTTACTGTCGCTTTCATCAACTTTTTTCTTTTCATGACTGAAAGGCTTTTTTTTAGAATCACTTTCACTTGAACTAAAAAACTTTTTAGGGATAGAATTATTTATGTTATCTTTATTGGCATTAGTATTAATTTTATCACTGTTAGTAATTTTTAATTGTTGCGTATTTTCTTCATTGTTGCTGGAATTTAATATTTGTTTTGATGTATTTATTTTATCACTTGTTAGAGATTTATAAACTATTTTATTTTTAAATGAATTTTCACGTTTATCATTATTATATATTCCAGTTTTATTATATTTATCTTCAGCTTCCAGACCTAATTTACTAAAGAACACAGTTTTATCATTTACAGCACTTGATGTAGGTTTTTGGATGTTTGTATCTTGTAAAATATTTTTATCATTTTCAATGTTTGATTTAAATTTCTTATTTGGTGTTTGTTGCATAATTTCATCATCAGATGTGTCTGACGTACTTTGGAATAAATAATTGTTTACTGCTGAACGTTTAGAACTTTTCTGTAAATTTAATTTGTACTTTTTACTGGTAACATCTTTAGGTGTACTAGTTTCAAAACTAAATAGAAACTTGTGTAAATTTTTGTTTTTCAAACGAGTAAGAGGTTGATTCGTTTTGATAGCAATTTTATTGTTCGAGGTTTCTTCATTCGAGTAATCTATTACACTAACATTGCTAAAGTTATTTATTTTTCTAGACTTAACATTAGTTTCATTATTTACAGATTTTTTAACATCACTGTTATTACCAAAATTAATTATATTCTTTCTTTTTGATAGTTTGTCAATAAATTCTTCATCAGAAGAATTTGAGGTGCTATCATTATTGCAGTTGGTGACATTAATTATTTTTTTAGGTGTACTACTATTTGTTTGTATTTTAGATTTTTGTAAATTACTGGTTTTCATTTTATTCAGTAGTTCATCACTGCTTTCTTCATCAGATTGATCAAATATACTAACAAGCGTAGCATTATTAGTTATTTTCATAGGTGTATTACTATTTGTTTGTATTTTAGATTTTTGTAAATTACTATTATTCATTTTATTTGGTAGTTCATCACTACTTTCTTCATCGGATTCATCTAATATACTAAAAAGCGTAGCGTTATTAGTAGTTTTCATAGGTGTACTACTATTTATTTGTATTTTAGATTTTTGTAAATTACTGATATTCATTTTATTTGGTAGTTTATCTCTACTTTCTTCATCAGATTCATCTAATATACTAACAAACGTAGCGTTATTAGTTGTGTTCATAGGTGTACTACTATTTGTTTGTATTTTAGATTTTTGTAAATTGCTGTTATTCATTTTATTTGGTAGTTCATCACTACTTTCTTCATCAGATTCATCTAATATACTAACAAGCGTAGCGTTATTAGATGTTTTCATAGGTGTACTAGTATTTGATTGTATTTTAGATTTTTGTAAATTGTTATTATTCATTTTATTTGGTAGTTCATCACTACTTTCTTCATCAGATTCATCTAATATACTAACAAGCGTAGCGTTATTAGTTGTTTTCATAGGTGTACTACTATTTGTTTGTATTTTAGATTTTTGTAAATTGCTGTTATTCATTTTATTTGGTAGTTCATCACTACTTTCTTCATCAGATTCATCAAATATACTAACAAACGTAGCGTTATTAGTTGTTTTCATTGGTGTACTACTATTTGTTTGTATTTTAGATTTTTGTAAATTACTGATATTCATTTTATTTGGTAGTTCATCACTACTGTTATGGTTAATTTGTACTGACGAGATATATTCTTTGTTACTTATATTACTAAGCTCTAATACAACTGAAGGATTATACATTTTACACACATTTTCAATATCATTATGTACATTGTTATTGTTAAATTTTTTCGGAGCAAAACAATTTTTTAAATTAGTATCAGGTTTGTTTACCAGTTCATCGTCTGAGTTATCTAATATACTAAAAAATGTAGAATTAATGAATTTATTTATTTTTCTAGGTGAACTATTATTTTTATTTGTTATAGATTTTTTAATGTAACTGTTATTATCAAAATAATTTTTTTCCTTTCTTTCTGATTGTTTGTCAAGACATTCATCGCCAGAAAGAGCATTAATACTATGTTCTAAAACAACAGAAGGGTTATACATTTTACACACGTTTTCATTATTATAAATCACAGTTTTTTTATTTTCATCTAAATGGTCTAAATCAAATAGTCTATTATTAAGTAAATGTTCTTCACTATTTTTTCCCTGAATGTTAATGTTTTTATTATTACAAAAGTCTTCACGTTTTTTACTTTTTATTTTATTTTTTAAATTAAGTGAATCACTGTTTGTTAATTTTTTCATTGACGGTTCATGCTTTTGTTGATAAATACAAGACTGTTGATTATAAACGGTGGATTTATGAATTATATCAGGTGTTTTAAGGTTTGTTGCAATATTATCCATTATTTTTAAACTTTTATTTGAGCATTCATTACCTAAATTATCATCCGATTGTTTAAAAATATTCATAAACGTATTAGTTCGGATCAATAAAGCTTTATGTGATTTAGATACAATGATTTGTTTATTTTGACTTTTATCAATTACTTGTTTAAAATTTTGTGTATTATCTGCAGATTTGTTTGAATCTGCAATAGTGAATTTATTTTTATGAACATATTGTTCAACAGTCTGTGTATTCTCTGCACTGTTAGTGGATATTGCACTTCCGAATATTTTTCTCATTTCATTAGAAATAGTGTCATTTAAATTATGTTTTATAATGTTACCGTTGCTCTGCTCAACAGAGTTTAAATTTTCTAAATTCTTCTCATTAGTTTCGTTTGTTGATTTATAAGGTTTATGAATTTTTTGTTTCTTCATTTTTGTAAATTGTTTCCATCTTCGGTTTTTATATGATGTATTAACGCTACTTTTAGTATTTTTCGACTTATTACGTGAAGATAATACATAAGCGGTCGTATCAACCGAGCTAGTGATGTTTGAGTTTTCTTTTTTAGTATTTGAATTATCGTTATTTTCTTGCAATGCTTCTTGAGCAAGTTTTTGTTCAGTAAGTGACCATGGAGAATACGTAGTATCGATCCAATATTGAATTTTGTCGAACGTATCAGTTGAGTCATCTCCGTATTCAATTTCTTCATAACATTCATCATTATTAAAAGTATCAAAAAATTCTTCCCACCTCTGTTTCCTTTCTGATAACATATCTTGGTATTCTTTTGAACTGTAATTTAATATAGAGAAATTAAAACAACATAACCTATGTTTTCTTTTTTTTAAATACAACTTACTTGATGAAGTCCATACTGACAAGAATAAATAGTATAAGTATATTTACAAAATAAATAACTGAACAAAGTAAAATAAAATGCACATAAATAACCAAACAAAATAAATTAAAGCTAACTATTTCGATGAAACTTGAACTTGTTTGTATTCTGACTTTGACAGCATTAGCTTGGCAAAATGGGCGGTTGGTAAGAACGATTCCTGTAATCAATACATAGTCTGTTTTGAATTTTCAAACCAGTGCAGTGCAGTGCTCGCAAATCTATACATAATAACATACAGTGGCGTAGCTAGGGGTTGGCGAAACTGGATTGAGCCGACGATGGCAGGCCGAGGGGGGCGGTAGAATAGGTCAGAATATTATCAAGATTAAAAAGACATGAGGATTAAAAAAAGTTCTTCAGAAATTTAAAAATTAATTAAAAAGGTCATCAAAAACAGCAGGGAATGCCAAAGTGAGGAATAGGTAAGGGGAGAGAGGTGGCAATAAAAAAATGAGGGGGGCATAATGGGTATATAACTAACAATAATTTAATAATAAATTATTATTATACGCTAGGAAACCATCTGTCAAAAACGACACGTCGCCACCTAGTGAGCGTCGTTAGCAACTTTGGGTATATTACTTTTAAAATAGGACAGCCGAAACTAATGTTCCCAAGTTCCGATTTCGTTAATTTTTTTTCTTATCTATAAACCTATGTATGAAGAAGTACTTGACCAAGTTTTAATTAATTTTAATAATTATTTTAGCTGTAATTAATTAAAATTTGAAAATCGAAAACCTTTTTTTTTCTACTTAATGGTTTGATATAATTGGATGATATTTTCAGTAAAACTTAAGGGTAATATAAGGTCTTGAAAAACATTAATTTTTTATTTTTACTAAATTTTTTCATAGCAAATTTTCATTTTTTATTTTCAAATGTCTGATATTACCCAATGAGTAAATTACGGGGTTAAAACACAAAGTTATGTGTGTTATATTAAAATCTGTATTGAAGAGTATCAATCTTTGCGGATTATAAGGATTCGACCCGCGAAATTTGTCTATTTTCGATCAACTCTATAACGATTTTTTCTTTTTTTCTTTTGAGTGGCGTATCTTTGAAACCATATATTTGATTATAATGAAATTTATAAGGTATCAGCTCGATAGTATACTCTTTCAAACAAAGAAAAATCAACCGAATAGGTGCATATTTGTCGTAGTTATACCCGAAAATACATAAAAAAATATATATAAAAAATAGAAAACTCTCTCCTTTTTTGAAGTCCATGGTCAGATTCTGATAAAATTTATATGAGACCACCTCGGGAGTATACTCTTTCAAACAAACAAAAATCAACCGAATAGGCGCATATTTGTCGAAGTTATACTCGAACATACATAACAAAATATATTGATTGAATTGATAACCTCCTCTTTTTTAGAAGTCGGTTTAAAATAAGAAAATTTCGGGGTCAAATTCTAATAATGTACAAAGGTTGATACTTATCAATACAAATTTGAATATAACATACATAATATAACGGCAATTATCCATTTTTTCCTTTCAATTATATGACAGATTGTTTTGACAGAAACCCAAAATTATTTATTTTTGCCACTTGGCGGCGCCAGGATCGATGGTTTCCTAGCGTATAATTATTACTTTATTTCGAATATTGAATATACCAAAAAGCTACGGAGAGACAGGTCATAAATAACATTAAATTATTTTATTTCTTTTAGCCGCTTTTTACACATTATTTGTATCCTTCCCTCTCCTCTCTGTCACGCTAAATACTACCCCCAACCACGAACAAACGTACATAGTTAATGGACAACCCTCTTATTATTATAATAATTGTTATTATGCACTAAATTGTAAATGAAATAGACCATACTCCATTTTTTTAAGCCCACGCGAGTTCTTAACCTAATTGCATATATAAATAACTATATGTAGGTGCATTGTTGAAAACTTTACATTATGAAATGAAAATGAATAATTAATAGGGGGGGGGGGGAGTTATCTACAGTATATTTTATCTTCTTAATTTTACAAATTAATTTCTGCTGTGAAATGCAAACGACAAAACTGGTAACATTATTTTAATTACAGTAATACATTAATGTAAAATATTCAAATCGATATTTGCCAACCTCAAAAACTGACCTCCATTGTTGTTGTTGTAGTTACATAAATGATGTATAGGTATATTAAATATATGTTTGCAATAATTTAAAATACAGTGTTCCTGAATATTCATGAATTCTGGAAAATTTTCAAATCCTAAAACAGTTTCATCAATTGATACGCTCAGAAACCAAAGCGGCTAACTATAGGTATAGTTATGTTATGTAAATCACTACTTTCCAAACTGGAGGCTGTACGTTTTTTCGCAAACCGCGAAATTTTTCAGTCGAAAGTACAAATATTTATTTATAAATTTTTATTTAGTCAATATGTTATATAGATACATACAATATAACAAGAACACATAAGGAGGTAGGAGATTATTTTTTCAGATTTAGGGGGCTACGGCATGAAAAACTGGGAAGCACTGATATAAATAACAAAATATACCGACTCTATCCGTTTCATTTAAGTTTGCAGTGGTTACCGGGAATTTGACGGTAGGAATCATGAGACAAGGATACGTTCTGTTAATTAAATACCTATACTGAAACAACGCAAATCGATTTTTTACGTTCTATAGCTTATTATTATAAGAAAAATTATTCTCCGAATGATGCAAATGCAGAATTTTACAAAAATAAAGATTTTAATATTAATATGAGTACTGAATTGATAAAAAAAACTGCCGATTTAAAAAAAATGAGTTTTGTAATTTAAAACTAAGTAATTTTGATAAAAATTATTAAGAAACTAAAGGTGTTTGAAATCACAGCTGTAATTTGATTGTTTTTAAGTATTTTTAATTATTTTATTAAAAATTGTCAAGAATTCAAAAATGTTTTAAATAAAAGTTTGTCATTTTATTACATATAGAAGAACCTGCTCCCCAAAATAAAATAAAAAGTTTCTTATTTTTCACGTACCTATAACAAAATCCTCATAATAAAATTTGGAAAATTAAAGTTACCATAAAAAAAAAAACATGAAGAAACACCCACAAATAAAGCATATCACAATATAACTCCCTCCAAACTTAATAACTTTCGTCTGAAAAGTTTTTCTGTAAGCAGCTTAATTTTCGAAATAAAAACACTTGTCATTTTTTAACACTCTGTATACACTTTAGAGTTTAGACTATAAAAATAAACAAATAAAAAACATGAGCGTTTCACTTTAGAACAACATCGTTCAATAAATATCAGGTTAGGAACTTTTTTCTTTTTTTTTTTAATACAAAATGCATCGAACACTGAACAACGTCACTCGAAATCGCCGTGACGTACTAACCATAGACGGTATTAGTCTCGAGGGAAAAGTTTGGGGTGGATTTGGGGTAGAACACACCTTGGTGTATTGGATAATCCTACAGTTGCTTTAGTAAGCGCAGTTTCGCTATATAGACTTATGTACAAACTACGTGAGTTGTGAGGTAATTTGTCTGCAAGGTACATCAAGTATGTGCATGGAGATTTAGATTTCAATTAGGAGAAATTAATCGGTAGTTTAGAAATTTGATTGTATCTTAACGTTTGAAAATTTAGTACAAGGTTTGTCGAAAATAACAAAAATGTATAATAGCATTTCCAATAATATAATAGATTTATCTTTCCAAAATTTTAAATGCCAACAAAAGAAAAATATATAATAAAATTTAAAAGGATATAGTAAATTTAAATGAATGTAATTAATATTATATATTGTTTAAATTTTTACTTACATTAGATACATTTTAACAATTAAATCTCTATAAATAATCGTAAAAAGAAATACAATATGACATACATATAACTTGATTTTGATTTTTGTAAATAATACATTAAATTATTTAGTAACTTATGTAGATCAAAATTGTATTTATTTATACTTATATAAAAAACTCAATTTACAACATAATTATATTACTTATTTAATTTTCTGATATTCTACATCTATACGACTGTTTCTCAACTTATATGTTATAGACTACCCCAGAAATATCGAATAATGTAGGTTGAGATATTTATATACATTTTATGTATATTTTAAAATGATTTTAATTAAAATCAAATTTTTTCATTTAATGAATACGTTTATTTTTCATTAATCTCAAATTGAAACAGCTTGTAGACCTTAAAAATACCAAAGATTTTTGGTAGATTAGCACTGATTTTCACTATATTAAAAAGAATCATCTATTCCAACTTCTGAAAAAAATACAAACACGACAGAAGATACAAAAGATGTAAAACGAAACCGAATATATACGATTTCAAAAGTGTACATACTATACATTTATACACTTATACAGAATACAGTCTTCTCATAAATGTTATCTCTTATGTAAACAGAAAAAAAACATTAATCAAGCTGCACTGAAATTTGACAGATTTACAAAACTTTGTATAATTACAAAAGCTATCTAACGAACTGCTGCGCCCTTTTCAAGCTGCACAATCAAACGTCTGGAAAGTTAATTAGGATGGCTATTCTATTAAAATTGCACATCATGTATAGAAAAAATACTAAGTGAATATTCGTATGAATTTATCCAAAGGAAAATTATACGAGATAAATATAAAGCAGAGAAACTTAATGCTTTTCATTGTTTGTGCTCTTATTCAGTTGTTTATGAATGAATAAACAAATTATTACTGATGTTTTGAGAAATTTTTAAAATAAATATTGTATCATTTTCATATTTAACCCTTTGTTGCCTGATTTTTTTTGAAGATCTGTATGCTTGTGGTATCCATGTAAAACCACTAGGAAACTAGGAATAAATTAATTGATAAGTGGTTTCACTGTGATACCACTAATCAACAAAGGGTTAAGTTGGTAAATTGGTAGCAACTATCCGGCTCGATGGACCAAAAAATGTACTTAAAATAGCTGGGTCTCGTATTATACTTTCCAAGTTGGTCTTGATATCTACTAAAATATAATTTCTAAAGTACTGAAAGCTGAAATTACCTTTATAAAAAGTTTGTACACTACTATTGATAGAAAACTTCAATTTTTGTATTTCAAACTAAGGTTGCAGGTAAAAGTTTTTTTCAGTTGTTAACTACTTATATGCCCACACAAAAACTGACCTGGATTAAGTATATAACTTTTCAAAAATAAACAAATCATTCGGATAGTTATGAAAATTATGGTAGTTAAAAGTTAAAACCATACTCTATTTAAAATAAAAATGGATGTCTTACTTATACAGAATGGTTATAAAGTTCCTATCAACTATGTACATAACTTAACCTAAATTAAAATGTTTTATATTTTAAATAGATAGCTCTTCGACAAATAACCAAAACGAAGCATTATGTTATTAAACATTTCACGTGCATTCAAACTACCAACATAAAGTTACAAAAGATCATATCAGTACAGCATGAACATGAAATTCTCGAAGGTATAAGTACACAATGTTTTATTCGACAGATATGTTTGTTTTACATCGAAAATTTATGGTAACACAAACCCATTAATTAATTTTTCAGTTACCCGATGCGTGCACTTTGAAGGATTGGCTGTATGTCGCATAAAAATATAGTCATCTTGTATGGATCGCATACAAAAGCAATCAGTGTAGGTAACACGTTTCAAACGATCAGAATGTACCGTAATTAATGTTTCTTGTGTCTATAAATATGTATCTTTATAGTAGGCCGCGTAAGGGTAAAATAGTGGGTTTAATAAATATTAAAATATAAAGTGAAATCTCTAAGAGTTTTCCCCGGTGATTTTTGGTTATTAGTTGTCAACTTGATTGTTTCTTCAAACAATGTTTCTTAATATGTTGCATAATGGATCATAAGTGGCTTTTTTGTTTCAAATCAGTGGACAGGCTGCCAAGTCTTTATAATTAAAATTGTTATTGTAAAAAATAAACAGTAACCTTTTACCCTGGTACTAAAATACCTTATTAAAGGTTTTCTTGGTTATTGACCATCAAATTAGTTGCCAGCTGTCAAATTGTTGATTTTTTCCAGTTTTTTAATAACATTTAATTTTAATAAAATGACTATATTTAAAAAAAGTTTTACTCAAAAATTGTAGCCTCTACGCTGATTTGAAACAATAAAGTCACTTATGCCCCACTGTACGTTGTGGTGGTTATATTTAGTATTTTTTGAAGGGCACACTGCAATTTTAATAATATTTCGTTGATGATATGATCGATCTGACGCAACTATGAAGATTATAAATAAAAATGGATTTTTTTTTAATTAAAAAGAATAAATTATAGGCAGACCATTTCTGAAAAATTGATGGGGATAGATTAATAATAATTGCTCAAGATTATACAAATATTTTTACTACTACAAATCCTATATATTTTGAATGGAGTTATGGAAGACATGCATATTTAAATAATTAGTTCAGAGAAACTTGTTGCAAATTTCAACACCTATTACATTGATGTTAATTTTATATCTAGCCATACGATTAGAATCAGGTTATATGTAGGGCAGCCAATTCTAAATAACTGCATTTTTATTGCAACTTAAAGTATTTATAAAAAGATTTTAAATATAATTGTTTTCATATTACGTATACACATAAAAAATATACACAATATAATGTTAATTTGGGTTAAATTTTTACACTAATTAATACTCGATGCAATTATTTTCTCTTATAATATACTTACAAGACATATTCTCTCCTTTTTTAAAATAGTTTAGTGCAAAAAGAATTTTCCAATAAGTAATTAATTAAATTAAGTGCGAAGTGATATGTGATATGATTTGTGTTTATCCATTTTAATGACTTTTTTTTTCTTTTACTTGAACATATAATTAATTATCTACTAATAGAGTGTGTGATTGCTACTGGTACTATTATAATTTATGTGTTCATAGTTTATGCTATAAAAAGTGCATATTACCAGTGTAGAAGATATCTGGCAGTACTTATTCGATATTATAATTCATTTTCTCGCAACCAAAAATTAATCAAAAATTCAATTACGATTGACAACTAACATATGTTCGTTCAAAATTTAGCTATTAAGCTTACTGTATACATTTATTTTATTACTAGCAGGTATAATGTATGTCTGAAGTTATTATAAGCTAATATTTTAATTTGATTAAATTATACAAACTATTTTTGCAATGCAATTTTACATTTATTATTTTGATTTAGTTATATATAATTTTACTCACTCAGTATTTTGTGTACCTATATTTAAAAAGTTCATAAAAATAATTAATAAACATTGTAAAAAAACATAAGGAGTTATCTTATTTTGGTTGAATAGGTATCTTTTATAATTTTATAATATCATAATTTGAACAAAATCAATTTTGATCAAAAACAAAAAAAAATATTCGTTTTTTTTTCGACATTCGTCATTTATTTATTTAATATTTATGCAATAAATTATTAGCGGGAGAAGAAAAAAAGGTTAAATAAAAAATGACAACTCTTTGTTTCGTTACATTACACTTGTATGTTTATCATTTGTCCCGAAAGAACATTACAACAATCTGAAGACTCTTTTATTCGACACACGTTTTATCCTGTCAATTCGCTGATGAGATTTAGCGTAAATACGTTGTACGTATAGAATGTTGTAGTAACTTCATTTTATAATTTGTTTTGAGGAAAACAAAATAATATAATGTGATACTTATCCACGACATTGTTTTTTCTTCGACAGAAGATTTAAAAAAGTACTAAAATGAATTTTATACAAAATGCGAAAAGATGTTTATTGTTTACACATCACAGCATGAATGCCTAGGATTCACTAAAAAAAATTATTGTATTAATAAAAAATATGGTTAATAATTGCATTTTTTATATATCGCAACCGTTTTTCTCAAATGTTATTAGTACCTGCACCGGTTTTTTTTATGTAAATATTATTTTACTAAAAAAACTGTAACTGTTAAATCATTAATTGAAATGGTTTACAAAACAAAAATAAAACTAGACTATAAAACGAACTTTTAATAACTTAATTTCGAAGAATTTTATATAGTACCCAAACAGGAGACTTGATATTTCGTATGATGTTTTGAACAAATTACAAATGACCTATAACATATAAGTGCAATGAATATATACATACATTAGCACCAGTTGCAGACACACGACTGTTTCATAATTAAAGACATGTCTTCGGTGTGGGTAACTCGATAACGCTAACAAATTAATTGATACAGTGGGAAAAGTGCAAAGTGCAATATCCAATGTACGTAGAATGTCTCAACTGTTCGACGACAAGTTTTATGACGATATTGAAAGGTTAGTTACATGTTCTTTGCACTATTTACAAACTTGAAATCATTTATTATTAACACTTTGTCTGATGGTGAAGGTCCCTTATTAATAAGAATCGTGAGATAGTCTACTGATGACAAAGAATGTCAAATGTTTCTAATTTGTAATTGTTATTTTGTTTGAGTAAAAATGAACCATTCATTTTTTTACAAGAGGTGTCTATATATTCAAGTTTCAAAATATTTGTTTTAATATCAATAATTGATATCCATGTTGTCTCTAGTAATCCTCCAATTATGCAATACAATGAATCTACATTCAGTTTTACTATGTAAAAGTTTGAAGAAAAGAGTTAAAAGACTTAAAAAACACAACGTTATGGAGTAATTTTTATTCCTATATTTGCGTATTTTTTAACGCAGTTTTCATGAAACCAATTTATTTCATAAATGGGAAGACTACTGTAGGTATTTAAATAGTCTATTTTAATTGTTTTTTTAGTTACAATAAAGATAAGATCTAGCATGCAAACGTGAAACTTAATATCTGTTTTTAGTACAAGAGACGGGGCATCCTTTTCTGCATCTCTCAATTTGCAATATTTTTGTTACCAGCCACCGTTTTATAAAACCCATTGTTTGCGTGTTATAGCCCGCGAAATATTGTAAAAACACATTTTTTCATTTTATTTCAAAAACTATAATGAAACCTACAAAATATGAAATGACAATAGTGTAGATAATAAAATTTTACACTTTCTTTGTTAAAAAAAAAAATTCGTTAAAATTTTTCGTAATTTTTTTTTTCGTTTATAATTACAAAAAAAAAAAAATTCTCTGAACAAGAAAAGTGTAGAATTTTGTGATCTTGATTTTTGTCATTACATATTTTGTAGCTTCTATTATGGTTTTTGAAATATAATGGAAAATATGTTTTCACAATATTTCGCGGGCTATAACACGCAAACTATGGGTTTTTACAAAACGGTGGCTGGTAACAAAAATATTATAAATTGAGAGTTCTAAAAGATTGCTATTTAAATTTTTTCAATAATATCGCTTGTTTACACCTGGCTACCTAGTAGATGCGGCTGATTGAGAGCGGGCAACCATTTTATTTTTTATTTTTTACATCATTTTCTTTCAAATGGCGTTGGATTCATTAAAAAAACATATTGCTGCAATTTACTCCAAAAAATGAATTACAATTTAATTAATTAATGGTAATTGCGGCCAAATTTTGATAGGCAACCAATGAGCAATGTATTAACTTTCATTAAAAAAACAGATCCCTGCAGAAAAGAATGCCCCGTCTCGTACTATTTATCGACTATCATTAGGTATAACAGAAATATGTATTACCTACGCAGACAAAGTCACGGGTAATAGCTCTCTATAATATAACATAATTCAGTATCTTGTAGAATGCGTTTGGTTAGGTTTTATAATATCGAGCATTAAAGTTACATCTTTTGAATATCGTTTTAAATTTATGAACTCTATACAATTTTTTTTCCTAAAAAGCTCTTCTCTAAAAGTATTATCTAATACGTAATTAGCATATAAATGGTATCTAAAATGAAGTTAATGGTTAGTTGTATTAAGCAAAAACAAACACGATTAGTTATAGTAAATCGTCTTCAAATCACAATTATAACCTTTGTCCTAAACTCAATTTGTAAAATTCACTTTAAATGTTATTTTTTTACTTTAAGCAATTCATCGTTATCGTGATAACATTTAGAATTAATGTAATTATTGTTATTTTATCTTTATGTAGTCCAATGTTAAATATAACAATAAGATAGAAAGTGATCTGTAAGTTTCAGAAAACGTTATTCAGTTGAATAAATTATCAAAACATACTACATTCTACATTTTTACCAAAATATAAAATCAGAAAAATCCGTGTAAATGCAGACCAGAAATGGATTTTGTCGCAGGGAATGTACAACACATGCGTACAAATATCTTATCATTATTTATACGACTGGATTGTTCCATACATTATTTCCGTACGTGTATGTGTGACAAACCTGTCTGTACATGAGAGATTTCCCAATTCGCATTCTTCCTCTGCCATTCTTTGACATGGCATCGACATTTCCGTTGATCTCATCAAGAGAATCGAAAGCGATAAAGCTTAATGGTTCTGCTTACACACCTTTTGTACACACATAAATGTACTCTCTGTATATGTAGTATATAGGTATGTGTATTGTGTATATGTCATAAGAAAGGGTAATATACGGGCCCGAACTGAACTCTGTAAATAATATTTAGAGAATATGAAATTGTTTGTTATAAAAATAGAGTAGACCGAGAAGAATCCAATAAAAAGTTTTCAATTATGTTTACTTCTATAGGATTGGAAATGAGACGTCAAAATTTCCACAATTTTTCTGTTTTTGGTCAAAACAAATACCCTCTAAATCATTATCAGACACATAATCCATAAACCACTGATTACATTTTAAATATTTTACTTTTAATTTTATTATAATACAATTGAACCGAGAAATATAAAAACATACTTTCACATTATTACAATTTAATTATTGTTATTAAACAAAATAATACATCGAGGTCAAAGCTATACAAATATATATGGGGCCTTGTAAGTTTTCGTAACCTAAATATTAACTGTATTCGAAACACAGTATATGTTTTTTAATTCCGGTATTCTTTCGTAAGACCCAATGTTAAAATATTTCATTAGTATGTTTTTCTCTTTAGTACGTGTTTTCTTCCCAGTTCCCTCAAAAACATACTAACGAGGTTCCACTATATATCTATATTGTAACTTAATAAAGACGAGTGCAGCCCAAGTTTGTACATTTAAATACACAATCAATCAAAAATAAACAAATTATAAATTTCCCCTAGAATATCATTTATTAGCGACATTTTATAAGCAGATATTTTTTTAAAATGATCGGTGGTACATCAAAGAACAAAGTTTTACTAACCTAAGTAAAACATTTGTTGAAGGTAAAACACATTTTTTACACGAACGATGAAATACATAAAAAACTGCAAAGGATTATATAACTTTTTCTCTCAAATAGGATTTGTCATTTTATTATACGTAGTTTGTTTTTGTTTATAAAAAATTATAAAAACTGTTCTAATAAAAAACTCAAACTAACTAATTACACCAAAATAATTTGATGGTGTAGAAAGATTTGATATATTGATGGTCGAAAATATTTTGGATAAAATTATAAAACTTGAAAATATTATTTATTCCATACATAAAGGGTACCTATTTGATTAAATTTTAAAGTATATTGTAAATTATGTGTATGTATATAATAATAGATACTTCCTTTGTATCTTTTTCCAAAATAATGACGAAAAACCGTTGAAAATAAAAATTCCCGCTAAAACGCGCATTCAAAGTCACGTGGTATGCGCGACGTAATGTATCCTAAAAAAACTGAAATCATCCAATAAAAAAACATTTTTTGTAATTTTTGTAGTTAGATGTGTTCTGACGTCATATCAGTGACATTTTTGCTAGACGCGTTTATGATCACGTGACAAACAGGCTAAAATTACATTTTTTTATTAGTTTTATTATTAAAATACTGACTTATTTCACTCAAAAAAATACTTGATTGTAAAATAGAGTAATATATACTACACTATTTACAACATTTTAGTCTTTATTATTAATAGTGTCTAATGCTCTATTGTAATTTTCACTTAAAAATAGGTAATTTCTAATAGTCATTAATTAAATTAGCAGTTTTGTCACCCTTCGAAATTTGATACTTCGGTATATAATATCTATGTAGGTAAATATAGGGTAAATACATACAAATATATGTACATAATATATGTATGTGAACCAATTATAGCAACTCATACTCTTCAAATGCGAATAAACCAAATACTGTATTTATAACTTGAAAATATGTAGGTTGATCGAATTGTTTCTAACATAGAAATAAAATGGGTTAACTTCACACAACAATTATATTTTAATTGATACCTCAGTAAAAACAGGTTTCCATTTTATATATATACCTACCGTCACTTATAAGTCATTCAAAAGCCACGACTAATAATGGGGAGTTTACATTTGCTGTTTTGCTCGGCCGAATACGATACTCGGACGAGTACTCGTAAGTGTCAACACCCGTCATCTCGTAATAGTGCCAGCCCGATCGCACGCGTTCCGACTCGTCTTCAGGTCTACTTTTTCGTGCGATTGGCTTACTGGTGCGAGCAAAAAGCATGTGTAAACAGATACATCATGCTGTCAACAATGTTATTTAATTCAAATCTCGCAAGACGACAATATTATTATATTTATTATAACAATTAAAAACATTAGTAGGTGGAATGAAAATAAAACTAATGAAATTTTTCAAGAGATACGGCCTTTAAAAAATCATTGGAGATTTGTGATAGTGGATTTATCATTTACGATGTTAAAAATAAAATAATTACTTATTACAGCTTATTACATTAACTAATGTGTTTATTACCGCATCTGTAACAATTTGGTTTATAGTACACAGTAGTTATACATTTTGAACTGAAGTTAAAAGCAATTGAGAAACGTCAAAACAGAAAGCATGCTTATCATATTTTAATGTAGACAGAAAAGTACTAGCGCTAGTATCACCGTGCTGATAATCGTCCGAGTGTAACAGCAAATGTAAACTCGGCATAAGGTCATATACATATAAATACCTGTGCTTTTTGCATCGCTTCTAGCAGTGCTAAAAACAGTTTGAGAATGTGTCAGGGTAGCGGATATTGATGAGACTAACCAGTCAACACACTTTTTTCTTTGCAAACAAATTGATGAACAAGGTAAGCAGAGCAGGTATGTGTATGGCCTCAATCTAAGCCCACTTGAAGGAAATATAAATTGATATTCCTAGGTTTTGTTTTATATAAATTCACTAATGTAAATTGAACAAAATATAATAGTTGGAAATCAACCTTTTTATAAAAAATATCGTTTGTTACTTTGGCTTTTAGTCGGTTTATATAAAATGCTAAAGTTGCAACCTAGCCTTCATTGATCAGACAAAATTAATTATGCAAGAGACAAAATGAGATCGATAGTGACATCGCACGACGGGATAATCACAGACTAAATATCTTCCAACAAATTTTTTATTTCTTAAAAGGTTTGGGGTTTGATTGTCTCAGTTACACAAATTACTTTCTTTTCTTTCTTTGTGAGAAGAATATTAAATTAGTTTTATTCAATTTGTTACATGCACATTGCAAGATAAAGATGGCTGTATTATTTTATATGTGGAAATATATTTTTTGGTTTTCTTCATATTGCTGAACAGTTTTTTTATATTGTCTTACATTAGATTATTTTGGCTTGCTCAAGTATTAATACTTAAATACTATATAACTACTCTGGATCGATTAATACGATACTACATTGAATTTTATAGCGAGAGCATCATAAAACTTTTATAATTACAACTTTTTAAAGAAATCTTATTTTATTAGATTAGTTAAAAAATGCATTAGAACATACCAGTGGTGTAGATAGGAGGGGGATTAAGGGGATCAACCCCCCCCCCCCCCATGAGTCTACAAAAATTATAAGATGATTATGATACGAGTATTTTTTCAATATTGAATACATCTAACAAGGGAACCTTTTCAAGTCGAAAATTCGTATCGAGTTTAAACTTTGAATATAGTTAGAGAAGGTCAATGTAAGTATGAAAAAAATTATCACAGCTGCGGTAAAACGGTTTAAGGAGGTGAAACACCCCTATGAAAATGTGCAAAATAATCATATTTTTTCAAATAACTCTGAAACTAATGAAAATTTTTAAAAATCTATAATACAAAATTTTCATGAATTTTTATGCTCTTTCGAATGGCTATAGTCAAAATTCGAAAGAGCATAAAAAATCATGAAAATTTTGTATTATAGATTTTTTTAAATTTTCATTAGTTTCAGAGTAATTTAAAAAAATATGATTATTTTGCACATTTTCATATGGGTGTTTCACCCCCTTAAACAGTTTTACCGCAGCTGTGATAATTTTTTTCTTACTTACCTTGACCTCTAACTATGTACAAAGTTTAAACTCGATACGACTTTTCGACTTGAAAAGGTTCCCTTTTGTAAGTGAACAAATTTTTGTACTTTGCACCACATAAAAGATGAATTTCATAATTAAAAATATAACTTTATAAGATTTCATACTATCATATCCCCCCTCTCCCCATCGCAAAAAACTATCTACACCACTGGGCCATACAATCCTTCTTTATATTATTATATCAATATAATATAAATCACTTAGGTATGCCAATGAAATAATCCGAATTTAAGATATGTATTTCAAAGACTGTAAAAGCTCTATCTTTGAATGCAGTAGATTTAAGTGAATATTAAATCCAAAAGCTAAAAATAATTGTGTATCAAAAGGACCCAAGGATTTATTGTAATATTTTATTATTTCTTATGTATATATAAGAATATTATATCAAATAATCATATGTATGCTATAACACGTTATTGAAATGTTCCCCTTTGAACTTTTCATGTGTAATATAAACAAACAAGTACGCCAAACTCCTGTGGTGCCGTTCACAACGCGAGACCCACATAACATATACAGAATATTGTATGAAACTCCTAGCTAAATAATTCATAAAAACTCATATTTTTCTTCACGAGTTTTTTTTTGTTTGCTTATTTTGTCATATTATTTTTATAATAACCACTATGAAAAATATATCAACCGCTTGTTTCTCTAGCTGGCTACACAATAAATTAATAGTAAATTAAATTACTAATGGCTAAAGGTCTAATAATCAATACAATTTAATATTTGATCAACAAGCAATACATTTAAGACAGTGGTTATATTTTTAGTAAACATAATGGTATATTATTGTAAATTTTGTCAGTTGTTTAATTTTATGAAGAGTGTGTTTGATAAATGAAGTATTACCCAAAAAACTGTAAATTGGAAAACAATTTTGTATCTGAAATTTGGTAAAAAAGAAATTTGCAAAAAAAAATCGACTGAGGTGATCACAATTTGTAATGGGCGCTTCTTTCCTGTAACTACTGTCTTGTATACATTCATAAATATATGTATTTAAAACGAAGTGAGCGGATCAGGTATTTGCATAGCCAGGTATTTTTGTCTTTTATGATGACTATAGTTGTTGATATATATTTTTTATTATTTTAATGCTATTATGGGTAAAGTAAAATAAAAAATAATTGTATAAATATATTTTCAAACAAATTATTTTCAAATGCCTACTTTATATATGTAGGTACATAAAAACGTAGAGAAGTTTTATGAGTTGCACTTGAAATGTATCAAAGATTTAATGTACTGTGTATTCATGCAGTAAGTCGAATTTAAAAAATTCAGGCGGTGAAGAAAAATAAATAAATGTTATGAAAGGGACAAGTAGTCTCTGAAGTGCTATCATTTCCGAGCATGGGTACTTGGTCTGCATGACGAAAGAGAATTTTTTGCTGTCATATTTTATGCATATTATTTTACTCGCATATTTACAAATAGTTATGGTTTTGTTGCTCTGCATTAATTACACATTTTTTATAGATTTTTTTAACTGTATAATTAATTTTAAATACATTCAGAAAAGACTTAGGGGGTTCAAAGACACAAAACATTATTATTTTTTGAGCCCGATTTTATCTTATTTTGTATTTACTTTTATTAATTTTAATTCAAAACGTAGCATGCAACGGAGGTATTTTTTATTGTTAATTTTTAAAGTAAATTATGAATAATGTTATTGTTTTTTTTAATTTGTGTAAATGTATACGAAAGATATCTAACTAAATATTTATAAATAATCAACATTGAATTTTGATTATGAAAAACATTTTTAGAATCCTTTAAACGCTTTTTTATAAAATAAAAATTATAGTTATAGGTAAGATCGATAATACATAGAGAACGCAATAAACAATCAATATATCTGTCTCGATTCCACTCATAAAATCAATAACGCATTTTACACCTTTCTTATTAAAAATAGATACGCAAAAAATGCTTGCACACTTTTTGTTCCTATATAACTTTGAAACTTTTTCTTATATTGTTTTTAGTTTCTGAGTTATAAGCAAAAAATCATTTTATTGTATTTTTTACTCCCTTTGAAAGCTAGGGGCTGCTATACCCGACCCCACACGAAAAAAAAATCTATGTTAGTAAGTGACAAATTATTTTTAAATGTTTGTAATGATTGCAGTTTGACCAATAAATATTAGTTTCAGATTAAAAAGGTTGTCGCTTACTATTCGGAATGTACAGGAAAAAGCTGTAATTCTTCAGGGTTCTTTTTTTCCGTGTAGTGAGATAACGTACAAGGGTCTGTCTACTATTTGTATGACTGCTTAAAGTCTAATACTTTTTATTCAACCTGTATTTTTGATCATGATTCTTGTTTTAAAAACCACAATATATTGATTGAATAATATGTAGGGGAAGCCAGGGCAAGATGAATATGTTAAGGGAAAGGCTAAAAAAAACAAATCAACAACAGTCTTTTTATTATTAATTTGCACTTTAGTTAATCATCTTTGGAAAATGCTAGTAAAAACTTTGAAACTTAAACAACTTCTACATAAATTTTTGATTACAAAAGAAAAATGCCTATTACCCCCCCCCCCCCCTCTAAAAAGTAGAGTTCTCGTGTGCCCACCTCTTGCCATTGGTTGCACCCAATCTTCGATAAGCGGTTCAATATATACTTCTGAGCACACTAAACATAAACAACGTGTTTCATCCTTCCGATTTTTAGACTTCTTTGTTGTTTTACATTTACTAGAACCGGCCAAATTGGATATATTAGTCTTTTTGCATATAGATTTGTCAGGACCTGCCAACTTATTACATACGGATAGCTATCCGTTTTGCCCATATCCGTCTTGCACAATGCACTAATATTCAAAAGTTGTATTAACCTACTAAATTTCTACCGACGAATGAAAAGTTACAAACACAAATTAAACTTCAAAAAACACGCAATCGATTAAACAGAGTATATTCAATACATATCATACAAAAAATCAATACACATACCTTGTCAAAAATCGTAACAAAACGGCAAAAAACTTTTATTTTTATTTTTACAACAAGTGCACGCATCTATTGTTTTGGTTGAACAGTCATAGCGCGGCTGAGTTGCTCTTTTACCGACTCGAGCTCGTTCAGTAGCGCCTTATATTGTAGGTTTTTAATAAATTCGAGTATTCATCTTACCCACACTATGCATCTTGCCCGGGCTTCCCCTACGCTCATTGTACGAAAAATATTAAAAATTAAATCGCGGTCGTACGTATATAATCTGGGAATATGTAGAAAGATTACAACAAAATCCATATAATGAAAATGGAATTACGTTGTATGTGTTTTAAAACAAACTGAAGGGTTGACATTTTCATTACAAATTTGTGAAAACACATAGATTTGCAAAACAAATTATTATTGGGATTGGTGAAACAGACTTCTGACGTATTCGCGAAATTTGATTTGGGTTTTCGAATTATACGATTTTTTTTAGAGAGAAGTAAAGTATACAAAAGTTTTAATAAATTTAGTAGGTACATGTGATTGTTCAGTTGTTAATGCCGTTGTGAAAGGCTAAGTAAATAAAGTTAGATGTTTGAAATGATTGTTCAGTTATTTATTTTAAGGTTAAATGAAAATAATGTCATGGAATATTAGGTTAGTAAATACACAGGTTGCCTCATGAGCTTTTGACCAATCAGTTTAAGCTCCCCAGATGACGTCATACGAGGCTACGTATGTTATGATTGGACATATTATTCCCTCTCTCCTCATTTTGGCACCCCAGATGATGTATTTCACTCTCTCGAGCCGAGCCATGAGGCTACCTTATACTTTACATACCTTGATGGAATATTAATTTTAACTAGTATTGCCTATGGTCGAAACTCGACCTGTATTTTACTTGTTTTCTTTACAATGATACTTATTAGTTTCATTTCCCCCCTTTTATAATAAATATAAAAAAGGTATGACAATTTTCGATGTTCACCTATTAATCTATATCTATAAAAGAGTTTGTCCTTAACCACTCACTCACTCACTCACTCATATATCAACGTACAGCCCAAACCCCTCGACCTACAAATGCGAAATTTCGTAGGTGCCTTCCTTTTATGATGAAAGCACCCACTAAGAAAGAATTTTCTGAAATTCAACCCCTACGGGGTTAAAACAGGGTGTCAAAGTTTATATATAAAAAATATTTTTGTGTTTGTATTTAATTGAAACTTATCGAACATACATAAGTACTCTACAATATAAATAATGAAACAATTATTTCAGCATTTCCCCAAATTCAACCCCCTTAGGTGTTAGGGGGGTGGAAAAATTTGTTAAATATATTTTTTTGTATTCACCGAATGAAACATGGCACAAGTAGGTACTCTACAAGACAAATATCAGCTATGAAAATTCAACCCCTATGGGAATGATGGGGGGGGGGGGGGGATTTTGATATATTTATCTTCATAATTGTTCATGATATTAAAGTAAATTCGGACCAATTAATATTCAATTAAAAATGAAACTTCGATATTCAAGTTCTAATAGCATAGGACGGGAACAAGGATGGATTTTTAATCTGCAATAAAAAAATTCAATATTGAACCCCTAATGTTGAGGGTAGACAGGGGGTTAGTTCTAATTAGTTTCGAAGTTTACGCGAGCGAAGCCTCAGGATTCCCCTCCTTTTATAATAAATATAAAAAAGGTATGACAATTTTCGATGTTCATTTATTAATATTGTATATAATATAGATTATTTTGCTATATTTGAATGAATTATAAAACACTGATTTAGCTCTTATTTTATACTTAATCGTGAAGCGCAAATATAATGTTTTTTGCATGTTTATTTTTTTTAAATAAAATGTGGTAATCTACCTTCTTAGAAAATTGTTTCATTGGTTAAGTATAATTAAATTCGAGTAAAAATCACAGCTAAAGTTAGAAATTATATCGTTGTTTTGTTATAAAACTTTATCTAGCTATCGGTGATTGCGGTTTCAGAGCTATCTCTGATCTCATTATATAATCATCGGGTAAACACTAGATCGCGAAATTATGTCGTATTCAAGAGCTCTTGATATGTCGTCGTAACGCCACTCCAATAACCCACTCAAATTGAATTGGTAGGTCAATTAGTTCACTTGGACTAACAGATGTTGATTTATAATCCTACTAGTTTATTGTCAATATAAATAGGAACTAACATATAATTAATATCCAAAGCAGGAATTGCGATAATATAACATCATTTTGATTTATTGTTTAGCGAAATATATAACGTTTTTGAGAACATTTTTCATAAAGTGTATCGCATTTTCACATATATAATATATGACTATATAAGCCGTAATATAGCTAAAAATTATCGAGTTACTATAATGCGTATGTCATATTTAGCCTTTTCACCATTTTTGTAATTACGATAATTTTCTCAAAAACTATATCTAAATTTAAAATTTAATTAATTTCAAAAGATTTCAACTATACAACTTCTAAGAAAAATTTAATTGCTATAGTGGAAATTACAAAAATAATAATATTATAACTAATTCATACTCAATTTCAAGCACATTTTTATATAATATATATATTTTTACACAAACTCGCACTTAACCTGTAAAAATATTTTGCTAAGCCTAAAAAGGATATGAAATAACGGTATGTTTTCATTTAGATAAAACGAAGGATCCTCTAAAAAATCTCTACCAAACTAATTTTGTGTTTTAATTAACTTTCGCTAAAACAATGACCGCAAACTTTATATTTGCTTTTATTTATTAAATTTATGTTGAAGTTGCTACTTAAAATGTTTGTAAAGTCTGCACTTTGAAGCACAATTTATTATACTACTTCTCTGCCAGTTTAACCCCAGTAAATAGCATCGCCGATATAACTCGAAATTAATATCCTAATAAAAAATTAACTAGCTATAATCTGGTTTTTGTTAGATCGCGAAACATTAAATATAGACAGTGCTTCCAAAACGGTTATCCCATTATTACATAAATTCCTATAAAGTATTAAACTATGTATATATGTTTTATTGATCTTGACTTATGGGTGTAAGCCACGTCAATTTCTAAAAAATTTAAATTGATGTGGTGTACATCTAGAAGCCAAAATACATATTTAAATCACCACGAAAGCATTGAAACTTAAATTAGGTACCTATGTAAGTTTTTACAAACAATGTAAATACTTTTGACTTTATGTGTCTTTGCTTCGTTTTTGACAGGCAATATAATGACAGTTTGTTATAATTTCTATCTATCTGTTTGTATGTTTTGAGTAAACAAGAAAACTACTGGACTGATTTTGATTGAATTTTCAGTTATGCTTTATATGTAAATAATAGAAACAATATACGTAGACAAGAAATAGTTAAAAAATATATGTTATATAAAAAAAACAGAAAAACATTTAAAAAATGGTTATCTGTAAAGATTGCAATGCTTACATAGAAATGTTGACATTAAATATTTACATTGACTAGCAGAACAATAATAAAACTGAAAAATAAAGTTTATTAAAATTTTAATACAAAATAAATTTTTTACGACAATTATTGCATTTCATTATTTTTAAGTTTATAGCCTTAAAATTAAAATATTGTATATGTATATATGAAAAATATTAACAAATATATATATATATATATATATATATATATATATATATATATATATATATATATATATATATATATATATTTAAAAAATATATTTTATGTAAACTAAATTCCTTGCGAATTTGTGTGCTTTATTTTTGGTTAACTGCTACAAACTTTTATATAAAATGGATATTTTATTTTTCTGTATCTTTATTTTACTAACATTATGTTTGTGAATTACCTGCTTCAAGATCGAGCAATCAAGTTTTACTACATTTGAGAGTGGAGGAAATTTCACTGTTATTTTACGTATCTGCTGTAAAATTTCTTTACTTCCACTTAAATCTGAGTGCATACAAAACTTTATACTTCAGTTATGGTTTTTAAGACTGTTGATATTTCTAACGAATTTATTTTATGATTATTTATTTTTTTAGTATAAAACCCCATTTACACAGCCCATTTAAAATCATATTAAACTCATCGATTTTTATCGATAAAACACACATTTTTTCAACTAATTTTTTTAAATCTAAACCCTTCCCCTACCCTCGAAATTTAAGAGAGTCACTTAACCTTTTGAAAGTATTAACATAATACACCAGAAAATCTCTATTTTAAATAAATTCATAAAAAAACTGACGCACTGGGGTATAAGAATACTCTGATATAAAGTATAGATACCACTTGCAATATGCAGTTTATTGATATCTATCAAATGGGAATTTTGTTTATGGCTCTTGAGCAATACTTCAACATTAGATAACTGAATAGATAAATTTAGTAGCGGTTTAGTCGGAAAATGTGAAAATTGAGAACAAGGCAAAATATATTAAACATTGCTTCACAAAACGATTGGAATATCTAAGAAAACAAATATATTTTCTCTTTTTTTGATAATACCTACACTGAAAAAAATTACTGTTAATTTTTAACATAAAAAACATGTTAACGGGAGAACGAAATTTTATTCTGTGAAAAATTAATCTGTAACGTAGTAATATTTCATACCAACAAAAATTACTATACCGTATGTAAAAATAATTATAAAACTTAAATAATTATTTTAACAATTTATTAATAGTCAGATGAAAAAATTTCATTAACATTTTTATTTATTTACGATGCGTAAGAATGGTTAAAAAATAAAAAATTGCATAGATTGATGAAAAAAAATTTGATACTAGAAATTTTTAACACCCGACATGGTAAAATTTTATTAAAAGAACGTCTACTATAATTCAATATACTGCATAGCAGTTTCTATGACGGCGATAGGCCAGATATGAAAATTAATATAGAAACATAGTAAAATTACAGAGAATGTACGTGAAATTTTCATATGCAAGAAATTAAATTAAAGAATAGTGTATATTACTTTATCAGAGTCAATAAATTTTAATAGGTACTATGTTCTACCGACTTTTCTGTTATTTTTTTCAGAAGTTGATTCTGTCTTTAAGTTCACAGCATTTTCTGTTAATTTTTAAAAGAATATTCTCTTCGTATACTTAATGTTTACCAAATGTCTTGGTAATTTAAATAAATGGAACTATAAATAACTAGACCTAAATATCTCATTATATGTAGGTATAAAATAGAGTATAAAGAATCAAATTACTCTACTTTTTGTCGCTTTTCTTATTTTAGATAGGTATCTAATTGTGAGTACCTACTTATTTAAATAAGTAAAAAAAATCAAAAAACAAAATGCTTAGAGATAAATATGTTTATACAAATGCTTCATAATCATAATATACACCTATATTAAATACCATGATTGATAGGTCATGTTAAAAATACTTATCAATCAAAACAAAATGGCAGAATGAATATCTATTATGCAATACAGGTGACAGAACATTATTATAGACAATTATATTTTATAATTGCAATAAATTATGTACGTCTGTCAAATACATATAACAAATTATTGTACCATCGCTCCAGCATTTGATTTTCATATGACAAAACGGGGACCAATATTTCACAATGACATTTAATAAAATTTAACAGGGCAATAATATCGATACAATTAATGCATTTTAACATAATAAATCGCATAAATTCATAATTATATATAAAATGGCCCACAGGCGCGTATACAGAACATTTACTAACTAATCATTTTTACCATAGTAATTGTGAAAAGTGAATACGAAATAAAAAATAAAGCGCGTCAATCATCGAAATACTCTAATATAGATATATTGTTACTTCAAAATACCATTTCTATTACACATGATGAACATGTTGTAAATTATGTAATACTTGATTGTATTGTATTTTAGTACACTTCAGTGTTACCTATAATATATGTATCCATATGTCACAGGTCACAGTAAATATATTAATTCCGTAAATGTATGTATACACTTACTATCATAGTTAATGTATGCACATGCTAATTTAATTAGTAAATGAATTTCTGTGGTTAGGACAATCTTTACGGGTCCTAATCTCCAATAGCGAAGCTAGGCATTATTATATAACTATGACAAACTCTCCATTGCTTCATAAATTACAAGTATCGTATTAATTAAAATAAAATAAATTATGTATTACCTATAATAGGTGATACTTGCGACTTATTGTTAGTCGGTGTGGAATTTATATTTTTTTATCTAATAAATTTTTCGGGATACAAAGTAACACGTGTTCTTCCTCAGGATGAAAGCTATCTCTCTGCCAAATTTCATCAAGATCTGTCCAGTGGCTTAGTCGTGAAAAGATAACAAATAGACAGAGTTACATTCACATTAATTTTGTTATCTGTGTAGTTCATTAGTAAAAAATTATTTATTTTATATTTTGAAAATGTTTTAAGTTTAGCGATATTATTTAATACTTTTCAGTCGAACAATTATCATTTTAAATATAATAAAAATGGCGTGAAAATAACAAGAAACAGAAATAATAAAGAATTAACAACTAATTATTATGGAAAGCTCTATAGAATAATACGATTGTTTTTATAAAATTAATAGAATTTTTGATAAAAATCAGTAAAAACAGTTTAATACAAAATATAAAAAGTACAACAGTCGCAAGCAAAAAAAAATCAATTTGTAAACAATCAACAAGAAAATAATAAAGTCATGAATAGGTATATAGTTATACAGGTTGGGGCATTTAAAGTGATACAGATTTGTATTTCAGATCCATCGCATATTTGAAAAAAATGTTCAAACCAAAAAATGTATGGTTTTGAAGGGGTAATCGAATAGTAATATTTATTTGTTATTTTAGTGTGGCCTTCAAGGATATTTGAAGGTCAGCATCATTTTTTTTAAATAGGAACCTATAGTTTTTATTCAATAATCTTATTTTACGTGAACAAACACGAATCTTCCATTCAAAAAAATTTTTTTAAACAACCTAAGATTTCCAAGATATCTAACAAAATAATTTCGAGAACTTTTGGACTTTCAAGAATTTTCTGAGAAACCATAAACTTTAGAAAAAAAGTGTAAATAAAAAAATGTTAACTTTGGTCTAATAAATCTTGAAAAATTGTTTTAAAAATTTTTCTATTTATTTTATTTCAGCAAAAAAAAACAACGAAATGTTAAAAAAAGTTATAGAAAAATTCTTCAAGTTTTATTAGAACGAAATAAACATTTTTTGTATTTTGTACTTTTTCTAAAATTGATGATTTCTGAGTAAAAAATTATTGAATTTGCAAATTCTCAAAATTATTTTGTTAGCTATCATGTAATGCTTAAGTTTAAAAAAAAAAATTACAATGAAAGATTCGTGTTTTTTCACGTAGAATAAGATTATTAAATTAAAACTATAGGTTCCTATTTGAAAAAATGATGTTGGTCTTCAAATAACCTTGAAGGCCATACTAAAATAAAAAATATTATTAATATTCGATTACCCCCTTACAACCAAATATTTTTTGGTTGAAACATTTTTTTCAAATATGCGATGGCTCTGAGATAAAATTCTGTAACACTTTAAATGCCCCAGCCTGTATAGTATAAATGAGTTGTTATTAGAAAAAAATTCATCTATTATTACAAATTTTGTAAATATCTTATATAGATAATACTAATTGAAAAAAAAATCATACCCGTAGAACATAACACAATTACAATTACAAGTCCATATATGAAACAAAAGCTCCTGAAAGTATATATAGTTTTATTTTTAACAAGCGTTGTTTTTTGTTGCAGAGTTCGTGTTGAGTACTACGTGAATGAGAATACGTTCAAGGAGCGGTTGCAGCTGTACTTTATCAAGAACCAGCGGTCCAGTCTCCGGATTCGCATCGCCAACTTGCTGTTCAAATTGCTCACATGTTTTTTATACATATTCCGTGTTGTCACGGATCACAACCCGATCGACGCCACCTGGTGAGTAGTGCATCAACTATTGTTGTTTTATACACAACACAATGTGTCTGTTACTTGTAAATCTTTACACATAGTCAGAAGCCAAAACAACTGATAGTCAGGGAGATGAGCGCTAAATTTTGCTACTACTGATTTTTTTATATTACGTCACATTTGTGGAGTAGATATACAGCCTGCCGTCAGTCAGCTAGTTTCGTTAGCCTTTGGCGCGGGGGTGGTGTATCGGCTGCTGACGGCATTTGTTAAAGAAAGACTGACTTTCTTTTTAATCATAATAATATTCCTAGCTTTTATACCGAATTTCATATTTTAGAAAGTACTTTCACGATATATAGAATTTTTACGAGTTAAACGCGCTGCTGACGCGCCTGGTCGCAAGATTTTGATGACTTACTATGATAAAAGGAGTTTTTACTTAGTATACTACTAACAAATAAATTTTCAGATTTTAGAATGTAGTTGCAACGTGTATAGTTTTTTTTTTTACAAAGTTAAAGCTACCCCCGCGCCAAACGCTAACGAAACTAGCTGACTGACAGCAGGCTTTATATCTACACCACAAATGTGACGTAATATCAAAAAATCGGCTTTTAGAAAGTAGTTGCAAATTCTGGCGCTCACCTCTTGGACTATGACTAATGCTTTTAATTTATCTAAGAACCAATAGTATCATAAAATATAAGTGCTTAAATTAATAAAAGAGTTCATCACTTCTGAACCGGTAGAGTAAGGGACATAGATATTCAAAAAGGCATTAACTTCAAGCCAATACCTTTCGAGTGATACCTAATTTAGCTGTCACAAAAGTTTTCATACCTCTTAATATATATAAAATAAATTAATGGTTAGTAATATAAATATTAAATTAATCGAAAGCACTTCACTAATCAAGTACATAGAAAGCAGTCAATTTCAATAAGAAACCTGAAAAAAATTATCAAAGAAAAATGAAGTCATGGAAATAAACGGTACATTTGTAAAGAAGATATATTGTACTCGAATACCAATGTTTAGTTAAAAGCTCTAGTATTTACCCCTCCCCCGTGAAATATAACATACATACGTATGATTTAAATATCTAAATGTGTATGTTCTTTTTATGTGTATAAGTTAATAATTTATGTTAGAAATAAACTTCTGAATTTTATCTTTACAACAATAGTTAATGTTACTTCTGACCCTATTGTTTCCATTTGAAGCTAAACTTTTTAAATTAGATTTTCTTTCCTATCGTGCATACTTCTAATTGTGTTTTTTGTTTCTTTTACTTTCTTGTCGAGTGCTGTATATATGTAGGGTTTCAATGTGATATAAAATATGTAAAAAAAGACCATTTAAAACTACCTACAAGCAGGCCCGGATTTACCATGCAAGCAGTGTAGGCACGTGCCTATAACGGCAAAAATGTAGGGGCGGCAGATTTGAGCGCGGAAAAAAGTTTTGATAAGAATTTCATCTGAGAAACTAAAAAGAAAAAAAATAGACTTGTCAACGAAAAAAAAATATGACAAATATTCACTTTTTTTATTTTTATTCAATGAAAAGGGCGGCAAATTTCAAAACTGCCTAGGGGCGATGAATTTGTAAATCCGGCCCTGCCTACAAGTAAATTATATCTACCGACCAATCAGTTACACTTATATTGTAATTATAAATACATAATATATAATTTATTGTTAGCCTTTTATATAAAAATAATTCATAATTTACAATTATTGTTTCATGTGTTTTCAGTTACGGATGCACGCCCGGCAACAAGACAGAGTACATGGTCTCCGCAAACCTGACGGAGGAAGAGTTTCAGGAGAACCCGATTATAAACTGGGACGCTATACTATGGGTCAACAGACCTGTGGAGCTATGGATCGTACAGGTCGTCCTTGCCATGATAAGCCTCACCGAGGCGTTACTTTTAGCCTATCTAGGATACAAGGTCAGTGTTGTCAATTATTTTATATAAATAATACAATTCGGTAAATTTATCTAAAACTACGAATCTGAGATCTATACATAATGCGTATGCTATTTAGATAACTGTTTTACAAACAAAATAAGCCCATACATACCTCAACGATTAACAGTTAATAAAATATTCTTGTTTTAGTTTTTGTGTGTTATACTCAACAAAATTGGTACCTTCTGTCTTTTTTTCTCTAATGGATATATGAACAGAATTACAATACAGCACATTAATTTTTATCAGGCCGTCTAAGATTTTATACTCGCTTAAATAATAATTTTTTTAAGAAAAACAATTAAAAATTATTTTTTTGTCGAGAATGGAACTTTTTACTGTGCTGTTTTACAAATTTTGCTGGGCTGTATTTTATATTTTGTATTAAGTATTATAATTTTTCTTATTTTACCGTAGGAAATTGACCATATTCGACATTCACACATCGTTTATAGTGCAGAGCATAGTAATTTTTATAAGTACATTTAAAATTAATACAGAGACTTAAAAATCAGAATTGTACTTTAACCTTCGGAGCCTCTTGTGGGTCAATTTGACCCATACACCGACTTTGATCGTGAATAGCGCTCAGGTATTGTTGAATACTTCAAAGGTATGTGTAAATTCATTTACCATGAGTCAAAGTATACCTTTGATTTTTGGTAAGTCAAAAGGTTTCGTAGTTGCGGAATTATAGGCGATCAAAAAGTAAGCAGGGTCAAATTGACCCAGAGTGTACTAGTAGGTTGAAAAAATAGGTGTGTACTCCGAGCGTTAAAAAAAGTAATTTTAATTATAAAGACAAAACAAAAATGGTGATTAATTTAAATGCTCCTTATTTGTGTTGTGCACAAAACAGATAAAGCAATGAAAGATAATCTATTTTGTTCTATCTACGTTATTCTACGTGACAAAACTACGTTTTCATAATGTTTACTGTTTATTTGTTGTTGATAAAAGATTAGAGTCAATACTATACCCAAATTAAACAATATTTTGTATTTTCTAAAATATATACATATATTTAATCGTATGTACATTGTACATATATTATATCATGTTTAAATAATTCTAGTTACACCCCTGTACTCTATCGGGCAAAACTGAATTCTTAATTTCAATAGCAACCTTTGACTACACACCCAAAATTAAAAGATCCCTTTGGTGTCTTTGATCTTAACTAACTAAATTATCCACTCTAGAAAGAGACAGAGATACACATGCATCAGTGGATTCAATGTCGTCATTTCAATGTAAAATATACCTATTCCAAATAGCCTTTGTTGAAATTTTATGAAATATATTTTTACATTGACTAGTAATTTTTATGGGCAACTTTATTATTTATTTACTTATTTATTTTCTTTTTAGAAAAATTAAAAATACACACAAGTTCTTTGTATCTTGATATATGCTTTGTCTTTTTGATCGTTATTTTGGTCAACGTTTCGTCACCAATATCAGTGATATCTTTATTCCAAATGTTTCTCATTTGTTTATTCTTTTTTCTGTAATGAAATAAACAATATACTTACCAATAGTTTTAGAGTAGCTTTCAAAGAAATATAAAACTAAACAGGGATCTAAAAATTTTTATTAAAATATCATAATGGTTATTATTAGAAATTACTTTTTATCTGTTCTTGTTTTTTATCAGACCATTTTAATTCATCGTTTAAATTTATGAACTTACATGTCATACTATAGTTACTATAGACTGTGTGAAATATCTAATATAAACAAAAATGCTCTTGCCCGGTATTATCAACTAATTTAAAGCTCCTTTAGCGCTAAATGCTCCTTTAAAGTAAATTTGGTGTATTACAAACGTGATTTAAATCAATATTTAAGCTCTCAATAAAAAATAGACATAATATACGTTACTTAAACTAAAAATACACCTTAACCACAAAATTTATGTCACTCGACACGTGTTTCGACTTCACAAGAAGTCCTCATCAGGAGCCTAACGATTCCAGACTCACGTGTCGAGTGACATAAATTTTGTGGTTAAGGTGTATTTTTAGTTTAAGTGACTAAGAAACCACAGTTTCTCCGTTTTTCAAGTAAAAAATAATATACGTTGTAAAGAAATACTGCAGATAATTTAAAATCTATTTAATTAAATGTATTATGCTTGGATCTGTTGATAATATGACAGTTAGTTAAAGGAGCATTTAGTCAAAGTTGATAATACTGGGCGTCTGTCTCTTAAACTTATTTAATAATTGAAATTAAATAATAATATATACCTACAAATTGATACAAACTAATAAACTGTATTAAGCTGCACAAACACACATATAATGGAATGAAATTACAGCGAATTTGGAGAATACAGAATTCCTAAATCAAATGAATGTGCACATTCTTTAACTTAAAGAAGTTACGAAAATTAAATGAATGTATAGTTGTTTACAGTAAAATATTTGAAGAGAAAATGAAAATACATATTTTTAAAATGTCCAACTATAAAAAATTAAGAAAAAAAATTCTTAAATTTCTCGGAAATTTTTTTTATTTTTCTCGGGATTTAAAAATTAAAAAACCGTCGAAATTTACCAAGAATTCCTGGGGATACATTATGGGCTACGTTTCTAAAAAAATAGGGGCGTAATAAAATGAATAATTAATTTTTTTATATTGATATATTTCGATCAGCTAAAACGTTTGAAATATACACCACATCAAACATATTGACAGTGAAATCCATAACACAATTACTATTTGTTTTGTGTATCTATACACATATCTTTGAGTACGTCCATCGACACGAAATATATCTGATATTCACCAAATATGTAAATATTTCATTTTTATTGAAACAGTAGAAAAACAATGTGTCATTCAAACTTCGGTAAATATCATTTTAAATTCCGAACGTCAATCAATACACTAAATATCCCTAGAAGCAATACGATTCCAGCGCATTATTAATTTATAAAATAAACAAACATTGTTGTATCGTTATCAGTCACGACTGTGGATAAAAGGATAATTTTTGAATGGATTCAAATAATTTTTAATTTATTCGATTTTTTAAACTCTTTCCTGGCTAATATTTATTGATAGATTAATCAGGTAAAGTAAGAAATTCTAATTGAAATAATTAATAAAATTTTGATACTTGGTATAGAAAAGAAAAAATCAGTTAAGTTTCTAATCTTAAATCGTAAAAGGCATCCTCAAATGTTGGTCATAGTTTGGTTTTTAGCAAATATCAAATAAACGGTACATCAGACAAAAAAAATTGTAGATAATAAAATTGTAAATATGAACGGTCAAATACATGATGCAAGAAATTCGTTTTTTTGCGCCCTATTTGTACAAATAACTCGTAGACGACTTTTTTGTAGAAAATATACAAATACATATTAGATGATTGCAAAAAATCAAACTTTTGCCATTTAGTGATGTTTTTGGCATTTAGGAGGGAAATATCAAAATTTTATAAATTATTTTCATCTAAAAAAAGCTGTAATATATTCAATACAATTTAAAATGTAGGAATACGATTTTATCAATTCAGTTTCTGGTAGAATTACTATAGGTTCTATTCTACCTGGTGTTACAAACTTTTTTCATCAGGCGGAATTCTTTATATGTCAAAATATCCCAGTTCTTATTACCAAAGTCAAGTGAGACAAACAGAAAAATGTATTCTCAATGTTTTCAAATAGTTGTATTTTGATCAAGACAATGAAAGTAATTGTTTTTTGTCTGGTATATAAAGATTCATTTGTTTGCAACGAATATAGCATTGGACATTAGGAAAGCAATAATCACTAATTTAATGGTCAAAATTATATTATGAAAATTTCATTACTTTTATTTAAATTAATTGATTCGTTCTATGAAAGTTTCAAACCGTATTAATTCAAAATGAATTAATCTGCATACATATGATACATATTACGTAACCATATATGTCCATATGTACATTCATAATAATGCATATTAATGAAGTGTTTAATTATCTACTAACTCAATTTTCTCACAACATATCAATCTTTATTAACACTAATAAATAGTTAATGTTATTTATTACTTCTCTGATATTTCAAAATCAATAACCCCCGACACATTTATATAAATTTGAAGTTTGAAATTGATCATATTTATCATTCTATTACAACATTTATTTTCCATGGAAATTAACGTCTATATGACATAATCAAATTTATTATTAACTACAATGTTCTACAATTTTGGCAGTTAATTTTTAATTCGTTTGTTTATTTATTATTACATTATGAATAATTACAATATGCAAATTTGTTTTCATTTGAAAACTCCAATTCCAAAAATTCGAATAGTATTAACCCATTTGCCCGTTGGCAAACTAACCGAAATTAGATACGTTTGTTTTTTTTCTTTTGTCCAAATGTCTATTATTCTTTGACTTCCGGTTTCACCGGCAGTAGATGAAAAAAATAATTTATAAATACTAACTGCGATAGTTTTTTTTCTGGTAAAAAAAAGATAATCGGTCTATACATCCAACAATTTAAAAAACGATTGTGAAAAAATTTGAAAGTAGACCACACTTTTCTGCATAATATCAATCGTACAAAAGCACGTCTAATTGTTTAAAAATTTTAAGAAAATCGTATAATACGTTATAATTTACGTATAAAATGTGCAGTATCTTTTGGAGCCAATTTTCATCAATTTTCCTGCTGAAAAATAGTTTTGTTATTTTATGACGAATTCTGGCTCCACTGGAAAAAAATATTATACAACCAACATTTATTTTGCGTTAAATACATCAATTGATGTTTTTTTTAATGAAAATTTCCGGCTAGATGTATTTACGTATTTGCCACTTAATCCTGCTGTGTTGTTTAGATAGGCAATGTGTTTAATATGATGGTACCGAATAGTGGGCATAATAACACCCTATTAATTACTGGCAGTACTGCCACCCTACCAAAAATAATTGCAATAAATCACAATTTTTATAATTCATAACTTGTTACCGTGAATTAACATAAAGCTATGTAAATTGTACATCGGGGAACGCCATTGTATACATGGGTATATTACTCATCCCTGCAGTATCATTCAAATCTAGGATATTAAAATGCGCAGCAGTGACAGCAAGTAATTGTACTGTTTGCATTTTATATTACTACGCTTTATATAATTAGAATAATCTATTCAAAAATCAATTATACAAAATCTTAGATAATCTCGGCTTTGTATTTTGATTCTGCGTAGGTCGATTTGGATTAATTAACAGATAATAGCTTTTATTCATTTTCAATTTTTATCTAACAAGTATAAATTCCTTGTGGCTTTGCTGTAAATGAAAATCAGTGAAAACCCGCGTGACTGTCTCCTCTAAAGATATTTACTCAAAATACCGTCTAAAGCTCACCAGTCTCGACTAGGAACTCTTTGGTTTCTTAAAGATTAAGTATTTCTGAAGCCATTTCAGAAGAAATTTATAATCTTTCCATTTTTTGCTTATTAAAGGAATTTTATTTTGAAGGAAGGTAGAATGAGTCATTTGGAAGTGATTTAAGCAAATATACCTATATACAAAGTGCTACAGTTTTTTTTATATCGGCCTTTTTAGTAAATTTTTAAGAAAACCCAGATTTATACATGTTAACGGCAATACTTCAAATGTTAGAGTGCCCATCTTTTTCAAATACGATTTTTATATTACCTAAATGTCTATGCTACACTATCAGATCAAAATAAAATTGATTAATAACATAAACAAAAAAATGGCTGCAGGTTAACATTTTAAAACTTATAAAACTTGGATAAAATTAATTCTTTAAAAAATTAAGTTTATAAAATCTAGCACACTTACAGATGTTCAAATGGTTTTAGAAACTGCTCTATTTTATACCCTTTCGAAAAACATGCCGTATTACCTACATGAATGGGCTACTATTGTGAAAAAACATACATTTATCCGAGAAAAAGTAAGATTTCTACATTTTTCCAGTGAGTTGATCCTAGTATGCTAATCTTAATTAGTCGTAAAAAATGGGATGCGATGCTTTTTAAACATTTTTTTTCTACTCCTTAGACAGTGTAACACCTACTCATGGGCAAATTATTGAAAATGATGATCCTGTCAAACTAATAGCGATTTTTTGTCGGTTTTTGGTAAATTAAAATATTAAAGAAGGCAATTCGAAGAAGTGGAAGATCATTCATCGTTAAATGTTTAATCAATGGTAGTTTCTGAGGAATTTTAGGTAATTCTCACAATTTAATGTGTTCGGAAGATAGTGTGGACCCATCAGTCTATTGTCAATCACACTAGCCCGTAGTGTATTATGATGGAATAACGTATATTTTTTCAACTGCGGATTGTGTCTTTTAGATGTTATTAGAAAATTTAAATTGTGAGAATTACCTAAAATTCCTCAAAAACTATCATTGATTAAACATTTAACGATGAATGATCTTCTACTTCTTCGAATTTACTTCTTCAATATTTTAATTTACCAAAAACCGACAAAAAATCGCTATTAGTTTGACAGGATCATCATTTTCAATAATTTGCCCATGAGTAGGTGTTACACTGTCTAAGGAGTAGAAAAAAAATGTTTAAAAAGTATCGCATCCCATTTTTTACGACTAATTAAGATTAGCATACTAGGATCAACTCACTGGAAAAATGTAGAAATCTTACTTTTTCTCGGATAAATGTATGTTTTTTTCACAATAGTAGCCCATTCACGTAGGTAATACGGCATGTTTTTCGAAAGGGTATAAAATAGAGCAGTTTCTAAAACCATTTGAATATCTGTAAGTGTGCTAGATTTTATAAAATCATTTTTTAAAGAATTAATTTTATCCAAGTTTTATAAGTTTTCAAATGTTAATCTGCAGCCATTTTTTTGTTTATGTTATTAATCAATTTTATTTTGATCTGATAGTGTAGTATAGACATTTAGATAATATAAAAATCGTATTTGAAAAAGATGGGCACTCTAACATTTGAAGTATTGCCGTTAACATGTATAAATCTGGGTTTTCTCAAAAATTTACTAAAAAGGCCGATATAAAAAAACTGTAGCACTTTGTATATAGGTATATTTGCTTAAATCACTTCCAAATGACTCATTCTACCTTCCTTCAAAATATTCGTATCGCCGAACCAAACACCCTGTATACAGAAATGACAAATTCGTAAATAAATTATATGTTTTATTTAATTCATAGTTGTGTTTATGCCCAGCTATAAGTATTTATTTTGTTACGTTAGGTAACATAAGGAATAAGCAGTAACAGTGATAATAGTAAATCAAGTCGGAAGTTTACCTCCAGCTCGCTTTTTGGAAGTACGCTGCCTAAACCGTTAAATATTGAAGAATATATTGTAGTAAAGAATCGTGTAAAATAAAAAGATCTAAAATAAATTCCGCGATACCATATATCTAACTTTTATATTTAAGCAAACGAAGACGCAGGACCAACTAGTATGTACTAAAAATATTTTACTACTTACCTTTATTACCTTAGTTACTTTTCAGTATTTATTTTTTGCATATAAAATAGAAGACATTATTGGTTTTATTAAAGTGCACTGGAGAACAGATTATTTGTTAATAAAAGCTGACTTTTTGTACTGGAAATTAAACTGGAAATGCCATTGTTGAATTACCATTATTGCATTCCAGCTTTGTACGTTTAGCTAATGAAAACAGCAATGTGCACTAAATGTAATATTTACATAGTATATTGTATCTAATAGAAGGATATTCTGATATGCAGGACAATAATGTAGATAATTGAAAACTTCATAAATTAATGTAAATCTATCATTATTTCATGAATAATGTTTTAATTTCATTTCATTTTCAAATTTCAAAACGTTATTATTTATTATTGTCTAACTAGTTACAGATTTTTATACTTTATTATTTATTGACGACATTTAATACAATATTTTTTTTATCTAATCATAAATAAAAAAAAACAAATTAAATATTATATTTTGAATTTCATTAGATAGATATAAAATGACTAGAATCATTTTACTTATGGTTAACTTTTTTAAATAAAATTGAAATTGAACGTAATGTAGCAAAATGAAGTATATTTAATTATTTTGATTCATAAAATCAGAAAATTTAGCTACGAGACTTGACCACTACAATTAATCAGTAATCGATTCTGGTTGTCAATACTTTTATTATGGACTATGAGTATATCTAGTTAGCCCTACTTTTCACATACATACATGTACGAGTATATAGATATGTATACATATATGTGTATTGTTTATATTAAAATTATAAAATTATAATTAATATAAATGGTTTAATTATGTATGTACATATATCAATGTAACACGTTTGCCCAATTTAATTAAAACTCTAATATAAATGTACGAGCAAATGTCATCGCAATTTCATTTTAGTGAAAAGTTTGTTTTTTGTAATTTATTTCTTCATTGTGCAACTTAACCAAGATTACACCAATATGTATAGCATTTAATAAAACTGTTGAATTTATCTTTTCAAATTATTGCAATGATGAAAAATCAGATGATTAAAATGAGCAAATCATTGCAAAAACATTAACTGAATTTATCATGCAATTATCCTTTTTTTCTTCTCTTCTTTTAAAAAAGATTATACAATTCAATTATTGAAAATGTTGGGTATTACAGATTAGATCAAACTGAATTTGCTCGACTCATAGAGATGTTATATTATAAATTACTTGGCGTCGGCAGGAAGGTGCAAGGGAGTAAAATTACAATCATCTGGCTTTAAAATAAAAATGAATACGAAATATTAATAAATAAATTATTGGATTATAATCTTTAGTTTCAAATATTAATGATTTAGAATCAGTACATTCTCTATTTTCAATAAATATTATAGCATACTTAAGTGTTTATGAGTTAAATAATCTAATTGTAAGTTAAATTACTTCTTATAAATAATAATTATACACTTTTATATTTTCTTCGTAAATATGTTATCACGCTCCTTACACGCTAATGCATGAAAAATGAACATTTTCCGTTCAAGAACATTTTAAAATTTATTTTCACCAAATTGATTTATCATTGTGGCTGGCATTTTTCCAACACATTATTTTTATTTTCCGCAATGGAAGCTGTTGGTAAATTCAATATCCTAAATAAAAAATGACTTGTTCTTAACTTGTATTTGAATATACATATTATACATATTGGAAAATATGTATATACAAATAGGTGATATATATGTATTTTCTTATGATAAATATACCAAATTAAATATTTAATTGTTAAAAAAAACATTTCAAAAATTACATACCTATAAAGATTTAAGTCCTGAATGACTCATCTATCTTACCGAAATTTGACCCCTAAAAGTATTAACCTTTTTTATATTCTGATACGTTAGTCTGCAAAACTACTTATGAAATTGAATTCCAGCATCAAATATTCTTCTATTAAAATGGAAATACATGCGCATATCTAGATTTTTTCAAAATTCAATTCTAATACAGATTAAAAAAGTATCTTCTGTACTCGCGTTTGATAAAGAATAAAAAATATAAATATTTATTTTCATTACTAACCAAATTATTTGTAACGCATTTTTTTTCAAATAAACAAATCAACAAAAGAAGTCGAAAGCTTCATTTTCATAATGTATATTTTCGCACAAAAATCATTATAATGCTTCTTCCACTTGTCATTATCATAACGAAGAAGTGAACAAAGGTTAACGTCATACAAAAGTGTAAATACTAACGAACTAAGATTGACGCACGTTTTTATAATATCCAGTGGCGTAACAACAATATTTGTGTGTGTGAACAATCGTAATAATCATTTTTAATATAACAAAATCATACAAACTACATATATTATTGATTAAGGCACTTGACCACCTTGGAAAGCTAAAAAAATACGTTTTCAATAGTTTTTTTTCAGGCCCTGTATAAGATATACCTAACAATGAATTTTTTAAATATTTATTTGAAGCTTATAGAATACAAAAATACCTGATTTTTTTAATTTCATTTTTTAACAACTATCCAAGAGGCACCAAAGTCGAGGCCTCAAAAAATGGCGTCCCACGGCGGACAGTTCATCTCAGGATTGGTGAATTTGAAAAAAAAACGGCATCTTCAAAAGAAAGGTTCCTTACGTGACAATTTACCACAATTTCCCAAAAATAGCAAAAAAATAAAAAAAGACGGATGTTTGAAAAATAAGTTGAAAAAACACCCCTGTTTTTCACTATTCTCTGCTAAAAAAATGTTATAATTAATTTTTTTGGCAAAATGTGGTAAATTGCCATACAAAACAAGACCAAAATCATTCAAATCGGCCGAGTAGTTTCGATGATTAACTGTCCGTTATTAAAAAAAAAGTATTTTCGAGAAACAGCTGCCTGTAACAAATATATCAGCAAATATGGAGTGATAGAACACTTTCACTAATTTCAATATGTTAGAATTCGAATTAAAAAAAATTGGGGTGATTCTTAAAAGTAATTGAGAAAATGCAAAAGTAAACTGTCCGCCATTTGAAAAAAGTAGTTTTGAGAAAAACACAATAGATGCGCTGAGTCAGCAAGTATGGAGTGCTGACACTTTCACTAATTTCAATATGTTAGAATTCGAATTTAAAAAAAAAAAATTTGTGATTTTTAAAAGTATAAGGATTGAGAAAAAGCAAAAAATAAAAAATTGATTTTTTTGAAATTTATAAGGTGGTCAAGTACCTTCAGAAATCCATAGATTTGAATTCTAATATAATTGTAAATTTTTAAACAAAAATCTAACAATATAGGAAAAATATAACCAAATCTTCATAAAAAAATATTAACTGCACATTTTTAATTCAAACGTATTTACCATCACAAAAAGGGTTGATTCCTACTAGATATAATGTTGATAAATATGATGAGACTGGAAACACAATTTTTGATACCTAGCTTATTATTTAGCAGTCATTACAAACATATTAAGATTTATTACGTTTCTGTCACAAAGGGTCTTATGTTTGTACGAAAAATCACCATACTTAAAATATAAATATAAAACAAATGAAGCTCTGGAAATTTCTGACTCCCCCCTCCCTTCAACTCGAGATACACTCTTGGATGGGTAGGACAAATTCTGCTATAAATTCCTACAGAGGTGTATACATTATTTAAACAAAATGAACAGTGAGAGAAAATTCTTTTAAAACTGTCTATTTTCAAGACATATACTGTGCCAAAAATTTAATACTACCTCCGTTCAAAAATGATTGTCTCGTTAGTTTTATATACAATATATTAACTTCAATTTCGCTAGACAACTTTTTTATTTTTGAAATAAATATTTTATTACAAACTACTTATATTATTTTACATATCTCGTAATACATTGCGAGCAGTTTCAATTGCTTCCAAATTGCATGTTAATGTTTCTGGAAGTTGATTCTTTCTTCACAATGCTTCTTTCCCAGTATGTGCTAGTTGATAATTATTACCCCCTCCAGCTAACATTTAACTTTCAAACGCTTTTTAAAGAGTCAAGAAAATATTTTCTACCTTTTCGTTATTGTTAATTAACGATGTTAAGTTGGCAACAAATGTCAAATGAGACAATCATTTTTGAACGGAGGTAGTATAATATATCTAATATACACATGTATTTAAAATATTTAAATAATTTAATTTTTTTTTTTCAGGGCAACATTTGGCAGCAGGTTCTATCCTTTCATTTTGTACTGGAATTGGTTAATACAATTCCATTTGCGTTAACGGTGAGTGTAAAAATAAATATAATAAACTGTATATTGACATAAATAAATATACATTTCTGTATACGGATCTATAATATAAATGATCAGAAACCTCATTTTGTCGTTATTAATTTTTGAGCCGCAGTTTTATCTTCCAATTAATAAATTAAGCTATATAATTTAATTTAATTAAAACTGGATAAATGTATTTTATTTCAGTTATTATGGCCACCAATGAGGAATCTCTTCATACCAGTGTTCTTAAACTGTTGGCTGGCGAAACATTCTTTAGAAAATATGTTTGTAAGTATTATAAATAATTTCATCAAAAAAATTTTACGATTAATTGTATTAAACAAATTTTAAAGTATAAATAAGGCATCATATAAAATCAGAGATAGTGCACCTCCAAATTAAAAAAAATACATATATATGTATAATAATTTAATTTATTATCAAACATATGTTTTTATGTAGGTAATATTTAATAAAATAAAGTTAAAAAAACTTTTCATGTTTACAACTTTTCGTAAAAAAATATTTTTGCAGAAAACAGATGTGACTCTATTTATTGTTTACTTAAACTTTTAGTTTGTTTTTCAGAACGACCTCCACAGAGCAATGCAGAAGTCACAATCGGCGTTGTCACAACAGCTCATGATATTATCGGCAACGCTACTTTGTTTAGTCTTCACCAGGTAAAATTTACAACCTCAAATTGACCTTACAAAGTCAATACATCTAATTCCAATTTTTATGTGTGTTTTTCAGATAACAAAATCTATTGCTCACTTTTTTTTAATTTTCCATAATTATGTCTATAAACTCAACGATTTTTTCAATGTTGTTTTTTGTAGAGGTAGTCGCTTTGTCATCAAAATAGTTCAATTTGTTTATTGATCTAAGTTTCTGAATATACGTAGGGGAAACCGATGTCGCATAAAACAATTGCTTTTCTAGATAAAAACAACTTTTGTTATTGCAATTTCATTTATTATTATTATTCAAATTACCTTTTCAATATTATAATTAACTTTTGTTTGTCTCTTATCAACAACATTCATAGATGTATTGTTTGTTTTAAATAATTAAGTTTAAAAATATATATTAAACAATTTAAGGAAGGTCCAAAGATTGTTTGTACTGAAATTTTTGTTCAAAATATTTCATTAAGCACAATTAACTACATTTTTTTAATCGACAAAAGTCTCCCTTATTATAATATATCCATTATTATATTCGAATCCATAATGATATTGTAGTATGGTAGATAAAGAGGTAAATGAATAGGGCACCACCAGTTCTTTGATAAAATACTACCTAATATTTAAAAGTTTAAGTTTAAAAAATGGATATAACTTAAGTAAACCTTAACCGTTATTCTCACATTTACGATACTTAAGGATTCAAAAAAGTGGTTAGATCCTATCAGTAAATTGTAGAATGATATGTTAACCAAATATTACGAAAAAATGTGTTTTCATTAAAGTTAATATTATTTGAAACTTTTTGTGCTTCTACATTCTCGTGTTCTTTATTTTAAAATTAAGTTTGCATTGGAATGGTTGATATTTCTGAGAAAATCTAATATAAAGTTATATTTTTTTAATCTATGATTTTCGTATTTCTCAAATACGTGCATTGTATCATTTCTGAAAATTCATTCGCTTTACCTACTTATTATTTATACTGTGTACAGTAACAATGTTTATATTTTGATTCTTGTTATTTCTGAACATAAAACTTTTTTTGGTCGTAGTGTTGTTCAATATTTTATTCTGTTTATTGTTTGTTAGTGATACAATTTCTAGATAGAATAATTTTGGAATAATAATTAATACTGAACACAAATAAAAGAAAGAAAACTGACAAATTAATGAGTTAATTTTCATAGATCGTAACCCTAAAAAATGTAAATTAATTAAAATTTTTACTTAAAATAAATTTCCAATAACTGGAAATATACTGGCTTGTGTCTAAAGTACATCAGAGAGGTACAGCGATTGATTCGAAGTTTCTCTTATAGTACTCGGTCGAGTGAAATGAGCGAGTGAGTGAATAGAAACTGTTTATATTCACTGGGCCGAGTGCTACCTCTCACCACTACGATGGACTGTACTCGCGTGTCTAAACGGCCAACCGAGTGACGAGTAGCGAGTATACTGGTGACTACTAGCTACTCGACACTCGGCTGGCGGTTTAGACATGCCGAGTACAGTACATACTATAGTGGTGAAGGGTAGCACTCGGCCCAGTGTATAGAAAATGTGTAGATGTTTACTCGGTCAATATTAGTACTCGGCCGAGCAGCAAAACGAGTACCTCGGCCGAGTACTCGTTCCATGTAAACTAGGCATAAGAGAAACTTCGAATCAATCGCTGTACCTCTCTGATGTACTTTAGACATAAGCCAGTATATTTTCAGTTATTGGAAATTTATTTTAAGTAAAAATTTTAATTAATTAAAATTTTTTAGGGTTTTTTTCCGGCAACCTTCAGAATTTCATTATTTACATCTTTCTGAATGTAAATCACCAACTCTTATGAATCCTAACGGTTTTTCAAACGGAATGTAGCCTGGCTCCCGGTCTATTAATCGAACTTGCAAAAAAAAAACTGGCTGACTGATACAGGACCAAATGTAGTTCTAAATAAAAAAATGTAATATATGAATTCCATCAGTGCGTAAACAGAGATATATACGACTCGTGTGACATTTCCTCGACAGTCATAAATGTCATGTCTTTAACTACTTCATACAATAAGTGAGACAGGAAAAATAATTTACTCGCGTACATTCTTTCTTTTAGTTTTTATACTCACATAAATAATTTAAACGGAAAAAAATATTGTCTTCATTTCTATTTGGAACGACATTCCATTTTTTAACCCCTAGATCTTGACTTTTTATCAGAGTTGATAATTTTACTTCTTGTTTATGATTTTATTGACACTTTAATTAATCTTCCTTACCTTTAATTGAAAAGTATTTTATTTAATGAAATAATAAATTACTTTTTTATGTTTATTTACCATCTTAGAAATTTGAAAAACTGATAGAGTATGTTTTTGTTATATCTTCATAGCCAATGTTTAATTAACACACAAAATATATGTAACGATTATTTGATCTGTTTCGTTATTGTTTCATTTATAAAATTAATAATATTCTATTATTAATTTAGCTTCGCACGTCATAAAATTTTACATCTGTTTTAACTTACCTTAAAAATAACAAACATTTTTCAACCTGTCTCAAATTTTTCAGTAGCTAGCAACAAACATGAGTCAGAATCAATCCTTTGGCTTTTCAAATCTAGACCGTTGTCATGCTTGCTAAGCTTATAATCTTACTTTTATATCCGTTACAAAAAGTGACTAGCAAACCTTTATTAAGCTTCTCTTGTCAAAACAAAAATAAAGATTTTTTAAATGCTATAAAAAACTACATAATTCCGTTCAGTTGAATTTTTACAGCAAATTTTTATCACATTGATGCATAAGTAAACTTTTTTTAAATGTTTTTAGTTCAATCCAATTTTGCAAAAATATCCCCAAAAATACAATGTTTATAACAGTCTGAAGAAAATATGTAGGTATCCTTAATCTGACATCATATTCGTATTCAACAACCCCAGAAATTCTTCAATAAGGAATTTTAGTGTAAGGATAATGATAACCTATAAAAAATTATTAACTCATTGTACTTAAATAACTTAACTAAGCTGATTTCAGAATAAAGATTTAACCGTTGGTACTTGGTAGCTGTTAATCTCACTGTAAACTATACGCATTTTCTTCAAATTGTTATCAAGGACCCCGCAGAATCCTTATGGGAAAAGGATTTCGGTCATACTCTTTGAAACTTTGGATTCTGATAGTCCTTGATGAGTAGATTAAAAGTATCAATGGGCACTAAGTCCTAAAAACTCAAATTTTTAAGATATAGCCCTCTAAAGTTGGTGATCATGCTCGCCTTTAATTTACAATAAAAAATTTTGTAGAACCTTAATTTTCGCACAACTATTTGTATGTGTTCCCAAAGACTTATATAATCGATTGTCACAATAAAAAAGTAAACTTTTAAATTCTTTAGCCAATGGCAGTACTTAAATCTTATAATTACGTTTTTTTATTATAAACCAATTTTTTATTATAAAACAATTGGATCTGTTTATAATTAAAAAAACGTAACAATAAGCTTTAAGTGTTGTCATTTCTCAATGAACTGAAAAGTTGACTCTTTTATGGTAGCAATCGATTATAGATGTCTTTGGGATTAGGAACACATACAAAAAGTTGAGCGAAATTTAAGTTTCTACAAAAAAATATTGTAAAATTAAAGACAATCATGATCTCCAACTTCAGAGGGCTATAACTTAAAAGTTTGAGTTTTTAGGACTTAGTGCCCACCACACAATTCTTACTGTGCGATTATGTCAATGCTAATACGAGTAACCTTCTTTTATAGAACAAAAAAACTATGTTTAAGCTTATATTCATCATTTATATTTTATAAGCAATCATATTAACACACAAAAATTTTCTTCAGTTAGCAATAAGTGTGTTTTATAACTATATATTATTATATATCAAATTACTATAATTATACACACGATATGGGACAATAAACAAACATAACTGTATTAGAACTAAAAAAATAATACCACTCAAGTAATAAAAATACATTACCAAAATACAAAAGCTATTTTTATAAATATGTATCTTTATTTTTAGTCGTTACAGTATTGAATAATATTGATTGCGGGTGAAGGGGTAGAGAAATATTGTACCAAATTATACGTAGTGGTATGGTATTTCAGTTCTGCATTTAATAATAATACATTATTTAGACAAAACCCCATTATCTGAAAAGACTACCTATTGCAGTATCAATCATCACAAAACCATTAGACGGTTGAATGAATTATATGCCTGCAATCAATTTATATTTTCTATATATGTACATTGTACATCGTATGTAAATGTAGTATTATATCTTGTTATAACCTTTTTGTTTTATTTGCATTCATAGATAAATGAACAAATTCTTGGTACTGTTTAGGATATACAATATTTACCGTTATTTATACGACATATTACAATTATAAAACAATTTAATGAAATGAGGAACTTATTGAAGCAGGATAATAATAAATTTATCATTTTTTGTGGTTAATAAAATAAAGACTATTTACCTTTGTCAAAAATTAAAACGATTAGCTTCACATTTTTGACAATTTATATAATAAATCAATATTTATTTATAAAATTAATGAAATATTGATTGAAGTCTTTCATCCTCCAATTAATTAAACTTAAACAAAAACTGATGATTCCTCGCTTTATCAAAAATAATTTATATATTTATTTCATACTATATTCATTTTAAATAAAAGCCTTTGTTTGTTTATCATGTAACGCATAAATGGTTGAAATTTTCATACATCAAAATAAATATCAGTATTAATTTATAATGTTTTTGATTTCAAATCAGTATTTACATAAACGTAATAAAGAAATTTAACATGAATTATTACCTAATATTGATGTCAATTTTAAAATTCGAATTTCCTAATACAGACTATTTACCTTACTTATTAAAGCAGTGATTCCAAAACTTTTTCAGTTTAAGGCCTCTAATTTTAAATTATATTTTCCGCGGCACCCATATACCCTAATGTAATTCTAATTTTATTCTTATTTTTTTCCTATTTATAAATATACATATCTAGGTTTCCAAAATTTTACTGCTTCACATGAAACTGGCTTAAATTTTTGCAAAACCAGATTTTTTTTAGACGATTTTGGCTGATTAACGTAAAAAAATTAGACAGTAGCGCCTAATAACCGATATTGACCCAGAACTACAATCATAGTTTTCATATTAATTTTTTTTTAAATAATGTATCCAGCTTTATTCCTTATATTCATACCTTCGCCAGTTTAATAAAATACAACCTATACCATGATAAATATCCAAATCACTACCTCTATAAATACTTCGCCAAAATATATTTCCGATTCAATTTGCATATAAAATAAAACCCGTACATTTTGTATCTACATTCACAGTGTGTGCGGTATCCAGCACTTCCAGCGCGCTGGTCACAGACACCTGAATCTCTTCCAGTCCACTTACTACGTCGTGGTGACGTTTTCGACGGTCGGGTACGGTGACTTTGTCCCAGACATCTGGCCCTCACAGCTCTACATGGTCATCATGATATGTGTGGCTTTGATAGTTCTACCCACGCAGGTAAAATGTTATACTCAATATTTATAAAGTTACGCAGTTCTTTTTATCAAAACAGTAAGAATCGGTTAGGTTAGAATTGGAGATAAAATAACTACGATTTAAAATGTGTTTAACATAAAATCAGTTTCCCAGTAATTTGTAAGAGAAATAGAGCGAAATTTAAAAAAAAATAGATAATACAGTTATCCTCTGCTACCGGCCTTATCATACGTCCATTGTCAAAAGATGGGTAAAGAACCATGAAAAATTGACTTTATAATATGCTCTTGTAAGTGAAACCGTATTTTCTAATCACATCGTTTAATTGTATTAATAGTAGGTACAGTAAAAATAGTAAAAAATATACATTATAAACACAAAAATTTAATCACCAACGAAAATTGCTACATATGTAGTTTTATACCTAAACTTAAAGAAACTTTTGAGCGTAGTCGACTAAGGTGTAGCTCTACGTTAGACCTTTTATTTGTTTTATATTTTATTCCAATACAATAAAAATTGACCGAGATACGGCAATTCCAAATAATTCCCATCTGACCTGTTTATGTGCGAAGCGTGATAACTCAATAATTTTTTGCCTCGTTCCCGTTTATAATTCACGCTGCTATTGCACTGATCCATCAATTTTAAAGGATATTTGTATTTTTTGGTTTTAAATTAAATTATCTTCACATGTATCAATAAAATTACAAAAACTTGAAAATTAAGAAAGATATAACGGTTTAAAGGTAAACAAAAAAACACAATAATTATTAAAAACTCACATTAATTTTTGACAACCTTCGAGTTGAGATAAAACCAAATTTTATTGATGAATCCATAATACAAAATACATCTGAAATATTTTTCAATAAAATAAGCCATCTTGATGTTATTTATGAAAAAAAACATTTTCACCCCTTTCACCCCCTCCCAAACTACCCCTGCACCCCTTAGTCGACTACGCTCAACGGTTTCTTAAAGTTTAGGTATAAAACTACGTACATATGTACCAATTATCGTTGGTGAATAAATTGTTGTGTTCAAAAAATCTATTTTTACTGTACTATAATAGCAAAAAGATCGAATGGACAACGCTAATTTTTAAATACAATATCAAGTATTAGTCATAATGTACATATATATCCCTAAAAACGAATAAAAGCTTGTATTATGTCCGGTATTATAAAGGAGCTAACAAAATGTATAAGCTTATAAGCACTTTCAACGAGATAAAAATACTTTGCTATTAACTATGGGTTTGTTTTCGAATTAAAATCAGTGATACTTCAAACTTCAATATAGTAGTATTATAACACAATTGATTACTCTGGCCATACAAGAAAATATTTATATAAATATATCACCACTGTTTTTATGCCAACGGTATTAAAACGACAATAACTTTATGCGCGTGTGAGAAACTTATCGAATTTTCCATTAATTTGCGTCTATGCCTATCCTTCATTTAAACATCTTTTTTGTATTTTTTTTCAAAACTATTTACTACCTTTTTTGTCTTTATTTGAATTTTTTGTTTATTGATGATTTTTTACAAATCATAGAAACAAACGTGAATCCACCTTGGAAAATGGGAAATAAAAACTATAAAAAGCGATTTCTATATTGTGAATTGGAGATTTTACGACGTTATTTTCATATTGAAAGGAAGGTAAATTTAATAATCCCAAGTTCTTACCAGAGGTACAAAACCTTTTTTATATTAGAGACCGTACGGTTTAAAAAAATATCTAACAAACAATCTCATCATTATATTTGTATCCTATTTCATGTCAGATAAAATATAAAATCAGTTCTACCCCCCCCCCCCCCCAATACAATTAATTTCACTGTTCTTGATCCACTAAAATCTATACATCAACCATACCTGCACAATTAATAATAATATATCTATCAGTTCGAGCAACTTGCGTTCACGTGGATGGAAAGACAGAAGCTGGGTGGCTCGTACTCGTCACACCGCGCGCAGTCGGAGAAGCACGTGGTGGTCTGTAGCACGACGCTACACGCTGACACCATCATGGACTTCCTCAACGAGTTCTACGCACACCCGCTGCTCCAAGACTACTACGTGGTGCTGCTGTCACCAATGGAGCTTGATACCACCATGAGGATGATCCTGCAGGTCAGTATCATATACGATATATATTTATTTCCGATATTATGAATGATTTGTTCGCAAATAAAGATAAGTGTACCAAATGTAATTGGCATCTGTATTATGTTGTCTATGGATTTGGGTAATTTAGTTTGACATATTTGGTATTATTTATCCGTAATTGTTTCTATTTATTTTAGGTTTTAAGTAACTTAACTGTCAAATTAGTAAAAACTGTTTATTTGTGGATGAAAAATTTTGTTAAAAATAAAAATACTTCTGGAAGATAAAAATAGATTATGTACAAACATTTTTTGTCCATCCAAAATAAAGTATATAATTAAGTGTCTCTTGACATTTTCTAAAAATAACATAAACCGTTGTTATAATACTTCAGATTCCAAATATAGAATCTTCTATAAATATATTTAAATTAAGGCATTCATTTCATATTTAACAACTAGGTACAGTCAAATACCGAGTGCAATTTAATGATAGAACAATATCGAATTATTATTTATGTATGGTGTAAAATTTCAGTTCAGAATTATTTTTTCACTTTAAAGAAACTTGTTTTCGTATATGAAATAATTAAACTATATCTATTCGGATTTTTTTATTATATTTTTTAAATAACATTAAAAAATATCTGATAACATTACACCCTGTCAATAACTCAAACTTGACTGGATATATCCAGAATAAATCGGATTTATCTTTTATTAGAGCTTTAACTGTACACAATGACTATACTTGCAGGAACTAGGAAACAATATATTATTCCAATACAATGGATTTTATGAAATAAATTACATAGTTTCGAATGTTGTGAAGCTATATTACTATCATATATTTGTTGAGTTTTGCTATAAAAAGATAATGTTTTAACTCTTTGAGCAGTATGAATCCAAATAAAGTATCCCCATACGAGTATAGGACCATATAATTTCACATGTTTTTTTTTACATAAATGTACATATATCTATCAATATTTGTAAGTTATTAAAAAAATATATATTATTAATTTATACTGAGGGAACAAAATAATATATACCCCCATGTAATATATGCTGATTAATAACTCACTAGTCTAAAGGTTTAAGGAGATAATAATGAATGCATTTTTTACTTATTCGAGTAATTTAAATATTTGTTTCTATCATAGGTACCAATATGGGCACAAAGGGTTATCTATATTCAAGGATCGTGTTTGAAAGACGGAGACCTTGCGAGAGCAAGGATGAACGAGGCAGAAGCTTGTTTTGTATTGGCAGCGAGAAATTATGCCGATAAAACTGCAGCTGTAAGTTTTATTTTATTTTTAAAATAATCTTTTTTTAATTATTTCTTTAAATATTTAAATTAAAAAATCATAAGCACATATGAATCTAATGCATTTTTAAAACGTACGTATGTATGTACCTGTCCATCAAACGTAAGTATTCTAGAATATTCTAGCTCGCAAATAATACAAGAAAAATGTACATTTTACAACGGTAAAAACAAACCAAATAATAAACGAACAAAAAATCGGACCACCTGTTGGAAAAATATTATGAAATATTTAACATCGAGAATATGCAGAATTTGATAAACAGTACAGTAAAAAATCCCTCTGACATTTAACCTACTTCGTGCATAGTGATTAATTGAAAAAGAAATTATTAACACGTTGTATGACAAATGATTAATTTGAAACTAATACGAGTTTGTCCTAGTGTGCATTAACTCGTTAATCCGTTAATCGTTAATTAACGAAGTTAACAAAATGCTTAACGATTTAACTCTTAAGTTAACTCAAAGAAATGTTAACACTTTTCTTATCTTCCGTTATATTTAACTTCCGTTAACTTTAGTCCGTTACATTGGTTGTTTGATGACAAGTACATAAGAAAGTTGTCGAAATAGCAAAAAAGGTCTACAAACATTTTGGATTATAAACATTAACGGTTAACTTTAATTAACTTCCGTTAAATTTTCGGAATTTTAACGCTTTAACGATTAACGAAGATAACTTTTCGATTAACTGTGCCCACCTATGCTAGTGTGTTTAATCTTTACCCTACAATCTTTGAGCTAGACTTTCATGTTTGTGTTATATCCGCGCTGACAGGTCCAGTAGCAACTTCCATATGTTCACTGTGTTTTATGTATATGATTAACAAATAATAATTATAATAATAACAATACGACTTTCTTTGTTAAAGAAAAGGTTTAAGGAATAAATCGTTTTTTAATTAAATTTATTATGATTTTTTATTTGAAATTTTTTCTCAACTAGTATTTTTATTTCAAGTTAGTCAGATTAGCCACTAATTGAGTTAATTACTTAAAGAGTGGATGCATGTTTTCGTTGAAAATATTTACTACTTTTTTTTTCTTTGTAAGCTCATTTAAGTTAAATTGAATTAAACGTAATATCATTATAAACGTTTATCAAAACTTAAAACATACTTAAAATTAATTAACAGTTTTAATCTTATGCTAGTACTTTTGGTTCAAGTATGTTGTACTATTTATCATAATATCATAACCCTAAACTTTTCAACATTTAACATGAGGCTTCTGTTAAAGTTTTTGAATTTTTCAATTAAACAAAAGTTTTCTTTAATTTTTTTTATAACTACGTATAAGAAAATAACATATTCAATCAAACCCTCATCTAGAAACAAACAACGTAAACAAGTCAAAACGACAGAAAAATCATGCGTTGTAGGGTAAAATATTCAACAGCACACATCGAGATATTCACAGAACTCGGCCGAACGAACAATAAAAATTTCATCGTCAGTCAACTCCGATTCCCTCACCATAAATATTTGATTAGGGCCCACGAGTTGTTTCACACATACCCCGGCCGGAATTCATAAAGCTTGTGGTTTATTTATCACGTCTGTTCTAGTTTCTGTGGTTGAGTTTGTGGACAGATGCTACTACTTCCTTCTAGCAAGATTATGAATAATTGGTTACATTTTGTTTACTGTGGAAATGGCTTGTTAATTGTTGTGGTTTACTCTCTGGGCTCCTAGGTATCAGTAGGTGTAATCGTTATATTGTTATATAAATAGTGAATACAATACCAGGATCCCAAAATACCGAAAACCGGGATCCCGGCTATTTTTCTCCGGTATTACGATAGGTACCGGTACACTGGTAGAAAGGATTTCTCAAACCAAGTAAACCTTGTTTTGTATATAACGAAAACAATATTTTCTTAAGATAAGCAATAATCTCTTAAACCAACTATAGTATTCTTGAACGAAGGAATAACGTAGTTGGATTAAGAGTATGTTTCTTATGTTAAGAAAATATTATTTTCGTTATATACAAAACAAGGTTTTCTTGGTCCAATACAGTTTTTTTTCTGTGTATTAGTGCATATTATATCGGTATTTCGGTATTTATAATTAGTACTAAAATACGCATAAATAACTGTTAGGGAGTTGATTTTTACACTTAAATCTTCTTATTATTAGCTAAATTGTTTTTTGATATGTAATTTTAGTGTCAAATTATGATATTTTCCCGATATGTGATAGATTTTACTAAGAAATATTTTATTTTTAATAAAAAGTAACAACAATGTAAAAAATTATATTAAATTCAGAGAAATAATAGAAGCTCAAATAATTGTTTTTTTTAAGCAATATTACATATCGAGCTCTTACCACCAGATTATAAGTGACATTTTTTCCGAAATTGAGTTTTGTATCGCAATTGACGTCAATTCTTTTAATCCTGAGATTTAATGTTAAAAAGTTGAATGAAAAAAATGAATAGTTTTTTTTTACATACATATTTGATGTTCACATTCTTAACTTGTTCCTAAATTAATGTTTAACTTTTTTTTTTTTTACTAATTTTGATGTTGACATTTTTGTTTCCAGTCAGTTGTTTCAATTTTTAAACACTTATTGTTGACTAATATTTCTTTAATAAAGTAACTGAATTTTTATAAATACCGTTATTAATACCGGCATCCCGGTTTTGAACATAAAAAATACCGAAATACCGGTACTAGGATTTTGGTCCAGTATTGTATTCACTATATATAAATCATAGTTATATTTTATTAAAATTCAAACGGGGTGCCGCAGATATATGTCAAAATGAAGAATTTAGTGCAAATTTCAAGAAAAAAACTGACAAACTAAAACATGAGAGTATTATGGTACTGAAAAAAAACTAACTGAACAAAGGCCGAAGTTTTTATAAAATTTTTAATTACATTATTTCATCTGTTCAAAAATAAAAAAAAAGTTGGTAAAGAAACGAAAAAATCTATGTTCTAAAAACAATAAATAAGTTTGAATGGTAAAAAATACAAAATAGTTAAGTCGAGTTTTGTTTTTTGGAGGTTTAACCATGCTTCAATAAAAATAATTTAATATCGTAATTTTGATTTTTCAAAATCAAGAAGGTCTTGATCATACAAAAAAATTCTGAGAAAAGTTGTTCAAAATAAAAAATTATACCTCTGTATAAAATGTAATGAATATCGGACCAGTTCTTTTGTATTGGTTTTTTAGTTTATTTTTTCATGTTACTTATTAAATTAACTTTTTTTCGATAAATTAAGTTTTAATAAGTAATTTTTTATTCGAAAGTTTACGTATTGCAAAATAAATAATTATTTATTTTTAATGTTCAACAATGATTTTACGTGCACTTTGAAAGAACTCCAAATACTAGAAGCAATAAAAAAATTGAAAGTATTAGAATACCTTTAAATCGAATAAGAATACCATCGCTCACGCTATGTTTTCAAAATTCCTGCATACATAATTTCAGAATACATCAAAAACTACGATGATACAAAATATTAAACAATATGAAATATTAATATTAATATTAATATTTAAGCGCGCTAATCTGACCACGCAGCTCATATTTTAATAGAGAGATAAGATGAATTGTGCGGATGCAAGATTATAAATAATTAGTTAGACGTTTTGTCAGCGCGGTAGCGGCGACGGCGGCAACAGTCCATTTGCGGATACAAGGGATTACTGTGAAATGTGGTTTGCGGAAATGTAGGTGCGTACGGACCTTTTGTTAATACACTTCGTTTGTGTCTAATGAAACATTATTTGCATAGGTCGTATTCGTTTGTACGTATACGTATATCTTTAATGTGTTTAAATTGAAATGCGGTGAATATGTGTAATGTTTTTATTGTATTTATATTACAAAACAGAATGTGGTCTTTTTTACCAAAATTTATAAATTTCAACGTAGTTAAAGTAGTCATCCAAAAGCGTACCTATATAATTTTAATGAAGATAGGATTGGGGTGATTCTGTAGATATATTTCTATATAATTCGGGATTTTTCAAGTTTTTTACAAGTACTTAAAAACAGCTATTCAAGAAGAAAATTGTACATTTATATACCTATATCTACATAAAATATATTCACATATGACTTTGTAAGAATGTAAATATTTTATATTCTAATAAAAATAATTTTTCATGAAGAAGTTTACAGGGCTGGTAAATGGCGGCCTGCGACGCTCTTACATGCGGCCCGTGGCCATCACAAAAAAAACTGTATTGGACCAAGAAAATCTTGTTTTATATATAACGAAAACAATATTTTCTTAATATAAGAAAAGTAATCTTAATCCAACTACATTATTTCTTCGTCCAAGAATACTATAGTTGGTTTAAGAATATATTTATTATCTTAAGAAAATATTGTTTTCGTTATATACAAAACAAGGTTTACTTGGCTTCAGTAAACCTTTCTACCTGTGCATATGCACAAATTATGATTTATAATGTTTATTTTAATTACCCGGGAAAAAATTGTAGATCTACAGAGATCAAAATCATATTTTCACTGGTTTTTGATCTGTGGAGACTTGCAAAGATCCACAATAACTTACAAAGATCTAAAACGATCTACAAAGATCTTTAAAGATCGTTGTAAATCCTGATAGCTAGATTAAAATTTTGAAAATTTATGAATTTTCACCGTTGAAAAATCATTAAGTTTGAACGTTGCAATTATCTTTGTTGATCATTGTAGATCTTTGTAGATCATTTTAGATCTTTGTAGACCGTTGTAGATCTTTGCAAGTCACTACAGATCAAAAACTAGTGAAAAATATAATGTTGTCTCAAAATGCAGATCTGTCGAGATCTGAGTAGATCTCTGCAGATCTATAATTTTTTCCCGGGTATATATCTGGTGTTGCAGAATGTCTTCATATTTATATGATTTAACTACTCATTTTAATTGTTAAATATTTTTTTTATAATACAAAATTAGAATTTGAAAATAAATATTAATTTATTAATATTTTAATTTATTATATATTTCTTAATTTTCGCCACAACAGGACGAGCACACGATCCTGCGTTCGTGGGCTGTGAAGGACTTTGCGCCGAACGTTCCGCAGTATGTGCAGATCTTCCGGCCGGAGAACAAACTGCACGTGAAGTTTGCCGAACACGTGGTCTGCGAGGACGAGCTCAAATACGCGTTACTTGCCAACAATTGCACGTGTCCAGGTGCGTCCACGCTCGTCACGCTGCTACTACACACATCGCGTGGACAGTAAGTATACATTTATTATAAATGTTTGTCTCATTAGCAACTTCTCTTTCAATTAAACTGATCATTAATTTCAAAACATAAATACACAATTGCTTAAAAAAATACTAATTCCTAACTGGAGTAAAGAAATCGATTAGAAGAGTATATTTCCTATTGATATCTGTATTGTAAGTGTAAGTAATAGAAAATTTAAAAAATATTGGTTTTAAGCAAAATTTTTGCTGAAAATCGCTTCTGTCAACTTTATTATATTCTATAATCTTGAAATAAAAATATTGTAAATATAACTAAAACAATTTAATCTCTGTATTTCGAATGAAAACTTTTAAAATAAACTCCATAGACATTTATGCTATGTTGTGTTAGTAGTAAATAGACTCCGATAACTTAATCAAACTACAATCTATGAACATGACCTTAAAATCTAACCACATTTTAAACAACGATAACGGCGCATCGTACATGAAGTAAAACAATAACCAACATCCACAGTTTCTAGATACATAGATGCTATTTCTCCGAGACGCGTTATTGAAAAATAACTTCATTATCTTACAGAGAAGGGCAGCAATCTCAAGAAGAGTGGCATCGGCTGTACGGGAGATGCTCAGGAAATGAAATATACCATATCGTGCTTGGGGACAGCCGATTTTTCGGTGAATACGAGGGAAAGAGTTTCACGTATGCCAGCTTTCATTCGCATAGAAAGTAAGTTTATTCGGTTAACCTATACACTGAAGTTTGTTACAAATGATGTGCAGCTTTTTTATAGAATTAAGAAAGTGTATATAAGTTTTCAAATTGATTTTAGTTTGTTTTTTTTAGATGTAATTTAGTTTATATGGTGTGGTATTTTTTTGTACATCAAATTGAATTTAAAGTTGTATCTTTTCTTTCTTCTGCAGTTTGTTTTAATTTAAACGAAGGTGAATCAACTAATAGATTTAGCGCCTGTTATTTTTCTTTTCTTTTTAATGAAAATTGTTCCTTTCTATACATTTAAAAAATTAATATAAAAACAGTTTGCTGTCAAAACAAAATTTTATTTTCCAACATATTAATAAATTGATAATAGTAACAATGAAAACTTTGTTGCTGTTTATTTTTATTTCCATCCATTTCCACTATATCAATAGTTGCGCAACAATGCATTTTACTAAAAATTCACATACTTAAGAAGAATCTACAGTATTTTAATATTATAATATTTTTAAATTTATATTCTACATCCAAAAAATATATTTGAAACAAGTTGATATTTCGCATTTTCACTAAACGTAACTCTGTTGTTAAGGCTTTGACAACATAACCAACTCAAAATGGAATTTGAAACTATAGATAACAATATAATTAGCTAATTTAGTAATTTTTGACAGGTTGCTATTTAAATTTTGTTAGTTAAAATTTTATTCGTGCAAAATAATGCAGTCTCTATATAACGACATGTACCTTTAGATACGGCGTAGCCTTAGTAGGCGTACGACCGGCCGAACTTCCCGAATTCTACGAGGACACAATCCTCTTAAACCCAGGGCCCAGACACATCATGAAGAAAAGCGACACGTGCTATTACATGAGCATCACCAAAGAGGAGAACTCCGCGTTCGTCGTCAACAGCAACCAGAACATCCCGAGCAGTATCGAGGTGACGACGCAAAGTGCGGTGATCGGCGGCACGACTTGCGGCGACGAGAAGGAAGCACCAGGAGGCGGTAGCACTTTTGGTGGTGGCGGTGGCGGAACGAACACGACGACAACGACGACGCCGCACAGCGCCAAAGTTGACGGTACCGCAGACGTTGTCCTTCTTCCGCAAGTGATCCTCCAAGTCCCGTCTAGTCCTGTAATGAGCGTCCGTGAGTGTTGTGTCACCTGGCGGCTATGTTTGTTTGCGCATGATGGGTTTTTATTTTTGTGGTTTGTTGGCTTTAGTTTATATAAATGAAGAATGTGGAATTAGGCAGATAGTGCTATGTTTAGACCATCCTTCTCATAGATAGACTTGTCTGTAAAACTAGGTTATATAATTACATATAATTCATTTAAAAAAATTCGGACCGAAGTTTCGTGCCCCAAACTGTATAAAAACACAAAATAAAAAATATTATAATTATTATCATTTTGAAAGCGCTCTACATCAAATGGAAAAAAAACACGGCTCAAAGCATTTCATGATAAGGAAATTAAACTTTTCATAAATGATAGTATAATATATCGTCGTTTATCTTAAAACACCGCTCAAGTCATTTTGACCAGCTTTACAGGAGAACCAAAAAAGCCGTGTATGTTTTATACAGGCTACCGGTTTGCGCGCTGTCACTATTTTATAAATTCTGGTCTCTTATTGTCCGAAACGTCTAGAATGTGATTGGTAGATCGACGCGCAATGAATAGCTCTTTCCAATGACATTAAAATGTAAAAACCGTTAACTTGAGCGGTGTTGTTAGATAAGCGATGATATGCTTCATATGTTTATAGATATTTGACTTATCTTGAGCAATTTTTTTTAAATATACGCAATATGGGGAAGAATGTCAATGCAAATACAGTTAATTATTTCTGATTTATCATCGCGAGCAATACTAACAATAAACCACTCAATGCGTTAGTAAAATTATGTTATTGGTTTTAATATATCCTAAAAAAAACCTACACATTTCTATAAAACCATGTAAAAAGAAAACAAGTACATTTTTTATAATTTAATGAAAACCTCTTCCATTTTTCGTTTAATTTATAACAGAATTCTACACCATTAAAAGGATGGTATAAACAAGCCTTGATCTATAAATAATAATGTAAAACTAAATAATAATTTTAAAAATCACATATAAATTAATAAACAAAATACATTTCTTTATAATTACTTACTATGTGACCTAATTTATATATGTATAAGTTATTTGCATAAAATTCTAATATAAATATTTTTAATTGCTGCTATCTGGCTTCCATTATAAGTATTTTTGTTATGAAATGAGACTCACCCAATTAAATACAATTTAATATTATTAATTTTTTAACATGAGTAATGAGTACCACTTTTATTAAAATATCAATAATATTTCTACATTATAAATTAAATTATTGAATGAGATCAGATTTCAAAATACATAATTTTTTGTTTGTATCTAATTAATAATTTCATAAATATGTCTCTTTTCATAAATTAAAGCAATAAACGAACAAGCAGGTAATACTTTTTTATAATTTAATTTTTGAAACACAGTACGCACATTTTTTTTTATTAAAATACAATTGAGTAAAAATATGAAATAATTTTGAACATACGTTTAAACATACAAGCATTTAATACATTTTTTTGTAATACATTAGATATTGAAATTTTTGTTATAGAAAATAAATAGATAAATAAATATACTAGCCAACAACGGTTTTATAACCCGTCTGTCATTTTTCTTATAATTTAACAACACGTTTTTAGTTTCTTATTTTGATTTAAGTGTGGTTTGTATAGCTTTCCAAAATCTTTTATAACTATTTATCGTAAGAAGTACCTACAACATAAAAATTCAGTGAATTTGACTGAAACAACTTTTCAGATTACATAAAATGTAAGAAGAAATTTATTAAATATTACATTAAATACATTAATTATATAAAATTGTGAAAATATATAAACCACATTTCCTTAATTTACGTTACATTTATTTTTTTAGATTTGAGTATAAGCAAAATATAAATATTGTTTATACGCAAATCCTTGAGAAAATGTGCTTAAATGAAGGTTTTATTGTGTTATTTTTTTTTTATATGTTAAATGTCTTCCATGCATGCATTTTGCATTAATTTAACTTCCATACTCGGATAATTTTTGCATAAGATAATAATATTTTACTCACAATTCTATATTTTCATGGAAATATATAATTGTTACATGTTTTTACATTATTGAGAATTTCTGGTGTTTTTCAAATTCATTTTCATTCTTATGTGTTCAAAGAGATCAAATTATTTATTTCATTCTTGATGTTAAATGTCGTCTAGCTGAACCGTGCTTTCTCTGTGCTATTCCTTTCTCCTCCTTTATATTTATATATTTTTTTATAAAATTCTCAATAATTTTTAGTTAGGTACTTATATATATAGACCACTAGATTCCAAAAAACAGAAAAAGTATTCTGAAAAATTTATATAATTAAAAAAATAGTTTCAAATCATACAATAACAATAAATTATGGGGTTTCTGATATAAAAATGCCTACCTCTAATTTCGTATTGCTCGCAGTTATTTGGAAATACAACTTAAGCCAAGAAATCGATAGCGTAAAACTTAGAAATTATAATTCATTGCAATTAGTTCCTGACGAAAACTTAAGTTTCTGCCAATTGATACAAAATACGTGTACATTTTCATTAACTTTTTAGAGCAAAAATCGTATAGTGATGCTATTAGGAGAATTTTATTTTGCGGGGGTCCCGGATTCAGTTTTTTTAAATACTTTTAATACAGTTTCAAAATACTTTTTCTGTGAATTTAGAGTATAAACCTGAAATACATGTAGTGTATATTGTAAAAGTAAAATAAATAATAAATATAAGGTATAGTAATAGAAATTAGACGTAAATATAATGCAATATATCTGATATGTTATAGGTGAAAAGTACATAATTTATTACCCTGTGGAGCAGTGTTTTTTAACAGCACGTGGTACGTAAAATACCCGTGATATAAAAATGTAAACAAAGTGTAAAAAGAACAAAAAATACGTATAGATGGATGGCGCACTGATATCACCTAGCGAAAATTATAAGTCAAGTATTATATGATATAATTAAAAGTATCCAAAATGGAATAATGAAAATTGCACATAAAATTATAGTTACCTATTTTATTTTAGAAATCTAGATAGATTTATTTTATTAGTTATGTTTATATTTGAATTTCCCTATAACCTCGACCTCCTGTATTTAAAATTCAATACCCCTTTTTTATACTTAGGCACCACATCCCACTAGCAGGGATAATGGTAAAATAACTACAATATTACAACTGTCCCTATCATTCAATGCACTTTGTTTAGAAAGTATAAATTGTACATTTAATACGTGCCTTACCTACCTATTTTTTAATGTAAATTATTGGTTAAGTATCAATAAATATATCAATTGCAAAATTTTCTTAATTAAATCAATTATTATATAACCTTGACTTTCTAACGGTCAAAGTCTCATCAAAACCGGTCCAGCAAATTTCATGACAAATAGATGAAACATTTTAACTAACAAATTAGATAATGTTACCGGTAAAACGATTAGTCAAAATAACGAAAATGTTATGTTTATACAGATAGAGCCTATATACAGATTTATATTTATGTATGTACTTCTGGAAATACTGGCGCTGATATTTGAAAATTATTATTTTAATAATGCAATTTTCATTTTTTTTCCAGGAATTTATTCATAACATATTGATGCAGCTTAAGTCATGCACAAAACAGTTGAAAGGCACTGCTTTAGCAAATAAATGTAGAACAAATATTCAATGTATTTAGTGTAATTGTAATAAAATATAAGTTTGGCACAAAAAAAAACTAGGAGAAAACACAGTCCTTACTTATTTTTACTTTTTATATCAATTTAAAAATGAACCAAAAAAAAGTAAGAACTTCAATATCAAAAAATAGAAATTCATAATTTTGAAAACACTTATTGATCTTTTTCACCTTTTTTTATTCAAATAACCACTTATTTGTGAAAATTATATACAATTGACGACTGATAAAGTTGTTCTGCAATTTTTATTAAAGCTTTCTAAAACTTATTTCTAGGTTAGAAAATTCACAAGCAAAAACATAACTGTAAATATTAATTATGAAAAACTGTATCTGCAAAATATTATAATATTATTACCATGCTTACAATAAATCTTCACACATAACATACTTACTTGCTTACAACTATCATAACTAAAATAACAATAAAATAAATTTACTACCCCCTCTAATAACCTATTTACACGCATATCTATAGCATCGTTTGGAGAGAGTGGCGGCGGTAACGGTTCCGGTCCAGTTGGGTTCGGGGACTCCCGGAGTTGCCTTAAAGACTCACCGGCGTCTCTCGGCCCAGATGTGTCAATTTCCGCTGGAAACCATCTGGACATACCTCGTGCTGGAGATAATCCAAATTTACTTAGTCCAGAGATACTAAATCAACGAAGAGGTAAATATAAATAATATTTACCCCTATTTTGACAAAAAGAAATTAATCCTTTTTGAGCATTCAAAACTAAATTGCAATAATAACATCAATTAGTAATAAACTTACTAATTCTTCAGATACTAGCGTTTTTATACAGGATGGCCCAAGTAAAATGAAACGGGCTTTTGGTCATTTAAAATAAGATTTTGAAAAAAAGCTCGAACACGTGGTTTTGCATTCAAGGGTGACAGAACATTTTTGCAAGAATCTTTTCAATCCTCAGCGCTATGATAGGGCAAGTGATACCTCATTTGAAAGGTTTTTTCATTCTAAATACGGTGTTTTTTTTTCAAATCTGTTTGGTTTCAGTCAAGTTATTTACATTTTTAGTTCCATGAATGCAATAATTTTTTTATCAACAAAACAAACATTTACAACTAAAATTCAAAACAAAGTAGGCTTCTTTTCTTATTAAATAATTTTAAAAAATTTACCAACATCCAAAAGTTTAATTAATTCAATAAATGTCCAAATTGGATGTTTTTGAATTATTTGATAAGAAAATAAGCCTACTTTGTTTTGAATCTTATTTGTAAATATTTGTTTTTTGCATTGCATTTATGGAATTCAAAATGTAAATAACTTGACTAAAACTAAACAGATTTGAAAAAAGCACCGTATTTAGAATGAAAAAACCTTTCAAATGAGGTATCACTTGCCGTATCATGCTTTTTAAAATTTTAAGGGTTATGCAAAAACAACGAGCTTTATTTCAAAATCTTATTTTAAATGACCAAAAGCGCGCCCGTTTCGTTTTACTTGGACCAGCCTGTATACCTTTTGCTGCAATAATTAAGCAAGTCATCAAAATAATTTGAAAATTCTAAATACTGGACAGTAAAACAAATATTTTAAGATCATTCTAAAGTTTCTGCGGTATGTAATTCCAAAGTACTATGGTACAAACCATTTTTTATACAGCGAAGATCTACGACAAAAACTGAAATAAATTTTACTCGACTTCAGGTAGTCGAAGACCTAGCATTCTTCCAGTACCAGACATGTTTACAAGTTCCTCGTTGAACATAACATCAGACCAAGCCGACGAGGGTGACGAGAGTGAGGACGAAATCGATGACGACGTTCCCTGGAGATCTCCGAGTGAAAAAATTGCGTAAGTTACAACATATATCTTAAATTTAATATTTACACTATTTTCTGTTTAAATATTTTTGAAATACTTGTTCAAAAAATTGATTTACCTTATCAGGATATTCATTGAAATATACATTTTATTTAATATATTTAGTTCAGTTGTGCGCAAATTATGGGTCTGTACTTTGAGTATATATAAAATTAAAATATTCATTTTATTCAATCATATTTTTTGAAAAATCTTTTCGTATGTTTCAATAAAATTCCTGTAACCAACACTTTTTGTAAAAATTAGTTTTTTCAAAGCACGTACGTTACCTACATTATATAACTGTTCAAAAATATTTTTTTAGAGTTCATGTAGATATATTCTTGTTTATATAAATACGATATATTTACTTAACATTTACATTGTATATTTATTACATATATTCATCAGTTATTGTTTCAGACAGTTGTTTAATGACACTTCTTTTTTCTTTAGCGAATTTTTTATTTTTATAGCATGACATTTTCTTATCGCAATTTTCTTTTTATATTCACATTTCATTTTATTTACATATAATTTCTAAATATTATACTTATAGGAGTAGAGTAAAATTATTTTCAATAATAAATTATACTGCTTATGTTATATACTTTAAATAGTTTATATCATATAGTAGCCCAGGAAATAAATGTTTTTACTAACATAAGAAAAAATTCCGACCAAGTTGGATTTTGGTGAAGACTTTTATTTTGATTACCTAAGCATACCCTAAAAAGTACCTTTAAACGTTAATGTTTAAGGGTAAGTAATGTTAATTTATTTTAGCGATTTTCTTTGATTAAAATATTAATTTTTTTTTAAATTATGGTTGATTAGTATTCCTTAGAACTTCAGGAACAATTTGAGACCAATTTCGATCTGAACAAAAATTATAAATTTTTAAATTATTTTCCTCGAAATAATCATTTTTACGTTTTTTTAAACCCTCTAGAAAGAGTATTTTTATGTCAAATTCAGTATATGTGGTCCCAATCGATTCGTCTAAGTGTCCCCAACAAACATCAATGATAAAAACACCCCGTCATTGATTTAGATTTTGAGAAAAATTGAAAAAATATGTTGAAAACGGGGTTTTCACCATTCAACCCCATTTTTTAAGGGTGATGCACTACTTTTCGCTAGTCCGGGTTATTTTTTTTAATTCTACACCCCAAAATCTATAATAATCAACCATAAAATTGCTTACCCCTAAAAGTTCGGATTTTGACACTCTTCACTGCACCCTTGACTGGGTTAACAGTTTACATAAAAAGTATTGATTATTTATACGAAAAAAGTATAAATACCTTTTTTGTGTAGAATTTTATATGCTATAATTTTCTTCATTACAATTTTCCACGAAAAGTTTATCATTGATGAGATATTTGCAAAAAACTAGAATTTACCCCCTAAAAAACAAAAACCCGTCACCCAAATTAAGGGTACTTTTTAGGATATGTTAAGGGAATCAAAATAAAGGTCTCCAACAAAATCCAGCTTGGTCGGAATTTTTTCATAGTATGACTACTATTTTAAGTCTATTGCCTGGGCTATAAGGTAAATGTGCGTATTTCTACTGTTAAAAAATAGTTGCAGTTATTTAATGGCAAATGAAATGGAACCTTTAAGAACTGTAAGTTGATTTAAATGAATTGGATCAGAATATAAAATTTAAGCACAACTGCGCGATAGTTATATTACCTATATGTTTTTCAATAGTTAACATAATGGCGAAAATAAGAATTTTTTGATATTTATATTATTGCTGGTTTAGAAAAAAAAGTGCAATAAAAGTGCAACATATCATAAAAATCAAAAAAGTTTCAGTTAATATTTCATAAATATTTCTAGGTACTACTACGAGTATACTAATTTGTTTTTTATTGATTTTTTTTGTCTTTTATGATACATTTAAATTATTTTACATTCTATAATTTTTTTGAAATTATGTGTAAAAACTCTTTACAATATTTTCCATATATTCACAAACTTTCGTCATATTTTTCTTAATATTATTAATAAATATCCAAAGTGTAATAATAGAAAATCCTTTGTACTTGTTTGTTTTTCAAAATAAGCAGTCGCCAAAAATTTACTCCAAATTTTACTTTCTGAAAAGTTTGTGAATACAGCTTAAAATCATATTATTTATTTCAATCTCACGCATGTACAACAATACCCAAACACATCAATCTCTGTGTTCAATGTAGTACTATCTCTTTATCTTTCTGTAAATCTATCTATCTATCGCTCTCCATCACACAACACAACCACAACCATTGTTGTTCTCTTCTACTTGTTCTTCTTCTATCTCCCCGTGCACTTGCTGTATTGTTCTCTCGTTCCCGCTCGTGCCAGTTCCGATGACTCGCCTGATGACGTCACAACTCGACCAGCATGGCATGGAGAATGTGCCCGGTAAGTGGACACGCACCTCAATCGCTTTCCAACGCACTCTACGCATTCTATTTGAATCCTTTTTAGCTTTAATGTTTTACCGATGCTTACTTACATCATTTTGTAAATAGTAACTCATTTGTATATATCTATTTATTTTGTTCTCATCAATGCTGCGATTTGTTAGCTGTAGAAAATTCAGTTGCTTTTAAAATTGACTGACTTATTTTCATAACTGAACCTTTCATGGAGTCCTTCAAAAAACAAAACTACCGGTTAAATTATTGGCAATTAAACGAAACATTGAATGTTCTGAAAAATAAGTACTTCATTAACTTAGCAAATCGAAACAAAAAAACTTGGTCATATTGGCATCTGAAAATTAGTTATTTAAATGTGAAAAGCAATTGATAAAAAAATAAATAAACTACAGCTATTTGTGTATTGTTAATAAATTACAAATCAAATAAGTGATTTTTGAAAGTAACTGAAATTTCATTTAAATGTAATAAGAAAGTATGTAATAGATTCAAATAATATTAAAACTTTAATAGCTTCAGATATTAATCAACTATAACAAATTAATGTAACAAGATATAAAAATACAAGTAAACAAAATGCATGACAATGTATACAAAAGGAATTTTAAATATCCTTGTCCTTCCAATTTATTTGATATAGGATGAATTGTAAAATGAGCACTGAAAATTACGACAAAAAGAGAAGGATACTAGTTAATTTTTTTTTGTCGCACATTACAGTGAAAATCATCAACCCTTGATTTATAACTTTGCCTTGAAAAATAATATGAATTATCTACAAATCATAACAAAAGTCTTTTTTTATATTTCCTATTATTTTATAAAGGATGTAAATATTTAAAGAAATTCTACATTTTTTCACACTCGTTTAAAATATTTCCTAACTTGTTCTTTAGAATCGTCAAAGGATTTCCTCCTGTTTCACCATTCATTGGAGTCAGTCCAACGTTATGTTATCTTCTGAAAGAAAAGAAACCACTGTGCTGTCTGCAACTCGCTCAAGTTTGTGAACACTGCAGTTACCGAAACGCCAAAGAATACCAATGGCAAAACAAAACGATAATACTGGCAGCAGATTACGCGTCCAATGGTATCTACAACTTCATTATACCATTACGAGCTCACTTTAGAACGAAAACATCACTCAATCCTATAATACTGCTATTGGAAAGAAGACCAGATATTGCTTTTCTAGATGCGATATCATATTTTCCATTAGTTTATTGGATGTTAGGATCTATTGACTGGTAAGTGTATGTAAATATATCATTACATCCTCGCCAGTTATTATGTTCACTGATTAGATTTATTAATAAATAACCCGTGCCTATTGTAAATAGTGTGAAAGTTAGTAAAATTGTGACGTTTTATTAATCTTTACAGCTTAGATGATCTTCTTCGAGCTGGAATAACTTTAGCCGAAAATGTAGTCGTTGTAAATAAAGAATTATCTAATTCAGCCGAAGAAGATACACTAGCGGACTGTAATACTATTGTTGCAGTGCAAACCATGTTCAAGTAAGTAATGCATCTTTTAATTGTTTATTTGCTTCAGATAATTGGATACTTTTAAAAAAATGCAATTATATTTTTCTTCTAAATTTAATCTAACTTGTTTCGCCCACAATAAAAGTAAATTTGTATCCAATATATAAAATAACTATAATAGTGTATCTATATATAATATATAGTAATAAATCCGTTGGTACCCTTAGATTTTGACAGACAAATTATACTTATGTTCGGTAGTAAACAAGTTAATAAAATTTGCAAGATTGCAAGCCCTTTAAATAAGGTATCAAACCTATCTGACAGTTCCCTTGAAATTTCAATAAGCTTTTAAGAAATCTCGCACACGCGAGGTAAATAAACACCAACAGTTAAAACAGTGGTGATCTTATGAAAATTATTTTGTACGGTCAGAGTCGCCAACTGTGTTATAAGTTATAATAAATTGAAGTATCACTACTCTAAATTCTATAGCTAATCTATATACACTATCACATAATTAATACCCCATTTGAAAGTGCTTGTAAACTTGCAAATTTGTAAGCTTCTTTATAATACCGGATTAAAGTCTTATATAAAAACATCAACAATAAAGTTACTACTATTAGGATGTGTTTTAAATAATAATGCTCTTTCTAAAAATCATTTAGTTGGTCACCTTTATTATGAATTACATAGATAGTATAGAAACAATGAATAAATCTAGACATGTTATTGAAACGCAACAACCATTTCTAGATTCTTCCCAAATATCAAGAGCATAACGGAGTTGTCTCAGTCCTCGAACATGAGGTTTATGCAATTCCGTGCGCATGACAAGTACGCCTTGCATCTCTCCAAAATGGAAAAGGTACTGGGTTTCTCACCCCAGCCTCTCAATGCTGATGACGCAGCTGATAGGGGGCTTGCGCTGGTAACCCTCCATTTAACAAATTAACAAATCGGGCATCTTAACTAGTTGCTATTTCTCTTCATCTCTTGTCTGTCTTCTCTCTCTCTTTCTTTGCCTATTTCTTTACATTTTTACAAAAAAAACACATTCAGTGAAAATATTCACTTTTAACTGGCCAATAATTACCAAAATTACATACATCATTTCATTTACTTAATTTTTATAATTATTTTAGATTTTATTTCTTAATGAAATTTATTGTAAACGTCATTTGACTGATGGGCTCTCTCTTAATCTGAATCAGTGAATAGTCACTAATTATCACTGACTACTCGCTGATTACAAAACTTTTAAGTAATTCAGTGGCATCTTTTTACTGATGCATTAACAGTGGAAATACATTATTTAAATTTAAATACTAACATCAAGTTTTAAATGTATTCAAACCCGTTTTTTCTACACAGAAAAAAACTGTATTGGATCAAGAAACCTTGTTTTTTTGTATATAACGAAAACAATATTTTCTTAATATAAGAAAGATACCCTTAATCCAACTACGTTATTCCTTCGTTCAAGAATACTATAGTTGGTTTAAGAGATTATTGCTTATCTTAAGAAAATATTGTTTCCGTTATATACAAAACAAGGATTACTTGGTTTGAGAAATCCTTTCTACCAGTGTACATTTTTACACGCTATAAAATATTCAGCGGTGTTTTTAAATTGTTATTGAACATAAAATAGTAGTTTATATTTAATTTGGAAAATCGCTTTCCTAGCAAGAGATAATTCACTGGTTCATCACTGACTGAATAAAAAATGGTTATTTAAACTGATGCATCAGTAAAGAAACCGAACTTACTTAATTTTTTTAACTGATTCAAATTAAGAGAGATCATGTGATAACGAAATAAAAGTTAAGTTGCAATAAACTTCAAGAATATTAAAGTAAATTAATTTATTTAAAATGTTATGTTTTTTATTTGGCATTGTATGTCAATTTTAATAACACAGATAATATGTATTTCAAATTATTTGGCCAGTTAGTCGAATCGTACCACAAAGATACCAGTTTTAAGAAAACATTTTTTTCATGCAATGTAAAACTACGGTTTCATGAAACCAAATCAATAAATCCAAATGTTTTTTTTTTGGAATTTTGCACATTTTGCTTCGTTGTGCTGGTTTCGTGAATTTTTGATTTAACATTACATAGAACTAATTTCTTAAAACTAGTATCATTGGTGTTAGACCTTATTAAAATTTAATCATTTCACCGAATGTTATTAATTTTTTACAATTAACACTATAACCCACGAGTAGATGAACACATTTTTCAGTTTTATTATTTTTTGAATGGGTATTTTAGAACAGTGATTGCTTTTAGTCATATTTTTTGTAAAAGAATGCAGATTTTACAGTATTGCACATTTTCATACTTTTTCTGTAGATTGCACACAAATATGTTATTTTTTTATTTTTTTGTTTCATTTGATTTTTAATTACCCCCAATATAAATTACAACCTTTCTTCATTAAAAAAAGGGAATATGTGATCAGAGAAATTTGGAAATATATTTCCGATTATTGAATTAAAAAAAAATGGAGCAAAGGCTACCAACACAAGCACCACTGAGAACTTATATGTTTAATATAGTAAATGAATGACTATGAAAATAATAAAGTTATTTGCTGTAATTGTTTTTAATAGAATATCTGCTATTTAGTGCCTTCTAAATTGCATGACTGATTTTTTTGCATTTAAAGGTAGTTTACTTATTTTTGCCAGCATGTAATTTAATGATTTATTTAATATAAAATAGCATGATTGAACAGTCATTAAATTATAAATGATACAATAATTTAACGATTCTTATTTCAACACTGTCACTTTAAAGTTTTTGATTAAATATGTTCATCACAGTTTATAATAATTGTATTATATGTATTAGTTGCAGTGCTTGAATTGAAAAGTTTTTAGGTATTGCATTTTTTATAAATAAAGTATATCTTTTATTTTTAATTAAATTATTTTTCAATTCAAGAACTGATTCGTATTTTAATTTTAATTTAAGTCGATTTATGTATTTTGTTTAACAAAAAATATTTGTAAAATACATTTTAAAAATTATTCTACAGAATTTTAAAATGATGTCTCGGATTATTTTTTATAAATTATTTGTGCGAACATAGACTACGAAGAATATATTCTATATAGTTTTATATTTGGTCCTATCTAACCTGATAATTTGTAATTTATACATTAATTCCACATTTTTATTTAAAATAACTCCCAGCTTCACCACCAGAAGTTGAAAGCAACAGAGTTTGTTCTAATCAAGAACAATTAATTTACGAATTTTACGTGTTGCGATTATACACTTACAGTCTATGTTCTAAATGAATTCATACTTCTGTGACTAATGTCGGCACATATATCAAAATAAGTTTTATTTTATTTGTATTTGGGGAATATTAATGCTTTCATATTAACGATTTTCAATCTGAGACATCAGCAATTCAAGAATTTATTTCTGGGGTTTTACATTATAATGATAAATAATTGTAAATATTTTGATTTAAAAACTATTTTTATTTCGTTTTTGTTTAAATAAACCATTTTTTCAGCGAGAGAAAGAGAGAGGTTCTCATATATCCTACATGTTTCGACTTCCATTCGCGGCCGGTAGTGTTTTTAGTGCTAGTATGTTGGACACACTGCTCTATCAAGCTTTTGTAAAGGATTACGTCATCACGTTTGTGAGATTACTGCTCGGTGTCGATCAAGCTCCTGGTTCAGGGTTTTTAACTTCGGTAAGTTTGTATTAATGAAAATTTTGAAAATATAATATATGATAAATGCCACAATAAAAACAAATACATTAAAGGGTTATATACAGTCAGAAGGCCCAAAAAATGATTTATTCAAGAATTTTTTGAAGAGAAGACTTTTAAATTTATTAATGTAAAAATTTTTACACATATTATGGTAACTTTCAATTGTATTTTAACTTTTTTTATTTGTAAAAATAATAATTTCGAAAGCTGCTACAGCTGATCTCCAGGAGTTCTTCTCAAAAAAGGCGCCTCGTTAGACTGGATCATCTAAAATAAAAAAAAACTAAACGGATTTCGTTAAAGTAATGTATAATCTTGTACTTAATCGAAGGAATACCTAAACAAAAAAAAATTGTTGACCTTAAATTGTTTATTAAAAAAATATACCTACACTCGACAAATTAATTAAGGGGACACCTAAAAAATAGCATGTTTTCAAATGCTTGTAACTTGGTCAAAAATTAACTTTTTTCTAAACTTTTTTATTATTAAATTGAGCAAATTTACTCTACTTTATGATGGTCTAATTCGTTCCTCAACATCTTTTAATTTTTTAACTTTTTTATGTAATTATATAAATTAAAAAAAAAACTGCATATTTTGACACTTGATGTAGAGTGCATTTATGTAGAAAATGATATTTTGAAATAACCTTTTTGTAGAGAATTTTAATACCTTCAAATTTATTATGGTGCGAAAAAAATGTGACAAAAATTCGCAAAAGTATTACAGTTTTAGTGAAAATCAGGAAAAAATAATTCAAATGAATATAGCCGGAGTAATTTTGGTGGTGCAGAAAATAAATAAAAATAAAAATGAAGCTCAAAGTATCACCTTTCAGATTATGCAATGTAATGAAAGATTTTTTTATGAATTACAAAAAATATTCAAACTTTAAACAAAATAGAAAATATGAGTAATTAGACAGTAAAATTAAAACAAAGAATACATACCCTAAACATTACATTTTAGGTGGCCCGAGCTAGAGGTCTCATTAACAATACATGTTCTTTATAATTCATTTTTATTTTTTTAAATAGGACCATATTACGCGAAGATATTCAACTTTGATGTCTCAACATCAGAAAACCCAAAAAAATTACAAATTGCAAAATTTTTAATTTTTTTTTGTAAAATAAAGCAGGTCATGGAATGTTTACGAAGTCAAAAAATACTTCTTTTTACTAAATATTTATTTTTACATGCACAAATGCATGTATACAGTGAGCACACATATTTAGGTACAATTTTAAAACCATATGGATCATTTTGGGTTATTATTTCAGTAAAATAATGCTTTTTTTGACTTCTTAAAATTTTTCATAAACTGCTTTATTTCGAGAAAAATTTCAATAAATTCTAATTTGTAATTTTTTTGGGTTTTCTGATGTTGAGACATCAAAGTTGAATATCTTCGCGTAATATGGTCCTATTTAAAAAAATAAAAATGAATTATAAAGAACATGTTTTGTTAATGAGACCTCTAGCTCGGGCCACCTAAAATGTAATGTTTAGGGTATGTATTCTTTGTTTTAATCTTACTGTCTAATTACTCATATTTTCTATTATGTTTAAAGTTTGAATATTTTTTGTAATTCATAAAAAAATCTTTCATTACATTGCATAATCTGAAAGGTGATACTTTGAGCTTCGTTTTTATTTTTATTTATTTTCTTTACCACCAAAATTACTCCGGCTATATTCATTTGAATTATTTTTTCCTGATTTTCACTAAAACTGTAATACTTTTGCGAATTTTTGTCACATTTTTTTCGCACCATAATAAATTTGAAGGAATTAAAATTCTCTACAAAAAGGTTATTTCAAAATTTCATTTTCTACATAAATGCACTCTACATCAAGTGTCAAAATATGCAGTTTTTTTTTTAATTTATATAATTACATAAAAAAGTAAAAAAATTAAAAGATGTTGAGAAACGAATTAGACCATCATAAAGTAGAGTAAATTTGCTCCATTTAATAATAAAAAAGTTTTGAAAAAAGTTAATTTTTGACCAAGTTACAAGCATTTGAAAACATGCTATTTTTTAGGTGTCCCCTTAATTAATTTGTCGAGTGTATATCTATCGGTGAGAAAAAACTTTCGATTAATTACTAAAAAATATACTACGGTTCAGCCGTTTCCGAGAAATCTTGATCACCGACTTTAAAAACACAGATTTGATAAAAACGCGTTTAACTCCGGGCTCCTACTTTCAAACGTGTGTGTGTACCTACTTAAATATATGTACATTACGAAAAAGAAATTTAAAAAAATCGATTTTTAGAAAATTCTAACTGTATATAACCCCTTAAACATATAAAAATACAACAGAATTCCATAATCTGGATAGTGAGTTCAGGGATTAATATATATAATTATATATCAGATGAAGATTACAAAAGATGACATGTGGATCAGGACGTACGGCCGTCTATACCAAAAATTGTGTTCAACCACTTGTGAAATACCTATAGGAATTTACAGGACTCAAGATACATCTGTCTCAGACTCGTCTCACGTAAGTCTATCAATACTTAATACAATAAAGTACTTTGTACATCGTTTACTACGTTTATAAACATAATTACAATAAGATTATTATATTTATTTATTTGCGAGCGTTAGGGTTCACTTTTATGTATCTACAGAGGTAGAAAAAAATTTCAATACAATGAATATAATTTTTGGATTCTTTTTGTCTTAGTATTAAAATATTGCTAATCTATTTTTTTGCGCTTAGATGTGAACCGTAACACTCGCAAATATTGTTATTATATATTATTTATTAAAACAATACTGGATTTTGAAAATACTTACTGACTTCTTGGCATGTATATTCTTAGTTGAGTATACAAATATTGAGATTTAATAGCATGATAAAAGCATGGTGTATTGATTAAAAAATTAACTTACTATATGCATACTGGTTGCTTGTTGCTCAATTTTAGCAGTACCCACTAATTAGGAATGTTATTAATTATATCAAAGTTCTAATTAAAGTTATTGCATATTTAAAGCATTTGAAACTGTTGTAAATAACTTCCTTTTGGTAAATGCAGAGTTACCAGGTATACACTTAATACTTTATTTGGATTTCTCTGTTTTAAATAAATGAAGAAATATTTTAAAGATGTATTTTTCCTAAACAATTTAAAAACGTGTCTTCTCGCTTGTTTAGTTTACATTTGTGGGCAAGAACATCAAATTTGTTAAAGTAGTAGAAATATGATCCAAATGGAATTTCATTAAAAAAAAAAAACTTTAAAAAAATCATACATCGCCGACGTTCAGTGAAAATTCACCAAACATGGACAGTGGACACGGTAATTTTTAGATCGAAAAATTATGAAACATGTGGAGTATGTTAACGAATCCCATTTTATTTTTAAGTAATAAAACTTCGAGAATTATAATTAATCATTCTATATTTTTATATTAGTACAAGTATTAACAATTTACTAGTAAATTCACTTTATATATTTCAAACCACTCTGCAGAAGTAAAATATACACTAGCAATAAAAATGTACATAAATACACTACTGCCTCCACTTTTACACAAACTTATCAAATCTGGTAACTCTAAACACTGGACCGTTCTGGGAGACGTACTGCACGTATTTAGATAATCTCTATCCCAGCTTCCTGTTTCCTACTAGCTTGACGAGGAGCTAGGAACAGACCGTGTTGGCGTAACATACCGACCTAAACCAGGTACTAATTGTCTGGGATCCTGTACGCATGAACAGAACTCTATGGTAAGTCTTTTGCTACTGCTTGCTTTTGTTTCGTTTCTCTTATTTATCACATAAATATATTTGTTTTTATGTAAATGTATATGTATAATGTATATATACAGTGTGTCCCTGAATTGACGCATGAATAGGAGTAAAAAAATATTTAGAATTTTATCTTTTGGTGGTTCAGCCATTTTTATCACACTTTTGATTTTTTTTTCCAAGAAGGTCTTAATAATTACATAAAATTGACGTTATTTCTATTAATCATATAGCAATAATATCATGTACAAAATTTCATAAATATTTGAAAAATTTGTAGAAATTGATTTTTGTATTTAACTTTTATATTGTCTTCAGTCAGTTTACGAAACTTTGAACATAAAGTTATACATTTTTCTTCTGAATAACACTTTATCTGAAGAAATCAATTTCTTGTAATTATAGAGCCTACTTGATTTTGAAAAATGAAAATGATCAGAGCCAGAGCTGACTAAATTTAAAATTGTCTTTGGTCTTTTACCCCTACTAACTCACCACACGTGTTAATTGATTCGTCGTATTCGATTGGAGGGATAGTGAAGAAACAAGTCGAAAGCAGTGTAGCGGGGAGAAGTGAAATCCCGACTCACGAATCCGTAAGATCATTCGCACGCGTATGGTATAATTGGTATACATTCATGCGCCAATCCGGGGACACACTGTATAGGCATTTATTTATCATATAATTTAACACAATAATTTGTTTTAATATGTCTTCAATTGTTATCGGCTGGCATTATCCTCTTCCGACATATACAATAATTTTTAATGGGATTTTTATACAATTCTAATGTATTTTTGCCATAGCAATTGGTAAATACCGCGAAAGTGGCATAACTCAATTTTTACAGGATTGTATTGGTCAATTCAAATATGAGAATATTCGAACTGAAGCGAATTACTACATTAAAATTAAATAACATCAAATACTTAAGTCACATTGCATCTTTACAATAAACTTATTGGCTACATTTGAACGGGTTATGGTTACTTTGCATATAAGTATACAATGCATGTTAAAAATAAAAATAATTTATAACACAAAACACTTTCAAATACACACAATCTCAAATATTTGTATTGATATCAACATCTTTTAAATACAACAGTAAAACCTCGTTATAACGGATCCCAATATATCGAACAAACGAAAAGGAAATAACACTTTTCAGGCATAATTTTCGTTACAAACATGTACCTGCAAATAAATACAAACCGGTGAACTAATTAATTTGTAATTTTTTTTATCCTACACGTTCGGAATACCTACTTTATATAAATATAGCGTACTTAATTTTGGCTTTATCGAACATCCTTTCACCCGAATTACTTCGTTATAATGCACTTACAAGAATTCAAAAATAAATAAAAGAGTTATAATAACTTATAAGTGTGCTGTGTTCTTCATCTTATATAATTTAACAGTACTCAATCAACATGGTGGATGAAGCAAGAGACAACCACGCGCAACAAATAGAAAGAGCAGAAATAGCAAATTTGGTCCGGTCAAGAATGGAGAGTCTCAATCTTCCTGGAATTGATTACATGGACGTTAGTGAAAAAAGAAATAGTTTGTCGTATGTTATTATCAACCCTAGCTGTGATTTAAAACTAGAAGAAGGTGATATTATGTAAGTCAATTTTGTTCTGAAACTAAAGCGACTAACTCCACTTTTCGTCTTTCCGCAAAACATTGATTTTTTCGTATCAAAATTTTTTTAACGCTTTAGTCCTTTTTTGCATCTCACACTGAATTTTCCAAAAGTTTTTAAATTATACACTCAGCACTCTGCTATACGACCATCCACTACACGACCGCTCCATTCGACGTTGTGCCGACAGTTCTAACCATCGTCCTTCCCCCATCCCCACCATAATACACCGCAACTGCTATATTTTTGCGCGTTTAAATTCACCAATTAACGGTGGTGGGTGCTCCTCTAACCGTCAAGTAATGGAATTTTTGAATTACCAATGCAGTCGTATAGCAGAGTGCTGAGTGTACATCTAACAATGAAACATAAAATCAAATAAATATCCGTAGGTCAACGAAATAATATAGAATTCTTTTTTAGATATATTATAAGACCAAGTCCATTCTCAGCACAAAAAACATTTGAACGTCACAACAGTAGAAGAAAATCCAATATTAGCTTTTGTTCACAAAACCTAATACAACAAATGGCGGCGTCCGCGCAAGCTGGTAGCAGAAGAGGGTCCGGCCTAGGGTTAGCAAACTTCCCACCTCCAAGAGCACCGCCTTTAGTAACCACTAAGTCCAACTCACTTTCTCTTCCTGACAGCCCCACCGTTGCTGGGAACTTCCGAGGCAGGTCCAACTCACTACGTGTAGTCGATGATATATTACTTAGAAGGTCCAATTCGCTTCGGCAAGGTTTAACGAACTCAGGAATTGCAAGACGTAAGAGCAGTCTAGAGGAAATAGGTACGAATGTAAAATTTCCCAAAAATAACAAATTTAGAAACATTCATTAAAAAAAATGAGTAAAATATTTTTTTAAAAATTGCAATTTTCAAAGTTCTATAGTTATGGTAAAAACAATCGTACATACTGTCGCACATATGGGGAGTAGGGGGGTAGAACCCCTCGAATTTATAGGATAATAAAGCAACAAAAAATCACGCATTTTTCAATTACAAATCATTTAACTTCTAAAGTAGGTATTTTTAATCTTCCGTACCGAAATCGGAAAAAGGGACACTTATGGAATCAACATTGTCTGTTTGTATGTATGTATGTCTGTCTGTCACAGCTTATCTACTAAAATAGTTTGACATAGAAAGCTGACTGAGATTAGGCATAATTATAGTAAATGGTGGACCAATAATGGACTTGAGTTGAAAAAAACATATTGTTTTTTTTTTCGGTTTTTGAGGGGAGAAAATGGGTTACCAAAAAAACTATTTTTTCAGACCCAATGAAAACTGACAATTCAACGAATTTAAATATGTAAACGTTTTGTTATTCGATTAACAAATTTTCAAAAAAATCGTAAAAATATTTTAGGCATTTTTAGGCTTGCTTTACCAATACTTGGCATTAATATTTGTACTAATCTGTAGGCTCTATTTATACAATTTATGCGTCGTTTAATAGGCGTCTTTCCGTATACCTGTTTGGTTGCGATTATTTATAAAGTAAAAGTAAATTGAATATTAATTTTTCCTCTTAATTTATTTTATGATTGTATAACAAATTTGTTTATTACTCAGGTATATCGCACTTTTCAATGAATCCCGTCGTAACGAACCACAATAACCCGATTAAAATCGCACTGAACGGAAGCATCGGCTTAGAAGTAACGCCACCGGAAGAGGGCAGCCCTCCTAGTATATCAAGCAACACTGCACTGTTAGTCGGGACACCGGCGCCGCCACCAACAATAGGAATATCATCACCGATGAACGAATGTTCATTAGGAATATCAACACTGTCACTTGGTCAGTCGATCGCCTACGGAGACGCAGGCTCGTCTCAGTCTCAGAGCGGGCCCGTTGGAAGACAAGACACTGGACCTTCTCAGACAACAACGCCTGACCCTCAACATCTACAAGGGACAATTGTATGATATCACCTCATGTGGGGCAGGAGATTGAGCAGCGTTGTTAGAAACAAATGGCTGTAAACTTGATCGTCATCTCCTCGCTTCCACAATGAATGATTGGTTCAGTTAGTTATTCAATTTGGCCGTACTTACATATGCCTTGTAAATATTACTCGAATGTAAATACATATATCATTTTAAACATTTAAAGATAAAAGTACAAGATTCTATGAGATAATATAGATACATAACAAAAGTTTAATGCTTTTGTCTGCTACTAATTTAAATATAACTAATGAAGTATGGACAGTAGCACTTTGTAGTACTCACAATAGCTAATACATTTTTTTTAAATATTACATAGAATCTTGTAATTTTATAACTACTAAAAATTTTATATTCTGATGGCATTTTATTGAGTTATAGATTTCCTTATCAATTATCAGTTTAAAGTTATTTTTCATTGTACTCAGTTTCTTCTTGATTCTTAATAAAAAGATCACCTTGTAGTTCTTTTTATATTGATTTGTTTTAAATGTATAAACCTTAGAAAGTGTGTACATTTATTATATTAGTATTATTATATTTTTATTATTGTCATCTGGTTTCATGAAATCATTTATATAAACTGTAATATTTATTAAATTTCTTGCTAAATTCAATACTAACTGAACCAAAATACGATGCCTTAGGATGGGAATACTGTGCTGTATTTTTCAAAATCAATAATAAAGTGTACATAATGATATTTGAAATTTTTGCCTGGTGCAAATGTATATTATATAATTATCATATAATATAAATACCAGACAAGCCCATAAAATCAGTGTAACTAAATGTTCTGTCTCTCAAATAATTTCATCAATAAATTATAATAGAAGAATTGATTTCAATTTAAAAATGTACAGTTGGTTCTAGATATATGGATGCTTGAAATTAAAACTATGTAAGTATTTTTATTTATTACTTATTAATAGAATAACAATAGAAATTCATGTATAAATTTGGTGAAAATATTTTCAATTCTATTTTAAAGAATGTGGGGAATTATGTCACAAAAATAGAATGAGCTACTACCTAAAATTTTCTGAACTTATATCCCCATGTTTTATATTTTAATCCATATATCAAAGAAATACTGTGATGAAGTTATTATATAAAATTTAAATTGTTATATAATAAAATAATAATTCTATTTGGTTGTATAAAATACTCAGAGACATAGTTAGGAGGTGGCAAGGCCTAGAGGAAAGAATGGTTGTATAGAAGGCACATACTTCTATATTATATAAATGAAGAAAACAGGTTTGCAATAATGTTAAGGGGTTCAGCGAACTCTAACTATGCCTCTGAAAATATTATCTGTAATTTTTATCTAGATATAATAAAATCTGTCATTCTAAATTATAGGATAAAACATCTTATCTATTGTATACATATTTTCTTATACTTCAAAAAACAAGCGTATTACCAAAACAAAAAATATTATGTTCATGAATTATGCTATCTATATTGAACATATCTCATAAAATTACATAATTTGATTGAAATGTAAACTTTTAAGAAATGTGCGTTACAATTTTGGAAACTTTAAAATTAATTTACATAAAAAAATGATTTTCTGTAATGAATAATTTTCGGAGAGTGATTTGCATTATTTTTATCCAGCCTCTTTCCCATGTTAGTTAATGTCGTGGAGATGACTTAGTTAGCTCAAGATTTTTAACTTAATTCTTCCAATAATCTGACTGCATAGGATGTCAGAATATCAGTATATATATTTTTCAGGTATGTTGAATGAGGGAACAAGTAATGTATAGGTAGATAACATATTTTAAAATTAGTTAAAATATAATATATAATTATTTTAAAGTGTAAAATTGTAAAAATGTTTGGTGGTTTTTATAGAAAATTTAGTATTGTAGGTACATTTTAGTACCAAATTTTACTTGAAGTGGGACATTTTTAAATCTAACAATTATATTTATGGTTGTTATAAATAGGTAAATTAAAGTTACTATAATACATACTAAAATATTAAATAACTGTTGAATAATGACAGTTATATATTACTGAAATATAGAAATTAATAAATAATAAAAAATACTTTAACTGTATAGTCATTTGATGCATGCCATCACTAACTTTAAATTATATTTTATTTTGTAGATGTTTTAGAACCGTCCAATAAAATTAAAGACACCAGAACGAATATTTAAAACATAAAATGTGGCAGAAAATTAATATTTTTTGCGATATTGGAATTAAATAAATGATTTTTAAAATTAATATATTATGTTGATAGTTTTTAAATAAATTATAATATTTTTGAATTGTTTATTGAAGTAATTTGACCAAATGTAAAAAATAATAAGAAATAAATAAATTACTTAATTTTTTAGACTGGTAACATATTATGTTCTACATATAATATTTAAATAAATGATTAACCCTTCAAGCCATGTATTTATAAATATAATCATCTCATTCACATTAGTAGATATAATTAATTGTTGAAACTGTTTTTAGAACGTTTCAAACATAAAAAAAATATAAATAATAATGTTTAATGATAAAAAATAAAAAGCAAAACACAACCCCATTATGCAATGAACTTAAGCTCATCATAACGACTTAAAGGGTTAATAAATAAAAAATATTCATAACTGTAATTGTTTGTAAATATAACACGGAGGTCCAAAATAAACAAAATAAATATATATAAATAACATAATAATAAATAATATAATAACACAACACATTTAATCAATTTTTAAAAGTCACTGAATTTTAATTGGAAATAAATCATTTTTAGAAAAACTATTAGGGTAGTAACTTTTGAGACTGGTATAATTATACTTTTTTGCTTTTTACAAAATTATTGCACATATCTTGTTGCATAACTTTTTATATATTTTTGTACAAAGTCTATAAAATAATATGTGGAGTATTTTAAAGCTGTAAAAATGTTAGAGTTTTAAAAATGCTTTGGTATTGTTGCTTTATTTCTTAAACACGATGAGGGGGCAATAATGCCATATATACATATACATAATAAATATATATAATATATAATAACATTGGTTAGAGATAATAAATTTTATAAGCCATGTAATTAACTTAAGAATATAATTCAATTACTTAGATGCTTTTAAAATTACAGCTTAATAATATAGGTAGATACTAGTATTTCATATAAGCAGTAATTACTGTGCACAGCCTTTATGATCTGTACTATACAAATGTTAATACAATTAACAATAAATACGCTTAACCTTCAACTTAAAAATGTGTTATTCTTTACTTTAAAACCCAAATGCTTCACATTTGACTATTTATATTTATTTTCTTTATTCTGACAAACAGATTTGAGCAAAGCATTAAATTCTCTTAATGAGTGTTTATTTCTTAAATTAATTTTAATTCAGTATAAACATTATTTATATTTTAATTTTTTTCTGTTTATTTAACCGTTGCACTCTCCCCTCCATCTACTAAAAAAATATATACTTTATATACTTTCTAAGGATTTCTCGGATATGTCCTCAAATTTCTTATTTGCTTTCTGAACCAACTTCCTCTATGGTGAGTTAATTTAAAATTAACAAATAATAATATAGGAAAATTCTGTTAATGCAAAAGTTGATTTGATTCCATTTTTTATTCTTATGATTTTTTTTTATTAGAAATTAAATTATTTATAGAAATATTAGCAAACCTGAAATATTTCATTGCTACAAACCCTAATAGAAATATTGCTTGTCGATAGTAACTTCTCACTCAAACTATTTTTGAGAGCATTAAGTTAATTTGTTGAAAAAAGGTCATAAAATATAAAGATTCATCCAAATTGAACAAGATTTTATGATAAAAAGTAAAAAAAGCATGTTAGAAAAATATATATTTATTTAACAAAACATTATAAAGATGTTACCAGAGTTGCTGTTATACCAATAGATTGATACTGTTCACTTAAGGCTTTAAACTTTGCAGCATACTTGTTGCGCTCCGTTACCATATTGCAATGGGCATAGAGTTTAGACTGAAACAAAAATAATTCTATCATTTTTTTAATTTTCGTAGTGCAAAGAGCTCTAAAAGTTTTACTTTTTGCCCTTTTAAGTACCCTATAAAATTTGGCCCATCTATTTACATATATTAAATATAATGTAATCTTTTTCATAATAACAGTATAAGGACAAAACTTTAGATTTATATTATAATTATAATGTTTGGTATTATTAAAAAATTACTAAAATCTACAAACACTTTAAATGGAGGTATCAAACTTATATGACGCTACTTTACTAATGATAACATTTACCGATAGTTTAGTTTTTTTGCAGAAAGTAAATTAGAATAGAATTAAATCATTAGTACAAAATATTTTGTATGTAAGTACCACCTTTCTAAATTCCAAAACAAATCCATAAAGAATATCACAGAATTAATAACCCATTCAACGTTTCTTTATAACTTCTTTTTAAGCAAATAATTAATTAAAAATTTTTCACAACTTACTTGTAAATAATAAACATCTCTCAATCTTGACCTAGATTCAACCTTAGCAAAGTTCTCTGCAACCGTATCCAACATTTTTGCACAATGTAAAATTTCATCGTATGCATTACCAGTATTACTTTTTATTGAAATATAACACTTTATATATAACAACATAGCTCTTGCTCTATCATAGCACCCACCATGTGCAAAAATAATTGCCAAACTATTATTCACTAGATCCATTGCATGTGCTGGCATCTCCATCCACAATTGCACGTTAGCCAAATGCAAATTGATTATAGCCGTTTCGTATTTGAGATAGTACTGTTTAGAGAAATTCAAGGCTTGGTTCAATAATATTATAACTTCTGCAGTAAAACCAGACTCGACAAATTTAGCACATTTTATTTCAGCTATTAGTATCATTGCACGAACTCTTGCACGAATCTGTTTAACATCTTTTTCACATTCTTTTATTACCTTTTCTGCTACACTATTGGCCAAATCATAATCACCTTTAGCTATGTAAATCGCCGTTAAACTAAGATCACTTTCTAGCTTATCAACAACGGCCATTTGTTGTGCTGAAGATTCAGCTTTCTGCCACGAACAGTTATGGTAAAATTGTGTAAAGTTTCTTATTTGTTCAGTTAATATCCAAGAACGGGATAAAGGTTCATTGGGAAAACGTAATTTTGCATGATTCAAAACAGCAGATGATTTTTCATATTCTCCATGAAGTACGAACAAGTAAGCTATATTACAAACAGCCTGACATAATCCTTCTCCGTTATAACTAATGGTTCCTCGTATTAAATGATCCGTTTTTAAATGTACTAATAATTGACTCCATAATGATGCCATTTCTAGATGGCCATACAAAAACCAAAGACCAGCTTTTTGAGAATAACTATTTGATAAAAGATCAATTAAAGAATGTTGGCAATTAACTACGTCGCTTTTAGCAATTATATCAAATATGAATTTTGGTTTTCCTCCATGGAGTCCTGCATATTGAGTAATTGATTGTATTCCTAGAGACATATTGTAACTTAAACCTAAATCACTACATTTCAGTATAGATCGTTCGATCAGAAGTTCTTTTTTATCATCAGTTAACTTGTACATCCACATCAAGGCATGCTGTAAACAAACACTATCGTTTGCCTCTTGAGCTATACATATTGCTTCTTTTAAAGCAGCTAAGGCTTCTTCTGTATGACCAAACCGAGCATGTAAGATTGCTAAATTTAAGGCAGCATAACGTAAACTTTTATTTTTATCTTCAGATAATTTATCACCTAGCAATGTGTTCCGATCGAAACAATGGTACAAACTGTCTATTGCACCACAGAATTCTTTTATGCGAAGACAATTTAAATAACTTAAAAAATGGGCTTCAGCAAATTCAGGATTATTTTTGAGAAGTTTTCTTATTCGATCTTGCAAAACTGGAGGAGGTAAAGCTGACTCTTCATTTGCTTCTAAAAGTGCTACCTAAACATAACAAAAGAAAACTTAATGTCAACAAACAAAAAATAGAATGGTAATATATTACTAATAAAATGAATATTACCTGTGTAGCAATAAATAGTTCTGCTTGTTTTCTTGAATGATAACTGATATCCGAATCTTTGATTGATTTTGTTTTTGACTCTAATGAATCTCCAGACATCATATCTGTCAATTCCAGACAAATATTATCAGATGCATTGTTCTTTTTGCGTTTAGAAACTGAATAAAACACTTTCAATTTATCTAAGATCTCAGTAATTTCTACAAATGAACTGCTTTCTACAGATATTGAAAATCTACGCATAAAGTATCCTATAACGCTTAATTTGTTAAAATTGAAACATAGAATACTTTTAATATTATCGCATAAATCCATGAATACATTGATTCCTAAATCACATATTAAATCTAATTTTTCATTGAAATTATTCAAATGTTCTGGTAGGATTTGATACTGCACATCCATTATCATGCACATCATTTCATTATACTCCAAGTCAGGGTTTTGTATCAATTTCAAAACTAAAATGCAAAAATCTCTGCGGCAATCTGGTCCGATAGCATTTGACTGAATACTGTATATAGATTGTTTCTTAGCTGTAAACAAAAGGAACATAAAAATACAAAATATTATTATTAGCAATAATTATCGATGATACCTTCTTGTCGCAATTTTATATATTCTGAAATAAATATAGCAACTGCTATTTTATATGGTGTTAAATTTTCATGTTTTGAATTTTTCTGAGGTATTCCTAAATCTAAAATATCTATTGTAGCATTCATTTTTAATATATTTTAAATAACACTGGTATAAACAATTTTAAACTTTTTAAATATTTTACATATACACATTCTTCTCTGTCACTCACATAACATAAACTGGTGAACGTACTTACTGCCTGCGACAGTTTAAACTAATGTGAGTATAGCACTACACGATAAAATTATATTTAGTGCCAACTTTTATAAGATATAACTATTACATAGTTTAAAATACTAATGTCATTTATGACAGAATAATCAAAATAATAAATATAATTTATAGTACATAGTTATTTTAATAAGTGTATCAAATTAAAATTCACATAACGTTTATTGTTTGTACACACAGGCAAAATATAATAAATCTTCGGTAAAAAATATGGCGAATAATGTACTTATGTATACCTATTTACTGCTGATGTCCTAAATTATTTATGGTAAATCTATAAATATTATTGTATGTATCTAAATACTTTTATCTTATGGTTTGCATTGATTAATTTATAATATTCTTAATTCAATTAAGAGAAATTGTGTGCCAGCAAAATCAAATCAGATTTATAGGTGTTGAAAATTAACAAAGGTTCTAAAATCGGGACAAATAGTTGTCAATCTTATTATTTACTTTGTATAAAGATTGAAATTTGAATTTGCTTGATAAAACTAGGCAAAATTGTCAAAAGTCTGTAGGATGGCTTAAATTATATTTGATGTCCAACATAACCTTCACATGAAATTTATGACGTGTATTGATTTTATACATTATACAGTTATAAGACCTTATTAATAATTGTTACATGTGAGAATGTCAGATAGGTACAGACTTATGGTTTCATTTACTATCTAATCAATGGTCTAGTCTAATTTAAAATAATTTGAATATAAATTAGATTATATAAATATTTATATATCAATTTATTTTTCAGCGTTAATTCATACTAACAAAATGTCAGAGTTAAAAGTAGATGTTAAGCAAGAAACACATGATAAAGAATATAAAATAGTTACAGCAATTAGTAAAAAGGAAATTATTACCAATAAAATAATCTTGGAAATAACACCTGGTATAATTATAAAACAAGAACCAAAAGAGCCTGGAGAACTATCAAGTGTATTTATTCAGGAAGTTACTTGGCACGATCAGACATCAGATATTGAAATTAAACAAGAATGCGAAAACACAAGAAAGAGCCCTTTTAAAGATATAAAACAAGAATCAAATAAACCTCTAATAGAATCAGAAATATTTTTTGAAGAAAAAAACTACTCGAGTGATGAAAATATTAAAAACACAAATGACCTCTGTTTTAAATGTGATCAGTGTAAATTCAGTGCCAGTTTTAAAAAACAGTTAATAAGGCATAAAAAAATTCATTTGACAAATAAACCTCATGTCTGTGACGTTTGTAATTTTAGTACACGACATTCTTATTATTTGAAAATACACAAGAGAAAACATTCGGGTGAACGATTGTTTAAGTGTAACCAATGTGAATTTAGTTCAATTTCAAAGCAGGATTTGGTGACACACAAAAGAATTCATACAGGAGAAAAACCATTTGTATGTGATTTTTGTGGTTTAAGGACAAACCGTTCAAATACACTAACAAGACATCTAAGGAAACATACTGGCGAACGCCCTTACAAATGCGACCAGTGTGAATATAGCGCTAATCAAAAAGGCAACCTTGTGGAGCACAAGAGGATTCACTCAGGAGAGAAACCTTTTATTTGCGATGTGTGTAATTATAGAACTTGTCGCTCTACTTCTTTAGTGCAACACAAAAGAAAACATAGTAGCGAACGCCCTTTTAAGTGCGACCAATGTAAATTCAGTGCAATTTTTAGAAAAGATTTAGTGACTCATATGAGGATACATTCAGGAGAAAAACCTTTTGCTTGTGACCAGTGTGAATATAGGGCTTGCCAACTTACTGCTCTCAAATCACATAAAAGAAAACATACTGGTGAATATCCTCATACATGTAATCATTGTGAGTACAGAACTTTTAAAAAAGCAAGTCTATTGAAACATTTAAATATTCATGTGATTCAATAAAAATTTTAAATTCCTATTTTAATTAAATTTTAATTAATGTATATTAATAAAAATTAAAGTTTTTAGAATTTATGAATATATGTATATTAAAAATAAAATAAAATTATTTATTGATATGGTGGATTATTTATACATTAGACTACATGAATAATGAAATACATAGACCAAAATATACCGGTAAACCCACAGGGTAATCCAATAAATTATTGCATCCTACCGATAAACAACCTTAATAAAATTATATCGCTATGAAGATAGCACATTCAGAAAATTAAGTGTGTTTCACAGTGATTTTATAACTACAGTGTCATCCAAGGTTAGTAAATAAACAGGTTGTACCATCGCTTTTGACCAATCAGCGCCCGCGCGAGAATGCGTCACACCGGGTGACATTCAAATGTAATAGAATAAAGTGGCTTGCAAATTTGTTATGATTGGGCACCCGAAATGACGTACTTCCCTCTCTCCTGTCTTGATTTTGACAAGCTGATGGTACAACCTGTATATTTACTAACCTTGAGTGTCATCTTCGTGTTGAGAACCTTTTCTTGCCCCCATTGTTCATGAGCACAGAAATACAAATTAAACGAACTTCCATTTAGTTGTTATTAGTGTAACTGCAATATTTAGAAAACATACTTGAATATATCCAGGAGAAAAACCTTTTGCTTATTTATCTACAAAATCAAATCACATAAAAAACATACTAGTGAACAGCCTTACAAAGGAGACTAGTGTGAACATAACAACAAATCATATTTAGGGTTTTTAAATTTAAGTTGTCATCAATGTCGCATGTCACTTTTGAATAAAATTGATTCTTTTGCGTTTTATTTGCTAACCTCAAACTCATTAAAATATAAATAATTATTTTTATAGTTATAGTAGCTGTATTATCATAAAATATATAAAAATAATTCAAAATGGTAAGTGTAAATAATGTTTACTTGTACTAAATAATGAAATATTTTGTAATTCCATTTGTATATCAAATCGGTTAACGTAGCTTAACCTCTTTTTCAGTTATTCTATTCATTTTTCAAATCATTAGTTGGGAAAGACGTTGTCGTTGAGTTAAAAAACGATCTAAGGTAATAATATACTATCATTTGTTGTACTCAGTCATATAATTTATTTATATTTACTTATTTATTTCAGTATATGCGGAACACTACATTCTGTAGATCAGTATTTAAATATAAAGTTGACAGATATAAGTGTAACAGATCCTGATAAATATCCACACATGGTATGTATAAATAATTTAATGGCTAATACGGAGTGTGTGGGTGGCCGCTGTCAGAATTGTCAAAAATCACGTATATAGTTATTCAGAATACAGTTGATGCGCATGCGCGACTACATATAATAAACACTTTTTAATAATATACAAGTTAATTGTCCTTGGTTGGGGCAAAATCTTGTTGTTTAGGGTAGGTTATTAACCGTTAAGTAATATAATTATAAAGAAAACAATGAAAAATATATAACATATAAATATTGCGCATTCTAGTCAAGATGCGTAAGAACTCTATTCTGAAAACTATACATGTGATTTTTGACAATTCTGACAGCGGCCACCCGTACACTCTGTATTAATCGATTTAATTATCTTTGGTAATGGGAAAGATAACAAAAATCGTAATTTTCTTCTAGTTATCCGTTAAAAATTGCTTTATACGGGGCTCTGTTGTCCGATATGTACAACTACCTGCAGACGAAGTAGATACTCAATTGTTACAAGATGCTGCGAGAAAAGAAGCAACTGTCGCAACCAGATAATTTTTTTTAAATATTGGTTTATGCAACTTCGGAAATATGCTAATTTATTTACAATAAAATTATTATTTTCTGTAAGCAGTATAAAAGCGTTTTGAGTGAAAGGATTGCATTTTTATATTTGTACTATTCTTTTTTTGTGAAATATATTACTTTTTATTAATATTTATTCTTTTTTCAATGTTCTTAAAATACTTTATATTAATTATAAACTTATTATTTGATAATACGTAGTTACAATTCACTTAGAATATATCTTTTTTTATTTTTGGGGATAAGTAAAGAACAAAACACCTCTTTTTAAATGTTATTATTTCTTTTAAAATATACAATATACATAAATTCTAAACATTGTTATATCATTTCATCACAAATATAATTCGAGATTCATTAAATAATACTAAAATTTATTACATATTACATATTTACAATACTACATAAGTAGTTCATTTGGCAAAGAGTGACTAGATAATTGCACATTTAATAAATAAACAAGGTACAAATAACATGAATCATGTTTCAATTAGTTTATAAATATATATGTTTCATCATTTGTGAAAATAAGAATATAGAATTGTATACAAAAGAATAAAAAATGTGTATTATAATATGTATGTATATTTTCTTTTTCCATAATAAAAGTAACTAAATATTACTTGTTTTGATGTCTTTTTTGGTTCATTTAATTAAGAAGTAAGAAATATTGATTGAAATAATAACTTCATGAAAAAATATTTCCATCCGCTGATAATTTATTAATAATTTTTTTTAGAATCAATGTTTCTTACTTTTTATTCACGTTCTATCAGTAGCGGGCTAAGATAGGTTGTGTTTCAGGCTGGATTGTTAATTATTCCTTCCAACCCCTTGGTGGCATGTTATGAAATATTTTTTTAGCTTTAATTCAAAAACTGCCTACATAAAATCTTATGTCTTTTTTTTCGCTTAGACCGCTACTGCATCATATAAAATTTTACTAATTGAAACATTAGGCCATGAAATATATTGAAATTTAAATAATAAATTCTTGAAGCTGCATGTGTACATTAAGGTAAATAAATAAATAAATATATATGTAAATTAAATATTAAGCAATTTAATTTTACATGTAAATATGCTGTTATCACTTTTATTTCTTTGAGTTGAACACACATCAATAAATTAAATATTACAATTAATTCTTCTAAATTTCTTTGGTAAATGATCCATTCAAAAGTCAAATTTGTGGATCTAGTCTTTTAAATTTCTGAATAGCATTATTATTATAATTCAGTCTTACGACATAACGTATTTAATTATTTCTTTTAGTCTAATCAAATTAGATTTAATATTCGCCTCGATTCTTTTAGCACCAATCGATGACAAATTTAATCTCCCTGACAAGAAAAAAAATCTATTTGAATAATTTTAGTATTTTCTATTATGAATTTTTGATTGATTTATGTTGAATATTACTTATAAATAAAGAATTTGCTTGAGAACAAAAACTACGTAAGCTAACGCTCTCTATGAGGTATCAAATTGATACGAACTTGTTCGGGATTCTAGTGCAGTGGTAATAATTGTATAATAATGTAAATGCTATGCATTCTATGAGGTACAATTGTCACCACTGCTGATGCATCAAAGTCATTCATATAAAACTATCAGTTTTAGCTTAACTTTTGCTCTCGAGCAAATTCTTTATTAGACCAGACAATAATATATGAAAAAATAATTTTAACAAACGAAACTGCATAGTTTCAATAAACAAATTTTAAATGAATTAATTATAAGATAAAAACCTACGTAATGCTCTGAATCCCCCCTCTCGCCCCTCGAAGCCTAACGTAATTAATAGACGCTCCCTCATAAGAATACTGAAAAAATCTATATTTGTTTTGATTGATGTGAATTCAACATAATTGTATAATATGTACATTTAAATTAATTCAATACTTGTCCATTAATTCTACAAAATGACAATGTATTTATAATAAATCATGTACTATCTCACTCTGTAACTGTCCACACATTTAACATTTTTATTGTTCGGAACTGAAGTATGAATTTTGCATAAGATATAATTTGTCGATGGGGTTCGCCACCGCAGTCCCTGGCGTTGACGAGGCTGACGACGCAGACGGAACTTGAAGGCTGTCGTGTGATGAGGTAGCGTGCACATCGAGATTCTGTAACGACATTGTGTCCGATGTGCCTTCGTCTAGGTGGTCGAAGTTTGTGCTACCGTCCAGTGATATGTCCGAACTACAGAAACTGTCGCCGGAATGTGCGGGGTAATTGTCTGGAATTAAATGATGGGATGAAAATACTGTTAAATACATTTAACAAAACTAGTAAGAGTCTTTATAAATTTTATATTTTTTTAAGATTATCCTCTAATAATAAAAAGCAGTTATTATTTAGCATCAAAACTATCTCACATGCAAAACCTTCCATGTTGCATAGCAGATTTGATATATATCCACCGGCGCCGACTACGGGGGGGCGAGGGGGGCGATCGCCCCTCCAGATATTATACCAGGGGGGCTTCGCCCCCCCCTGTGCAGCTGAACTCTAGTTTCTTTTAAATTAAAGATACTTTTGTCAATAAGATTTTTACTTTAAAAAAAGGTGTAAATATTCAAATACTTGTCACTTGAGTAAAAATGATCACTAAAAATTTCTTCAAAAAGGAAATTAATATTAAAATATCTTTTATTTCCTTTACAAAGCTTACAATTAGTTAGATCAACAGCTTTAAAAAAATTCTATGACTTTTCTACACTTTACTATATTTTCAGCTAAAATCGTCGTTTACGTTTCATGAGCCTCTGTAAATTAAATATAAATGTCCATTTTTCAATTATTTCAAATAATTAAAGTTTGATCGATTTTTATCGAAACTACAATAATTTGATGAAAAAAATTTTTTGTCACATTATTAGTTGCGTTTCTGAAATTTTTGTCGTTATTACGAAAGTTGGATATTGCACATTTAAAAAAAAAAAAAAAAATTGCACCCCCCCCCCCCCCAAATTATGAAAATCTCGCCCCCCCAGGTTAAATGAAAAGTCGGCGCCTATGTATATATCTGTTGATATCTATTGTTTGTGAAACTGGGCATTAGGTGCTTACAAAAAGGTCTAAATATATCGTTTTAGGCTAAAAAATGTTAGAAAAAAATTGTGACTAAAATCAAAGTTTGGCATACATAAAAAATTGTATAATCATAATAAAAAGGTCCTATGTATATTTTTCGTCTGATTCATACAAAAAAATAAAGGAGCAGAGTTACAGCTATGAGTGTAAGGACCTTTTTCATGCGAAAAGACCTAAAGATGATACAAAAGAAAATTGATTTAAAAAAACATTTTTTTCATTTTGTAGGGCCTTTTCGCGGCTTAAACAATGTCCGACCAATGTTCCGACCGGCACCTTGTATTTTTGTAATCAGGACAACCTCCCCAATAAGATAAAAACAAAAAATTCAATCGGAATAATTTTGCGAACGACTGAGCTACTATGTTCTAGTCTAATCGATTTAAACTAGGTACATATAAAAACCAACAAATAACTTTTAATTTTAAAATTAGGTTTATGATCATGTGTATATTAAAAAAATAATATTATAGGTTTGTGAATTTTGAATATTTCAGAAAAATGATAACAAGGTGGCCACGGGAAAAGTAATTTTGCTATAAAGTCAGGGAATTTGGTTGGAAGTCCGGGAATTTTTTATAAAAATGCAAAAACCACACAAATTCTCGTAAATATTTATCTATCTATCTATATGACCTTTTTTTATTTTTTTTTATCACAAAAATTAAATAAATAACAAGAAAAAACGTAAAAATTCTCCTGGAAAACCGGGACAAGTCAGGGAAATTTGTTCCACAGAAATACTGGCCGCCCTGTATAATATTAAAAATAATGGTCTGGATGTGTTAAACGTAATAAAATCATTAAAATATAACGGTGCAGTTCAGGTTTACGGAAAATTGTTTTTTAATTCAGTTTCAGGTTCCTGAATCTTACTGTCATACCGCTAAACCCATTAAATATTGGGTTGGTTTAGATTTACGAAAATACATTTTTTTTTAGTTGGGTTCAGTTTCAGGTCCCTGAATCTGGCTACCATAAATATAATGAATTTACCGTCAGGAGAATACGGCATATTCGGGTTCAAAGGTCTACTCGCACCTTGGAATGCATCAGAAACGATCCCTCCAAGTCCAATATAGTGGTGTTCGCTCGAAGGAGATTCCTGTTTAATTACTTTATCTTCTTTACCATCTTTACTTAAGTCTTTATCACCCGGCGACTTAGAATCCTGCTCCTGCTTTGCCTTTCGCTGAATCTTTTTCATTTTTGCTCTCTGGTTTTGGAACCATACTTGCACCACTCGCACGCTAAGACCTGTTTCTTTCGCCAAAGCTTCGCGGACTTTCCGGCATGGTTTTGGACTAACTTCAAACGATGCTTTAAACTGTCTTCTTTGCGCTGAAGTCAGGATTGTTCTGGGTCGTTTGGGGCCACGTCTACCGTCACGGGATCGAATTCCGTCATCTAATAGATCATCATCTGGTGTGCCAACCTTATTATAAATTGATTAATTTATTTACTAAATATAATAAATAATAACTCTGAGATTGAAAGGTGTAGGATATTTTAATACTCACTTGTTGTAATAAAAACATCTCCTTTTCGAAGTCTTGCCTACAGAATAGTTGGCCAGCTCGTAGTACAAACTGTTCCCCTTTCTGTAGGGGTTGGCAGCACACTACGCAGATGAAGCAAGGCAAATGGAAGACGTGGTGGTGAACCCTCATTACCATCTCGTGCGGATGAAGTCTGTCTCCGCACCGTGAACATTTAGCACCAAATATTCTGTAATTAAAATATACATCATATTTTATGTACATTGTGGTATTATAGAGCAAAAATGGTTTAGTATTTAGTTAAAAAATATATTTTTAATATTGCAGTTAGGTGAGTACATTATACTAGTGAATTAGAAAACAATTTTTGTGAACCTATTCTACATGAGTTCTAAAACTAAATAAATAGAATAGGTACTTTTAATTTTAAAAAAATTGTGGAAACAAATTCCAACTCTTACATAAAACGATACTATCTTAAAAACAGTACATTTTCAATGATCTAACTATCTTTATAAATACAGTAGAAACCGGTTATAACGACATCGAAGAGACCAGTCATATTGGTCGTAAAAAGTAGATAATCGTAATAACCGGTAAAAATGCAATTAAGTATATGGGATTCAGTTGGACTTTTATTTTGAGTCGTTAAAACCGATACGTCATATTAACCGATATCGTTTCTACTGTATATATTTTTTAAATAGAACTTTCAAAAGCAAAATGCGTAAATATAGTTATTATATTTTGATTTTTTGTCTTTGCAAGACAATAAACCCTTATTGTATGATATTTAAAAAAAATCTAATAGAACTTTCATATCTTCGTTGACCACTGAAGAATCACTTATATATAAAGTCTAAGATTAACAAGATGCTGTTTATAAGTTACTTATTTTATTATTTCTCACTAACAATGAGTTTATTTTACAGCCATTTGGTAAATAAAATCAAAATTAACGTTTACGAATATTTACGCAGCCTGTCTTCCGGAAGACCACCCCCGTTCAAATAAATACAAATTTCTTTTTTCTGGGTAATAACAAAACAGTCGTGTTGAAACGGAAGAGAAAAAAATCATACTCGAACGAAAAAAATCATTTTCAAAAGGAATCATTTCGTATGCGCCAATTCACGAAAAAGCAATAAAATTTCTATATCACAAAGGCATTGACGATAAACGTCGTTCTTCTTTGAGCATCAGATTATATATATTTCCACTCGGTGAGAAAATAAAGAGTGCGCTATCCCCGCTGTTTCCTTCTGAATGCCTGCATGCTGGAGCTGAATCCAGGTCCGGATTATGCAGGATTACGAAGTCAAATATTGAAATTTTATAGAAACATTTTTAGAGAATATTACCACCATACATACACTTTTTAATAATAATGATAAATAAATAATTTTCTTTAGATAAATAATATAATACATTACAACGGAAGTAAACAGGATTCCCGTAAAATGTGTGTGTTTTAACTTCAGATATAAGTAGTTAGATCTGGTACGAAAATTATCTTTTTAATATTTTAACAATTTCTATTATATACCATTTAATTCCAAGAATAATCTAGTTAACATCTAGTAATTAAATAATTAAGAACTACTCTTTTGATTATGAAAATTAAAAAAAAGTAATAATTGCAATATCAACGTCAATCTACGAGTAATAGAGCCCTTGTTCTTTCAAAATTTATGTTTTTACTGCACTTTATTTAATATACTGTGACTTCAAAATAATTTTAACATTATTGTGAAAATTATGATATTTTTATAAAATGTTTCACATTACCTATATAATTTTGATTAATGGTAAATGATTTTCCTACATCCGCCTCTGTTTGTTTACTCGCAATATTGTCAAAGTGTGTACAAAACACAATAATACACACGAGTATATGTTCAATACTACGTATTTTTCTCGTTTCATATTTAATTTTTGTATTTTCTTTGTCGGTGCACAGAGTTTTGTACCAACAATACGAATTTTGTTAAAATATTGGGAATGCTTATTTTTCATTAATAATGAAATATTCCAAAATGATGTATAATGAATCATTATACATCATTTTGGAATATAATCAAATCAAAACAAAATTGTAAATAAATCATATTCGTTTTTGTGAATATACATTAAAATAACAAACTTATTGGAGCCCACTTATTGTAAAACAAAAAGTAATACAAAAACAATGTTTTAGGTGAAGGCGTAATATGAAATTTTGGCCATCAATAATATTAAACATTATTATATACATATCTATACCAGCGTTTTCCGAAGGGTTCGACGGAAAAATACATGGGTTCCGCGTATTTGTAGTTCACTCAAGCATTGCTAATAGATAAGTATGTGTAATTCATTTAAGATTCGTTCTTTTTTAACTTATTATTTAGATTAAAGATAATTTCTCTTGTTAACTCCCATTAACAATTACTTTGCAGTACATTCTCCCACGAGCCATAAACACTAGAATTGGCAATTATATTTTGAATTATAATAAACTAATGTTTGTTTCATTTAAGGTCTTATTAAAATTTGTGTGAGGCAGTGGCGTAGATAGCTTTTTGCGATGGGGCAGATATGACGGTATTAAATCTCATAAAGTTATATTTTTCATTATGAAAATCATCTTTTATGTAGTGCAAAGATCAAAAACTGGTTATATTCTTCACTTACATAGATGTATTCATTATTGAAAAAAATGTCCCTATATTATAATCATCTCATAATTTTTGTAGACTCATGGGGGGGGGATTGATCCCCCCCCTAACTACGCCACTGATGTGAGGGGAGGTCCGTAATATAGTTTGGGTTTCATAGTTTTTGAAAAATCGTGTAAGGGTTTGCGACAAAATAAGTTTCGGAACCGGTGATCAATATTGACACTACTACTATTTTTTCAATGTATCAGTATAAGACCTAAATGTTCAATAATATCGCGTAATATTATTATTCATATATGAGATTCTCACCTGTCATAATCCGTCTTACAGTAGAGCTTCGTGTCTCTGGTATAGCACGAGTGGGCCAACAGCACACCGCATACGCAGCACGCTAGACAGTGCTCGTGCCAGCTGGCGTCCGCCACACGCATCACGTACCGGTCGTGTATACGGCGACCGCAGCCTTCGCACACTTCGCCACTGCTACGCTGGCTGCCTGCACAGTCTCCACTAGTGTTCTCGAGCTTCAGCGTCACGCCGCCGGCGCCTAGACCACCAGCACCTCCACCACCGGTCAGACTAAGCGCACTTAGACTTGATGCTGTTGATCCGGTCAGGTCTGTTGAAAAGTTTATTATTAAATGGGGATTAAAATGGTATATATGATGCCCCCCCTCTCCCCAATATTATAATTTGTTAAACGGTAAAAAATATATGCAACATTATATTATAGATTTTGTTGCTAACCTGGGATACTTAAATGTTTACGTTTAAATAATATACAATATTTCAATTTATATGAATAATGACAAAATTGTGATTACACCAAAAGTTTTATGTAGTTGCTAGCTTTTTAAAATAACCCAACGATATTAAGAATACTAATTCATGGATTCTTAAAAAATGTCGAATTTGAAGTGACCGTTTTAAGCTCTATAGTAAATTTGTAATTTTTGATACTCGTACATTTATTAATGCTACTTCTTTAAGATTTGAGATATCATAATTGTTTTTAAATAAAATCGAGACAAAAACATCCATACTAATAGTATAAATGCGAAAGTGTGTCTGTCTGTCTGTTTGTTACCTTTTCACGGCTAAACCACTGAACCGATCTTGATGAAATTTTGTAGGGAGATAGCTTACATCCTGAGAAAGGACGTAGGCTACTTAGAATCCCAAAAATTCATCCTCTAAGAAATTGAAAGAGGGTGGAAATGTTTGTATGGGGAAAAAAATATAAATATTTCACTACCTGTCACATATGAAGGGTTGTAATTATTTTCACTCGATCCGGCGAGAAAAATACTACGGGGGTGGGGGGTTTAGGGAGAATACAACCCCCTATATTACTAAGGAGCCGAGATATTTACGATTTTGTATCCATACTTAATATGTATTATAAAAAATGCGAAAGTGGATATGTCTTTCTATTTGTTTTTTTACTTTTTCACGGCAAAACCGCGGAGCCGATCTTTCAAAACAAATAACAACAGGCAAATTAAAAAAAAGTATATAGATTCAAAACCCCAAAATATTTACATTGTACAGGGATGGATGTTTATAAAAAAATGTTATTAAATTACTGTTCGATAAAAAATAACAATTAATATTGATACATATATCGACTATACTCGATCGTATCCAAATAAAATTGCGTTCATGTTTCTGTAACCATTATGTACATTTAGATTTTACACATACAAAAAAATCTACACAGATTCTAATGCTGGCGGCGTACAAAGGAGCATATATTTCTGTTGCGGCGTCCAATTTCAGTACTTTTATTAACGTTATAAATTTCATGTTACACCGCACTAAATATGACGCGCCAACACATTTTATTTGCGTTAATTGATTTTATGATTTGTGAGTAGTACATAAAACTATGTGTTTTTCATTTTGGATTGCAGTCATATATAAATAATACCTACATACAATGACAGTGCCGGATTTTAGTAGGGGGAGGAGAGGCAGACTGGGCAACAACAGGTTTTATTTTATTTTCTATCTACATAAAATTATCAATATTTGTTTATACTATTTTCGATAAAAAAATTGATGAGATTAGAGTCAGAATAAAGTAGATCTACTGTAATTATAATTATTAATTATAATTACAGAAGCTTTGAATCATTGTATGACTGTATACAGGCTGTCCAAGATAAACGTGAAATGCATGGGGATATCCGAAACGGTAAGAGATACAGATGTGGTTAAATGAGATGAATTATTTGTAGGAAAGGGATGAGTATTAATGCATCAAAAATATAAATAATTTTATGTGGTTTAGGCGGTATACCCAAAAATCTGGAAATTTGGAATTTCTTTAAATTGTTATAACATTTTTGTCAAAGTAGATAGGTAATTTTTGTTTGTGGTTTCTCAATATGTATTCAAAATTTTTATATCATTTTTAGTTTTCGAGTTACAGGCCCTAACTTTAGTTTTTCTTATAGGCCACTAGGTTGGCTATATCATATTTGTACGTGTTTTTTACTCTACTTTACAACGATATGTCACTTGTCATACTTACTATTGAAAAAAAGAAAAAATCAATTTTTTGAAAATAGTTTATTGTTTTCAAATATTCATTTGTTATTTTGATTGTTGCTATTGTGATTTTTGTTTAACAATTTTTGTTTTTCATGGCCTCCTAAAATGTTTGTAATAAAATACTTTATAAATATCACTGGCATTTAATACTTCGACTTATTTTCGAAAATAAATATGCCAAGTGATATATCGTTGTTAAGTAGTGTAAAAAAACGTTCAAATACTTATGCTATAACCAACTTAGTGGCCCATAAGAAAAACTAAAGTTAGGGCTTGTAAATCGAAAACTAAAAGTGATATAAAAATTCTGAATACACCAATAACCGCAAACAAAAATTACCTATCTACTTTGACAAAAAAGTTATAGCCATTTAAAGAAATTCCAAGTTTCCAGATTTTTTGATATACCGCCTAAACCACATAAAATTAATAATATTTTTTGATGTAGTAATACTCACCCCTTTTCCTCAAATAATTCATCTCATTTAACCACATCTATATCTCTTTCCGTTTAGGATATCCCCATGCATTTCACGCTTGTCTTGGACAACCTGTATAGTTAAGTATAATATACATATAAAAGAGGGTTAAAAGAAAACTTCAATTTACTTAATGGACGGCAATTAAAAACATTAAGATTTATTAAAATATTTAAATCTTGCAGGACCAAGTGGTAATTTATACAGGTATCTATAAAATGAAATAAATTTAAATATATTTGAAAAAGTATCATCTACTAACGAATATTAATCCCTTCGATATAAATATTCATTTTATACTTTTAAATTGAAATCTTTATATTTCCATTAATTTGAATATTAATTAATTGAGAACGTGATGATTGCTTCAATATTAATATTTTATTAAATTAGAATATTTTCTTGGTGTTTTATTTTTTAAGATGAGATAAATAAATTGTTCGTGGTAAAAGTATTAAGAATATTTTCGAATATTTTTTTGTATTATATTATAAATGAATAATCGTCATTAAAGGTACTGATTTTTTTTAGAATAATGTTAATTTGAAGTTATGTGAATTGTATTACTATATTTGATTTAAAAAATGTGTGTAATAGACGCGCATTCTATTAACGTACAAATATTTATCAACAGTTTATCTTGGTTATAACGAGCTTTAGGGAACCCAGAAGTAAGCATATTTGCTCGTTATAACCATAGGTACAACTATAACAGTGTTGAGTGAAATCTAACTTAAACTAAAATCTATATCGGGTTTTGCTCATTTAAGCCACGAATTCTTTTTTTCCGCGTACTCGTTATTAACTAACTGTATTTATTACATACTTATTTATTGTGTATTTATGTTCATAAATTATACTTTTATTTAAAGACATAAGAAAAGAATAGAATTTTCAAATTAATTATAAAATAAAACCAGAAAATGCATAAACGTTTCGAATCAATTCTTTGAATATAACTTATTATTAATCAAAATTTTCCTGCACATTTTTAAAGAAAATTCTTTTATGAGGTTATTCAATTTAAATGAATTTTAATTAAGTTTTCTTCTAATTATAAATTAAGTAGATTCTATGAGATTGAGGTCAATTATGTTTTATGACCTGTAGAGTGCACGTCACGAAGTCGTTATAGGTTAATCGAAAACTAGACATTATGACGGCTTTACACGAAAACTCAACCGAGACTTTTCTAAATGTTTATAAAATAAGACCTGCTAAATGTTTTTTGATGATATCTACTTATTTTTTGTAATTTTAATATATTTAATTATCTATCTTCGATATCTCGTCTCGTTTCAGCTAGATAGTTTACATACATATATATTTGACAGTTCGGTCTTGTCTGGTAAAAAATAAAGCTGATATTGTAAACATTTAAGAAAGCCTCAGTGATTCCACAAAAAATATTTTATCTATTTAAAATATAACAGATATTACACAGAAAAATAACTGTATTGGACCAAGAAAACCTTGTTTAGTATATAACGAAAACAATATTTTCTTAATATAAGAAACATACTCTTAATCCAACTACGTTATTCCTTCGTTCAAGAATACTATAGTTGGTTTAAGAGATTATTGCTTATATTAAAAAAATATTGTTTTCGTTATATACAAAACAAGGTTTACTTGGTTTGAGAAATCCTTTCTACCAGTGTACTTGTACAGTCTACCTACGCTTCAAACTATCAACTTTTTTTAATAAAAGTAAAATTTTATTTTATCGTCAAATTTTGAGAATAAAAGAATACAAAAGTATTGTAACAATAGACATTGATGTACCATATAAATAAAGTATGTAAACTACAGATAATTTAGTGCCTGCCCTAATGGTTGAAACATAATATTTTGTTCACAATCTGCATTGTTTTATTTATTTTTTGTTGTTTAAATATATTTTCAATACTTTATCGTACCATTTCGACCATTGCATTGATGTAAAGAGTCAGGATCAACCATCATACTCGCCGGTGCCATACTCAAATTCGGATAAAATTCCAACATTTTAAACAACACTGCACTGAAACTAGCAACAATTAATTTTCATAATACACTATTTAATTGTAACTCTTTCGAACGTATTTCAACAAACTTCACTAAACACATTTAGTATTTTTTATTATTATTTCACCAAATTTGTATTTACTATTCAACTGAAAATTTACTTTAGAGTAATAAATGTTGCTTAAAACTCACTAGATACTTTATTACTTTTAATTTAAAAAAAAGAAATAATCACAAACAATACGAACACAAACAATCTTTACTGAAGTTAGATATAGAACGATCTGTGACAATCCTGTAGGATCAAAGCCAGCTATGCTTATGACATTTGTAGCCACGCCTACTTCGGGATATAAATCCGCCGACGTAAAATAGTCCCGTATTAAAATCCCGCCTATTATCCGCTATGCGAGGTTTCATTGGCTCGCAGTTTGTCTGCGCAGAAATAGGCAATGTAGGGTTGGTTTTTATGTGTACTTAAACATTTATAGATCTTGGCATTAGATTTTGAGGATTCCTGGTATTTATTTAAAGTTTTATGTATTTTTTTGTTGTTTATTGGATTATGTATTCTAGGGAGATCAACATGTGTTAGATTAGTATTTTTTTGTAGTGTTTTATAACAGGTGATATGAAATAAAGGAGAGTTCATGTTTAACATTAACAAAATAAAGTGCAACATCCGATAGGTATATAAAACAATTCTCTTAAATCGATTTTCCTAAATTATTGTGTTGACTTTATCAACATATATATACATCACAATAAAATCCGCCCCTTTGACCGAAATATATATTAAATAATAGTAGAATATATGCTCCGCGGCGAGATTTTTTTTTTCACCAAAAAACTGTCCCCTCTGAATTTTCAAACTTTTTTAGAAATGTTTCAAATAAATATGTGTCACTAAAATCTATAGTAGTTAATCACAAAAATGCATTTAATCAATTTGACATCTGAAATAACTCCCTATATCCGCACTAACCAACAATATAGGAACCAGACGTATTTAAAATTCCCGATGAGGCGAATAGAGGTACTACCTACATCTTGATAACGCAACCGTCCAACCGCACTTGTTTACACCTCGCGCATATGAATCATGCGATTCGACCGCAGAGCAGACAACTATGCCGAGACCGCGGCTAGCCGGTGTGGTCTATCACCCGCACGCGAAACACCGCAACACCGTGTTAACGCGGACTTGAAATTAGTATATGAACCGTACATAATATGAAATTGCTTCACGTTTTGTCTTTTTCTGCTTGAATTTATTATTATTTGCAATTTATAAAAACGGCGTTATAAAATTGCTTATAACCTATATCAGGGAGTCCCAATGGGTTCCAGGTGGACCCCTAGGGGGTCTATGGAAGTTTAAAAAGTGTTTATAGTATAGCAGAGGTCTATTGGGGGTCGATGATAAATTTTTCTATTTACTTTTTTTATTGCTTTCTGCTTGTATTTTAAACAAGATTTTAGTAGTAGGTATATTTACGTTACAGAAAAAAAAACTGTATTGGACCAAGAAAACCTTGTTTTGTATATAACGAAAACAATATTTTCTTAATATAAGAAACATACTCTTAATCCAACTACGTTATTCCTTCGTTCAAGAATATAGTTGGTTTAAGAGATTATTGCTTATCTTAAGAAAATATTGTTTTCGTTATATACAAAACAAGGTTTACTTGATTGAGAAATCCTTTCTACCAGTGTATATCAGGGAGCCCCAATGGGTTCCAGGTGGACCCCTAGGGGGTCTATGGAAGTTTAAAAAATGTCTATAATATAACAGGAGTCTATTTTTCTGTTTACCTTTTTTATTGCTTTCTGCTTGTATATTTTTTCAACAAGTTTTTAGTACTTAGGGCCACAACTTTCCTTAGCCCACCACTGCTTAAAGAGTGATGATTTATTTGTTCATTTAATGTTCGTTTCTCATTTTTGTGGATTTGTTTTAATTTCTAGCCCCTTTACCCTGTGCATAGTTTACTTATTATATCATAACATAAAGTTGATTAAATCAGTTTGCTTCAAGAATTACAAATAATATATAATACAAACTAACAATAAAATATTTACAGATATATGAATTGTATGTAGTCAGAATTTACTTTTCTTGAATAACAATATATCCTCATTAGCAAAACATAAAAGCATGTTTCGGTACAACACAAAAAAGCATACGATGCATAAGACTGCACTTATTTCACGCTTAGCGATGATCGAGTGGGCTAGATAAAAAAGCGAATTACACGATTCGAATAGCCTACTCGATCTCGGCTGACCGGACCCAATGAATCGGCGAGCTCGTTTTTGTTTGCGGTTATAACGGAACATATGAATAGTGTTTTGTTTGTGAGACACCGAAGATACAAACCCAGGTTCGAGTGGTTTGTTGCATTGACAATCGAAAACTAGTTTTTGGGGTTTATTGTTGGTTAATGTAAATTAGATATACATATGTATATCTCAATGGAAAAATAAACTTTTGTTTTTGGCATTATAATTTATAATATTCTGGAATAATTAACTACCCAAATAGAATTTAAAAAATTAATAAAATTTGTAGAAAATATTGTTATTAATTTCGATATTTTTGTAATAGGTACCTAACTTTCGACAGACCTATATTATATATTTTTGAAATTGTAATATAATCTGGCAGCATATATTATAGATATTCATATTTTGAAATTTTAAACTGATTCGTTTGTAACGTGTGTACATATCGGGCTAAAACAAATAAAATTTATGTTTTAAAATTAATATAATATTATATATTTTCAAATATTTACCACACTCTATTTACACGGAAAACATCATATTCAATATACACAAGAACGAACGAAATTAGTTCTTTTCTGCACGTTTCCATACAGTGGCGGTTCCTGTATAAGAAATAATATATTCGTACAAAAATATGCATACTTAAAATATTAAAAATATATAGTGCCTATTTGCTTATACGCTAATTACTAGTAAAATGAGTATTGACTAGACATATTTTATTAGTTATAAATGTCAGATATGAGTTTAACAAAATTTATTTATATTTTTGGTAATTTACTAATTTTGGCACCTAGAAATAACAAATAACTAACAACAAACTACAGGGCCCTTATTCTCGAATTCGTTTGACTTTTTCTCATTCGAGATTACTAAACTAAAAATAAAAGTCACTAAGTTATTTACTAGAATCTCGATTGTGTAAATTGTAAATTATACCGTATTCTCGAATCTCGATGCGACTTTTTTCTATAGAAATGTCGAATGAAAAATCTCGACTGCTCCTGGGCATGCGAGATTTAAAATCTCGAACAAAAAACTCTAATGGACATATTCTCGAGTGAGCTCGAGAATAGGAGCCTAGATCTTTGGGTACGGACTATATGGACATCGCTATCTCTATAATTTTTGACCAAAGTTTCGTTGAATATTAATAACAAAGTTTCTAAACAGCTTACAATAAAATATGCAAAATAATTAAATATCCCAAGAACATAGACATAGAGAAATGGACAGCGCATCTGACTCGAAAAAAGAGCCGTGTCAAATGACAGAGACAGAAATCGTTTGGAAATATACTTGTCCTTACTTATACAGGAGTGTAACTGTTTCATTTTTGGCTTAAATGACAAAAAATAACTAACGTTATAAAATATTTTATTTATTAAGAATGATTACTGATTTTTAAATAATATTAGTTTGGTATTTTTTGACCTAATTCTAATTTCTTGTTCATCTTTTTTTGTTGGTTCATAGTGTAACTTAATATCAAATATATATTTTTTATTTTATTAATTAAATCTTGTCTGTGATTGTTAGTGTAATTCACCTCATCATTTTTTAACAACCACATGGGAATTGCTTTAAAACTATTTTTTATTAATAAACATTTAATATTTACACTATACCATTAATATTACTTTCTCGGAAAATCCGTTCACTAATTTTACAAATTTCTATGTGATCAGTTGACGGTTTTTGTAAATTGCCAAAAATTTTTATATTTAATAATAAAGATGATTGCTGCGAAATAAGTAATTTGTTGCAATTAAAACATTTGTTTGTTTTTAGTATTATCCTTGCTAAAGAATTCCTGACATATAACTAATTATTTCAATAATGTAATCATAATTAATGCCTTCATAAATACTCGGAATATTGTATTCGTGTTCATATGAAATAATTACGCGATGATTTTCGTTACCTATATTTTTATCATTACAAATATTGACTGTACGTAAATAAATAAATATATGACATAAGTACAACCCTGAACTTTAGTAAACTCATAGAGATAATAATATGTAATATTTTCTCTATGAGTAAAGTACCAATCAGATTCTTAGAAAAAGATATAGATATGTGCCAAACATCTTGCATCTCTCTCTCACTTACAGAACAAATGTTACACCATTATGTTAAATACGAATGCGCTGTCCATTTCTCTATGTCTATGCCCAAGAACACTGAAGTAAACCTTCAAAATTAAGTAGGTACATTGATCTTACCAAACACAAATTGGCACCTCATATTGAACGTATAGAAGCCGAGCCGGCCTTTGCAATCCCGGCGCCCCGGGCGAATTTTTTTTGCCGCCCTCCCCAACCTTTGAAGACCTTTTTTTTTCGTTGTTACCCAGCTTCGCCCCCCCTTCCCCTAAAGCCGGCACTGTATAGAAGTTTTAGTTAAATTTTATATGAAAGAGATTTAATTATAATTATTCATTGTAGATAAAAATAGGTATTAATTTAATGTGTATTTCATACTCGTTTAATTGTATTTATGTGCCTCCACTGGTTATGTATATCCAATACACAGCATTTTCTGTTCCAAGTAAAGAATTAATTTAAATCCGAACAGATCTCATTTCATTTTAAATCAAACAAATCATTCAGATTTAATTAAATAAAAAAGAATTCTTTTACAGATGGCAAATTGAATTTGTAAGTCAAATTACATTTGAAAGGAATACATCAATTAAAAATCCAATTAAAACAATCTCCTATTTAACTTTAAGTGTATTCAGAAATAAGAATATGATTGAATAATATTTTAATTAAAAATTAAAAGTATAAAATATATTTTCAATATTTGAAAAAAAAAATTGTATTTTAGCCTCCGTGCTTTTATTTAAATCAGTGTTTTCCTTTTTGACACTGATTTTACTGATGTACCCCTACTTTGAAAAATATATAGGAGGGGGGGGGGGGCGATGAAGTAAGCACAACACATTCGTAATTCGTATAATTCTGAATTAATTTTATGTATCATATAGAAAAAGAACTCGTTACTTTAGTCTACTAATAAAAAGTAATAATAATATTAATTATTTCCATGTAGAATATTTATCTTAAGTTATTTATATGTTGAATTTAGTCAATTGTTTTTTATCGTTGAGAAAACAATGAATCTATACAAAAAAATTCAACTCAATATAAAAACCATTCATAAGCTTGATACGTTTTGAGAAATAGTTTATTAAATAAAGTATTAATTATAAAGTTTGTAAGTTCTGTTATTATGGAATTTAGGAGAAATGGAAAATTCTATATCCAAATTAATACTGCAATTGTTTTTGAGGTTTAAAAGTGATGAATTCTAAGAAACCAAAAAAAAATTGTAACAAAGTTATAAGTACCTATGTATATTTTTTTATTTAAAAATGGCGTGTATTTAATTGCATTTTTTTAATAATAAACACTTTTTATTTAATTGTTTTCACTTATAACAAATATACTGTACGAAAAATTTATTATTCGACATTAAACAATAAATATATTTAACTTATAAAACAAATTATATCATATTAAATACATTATTTCCACCTAAAATAAATACTTTGCACTAAAAAAATAATACTTCGCACTTGACGTCAATTTGGACCTGTCAGATTTAAAAATTACATATTTTTGATGTATTTATTGTGATTTTTATGATTTTCTATATTTTTACCTAACCTACCTACTAACCTTCTACCTTTGGCCCAAATAGATCTGATATTTTTAATATTATTTATGTGATTTTCTATATTTTAACAAAACCTAAAAACTAACCAACCTCCTTTTGATATTTTTAATGTAGTTTTTGTGATTTTCTATATTTTTACGATTAAACATTCACCCTATGCGTTAAAAAATACAAATAAAATAGTATTAAAATTTACGCTCGATATATAAAATGCATACTATAAAATTTTAAGTGCAAAATATCAAAATTTATGTTCGATGTACAAAGTGAATACTATCTAATATACAGGGTGATTCAGCACTGTCGTGCCAAACTTGAACAGTAGATTGAGAAAAATATTTTAACCAAAAAACTTCCAATAAACATGTATCCGGAAATTATTCCTTAGGGAACTACAGGCCTCCAAAGATTTTACTAAAAATGAGTTTTAATTTAATATATAGAGAACCCTTTGTAATAGAATTATGAAATTTAGTATTTGGTATAGTAATAATAAGTGTTATCGATTTCTAATATTAACCAATTATATTCTAGACCAAGGCTGTATGGGGCCAGTGGGCCCATCGATTTTTATCTAGTATTTGTTTGTTCGTTAATTTTTTTCCTGAGTTGGTACATCAATAAGATTATATGACACAAAATACACAAAAACATACTTTGCTTATTTATCATAGGATAAACCGTTTTCGAGAAATATCGATGGAAAAGAAAGCATGCAGAATTTAACTTAATACGGATGCTTGAAATTATAAAAAATAAATTTATATTCTTTTTCAATGATCAAAGGTAAGAATAAAGTTCATATAAATAAACCTCCTAATATGAATCTTGTAAGATCTATAGCCTTTTCTATTACTGTTACATCCTACTTTATTTACATGACTAAAAAAACAAACTAAAAATGGCTATTTGTTGATATGGATGCACTTTCGGAGGTATACTTATATTAACTTTTTGTCTTATTTTTTATCATGGAGCAAGAATATATATTTATTATTTGTAATTTCAAGCATCCGTATTAAGTTAAATTCTGCATGCTTTCTTTTCCATCGATATTTCTCGAAAACGGTTTATCCTATGATAAATAAGCAAAGTATGTTTTTGTGTATTTTGTGTCATATAATCTTATTGATGTACCAACTCAGGAAAAAAATTAACGAACAAACAAATACTAGATAAAAATCGATGGGCCCACTGGCCCCATACAGCCCTGGTCTAAAATATAATTGGTTAATATTAGAAATCGATAACACTTATTATTACTATACCAAATACTAAATTTCATAATTCTATCACAACGAGTTATCTAGATATTAAATTAAAACTCATTTTTAGTAAAATCTTTGGAGGCCTGTAGTTCCCTAAGGAATAATTTCCGGACACATGTTTATTGGTTAAAATATTTTTCTCAATCTACTGTTCAAGTTTTGCACGACAGTGCTGAATCACCCTGTATAGTGCAATTAAATACAACCATTTAAAAAATAAAAGTTAAAAATTGATAAAATATACACATGGTCCCCATTAATTGTTTTCTGAACCTTTCAAATATAATAATCTAAAATATATTGTTTGAATATTCGATGAAGCAAAAATACTTTCACTTGGTATCTATATTTTCAAATGCACTGAAGTTAAAATAATAGACGAAAAGTTAAGTGAAGTTTAAGAACAAAAAAAAGTTATCATCCCCGCACCCCCTTTTTGGCAAATCTCTTCCACGAATTGCACATGAAACAGGTCGGCGTATCTTTCCTCGATACAGAAAAAAATTTAATCTTTGCCACGCGTTACGCAAAAATACCGTGTCAGATAGCCGGCACAGCTGCAGTATGCAATATGTCGCCAGTCAGGGGTTGGTGCGGTGGGGGAGTTGGATATTCGTGTCCCGGTCGTTTCACAGGATTTTGTGTCAGAGATTTCTGTCGGTTTTATAAATCGCATTCCCGGAAAAAAATTGTAGATCTGCAGAGATCTATTCAGATCTCGACAGGTTTGCATCATATTTTTCACTGGTTTTTGGTATGTGGAGACTTGCAAAGATCTATAATGACTTACAAAGATCTAAAACGATCGACAAAGATCGTTGTAGATCGTAATAGAAATTAAAATTTTGAAAATTCATGAATTTTCAAAGTTACAATGACCTTCAGAGATCTTTGTAGATCATTTTAGATCTTTGTAGACCGTTGTAGATCTTTGCAAGTTACTTCAGATTAAAAACCAGTAAAAAAAATAATGTTATCTCAAAATACAGATCTGTCGAGATCTGAGTAGATCTCTGTAATTTTTTCCCGTATTCAAAAATACCAAATTTCAGAAGAGAAAAAATTTAATTCAATTTTGTTGAATTGCAAGGAATCTATTCAAATTACAATTACGATATTATGCACAGAAAAAAAACTGTGTTGAATCAAGAAAACCTTGTTTTGTATATAACGAAAACAATATTTTCTTAATATAAGAAACATACTCTTAATCCAACTACGTTATTCCTTCGTTTAAGAATACTATAGTTGATTTAAGAGATTATTGCTTATCTTAAGAAAATATTGTTTTCGTTATATACAAAACAAGGTTTACTTGGTTTGAGAAATCCATTCTACCAGTGTGGTACATAGTTTATCATGGTCCTTAAAAGGCTTTCAGTAACTGTGTCAAAAATCCTCACTTAAGGCTTTCAAGATTACTGTAAGCATATTTTTTTATTTGTTTCACTGTTTTTCTTGAGGTGCTATATTATTGGTAATATTTATTAAACCTGTTCTAGAAATATAAAAAAATATGCAGGGGGGAGAGTATAATATCTGCACTGGTTCTTTAAAATTACTTATGTTATTGCATTTAAAAAAGTAATAAAAGACAACATAAAGTAAAATGAATGTTTTAAAACAACTTCATAACCTTTTCGCTAAAAAGTTCTTCTCCTTTTTGTAAATGATCAAAGCATCTAGATTTTTTATGTGATGTGAATTAAAAAAAAAATTTATCCACGACTTATATATCTCAGAGGGAATAATGAAAAAAGAACTTTTCTGATTGGTGCATCAGAGGGAATAATGGTCATTATTCCCTCTAAATGCACCAATCACAAAATTTCTCAAATTAAATAATACCATGGAAACAAAATACACAAATTCTAAAGTCTAAAAAATGTATTTGCGACTGTCAAATAAAACACCTAGTGTTTGTGTATTTGTATTGAGATGGATAAAAATGAAGAGTCTATTACTTGTACACCTCCCGAAATTGTACTACAAGCTGCAGCTACTGGAAAAATCAAAATGCATAATTTATAATAACAGAGTTTGTATTTTGTTTCCATGGTATTATTTAATTTTTATTAATTTGAGATTAGAACAAAATTTTTTTTATTGAAGCTTGCATTCCTTGTATTCAGTTGTGTTTATGAAAGTAATTAGAATAGTCGTAGATAAAGTACAGTATACTACTCGCAATAATGGCTATTATTACCTCGGAATTTTTTTCTCCCTCGCCGCTACGCGGCTCGGTTCGAAAATGATTCTTCGGTAATAATAGCTATCATTATTGACTCATGGTATAATATACTATTACTTGTTAAGGAAGCGTTTAAGTATTACGTAACGCAATTTTTGGAGGTTTTTGACCTGTTTGAACTGTTACGTAACGCGTAGTTCAAACCCCCCCCTCCTACCCCTGTAACGCATCGTAACGTTTTACAAGACCCCCCCCTCCCCCCAAATTCGTTACGTAATACTTGAACGCTCCCTTAAGACTCAAAATCCGCGTAAATAAAACGTTCTACACCGTGAAATAAAAGATCAGACACACGTATATAAGCAGGGCAGAGAGAGCAGTCACACTTGTTTTGATCGGGGAGGGGTAACGTCGCCGATATTAGCCCCATCGGTGACAAACGGCCGACTGAGAAGCGGAAAATTGGGCTCCTTTATAACCGGAACGGATTGTGATGCAAGGCTTGCATTCGATATGAACGCAGGCTGTTTTACTATAAGTTTTATGCAGGTGATCCTTGGAAATGAAATGTCAGTGTATGACCTATATTTGAATTTACTGTATTATTTCTAATTTAATGTATAGGATAATGTTTTCTTGAAATTGTATACAAGTATACCCACACATAAATTTTCAAAGAGGAGGCATAATTTGTAATAAAAATCCCCCCTCAAAAAATAAAAATAAAAGTTTCTTTCCTAGGTTGTTTTTGTTATTTTTCATCACTGAACTACAAATAATTATTATATAAGACAGTTTGTATTTAGCATAAAAATAGCTTCTCAAATATGTGAAATACAGGTTGAGTCATATCAGGTGGAACAAACTTGAAGAGTTTATTGAGAAAAATATAAAAAAAAGTTCATATAAACATATGTCCGGAAATTTTTCGGGAGCTACAAATCCTCAAAGATTTAGTTTGAAACAGAAAAATCGAGAAAATTTTTAGAAATTGGAGACTTTTTTCCATTTAAAATACAATCCCAAAATTTCTCGGATCTTCGATAATAAAACAACTTATAACAAAGATACAACGCATTTTATTCATTATTGAATAAAAATCACAATTGCTATGGAAAACTTAAAATATGTTTATTTTATAGTCGAGACGTCAGCGAAAAACATTCACTTGAGTGCAATATTACTCGTAAATACAAGTCAAGTAAGCTTTGGAAAAAAGAATGGTTGATGTTTAAAATTTTTATATTTGTTAATATTCGTTGTTTATTTTGTTAATGTATAACAGCAATGCTGGTTTAAGGAGGAAGACTGGGCGACCGTCCGGGGTGCCAGTTCAGAAGGGGCGTCGGATGGTCATATGGAGAAAAATTTTACTTAAATTCTAATATAACTTTTTTTCTCTTTAAAAAACGATCATAATTAAGTCAAATTCTTGAATACTATCTTTACTATTATATTTCTCGTAAACGATTGATCTTATGACAAATTAGCAAAGTATATTTCTATATATTTTGTGTTATATGACTTATAAAAGTACCAAACATTAGAAAAATTCAAAGGACCCACTGGCCCCACACATCCCTGGTCTAAAAAATCATTAGTTGATACTGAAAATTGATAGCATGTGTAAATACTAAACTGGATATCAAATTTAATTACTGTATCACAATGGAATCTCAAAATATTAAATAAAAACTAATTTTAGACAGTATCATTGAGAGTCTGTAGCTCCCTCACGAAGAGTTTCCGGATACATGTTCATAAGAACTTTTATGCTTGAAATATTTTTCTCAATTAACTGTCCAAGTTTGTTCCACTTGATATGACTGTATATTATATTCATACATGAAAAATATATTTTGTTTTAACATTGTTATTATTAATATTTATTTTGAAATATATATATTACATACATTTGTTTTTCCGAACGGGGGGGGGGGGTACTTATATATCACCGGGGAATAGAGGATTCCTCTTTCATGAATCCAACACTGAGTCAAATCCCTACATTAATTTAAATTTTAAATCTCGGACATACAAAAATCCAAATCAAACAAAATCGATGTCGAAAAATCAAGCGTGTGACAGTCGTACCAACCCCGGCAAAGCAAATATCTGCACCCGTACACAGAGACAATGTACACGCGCATATTGTTTACGTCAAACAGACTGATCCTTTTGTACCGTGTGTCTATCATCCCATTGTTTTGGACACGTGGCACTTGAATTATTCGCACGTGGCGTACGTTCTAGGGGTGGGGGTAGAGCACCTGCTGAACGGGGGAGTGAATTGATTTCGTTACGGGATAATGAGGTGGAACATTTGGTGTCATTCTATCTAACTACGGTACGTCTGAAATGGTTATGTCAAATGAATGTGGAAGAACATGGTGTGAGTAAGGTGATCATTTTATATGGAGGGTAAATGTGGTTGAAAGTGTATATTACATACAAAAAATGATCAGATTTTATGAAATTTGAAAAAGTATTGCAAAAATACTTTTTTGTCTATATCCGTTGTTTTATTGGTAATAATATACTCAAAACGCTGATAAAAAGAATAAATGGATGATTTACCAATTGACTCAGAAGACAGAATCATAATTATTAAATAACCTAGTAAGAAAATAAAATAAACCTTTTTGAAAAACGAAGAAACTGTGGTTTCTTAGTCACTTAAACTAAAATTGCACCTTAACCACAAAAGTTATGTCGATTCCAGGAATCGTTAGGCTCGTAATAAGGACTTCTTGTGAAGTCGAAACACGTGTCAAGTGGCATAACTTTTGTGGTTAAGGTGCAATTTTAGTTTAAGTAAAAAAAATCTTAATAACCTAACATCTTAAATTCGGCTTCCAAGCCACGTCGATTTTAACATTCTATCAGCTAACGTTTCGACGTATATTGGGTGGATATCTTTAGGGGCATTATGGAGAAGGTCCTGAAGGTGGCATAAACCATTAAAACTCAATCATTGATAATAATAATATATTATTTACAAAAACTAAACAATATTATATTGACCTAGATAGCCTACTTGTTCTTCCGGTATTTTTGTTGTATGTACTTTACTCAAAAATTAAAATGAAAAGCCGAGTTACATTCAGCACTCTATAAAACGACCTTCTAATGAACGACCGCTCCATGCGCCGACTGGCTGATAGTTCTATCCGACGACCTTCCCCCATCCCCATCAAAATACTACCGTGACCGCTATATTTCTGCGCAAAATTTAAATTCACCAGTTATAACGTTAAAGTGGTGGGTGCCCCTCTAGCCGTCGTTCGGTAAATCCTTAGAGCATATACTACTAGAGCCAGCCTTGCCGCTCGGCCGTGCAAACAAGCGTGCGAGAGAGATAGGGTAAGAGTACTACCTCCTTTCTCTCTCGCTCCGCGTGCTTATTGGTCGGCAGAGAGGGGCAAGTGCTTCCCGCTATTACCAGTACAAATCAGCACGCGGAGCGAGAGAGAAAGGAGGTAGTACACCTATACGCTATCTCTCTCATACGCTTGTTCGCACGGCCAAGCGGCAAGGCTGGCTCTAGTAGTATATGCTCTAAGGGTAAATCGGTTGAATTACTTATGCCGTCGTTGTATAGAGTGCTGTGTGGACATAGGTAGAAAACCAGCGACTATAAATATCAATTTAATTTAAAAAAATATCCCTTTTACAAACTAATACTATAATTCCACAATTGTAAGAAATAAAACAAATTAAACACAAACATAATAAGTTAAAACCACCTGTCGGTGAAACAGATATTATAAACGCAAACAAACCCACGTGTAACAAATAACACAGTTGTTGGAAGAGAGATTACAAGTTTGTAATGATTGTTCAATGTATAATACGTAGATAACAATTATTATCGACCCTTAGAGATAGTAAACATTTATATTAAATATTATATAAATAAATAACCACCCACGCTAAACAGGTGTGTATTTTTACAGGTGTTATAAGATACATTTTAAATAAACCAAATTAAATAAGGTTTATCGAATTTAATTTACTATTATACAAAGAAGAACAAATAATTTTAATATTAAATAAAAATAAAACTACTTAAAATTTAACTTAAAGATAAGAAACCTGCTGCCTTTTGAATGAAAATACGAAAATGGATATGTTATAATTTAACATACAAAGTAAAAATCAACTGAATTTTAAGTTGAAAAATAATACAAATAATTCATTCTTACAATTCTAGTCCACGAAATTGATGATCTGAATAGATCTTTGTGGATCCTTTTTCGAGATGAAACGACACACTAGACGTGTTATAATCATAAGTTATATAAATATCTAAAAATATTATGGTTTCTTACTCATTTCGTATTAATTTTAATTTAAATATCTACGATTATTAGCAGTAACTTAAATTTTTGTAAGTTGTAGTAATTTCTCAACATGTCTTAAAATTAATTTTTATGAACAATGGCGTGTTTAAGCAACTGCCTAAAGCCCCGAGGTAAAAGAAGAGGGACGAAGGGATCCCGAAGAGAAGAAACTGTAAGTGGGCTCTACTACCCGAGCAATATAGCAACTAGCAACTTATAACTAGCGATATTATTGCTATTGGTCAATATACATTGAATCGGGCATATTGTCTCACACCAAAGCAATATGATATCGCTATATTGCTAGTTTCTAATTGATTCTTACTGTATTGCTGTGTTGCTATATTGCTCCGGTGTGAGAGCCCACTAAGTATACAATTGTAAATCAATTTTTCTGGTAAATACCTTCTTTACGTAAACTAATTTTTGTATTTTTCACAAACAACATTTTTTTAACGAGGCCCCAATTTTTTTTCTGCCTACAGCCACCAAACATCATAACGTGCCACTGCTTATAAAAAAAATACTGTCACGAAAAGTATATGTGTATACTGTATACACAGTATATTATTTAATAAATTATTTTTGAAATCAACGAATATTTTTTACGCGTATCGAAAATTTAATAATTACAATGTTTGCATATTCTTCTTGTTACATGTAAGAAAGTGAAAACAAGTAACACTTATTCTGGAGCCAATAAATGTCCACACGGTGTAAAATATTCCTTAATACAGTGGCGTCTCATGTGTAGAAATATTAAATTTCACAAAATTAATGTATTTTATATACCTACACATTACTAGTGTAATAATAAATATATTTATTGAGATTATAAGAAAAGTGCTTGTTTGTGTTTTTATATATTTTTAACACTTGTACAAAAAGATATATTATAATTTAATTATCTTTTTGCTTTTTACTAAGAAACCTTCACATCGTTTCAAGGAGTAGTTCCTGAACCATATAGAAAGTTAAAAGAGCTATGTTTTAACCTGATGGTAATGGTTAAGTTACAACGCGGGTTATAATTAAGTTTAATGTTTTTTTTTTAAACTAAAGCTTGCCTACGTAAAGAAACAAATATAGATATTTTGTCTTTACTGGGATAACAAATCTTTTAAGGAGCTTACACAGAAAAAAAACTGTATTGGACCATGAAAACCTTGTTTTGTATATAACGAAAACAATATTTTCTTAATATTAGAAACATACTCTTAATCCAACTACGTTATTCCTTCGTTCAAGAATACTATAGTTGGTTTAAGAGATTATTGCTTATCTTAAGAAAATATTGTTTTCGTTATATACAAAACAAGGTTTACTTGGTTTGAGAAATCCTTTCTACCAGTGTAATGGTACATATTGTTGATATATCAATCCGTACAAATTACTTCACATTTTAAATTATTCTTCTGATATGAAGTTCATGATTGAAGTTACTGTGCTTACAGTATAGTAGTCCCCCATTACAAGTTTTCCAGCATCGCCACTGTCTGGAGCCATAAATCGACCTATAAAAGTAGAAACTTCGATCGTGTTTTGTACGAAACACTGTTGAGAAATGTGTAAGTTCAGTTTCACTTTTAATTAAGTTTTGTCATTAATCAACATGCGCACTGTTGAGGGGTTGTAGACTCGGGGAGACGCAGTGCGTCCACCTCTCCACCCCCACCCCAAACATCGTAGCCATATCATCGTGTCGAAAACCATCCCCCGCGAGGTGAGGTCTTTGAAATTTGTGAGTTCGATAAATACAAAAAAGTCATTTGTTACTTGAGAATAAATGTTTGGTACAGGAAAGTATTTAAATAAAATAAAGATGTTTATATTGTTCTGTTCTGATTTAGGTGTTGGTATTTATAAAACTACAAGGCTTTTTTTTAATTTAATGTTCGATATAATATTAATATTTAAATTATTACTGAAATAAATTATAATAAGAGCTTGGTAAAAAAATTAATGAACTTAGGCAGGCCATGTTACAAAGGGAACTAATGCTACAAATGCTAGACACTGAAATTTGGAGGCCTCATTTGATATAGATAATCTAACTATGGGGACTGTAGAATCCCGCAGTTATGGAAGTTTCAAAATAAAAAAGAGAAACAAATTATATCTATAATACAGCTAAACAATATTGTAACTTTGATATTAAAAATTAGGTTGTTAAAAACACAACTTTGTATATATAGCTTGTTCTACTTTCTGGTAATTTTTTCAATTTTCTAAAGAATTAAATTAAATTAACTCAATAAAAAATATTCAATTTTGTTCTTATGTTAGTAAATACTTTTTAATTTTGAACAATTTCTTTGATCGAGTTATTTGACTTACAGGGTATTATTATTTATTATGGCTTTATGCTTAAATAGTTACACCTACATATATAAAAAAAAGGCCTAAACGATTTTCTAATTTTTGAGAAAATCGTTGTGAAAACATTTAATCAGATGTCTAACTTTATAAACTGTTTCGTTGCAATTTCGTGCTTAAAATACATAATAATAAAATTGTAAATCGATTTTATATGATTTTTAAGGTTGTAAATCCCTTATAATAAATACACTACAAACATCAACAATAACCATAACATCCAATCAACCCTAAAAAACATAAAACTCTCCCATCTAAAACCAGTCTATTTGATCCAAAACACAATCAATAAAACAATCTCGCGTACTTAGGTACTTTTTTATGTAACGTGTGCCACATACAAGGGTCAGAGCGCTGATTAGATCGTCGTATCATAACGTGCCGATAAAGTCACCTCCTGCAGTTAAGTGGTTGCACGCCTCGCTGTTCTCACGATCCCCGTGCGACGATAACGATACCGAGGGTAGTAGCCGCTTAATCGTTTGTGAAATTCATCGGAAAACTTGTTGCTGGTGTTTTAATGACGCGATGATTGATCTCTGCTGGTTCTTAGGTATTTTCATTAATTGGGCTTTTACTGTTTGGTGTTGAGGTCAGTCTAGCTAGCAAGTATAATGAGTGATATTGTATTATTAAATGAGACAAAATTTATTGGGTGTTGCAGATTTTCTATTTCGGATAGAGCCAAATAATGCAAATATTTGTTTTAACCCTTTGTAGCCCCATGTGAAATTTCTGTAACAAACCTCAATAATCCCGCTAATATACGTACTAAAAATATTTAGTTCATTCAAATATGTGTAAAACTATACTGTAACATACTACTGAATAACTATAGTATCAAGTAAAATTCACAGATGGCATAACCTATTGACTTACGTATTATTACGTAACTATTGGCAGTAAGGCAGGACCAGATCCGGTTATTGGCCGATTTGGGTAGAAAAAATAATACGTTGTAAGTTTCCCCAGTGTATGGCGTTTCACAAACAATTTGCGAAAAATGCGGTGTAGCATTATGCTACAACAAACTAAATAATTGTTTCAAATCCTGCATTACGACATAAGTGTTTTTTACGATTTACTCACAGTAATGTTACTCCCAAAAAAGTCAAATAAATAAAAAAATAAATATTTTTTAATTTCTGAAAAATACCTGTTTTTTTATATGCCTAAACTTGTCTTTTTATCAACTAAATTTTTAAGATCTTGAGCTATAAAGGGTTAATTTTTTTTTTATTTTAATAAAAAAAATTGCCGAACAAAAAAATTTCAAATACTAAAAAGTTCTACATTTATTTTCTTTAAATTTTTTGACTAATTCTAAACACTTTTTACTATTTGCTATTTTTCAGAAAGTAGATCATTTATAAGGTAAAAAAAACTTTAGAAAAACTTTGATGCATCTGATTATGTTCATTTCAACTGATGCATTTTTATCATGTTAATTTTCTATTTATTATAATATATTTTATTAGCTCCCTTCTTGACATAATACGTTTACATATTTTAGGTTAATAATATTCCATGAATGACAAGTTATAACACAATCATGGAACTATTTACTCACCAAAATAATTTTCTACATTTTATTTAAACTAGAAACATTCCATAAGCCAACCCTCTCTCCAATCAATTCTCAAGTCAATACACAATCCAGTGACGGGCTTAAGACAAAATATAAATTAAATGTAAATTAAATTAACTTTTCATCAATTTGATAATTTTTAGTTCTTTATAAATATTTCATTCATATATCTTCCATATAAAAAAAAGAAACATTTTTAATTTTCTTAGTAAATCATGTTGTAAATAATAATAAAAAATATTTTAAAACCATTTTATCCTAAAATTTCAAACATAACCGTATTTTAATTAAAAAAAAAAAACAATTATCATTTAAATTAGCGATGTAACGAAGCTTTTTATCCGAAAATGAAACATTCAGATATCCGAAACTATTTTGACCTCCGAAACCGAAACCTTATCCAGTGCATACCAAGATAGATATTATAGAAGGAAGATTAGATATATTAAATTACTATTTTTAGCCCCTCGTTGACATCATTTTTGATCTAGAAAAATTGTCCAGTTCTATTAATTCAGACCTACATTTGCATACCTCACGTACTTTATTACGCCCCCTCCCCGTGGATAAATGTTTACTTCTATGTCAAGGGGGGAAACGTAATTTCTAGCTTATACAAGGTGGCCCAAGTAAAACGAAACGACCGCGCTTTTGGCCATTTACAAAACTTTAATTAATTCATTAAATGTTCAAATTAGATGTTTTTGAATTAATTGATAAGAAAATAACCTTACTTTGTTTTGAATTTTAATTGTAAATATTTGTTTTGTTGATCAGAAAATCGATGCATTTATGGGATTCAAAATGTAAATAATTTGATTAAAACTAGAGATTTGAAAGAAAGCATCGTATTTAGAATGAAAAACCTTTCAAATGAGGTATCACTTGCCCTATCATGCTATTTAAAATTTTAAGGGTTGTGCTCATAGCGCAGAGGGTTGAAAAGATTCTTGCAAAAATTTTATAAGAAAAGATATCCCCCTTGAAAGCAAAATCGACATGTTTTTTAAATCTTATTTTAAATGACCAAAAGCGCGGTCGTTTCGGTTTAGTTGGGCCACCCTGTATATAGTTTACGAGATATTTTATTATAACATAACCATAACAAAATCTTGGTTAGTAAAAAACAGTATCTGTCAACATGTCTCCTAGTTACTGCGATCTTTAAAACACATATTTTCATCATAATTTCCAAGAACGCCACTGGTATTGCCAGATCCGTGGAACAACTGAGGCGCGTGCATTTCAAAGTGTTTGATCCGGCGCGAAGAGGGCGTGCGCCCCGCGACCAGTCGAGCGTTATCGAAGATCACAGAGCTCTTTGATAGTCCCAGCGTTTATCTATCGCCACTCGCGATTGGCCCGAGTTTGCTTTGTCGTGTGTCGGTGAATACATTTTGCATCGATGCTTCTCAATCACAAACTTCCATCGCTTGTTTGATTTTTAAATAATATAAAATGTATCTGGTATTGTGTGAAACAATTGGGTTTTCGAAGAATCGTGTTTTGATGTTTTAATATTCTCTGAGATCATGGCATTGAATATTATGCTACATTTTTATTTTGACAAATCATGAATTTTATTATTTCATTACTATAATTAATATTATATTAATATTCTTCAAAATAATAATTTCTTGTTCATATTCAAAGAAAGGTTAAAGAAAGATGAACACTTAGCTACTCCACCTCTCCAGAATAACATACCTGCCACACTGGGGTCCCCTCGTACCCCAGATATTAAAATGTTAACTATACTCGCCGTAAGCTATTGAATATTTTAATTTAATAAAATTTCTCTATCATCTTCGAACGATACGGAATGCACTCCAATCAGTTATTTAAAAATACAGTAGAAATCAAAGAGACCGGTCATATTGTTCGTAAAAAGCGGATAGTCGTAATAACCGGTAAAAATACAATTATATAAGATTCAGTTGTATCTACTTTTATTTTGAGTCGTTAAAACCGATACGTCGTATTAATTGATGTCATTATAACCGATTTCTACTGTATATATATTTAATATACAGGATGAATCATATCAGGTGGAACAAACTTGAACAGTTGATTGAGAAAAATATTTCAAGCAAAAATATTCTTATGAATACGTATCCGGAAACTCTTCGTGGGGGAAATACAGACTCAAAGATTTTGTCTAAAATTAGTTTTTATTTAATATTTTGAGATCCCATTGCAATACAGTAATTAAATTTGATATCCAGTTTAGTATTATAACACAGGTTATCAATTTCCAGTATCAACTAATGATTTTATATACCAGGGATGTGTGGGGCCAGTGGGGCCTTTGATTTTTATTTAGTAATATTCCTAAATTTTTTCTTTTTCTGATCGTTTTTTATAAAAAAATATATTGGAATTTAAGCTAAGTTTTTCTTTATATGGCCGTCCACCGCCCCTTCTGAACTGGCATCCCGGGCAGTAGCCCAGCCTTCCTCCCTAAATCCAGCATTGATGTTATATACATTAACAAAATAAGCAACGAATTTTAACAAACATAAAAATTTTAAACATCAACCATTCTTTTTTCCAAAGCTCACTTGACTTGAATTTAATATTTCACTCGAGAATGTTCTAGTTTTTGACGTATTTTAGTTTTCCATGGCAATTGTGATTTTTATTCAATAATGAATAAAATGTGTATCTTTGTTATGAGTTGTTTTATTATCGAAGATACTAGAAGTTTTGCGATCATATTTTAAATGTTCTCCGATTTCTAAAATTTCACTCGATCTTTCTGTTTCAGGTCAATAATCGTTTAAATTCTCAAAATATTAAATAAAAACTAATTTCAGGTTAAATCTTTGGGGATCTGTAGCTCCCTTACGAAGAATTTCCAGACACATGTTTATCTAAACTTTTTTTCTCAAAATATTTTTCTCAATACACTGTTTACGTTTGTTCCACCTAATAAAAGCCAAGGGTAAACCTGAAGTTAATGTATAGCACCGGTTAACTAATATACATATTTGAAAATACACTTATCAATTGATAAATCATGAAATCTAACTTTCACATCAATGACGATTGATCAAATTAAAAGCAATTTTTGTGTAGTGTATACATCTATTAACATTTTATAAATTGAACATTCTTGCACACAAAACATTAATTTTCTTTATATAATTTATTTATGAATGTGAATTCAATTATTTTGAGTTCTTTAAAATTCATATTTCATTAATCTATCTTATCATATTTGTTTTACTAAAACAATTTATAGTTTTGAAATTTTATACCTCGTTCACTTTTATTATATCTTTTTTGTGCATATTTACATATCAAAACGAAATTTAACATTCATCTATATCTATAAAAGAGTTTGTCCTTAACCACTCACTCACTCACTCATATATCAACGTACAGCCCAAACCCCTGGACCTAGAAACGTGAAATTTCGTAGGTGCCTTCCTTTTATGATGTAAGCACCCATTAAGAAAGGATTTTTCGAAATTCAACCCCTACGGGGTTAAAACAGGGTGTCAAAGTTTATATAAAAAAATATTTTTTTTTGTTCGCATTTAATTGAAACTTATCGAACATACTCTAAAATACATATAAATAGTGAAACGATTATTTCAGCATTCCCCAAAATTTAACCCCTAAGGTGCTAGGGGGGTGGAAAAATTTGTAAAATAATTTTTTTTTGTATTCACCGAATGAAACATGGCACAAGTAGGTACTCTACAAGAGAAATATCAGTTACGAAAATTCAACCCCTATGTAATAATAATAATAACTGTCCATGATATTAAAATAAATTTGGACAAATTAATATTCAATTAAAAATGAAAGTTCGACAGGGACTAGGATGGATTTAATCTGCAATAAAAGAATTTGATATTCAACCCCTAATGGCGAGAGTAGACGGGGGTTAGTTTAAAAAAAATTTTAACTAAGATCCGGGATATTTACGTTTTTTTATAAGTAATGAATAAAAATCAATATAAAAAAAATGTAATATGTCATCCCCTATTACTTATAGAGGGTTCTAATTAGTTTCGAAGTTTACGCGAGCGAAGCCGCGGGATTCCGCTAGTTTTAAATATTAAATTAAAGTTTTGAAAGTCGTCAATAGAAAATTGAACATATTATGTAGTTGTCAATGTATGGGATATAAAAAATTAGTGTTTTTTACAACGAATATAAAAATTGACAAAATATTATTAATTCGTTATATATAATACATTGTTTGTCATTCATGAAAAATTTTCAATTTTATTTCAAATTCCTTCAATTATATTATTCATGTTTATTAAATTTATTTGCTGATATAAATCGTTTAAACACTTAATCACAATTTGTTTCACTCTATTTATAATATATAGGTACCTATGTATTTCTATAAGGGATAGTTTTCTAAATTATAATACAACATAAGTAAAAGACCCTACATATATACATATGATAGAATCTGTATATACACCAATATATATGTATCTCTGACATGATTGTTTTCAGATCTAAGTGTGCTTAAAAAATAATACCACCCCTGATATTTGTTCTCTTTTGTTATATGAGATCGTAGTAGGCATATCGAGAGGTTTCGAGTGGCTAATTTCAGGCCTCCTGTTGTTAATTAAAACGAAATATAAATATTTCGCGACTCAGGAGGCTCTGTAAATACTGACTTGAAAAGGACGGGGAGATCAAACACTGGGCGAATTAGATTGTTTAATATATTTGGGATTATGTGGATGACTGTTTATTGTTGAAAATGTTTTTTTATTCTAATTACAATCGGCTACTAAAAATCTTTTGCCCTGTCCTAGAGACCTGAATAGGTGTTCTCGAAAAAAATCGTACAGTTTAAATAAAATCGCATGTTAAAAAGAAATTAAGAACATTCGATGTGGACCTACATACATATGTCAGCGGTCGGTAGACCGCGGTTCGCGAGCCGCATGCAGCTCTTTGCACAGGCGTTTGCGGCTCTTCAGTAATAACTTTAACTATTTTTTTAATTCCTAATTCTTTAATTTACAAAAAAAACATAAAGTAACAAAACTGCAAAACACATTTTTGAGGCAATTTTATTATAAAACAGGTGCGTACCGCGGATTAAAACTAATTTAACTTAGCAGCTAGCTCGAACGCATATCAGTACAAACTTGGAATATTTTTTTATATACTCAGCTCTTTCATATAAAAAAGAAAATCAAGGTAGCAACATTTTTTTGGTAGTTTTATTATACAGGTTGAGTCATATCAGGTAGAACAAAGTTGAACAGTGTATTAAGAAAAATATTTTAAGAAAAAAAGGTTAATATAAACATGTGTCCCGAAATTCTTCGTAAGGGAGCTACAAATCCCCAAAAATTAAGCCTGAAACAGAAAAATCGAGTGAAATTTATAAATTAGAGAATTTTTTTTCTATTCATTTAAAATACGATCGCAAAACTTTTCGTATCTTCGATAATAAAACAACTCATAACAAAGATACAACGCATTTTATTCATCATTGAATCAAAATCACAATTTCCATGGAAAACTAAAATATGTTTATTTATAGTCGAGACGTCAGCGAAAACTAGAACATTCACTCGAGTGCAATATTAATTAGTACAAGTCAAGTAAGCTTTGGAAAAAATAATGGTTAATGTTGGAAATTTTTATATTTGTTAAAATTCGTTGTTTATTTTGTAAATGTATAACAGTAATGCTGGTTTTTAGTGAGGGAGACTGGACGACCACCCGGGGTGCCAGTTCATAAGGGGCGGCGGACGGCCACACGGAGAAAAACAGAGCTTTAATTCTAGTATAATTTTTTTTCTCTTTAAAAAACGATCATTATTAAGTCAAATTCTGTATCACAATGGGATCTCAAAATATTAAATAAAAACTAATTTTAGACAAAATCGAGTCTTTAGTTCCCTCACGAACATACATATAACGAACGATATAAACTTTTTTGCTTAAAATATTTTTCTCAACCAACTGTCTAAGTTTGTTCCACCTGATATGACTCACAATCAGCCTGTATAACTAGATTTTAAATAAAATTAATGGAATTATCACGTTTTTTTTTTTAAAATTTGTAAAACCTATGGCTCTCTGATACCTTAGCAATCCTGTTTCATTAACACTTGGCTCTGCTATCTTAAAAGATTGCCGACGCCTAACCTATGTAATAAGTTTTATTTCTGAGATACAAATTTCATATGACACCATATATGATATAAATATGCGAAATTTCATGTTCTTTTTTGTTAATAAATTAAATTTATAATAGTCAAGAAGGGACTGTTACAAAACGGTATGAGAAAAAACCGTTCAAATCAAATAAATATAACAATTGATTAAAAAAATACCCTTAAATTAAATACAAATAAAAAATTGATACGTATCAATTTTTATTACACTGATCATCGACTAAAAATCAGAACTATATAACAAATTCATATCCCTAAGGGGGGCGGATAGCCACGTGGCCGTTGCCCCCGACATAGAACGAATATTGAACGTCGCCACGTGACCGCACCTTTGTGGCATGTACCGGTGATCCCCCAGGATCAACTAGACTGTCGAACACGCGTCCCGCGAGTCTGGCCTAAATAATTTATAGTCCTGGATCAAATAGAAATAACAGTTATTCATATTAATGTACATAGTTAATAGAGTTTCTATGGTTTTGTTTGTAACTTCACAGTAAGTATTTCGTTTTGAATTAAGTGAAAATGAAATGTTATAAAAAAAACTCATCTACCAAAATGATTATTCGGTTTAAATGTATTTAAATCAGAGGTCTTATTTTTTCAGCTTCTGAATTGTTAAGTTATAATACAAAAATATGTCCTATTTTGGAAATAGATGTTGTTAATATATACTCAAAATATCAAATAGAATCATTAAGCTCCTGATGAGGACTTTTTGGGAAGTAGAAACACATTCAAATGACATTGTTTTCTTGTGATTAAGGTGTGTATACATTTAGTTTAAGTGATTAAGTGTCAGTTACTCCGTTTTCCAGTTTTTTTTTACCTTCGGAACAACTTACAAATTAAATTGACAACGACCGAGAACATATAATTAACAACAAAAATCAAAATCTACCAAAATCGTACAATATACAATATACATATAATATGGCAGATATTTGGAGAATTTCATTTTCGAAACTAAATATTTAATTATTCGTTTATGGTGCTGCCACACGCGGCGGATTAGCGAAGCTTAGTTTCCCCTTCCCACAGAGAGTAGCTATTTGATGACGACGATGTGAGCAAACGTAGCACACACATATTAAGCTGCACGAAGCTTGCCTTAAAGCTCTGTTAATACTGTTTACTTATATCACAAAGCGTTGAGAGGGATATAAAAAGATATGCATGTTAATATATTGACATCGCAAAGATTTAAACATGTATATTATAGCTTTTAATTGAATATTATTAAATATTTTGAATGCCGATGATTTCTTAAGTGCTTTGCAAGTTTATTGTGATTTTACTTCATTAAGTTATATTAATATTGTTGGGTGATCAGATGAATTTAGAAGATATGTAGTTCAGTGATGTGTATGGTAATAAAATGAGTATTTTGAACACATGATACTAAAAACTAGAATATGTTTTATATTTACAAGCATAAAATGTAATTGTTTACTTACTTCGGTACGTTAATTTGTTTGTATTTTTGGGTCTTTTATTTCTTCGTTACGATAAAAGTTTCACACAAGATGAGCCCGAAAAAAAAATTAACATCAGCGTAAATCCCTATAATATTAATTTTACAAATTTAAAAAGGAAATAATAACATAGTAACCACGGGTGGCACAAAGCAAAATATTATAAATAATAAATAGTTAATCAGTTGTTTTCAAAGCATTATTACGTCAATTCTAAAAAACAATCACGATTATGATACATATTATAAGGTAAAAAATTGTCATATTTAGTGAATTGTTCATTTACAATTTAACCCTTAGTTACTTGCGCGATATACTGTAACGCAGTTACTCGCGCGCTAATTTTTGGGAATTTTGATAATATTATACTAATTTTTTTGCCCAATTCATATTATGTACTATTTATTTTTAAGGAACAAAGGAAAAAATTCATAAAATAAACACAACTAAGAATTTAGGATAAGAATGAAAAACTAACCAAAATAAATGTAAAAAAGTACACAAAATTGTGTAATTTTGTAATTGTGATTTTTGTTGTAAAATTTTCTAATTTTGTTCTTTTGACAAGATGTCTTTCCATCAACAGCATCACTAATGTCTTCAAAAACGCGGTTTTTCGCTTAGGAGGCTGCAATTTGTGCATTAACACCACCTGCCACCTACAATTAGTATTTGAAAAATAAAAACAAATAAATAAATACTGCTACAATCCTCAAATTTTGACTGCCAGATTCCTATCACATTCTAGACTGACTAACTAAAGGTTAGGTGTGGGTGTACAGTCCCACAAAAATGTATACATTTAGTAATCGCAAAAATCGCAAAATACACCAGCGCGAGTAATCAAGGGTTAAGAATAAGTTTAGAATTAACATTAATCATGGATTGAAAACAACCGATTAACTAATCATGGTTAATTTTATTTTATGCAACCCAAGGTTAAACTTCTTCCATCTAAAAATATAATTCTTTAACGAGGTATCAGTTGTATCATTAATAATTGCTAATCAATTTTAGTAATCTATAGATTAGTATAGATAAATGTGCGCAATATAATACACCAAAAATATATCTGGTTTTTAATTTTTCTTCAGACAATGCTTTTATAATACAAAGTGTATACCTATAGTTTATAAAAAAATATAAATGCATAAAATATAATAATAAATAATTATTGTTATTACTAAAACAAAAAAAGTCTTAAATAAAATTAAATCTTGTATATATGTTGTGTTACAAACGTTTATACATTATTCAGGTATGTTACCATTTATAGCACAAAATTTTCAACTGTATCAGTTACAATTGCCTAGATTCTTAAACCATTCTCGCAAACTCCCACCACCAGAAATCGTTTAAAACGCATCCCAAAAGCAATGAAAGTTGAACACACCTCGAAATCGTCACACGGTCACATTAAAACGAAACTTTTCAATAAGCCCCGAGAGAACGCTCCGTTGCGAGGGTGGAGACGGGAGACGCACCACAGCCCGGGGTCGCACGTGCTAGCACGTGTCTGCACACGTGGCAATGGCGAGAAAACATTTCAATACCGGTATTTGCGACACGCGCGGCGGCTATTTACAAATTGCTCGGAGGCTGGCGCGAGCCGACGTTTCGTCTAATATCAGAATGGAAGGTTGGACGTATTTGACGTTTATTTGATCGTAAGTTATTAATAATAGTTATGAATAATGTGGTGGTGGTGATAACTTTTTTAAATCGACCGTATAAATGTCAAATAAATAAATAATAACTACATTGAATACAGACCGCGAAAACTACAAGTAGGTAATACATATATTTTACGTTCTTGTATAAATATTATCAACTATTGTAGGTAATATTAACTATTTTCATAATGAATGTTAGAATCAACCATTTTATGTTTGATTGGTAAGATCTTTTTTCTCTTCGGATTATTTCTCGCAAAATTCATTAAACTACACTTTATAAAAATATGTATGTAAGCAGCTAGAGTTATTTGATATTTTCTTGAGCTTGGATATATTTTTTTACATCTATTCAAAAGTCGATAATAACTACGAAGTAAATTTAAATTCGAGGGTCTTCTCCCGAGCAGGGAAAAATACAATTAAAATCTAATTACGGAATCGTGTTTTGTATTATTCTTCAATTTAAAATAATCATAAACTATCAACCGGCAGTCACTATATGACTAATACTCCGTATAGAATTAAGCTAAATCCTTTCGAACGATACCTTACTTCATTAGAGTACGTAGTCAGAAAAACATAGCTGTGACAACATTTTACACTATGAAGATAAGTATAATTTAAAAAATATATATTTATGCGAAGCAAAAAATAATTAAATCATTTTGTTATTTTTCACAATAACATCTAATTTACAAAATTCTTAAAATTCAGTATTCCCTAGTTTCTTTCATACATCTTTAATAATACGTATATATAGCATATTATAAAATTATATTAATCATATAAATAATGGTAATCATGGAAAATATATTGCACATAAGAATTTCAAGAAGCGTAATTTTATGATAAATTATGGTAATTGATTAGGAATAAGGTAATGAAAAACGGTGAAAAATTGTTAGAATTCTCTAATTTTGATGGTGATAAAATACGTCTTCCAGAAAATAGTTCTTACGCTTTTAAATATGAGAGAATAAGGATAGAAAATAAAAAAGATGCTATATATTTCATAACATGAATCCAAACATAAAAAAGTAATAAAGAAAACACTTTTATAGCTCTTGAATATAATTAAAATGTGGGATGGTTAATTTTTATGCAAATGTTATATAGTAAACAAAGAATTGGAGAAATAAGAATGCAAGACGAAGTATATATGATAGAAGAAAATATTTCGAATAAAAAGGTCTCTACTTCATTGCACACATATTGTACTCTCCATAATAAAGGGTGGTATTAAGGAAAATTTTATTTACTTCAAGATATCATACCTACATCTTTTTTATAGTAAGAACACAAATACAGGTCTTACAGAAAGATTCAAAAGCTAAAGGCAAAAGTCTGGAAAATATGTTTTTCCTGCTTGGCGACATAGTACTCTGGAACAACAACTCAAGCAAAAATTGAAATATTATATTCGGTACCTACGTGCACAAATTTCAAGTGGCAAATATTTTATTAATTACCTACAGATCACAGCTCTTCAGAGTTTTTATGTTTGAATTAAATTTAAAATGAAGAAGGTTTACAAAAAATCTCGTAGAAATATGAAATCGTGGAATGTATTACTCAATAAATTATAGATTTATTTATTGTTGTCAACGTAATAATTACAAAATAAAAATATTTATTCAATGTATATTTAATCATCCAGTACTTGCACAACTATTCGCATCCGCAAAAATACTTTTTTTAATACAAATCTTCATGATAGTGCTCACTAAATGAAGTGCTAATAAGGAGGTTCTGCCCGCATACTCTTTGCTACGCCACTGTTTTTTACAGTGATAACATAGGCTTTAAATAAAAACAAAATAAATTAAAAACAATTTTTTTTAACCACCTAATATAGATAATCCTGTATTAAGATACATGCACGTTTTTTAAGAGACTGATTTTCGATTGTTTTAGAATTTTTACTTTGTTTTAATTTAAGAATTATATTTTTGCTTGCTCGATCTCGTTAAAAGATTAAATTCTCTGTCTAATGAAATAATAAGTGCAGATTTTAAATAATATTATCATAGATTTCTTACCGAAAACATGAATGGTGTTCCATATATACCGACTTTACTCTAAATATACCGCTGTTATTGTTGTACTTTTCTTAAAGGTGTAATTTTTTTTTTAAATATTGATAATTTAAGTACCTATCTGATACTTTATAACAAATATGTTATAACCATTCCGAAATTCCCGTTATACAGGGTGAGTCATATCAGGTAGAACAAACTTAAACCGTTGATTGAGAAAAATATTTCAAGCAAAAAAGTTCATATAAACATGTGTCCGGAAACTCTTCATGAGGAAGCTACAGACTCCCAAAGATTTTGACTAAAATTGGTTTTTATTTAATATCTGGAGAACCCATTGTGATACAGCAATGAAAATTAATACCTGGAATAATAATAATATATGTTATCGATTTCTAGTATCAAATAATGGATATTTAGACCAGGGATGTATTGGGCTTGTGGGCCCTCTGATTTTTAACTAGTATTTTTTTGTTCTTCACTTTTTTCTTATGTTTGGTATTATTATAAGGTCATATGACACAAAATACATATAAATATACTTTGTTAAGTTGTCGTAAGATCAACCGTTTACGAGAAATACGATGTGAAAGATAGTTTTGCAGAATTTAACTTAATAGGGATACTAAAATTTACACAAAATAAATTTATATTCTTGTTCTATAATTAAAAAGAAGAATAAATGTGTATGTATATATACCTACAAAATGCATCCTTAACAACAGATAACAATTTTTAGTTTCGTTTTTTAGTCAATTAATAAAGCACGAATTAAAGTAATAAAACTGGCTATAATTCTATGAGGAGTCATATTAAGAGGAATATTTACACCAACTTTTTTTCTTATTTTTAGTACTAGAACAAGAAAATACATTTATTTTGTGTAATTTTTAGCATCCGTATTAAGTTAAATTCTGCAAAACTATCTTCCCCATCGTATTTCTCGTAAACGGTTGATCTTACGACAACTATACAATGTATATTTATATGTATGTATTTTGTGTCGTATGACCTTATAAAAATACCAAACATAGGAAAAAAGTGAAACACAAAAAAATACTAGATAAAAATCAGAGGGCCCACAAGCCCAATACATCCCTGGTCTAAATAACCATTATTTGATACTGGAAATCGATAACACGTATTATTACTAATCCAGGTATTAATTTTCATTGCTCTATCACAATGGGTTCTCCAGATATTAAATAAAAAACAATTTTAGTCAAAATCTGTCTGTAGCTCCCTCACGAAGAGTTTCCAGACACATATTTATATAAACTTTTTTGCTTGAAATATTTTTCTCAATCAACGGTTTAAGTTTGTTCCACCTGATATGACTCACCCTGTATATAATTTCAAAGTTCGATATACAAACATTTGACATTTTTTTTAAATACCTACACAAAATTTTCACTAGAATTGGCGAGCAACGTCCCTGCATATCCATACAGAATCCGTACGCAGACACGCGGCTGCCCCTGACCCCCGCCGCCCTCGCAGGCCGTCGTCCTGACGTATTCCGATCCGTCGCCTGCTGCGATACCCGCCGCGTCCCCTCATACCGCACACAGTTTAATATCGGGGAAGAACGGGACGCAGCAGTCATCTATCAGCTCCAAACAGACAAGAGTTTTATTAAAAGTCGGCAGCGCAACGTCAATAGCTCCGAGCTGCTTGTTGTAGCTCTCTTGGAGCTATCAACAGTACAGAACTTGTCGAGACAAGTGTACTATTGAAATGTGTACAGTGAGTATGGTATTTTTGTTTTTTTTTAATATATTTTTTTCATTTAATATTACTTACCACTTGAATTATTCAGAAGCCAGATTAATTAAGAAAAACGTTTGTTTAACACGCCAAGCTGACTTAAGTAATGAGTTAGTGACCATCGGAGGTAGAATCAACCGTTATATCTTTTTTTATTAATGCGGCAAGTAAATCTTAAATAAATATATTCAAATAAAAAGAGATTTTATTAACATCCTGTATCTAAGTATATATCATCATAGTTAATATCATCATATCAAAACTTATTTACAAAAAAAAAACTAATTAGTCATATTTAAACACTTCTATTTTTTATATAATTTTTTTTAAATTCTTAACATATTTAGATTTTTGTTATAACATTTTGGTGTGATGCTCAAGTAAAAATGAGCAATATGTACATATTTCTCTAGAAAAATCCTGAAAATCGTTTATAAAACCACTCCCAATTTGATCTAATATCCTTATAAATATGTATTTGCTTTATTTATTAATTAGAACAATAACTGATAATGTAAAATTATATTTTCTACATTTTTAATCCAGTAAAATTTTTTTATAGGAAATAAATTTTCTTAAAGAGTGCATATTTCTTCAATATATTTTCTCTTTAAATCTGAAAAGAGAGGGGACATAGACAAACAATTAAGAACGTTATTAAATAACTATGCCAATAAATCTACACTGGTGTGGTCCCGAAGAAAGGCGTAGTTTTTTTAAGGCGACTATTATACTATCAAATGAATATGCCAAAGATCTTTGACAAAGATTTGATCATATATTAAATTATAAGTAATTTCGTAGCCGAAACCGTCCACGAACACTTTTCAGTCGCCATTTTCATTTATCCGTCAAAAAACTTTGATTAAATATAAGAAACTGTCATTATCTATGATAAAAGAAATATTATGAAGGTATAATTATTATGTAAATATTATAAAAGTTGACATATTACACTGTCATATTTCATTGATCAAAGAAATTTTATCACATTTTTTTGATAGTGTAATAGCCGCCTAATTGAATTGGCCCATTTATTTATTTATTCAACATATTTATAATATTTTTGAGAAACTTTAGGCCCTTGACTCATTTTGTACATACATATATGGAAATTATAAATATGCGATTTTCAAAAAACGACATGTGTAATACAAGCATAAAAAAGTAGATATTAAAAAAAGAACAAAACACAAAATAGAACCATGAAAAAAGAGAAATGATATAAAAAAAATTAAAATCTCATATATTCAGAGATTTTTATAATTACATATAGGTATGTACAATAAACACATTTCCACATATTATATCCACTTTTAAAGACAAAGTAGCACATACGTATTATATCTACAACATGTTTAACTACACACAAGTAATTTCAAAAACCCAACCATGCGTTGTACACTCACAGACACACACACTCACACTCGCTAACAACAAAGGGCGCAACCAGGCAATAACTAATTTCATACAATTACATGGTAAAGGGGTTGATCTCTGTAGCGAGCAAAGGGAATCATATTCGAATGCATTTTACAATAGAATTTAAAAAAATATTGTATATTTGTGTTGTGCATATCCCACAAATTGTGTGCTCGATAAATATTGCAGTGTAATTCACAGGTCATTAGATCTCGATATTCCGTTGTGGTTGTTAGTTAACGGGTGAAAGGATTTTCCAAATGTGCTTAGAAGAGGTTCAATTTTTTGTATACGGATGGTTGAATTTGTTAGAATGATATGTCATTTGAACCTCTTATGTCCGGTACATATTATAAAGTAACTAACAAATTTGCAAGCACTTTCAAATGAGGTATCAAACTTATATGACAGTTCTTTTGGAGTTTTTGACAGATAGTTTCATGTATAAAGTGTATTTACTAACTTTGAGTAAAAACGGTAAAAACCAAAAACTCAAAGAGAACTACCATGTACGTTTGATACCCTGTTTGAAAGTATTTGCAAGCTTTAAATTTTGTTAGTTTGTTTATAATCTATATCTATAAAAGAGTTTGTCCTTAACCACTCACTCACTCACTCACTCACTCATATATCAACGTACAGCCCAAACCCCTGGACCTAGAAACGTGAAATTTCGTAGGTGCCTTCCTTTTATGATGTAAGCACCCACTAAGAAAGGATTTTTCGAAATTCAACCCCTACGGGGTTAAAACAGGGTGTCAAAGTTTATATATAAAAATATTTTTTTTGTTCGCATTTAATTGAAACTTATCGAACATACTCTAAAATATAAATAGTGAAACGATTATTTCAGCAATTCCCAAAATTTAACCCCTCAGGTGCTAGGGGGGTGGAAAAATTTGTGATTTTTTTTTTGTATTCACCGAATGAAACATGGCATAAGTAGGTACTCTACAAGAGAAATATCAGTTACGAAAATTCAACCCCTATGGGAATAATAATAATAACTGTTCATGATATTAAAGTAAATTCGGACAAATTAATATTCAATTAAAAATGAAAGTTCGACGGGGACTAGGATGGATTTAATCTGCAATAAAAGAATTTGATATTCAACCCCTAATTGCGAGAGTAGACGGGGGTTAGTTTTTAAATTTTTTTTCCGGGATATTTACGTTTTTTTATAAGTAATGAAGAAAAATCAAAATAAAAAAAATGTAATATGTCATCCCCTATTACTTATAGAGGGTTCTAATTAGTTTCGAAGTATACGCGAGCGAAGCCGCGGGATTCCGCTAGTACTGGATAAACATTTTGTAAGATTTTATTATTGGTAAAATAAACTGTAATGGCCACCACAAGAGTTTTTTACACAAATTAATAGTAGACTGAAGATGTTATTTTGAGCAAAAAAATAACATAAACATTCCCCCTAAATTAGCTTTTATTTAATATCTATAGAGAATTCATTGAGATTAAATTATGAGATTTGATAATAGGTAATCGATTTAATTTTAAGGCGTGTTACTGATTTTCAGTATCGATCAATAATTATTTAGCACAGGGGTTTATGGGGTAATTAAAGAACAAAAAACACGAGATAAAAATTGCAAGGCCTTATTAACAACAATTATAAAAAAAAATTGTAAATAATAATGTAAATGAAAAAGTCTTACTCGCGTTAATTTTTTTAATTAAAACAATAATAAAATATGTACAAGTAAATATTATTGTTCTTTAAGGTGTATTTTATAAGGCAGACTAAAATTTTGTCGAATCGACGTTTTTAAACTTTAGTACCGTACAACGAAATTTAATAAACTTTCGTATACTGGTACAAAATCTACACGAAATCCACTTTACAAAAAGTAAAACAACATCAGATGTTGAGTGACGTGAAGAAGAAGAATAACAGTCCGGGTTCACTTTAATGTCGACCATTTGCCACGTGATGGCGTCGTTGCTCGCGCCATTTTATGTACTCCTGATATTGCACAACGACCACCCGTTGCGAATGTTAGGTTATGTGCCCACATTGTTGTTGGCAGGGCTGACAACCTTTCGGTACATGTCAAATTAACGAAACAGCGACTGATGTTCTTGATTTTCTGCTGGATTTGGTGAGAGAAATTTAATTTAATGAAAAATGTTAAAACGAACATTTATCTTTTAAAATGTTTTAGTATTTTTTTATAACATCCATTTACAGATGTATAAGCAAGAGTAGGAGTTGGGAAACTTTAGCGTTTAGTTTAAATTTAATAAAAATGATTTAATTATATTCTTTGGAAAAATTTCTGTAAAAAATAATGGCAAAAAACATGAATCTTCAGAAGTCAAAGCAAGTAACACCACCTTCAATGTTAATTTGAACTTAAAATTAACATTATATGTAGTGCAAAGTTTCGATGAATCAGGGCCCCCTACTAAACTGGAGCTCTAAGCAACCGTTTATTTTGCTTATGGGTAAATCTGACTCTAATTTGAAGTAACCACTTTTATCTTCAATTGACTCATAAGGAACTTTTATTATCAAGATAAAATAATTCGCATTAATTCAAAATATTACTGATTCAGAAGTTTAAATAAAAATCGACCACATTGTAAGCATTTTGATTGTTAGATTATTTTTTATATTTATATCGAAAATACGCTAATTTATTAATAGGAAAGTTATCCACTTTGAAAATTATTTTGTATGATTCTTTAAAATTAAAACTACGCATTTTTCTCGAAACAATAATTTTGACTGCATGTTGACAGCATAACCTGATTTCTATATGTATTGCATTAGACCAGATATGAGTTAAATAGATGTTTTATTATTATTGTTAATTTTCTTTTTATTTCCAAAAGAATTTATCGGTTTTGACTTAATAACAAACATTTATTTATATCAAAACTCTACTATCTATTTTTCGGGTCTCCGGAGCCTCTAAGATCTTACCTTCCCTTTATCTGGCCCTGTATGTATTACCTATATACCTTAAATAATATTAGTTTCTGCAGAATAGTAATAGTAGAACTGGATTTAATATCACAAAGATACATCAAAAGGTCTCCCAAGCAATATCCTTTTTCGTATGCATTCATTTAAAACAAAACCACCAATACAAGAGTTGAAATAAATCCTTGCATCGTATAGTTCGTGAACCCGTAGTATATAGTACCTTCATATATACACAAGCAATAAACACAGTACTGTATTTGCTATTCCCAGAGTTATTGAGAGCTGTTTAAACATGTAATGTTCAGGGATTCGACATAAGGCCCGATGTCTTTTCATTGCTTGTGAGCAAACAGTTTTCATAGCCGACGTTATTAGCTTCGACGTCAATAAATATCAATGGATTTTTATATCGACAACAGTGGCGTTATCTGGAAAGGGTAAATCGGACTGACTGTATATATTTGTCGATAAATGGATTCGAATAAAATAGGCTCTTGAGAGATTGTTTCTGCACGATAATTTGTTGTTTGTTCCATTATTTTTACTTGGCAGTTTTCTTTTTTACGTTTTATATATTTTATAAATGTATATTTTTTTGCAATGTGATTGTGTTTTTAAAATAACAGAGCATTTGTTTAAAACCAATTGCAGTTTTAGAGCTGTCCAGAAGCCAAATCGACTAACTTCATATTTACTGTATAGTAAGAAATTTAAACGGAATTTTTGAGAATCTCAGTACTTATTCTTGTAACGCTTTAAAGCAAAAACGATAAAAAACTATTAAATTGAAATTTACTGATTCCTCTGTTCAATTTTTTAATTTTTATTATTGTTTCCGAAATAATATGTATTAAATTTTTTTTAAATATATTCGAGTTGTTTCCGCTATATCGAATCGTTAATTAGTTTATGTATACAGGATGTTCGCGGGAACCGAGTGACCATTGCTAACTTTGTTATTATTGGAGCTAGAAGATCGGTTAAATAGGAAAAGTATCAGTATTTTTTCCGGTATGAATAATGGTGGTGTCAAAAAACAATTGAATGTCGAATTTCAGAGATATATTGAAATATGACTTTTTTTGAAATGGAATACCATGTATATTATTATTGGATATTATATCCCATTTAACCGATCTTCTAACTCCAATAGTAACAAAGTTAGCAATGATCACTCGGTTCCCGCGAACAGCCTGTATACGTATAATAATAAATTATAAAAAAAATCATGCGTTGTCCACAGCAGTTAATATTTCTTTCCACTTATAAGGAATGAAATTGTATTTTATTTTATAAAATTAATAAACTTAATGTGTTGGTGGATATCATCTTAATAGTTGTCACTACACCCGCTTCGTGATACAATACAATAAACCATCAGTCAAAACGACAAAACTTTCTCCCAAAAGTCAAGAATTATTCGTATGTAATAATAAACAACTCATTACATCACATATTCGGATAAAAAAATACCGCATAACTAATTTTGTTTGAAAACATTGTAAAAATACGTATAGGTGTCACAATTTTCAAACCAGCAGATTTCATGTCATTGTATCTAACGAAATCAATCATTTCAACAAAATAGAGCGAACCCTTACTCCAAAAGCGTGGGGTTCCTCGATCGAAGTGCGCTTTGTAAAATCGACATGGTCATTTAGGGCTTACGCGCACCAAACAATAGATAATTGCAGTGTTACATAATGTTTGTGTACCTATAGAGCAGATTTATATACGACTACCCCAGTTTTGGAATTAATTACAAAAGAAAACAAGCTGCAGGTTGTTAATGATTATATCGGATGTTCTTTCTGTGTTGTAAACAAAGAATAGTTGTTCAGAAATCAAAGTGAATAACTTCATAAAAAGGTAAAACGAATAAAAATTTGATAATGCATTTTTATTTTTTTATTTTTATTTTTCAAAATTTTGAAATAAAAGTTTTAGGAAGGGAGGGAGTGGAGCTGGGGCATACAATAATAAGATTATGAAAAAAAAAGTAGAAATACAAATGACTAGCTCAAATGTAAAAAATTACTAAATAATAGTCAAAAGAACGATTTGTAAGAATTAAGGGGGAACGCCACTGTGGCGGAAAAAAATATAATTTTTTTTCTTAGATTTTTTTAAAGTTTACATATTCATAAATTATTGAATTAATTAAAAAATTTAAAAAAAATTTATTAAAAAAAAAATTACCAACATCCAAAACTTTAATTAATTCAATAAATGGCCAAATTGGGTGTTTTTGAATTATTTGATAAGAAAATAAGCCAACTTTGTTTTGAATTTTAGCTGTAAATATTTTTTTCTACAACCGTGTTAAAAAGTAGGCTTTTTCTTTGTCATTTCAGTGCGTAAAGTAGTACTTTTGCGCTCGCTGTGCGACAAAGTTACTTTTACGCACGGCGAGCGTAAAAGTGTTTCTATAGTAACAGTAACACATACATTTTCATATATTAATTTGGATTTTGTCGGTAGTAGATTTGAAATTACCGATTTTGCAGCTTCCGATATTTCTGGCGGCATGCAATTTTCATTATCACTTTCCATATTATCCATATTATTATAAAATTACAATAATAAAATCACAGAATAAAATACGTGAGTGAAAATAATCCACAAATAATCTGTCAATATATGTCAAACAATAACAATATTCATTTGTTTTTTCAAAATTTAAGTACTTGATTTAAATTTCAATATTAATAATTAATATGACAAGTTATTATTATTTAATTAAAAAATCATATTACATTATTATTAATATTATAATAAGGTTTTAGAAAAAATATTGTGTGCACCTCGGGTGTAAAGTGCGTTTTTCGCACTCGTGTGATTGTTAATCTCGGCTAACGCCTCGATTAACAAACATTCTCACTCGTGCGAAAAACAGCCACTTTTCGCCCTAGATACACAAATATCTTGTTTTTTGATTAGAAAATCGACGTGTTCGAGTTTTTTTTCAAAATCTTATTTTAAATGACCAAAAGCGCGCCCGTTTCGTTTTTTTGGGCCAACCTGTATGTATACAAAAAATTCAGTTTAAATTTTGAAAATTGATGGAGTTACAGTCAATTTAGTGAGACGATGTAGCAAATAAAATATAATAAAATAAAATAAAACAGCTATGTGCAACGATAGCTACATTGATATAGATATTGATAAAAATTTTATTTTTGATAAAAATTTTATTTATTTTTTTCATATAACCCTTCTCGAAATTTCGAGTCGACCATAGAGAAAAAAAATTTTTTTGGTCGTTACATCGAGGCTCATAACTTTGTAAATATTTAATATTTTTCAATAAAAATTGATATTAAATAAGTTGAATATATACTTAATTAAATGTCCTTTACCTGATTCAAAAATAATTAGTTATATCTGTGAAAAAAATTCCCAAACATTGACAATTTTTTGACCCGTCACAGTGGCCATCCCTCTTAAAAAAAGTTGTATTTTTAAATTATTAAATGTAGGGTAAACTTACCTTTATTACATAATATATATTTTAAAAAAATATAATATGTAAAGTAAATGAAAGGAAAGGAAGAGGGAGATATTAAAAATATTAAATTGCAATAAATATTTATTTTTTACAACTTATAAATACATTGATATTTATAAAACATTAACATAACTTTAATAAATTATATTTTCTTTCGTACAAATTTTATTTATTTACTTTTGACATATTTAACGTAATAATTATTACTAATTGTTACTTATACATACATTGTTTAAATGGTTTTATTTACATATTATCATCGTAATGGGATTCTACACATTTATTGTTTTATTTGTTTTAATTGACAATATAATTATCAACATAATAATAATTAAAAATAAAGAAAATATTCATTTTTAAGTATATAGATAATAATAGTAAGCATAAATATACAAATCAGTAGCGTGCACTGCAGGTTCACTTAGGTGTTTAGTATATAAGATTATGATACGTGTATGTACACGCCGCTGATGCAAATGGAAAAAAATCTTTACTTAAATTAATAATACTTTTGTACATATACACATTCTTATGACAATTAAAAATTTAAAGACATATATATTTTATTATTAGCTATTTACAAAAATATCTGTAAATTGGATATTTAGCTGTTAATAATAATAAGTTCGAAATTTTACTCACTCTATAACCTACTTTACTCTTTTTGCAAACATAAAATTATTGCTTTAATAAAAAATATTATTAAAAAAAAACATTTTCAACACGTTTTTTTAATTGAACTGTCCAAAAGACCAAAAAAGTAATTCAGAAACCAAAAAGACTGGGTAACATCTATACATATTCTAATGTACCAATACTTGTAGGTATACTTAAAACTTTAATACATTTATTGAAAAAAAAATTTTTTTTATATAAACTGAAATACTTATAAATGTACTTAAGTAATTTTATAAAAGTACTGATACTTTTGTAAAAGTACTTACTGTTAATATTTTGTATAAAATCCCTGTACTTATACTTAAGGACATTTTTGGTAAAAAATGACTTTTTTCAGTTTATTGGGTAAATAATAGATACATAAAATATAGAATCTTTTTGAACAGTACCTCCCTTGACTTCTGGATAGATCAATTAAAAATGTTTCAAATATTAATGAAAAATCAATGCAAAAACTCAATAAGCGCATATCTAATCTATCTTGTTTGAAAATTATAATACTATTTCTCTCACTGTCATAACATTTAAACGATCAAAACTAAACAAAATTTCATCTAAAATCAACCGATCCCCTCCCATCGTTACGGGCCTGTTAAATCATCAACACATACACACTAAATCAGTTGTCCATCATGTTAGCATCTTCGCCACAGAAGTAAGACGTCTGCATCGAGTACAGTCGGTCTATTGGATTGACTCCCATAGGCACGGATGACGGGGGTCCACCGCCTCCACCAGGCGCGTGGGAATCTCCAGACAGGAATATATGCGGGTGATGTGGATTGGCATCGCCGAATGGAAACCCTAGGAAGCCTCCAGCACCTTCGGATTTTTCTGAATGTGGTAAACCTGTAAAAGAAAAAATAATGTATTGTACGTAGGGGAACCCGGGGCGGAACGGGGTACCGGGGCGGAATGGGAAATGGGTGGTGCTCTCCCTATGGACGACGGAGACACGTGTCTTTTGTACACAATGTTTAGTTCGCTGTGCTACACAGTACCAAGTTGCCATTTTCAGTGTAAGAGTGCATTTAGTGTGAATTCTACCGAATGTCCAAGAAAAAGCTTACAAATTGTAATTTTTGCTTTACGACACCAAGGTAAGTACACTGTATACTATTTTTTATTCGGAAATTTACATTACATGTTTGTTTCATCATACTCTTGACTAACTAAAAGTCTAGTGATAACTCAAGGTCAACACATATAACGGTCATAATACTCATGTTATAAAGAACGTTACGCCGGGGGCAGAATGGGGTACACCTAGTGGTGTGCTGGAGCCGGCTCGCGCGTGCCGGTTGTTAAATTATTCAGCGAATAAAAGTTCGGACAATTTCTATATTTTCGGCGAACATATTCAAATGTTGAATTTCAAACATATCTACTTCTTTATTAATTACAAAAGTACAAATTCAACATTGCAAAATCAAAAAAGATTGTCACAGACAACATAAACTGGACAGTGTCGTGTTGACAGCTTTTTATGATTTTATAATGTCGAATTTGTACTGATAATATGAAGACAATAATAAATAAAGTGAATTAGAAAAATCTATTAAAATGACGGCAAATATGAAGGAAGCGAAAGAAAAAAAAGTGAGAAAAAAAGTGAAAAAACTGACGTTTAAAGGTAAATTAAACAAATCTAAATAAATGAAATAAATCCGAAGAAAGCTCGGAAGACGAAGACACGGCCTGCTTGTTATATCATCTTTGAACTGTGTCTATAATTAGTACCCAATTGTACCCAGCGTTCATTTCCCATTCCGCCCCAGGGGGTGGGGCGGAATGGGAAATTTCATCTTTTTTTTCAGACACCAATTTTTTATTGTTGTTACCAACTTAGATAAGTTTAGCTGTAGTTTTTTTGTAGAGAAATAAGTAAATAAAAGTACACATTGACAAATAATGGTGTTATTTATTTCAAACCCTCTCAACTTGTAATCAAAGCTTAGCTACCCCGTTCCGCCCCATGTTCCCCTAAATACTTTTTATTATAAAATATTTGGTTGCGCCATGTTTAGATGAAGGAGTAGCTAGGTTTTGTTATCTAAACTGGTGTACTGCCTTATCCGGTATATAAATCTAGTGACGCGGCGAGAGACAAAAAAACATAGTGGTTTTGAAAATTATAAACAATAGTGGAAAAATTATAGATATTGTGTGACATTGTGTTTTTATAGTTCGATAGATTGGTGTTATAATAGATTTGAATAAAGTGCGATAGTGCGCGATAATAGTGGTACGAAGTGGAGTAGGGCGATACATAGTGTCGTCGTGAATTGGTTGGACAAATCAAAAAGGTTAGTAATTAGAACCTATAGACAAAACATTATTAGAGAATACAGTCCGCTGCCTTTGCATTTGGTCACTTTGAGAACCGGATAAGGCCCTTAGAAATTTGATAGTGGTTAGTTTGGTTGTGTAAAACACACTATTATAGTTTAGTGGTGTTTTATATTGGTTGGATAGGTTAGTTGTGTTGTATTTCATGATATTTGAGTCAACTTTGTGTTCGTTACAATTAGATAGACTAGAAAATACATGTGGTTTGATGTAAAAAATAAAAAAATTGAAAAATAAACAAAACGCAGCCATCTCGATTTTTAAACGTCAGATTGATTTGTAAACAAAAATATTGGTTTTGGCTGTGAAAATTGAAGTATTTATTGAATTTTTGTATCTTTTCTTTTAATAATCGAAATAAGTGTTCATTATTCAAAATGTCTGCAAACGTTTTGGAAAAACTTTCAGCGTCGTCTAAGAATAAGTTTAGTCGTTGGAATGCAAGAAAGGAAACTTATTTTCAGATTATAAATCGAATATATAATTATACATTGGACATTGATGCTAATTTGAATAGTTTCAAATCGGAGTTTCTTATGGTGGATAAAACGTTAAACGATTTGGAAAATATGATAGAAAATATTAATGAACTTTGTATAAAGGAAATAGAAGATTTTGTACCAGATTATCAGCTTCTAGATACAACATCTCAGCTAGTGGGTCGCATAAAAAATGCTCATGCACAACTTTTGGATAGAGATATGGTTGGTGTGAATAGAAGGAGTAGTCAGGTCTCCGTGAAACTTCCGAGAATAGAATTGGTCGAGTTTTCCGGCGAGCCACGAAAATGGAGCCTATTTTATGAAACTTTTAGAAACTTGGTACACTTCAATACAAGCCTTGATGACTGTAGTAAGTTTCACTATTTAATAGGTTGTTTAAAAGGTCGTGCATTAGATGTAGTTTCAAATATATTACCTAGTGCTGCCAATTATCACATATTATGGAAAACATTAACTGAAAAATATCAAGATGAACGTTTGTTAGCAAATTCGTATTTGTCACAAATAATGGCCTTTAAAACAGCACAAAATGAAAACGTGAGTAGTTTGAATGCTTTTCTTGAGAAATTTGATACTTGTGTTGATTCGTTGAAACAGTTAGATTTACCTGATCTTTCAGATTTCATTTTGACATACATAGCACTTAGTAAATTAGAAACAAATACTCACAAGCAGTTTGAAACTTCAAGAAATAGTTCAGAAATACCTACTTATAGTGAAGTAGTTAAATTTGTTAAGTACCAATCTAAAGTCTTGTCTTCAATAGGCAAAAGTGGTAATGACCATAGCAAAGATCATAGTTCCCACTTTTCTAAAGGCCGAGTCACACAGACGTTTGTCACAAATAGGTGTGATGATAATAGTTTTCATAAATCAACCTCTTATGAAAAATTAGTTTGTTCTCTTTGTGGAGAGACACATTCAGAGTCTCAATGTCCACAATTATTAAAATTGTCTCCAAAAGAAAGATACGATTTAGTTAGAGGAAAAAATTTATGTTTGAATTGTCTTAGTTCTCAACATCACATAGCTAGGTGTAGATCGCACATTACATGTACGGTTTGTCATAAACGTCATAATTCGTTGTTACACTTTACTCCGATAGTTAGTCCGGAGAAAGACGATATTGGTAAACAAAATGATGAATCAAAAAATGGTAGTACTGTACAGAACTTTTGTAGCACAATGGATAGCAAAAATGGAAATCATTCTTATGATAATTGTACAACACTTTTGTCGACAGTGGTGGTGAATGTCGCATCGTCAAATGGGCGAATAGTAAAGGCACGTTTTTTATTGGATTCTGCCTCACAATCTAACTTTGTCACTTCGAAGCTGTGTCAAACATTGGGATGTGTAGTAAACAAATGTTATTCATCAGTTTTAGGCATTGGTTCGCATGCACAGCCGCTCAAAGGTCAAGTAGATTTCATAGTTAGTTCACGTTATAATTCAGACATTAAATTTCATGTTAATGCTTTGGTTATACAAAAAATCACAGATGAATTACCTAATTCGACGGTTAGTTTAGAACCGCTTAGTTATTTAAAACATTTACAATTGGCCGACGATTCATTTTATGAACGATCACAAGTAGATGGAATAATAGGCGCTGCCTTATTTCCGTTCATAATTGGTAATAGCAAGTTGGAAGGACCACCGAACCTTCCAATCGCAATTCAATCTTCATTTGGGTTCGTAGTAATGGGTAATGCTCCCACGCTTTCGAATATAGAACAAACTCAAACCTTTTGTTCATTTACACAACCCGCATTAGAAACAGTAGTTCAGAATTTCTGGCAAGTAGAAGAAATTCCTGCACCCGCGGTATTGAATCAAGAAGATGAAGAGTGTGAACGCTTATATACATCGACAACGTCTCGTGATACAAATGGTAGATTTATAGTTTCATTGCCATTTAAAAGCTCTTCACCAAATTTAGGCTCTTCTTTTGAAATAGCTCTTAAACGCTTTTACATTTTGGAAAAAAAGTTATCTAATTCAAATGAATCCAGACGTCAATACAATCAGGTGTTGAGTGATTATTTAGCACAAGGTCATATGACATTGGTTCCTACGAGCGAAATCGAAAATAGTAAGTATTTCGTTCCACACTTCCCAGTCTTCAAGGAAAGTGAAAGTACTCCTGTTAGAACAGTTTTTGACTGTAGCATGAAAACGTCAAACACTTTATCATTAAACGATAATTTGTATAGTGGCCCCAAACTTCAAACAGATGTCTTGAAAATATTGCTTAGTTTTAGACTATTTAAATACGCATTTATTGCTGATTGCAAGCAAATGTATAGAAATATTTTAATGGAAAAAAGTCATAGAAAATATCAACGTATATTTTGGCGATTCTCTACAGATAAACCAGTATCTGTTTATGAATTAAATACCGTTACTTTTGGTTTGACACCCGCACCGTATTTAGCATTACGTACGGTGAAACAACTCGCACGGGATGAAGCTACAAAATTCCCGTTGGCTTCGAAATTAGTAGAAACTGACATTTATATGGATGATGTGGTGTCTAGCGTATCATCGACCTGTCAAGCAAAAGAATTATATCAACAATTAGTTAAGATGTTTAAATTTGGTTGTCTTGAATTGGTTAAATGGTTTTCTAACTGTCAAGAACTCTTAGACATTAGCCCAAGTAATATAAAATTGTTAAACAGCGTTAAAATTGAAAACAGTTCTGAAACTAATAGTTTGTTGAAAGTTTTAGGTCTACGTTTAGAATTATTAACCGCCTTGTTAACAAAGCTAATTAATTACATCATAGATAGTTTGTTACATCGCACAAAAAAAGATAGTATTGTAGCCTTAACAGATTCTCCAGTCGTACTAGATTGGATCAGTTCTTCTCCGCATACGAGAGAAGTATTTGTTGCCAACCACATTGCAAAAATACAATCGCTTATACCGAGTGAAAAGTGGTTTCATGTAGATAGTAGTAACAATATGGCAAACATACCATCACGTGGATTAAAGCCTTCACAATTAGTGGAATGTAGAAAATGGTTTTCTGGTCCACAATGGTTAAAAGATGATAGAGCGATTTGGCCGATAAAACAGATCGCCTCAAAAATAGTTGTTTCGGAAGTTAGTATAGAGACGAAACAGGATAGTCTAGTTCGAGATTTAATGCTCCGAATATCCTCATGGTCAAAATTGTGTAGAGTTGTTGTAAGGGTACTTAAATTTTTGAAAATTATCCCCTTCAATAAGATTATTAATGCTCAAGATTTAGAAATAGCGGAGCATATGATAATCCGAATATTGCAACAAATTAATTATGCTTCAGAATTCACTTTGTTACAAAAAGGTAAACAGTGTTCAGCAGCTTTGTGTCAACTGTCTCCGTTTTTAGATAACGGACTTATTAGAGTAGGTGGTTGTTTGCGAAATGAAAATCTTGATTTTGATCAAAAGCACCCGCTGTTGCTCAAAAAGGATCAAGTAGTGGATCATTTTCATAGAGTCAATTTACATACTGGTCCTCATTTGCTTCACACGCGTCTTCGGCAAAAATATTGGATCTTAGCAGCCCGAAGTGTAGTGAGACAACGCATTCGAAAATGCAATTATTGGTTTAAGTTTAAGTTTAAACCCATCTACTATTTAATGAGTGATTTTCCAGCAGCTAGAGTGGCAGATATTAAACCTTTCGCGTTTACTGGTGTAGATTATGGAGGTCCATAATCTATCACGCTATCACGAATTTCAACTTTAGAATAGAATTAGAATTAGTTAGGTTAGTACTTTAATAGTTAGTTTGGTTTGTTTTACTCTCTGCTTGTCCGCCGGTAGGTACTTCCTTATTGTTCGTCCATGAGTTTTTTTTGCATAGAAATCTGGAATAGCTAGGGTTAAAAATAATCCTTCATGGGCGGGGGAAATGGTTGCGCCATGTTTAGATGAAGGAGTAGCTAGGTTTTGTTATCTAAACTGGTGTACTGCCTTATCCGGTATATAAATCTAGTGACGCGGCGAGAGACAAAAAAACATAGTGGTTTTGAAAATTATAAACAATAGTGGAAAAATTATAGATATTGTGTGACATTGTGTTTTTATAGTTCGATAGATTGGTGTTATAATAGATTTGAATAAAGTGCGATAGTGCGCGATAATAGTGGTACGAAGTGGAGTAGGGCGATACATAGTGTCGTCGTGAATTGGTTGGACAAATCAAAAAGGTTAGTAATTAGAACCTATAGACAAAACATTATTAGAGAATACAGTCCGCTGCCTTTGCAATATTTCAAATTAAAAAAAAATATATAAATCATTTTGGGGAGTTCATTTGCCAAAACAACTCATTTTTTTATTTTTATTTTTTATAATATAGGGTTTTTCAATAAGAGTGATATGTTTTCTTTGTCAAATAAAACAGAAACGAATTGAAGCAGAGCAAAATTTATTATTTCATTTTGAAGTATAATCAATGCAATTATGTTCTGAAAATAACATCATTCAAATGGTCACCTCTGCTCCACCTACAGAACTAAATACTTCGTGAATATATTGTAGATTGGCTTCAGCCCAGTAACGACAATTTTGTTTATTCACCGATCCAGAGAGACGAAAACGAGCCTCATCTGAGAAAATCATTTTCTTTGAAAAGTTGTTCCAGAGTAAAAAACGCAAATTCACGGCGTTTGCGATGATTCAAAGGTTTCAATTCTTGTGTGATAAGATTTTTGTAACCTTTGTAAAGGTGTAAGCGAACACACTAGGCCGATTAATGCGACCATAAATTGGAAGAAGTGCACGGTAAGTTGCAATAAAATAACGATTATTTTGAACAAAAAATTGGATAATTTGCAAAAGTTGTTCAGGCGTATGTCTTTCCATGATTAAATTACAAACCTTATTGAAAACAATTGACAGTAACAGAATGTTTTGACATTTCAAATATGGCCACACATAATAAATGAAAACATATCACTCTTACTGAAAAACCCTGGTACTTAGAACGATTTTTTGCAAAAAAATCAAATAAAAATAAGCAATAACCATAATCGAAATCACTATCGTTTAATCTAATGGCAATGACTCCGTCTGTGGTGTATTTGTACAAATTATAAGTTCATCCATTTATGTAAGAAGGAGCGGGAAAATGCTGCCTGTATCATTTACATACAAAAAAACACTAAAATTTTATTGATATTGTTTCTTAACATAGACTATCCCTATTGTTACACAATAACTTTAAACGTTAATGTTTTGTATTTGAATATTTTCGAATAATTTTTTTTTAGATTTTGATTTAACATCAAACTAAAAATTTTATAACATCTATGCCCGGTATTATCAACCAAATTAAAGCTTCTTTAGCACTAAATGCTCATTTAAAGTAAATTTGGTGTATTACAAACGTGATTTAAATCAATATTTAAGCCCTCAATGAAAAATTTACATAATTTACTGTGTAAAGAAATACTGCAGGAAATTTCAAATCTATTTAATTATATATTATGCTTGGATCTGTTGATAATACGACAGTTAGTTAAAGGAGAATTTAGTTAAACTTGATAATACTGGACGCTAATATTTTAAATAAAATTATTTTTATATAGATATACTTATTAATTTCAGTTACAAAAGACAAAACAATAAAATTTGATCTCGAAGCTTTTTTTTATACCGAAGAATGTACATAATAAGAAAAATTTAATACTTATAAAAAAAATTCCCTTAGCAATACCGAATTTAAAAATTATAAACAACAATAAAATGTTCTCCAATTACGGCCTAAAGATTATTAGATCCCATAATATTACAACAGGCTTAATTAAAAACATAACAAGAAAAATTCGAAGGGTTCGCTGCACAGGATTATTACAGAAAAGGGACCAATAAGGATCTGGAACATTCTCCCTCAACAATATTTGGCATTCTTGTCTACATCCTCGAACTCTTGCAGGATCTTTCTGTGGCCGCCATTAAGACGTCCAACCATCTAGACGTAGACTGTGGCAGCATCGGAAAACTAAGGGTTGGGGGTGTAGGGGGAATAGAGGGGGAGGGGTCATAAAAACGTGCGAGGGCGGATGGTAATGACGCAACCGACTCGGCGACATGTTGCGATAACAGTACTACCCTCCCTCTTTACCCATGTTGGGTGGAAAACCCCGCTAACCGATGCGAGATATTTTTCTACACGCACTACTAGGATAGTATTTTTTTTTTTGTATACTGGATTTGAACAATCTAGCTAGCTGTGTTTTGTTTAGTAATCAAGGAAAATATAAAGAAAATTCTTAGAATAACGGGTGTCACAAAAGTCTTGAGATAAATTCAAAGAGTCGTGGATTGTATAAATCAATAAAAAAACTAGATATTGCTGGACAAAATCTTTAGTTTATTTTAGCATCTTTCAAAAAACATATTTACATAATTTTCAACGAGCCATTATTTTCGATTTTCAGAGGGTTTTCTTGATGTTCTTCATCATGGTCTGAATGACAGATATGTCAACATCTTTCAACTTTCAAGTAATTATATTCACTAATTTCCGCTCAGTTTTTGCTTCCCATTCATTGTCGTTTACCAATCAAGTTAGACCCCAAAAATTTTCAATCGTGGCACATTTGGCGGGTTATCATCTTTTGACACGAAAGGCACTTTTTTTCGGTGAGTCATTGCAACGTTCTTTCGAATAATAACTACTGGCGAGGTCCGGCCAGAACATTACTTTTTTGTTTTGGTGGTATAGGTATCAACGATTTTTTTCAGTTTCGGCCGACATTCATTGATGTATAGTAATGTATACATCCGAATTGATTTGCCAACCTTCTTTATGGCGCTTGACAGTAGTTTTTTGTGGTTTTCTCGCCCAGCGATCGTGGGCGACCACTTTTTTGTTTAATTTTAGGCTCCTTACCATCGCCACACTCCATTATAATACGATCAATCGTTGCTCGGGAGACTGGCACGTATTTAAAAATGTTAACAATTTTGTTTTGTGGATAATTTTCCAAAAAGACTAAAAAAACGCAACTCAACTTTATATGATATTGTTAATGCACATATTGGACCAATCTGTTTTTTACAATAAAGTGGAAGTGTTGTTGCACTGACATTTCATTACAGCGCCATCTACCTTTGCCAAGTACCTTTGGTGCGCAATTCAAATCTGTCTCAAGACTTTTGTGACACCCGTTATATGGAACTGAATATAATATTATTTTACTTTAATTAAATTCATAATCCTAGTTATGAAATTATTGATAAATTAAATTAATTCACGAATATATCTAGACTTTTTACTGAGTTTAGGGTTTTCAGCGAAGACAAGACCGCATGGATTTTGATGAACAAAATAGAGAATTTCAAATTTAGAGCTTATAAATAAATAATTATTATATATTTTGTAATTTCCTCTGGCTAGGAACCAAACATTCTTTAAACTTGTGTATCAAAAATTACCATTGTGAAAAAATAGTTTAAACAACCAAATACATATTATTCAAAAATCATTTCCATTTTCTTCCCACAGTTCAATCAATAACACATCAGCAATTGATAAAAACCTACAATTCCTACAATGTATAGCACTTCCGATTTGTGTTTCCATAAAAATCACATATAAAATTCTTCCCTTCCCGTTGTTACCCCATGCGCTGATAAAAACGAGCTCTTGTCAAACCAATTGTTTCAAATCGGGCGTGGAATCTAAGAGACTTACAACACATACGCCTACTTGATATATCTGTACATCCCGTATGTGTAATGTTCCGCACAGTTGGGAGTTGAAGCTATCTGTTGATATGCATTTGTTTTTTCATATAGTATTTTTTATTAAGAAAAATTGGTGGTTGTATTTTTCAGTTTTGATTTTATAATTTTAGGTAAGTTTCTTACCTGCAAAATCGTGTAAGGAATGGTTCGTTGATATTTTGAAGAATCCATCTTCACTTTCGGGGTTTTCTTCTTTGATTGATAAGAAATGATGCCTGTGGACTCCGGTAAAATCCCCATCATTACCCTGTTCTGCGTCACTGCAACTGTTCTCATTCAGGAATGAATTCGTTCCAGGAGGGCCTTTAAATAAAAAAAATGAAATTTAATAAATTATGATTGAAAATTTGTTATTTCGCCTGATTTCTTTCGTGAGAACGATTGCTAATTTTCTATTGGAAAATTCACTGAAAAATAATAAGTCAAAATATTTTCTTGTACGGGATTATAAATAATTATTTTTACAATTTTTAATTCTTTTAGTTCACGAGGGACTCCTTTTACGAAATTATTAACATTTTTATAAGAATATACCTATATACCTACATACATAAAATTTGATTTAAATAATTCTGTATGAGTATGTAAATTGCGAAAATTTCTAATTTACTTTTGAGGTTTTTCACTAAACATTTGTATAATCTATTTTTTTAACATTTGTATAACTGTTAAATTATACTTATACAGTTTCTAAAATCAGTTGAGTTAAAAAATACAATATTATATAGACCTAAAAAGTACATGTGATTTAAAAAATAACCATTCCCCATATGAGGCTTTCAAAGCAAAAGCAATTTAGCTAAATGAAATATTGAACAATTTTGTTTGTTTGCATTATACCAAAATTAGTATATCGGTAAAATGATTTTCAATCATATATCTTCAACCAACCGTAACTTCGTCTGCTATGTATATTGCATATTAAAACATTTTCCAAGTAATTAATATCAATTAACTCACTTTGTTCCTCCTCTTTGACTTTGAGTTTTATAGTAGACTTGTCGTCCCCGCTGTCTGTGCCGTCTTTGATCGCCTTGTTGTTATTATCTTGCCTGGCCTTCTTCTGAATCTTTTTCATCTTGGCTCTTTGATTTTGAAACCAAACCTGTTCAAAGTTTAGACAATGCATTATGTCTGCGCATGACGCTGCTATTAATTAATGTATATTAATATTATCGGTAACTTAATTAGTGTACATAATTAATACTTTGTTCTAGTTTTAATTGTTATGATAAAGCTTTATTATGAATCTAAATGTTTCAAGCAAAAATTAAACCAGTTTCATTTTTATACAATTTTATTATAAAATATTAATAATTAATTAAATCAATTGTATATTCACTATCAATTATCATAACATATCATTATAACAGTGATAATAATATGTATTTATATCAATACTAAAAATTCTAAAACAACCCTTAATATTTTTATAAAAATCACAGTTGCTATGAAAAACTAAAAATAATAATACGTCAGCCAAAACTAACAAACTCAATCACTCGACTGCAATATTAAATTCAAGTCAAGTAAGCTTTGGAAAAAGAATGGTTGATGTATTTAATCTTTAATTTATGTATGTTTACTAAGATATTATTTTACAATAAATAAATATAATTTTATATGTATTTTAAAAAAAAGAAAGAAATAAAATTATATATACTATCATGTAACATCCATCGTTCTGAACAAATTTCAAAAATACTGAACCAACATTGATGAGAAGTTAGAAAGTTTAAGGCCCAAAAATTAGATTAGGTTATATGTCAGTGATATCAAACTCATATATTAACAAGGGGTACCAAATTCAATCTAAAAAAACCTGATTGAATTTATAAAAATTAAATTAAAAAATGCATTAACATTAGTTATTATTATTAAATGCCGAATACATCTAATTACATTTTGTTGTACTAGTTCGGCATATTTTGAGAAAACCATTTATATTTTATCATCCTCTGCAATATTTTTAAAATGTATTTTATATATGTTATATTGTTTTAATTCCATTATTGAGTCTTACGCATGTTCGACACCACCCATGCTATACTATACGGTAAAATTATATAATATAAAAATGTTGTCCACTTACCTGGACTATCCTGACGCTAAGACCAGTCTCCTTGGCTAAAGTTTCCCGGACTTTTCTGCAAGGCTTAGGGCTAACTTCGAACGACGCTTTGAAAGCTCTCCGCTGTTGAGTGGTTAATATTGTCCTAGGCCTTTTTGGTCCCCGCCGACCGTCCTGGGAGCGAGTGGTCTGCATCAGGTCATCACATAAAAAATCTCCTATAAAATACATTGCATAAAAAATGATAATTGAATATTTTGATCTAAATGTATGAAATATGACTCTGTTATTTTCTTTTAAATACTGATCATAGTTTAAAAATAAATTTAAAAATAATGCAGAAATTTGAATTTAAAATAATTTAAAATTATTAACGTGTAGACTAGCGATTCCCAAATAAGGGGTCGCAAATGTTTAGTTTAAATTTGAGTAATACTGATTTAGATCATAATTAATTAAAATACATTTCGCGAATTATCTTATTTTGTATTAGGGTGCCATGACTTAAAAAAGTTACGTGAAATACCTTGTCCGTATCCTTGCATCATCTCCACTTCCTTCTCGTAGTCGGGGCGACAGAAAAGCTGGCCCTGCTTGACGACAAACTGATCGCCCTTGAGCAGGCGGACACCGCACACAACGCACACGAAACAGCGCAAGTGGAAAACGCTGTCCAGTGCCCGCATTACGAGCTCCTCGCGGGCCACGCGCTCGCCGCAACTCAGGCACTTTTTAACGTACAGTCTGAAAAACCATACAGGTTAATCAACAGGTAATTTATTGGTTTTCTCATTAATTATATTAAATTACTTAAAGATAATCTATAGTGCCTTAACTGGGCATTCATTTTCTTAGTTGTTATTATTATTATTTTGGTTAGAAATAGAACAAATAAAAAATCGACTACCTACTCAAAAATCTAATCTAATATTTATTTTGATCCAAACAATTTTTTTTAACTGAACACAACATTTTGCGGCTGTTTGAAATAATGTGATAATAAAAGTATTGGTTATGGTCGAAAATTATCATTTAAAAGATTTCTACAGTCTGAAAATCCAGGTTTTTTAAAAACGTCATTCTATCTAGTTAAAACGATTAATGTGGCATTTTAGTAATTTAAAAAAAAATATTTGACACTAAACCGATCCCTTTGTTGGGCAATGAAACAATTTATCGTCCCTATTGCAAATAAATTTTTATGTTGGTATGCATGTTTACCCGACAAAAAAGCGGAACAATGTCGGACGAAATGAAACAAAATGAAATTTATTTTTGTCATTTTAAATAAATTAGAATAATTTGTAGAAACTTCCCTATATGAATCAAATAAATAAATAAGTCACAACATTTTGGAAATGTATAAAAAATCTATCGCAGCAAATGAAAAAAATTATAAAATTTTATTTAACAAAAATAAAGAATTGGGGGCCAAAACGGAAAGGGAAAGTCGTATTTTCAAGCTTTTCTAGGGCTTCGTATATTATATATTCTTTAATTCAATATTAATTATGTTGACAGTTTATATATTTTTTTGAAAACACAAATGTACTTGAAATTTAACAATATTGAAAGAACAGTGGGAAACTATTTGCCAAAGAAAACTTTTCGGTAGATTTTTACATTCATTGATTTTTCTCGGTGAAATTTTCAAAAACGAACCGGAAGCGGGATGAAGCGAAGTTAAACATCCCTGAGGCTTTTATTTATTTAAGGGAGACGTCGCTGGAGGACTGGTGACAGTGTTGACTCAAGAATTCAATATCCTGAGTTGACCGCGTTGTCAAAGATAAACAGAAAAGGAGTTAGAATTCTGCTCGTTTTCGGCCAAAAGAAAAACAGAACAGTATATTTACATAAAAAATACTATTTTAGTATATTATTCAAAAAAATAATAAATTAGTGATAAATCTTGACAATCATAAGTTTTTACAATTTCAATTAATTTAATATCTTATATGCGACTAGACAAGAATGTTTAATATATGTTAACTGACAATCTCGTTCTGAAAATTATACTGGTCTTATAAAATATTAAGCTGGTATATCGTTTTAAATCAATTTAAGTCAATCTCGTTTTGTCAGTCTTACTCTTGTCTTGTATAACAAAAAAATCGAAACTTTGCTCTATAAAACCATGAGGATTAATTTAGATAAATTTATAACTGAAAAACTGTATGACCCAGGTCCAAACTGTGTTTAGTGGATTTGTAGGTAACATTATGACGCACCAAAATAATGATTAAAAATACTACATATTATAGGGAACTTTTGTAGAAAAATGTCATTTTCATAAAATATAAAAAAAAAAAATACAATTTGACTTTGATGAACAATAACTCTAGACTGGAAACACGGCTAGAAATAATTATTATATTAAAAAATATGTTAGTTAATTATACCTATGAAACTGACCTATTGTGGTTGCTCTAGGTACATTACTTTGGAACTTATGAGATGATCTTTACTTTAAATATCTCCCTGAAGGAACTTTTTTAAACACCCTGTAGCTCAGAGGGTGTTGAAGATAGACCCTCCCTTCCCGTAGTTTTTTTACTCACAATGAGTCAGGGAATCAGCTCCTACAATATATATATACATCCCAAACCGGACCATCCTGTATAATTAGTAATGTTAGATGTGTTAGAAAATATGCGTATCGAAACATTGGCTAAGAATATTCAGTTAAAAATCAGTTATTTTTTATAACATAAAGAAAAACAAAAATTCAAATATAATTATCTGACCAGTGTTAATTATAATTGTAACACAAAAAAAGCTCGCGAAAAGTCCACAAAACAGAGACCGCGAGATAAACACTAACAATAACAACAACAGTGACCATTCCCTTGCACCTTATTCTTTTGTGCGGCGTCGACCCCAAGTGTCAACGCAATATTAAATCACGCATGACATAATGTTGCCTTAAATATGCCCAGCAGCTGCGCGCTCGAATAAATTAATAAATTAATGAAGATTCATAGGTGAGGGGAAAAGTCATGTTATATGTTATATAATATATACATATATGTAATGTATGTGGATATTTGTGGGGTACCACAATTTGATTGTTTGATTATTATGTGAAATAATTAAAAATTATTATATTTGAAATTATTATTTATTAATTAATTAAGATTCGAACAACAGCTTTATTCAGATTAGAATCCACTCGCGGCTTCGCCTGTGTGTTTAACAATTATTGCTAAAAAATTTATATAAAATTTTATTTTTATTTACATAAATAAAATAACAATATCCACTTTATTATTTGGAAATCACTCTTTCCACGGTTGTTTTTAGTTTCTCTGAAAATATATACAAATTATAAAATATATTTCCATAACCTCAACATTCTCTGTGAACAAATACTGTAAAGTTCTTTGAAACAAATACCAATAACGAGTAAAAAGATTACAGCTTAAATATTTCTTTACAGACCAGTGAAAAAATAAAGAAATATTTGTAAACAATTCAATCGATATTCCATTTAATCACATTTTTTGATCAGACCGCACCGGAACGAAAACATATTTTTAAGCACAAACTGCAGCAGCATATTAAATTTCAAACATTCTAACATCCTGCAGTGAATGCAATGTAATCTTGTATGAGCAGTGGCGTGCGTGGTGGAATTTATATTATCTATTTAAAAAAAAATATTTTGAAATTTTATTTAGATTTGTCATTACGTCGAAGTTATTTACTTAGATTTTGCTTCCTCGCAATATCGAAGATACGAGAAGCTTCGTTATCGTTTTAAAACGAGAAAAAAAATTTGTTCTCCGATTTCAAAAAATTTACTTTATTTATCCGTTTCAGGTCAAGACAAACACTTTTTGTTCCGTGTCTGTCTGGCTGTGTGTGTGTGTGTGTGTCTGTCTGTGTGTGTGTGTGTCTGTCCCCCAATACTTGTCACACGCTTAACTCATGAACTACTGAACCGATATTGATGAAACTTGGTTGGTTGGTTTGGTCTGGCTTGAGGACGGTCCCATTTCAAAATAATTAAAATTGTGTGTAAGGGGGAGGGGTGACATCCAAAAAGATTTATTTTTTGAAGATATCTCAAGAAATACACATGTTACGTGAAAATTTTATAGAACCTTTTTGTAGAGCATCCAATTTTATATAATATAGGTCACCTACGTTTTTTGTAAAATATTCCCTTACAAAGATTTATCTCAATTTGCTTTATAAAAATCGTCATTTGTTTTTTTAAATTGCTATTTACTTTGACATATTAAATGTCACTTTGACGTTTTAAATGCCATTTTGACATTCGTATAGACTATGTGCAAGGGGGCGGGGTTAAAATAAATATCGATGTCAGTGCTCGTGGTGAGTTTTATTGTAACAACTCAACTACATTTTTCGTATGTCATTGTTATAAAAGTGAAAATAATTATAATTTCCGAAAGTTTTTAAATTGCACACAAAAAATATTCAGTTATATATAGAAATATCAAAAGCGAAAAAATAGAGGAGCAAATAACACGCCAGAAGAGAAAATATTGTTATTTTTCATTATTAAAATGTAACAGATATATGAAATTTTGAAGTATTTTATTGTTGTACCTTTTTTAGATTAGTTACAAGAAATACTACTAACGTGTCATAAAAATAATCTAGGTACTATATTTTCAAATATGCTAGCAAAGGTAACACTGTTCAGTTACTAAAGGTTTTTTTTGTTAAACGAAATTCTTTAAAAAAGCTAATTTTGACATATCATAAAAATGGTCATATCTATAATAAACTTGACGTGGAATGCCATAAACTATATATCCAGGAGATATACATGTATGTATGTACATTATTATACATATTATATATTGTAAACAATGATTTTTACCAAAATTATAACATTTTTAAATTGTCAACTTGTGTACAGTTTTAGGTTAAATGGAACTAAAATATTACATTGACTAGGACTTTATAGTTTTTAGGTGATACTTAACGACTTATTTGAAAATTATAAATGTAAACTGTGAAAGTAAATGAGATTGAGTGTTTGATAGATTCAAACTCGGTCCGCAAGATCGTCGGCGCAATATTTTTAGGTTATGCTGTCAATGTGAACGAATTAATTATTTTTTTATAAGTCATATTTGAAGAAAAAAAATACCCGAAGTGAATAATTTTCACGTACCTTTCATATTTTGCTATTTACATTATAGGTATGCAAACAGCTAGATTAAATGATATTTGTTTTTTTTTTAATATTTATTAAATAAATAAACTGCCTTGGCAGGCACGAGACTTTTTTATACATCATGACACCGAAGTATTTATATGTGATTACTTTTATAATTTAATATTTGATTTTAAAATTTTTTACTTACAAAATGATTTTCACTGAATGAAATTGATACATTGTATTTAATATTGACATTAAATATTAAACGAAATCAATTAAGAATAGTGATTATTGTATTAACTATTTATTTTGCTAGAATTCAATTATGACACTTCTAATAATAAATGCCAAAATTTTCATAGATAACTAGATTTTTTGTATTATACAAATCATTTTATATTAAAACCATTAATTCTTTTTTTGGTTAGTTCATAAGATACAACAAAAAAATAGAACAAAAATTATAGAAAATAATATTCTCTACAACTTGTATCTCAAACATTTTTTCTAATACCTATAACCGTTTAAAAAATAAATCGAAAAAATTAAATTTTGTAGAAAATCAATTATTTCCTAAAAACAATTTTGGGGGGTGGGGGGGGGGGTAAATAGAACATAAATTATAGATAAATACCCTCTACACAACTTTGATCTAAACATTTTTTTCTAATGTGCACCGTTTATACATCATGACACCGAGTATTAATATGTGATTACTTTTATAATTTAATATTTGATTTTAAATTTTTTTACTTACAAAATGATTTTCAATGAATGAAATTGATGCATTGTATTTAATATTGACATTAGATATTAAATGAAATCAATTAAGATTAGTGATTATTGTATTAACAAGTATTTATTTTGCTAGATTTCAATTTTGACACTTCTAATAATAATAAATGCCAAAATTTTCATAGATAACTAGATTTTTTGTATTATTCAAATCATTTTTAAATTAAAGCCATTAAAATTAAAATTATTCTTTTTTTTGGTTAGTTCATAAGATACAAAAAAAAGAATTGAACATAAATTATAGAAAATAATATTCTCTACAACTTGTATCTCAAACATTTTTTTCTAATACCTACCGTTTAAAAAATAAATCGAAAAAAATTTTTTTTTTAGAAAATCGATTATTTCCTAAAAACAATTTTTGGGGGGGAAAATGGATAGAATATAAATTATAGATAAATACCCTCTACAACTTTGATCTAAAACATTTTTTTCTAATGTGCACCGTTTCAAAAATAATTCAAAAATAATTCGAAAAATAATTATACTTCCGTTTCCGGTTTAGTGATGGTTTTCAAAAATAGGAGGTGCACATCTAGAGCATACAAGAACCTTAAGTTTAAAATTTCATGTTCGTAAGTATTACAGTTTTGGCTGTAGAGCGTTCACAGACACACAGACAGACAGACAGACAGACAGACAGACACACAGACACACACACAGACGTCATTGAGTTAATGGTGGTATATGATTCAGGGACCCTCAAAACGTGTAATTCCGTTAAAATCTCGAGTTCGATTTTTTTCGTGATCACTATACTTTATTTATACATTACATTTCATGTATGTATAAAAAAGTAAAAACAATACTAATAAAATAGTTGCAAATTGTCTATATCGTCCGCTAGCAGCGCTAGTTGTCATCGTGCACACAGCCTATAGCAGAAAAATAATGATTTTGATTGAAATTGTCAAAAAATTCAAAATATACGACATATTAACCAGGCGCGTATTAAGAAAAATGTAAAATTAATTTTTTTTATTAAAATCGTATGAAAATTAAATGGTTAACCAATGACAGGCAGTTCATCTGAATACTTTATCGGTTTTTATTTAAATTGTTCAATTAAATTAACTACCTTTGATGAATTTAGCACGAGGAAGCACCGTGCATTTACAAGGCAGAGTATTTTAATATGAACTAAAAACATTTTATTATTTTTATAAAAATTTTAATTTTAGCCTTTTCAGAAAGCTTTTTTGAGTTGTTACATTAAATATATGATTTAAAATAAAAAGTTATATGTGATATTTTTCAATTTTGAAACAGTAATGATAAGTTGTATAGATCAAAACTAATCAGTTAGTAGATTGTCAGTTAACTAACTGTAGTAATGTTCGTAATTAACGTTAATCGTGATTTAAAAAATGTTTAGGAGCATTATTCATTGCTTTATTCTTTAAACAAACGTTGGTGAAACTGAGCATTAAGCCTACAATTTTTAAGACTTGAATATACGTAAATTATTTTTGTTTAAAATTATAAATAATTGTACTTAAAAATTCTTTTGTATTTATGTTAATTTATAAGTACAGTTACTTTTTCGTAAAATTTTAAAATCATAAGTAGAAGCATAGCTCTGATTTTTACACAAGGTTAAGGATAATAATAAATATTTTATTTAAAATTTTGTTTTTGCATATTTATAAATGATATAATTTAAGAAGAACTGCATGTGTGCAAATTAAATAAGTACTATACTAAAAAATAATATTTTCTATAAAACCCTGCCCTACGTCTATGAGTGCTCGTATGGGACACCGTCGCAACCCTTAGCACAGAGGGGTGAGGGGTTGTTTGCCGCTGCAATATGTTTTTCGGCGCTTAGGGTCGCGCGTGCGGTGGTTTATTTTATTGCTTGCGCACCTCCGTCCCTGTCCTCCCATACCCTGCACTAAGGGATGCTGATCACGGGGGTGAATTCAGCAACCCTGACTCGGCGAAATGTAAATACCCACGGAGTTTTGTGCCAAAATGACGACAGCAAGATTGTATACAAGTACGTAAAGAATGCATTTTATTTTTTCCTTTTTGTTTACTATTTTCTTAATTATAACATGTACCTACTATCATATTTTTTGTTTAACTACTATTTATTATAAAAAGTATATTACTTATATTTTTCAGTGTGGCCTGTACATTACTTTCTTTTCCATTATAAATTATCCAATAATTTTATTTTAGATGCTAAAATAGTTTTATAAAAGAGGATAGTTTGAATTATCTGTCTAAAATAAATGCGCAGTTCATTAGACATTTCGATTATTAAATACAATTTGTTATTATATACAAATTATTAAAAAGACGTATTTAGCAAATAATCTATTAAAGATATACAGTAAAAACCGGTTGTAATGACATCGAAGGGAACGGTCAAATTAGGTCGTAAAAGACGATAGTCGTAATAACCGGCTGAAATACAATTATATGGGATTCAGTTGAACTTTTATTTTGAGTCGTTAAAACCAGTACGTCGTATTAACCGGAGTCGTTATAACCGGTTTCTACTGTAGATATATTCAGTTGTAAAGCTTATTTAAGTTTACATAAATTCTAGTTTCATACATGATTTTGTTATATTTCTTATTGTCTAACAAGGTATGCGACTTTATTTTTTTATTTTTCTTTGCGCTCCCTTCCTTTAAAATTTTGTTACTATTCAGCTCCCTGATAAGATAGCATGTTTATACATAGTCTATATAATTTCTATAAGGAACCCGAGGAATATTTGAGTGAAATATTCACAATCTCTACCTCTTTATAATATAGAAAAGGTTTTAGAAATACATTTGTCTTCTCATGGACCAGAGGTTGAGAAACCCTGTCTTATATCATGTAAACAAGCAACCATAACTGTCCAAATTTAATTCGCTCGAACTTTAAATATCTCATACATATTGTTGTTAATCATGACTGCTGTGGTACAATGTCCCCTGAATCACGCAGACCCTTTTCAACATTCCACACGTCCCTCGTTGATCCTTCAACCCCGACAACCCTCCCAACCCCCTATCAGACACACCCCTTGGTGATATTTTGATCTAGATACAGCCTAATATCTTTATCATGACAAAAACCTACTCATAAGTATTGTTTCATGTTGTCAAAAAAATTATCTCAATGTGGTGTGAAATGTTTGTACGTTGAATTAAATAAAGTTGACTATGTAAGGGTTAATAAAAAATTGAATTTTTTTACTTTAATTAAATTGTTGTTATTACAATTGATGATTTTAAAAATAATTTATAGACATTGAAAATTTATATCAATATTATATGAAATATAGTTATACGAGTAGTATGTAATATGAAAGATGACCGGCTTGACAATGTAATGACAAAACATAGACCGGTCATCTTTTATGCTACAAACTATAAGTAGGTAAATAATAAATATACCAACTAAGGTTTTAATTTTTAACCATTATTTATATTAGTAGAATTAGATAAGTGAAAAGTTTCTTGAATAAGAAACTGGAAGGAATGACCATTTTTTTATCTAGTTCTAGACATCACAGGGAGTAAGTAACTGAAATCTTTATATTGGGCTACCACGGAAAGAATTTTTTGCAACCTTTAGGAAAAACTTCCTTTTTATGTTTTTTCTTGTATTTTTTTTTAAATATTTCCGATTCTATTGATCGGATTGCAAAAATAAATATTCCGTGTTTTTTTTAAAACCTTATATTCCAAAATATTTTCAATTTTTTTTACTTTCTTATTTTTTTTTTAATCTGAATTTTTATGGAATTCTCCATTTTGATCTTCCCTGAATCCATTTTGACTATTTTCGCCATGATGTCTTTTTTGTCGGTCTGTCTGTCTGTAAGCGCTGTAACTCAAATACGACAAATCGTAGAAGAGTGAAATTTTATACTTAAGATTAATTTTTGTCTGGGAAGAAAACCCCCTATTTTTGAAAACGATCTTTCAACCGGAAACGGAAGTTAACTGAGATCGATTTTTGAATTTTCGAATTACATTTAAACTGTGAGTATTAGAGAAAAATTATTGGGTTGAAAATTGTAGGTAATATTACTATCTATAATTTATGTTCTATGAATTTTTTTTTTAAATTACATTAATATTTTATCGTAAGTTAGTCCTTTTTTAATAACGGCTAATTTTTAACTTACATACCTATCATAATCAATTCTGCAATAAAGTTTAGAATCTCTTGTAAAACACGTATGCGATAGCCGGCTTCCACACACGAAACACTGCAAACACTGCTCGTGGTACGAAACGTCGTGCACGCGCATGATGTAGCGGTCCAGGATCGGACGGCCGCAGCCTCCACAACGAGGACCAATTGTGCCTAGCATCCGTGGCTCAGCCATCACAACCTGAAAAAGAATATATATTTGTAAAATGTACATACTTCCAATTAAATCAGATAATATGGTGGAGGTGTTGGGGAATCATTTTATCTGATAAATATATAATATACAGGGTGAGTCATATCAGGTAAAACAAACTTGAACAGTTAATTGAGAAAAATATTTCAAGAAAAAAAGTTCATATAAACATGTGTCCGGAAATTCTTCGTGTGGGAGCTACAGGTCTCCAAAGATTTAGTCTAAAATTAGTTTTTATTTAATATCTTAAGAATTTAAACGATTATTGACCTGAAACAGAAAGATGAGTGAAATTTTAGAAATCGGAGAACATTTTTTTCCATTTAAAATAATATCGCAAAGCTTCTCGTATCTTCGATAATAAAATAAGTCGTAACAAAGATACAACGCATTTTATTCATTATTCAATAAAAATCACAATTGCCATGGAAAACTAAATATGTTTATTCGTCGAGATATCAGCTAAAATACAATATTAATTTTGAGTCATGTAAGCTTTGGAAAAAAGAATGGTTGATGTTTTGACATTTTAGCGAATTTTTCGAAGAAAAATATAGCTATTGCTATCACCATCATGACGCAACTTCGGAAAAAAAACTATATATCTTTATCAAACTTGATCTCGAGATCACGAAAATGAGGTTCGTTAAAAACTTTATGTATATATATATATATATATATATATATATATATATATATATATATATATATATATATATATATATATATATATATATATACATATGTATATCTGCCGTTTCGAGTGGACTCTCTAGCCTTCCAGGATTACTTCCGATCTTTTTGAAACTTGGTTAAAAAATCGATCTCACGAATACCTCGGTTAAGTTCGTTAGTCAGCGAAATTCCTTTATGGATTTCAAAATGGCGGCCGTTCAAAACCGAAAAAAAATCATATCTCGGGTATTAAATATCGGATTGATAATATCAAATATGTTTTGGAATCCTCTCAATAAAACAAAATTATTGTGTCTCTTGTGATTTTTCGGTATAAGGTACCGTTTGGTTGATATTTTAAAAACAAAAAAAATATTGTAGAGATTGTAAACTAAGAATGCCGAGTTCGAGTCCCGATGTGGAACTTTTTTTTTACAAGTTTTTTATTTTATTTTTTTGTTTATTATGTAGAGTAAAAAGTTAATAATCAATAAAAAATTTAAAAAATTTCAAAGCCAACTTTTTTTTACACATTTAATTATTTTTTATTTTATTTTTTTATCAAATAAAATTCGCTTACCGCGGTGGTTGCGCGGACAGAATATTTATATTTGTTAAAATTTGTTATTAATTTTGTTAATGTATAATATATCAGCAATGCCGGTTATAGGGAGGGAGATTGGGCGACCGACCGGGGTGCCAATTTAGGAGGGGCGGCGGACGGCCACATGGAGAAAAACTTACATTAGTTTAAATTCTAGTCTAATTTGTTGTCTCTTTAAAAAACGACCGTTATTAAGTCAAATTCTCCAATACTAGGTATCTATACTATCGTATTTTTCGGTTCATCTAATGACAAATCAACAAAGTATATTTCTTTGTATTTTGTGTCATATGACCTTATAAAAATGCCAAACATTGGAAAAATTAAAGAATATTACTAGATAAAAATCTAAGAACCCACTGGCCCCAAAGACCCTGGTCTAAAAAAAACATTAATTGATAGTGGAAATTGATAACATGTAGTTATACTAAACCGGGTATCTTTAATTACTATATCTCAATAGGTTCTCAAAATATTAAATAAAAACTAATTTTAGACAAAATCTTTGAGAGTCTGTAGCTCCCTCACGATAAGTGCATACATATAAGAATCATTGCCTAAATTGTATAAACAGTTTAAGACAATGATAAAAAGTTCAAGATTGTTTTACCTTTCTCTATCTACAAACGTAGCAAGAACTAATATAAATCAAATCAAAAATTCTGAAAAAGCATGGATTATCTAAATCGCATACTGAATTCAATTTATAATTAACGAAAATTAAAAAAAAAAGTATGTTTCTTTTTTTTATAAACTATCACGTATTGTATAAAAAAAGAAAATGTTTCAAGCCACAGGGAATTAAATAAATACAAACAAACAAGTATAGGTATAAGAAAGTGTTATACATATCACATTACAAACTAATCAACTGCCTTTGAAGTTAAGTCACAAGCCACTATTTGTTTATATGTACATGACGTACTTTATATGAACCTGCTAAAAGTAATTGTGAAAAACAAACAAATAAAAACAAAAACAAAACAAGTGGCAGAGAAAACGTCACATATCACATGACAAGATACTTATTTATATTAAAATATATTAAGGTGGCTATGACGAGGGTGCGCTGGGTTGGACCCCCAACGCATGGCTAATAGCCAGGGAAGCGTATAATCGGATCGACGCCGGATTATGCAGCCTAACTCGGGCGGACATAATTGATTCATGAAATAGGCATGCATCATACTTATTGTGTTTTGTATATGATCTATTACAAAAGCGCTATGTTTGGAGAGACAGGTGCTGCCGTGCCTCGCTACAATCGGGAACTATACATTCATGTATGTATGTATGTGTGTGGAATGGATGCTTTGATCTGATTTTTGTTTTTTAATTTCAAACGCGGCAGCTTTTTTGGTGGTGTTCCATTTTGGGTGGTTGGTTGAGTAGATTTAATAAATTAATGTTGTATTGTGATTGATGCTTTTATGTTTTACATATTTTTGTGAAAATCTAATTTTATAACTATATCAAACCTATACCTATTAAATATAGCTACTTTGAACCCCATAATTATTTATTATGAAATTCGATTCTTTTGTTATATCGAGGTTCCGGTCAATACTGTAGACTGTGTAGACCCTATATACAGTTAACGGGTAAAATTATGTCCAGTTTCACCAACGACAGATATTAACAATTCATCTCAAACAATTTGATAACTATATAAATTAAACCGATCAGAGCCCCATACCCATCATAATTCAAGTTGTCTCGGCGGAAAATATATGAAAATCTATTCCTGTATGCTTATTTTAGTTTAATCAACTATTTAAAAACTTAGTACACAGAAAAAAACTGTATTGAACCAAGAAAACCTTGTTTTGTATATAACGAAACAATATATTTTCTTAATATAAGAAACATACCCTTAATCCAACTACGTTATTCATTCGTTCAAGAATAAGTTGGTTTAAGAGATTATTACTTATCTTAAGAAAATATTGTTTTCGTTATATACAAAACAAGGTTTACTTGGTTTGAGAAATCCTTTCTACCAGTGTACTGTATTTAAATTATTATTAATAATAACCATAATAGTTCACAGACACCTGTAATTGTGTTCACTAATACGATAGTTAAATCTTAATGTTCTTAATTTCCAAAAGATAGAAACAAATAACATAATTCACATGTCGCCGGTAAATATGATAAAAAATTTACATCGTACTATTATTTTGAAATGTGTTTTCAAAGACATATTACCTCAGGATTAAGGCTTAGTAGTATTATGGTCATAAAACTACATACTGTCTGTAAAATTTAATTACTTTATTTTGTAATTTCCCAAATATTACTGATTAAACTACATTTTGAAATTTTGTACAGAATTTTATGTATGAATATTATTTTAATTTCTATTTAATTCAATGTAATATCTATAAATGTAAATTAATCTCTGTATAATCAGTTATAAGATCCTTTAATCGGTTCCCTTTATTATGCAATATAAATATACTTATATTTTTTATTTATATACCTAATTGTAAGTATGTTTAAACGTCAACATACATATATTCAATATTCAATAATCCTACTTATTCCTATATTTCACTATACATATTATTTACACATAAACAACATTTTCACACTTGAAGATCATTTATTTCTTACATTTGGGGTCGTTTCTCCCCCATAACAACCACACAGAGAACAAGTGTTCGACTATAAATTCAACTAAACGCCAAATCATAGATTAAAACGATATAATCTAAATTTTGTAGTCTAGCGCGTACGCTGGGGGTTAAAGTCAGCTCTCTGTTTAAATAACGCAAGAGCTAATATGCGTGACATTGCATGAAATCGTATTTAAAGAGTTTAATGTACGGCAAAGGGTTTACAATACAGATTATACCACCCTCAATATATTGTTGTTAATGATTTAATATGTCGGACTAAAAAGACCATTTATTTAAGTTTGATTATTTAGCTGATTTAGCATAGTGATTTTTTTAAGTCAAATGTAATGACACTGAAAGTGAGAGTATCGGTTAATCCAGTACTACTCAAACTATGGTCACAATTAAAAAATATTTTCTTACTAATTTAATCTTAAAAAAAATATTTAAACTTCACTATTTCCACAAATTTTGAGAAGTGTTGGATTAATATATACAGTAAAGATAATTCAATAGAACTCAAACTTTTTGATTTTATACATTTATTTAAAATGTATATGAGGTTTTATAGGCAATTTTTATTTATCTATGTGATGTAATTAATTCGAAAATGTATTTTAAATAATTAAGTCAGGAGCTTATTAAAATGATGTATAAAAATGAAAAGGATTATATTATAATGTTAATGTAATTTTGTACTTCCGTCTTTAGATGAACTAATTGTATGTATGGGCATTACTGATTTTGTATTACATATGATCGGAGTTATTTGGGTTTTATAAACAATATTTATAAATGAGCAGGGTCGTAGCTACTACCGGGGCAGCCGGGACAGTACTCCGGGGGTTCCTGAGAATAGGGAGCCCCCGCAGCAGCAGATTGAAGAACAAAAAAAGGCTTCAATTTACATTTTACATATAAAGAGGGACCACTCTGTTACTTGCTGCCCCGGGGCCCACGAGCCTCTAGCTACGGCCCTGTAAATGAGACATAAAAAGAGTTGGTACAATAACTATTTTCGATTTTATGACATTCATTTATCTACTCAAAAGATAAAAAAAAGTACTAAAAATTACTTCTTTTAGTAAATAACACTAAATTATCAAATACTACTGCGACTTCAAGTGCAATAATGAAATGTTTCATCACTTTTAAAATCCACAACTATACAACTATCTTCTATCATTACGTCAACAAATAATATCCAGTGTCTAAATAATACGTATTTTTCGGGTCTACACAGTCCTCCTGAGCTTTGACACTATTTTTACCCTGTTGGGGTGAACTCGCAAGCGAGTGTTGTGCCAACATTTACATGTCATCACTTGAATCAAGATTGTTGTCAACGGAATTGTTAAACAAGCAAAAAGTTAAAGTTCAGCTGTCAAAATAGTTTGTACATATACCTTAGAATTAGTATTTATTTTCATGTTTGGGAGGGTTTTTTTTTTTTTTTCACCGCTTTGAAGTTATAGTGTGGATGTAATTTTATGTTTTACAAGCTTTTAAGGACTCCGCGATTATCTTGATATGACTCTTCTTAAACTTTTTGACGTCGCGGCTCCCTTGCAGCTCATATTGATGACTTGCGCCCCCCTTATTTTTATTTGAAATCCAGATAGGTTAAAAAAAAATTTTTTTTCATTTATATAATTTAGCAAGTGCATATTTGAACATTTATACTTATTTAACGATAGTAAATTTATTTGTTATATTCGTGGTTTTTCGCGGCCCTCCACTTTAAGAAGCCCTGCTCTAGGCTAGCTAGCGTTGATTTGAATAGCACCTTCGTTTTAATTTCTTAATAGGATCAGTATTTTTATTTAAATTAACTTTTTTACTGTTTTTACTAAGAACAAATCATTATTTGGTATTATTTGAATGTGGCAACATGTGTAAATTAATGTTTTTGACGAGAAAAAAAATCAAATAAGAGTAAAAGTGGAATAGTCAACTTTTGAAACGAATCTTATCAAATATTAAAGACAGTCGATGAAATCAATATTTTATGAACAGTACCTATAAAGCTTAGCTTAATGAGACACATACATTTTTTTCAATGTATTGATAAATAAACAATAGATACCTATCTACAATTTTTTATCTATGATAATTAATTACAGAATAAGTTAAATAATCAAATTATTAATCCAAACTCTTAATCAAATGATTTATTAACTTAATTATGGGATAATTGTTTAAAAAATATTATAGACGTAACATACAAACTATAGTTCTATAGTTTGCAGACAATGCAATATTTAAAGCGACGGTATATTTGTTTTATGCTCGCTTTAAATAAATAACACAATTAATTCATTAAACCTGGATTAAAATTGGATTCATATGATTGAAAATGTAATTTAAGTATCCATCATATTATTCTATATTTAAATTATGTAAAAATTATAAAATTTATTCAATTTATTGAAAATAGACATTTTCGAGATTTTCATTTTGTAATTAAAAATATATTTTAATGCAATTCAATACACCTAAATATAAATACCTACAAAATTTATATTTATTCTAAATTAATAATAAATCAGACTATTTTTATACTTACGTTTTCAAACCACGTTTCACAATATTATTTAATAAATTTTGTCTCTTTAATAAAAATAAACACTAATTTGTGTATAAAATCTATAAAATCACATTTTGTTCTTTATATTTTAAATATTGTCGCATTTTCTCTTTACATACATACGAAGCCGCCATATTTTTCTTTAATTTTAAAACTAAACACAATAATGTATTTGTATTGATACCTACATTATTTAAAATAATAATAACAATCCATTATTTTAATTATATTAATATCATATTAATTAAATAATAGATATAAATTTAAACAAACTGATCTTAAGAAAAAAGTCTCACTGCTTGTTCATTAATTTTTGTATTAAACAAAATAGAAGAAAAAATAATCTGTATTTTTAATCTAATCATCCACTATCAGATAACATTAATATGTTTGTCATAAATTCAAAACCCGTGTATGTATACCGTTATACTGGAGATCATTTCTTGGTTATTTTGAACCATGGTTGCCGGACCTGCGCAAGATAACATTTTCCACTTGTATCCATACGCGTCGCGACGTAGGTGGGCGTGGTCTGGATTACGCGTCGGTAACGCCCCTCTTATCTATCGCCCGCCAATAAGAGATTTTTTTCTTTCCTCTCTATATTGATGAACTGTATGTGTACGCTGTATACATATATCGAAGAGACAACTGGAATGATATAAAAATGTTTCTCGTTATTTTATTTTCCTTGATTTCTTGTGGATACAATGGGATGTTTCGTAAACTAGATAAATCTTCTTTTCTCTGTATTTTGCTCGAACATACGATAGATATTGGTTAAGCGCATTAATTACACCTTTTATAAGAAAATATATTAATACATCTAACAATAAGTTTTTAAAATCTAGGCAAAGTTTATATTTTCATTATAAATATGCAATAAATATTATTTTGTATAACTCCATCTATTGATTTATTTTATGACTATTGTATAAATACTACAAATTCTACCTTATCGGCTTTGAGAGTTACATTATTATCCGCCAGAAGGCGATGATCTAATTTTTAAACTATAATCCGGCATATTGAATTTTGTGACACAGCAACAAATACATTTATTAGTTTGTCACGCTAAGAAAGCAGTATTTATAAGATTTTTGTGTGTTAAAGTAAGATCTAAAAGAATCAAAAATGTTTCGGAATCAATACGATAGTGATGTTACAGTCTGGAGTCCTCAAGGTAGGATTCATCAAGTAGAATATGCTATGGAAGCAGTAAAGTTAGGTTCAGCCACTATTGGCTTGAAAAATAAAACTCATGCTGTATTAATTGCACTGAAAAGAGCATCTTCAGAATTATCTGCATATCAGAAAAAGATTATTCCAATTGATACACACATGGGTATTTCGGTAGCTGGCCTTACAGCTGATGCTAGGATGTTAAGTCGTTATATGCGCACCGAATGTTTAAATCATAAGTATGCACATGATTCGATATTACCTATAAACCGTTTAATAGGAGAATTAGGAAATAAGATGCAGATATGCACACAAAGGTACGATCGTAGACCTTACGGAGTAGGTTTATTGGTTGCGGGTTACGACGATCAAGGCCCACACATTTATCAAACATGTCCATCTGCAAATTATTTTGATTGTAAAGCGATGGCTATCGGAGCACGATCACAAAGTGCAAGAACATACTTAGAAAAGCATCTAGATGAATTTGTGGATTGCGAAACTGATGAATTAATAAAGCATGGTCTACGAGCTTTAAGAGATACTCTTCCAAACGAAGTAGAACTTACAGTTAAAAATGTTTCTATCGGCGTAGTCGGAAAGTCGACAGAATTTAAAATATTAGATGAAGAAACTACTACTGTGTATCTGACTGCTATCGAAGGAGAAGAGAAAAGAACTAGCGGTGTAGCAGACGAAACTCAACAACCTGCGGCACCTTTAAGAGATCCGTCACCAGGACCAGAACAGGGTGATCCCATCCCCGCTGTTGCTATGGACACGGAATAAACAAGGTGTTTCTAAATTATAATTTTTTATAAAATATGTAACAATTAATTATTGTTTGTTTCATTAAGTTTACTTTCTGTTTAAAATGGTATTCAATAAAAATTATTTTTAATTTATGATAATTTTTTCATAGCAAATACATCATTATAACATTTTTTATGATTTTTTTTTTTAATTACTGTAATGAAATAAATACAAACCACATATTTTCTTCTCTTTTATTATCAAAATATTAGTGTAAAAAACTACATTCTTAAAAAAATATCTGTTTTCTATATATAGACAAGTTAAAATCAACGAAATGTAATAATTCTGTATAAATCTGTTACAACAAACTTATATTGAAAATGACACGATTATTATCATATAAAAATATTTTGTATACAAAATAAGTACTTAATTTTACAATTTATTTCAGTTCATTATTAATATACATAAATTAATTTTTTTCACTTATCAGAACAACTTCATTACCACTATCCTTTTGTTTTTCTTTCTCTTCAGCACTCTTTTTCTTCTTCTGTTCATAACTTAAACTTTCTTTATCAAATTCCATTGCCATAATTCCTAAATCTCCACTATACCGATTTTTCGCAATCTAAAATAAGATATAAAGAATTACTCTCATGCTGAAATTTTATAATTCTTGCTTTTTACCTGTAAATACTTTTTGCCTCTTACAGAAGTCAAACGTTTATCCTGAATCAATAAAACATTATCTGCTTCTTGCGAAGCTTTGGCACCACCGAATATAGAACTTGTCGTGAGATCTTCGTCCTCCCTTTCTTTTCTTGGATGTATAACTAGCGTCACATGACAGTTGCGTTTTGTAGCAAAAGTTCTGAATGCACCGACAATTAAATCTTGTTTCCAAAAACGGTCAGTTATTCTATAATCTTCAGATACACCCATCATGAACTGTACGTTATCAATAATTACGTGCGTAATATCATGTATATATGTCGCATGTTCAACCGCCTGTAAATTAAAACGTTACTAAATATTATCCTATCACAATTTAAACCATAGTTAATGACCCAACTTCTTGAGATGCATATTTAAGACACAACAAAATCTAAATTAATTTAATTTATACTCGATCTTACATTAAATTAAAATGAAAAGTATTTAGTGAAGGAAAGAATCTGTTATTATTAAATTACCTCCATTACTATCTTAACAGACTGTTGTCCATGAAAAGTCATAAAATAAATAGGTAACTTCTCAAATTCATCTGCCCACGTATCAAACTTATCCAAATTATCTTCTAGAGATAGTCCAGCCATTTGTTGCAACATTGTTCTAGCTAAACGTGCATTGCGTATTTCAAAACTGCCCCATAAAGTGTTGACCTAAAATGACATAAAATTACACATAAAGTACTCTCAAAATGACCAATTGCGATATAAATATTCTCAAAATTTTCAAGGTAACAGCACTCCAATAAAAAATACCATATGTTACTAATGACTAACACCTATATGTCTTCAGTCTATGATCCTATTGTATCACATTGATTTTAAAGAAATTTCACTTAAAAATTATTACCCCTTGCATTGCCAGATCCAATGAATATTCACTCATAAATGTAGTCTTTCCACAGCCTGTAGGTCCAGTCATTATTGTTAGTTCTCCTCTTCGATGGCCTTTCAATATTTTATTTAATGTTGGGAACCTCTTCCATTTAATACCTTGTACCTAAAACAAGATTGTTTAACACATTAATTGCCGCACAATATTAAAAAAAATTATTTAAGTCATCTTTCATTATGAATATCTCCTGAACATAATTTACTTCCCAAATATATTTATCCGCTGCCATATTTCATGGCGATTAACGTGTTAATAGAAAACGAAATTGTATTTGCAAAGATTAATTTTTATTATACCTTATCAATATTTTGTAAATCACATAATACATCTTCTCTCAAATTTGCAAAAGTAGTTATTGCTTTATGCCATACAGGTTGAGCTGAATTTAGAACAGTCTTTATATCTTGATTAGATTCCAGTAAATGAGGAAGATGATGTTTATCAGAAGGCCTATCAACAACAAAACCAATAAATAAACTAAAATCTTTAATACCCAATCCAATTTACCTAATAAAAAAACATCTTTTTTCATCTAACTTTTTCGAAAACTGTCGTGCTGTATCCCAAGAAAGCACATCGTTTCCAAACCATAAAGTGAGTTTGTTGTATTGTTCAAAACAAGGTAAAACAAACTGAGGTAATACAGAAATTCCATATGGTAGGCATATCACTGTACTAGGAACTTTATTGTTAGCTAATATTAATAAATCTTTTATTGAAGGAACTAAAATAGCATTCGAATCTTTAGACTTAACAGTTTTGTAAGATATTAAGCCACTACAGTTTGTATATGGCACTGTACTTTCTTCTCCGGTTTCTTTTTTAATATATTTGTACCCTTGTTCATGTCCATCTATTCCATAAAGTGGAAAATATAGGTGTTCTCTTTTTTCATCGATTCGTGTCGAAAGTTGTCCGAATATAGATTTAGGTATATTCTAAAATAAAATATATATTGAAAATATGGTTCAACAAATATTTTGTTTAAATATAAATTTACCAAATATCCAAATAGTTCAGCAATTTCTTTATATTCATCATCTGCTAATGAATCAAATGGAACTGTGATTTCTTTGATTTTTAGCCAATTCGTATTAACTTTTTCGGTAATAATATTTTCTTTTGGTATTGCTATATCTTTGGTATTATTTTGTAATTTTTTAATATTGATTACTTTTTCCAGATCTTTCCACTTTCCTTGATGTCGACTTTTATCACATATAAAAAATCCTAAATATTTCATATCGGTGAAAAGTCTATTGAATAGAACAATACATACATTTTTAAATATAAGTACCTGTTATTTTATTGATATAAACTTTTGATGATTTATTTTTCTTTTTACAAATAGGACACGTAGATATTAAGCATGTGTAACCATCTTCGAAATTTACACCTAAAGTCTTCAGGGACCGTTTGATTGTAGAACTTGACACATCAGGACCTTCAGGTAAATCTAAATTTCCACTATTATAAAATTTAAAATTTATTGAATTTAAATACTGTTTATAAATTAATTTTCGATGTAAATGAGTAAAGGTAAGATAAGTGTAAGAAAAAGATTTAAAAAAATTCATAATGCTAACGTAGACATTTATATATTAAAAAATATAATGATCACATGTAAATCTCAGAATAAAAAAATTATATTTTTTAAATTATTAGGTTATAACATGCATATTTCTCATTTTGACGTTTATTTCAAATCAAACAAAGAATCATGTGTAACAACTGAAATATAAAAACAAATGTCTCTTTGGTGAGATTGAAGAAAACGTCGTACGTGGTAGTACTATAAAATTCGACATTTTGAACATATAGTTAAAACTCCATGACGTACGGGGTTTTCTTTATATCTTTAGCATTAATCATACTATGTAGTTACAATTTTTCTATCAGTTAACAACACTGTTTGCAAATGAAAAACAAAAAAATAACTGTTAGAAGTCAGATTAGAAGTCACTCAGAAGTTTAAAGGTTTGTTGTATAATTATAGACACAAATCATTTTACAAATATTAATTCATTTTCGTTAGGTTAATGGCAGTAAGACTTTCGACAATTGGATCATTTTGGAGAAAATATCGGGTCGTTATAATATTCCCGGTGATCACAATCTCATCCATTGCTGCTGATTATCAACATACCCAAAAGTGGAAAGCATCACAGACTAATCAATAAAATATCATAAAAATGGCAATTTTTGGAATAACTCCTCGATTTCTGTACATGGCAACAATTCCTTTCACAGGCTTTTGCATTGGATGGTTCTTAGACACAAAAGAAACAGAGCGAATGACCCTGTTCCGAGATAAAAGCGCTCTATATGGCCGACAGTTGAAAGAAGGAGAACAACCATCATGGCCATGAAGTAAAGAAATACAGATAAATTAGAAACTCAGTTACATAGTATTTGCTTTTATTTAATTGTATATATGTTTATAAAATAAAATTGTAAGCACTATAAATTTGTTTAAATATAATCTAACCTTTTCTTCTAAAACACTACAATTTATATATTAACTAATATATTTAAAATAATGTAATATTACACACTGTATTGCATATAAAAATCAATTAGGCAAGGAATACTGATAACGAAATGATTTTAAGAGTTATTGTATTCAAGGCCGGATTTATATTATTGCTGTCTGTAAGCCCATATATTTCCACACAATTAATAAGGACATTTTTATTATTGCACTTAATTCACTTATCGAGTAAAAATTGTATAAAGCACTTGTTAATTATCCACCCGCAAGCAAGTATGAACATAGACTGTAAGTGTATATATGCACTGATATTAAAATAACTGCGTTATCTCTGCAGCTCCAATCACTGTGTTTATTTTCGTTTAAAACAGGTACACTTTACCCACATTAGCTCAATATTGGTGCATATATACTATAACCAGAGCTTTTTTGTCATGTAACGCGGTGGAACGGTGTTCCAGCACATTTTTCCATAAAAAACTTGGCAAGAAATTATGTTTCGGCACTTTTTTTAAAAGCCCTGCTATATACACATACTCTATATTCATTTGAGGGAGAATAATTAACTATAAGTATAATCATTGAAAATATCTTATACCATAAAGGCCACCAGACAGGCTTTTCAAGCTTTAGGAAATCTGGCCCTGATATTATTACAATCAGTAAAATATAAATAAAATTTGGACGGAACTTGTTATTAAAGTGCATTAACAAATTTTTTGAACATATGTATTAGTAAAAATTGTAAATTTTTTTTAATACTTATATTTTCTCAATTTGTATATGTATTAAAATAAATTATCTAAATATAGGCATAACATATAACCATATATTAAACTACTAGTAGTTTAATATATGATTTAACAAATGAACAATTTATCAGTGAAGTATAATACCCAATTAATACTCAATAATACTCAAATTGTTCACATATAAAATATATTAATAAACTACTAAATATTGCTGGTTAAAAATTAAATAAATTTGTAACGTATACCAAAATCCACTATACATTTATAATTATTACTAATAAAAAAATTATAAAATATAATTTGGTAACTACCTTATATAATTCTATTTTCTATATTCTAATATAAAATATATGAAAAATAAATTTTATATACTATACAGGGTGATTCAGCACTGTTGTGCCAAACTTAAACCGTAGATTAAGAAAAATATTCTAAGCAAAAAACTTCTAATGCACATGTGTCCGGAAATTTTTCGTGAGGGAACTACAGGCCTCTAAAGATTTTACTAAATATGAGTTTTTATTTAATATCAAGAGAACCCTTTGTGATAAAATTATGAAATTTGGTATGCTGTTTAGTATTAATAAGTGTTATCGATTACTCATATTAACTAGTTATAATTTAGATTAGATATGTATGGGGTCAGTGGGCCCATCGATTTTAATCTAGTATTTTTTGTTCTTTAATATTTTTATAAAGTTGGGCACTTATTTAAGGTTATATGATACAAAATACACAAAAACATACTTTACTTATTTGTCATAGGATAAACCGTTTTCGAGGAATATCGATGGAAAAGAAAGCATGCAGAATTTAACTTAATACGGATGCTTCAAATTACAAATAATAAATTTATATTCTTGTTCTATGATAAAAATTAAGACAAAAAGTTAACATAAGTATACCTCAAAAAATGCATCCTTATCAACAAATAGCCATTTTTAGTTTCGTTTTTTAATCAAATTATTAAAGTACATAATACAGTATTACAACTGGCTATACATCTTAGAGGATTCATATTAGGAGGTTTCTTTATATGAACTTTTTTCCTACCTTTAATCATAGAACAAGAATATAAATTTATTTTTTGTAATTTGGAGCATCCGTATTAAGTTAAATTCTGCATGCTTTCTTTTCTATCGATATTACTCGAAAACGGTTTATCCTATGACAAATAAGCAAAGTATATTTTTACGTATTTTGTGTCATATAACCTTAAATAACTTTATAAAAAAATTAAAGAACAAAAAATACTAGATGAAAATTGATGGGCCCACAGGCCCCATACATCCCCGGTCTAAATTATAATTGTTTAATATGAGATATCGATAACACTTATTATTACTAAACAGAATACCAAATTTCATAATTTTATCACAAAGAGTTATCTAGATATTAAATAAAAACTTATTTTGATGAAAATCTTTGGTGGGCTGTAATTCCCTAACCAAAAATTTCCGGACACATGTTTATTGAAAGTTTTTTGCTTAAAATATTTTTCTCAATCTATGGTTTAAGTTTGGCACGACAGTGCTGAATCACCCTGTATAACAGCACCAAAAATTTTAAGTTTTAAAATTTTAAAAATAATTTTTTTTGTTGATATTATAGTATGTAGAAGACACATTTACAATATTCAAAATCTGGTTCATTTTAGAGACAATATTTCTAGTATTTGAGTGTCTAAATTGAACATAAAAATTTATTATAGATTGTATATTATACTATAAATTTTGTCGCATTGATTTTTTCGTAAAAAATCTTCTGCTGTACTTTTAAAACTAATTTAGTTTAAAAAATAAGTATCTTAATACTACAATAGTAACACACAACCATAATTAAAATTAAAAAATCACATCATCAAATATTCAATAAAAATAATTGCACAACTTATACAAAAAGAAATTCAAAAGTATGTTGTTTTCTTCAAACAATTTCCTTTTGATTTTATATCTTTTAACTTCACTTTCAATGGAATTTTGAATGTTGCGTTGATATTTTCCTTATTATGCATTATTTTCAATAAATCAAAAGCTTGCTTTTTACTTTCTTCGGTCCAAGATGCAGGACGTTCTATTTGACCATTTTGTACAATCTGTAAAGCATGTTTATGTTTTGAATCAGTAATGTCACTTGAAGCTTTGTTAGTATTACATAAAATTTTATTCCGATAGTTACTAACAGCCATTTGTAAATCATCGGCAGAATATTTTCCGAGATTTTTATTTTGGTCTGTGTTCATGTTTTTAATACATTTATTTTGTTTAACTGAATCTTTATCTGATGATGATGATTTGGATTCTTGGCTTTCATAAATGTAACTATCAATTTTTTTTGATAAGCGTACTCTACGTTCTGATGCTGATCGTGTGAAGTTTTTGAATTGTTCTGTTTTATTTATTAATGGAATATCTGTATCATCAAAAGAGTCTCTTTTCCTTAAAAGTGTTCTACTATTATGTTGGTAAGCATCTGTTTTACATTTCTCCATATATTTCTCTACTTTCTGCAGTTTTTCGTTAATTAAACGTTCTAACGATTCTAATTTCTTTCCACGTTCATGTAATTGTTTTTCCTTTTCTTCTAGCATTAGTTCTTTTGATTGACACTCTTGTTCTCTTTGTTTAATATTTTTTAGTTTAATTTCATGTTCTTTTATTTTATCGTCATTTTTGTTTTTTTTCGAAGCTGATATTTTTGATAGACAGTTTTGTTTTAAAATGCTTAAACTACAGCATTTTCCATTAGCTAGGTATGATTTTTGGGAGTATATCAAATAAGAGACATGAGATACGACACTTGGATGTTTTAATATACTGTCTATTTGGATATCATTAGAATTAAAAAGAAATTCTATAAATCGTATCAAGTCAGTTGAATATTTTTTTGAAATAAGAGATAGCTTACTCGATTTGTTATAAGATTCTAGTGTGCACATTTCATAAAGTAGACTACCTAAAGAAAATCCGTATGATAACGTGTCTTCATTTATCAAATCGATTTCGTTTATAATAATATTTATATTTTCATCTAAAGTAGTAGATTGTGGTGTTACATTCAAACAGATAGAAGAACTTTTGTGTAAAGTTAAAGAAACCTTTTGTAGAACTCTTGCAATTTGATAAAAGCAATTCCAAATAAACTGTTCTTCAATACATCTTTGTTCATCTTTGCAACGTAATACCAAATCTTGAATACTGGTATTATCATTATGTTCAATAATAAGATATAAAATGTTTGTTTCTTTATGTAAAATATAATCGATGCATGTAATAATAGAATAACAACACTTACACAGGTGTTTTATGTCTGACAGAAAAATGTCTTTATCTTCAGTTGAAAAAATATTGAGGTCTATTGATTTCCATATATAATACCTGCCAGTAGTTTTATGTTTCACTTTAAATGAAGTACACAGGTAATTAGAACTAATGATACTCAAAACTTCATAATCAGTAATTTTCAAAGGTTCCATTATGTTTATTTATCTAATTAATTAAGCACATATGTACATATTTAAAGAGACAGTTTTTTGAAAGAGTAGCAGACTGTTTTTCATTGGTTCAAATTTAACGGACCGTGAAGAATGGGATGCTGGGTATGCCAGGTAACGAGAGGATCATGGGAACCACACCAAAAATTGAAAATGTCAGTAACATGACATGTCATTTTTGTGAAATATCTAAAAAATAAGGCTGTTCTGATATTATATTTACAAATTTTGGTAATTTTAAATACTTAAATAATAATAACAATACTGTAAAATCATAGATTGTGAAATTAGTTACTAATAACAAGTATATTTATACAAATATATTTTGATAAAGGTGTGTCACAAGCAAATGTCAAACGACGTATTTTTTCATATTGGTGTGAAAACTTAAGACTAACGCACAAACTTTTATATTATATATGTTCTATTTAGAACAAAAGAAATATCTTAAATATAAAAGTTACATATTGGATTTATACGCATTTGTGAGGTGTTTGTGCCACTGGCAGAATATGTCTTTAACAAAAGAAAGGCACATTTATGAAAGAGACAACAGCAGCAGTGACACAGAAGATTGTTTAGAAAATGATATACAGTCTCGTAGAATTTTTAAAAATCGTATGAGGTAGGTGGTTATTCTAAAACAGTATATTTCAGATCACTAAAACATTTTGTTTTGGATATCAGTCTCGATGACCCATATTTTCAATAGTTCAATTGAATTTTTGTATTATGAAATCTAAACAAACCAAGATGTCTATTATAATTTATTTATAAAAAATTATTAAAATAAAATATTTTTTTATATAGTCTTTGTTATAGAAACAACTATTTTTATGACTTATGCTCTAATCATTACATATTTTTTATTTCTCAGGCCACGTCCACTTATACCATCTTGTTTCACAAAAAATCAAGCTTGTGTTTCCGGTACGCAGCCAGCAAGTGAAGAGCGTGTTACATTAGTCGTGGACAACACACGTTTTGTAGTTGACCCAGCTCTGTTCACTGCACATCCAAACACAATGCTTGGCAGAATGTTTAGTCCCGGACTAGAGTACGCGCAGCAAAATGAACGTGGTGAATTTGAAGTTGCCGAGGGTATATCCGCTATGGTATTCCGAGCCATCTTGGAGTTTTATAAAGGAGGTATCATACGTTGTCCGCCCACTGTCTCAGTGCAAGAGCTACGTGAGGCCTGCGATTACCTTCTCGTGCCTTTTGATGCACAAACCGTACGATGCCAAAATTTACGTAAGTCAAAATTTAGTAAGTTAAAATTTATTAATTACTAAAATTATTGTAGCACATATTAACCTTCATATAAAATTGTGTGATGCTTTGGTATGAGTAGTGTACTCCCAAACTTGCTGTATCAAATGTGAAATAAAATGTATCATAATATGTTAGTTTGAGAGAGTCTTAAACCTTTTATCTATTAAAGCTTAATTAATGCTTTTCTAATCGTACTTATTACTTAATCTCATCATCTTACTAAAATTTTACTTTAAATATTATGTGTCTTGTCTAAAGAGTTTACATGATCTGCAATATATTTTATTTTATATACATTTTAACCAAGGGGCACCATATTTTGGTTTGAATAGATCCTTTAAAATATGTTACTTATTTTCCCACAGGTGGTTTGTTACACGAGTTGTCCAATGAAGGTGCACGCTGCCAGTTTGAAGTATTTCTAGAAGAGTTAATTTTACCGCCGATGGTTGAATCAGCACAACGAGGTGATCGTGAATGCCATGTTGTAGTTTTGTTAGATGATGACGTAGTCGATTGGGATGAAGAGTATCCGCCACAAATGGGTGAAGAGTATTCACAAAGTAATTTTTTTTTAATTTTAATCTTACTATCATGATATTTGGCAATTTAAAAGTATATATCGTCGCTTATCTAACAGCATCGCTCAAGTCATTTTGACTAACTTTACAGGAGAACGAAAAAACCGTGTATTTTTTATATATGCTTACGCACTGTCACTATTTTTTCAATTCTGGTCTCTAGAATGTCTAGAATGTGATTGATAGATCGACGCGCAATGAGTAGTTCTATCCAATGACATTCAAATGTAAAAACCGCTAATTTTCGATTTGGGCGGTGTTAGATAAGGGACAATATGTCATTTTAAAAACTATTCTATGCTTAATCGGAAGCATTATTCTAAAGTTGTTCCGAGGAGTGGATTTTACCAGTAATATTTTATTCTTTTATAACTTTTCAGCTGTAAACAGTACTGCGATGTATAGGTTTTTCAAATACATAGAAAATAGAGATGTAGCAAAACAGGTACTGAAAGAACGAGGCTTGAAAAAAATACGTTTAGGAATCGAAGGTTATCCAACATACAAAGAAAAAGTCAAGAAACGAGCAGGAGGGCGAGCGGAAGTAATTTACAGTTACGTTCAAAGGCCATTTATCCACATGTCATGGGAGAAAGAAGAAGCCAAAAGCAGGCACGTTGATTTTCAATGTGTGAAGTCTAAGTCTGTAACAAATTTAGCGGAAGCAACAGCAGATCCTGCAGTAGAATTTGATGCTGGCGGGAATCTTTTACCGATACAAAATAATGCAGAACCATTACCTGCTCCGTTAGGTCCAGAGCAAGATGAAGCTGTACTTGGAGGGTTTCTTGAAAATGAACAACAACCATCTGAAGAAATATGAGATAATAGATTTTTTTTTGTGTTGTGATATGTTTATATTTAATCTAAGTCTGAATGTCACCTTATTGTTATAATATATGTTTATTTCTTATGTTTGTATAAAATTTAATAAATTATTGATTGTATATGTGTATCAACTTTTTATTTAGTTTAAATACATGCGTTTGATAAAAATAGTGAGATTTTATTTATTTTTATTCTATAGCATTCACAATAGCCTACACTTGAGGACTTGTTAGTAGGGGAACATCAGAATAATTTTAAGCTGGACTTTTTGAATGATCGTGTCCGGGACTGATCAATTTCTCCTACTTATCAAATTAATTGTAGATGTACTTGTTAGTTGTTATTTACTTATCTTTGGTATACAGTCTAATATTGAATCGATTAGTTTATTGTTTGAAGTACATTATAAATATTTAGTAAATATAAGAACCATTTTGAATTTGGATTATACTGCCATCTTTATTATAAAAGCGAAAATAAATCGTAATATTATCGATTTATGTATTACCGATATGATAATAAGAAAATAAACCATAGCGATGATAGCGATTCCATGAATGTGAAATATTTATGAGCTCCTGATAAAAATGAAACGCCCATTTTGGATTTCATTAATAAATAAGTGTATTTTCATGCACTCTTGATACAAATAAACGCAATAAACGCGCATTTGAATCATCTAGCAGCAATTTAGCACCTCTTTTTAGTGGAATTTATATAAAAAAAATATGTCATCTACTTAGAAATCAGTCAATGATAGGAATCTTGTTTTTAAATTCATATCGCTGATCATATTGTCAGTGGCAGAACTTTTTTATTTTACGAGGTGGGGTAAACTAATAAAAAAAATATTAATTGGATAATTAACTATTTTGTGGGCACGTAATAGTTGTATAAACACTGATTCTACATTATGGAGTAGGTGGGTACATGGGCGTAGCCAGAATTGTATTTAGGGGGGGGCAAAAATTTTTTTATGTAACATATTTTAGTTTAAAAAAATCAGGTCAAAATTAATTTCCGTGGATCTTTTTATATTCACAGCACTTTTACAAAACAATTTTTTAAAGACTTTCCAGCGGATTATTTCCAAAATAACGAATTTTCAGAGAAAATTTGTCAGACAAAAGTTTCATGGCTTTGAGGGGGCTATATATTGACAACATGTGTTGACCTTGAAAAGGTCACCATTATGGGTTTTTTTAGGTTCTTTTTCAAATGTAAACCCATATTTTTTGTTACAGATTCGTAATTAACTAGGGAAAATAAGTAACTTTTGTCTGAAATATTTTTTCTGAAAATGTCAATTTTGTATGATATGGAGCAAAACAAACAGTAATTTCTGGATTTTAAATATTTTTTTACTCGAAAACTACCAATTTATAAAAAAATATTACAAGAGAAAAGAAATGTTTAGATTTCGGCAAGGATTTTCAGAATTTTTTTTAAAGTAATTATTAATTAAAAAAAATTGTTTTTAAAGAAATTTTTCGAAATAAAAAAAAACGAATTAAAAATTAGTAAAAATTCTCCGATAATTCTTGTTGAAAACTAAGCACTTTTTGCTTCTTGCGATTATTTAAAAAAACAATAGTTTTCGAGTAAAAAATTATTTAAAATCCAGAAATTACTGTTTGTTTTGCTCCAAATCATACAAAATTGACATTTTCAGAAAAATGTTACTTATTTTTTCTAGTTAATTACGAATCTGTAACAAAAATATGGGTTTACATTTGAAAAAGAAAAGTTGAACCTAAAAAACCCATAATAGTGACCTTTTCAACACATATTGTCAATATTTAGCCCCCTCAAATCCATGAAACTTTTGTCTGACAAATTTTCTCTGAAAATTCGTTATTTTGGAAATAATCAGCTGGAAAGTCTTTAAAAAAAACACCCGGTATGGTCTTTATTAGATGTTTTTATTTTATTTTGAATTTTCCCTGAAATTTTAGTTTACATGTAAAAACAAAAGATTGTGATTAAAAAAAATACTTTGATATAAGATTTTCTGGATCCAAAATATAAAATCAAAAATCCAATGGACATCATAGAAATCTAGAAATATCCCTGTTTAGACAATGTACTGATTTACTTATTACTTTTTGTCCACAAGCTAGGGGGGGGGGCAAGCGCCCCCCCCTGCCCCACCCTGGCTACGCCCATGGGTGGGTATGCTCATTGCTCATATATTCATATACAAGCTTCTTTTCCCAATATCATACTATGTTCATACTTGACATTGACTGAGGCCCATAAAACAGTTATAGTCAGGGGTGTGCTGCCAAAAATTAAACAACCGGCTCGCTAAAAAAAAATTATACCCTATTTTCTTTCGGAATAGTTTGAAATCTAGGTATTGTTCTTTTCAAACGGTATACATTTGTTTTTTATGCTTTCCAAAATCATTTTTTCGCATTTATACTGCTTTTATTGAACGTCTAATTAATTTGAGCGGAATAATTTAATTAATTTATCGTAGAATAATTTAACAACCGGCTCGCCGATTTTCAAAAATCTTAACCGGCTCGCGCGAGCCGGTACGAGCCGGCTCCAGCACACCTCTGGTTATAGTACTGTGAATTTTATAAACTACATGCATTTATATTTGACGCATTACCCTGTAATTGCTATGTTCTATCTACACATGTCATTATCATCGTAGTAGCAGGTTAATCTGTCAAAAGGAAAAGGAATAAAAACCAAAAACGATAAATAAAACATCAAGTACACTTGATTCAATAAAATTTATTCAAGTTTTGAACATTTTACATAAGTCTACTTTGTCGGTTGAAAAGATAATTCCCCACCAACTATAACATAGTTTTCTTGTTATTCGACACAAGAATTAATACTTGAATCGATTGCGTTTTCAGATCATTGCTCTTATAGTATAGAGTTGACTCTAAGAGAACACGATCAAGGAAAAAATGATGGTATATCTAGAAACAAACGGTACTAAATTTAAATTACTATGACTATGTACAATTTTGGTTCCAACAAGTTTCTAGATATACTCTGGAACAAACATGCAGTCACATAAATCTAAATAATAATAATACTTTTGAATCACTGTCAGCTATTGGTATCAATTGCACGATTTGATATGACGAACTATGAAATATATAATATATAAATCGTTTACAAAAAATTCTCAAACAAACATCTACGACTTGTTATTTTGTACCAGAGTATATAATACAATAAGTAGTATTAACACTATTCTGAAACTGGCCATTGACGAGTACCTAAGCAGTTTACACTCCTATTGATACTTATGTACAAATAATACAAGATGGAAATAACTTTACATAGTTACTAATCGATACAACAGCAATTCAATATGAATTGTCTATCACACAAATAAAAACGGGCACCACGGCGAGCCCCGGCGTGCGAGGAACTTAGGTCGACCGTATGAGACTGGCCCGCACCATTCACTCGAACAGAGCGAGGATGTCGTCATTGGTCGTGACTCCGGCCGAGCTGTTGTTGCCGTTACTGCTCCCGCCACTAGACGGGGGCGTGTTGAGATCCGGTGGGTCTAGGTATGACAGCAGCTCCATCGGGTCAACACTGTCTGGCAGCAGCTGTATACAGAAACAAATAACATTAGATACTATTCTCAACATTGTTACATACAAACACAAGACCATTGATCATTAATACTTACGTTTAAAGCTTCTTGGCCAGTACCCTCGCCATCTATTACAGCTGCCGGATCAAAGTTAAGGTCTGAAGGAATATCAGGTACACTGTTATCAGACGTCGTGGCCCCATTTGAAGTATGATTATCCGTGGAAGGTGGGGGTACGCTTGGCGGGCCTCCGCCAGGCGTGTGAGGGGTGTGGGGGGTGTGCGGTGTGTGTGGCGTATGTGGCATCTGCAAAAACAAAACAGAAACTTACTTACTTACTTGAACTTAAATAAAGAGTTGAAAATATCAAATTATTGTTGACGAAATCTTACCTGATCGTTTAGTGATTTCTCCATGGCATTCAAAGGATCGAGAGAGTTCACAGAATCACTCAGGTGCGACAGTGGGCCGTTCCCGCTCGTGTACTCCGTGCTACCGGACGAGTTCTGTCCGAAGTCATAGGAACCAGATACAGATGGGTTGCGCGCGTTATTATATGGCGGTGGTCCGTTGTTCATCATAGACCCGCTGGCTATACTATTCATGTCAGGAGGAATGTATGGTGACATTACTTGTGTTATTTCCCAATTATTCATCGTTGGAAGGGTCATGCTACCAGGAGACATTGCTTTATTTAGCCTTTTAGCACCACAAGACTCTCCATCATCTTCCATCTGTAAATTAAGAACAAACCGAATTAATATATGATAGTTCAAACTTCAAAACATATTTTAGTTGATTTTATTGATTAAGTATTTACCTTAATTTCCTGTGCGAGGGTTTTAGCTGGTTTCCAATTTGCTGCACTGTCAATTGTTACTTCATCTACTTCTGATGTGTTTAACGTATTTAAAATACCCCACATATACTGGTCCACTTCTAATCCTTCCAGCTGAGCAGCTTTACTGTAAATAAATTATATTCATTAATAAAAATATACAATAAAAATTACACTTATACACATGTCAAATATTAAAAAAAAGGTTTCTCCCTAGAGATTTATATAAATCTGTCAGCTCTACCATACAGAGTAGTAGAATCTACTAATTTAATTTATAAATAAACAGTAAATGTTTATATCTATTACATTTTGTGGAAGGATCAATTTTGACATGTTATTTTGGTCATTTTGCAGAAAATAAAGTTTAACAACACTTACTTGCACACAGGACATCTCCATGACCCCCGCTCACAGTTAAGTTGAAGGTATGACTCGAGATCAAAACACTGGATGTGTTTACAATCGTGTCCTCGCGCAGGTAGTGTGATCCTCTTAAACGTGATTGGACACTTCAGTGACACTTTTAGCGCCGTCTGTTCTACACCATCCCTGTCCCGTTCGCTGGGTAGCCCGGAGTTTGAAGACCCACCCATCGTGTTGCTGAAGTTACGTTTTATTTTAGCTATGCAGTGGTCAGCTGTCAGCAGCCTCTTTCGGAGTAATCCCTGTAATACGCTTCGCACGCTCGGCCTATGTACCAGTTGTAACACAAATAGATGTGACTGAAAGAGAAAATTCTAAAATTAGGTTTTTTGCTGCCGTATTTTAATTTTGCCGGTAGTTTTAACATTTAGTGACACAGTATTTATTAAGTTAAGTTCTTGAAAACAAACCTTTTAAAAATAGCTCTTCGGGAATGTTTTTTTTATTTACTTAATAAATATGTTACATTATATGTAAAGCATAAAGTTGATTAGTTCATCTTTTACCATTTTTGACTAAAGTAAGAAGGGTATGTTAGATTTTGTTATATAAGTGACGATATCAATTTGTTAAGAGACTTTAAAAAATATAATACTTACACAACAACATGCTGATACTGTGATTTGTATTGTGTTGCGACCAGGCTGACAGACGTCTTTGAGGTACAGGGGTTTGTGTGACGTTTTGTTTTCGCCTCGGTCGATCACAAGGGGTGTAGCGTTTACTGAAACTTGCACGCTAGCTGGCCAGTTTGTGTTCATCTGCCGGTCCTCGTGGTGAAAACATTTCAGCTGTAACTCGAGGTCCGATCTCCACATGAGTGTTTGGTGAACGGTAGGTTTTAACTGAAACACGTGGTTACTGACTGCCAGGTTGTGTTCCAATCTGAACGGTGGTAAGATGATTCCGTCTCTCACGGGGAACGTTAGTCTTAATTCGTCGTCTTCTGTAAGAAATAACGATCATTTCTATTTAGTGTTCTGCTTAATACAGCATAATTCAATATCTATACTTTTGATATTGGTTTTTAAAATTATGAAAAAAATATTTCAAACTTTTTTTAAAGAACTTCCAATTAAGTTTTTTTTTTCTAAAATTACAGATGATTGAGTTGAATTTAGTGATATCCAATTTTTTATATTTTCGATTTATATAATCTTTCAGAGTTTGAAAAACTAATATTTAGTGTTTATAAAAGGATATACATAACTGGATATGATTGAATTTTTTTTTATTTCATGTATGATTTTGTAAGGGTAAATAATGGTTCCCGTAAAAAAATGACACTACATTGATTTCCAAAAAATTAGCTTTGATAATTCCTTTTAAAATTAGGTATACAAATTTTATTTCAATTTTTTTTTAATACTTAATAGTTTCAAAAGATATATTTTGCTGGTTATAGTATTGATTGACGATTATTTTATAGTTTAATTACAAAGTAAGATAAAAAAAATTAAGAGACAGGGGTAGAAATTTGTGTAAAGATAATTGTGATAAAGATGCAAATTTTGTGGACAATTGTAAATTTGACCAAAAGGTTAAGCTGATATAATTTGTGTTCTTGCTGATGTAAAAATAATAAAAATATAAGACTCACTTTGAACGGGCATAGGTGGTTTGAGGTCATTGAATGCTGGTTTGACATCCGGGTTAGGACTGACATAAGGTGGCATGCTGCTGGCAGGAGTCAGCGGCGGTGTGGGGTTCCCTGGGATAGGACTGTGCTGGTAACTCATGCTCCGTACACTGCTCACGTCTTGCTGGAACTGGTTGCTCGTGCCGTATTGCCCCCCTACACCTGACGGATTGTACTGGTTCGAATTTCCTGGCCCGTGGTGGTTTGGAAACTGTACAGGTCCCATCGAGCCGTTCGGGAAGTACTGACCAGATGGCGTGTAGGGGGGAGTCGACTGACGGAGGTTGCCCGTGGCTCTCGCACCACCGAACGTACTCGCCGGGCCGAGCGATTGTTGCGAATATTGGGTCTGAAAACCCGGTCGGCCAGTTGCGTAACCACCTGTTAAATATATAAACCGTCTGAATACTGATAAATGTTTAGAAAAGATGTGTAATTATTCTTAAAAATTATTATTTAAATAAGAAATTGAAATGATATAATTTTTTTATAAAAAATCTGATTTAAGTTTTGTAAGTCTTGTAGTTTATTTATTAATATTTTGTATGTATTTAAATACTGTATTTGTTAAAAAATTATACATGTTACTTTTTAGAATACATATTTTTTTAATGCATTGTAACTATTTTCAGTTTCTTTTTTTCGTGTTCTATTTAAACCAAGTAATAAATATAATTAATGAATCGCTCACCTGAGGGATACTGAGGATTAAACCCAGGCTGCATAGCAGGTCCAGGAACAGGCCCCGTGTTAGGGTACACGTGCTGCCCTCTCTTCTGAGACATGTGCATTGCAGGTGAAGGGTACGGTGTGAGCCTGCGCGGATACATCTGTCCGGCTGGCCCCTGCATGCCCATCTTGGACATGTTCATGTTGCCTGACGGGATCATCCCATTGTGCATTGCATTCATCCCGTTCATCGTGCCCATTCCGTTCATGCCATTCATACCATTCATCCCGTTCATCCCATTCATACCGTTCATGTTGGCCATGCTCATGGGCGGCATTCCCGTTGGTCCGTGAGCTCTCTGCTGGCCGTAGCCGGCACCGTAATGGTGGCTCTGCATCTGGAAGTAAGGGATTCTCTAAGTTAAGACAAAAAATAATTGTTATGATGTTGCTTCATTTTTCAGTAATTAAAATTTCATAATTTTGAAATAATCCTTTTTTAAACAGTCAATATATGATAAAACCATTTGTTTTATCATCACTTCCAAAAAATTTAAGAAAGCATAGTTTGTCATTTCGAGAAGTTTCACTCTATTTCTATTGATTTATTCAAATTCATATTTTTTTCTCTAAAGAAATTTAGAAAAACAAAATTTGTGTAACATATTACAAAATAAGTAAATTATGTACATATACTTATTTATTAATTCAAAACAAAATTTGCAACATCCTTTTCAACATATTTTTATTATTAAAAAAAAAATTGCATATCAATTATTTGAACACCTCATGAGTAATTTAAATTCAACTATTGATCGTAAATCAAATAAATACCTATGATTTCTGAATTTTTTGGTATGTTTTCTGTATTATAAAGACAGTACGAATTTCTTTTACAGATCATTTAAATTAGAGAAGGAAATAGAAGGTATAAAAATACGTAAATACTCATACATAATTTACTTTCATTTATTGTAAATGTACATTATTAGGAATGAAAGTCTAGAATAATTTTCTCTCAACATATTTCATTTCTTAAAAAATATATTTTTACAGATTCCTCGCATTTTATACTATCTTAACAATTGTTATTTTAATCATTTTCTCGTGCAGTATAAATAAATTAAATACATCTTTTCTATGATATTTATAACATTTTATTACGTTTTTTATTGTATAAATAAATTGACCAATACATAATGAAATTTAAAATTAATGCCTGGTTTAATGTTTGTTTATTAAATTAAAACTATTTTAATACATTATGAGTATATTAATTGAAAATGTCACTTAATAATATTTCTCTGATAAGATTGTTAATTTAATTTTTATTTTCTTATTTATATATTAACTAAGAAAGTTTTTATATTAGAAAAATTGAGCAATATGAGTATTGTACAGTGCAGATTTTACAACAAAAAAGAAGTATTTTACAAAAAAAAATCGTATTCTTATTTTATAAGGTGATAAAAAGTTTGAAAGTATTTTGAGGTGAATTAACTTTTTTTATAAAAATTACTTTATTTAGAATTCTGTAAAGATTTTTGTATAGCTTCTTTTATACAAATAGCAAATTAATGTATTTGATATTATCACAACAAAAATTTCGTAATATAGAAATTGCTGAACAATTTTTGATTTATTTTATAATAAATATTTTGAACTGTTCCGGGTCATTATACATACAGGGTGTCCCAGGACTGTGTCAAAGCTCAATATTTCATTTAATACAATGAATTGGAAGAAAACTTAAAATGCAAAAGTTGTCAGACGAGAGGAGCGGCATAATTTAAAAATAGTTACATTTATACAGAGTGTCCCATAACTGCGTTACAAACCAATGTTATGTTTTTTTAAATACAAACTATATATTTTTATTTGATAATCTAAAAGCATTCAATTTTCTGAGTATTTTGATGTATCAAGTATGGGATTATACAGAGAGGTTTAGAAATAATGACCAATTTTGAAAGAAAATAGGAACATTTTCAACGCCTTGCAATTTTCTAATTACAAAAAAAAATGTATTCTCTGCTGAAAGTAGTTTTGGTATATTCTCTATTATTGCGATATTACGTTAAACACTTACAACATTGTATTATTTGTACATGGTGTGTCAAAACACTGAACCTAGTTTTTTTCAAAATTTTCAAATGGAACACCCTATATATTTTTACATTTTCGAATTGCCTGTTCAATTCTCAACACATTTTACAAACCATGTTCTATACCTAAATCCAGCCGTTAATAAGTTACTAATTTTATTTTAAAATCTTAAGATGTTCCATAAAAACAATACAACTTTATTATAATCAATAAAACAGTTCGCTTAAAAACAATTTAACAAACTAATAGAACGTACAAACTTTAACAACATAAAAATTTAATTATTTTATGGAATATAATAAAGTTGTATGGTTTTTAAAAAAATCTTAAGATTTTAATATAAAATTAATGACTTATTAACGGCTGGATTTAGGTATAGAACATGGTTTGTAAAATGTGTTGAGAATTGAACAGGCAATTCGAAAATAAAAAAATATATAGGGTGTTCCATTTGAAAATTTTTAAAAAAACTAAGTTCAGTGTTTTGATACACCCTGTACAAATGATACGATTTTGTAAATGTTTGACATAATATCGCAATAATAGAGAAGATGCCAAAACTACTTCAAACAGAAAACAATTTTTTTTTGTTGTAATTAGAAAATTACAAGGCGTTGAAAATGTTCCTATTTTCTTACAAAATTGGTCATTATTTCTAAACCCCTCTGTATAATCCCATACTTGATACATTAAAATACTCAGAAAATTGAATGCTTTTAGATAATCAAATAAAAATATATAGTTTGTATTTAAAAAAACATAACATTGGTTTGTAACGCAGTTATGGGACACTCTGTATAAATGTAACTATTTTTAAATTATGCCACTCCTCTCGTCTGACAACTTTTGCATTTAAAGTTTTCTTCCAATTCATTGTATTAAATGAAATATTGAGCTTTGACACAGTCCTGGGACATCCTGTATATGATTTTTGTTTAAAAAATAGTTATGATAATTTTATGGACGAATATTTTGAATTAAAAAAAAAATTCCCAGTTTTTTCTTTATATTTAAATAAAAATTATTAGACAAGAATGCTAACCTGGCCAAACTGTGAGTTGTCCTGCAACGCCACCACACTAGCTGTTGCAGTGGCTGTCGCTGTCGCAGCTGCTACCATAGCTGCCGTGTTTAGTGCACTACCTTGCTGATATTGTTGGCCTACGCTGCCGTCCGATACTCCTGCACTGTTGTTAACACTTCCGTTCATACCGTTACCAGACTGTGCCAGGCCATAGCTACCAACACTGGAAGAGATATACAATAATTTAGTGTTTGTCATGCAGTAATATTAACAATGATTTTTTTTACATAAAATTTATTTTTATGTGTTGAAATTAAGAAGTAGAACATTTTTATGTTGCTAAAAAATTACGTTTTTCATTCATAAAAATGAACTTTCTACTGACTGCAAAAAATTTAATATTTGCTCGTGAATTTTTTGGAAAATTTAATTTTTTTAATTTAATTATTTTATTTTTTGCAGTGCATATTTTAAATTATTAAATACAGGTTGTAAAATAAAAAAAATTATACACATTTTCTTGATAGCTATTCATTTTAAGAATTTAATTAAAAAAATGTTTTAAAACCTGTTCGTTGAAAATATCATTAAAATAAATTTTATGTTTAAAATAAAATTAAAATAATTTATCATACAAAATATTATCAAAAATTTGTAGATATTTTTATACATGTAAAGATAAATTGGCAAGTAAAAAAAATATCTTTGAATTTTATTATTTTTTATGAAAAATAAACTAATTTTATAAAATAAATCATAAGTACCTACATACTTTTATTTTGATAAAAAAGATAAATTAATCTAACTGAATATGATTTTTATATGTAATATCAATATCTAATTATGAATACTCATATCGAAAAATATAGGTATATTTTTTCCATATATATTTTACTAAAAAAAACACAACTTAAAAAAAAGTTAAATCAAAGTATAAAATAAATAAAACGAGAAAAACAAAAATTTAAGCAAATAAAAGCAATTCAATTAATATTGTGTTAGCAAGTTGTAAAGTGTAACAGATGTAAAAAGTATAAATAAATACAGCACAAAAATAAAATATACGATATTTCGAGTTTAAAAATAATTACATTTTAATTTATCAATAAAAACATATTCACGCATAGCAGAGCCCCATTGACATTAACAAAAACAAACATTAACTTTAAAAGCCGTTTACAAACATTACGAAAATATGCTTATTTATATTTAAAAATCATCCGAAAAAAAATCCGTTTGTATTGTATACGAGCGTATATTTTTACGTGTGTATATTTTGTCATGCATTATCGTCTCGATAGGTAGATATAATATTATAGAAAAAAGCAAGCGGTTGATAGAGAAACACGTCTGTAGCGAACAAACAGCAGGGTAGATTGTACAATAGACCCGATTGTATTGACCTCCCCTAAAGCATATCGGTCGAACTGCAATGTTTTATTTATCGGCGTCCCCCTCGGTTAGTTATTGTTAGTGCCTATAACGCTTCTGCACTCACCCAGCGGCAACCGAATGTCTGTAAGCACCATTAAACGCGGGGCTCTGTTTCGCGTAGACGCCGCCCGAAGGGGGCACCACTGGGCCTGTTGAGTAGCCTCCGTGCGGCCCCGATTGAGTTGGCGTCGTTACACCCCAAACGGTGGTCACGACGGACAACTGCTGTTGGGTGGCGCCGGCTGGCGACCAGTCCCTGAAACACGAGCCCATTTTAAACCGCGTTACCGCCGAACTTTCACGCCTGCACGTGTTCTTAAAGTACAACTATCTTCAGCTGCACGCGACCTCTCATCATAGACAGATCTAAACATTACCGCCGTTACAACAACAACAACAAACACCACGACTACTATCAGTCGGACACACTTTGTAAATAGTGTGTGATAACATATACCCAACAGTTCATTTTTATTTTATAATTACTCTCACTATGTTGTCGGTCGGTAATAGGTAATAACAGGGAAAATATAAATTATTCGTGAAGAATATCCAAATCAAAATAAATATACCAAACTGAACAAAAATAAAATAAAGAACACATAAACACAATATAAAGAAAATCAGACACTCTAATTTCACAATTTTTTTATAAATAATCCAAAAATCACTTGAGGTCGTAATAAACACATGATAACATTTTTTTACCACTTGTCACTTAAATCACTGTATCCTACATGGTATATAGTAGAAAAAATAGAAACCATGTTATACCTGTAAGAAGTGTATCCCAGCATTGGCACAAACACATATAGAAGTAGTTTTATCCAGTCATATATCACTGCACTTCACACAACATTGTTTGTATAATGTAAACCCTTATATAATATAATTGTAGTAAGTAGAGACAAATGTCATACAAGTAATATCCTGTAGTAACGAGACCGCACGTCTATACACTGTACGAGTCAACGTAGCACTGCCGAGATAGTAGGTTCGAAAGGTTGTCAGAACCGCTGACAGCAGCGAACGAAGACGGTGATGGCAACAGCAGGCGTTATCCCCGCCACTCTCGACACTGGTGGTGGTAGTACGTCCCCACCGCTCGGCGCGATAGGGGAACAATAATGCGACGTTGCCGCTACCAGTGTAGGTGGAACGCCCCTGGTTTGCGACACCGGATTAACTTCACGGTGTCACTTGACCTGTCGCAACGATATGCGAAATATTTTCTATTGTGAAGGACTTGTATGTATTTTGTGACCTGCTTTTAAAAACGCCGATCGTATCTGTGTGATCACGGTTTGTGTTTTTACACCATTGTAATTATCTAAACGTTATGTGACCAAACTGTTTCAAACAACTTTCTAGCCCTATCTATCTCGGAACTATTTACATTTACAGATTCTCTATTGTACCAATTGATTATTTAAATTTAATAATCATCGCACAAATATTTCATTAATGTAACATTTAAGAAAAACAATGAATAAATCGATAATTACATTGTAGCTGTATACATATGTACTCCAAGTGTATTTACTGTCCATATCTGCTAATGGAAGTTTGTAAAGAGAGTGCGGGGGAAAATGTTGCACAATTCAGACCTTGAGCCTTATCGCTTTAATGACAATAGAAATTGATAGATAAAAACTGAAGTAAATTTATATGTATACAGTATTGTTCAGAAGTCTGGAAACATTACAAAATATCGAAAAATATGTACATAAATATTTATGCGTTCTGTTCGTTTGTGAAATATATATGTATGTATAAGTATGTACTTATGAGCTGCATTTTATATATAAACAAACAAAAAAACAGACAAGTTTTTGCTGCTGTTTCGTTTAGTATTCTTTTTAGTTATACAAAAATAGTTTTTATAGTATGCGTATGTAATGCGGTGTTTACACCGAAAAAACAAAACAGAAACTTCGTGTCTTTAAAATACTTCGTATTTAAAAATGTATAGGGTTTATTGTTTTTTTGTAAAAAAAACACCGTGTTTCTGTTTTGTTTTCTCGGTGTAAACAACGCATAAGAACTTACACGTAGGTACATAAGTAGTTGGCTATACAATTAAATTTTTTAATACTCTGTACATAGAATGTAAATATATCATATTTTATTTTATACATACATACCTATCTATATTAATTACGAAAATAAAACAAAAATTGATATACATGAAAGTTCCAAAAAGGGTCGATAGAAATAATGTGATACTTTTATAATTCTTAGAACTTGGGTACCTATGAGTATAGTAGCTACCCTCCAGGTCTTATTCGTGTATATTTCTATTAGTTTTAGCTACAGAGTTGGCAGTGGCGTGGCTAAACGTCGTTGCTGAAATAACGCTCCTTAAACCATACTTTTGCACCCTCCTCGTCATTACTTTTTTTGTAGTCCCATATTTTAGAAAAAACATATTTAAGTAATTTCATTAAAATAAAAAACAGAATGGTTCTCGCTATAATCTTAAACTGAAAATTTGCATGAATTAAAATGACTGTATAAATAGTAAAAATATGGAATCTAAAATCCGGGCAGTATTTTGTGTGGTGTTTATTAATAAAATGAATGTTTATGTTGAATATTTAAGGCATAAACTGTATGTGTGTGTGACCTGCGATATATACTTAGCCGGCTGACGAGATGCCAGCAGTGTGTTGTCGATCCTTGCCCCACCTGCCGAACCAAACAAACACCAAAAATAACTGCCCCGTGCGAGAATGCCGATCGCCTCCGCACCGTGGACGCAGGCACGGAATTATACTAATAGATATTTATGAAAAAGTGAAAATTGCTTACATACGTCAGTATATATTATTATGAAAAACCACTTTATAACAAAGTTGCTATGAAGTCAAAGGTGTATAAGCCATTTGTCAGGTATTATAAAGAATTTGGTTAGACCAAAACCAAAACCAAACTGAAATATCATCTCTTGTGTTATGTTATCTATGGATTTAAAGTATTTATACTCTGTTTCATTTAAGTTTGCAGTGGTTGCTGGGAGATTTGACTGTACGATTCACGATTCATACCGTCAAATCACCAGTCAACCACTACAAACTTAAATGAAATAGACTATAGTTTCTACACAAACCAAATTCAATGACATCACAAATATCACAATGCAATTCAGTACCCTGTAGAATGTGTTTTTTTATCTAGATCAATTCTTTTATTTTGAAATAAAAAAATGTTAAAACTTTTTAAAACGAAGAGTAACCGGACAAACCTGAACAAAAATACTGAAATGAGTAAAATCAAGCTTTCCAGTCTCTTTGCTCAATTTTGTCCCATACAGACTCAATTTTAGCTGTACAATTTTAAATGGTATTGATGCTTTCCAAGACATGTTATGAAATATTAGAGGATGCCAGTAACGAGTAGCGGGTTTTTATTAAGATGGGAGGAGGCACTATAACCGTCTAAGGTATTCAGTGAAAGTACTTGAAATATCAAGTAAATTTTGCTATTTTCAAATGTACTTGAAGTAAGTACTTCAATTACTTCATTTGTTAAATATTAAATTAAAGTATTATGCAAACATATTTTAAGCTATATAAATGTGAATTACTTGTTAAGTACCTACTTCAAGTACATTCCTTGTTAAATTCAAGATTTACGTTTAAAAGGAGGTACCTGAAGTATAAAGTACTTTTTACTATTGTTAAATGTGAATAATTCAAGTAAGTATTAAAAAGTACTTGAAGTACCTTTTGAAGTATTTTACTTAAAGTGTTGACAACTCTGGGGGGTACAGTCTTTTTTAACCTGGTAATTTAACTATTGTAAGATTAACATATGTAGGTAGATATCCTCAGCTTGCAATCAGGACTGAAGACTAAATCCCATTACGAAATCGCAATTATTCATAGTGCAGGTAGAAACAATCACTTGAAAGCCGGTTCTGTTCACGAGTGTGTAACCACGACGCCAAGCGTCGCGTCGTCGATTCATGCCATGACGTCGACACTAGCGTCTAAGGATCACATGCTTCAACGTGTTCTACATAGTAGACTGTCGAAATTCATCTGAACATTCCTTATTAGTAAAGGTCTTTCTGTATAAAATATGATTATAATAAATATATTTTTTATATACAGGGTTACACATTAGGAGAGGATATCGACTTTATTTTCGAAACTATAAGAGTTAGAACAATATTTTAAATCGTAACTATACCCTTGAATTTGGAAGAATAATAAAAAATCATACAACCCTCAACCCCTTACTCGCATCGCCCATATGCCTCTCAACTTTGAAATTTTAAATAGAACCCCCCATATTTTATTTCAGAATTTGAAAGATTATTTTATTAATGAACATTTTACTTCAAGCAAATTTTTTCTATTATGGACCATTTAAGAAATATGGGGCAATATTTGTATTTTATTACGGTGTAATATTTTTGTCATATTAAGAGTTAGAGCAACATATTAAATTGTAACTGCCTCTGAATTTTTACTTTTTTTCTTACAATTATGCCAGGTATTACCAACGAGTTAGCAAATATATTTGGTAATTTGGTATTAATTTGTCATATTATCTACCTATTGATTTATTTTGAAATTTAAATGAGTATTACATTAACTTATTATAAATACAGTTGGCGACTCTGATTGTATATAATTTTCATAACATCATTACTGTTTTGATACCAATGGTGTTTACTTATCACGCGTGCGCGAAACTTGTCAAACACTTCATGAAACTCCAATAGAACTGTCATATAAGTTTGATACCCCATTTGAAAGTGATTGAAAGCTAGTTAATTTTGCTAGCTGAGCTGTAATACCGGATATACATACAATATACATTATTATACATTACATAAATAAAATAACAATGAAAAATAACAGTTTTTATTTTTATTTGTGTGGACGATGCGAATATGGGTGGGGGTAGTAACAATTCGAAATATTACTCTAACTCTTATAGTTTCGAAAATAACGTCGATATCCACTTCTAATGTGACAAAAATACTATACTCTTAAAAAAATAGAAATATTGTCCAATATTTCTTAAACGGTTCATCATGGAAAAAATTGCTTGAATTAAAATGTTCATTAATAAAATTGATCTTTAAAATTTTGAAATAAAATATGGAGGGTTCCATTTAAAATTTCAAATTTGAGAGGCATATGGGCGATGCGAGTATGGATGGGGGTTGCATGATTTTTTTATTATTCTTCCAAATGCTAATCCAAGGGTAGTTACGATTTGAAATATTGTTCTAACTCTTATAAGTAGTTTCGAAAATAAAATCGATATCCACTCCTATTATATATGTACCAGACATCTAATTAATTTATGTATATTTTCTGCTATTTAATTTAAAAAAAGGCTTATTCAGAAGTAAAAAATTATTTGTTATTTCTCGTTTTGTTTTTCGTTATAGAGGTATTACCCGCTTTATGAATTTTCCCGAGCATGCATATTTCGCCTGTGATTCAACCAATGTTTTCTTTACAGGTTTGTGTTGTGCCTTAATTAAAGGACATTTTTCCATAATAATCAATAAGGAAGTAATACCTATATGGCATTTGTTTTTATTTATAAACATACTTATGATACGATACGTTATTAAATAATTTCCAATCTTTATTCAGTATTACACGTATTATGTTAGAGATAATGTTTTTGTTAGTATATTTAATTTAATCTATTAATCCTCATATCGATTGATTACTGTATTATCTAACAGATTACAACTATTAATTGACGTAAGTGCAAACTTTTTTTATTGAACCGTATATGTGGGAAAATATTTCGCGAATTTTTTTGTAGTGATTTCAATTTTTATTTAATTTTTTTGTAAAATAATTCTAACAATAATTTATTTAATTATTATTAATAGGCAGACGAGAGTCAGGTGCAAAACATCTAAATGAAAATTATTTTTTACTACACTCAACACATTAAGGGGACACCTAAAAAATAGCCTGTTTTCAAAAGCTTGTAACTTGGTCAAAAATTAACTTTTTTCAAAACTTTTTTATTCTTCAATGGAGCAAATTTACTCTACTTTATGATGGTCTAATTCGTTCTTCAACATCTTTTCATTTTTTTATTTTTTTATGTAATTATATAAATCTTGAAAAAACTGCATATTTTGACACTTGACGTGGAGTGCATTTATATAGAAAATGAAATTTTAAAATAACCTTTTTGTAGAGAATTTTAATACCTTGAAATTAACATCGGGGGGAATATTAGGTTTACTATTATATACACTCGACAAATTAATTAAGGGGACACCTAAAAAATAGCATGTTTTCAAATGCTTGTAACTTGGTCAAAAATTGACTTTTTTCAAAACTTTTTTATTATTAAATTGAGTAAATTTACTCTACTTTATGATGGTCTAATTCGTTCCTCAACATCTTTTCATTTTTTAACTTTTTTATGTAATTATATAAATTAAAAAAAAAACTGCATATTTTGACACTTGATGTAGAGTGCATTTATGTAGAAAATGAAATGTTGAAATAACCTTTTTGTAGAGAATTTTAATACCTTCAAATTTATATTCGTGCGGAAAAAATGTGACAAAAATTCGCAAAGGTATTACAGTTTTAGTGAAAATCAGGAAAAAATAATTCAAATGAATATAGCCGGAGTAATTTTGGTGGTACAGAAAATAAATAAAAATAAAAATGAAGCTCAAAGTATCACCTTTCAGATTATGCAATGTAATGAAAGATTTTTTTATGAATTACAAAAAATATTCAAACTTTAAACAGAATAGAAAATATGAGTAATTAGACAGTAAAATTAAAACAAAGAATACATACCCTAAACATTACATTTTAGGTGGCCCGAGCTAGAGGTCTCATTAACAATACATGATCTTTATAATTCATTTTTATTTTTTTTAAATAGGACCATATTACGCGAAGATATTCAACTTTGATGTCTCAACATCAGAAAACCCAAAAAAATTACAAATTTGCAAATTGTTAAATTTTTTTCGAAATAAAGCAGCTTATGAAAAATTTTAAGAAGTCAAAAAATGCATTATTTTACTGAAATAATAACCCAAAATGATCCATGTGGTTTTAAAATTGTACCTAAATATGTGTGCTTACTGTATACATGCATTTGTGCATGTAAAAATAAATATTTAGTAAAAATAAGTATTTTTTGACTTCTTAAACATTCCATGACCTGCTTTATTTTACGAAAAAAATTTAACAATTTGCAAATTTGTAATTTTTTTGGGTTTTCTGATGTTGAGACATCAAAGTTGAATATCTTCGCGTAATATGGTCCTATTTAAAAAAATAAAAATGAATTATAAAGAACATGTATTGTTAATGAGACCTCTAGCTCGGGCCACCTAAAATGTAATGTTTAAGGTATGTATTCTTTGTTTTAATTTTACTGTCTAATTACTCATATTTTCTATTCTGTTTAAAGTTTGAATATTTTTTGTAATTCATAAAAAAATCTTTCATTACATTGCATAATCTGAAAGGTGATTCTTTGAGCTTCATTTTTATTTTTATTTATTTTCTGTACCACCAAAATTACTCCGGCTATATTCATTTGAATTATTTTTTCCTGATTTTCACTAAAACTGTAATACCTTTGCGAATTTTTGTCACATTTTTTCCGCACGAATATAAATTTGAAGGTATTAAAATTCTCTACAAAAAGGTTATTTCAAAATTTCATTTTCTACATAAATGCACTCTACATCAAGTGTTAAAATATGCAGTTTTTTTTTTAATTTATATAATTACATAAAAAAGTTAAAAAATGAAAAGATGTTGAGGAACGAATTAGACCATCATAAAGTAGAGTAAATTTGCTCAATTTAATAATAAAAAAGATTTGAAAAAAGTCAATTTTTGACCAAGTTACAAGCATTTGAAAACATGCTATTTTTTAGGTGTCCCCTTAATTAATTTGTCGAGTGTAGAAAATAATATTTTACTATTTTTTCGCCTGTTTTCTGTAAACCTAATCGGTTTAGTTTCTAAACAGTTTAAATAATAATTTATTTATTGTCAAGAATCAAGTATCATCAATCTCAACAAAATTTATACACACAAAAAATAAAAATAAACTATAATAGGTTAATAAATTGATTCAAATTATATTTTATTTGTACTAATTTTGAATTGTCATAAACATGACTTATTTGCGGAGGCAGTAATATGGTCTTTAATTAAGTGGAAGGAATATTGGCAATTTCCTCTGCGTCATGGTGTAATCAGCTAATGCAATTGTATGCACCAGCTTCTTTTTATCCGACCAGCGATATAGGCGGTCTAATATTAGTATATGGTATTTATATACATACGTATACACTTACATACATATATGTGTGTATGTACAGTGGCAGTATGTGTATGGTGGAAAATATGGCTTTATACAAGAGTTGATAAGTATCAATAAATAAGAAATATGTATATATTTAAGGATTTATTTAAAAAATCAAAGGCAAAATGATTTATTTAAAGTTATTTTCTGGGAAGTACTTCAATAAATAAAGTAGTAAATATTTACGAACATGCGTTCAATGTTAATAAGTCGATTTAATTAGATTGGCTTCTAGGTAACGTTAACTCACTTCTTAGAAATTTGTATGATATAAGAAATTTATGAAGTAAAATAGATCTAACTTTAAATATTTGTTGATTGTATATTCATATTTTAGATAAATTTTCTGTAATGTAATCATAAAAATTAATTTCTCTTCTTTTAACATTCGTATGCTCGGTATTATCAACCAATTTAAGGCTTCTTTAATGCTCTTATTATTACCAACATGCTTTAAATATCATATGATATACAGAGTGAGTCATATCAGGTGGAACAAACATGAACAGTTGATTGAAAAAAATATTTCAAGCAAAAAAGTTCTTATAAACATGTGATCGGAAACTCTTCGTGAGGAAGCTACAGACTCTCAAAGATTTTGTCTAAAATTAGTTTTTATTTAATATTTTGAGAACCCATTGAGATATAGTAATTAAATTTGATACCCGGTTTAGTATAACTACATGTTATCAATTTCCAGTATATTAATGTTTTTTTAGACCAGGATCTTTGGGGCCAGTGGGTTCTTAGATTTTTATCTAGTAATATTCTTTAATATTTCCAATGTTTGACATTTTTATAAGGTCATATGACACAAAATACAAAGAAATATACTTTGTTGATTTGACATTAGATGAACCGAAAAATACGATAGTATACCGGGTGTTCCAGATAACTTTTCCAGCATGGGGATCTCAGTATCTATAAGAGATACAGGTTTGGTTAAATGAGATGAATTATTTGTAAGAAAGGGGTGAGTATTACTACACAAAAAAATATGCATAATTCTATGAGGTTTAGGCGGTATACCCAAAAAACTGAAAATTCGGAATTTCTTTAAATGGCTATAACTTTTTTGTCAAAGTAGATACGTACTTTTTGTAGGCGGTTTCTTAAAGCACTTTTTTGTGTAGAATTGATTGGTGTATTTAGATTTTTTATATCACTTTTATTTTCCGAGTTACGAGCCCTAACTTTAGTTTTTCTTATGGGCCACTAAGTTGACTATAGCATATTTGAACGTGTTTTTCACTCTACTTTACAACGATGTGTCACTTGCCATAATTATTATCGAAAAAAATATATAATGTATTTTTTTAAATAGTTCATTGTTTCAAATATTCATTTGTTATTTTGATTGTTGTTATTGTGATGTTTGTTTACAATTTTTGTTTTCCATGGCTCACTTAAATGTTTGTAATAAAATACCTAATAAATATCACTGGCATTTAGTACATCGATTTATTTTCGAAAATAAATGTGACATGTGACATATCGTTGTAAAGTAGAGTAAAAAACACGTACAAATATGCCATAGCCAACTTAGTGGCCCATAAGAAAAACTAAAGTTAGGGCTCATAACTTGGAAACTAAAGGTGATATAAAAAATCTAAATACACCAATCGATTCTACACAAAAAAGTGCTTTGAGAAACCGTCTACAAAAAATACCTATCTACTTTGACAAAAAAGTTATAACCATTTAAAGAAATTCCGAATTTTCAGTTTTTTGGGTATACCGCCTAAACCACATAAAATTATGAATATTTTTTTGTGTAGTAATACTCACCCCTTTCTTACAAATAATTCATCTCATTTAACCAAACCTGTATCTCTTATAGATACTGAGATCCCCATGCTGGAAAAGTTATCTGGGACACCCGGTAGATAGTATTGGAGAATTTGACTTAATAATGGTCGTTTTTTAAAGAGACAACAATAATTAAACTAGAATTTAAACTAAGTTTTTCTCCGTGTGGCCGTCCGCCGCCCCTTCTAAATTGGCACCCCGGTCGGTCGCCCAATCTCCCTCCCTAAAACCGGTATTGCTGATATATTATACATTAACAAAATTAGTAACAAATTTTAACAAATATAAAAATGTCGAACATCAACCATTCTTTTTTCCAAAGCTTACTTGACTTAAAATTAATATTGCATTTTAGCTGACGTCTCGACGAATAATAAACATATTTTAGTTTTCCATGGCAAATGTGATTTTTATTGAATAATGAATAAAATGCGTTGTATCTTTGTTATGAGTTATTTTATTATCGAAGATACGAGAAGCTTTGCGATATTATTTTAAATGGAAAAAAATGGTTTCCGATTTCTAAAATTTCACTCATATTTCTGTTACAGGTCAATAATCGTATAAATTGTTAAGATATTAAATAAAAACTAATTTTAGACTAAATCTTTGTAGCTCCCTCACAAAGAATTTCCGGACACATGTTTATATGAACTTTTTTTCTTGAAATATTTTTCTCAATTAACTGTTCAAGTTTGTTCTACCTGATATGACTCACCCTGTATATCTATTTAAAAAAAACATATTTAATTTAAAATACTGCGGTTCTCATAAAAAATAGTGCAGAAAATTAAAAATCCATTTAATTAATTAAATGCACTATGCTTGGTTCGTTGATATTACAATACAAAATTGAAATGTATAGATTTAAGCTAAATGACAGTTACTTAAAAATAGCATTTAGTTAAACTTGATAAAACCGGGCATCAATATCTATAATATATTAAATATAAATATTTATATTTTATTATTGTAAAAGTAATTTTTTTAAATAAAAAAAAAATGGCTGCGAAAAATGCAGTTATATTTTTTATAAGAGATTCGAATTTTAAGAAATTCAACTAACTATACCTATAGTTTAATTTTTATTCATGTGTGCAACTGTACGTAATAGAACTAAAAATATGTTTTATTCCATTCAAATAATAAAGCCATCGGAACTGTTGAATTTTAAGTACGTCCCTGTACGTATGAACAGGGCGCAAAGAGTTTGATAAATGTTCCGGTTTCGTAGCGAAATTGTCTATGAAATTCTAATTAGGATGCATTTAAGCTGCAGTACAATTTTCGAATAATTTATGTACTTGTGAGACCTTTAATTCATTACAGAAGTGGATATTTTGTAAATAGTGCATTATAGTTAGTCATTTGTTTATTAACTTCTGAAAACAGATACGACAAATTAAAGTTCTCTTATAACTATTCAACATCTGGGTTTCTTAATTCTTACCATAAAGATTAATAATTATAATTTTATTTTAATATAATTATTGATAAAATGGATAAGTAACTGTTACATACCTTCAGTCTGAGCGCTTTCCCATTTTATGCAAATATGTAAGTCTATTTTTTACATTTCACCATTGCAGATGCATATTTCAATTATTTTAAGACATCTATACATATATTAACAAATAGTATTGGATACATTACTGATAAATAGTGCATTAGGTTACTAATCAATTACAATAAGACTTTAACATACGATAGCATCATGAAAGTACCATAAATTAAAACCAAAGTCATCGGTTCTTGTATTAACTAATTCTTGTTATGAGAATTAAATCGGTTCCTGATAGTATCGTATACCGGTGCTATCGGAAGTCGAGGCTCTGTTGTACTGAGACTATAGTTACTATACTATACGTACTCACATCTGGCAAGAGATCTCTTTACCGATGCTCCTCAGTATTTAGTAATTTGTTAAATTTAGCTTGTGTTGTTGCATTCGTCTCGTTTTCAGCATGATTGGTTAGGCCATAATTAGAACTTTAGTGGAGAGATGTATTATGATCTGTAGGCGACGATAGTAAGGCGCGGTATTTTTATGCACGGCTATTAATAGTGTGTACACATTGATTTCTTCAGACGCTTTACTCGCATCACCCTCGATAATGTAGCGGCGCTATATTTAAAACTCACTAAAAATATATACGTACATATGTATGTATTGTAGCGTGTTCGTCCTGTTTGTAATATTCTTTTGTTTATAATTATATGTATTTTTAAGTGTATTAATCATAATTCGGAGAAGTTTTTAAATAAATGTTTGCTCGGTATAATTAAGAGAAATTGTTTCCAAACAAAATATAGTACAATATTTTTCGAGTTGTTGTATTCTTTATAGATTGCACAATGCATCAAAACTAATGTTCCGTCTGGTTCGCAGTGCCTCAATAGTTTTTATAGGTATGTTACGACTTGGTGCATCGTAGTACATTAATAATGTGAAAATATTTAAGGTAAGTTCTTCGTAATAATGTATTAACGGCGGAGCTAAGTTACTGGACATCAAATATAGATAAAGTTAGAAATAAGACATACATTCACATGAAAATAAATTACTGTTTATTTACTTTTCATATAATAGTTTAACAGTAGAGTTCAACATAAATAATAAAATAACTCGACCGCGACTTCAACTGATTGTCCGTTGTTATAACACATATAGAGAACGGCCAAGAGTTTAAAATGGGGAAGTATCGAATTTTATACAACGGAAAGAAGTACACACATGAAATAATAAGACCGATAGAAATTTGTTCGTAAAAATTTGATACCCGTTAAATCGAGGTTTTACTGTAAATAAAAAAACTGCCATGTTTAACAATACTTACTATCGAGTTGACCTAAAAAATAAATGGAAAAGCAAATGAAAACTTATAAGTAATATTTTTTATATTAATTACAATATTAAACTTAATTATCTTTATTTGTATACAAAGGCATTGTTACTGCTGAATATTTGATATCTATGATAAAAAATACAAAGACAGTAATTAAACTATTAATTGAAACTATATGCGTCATTGGTTTGTAATTTTTATCACAAATTAATAATATTTTATGCTATTAAGGATGACGTAATTAATAAATGTATCATTTAGATTTAGAGGATTTCAAAGGTGATAGATAAGATATAGGAACACTTAAAACATAATAAACGCCGAAAATTGTTGTAGATAAATTTTTTATTGGACTTTGCATAGTAACACGATTTTTTTGAAGGGCAAGGTTAAGCTGATTGCAGAGGTGAATTTACGGTAAGAGGGAAAAAAGTAACCGCGTGAGCAAAAGCCAACCTGAGAAAAATAATAAATTTTTTATGACAAATTAATTTAGAATGAAGAATACTTGTTGAAATATATACCTGTTAATTGACATAGGTAAACAGGCCTGAGAGTTTATTAGGTACTAAGAAAGTATAATATTACATCTATCTAACTTAAATCAATATATTTTCTTTGAGGATTTTTAATTGATTTAGGATTTAACACATTCGAATTCTTGGAGAGATGAAAATTAATTAATGTAAAAAAATGTAAGAGTCTTCTTCAGAAGTGTTTCAGATATCAGAAGACCCGAAATTTAGTTCATATGTATCATCAACGGCCACTCGGTCACTTAAGCCAGCAGAAGAAGAAAAAACTATTGCAATGGTTATTAATATTAATTCTTCGATTAAAAAACTTAAAAACTCGATAAATGCAATTCTGTAAAGGGGTAATCTATATCTATAAAAGAGTTTGTCCTTAACCACTCACTCACTCACTCATATATCAACGTACAGCCCAAACTCCTGGACCTAGAAACGTGAAATTTCGTAGGTGCCTTCCTTTTATGATGTAAGCACCCACTAAGAAAGGATTTTTCGAAATTCAACCCCTACGGGGTTAAAACAGGGTGTCAAAGTATATATAAAAAAATATTTTTTTTTGTTCGCATTTAATTGAAACTTATCGAACATACTTTAACATATTATTTCAGCATTCCCCAAAATTTAACCCCTAAAGTGTTAGGGGGGGGGTGGAAAAATTTGTAAAATATTTTTTTTGTATTCACCGAATGAAACATGGCACAAGTAGGTACTCTACAAGAGAAATATCAGTTACGAAAATTCAACCCCTATGGGAATAATAATAATAACTGTTCATGATATTAATATAAATTCGGACAAATTAATATTCAATTAAAAATGAAAGTTCGGCGGGGACTAGGATGGATTTAATCTGCAATAAAAGAATTTGATATTCAACCCCTAATGGCGAGAGTAGACGGGGGTTAGTTTTTAAAAAAATTTTTAACTAAGATCCGGGATATTTACGTTTTTTTATAAGTAATGAATAAAAATCAATATAAAAAAATGTAATATGTGATCCCCTATTACTTATAGAGGGTTCTAATTAGTTTCGAAGTTTACGCGAGCGAAGCCGCGGGATTCCGCTAGTTAAAAATATAAGTAATAAATATTTTATGCATTTTTTCTATTTTCAAAATATCCATTTCTATTCTAACCATATGGACTGGAAAATATTCAAAGAAAATGTACCGAGGATGCATTAATTTTTAAATAATTGCTCCAATACAGTTCATTAATATCATAATACATTTTATTTTCAACTAGAATCTATTTTAGTTTTTGATTTTATTTTTCAAACATGAAGCATTTAGAATAATTAAACTGAAGCATATATAATTTTAGGGTTTGGTCAGTTTAGTTATACACAATTTATATTACCAATGAGGTTTATAAACATATGTACATACACATTAAATACATATCGATGTACCAATACATTAGACGCAAATTTGTTTTATCATAATCAACGTGTACTTATACTGTATAACAAAACAGAGAATATTACAGTGGTTGCCAATTTTTTTTAGTGATTTAAATATGATTTAACTAATACATCAGATATGTAGAAACTAACTCGTTATTTTTCCAGGGCTCCACACTGGTAGAAAGGATTTTTCAAACCAAGTAAACCTTGTTTTGTATATAACGAAAACAATATTTTCTTAAGATAAGCAATAATCTCTTAAACCAACTATAGTATTCTTGAACAAAGGAATAACTTAGTTGGATTAAGAGTATGTTTCTTATATTAAGAAAATATTGTTTTCGTTATATACAAAACAAGGTTTTCTTGTTCCAATACAGTTTTTTTTTCTGTGTAGATGTTGTAAGCCATTTTAAACATTATACCTGATAAGAAATGATCAATGTCAAAATTTAAATTTTAATAAAAACAATACATTTAAATGTGTTAACTCACTGTGGCTGAATTCAATGGACATTGAATTAAGAAACCTTTACACAAAAAAAAACAAACAGAGAAAATGATGCTTTTTAAAAACAAGAAGCCAAATTAGAGATATAAAAATATTTTATTTTTATAAACATAGCAGCTTTAGGGATTGTTATAGTACCTAATTGTAAGTGACGTAATAGCGAAACAATGTAAGTCCAAGAGCCGCAACTCGAGGTATGACTTCAACATTGTTTTATGAAGATCGTTTCTAAGAGAAATTTAAATTGAAATTATCCACTGCATCGTAACCTAACCTAACAGTACCTACTCTTTAATTTTTTGAATAAAATTTGTAATGATAACATTGTTTACCTTATAGAGTAGGTACTGCTTAAGGGTCAGTCCGCGGTGACGGGTGTGACATTTCAACTTGGATTGGAGTTCATAATTTCTAAATAATACCAATTAATAACATGATTTTACCATTTTTCTGTAGATCTTAATGTAATACATGTATATTGAAAGAATAAAAGGTCTACGGTCATTTTACAAAAAAATGTCAGCGTTAAAAGCTCTGTGACGGGTGTGACGCCAAATATTGCAAGTCTTGCAACCTCTATTAAAAATCTCAAAAGTTTAGCGAAAATATTGAAGTTACTTTATAATAATCATACTTTAATATGTTACGAATAAATTATTTTTTAGTAAGACAAGAGCATCAGGTAAATACGTAATCTATTTAACTGGTTATTACTCAACAAACATTGTGACGGGTGTGACACGTTGAATAAAAGTATACAATAAAAGTACTATTTTTGAGATTAATTGTTTATTGATATTATTAACTAATACTTATAACAATTATTTATCAAATACATCAATAGACTCATTAAATTTATAATAAATGCGGTCACCCTTAGTCATTATTGTTGGCGAGGGTAATTTTTCTTAATTTGGTCAAACGTCACGTTTGATATGTAATTGTCAAAGACTTTTAATCACGATCGTCACTTATTCTTAAGTAAGCTATTGTGATTTCACCTTATTTGTTGTCTTTTTTTAACTTTTTTGAAATATTTTGAAAATTAACTAACATTTTTCTAATTTTCTTTTGGTTTATGAAAACTGATGTTAAATAACCTGTTAATTTTATATTTTAGTATTCATTTTCGTAAAATATTTTTTTAACTATCTGGTATCGATTACCGCGGACTGACCCTTAAGTGTAAATTTTGAATGAATTAAAATTAAAAAGATACCTAGTTATCCCTATAACAGTTAATATCGGATACATTTGTTGTAAAATGTTAGGAACCATTTATACATTTGAATAATTTCGTCGTACAATACATTTTATCATATTCTGCTATCGGCACTACAATAATAATATACGGTACGTGGATTTTATATGAAATTTTATCGAATGTGTTGGTGTGTTATCAATATCAAACCGTTACTTCTCACAACAATCAACTCATTTATTTCGATGTAAAACAAAATTAATAGAGTATACAACTATTATTGACAATATTTTTTGCAGATTTTTCTCTTTTAATCGTGATTGGAATGTTTGCAAGCACTTTTTACAGTTGATTGGTAAAAAATTTACTGTACGCGATAACAAAAATATATTTAGCGTATTTTATTTTATTGTATTTTTTCTTTACACCGACATTTAGACTTTAGGGATAGTTTTCATTTTATTATTAGGTGTGTATATATTTTTAATTAATGGTTACATTGTATCAAAAATGTATTTATTTTTATTTTTAAGAGTTAAAAATTGGAGTACCTATTGAGTAATGTTAGCTTCATAACAATAAATAAAAAACATATTTACTTTTTAGAGCTTTACACGAGATGAAAGAAGATTATGGTTGTATCTTGAATTTTACAGATGTGAAATTTGTATACAATTTTATTTAATAAAAAAAAAACATACGTTCAAATATTCTTCTATAGCATAAACCATACATAATATTTTACACTCATTAAAAAACTTATAGAATCAAATTGAAATACTTATTATTGATAATATAATAGAATTGATACTCTCGACAAAACTTATATATAGGTAAGTAAATAGGTAAGTCTCATCTCATTAAAGTTCGAGTGGCCTTGTCAGAATTAAAGTTTTTTGTCCTGGTCTCATTAAGGTGAAGAGCTATTCATATGATTAAAGCTTTAAATAAATAAAAAATTCAACGTAGGTACTTAATTGTTGTTATATTGATTAATATTTCGTTATACTTTATTTGAAACTATACAAATTATCTTTTCAAAAAACCAATGCAATTTTACAACTATTATTTAAATACAAAATTTCTAACAAATTATCATTTTAAGAGAATAATTTACATAATAATTATTATAAGGTACACTAATGTCATTATATTAATAGCAGTATATAAGTACTATATTGTCCTTTAAAAATAGATAAATCAAAGTATGTAGATTGTAAGTATTACCATTTAAAATAAACATTTTTTAATATACTTTGTCATGAAATTATCTCTTTATATTTTGATAAAATAAAATTCAATTAATATAAATAAATAATACCAATATAACCTTATAAAACTCATACGGATACACCAGTACAATATTTAGGAAATAAATAGATTTGCTGCAGACCGATAAAAATATATGTCAAGGAGAACATGTACGAAGAAAAAAATTATGCAATTCTCTGATCGCGAAAATATCGACACATAATAATATAACTACTATATATATGTATGAATACTTGCAACTTTTATATAACTACTGGTTGTTTAGACCATATTAAAGTTATTTGTATGAGTGGTACTCAAAGTGTACCAAAATAATTGTTCACTTAGTTATAATATACTATTTAAAATATAATTATTTTACACATTTTGTAAGCTTTTACACTGGGTAGGCATATCAAAATGATTTAGCATGTATTTAGAAGTGATACAAAATGTTATATGGATGTAATATGAATTGATATTGAAATAAGAAAACAACTAAAACATATATGCATAAATAAAATATATGTAAATTTGGTTATTTTTATTCAAGGTTCTTTTGAAGACTGACCCCCATCAAAATTAACCAGGTGTACCCATGCGTTAAAGCGTCCCTTTTTTTAGAACATTTTTTAAATGAAATGTGCATATTATATGTATAAGAATGTCTACAGTTTAAGTATTATTTTAACTTATTTATACAAATTATATTAGTAATCTTATAATCCTTGCTTCAGAAATATTAATTATAAAGAAATAATAAATAAATTTAGATTAAATATTCAATAATATAGATTTTGAACAAGAAAATGTATTATATTATATGTAGGTATTTTAAAAAAATGTACCAACCTATTATTATTTTAATCAAATTGAAATTAGTAAATTACAAAATACGTACACCTAATTAAAATAATGGAATTAAAAAAACGAAAAGGTGACGTATTTTTGCTGTTGTTTTAGTGCTAGTTATACATTATTGTGGTAACATTCTTTATATTTATCTATAATTATTATACCTCTGCATCCGTAGTTCAGAAGTTAAATCGACTAAGTCTTCAGGCTTCCGCGGTGATCTTGAAATGGATCTTGGCTTCTGGGTGTAAGCCGCGTCGATTTGGTCATTTACTGGCCAACGTTTCGTCACACATTGCAGTGGACATCTTCAGGGCTCTTGTTACAGTGCACTGTAACAAGAGCCCTGATGATGTCCACTGCAATGTGTGACGAAACGTTGGCCAGTAAAATGACCAAATCGACGCGGCTTACACCCAGAAGCCAAGATCCATTAAATCGACTAAGTTCAGTTTTTTAACATTTAATTTTAATAATATTTTGTACTTTACAGAAATAAAATAAATTGTTCTTTAACTTATTTATTAATTAGCAATCGATTGTTTACTTTTTGTTTGTATGAGTAATTTTGGATTTATATAAATAATTTTTAGGTTGTCGTTTTTTTAGACTGACGACAGAAACATACTCGAACATACTCGATTCAGAAAACCTGAAAACGTGGAAGAAAATATACCAAAAATGCAAAGCATTAGGTCTTCAAAATAATAATAATAATAAATCGTGGATGCAGCAAAAACATTAAAAATTAACAGGACCATATTTCCATAGATAAAATACAGTACAAGTACTTTAAGAATGGGGATGTAAATAAATAAATAAGAAGATAGTATTTTTTATCGAACAATAGTTAAACTCCCATGTAGGAAATGGCCAAAATGTAAAGCAAAATGTACAAACATAAAATTTTTTTACCTCTTTTGGATACAAAAAAAAAATCAATTATTTTCTCATTTTATATTAGAATTTAGAATTCCTTTACTTCTTTTACTAAACCAATCTGTTAGTTGGTCTATGACCGTGTGTTTTGTCGACGTAATTTTTTATTTTTTATGTATGTACTTATTTATTAATAACTATAAAAAGGTGTAAGTATGATCACTTTTATGTTCATAAAACATTCTTACATCAAGCACTATACATATCAATAATACACACTTTAAAATAGCTATACATACACTGATCTCAACAAGTACGATATATGAAATGATAGAGTTTAATCAAAATAAATAAATCCAAGGTATGATTCGCATATGTGTCGGCCACACAGATAGACAGTTATCAATAGTACGTGATCTAAGGTGAGATGTTTGATGGAAGACAGTGGATTGGAGAGCGCGAATCCGGGTTACATCGACCTTGCGTGCGCAATACACACTTGATATTTAGATACATGATATTACGACGTATCGCCAAAAAATTATACACTATACAGAATATTAATTACTTGTATGTAATGTACTTATATTGTATTATAGGTAGGTACATATATTACATGCACTTTAAGTTTAAAGGATTAATAATATATGTACAACTGGATTTAGGTAATATTTTGATTAGGGCGTCCTATGTATATAAATAGAAATAAAATTATATAAAAAAAATACTTTTTAAAAACAAGCTTTTATTAAAAATGCACTAAAATGTAAAAAATAAATTTTTAGCTATCACAAAAATTTCAGTTCTTTTTGACTAAATCCAATAAAAAGCGGGGCGCTTATGAAGGTAAATTTATAGCTTTTAATTAATTAATTATTTCATTATTGTGAACTATTATTATAGTTTATCAAAAAATCTACTGTATTTATTTGATATAATGTGCAAATTTTATTGGTTATAGTCATAAAAACCTGAAATTTTTATGATAGCTAAAAATGTATTTTTTACTTTTCAGTGCATTTTTAATAAAAGCTTGTTTTTAAAAAGTATTTTTGTATATAATTTTATTTTCAAATTTTTAGTTACTGATTGACTAAATAACTAACATATTAACAGGTAAAGCTCAATGAAAAAATTCTTTCATTTGATACTCATATCAAGATGGTTAAAAAAAAAGTAATCCGCCATCTTGGGGCGTCCGCCATATTGTATTTAGAATAACGTCACATAGCTAATCGTATTCTACTTGTCAAACTCTTTCATTTGAAAGGTAATCCGCCATCTTGGGGCGTCCGTCATATTGGATTTAGAACGATATTAGATATACTATATTGCATTGTCACCGGACTCATACACGTATACAAAATTTCAAAGCTCTAGCTTAATTAGAACTAGTCGAAATTTTGATTGCAATATTTGAAATATTTTTTTAACAATTTTTTACATGAATTCACTTTTTGACAAATGTGAACTTATAGATGTAATTTTCAAATTCGAAAAAAATGTACAACCCGTATTATTGGTACTGCTATATTATTAATTTCCAAGTTATGTTTTGTTTTCTTGTCATAGAAGGAAGCTACATTTGTGATCATTTCTGAAAATAAAAAAAAAATGGTCTCTGATTACAAATTTCCACTTAATTAAAACCTTGTCAGACGGATTACTTGTAAATTAATAAACATATTTTAATAAAATTTGATTTATAAGTTGGGTCTGGCTACACAGAAAAAAAACTGTATTGGACCAAGAAAACCTTGTTTTGTATATAACGAAAACAATATTTTCTTAATATAAGAAACATACTCTTAATTCAACTACGTTATTCCTTCGTTCAAGAATACTATAGTTGGTTTAAGAGATTATTGCTTATCTTAAGAAAATTTTGTTTTCATTATATACAAAACAAGGTTTACTTGGTTTGAGAAATCCTTTCTACCAGTGTAGTAAATGATCCCATATAAAAATCTTCAACATTAAGGGTATTATGTACTATTCTTTTTTCTCAAAATATATCAAGAAAGAATCATGTTATATAAATATTGTATACAATCTTTTTTGTAGTACATTAATTTTTCTATAAAAAAGTCAATTAATGTCATTTTGGTAGTTTTTTTCCAAAAATATGAAGTCAATATATAAAAAAATGCATTAAAGAATTGAAGCTTAAAGCTCATCGTATTTTGTTAATGTGACTATAATTGTATTTTATAAATTCGAAACTTTCCCATAGAAATACCGAATACCTATTATTTAAAAAAAAACTCATCTAAATATTTCAGTGGTTCTCTTGCTGGAAGCAAATATATCGATAAAGATAGATAGTATAACAGAACTTTCCTTTATATGTATAGATATTTTATATTTATAAACAAAGTAGGTTAGCACAAAAGTTTATTATTTACCACTTTTGATAAAATTTATCACTTTGTCATTACGTTTTATGCATTTTAATAAAATAATTATAATGCAATTCATTTGATAAGAACATGTGGAACGAAAAGTATGTAAAGTAATAAAAAATTACGAAATAGATGTATACAGTATACACGTATTATTATATCGAAATATAAAATTTAATTTTACTCTTATTTCAAAGTAATTTAACAACTTTTTAAAGTAAACAAAGTTTTTAAAAGTAAATACAGTGCTTCGATTTAAAAATACATTTTATTATTAGAACAATTTCCGGAAATTCCTGTAACAAACTTTTGTATTAACAGTAATATTGACTTGTGAGTAAAACTCTTTTGTTTTGAATCAGAATCCTTTTTCAGATTTCACGTATAATTCAAACTATCATCTAGAATTTATTTTTTACAATCGGCCACGGGCCAATATGAAAATTGAGCATCTGCAAATCGGCTTATCATGCCTACACTTATAAATCCTCAATAAACTAATGATAAGTACGTAAGTACCTACCTTGGAAATACAGTTGAAATTAGTGTTTTTCATTGATTGTTTTATAATCAGTGTAAAACAGTAACTTGTTTTTTTTTCTCCTTGTTATCACACACCAGTGTTGCCAACTATGTATGTATACAAACCTATACATATATTTGTTATACACATACATTCTTAAGGGTACTGTTAAATACAACGAATACAACGTTGCTTTACGATTAATGAAATCGAGATACCATTATTTTATTTTTGCTTGACAATGCAAAATATGTCAACACATATTATGAATTCATATAGATATGTATATGTTAAATAAAACAATTTTTTTTGAAGTGTCAACCGTTGATAAGAGTAAGAGATTACCTGTATAATTTTAAAAAATTAAATGTCTAGCTGGCAAAAAACTATATTTAAACAAAATGTTTTTAAAACAAAAAAAAACAACTACAATTAGATAACGAAATGTTGATCATTACCTACATTAATAATCCTTAAATATCAAATATCATTAATATTTTATATAGTTTTTTCTTATCTTTCGTAGTAACTTAAATGGTGTCAATGTTGTCTGTTTGCAAATTACGCTATATTATGATTTAAGTGTTGTTTTATTATAATATTATTACCAGTAAGATTTTAGTACCTTACCTTAAAGTATAATGTATTACAATTATATTGAAAATAAGTTATACAGTGGTGTCTCGCATAACGAACTTAATTCGTTCCGGGAGCAGGTTCGTTATGCGAAAAGTTCGTTATGTGAAACGCGTTTTCCCATAACAATACATGTTAAAAATTTTAATTCGTTCTGTAGCATAAAATATGGTACTGTAACATAAAAAAGATTGTACACACGTTTTTTATTTTTTTGTCAGAATCAGATTTAGGAGAGTCTACCGAGGCTTGCAGGGTCAAATCATCTTTCTAATTATTTTTTGTTTCATTTCAACAGAAATCACCTTCCTGCTTTTTTTAGAACTCATAATATAGACACACAAAATTACATTTATTAAAACAAACAGGTGTGTGAGTTAAGCACAGAAAAGAACGACTGACGCGCGTTGATGCATGTTCGTGCAAGTTTGAGCATCGGCTGCGTGCGACCTTGGACGTTCGGGCGACTTCGTGATACGTAGGAGCGTTTGGGCGGTAAACTTAAACACGATACAGTTCGTTGAGCGAAGCGAAGTTCGTTGTGCGAGTTGCGCAATGAACGAACAGAAAGTTCGTTGTGCGCAGCGTTCGTTATGCGAGGCGTTCGTTATGCGAGGCACCACTGTACTTAAGAGGGTTGCTATGAGACTGATTAAATTGATATGATATGATACCACACTATAAGACGAGATTCTCTGATATAAAAATTAAGATAGTCTCATTTAGAAAAACAATAAGCTGATGTTCTGATAAATTAATTGAAAATCAATAAATATTAAAAGGTGCGTGCATTTATTATAATTAATAATATTCAATTTTATTTTTTTATATTCTTTTATGGAATTAAACGTTTTGACTTCTGAAAAGGTAATATTCAGTAAAAAAAAGTCAATATCCCGGTAACAGAAGATAGAAAAATATAATCTATAAGTTACCCAATAAATAAATGCTTTGAAATATACAGGTAGGTACATAATATAATATTGTCAATCATATAAAACATTTGTTAAGGTTTAATACGATAATGGTATAGATTTTTTTTAAAACAAGTTATTGTAATGCATGCATTATAAATGTATAAATCTATATGTACATGTATAAAATATACTAACACATAGAAAATCAGAAAAAATAAAAGAAAAAGTTTGTCTGTACGCGTATTTATGCTTATAGAGGTCATTTACTAGAATAATAGAAGAGTGCGCTAAACGAAATACTTGGCCTGGTATTTACACCAAGTTAATAAGACAAAGACGGCAACAACAGTGTTCGGATTTGAGGGTCTGATTATTGTTTGTGCCATCTCACTTGTGGCATCTCATTATTTGTTTGGGAACAGTGGCGCTACGCGATATTAAATTATGGGAGATTAAGATAATTATTAAACTCTACATGTATAAAGAATTTGATCAAGACAAGTGATAAGGAACTTGTGGTCTTAAGACCGAATGTATCCTTTTCCTGTACTCAGTGCGACCTGCTGTAAAATAGTTAGAAAATACATAAATTTGTATATATTTACGTATATATTATTTACGTATTACTTATATATATAAAATTTATCCTGATAAGCTTTTAAAAAATGGCCTTAAGGTGAAAATATGTATGGCATGTAGGTTTGATAATTCTTTTAAGTTGTAAAATTTTTGTAAGATACTATAGTTTCAATTCAGTGCACGCAGGGGCGGATCATGAATTTGTGGGGCCCTGGGCTAATACTACTCAGGGACCTACTAACTTACCATTTTTTCAAAAAACTGTTTCCTATAGTGATGTAGATTTTTAGACCTTTTTTTTAATTCAGACTGGGGGCTCTTTGTATCCACGGGGCCCTGGACTGCAGCCCATAAAGCCCATAGGTGGATCCGCCCGTGAGTATACGTAATGATTTTGCTTTTACTTTTACAAATTCAATTATGGTAACGGGTATTCTGGGTGTAAGCTTCGTTATTGTGGTTGTATTGCCAACATTTTTGTATAGTATAGTCATCTTCATGACTTATTTTGTAAGGATAAACAAGCCCAGTGACAGAAATGTTGGGGCCCGGTATTACTATACCCATATCCCCTCTTTGTCTCCAAGTTTATGGATAAGTATAACATAATAATAATATATAATTGTCTCTGACCATTATCAAAATATTTTATCTTATATTAAGAGTAGGTAGGTATAATCGTTTTAATCTTGTATGACATTCTGGTCACTTTGTCGGAGCTTTTACTTTAACATTTAATTAAAAGCTTTCGAAAATATGCGAGAAAAGGAAAGGTATAGAATTGCTAAGAATAACTGGGATGTAAATTTTAAATCTCGCAAGTACCGAAAAAAGCAAATTAAGTCATTATGACCTCTGAACTGCGTACAATACTTAATTAAATGTATACTTATTTCAAAGCTGCTCATTTGCTCCTACCAACATAGCGCCAGTATTTGTTGTCTTTGCCGTAATAATGAAAACACTATGATCAATGCTCAGAGTGCGACGACGTGTCGCGCTGTAACAAGGACACAAACACTGTGTCTGCATACGCGTATGTGTGAGTGCAAGAGAGAGGCAAAATACTGGCGAGAGAGGTCGCAGTGAATACAGAACGAGCCCAAGGTTTCATTTTTACTATGTATGTGTGTGAGTGTGTAGATTACAGTGAGAAGTCGGTTTGATGAAATTAATATTAAATTGGTATAAATTATTATTTTTTGGTTGAGTTATTATGGGTTTTAACTGATAGGTTAAAGGACTTGATTATGAAGTATATATTTCTTCTCGTATAGGAGGCAGAGAGCGTATAATTGTGTCAAAACAAATTAATGCTTATACCCAGGGCCGGATTTTGAAATTTGCCGCCTCTAGGCAGCTGCGAAAATTGCCGCCCTTCTTGATTGAATTAAAATAAAAAAGCGAAGATTTTTATGTCAATGACCTTTTTTGTTTTTCTTTTTTAAGGTTCTCAAGTCAAAATTTTATCAATCAAATCTGAAGACCTTATGCAAGTGGTTATTTGATTGAAACACATTCCCTGCGAAAATTAAGTTATAAGATTGTATTTTAATTATTTTTATATTTTTATTTGTTTTGGCCTAATGGGCCTAACGTTATTAAATTGCCATACAGTCAAACTCTAAACGAATTTTAGGGTCTTAGGCTTACTTCATCAAAAACGATCATGTAGTTTTCGTGTCAAGTCGTTACAGACAGACAGACAGAGCCAATATATTTAAGTATAAAATTTTAATACCCCATTTTCCTTCCTTTGTTCTATAAGTGTTTATACAGTTAATATCGAGGTGAGTGTATAACCTGCTTTGCTTCTGGACGGTTTATTTTTCTTAATAATATCTGTTTAGCAATGTTTCCTTTAACGAACAATTACTCTAGAACGCATCTCTTTCAATTTAACTAGAAATTAAAGCACGCCTGTATACAAACCCACAAAGTCTAAACGTAAAAAAGCTTTCCGTTTTAATTGCAGCGTTTGAACGTAGCCCACAGAATACTTGGCAACAGCCATGACAGTGTAAAAATGAACACAAACACATTTTAATATCGATTTACTGCACCGTGTACGGTTTTTAAACACCAACAATCGAATTAAATAAAGATAAACCACTTTATGACACACGGACTGATTTTGTAATGTTAAACGATACCGCGTCGGATATTGCCATATTCCAAAAATGCAAATGTACTACACTGGGATTTGTAAATTGTTTTGTTCAATTGTTTACAATATGTAGCAAATGTCGATTTCAGTATTATTGATTTTAGCGGTTCAGTTTTCCATAAAAATAAATTCGAAAAAATTACTTTAGTGAAATGTAAAAAAAAATGAAAATAATAGGGTAAGGTGCTGTTATTTACATAGTCGGCCTAAATTTAATTTAATAGCTATAGTTATTTGCATATTTTTTTATGGTAAATGATCAGATTTAGAAGAAAAATTGATAACACGTATCAATATCTAAAAGTCTAAAGAATGTTTCACCAAACAAATAAAATGAAAACTGATTTCTATTGACAAGGATTCACAAGACGGGATTAAGTAGTTTAGTTTCGTTTTAGACTTAGAATATAGTCCCGTCTCGTCAAAATTTAAGCAAGTCTCGTTAACAAGACGAGACCAAGAAAGTCTCATTGAAGTTATAGCCATTATAGCGAAAAATAATAGCGAACGAAGCGAGAAAAGCGAAAAATGAAGAGTTATTTAAATAATTAATTATATTTTTTGTAGTTTTTATTTAGAAGAAAATAAATAAAATTATTCAAAATTAATTTATATTAATATTTGATAGTTGAATGCTATGTAGTGCCAAAACTTTTCTATAATAGAATACATATACGACAAGCTTTCCATGTGTCTATAGTACTAGGTATATTTTAGTTCTAAATTATTAAAAATAAAACAGAATAGATTGAGTCCACAATTTGATCAAAAATATCTCCTAGCCTTGCTATAGGAGATAAAGTTCAGTAGAGATTGTCCTAATCTAAAATAAATTTCATGTGTTTATATATTTAGGTTACTGGCCACCACCTAAAAATCATGTATCTTTATTTTGTTTTGAGCGACCCAAAAAACAATATAATATTTTATATTTCAACTCCTCCACCCGGTCCTGATATAGGTTAATTTAATTATAAAATATGAACTCAGTTGGTCAATATGTTGTATCAGTATATCAATATAACAAATTACTTATTCAAAGGTTTCATTTAAGAGAATTATAATGGTGTAATCATTTACGAAACATCTAGACAGTTTGTTATGTTGGTAATATTATCAGTCACATTCGTTAATAAAATGGTCTAAACTCTAAACAAAAAGCTCGAGAAACAAAACACAAATTATTTATTCATTAATACATGCTTTAAATTTAAATACTAAGTAGAATGTCAAACAAGCTTAAGTAGATGAAAAAGTTGAACCTATTAAATGCACTATTAGTTGGCAAACTTTTCTATACGTAAGGATGTACAAATTATATATTACAAACATTAAATAGACATCATATATTGTAATACACACCTATTATGAATTATGTAAATTTTTGAAACATTGTTAATTATACTTTATTTAACCCTATACTTAATTTTTAACATATTAGTTAAATATTAATTGAAACTGTAAGCGCATATTAGCATTTTCATGTATGTGAACTCCCATAATAACTTATATACTATAAGGAAATATTACCTAAAATTTTAAAGGTGATTTCCTTTTATGACGTTAGTACCTACCTACTAACATAAGAAGGTATTTTCTAAAAGGCGTTTAACTTATTTTATTTTGATACATTCATCTGAATAAAGGTGAATTTCAGACAAATATTGTTCTATTGTAATTAAAAAACACCTTTTTCAAAGTTCAATACAAATAGGGGTAAAAATTGTTTATATAAATGTTCATAAAAACGAATACAATGCAGGCGAAGCTACTAGCATGGTATATAAATCTATAGGCTCTGTCTGTGAATATTTTGGACTTTTTGTGTCAGTTTGTTGATCCCGAGTAAACTAATAAACTATTGAACCGATTTTGATGGGACTTTAACTATTAAAAAGTTCAAACCCCTAGAATTGTTTAGGCTGGATATAAAATCATACTATTCCACCAAGTGCCACAGCAACAACATTAAACACGTAAGGATAATAAAAGGAATAGAAAATAAGTCCAATGTCTACCCTTCATATTATTCAAACTTTAATGTATCTAAAATTTTTATAAAAAGAGAAATACATACAATGGTCGATAATAGTCAGACTAAGTTTTTCTGTTATGATCAGAAAAAGTTCCAACAACAGCAACATTTTCCATCCCTTACAGCCCAAGAAAAAAGTTAACGTGGAGCGTCGGGATGCCGGCGAAGACGTACGCCGCCGCCGTCGCCGCGCTACTAACGTGGAGGTGGTACACAGACCTCTGAAGGTCATGCACCAAATACACGTCCCGCGCTGTCGCGGACCGATGACTGGCTACAGTAATATGAATGGTGATGAAACGTCGTCCGCTCTTGCCTCTATGGATAGTGTACGGCTCGTTTCACACGGTATATGTATATAATATTGTAATTTGTGTGACAGTAAGTATAATATGGGATGGGTCGACAAAATTGCTGACAAATTATAAAAATGTAATATAAATTATATTTTAAAATGTAACGAATCTTTAAAAAAATCGTTCTTTTGTTAACTTATGCAGCGTGAATGCTTTTTACTCTTAGGCTAAAAATATAATGAAATCATATTTTCTTACATATTTAATTGATTATAAAAGTTGTAAAAACGGATAGAGTAGTATCGTTATAGTAGTTAAAAGTTAAAATAGATATAAAATTCTTCTAATATCATGTATACAGGGTGTTCCAGATCACCCGTCCGCTATGTTTTACTATTGAAGATAGAGTTTTAGGATAAAAAATTTACTATACATATATATCGACCCTAAAGTTCTAAAGAATTTCAAGAAAACATTTTCAACCCCCTAAAACCGCTCCTTGGGGGGTAGTTTGAGGGGTACATGCCCGTTTATCAGCAAAATCAAATGGAATGGTATATCAAAAAGTACATATTTGTAAAGATCATAAAAAAATAAGAATCTTTTATTAAACAAAAATTTTCATACTTTCAATTGTTTAAAAAATATGGCGACTTGTTCGCAAATTTTAGGGTTTTACTAAAAGTGCTCTAATTTCGCTAAATATTAATGTAATTTTATTAGTTTTTTTAAATTCAGAAAGTAGAAATAATGAACTTTGTAAAGATGTAGATTAGTTGAGATTTTGAAATGAAATAATTTAAATATTCAAATGACAGTGAGTGTAATCAAACCGTATATTAAATTATAGAATTACAGGATTACTGAACGAAGTGTTTAAAAGAATTGATTCAAATGACTTATTTTATTATTTTTATAATATTTGTCGATTTTTTCGACGTTGTGACTAAATTATACCTGGTTTCGTTTATCTATATCAAATAGAGGCCCCAAAGTTTGGGGGCCTACTATAGCTGCACTCGCAGTCCCCTCTTATCACTGAGATTGAATACAGTTATTAAGTCCATCTCTCTCTTTGAGTCATACAATTTTTTATCACTTTCGTCTATGGTAATTTTGGTTGCAATAAGAACTAACTCAACTAACTAATGCAATATAAAATTAATAGAATGCATTGAATTGTCAAAATACATTTTAATAAAATTAACAAAAACCAAAGGCTATTTTCAACAAAAAAAAACTATGCACACAACAAACATAACCTTTAAATAAAGGCCAAGGTAGATACAGTTAAGAGATCATGGTAACATCATCTCCAAAGAGGATATGGTGGTATATAATTAGGCCTACAACCTTATCGAAATACAATATTTTTTACGTTTTACGGTACAAATATTTACATCGATAAAAGAAAACATGAATTCTTACTAGAATTCTCTCAGCAACAGCGACTAGTATAAACCGCGTAGCCCAAAAAGACACGCAGATATTAATTATGGGAAGCAGATTAGCTATTTTCAGATTCTGTGTATGTGTTTGTGTGTGTGTGAGTTCACACATACACACAACAGTTTTGTCGGTTATTTTAACAAGAATGCTGATTTGATTTTATAATTAGCGCATACTTAGGTTTTATTTATTATTATATCGAAATGAACCGGTTAGATAAAATTATTTTTATAAAATATATACGCAAGTACCAGATGTTTTCACGTTGATTATAATGTTCAGGTTTTGTAAATTTAGAAGAAAAAAAAATACAGTTTTATTTTTGTCAGTGGATTTATAAGTATTATTTATATATTCATAATTTTGAATGTTCTATTTACTATGAGGTATATTTAAATCAATGTAGTCTACACGTAGGCTATTGCATAGACGTAGCCAATGTAGATTATTAATGTGTTACTAACAAAAAAATTGTCACCAATTATTTTTAATCAATATACATAAATATGCGTTCATTTATTTCCAGTTGTATAGTCTATAATAAAGTCTACGCAGTTTATAATGTTTATTTTTTACATATTCTTCAAGTACCTAATCTATACGAAATCTATATCTATAAAAAAGTTTGTCCTTAACCACTCACTCACTCACTCATATATCAACGTACAGCCCAAACCTCTGGACCTGGAAACGTGAAATTTCGTAGGTGCCTTCCTTTTATGATGTAAGCACCCACTAAGAAAGGATTTTTCAAAATTCAACCACTAAGAGGGGTGGGGTGAAAAAATTGGCACAAGTAGGTACTCTACAAGACAAATATCAGTTACGAAAATTCAACCCCTATGGAAATGGGGATTTTGATATATTTATCTTCATAATTATTCATGATATTAAAGTAAATTCGGACAGATTAATATTCAATTAAAAATGAAAATTCGATATTTAAGCTCTAATACATAGCATGGTACGGGGACGAGGATGGATTTAGATATGTTTATCTGCATACCTACTTTACTTATAAAGGTCCAGGCAAAATAGTCATATATTAAAATAAAAATGTCGACATTCAACCCTTAATGGCGAGGGTAGACAGGGGGTTAGTTTTTACAATTTTTAACTAAGATCCGTAATAGGTAATGAATAAAAATCAATATAAAAAAATGTTATATGTCATCCCCTATCACGTATAGAGGGTTCTTATTAGTTTCAAAGTTTACGCGAGCGAAGCCGCGGGATTCCGCTAGTTAAATAATATTTGTTTATGTGTGGACAGACATAAATATTTAAATGTTTTGTGGTCTGGTATCTTTTTGAGACAGTGACAAATATTTTAAATGGAAACATCGGATTCATTGTCAGTAGATTCTTCAAATAGCTTTTGTATCTATACTCCAAATGCTGTTTTTAAACGATAGATTTTTTACATGGAAAAAATTACTTTTTAATGTACTGTAGGCATTTTATATAACTAGAAGATTCCCATTTTTTTTGAAAAATTTATTTCACGTAGATGATAATTCTATTTCTCATGTATTGTCGAACATTCAATGTATTGATTTGAAATTTATATTAGTAACGTTTCTTCTGATAAAATATTATCTGGAACATATCTTCAATGTGAAATCAGGATTGTGTGTAGAATGTAGGTACCTTAGTATCTTTATATATATAAACTTATACCCATTGTCCCCATAATAAGTGGGGGAAGTTATATTTTTGATAGGTGCAATACAAATTTTTATCAGAGTGCGAAAAAAGCTCTTTCATTATACCTACATATGTTTATATTTAATGCCTTATATGTGGAAATCGGCTCATATGTATGTGGAAACTACGCTTATACATATATGTATCTATTCTAAAATCACATAATATCAATTATTTAGAAAAATAACATTTAAAACAGAAGTTGGTAAATAAATCCGAACCTTTTCTTAAAATTTCGTAATAGTGATTCCATCAAAATTTTGATTACAAAATGACTACTTGCAAACACACCGATAGAAACTTTCATAGTATTCAAAGTCATAATTAACATTTCTTGTGAAAAAAGCGAAATATCAGGCACATATTTATTCAGGTGTAAAATCTCATCTGTTACATTTTGCGTGTACATTTATACTTTTCTACGTTAGAAATTGAAGACGATGAAGAAAGTGCATGGACTTACAATCTAAAAGTAATTATTGTTAAGAGAACTAGAAATGCGGTCAAATCATCGGATATTAGGAAGGTTATGAATCCCAAGTATGTAGAAACTGACTATAGTTGTGTTTTTAAGCAACATATATAAGAAAACATCACGCGACCTTCGAATAGGTCAATGAAAAAAAATTGCAATGTGTTTATGTATTGGGTAAGAATATAGCCTCAAGAAAAAATATACGGATTTGTAATGTGAATAATAAATGTGTTTTGTGTGTTTATTGTAATGTTTGCAGTTAGTAGAAGAAATTCATATATTCTATTAATAATATAAATAGGTTGAACTCATTTTATGTTGATTTATTAAGATTTCATATACAGTGATGCCTCGCACAACGAACGCCTAGCACAACGAACTTTCTGTTCATTAATTACGCGACTCACAAAACGAACCTCGCTTCACTTAACGAACTACATCGTATTTCATTTTACCGCCCGAACGCTGTTACGTATCACGAAGTCGCCCGAACTTCCAAGGTCGCACGCAGTCGATGCTCAAACTTGCACGAACATGCATCAATGTTCTTTTCTGCGCTTAACTCACACACGTGTTTGTTTTAATAAATGTAATTATGTGTGTGAGGTTTTGACCCTGCAAGCCTCGGTAGACTCTCCTAAATCTGAGTCTGACTAAAAAATAAAAACGAAAATAATCTTTTTTATGTTACAGTACCATATTTTATGCTTATACAGAACGAATGAAAATTTTTAACATGTATATATTGTTATGGGAAAACGCGTTTCACATAACGAACTTTTCGCATAACGAACTTGCTCCTGGAATGAATTATGTTAGTTATGCGAAGCATCACTGTATAAAAAAGATAGATGTGTTTGTCCTCGATGATTTAAATAAAAAATCACTGAACCGATTTTGATAAATCTTTCACTAAAGTATTCCTTGAAATTTCGGAAGTTACACTATCTCATCAGAAGATTGAGCAGTAAAAGAAAGTAAAGTTGTTTTGGTAAAAATTAAAATGTCAAAGTTCTAAAGTAAAAAGATACGATGTGAATCAAGAAACCTAGAAAATGATAACAACATTTTCAACGCCACAAATTATATAAGCATCTTCCAACTGATGTTATATAAGAATATTAGATAACTATGAACTAGGTGTGGATAATAGCCGGCAAGTTCATTTTTTATCCGTGGGAAATCTCAAGATGTGCATGGACGTTAAAATAATGTAAATTATATGATAATTACATCGCGTCTTGAATCATATGTTGTATGAATGGTAAAAACGTTGGAAAAAATTCACTTTTGAATTAAAATTATACTCACATTTAATATACATAGGTTAATGAAATATTTTCGTTTATGTTCATAGGCGATCTATACGAAAAAGTACAGAGAATAATTGAAACATTTTATTTCAATTTGTTGTTTTTTGAGTCTGCTTACAAAACTACCTATTTTATAGAAATATTGTTATTTATGTATAAACATTTAACACAATAATAAACACATAAATATTCAATTATTCTGTAATTGCAACTCGTTTAATGCTAATAAAAAAATAATTTTTAATTAGTTGCTATTATCATGGTTTATCTATAAATCTACCTACCATCTATAGTAATCTACATGTTTGATTTCAATAAGCAAGCAGTTATCTATCATTAGTATAGTCTACATATAGTTGTCTCATTCCTGAACAAAACAAATGCTATCTGCTTTTCTCTTAAAGTGATATCTTAAACCACCAGTTAAAGGATTCTAATTGGTCAAACTTATACAGTATGTCTCGAACTGTTAGATATCTATCGTTTGTGAAACCGAGCATAAATGTAATAAATTATATGTTCCGTAATAGAATCTGACATGATAAATTGACGATAAATATACTTAAGTAAAAAAGTATATAAATATACAAACATGCATATTTTCATGCCTCTAATTTTATATACAAGTGCCTGCACTGTTTATGTATGCATATAGGAAGGTGTTCAGGTGTAATAGTTCTAAAATGAGATTAAATCAGTATGTTAATACCAACTGTTAAGTGTATTGTTGAAATAAACTTACCCTAAAACAATTAGCACTATTAGAAAAGAATTTAAGGCATTTTCATTGTTTATGTTTGTCAAAGAAATTCATTAAAACAGCACTAAAAATATATAATCATAGATGTTTTGTCTATGAAATGTTGATTCTTTATATAAAAAATATAAAAATTCTAAATACAAAAGAACACTAAATTATAATTTTGAAACCAAATATGTATTATGTATATGTATAATAAAATTGTAACTATTATAATATACATATTTGAATTAAAGGTCTTTTGTATATTATAATTATTATTTTCCATTGTGAAATGTTTATCTTTAGTTTTGTAGAACTGCTTGATAATGCTCATATTACATCACAAAGTAAAATCAATAGGTACTAAAAATTATTTTATCTCGGAGTGCAAAACGGTGGAGTATTTTCTGTCTTTATTGTAATTTCACGTGCTCAAGTACGTGTTAAATAGTTTGAATATATACATTTGGAAAATTTATAAAATTTAATATTTGGTTTATAAGTACGCCTACGAATTAATTTTTGCATTATAGAAAAATAAAATGATTCGTGTCAACATGTTCGCAGTTTCCAAATGAAATATGTACCAAATTTTTAAGTGACTAACATAACTATCGTAGCTGTTGCCTGTGTAAAATTTTAATTCTGATTGGTCTTTTACGATGGAGTCTTCTTCAGAAGTAATTTTGAAACTGAATAAAAATTAATAGATACATAAAAATCATTTCTGATGTAGACGAGGATATAATATTGCCAATATAGAAACTGGGGCACTAGAAAAAAAAACTATAATGATTTTAACTTATAATAAGTAATTCAGCTCTTTTTTAAGTACATTCTATGGTCACATAAACTATAAATGAATCAGTCGATATGTTTTGATTCATTGATTTCTTGGAGTAAGTCGTTATGGGTTATGAATTGCACAGCACACCCCAGGCTTTGTTTAGTAGTGTGTCAGAGAATATACATTTTTTTGCATATACGAGTATGTTGATAAAATGAGCATTTTTTTCTGAAATTTCATCAACAATCCATTAGAGCTTTCATATTTACTTATATTGGTTTTAATTTTCTTTTATAAAAATTTGAACACAGTTCATTATTTTGGATTCATTTAATCTATTATCAGAATAGATTGCGATTTAAACTAACATAAGTCAGTCAAATTGAATAACTAGAAGTAGGAAAACTTGTAGTTTATTAAAAAAAAGATTCCGGTAACTCCATAATTCCAAATGCAGGCAGTGGTGTACTTTCTAAAATTACCTTTTAATATAGTGTCAACTGACATTTGTTGTAGGTACCTACATATATTAGTACTTTTTTGCAATTTACAATGTTTAATTTAAACTATACATCTTAAGTTTTGTTTCATTACTTCAAATCTTTAATTAATTAGTTATTACAACTCTTCTTTTGATTTTTAGTATCATTTTAAGTTGTAAAGAAGTTGATAGTTCTTTTAATACATTAAAAAAGTTAAAGGAGTGTACATTTTATGGCCAACAATGTTATATTACTTCCTATTTTGAAACCAGAGTAACTACGTTAACTTTTTTATGTTCTGATTTTGATACCTCGACTTTGGAAGCTCTGAAATGATAAAATCAAGTACAAAAGCATCCAAAGATTACTTCCTACTCTGAAACAACTCGCTAAAAATCACATGTCCGTACTAAATGTGTATAGAACCTAAGAGACAATCACAGTTACAAAAACAGTTTGAACTTTCCAATAAAATGTTAAATACGGTTCTGAAAGTAATTGTGTGTGTATGCGATCAGTTACGTAGCGGTCCGCGATTGCAGCAGCCGCAGTCACTGAGGGGCGTGGGGGGAAGGTTCACAATCGTTGTTCACCGTCTATCACTTGTAACGACGTTGCAGATTGTTCATTTAAATACATATCATATACATATATGTATGTGTGTGGATACTGTTATTTAAATAGAAAGAACTATTGGTGGGGCATCTTGGTTTTCATATTTCCGTTTGAGTTTTGACAGTAAATAAGATTTAATATGTGTTAATTGCGGACATTAGAAATTTAATACAGATGATTAAAAGTAGTATTTTTCTGTTGTTTTTGAATTCTTGGGTTAGTTGAAATGGCATATGGTTACCTGTTTAAAATTAAATTGTACAATACGCGGATATATATAACATAAATAGGTCTTAAATTCAAAATTATATTAATAATTTTTTTGTAGAAACCGTTGCTTATAGAAAATAATGTAAAATGAAATCAACAATGAATTGTTAGGAAACTCATCGGTTCTTATTTCTTATGCAGTTCTAATATCATCGATCCCTTTCCAATTGGATATGCTTCTATAAAACAAATGCTTTATACTCGTATAAAAAGAGGACAAAAAGAGACAAATTGAAAAAATTAAATAAAAAAGTGTATGCCGAATTACATTTTTGATCTTGAAGTTCTTTTTTATAGTAATTTTGACGACTTTTTTTTAATAGATAAACTTCTTTAAAACCTGGATACATTTGAAAAATCCCCCCGGACGCCCTTAAAAAGAGCACAGTGTCCGGGGAAAAGAGGACTGATGGCAACCCTACTCGTATATGAAATAAAGAATTGGAAAAAATATTGAAAGTATGTTCATTTATGTGGACATTCTTTTTCATATAAGAACTAAAATATTTTTGTCTGAACTCATTAATCAGTATAATACATACAATATTAGTCAACCGTAGTAGGAAGAAGAAATGATCAACCTTGCATATTGATATGTCTCGTACTATTTATGCACTTTCCATGATTCCAAGGATTCTAGCATTAGAATGTTTAAATCAAAACATCCTAAATGTTGGAATATAGAAATATCTATAAACATATTGATTCTATAGATTAACTCCCACATATACAAGTAAGTGTTTACTTGATAAAAACTCATTCGGCGCGAAATGAAATTTTACACATATTGTTTAATATTTTCATTCATTATTTGATGAAGTGTGGTGGAGAAAGAGTTAAAAAGGAAATTAGAGATAATTTTTATACTTTTTGAGAGCTTTTTGATAGACAGTAGAAACCAGTTATAACGACTTCGAAGGGACCGGTCAAATTAGGTCGTAAAAGCCGATAGTCGTAATCAGGCCCTGAGAGAGCTTCAACGGTGTTCGGGCCAACCTTAATTTTGCCCCCCCCCCCCCAAGCGTAAGGACATTCCAAATAAACACTAGTAAAATTCTAATAATTTTCTAATATTATTTTAGTATTAAAAATCAGGGGGTTTTTTAATAAAATTTTTCTTTTTTTTGCTTTCTATTTGTACTTTTTGTAGTATATTTATGTTTTTAAATAACCTCTGTTAAAAATAGTATAAGTATCAAAAAATATGTAAAATATAAATAATTTTCAGGACGCCGGCCGGGGCTCCTGAAACACAGAGGGCCCGGGCCATATGGCCCTCCTAGCCTCCCCTCTATCTGTCTGGTCGTAATAACCGACCAAAATACAATTATATGGGATTCAGTCGGACTTTTATTTTGAGTCGTTAAAATCGGTACGTCGTATTAACCGATGTCGTTATAACCGGTTTCTACTGTATTCTGGTCAGTTTTACTGAATTCAAAAATAAATTCTGATTTGATCGAAAATATACATATAGGTAGACGAAATAATTGAAAAATGATATTTAAATCGATCGGATATTATAACAACAATCGAAACAGTGTGACAATTAGGCACCATATATAACGACACACACACACACAAATCTACATACACAGACATTCTTCGAACCAACAAGTCATCGGGCATAATTATCATTGCTGCTTTATCGGCGGAGTAGTTCTTCCAGTAAAAATGTATCAGCGTTGCCACATTGATATTAAACCTGATAAATTGAACGCTTTCAGTGGCCAAATAACAAAAATGTATACGAGTAGAACGAGGGGGAAGAAGCAACCGTGCCAGAGTCACCGACCTCGGTGAGAAACTCTTGCACATACGGTCCGCGGAACACGACGCGGTTAGACCGGTTCGTCGCTGTTCGGAAGTGTTCGGGTTACGTCGCAGGGTTACACAAATATAGCACGTTGAATTTAAATAGTGGAATTGTTTAGTAGTTTATTGGTAGTATGGAAATTAAATAACGTGTAACTCTACACATATCTGCCACAAGTACAAATAAATGTATATTTAAGTAATTTTATAAAAGTACTTTAGTAATTAAGTGCATTTATGAATATTTAAGATCAGTTAGTTACATTTAAATACATATATTTAGCCACAAATACAAAGTACTTAAAAAAAGTACAACCACTAGAAAAATAGTACTTAAGTAAATATACAGTTTAAATGGTCCTAGGTCGAATGAAAAATTTTGGTGATTTTGGTACTTTAAAACAAAATAGATTGAATCTATGTAGATAGTATGCATGTAGCTTTTAAAAAAAAACTATGAGATAGGACACCACCATTAATCTTGGCTTCTAGGTGTAAGCCAGCCGTTCTGGTTGTTATCTTCGTTAACGTTGTAATGAACATCTTGGAAAAGATCCTTAAAGCTTTTACATACTTCTAGTTCTACACAATTATTTTATGTTTGATTATACTGTTTATCATGAATAAAAAAGTGAAAAAATCTATATATTATTTAATCATTATAAATTATTTAAATTATCTAAATTGGTTTAATTATTAATTTATTGTTCAGAAAGATGGGTAGGGTTACTAATTCAATATTCCTAATATAAATATTCTTTATTCTCGCTTAATTGCCTGATTAATATGATTAAAATAATTTAAACTACTAATAGTTAAAAGAGCTTTGTCATGTAGGCAGGGCTGAACAAAATGTAAAACTAAATATTAATTATACACATACACAATAATACACATAGCATATTTTTTATTTACTTGTTCTATTATAATAATTATATCAAGTACTTTTAAGTGAAAGAATGTATAAATAGAATTGTTGAAAATATACTCAAATTTTATTTATAGAATTATGTTTATCGTAAATTATCAAGTGAGTATATTATGTTAGTAAATATTATCTCATTACAAAGTATGTATTTTTATATTTTACATTTTAGATTATAATAATAAATGAAGGGTTTTTTATTCCAATTAAAATAAATATATGCATTTTTTTAAATTAATTAAATCAAGTTATTAAATTTATTATTATATTATTAAATACATGTATGTAGGTAATGTAAATTTATACATATATTAATAAAAACCTGATATGTGTGATTCTCTTATTCAACGTTTTATCGAATTAATTTAAAATTTGATTGTTATAGATGTTAATTATTTTTATAAATTAATCAAGGCATTTCCTAGATACTTAAGCACCCTGAGCTAACATGCAACATATATAAGTACTATATAAATCGTCTTATTTTGTTAATCTATCGATTTTAAGCTTGTATACATTGATAATTAATATTTAAAAGTAGGTACAAATTAAAACATTATAAAATAAAGTTTAGAACAAAAAAATGTCATTGTGAGGTAACGGCAATCAGCGCCATAAAACTGCAGTTTTATTAGCCAAATTATTAAGTTGGGCCTGCATTTGATGCTCAATTAAACGATCTGGCCTATTCAACATGCATTTGTTTTTTCCAAAATTAATACCTATATTCTAAAGTGCTTTGGATTTTTTGATACTTTTTAAAAATTTTGTCTATCATTTTGTTACAACTTAACACAAAAACTACTGAACCGATTTTAATGAGGCTTAAACTGTTAGAAAGCATAAGTCCCTAGAATTGATTTATGGCAGGCCCGTATTATGAAAAATTTATGGATAGGTTAAAAAAATTTAGTTTTGATGTTAATTAAGTTATTAAATATTGGTATGTACACAGGTAGAAAGGTTTACTTGAGCCAAGTAAACCTTGTTTTGTATATTATTATAACGAAAACAATATTTTCTTAAGATAAGAAATATATTCTTAAACCAACTATAGTATTCTTGGACGAAGAAATAATGTAGGTAGTTGGATTAAGAGTACTTTTTTTATATTAAGAAAATATTGTTTTCGTTATATACAAAACAAGATTTTCTTGGTCCAATATAGTTTTTTTTTGTGTATTGGTTACAAGTTTGTGTGGCTTTCTTATACAACGTTTCTTCGCATATTTTAGTCCTTTACAAATCATTTAATGTATTATTAAAATTTACGTTACCTAATCTATTCAACATTCTTTGTTTTTATATTCAATATATCACTTTGTTATTTATTTTATTTACAAACAAAAACAATAGTAATCTTTAGCACTTTTCTTTCAAAAAGAAAACAATTGACTATTATTTCTAAAATAGGAATATGTAAATAATAACATATCATCCTTGTTAGTTGTTTAATACTAATATATGTACATATAAATAAAATACAACCAAGTGCAACCCTCACATTATAATGGGATCGAGTTAAGAATGTGCATCACCACATAGTGTCGCGCGGTGGATGATGCACATGCAGTGTATGTATGTGTGTGTGTTTGTGTGTGCTGCAGGTCTGGAATGCAGTCCGTTCACAGGACGGTGTGGAGGGGTGGACACACTCACTCACACATACTCGCGCCGCCCGCGATGTTGATTCTTACATATTGTACCAACACAGTTTCTAAACTGTCGCACTCGATTTATTGTGCGCACTGTGTATATGTCCAGGGTAGGATTTGGGGGTTTCGCGGCCCGGTATTGATCCGTTTGGGACGGTTATTATGATTTTAAGAGAATTGAATTTGGAAGTAAATAATTGAAAGGACCCCGCAGAATCCTTATGGGAAAGGAGTTTCGGTCAAACTCTTTGAAACTTTGGATTCTTGATGAGTAGATTAAAAGTGTCAATGGGCACTAAGTCCTAAAAACTCAAACTTTTAAGATATAGCCCTCTAAAGTTGGGGATCATGCTCACCTTTAATTTGCAATAAAAAAATTTGTAGATCCTTAAATTTCACACAACTATTTGTATGTGTTCCCAAAGACTTATATAATCGATTGTCACCATAAAAAGTAAACTTTTAAATTCTTTAGCCAATGGCTTAAAACTTATTATTACGTTTTTTTTTATTGTAAACCAATTTTTTATTATAAAACAACTGGATTTGTTTATAATTAAAAAAAAAACGTAACAATAAGATTTAAGTGTTGTCATTTCAATGAATTGAAAAGTTGACTTTTTTATGGTGGCAATCGATTGGAGATGTCTTTGAGAATACATACAAAAAGTTGTGCGAAAATTAAGATTCTACAATTTTTTTATTGCAAATTAAAGACAATCATGATCCCCAACTTCAGAGGGCTATATCTTAAAAGTTTGAGTTTTTAGGACTTAGTGCCCATTGACACTTTTGATCTACTCATCAAGGATTATCATAATCCAAAGTTTCAAAGAGTTTGACCGAAACCCCTTTCCCATAAGGATTCTGCGGGGTCCTTTGTAAGCGTTATGTCCGGTATTATAAAGGGACTAGCAAATTTGCAAGCTAGCTATCACACACAAATGAGGTTATTACTTTTTTGATAGTATTTATGGATTTGCTACGGAATTTAAAGCAGTGATACTTCAACGTATTGTAACAAAGTTGGCGACTATGACCGTATAAAATAATTGTCATAATATCACCACTGTTTTAATACTGTTGGTATTTACTTACAACGCGTGCGCGAAAGTTGTCAAAGTCATTAGAAAACTCCAAGAGAACTGTCATATAAGTTTGATATGCCATTTGAGAGTGCTGACTAGCTTGCAAATTTGCTAACCCCTTTATAATACCGGACATTAGAGATCTAAATTCATGACAAACAATAATAACAAGGGCATTCGTAGAGAATATTCCAAAGAGGAGAAATTTTTGATAATTTTTTTTCCTGGAAATTAGGTATAGTTTTTTTTTTAGATTTTCGCAAATAAAATATTTTTCAATAGAAGGATCATCATTAGACATAATCATCAGGGGGGGGGGGGGTACGTTTAGGTTGTATTACCGTACGTTGGGTTGCATCCCACGAGAAGGAGGTGTGCAAAAATACAGAAATTTGGGAATTATTTTTGACTTTGCGTTCTTACGATATTCCTATTTCCAACGAAAAAAATATATATTCGTGTCGTCAATGCGAATAACAGTTGTATCTATGAGTTTTAAGTATGCAGTAAAATGCATCGCAAATCGGAACCTCAGGAGAGCAAATTGCTTGCTAGGGATTCCTTTATAATACCGCGCATTACAATATGTAAGTGTATGGATTGACCCGCCCCTGTTTAACCCCTCTTCGCGCATCGCGCGTCTGCCTCATTGCCCCTCTCCCTCCCACACTCCGTCACAGTATGTGTGTGTGTGAGTTGGGTGAGCGTGTGAATGTGTTTTAAATTTCTCTGAACGATAAGAATACGGTATGATTTTAATTTGAAAATATTTTTATTTTCAACTCTATTTAGATAATTACATTTTATTTATTGTTTAGGAAAAATTCAGCGGTCCTTAAAAGTTTTCAGTACTATTTAAAAAGGTTTGATTTTATTTTTTGATATAGATTAATATATTTTGATTTGGATATATGAGCTTTTCAATATCAGAAATTTTCAGTATGTTTAAAATTATTGAGCTAAGTTTGTATTTGAATTTTAATAATCAAGTTTAATTTTTTTAAAGAAAGTGAAATTAGTCACTTTTGCTTCTGAGTGGCTTATATTTTAATACAACTTTTGACCTAACAAATATGTAACGATTCTTTCTTCACTATTTTATAATATTCACGCCCTCCTTACTAAATACACGGAGAGAAAAATCACATAATTTTAACAGGGAAATTCTTATAAAAATTACCGTGCTTCTAATAAAGCGTGCGCGATCGACGGCAACAGTAAAAAAATATTATACATCCATTTAAAAATTATTAAAATGAGAAGGAAAAATTGCTGTGCTCCAGCACAGTAAAAAATAGATTGCTGTATCAGAAAACTTCCTTACCGATTTAATAAAATTTCTAATAATACCTAACAATATTTATACAGTTGTATACAACACAGAAAAAAACTGTATTGGACCAAGAAAACCTTGTTTTGTATATAACGAAAACAATATTTTCTTAATATAAGAAACATACTCTTAATTCAACTACGTTATTCCTTCGTTCAAGAATACTATAGTTGGTTTAAGAGATTATTGCTTATCTTAAGAAAATATTGTTTTCGTTATATACAAAACAAGGTTTACTTGGTTTGAGAAATCCTGTCTACCAGTGTATACATGAGCTTTACAGGGACGAGATTGAAGAATGATGCATTACCTCGTTTCGGAGTGAAACTCAACATTCACAAGTAAATGTAACTAAAAATGATTACCTACTTAAATTTATTATAAATTAATTATAAGTTGTCATCTAAATAATACAATTATATATTTAAGAATGAGTTAATAGTTTAGAAAGGTAACTAAAATGCACTATATGTATACATAAATCTCACACATATTAAATAATAATAAATAAAAAACAAGTTAAAGAATTTTAGCACCGGAAATTCCATTGAAGATAAATAATAAAACATGGTTTCTGACCCTTTCAAATATGTACTTATAGGTGGGCAATATGAAATTTATAAGACGTTTTGTTCTAAATTGTAATACATAGTAGTGAAAATATTGTCGAAACAATGGAATATATTAGTCATGGTACAGTTCTTTAATCCTAACAATTCATAATTTTTATTATAATTGGTTTGTGGGTGGTAACACTGATGTATTTAATAAAAATCAGTGGCGCATAGTGAAGAAATATCAAGTATAATAGCACGTAGAAAGGATAGGAAAAATATTCAATTTGTATTATATCAGGATTTTTTTAAATTTGAATAATAATTCTTGCCCCTAGAAATAGGCATGATCTTAATTACTTTTGTCGCAATGGAATGCTCAAGTTTAGAATTTATGTGCAAAGAATATATAAAATTGATATATGATATTCTTAATTTCTACTGTTAGGGAATGATAATAAAATACAATTCATAATAAACATTATCATGAAATAATATTAAAAAAACATAGTTTAGTTTAATTAATCGTTCTGAAAGGTACATAAAAGTATTAATAAATTTTAATTCCAATTTAAAGTACGTACGGATTTTTAGTATATTTTTAGATAATGTAACAATTATTGATTTAACCAGATCAAACTGACATAATTATACAGGATGTCCAAGATAAGCGTGAAATGCATGGGGATATCCTAAACGGTAAGAGATACAAATATGGTTAAATGAGATGAATTATTTGTAGGAAAGAGGTGAGTATTACTGCATCGACTAATATTAATAATTTTATGTGGTTTAGGCGGTACACCCAAAAAACTGAAATTTCTTTAAATGGCTATAACTTTTTTGTCAAAGTAAATAGGAACTTTTTGTTTACGGTTTCTTAAAGCACTTTTTTGTTTATAATTGTTTTCAGTATTCAGAATTTTTATATCACCTTTAGTTTCCGAGTTACAAACCCTAACAATAGGTTTTTCTTATGGGCCACTAAGTTGGCTTTAGTATATTTGAACGTGTTTTTTACTCTACTTTACAACGATATGTCACATTTATTTTCGAAAATAAATCGAAGTACTAAATTCCAGTGATATTTATAAAGTATTTTATTACAAACATTTTAGTAGGTCATGAGAAACAAAAATTGTTAAACAAAAATTACAATAGTAAAGGTGCCTTTTCATGGAGCGTCATTGACGCTAGTTTTCTAGCGTCAAATCTCGTCACGTGATCGACTTTAAATTTTTGAATTTTAGCTGCCAACTACTGTTTGACGTTTAAGTGTGAAAAAACAACTAATAAATTACGTTCAGTTATTAAAAATTGATTTACATTTCATTATACTATTCGTAGAGACGTATAAACTCACAAAACAAACAAGAATACACATACCTAATATCAAAGCTACTGACATTAGGTGTCACATGATTTCTAGCGTCAAGCAGTATGAGCTCAACCATGTTGAGCTTTTTCACTTGACGTTGACCAATAGCAAGCATTCAAAATTCAAAATCGTAGCGTCCAGCCTCAATGACGCTCCATGAAAAGGCACCTTAACAATCAAAATAACAAATTAATATTTTTTTAATTTTATTATTCCCATGCATTTCACGCTTATCTTGGACACCCTGTATAGTATTTTACGGCTTCTAATAAAATTTAGATACCTTTTATGATATACTGATTTTGTAATGTAGATAATTCTCTTAACCCATTGAAAAATCTGCAACTTTTTATGTACTAAGGAATGAATATAATAACCCTAGAATAGCTATACTAAATTTGTAAAAAAAAATACCCCTCCTATATATGGGAAAACATTTTAAAATCATTACCAACTCTAGACTGCAATGCTCGATTCGATACAGAGAGTTATTTTACAAACTTTTAAAAATAGATGTGTATATCTACTTAAAAATAAAGAATTTGAAGACATCAATCTCAAAGTTGTCGGAAAAGTATTCACTAGATGTGAACTCAAACAAACACAAAACAATGCCCTATTTGATAATTTATTTTTCGGCACATGGAAGTTTCCTGAAGCGCAACGATTCAATTACTTTACAGACGCGCCGACCTTACGACGGTCTGGTTCTATTATGGTAAACATTGGTTCGTCTACACATAAATACTCCGTATACTTAGCATGATGTGAGCACCAGGTAAAAGATTCAAATAGTGTCATTTCAGCACAAATTATCTTCTTTTTACCTGATATATAGGATTTTCCGGTAGTTTCTTTAATGGAAGATTTAGTGCTTTTCAGTGTTGTGTCATAAACATTGAAAATAGTCTTCACATATTATCTACATGGCTATTTCTTTCGTTGATTATATAAATATTGTAAATTAAATTATTGTATGTATTTTTCTCCATTGTTTTAAATTAATAAGTTCAACGACTATTTTAAAATCTACAAGGCCTTTAGCTTGAAATACCCTTCATACATAACTATAATTTTTGCCCCAGTTTTATAATATTTAGACAAAAATTTCAATCATTGTTAAACTAATATTTGATTATTTGATTTATATTAGCTTCTACAAAATATTATAATTTATTAAATAGAACAAATCAGTAGCGTAGGTAAAAATATCAAACTCCTTAAAGACAGTTTCACGCTGTAGATAACTTGAACAATATGTAAGGAGATTTTATTTTGAAAAAAGAAGCACAAGTTTTCTGATTTCACAAATTCGATTGCTTTTATAAAAATCAAATGAACTTATTTATATTTTTTATAAAAAAAAGAAATTTGAGTAGGTATAGTGCCTTTGTAGACGTTGAAATTATAAAACTTATGTGAGGCTCCTGAAATTGCATTTTCTAAAAATGCTCTCACCATATACCTAGTTCTAAAATGTTATTAATTTAAAACAAAATTACGATTTTTTTATAATTGAAAGCAACAATGAATTGTGTTTTTTCCAGTTTGGTGAGAACATGCTTTATAAGGGCTGTTAAAAATATTTTTAAAAGTCGTACAGAATACAACGATAAACAATAAGAAAATTTAATTTGTTTGAACAGACAAAAAATAATTTTAATTTATTAGTAAATAAAATATACAAGTTAATGATTATTGTTGTTCCCTGAAAAGTGTACTATACAAGCAAAATCAGTAAATGTGGCCTATAATGGTCTACATATTACGTACATATTTGATTATAATTTCCAAAAGTGAGGAAGACTTTTTGTTACAAACTGTATATTACTGGATTCTCTTTACAGTAGGCATTTATTAATCTAACAGGCAACTGTGGGTATATTTAGTGAAATATTTCGCATTGCCGTGATTTAATCTCACTAGGTTCTCCGTTGCCACCTGTCCTAATTTAGGCGTGGTTGTCCTGTTTTTTTATTACAGCAGAATTTCGTCATATGTTTTTTGTTTGATTTATGTTACCTCTGTGTAGGTATGGTTATTAGCACAGCTAACTCATATAAATAACCTTTTGTTTTCACGTTTGAATAACAGAGGTTCGTAATAGTTTACAGAAGGAGCAAAGTGAACATTTTGGTTAAAGTATCATACGCTTAGAATAAACGGTCTAACCATTCATTGTTGAATATAATATTGTGAAAACAATGTTGAATTGAATTAGTAAAGTTACATTATATATATTATATATATTCGTGGCTCCCATATCCGATCACGGGTTCCCAGGTTGGAGTTATTGGCGGGCCCCCTAAGAAATATTTTTCATAAGAAAACATAGGTAAGTGTGAATACCTTTTTTTGGTCTCAAATTTAAAATTCATTGTCTTTCATTTGCTCACCGTGCTTCACCCCCCCCTAGCTCCAGTCACCGAGTTTAGAGCCCTGCCACCCTCCCATGTGGGGGGTTTTGAGTAAGCAACGATGGATAAACGTTTTGAAAAAACCTTTTTCTAAGTTACTCACGATCGGTTATCATAGTTTACCAAATAGTTTAGATACGCCGCACAAAAACAATGACCTGTAGGTTTTTTTTCCTAAGAAAAGTTCATAATTGATCTTGATTTAATTGTATTTCCATACATCTGGCTTGCCTACATACATATGTACATTTTTAGAAACACTGGTAAGGAACGATGAACTTGGGATTATTTCACAAGAAGAATCGATATTTAATTTTGTAATAGTTGTTCTCTGGTTTCTATTTCTACATCTTCAGAATGTCTGGCTTACCTACATGTTATTATATTTTCTGAAACACTGGTAAGAAACAATGGACTCCTGAGATACACACATACTGGATCTTTGATTGCTGCTATTGCCATGTCATTTGTGTATTGTACAAGGTAATAATTTATGCACTGGGATGTCCCCCCGATTTGCACCGTGTTCGGTAACCAGTTAACCCGGCGCGCGTTCCAGACCAACATTGCCCGTGTTCGTCATTGTGATGATTCAAACCTGTTTGACCGGCTCTGTGGGTGGGTAACGACGACGACGACAGCCCGCCGATTGAGACGGAAAGAAGAAGCCGGTTGTAATTGTTCCAACAGAGACACAACATCTTTGTGTTGTGCTGCTTCATCTGTCAATGCAGCGCACGCACGCACTACGCGTTTATAACAGTGCCGGCGCATTGGTAATTACGCGGGTCAATTTGTTTCTCGTACATGGTATGATATAATTTTATAAAAAGATATTATCTACATTCCTTGACGATTTTTTTTCTTAAGGCTTCCATACATTCTTAGTTTTTAGTTAAGTTTTAATCGTATCACACACTTTCAGTTTTTAGCGATACACTTAACATTCTGCTATACGACGGCATCGGTAATTAAAAAATTCCACTATACGACGGCTAAAGGGGCACCCACCACCGCGTCGACTTTAACGTTGATTGGTGAATTTAAACGCGCAAAAATATAGCAGTCACGTTCGTATTATGGTGATGATGGGGGAAGGATGTTAGAATTGTCGGCACATTGTATAACGGAGCGGTCGTGTAGTGGATGGTCGTATAGCAGAGTGCTGAGTGTATAGTTATTTTAATGTTTTTGTAGTGTGTACCGCTGATCAAAGTTTTTGTCTCTGGTGGAATTCAATAACTGATTAGTTATCTTATTATGTGTATATTTGAAATATTTACCAAAATAAGTCTATTGTATCCGCCACTGTTTTGGTGTGTGAGCGCGACGAAGGTTTTCTAATCGGAGGAGGCGGTGGGTACATGTGTGTGTCTGACCTTGACTCGACATAACTTGTGTCAAAATCGTCAAGTTGTCAAATAGCCGTACCTATCCACCACGTTCCATTCAACAACAATGGGCGCTCGACCCAGCGGTCACAACTGCTCAGTAGCCAAACCGACTAACTATATGCACAGTCGATTCTATAATGTTGAATAATATAATGAAATAAGTGTCTCATAATACTGATGAGTTAAATTTTCGACCGAACCGCTCATGTCACAGACGTGTGCTTTCAACAACAGCGGTCATAGCTGCTCAGTAGCCAAACCGACTTACTATATGCACAGTCGATTCTATAATGTTAAATACCTAATATAATATTATATATAAGTATATCATAATAAAATTATGATGAGTTAAATTTTCGACTTTTGTTTGAACCGCTCATGTCACAGACGTGTGATTTCTGCCCCATTTTAAATCAATACCGTAACCATTTCCGTATTTAGTTGGCCATGACAGATTTGCGGTCCAGAACGGATATATGTGATTTACTATTTTTTAAGAAAATTATATTTTACTGACAGAAAATAAATAATATATTTGAAAGAAAGGGACTATATTAAGATAAATGTTTATTTAACATTTTGTTTTTGATTAATTACAATACTGAAAATAACTTAAAAAATGTTTTTACTGTATATCTTACAATTAGTATTAAAATTAGGATTTTTGAATTTTATAAATTTTTTTATTACAAAAATATGTCTTGATATACCGGGTGTACCAGATAACTTTTCCAGCATGGGGATCTCAGTATCTATAAGAGATACAGGTTTGGTTAAATGAGATGAATTATTTGTATGTTAGGGGCGAGTATTACTACACCAAAAAATATTCATAACTGTATGTGGTTTAGGTGGTATACCCAAAAAACTGAAAATTCGGAATTTCTTTAAATGGCTATAACTTTTTTGTCAAAGTAAATGGGTACTTTTTGTAGGCGGTTTCTTAAGGCACTTTTTTGTGTAGAATTGATTGGTGTATTTAGATTTTTTATATCACTTTTAGTTTCCTAGTTACGACCCCTAGCTTTAGTTTTTCTTATGGGCCACTAAGTTGACTATAGCATATTTGAACGTGTTTTTTACTCTACTTTACAACGATATGTCACTTGCCATACTTATTGTCGAAAAAATATTATAATTGTATGTATTTTTTTTAAATAGTTCATTGTTTTCAAATATTCATTTGTTATTTTGATTGTTGTTATTGTGATATTTGTTTACAATTTTAGTTTTTCATGGCTCACTTAAATGTTTTTAATAAAACACATAATAAATATCACTGGCATTTAAAACATCGACTTATTTTCGATAATAAGTATAGCAAGTGAAACATCGTTGTAAAGTAGAGTAAAAAAAACATTCAAATATGCCATAGCCAATTTAGTGGTTCATAAGAAAAACTAAAGTTAGGGCTCATAACTCGAAAACTAAAAGTGATATAAAAAATCTAAATACACCAATCGATTCTACACAAAAAAGTGCCTTAAGAAACCGCCTACAAAAAGTACCCATCTACTTTGACAAAAAAGTTAGAGCCATTTAAAGAAATTCCGAATTTTCAGTTTTTTGGGTATACCGCCTAAACCACATACAATTATGAATAATTTTTGGTGTAGTAATACTCGCCTCTAACATACAAATAATTCATCTCATTTAACCAAACCTGTATATCTTATAGATACTGAGATCCCCATGCTGGAAAAGTTATCTGGGACACCCGGCATAAGTACATAATTTGTGAGTTATTATAAAATAAAATAAAACCATCCTAAACGTAGGGTTGCCATAAGCTTAAGGTGTGAAAAGAGGACAAGTTCATTAAAAAAGAGGACCGATAAAAAAAATAAAAAAGTGTATGTAAAATTAGATTTTAGTTAAATATTTCTTTAAGTGTAAAGACCTTTTTTTAAATAATTTTTAAGACTTTTTTACGTTGGTAAAAAAACTTCTTAAAAACTTTTTTTTTTTTTACTTCTTAAAAAACCCGGACACACTTGAAAAATCCTATCGGATGTCCCTGGACGCCCTTAAAAAGAGGACAGTGTCCGGGGAAAAGAGGACGGATGGCAACCCTACCTAAACGTAATTTTTAAACATTTAAATCGTTAAAAAAGAAAAATATTTCAACTTTGAACTATATGAAATAAAAAAATATTCATCCTGAATAAGTTTTCATTAAACAAAGACTTAAACGTGTAAAAACGAAGTATACCTTTTGAGAGGTTGTCAGATTGGATTAGTTGCGTTTAGAGAGGTTTCTCTGTGTATTACAATTTTTTTCTTCTAACTTAAATTAAGATATGATTTAGTAAAAGTCAACTATTTTTTTGTACAAAAATGTATTGATTTTAGCACAGAACAAATGATAAAAATAGCCATAAACCAATCTCACAGCACTCTAGCAACAAAAATAATGCATCTGACATAATCGCTGTTTTAAAGTTTCTCATCGCGGAGCAGGTATCGTGGTGGTGTAGAGAAATTGTAGAAGAAGAACAAATAAAAGCACGGGCGTGTACTTCTGCAGTGGTACGTGCCGGGCATACTCATGGTAGAGCGCGGTCACATTTCTTCATTAGGAGGTTACAGATACGCATTTGCCCGGAACGCCTATACATGTGATGGGGACCTTACAGGTAAATCAATGGGCTGGAACCCTCCAAATAAAATATGAATTTTCGTTAAGTTGTATGTGTATTATGAAAATCAATTATTTGGAACGATCAATGTAAAATAAATCTTCATCGGACTGTTATAACGCAAGAAGTGCTATATAAACTTTTGAGGGCTCTCCTTTTTAATTACAAATACAAGTAATTTTGAGTAAATTGTGGTGAAAAATCATTTTCATCAATTTTAAAAGTATTTGTGCATCAATCTCATCAAATATAAAACACTTTTTATTTTGTTTTATGAATATAACATATATTTGTGATTATTCCATTGATCTTTTTATGAGATATTTGAAAAAGTAAATTACTTTTCCTTTACAGAAAAAAATAATTTGTCTATGTGTTAAAAAATGTGATCAATGTAAAAAAATCCGTGATCGATTATGCTCCGATAGAGGTTGTTTTGTTAATATAATAATTTTTTACCAATATCGAAATATTCACGTTTATCTTATTGATAAATGTATATTATAACTAACAATGTGTTTATCACAGTAAACATTTTATTTAAATACAAAAAAATATTTTTATAAATGACATTACTAAATTTACCATATCGAAAATGGCACTTTCAATATAGTTGGGTGGTGTAAAAAATATTTACACTGATAAATATTTAATAATACAACCATTATGTTTAATCTATTTGAGAGTTTTGTTAATTGGTGTAGTAAATTAATTATTAATTTGACAAATGAAAAGATTTTTAGATAAACATGAAGATTATATTTTTCAAATGAATAAAATATCCTCAATACATTTTTTTTATTATTATTATATTGAGGAAATATTGTTATAATAACAAGATAAATGTATTAAAATCATTTTTCCATCTCAAACTATCAATTAGATCGATTTTTTTTTCTGTGTATATGACCCCTTCTAATAACTTCAGTATTTGATAGAATAGTCAATGTGTTTTTAAAATATGTAGTTTTGGGTATAAACACTGACAAAAAATCAAATATACATATCTACAGATATTATAATGTTGATTTTAACACCCCTCAGATTCTATAGACGACATATCTCCAAGTATATGTATAATGTATATGTATACACTGTACATATATGTATACACTGTACAATGTGTACATACATAAAGACATACACACACACACACACGTATTCTTGTAGATGCCCATACACCTTACGCGCGGGTGTGAGCGGTGTTACCCGGGATGATTCGCTCGTTCACTGAATCTTAATCCGTACACAGATGTGTGCGTCAATGCGGGTATTGGAAATTGAGCTTTATAAGGAAACGACGTAAATGGAAGTTGGCATTTTTAAAAGGATGCTAATTTGAATATTTATTTTTTATTTTTGGCGGGTATTGTCAAGGTGAAGAGGTAAGAACAAAATCATTCACAATTTATACAGATATTGATTGATGACTAATAAGTAATTATATGTACAAGATAAGTGTATAACTAATTTTTTATTTTATTTTGAAGATTATTTTTGGTTCTGTGTTTTTTTTAAACTGAAATAAAACCATTCAAATTCACTAACTCGTAGTGCTAACTAAACGCGAACTTTATATTAATTATTTTTATAACTATTCAACACCAAAATATATATTTTCTTACGGGGCTATACCAGTGTGAAATTTTCAAAAAATCATTTTTTTTGCCTTCTTGAAGAGTTTATAGTTTCAAGAATAATCTGTGAAAATTTCAAGGCCGTATCTCTAATACTCTCTAAACAGCAGCCTTCTTAAGAGCTATCGCTCGCAGATGAAATGCCCAGGAACTGACGTTAAATGCGTTTTTCTCGAAATGAGATTTTTCAAAGGCTGTAGCCGGGTAAGCATGCAAAATCGGCCTTTGCATGGATTTGGCTGATTATTTTTTTGAAAGTCACATTCTATGTAACATTCAACCTGACCAAATATTAGCTTCCAAAAATTTGTAGTTTTCGAAAAAAAAATTTTTTTTGATTTTCAAAAAAAAATTTTTTTTTGATAATCCATCAATCGAATTTGATGGTGCTTGTGATATATTATAGATGTACTTATGACTCATCAGAGGTAATTTTATTATGGTCCTCTGTACATAGTAAACCAGAAAAAAAAATTAATAAAATTTAAAAAATTTAAAAACACTATGTTGTACTCGGGGGGCAATCACCATTTTTTTATAAAATATACCTTGTACGTACCCAAACAACATATCAAAATCTCAAACTGATATGAAGGGTATAACATACTCGTATAAATTCGCATATGGTCGTATTGGGGCGGCGCGCGCGTGACGCGGGTGGACTTTATGGAGTACAAGTGTCTTAATACTTTTAAAACATTTCTTATTTGTTGCTAAACAACAGGGCTGAACTAGCCTGGAGAGATCCGGGGAATTTGAAGGGGCCCATGGCCTGACAAAGATAAAATATAGAGGCCGTAGCCGGGAATGTATGGGAACCGCCATTGAATCAATTATGCTAATTTTTTCTCATAGATTGCTTTTTAAGAAACATAAAATCGCCCTAATTGTATTTGTGCTTCAAAATTTTTATGTTTACTAAGAACATTTTTATTTTGAAAAAAAAAATCCTATCTATAACTTATTATACAAGAAGAGTCGTTAGTTCGCAGAGGCAATGGGATTTATTGCTACTAAAGACGATTATAACATTTCAAAAGCGATCTGAGGCGATTTTATGTTTCTAAAAAGCAAACTATGAGAAAAAATTAGCATAATTGATTCAATGGCGGTTCCCATACATTCCCGGCTACGGCCTCTATATTTTATCTTTGTCAGGCCATGGGCCCCTTCAAATTCCCCGGATCTCTCCAGGCTAGTTCAGCCCTGTTTTTTATCAATAAATTAGAGATGTTTTAAAAGTATTAAGACACTTGTACTCCATAAAGTCCACCCGCGTCACGCGCGCGCCGCGCCAATACGACCATATGCGAATTTATACGAGTATGTTATACCCTTCATATCAGTTTGGGATTTTGATATGTTGTTTGGGTACGTACAAGGTATATTTTATAAAAAAATGGTGATTGCCCCCCGAGTACAACATAGTGTTTTTTAATTTTTTAAATTTTATTAATTTTTTTTTCTGGTTTACTATGTACAGAGGACCATAATAAAATTACCTCTGATGAGTCATAAGTACCTCTATAATATATCACAAGCACCATCAAATTCGATTGATGGATTATCAAAAAAAAATTTTTTTTTGAAAATCAACAAAATTTTTTTTTTAGAAAACTACAAATTTTTGGAAGCTAATATTTGGTCAGGTTGAATGTTACATAGAATGTGACTTTCAAAAAAATAATCAGCCAAATCCATGCAAAGGCCGATTTTGCATGCTTACCCGGCTACAGCCTTTACTGACATCGTAACTCAAAGAGCGACTATCCGATTTACTTGAAATTTGAACTGAGTACTCTTGAATATATTTACTCTACGATGAACTAGGATATTTTTGATTGGATGAAAATTGACGATTTGGCATTAAAAACACGACCATTTTATAGGCAATAAAACATACTTTGTTTTTCATAACTACGCCATTTTGTTAGATTTTGATATTTTTCGAAAATCTTAGTTCATCGTACAGGAAATACCTTCCAGTTTAACGACATTATCTCATTTTTCAATTTCAGCTACTCCATCGTCCGGAATCATGGCCGCAGTGGAGGAGATTTTTTTTGGCGCCTCCGAAAACAGCGCATAAGTCGCTTAGATATCGATATTTTTACGTGAAAAAATTTTGGAATACACCTCTAATATTGCTAAATATATTCTCAATTTTCCAAAATATTTCATTGAGTATTTTTCTTCCAAAAAATTTCCGAAAATCACCCAAATTTCCAGCGTTCACACTGGTATAGCCCCTTAATACTCATTATTGCTATTAGGGCTTTACGCCAACACGGTTTAAATTTTGACGAGAATAGACCGATACGAGATAGCTTCATGTTTTACGAGACTAAACCGAGACTATAATACCAGTTAAAAAAATTCAAGATTGAAGCAAGACTTTACTTAACTTTGCCTCGTCTCATGTGAAACAGTTATACGATGATCAAATAAATTCAATAGATAATTGTATATTCTATCTCTTAGCAACTGTTTACACACACATAGAGTAGTTATGTTTGTCCCCCGCGCTTGGTATCTCGGCACTATCGGTGTGTAACAACAACCACCTCGCGCAATAATAAATCGCGTAGTCGCCGCCGCCGCAGCCACCACATACCACGGCGGCAGTTCACGTAAATGACCTCACATCTCGTCCATTGTTAGTGCTAAGACTCGGGCTCAATCAGACACAAACCTGTGCGCGCTTCCACCGGGCGCCTTTTACACGGTCAAGTGTTCAACTATATCATTGTTAATAAATAAATTTACACCTAATAAACCTTATACAAGGAAATATATATAACACATAACACGTTACCTAGCATTGTTACCATTGTTCTTCAAAAGCATCGCCTTATTAAGTCATCGGTATATCATTAGGATTAATTTAAAATAAATATTAATTGTTTAGAGTTCTCAGATTACTTAATACTCGTTATAAATGTTTTATATTACACAATATAGTGATAATTTATTAACAGAAAACGTCTGTTTGGAACCATAATCTCTTACATACCAAATTCAATTGCAATTTAAATTTTCAGTAGACGCCAATGGGATATACAGGTGATTCATTACTATCGTGCCAAACATAAACAGTAGATTAAGAAAAATATTTTAAGCAAAAAGCTTTTGATAAACATGTGCCCGGAAATTTTTCATAAGGCAACTACAGGCCTTCAAAGATTTTACTAAAAATGAGTTTTTATTAAATATCTGGAGAACCCTTTGTGATAAAAAATGTTTGTTAGAAGTTTTTTTGCTTAAAATATTTTTCTCAATCTACTGTTAAAGTTTGGCACGACAGTGCTGAATCACTCTGTATACATCGAAAATGATAAAAATGTTATTTGATAAAAGATGGTTGCCATTAAGTTTTAGTAACAGTTTCGTATTACGAACTAGGTTGCTAGTAATGTATGTATCCATAAATTTTCTTGATTATTGATACATTTTACAATTAGATTTGTTAATTTTCATGAAGCATTGATGGTATATATGAATATTTAAGATGATGTTTAATCAATATCAACTATTTATTGGTAAAACAACTTATACTCAACAAAAAATGGAGTTAGTGGGTTTTTAAATGAGATAAATGCCGATTAAATAAGTATAGGTATATCAAAATGAGTATTATATTATACATAGATATTTCCTTACAAATCAGTTACAGAACTCGCCCATGAGGAAGGTACCTCAATCAAACAAACCTGTGTGCTTCCAACACTTAAGAGCTGAAACTTGTCTTAACATAAATCAGTTCCTCGCTCGATGGATCACAGAGGTGGAGAGGAGTGAAAGAAAAAATCCTATGATTTCACTGTCACGTTTTCTGTATAGGAATCAATGACCAGTACAAACCACACACACCTCACATTGCTGATGAAATTGATGTAATGAGGCATTAGTAACCGTTTTGGAAATATTTCGACGATGTTTCATTGTTAAATTTAATCAAATGATTTCGGTCTTGTATATTATCTATTGTTACTATAGATTTAGATATTAGTTTGAGTAAATTAGATATTTTAGAAGAAAAAAAGTTTTGATATTTTGTCCACGTACTCTAAGAAGGGTTCAGAATAAGAACCCGAAAAGTTCCCACCTAAATCGTGGATTGAACATCCCACTACCCCCGGAGTGGATTTTATTCTAGTTTTTCCTATTTTTCATCTAAACTACCGAACGGAGAAATAAATATTATGGGAATTAAAGATTAAACATGAAATTTCACGTAAAAAATGTTATATGCACTATTCGTATAATCCTCAGTCTACTATCGCATTCAATGCACAAAGTGAAGGGTAGTTTTTGGAACGTATCGAAAAATCGGTATAACAAGGTTTTTCAGCGTAAATATTTTACCAAAACATTGATAAGAAAGAAAATTGTATAACTGAATCTCCTCTATAAATATAATAATAAATGTAAATAATATAGCACAATGTTTTTCTATAAAATATCCTTGAATTTTAAATTATAACAAATGCAAGACAGACTAGTCTGCTTGGACTGAAAGTAACGAAGAATCCGTATCCATATTAAAAGCGTTGACAATGTCTCTTTGTTAAGTATATAATGTCTGATTTCAAGGTGAGTTGGTGGTCAGTGAATTGAAGTTTATTGGTTTGGTCATTGATATTTAAGGAAATGGATACGAATTCCTCTTTATGTGATCTTAATTTGAATTATTTGTATCAATCGGCGATATTTTTTACTACTGATTTTTTGTATCATGAATTGAAAAACTCGATGACAGATTTAATGGGCTATAAAATCAGGTTTTTAAAGTTCGAAAAACACGGAATATTGAGAAGTAAATCAGGTAAAAAAATCATAAATTGTGAGAAGATAAATAGGAAATACAATATTTTTTTTAATTTTGGTAAACATATATATATATATAAATACAAAATAATAAATAAATTAACTACTAAACAACAAATAACTGATAGATTTTATAACATAAATTCCGGGCAATTATTTTCTTCAAATTTTGTATTTTTTTAATTTTTTTTTTGATCTGCTGTATACGCTAATAAGAAGTGAGGTTTCATAATCAGTGACTTTTCCCTACAAGGATGCATAATATATAGTTGCTACGCCATTGCTTCGAAGTAAAAGTATATTATTATATAATTCTAATCGTTATAATTTAGCAATACGATAGAATATTAATAATTCAACCTTGAATTACCTGCATATGCATACATATATGAATATTATATGCACATATACGAGTATATATGTATAAAATATTTACAAAAAAATTATAACAGTAATATATCTTCAGTAAAATAACTAGTATTGTTCGCATTAAAAAAATTTAGATAAGCTAAAATTATTGAAATGTACTGCATGCAGTTTAAAACGTATCACGCAATCATTAATTTAAGTAAAATGTATTGTTTATTTGAAATACGCCATTTCTTTTCAATAATGTTTCAAAATATTTCATGCTTCAAAACTTAATCAATATTTAACGGTTTGTGCTGAAAAAAAATATAGTTTTATAATCCATTGTTTAGTATATTAATCTATACAGATTGTTTATATTTGTTTATAATCAATAGAGATGATATTGAACAGTTAGTTGGGACTTTACTAAAATAAGGTACTAGTAACTAGTTGCAAGTAATATCAATATGCGTCGCACTTTGAAAAATCTCAGAGGAAAGATATTGTTCTGGTGTTAGAGGAAATTTTCAATCAAAATTGGTCTCTATTATGTTTTATTTTATATCAATTAAAATGAACTTTCTTCCTCTCTTGGAGGATTAATAGAACTCCCCCCCCCCATCCCCCAGTATAAATATTTTATCAATTGATACAAATGCAATATTAAAAATTTCAGATTTGTGAAACTTTTTTTGTAATATACCATAATGCGTTCATACTGTACTGAAATATTTATGAAATGATTTTAATTAATTCAGTACACAAACACAATGAGTCGACAAAAATGTTATTAATGCTAATAATAGCTAGTACAACGTGATAAAATAATATTTCAGTTAATTTTTTAACAGTTATAACACAATGTTATCAAAATTGCTTTGATAGCATTTACATTTTTATGTTGATAAAATTTGTTTATAGTAAATTGTAAACAGGTATAGTAAAAATTAAGTTATTTGTGTTTTGGTTATCTCGATATTTGAAAAAAAAAACTTAATATTCATTCTATTTTTTGGAATATTCTGGCTTGGATCTTTTTCAATGCTCATATTAATTAAAGAGCCAATAATTATCTAGGAGAAGATCATTACAGAAACATAAGATGTTATCAGTTAATATAAAAAAATATATATCTCCCAAAATCTCTACATATACATTACAGCCATACCTTAAAAAGTCTCTTTTGGTTTCAGACGTATAAGCTGTGCTGTAACTATAGAAATTTTCCACTAGTCGAAGTACTGTTCCTTTACATGTATGTACTTATAGGTACCTACATATATATTGCTATGAAGTTTATAATACACTAGCGGAATCCCGTGGTTTCGCTCGCGTAAACTTCGAAACTAATTAGAACCCTCCATACGTGATAGGGGATGACATCTTACATTTTTTTATATTGATTTTTATTCATTACCTATAAAAAAACGTAAATATCTCGGATCTTAGTTAAAAATTGTAAAAACGAACTCCCTGTCTACCCCCGCCATTAGGGGTTGAATGTCGAAATTTTTATTTTAATAGATGACTATTTTGTCCGACTTTACCTTTATAAGTACAGCAGGTATGCAGATAAACATCTAAAATTTAGATGGGGCGGGGACGAGGATTTAGATTCTAAATCCTCGTCCCCGTCCCGTGTTATTAGGGCTTGAATATCGAACTTTCATTTTTAATTGAATATTAATTTGTCCGAATTTACTTCAATATCCTGAACAATTATGAAAATAAATATATCAAAATTTTACCCCCTCCCCATTCCCATAGGGGTTGAATTTTCGTAACTGATATTTGTCTTGTAGAGTACCTACTTGTGCCATGTTTCATTCGGTGAATACAAAAAAAAAAAATTAAAACAATTTTCCACCCCCTCTAACACCTTAGGGGTTAAATTTTGGGAAATACTGAAATAATTGTTTCATTATTTACATTGTAGAGTGTGTTCGATAAGTTTCAATTAAATGCGAACAAAAAAAAATGTTTTCTTATATAAACTTTGACACCCTGTTTTAGCCCCGTAGTGGTTGAATTTCGAAAAATCCTCTCTTAGTGGGTGCTTACATCATAAAAGGAAGGCACCTATGAAATTTCACGTTTCTAAGTCCAGGGGTTTGAGCTGTACGTTGATATATAAGTGAGTGAGTGGTTAAGGACAAACTCTTTTATAGATATAGATAATTTATTTAAAATTAAAACATAAGTATAAGAAAGAGATAAAACTTAATATTTTGTTTGTTTCTTCGTAACTGAGCCGATTTTGATGAATATTTCACCAACAATGATCTCCTGCGTGTAATCTATGATATGTAACATCTCGTTATCTAAGTGTAAGCAGTAAAGAAATGTGTGACATCAGCCGGATAAAAATTTCATTGTTTGGAAGAATTGACAAAACATCTTCTCCAATATTTTATATTGTCTTTCTGCACAATTTAAATGAGCCATTTAGTTAACAAAACATCTTTTCTAGTGGATTCATATCACAGATGAACATATAATATACAAAAATATGTAATAAACCTGCGTCTAATTTCAATTTAATATCAACTAAGAAAAAACATTACCTACAGCAAAAATATATCCTGTTATTTTCTTGCCTAGCAAATAAAACAACTCATTACTATATATCAGAAGATACAATTCTACACGAGTACATCCGCGTTAAGAACAGTTTGAATGTTAAACAGTTCTTCTATTTGGCAATATATTTCGCGTATTCACTGCGTGGTCCAGTCGGACAGATAATTTGTCAGACTCCATACCGGTTTTTATTCGATGGACCACTCTTGATTGAAATGATTGCGTGTGTTTTTGTTTAAATCACAATAAAACGAGTAAGGTTTTATAAAAGTGTACAGATTTACAGTTGCAGATGTTCGGCCAAAAGTAATCCTGAAGTTTCTTTTGTGTTAGTTATGAGATATATAATATTGAATGGCCATTCAAATGATGTATAACATATGTAATGTATGAGCCATTCAGAAACCAAAAACGATTAACTTTCTTTTTTTTCAATTTTTTAATTTTGAGATCTGTACGTTTGATTGGTACCATTCAGAAAATAAAGCAAATTGAGTATGAGTAATTTTGTACTGATATATATTTTTATTCATTCAAACTTCATTTGAATCTTCAAAATATTAGCGTGTCATGATGTACATGGGAATTTCCGAAATTTGACCCCTACGAGGCGGGAGGGAAAAAATAAAATAATAAGGGTTATAGTTATATAGAGTTAAAAATTGTTCCAGATCAACAGTAGAAATGTTATTAGATTTTAAAAATTATATATATAGTTGTTTATAAAAAATGAAAACAATTGCAATGGGGCGATCCATTAGTTTAGTATATTTACCTATATTATATCGGCAATGTATGAAATTCGGCCATGAATAGAATTTCTATAGGTATTCTATAGCCTAAAATCATCAGCAATGATGATAACTGATAGTCGGCAATGTATGAAACATAAACATAAATAGGGTTAAGTGCTCTAAATCTCCTTTAATATCTAACCGGACAAATATTTGAAATTGTTATTTTAACTATAACTGCCTTAAATCTTACTAAACACACGTCTAGACTAATATTTAATTTATAGAACGTGTTTTTATTTATTATTGAATAAAAATTACAGTTGCTATGAAAAACTAAAATATGTGTCGTCATCCGAAATTACAATATTGAGTGCAATATTAAATTCAACTCAAGTAAGCTATGGAAAAAAGAATGGTTGATCTTTGACAATTTTATAATTATTATAAAGTGCGTTGCATGGTTTTGAATTATCATGCTTGTATATTATAATTATTTTATATTTAATTAAAGTTAATATATTAAAGGTTATTCGTAATTTATTATACATATTTGGCTTATTTTAATGTACATATATATACCAATAAAATAAATACTGTTATTTATTATATCTTACGGAATAAAAATGGTATATTTTTTAATGAATTGATTTTTTTAATAATATAGGCCCAAAAGCTTACTTTTAGTGCAAATATGGACTTTTTAAAATTAATTAAATAAAATCTATCTACTTCAATAATATCTGTTTGTTTTTTATTAAATACATTTCTTAACATTATCTTGGCATTCTAAATAATTCCTTGGTGTTCTATTCTATATATTGACGATATAGGCTAAGTATATAATACATTTCTATTAAACAAATATTTCATACTTTCCCTGAAATCGTTCGGCATTGTATAACATTCCTAGGAAATATATAGAATATCTGTATAAATTGCCGGTAACATACATATATAGTATATGTAGATATGTCTTTACATATACATATGTAAGGTATTGCGAAGGCAAATATATTTAGATTTTCAAATTAAATTCATAAGAAATAAAAATAAAACAATAAATCAATGTTCTGATATAAAAACTACTTCCGAGTACAGTGATAAATAAAAACAATAAATAAAATACTATGTTATAAATAGATTTATATTTAGGACAAAAGTAATTACATTTTATATATAATTAATTACTAGTACTGTTCCAAAAACCGTACAGAACTATCAATAACTGGTTTGTTTTGTTTGTAAGAAATCAATTCTTAGCAACACATTATTAAAATTAAACGCAGTCTATTGTTACGTGCTATTTGATAATCAATATTTTATTCTGCATATCCAGGTTACTAAATATAATACCGATCAAAACTGAAGTATTAACACGTTATTTGCCATATTATGCACTTCATATTTGTTTATGCTTGATTTGTTATTAAATATTTATAATTAATATTATTAAACTTAAAATCATTTAATTAAAAACGCCCAACTTTGAAATGTTTTAAAAATGGTATTAAATATAGATCACTATGAAAATATTTATTATCTAAAAACTAAAAACACAAATTTTGAATCATTTTATTAAAAAGGCGAAATATAAATATACAGGGTATGAAAAGTTCCATCAATATGAGTTCGCAAATCAGTCTTTTTAAAGATATGAACGATTGATAAAGCTAAGAATTATAAAAATCTCAAATTTTTTTTAACACCCTGTATAAGATTGTTATATTTAAATACTTATATTTTTATATTATTATTTATGGTTCAATATTTTTTCACCCCCTTCACCTCTTCTCTAAAAGATCGTAGATAATTGAAAAGTTTCGTTAAATATTCGTTTTTATAATGCGCAATATATGAGAAATATGTTTGAGATGTAAGCAGTGAACGTGTTAAGCTACTCAATGGGTTTACTAAATAATAATCATACACCTACAACGGGTTGATACTAAACAATGGATATAATGATTAGAAAACATGATTTGTTGGCGTGTTTTATTTACTTTATGAAATTTATATTATACTTTAAGAACCTGAATGAAAATCTGACGTATGACCATAAAGAACTCTGTATAAAAATGGTGCAATAAAAATCAATTAAGAATTAATGAATATCGAAAATAGTCCGACCTACACATATCTACCTACTTTTATAAATTGTAAAAGCCTTTTAAAAATTGTCTTTTTTTGTACTTTCATAAATAAAAATAAGAAACTTAAATAGGTTGATTATATAAGTAAAAATATACGTAATTATATTCGAATTTTATAAGTATAATTTTAATTTCCAACCATTATTATGCATAAAGAGTTGGAGATTGTGAGTTCAATTGCTTATGTTCAATGATCTCAAAAACTATTGAACCGATTTTGATGAAACTTTCATCACATTATTCCTTTAGTTCTTAATTTCAATTGGATAGTTATAATCACATTATTTCATTAAATGAGCTGGCAGTTATGAACCTTAAAACATGGGTTGGACTTTATTTAAGATTTAATTTATTCTATTTAAAAGTTCGATAACAAATATTTATTTTTAATGGATATAATGTGAGCGACGTCTCATTAATCAATTTCATATTAACTCTCACCAGCGGTAATAGAAGCAACATATATGTACGTAGGTCAGCATTTTCTCACAAGTCGAAGAAAAATTTCGTTCAGACCATATTTATTGCAATACGCTAATATCAGATAAATATCAAAATATACATAATAATTGTAAAATGAATGTATTTTTAATACTATTGTATCAAAAATTATTTAATAAAAATTGGACTACATTTTATATTATTGAACATCAGAAAACGATAAGGAGAACTTAATCAATAAAATATTTGAAAAAATGTGAATGGTTATTTAAATATAACATCATTATTCTCGTAATTATTTGCAAGTGTATATTATACACTGTACAATTATTTGACAGGGAAGTGACGCGTAAAACCTATGTATGTATAACTATATAGGTACATTGTGGGTGTGATATTAATTACGACACTAAATAGACTAGACGGCAAGTTTATATAAAGGCGGCGTATCTGATATAGAGACACCGAACTGATGATACTTACGTAAAACTTTCTTCTTTTGTGTCGCTAGTTCATAAATAATGTGTAAGGATGGGCGACCGACACGAATGTTGTGGAGTAACGTAAAGTACGTATACATACTGAAAATCTAGAGTATCAAGACTCAAGCTTAAGATCAAAAGTTGTCAAATTCATTAAGGGGCTGTGTATAACATAATATTAATTTTAAAATTATTTTGTGATGCGTATACTGTTAAAATATTTTCCAATTTAGAGGAAAATATAATTGATGAGAATGAATGATACATATGTTTATCCGTTGCGTCTATTTAGCTCTATCCAGTATGTTTTTAATTCATGAAATAATTGATGATTATAAATGTGAATGGTCATTTTCGATAACTTTCTAAAAAGTAGAGCAAAGTAGTGATGATGAGTAAAATAAATATATTCGAGCGAAATGTAAAGTAAGCATTGAGTATAAAGATTCAAGCTGTAATCAAAGTCTGTCAAAGAAATATAAAGTTTCAACTATTTTTTGGCAATTGTTTTTTAATTATTTTTTCTTTATCAATATTGGATGTAACAAAATTAACCCATTAACGCCCGTCGTATACATTTGTGTACACCTCATTTTAAAATTATTGCTGCTGTCTATGGATATTAATTCACAATATTTCCTTAAATCATTTGGTAGAAGTGCAAGAAACAAAATCTGTTAACGTTATTAGTTTCATAAGTGTTTAAACGTGTTTTAATTGTTCTGAATAATTTTTATATGAAAAGAGTGGTATATGATAATATATTTTATCCAACTAGAGCATGTGATTTCAAATTTTGTTCAAATCATATGAAATAACATAACTTTTAATTGAAATTTATCTAAATGAAAATTATATCAGAAAAGCAGTCTCACACAAAATAGACTTCATATATGTCTAATTTACTCGCTTGAGTACACACTGTTTTTTTTTTTTCTAAATATTAAAAAAAAGTTTGTGTTGTATATTTAGTTAAATATATTGAATATGTACTTATTTTCATTAAAAACATGTTTTTGTTTTCTTTTGAGCGTTAATGGGTTAAATTAAATAAAATTTGTTATAGTATATATAGGTAAATTGTTTTTACTACGTCGTTCTTAATGCAACTGATGTGAGTGAAATTAAATTGCTGTCTACGACGTAATAATTTTTATACATTATTATTAAGAAATAAATATTTTGAAAACTGTTCCTTCACGGACTAACATACTTCATCGAGATATTTTTTTCAAGATTACTATACCTACTTTAATAGGTACCTACAGTGCATTTTATACAAGTATGAAAAATTAATTATGGAGTTATGTGTACCTATACATACATATGAAAAATTGATTTTCAAGCGACCAGTTAAAGTCCAGGCAGATAATCTATATTTCCATTTTAAATTATTCATGAAACCGAATGCTCCATTACACAACTCGCTTCAAGTGGATTCGCATTCAGTGACATTTTCCTGTAACGCAACGTCCCGCGCTAAAGTGGACACGATCCGTAATAGTTAACTACTGGTGTATTATCCTGTTTTTCTTCTTTTGTGTCACGAGTTCATAAATAATGCGTGAGGAGAGCGCAGAACAAACCAAACACAAAGTACGTGTATATATAATCAATGTGCGTGTAAAAGTGTACCACTATATTATCCTACGTGGTGGGATGGAGTGGTGGGGCTACGTCGGTAGTGGGGATAGGGTTGATCAATACTCCTGCGCGCGTTAGGTGGGGCGGCGCGCATACACCACCCGAGAGATCCTAACCACCCCGTGGTGGTGGTGACGCCGCCGCCGCCGCTGCCGCTTACTGACCCCGTGCTCACTGTGAGTAGCGAGAACAACATTCATAGGTATACGCTGTGTGTACAGGTGTTTGTTAAATGTTATACAATAGTTATGTCCGGTATTATAAACGACCTAGCAAATTTGCAAGCTTGCTAACACTCTCAAATGAGATACCAATCTTATATGACAGTTCTGTTGAAGTTTTTTGATGACTTTGACAGATTTCGCGCAAGCGTTGTATGTAAAAACCAACGGTATTAATACGTTGAAGTGTCACTGCTCTAAATTCCATAACTAATCCATAGATACTACAACAAAATTAATAACCTCATGTATCGAGTGCTTGCAAGCTTGCAAATTTTGCCAGGTCGTTTATAATACCGGGCATTAGATTTTGAAATTAAGAGGACTTTCTTGTTCTGAGTGGGGGAAATTTTTTAATATATATATTGTGATTAGAAAATTACTAATAATCATTTAAGATGTTGAAAAAAAATTGTACATTTTTCAATGTATATATGGATTTTATGCAATAAGATGTACCTATCTTAAAAAAATAAAAAATTAATGGCATTCTAATTGAAATGGATTAATGAATGTAATTTATTTAATTTGGCTGAGTTCGAAACAAATTGCAGCAAAAGTTATGATGTTGGCAATTATATATTTTGGTTTTTCTAAAAATTATTTGTTAAAGAAAGTTATAACTGTGGAAAGTTATAATAAAAGTTTATCGAATATTTGACAAAAAAATCTTAAATTAACGTAGTATATTGTTTACTAAAAAATGGAAAATGTAATGTCATTTATTTGATAGAGTTAGGGAAAGTTAATTAATTTTATATAAGGTATCTCTTAATTTATTTAGCAGATTGATATTAACAATAACTTTCGAACGTACTAACTTACAAAGAACATGTTGAATATGAAGTACAATGAAAATTAAAACTACTACATTTAGGTAGTTCATTAAACTTTATATTACAAAACCGAAAAAATGTCAATGTTACTGATTCATGTTTAATTATATAATTAACAATCCATATTTAACAATTGACTCACAATTAGTTAAACAGTTTGAAAGTTGTATTGCGTATATTGTTCATCAAAAAGGAGTTGTTATAATGCTAGTAATTTTTCAGAACTAAATACTATATGCAATGAGAAAAATATATAGTAATCATCCTTATTGGAATGGTATTACGCTGTAAAGTACTTAAAAATAGTGAATCATTGTTTGTTTATAAGTAAAAGGCTAATTATTTCATATAAAGTTATAAATATAACATTGATTTTTGTTGGTTAATCTTATCAGGATTAGATAAAAAGATAAAAATCTATCTTCATAGTGAAATGTTGTATTAATAAAGCTACAAATATACTTTCGAATTATTTAAAACCAAACCTAATACAATTTTCAAAATTTACGATCTATTAACGATACTAAACATTATAAGTTCGATCTAATTTACTATAATACATCTTCTCTTAAATAAAATACCCTTTAATAGTCCTACTCTGGTCTTAAAAATCACCATCAGCAAATTCTTTTCACTTAATAATTACAGAGATAAAAGTGTCAAATCAGCGAAGTCATACTATAACATAAATAGAACCACAAGCCAATGAGACAGAATCCCAAACATTCAAAATATCCATTTGCCCTAAAACGAACAATTTCAAGAGTTCTCCCCACCATATACTCGCGCACGCGCACACGGGTCGACGCGCTGCCGCCCCTACAATGACGTCAGAGGGCAGGTGAAAAACTCCGCGCCGCATCGCCTCTGTGACAGATAATACTCGCGCACTTGATCTGATTAATATAGTCTATTATCTTGCGTGACCGTTATATGAGGCCGTGGACATGTTGATGTTTATGATCCAGTTGCAGTTATTGAATATTTTTATGTTATTTGTATTTGCTTACGAATAATTGTTTTTGCTTCCTCGTAATATCGAAGATACGAGAAGCTTTGTGATCGTTTTAAAATGAGAAAAAAAAATTGTTCTCTGAATAAAAAAAAATTACTTGATTTATCCGTTTCAGGTCAAGACAAACACTTTTTGTTCCGTGTCTGTCTGTCTGTGTGTGTGTCTGTCCCCTAATCCTTGTCACACGCATAACTTATGAACAACTGAACCGATATTAATGAAACTTGGTTGGTTGGTTGGGTCTGGTTTGAGGACGGTCCCATTTTAAAATAATTAAAATCGTGTGTAAGGGGGAGGGGTGACATTCCAAAAGATTTATTTTTGGAAAATATCTCAAGAAAGATACATGTTACGTGAAAATTTTATAAAAACTTTTTTTGTAGAGCATTCAATTTTCTATAATATAGGTCACCTACGTTTGTTGTAAAATATTCCCTTACAAAGATTTATCTCAATTTGCTTTAAAAAAATCGTCATGTTTTTTAAAATTGTTATTTACTTTGACATAAATGTCATTTTGATATTTGTATAGCAGAAAAATAATGATTTTGATTGAAATTGTCAAAAAATTAAAAATATACGACATAATAACCAGGCTCGTATTAAGAAAAATGTCAAATTAATATTTTTTATTAAAATTGTATGAAAATTAAATTATTAACCAATGACAGGAATACTGAATACTTTATCGGTTTTTATTTAAATTGTTTAATAATTAACTACCTTTGATGAATTTAACACGAGGAAGCACTGTGCATTTACTTGGCAGATATTTTTTCATTGTTGTTGAAATTCTATCTGGTAATCATCTAATTCTAATTAACATTTTTAGCCATTTTAGTAATGAATCCCTAATGCCATTTAAGATTGCAAAAATTTTATTTATCAATTAGTTACCGACTTTAATCACTCTTATAAAGTTTTTATTTTGAATTCGATAAACATTGCAGATACGAACACAGTTTTATGTTAATTCTCAGTTCATGATTGCTACGGGTGCGTACTGTATTTATTTGTAGGCGCATTTAAACGTATGTACCTCGTGCGGGTGCATGTGTACTCGCTACGAAATTCAGTGCAATTTTATTCACGTTGTTTTACAAAATCAAATTCAGACTTGAACTAATTTATTGTTAATATTTTTGTACTACATATCGTTTCATAATAATATATAGTTCATGTAAATCATGTGTAATAAATATATACCAGAAGCCAAGAGTTGAGATCAATTTAATATTGGAGATTGTTTTATTATAAAATGCCATGCCAAACCAAAGTAAAGGTACTATTAAATGAGCCGTGTCTCGAAAGACAACAATCAGTCAGAAAGTATCAACATATTTATTCTTCCATTGTAAAAATACGATCAGAGAACTAGAGTAGAAAGAGGAAAGTTTTAAATATCAATGTACACACGCGTTATATATGTGTGGTACATATTTTAACTAAATCTGGTGCGATTGTCATCGTTTAGTTGATAAATGGACGACAGCTTCTTTCTTACGAAAGTACGTTAAAAAAACCTTAATTTGATTTTTAACAGCGTGGTTCATCGTTCAGGAATGTGAAATTTTGTAAGTATACGGTCTTGAAGTAAGAATTGAAATTGAAGTCAAATGTTCTATTTATAAATAATCGGGAAAATTGATTTTACAGGAATCGGATTGTAAACGGGTGAAACCAAACTGGTATCTGAAAGTAGAGTTAATTGATTTTGGCTTATGATAAAAGTATATTGATTTCGTTACTAATTCAAAACGAGATTTTTTATGTAATTTGCTAATTATATTATTTGTAAAATCTTCTTTTAATGTTGGATAAACTAGAAGATAAAATTTCAAACCGATTTGTATGACATCTAAAATAGCATAATTTCTCTATAGTTCGTTACTAAAGTACTACTGTACTATCAACAATTAATTCATTACAAATTGAATATCACTGTAATACATACATAGAACAAATCCAAAAGTCATTGTACGAGTTAATCATATTACGAAACATTATCGAATTTTATAGAAATCATTTACATAGGCTGGAATAAAATGATCTTCTAATCGAGAAACACGTTTTTTGAGATAACTTGCACGCGTTACAAGTTTCATTGAAGAATTTCGAGTATTATACAACTTGATTCCAAACTAGTCGCCCACGTTTACAAGAAATGAATCTGCTTGTTTTTTCTGTATTGTATTTGTTGATTTAATATTTTTTTATCCATTTAAATTTCGTTAGAGGCTGACAGGTTCTTTTGAACAGTATGTTTCTTGTTAAGATCGATATTTGTATCCATAATAGAATGACATACAGGTGAAGTTAATATGTATACATATATGTATTATATTATTATATAACATTCCAATCATTTCAGAATCGAAAACAAGCTTACTCTACAAAATAAACAGTTGAATAAAAAATATTGAATACTTTATTTTAATTATTTCAAATATTTAGCGTTATAATTATATTCAAACAAATATAATTTAACCTTTCAGCACCTTATATGTTACCAAACGTCAATCAAATTATATTTGTCAAATAGTAATTATAATACAGTGATGCCTCGCACAATGAACGCCTCGCATAACGAACGCTGCGCACAACGTACTTTCTTTCTCGCTTCACTCAACGAACTGCATCGTATTTCATTTTGCCGCCCGAACTCTCCCTCGTATCACGAAGTCGCCCGAACTTCCAAGGTCGCACGCAGTCGATGCTCAAATTTACACGAACATGCATCAACGCGCGTCAGTTGTTATTTTTTGCGCTTAACTCACACACGTGTTTGTTTTAATAAATGTAATTTTGTGTGTGAGGAATTGACCCTGCAAGCCTCAGTAGACTCTCCTAAATCTAAATCTAACTAAAAAATAAAAAAGTGAGTACATTATTTTTTTATGTTACAGTACCATATTTTATGCTACAGAACTAATTAAATTTTTTAACATGGATGGGAAAACGCGTTTCACATAACGAACTTGCTCCTGGAACGAATTATGTACGTTATGCGAGGCATCACTATATAACGAATTATCGTAAGAAAATTTTAATTTTCATCAAATCTTTTATGACTTTTACATCATCAAAGGAACCTCTGAGGTGGATGATATGTTACGTTTCAAGGTTGTAGTTTAAAGAACAGTATTTAACTGATATAGGTACCACCATCTGCAAGTACAATAGATCGATAGCACATAGAAACGCGCGACATAATTGTCTGAACCTAAATACGGTGTATAGGAAACGAGATCCGTAGCCGATAACCCGGATGTAAACAGCGCGCGGTGACGGTCGTTACACTTGTAAGTATTGTATAATTTAGTTTGTTGTGCTTATCGAAGAGAAAGTAGCGCGCGCACTGTCGCGTCGTCGTGAAGATTTCAGATCATATACAGTGGGCGTACGCGTTGTTGTATAATACACTTGAAATTCTTCAATGGACTTCGTTTATATGGACTGGTTCGAGTTACTGGTTTTCAACAATATAATAACCTGTTGATTATGAGCAAATGAGTCATCGATAGGTTTTAATAAGTTATTGTTTTTTTTGAGGTATAAATAAATGTGACACCATTATATTGATTTTTAATGAGAATTTCTTTGCGGTCTATCCAATTTAATTTTTTTTAAATGTGAGTGATCAAATTATTCGAATCAATAACAATATTTTGGGATGCCATGAGTTTAAGAAGTTCACGAAATTTCTGGAAGATAACAAAATGAATGCTTTAAATAGACTCGGACATTATTCAGATCTATATACAATTTTGACAGTTCATGAAGCGAGGAATTTCCAAGGAAATGATTAACAAATAACAATTTATTGAGAGATTGAATTAAATGGCGCAAGGATTAGAAAATATAACAGTTTAAATAACATAGAAAGCATGCCTAGCTGCAATTTCTGCCAAGGAACAAATAACTTGATTTAATATTGATTTAAAATAAGTTGTTTACTTTAAAATATTATCTATTACCTCTCTTTTATTTTTATATATCAAATGTCTAAATTATTTTATTTGATATTTATAAAAAAAATACAAAATACGTATATATCGTAGTCCTTTCTAACAAACATTCATTTAGGAGTGTATATAAACATATCAATTTATATTCTAGAAGTACATATAAGTACATTATATATTTTATATAATTTTTATATCATTTTTAATAAACTCTTTTAAAGAAGATTTTTTCTGTAATTTATTATTTATCAACCATAAGAAACCCTGTATGTATAAGTTGATAATTACCATGCTTTATTAATTATATTTTTAGTTTATAAATAAATACAAATATCAGTTTTATCGACTATTTCATGGAGTTACTTGCGTTGGCTCATATATTTCTCCACATATTCGATCAAAATGATGTATTGTATTTCTACTTATTATAATAACATATTAATTGGTTATTATTATAATGCAAATGTATGTAATTACATAATTTTTTTTCACTAATATATTATTACGAAATATCAAACTCCGTTACTTTAGATTCTAATTATTTATTAATTATCCGAACATATTTTCAATAGAATATTATCGAAAATAGACTACACACATCATACTATACGTGCTATATTTAGACACATATGTAAAATAATGTTTAAGTGTACTATATGCAGTGTTACAACATATATTCCAGTGGCGGCTTGGGATATTATTATTTGGTTGGATTTAAATATATTCCGAACTATCTGGACTTTGTAACTCGCTATTATTGTTGCTGTAAAAACCAAAACGATTAAAATAGTTGGTCTTTATATAGAAATAAAATTGCATTGGCCCAAGACAAACTTTACACCGAAGAAACATCGTGTCTTTAAAATACTTCGTATTTAAAAATGTATATAGGGTTTATTGCTTTTTTGTCATAAAAACACCGTGTTTCTGTTTTGTTTTCTCGGTGTAAACACCGTTTTACATCGAAAACAATATTATCTTAATATAAGAATATAATTGTAATCTACTATATTATTGTTTCTCTTTATAACACTATTGTCGGATGAAAACAATAATTTCTTTGTTCTAAGCAATATTTCGAAGACAATTATTTTCTTTTGCTTTCTAGTAAACTTATTTTTACGTGTAGAAAATTACTATAAATTGTTTTGTTAATAGTCTAGGCATAAAAATTTCATGCTTCTAGGCTTCTGGATACAACATTTCGTCAAGGTTTACAGTGAAAATCTTAAGAAATCTTACCTAAAATGAATCTTACATGGTGAAAAAAAATGAGTTATCAATATTGAAACTGATATAAATAATTTCTACATTTTTGAAGAAAGATATTATTAGATATATTATCATAGAAAAAGTTGATATATACTGAAATATGCTTTATTCCTGGAAACAATCAAAGATTAAGTTTGTTTTACAAAATGCATGTTTCAGTATGTTCTATAATCTATAAATAAACAAAAACAACTTCTGCTACAACAATATTAAATTTCAATAAACTAGCAGTTAAATGTCATATAACTTATTGAATACTGCAGTATTTGTAAGTACTGCAGGCAAATACATATATCTATAATATTATATGACATGACGATCCACCACTGGATGTTCAAACGTATTGTTGCTAGCTGTCAGTGTGTGAATTGTAAATGAGGCTTATGTTGTTTCATAAAAAAACTAGCTACATGCACATGCATTTAATCAATGCATTTGTCACAATTCACAAACAAAATTATTTGATCACGTTTTAGGTAGATATTGAACAATTACGCTCAACTAAATGTCCCGTTAGTTGTATTTTTAGAATTTATAAATATCATTTGTTTTTTGCTGTAAAAGATAAGTAAATTATGTAGTTTAATATACAGTGTCAAATAAACATACCTACTATAAAAATAATTGTATGAATTTCTTTTAAATCATGATTTATTGCTTCTTATATTTGTCAGAAGTAATCAAACTTTTTACTTCCAGTGCCACATAAGTTTTTTTTTATGAATGAACGAAGTACATATATCTGACGACCCTTACGATTGTCCCTGTACGTTCTTATGGATTTGAAGAGCTCTTGCATGGCAGATTAACCGTAACAATGTATCTAAATTAAAAATACAAACAAAAAAAACAGATAATAACAACGTTGTTTTTGATTTTCATAATCTTTTTATGAAATGAAAATAGTTTGATCTGTTCGTGAAAGTAGCAACATTTTATTTTAAAATGCTTGTTATTGTCAGTTAGTTTGTTCACTCAAATTTTTGTTGCTGTTTTTATGCATGTTTTTATATTAAGAACCTCTGCTTTAAGAGGTCAAACTATAGTACATATTAAATTAATAATAAAAAAGTTTGTCACAAAGACTATTAATAATAATAATCATTAAAATTAATTAATTAATATATAAGTATATAGGTATATATAGGATATGTAACCTATGTATATGAATAAATAATGTGATACTGATTATACAGGCATATGATATTTAATAAAGTAATGAAAAATTAATTTGTTGGTTTTCATAAGAAACTAAGTAGTTTAAAAATATATTAATACTCTTGATCACCTGTCTATTACATCGTATATTGAATTAAAAATGATACTTTTCAATGTACATTAAGTATACCAAAATTAAGCACTTTACATCCTTTACAATAATTTAATAATAACACCTGCCAACCCAAATTAACTCTAAACTTATAACATATAAATAATACGCAGTATGTTACATACATGTAGGTACATATATATGTTTATGTACATAGATATGTGTACACGAATGATATCAGTTACATCTGAAAAAAGTTGTTGTTCGTATTTGAAAGATGAACTAAAATATATTGATGCTACACAGTAGAGGTCACAGTTTCTAAAGAGAAAGTAAAGAAACTAAAACAAATATTAAAATTACTCTATTAGTAATTGTCTAGAATTAAATCACTGACGCACTTTTATTTGAATCGTTGTGATTTCTGTTTTTATTTTATTTGATACATTGTTATTTTATATATAATTAAAGAAAGAACAAATGTCTCCCAAATAAAAATATGAATAACTGCTAAATATCTATTTCTAGCTGCACGTTCGCGGGTTGACCCGCTATTTTTTTTACCTTATTAGTTTTATTTAATAAAAGTAAGAGTATTTTATTCAAAATATAAACAGTTACGCAGATGTAATGTTTAAAATGATGTAAAAATTTAACACTATATCATTTTACGTTAATAGGTGTTGAATTTCGAAAAATCCCTTCTAAGAGGGTGCTTATATTATAAAATGAAGACATCCAAAAATATCACGCTTCTAAACTCATGGGTTTAGGTTGGGCGTTGAGGTCACTCACATACGAAACTCAACACTTCTTGGAAAAAATAGTTACCTACCTTTTTATTTATTACATATGTATACGCATAACTAATGTCACTTCATTTATGTCAACATTTTAATTTTGTTTATAAATAATGTGTTTATATTATGGTTTATTAATATATTGATAAAATGAATGATAAATATTAAATTACTTTTAATTGATGAGAATAGATCGTACAAATATTATCAATGTTTATCCGTGTTGGTAATAAAGGTTCCATTCTATTTGTCGATTGTAAAATTGATATTAATTTCATTGCATGTAAAAATTAAAATTATTGAATATTATCCAACATTTGATCCTACAACTTACTAAATTAATGTATATTGAAATAGGTCTGTTTTGTGACACAATAATTTTTTATAGATCCATAGAAATACGTCGTTTTTGTTTTAAATCCACCCTAACATTGTCGGAATCTCGATCCGGCCCTGACTATCCCACATCACTCTTACACATTCTCATTATCTGTGCAATTGATCTAGTTTATAAATCTCTTATTCAACCTGCCAGAACATATATACATACAAACATAGATATACGTGTTTTGGGCGAGTTGGAAAGTAACATATCCATACAGGCTGACGATACACATGTATGATGTAACGCGAGGCGTACACGCGCGAAAAAAAGAGATTGCAGACCGTCCGGTGACAACTGTCACTGACAGCAGAGATTTCACTACAATGGACTTGTTTATCGACGCTTTCCAACTCATATAGATCACAGTGCAAGAAAGTTTTGCAAGAATGCGATTCCTTTCAATTATTCTAATCAATATATCCGCCAGACAATGACCTCGTCTTCAGTGTTGCTAGATTGATCGCTTTATATTGACGAGTAAATGCTCAAATAACTAACTCAAAAATAAAGAAGGAGAGGAATATAAAGGTTTATATCAACCACTAATTACCTTAAAAATCGAAATATGCTACATCAGTTTGATTATATTTTTTAAAGAATTTAATTATACAAGATTTTTGAGAACAGATTTTTTTAATCAAAAGTATTACCTACTTAAATAGAAAAAAATCCTTAATGTGTCATGACCGGAAAAATTAATAAAATGTGCTAAAATAGAGCCTCAGACCTACCATTTAGTGAAAACCCGAGGTTTCTAAGTGGTCTGGGGGCCGAGATCTCGCGGTGGAAGACAGACGGACGGACGGACGAAAAATCGAGCATATAAGCGCTACCACTTCATGGGTTGCGATAGAAATAATTTTAATGATACATTTTGAAATAAGCTTACGGAATCTCATATTTATGTAAAATCCGGAAAACTAGCCATTTTCGATTTCACGCGGATTTTCCTTGTTATAATATTGTAAATAGCATATAAATAGGTGATTTTTTTGAATTGAAGTTTTTTTTTCAAAACTATGATGCGATAGAACAAAATGGTAACTATCATTAAATCATATAAAATAGTCTGTTATAATCAAAAACAAGAACGTTTAAATTTGCCTAACTTATAAGTAGTGTTTATAAATATAAAAAAATCCTTCATTAAAACACCTGCCGTAGGTTTATTTATAATTTGGAAAATATGGTTACCGTATCTAAATATGAAAGCATCATTTAATTGTCTAACTGTAAACTCGTATACATATCTAAAGTCTAAACGATAATGTAATATTTTGACGGAATATGTAAGACTTTGTTGTTTTTATATACACGTTAATGTAATTGTGAACAGTTATTCTACATTTTTTTCGTTTGGTACGATTATGTTTGATTGAATCAAAGTAAAAAATATCTAATATATCTAACTGTTACTTTATTGATGTGCTAAATTATCGCAGAAATACGTATTGATAGAAAGTCAAGTTTTTTTCTTGTACCTATTATAATAAATGTATTTTTCGATATACTGAGTGTTAAATACTTTATTTTTATTTTTGGAATTCGTAAAGACATGGTCGACCTTTTGAATTAGATGTTACATTAAAACATATTGAAAATAATAACTGTAAATTAAAAAAAGTGGAATTTTTATTTTATTATAATTTTTTATATGAATTTATATAAATGAGTTAAGGCTTTCACGGTAATCATTGGACTTGAATTAACTTAATGTATACTACCACCTTATTTTTATTTTCGACCATCTTTATAATTTTGAGGACAAAAACAAAGGCAAGAGTGTAATTGCAATTTAACATTATATTTTATTACATATTTAAAAAAAAGTGTATAATATTAAAACTGCATTTAAAAAAAAATCAAGATAGAGATTGTGAAATTGTTTGTTTGTATTCGATGATCTGAAAAACTATTGGACCGATTTTGATTAAACTTTTACTGGAATATACTTTAGAATCCTGGAAGTGATACATGCTAAAATAATATTATCACACTATACAATCCAGGGATTTCATACACAAATTCATATTTAATTGATGAGTTAAATATTAATATTTAAAAATATTTAGTTAATATTGTAATTTTCAAACCACAGGTCTGTTTCTCATCACGTTCTCGACATATGGCCTGTTAAAGTTTTAGATTTTTCAAAATTTTGAAGAAAAATAGTCATAACTTTTGAACGTATGGTCAAATTTGATTTTTGTTGACAGATTTGGAATCAGTGCATCAAAATCTATATAATAGGTTGTTTCAGATGTAGTTAGGTTGTTTCAGATGTGATTAGGTTGTTTTAGATGTGTAAGGTTGTTTTAGATGTGTAAGGTTGTTTTAGATGTAAATAGTTAGGTTATTTCAGATGTGATTAGGTTGTTTTAGATGTGTAAGGTTATTTCAGATATAAATAGTTAGGTTATTTCAGATATAGTTTGGTTATTTCAAATGAGTGAAAAAATTTGTTTTAAATATTAACTCGAGACGGAATTTATTTTATATATAAAATGAGCCGAATTTATTAACATTTTTATTCTACAAAAAAAGATGGAAAATAACATCTGACACAGTCAGAAAAAAATATCCTAATGTACATACGCCGAATATTCCTGCTAGAATATCTATAAGATTATATAAATTATAGATAGTACATAATAATATGTTAACAAAAAAGTATGTACTGCTTTACTTGAAACCGCTGTCTTTTCTGGACATTACATTTAAACTACCATGTACATACATTACATAAAAGAACGAAGCACCAAAAGAAATATGTGTGTCCTTTTGAAATGGCGAGAAAACTAAAAGCACGAGGAAAAAAAGGTTCAGAGTTATATGTTTTAATAAAATCGTTATATATCTTAACCCTTTGGCGTTGAAAATTTTATTGTGTTTCGAAGGACACTGAAAGTAATAAATAAATACTTATAAATAAAATATGTAAATAAATTTTATAATTACTAATAACATTAGTTCAAGAAAGTTTTAACGGAAAAGAAGTAATAATATAATAACATCTATCGTATTTTTTTATGTAAATTATTAATAAGTCTACGGAAAAATAATGTTCTGACATACTTTCAAAGAAAACCCCTGTATAAGGTTATATTTTAGCTTAATTTTAATAGAGTTCTACCGGGATAATATAATTACTGAATTGAAAAAGATTGAGGCCGATTTATTGAGTTCCTTCAAGTTGACGAAATTATATCATATTTTTTAAAGGAGAGTGAAGAGCAATCTTTAATAAACCAAAGAGATATGAATTAGTATAAAAATTTTAACCTTTATTTGTGTTGTTTAGTAGACTAGTTATTCTTATGAAGGTACATTATGATAATAGAGCAAAGAAATTACAATTTTGGGGAGTCATTTAGTTTTCTATTCTGTCATTTACTATCAAAGTTCATTCTAGGTGTTTTAATTCTTTTTTTAAATAGATTCCAATACAATTTATCAGATTTTATATTAAAAATTTTAAAATATCTCTTTCCATTCTTTAAAAAAATCTACCATAAAGGGGTAAAAAGGTTAATAAAACCTTCACACATTAAAAAAAGCGAGAAAACTGTTGCGGGCTGTTAGTATTGGTCTTTTAACGATTACTTTTTACCACATTTTTAGTGAAAAATACAGCGCCGCCGCGTATGCAGGTGAATAAATGAAAAGCGAGAATGGTTCACGGAAATGGTGACAATGATATGACACATAACAGATTGGTTCGGTGCGACAGAGAGGCGCAATGATGTAGGGCGAAAGAACAGAGATGAAAATACACCAGATTACGGACGAGGCGTTCTGTTTTTTTAAAATAGGGTCAATTCGATTAAGCGATATATTCTGCAACGCATTTTAAATTGTACCTGTATATGTTGAAACAGATTGTATGTATACGTCTGGCTTTTTCTTTTTATCGATGTATTTGTTCGACTGTGTTGTGTTGTATATATGCAGATTTTATTTGCTAAAAATAAGCTTTGCAAATGTAGTGAAAATTGGTAGATATTCAACTGTGTGAGATGAGGTTTGGAGTTATCTACTCGTGTTTTATGCATATACAGTGAATTTAATACTATTTTCACACAACAAAAATATTAGTAGGTAACTCGTAATATTCATGTGTTTAAAAAAGATAGATAATATTGTCATTTAAGTAATACTTTTTTATGCATTTTATATAAAAATGTACCTACATATCTCCCTATTAGATTAATCTATTTATTAAATTCAACAAAAAGTTCATACATTTAGTATTGAGTACTATTGGAAGTCTTGAAAAATCTATACAGTGAAACCTGGATACACTGGTAGAAAGGATTTCTCAAACCAAGTAAACCTTGTTTTGTATATAACGAAAACAATATTTGCTAAAGATAAGCAATAATCTCTTAAACCAACTATACTCTCTAAACTTGAAATAGTGAAATTTTCACTGTTTTTCCCAGTGATCAACTAATTCACTGGAAAAAAGAGAATTCCACTGATAAACCAGTGACTTTTTTGCGCATGCGTCGTAAATGACAGTTGTTGACTGGCATCCATTTTAGAGTTTACGATTACATTGTGTGAGTGCTTTTATCGTGCGTGATTAATAAGGTAAGTTTACATTTGTTTTTCTAATTAATATCATGATATGGTTTATATAATATATAGCTTTTATTCATTTATTTATTTTTTATTATGAGAAGGAAATTTATATTAAATGTAATCATCAGTGGACATTATTTATAGGTTATAACCAATGATTTGTAATGTAAATATAAAATTAACTCATGATTTTTATAAAACATAAAACTAATTAAATTTTGTGTAAAATAATTAGCATTTATAGTTTCTTCAATGGAATTCATATTTATAACTATATTATGTTCATAAATAATTTATTTTTTGCTCGATATATACTATAACCATATTTTATGATTGCTAAGATGTCTAGAATTGATTATATTTTCTAATTTGGAATTTGTCGCTTTATTGTTTGTACAACAATCACTGTTGTAAATACAATAATCCCAATAAAATAAAGATATAACATACTAATGATTTAAACGCGAAAATAGATTCTAACCTCATTTGTGTATTTCAAAATTTTCCATACTATGTTTATGAACATTATATTAGAATTAATATTAAAAATTATATTAAAGTATTAAAATTTCTGCCTGCTCTTCAATGTAAATAAACTTTTAGAATCTTTTACCATTCCATTAAGAAGAATTGGCAATTTATGTGGGCTAATAAACAACCTAACCTCACTTTTATTCTAATTGTAAGTAATATCCATTACTTACAACTTACAATGACTCTCAGTAAGTTTATATCTTTTTACCATACTTTTCTATTTTGTTATAGTTTATATGTTGTTTTTAGATAAATAAATATTAATAATTTTTTTCAGTTATCCACTCTCTAAACCTGTAATAGTGAATTATCACTAATTCACAGTGTATATTCACTAATTGCCACAGCTAAAAGTCGGCCACTTGGAATTAGTGAATATACACTTATGTACCCAGTGAAATGATGTACTTATGAAAACAGTGAATTTCACTGGGTACATAAGTGTATATGCACTAATTCCAAGTGGCCGACTTTTAGCTGTGGCAAATAGTGAATATACACTGTGAATTAGTGAAAATTCACTATTTCAGGTTTAGAGAGTAGTATTCTTGAACGAAGGAATAACGTATATTAAGAAAATATTGTTTTCGTTATATACAAAACAAGGTTTTCTTGGTCCAATACAGTTTTTTTTCTGTGTAGTTGGAATCTCAAGGGACCAGTTTTTTTTATCCCACTTCAAGAGGTGTCCCATTTACTAAGTTATAGAGTTGCAAATGTAGAAGTGATGGGACCTCAGAATGAATTCTAAATAGTTATAGAAGTTTCCACTTACCCAAGTCCCACTATATTCACTATATTTTCAACTAACAATTCGTTGAACATTACGATATGTTATTTCTTAGTCAACATATAGTTACAATTTACAATATCTATCTTTTGAATGTTGGTATACATGTATGTCCACTAGTTTATTAATATAATGGCTGGTACATCTGAATTTACTTGCAAACAAAAGTAAACAAATATTTTTTTACGAAGTTTTTACATTGCAATCGACAGCTGCATTATGTTGTCAACAAACCATATTATGGTACTCTGCAAAAAGATTTTTGGTTTACCTTCGCTTGCTAGTATTTTTTTTTATAATACTGGGCATTATACTCAATTAGAAGATAAAAATCTTTAAGATTATTATTAATATATTTATTCAATGTTTCTTAAATGGGGTAACGCGAAAAAAGTATTATTTAGTGCAAAAATCATTTTCCCATCTTTAATGCTTGAAAAAAACATCGATACAAAAAAAATCAGATTCAATAAAACCTATATATGCGTTAAAATTTGACTGTAACTAAAAAAATGCTATTTAGAAATCAAAATACGCGAACAACAAATCTTTATAAGCCTGTTTACGTCTGCTCCATATTGCGGTATTTGCATCCTTCTCTGCGTAATTACATAAAAACGATCATCTCCATCGGATCTAAATTAGTACATAGTACTGTTATAACAATACTGTTTTTGTCCACCACGAGTGTTCAGATATTCCCGTCTAGGATAGGGAACCAGAGAGGTATGATAAGAAGGCAGTTTCCTTGCTTGAATAGATTATGCCGTAACTTTAACTTCGTTACATCGTGTGCGTTGTATGCCGTTATTATTAAACAGTAAGTGTATTTTACGCAGTTTGATAAGGGTTTGAACGAAGCTCCTTACATAACGATGCTTGATTTTTAGGTTGGTGATTTTGTTTTCTGGATTCAGAGGAAAGTAAGTCGGGAGAAATTTAAACTTTGTGAGATAGGCAGAGATAAAAAAATAAAAATGGAAATTATAATGAGGAATTATCTACTGGCATTGTCAAAATTCATGATTCATGGATATTTTTATATTCTGGAAACTTTATATTATGTTTAAATTGCCTATTAAAAAGAATAAATATATTTTTTGGAAGCCAATACGACTAACTCACATATAAAATGCTGATAAATTAATATTTATTTATATTTATACAAAGGCTTGTAGGAAGTATCATTGAAGATACAAAAAATATTTGAATCAGAAATAAATGATGTCAACTCAATTATATCCATATACGTATATTATTATATATACATACATGCAGGCCCTGAGAGAGCTTCAACGGAGCTCGGGCCAACCCACATTTTAGGGCCCCATACCCCCCCCTGAGTGTAAGAACATTCCAAACAAATTTCGTACTAGTAAAATTCATATAACTTCCTGATATTATTTTAGTATTAAAATCCAGGGGTTTTTTAAAGAAAATTTTCCTTTTTTTTTGCTTTTTACTTGTACTTTTTCTATAAGGTGTCCTTTTTGTAGTACTTATTTTTATTAAATAGTTTTTTTAAATAATCTCTATATAAATAGTATAAGTATTAAAAAAAGATGTAAAAATGTATAATATAACTAATTTTTATGGCGCCGGGGACCCTGAGACATAAGAGGCCCGGGCCATATGGCCCTCCTAGCCCCCCCCCCCTCTATCTGGGCCTGCATACATGCATATATAAATGAAAAGTATATTGTTTGATTCATATTTTACATGCAGAACCGAGTTTCAAAATTGTGTGGGGCCAAAAAATACAGTTATATTATGTATGTCTAAATTTTATAATAATAATTTATTTTTTATAAGAACAAAGTGCGTTTACGAATCGACATACAATGTATAGTAATTTTTATTGCTTTTTTGACACAATATATTTGATTACAATATCGAAATCACAAGTTGTGTTGCTATAAGTCACTATAGTCCGTTAGTTGTCGCGGATTCTGATTCATGATACTTAATAATACCTATATGCATAGAGCTCCGAAAAATTTACGATGAGCTTTTTGTGTTCCATGAACATGCTAAACCCAACACGCACCAGCCCTGTTCACATTTAAAATAATGATCTCTTGTTGTTGATAATAGTTAATCTTATATTTGTAAAGTAAAAAATGTAAATATTTAAAAAAAATACGTAAAAACAACATATATTTGCATAATTGAAATAAATGTTTATTTATCGGCCTAAAAATATACACAAACGATCTGTGATAATAATATAAATAAATATACATAACCTAAAAAAAAAATAATTGCAGATGTTAATAATTTGTCTAGACAAACATTGGACTGATAAAAAAGAACCTCGGCGATTATAGTTCACAAAATAAGATTTGCGTTTAGTGTGTGCTACATGTATGAAATATTTAAAGTGCTTTAAAGTTTTTAGAATAATAATTATTGTATCTTACCTACATGTACCTATAATATTTATGTATATACTTATACATATGTACAAATGTGTATTGATTTTATGAAGTAATAATATTAAAGATAGATAGGTACAAGTACACTACCGCTCAAAAGTATTTGCCAACCTATTTTAAAATATCATTTTAATGGAGCATGCCGAGCATGTAAATGTTATTGAAAAAAATAAACCAAATTGACGTAAAAATGTTTGATTATAATTCTTAAAACTATTTTACATAAAATTTATTAAATATTAATATTTATCTTTACACGTTACACTCATCTTTATGTCCACCTTTATTTTTGAATTTTTCATTGCACAATCGTGGCATTCTTTCAATTAATTTATTGAGAGTTTCTGGTGTAATTTTTCCCCATTGTTCCTGTAATTTGTTCCATAAAACTGTAGCAAATGTGGGTCATGATTTCCGGAACTTTTTATTCAGCTCATCCCACAGGAGCTCAATTGAATTGAGATCAGAAGATAGGGAAGGTCAAGTCATAATTAAATTTTTTTTTCTTTATTAAGTTGTTCTAAATATTTTTTATGTAACTTAGACAAGTGTTTCGGATCACTATCCTGCTGAAACACAAATCCACGACCACTTATTTGTGTTTAAAAAGCCTAACAAATTATTTTCTAGAATTTCTTATAGCCTTATTTTTTTAAACTTCGACTAATATTTGGAAGATCTCCTACATGAGATCTTCCAAAACTCCCCCAAACCGCGACAGAACCTCCACCGTGTTTAATTATTGGGGCAATTAGTTGCCCAGATACTTTTTTTTCAATTGGCCTCCTGATAAACACATTTCTTTTTGAACCGAACACTTCATGTTTCGATTTATTACTCCTTAACACTTTTTACTACTGTTCAATTGTCCATGTTTCATGTTATTTTGCTCATTGAAAACGTTTTTTCTTGTTTGCCACTCAAAGTAGAGGTTTCCTCATAGCCACTCTTCCATGGAATCCACTTTTTTGAAACCTTCTTTTTACCGTGGTTACTCTAACTCCATTTAGGCGATTGTAATTTATTTGGGGGTTTATTTCTGGAGCTGGTATGAGTTTATTTGACTTGCTTGTAGTTTTGGTTTATTGATCCTCTGCAGAAGATACTGCTTTTGGACGTTTAGAACAACGATTATTGTTCATATGCCCCGTGTTTTTAAATTTATTCACATTATAATCAACTGCTCGTCTTGGAATCTTCAATTGTTTTGCAATTTTATTATTACTTTTACCAATTACATGAAAACGGATGATCCTAAAGTGGATCCCAATAGATAACACCTTTCGTTTTGGCATTTTCGAGATAAAAATACAAAATTTGCAATGGATACCACAAAAATTCACACTTTACAACTGAAGATGCTTGCATTTATAGAATATTCAAATTAAGGGGTAAGAATGTAATATAACTTATTAAGTGAACCTAGTAGACTATAAAAATATTATTTTGAAACTTCAAATCCACTTAGATTAGCTAGAAACTGATTAAAATCTTTATACGGACTATACGTAAGAAATCCCATTTTTCCGTTTTATGGCCTTAAAATATTTGGCAAATATTTTTAAACGTCATAATTGGTAATAATAAGAAATGAGATTAGGAGTATAGTATTATACAAAGGAACAAATATTATTAGCCTGTTTTGAAAAAATCGTAAAAATTGTGGGTTGGCAAATACTTTTGAGCGGTAGTGTATATACAGTAGAAAACTATGTTATATGATTATTTTTTCATGTACCTACGTAAGATACAACAGTATTTAAAAGTTTGTAAATAAAATTATAAATAGTATCTATTTATGGTAAAACCGCCATTTACATTAAAATGACGTAAATAAATTTTTCGCAAAAAAAATCTTATTGGATTTTTGATTATAAACATTGCTTGTTCTATTGCAACGTACGACTTTTAAGAGTAAAAATATAAAATAATAATGATAGTCTTATAAATTTATAAACCAAGAATCCTATCAACCAATATAATATACTTTACGAACATTATCCTTCGAATCAAACACAAATACTCACACATACATACACGGGTTTGCCATAAGTTCCAACTAAAAGCGAGCAATCTCATTTACATGGAGATGAGTCTGTCAAGGCTGGGCGTCCGTCGGGCGCCGCGAGTGTGAGGGCGACGTAGTCCTAGTGCAAGTGTTCCCGTGACGTCACAGGATTTACCGTACAGCGATTGACGACGCTCCAGAAATACGTATGTATATATGTCTGTTTGTGCGTGTGTGAGTGAGTGAGATCCTTTGTGCTATATACGAAGGTTCAGATACGTACCTGTGCAGGGATGGAATATTTTAACTGAATTTATTCGCTCGGAATTTATTTATTTCCGGGTTATTTTACAACAGTTGGTAGTGGTAGTAACATGATTAGGTTCTAAAATATATGTTTTTTTTTTTACGTTGAAATCTTGTTGTGTTGTTGTTTTACAAGTTTTCTTTGTGGACTTATTTTATAGTAGTATTTGCTTGAAATTATTTAATAGTAACTAACAGTGGTTTAAGTATGGCAAATTATTTTGTCAAAATTTATAATAATCTAAATATTATCGCTGACTGGATGTGGTCCCCCAGGCAGGTTGTTACCTACGACTTTGTTAAATTTGTCAAAAATGAAAATAGGTATAAATAGTAATACTAATTCATAATTCAGTAAATGAAATAATTTATCAACTTTAAAATTTCTATAGTTTTGTTATCAGAACAATTTACACAATGGTAATTGTTTTCCTATGTTACACAAAATATCAGACATATTGAACTAAGTACTATTATTAATTGCTAATAACCAATAACCAATATAAATTTTGATATATGGAAAGTATACAATTTTATATGTATTATAGTCCAGTGAATGAAGCAATTTGATGGGAAATTTTAGACCATTTCCAATGTTTCATTGGCTGGATTGTGTACACTTATACATAAATCTGAAATGTTACAATTTCAAATTCAAAATTAACCAAATTTGATTTAGAATGTCTTTCACAAAATAGATAAGTTTATACTTTTATAAAAATATTTAAATGAAGTTATTACAGCTTCATGACGAGATATAGTTAATAAGTATTTTGTCTCGTCTTGAATTTGTACTCGTCAATTATTGAAAACAGAGACTTTCTACGAAATTTTAACCGGCCTAATAAACAAGCCAAGTGCCAGAATAATGTCATATGGATGACATAAAAATGATTTAAAAAATATTCGACTTTAATCAAAGTGGAGTTAAACGTTAAAGTTTCTGCTTACTGCAAATTTATTATAAAAAAACTACGTATTATTTATTTGCTGCAACTATTTTTCATCTCTTAGTTAATTGAAATAAGATATTATAAAGTTACAGCGATAAAAGTGCATTGTTTAGTATATTTTATGTGATTTTTATCAGCACTCGTATTATATATGGTTCAATAAGCAAATAATTTGTCAATATGTCGTAGGCGTTCGAGAACTGATTGTTACAAACACGATTCTATAAAAACGTTGTGGAATGCACTCGTGTATGCACTATAGTGCAATAAGTGCACTCATGGTGTAGGTATTTTAATATGAATACTTGTACAAACGAACGCCTGTCCACCAGAGGCGTGACACGGTTTTATTTCATATTTTATATTATTTAATTCAACAAGGCCAAAAAGAAAAAAAAATTAATCTTACAATACATGGTGATGATTGTAAATGAATATATTAGATCAAGGATGGGGAAACTGAGCCATTAAAAATGCATTAATTAAATTATTCGTTTTTCATTTGATGACTAACGAAAATAAAATATTAAACTAATGGTAATGTAAGACTGGAGAAAACGAATATTTATAATTTGAAAATACATATAAATATTACATTACTTAGGGGTATTCTTTGTTTATCTACTTGTTTAGTATTATATATTTACAACGTGTCCAAAATATTTAACATTAGAATAATTGTTTTTAAAAGATAACCTCAAAAATTGATGAAAACAAACGGTTTCAGAAGAGAATCTCTGGACGCCTTATTTAGTTTTGGAATTCCTCCTTGACCCAAAGTTTGGAAAAGAACCATTTATATTTTGGGGCTTGAGGAGTTTTTTAGTGACCAAAAATAGCAATAAGATTTAAAAAATTTCCCATTCTTTTTCGAAAATGTTTCTATATGTGATTTTTTAGTTTTATTTTTTTATTTATACAGAACAATTTAAATTCAGTGTACACTTCTTGTTTTACCAACATTATATATCTACAATTTACCTTAAGCTGTCGATTTGACCATTTCGAGCTTTTAACTGAAAATTCGAATTATATATGATAATTTGTATTATTGTTAAGTTAAACTGCAAATAACTATTAATAAAAATGAGATTTTGAAATATTTAATGAGAATGTATGTTAAATTTTCTCCTAAATCAATATTTCAATATATTATCTTAGAAAAAGCGACGATAAATAAATGAATAATTTGTCAGAAATAGAACAACATTGCAGTGCGAGTTGCACGATTAATATATAAATACGTGAAGATAATTATTTTTTTATAGGCGAATACAAATCTATTTTAATACGACCTTAGAGTACATTTGTTCATTGCAACGTCACGATGTTAATGCTTAAAAACGAGCTGGGATAACCTTGGCCGATATATTTCTTAACGTTTTATTGTTTAATTGATTATTTGAGTCCTGGGGACGAAGAAATATTGATTTATTTACTCTATAAAATATAATGAAAAGGTTATTTAAGTATATTGTTGTATGAAAGTAATTTTAATTATATCAATAAAAACTGTGTGTCATATATGTATTTAGAAACATTTGTATTATTATGGGGGTAAGCTTTTTAAAAGGATATAAGAAAGGTTGTCTTACTTAAGAAGCTTTATGGGAGTTTAATTGTTTATATAATTATAATTAGTGGTTTAAAAACGTTTTTAGGTGGCGCATCTTAACATAAAATATACAAAAAATCGCGGCATAAAATTTGTTATAGACCACTAGTAAAAATTTGATGTTTCTTTACGTAAAAATGTAAATGAATGATTTTTCGTTTGTGTTTCTTAGATTACTCAATGATTTGAGTTAATAATTTAAGTTAAAATAAATAATAACATGTTCGTATATAATCAAAGAACTTGTATAATTAGTGTTGTACATATAACAATACTCGTTCTGAATATTCGGCGGTAAACGAATCTGTATGTGTGAACGCATGTAAGTATGTATGTATATGTGTATACAGATGAGTGTACGTAGGCAGCGATCGGTCAAGTTCCGTGCGACGCGCGCGCTTGGTCCGCCGTTGTTGGTCATTATTGTTTGGCGGAAGCAGGATAGAGCGCGGACGTCGGTGTGACGTCACTTCCGGTGGCCAGTGCGCGAGCGCGCCGCCTCCACGGATCTCTTTTCCGAATTGTCAACAGTTATTGACTGCGATTGAATTTTTAAATCCAATATTAAACAAACAAATAAACAGACTGCGAGTAAATATCATGGATTTTGTATTTATATACGTTTTGTATAGCTTTAATCGTTTTTATTTCTATTTTGTATTGATAATTGAATACTTCCTTTGAAAAAAATCATTTCGATACCTATGTAAACTTTACAAATAAAAGTTTTTGGTAACTTTGTGTACTATAATGAATTAAAAAAGAAAACCTTTTTGCAATATTTGAAAAAAATATGATTATATACTTGAAGTCCAATGAGTATCCTAATGTTTCTTTTCTTTAAAACAATTTATTGTATCTGGCGTTACCTAAGTAGATGTTGGAATGTCACCCAATCGGCTATTAAAATTGCGTTGATGTAGGTTACCAAATACAGTGATCTGAAGGAAATTTTTCTCCGAGCTTTGTAACATTTTTCTTTACTTTTAAACCCTGATACGATCGAGTGATGTTATATATCCTATGTGACTCTGCAGATAATTAGGAACACGTTGTTGGTGTATTAACAAATTAACAAACTCACAAAAGGTTCTACTTTATTATATTAGTTTAGATATAGATATACAAACAATTTGCTTTTACAGGAGAGCAAAATCACTGAATCGGTTAATATAGTGTGCCTATTGAAAGTGATATATTTTATCAGGAATAACATAAACAAATAATTTTTTATATTAACCTGGCACTCACAATATGTGCGTAGTATTATTATGATGTGAAATTAGATAAAAAAATGTCGATTATGTTATTATCTATAATTTATTCCCCATACATTTTTTTCCAACACTTATGATTTAGCCAGAAATAATTTTTTAAAATAATTATTTAGAATAATCTATACTGGTTGCCGGGTGTTTTGACCGTACGGATCACGACTCATACGGTCAAGTCACCCGGCAACCACTGCAAACTAAATGAAATAGAGTATACAGTGTTTATTCTCAGTATTACGTATAAGAAAGACACATGGTACATATGGCAAACACGTACACTGTTCAGTCTCTGTAATACGTATAAGAAAGTCCCATGACACTCATGACAGATATTTTTCGTCTCTTTATATTATCATTTTAAATGTACTTAAAAACAGATTGATAATTCCATCAAAATCCGGATTTCGAAAAAAATTGCGTTTATTATACTTACTTATACTATATATACATATATTTCATATACATTGGTATAAGAAAGTAAAAACTCGTTCTAAAAAAATGTCAGCTACCTTTTCCCAGAAGGCTGGTGATATATTCCTCTCGATTATTTTTATTATTTACAGAAATTTCACTATACCCTCACAAATGTTTACATAGATATAGAACATTCGGATGTCGAGTAATGTCTGTTTACATAATGAATAAGTGTCATATTCCAATGACGTACACATACTAATACATGGAAACAAGTGCTGTTATCTACGGAAACACTCGTTACGAAATAACTTTTCATATTGTTACTCTGTGTTTTAGAAAAAATCTGTAAACAAGTAGCGCGCATTGTCTTTACATTTACCTGTGCAAACTGATTCATGCCGACGTAAAAATATGTAAAACAATTTATTGTGCGCTATGACTGCGCGTTCGTGATACATGTACATTGTATGTACTCGTATACAAACGTTACTGGGCGCTGCCAAAAGAGATGCCGATGTAAATGGTTCAGTTGACAATGTGGGTAATTTTGAGAGTGAATGAAAAATACAAGAAAAAAATGTATACTCTTCGTGAATATATTAATCTAAAGGCTATGTTTATATGTTACAATATAAATATTTACGTTCCTTTAGTCTATGCTACGGATGCACAATAAAAATTGAAGTCTCGCCTGTATTTAAATTTCTTTCTAAGACGATATTTGTCTTTAAAATTTGAAAAATCGCAATATACCTGAAATTTTAAATTTACCTACACATATTCTTTTAAAAATTAACAGAAAATACTGTGAACTTGAGGACAGAATCAACTTCTGAAAAAAATTAACAGAAAAGTCGGTAGAATAAAATAAAGTAAATGAAAAATTACAATGACATACTGGTTAATTTTAACATAGTACCTATTAAAATTTATTTACACTGAAAAAGTAATTTAATTTAATTTCTTGCATATGAAAATTTCACGTACATTCTCTATAATTTTACTATGTTTCTATATTACTTTTCACATCTCTCCTATCGTCTTCATAGAAACTGCTATACAGTATATTGAATTGTAGTAGACGTTCTTTTAAATTTTACCATGTCGGGTGTTAAAAATTTCTAGGATCAATTTCTTCCTCCCGTTAACATGTTTTTCATGTTAAAAATTAACATAAATTTTTTTTAGTATACATAATATCAACAGTTTGTATATATAAATGTATTGAAATTTAAGAAAAGTTTAAGACACATCCTTCCCTGGTACACGTAATAAAAGGACACTTCCACAATTTTTGACTGGATATTGATGAGTAAGTCACCCAGAATCGTAACTTCGAAGCAAGGAAATGGTGGAATTGGAAGATATACAAAAATGTAAAATAACGCAAATCGAAAATATAACGGTACCTACTTTGAAAATTAAGTTAATTGGTTTAGCAAATGAACTCTTCAACATTGTATTTGTTTTAATAAAAGCTATGATGTCAAACTGTTAAATGACAACAAATACACATGCAAAAACTATCTTACGTATGTAAATCGATGTGCAAAGTTCAAAGTAATCTGAATCATAAAGAAAAACAAAAAGTTTTTTCCAATGTAAACACATATTTGCGTCTGAACGTAAAAATACCTAGCGTTCATTTGTTTGTTGAGTTGTGACGTTATTTTTGTTGTGTCAATGGATCTGTTACGTAATACAAGCGTTTCAAGTTCTACGATTATTATTAAAAAAATATTTGATTAATGTTTATTAATAAAATACTTTTACGAGCGAAAGTTTCATTATTTAAACTTTATCATTATTTCAACATTTCATATTGCAGATTTTATCAGAAATATTGAAATATTTTATTTTTAGCGATTATAATAGTTTATTGATGTTGATTTTGAAACATTTTGAGTTAATTTAATTGCAACAAGTTTATGTAACGAATATATATTTTTTTAATTCTCAATAAGTTAACCCAATTGATATTTAGGGCCGTATTGTAGGGCTCACCGGGGCCGCATCTTCGTAGGGAAGGGGACGATTTAGGTTCGTTTTTTATACTTATTTAATTAGTTACAAATAGATAATATTGAAAAAGTTATATAAAATTTAAAAAAAAAATTCTAAAATTTTTCTTAAGAATTTATGAAAAACTGTTTAATAAATTCTCGTAACATTAAAGAATTAAAAAATCCTGCCATAGTGTTTTAAAAGAACTCTCTTATTCTTTAAAAAAAGTTAAAAACATTTAGTTGTTTCGGGTTGAGGGAGGGGGGATTAGACTCATATTTCAATGAAAAATTACATTACTTTTATGTCAATAGTCACTTCCGTTTGTGAAATTTCTATAGAAATGAATATTTCACCCTAGTATTTATCGGCTCGTCACTTATGTGTAAAGTGACTCAATAAAAATTAAGAGCAATGATCCATTGGCAAAAATATAGTTGAATCATGTTTTCCTCATATTAACACCAATACAGAGAATCCGTGATTCAAAACATATAAATGGGAAAACTGAAATATTAGATCAGGATAAAAGATGGGGAAATGTTAAAAATATTAACTTTTTTTTAGAAAGAAAAATATGGGTATATATGTATTACTCAATACCTATATTTTTATTTTTATTCATAATATTATTATTTAGGCTTCAGTGTATGGCCTAATTGACGCAGCTTATACCCAGAAACCAAGACTAATATAACATAATATATTCAAATTTAGTTGTACCTGTAACTATAAATTAACATAATAAACGCTGATTTCAGAAAATACTTAACCGATTCGGATGAAATTTTCACTGACGTATTTTTCTGATCTCTCAATTAAACATGACTATATCTCGTCATAGAGGTATTTCGTTCACATGTCAGCACACGTATTAGAGATTACAAACTTTGTATAGAAAAATTGGCAACAAAAGTAAGGTTAGTTAAACTGATTTGGTAATATTTTGACGAATAATAAATTAATAGTAAAAAATTGTAAAGTAATCAAAAAGTGTATACACTTTGTAATAATTTGTGTATACATTGTAAGTAGGTATTATTGAAGACATCAGAAATTATATACCGGGTGTCCCAGATAACTTTTCCAGCATGGGGATCTCAGTATCTATAAGAGATACAGGTTTGGTTAAATGAGATGAATTATATGTATGAAAGGGGTGAGTATTATTACATCAAAAAATATTCATAATTCTATGTGGTTTAGACGGTATACCCAAAAAATTGAAAATTCGGAATTTCTTTAAATGGCTATAACTTTTTTGTTAAAGTAGATAGGTACTTTTTGTTTGCAGTTTCTTAAAGCACTTTTTTGTGGAGAATTGATTGGTGTATTTAGAATTTTTATATCACTTTTAGTTTCCGAGTTACAAGCTCTAACTTTTGTTTTTCTTATGGGCCACTTAGTTGAATATATCATATTTGAACGTGTTTTTTACTCTACTTTACAACGGTATGTCACTTGCCATATTTATTATCGAAAAAAAGTCGAAATACTAAATATCAATGATATTTATGAAGTATTTTATTACTAACTTTTAAGTGAGCCATGAAAAACAAAAATTGTAAACAAAAATCACAATAACAACAATCAAAATAACAAATGAATATTTGAAACAATGAACTATTTGAAAAAATATATTATATTTTTTTTTTCGATAATAAATATGGCAAGTGACACATCGTTGTAAAGTAGAGTAAAAAACACGTTCAAATATGCTATAGCCAACTTAGTGGCCCATAAGAAAAACTTAAGTTAGGGCTTGTATCTCGGAAACTATAAGTGATATAAAAAATCTAAATACACCAATCAATTCTACACAAAAAAGTGCTTAAAGAAACCGCAAACAAAAAGTACCGATCTACTTTAACAAAAAAGTTATAGCCATTTAAAGAAATTCCGAATTTTCAGTTTTTTGGGTATACCGCCTAAACCACATAGAATTATGAATATTTTTTGGTGTAATAATACTCACCCCTTTCATACATATAATTCATCTCATTTAACCAAACCTGTATCTCTTATAGATACTGAGATCCCCATGCTGGAAAAGTTATCTGGGACACCCGGTATATATAATTTCTGATGTAATAATACCTACTTACAATTACAACTAAGAAATATGATTTGCATTTCTATACAGTATAATATATGTATAATGTATATGTATGTATAATAGTTACTTTTAGAATAGAATGATATATGATATAATAAATATAGAATTAAATATATCATCATTATTTGTTTACATTGCCTACGCGTACATAGACCCAAGAATGTAATAGTTTTTTACATGAATTATGATAACATATAATATTATTAAGTGTATTATAATTAATAAAGCTAGATTAATATTTTAAATCAAATTAATAAATTAAGACATACATAGATTTTCTAAGATTCTTAAATAAAATTTTAGGATCCAACTAAAGGTTTCTGAATATTTTATTTTTATCAATATTTCTTCATAGATATTGATCTATATAGCTATAGAGTCTAGATTATAGAGAATTGCAAGCTTTGCAGAAAGTAGGTAGGTATATGTAATACTTACTTTTGTGGATATTCATTTGTTCATGCACTAACTTCAGAAGAGTTACGATCATAGCGAACAAAGTAGATGATAAAAGTAAAATTGATCTAACAATAAGATTAAAAAGCAAATCTCGTGTGGTACATTAAAGACATTTAGAAGAAGGATTGTATAACAATATTTAATTAATTACTTACATATAAAATAGTTTTTAGTTATTTGTGAGTAAAGTGTGGGTGCAGCTTAAGAGTATGTGCCTCGATAGAGTTTTAGTGTAGCTATAAATAGCATTTATATCAGTTTATATACACCTTCCTTACACAATAGCTATTGATTACAGTTTATCGTTTTATTATTAGCATTGAGATCGGATAATAAAATATGGCAAATAAACCTTTTGTGCTTGAACGTTCATTATTATTATTCACACAGCAAAATGGACGACGTCGTATTAAGTAAAATGCATAGGTCAAATTTTATAACCTATAACTAATCTTCGTTATTAATTGAAAATTCCAGGTTCATTTTAACTAAAATTACATGTTACAAGTTCATATGATACATTGTTTAATAAACATACTTATATGTTCATGTATAGGTGTTAAACTTCAAGTTATGAGTATTTTTTATATTTTTAATTACAACTATTTCCACTCAAAACTCTAAATTAATAGTACAAAAAATTAAGCAGATATACATATAAGGGAGCGTTCAAGTATTACGTAACGCAATTTTTGGAGATTTTTGACCCCCCTCCCCCCATGTAACGCGCCGTAACGTTTTTCTGTACCCTCCCCTCCCCATAGTTACGTAACCACCAAGTGACCATTTTTACCTAAAAACTGTTACACAACGCGAGATTTTTGACCCCTCTCTCGCCCCTGTAACGCATCGTAACGTTTTACAAGACCCCCCCCTCTTCCCAAATTCGTTACGTAATACTTGAACGCTCCCTATATAACCAATAATCTGATTTTAGGTAAATAGTTAAAATAAACATTGAACTTAAAAAGGTATATCTATATGTCAATATGCAATTTTAGTTTATTATTGTAGTTTAAGGTGTATAGTTTTAAAGTCCACATACAATTTTTTGTTCACTGCCTTCCACTATGATAAATTAGCATGCTTAATATCAGTGTACGTTTCTTCTAAGGTTCTAAGCCTGCCATCAGTAAAAAAATTATTAAAATCTGACTACTGCTTTGCAAAATCATCAAACATAAACAACCAAACACAATATTTTTCCCTTTCTAATGTAGTATAATAATAAGTATCGCCTTTCTTCACACAAACCAAAAAATATTATGAAAAAATCTAAAAATCGAGCGTAAAAGGTCTAGAATTTAAAATATAACATAATAAAGAAATTTCTATTAAGTTTCACGATCCAAATACAAGTATTTTAAACATTTTGTTTCACTGCACGTCCACTGGCCAAGAAAACAATAACAAACAAGTAGGAGTTTTATGGCGAGGCAATTGACTAATGTGATATTTTGCATAACAGTTAAAGCAAAAAGTAAAATTCAATTGAATTTTCTAACAATGACATGTAAATAAGGATGGCATCTAGATCAGGTTGTATGACGAAACAGGGCCTTTTGAAATTGAGATGTCTTTGTTTTTAAATAATTACTCCACTCAGTAGGATTGGCTTCCGGAGATTCAGGTATGGTGAGTAATAAATATTTAATGCGACATTGTATTGATGAGAATTTATTAGTACATTAACTGCGAGTGTTTTGTTTAAATAAAATAGAAAATTAATCGATTGTCAGTTATTTTTAAAAAAAGTGTGAATGCATGATTTAAGGCTAATTGTAAGACTTCCCTGGTGATGTATTCAAATTCATGAAAATAATTTATTATTTCCTTAAACTATGTTAAACAATCATACATAATCAAAAAAAAAAACAATAACATTTTATAGATGGAAAACTTGGCATTTTCAAAGGGCATTAAAACATTTTTATTTTTTCTTATACCCCCATGCATTATGTCAAAGTTTAAAATAATGTTTTTGTTTTCTCCTTTGTAATCGAAATCATTGGGAAGTATAAATTTAAATCTTTCAATATGTAGGTACAAATATTTTATCATTTTTAAAGATATAAGATATATGTTTTTTTCTTGTGCAATTATCTTTTATATTACTTTTGTGCCTCAATTCTTTCAAATTTAAAATAGTACAACAATGCGAGTGAAAATTTGTATCTTTTGATGTATTTTTGAAAAATTTATAAAAATGTTAAATGCCTCAAATGATTCTTCGAATTATATATTCTCTACAAAAATGATTAGTACTTTTATGATAAAACATTCATTTTTTTGCAAATATTTAAATCAATTGAACCCAACCTAGAAAAAAAATCTACTAAATACTGATATAAATGTATATCTAATATATGCACATATACATATTATTGACCTAATTGAATTGTTAATTTCCCTAGTACGGAGTGAGTTAAAAATAGTATCAAATTAAATATATTGTAGGTCAGCGGAAACTCCAGCGATTGTCGCCGAAATCGTGTGCTACGAAAATAACAAAAACATGTCGTCTATTACGATTTTGTAATTAAGTATAAATAACACAATTACGATATTGACATATTTCAATGTTTGTTTAGAACGCAATTTATAACAAAAATTATATTTGAAAGTATATATCTTTAAGTTATTAAAAAAAATTAATTAATGGCATTACCAAATCTTGAATAATATTTTTATAATATTAACATACTTAAAGAATTTATTTCATTAATCTAGATTACGGTAACATATCACTCGAAGTTACTAGTTTTGCGTCCTCGCCATATCAAATAATAGAGGAAGCCATGTGATCATTACTGAAAGCAGAAAAAAATGATTTCCGATTTAAAAAATTCACTCATAACTTGTCTTTAGTTCTGAACGAAAAGTTATCGAACCATTTTTTCAAAACATCTCAAAAACAATGCATGTTACGTGAAAATTTTATAGAATATTTTTTGTAGTGAATTAAATTTACTATAAGAAATGTTAATAAATTTTGTGGTAAATTATTCCTTTACAAAGATACACAGAATTTTACTTCTTAAAACTCACCATCGTCAATTGTTTGGTTATATATACTTTTTGTTTGACATTTGATATGTCAATTTTGACGTGTGTACCTTTAACACAAAAAATAGAACATAATAATCAAGCATGTATTCAAAAAAATTTAGAAATTATATTTTCTAATAATTTCTCAAAATAGTTTACAACTATTTAATAAAATCCTCTATTTATTAAACGTTATTTCGTCACTTACATATTAAATAATATTCATGAATAAATGTTTACACTAGGTATACATATACATACACATTCCTGATTATGAATAAGCATGCAGTTATAAAATAACGACACAGTAACAAAGTCTTAAATTTTGTTGTAAAATCATCCCAATTAAAAATTATGCAGGAGTAATAATAATAATATATATTTCAATGAATTATTATTATTATTGAAGATATCATGTTTCAAAAACATTGTAGACAATAGCCGGTTGGATTTCCAAAATCAACATTTAATGGATACTTATATTAACGGTTTCACAAGTGAACCGGTATACTCATAACAATCAGTCAGCCTTCGTACTGGTCAAAGTGTAAATATTTTTTATTAATATTATACACGATTAGTCATGAAATATTATAATCGACTTTGTTCTATCAAAATAATAATTGAATACTTATTCAAAAAAATATAAATATTATATTACTTTATTATTTTTAATGTGTTTGTTTACTAACATAAAAGATGTTTACTGTAAATAATGTATGAATTTATGAACTAATATAATAAAGAGGAAAAGTTGTGAGTTTATTGGTTTGTCAACTCAAATCTCAGAAAATATTGAACCAATTTAAATGAATTTGTCATCAACGTGTTTCTTAAAAATGTCATGTTGTCATATCAGAGAAGTAAGGAGTAGGTAATTAATATGGTCAATTTTGAAGTAATAACATTATAGATAGGTAACTATATTTCGTGAATTATTCCTGCCATAATAATTCCATAATTTTTACTCCTTTATGTATGATCGGGAGTGCAGTAATGGACTGAATGATGCTATAAAAGTAGAAATTGTATTTATTATTGGGATAGTATTTTAAAAGTACTTAAAATTCAATCTAATATGTAAATTATTTTAGATTTTCTATTTTCGCTAAACAATGACCAAAGTGAATTCCCAAGCAGAACAATAATGATTACTTTCATCAGTGATTTTAGACAGAAAGAAAGAAATATATAAGAACATATAAATGAGTATTCAATAATTGTACTGGAACGCCAACATTGGGAAGATTTTCATGTGAAAAATTGTGAAGACAATCCTAATTTTTGTATGCACCGTTACCTATCAGAACTGACATCTGCGTTTAATATATCATTCATTTCTGTAACAATTCACGTATTTGTCATTAGGGATATTTCACACGGACAAGTTTGTTCAGGTGACATTAAAATTGAAATTAGATTAAAGCTTCTCTAGAAAAATTTGGTGTATTTTGATTTATCACTTGCCACTAAATTATTTGATTTTTTTATAATAGGTCTGAAAAGATATTCTATAATAAAATGAAAAAAGCTTTACTATTTTAGGGGTTTCACCAATTTAGATTTAAATGTAGGGTTTCTAAAATCTAAGAATCATATTTATTTCTATATATTTTGAAACCCTAGATCTACGACTCTCAAATTTGGACACGGTCAGAAGCTGTGTATTTACATGAAACACATTGCAAGCGTAGTCATGAAGTGTTCTCCCACAAAGATACGTGTAAAAATGTAGATTGTATCGAAAATTTCCTGTTAATATATATTTCAGCGTTTAAAATATATATACATTCAAAAATTCGCGGCACCAGTTTTAGCACATCTGTGATACTTCTCTTGCAAAGTATTAAATGAGCTACATAAATATATGTATGTATTAGAGCAGGGGTCAGCAAACTATCAAGCTATAAGAGCGTTCGTGGAAAAAAGAGATTTCAAGTCTGACCACACTTTTTTCTTTTTAACAACCATTTTACGACCCTTTAGCCGATCCTTGTTTTATAGATAATGACAGTATAAAAAACAATCCATATATTATTGACCGACATTTCATTGTTTGTACATTTTTAAAGCTTTATGATTATAATTGTTATATCGTGAAAAAAATTATATAAGGTACTACGATGATTTATATTATTAGTGAATTTTAAGAATCAAGTATCAATAACTACCCAGTAATTGAGAAAAGAATCAAACGGAATAAAATACCATTCTGTTTTATTCCGGACTCTGAACGTAAAAGAAATAGCAAATTGTCAATCTGAATGACGTTTACCGGATTCAAACGGAATCAATTTGAAAATTGAGAACTAAAAAATAGGTTGGCAGCACTGCAAAACTTCTTCAGACCGCTTGGACATAATAAACAATAATTAAACGTAATGAAATTATCGGCGGTGAATATGGAATTTTACAGAAACCGGAATGAAACGTGAACATTTGATTCCTTTTGATTACTTTTTCAATTACTGGGTAACTCTGTTTTCTTAGTTTTCAGTTTAATAAAACCAATGGTACTTAGCTGTTAGACGAGCATCACAGAAATATGAACTCATTGTGGTCACAGACTATAATTGTACTAAATCAACAATTTTTAGGTAGGACAATTTCTTTGTCACAACTTTTTTGTCAAAATTACAAAAATGATAGATAGACTCAAAAATAAAACTACTATATGTTAATAGAACTTCAACTGGCGCCTATCTAATAGTCAAACTAATATTTAACAGATACAGAGGAAACATAAAACTTATCAGCATTAAAATCTCCAGTTTCAAACATGACCACATTAAACATCACTAACATTCTAAGACATCTCCATGTCCAAAATCACACACACATACATACACACAGAGAGATCAAACAACAAAGCATGTGAAACGGAATGAGTTCAAGCAAGTTCACAAACAAATGAGTGAGACTCACAATCACCTGGTCTGCGCCGCCATACGGGTCAATATAGCGTTATGCACTGGTTGCGTGAGACACTATGCTTGCGTAGATTGTGTTTGTTGTTAGGTCATTTAACTCGATCGCCGTCGTCGCCGCACCAGTTACAGGTACCAATATGTTCCCAATACAATTACCATATTGTTCTTGGCGTGGGTGAGATCTTACACTCAGAACTTACATTGGATTAGAGGGATACCAATGTATAAAGTACTTAAACACACTACTTTTTTCAGTACGGTATACAGTATACACATTGGTGGGTATTAACTCGTTAATCCGTTAATCGTTAATTAACGAAGTTAACAAAATGCTTAATGGATAAACTTTTAAGTTAACTCAAAAAAATGTTAACGCTCTTGTTAACTTTCGTTAACTTTAGTCCGTTACATTGGTTGTTTGTTGACATATTGTCATTATTTGTATAAATTGCTCAAAAGAGCAAGAATCCAGAGCCGAGAAACTCTTAAAAATAAAGCGGTCCTGTTGATTACTTGCTATGTGCTAGTGAATACAAGTTATTATAACCTGACTTTTTAGCGTTTGCGTCATTTTTAACCGACTTCATTTAGAATTTATATTTTTCTTCCATATTTCATATTAGTATAGTAAGTAAAGTAAGCATGAGGAAGGTTTAAGGATAAAAAAATATAATTTAGGTGTATAGTTTAATTCATTAAGGTTTAGTCCAGGTGCGTATATGTATACCTATGCTCTACTATCAGGGCGGATCGCTACTTTGGTCGCTACTGTCGCTTGTAATAATTAAATTAATTAATCTATCTATTTGTTTTATTTACCTATGTATCCCATCCCAAAAGGCACGAAAAGCAGTATACGTTTTGGATGGTTAACTTTAACTTGCGTTAAATTTTCGAAATTTTAACGCTTTAACGATTAACGAAGTTAACTTTTTTATTAACGATTAACGAAGCTAACTTTTGGATTAACTATGAGTATACATAATACTGATAATGAAGGGTCTATACTGATTTTAAACAAATCTAAATATATGAAAAATGACATGTCCTTATGTACATGTCATTTTTATATATTTTCAACCTACTAGTGTTGATAACGTTGTTGGATAGAATTCTTGAAAAAAATCGATAGTAATTTTCTACTAAACAATTATTACCAACGATATGTAATGACATTACCTTAAGAAAATCTGGTCACTTTATGTATATAGAGCTGTATACAAGTAAAAAAAATACGAAATGATCCCCCTTTCCCTAAAACTCTCAAAGCAAATTAAATAATAAAAAGTTTATTGAATAGACTAAAATTCATTTGTTTGAAGCTTTGAAACTTTTTTTGTCCATTTTGCGGATCAAACATATCGAACACTTATACAAAAATTCAAAATAAAATTGATTTCTTGTACAAAAATTATTGATAGGGATTATTTAATGATTTACAGAAAACACCAGATTTATTATTATAACTTTTATTTTTTAACATATGAAGATATCAAATAAACTGTCTTTATTGCGAAAATATAAAGTTTCCAACTAAACAAAAGAGAAACATTTAACATCCTGCAGAGTGGTGAGTATGCCACTTTGACATTTGCCTCATCAATTGTCGATAAAAATTAAAAACATGAAGCAAACACATTGCGGCCTAGATCTGGAGCACGTGAGAAGCCTAACGGGCGGCGCGGGCTGTGCAACAACAGAGATGGACACAAACAATACCGTGACCGGAACATCCCCCACCATCGCGAACGGTGAACTCGGTCCACGGAGCATGCGGTACCGGCCTCTTGATGCACTACATACGTACGTACGTACGTATGTCACACAATTGTCATGATGGAACGGACAGGCGTGGATTCGGTATCGTTTTATATATTAGTTAAACTGACCTGTATGTAGTTATAACGCTAGAAGCCAAAGCGATCAACTATCTGGAATCCAAGCGAATGCTGTTTGTTTAGACTTTCACCAATATGTAACATCACGCTATTACAAAGGAGTAAGCCGCAAAGAAAAAAAATATGCTATTGCTGATTGAAGTACTAAAGATTTATATTAATAGTATACATACACTGGTAGAAAGGATTTCTCAAACCAAGTAAACCTTGTTTTGTATATAACGAAAACAATATTTTCTTAAATTAAGCAATAATCTCTTAAACCAACTATAGTATTCTTGAACGAAGGAATAACGTAGTTGGATTAAGAGTATGTTTCTTATATTAAGAAAATATTGTTTTCGTTATATACAAAACAAGGTTTTCTTGGTCTAATACAGTTTTTTTTCTGTGTATATTACGACATCATCTCGATTAATAGCTAGTAATGGGTAAAATAGACATGCGATATTAAAACATATATATTATATTTTAATTTTCACAAATTATTTTATTTTCTGATAAAACTAGCCTATCATGTATTAAAATTAAAGGAATAAACAACTCTGGATTCAAGCCAATTTGTTTTTTAGATTAATTCGTCAGAAGTCTAACTTCATAAGACTTTTTTCTTTAACCCTTAGATGTCACTGTGGGGTAGATGAAGATGATAGAGGAATTTTATTGAATTAAATTATTCAATAGCTTACGAGTAGTAAGCATTTTAGTGTCTGGGGTACAAGGTGACCCCAGTGTGGCAGGTATGTTATTCTAGAGAAGTGGAGCAGCTAAGGGTTAATTCTTCAAATAATATATATATGCATGTGATTAAACTTCGAAATTTGACCAGCTGCCTTTGCTATATTAGTACTTGCAATTATGATAAATTTTATGAATATCGATAGATTTGGTTAATTCCAAAAATAAATTTAATTTTCTTGCAAAGAAAAACAAACTAAACTCTTTCTATATGATATTTTTTTAGTAGCAATTTTTTATAATACCGGATAAAATAGCTAATAAAAAGCCAAAAAAATTACGTTAAGAGAATAACCAATTAATTTTTGTACCGATATACAGTTAAGTTCATTAGTAAATAAGTGAAATATTGGGCGATATTGTTTAGTTGCTAAATGATTTGTATTTAAAATCATCACGTGTAAAATATAGTTCTCTCTGTACCTACTGTAAATCGAATAACTGTTATTTTTTTATCACTTCTTTATCTGACTTCGCCTCTGTGTTCATGTAGTACTGTATTTGGAGTAAAGGTCATGAACGATTTTAGAGCATTTAATAGTCGGACTTTAAGTAGGAGTGCCGCATTTTTTCCGTAACAGATAATTTACGAGATGTCGGAACGGATTCGTCTTGTGTAGAAACAAGTGTGATATATTTGAATACAAATATTTGTCACTTGGATATTAATATTCCAATATACCAGTCATAGTTAGCCTTGGAAGTAACATTTTTTTTCGAATTCCTAATTGTAACATAGGTACTATTTATAGACTTGTATTGTTTAGTTTGTACCAGGAAGTAAATACATTTTTGCTAGTTGAATAATAAGATGTTATAAAAAATGATATATTTTTAGGAATTTACAAGTTAATCGAAAATTTAGATAAGTTAATAAAGATAAATTTCTTGTTAGATTAATTAGTTATTGGATGATTATACGACAAAAATTAATTTACATGAATATGCGAAAGCTTAGCGTACAATCAATGTTAAAAACTAGCTCTATAGAGACAGATATAGTAGTAGTAAACATTTACATACATTTCCAATGACTACTTATAACTACCCGAAGTTGATGTGCTTGCTTCGGAGTTAGGTCTCTTTAACGAGATAATGCTACCACCCAATCGTTTTCTAACATATGTATATAAAATAACAGTTAATAACAAAAATAACTAATTCAACGAACTATTAACATTAACTTTATTAATACAAGACGTATGTGTTTTTTTGTTATGTTTATCTGCATAGCTGCTTAAGTTATAATGGCGGAGTCGAGTAAAATAATCTGCAATACAAAAATTCGATATTCAACCTCTAATGGCGAGGGGTGACAGGGGGTGGGTTTTTGCAACTTTTAACTAAGATCCGAGATATTTATGATTTTTTTAAGATAATGAAAAAAAATAATTTAATAAAATGTAATATGTCATCCCTATCACGTATGGAGCCGCGGGTGTCCGCTAGTTTCCTATAAACCGCATACAACAAGATTTCCATATGTATTTTCAATTAGAACTCATACTGGATTTAATCGAATATTGGAATCATAAAAAATACATAGTAGTATAGGTAACGACATATTTCAAAACTTTTAATCATGAAAATTTACAATACATGTAACTTATAATAAGTCGTAAAATGCTGTGTGCCAACAAACATATATGAAATTCAAACAATACATTTATGTATACCTATAATAACTAAAAACATATATTATTAAGTATATTCATTAGCTATTTAGGTAAATCAATACATAAGTAAATGTGTCACTTAAATACAAACACAAATAATTGTTTATAATAAGTGTGTCAGTAGTCTTTGTCTGTGGAACTTCAAACCTCATTTACTTTGAACGGTAAAACATTGTAGGAAACTTTCAAATAACCAGAAATCGTTCATTCTTTCAATTTATTGCAAATTAATTACAATAATGAATCTTCTAATAACATTAGCAATATATTTTATCCACGATTTATACTTTAATTAAAAACTTTTAAGTCGTTGCTTGAGAATGTTATAAAATCAAAGAAAAAAAGTAAATTACTTAGCAATTTTGTAATAAACTATACTTTTATATCTATTTTTTACTAGATTGACCCACTATTAAATATTCTAGTTCATTTATATTTATAATATTTTATGAGAGATTTTTTATTTATTTGAAACTCTTTTAATAACATTTTTTTGTTAATGTATGCATGGTAAAAGTTTCAACGAATTAAAGCTAAACATTTTGCCGAATATAAAATGTTATTGAGCCGTTCAAATGGCCAAAATTAATAATTTTTTTTTTCAAATTTTTTGCTTAATGTTCATTCCATTGATAAAAATGTCAATTTTATTTGTATTAATTGATAATAAAAAAAACGGCTGCTATATTTATACGTTCAATGTCCATTATATAGAAGTTTTACTATACCTATTACTTATTGCTATAAATATATAAAAAATAAATAAAATATTAAATACTTATTGAAAAGTTTTTCAAATATCATAAGCATTTAAATAATACTTAATTAGATTACCAAAGTAATTCCCAACTAAAGCGATAGTTCATTCGCACATTTCAGGTTTCTAAATACGGATCATATTATTTTATAACCCTTCTATACAGAGACTAATTAAATTTATCCTGATATTTAAAACATTACACATTCCTAATCTGGATCATGTAGAGAGTGTTGTTTAACATAATTTAAACCGATTCATCGCTTTCAAATAGAAATGTGGCGGGGTCAGAGTCCGAGGGGGGGGGATAGGGGATATGATTGTTGTTTTTGTAAACATGGATATTACCTTTTACTCTCTATATACATTGCTATGATATGAATTGCTATAGATTTTAAATATAGGTATTAATATATTTAGTTTAATACATACACATATAGATTTAAGTAGTATATTTTTGCAATTAAACTATTTTTAATATTTGCACGCACTATTGAGTTCGTTCTTTCATATTCTAAACAGCCTATTTGATTAAATGATTAAAAATATTTTCAAATTTTGTTAGGGAAGGCTATGCTAGAGAAACGTTGGAAAGAGTCATAAAAATTAACCAAACCGGTGGTGACAATTTATTCAAACATTTATGTATGTATTATTTTTAGCAAGCTTTAAAAAATTAAAATAGGACATAATGTTACGACAAAAACGGAGAAACTGCGATTTCTTACAATTAGTCATTTAAACTAAAATTTGTATACCTTAACCACAATAAAACATTGTCACTCGACACGTGTTTCGACTTCATAATAAATCCTCATAAGGAGAGAGTCTGGAACTGGAAGGCTCCTGATGAGGACTTCTTGTGAAGTCGAAACACGTATGGAATGACATTTAATTGTGGTTAAGGTGTACATATTTTTAGTTTAAAGGACATACGCCCAGTATTATCAAGTTTAACTAAATGCTCCTTTAACTAACTGTCGTATTATCAACAGATCCAATCATAATACATTTAATTAAATAGATTTAAAATTTTCTGCAGTATTTCATTAGAACGTATATTATGTAAGTTTTACATTGAGAGCTTAAATATTGATTTAAATCACGTTAGTAATACACCAAATTTACTTTAAAGGAGCATTTAGCGCTAAAGGAGCTTTAAATTGGTTTGATAATACCGGGCAATAATGTAATAATTTAAAGTTTATATTAATTGATAAAATCAAAAATCAAAACCAGAAATCGATTCGGGCTGTTGGAGCTCTTATTATGAGTATCTCTAAGACTCTAGGCTGTACTGGATATAGAAAAAAGACCGCAGGTCCTCTATCTCTATTCTAAACTACGACTTATTATTTATTAACTATATTACATTATATCTATTATTATTACACCTACGAATGTATTATTTTCACAGCAATAATACATTATTGACAAAGTTTAAAATAACAGTTGAAGTATTCAAATGTACATACATATGTTTGTATATGTATACATATGTATTGTATATGCGTATCCTTTTCAAGTAGGTAAAGTATTTTGTCTGTTTCAAACGTTCCAAACACGAAACCAGAGTGGATTTTGCATTCATGGCCGAATTTGTGTGATAATTAACTACTACGTACACCAAATGAAAACATGAAAAATTCCACTGATATGGATTTTTCTGTTCATTTAGCGGTGGAAAAATATATTGTGCCGAGGGAAACGATGCCCTTTTATGTGGGATTTTTGTAGTGACGTCATGCGTAAATTTTACGCGTCTGTTTGTGTATGTGGTGTTTATATAATATATGCCTAGTATATATTTGAGGTTGAACAAAACTATAGGTTTAGTATGACTGTTTCATCTTGGATTTATAATTTTTATTTTTTTAAAATCTAAAGTTACGTCTCGTGAAAATATAAGCCACTTTGTTTCGGTCCCAGCATCGTCTCACAGGTAGAAAGGTTTACTTGAACCAAGTAAACCTTGTCTTGTATATAACGAAAACAATATTTTCTTAAGATAAGAAATATATTCTTAAACCAACTATAGTATTCTTGGACGAAGAAAGGATGTAGTTGGATTAAGAGTAGGTACTTTTTTTATATTAAGAAAATATTGTTTTCGTTATACATACAAAACAAGATTTTCTTGGTCCAATACAGCTTTTTTTGTGTGCACCGAGTCGCTTGATCTTGTATGAATTCTAACTTTAAAAAAAATAATGCATTCAAATATTGTTATAAATGCAATTACAGTTATTATCGAGCCTATAATTATGCTGAGATAAAAATTATTGTTAATATCTTAAAACCGAGATTCTCGGTATTGTCTCATCGAAACAAAGTCAGTCTTGTCTCGGCGTGAATCTCGACTACATACATACATTATTTTGCAAAAACTGTAGGTTAGATATAAGTTTTTAAAGTGAAACTTTTATTACATCGTCTCAAACTTTTTCGTCTGTGTGTTGCATGTCGCGTGACGCTCGGCCGCGGAGTAGGGATAAATACGTCAGAGCCATAGACATAAAGAAATGGACAGTGCATCTGACTCGAAAAAAGAGCTGTGTCAAATGAAAGAGACAGAAATTGTTTGGTTGTTATATAGAATTTATTAGAATTATTAGAACTTTTTGCTGGTGCATGTTGTTGTTTATGGATTTATTTCAATTTTGAGTGCTTGAATTTATTATTCCGAAAATTTTTAGTTAAATGTCTATAATGTGAAAAAAAGTTTCACTTTTACCGTGGTTTCATAAAACCACACAATCCTTTTTTTTAATAAGTTGTTCTTAATGCAAAACATTTTTCCAAAATGTATTTTTTTAAAGTATTTGAATATTAAAATTTGAAAAAAGTCGACAAAAAGTTAGTCAATTTCGTTCAGAATTTGCGTTATGTTTACTTAACGATACATTCAAATTTGGATTTGGAAAATAAAGATGACCTAAATACGTATTTTTTTCATTGTTTGCTAGTTTCGATGGATATAATTTTCATTACATTACACAAAGGGAGAGAGCGGGTAAATTTTCAGTAATGATTTCATTATGCACCCTCGATTTTCAGGTTGGAAAAACCTTTAAATGGGTGGAGTTGACCGAACGAACTCTACCCCTTCACCCCGTTTGTTTATTCGCTCGACACCCGTTGTGGTTAACTCGTATAAACTTCATATTTATAATAAAAGGATATCAGTAATTTATTAAGGGGTATCACACATTGTCAGTTTTATGTTTTAATTTAAATTTTCATTCACAATATATGGTTTTTGTTTTTGGTTTTGTTCATATGCCATTTCCACATAATTTACATATAAATTTTCTTTCTTTTAGACCAATTTAATGTAATATTGAAAAGGTAATATTCATTTATTGTTTATTCCTTAGTTATTTATTTAATAATTAAAATAATCGATTGATTTGAATAATAGTCCAGTCAGTAGACAATTTCGTATAGGGGTGGCGCTAGAAAAAAATGACGGAGTACGATTTTTTCAAGAAATTGGTTGATTTCGATGTATAGAACATGCATAACTTTCTAGGGGCTTACAAAGCTGTCTAAGATCAGTTCTTTGGGAATAACACTGGGGCTGTCAGTTTTATGATAAAATAAGTCTAATAAATCTTAAAGCTAACAAAATTACAAACAAAATAGTGTTTTTAAAAATTATGTACCTTAAATACTTATTGAAATAGAGCCCGCGAAAAAATCATTTAGCGACGTCGAGTTTAGAGTTTAGAGTTCCAGTCGACCGCTATGTTTAATATGTCTTTAATTGAATTTCAAAATCATATGTTATGTTATAATAGAGAAAAGAGTGCCCTAATTAGTGATCTGTACCCAATGTCGAAATCTCGAAAAATGTTTGAGTTATAAGCAGAGAAGACCTTATACACTAAATAAAATAAATTTCAGCTAGGAATCCATAGGAAATTCAATGCCCTAAATAATAGTTTCTATCCGACCACGATTACTTTAAAATTGTTTAAGTCATAGGTAAATAAATAAATAATCATTTACATGTGATAAAAATAGATTAGTCAATTTTGCACATTACTCGTACATTAAAAAAAAATTAAAGAGAATGTTACTAACAATAAGAACTAATATTTTTTTTAAATAACCTATAGAATTCTGTATTAGAGAATACCTTTATAAAATAAATACTGAAAATCCAAACTTTGAGTAATTGGAGGTATTGCGTGAAATGTTTTTGTAACTAATTTTCTGAAAATAACAAAACCTTGATAGGTATTAAAACAACATTTTTGTATGTTTTTTTACACTTTGTAATTTTTTTTTTTACTTTCAATGAAGATACCAAAAATGTATTAAAAAAAGTGAACTCAAAAACAAAGCAAAATTGCATATTAGTGGATTCCTGAGGATAAAAAAACATTTAATCACATTTTGTAAACGATGTACCAAATGCAAACAATACAAAATGATTGTAAAGGTGGTACCAATTGAAAAATACTGATGAACTTTTTTTGCACTTGAATCATATTTTAGGCTCCCACGTTATGCATTTGTTATTTGGCTAATGCTGATGGCAACCCCCCTAAGGCTCAATATGAAAAAATCCACGATTGTCATGTTACAATCATAAAAGTATTTTTAGGTACTGCGTAAATAGAGTAATCGCTTTTTTGTTAGAGTTAAAAAAAACATTGCTTCAAAAAATTCCTATCAAGAGAAAAAATTTTACATTGTGTTTCGGTTTACAAATCATGGAACTATCGAAACTGTATCATTTCGAATTACGATTCAAATTAACATTCACAAACAATATTTACAGACGAGAGGTAGATTTTGTTTTTTCTTTATAAATTTTTAAAATTTTGACATCGATATCGTGAAAACTATACTATTTTCTATTCAACCCCAAAGTATAGGTAATAGTACACAAAACTATAGATAATAAATCATATTTATTTATAGTTAGATATTATAGTTCACGACACCACTGGTTTCAAATTATGTCAGATAAAAACACATTCGAATGATAGCTAAGCGGAAGAATCTAAACATGTATGCACTATCTATAGTTGCAGTGATTGGTGTCGGCTTGTTGCACATGCACCGGCTGGTACACGTCGGCTCGACACCCGCGACAGTGTGCACAAAAGTGCACGGTATCTTATCATACCGGTGCAACAAAATGGTTCAGTGGCATGATACATGCTTACACATACTTATATCATTTATTTACGTAAATAAATGCATATAGATACATATATGTACATATTGTACATTATTGTACATATGTACTATGCAGAATAACATATAAGCATCAAAGAGAAAAATTGACATAATAAGGAAAAAAATTCAATGTTATGTAATAAACACAACTTACCAATTAATTTTAATAATTTTATATAAAATTAGGTTAGTTATTCAAAACATAAATAAAAATTAATAGCTTAAAACTTCAACAATATATTAAATTAAATTCATAAAAATAACTCAATTGCTCATATAAAAATTTTAACAAATTTTGCCTGGCTAAAGGGCTAACATAAGTTCGATGGCAATAACGTAAATTAAAAAAATAAAATAATCGCATGATTTGGATCCATAGGTACTTAACCCTCGGAGCCTCTTATAGGTCAATTTGACCCATACACCGACTTTGATCGTGAATAGCGCTCAGGTATTTTTAATTTTTCGCGATTTTTTTAAATATGTTGTATACTTCAAAGGTATTTGTAACACTTATAAATTCATTTACCATGAATCAAAGTATACCTTTGAATTTTGGAAAGTCAAAAGGTTTCGTAGTTGCGGAATTATAGGCCATCAAAAATAAGCAGGGTCAAATTGACCCAGAGTGTACTAGTAGGTTGAAAAAATAGGTGTGTACTCCAAGGGTTAAATAAAATACATTTTTCAATTACACATACCTATCATATTGTGACACTCTATTTTAACTTTAATTACATTTTGAATCCTATTAGGATCTATAATTAATAGAAGCTACTATAGGTCCGAAAATCTTTGGTCCCAAATATACACTTAGCCTGCTTCAAAGGCAGTAAACCACATACGATTTACTGAAATAACTTTCTATTGAATTACATATTGCACAATAATTATTTTATTTTATTTACGAAGATAGTATAGTTATTAATTTCGTTATTTCTGAATGGGCCAGAAATCATTTGAAACATTTTTAGCAACGGCTTCACCTTCGTGTATTTTGAAATCGGATAATATCGGTACGACAGCACGGATAAGTTAAACTCCTAGGCTACCTATTCTCATTATGGTGACACACACGTCTTCTTATTGCGTCATTCGCCCACGTTAGCGCGCAGCCTCTTGATGGAGTTGAGAGATGGTGTCTAATTCAATCGAATTAAAGGATATAAGGCTTTTTAACAGTAAAATCCTATCAGAATCAGTTCAGTAATTTTCGAGTTTACTCGGTACGAATATGCATAGTTACATAGATTATAAAAAGTACCGTCAGTAGATCCTATATAGGATATATTATTTATATATTTATATACACAAATAGTAACCTAATAAGCGTAAAAAATACAGGTGAAGATATGAAAATTAAAAGGCGATAAATTATAATAACCATTACAATAATGATCGATGATGTTTCCATAAAAACAAAACGAGCGTATTACAATCACTGCTCACAGACACACAGACGTGGTGAAACAGTTGCACGTAACTTACCCTCAAGCATATGATTACACTGTATCGATTTGCATAAACACAGAAGGTTGTGTGAGTATGTGTCTGTGTAATGTATGATGGCGCTATAACATCTGTAATGAACTATATGAAGTAGTTGTTGAGTTAGAGTGTAATATAATAGATTCTTGTTAGTTAACGAGTATGTAATTTAAATTTATAAAATTACTATAAATTCCTGGTACCTTCACCAGCGTTTATTTTAAAATCAAATGTACCATTTTCAAATTCGTGTCCCACACTTCAATATAATAATACAGACAGTACAGATTTATATAAATTGAAATCTTATTAGCACGTTTTTGAAGGCACTCGGGGGAGGGGGGCACGTACCTTGGTGAAAACGTACTAACGAGGTTCTTCTGTATAATAATTGATAGTTGTATTTAAGACACAACAAATTATTTATGTGTATATGTTATGTAAACAATTAATAAAAATAAGTGTTACATCAGAATTTATTTCAACCTAAAACTCTTTTTTATTTCACTCCTAATTTATTAATTCTTGGATTCTATTCTCCTGGTTTTTAATGTTCAGTTTTGTCACACGCTGTAGAAGGCATTTACATATCACATTAAAGAAAAAAATTGATGTAACACCAACAAAAATGTGTGGTTAGATGAAAAAATATGTACTACTGTTTGAAAGAGTTCTTAGTATGTACGGTTAAAGTTTTAATAAATAATGTCATTTATAAATTAAATGAAATTTGATATTCAGAAGCCCGAATGCATCATATTAAATGAAGGTACAAGTTACAATACATAGGCCGTATTTTATAACATTACATAGACCACACACAAGTATAGAATAAAATAAAGACAATTTTATAAAAAATGTGGAATCCCATGATGAACATTCAAGTTCGAAAAAAGCAATCTATATTCTCCATTCGTGGGTGTTCGCAAAAAGGTGGAGAATATGGGGCTTTAAAAAAATGAAATATTTGTGGAGAGCAAAAAAAGCACATTAATATGTGCAACCTAAAGTAGTTTTATACTTTATTTATGTCATATATTTGTCTTTTTATTTCTGAATAGAAATTTCACCTCTAGATTTCTTGTAATAATTCACGTTTTAAAAAAAATCATCGTGCAATATAATGAAATTTCAAACTATCAATAATTTTAGACAATGACATTTTCTTCACAAGAAAATGTTGGATACCGTAATAAAATATAACTGGAAAGTAAATCAATTTCCAAACACAAACAATTCCCCATATACCTTTCGTGATAATTGTTTTATTGATCCTTGAACCTTCAATTTTGTTTTACCCACGCAGAAATTAACTGTTATTTTATAGGAATACCACGTCTGTTGGAACGACAGGCAATTTCAAGGATGTGGAAAAATTTAATTTAATTTAAAAAAAATGAAGAAAGAACTATTATCGTGATACAATGTTTTATGCTTTACAATTTTTATTTTCATTTGGTACAGTTAAATTTCTATGATTAAGCAAATATTAATGAAACTAAAACCCATAACGACCAGAAAGTTGACAAAAATTACTTCAAGCATTAAAATTTGCAGACAGTATGTTTGTGAAAATTTTTATGGACAACTTGCATGAAAACTGGCTATAAGTTCAAGATAATAATTCCTTGAATCTGAATTCAAATAGAACCATTATATTTCAATTTCTACTAACTTTAGCCTAATCCCCGGTATTATCAACCAATTTAAAGCTCCTTTAGCGCTAAATGCTCCTTTAAAGTAAATTTGGTGTATTACAAACATGATTTAAATAAATATTTAAGCTCTCAATAAAAAATAGACATAATATACGTTGTAAAGAAATACTGCAGATAATTTAAAATCTATTTAATTAAATGTGTTATGTTTCGATCTATTGATAATATGACAGTTAGTTAAAGGAGCATTTAGTTAAAGTTGATAATACTGGGCGTAAACCAGATAATAATATTCTTTTGCTTAATACTGAAAAAAATATGTTCCTTGTATTCAAATATCTTATACGTTGATGAACCTGAACCAGATATCGAAACAAAAATATATTGAACAGGTTTGAAGGGAGGAGGGGGATTTATACTTTTTTTATAAAACATATTTTGTTAAAAAACATAACTCTTTTATAAAAAAAACATAAAGCATGATACAAATGCTCGCACTGCGACACACCTTCACACACAGAAGAGACATGGGCAGTGTATCATCACATAACAGGTTCATAGAATCCCGACGTTTCAAGGTAGCTGCTGCTGCTGCTATCTGCTTGTCCATCACCGATCTACAAAAACGTGTCGGCCGACTGCAATAAAACGCATCGACTCAAATAATTTGTTATTTATTAAAATGCCAACACGCGCGCGCGCGCGCAAGCAGCTGAGAGGGATTAGCGATCTGTTTGTTAGATGCGAAATAACTCGTTTAATTGTTGTTGTTATTTATGTTTTTCATGTTCACATGTATATCATAATTTATATAATAGATGCTATTAGTGCATATAAAGCTGTAGTAATATGGTAGGCAACATTAAAGTTTATTTTAACATCGCGTTAAGGTGTTTGATGACTAAAATTAAATTGTTACCATTCAATTAAAACTTTTACTATTTAATTATTAGTGTCATAATACAAAAAATCAAAATTTCAAAATACTGTCTGCATCTTGGTTCCACGTATTTTACTTTTTTTTTAGGAAAACATGAAAAGTAGTTATGAACTTATTATTTGTTTGAAACTTTTTCTTATATTGTATTTAATTTCTTAAATTTAATGGTAATATTAATCCCCATACACCTTAATGATAAATAAAATATTGTTTGTATCATGGAAGATGACCGATTCGATAATGTTATTGTTATTACAATGCTTAGACCGGCCATCTTTCATGTTACAAACTACCTATATTTGTTTCGGTTGAAAAGTAGCCTTGCTCATTTTTGATGAATCTTTTCGTTTCAATACCTACCCTTATGAATGATAATAATTAAAAAAAACTTTTCTTTGCAACAAAATGACAGAATAATTTCTAACACTGTTCCAGTTATATGTACTATGGAAATAGATTAAATTTTATTTATTGTCGACTGATTTTTTTTGTTGCAAATTAAAAGAATATATTGATAATTAGGTGTTTCAAATAAAGTGACGCAAAGTTCCGGGTAAATGTACTTGCCAAGTTTTTTTATTGTGATTATTTTATCGAACGAATCTAATGTAAGGTGCACTTTAAAATCAACATAATAATACCACCGTGCTAATATGATAATCACTAAATAATCCAGCGGTACTTTACCGGTGGTTATCATCACGGAGCCACCGTAACACAGCGCGGGATAGAGCCCGTATCACGCGCATGCGTAGTCGATAGCCACTTGTTCGCAGCACCTGCCACAGTTTGGCCCGTGCTCAATGTTAACTATTGTACGCGGCTGTGTTTTTATTTAAACAACCGTTTTATATACCTTGGTTGCGTTGAGTATTATATTATATATGTATTTGGTGGTGGAGGGTAAAAACTTCTGTTTGTAGGGATATCCGGTGGGTTTTCTTGTAACTGATAAGATGGCTCGTGTAATGTTTGGATAACTAAAGAACCCCCTAAGCAGCATTGATTTCAATTATTTATATTGTCTTTTGTATGTACAGTGAACCCTGGATAACTGGAATTTCAAGGGACCAGTTATTTTATCCCACTTAAAGAGGTGTTCCATTTACCCAGTTATAGAGGTGCAAATGTAGAAGTAACGGGACCTCAGTATGAATTCTAGTTATAGAAGTTTCCCACTTAACCAAGTTTCACTGTATTACTAAAATATTTTGGAATTTAGTTATTTTAGCAATAAAATTCATTTTGATAGTTAAAAATATATTTTTTTTCTGTTTTTCTTCGATATGATACAAAAATTAGTGAACTGATTAGGGTGGGATTTTTACAGTTCGGAAGTCTAAAGCTATAGAATGAAATAATTGAATTAAGTTAGGCCTGTAATAAAGAAAATTTACAATTTATATTTTATATTTTATAAAAAATATATAGAAAAATATCCAAGGTATAATGTACAATGTTAAAAATTTCTTTGGTAATTTTACTAAAAACGTATGGGATGTTTTTACGCAAAACCATTTAGTAATAAAAAAAATCAGTTTAGTAAATTTACTACACGGATTGATTAAACTCAATTTGGGAAAATTACAAAACATTTTATGGAATTCACTAAGCGGTAATAGAAAATTTGGTTAGTAATTTTACTATACAAGTTTTGTAATTTTATTAAATTTTTACTAAAAATGCTTAGTAGGTTTTACCCCCTCCCTCCCGAAATTTATCACTGGGGCTGATTTTGGCACAAGCATGGCATCCAGAGCTTTGGATATTATATTTGTATTTTATATTCATAAATCATATAATCTCAAAAATTTTTTTTACATTGTAGTTAACGATGTCGATTTAATGAAACTAAAAATATACTGAATAATTAAGTCAGGTATATAGTATTGAAAAAAATATACAATTGCTATTTTTTAATAAAATGTATTCGATTTAAAAAAAGTAGGCAGATAGTAGTCGAATATCAAAGCAACTCAATTTAAAAATAACATGAAATGGTCTCTTATATCTTCAAAACCTTTTGTATGATCGGCTAATTATATGATCATGCTCTCTAATAATCACACCATATAAACAATTTATAAAGGACCTGAATAAAAATTGATGATGAAGAAAAAACAGAAATAACATTTAAAAAAATCTAAATTTGTTTAGTCTTCTGACTATATGTAACTGTAACTTAATATTTTGGACAGGTAAATAATTTTAAAACAAAATATTGTTACCTTTTTGCACCATAGGTTAAACTAGATCGCAAGATATACGTTCCAGTTTTATTTTCTTACAAGTTAATTGATGTGTGAAGATAATTTTAAAGCGAAAAATTGTATGCGCAAGCGTTGTTTACATGAGATAAAATCAAGATACTAAATTGATATCGACATAATATTGATAATATATATTTATGTAAATTATGCACCGTTTTTGTTATCAGCAGATTTTGTGCTGTTATGTTGTATACTTGGATGACACATTCAATTAATAATGATTGGGGATTCCAATTAATATTCTAATATCAAATTGTCTTGAGATATTACTACAAGCATATATTATTATATATTTGATCTATGTCCATAAATTACTATATACATTATTAATTTATAAACTGTTTTTAATTGAAGATGTACATATTTCGAAATAATGATAATTCTTTCATTGTATGTTAAAGTATTTTATTTATTTAAATTCTATATTGTAAAACTTTATATATTTTTCAGCGATATTTTTATATTTCTTATTATTCAAAGTTAAAAATAGCCCAATTAATTATTTTTGTGTAAAACAATAATAGCTATAATGTATACATTAATAGAGTTTTTCAAATATATCTCAGCTGTAACAATAGGTTCCTATATAAGATCAGAAATAGAGCGTACGAAAATAACAAACTTATCAATAGTTATAGTAGTAAATTTCTTTAATGAGTATACAGGATGTTTTTATAATTTGTATAATTTTATATAATAAGTTTATTTTGTCTTATACTCGTGTGTCTCGTACACGAGACACACGAGTCTAATATCTTCTGACCAGACGAAATTGTATTGTCAGTTATAAATTAAGAAATTGTTATCGTCTCGTTTCGTGCGAATACCCAAATAAAATACTTAATTTTATTGTGAATTATTTTTCATAAGACATAAAATTCGCTGAACATTTTATAGGTCAATGAATTGAGAAACATTTTTGAATCTTCTAAAAATGTGTTTCGTTTTTTAATGTCATTGAATAATGACATTAAATATTGTTTTAGGTTGTGGACAAAATCATATATTTTATAATTTCTATACCCATACACAGAAAAAAAACTGTATTAGACCAAGAAAACCTTGTGTTGTATATAACGAAAACAATATTTTCTTAATATAAGAAACATACTCTTAATCCAACTACGTTATTCCTTCGTTCAAGAATACTATAGTTGGTTTAAGAGATTATTTCTTATCTTAAGAAAATATTGTTATATATATAACAAGTTTTACTTGGTTTGATAAATCCTTTCTACCAGTGTACATACGTTCTACCTAATTTCAACATCTTTCATCGACAATTCGTAGATATAGGTACTATTAAATCCAGATAGGTATACAATTATTAATATATGTAACTTTACAAATAGATAAAATCGACGTTCGTTTAAGATCTTGCCAAATTGATCACCATTCTGTTTTTTATTCTATCTTTTTGAAAATATTCTTATATACTCATAAATCAAGGAATATAAAAATGACATATTCATAAAACGACTTATTAATATTAACATTAAATATCACTCACACGATTCATAAACGGGAGATGCACGTTCAAATTGTGGCTGAATTCCGCACCGGCCTGTGCACTAATTAAGTCAGGCGCACCGGGCCAGGGGCCGCACCTGTCGCAGTATGGATGTTGTTGTCGACACGCGCCGGCCGACGATCCATCTTGTGCAACCTGCCCGAATACCTGGGTTCCTCACGCTTCCATTCTTTCTCTATGTGTTTCTGTCGATATGTTAATTTATTTTTATATAAACTCGATGTTTTGTTTTTGGATAATTTTAGAATTCAATTTTATAAAAAGAAAATTAGTGGCAAATAAGTTAAATCTTATTAGTCCTAATGTAAAGAGCAGGAATATTTACTATTAAAAGTTAATAACTACACATTTTGGGGAAATTTGAGTAAGTGAAGATATTAGAATATATAACTGAATATGTAAATAATGTATATTATGTATAAGTTTAATAGCTCTCCCATATTTTGAAAAGTCAGTATTAGGCTATTATTATTTGTAGAATATTTTTTTTTCAAATCCCAGGCAAGCAAATACTGATAGAAACATTAGTGTCCGGTATTAAAAAGAAATTACTAAAATTTGCTAGCTTACAAGCACATTGAAATGGGGTATCCGGGTATCCATTATATACGACATTACATTTATTGACAGCACATTGACAGTTTGGCGCATGCACGGTAAGTAAAAAACGACGGTACTAAAACAGTAATGATATATGCAGAGTATTTTAGAGCATACGACAATATATTGTATACGTTTTTAGTGTATATCTGCTCTAAATTCTAAAATTAATCTCTAGAGAATGTGATATAATTCCAGATGCCTATCATAACACTATAAAATGTCCGTTAGTTGAAGCAATGTTATTTTAAATGTTGGTGTCGCTAAAAAGACGGAACTCGGAAGCAAGCGCTGTACCTTTGGGTTTGTTATTAATTGAGAAGTTAAAAAGCCGTTAAACGGGGTATGACTGTACTCGTATATATGCAGAAGATATAAGTGAAATATTTAATTAAATGTTTTTCCGCAAAAATTAAAAGTTGATGTATTTCGTTAGATCTAATAGGTACCTAGTACATATAGGAGGTATATAACATATATGTAATTATATGCTATTACTTTTAATTAAATATAAATACGTTTTCAATTTAATTTTTTTAGTAGTTCTATTATAATTGGTATTATTGACAATGATAGGTTGATTTTGTGATACCTATGCTTCTTGGTATAAACCATACGAACAATAAGACTAACTAATCAATAGAATAATGTGTTAAAAGTTAAAGAGATTTGCAGAATCCAGTAATTGTATTTTCTTGTAATATTTACCTACAGTAAAACTTTTATTACTTTTTCCAAGAATTCGTTTACAGTCAATGGGTTCATTTTTCATTTACTTACAATAAATAAAGTTTTTATTACTTCTACATTTCATTCTAATGCTTTTAAGAGGATACATAATTTATAATGATAGTTTAAAATTTTAGGATTTTTTTCGAAAAATATGTGGGATGTAACCCCATTCTTTATTTATCTAACACTAAGTATGTAACATAATTTTATATTACATATTATTTGAATAAAACCTGCTATTCAATATATGATTTAATATTTTCATATAAACTCTATTCTAATTTTTATTTTCGTGTTATCCATACTTAATAATTCATTGTCATTCAAAACATCTACTACATAAATATCTGATTTCTACTTTAGGGACCTCTCATTGTATCAAATATATACATAACCTAACAATATTAGATTCCTAGAACTATTTACCTAGCCATGATCACATTATAATGGCGTTTATAAAACGTTAAAGACTAGACGTGTAAAATCTGTAAGAGACACTAATCTGAATTCTTCTCACAACGTGTTTCTTGCCGTTCATGGCCACCTTTCAATACCTAATATTTCTTAGTAAATTACAACGTTCTTTCAAAGGGCTGCTGCTGCAAATATTTTGAAGTTCGTGTTTGCCGCACAAAACCCCATGTTGAGTCGAGGGTTGTGTTAGTTATCCATTTACTGGTTAAAATACCGTTATTTGTCCAAGATGCCATGTTATCTATTCAGTGGCGCACGTTCACATAATTTATTTAGAATAGGTTTGTGATTTATTGAAAAAAATATTTGTATATTTTTAATACATCTATGTTTTTTATTTTTGATGTTAGGCTTTCTCGGTTTTTTCTTTTGTAGAGTATTTTAGTTGGTATTTAGTATGGTAATATAAGAAAAAATAGGTATATAAAAATTAAAAGTAGGTATATGATTTCATTTTTTTGTGGTTAATGATCTTTTGAATACCGGTTTACTGTCAAAATTATAGTTGTAGAATGGAAATATTAATTAAGTGTTACTGATATACTTTATTTTAATGATTGATCATATGATTTGAAATGTAATACGAAAAACTAGATTATAATAAGTATTTTAGGCCAATCCTAAGTAGGTATGTATGGTTTATTGTTCAAAAAACTATTAATTTCCAAGCAGAAGTTTTTTTTTAAATCTATATTTTTCTGATTAATTTCTTGATAATGTTACACCATATATTGTAATGACCATAGGAATAGTGACGATAAGTAAAGATCAAAACATATTTTATAAGTAAGTATTTGTTTAAGAAAATTTATTTTATTGACGCCACTGTGTTTGACAATACCGATTTGTACGGTTACAAATAGGGAGGAAATCTTAAGTAGCATGGTTGCTCAGCTTTTTGCGTTAGTTATGGTGTTTTATGGTACCAATAAACAAATTTAAGAAACAAGTTTAGACATTGTATCAATGTTTGCAACTTTAAAGACATTTGATGACATGTTAGGAAGAAGAATGACTCTTGGAAAGAAATATTTGTTTTCTTGAAGCAAAGTATATTCATATTTTGTTAGTTTTTATCTTAATGTCATATTTTTTCAACAAAAGTTGAATCGTTAATTTATATTTCATACTTTTTAATATTTTATATGTAGATCATTTCTTTTTCTAAAGAGAAAGATGAAAGAGAGTAAAATTATTTATATTTTAGTAAATATCTAGATACTTTATTTAATTTTATATAAAAAACGTCGATTTAAAATATTGGATTACTGTTTTTAAGAAATAATACAAGTAAAAATATTAATTTGTTTAATTTTCTTATACATATTTACATAAACCATATTCTCATTTAAGATAATGTTAGATAAAAACTAAAAAAAGATATGGATTTTGCCATTAAAAAGCTGATATTTACAACATATTAAACAACAAGACTTAAGACGACCAACATTAACAGTTAATATCAATAATATTGTCAAACTATGTTCAGTATATACATAGATGTATTGACGATAAAACACAATACAATAATTTAACATTACCGCGCCCTTCATTTATTCTGGGTAGTAACAATAATTTTATGAACAAAACAAGCCTACCAGAATGGAATATTTCACACAGACTGTCCTTTACGGTTTTCAGAATTCTCTCTCTCTCTTTCTCTCGGTCACGCAACCACTGACAGACAGACGGATGGACCGGCTAGGCGTTGTGTCGTGCAGGCAGGTAGCAATCCTTAAGATATGTATCTTCCAAGGCCTTCAAAATCTAGACCAGAAATTCTGATCAATGTGCTGTATATGTTTAACCCTTACCTGAAAATGTAAACCTTTGATGTTATGATTTATATTTAGTATTTTGGATAAATAAATGAAAATATTAAGCTATGAATAATACCTACCTATGTATTTATATACATCGGAAGGTAGAAACTATTTGAAAATTCAAAACAATAATTAAACAGTACTATATAACTGTTATTATAGCAATAATAAAATGAATAAGAAATTCAATTTAAATAAAAATAATATATTATAGAAAAATGTTTATTATTAAATTCCAATTGTGGTTGATACTTTCTTCTACCGCAAAATGAAAAGAGGTTCAAATATCGTGCATATTTTTAATTTGTATAAATTAATAGTAGATTACAATAGTTATTGATATTCACGTCAGTTGTGCTTTGTCAAAAAAAATTACCTTCATGAAGTGAAAGCACAGAAAACAGAAACTCTTTAATTGCACTTGATATGTTGTTATGCACACTTCACTGAATTTTGATATGATCTTTATATCCCATTTAATCTACTTACCATTTGTTATTGTTACAGGGTTTAATATATTTGTCGTTTACCTTTGAACAGTTCTGAGATGCACATTATTTTAGAATCGAGGAAATCGTATCTGAAGAAACTGGCATATGCGTAATGTGTTTCCAAATATCTATAATTACTTATATATTTTTTCTATTTTTAGTTTAAGTCTTAATTTTTATCATCAAAAAACTGCTTTTTTCACTTCCCCCACCATAGAAAGTGATGTATATATCATTTATTCCAGGATTTTGAGATCCAACACGCACTCATTGGAATGAACAATATCTTGTTTGTAAATGTATTCTAATCAAGTAGTCTTTATCTGAAAACGTGCCAAAAAATATTGGAGGTCGCGCCTTATCTCAAGTTAAGACATTCATTAATCGGTGAAGTACGAATCTAACAAAAAATATGGAAATAAAATTTTTTTAGAGAAATTAATTAACTTTATTTTTGTAAATAACTATTTGAAAGAAAGCCGATAAATTGGAGGGGGGACGCCAACTTAATGATTTCCTGGTAACACTCTAATGTTCTATTATATAAAAAATATTTTGTCAAAATTCTATCGACATGGCGCCATCTATCCAAAAATATGATTTAGTTTATCTTTAGCATTTAAAGTCTAGCTGCACCGTACAATATAACGTTGGCTGAAGCTGAAATGAGCAACAAAATATCATCAAAATAAGAAACTAATATTCATTTCAACTGTCATATTTTATAATATCTTAATTGTCCACTTGAATCAGTATTGTACATAATTCTTAACTATATAATCGTGCTTTGTTTTAAAAAAATACATATAAGCGCCTGTGACGAACAATACATCATCACCACAAAACTGAATTAACTATTGAGAACGTCACATACAGCTAACAAATCTTAAATACAATAGTGAAACAAACAGTGTTCGGACAAAACAAAACTAAAATCATTGTTTCTCCACGACCGTCAATCGGGCTACTTGGAATACTAATTGCTTATTGAAACCAAATTTCCGAAGTGTCCGTGAACATTTTACAAATGGAGGATAATCAGTCTGAAGAGTTTGGTTTCGATAATGTTTGACACCGTTCACGCGAACACTATCAGTTTTAACATTTAAAAAAATGTTTATTGTGAATCTATGGTTATATGTACAGTTCGTACATTCTTTACTGTTTGAAAACTGTTTTTACGAAAATGTACTTTTGGTTTACTTTTTTTTTGTATAAGTACTTTATACTTATCAAAATATACCAACTAAATAATATTTTTGTAAAATTGTTATATTGTGGTTTTAATTAGAAAGACTGAAACAAACAGTCATTTAGGGAAATATATTTTGATAGTTTATCCTCAAATATATAAGCCTTTTCTTTCAATGTAAATAATATTATAATTTAAGTTATGAAAAATTACGTTTAATACAAAATATTTAAAGAGAATAAAAAACAATATGTAAGTTATATTGGAAATACAAAAAGTTTTTAACTTATTGGCAAATGAATGAAGTATCGTAGTTCTCTAATCATGGAGTCTACATACATATATAGTCTGTTTCATTTAAGTTTGCAGTAGTTGCCGGGATTTGATGGTACAAATCGTGAATCTTACCATCAAATCATCCGGCAACTTAAATGAAACAGACTATAGTACTAAAATTATATTATTAGTTTCGACAGCTGAATATTTTGTTAATAAAAGTAATGTAATAGTAGTCAAAACGTATAGGTAGCATAATTTTAATAAAAATTACTTGCTCTGATTTACAAATTTGCTTGAATCTTTTAAGCCGCATCTGTTAAAAATATTGCGGGATTCGTTTAGAACTATCAATTAATGTACAAAATATAAAAAATTCCAATATTCAATTCACATTCATTATATTCTTAAATCAACGTATCGTCCATTGCTTGCTAAATGTATGTTTCATTCAGAGGTGCAAGTTACATCACTCAACGAGTTCGCTGAATATTCTAAACAGGAGCCACAAAAAGTCTTATTAATTTCTGAACCATGACCGTACACGGCGTAGATAATTATTGCATAATTTGCTTATTAAACACACACAAGTGTGGTTATTGAAACCAAATTTTCAAAGTGTCCGTGAACATTGTACAAATGGTACATAATCAGCCCGCTAGATCGCAGATAAAATATGACAGTGGGCACGCGCTCGTTCGCCCGTCAATGTTGCTGCTTCATTAATATTCCGTTTAAACGCCGCTGCTCATTTTAATATTCAACTTTTTAAACAAATAAACAGGTTTACTCCGATGTGTAACTTTGATAGTTTTCAACTTGCTCGCGTTTATAATTTATACCTATTTAAATAAATACCGTGTTTTGGTTCCAACTAACTGACTGAAGACAGGTTGATCCATTAAACATACATACATGTTTCTCTTTTTTAATGGAATTGGATCAATGTACCTATGTTCTTTTGATTTTACATTGGTGATGAATGGATTATAATAATAAAACAAGCGATAAATACATTTACTTGGAATTTAATATCAAATAAAAATATTTCACAAAGATCTAGGGTTACATGTCATGTTGTGATTCTTTCTGTTCTTATCTCATAAAAAAACAATTTCACAAACACGGCTCTCTAGCTCGTTTTAATCTGCAATGATAGGCCTATACGTAATATCATCATCCATCCCGTAACCCAATAACACAAAAAATTATATATAATACATAAAAAACATACATTCACACACCAACTCTAAAACATCACGATGGAGGTGTTGGTAGAGGATACTATTCAGTCGAATTATAATAATCATCAAAAAACAATACTTTTTTTTAATTTGTAGGCTGATATGATTTTATTTCAAGAACAGAAGTGGAGAAAAAGTTTCAATGATATTTACAGTTGACAAAAAGAAGGTGTACTTTATACTTGCAGGACCCAAAATGAATCAAAATCCTTAAAAGTTTACTGTACATACATTCAATATGCTATTTTTATTCTCAGTTGCTATAGGTATGATATGTAATTTCACATATACTAGGTAGGTATACATTTACTTGACAAAATTTCATTTACATTAACTTTTACATAAAACCCTATATTTTCTCCGTGCATTTGCAATGACTATATTTCATCACGATTGTTGATGTTCTTACTACTTTCAAAACAATGCTTTCGCTTTTTATTGAAAGAAAACCATTAAAGATTTCACTGTATATATCATACACACTGTATGTCTTAATTGATCTACTTTTCCATCTTTGTTTCGTGAAACTATTATCAAATTAAACCATCATTTCTATATTAGTCATAAACTTGTGTTTCTTATTTAAATATAGAAACGATTATTCAAAATCGAAATGAAACAATATTTATTATACTTATTTAGTGTTACACTTTTTACAATCATATTGTTAGCGTTTTGGTAAACTTGCAAATGTTGAAATAGAATAAGTTGTCATTTATTATTTCTTATGCAAACGGACTGAAATTGGTGCGAAATGAGAGCACCAGTTTCAGAAACACTTCTGAAGAAGACTCCGACATGAGAGTCGAAACGTCAAGTGATAAGATATGACAACAAAGACAACAGCCTGAAAAGTTAGTTCTTATGGACAACGGCCACAAAAGCCTACAAAAAAACTGGTTTAAATCTTTCATTTAACATATTTTAAAGCAAGATTTTCAGTTAGTGTCAAATATTTTAATATAGGCATGCGTGTGGATTTGAATTTTGTAAAATCATAAAGTACATTAATGTTAAATTTGTTTACCAAACAGAACTAAAATTTTATTGGTTTTATAATTTACATACCAGATATAATAGATAATTTATTTTCTAAAACACTACGGTGAGTTCGCATTTTTTCTCCTAAAAAAAAATTAATTTAAAAAAAAACTTACCCAGTATTTTATTTTTTAGTGCTCAATTTTTTTAATAAATTCAAATTTTTCTCTTTATTATATATAGATCGTCAAAAAAGTGATTACTTATCATAAGAAAATTCATATTATGCATTTTTATTGCTCAATAATACAGAAATACTCAAAAATAGTGTTATTGTATTGCCAAGAACCTTATAAATATACATTGCAACGTGTGACAAAACGTTGATCGAATTATCGGCTCATAAGTCAAGAGGAACTTTAAATTAATGATTGTTAAATAATATCTGCAATTTGTACAAATCCATGTATGTCCCGATAATAAAATACTGGATTCTTCATAAATACTTTAAGAATAGTTATCTATAGCTTTTTTCGACTTTTTAATACATCATAATAGTACCTTCAAGAGAAATATGATCAAACACAGATGACGGGTGTAAATGTAGTCAGCACGTATGTGATTATACTGTTATTATTTTCCGTTAATTATAAACAGGGACGGCGTAAGGTGTATTAATACCCGCACGCATGTCGGTTACTGTAGTTAGTTAGTATGAATTACTAATAGATAATTGGGTGTGCAATGAACATTAGTGATATAATTGTTGATTTGAAAAATGTGGTAAGTATCGAATGGAATGCAGTTAAAAGGATATTACGGTTTATTTGTATTATATGAGCTGTTCAGAAGTCAAGGAGAATAACTACAATTTCAACTTTTAATTTTATAAAAATACTTTTGTATTTTCCATTTATTTCTTCTTTAAATCAGATTGAGAGTATCTAAAAAATAGTGTTACTAAAAGTAAAATAAAGGTTTTAATAACTATATAAATAAATGATTAGAATATACATTTTAGATAAGTAATTATTTTATCTAAATCATTTTTTTTCTATTATTCACCGTTTCAAAAATAAATAATTTTTTTAATTGACATTTCCGTTTATAGTGATGTTAAGTTTAAGTCACCTCAAAGCGTTCACATACCGACAGAAAGACATATGTCCTTTGAAACATCGTAATCGATTGAAAGGCTCTCGAAATACATATATAATATAATTGTGTTGAAATTTCTAATTTGATTTTTTTTCATGATTACTATACCTCCTTTTAATATACGTATAAAAAAATAATGAAGACAACACAATTTGGTGTAAATAAAAATATATAAAGATAAAACATTGAACCCATATTCCTTACACCCTTCGATACCATTCATGCAATAATATAATAAATTAAAACGACTATATCGGTGGCGATATAATTCGTGAACCTGAACACAGACACAGTGCGCCCGGGTGTTCCGCCCCGACACCTGTCTGTGGCGGGGGCCCTGCGTGCCGGCTGTCAGCTGTGTGCTGGCCCCCGGCCCACATAGCGGGCACCTGTTAGCTACCGCGGCCATGCTGCTTATGTTACTTGCAACTTGATGGAATTACGTATGTAGTCATTTGTATATGTGTATGTATATTTGCATGCAATATTTAATTAATATTTTAAGGTGAATTTGAAAAATTTTGCGACGGAAGTACGACCCAGATGTACTTATATATTTATAATTTGGGTACTTGTCTATTATAAGCCCCGTTGTTTGAAAAAAACTACAATCACTAGGAACATAACATAATTAGGTCGCAGATAGGCAAATGTCATGATGAAATTAGCGCCAATGCGAGTAAAGTTTGCACTATTAATTTCAATATTTTTAAATAGGTAGTTATTATACATATATGTATTCTGTTGCTAATTACATTATGAAAAGGTAAAGATTTAATCATTTTGAGTTACAATTTTGGTAAGTGCAATCTATTGGGGCGAAAGGGGATTAATATAGTATAAAAACGGGGAGTTAATCCCTGCTTCAATGAACTGTTTTTTTTAATAACTTTGCAAAATAAAATACTTGTTCAAATTCCTACAGTTTGTTGCAGCGGAAATTAAATGCTCGTTTTTATACTATATTAATCCCCATTCGCCCCAATCGATTGCCCTAACCAAGGCGGATATTGAATCCCCGCTTTTAAACTAAACTATTTTACAAAACGACTAACCGCTTTGTAAAACAGCTAAATTTACAATCCGGCTGCGACATATAGAATATGTATTATAATAATTACCTTAATTACCTATTTAAAAATATTGAAATTAATAGTACAAACTTTACTCACATTAGCGCTGATTTCATCATACGTAATATATGTAATACATGACATTTACCTATCTACAGACAGATTCTTTTTCGTTCCTAGTGATTTTAGTTTTTTCAAACAACGGGGATTAAAATAGACAAGTACCATAATTTGTAACTCAGTTGACAAAACTCAAAACGATCAGTCGACTTATATCCGGTTTCATAAACACAATTATTTCTAACATACGAATCTAGCAAATCTCCAAATAGACCAATCAAATCCTAGTATTTAGAAGTATTTTATAAAAATTCCAAATTTGAATTGTGAACAATTCAATTATTATCAGTGTTAATAACTTAACATAGACAAGAAACCAACATCATATACGAAGTGACTCTATGATATAGTGAAGTCAATCAGAAACTAACACAAGCAACTCCAAGAAAATAAATTAAGAGCTAACTTTTCGGGTTGTTGTCCACGTTGTCGTATTATCTTTCTTGACGTTTCGACTCTAATGTCGGATTCTTCTTCAGAAGTGTTTCTGAAACATGAGAGTTGAAACGTTAAGAAACATAATACGACAACGTATGGGCTTGCAATAGCCCAAAAAGTTAGCTCTTATGGATAACGGCAACGAAAGCTTATAGAAGAAAAGAAGTTTACTAACTATAACTTGTTATTCTTGGTATTATTAATTTGCTATATATAGCATTGTCATAATAACCCTAAACATATTCAAGGTTTTTAGTCTTTGTAACATTTACAGTCCCATCAAAATCAGTTCAGTAGTTTTATGTCCAATTATAAAGAACCTAGCAAATTTGCAAACTAGCAACCACTCTCAAATGAGATATCAAACTTATATGACAGTTCTCTTTGAGTTTTTAACAGATAGTTACAGGCGCATTAAGTTAGTTTCTACCGTTTTTTACGCAAGGTTAGTAAATACACTTTAGTAAATATACTTTACATGCTTTTTTTTACTTCCTATGTATGAAACTATCTGTCAAAAATAAGTTTGATACCCCATTTGAGAGTGCTTGCAAGCTTGTAAATTTGTTAGGTTAGGTTAGGTTTTATATACCGGACATCAGAGTTTAACAGCAAACTGACGACATAGAGTATACAAAAAATATTAATATGTCTATAATTTATCCATTAATACAGCTCTGTATGTATTTAAACGACACCATAAAAAAGTAAAAGTGCAGTACAAACATTTTCATGTATTAGAGACAGTGTTGCATAACAATATGTTCAATACAATCTATCATAATCGTTCATACACATGTTACAACAATACCCGAAAAACTATTTAGTAACAATTGTCTAAATAGAGTGTAAAATCAACACAATTGTAGAATAAAACTTGGGCTATAAATCTAAATACATAACCTTATAGCTGTTAGCGACTTGTTGATACTATACGAACGGCAATTTATAACGTATGAGAACATGTTTATTATAGTTATATTTTTATAATCATAGTTTTGCTATGAGTAATAACTCCAAAATCCATAAATATTAACTGTCAACTCGATTTTTCAAAGACATCAACAAGTGATACTGCGTGTGCGTACAATGACGATGGTAAAGAATTTATCTTCCATAGATTAAATAAAAAATTAATATTGTGTATACTGTACTTATTGTGTTTATTGATTTTTATTAACGATTCGATGAATATCTTAATTTTGGTGATATGAGTATATTAAATAATATTATATTTTCTATAATTTTATAAAAAAAAAATATATTCTCAAAAAAAAATGAGGAAATTAATATCCAGTACAATTGACAACGGTGTTATGATATTTTTGTAATTTATCAATCTAGTTCCTACATAGATCAAATTGGCATACAATATAAGATACTTTGGTACCCCATAAAAAGATTTTGATTTGCTTCTATTTACAAGGTTTTTTAAGCACCATAACTCTGAGTTTTCTCTGCTACCAAAATCTGAATACACGATATGAAAGGTTTTTGAGTAATATGTAGTGAATCAATTGTTTTTAGCATTTCAACCACTCAAGATTTAAAAATTAAACCAAAATAAAAAATATTCGATAGATCCAACAATTTTAGTACTAACTAATCCGTAATTTGAATAAATTTCATTTGTATAAGGTTAAATTAAAATTTATAATATTAGTTTTAAAATGTACAATTATATTCCATCGAAAATACTTCAGTTAAGTTAGAAAATAAGCCTTAACATAATACTTTTCAACAATAAACCAGAGCACAGTATCTTGCAGTTCTTTTGAACCGAATTCTAAAATAGCATTAGGTAAAAACAAAATATGGTATGTATTTTTGGGTACTCCAAACATAACTAATACCATTTAGATTAATAAACAAGAATACACATATCGTTGTACTCTTCTAAGTGTAGTCTATCTCTGTCTGTACAATAATGTAGTCATGTTTGACGGAAAGGTACACACAGATATACCTTTTCGTTTTATAGAAACTTCTGGGCTGCGTTTATAAAGTTGTGAGATCGGCCGAGGAATGTAAGCTCCATTGTCAATAGCACAGGTCGGTTTTGTGTATAGGTTGTCCACGAATCTTTTTCTCGTTGTTATATTATGTTTGTATTTTGTACAGTGGGTCATGGTGAGTATAGGTACATAGGGAACGTACATGTATTTGTATAGAAATATGCTTTTTTATATGCTAGAATGCCAGAGTCTATTTATGACGAAAATTATTTGATGGATTAAAGCAAGATGTAGCGAAACGTTGTCAAAAATATGTTAATGTATGATGTATAGTATACTGCAAATTAATACGAAGTATAAAAAAAATTAGTCTATAAATACTGTTTTGTAATTTAATTTTTTTATTACTATCATTTTAATTTTGTAATATTTGATCACTTAAATGATCTTCAGAACAGGGATCTTAATCTGTGGGTTCGAAAAAAATGGGGCCGTATATAAATACAATGGAACCTCATTAGTATGTTTTGTTTTAATACATTTTTTCGCCATAGTACGTTTTTTTGAGTTCCTCCTTAAGACCCCATGTTAAAATATCCATGCATTTTTCTCGTTAGTACCTACGTATTTTCCCCGTCTCTTCAAAAACGTTCTAACGAGGTTCCACTGTATTCAGAATTTTGATTAAAAATTTCCAATTTTTTTTGTTGCATTATAAACATATTACTTAAAAACATAACTAGGGGATCGTCAATTAGTTATGGAAAAAGTTTTATAATACATACCTATATATATATATATAAGTATTATGCTTCAGAAGACATTTGAAGGGTGCTTACAATTAGTGTTTCCTTTAATGAATACTAATGTATAAACCTGTAGATACTGTTTGTACAATGTTTTATAATATATCTGTCTATCTGTTTGTTCCGACTTGACACGAAAACTACTAAACCGATTTTGATGAAACATTCACAGTTATTAAATATTGGTTGGGTAGTTGGGTACGTATTACGATAATAACAACAAACTGATAAATCATATATATTAAATAAGTCGTAAGGAGGAGATATAATAATTTAAACATAAAACTTATTTAGAAAAAAACTGTCACTATGAAATAAATTATCAAATACACAACTGATAAAACAAAAAAAACGAGTAAAACATATTACTGATTGAATGTATATAAAAAATTAAGTACTACTGATATAACAATCCAAAGGTTAGTTTTAGTTATGGGTACACACGATAACAGGTCGGACTACCTTGGTATGATTGATTCAATAAATAAAATATTCGATTGGTGGTATTTTTCATGTAGCACAACAATTTTATATTCGATTACCGTTACACCAAATAAAGAATATTATTATTTATGGAGTGAAAACATACAAACACTTATTAATATAAATCATTGAGTCGATTAAATAAATTCTTAATGATAAACTCACTGAGTTTAGACAAATAGTTAGTTCAGGTATTTTAAATATACTGTTTTTATATGATTTTTCAATGGCCTTTATGTTTAAGACAGCAGTTGTAAATGTTTTTTAAGTAACATTTTAATACTTAAAAAATGTATTTTTTAATAAAAACATAGGTTGTTTTGAGTATTTTTTTTAAACTATTAAAAGTGGAATACGTTGGTATATGTATGTACTCGTATGTTTATTTATTAATTTTAAAATTGATATCGGTATTTTATATGCGTCATGTTAAAAATCTTTTATTACATTTTTATAATCAATAAATCCGTTCATTGTTCTATTTGTTTTGTATACACTTGTGGTGAATAAAGTGTAAGATATTTAATAAAAAAGCAAATAACATACTTTGAGTTCACGTATACAACATTTAATATTATGAAATATTATTTTCCATTTTATCATTTGTAATTACACATACTTTAAAAACAACGCGTATCATATTATACTTATAATAATTGGTATATATCGGGACTGATCACTCAATTAAGCGAAAGTTAATGTTAATAATTGTTTTTGTACTAAATTAACGGCTGCAGCGATTAACCGGTGCTTCAATTAACCTGAATCTTCTGTACTTTTATTTATAATTACCTGTTATCGCAATTTCGTCTGCGTGGTATATAGATAAGGTAATTCAGATTTCTGTTATGATGATAGTCGATAAAACAGGTTTGTAGTTTCGCATTTACACACTAGATGTCTTCGCCAAAAAAGTATAACCTACCGCGCGTACAAATGCCACACATCCATTTTTAATCTAATACATTTTTGGGATACAAAGTAGTATATGTTCTTTCTCAGGGTGTAAGCTATTTCCCAGCCATGATCGGTTCAACGGTTTAGCAGTGAAATGATAACAAAGACAGATAGATACATTTTCGTAGTTTATTTAGCACAGTGATACTTCTAAAAGTAAACTGAAAACTATTTATTCATTTGTTTTATGAAGTACTTTATTTGTTTCCATGATTGTTAAGAAGAATTGATATACATGTTTTTTTTGTTTCTATACGGCGCTTTTCAAAATCTTTAAAATAAATATATCAATAGATTCCTAATATATATGCTTTCTACCCATATATTTTCGCTAAATATATATAATTAAAAAATAAATTGCTCTTGTATACGCATATAATGAAAATAAATAACAAACTAATTTATAGATCCGATTTCTATAAGTTTTGCAGCGATGAAAATTTTATGAATACACAAATATGATATAAATTTTTATTAGTTAGTTTAATCACCTGTCTGAAATCGGTTCCGTGGTTATTTTTCATAAATTAAAATACCATTATAAATTAAAGGTGGCTGATTATTGTTTCAATATAAAATATGCTTGCTGTTGTATAATTTAGACATCAAATTCCGGTAAAAATAAAAGGAGACAATTACTAAATTAAAAACACAAATTTAATACATACATTAATATTCAAATTACCGTCATTGTTTTATTAGGGCTCATACACACGTGATTTTGTACAGAGTGGTAATATAATTACAAGATACAGTGTTAATTTTATACTTTCAAAATTAAATTTGATTAAAAAAAAACACTTATTCATTTTTACACATTTCTAAAAACCTAAATGTGTTCAATATAATTAACGATAAAAAGATGAAGCTTATCTCAAATTTTCAATTTATTAAAATATATCATAGGTTCCTTTGCACCTTGTGAGGTTTCTATTCACCGTAAAACAAAGAAGTTATGGATGTTTAATTTATTTATATTGCGGGACCCTCAGGCAAGAATTTTCGGTTGGTTCTTTGCCGTTAAGAAATCTAGAACATTATTTGACAACTACATAACATAAAGAGCTTGTTGTTTCGCCGTGTATATGTCTCGCCGGCTATAGCTCTGTTACCCCCCCCCCCCTTTTTTTTGTGGGGGCAGGGGTGAACCGTGAATTTGTGGGGCTTTGGGTTAATACTGCCTAATTACTCAACTAATTGCCATTTGTGAGTAAAAAAAGTCTTCAAGATCAAAAACTATACTGATGTACTTTTACGATCTTGAAGACTTTTTTAAAGTTATTTAGTATTTTATTGTATGCGCGGGACCCTGGGCTACAGCCTAAAAATCCCTTATGTAGATCCACTCCTGTGTGGGGGTCATGTTTAATTTGTATGATTTTTTACTTGATGGCATATGTCATTTCAAATTCTATACGACAAACAACCTATACATAGTTTCTAAACAATTAAATACTTTGAGTATCAGTAACACCCTTTATAAGCACATACACACACATACACACGCACACATGAATATAATTATGTTATATAAGTTATAAAGTAATTATAGAACAATTTTATTACCTACTTAAAACGTGCCAAACGCATATTGACTCAGTGTTTAATTGACACATGTGAACTATATTTGTTGGGTCAGCGAGAATGTACGCGAGTACAGACTGCACTACGGTATGCATCTACTACATGTGTATGAGTGTATGTATAACGAACAGCTATGCAATGTAATGTATTTAACAAATCATAAAGTCAATTGTGAACGCTGTAAAACTTTAGTACGTATTTCTAGTTTTTGATTTACTAGCAGAAGTCATAGCTGAAAATAGATAACGGTTCTTGTACGACTCTAGTGTAAATAAAAGTGTATTTAACAATGTTACTAAAATAGTATAAGAAATATTTCATGATAAAAATAAAATAGTTACCATCTACATTGTATTTACTGTAGAAATTCTACCTGTGGGGTATTTCATTTAAAAATAGTCGACCATTTTTATACGTATATATTAGGGTGTGCCAAAAAAAGGCGATATTTTTTTTTCTTCGCTCTCAGCCCAAAATATCTCAGGAAATGCCCAAACAAAGCTCCTGTTAAAAGCGGAGCTCAAAATTCCAATTTTAAGAGGTCCTCCACGGAAGTTGAAGTTTTCCCATCTAAATAACATGGGAAACGGGTTTTTTTAACAGTTTTTTGTCCTGCAAACTGTGAAAAAATTATTTTGGAAAAAAATGAATGAATGGATCTTTTTGAGTATTAAATTTAGTACAAATATTCCCGTTGAGTCAAATTTCTATATTCAATATTTGATTTTTGACAGAGCTTTGAAGTTCAAATTTTCGCATTTTTTCGCGTTTTTTGCATTTTTCAGCTAAACTATCCGAGTTAGGACAAAATGTTAACTAGCAAAATTGTAGTACGGTTGACATTCTATAAAAAAAGTCTCCATCGACTTTTTTGTATTATGAATAACAACAAAGTTATAGACCCATAAACATTTATTTTTTTAAATTTTCGCTTTTATGAACTAAAATATCGATAACTGAACAAAGAATTTTATGCAAATTTGTTAGGACATCAAATTTGGAACAAAATTGGATAAGATTTTTTTTATTATCAGTAGTTAAAAGTTACAGACTTATGTAATCATATTTTTATGATTTTTCCACAAAATTATGAAATATATTAACAATAAACATGACATATTATTAAAATATAAAATGCACAATGTCGTAGCCTTTATCCCTTTTAGGCTGATTCCAATAATTTATATAACTTTGTTGTTATTCATAATACAAAAAAGTCGATGGAAACTTTTTTATAGAATGTCAACCGTACTACAATTTTGCTACTTAACATTTTGCTCTAACTCGGATAGTTTAGCTGAAAAATGCAAAAAACGCGAAAAAATGCGAAAATTTGAAATTCAAAGCTCTGTCAAAAATCAAATATTGAATATAGAAATTTGACTCAACGGGACTTTTTGTACTAAATTTAATACTCAAAAAGATCCATTCATTCATTTTTTTCAAAAATAATTTTTTCACATTTTGCAGGACAAAAAACTGTTAAAAAACCCCGTTTCCCATGTTATTTAGATGGGAAAACTTCAACTTCCGTGGAGGACCTCTTAAAATTGGAATTTTGGGCTCCGCTTTTAACAGGAGCTTTGTTTGGGCATTTCCTGAGATATTTTGGGCTGAGAGCGAAGAAAAAAAAATATCGCCTTTTTTTGGCACACCCTAGTATATATACTTTTTCACATTTTTATTTTAAAATGATTTTTGAAATTTTACGATTTATTCAAAATCTTAAATTAACGAAATAAAATATAAAGAGAAGGGCCCAAAATTGTTTGAATTGAAACAAGTTTTATGTATTTAAGTATTTTTTTAATAATTATACTTATATTTAAGTACATTACCAGAAGTAAGCGCTTGCACATAAACCTACATTTATAATATAAAAGTAATAATAAGTACTTACATATGTACCAATGTATATCTATAATTACTTTTAAATGTATTTAATTTAAATACATACGTATGTAAATGAACCTAGCTACAAATATAATTTAAAAAAATATATAATGGAATCTTAGCTCCTGGGTGTAAGCTGCGTCATTGGATATATTCAAAGCTTTTTTTTAAAACAATAATATTCAGATGTCCACTATAATATGAGAAACCGAATAATTTATTTCACCATCACCACGGAAGCTTCAATGCCTGTGCATACGTAATGGCCAATTACAGATATTTATGCATGTTTAAGTAAATTTTTGTATGAAGTACTTGTTTTGAAGTACATTTTAATACTTGTACACATGCCTGCTAGCAGTTATTGAGAAAAAAAATGCATTTATAGATATTATACATAAATTAAAAAGATGACCAAAGCCTATTTATTTTTTGAATGAATTTTGTATCTTTAAATTGTAGTGAATCCATTTCACTTTATTTACTATATCAAAACACAAAAGAAACAAAATTAAACAGTGATAGATTTTAATATAATCTGACGAATGAACTATTAGGTAATTACTTGAATAAAAAAGTAATAAAAACACGTATAAAACAATTACCAAATAGCGACACTGCTCGTTTAAACATAAAACATTAAAAAAAACACTACTTAAATATGATTACAGCTCTTTATCAGAATAAACAAGTACCATTAAATGTATAATAATAACTGTTGTACATCGATAAGTTGTAAAGTGCAGTTAAGTATGATCGATAGATAACAAACCCACTGGGCTACTGTTGGTCCCACCCATTGTCCATCCTCCTAGACCTTCTAGCCGGCCTTGCCGCGGCCTTGGCCGGTCAAAGAGGTTCCATTGTATTCGCATCCTCCAGGATTCATGCCAAACTTGTCAAACATTATTACTGAAACGAGTTTTCGTTTTATTTGAATAATTTTGAATAAATATTACGTTCATTAGTACGTGTTTTTATATCAGTTTACATGATTATAGGTGATGTTTTAGACGTAATTGTTTGTATAAAGTGGAATTCATTGTATAATTTAGGACTGGACTATTTTTATTTGAAAGAATCATATAAGTCGTTATTTTATTAAAGATACATGCTGATTTTTTCTTTTTAAAAAGAAAAACATTTCAATTTTCGTTATAGTACAGTAAAAATAGTAAAAAATATACAAGAAAAACACAAAAATTCCTTCATCAATGAAAATTGGTACATACGTAGTTTTATACCTAAACTTTAAGAAACCGTTAAGCGTAATCAACTAAGGGGTGCAGGGGTAGTTTGGTAAGGGGTGAAAATGTGTTTTTTCATGAATAACATCAAGATGGCTTATTTTATTGAAAAATATTTAAGATATTTTTTATAGCTCTGCGTTATACCTTTAATTTGTTTTTTATTTTATTCCAATACAATAAAAATTGACCGAGATACGGCCGTTACAATCTGACCTGTTTATGTGCAAAGCGTGACGATTCAATTTTTGTCTCGGTTCCCGTTTATAATTTGTGCAGCTATTGCACTGATCCATCAATTTTAAAGGATATTTATATTTTTCGTATCTAAATTAAATTAATAAACTTGAAAATTATGAATGATATAACGGTTTAAAGGTAAACAAAAACAATAATTAAGAAAAACTCACATTTAGTTTTGACAACCTTCGAGTTGAGGTAAAATCAAATTCTATTGATGAATCCATAAGATATGGTATACCTGTATGCTTTATGAAATTCCTTGGAATTATTTTTAATTCAATTATTATTCAAATTATGAGCAATCAAAGATATATGCACATATTTTTATACGCGCATAGCATATGAGGAAAATGTTATACATCTCAGTATATTCATAGCTCAGAATAATTAAGATTAATCTATTTGGGGAACCTATAGGATATTATATGTTCTTCACTTTATTTCGATTTTCGTTGATAAAGGAATTTTTGTGTTCAAAAAATCTATTTTTACTGTACTATTATATTTCTAATTAAGGTTTTAAAAATATCATGAAATATTTTATATTTATGTTTTCTAAAAATGATTTATTTAATTAAACACATATTATATATTCTTGCCGATAGGAAACAATACGTATTACAAAGTCACCTAAATATAAGCTGGACATTTTGATACAATGTCGTTTTATCGTAGATAAATCTATGCTATTAAGATTTTGATCATGAGCGTACAAATAAAACCGAACACAATGAAGGATATAAGACTGTGACTTGGTGTGTAGAATATATACATTAAATATCACAGTTTGTATGAGTACACAATGAATATAGAACTATTAATATTATATTGTATATAAACATAAATGACAGATCTCCTTCACTGTCCTAACAATAAGCAAAATGTAGATCGGACGAAACAATTTCAGACAAAATAATTCAAAGATGTCTTGAACGGATTGATTTTTATACAAAAATACAAACTGACCGTAGAAGCAAAATTGTGGTAGATGTATGCATGGTATTTAAATAAAATTGGAACAAATGATTTATGTTTTTAAAATAATCATTTTCTTTATTAATGCCATTAGTTCGAGTTTTTTTACACTTTCGAAGATTTTAAGTAAATTGAGATATATTTTCATATGGGAATATTTACTACAAAAGTTTTACTAATTTTTTTATAGAAAATCTAATACACAAAAAAGATTCTGTACAATATTCATGTAACATATGTCGTTCTTACGATATTTTGAAAAAATAACAATTTTGAGATACCAACCCCATTTAGTGATTTTCTTCAATAATATAATTTACCGTATAAAAGAATTAAAATAATATAATGTTTTTTCGATTTGGCTGTAGACGTCAATGATAAATAATAATTTTACTCGATTTAAAGACCTTCAAAACGTGTAATTCCGTTTATTTTTTTGTTTGTTAGTATATTTTATTATACGGTTTATTTAAAATGTTTACAAATTAACTAAACGACGACCACAATTTCAGTTCAGTTTTTTCTGATTTAAATAAAAAACCGATATACAAAATTAAATACAAAATAACGATACAAACACATTTGTGTCTAATGCAGTCTTAGCCGACCAGTGTGCACCTAGCTTCACACACTCCATTGTAGTTGTGTTTAGGGATTGTGTGTGATACAACCGCATCGTCGTAATCAATTTAGCGTGGAGTACCTCCTTGACCCGGCGCGCATCCCGGCCGTTTATCAACGCCGCCGCCGCGCGCCGGATACTGCCCGCAACAGTCAACCGAGCGGCTCGATACACACAACATTGCTACTTGATTCACATTACATTCACTCTCATTATATGTTAATAAGTTTAAAAAAATTTACATCTTATATTTATTTTAAAAATCTATATTTAAATAATACACAGAAAAAAAGTGTATTGGACCAAGAAAACCTTGTTTTGTATATAACGAAAACAATATTTTCTTAATATAAGAAAAGTACTCTTAATCCAACTATACGTTATTCCTTCGTACAAGAATACTATAGTTGGTTTAAGAGATTATTGCTTATCTTAAGAAAATATTGTTTTCGTTATAGACAAAACAAGGTTTACTTGGTTTGAGAAATCCTTTCTGCCAGTGTAGCTATTTAGAGTGACCCGGTCTGATCGATTATTTTGTACAGTATATCAAGTGCTCTGATTTTTAAGAAAAATAAAAACATTTATCGGCATAATTTCCTTACATTATACTAGCTCATTACAACTTATAGCATATAGACAATCTGCAAATTGGACTAATAACTATGGCCCCTATATCTTATAGGCCCCCCGTGCTATAAGAATATTTTGTTTTTATCAATTGTTTTGAAACTTTTTATATTCCTATTTTTATGGTTACCCACATTTAAAATGAAACCAAGCAATAACGTACTACTTTTTGTTTCTGTCACCAACAACAAGAAGGAACATACTTAGGAACAAATACATTTTAAATTTAATAGGCATGATGCCAGTAACAAAGTATCATTGAAATTATGATTTTAAATAATGAAATAGGTTAAAAAGATTCCAAAAAACGTATTTCTTTTTATATTAAAAGCGAGATTAATATAATTTTTGTTAAAATAAAAATACAAAATAAAGTAATCCGCCATGTCAAATGGAACACCAATCAGAGCGAATGACGCCACGCATCAGTAAACGTCAAAAGTGATTGACTTTTATTTAGACAAATATCAATTCAATTTTAACACACAAAATAATTAAATTATTGTCTAACTCTGAATGTTTGATTATTGTTGACATGGAGTGTGACGTCACAACTCTGAAATGTTACCTACGAACGTTTTGGGTCAAATTCAAAATTAGTTTTAAAAAGTCAATTTTTGCGATTAAACCTTTATTTTCTGCAGAAATAAGTATTTTTTTGGAAATAGGAGACACGTAAGATCATCATAGAATAGTTTTTTTTTTAAATAGTGATCATGCCTATTACTATGATAAGAAGACAAAAGTTTCAAATTATTCTCTGTATTCATCGGCAAAAATATAGGTTAAACAAATTATAATATTTGTAATTATCAAAAGTCAGATAAGATATACTTGTTTTATTCGTATATAACAAATTTCAAGTATTGTAGAAAATAGTATGATATAAAATAAAAACAGAGTGAACATTCGCACAATACGCAGTGATGACGAGATGAGCGATATTAAATGCTAACGAGTATTGATTAAACATTGTAATTACATACGCAGGCGGCTAAGTTTCCCGTGAATCTAGGTGGTGTCGCGCGCATATGAGCACAGTTTAATTAAACCACATTTACACGAGAGAGACCGGAACAGAGAGTACCCTAAACACTAGAATCCTACATAAATAATACACACAAACCCGCGAAAATATAAATTCTGACCAGGGGTGGACTTAATTAGGAACGCAAAGGTAATGTGGGATATGTTTACTTAAAGGATTTAATGCTTAACGTATTCGTTATTGCTTTCGTTTAGAAGATTTAAGTGTTTTTGTTTTGATTTTTGTTCTGTTTTTCGTCTATTTTCTTCACATTAGGTTTGAAAATATAGTATGGTTTGTATTTCTTTCAAAGTTTAATCTGTTGATTCGGTTTCTTATTATGGTTTTGATTTTTTATAAAACATATTTGCATGAGAGATATTTTTATTAATATACTTAATGACAGTTACTTTGACTTTTATAAGCAGTTCAAAATAAGGAATAAATACGGTACAAGTAGTGAGTACAATACCGGGATCCTGACCATTTTTCTCCGGTATTACGATACCGGTATTAGTGCATATAATACCGGTATTTCTGTATTTATAATTAGTACTAAAATACGTACAAAGTAACAACTCTATATTTTAAAAATTATATTAAATTCATGGCAATAATAGAAGCTCAAATAATCGTTTTTTTAAGCAAAATTACATATACATTATAAGCTACAATTTTTCCGAAATTGAGTTTTGTATCGCAAATGTCGTTAATTCTTTTAACCCTGAGATTTAATGTTAAAAAGTTAATAAAAAAAATTAATATTTTTAAAAATCTATATTTCTTTAGGTCTCATTGTTACAATGTATTTTCTAGAATATTCCACATGTCGAAATTAAAATTGAATTTAAATTTAAAATGTAACAATTAAATTATTTTTATTTATTTTTTATATTTTTTTAAATTATCCCCTATTAAATAAAGGGTTATTTATAGTTTTAGCGTCACAAACTTTTTTTTTGATGAATCTATACGTCCCATTATTGCAATATATTTTCTAGAATATTCCACGTGTCGAAATTAAAATTGATTTTAAAAAGAAACAATTCAACATTTTTTATTTATTTTTTAATTTTTTTTAAATATCCCCTATTATAAATAAAGGGTAATTTATTGTTTTAGCGTCACAAACAATTGCAATTTATTTTCCAGAATATTCCACGTGTCGAAATAAAAATTGAATTTAAAATGAAACAATTAAACTTTTTTATTTATTTTTAATTTTTTTTTAAATTATCCCCTAGCACCTATTAAATAAAGGGTTATTTATAGTTTTAGCGTCACAAACTATTTTTCGATTTATTTATATTTCTTCACGACTCATTGTTGCAATGTTTTTTCCAGAATATTCCACATATCGAAATTAAAATTGAATTTAAAAAAATGAAACAATTAGAAGGTATTTCTAAAAAATACCCCTCTCTAACTTTTTGTATCTTAAAATTCTACGACTGTTTTTTTTTTAATATCGGTATTAATACCGGTATCCAGGTTTTGAACATAAAAAATACCGAAATACCGGTATTAGAATTTTGGTCCGGTATTGTACTCATTAGATACAAGACGAGACGAGAGTAAGATAAGTTTAATCTCGTCCTGGTCTCAAATACAAACAATCGTCTCGTCTAGATTTTACTTCAAACATATTTCGTTTAGAAAACGAGGTAGAGATCTTCTCGTTGGAATGAATTGAAAAAATAATAAAGCCTGGTAAGAATTTGTTTGCGACCAAATTATTTCAAAATATTTCTATAGTACGATGGATAGAAATCCATTTCCACAATTCGATCCCCAGTAAAATTATTTTGCTTTAGTTTGTTCTGAACCAAATTTCTTTATAATATCTATGATTAAAAAAAATTCCCTTACAACGTAGACAAAAAAATTGGCTTGGGAAAATATTTAAGTATATTTATTAAGAATTCAAAAGTCAGCGAAAATTCAAAGTGGTCAATTATTTTTTTTGTGTTATATTATTAATGCCCTCACATATTTTTCTCATTATAAATCAAGATATGTCACATTATTTTTTTGAAGACACTGGAATGTTTGGGAAACCTTTCCACCAAATGATGACTTATTTACTCACTTTTTATGACCCAAGATGTATCTAATTAAAACATTTTACGTCTTTCTATGCAGTTTTATAACAACCTAACTGTTGTTTCAATATTAACTTTCTTAGGGACTTCATAAAACTGTAGCCCCTAAATGATGAAAATGTTAATTATATAAAACTTGATTTTATTAATATTTAAAACTGTCTGCACTTTATGTCTATATTAATGAATTATACCTAATAGAAAAATCGTTCTACGAGATGTTTTCAGTATTTTAAATTTTTGCAATTTTGTTTCTACACAATATCAAACTGATTTACAATTTAAGCGCGTCCAAGTTGAAATTTTAGTAATGCAACAGAAATGAAATGAATGTTGCATGCAACCCATAGGTTAGGTATGTAGATAATACAGATTTCTGTTATGATAGTCAGTAAAAAAATTAGTTTTGTCTTTGCACGCTAGGTGTCACTACGCCAAAGAAGTATAACACACCCACTTTTTTATCTGAATAAGCTAAAAAAACAAGCTTACAATAAGCAATAAGAATGAAAATGAATTGTTTTTGTTAATATGTATGTAAATAAAGATCTTAATCTTAATATATAAAACTCTTGGTGCGTATGTAGGTACCAGTAATCATCAGGCATAAACCACTGGACGTATCGAATCCATATTCACACCATATATTTTTTTGGTGATCGGGAAGGTCTATAGATTTTTTGAACCCGGTAGGTGACTGTGGGGTCGAGATATTTACGAAAATGAGAAAAACCGTTCAATGGCTACTATGTTTTTATATATAAATAACAGTTAAAAGATTTTCGCCTAGTATTATCAAGTTTAATTAAATGATCCTTTAACTAACTGTCATATTATCAACAGATGCAAGCATAATACATTTAATTAGATTTTAAATTATCTGCAGTATTTCTTTACAACGTATATTATGTCTATTTTTCATTGAGAGCTTAAATATTGATTTAAATCACGTTTGTAATACAACAAATTTACTTTAAAGGAGCATTTAGAGCTAAAGGAGCTTTAAATTAGTTATAATACCGGGCATTTATCAAATATTAATAGCTACGTACTGAAAAATTATATATCTATTGGTGATAACCGAATTGAAGTCGGTATGTTTTGTTGTATTTCTTAAATTCAATTGTTTTCAATTTAAACAGGTACACTACGTAATTTTATTATTTTATTTTATCTTTTCGTTACGTGGGACACGTGTTTTTAACATAACCTACGATACAGTTTATTTATATTCTTAAAATATAGTGAAATTTTACAAAAATGCATACACGACGATGTTTAAACATCGGTTGAAATACTCAAAATAGTCAAAATACACAAAATAACCCAAACAAATTTAACACCATAACAATGAGAAAGAAAGAGCAAGCAAATTATCTTTTGGCAAAACAACGTTTGCCGGGACAGCTAGTCATAAATAAATTGATAAAAAATAAAAACAATGTAGATATAGATATAATACTTCATACATGTAACATTTGAATAGTGTACATTTCTCACCAGTAGCAGCGCCATTGCTTTGACCTTTATTATATCATACGCCTGTTTCCTGTTGATGGGAATGTAATGCAACCATGTCGTCGACTTCCGTGCAAAATTACACTCTTCCATTTTACGAAGGTTCTGTTACCTTGAACGAGAAAGACGTATCATTTACCAGTCAATCAAAATCAACAACACCTACTCTCTGAAGGCTGTTCAAACGAAATGTTGTTGTTACTGTGACACATTTACCAATACTGGGATATTATCGACATTTACTTGAATAATAAAACTGTGATATTGAGGATATTATGAACGTTAAATAATAATTAATTGAGCACATTATGTTACAAAGTACATTATTATTGATAATATTAAACAATATACGTTTTTATTGTTTTCTAACTGTTAACTATATAGAAGTATTAAATAATCTTGAAACAAAGTTATTTTAGTAGTTATTTCTCGGTATTTATTGATAATAGCAATTTTTTTTACTTAACGTTGATATATTTGTTTGCTATCATTATACATGTAATAAATATTAATTTGATTCAATTTTATTATCAGTATCAAAATACCTGTTTAATAAGATTCAAGGTGACATAAATGGTCTTAATTTAATTTTTTTTTTTTTTATAAAAAAAAGAATTGAACAATACAGGTATATTTATAAGACAATCATTGTTATTCCTAAGATTTTTTTCTAATTGTATTTATATTTATTTTTATAATTATAGGACTTTTTTTTGACGTATGTGAGTATAGCAGTGGTTCTTAAACTGTCGATCTAGTAAACTTTCTGAATAGTCATTTGAAATAAAAAATAGTTTTTTTATTTTTTACTAATTATTACTAATAAATAATATTACTAATAAATAATGCCTATCTTGTATTACTAGGTAGTTGCTTATTTATCTTGTTGTCATTGTATGTATGTATATGTTTTTCTAAATATACATATCTATATGTAGTTACTCATACATAAGTAAAGATTTTGTGGCAGCTTAAGTTTCTCTGACAACGTACCCTTAAGTAGATAAGTTAGGTATAATTTGAAAGGTATTAGTTTGAAGTAGTGCCTTTTTCAGTCCCCCTTTTTTCTTGTTCAGAAGTTACATTTTTTTGTCTATTATTAAATTAATTTATTTACTCTTCCAGTGTAAATTATTATATTGAAATTATATTAGATTAAAAATTGTACAATTTTCTTTAGTAGATGGTAAAACTTTTGCTTTATAATATCCACATTTTTAAAAGCAATATTAATTTTACTTGTTATACCTATTATAATAGAATTTGCTATACATTAGTAAATAAAGTTTATAAAAATGATTTTGGTACAGAAATATTGAAGTCTTTTTTATTTTGTGTGTGATTTTACTGCCAAACTTTTCTCTTAAAATAATAAGCCGTTTTGACAACAATTACTATCATTACATATAAATATGAAAGATAAAAGTATGCTGTAAGAATCGATTAAAATTTGACAAAATGCGATCGGATAAAAGAATTGTGACAATTAAAACCGAAGCTTGGCCGTGTTAATGTACGAACTGGTACTTAATAGGTTGCCACGCTATTATTTTAAACGGATGGAATTCCAAGTCTTTGACGCCGCACCGCTTGAACCCGTATACATATCGGTACAACGGAACGATCATTAAAATCCACACAGAACGATCATAATCGTGAACAAAAAATGTTAAGTTGAAGGCCCAAGAAGAGTTTATTTACCTGCCGATTGGTAAACCGGCGGCCCAACGCAGTGGCGTATCGACACGCGGTCATACATGGACAGATATTATCTAAATTGTTTCTACATACTATTATTGTGTGTGAATTAGTTTATTTAGTTAGGTACACGTTACTGCAGCGATTCTTAACCTGTGGGGCGAGCCCCCCTAGAGGGGCGTGATAAAACTGAATTGGGGGGGGGGGGGGGCGAACATATCAAGAAAAAATATGATTAAAAAATTATTTAATTTACTGAAAGGAAAACAATAAAATACATTCTGACATAATAAAAAATAAAAACTAAAATACACATTTACATTTACACTGATATAATACACTTATAAAAAGGATTGTATCAGTACTGCACAATGTATTTAATAATTAACTTATCAAATTTAAATTAAAAACAAGATTAATAATAATTAGTGACTCTCGTGGGCCTGTCTTGCAAAGCAAAGTTTTTCGAAAAAAGGTTTAATATTAGAAATTGACACTCTAAGCATTTTTTTATATTTAGCTGAGACTTATTTTTCAGTAAAAATAATTGTAGAGGGGGGTGGGGGGCGATGAGAATTATGATTGAAAATTGGGTCACAAATAGTAAAAGGTTGAGAAACGCTGCGTTACTATACGTGTATCTATATGTTAGTTTTAATGCAAGCATTGCAAGCTTTAAGGCTTCTGCGGTCATACATAAGATAGTACACACAAAAAAACTGTATTGGACCAAGAAAATCTTGTTTTGTATATAACGAAAACAATATTTTCTTAATATAAAAAAATACTCTTAATCCAACTACATTATTTCTTCGTCCAAGAATACTATAGTTGGTTTAAGAATATATTTCTTATCTTAAGAAAATATTGTTTTCGTTATATACAAAACAAGATTTACTTGGCTCAAGCAACCTTTCTACCTGTGTATCTAAATTGTTTTCGTATATTATATAATTATTGTTGTGTGTGTAACTTTACAACGGATTTGATTCAATGGAAAGATATTATAAGATTCGAAATATCTGAAAGTAGATTCCACATTTTGTTACTCTTTTAATTTAAAATAGCAAACAAATAAAAAATGACATCACTTAACATAATTCCTATATTCAAAGATATTTTAAAATTCTAAAAAATTTAAAAATTTGCGAAAAGAATCTCGAACAAATATAATAGAAAATTTCTCCCAGTCAATTTGACTGAAATTATAATATGTTGTAGTAGATCGTCTCGATCAAAATATCTACGAGCACGAAGCTCATTAATTGACAGTTTTCGAGTTATTCAGGGCAAAAGATAAAAAAATGGGTATTTCGGCATATTACATTAATGATTAAGTATATAGTACATTCGTTGTAATGTATATATGTCTTGCATGTTACATAATATTATTCCATAAAGACTTCTGCGATGATTTTGATATGAATTTTAGTTTCTGGGTATAAACTGCATTGTTTGGGTCGTTTTATCGGCCAACGTTCCATCGCACATTACAGTTGACATCTTCAGAGCTCTTCAAAAGAGAGAAAACGTAAGCTAGAACGGTTTAGTTTGATTTAAAAAAAGTATAGAACATTAATGCAGTTAAAAATCGATGTTATTTAACACCTGAGATTATAACTATTGAATTCATCAACACTTAAAAAAATCTCCTTCTGGTACGGGCCTGAGTGATGGCAGGTTTTTGTCGCAACACCAGGTCGAGTGCGCGAGCGGAGATCATTGGTAAATCACACACAAGAGATGATGATGTTGATATAGGATCAGAATTATTGTTTGCTACATTCTTCTGGCCCGTCTATACAGTTACAAGCGTGGACGTAATTATCTTGTATGATAATTGCTGGTACACGTAAAATGTTTACATTAGACACAAAATATTTAACTGCTTCTTTGTTACACACGTGTCTATTTTTATGTTTGAATATTTTATTTTGCTAACAATAAGTTTTTTTATTTGGTGTATTATGTTAAATAAATTTATTTTTTTAAATTGTTTACTTATTGTTATTATTTAATAAGATTACTTCATTATACATGTATATTTGAATAACATAATATTTTATTTTGTTTTCTCTATGGAGATTATGTCTTCTTGGTATGGTGAGACTTTTTTCAGTCTGGTATTCTTTACGACGCCGAGATCGGTTTAGTTTAAATTATGATGGGACTAGTATTACAACATCATTCTAAGTCTTTTAATCTATTCACTTAAAAATCATTGATTGAACTACGAATCAGTGAACTGTTACTGATTGACTCAGAGGAAAATATATAGAATACTGATCAATAGAAATATAAAATTTGTATTCTGTTATATCAATTTTTTAATGTATTTAAAAACAATTTTCTTTCTTCATTATTTTGATATCTAACTATCTATATCTATAAAAGAGTTTGTCCGTAATCACTCACTCATTCATTCACTCACTCACTCATATATCAACGTACAGCCCAAACCCCTGGACCTAGAAACATGAAATTTCGTAGGTGCCTTCCTTTTATGATGTAAGCACCCACTAAAAAGGATTTTTCGAAATTCAATCCCTACAGGGTTCAAATAGTGTGTCAAAGTTTATATAAAAAAATATTTTTTTGTTCGCATTTAATTGACACTTATCGAACATACTCTACAATATAAATAATGAAACAATTATTTCAGCATTTCCCAAAATGTAACCCCTAACGTGTTAGGGGGGGTGGAAAAATTTGTAAAATATTTTTTTTTGTATTCACTGAATGAAACATGGCACAAGTAGGTACAAGACAAATATCAGTTACGAAAATTCAACCCCTATGGGAATGGGGGGGGGGGGGGGAGGTAAAATTTTGATATATTTATTTTCATAACAAATTAATGTCCAATTCAAAATGAAAGTTCGATATTCAAGCCCTGATATAATTAATTAGTTTCGAAGTTTACGCGAGCGAAGCCGCGGGATTCCGCTAATTATATATAAAAAATTAAATGTTATTTCATTGATTCTTCAAAAAACATTGAATCATCATTGACTTAATTATTTACTGTAGAGCCAGTGACTTTTATCACTAATTCAAATTAAGAGTAGAAACGTCTCAGTGATAACACAGAGATGAAATTTATTTAAACTTAATCTTGTTTGAATGGAGGCTTTTTTGTGTGAACTATTTTACAATGAATTGGAAAATTTTAATGATTTTCAAATATTTATATGTCGTTATCAATCTAGGTGCAACAATTACGAAAATAAATATATTTTTTATTTTTTTATTTCGCGATCTTTCATATACATTAAATTATTTATAAATTTTATATTTATAACATAATATGTATACAATGTATATATGTATATATAAAATGTAAGTATAAATAACATTTAATTTGTATATTTATACAGATCATAAAATATGACATTATTTACTTATAGTAAGTAATAATAATAATTACTATAACATTATAGAATTTATATCCTTTCAAATTGAAAACGAAAGGCATTAAAAAGTTATTAAATTTATAAACTTGCTAATATCAACTATAAAGATGCAACTGGAGATAAATTATGTATGCAAATTTTATAATTTCTACAACATTCATGTGGTACAAAGTGTGAAAATTACTCAAATCATCAACCACACGGTAATTATGTTCACAAATTAGTTGACAATTAAGCAACTGAAAAAAGGTTATTAAAACTATTAACTAGATATTTGCAATTATTATAAATAGATTGTTTAAGTTTGTTTTACTGATAAATAAAACACTTTAAATCTTCTGCATATTGTTCAAGCTGTTTATTGACAGGTGTATGTAATTATTTTAAATTATTGATAGTCTAATTATTGTATTGTAATGAATATACCTAATGATAATAACAATAGGTGAAACAGCTATTATAAAAAAGCTAAAGCATGTAATTTAATGAATCAATCATTACAAATATTAAACAGTTAATAAATAAATATTTTAGATATTTATATAACATTATAATTATATCATTATAAAGGTGTCCCAAAAGTCACTACCAGTTTTTTTTTATAAATATTTTACTACAAATAAATGACCCAAATTTTTATTGAATTAACTAACAAGGGAACCTTTTCAAGTCGAAATTTCGTATCGAGTTTAAACTTTGTATATAGTTAGAGGAGGTCAAGGTAAGTAAAAAAATTTATCATAGCTGCGGTAAAACGGATTAAGAGGGTGAAACACCCATATGAAAATGTGCAAAATAATAATATTTTTTTCAAATAACTCTGAAACAAATGAAAATTTAAAAAATTTTTCAATACAAAATTTTCATGCTTTTTTTATGCTCTTTCGAATAACGATAGTCAAAAGAGCATAAAAGATCATGGAAATTTTGTATTGTAGATTTTTTTAAATTTTCATTAGAGTTATTTGAAAAAATATGATTATTTTGTACATTTTCATAGGGGTGTTTCACCCCCTTAAACCATTTTACCGCAGCTATGATAATTTTTTTCTTTCTTACCTTGATCTCCTGTAACTATATACAAAGTTTAAACTCGATACGAATTTTCGACTTGAAAAGGTTCCCTTGTAAAACAAACAGGCAGATAAAATAAAGATATAAAAAAAGCTTCTCGTATCTTCGATATTGCGAGGAAGCAAAATTACACTGTACCTACATTGTACATACAGTAGAAACCGATTATAACGACTCCGGTTAATACGATGTACCTACCGGTTTTAATGACTCAAAATAAAAGTCCATCTGAATCTCATATAATTGTATTTTAGCCGGTTATTACGACTATCGGCGTTTACGACCTAATTTGACCTGTCCCTTCGAGGTCGTTATAACTGGTTTCTACTGTATATATTTCTGTAGTTTGAAGAAAAAAAAACGACTACTTTTCAATTAAAAAATAAAAACCAAATCAAATACAAAATTGAAGTATTTAAAATAATTTTACAGTCATTAAATTTAATATTTCATTAAGCAGACATCAAAACGCGAAAAAAATGTATATTACAATAATCCACGCGTATAATTATATTGTGCGAGGAGTAGTTATACTTAATACGTGCTAATAACATGAGATTTTTCTTAATATGTCCGAGAGTTTGAGAGCATTGTGGGTGGTCCGCAGGTCAAAGCCGCGCCCAGGAATCAACGTTTATATTCTACCTACTTCGTTAGAAAATGTTACCCTTGAATTATACACATGTGCTCATATTGGTTTGTAGTAGAAGTCATCTTCAGTGTTTTATCAAAAATGCAGCTACAATTTTGTTGAATTTTTTAACACGTTTCTTTTCTTATTTAACACAATAATATTTTGAAAAACTTACTATTTGCTTATGAAAAATCACTTTTGTCACTATTTTTATGAAAATGAATAAATTTTTGTGATGTGTTTCTTTTTTTCAGAACTCCATTTTAATAATATATCAACTACAATTACGGTTATTACAACCATTGCAGAAACCATGCAAAAATCATTGTCAATTCCTTTTTAGTTTGACACAAAAATAAATGCTAGTTAATACAGGTGTACACAGGTAGAAAGGTTTACTTGAGCCAAGTAAACCTTGTTTTGTATATAACGAAAACAATATTTTCTTAAGATAAGAAATATATTCTTAAACCAACTATAGTATTCTTGGACGAAGAAATAATGTAGTTGGATTAAGAGTACTTTTCTTATATTAAGAAAATATTGTTTTCGTTATATACAAAACAAGATTTTCTTGGTCCAAAACAGTTTTTTGTGTGTAGGTACGTATGTAAGCAATTACATATTTTTGATTGGTTGGTTTGAAATAAAACGAACAAAAATTACTCTAATATCCGGTATTATAAACGAGCTACCAAAATTTGCTAGCTAGCAAATACTTTCAAATGGGGTAGGTACCAAACTTATATGACAGTTCTCATTGAGTTTTTTTTTACCAAATAGTTGCATTCGCAGTAAGATGGTTTTTACCGTTTTTAATCAAGGTTAATAAATACAATTTCATAAATATAATGCGGTGTTTACACCGAAAAAACAAAACACAGTGTTTTTTTGACAAAAAAGCAATAAAACCTATACATTTTTAAATACGAAGTTTTTAAGACACGATGTTTCTGTTTTGTTTTTTCGATGTAAGCACCGCATAATACTTGACATACCTTTGTTTTGACTTCTTATACATGAAACTATCTGCCAAAAACTTCAAGAATACTGTCAAATAAGTTTGATACTCCATTTGAAAGTATTTGCAAGCTCACAAATTTGTTAGCTCCTTTATAATACCGAACATAAGTGGAATTTCGAATGTAATTAACAACTGTGGTTTATTGTCTATAATTACAATATATTACAATATAATTACAATATATACAATATATTGTAAAAAAGTTTTATATTTTATACCAAATTCTATATAACACCGTGCAAAACAATATTGAACTCCTACGTACCTACCGTTTCCTAGAATCTAAGTAACAGTCAATTTATATTTTATAATAATAATGTTTACTCTTGAAAAATTAATGGCTATATTGAAATGATGATTGAAAATAAAAAATCTAATAAAAAATGGGATAAGAAATGTGTACACAAATCTATATTCATCCTCAATCAAATCCAAATCTCCAAAGTATACCAAAACCATAACCTGTTAAAAATTAAATAAAAAGAAACCTCAATCGTTTCGTTAACAATAAGCCGAATCATCCGTAACAAAAAATACCAGCAAAGGAAATTCTCAAGGCACACACACATACGCAAGTAAACATAGCAACAAAGTGGAAAAAAATCAACATGTAGTAGTACAATCAGGGAGTATACCCCGGCTTTCGTAGTAGGTATAAGAAACAATCAAACAAAGAAACTCATTGTGGGTAGAGGTAACTAAAGAACGGCGACGCTCCCGGATGAAGTATAGCGCGGTGAAGGGCACGGGCGAAGGCGAGCAAGGGAAGACGGCAGAGAAGAAGATAGGGTCGGGTTTACATGGTCGTGTTGGAAGAATTACTGATAAGATTGCTGTTTGATTATAGTTTGATGTGGAGGAAAATTTCAGCAAAACAAACTACTTTAATTTTCAAATGATTACATCTCTTTACTATTTGTTACTTTGCGGCCCTTACGTTAATTCTGTTACCGAATTTGGCTTAATTTTTGATGATTAGTATTAATTTTGATTTTTAAATTCTTACAAAATTAAATAAATAAAATCTAAATATATAAAACTCTTGGTGCGTATGTACCACGGATCATCAGGTTTAAACCACTGGACGTATCGAAGCCATATTCACATCATATATTTGTTTGGTGTTCGGGAAGGTTTATAGATTTTTTTGAACCCGGTAGGTGACTGTGGGGTAGAGATATTTCAAAAAATGTTTTTTTCCATATGAAAATACATCAAAAACGCTGTATTTGTGTATATGCGATCATCAGGCCTAAACCACTGGACGTATCAAAGCCTTATTCACACCATATGTTCGTTTGGTGCTCCGTTAGGTATATCTCTTTTTTGAACCCGGTAGGTGACTTTGGGGTCGAGATATTTACGAAAATGTATTATAATGTACACATATTTTAAATTCACTCATTATAATTACAGATAATATCACGCAATAACATCAAATACTTTTTTTTGCTTGTTTACAAATTTTCAACAAACAAATCTTTTAAATACATATTTATATTATAATAAATCAATTATATTATTATAAATATTATTATTTAAGACACACGCAAATATTATTTATTTGTTTTGTTGTTCGTTTGATTTTTTTATATGCATAAATTTAATTTAAAGCTTGAATGAACCACAAGTTTCAATTTTTATAGTTTGGTCATAACAATCAAAAGAAGTTCTTACAAATTAATATGGAATTATTAAAAAAAGACAATGGCTTGAAAAGTTTTACAATTTCATTACTCAACTAAAGTATTTTTGCATTCTAGAGTATTCTGTATATAATGTTTTAATATCTAATAAAAAATAGTTCCATAGGAATTAAGAACCAAACTTGAAAATGAAATTTAAAACTAATGGTTTTATATCAAGTTTAAAATATGCAAGAAAATACATATACAATGAGTTTGTCGTAATATGAACGAAAGAATAAATATCTGTATGTTCCATAGTTAAATTCTACAATTAATTTATTTTTACTTTTGATCGATATGCATAAAGTAAAAAAAAAGTCCATTTCAAATTAAACATAAATACATATAATATCGTTTAATTGAATATAATAGAACCCAAATTGATTTAAAAAGCACATTAACGCATTTTAAAGAAATCAATTGAATTAATTGCATTTACACTTGATATGTACATGAATCGTTTTATTAATTTCCTTTTCGATTTTTTAATGTTACCATCGTTACATAAAGAGCCAAGTTAAAATGAAATATCTAACTAAAGTAAAAAATTAAATTCCATTCTATTAAATACATAATAATAATTGTAACATTTTCATTCATGCGGTACTTGCACGTGTAAATCAGCCCAACAAAACGCTTTCTGTAGAGGAGAGCGGGGCAAGACGGTAGCAGAAAAGAAGATAAGGGTCCGTCAAGCGTGGTGAAAGAATTGGGCCGCGGCAAAGAAGGGGGATCGATTGCCGGAAGAGAGGCAGACACTCTGAAGGCTTTCACGGTGACAGCCAGTGGGGGTAGGATCCGGGCCTAAGGCCTCCACGTATAACAAAAAGTGTATTTTTATATACATAAATAATAGCACAGTAGTAATTATCGGACCATATTTGTAGCAACGATGATGTTGGTTTGTTATGTAACTAAGCATACGGTATTTTGTACGTTTTATTTTTTGTATTTTTACCGTTTGAAGTAACAGAATTATGTATTTATTTGATGATGGAATTTATGTCACTTGAATTGGATAATTATAATTTATCATAGTTGTTAATTTAGTAAAGGGCATGCCAATAAAGTAATAATTTGTATCATACATTCATCAAATAAATGATAGGAACAAAATTTGGTAAATATCAATTTCTACATTTTAAAAATCCATCAATACGAAACAAAACTTATTTTGTTATGATGAAGAATGATAACAAAATGTTTTACAATTTTTTCACAGAATAATTTTATATATTACTATAGATATTATGCAAAAATTACAAATTATTTTGCATTTTTTTTTGTATATATAACTTACTTGAGACGTATATTTCTACATTTAGCTAGACTTACGAATACCGGTATATCTAAAGAAACATCCAAAAATCAGTTCTGAAACTATTGAAAATCTTCCTTTCATTAAGAAATCCAATTTTATCATCGTGCTTATTTTATTACAGATTACATATTGTCTTTATTGCAGTGGCGTAGTAAGAAAAAAATCGGAGTGATTAGTACTTTTCGAGGGGGGAGGGGGGTATGTACATTAGGGTGGGTCAATTTTTTCACTCCATGAGCAACTCGCGATACTGGTACTATGGGCCATAACAAGTATTTTTGCCAATGGAATCATACCTCTAAAATCATTTTCGAGCTTGCCGAAATTTGTCTGAAGATATTATTTCAAAAATGCACGAAAACGCCCCCTGACAGCAGTCAAAAATAAAATTAAATGTGAAAAATGGATTTCCCGACCCAAAAAACCCCCGTATATACATTTTCAATAATTTTTTTTTAAAATGCACTAAATGGATCGATTTTTGAGTATTTTGGAAAATATCTTCAGACAAATTTCGGCAAGCTCGAAAATGATTTTAGAGGTATGGTTCCATTGGTAAAAATACTTGTTATGGCCCATAGTACAAGAATCGCGAGTTGCCCATAGAGATTTTTTCGGGCCTATACAATTTGACCCACCCTAATGTACATATATGTGTTTAGTTTTGGAAGGTATTTTGAACTGATATTTTCTCAAATCATACGTTTTTTTAGAACACTGAACATTTCGGCGTGGGGGGGGGGGGTGCCTCCCTCGTTACTACGCCACTGCTAAATTGCACAGTAGCTTTCTTCTACACTTACCAACTCATTCGTATGAAACAGCATATAGTGTGTTCTCATTCATTTGCATAGTCATTTGTTTCATAAAAACAAAACAATAGCCGTTACTAGCAATGTGCGTCAATGTGAATAGATAATACATTGTTTAAAACTTTTCCAATCTTTAACGAAATATCCGCAAAAACTAGTAAACTGTTGCGTCTATACGGCGGCACTCTTATGCTATATTACGTAACCAGGTAATGGCATGTTGTCTCCGCTAATTGTTTCTAAATGTTCCAACAATTATGTAATTATATTTTTAATACGTAACAAAGTGCGACGCTGAATTAGAATTAAAGTTTTATATTCCATCGTTTATGATATACCAATAATTTAAAATAGTTCACTTCACCGAAAAGTCGATATTTTTTTATTTGTTTGAATTAATTGGTGTGCTTTAATTAATACCTCGCATATACGCAGACAAAATTCCTGATAATTATATGGGGCAATATAAAAAAAGAGGAGGTATCACAAATAATGAGAAGTTTCAATTAATATCATAAATGTTTAAAATTTTGCGTTTTAGATTTAAGGTAATTGGCATCCTTGTTACTAAAATTTAACAATTGAATGTCTGTACACTGTTCTTTTTGCTTCCTCGCAATATCGAAGATACGAGAAGCTTCGTTATCGTTTTAAAACGAGAAAAAAAATTTGTTCTCCGATTTCAAAAATTTTACTTTATTTATCCGTTTCAGGTCAAGACAAACACTTTTTGTTCCGTGTCTGTCTGTCTGTCTGTGTGTGTGTGTGTGTGTGTGTCTGTGTGTCTGTCCCCCAATCCTTGTCACACGCTTAACTCATGAACCACTGAACCGATATTGATGAAACTTTATTGGTTGGTTTGGTCTGACTTGAGGACGGTCCCATTTCAAAATAATTAAAATTGTGTGTAAGGGGGAGGGGTGACATCCAAAAAGATTTATTTTTTGAAGATATCTCAAGAAAGACACATGTTACGTGAAAACTTTATAGAACCTTTTTTGTAGAGCATTCAATTCTCTATAATATAGGTCACCTACTTTTGTTGTAAAATATTCCCTCACAAAGATCTATCTGAATTTGACTTAAGAAAATCGTCATTTGTTTTTTTAAAACAGCTATTTACTTTGACATATTAAATGTCATTTTGACGTTTTAAATGTCATTTTGACGTTTTAAATGTCATTTTGACATTCGTATAGCAGAAAAATAATGATTTTGATTGAAATTGTCAATAAATTAAAAAATTTACGACATAATAACCAGGCGCGTATTAAGAAAAATGTAAAATTAAATTTTTTTATTAAAATCCTATGAAAATTAAATGGTTAACCAATGACAGGCAGTTCATCTGAATACTTTATCGGTTTTTATTTAAATTGTTCAATAATTAACTACCTTTGATGAATTTAGCACGAGGAAGCACCGTGCATTTACAAGGCAGAGTATTTAGTTTACGTATAAGTCGATTGACAGACATTTGTAGCTAGTTTGAATAATATTTGTCTGTTTGTTGGACACAAAACTAGTTAACCGATTTTAATAGAACTTTTTTTTTAATTTAAGAATTGATAAAAATATATAAAAATGAAAACTAACAACACTAATGTATGTAGTTGTGATATTGATTTAATTCTACCAACAATGTATAAAAATAAAGAGAAAAATCGATGACAGTTTTGAATTACACGCGAGCGAAGCCGTGAATAAGATCTATTATTTAATAAAATTTCCACAGAATAGTAATAAACGTATTAAATTCTGCAATATTTTCTACCTCAATCATTTAAATTTTTAAATAAAATAAAGAATAACCCAATTGACAATACAACTAAAAAAAAGTAAAATCCACACATGGTCATCTGTTGCACAGAATCATACATATTCATAACCGATAGTATTTTATGGAATAGGATCATCATAAAGCTCAATCAATGTTCGTAAGTGCGAAACAATCATATTTACATGATCGCAAAAGACACCAGAAGTAATATTGGATTAGCGCGCGCGATATTCCGCCCATCCGCTCGTCATAAGTTTCCCCACCTCACGTAATGACACTTCTACCCTGACGGGGGTTAATGCTAACAGGGGCGTAATTGTGAATTTTTTAGATTGGTTTAATTTACCATTTAAAGTTGTAATTAAAAATAAATGAGCTGGTGAATTTTATATTTATTTTCATATTTAAACTGATTCTAAAGTTGTTTTAATTATTCATTGGAGTATCTGAACTAATTTTTTAGGTGTAAAAACTACGAAATCGTGGAAATGCCATCACTAGGTCTTTAAGATAAAAATTAAATTAAAAAAAGTATATTTTTCATTTATATGAAACAATATATTTATTTTAAATAAATATCCGGTGGCAAATGTTACCGTCAGAGCCGAAAGGGTTAAAAATAAAGTTTAAAGTAAATTTACTAAGAATCAAGATGTTTTTATGTATTAGATTTTGTTACTTTCATATAATTTCATTGGTTTGTAAACAATATTAAATAAATTCTTGTCTTCTAGGTAAAAATTGTGTCAGTTTGATTATAATAACGTTCAACGTTTCGGCGACGCATCGATAACTTTTTATTGACATTTTTGTAATGTAATGTTTGTATGAGATTTATGAAAATAATAATTATTTTGTTTTATCTGTACTAATTAGTAATTGTTTCCTTTTTGTTTGGTTATAGTTTTTAGTCCGTCCCTGAATTATCCTCGAAGCGACGTCGGTGGCGGCGAAAAGTTATGTCATTCTCAGTCTAACCACGTGTTCCATATTTCATCATCAGAACCCAACACGAGCGATACCGATCCGATACGAGTGTATACGAAAGAACAAGCGTATAATGGAAGGATAATAAATAAAAAAATAATCTGTCTTTTTTCGCTTTGTGTATCTGTCTCAGTCTGAACCCCTGGCCAGATTGACTTTCCTGTTGCCGTGGCAACCGCGAACGAGACTTCCGTCCGATCGATACGATAACATTGTGCCGCTGTGCTGTGTGGAAGATTCGGCGCGCGGCATCTGTGTCTGTGTGCGCCGCGTCTCCGTAGACGACGCCGACGATCTTCTTCTCCTTGATGATGACGTCGCTGTCGCCGCCGCCGCAACTGCCTCCGTGTGTCGTTTCACGTTATTCTTGTTAACGTTGATTTTATTATGTAATAATATGCATATATAAACATAAACTTATGTTGTCGTACGCAAGTTCCAAGGTGGGGATGAGTTTGTACAGTCGAACATAATGTTTACGATTTTTATTTTATTTTTTTAGCTTCAAATTGTTGCAAAGTTATGAATAAGAATAATTTTATAATACGAATTTCCATTAAAGTTTTTGAAACATTGGTTGAAATTATATATAAATAAGTCAAATAAATTAAATCACAATAACAATTGCTTGTAAAAGATTCAGTTCATGTGAATGATATTAATTTAATAATATTAAGGAATCTTTTCGTATGCAAAAATACTATCAGTTTAAATAATAATCTATCACCAACGGATACATTGTCATAATACCTCATATGAAAAAGCTGAAATAAACAAAATCAAAGCTGGTCTAAAACGAGACATACACACTGGTAGAAAGGATTTCTCAAACCAAGTAAACCTTGTTTTGTATATAACGAAAACAATATTTTCTTAAGATAAGCAATAATCTCTTAAACTATAGTATTCTTGTACGAAGGAATAACGTAGTTGGATTAAGAGTAAGTTTCTTATATTAAGAAAATATTGTTTTTGTTATATACAAAACAAGGTTTTCTTGGTCCAATACAGTTTTTTTTCTGTCCACGTGCCATTTTTTTGTAACTTCTTAACATAGAAAAATAAAACCTAGAAATTATAAAAAAATTGATTTGCAGGTTTGTACAATTTTTAAAATATCCTATAAACATTATACAACACTTAAAAATGTTTACACTTATATATAAAAACTCTAATACATTACTGTCACTTACTAACTACACAGTATTAAAAAAAATCCCTTTATTTAAAGAAGTTAAAAAATAATGTTCCCCCTTTTGGGAATCGCTGCCAAATCTGTTACAATGTATCTAATAATAAACACTTTTTTAGACGTCTGGTTAAAAAACTAGTTTATTCCTATTAAACATATTCCTAATACCCTAAAATAACACTTTCAAATGCAAGGGGAGACTACTTTATAGATACACATTATTTTTATTTGGAATATTGGAGTCATAACCTAAATAATCCCATCATTCACCGCACCCTAAATTTGGCTTAAACCAAATTAAATATTCCTTCCATTCATTTGTAAATAAAACGACAAAACGTGTTTGTTTCGCACAGCACTCACACCAATTAGCAAATAAAATAATTGCAACCGTCCAAACCGTCAATCTAATCACATTCTATCCGTCAAACCATCGTATATATTCTGTCAGATCAGGTCCAACAATAGTCAAGCGCGCAATCAATGCTGCTATTGTATATAGCTACATTTTGTAATCTACATTCTAATTCAGAGAAAGTAGTAAATCACGCTAGTCTACGGACACTCTGATGTGTGCTCTCTCATTAATAAGGTCAGTGGATTGTGTTGGTCCATTCAATTGATCTTTCTCACACACAATTGAAATTTTTTTCCTTTTTTAGTGTTTCGTTGTTTAAGATGGAGCAGTACCTAATAATTATAGGTAATTGCCATGCTTGGTGATGTGTTGGCGGAAAAAAAACATTAGGTACAATGGGGAAATGATATTTGCGTAGTTGTTTATTTTATATTATAATATTGGAGGAGGAATACCTACCGGATGTTGATGTATTATTACCGAAAGAAATTGTTTTTTATTTTCTTACTGTTCTGTTTAAAGATTTCTAAAACTGGATGAATAGATTCAGAGCTCATACTAACAAAAAGTTATTAAAATTCAATCAATGAAAATTTATGTGTATTTGTTAATAGTTTTAGTGCTTTTAGTTTTTTAATTATGTCCCAATATTAAGAAGACAGTTACAAAAATTTTTATAAGCAATAGCTATCTACAGTTTTCATCTAACTAACCCTCTACCGAAGTTCCGAGGTACTTCCTGGAGCTTTCGCGATTTAAAAAAAATCGAAAAAAAAAACCAAAAAGCAATCACACTTGTTGACTAGTAAATATAATATCGTTATAGTAAATTAAATAACACAATATAATTTTTAGGAAGGGCCATTTTGCATAAACCCTCCCCCCTCAAATATATTATTAATTTATATAAAAATTTTGTCTGCTTGTTGTCCTTGTCTGCTTGTTGTCCTTGTCTGCCTTTTGTCCTTGTCTGCCTTTTATCCATGTCTGCTTTTTGGGAGTCTGCCTTTTATCCATGTCTGTGTTTTGGGAGTCTGCCTTTTGTCCATGTCTGCCTTTTGGGAGTCTGTCCTTTTGTCTGTCTGCCTTTTGGAAGTCTGCCTTTTGTCTGTCTGCCTTTTGTCCATGTCTGTTTTTTGGGAGTTTGCCTTTTGTCCTTGTCGGCCTTTTGTCCATGCCTGCCTTTTGTCCGGGTCCCCCAAGAAGTAAGTAGTGTGCGTAAAATAGCTATTTGTATGTTTTTCTGCTTTTGTAATTAATTCCAATAGCATAAATACTAGCGCAATATCCGATTCTTTAATATTATTTTGAAAACTATTTTAAGATATATTTTTCTAAAGGTGTAGTTCTAAGGGTTCCAAGAGTCGACAGTTTGGAGACCACTATCTCAATTCAGAGACCCTCAAAAACGTGCAATTTAGAAATCTTGAGTTTGATTTTTTCATATTATTATTTTATTATATTCTAGAAAAAAAACGCACTTTTTGCTCAGTAGATAAAAACAAAGAGTAAATATAAAGGAAAATAATAAAATAAATACATAATATAAAAAAAAACATCAACAAATAAATCCAATAGCACTGTTTTGCAAAAGCCAATCAACAATCATCATAAATAGCATTTCTTTTAATGTTAACCTGATTTTCCACTTAATGCAACTGTAGTTCCAAGCACAAAAAGAAGAAACGAAATACTTTAACAGGTTCATATTAACGTATCGTGTACACATCTTTACACAGCTTAAATACTTAAGGGGTGGAAATGATGACGATTATTTCCTCCTCTATGTTAGCGCATGCGCGTGCAGAATCGGGATTTAACCCAGAGGTTATGTGCGATTGAATAACTGATACGGTTCAGATTTCATGCATTTTACATATGTATATGGATGTGCTTACTTATATATGTATATGAATAGTATCCAATTGTTGCACATTGGAATAGTGGTATTTGATTAACTTTTTTTAAATTGTCATGGTATAGTATAGGTAGTAGAAAATGTCAGTTTCAATTACCGTAAAAATAGGAATTGAGACTTTTATAGAATATATTGTTAAACACTATTACCCTTTTGCATTGTGCAGTCAGGTAAAAAGAGTTTTTGTTTGGTGATATAGTATTCTGGAACGATTCACAGACATTTGAGAATGCTCTTAAAACATTAATTATTCAGTTTAGTCATACCTATCAAAGTTTCAAATCATTACGATAGTTTTTTTTACTCCACAAATCAAAAGAGGTACTTCCTAACTATTAATAGCATTAAGGTAACGAATTTAATCTTAAAACTAAGTAACTAAATTAATGTAAAAGTCATGTAGGTATGTAGGTATCTACAGTTATAAAATAAGAAAGAGGTTTATTATAGACATAGATGTAAATACATTTTTAATTAAATAAAACAATAATTATAATATTTATAGTTGTAAATTAATCTATTTATTCATTATACATTAAAGGAACACCTATTACTTAAGGCTTTGAATCTTACGAATTCTTATATACATATATGGGAGAGGGGTGGGGATTAAAAGTGTTACTTATGTAAGGATTTTTCTAAAATTTTGGATGTTGTAATTGCTTTTCATATATTAAGTTAATTAATTTTTTTTAATCCATGTATTTTGCTAGGATATTTAAAATAACTTTACGTCGGAGGCCACTCAATATTTATGAATCCTTACCAGGTAAAGAGGGGAAAACAAAATGAATAACAAACATTTAAAATTAAAAAATAAAGTATTAATGCTGACTAATAAGAAAATGCAGGAACTCTGAAGACAAAAATAAATTAATAACAAAAAAACATTTAAAAACTAACAATAAGTATTCCGAAAATTGAGTGATCTTTAGTTCTTGATTACTGTGCCACCAAACAATACGAATTTATTATTATAAATATTATTAAGAAAAAAAATATTACCCAAATAAAAAACTTCTTTATGCCAATTCAAAACTAAACAGATTAATCAACATCAATAAATACGCGTTTAATTTATTTGCTTTGATACAACCATAAAGAGATTAAACCCCCCTCTTGAAATCCTAGTAACGACCTAGTAGTGTACTTACCTCTGTAAAGAAGACTTTGTACCAAAGACCCCGTTTGTATTTTAACCACAATGACTTCCTACTGCACGTTAAAATGAATCTATTGAGAGTCAAAGACTTTATATATAACTTTAAGTTTGTCTTTGTAAACTAACATATTTATAAAAGAACAAAACATAGCGTATTAAAACTTATATAAACATATTTAGACCCTCGTATATATGTATGCTTTACTTTGAGGTAAGGATGCCTGTTAAAAGTATGGGAACTTGGTTTTATGGGAACATGGATTAAGGGTCGATATATTTTATAATAATGTGATTTGCGAATTACTTGAAATTTGTTCAAGTGGTAATTTTTTATTATCGGAACTTATTATGTACCTAAGCCCCCCAAAAACCGCATTGTTTTAGTCTGAGAGATATTATGAATTTATTCCATTAAAGTATGAATTTTTGTATTTATTTGTATAAGTATACAATATAAAGTGATTTTGTGAGTTCCCATATTGCTCCAAGCTAATATTTTGAGAACAAGGTATTTTTAGGAAAAATGTTTCAGGCAAAAGTTGTACGGTTGAGAAGGTGATAAAAGTTTTGATTTTGTGTGAAATCTTCAATGCCATTGGAGGTAATGGAAATATGTTTTTGCAGATTCGTATATATTCTAAACTTGTGACTTAAATTTCATGATTTTTTTACTCCGTAACTATCAATTTCTGAAACAAAATAAAAAATGTAAAGTGCTTATTTCCGTTATTTTTTCCAGAATGTTTCAACATAAAAATTAAGCCACTTACATATTTACTCTGAAATTTATAGTTTTAAGGTAATCATTTTTTTTAAATTAACTGAAAATAGTTTTAGGAAAACAAATAATATAAATAAATATATAAAAAGTGAAATTCGTTTAAGGAGACTGTTAGATGTCGATTATAAAAACCAACGAAACAACAATAATTGACTTCTCTTAATGCAATACAAAATGTGTTTTGATATTTTATTTTACGTTTTTCAAATTTATTTTGTTAGGTATTCAAAAGTGCAAGTAATTATTGTATTAATTAAATCACATTATTCGAAACTATGCCATTTCAGTAATAAAACAAGAAAATATGATATTTTTCTTATCATTTTTTTGTATCGGCCATTACGAAGTTATAAAATTTTATTTAACAATAGTATTGTTTTGATAATAATTTATGTTACATACTATTGATATTTATTTGTTAAATGCTTTAATTGAGAAACAAATGCATTGTTACTTTTTCTATGATAAATATTAATAATTGTTCTTTGGAATTGCTATAATAAACCTAAAATAATCTACAATTTGATATACTCATGGCTTTCACCCTAGGTTTTCCTCCAAATTTTTACGTCTATATCTGGGGATCGTACCTTTACAAGTTCATGTTTCGAACTTATATAGTTTACAATATACACTGTTACATGGAAGAATAGACAGATGGACGGACGACAAAAAATACTCGTATATATAACACATACAAATATATTTCAGATTTGATAATAAATACATTTTAAATCAATGTCAAATATTTTTTATTTTTATAAAATTATTATTAATATTGCTATTTAAGCACTTGGTTATCAAATTAAAATTATTGATAGCAAATTATTTTACTAGGTACCTATTCAATTAATTTTCTTGATAAAAAAATCAAACAATAATTAATACAATAACAATTAATTTACGAGTTTTATGACGACAAAAGGAGCCCTATTATGGATTAATAAACAAACCAGAATCATGTGTTAACACTTGTTATGACGACAATAACATTATCTCTGAATCCACTACAGATAAGGTGAGCGATACGCTTTAGTGCGTTTTAAAGGTATAAAGAACAAGCTATAGTGAAATGGGGCAAAGGGGTACATCGTTTATTATATCAGGTATTTCTAAAATGTTTTAACACTCTTCAGAACTTAATTCTAGAACCCTTAATATTTCATGAATTAAATGGTTCATTCGGAAACAACATTGTATTTATATGTATGAATATTATCACGACCTTTATATCTCATATACGTATGCTCAATTTCTTCTATCTATGTAACCAGATTGATTACGTTAACAACTTGCTAAATATCTGTTAAATAGCAGATGCTTAATTTGTATTGCATTTTTCCATTCCTTTAAGTAATATATGACAATGAGTACCTAATGAGTTGATCAAAGTTACCTTCATTTTATAGAAATGTTATTTCTTACATTCAAAAATTCATATTAACTTTATAGTTTGGGAAACGCTGCTTTAGGTACTTCTTGAGTTGCATATAGGGTAATCAGAAGCTCTTTGAATAGCGGATTTAATCTATTTATACTGGAGGAAGTGGATTAGAAGCAACAACATTGTAGTTACTTCGCCCTAACTTTTATATATATGTATATAAGCGTGTGCCAATGACCGATGGAAAAACAAATAATGCTAATTTTTATCGGGGGGAAATATAAAAGGTGTATCTGTATCAAAGAGAGCGTTTGATGGGATTAAATATTTTGTTGCTACTGTTTGATATGTATGTTATTAATTCAGGAACATTTAGTTAGCGTCAATGGTAATTTGATTACTCTGACATTTACGTACTTGTATGAATGTACTCGTATACTATAGTACAGTAAAATTAGCTATACAATTCCCTTAATAAGGAAAAAATTGAAAAATTAGAAATTTCTTCTGAAATACTTAATCTTTAAGAAACCGAAGAGTCCCTAGTCGGGACTGGTGAGCTTTAGCTGGTATTTTGATTTAAAGTGGGGCATACCAAATATGCGATGAAGCTAGTCTTGATTTTGATCACTTACCGGCTTATTGTGTTCTACAAGCAAATTTTATGAAAATCGAATAATATATATCTCATAGAATGTAACCATGCTATTTTTTTTAATTATGAAAGAGGGGGACCCTCCATAAACAACTTTGAATGACCGCGTATTGTCGATGCTTTAAAAAATTGTTAGCTCTTTCTAGCGGGTTATATTTATTTTTAATCATATTAGGAAATGTTAAGGTGATACCGTTGTACTCATAAAAAATATTTTGGTTATAATAATTAGAGGTTCTCTGAATTATTCATTACTAAAGAAAGTTTTTGAACTTTAAAATTTGTGTATCTCAGTATATTTGTTAATATTATTCAAAAACTAGGAGTTTTCAGACAAAAACTTATATATGACGTATTAATATGACATATTTTTGAGCTGATATTTATGTGTTAATATTTTTTTAATATTTGGTAAAATTATTAATTAACATACTTTTCTTTAAGCTGTCCTTCCACTTGGTAACAGTTCTGAAAAAAATACCAGACTAGTAAATCGTGCATTAAATCTCAAATTCGTTCTGTTTCTGATTTTACACATTTTTCCAATGAGTTTTTGAATATAAAAAGTTACAATAACTTAGTTCAATTTACAATTAATAACGTCTGGGGGAATTGATAGTTTTGTAGTGGTATCTCCTTAAGAAACAATTTTCACGTATTACTTGTTTTTACTATTAAATTGACGTTTAAAACTTAAACAAGTATTTTACCTACATATATGTATACTATTATTCATTAACAGATATAAATACTTGAAAAATTAAACAACTTCAGATCGAATATTTAAACGCATTCTTTAAAGCTGAGAGAAAAACAACATGTAAACTAGTATTATTTTGGAAAACCCAGATCTAACGAACAGAATGTATCTTTGTTTTCATCTTTCTAGAAAATTTTTATACAAAATAATGATTCAATTTTGAAAAATACAAAATTATATAGTGTAGGTAATATCACTTATTTAATATTTGATAATTAATTGGACCGCTTATTTTGAATTTGGAGTAAGTCTAGATATTAAAATATCTTGCAATAACAATAATATAAATAAAACGTTCGTTGATTTCCCCAATTATTCGTATGTTTATAAAATATTGATTGTTCATTATGTCAATTTATTCGTTTTGGATTCCGAACAACAGGTATATGACCAACGAACATGTAAGCATTAATATAAAACATGTTCATACAAAACGAAAACTTCCTCACACGATTCAATTAAAATTACTGTATCATATAATTCATGTTGACATTACATTTATATGCCCAACGTACATTTCATTCCATTACATGAAATAGTTATTCACTGTATTTAATTCACACAATGATCTTATCGTGACCTTCATCAGTATGAAAAAAAAAACACAAATAAACAAAAGGGGTACAATTTCCTTAACGTTTAACCTCAATAAACATTATATTTTTTCGTTATATAATACCGCACAAACCCGGAAGATAAAAAAAAATAATTGTGAAACCTCATTGTTATACAACGCATTTCGCTTTATATACATACATACTTAGCGTTCGTCAAACTTCTACTGATGCAAACTTTCTATAGAATCAAATTGTACAGTTCCAGAAGCGGACTGGGTAGTTACAGATGACACGGTAGGCTAACAAATTGGTTTTAATTTATCAAAATCGACTTGTCATAAAGAGTCGTACTTAATAATGCGGCGCGGCGTTTTAATCATATATTATATCAACGTTTCGTAGTATATCAATGAAATGCTGAAAAAATTATCTTCCTTTTTTATATGAAGTAAAAAAATGATATTGGGCACGATAAAAAAATACGATAACAATTAAGTTTGTAAGAAAAATTAAATTTTCAGAAATTTTCAAAAATTGTGGTGGACCCATAAGATTTAGAGAAAAATGAACGGTTTCAAAAATAATTTTCTCAATAAGAACTTTAAAACAAATAAAAGAAAATTGAAATCGGATGACTAGGAGCTGAGATAAAGCTAATTTTAGAACATCGATGGGGGTTATCTTTGATAGCACATATACAGGGCCGCGCCGACCCTCGGCAGCGCCTGTGTGCGAAACTTATGAAGCGCCTTTTTGAGTTCCGAAAAAAAATATAGGAACTAGTTTCGCTCTGTCTGTCTTTGAAAAATATATAAATACGTTGAAATTTGGTATACGAACAAAGATTAATGACCCAGAAAAAAAAGAGATTTTTGAAAAAAAAATGTTCTAACCAATCAACCACGATGTATTTGCTCTTCAAAACGTCTCCTTCCTCCAATTTCTATCGATTCGAAAGTCAAAAAATTTCAGAATGTACCTTTTATTCAGTATTTTCAATGAAAATTATAATTAACACTATCAAAATTATTTAGGATCCACTTTCCCTAGACCTAAAAGTGTACTTACATTTAGGTAGATAGGTTTCCTAAAATGCAACAAAAAAATCTCAATTGACTTTTAGCAACAAAAAAATGTGAAAGGACTTTTTGATTTTAACCCTTCAGCGCATGTATTTGACATTGAAAAGCAAATACATCGTGATTTGCTTTTTAATGTCATTATCAGAGTCACCCCCCCCCTCTCTAATTTCTTAACTATCCAGAATGTAACAAAAATAGTTTGTGAAAAATTATAACTCTTTTATAAATCGTAGTGAGAATGACTACGGAACTCTATCATGTGCAAAGATAAATGATGTTTCACTTCCAGAAAAAAAACGCGAATTAAAGTATTTAAATTTTTAAAGTAATATTACATATAATATGAGACGCTCAGCGCCAAAACAACCTAACACAAAAATTCTCAAACTGAGAAAAAAAGGTTTTAATAAATTAGAAAAAAAATTATGTAAAAATTACTTTTGTGTAATTTTTGCTGTAGCTTTATTGCATTCGATAGGACTTTTTTGTTAATTTTTGGTGAGATGCAATGGTTGGACACTATAAACCATGCAGCTTTTTAGTTTCTAAAACTAATTCTAGCCATGCTGCTTAGACCATTTTAGCATACAAGTTTTGTGTGAATATCTTGTAAGGAAAAAAGGCTTTTGGCTCTCATAGCGTAATTGTGGCTTAAAACGCTTAGGCCATTCTAATTTCTTAAAAATTTGAAATTTTCGGTTATGTAAAGCTTCGTTTTTTTTTCATATGTGCGAGTTAAACTGTTTTAGCGCTGATCGCTTGATATGTACATTGTACGACCTTTCTGCGCTTGCTACTGCAACATTTCACCACATCATTGTTTAGTTTAAAAAAAAAGTTTCATACGATATAAATTTTTCTTCTATTTCTTTCGATTAGTTTTTAAATTTAATCAATGGTATTTCATTAAAATCAAAAGGCGCCTCGCGGCGCCCTTGATGCCCTGGCGCCTGTGTGCGCCGCACACTTCGCACATATGGGCGGCGCGGCCCTGCACATATAACAGTGTTCTACGCGGATTTTAAAGTGGTTCCCTACCTGAAAATCTTTCTTTTGACCTTATGTATGGCCACAGAAAGTGGCGTACCCCAATAAAAAAAGTGCAGTCATGTACCAGACGTACTATACACTGGTAGAAAGGATTTCTCAAACCAAGTAAACCTTGTTTTGTATATAACGAAAACAATATTTTCTTAACATAAGCAATAATCTCTTAAACCAACTATAGTATTCTTGAACAAAGGAATAACGTAGTTGGATTAAGAGTATTTCTTATATTAAGAAAATATTGTTTTCGTTAGATACAAAACAAGGTTTTCTTGGTCCAATACAGTTTTTTTTTTCTGTGTATGTATTAAATGTTTTATGATACATAGATTAATTATATAAAAATGACTCCCTTTCTACTCCACGCCGAAAAAATAACTATATTTTAAACACTTATTAATTTTCCTAATGTAATAAAACCAGGAAACTGAAACAATAAGTTTTAATTTTAATTTCTAATATTTACATGTTTGTGTCATCTGATAACTGATTCATTAAGCACTTAATTAATAAACTAAATGAAGAGAAAACTTTGTTTCATAAACAAACTTTCAAAATGATACATAAGGTACCTATAAGTAACTATGCAGCAGTGAGGTAACTACAAATTTCAAACCCCTGCCTCACCAATATTAAAAAAAAACTATCAAGATAGTATAGTCTAAAAATAAGAAAATTAGTCCCTACTATGTCTATAAGGTACTCACTATACATACAATATAACACCTGTAACTGGAGATCCTTGGCTTTTGCGTCCTGCCACTGATTTGTTGTTTATATTTAATATTTATAAACATTCAGCGATCTTATATCTCAGTAGCATGTAATTTGTTTCTATAATGTTGTACCACAAACCAACAAGAGCGACAATGTGTTAATAATTAGTTTGTAATGATACCGATAGAATCCGACTCTGCGCGATGTTCCTGTTTTCAGTGCATAGTACCGGTGAGTGGCCGAGATCACACACGGTAGAGTAAAATAGAAGAAGAGTACCAGACTATTACAATTTATGTTTAAAAACTGCCAACATCTACTACCTACTTACAGCTAAGTACATATATACAGTTCTATTTGTTTGTCACCCACATTAAAGAGATAGGCAGTAATTTGTATTTATAAAAGTAGTTCGTTTTATTAATCTAAATACGAAATTTTTCTCGATATTTAATTTATTTATATGTCTCGTCGAGAGTCTCGGTTTAAAAAGATTTTTAATAACACTATGCAACAAAAAAATTCACAGATATTTGAATAGGTGATTTAGAAGGTATTTGTCATACCGAAACCGAATTCGTTGCCCAAATAATAATAATAATAATAATAATAGTACGCTTTATTCTTTTTAACCATCCATGGTATAGAATGAGTCAATAAACATGATTACACTGTTACATAGATTTTTCCAAGTTATACATATTAAGCTTAATTTAACTGGTGTTTAAGTTATAAAATAATATTTCATACATATACAATAGGGAAAGAGATAGGAATTAGGCAGAAAAGAAAGGAGTTGATTATAGTTATCCGTATTCGCTTAGATTGTAATGATTCTTTGTAATTAAAAAATTTTTTAACTCTTTTTTGAATATATTAATCGGAAGATTTTTTATTTCGTTAGGTAATTTATTAAAAATGTTTATTATTGAAATGTGTGGACCTTTTGTGATTACCGCTAGGCTGGTCGATGGAGGGACTAAATTTTCTTTATTTCTTGTATTGTAACAATGAGAGTTTATGTTTCCAGAGAATAAATAATAAAAATGATCACGTCAGGTATTTTACATTAGATATCCGAACCTAAAAGTCCCAAAAATGACGGTTTTGGCAATGTTGGGGAATTTATTAGATACTAACAATAAGTAGGTAATTTTTTTCTGAAGTTTTCTTTCATGATTTCGAATAGTACTATCTTTTCTCTTTAAAATGATTTTTCACATTTTAATATGCGATTTTTCTTTTCTATAATATACTACTTTGAAGATATATGTAGTAAAGTTAATTGTATCTATCATACTATACTACACTCTATTAATAAAAATATCATATCTTCAAACTAGTACATCTCGGCTAAAAAAATCGTACATTAAAAAGTTACAACTCATTTTAAAGAGGAAAGATAATATTATTTGTTACCGTGACCGAAAACTTTAGAAAAAAATTACCTACTTGATAATAAATTCTATAACATTGCCAATATATTCATTTTTAGAACTTTTAGGTTAGAATATCTTAAAACCCTGACGTGATGAAACCAATTGGCCAACAAATCCGGATTCGGCATGCCAAAAGCCTCTTAAATTTTCTATTCAGATCGCTGTTATATTACAAAAGTATTTTTTGTTGCATAGTGTAATTAGTAAAAAATGACTATTTGATTTTAATTTTTAGATGCATAATTATATTTTATTTTAAAATTTATTTATTATAGCATAAAAAGTGGAAAATATTTTTTGTACAAAAATTAGACGAAAATCGTTTTACAGAGTATCTTTGATAGGTTTTGCGATTTCAAAAAAGTTATGATCGGTAATGAATTTTGTTTCTCTTTATCTAAAAAAATCTTTAAAAAATTGGTAACATGGTTTAAATCCGGCTCTGGTAAAGAAAATCACGATCAAGGAAATACATAATACACAGGTATTTAAAATAACAATTCAAATTACACTAATTGTAATATTACCTTACATAATATCATCAAACATTATTAAAACCTACACCCAATAACAAAAACTGTAAAACAATTTGCAAAATCTAATGTGTACGAGTAGCCGTGACTCTAAAAAGGGAAGGGAGGGGGGTGACAACCGGACAAACGTAAAGAAGAAGAGAGTCACGGTTCACTTTTGCCGCCCCGCACGTTAATCCTGTCTCTTTCTATCTAGATCCACTACATATGTGCGTCTCTCTCCCACTGCCTTGGCGCATCGGACCATGGTCAAAGACCCTCTTCAAAGAAGACATGGAACAGGAAATATTGACACTTCGTGTGTACTTCGCAATCCGTCAAACATAACAACTGCGTCTATCCACGGTCTCTTTGTTTGCCGCGGACGAGTTATGTTGTTCGATGTGATTGTGTGGGTATGTTAAACGCAGTGGCGTATGTATTTTCTCCAATTTGTGCCATTTGGATATGTGTCTTTAAGAGGCAAGCGGTAAGAGGGGATCGCTTATGTTAAAGCATGTAATTAAAAATCATTGCCAATAACGTATCAAAACGATGCGGCGTTCCTGACTTTTTTGTTTGTGTCGATTACCGCAAAAAATTATTAAGATAAACACTCATTTCCTAAAAAATAATAAAAAATAGGATACCATTTTTTTTCGATAATTACATTTAAAGGTGAACATTTTACAGGGTAAAATATAAATTTCAAAAAGGTAGAATGCATTGGTAGTTCGAATTGTATTTTGTATTTCATTTATTAGATAAATTCTAACAAGTCTTCAGGCTTCCGCGGTGATCTTGATATGGATCTTGGCTTCTGGGTGTAAACCGCGTCGATTTGGTCGTATTTCTCAGAGTTCTTCTAACAGTGTTACATTGTTAGAAAAGTCCTGATGATGTCCACTGCAATGTGTGACTAAACGTTGGACTATAAAACGACCAAATCGACGCGGCTTGCACCCAGAAACCAAGATCCAGATAAAGTCTAATTTTACTAATGACTTTATTGACGTGAAATGTCTTATATAATATCATAATAATCAGCAATCATAATGATATTGTTTTCAAATAATATATAAACTGACTGTACGCCACTGACAAAGTACGAAATAGTTTCATTGAATGTAGTCGGTCGGAATAAAGATCGATAGTTTTCTTCTTCGTGTGGATATTAAAATATTTTTGTGTTCGCGATCTTATCTCGTATATATAAGGTCGTATTCAGTTCAGTATTCCGGTATTATTATTTGTGAATATATTATTTACATTGCCGTACCTTCACACCAGTACAATAATATCGACCAGGTTCATCGGATTGGTGTGTTTGCTATAATGCCCCTTCCCCCTGCCCTCCTCCCGCTCCCACATCGATAACAGTAAATGATCAATGATTTGGGATAACGGTAAATGTGCCCACAATGAACATATTAATATTGTAATTGAAATATTACAAGAAACCGTGTTAAATACTGTTTAACGTATAGAGTACAATGTGTTGAGTATATTTTAAGAACTTATAAATATAGTGCAACCTGGATAACTAGAATCTCAGAGGGCTAGTTGTTTTATTCTACTTAAAGAAGTGTCCATTTATCCAGTTATAGAGGTGCAAATGTAGAAGTGACGGGATTTTAGTATAAATTCTCACTTATCCAAGTCCTACTTAATCATGAAAACTATGTATAAAGTAAAGTATAAAAGTTCCTGAAAGAAAAAGAAAATTTATATTTTTTATCCTTTTACATAATTTTAATTTAAGATCTATTTTTCAATTTTTCTAACAATATACCTATACGAATCGTTCAATGTTAAAATGATTAATTCCATTTATGAAACTGTTGAGAAAATCGAATAAATATGTAAATAAATATACTTTACATGCGAAAAAATCGAAGACACAACATCGTTTTGCAATTTTCTGACAGATATAAAATACTGATTGATTTTTTGAAAAGTATATACATATACTACCTACTTCACTTTAGAGGTTGAATTTCAGAAACTTCAAGTAAAAACTGGGTATGATTACCTATACATATATTATAAAAAGAAGACACTTCTAAGATTTTACGTATCTTGGTCCAGAAGTTTGGGCTAGACGTTGATGAGTAAGTTAATCACAATCAGAACACATAAATAACTTCTTACATATTAATGAAGACTGGGATTGTTTTGCAAATTTATTAATTTATTTTTGACATTAAAGAATTTGATACATTTATAATTTACAATTAAATTTAATACTCCGTGGGAGGATTTTTCATATTTATAATACTTTAGAGTTTTAATCTTTTCTCAATGAAATTGATAAAATTGACATTTGTTATTTATTTGTTAATACATATTTTGGTGTTAATGATCAAACTTGAGAAAGAAATTAAAATCAAATGGAAATGATTTATTCATATTTAAAACAAGAAAATAAAAAAAATAAGGTTTATTTGAATATTAACACTTAAATGAATATTAACAGCTGATTTTTCTATAGGTATTCCATATTTAAATTCAAATTTCCATTTTTAATTGAAACTATTTATAAAAGATATTTCGTGTTTACATTTATAGGTATATACATAATAAGTTGTATACGAAAAAAAATAAACAATATTTTAATACGTAGAAAAATAGGAAGCTATTATGTTTGCGAACTTTAAAAAATGCATTTTCACTTAATCTTGACACAAATTAATTACAAAACTATGTATATAAGAAACCTTGTGAAAATTAGCGAGTCCACCAAGGTCTGTATGTAAACAAATATACGTAAGAACGTTTCTAATTCTGTACATCGAATCCTTGTTGCGAAGATTTCAGAACGAAACCGATTTTATAAATTATTACCTAAGTATTATTTTATGTAATCATAACAAAAAAGTATTCCTTTCAACGGAAATAAATGTTTTGAAGGCCTTTGGACTAAATCTGGCTATTTTTGTATGCTGTATAATTCTACATGATTGTTTTATAATAATAAAGGAAATATAGATGCGTGAAATACATTTTTTGAGTTTAACTAATAATAAATAATAAAATTATGAGAAAATTGTTCTCAGTTATTTAAATAAGCCTTCACGTTTTGGTCGATATATTAGCCATTGTTTCCCCGCACTTTACAGTGGACATTTTCAGGGCTCTTTAAAAGTACCTTTAATTCATCGCGGAATCATCAAAGCTTGTAATTAAATATTATGTTAATAACAACGATCTAAAGAGTTCTCGAATCTTTCCATACAGGTATGGATCCATATTTATAAAAGACTATAAATGATTTTAGTTCGTTACCAAAACCCAGGAAAATATGACCATTCAATAGTATAAAATATATCTTTCGAAAAGTATATTTTCCATTTTTCCCATCACTAGATGTTAAGTTATGTTTAACAAAGCGTTATGTTTAAAAATATAAACAAACATTCAACGTAAGAATATTTATAATAAGAATAAACGTATAATCAATAAATGTCCTCCAAATCTTACTTAATACACCTATGTTCCAATATAAACACATACCAACATAAGAATATGATTATTTGGAGTTTATATATGTTTGAGTTTCGCTGGTCAAATTGGAGCAGCGTTCGCTAATGACGGTGACCTGAATACAACACCGTACGTCTCGGATTCTTATTTGTTATTCTAATGTAAATCCTATTACATATTCTCATTGAAATACACATGTTTATGAAAGACAATTGTTAATAAAAAATTGCAAGACTAAATGAATATTAAAATATATTTTTAATATGTTTTAAATATTGTAATAAAATATTTGAAACTTAAAATTTTTTGTACATGTCTTGATTTCTTATATAGTACAGAGTTTTGATACGGGAAAACTGTATAATAGGGGTAACCTAAGAAAAATTATCTGCTTCATTTGTGGGGCGCTCAAATTTGATTTTTTTATGTTTCAATTATGTTTGAAGGCAATGTGAAAAAATAATTTCTTGCAAATTTGCATACCAAGACTCATTTGATATTAACGAATATTTTTGATTTCAATTTTTTTTTTTTAAATTGTCTTCGTTTGATATACATTAGACTAATTATCCAGTATAAATAACTGGTTTAAAACATCAATATCACAACTTTTATTGATTATCTTTTTTTGCAATTTTAATAGAAAATATAATATAAATTATAATTTATTTTAACTATCCAATATAAATTATTGATATAAATAGTTCAATATCAAAACTATGAATTTTATTGAAATAATTTGCATGTTTCTTCAACAGAAAATATCAACTGTACAATTTTTTCAAATATAGGTTTGTTCTAGTTAAATTATTATACAGGATGTCCCATTTTAAACTATCACCCCCCTATTTTTTAAATCTAGCAATTAAATCAAAAAATGTTTCAAATATAAGTTCTTTAATTTTCAAGGGGAATCAAATAGGTTTCCATTTGAAAAAAAATGTTGGCTCTATTTGACCTTGAAGACGTCCAAAAAATAACAAATTAATAACGCCATTTCAAACCCCCTCAAAACCAAACATCTTTTATTTGAAACATTTTTTGATTTAATTGCTAGATAAAAAAAGGGGGATGATAGATTAAAATGGGACATCCTGTATAATATAAACTCTAAATTATTTGGTACTTTTCGTTTCAAGTTATAAAAAACAGACAGAATATACAAAAAATCTAAAAACTATCACAATAGATTATATTGTCTGCGTAAATAGACGTACCTATAGATTCTATAAATGTTTATATTGAATATTAGTATTGAGAAAGCTTACTAAACATGGCAGTTAATTATTAGAGCAATATACAAAAACGCAGTTTCATATTAATAAATTATATGTATATTATTTGTATATGTATTTTTTGTTAATTAACAAACATGCATGCATTCGTATCTATAGATGTGTAGGTATATTAAGTTGTAAAGACGAATTGTAGCAAGTTTTTTATACCCCTTCTGTTCACACCTGTAACTTATACGTATCAAATAATTATCTGTAACAGACTTTCACCGTGCGTGAAATGACCACACATACTCGCAAAGGACACACACACACACAAATTTGGTTTTATTTATTCTTTGTATATTGATATCTACCTGTTAGAAATATTTTTATTTTAATTTTTTGATATAATACTTTGTTATTCAAATGATTGTGAAAGGTTCTTAAATAATTTAGCGTATGATTTTTTGTTATTATTGAAATATAAAAAAATCAACGATAGTAAGAATATTAACAATGTATATTATAATAATAAAATAAGCTTTCATTATGAATAAAAGATTTTTAACAATTTTATTATTCAGCTTCTAAGAAATTCAATGCAATTATTTATAAATATTTTTTTTAAAGTATACAGTGCGTTCATGATGAAAGGAACAAATTCGTTTAAAATTTAGGTAATTATTTTGTGGAAAAACGCTCGGACCCGTCGATTAGTATTTTTAGTTGCGGATTTTTTGACATAAGAAAATTGTATATAGGCTGTCTCAAGAAGAAGATACGCATACATCATTGATTTTTTTAAATGGAACACCCTATATATTATGCCATTTTTGAATTGTACGATAATTTCTGAACACTTTTTTATAGCATACCATAGCTCTAAAATCAGCGGTTTTTGAAATAATGACGTATGAAATATATCTTAAGATGAATATAATGCAATTATCATTGATTTTTATAATGGCACAGCCTGTATTTTATACCATTTTTGAATTGTACGGTAAATTCTAGTCACTTTTTGTACAACATACCATAGCTCTAAAATCAGCAGTTTTTGGAATAATGACGTTTGTAATGTGATAAATAAATAAAAAATTAATAAACTTTAATAATAAAATATTCAAAAGAAATAAAATTATTCCAAAAACCACTGATTTTAGAGCTACGGTATCTTGTACAAAAAGTGTTCAGAATTTACCGTACAGTACAAAAATGGCATAAAATATAGGCTGTTCCATTAAAAAAATCAATCATGACTTCATATATTCATCTTGAGATACATTTCAAACGTCATTATTCCAAAAACCGCTGATTCTTGAGCAATGGTATGTGCACAAAAAGTGCTCAGAAATTATCGTACAATTCAAAAATGGCATAATATATAGGGTGTTCCATTTAAAAAAATCAATGATGTCTGCATATCTTCTTCTTGAGACACCCTGTATACAATTTTTTTATGTCAAAAAATCCGCAACTAAAAATACTAATCGACGGGTCCGAGCGTTTTTCCACAAAATAATTACCTGAATTTTAAACGAATTTGTTCCTTTCATCATGAACGCACTGTATATATGCTATGTTAAAAATAAACCAATTTGTACCAAACAAAGATCAGCATAAAGTTATGAATAGCAGGATTTCAAATATATTATAAAAATACACGCCTGAGCTCATTTGATCAAAATATATTTACTAATTATAAATACATAGGTACAATGTTTCAGAATAGTTACGTTACGAGAAACCTGCGATTATTTGTTACATAATCATATAATTCCGCTGTTTGACAATTACAATTCATTTATTACATAAAGAGCATAAACTTCAACGATATAGTATTTCAACTTTTCAATAATGAAATACTGTGGTCTTATCAGAGATGGTAAATGATGGGACGTATAATAAATAGGTATCTGATTTACAGATAATGGTTACTACTGAATACACATTTAGAATTTATGAGTTAACTTTTTTTTACTTGGTGATAAAGTTTCAAATTTTTCAGAATTTAATTGTATCCATATTACCTACTATTAATTTTACCATTATTTTTATCACTTTTCATTTGTGTATACATATAAAACAAATAAAAGGTTATTTAGAAAATATATGTACATATGTATGCACATATATATTATACTGAATTTTTCTTACTAATCTTGCATCTTCATACGTAAAGCGTCACTTTATGCGCGAGTAGGGGATGGCCCACAGGTGTTTGCCGTGTGCGCGGTAATCAGACACGATCATAAAAACTTGACTTATCAACAGGATCCTTTTACGCGCACGCGACCTACGTTTATCTGCATTTAAATGATCCTAGTTAGATAGTTATAACTTACTTACTTATAATTAGTTTTTTAATTAATTTATAAGCCAAAACAATTTAATTTTTGTCAATTTTATAGTATTGATTCAAAAATGTTTGATTTGCAAAGAACAAAATTATTTAACACAATTTAAAAATATGTTTGTATATCAAAGTTAACCTATTATAACCTTAGTCCGATTACTTGAGAAATTGTGGTTTCATAGCCACTTAAACTATTCACATATACACTTTAACTATAAGAAAACAATAGTCATTAACTGAAACTATTATGCTTCAGATGACGCCTTTTTATGAAGTCGAAACTCGTGTCATTTTCTTGTGGTTAATTTTGTAAAAAAATCAAGTTGGTGCATTTTTATTTTATTTTATTGATCGTGAATGAAAGAAAATTCTTGATATAACAGATTGGTATATATCAAAATCAATAAGCTTTTTAGGCAGATATTTTTTCGATATAAAAAGGGCTATATTTATTTTAAATATATTAAAAAAAGATCTTTACTCGAAAAAATATCTTCTATAAATAAAAACAACGAATGGATAATTAAATGAAAATAGTCTCGATGTCTACGAGATAAGTTATTTCGCTCCAAGCATAAGATGCATCAAATCTTCACAACCGATCAGAATTTCTTAAGAGAAATATTTAATCACACCTATATAATTACACCAATAATGCAGTACCTTATTACATAACACCGAATACCTATGCGTACGTAGATTTATTAATCGGCCAGTTATAAAATACTTCTAAAACGCATACAATCCGATGCGTTAATTTGGAAAGTGCTTCGTGCGAACGGATTGAGAAATTGAAAAACAATCTTCAAAGTAAATACCTATTCAATTGCCAACTTACTCTTTACTGTCACCAAAAGAAGTTGCAGACTGTTTCGTGAACCTATATTAGAAAGTGAAAAGAAAAAAAAATGAAACTGAAAGCGAAAACAATCTAATCTCATCCTATTTTACAGTATGTTCATTGACCTTGTTTTAGCCATTGCTTCATTGTTTAATTTTTTCACGTACCGAGGTTGCTTTTGTATAATAGATGCAAGAATATGATATTTAAATGTATACATCACTGTGCACTTAATTGGATACACAGAAATTCAAAACTTGTGTATAAGATTTTATTATTTAAAACCAAATATTGGATTGATGATTCCATTCCTTACCTCAATACCAGGATTTTAATTGGAAACACTAAAAGTAATTTGTTTATTTGTTTGATCGAACTCAATCTCAAACTGGAGCCCAGGCTACAGTTTCACGGGTATATAAGGAAAAACACCTCTGCATTATGCATATTGGATATATTAATAAAGGAAAACAATAAGAGTTATACTTTATTATAACAAATTGATGAATGGTTTTCTTTACTTCTATGTATGAAAATATCGTCACCTTGGAGCAAGAATATCGAATTTGTACTAAACTCATTAGAAGAATAGTAAGATGGTATAGATTTTTATGCAAGAATTTCACAACTGTTAATTCCATGTGTGGCCACCAGGGAGCAAAATTTGAACAATATTTATTATAAAAAACTGTTTCAAGTCAAAGTCTTTAAGGACTTTAAAGGGTGGTAGGATGGCGAAATTAAGGTAAAATTTACTCAAATGTTAGTACTATTAAGCGTGTAAATGTTGGATTCACTAGCGCTTTTCTAAATCATCAAAATAAAGTAGCATTCAATAAGTATATAAATATAGTATAAGTTTAAAAACGTGATTTCCCAAAACTCAGAATTTTTGAGTTGTGCCACTCTTGCTACGAGGTGACGATATGTTGACTGAATGACGATTCGGTACATAATACTACAGTGGATTATTTATTGCACATATCGGAAGACGTGCTTTATATTCCGTTACCAAGAATAATATAAGCGAGATATCTAAGCGATCACTAATTACATAATTTTAAAGCTTTCGAAGTTGTTATGTTTCGCCTAACATTGCAATAGATCGCAATGAATTGTTATCAGATTTTTTTTCTTTGAAAGTAGCTCCGTTTTCTGGAAAATTCATATAGTTGAAATTCAAAGTGTAGATACCTAGATAGAGATTATTCTATATCTATCTATAGAATAAACCTGCTGACATTATATAAAATTCAGTTTGGATAAAACATCTACCAAGGATACTTCTTATTGCAGACATTTTCTAATTCCCACGTACAAAAAAATCAGTTTTAAAGTCGCTGGTATGAAAAGTTGAGTAGACGAAAGGATTTCGGTTTTTACAAGCAGTCTGTCTAACATGCTCCACCGACTGTCGTCGGCAACGATATCTTTTTGTTTTGTCTTGTTATTCGTCGCTTAACTACCACATACACACTACATCAGGGGCGTAACTAGAGGGCGGCGTGGGCGGATAAATCTCACTCACCCTGATGTATCGTTTTTTTTTCTTACATCGATCGATTGAAATCAGGCTAAGTAATACTAGTATCTAAACGCCTTTGATGAAAAACTATTATTTTTATTTGACAGATTTAAATTAAAAGGCTTGATTCTATTCTGACAGCTAAAAAGTATTTATATATTATAAATGTTTTAACACAAATACAGAGGGTTCTTATGGGCCAATTATAGAAGATATTTATACAAATTGGACTTATGATAGTTTTTGGTAAAAAAATAACTACTATTTAATTAATACACAGGGTGGTCCGGTTTGGGATACAGATATTTTAGGAGCTGATTCCCTGAATCATTGTGAGTAAGAAATTGTGCGGGAAGGAGGGGTCTATCTTCAACACCCTCTGAGCTACAGGCTGTTTAAAAAATTTCCTTCAGAGTAGTTCTTACAACAAAGGTTATCTCATAACTTCCAAAGTAACGTATCTAGAGCAACCAAAATGGGTCAGTTTCATAGGTAATTAACTAATATATTTTTCAGTATTACTGTTATTGCTATCCGTGTTTTTAGTTCCGAGTTATAGCTCATCAAAGTCGAAAAATATCTTCTTTTTTTGAAAATTTTTATGAAAATATCATTTTTCTCCAAAAGTACCTCTAATATGGGGTATACTTTTAATACGAAAGAAAGAAAGTTCTTATGAATGGATGAAATGTGCAGGAAAACGAAGAATAATTAAATAATTATTAAGCAAAATCAGGAAGGAATATTATAGTATTACATATATCTATGGAGTTTTCGTTTTTTTTCTGCGCCACTGTCCTCTACAAAACTGTCTCGACTCGCCGCGCAAAGGGGAAAATTTGTCCGGAGGGGAAATCTGATGAGGCGGCTTAATTAAATATAAGAAAAATTCCCATTTGTCAAACCAGTGTTCTGAAAGCACTTGAACATACAAGTCAAGATGAGTTCTTTTATGTTAACTCTTAAATTTAAATTTAGAGTCTTGTTTTATATTTTTGATCTTGATATTATTTTTTTTGTTGAATGAGAATTTCATAGCACTACATTTATTTTTCTTAATTTTAAAATTGCTTCTTTTATATAATTAATAAGATCATTAATTTGACTTATTTAAGTCAGTTTTTGTTGCTCCCTGATATTTTGTTAAGCCATTTTTTTACCAAGATAATAAATAAAATTTAGTAAATATTTTATATTTACCTACAAATAACGTGGTTAGAAAATAAAGTGCAATACCGCTGAATGAAGAGAACAAGTGTTTTTTATGAGTCAGATACTGACTTGAGTCGATGCGTTTATTGAAAAGTTTTGTGTAGTTAAAACAATATAAATTATTAATTAAATTATCAAAAGTTCTTAAGTTACATAATGATGACTCATTATTATTGCTTGATCAACAGTAAAACAAGGTAATATCATGACTAATACAGACATCCTATTTCTTATTCGGATTCCAATTAACCATATAGAGAACAATAAAACTTAGATAAAAAAAACTCGCGGATCTATAGCAGCGCTCAGGTAAATATCGATTACATGGGCTAAATTGAAAATACTAACATAATTATGCATACAATTAGTATAATTGAAAATTTCAACAGGCTTGTGTTGCTACTGCGGAGCTGTCCGGCCAACACACGTATGTATGTAAATTACTCACTCACAGTAACAAAGTGTCTGCCAGTGGCGGCTCAAAGCTAGGAACAAATAAATAACTTATGATAAGAAGAACATATACAGAGTGTTCCAGACCATCCGTCCACTATGTTTTACGCCCATACTATTGAAGATAGAGTTTTATGAAAAAATTTTTACTATGTATATCGACCCTAAAGAATTTCAGGAAAATATTTTCAAATCCCTAAAACCACTTCTTGGGGGGTAGTTTGAGGGGTTAAATTTTTTGAATTATCCCTATTCGAACTTTTGCATTTTTTATATGTCGCGTATGACACTTTAATCTATCCAAATCTTAAATATTCATAGATCTTTACAAAGGTCATTATTTCTACTTTCTAAATTTAAAAAAATAATAAAATTCCATTAATATTTAACGAAATTAGAGCACTTTTAGTAAAACCCTAAAATTTGAGATCAGGTCGTCATATTTTCTAAACAAAGTATGAAAATGTTTGTTTTACAAAAGTTTCTTACTTTTTAACTGTCTTTACAATTATGTACTTTTTTTATATACCCTTCTATTTAATTTTACTGAGAAACGGGCATGTCCCCCTCCAACTACCCCCTAAGGCGCAGTTTTTGGGGCGTTGAAAATATTTTCCTGAAATTCTTTAGAGTCGATATACCTATACACTATACATAGTAAAAAAATTTCATAAAACTCTATCTTCAATAGTTTGGGTGTAAAACATAGTGGACGAGTGGTCTGGAACACCCTGTATATGAGTATACACACCTAATGCCAGAGTAAAATGCATCAAATTTAAAAGCAATGGTGTATAGTGTACCTCATAGAAAGGATAGGTAGCGGTCTTACATTATTGTAAATCTATTCCCATTGCTCTAAAATTCAAACCTACAATACATATAATACATACTGATTTGACTTGACACCCTATAACCTATAATATTGATGAAAACTATACTGATTTCATTATCATCCTCACCAGTCTACTAATATTGAATTTGGAACCATTTTTATACGTATATGTGTACAAAAAAAATTATATACAAATTCTACATCAAAACTATTGTTAAAATAATAAAATTAATCCGGAATGAAGTACTTGTTCAAGTGTGCTAATAAAAAAATATAGAACTAATGAAAAATTATTTGTATATTTATTATCATCGGACTTCTGGGGTCAATTAATAAATATTCTCAACCCCTATAGCTTTAACATGTGTAGCCACTGTAGCCAAACAGTATGAGTCACGTGATCCTAATTAAAGTCGATACTAATAAGTAGGTGTAAGCATGTTTATCATGTGCTAATAGACGCATGCCCTGGCTATAGGCTTTTGACTTTTCTTAAATGCTTAAAATATTTTCGCACTTGACTGGGAAGACATACATTTAGATATATGTACATATGAATACATATGGATGTATATTGCCACTTTTTGTATAACATAACGGAGTATTTGAATTATTGTAGAAATGTATTATTTAAAACTGCATGTTTTGTATTAAATAATTTGTTTGTTTAGTTTTAATTTATGATTAACAATTTTATAAGGATAGGATGATTCATCCTTTATTCTCAGCTTAACCATATACGTATGTTTGTAATATTTTTGACTTCACCTCAAATAAACTGAACTCTATTAAATCAAATAGTTTGAGGTCGATGCCCGTGACGCCTTTTGTATAAATAAAATAAAATAACTAACAAGACTAACGGACATCTTCATGTAAAATGAAAAACTATTTACCTATATATTCAAAGAAAGAAACCGTAAAACAAAAACAATTTAATAGTGTCTAAAGCCAAAGCCATCATTACTTGTTGAATATGTAATAATACAGAATTTACATCCATTGAAATTACCGTATAATAAAAGATTTAAAAGACATATGAACATATGAAATTGATTTTTCCATAGTTGTTAAAATAATCAACTTTTTTATTTAAAATATAATTACAAGTTATAAATACATATATTAATTGGCAGTATTTCAATACATAATTAATCACAAAAATACAGTATGTATTGGTAAAAGTTTTATTCAAGCTATAATAATATTTACTAGTTTAGTAAAGTAAAGTAGTACAAATTCGTGTACGCGATATTGTAATAAAAATGAAAAATAAAAAGGTCATACACAATATTAACAGCATCAATTCATACGAGGTCTCTATAATAATGCGTTAACCTTTAGAGCTCTTTCACACAAACTGTAATGTGTTTAATATTGTAAATATATCATACGTGATACTCACTTTATTATTATATACAGTAATGTAATTTTAGTGTAACTATATGGAATATGTTTTCAATATTGATAGTGAAATTTGCAGGATAAATTTAGCATTTCTATTTAAAACAATGATTTGTTGAGGAATTATTCAAACTAAGTGTTCAATATAAAATAATTATTGATGCATTTTTTATAGTTTAACTAAAAATTGATCTAGTATACCTACATCGTAAATAGTTAAAATATATTTTTTTTACTGAAAAGTCATGAATCAATTTTCTTAACTGTACAATTTTCTGGTAGTTAGTAGTTTTTACTTCTAAACGACCCACATATTATATAAATTATGACATTTTTTTAAATTTACATAAAAAAGAAATCCGTCCGTTTTAAACATCTCCATCTAATCTGAAAACAGTTATACTAAACTGTACATTCGACGCACCAAATAACGTACAGAAACTAAACAAATAGAACACAAATAGCGTTGAAACAATGTAAAATCGTGTACACGTCGATTGTCGGGACTCAGCCAACTTAAAAATTGGGGAATGATGTATTATGAAGGGACTGTGAAAGGAGAACGCTACTATGAATGACTCGTCATCGGAAGGGTCTCGAGCCCTTTGTGTGGCCCCTACAACACTGTTGCCCTATGCACTAATACACTATATATGACGTATATTTATCAGTGGTGGTTATCGACTCAGATATTTCAATAATATATTGAAGAAAGTTAAATTATATTTCAAATATTAAATACAAAAAGTTTTCTGAAAACTGAATCTATATACAACTTACTGTTTTGATTGTGAATAAATTCTTTAAAATACCGAGAAATAAGAAACATGCAGGAATACTTTTTTGCATTAAATTGTAACAATAGGTAATGTGAATTATAATCTAGCATTTTCTTTTACTATTCAGTATCAACAAAAGCTATACATATTTTACTATTAGTAAAAGCTACTATGAATTAGCATTTATTAGAATTAAAATGAATAAATGTTTGCTAATGTTATACCACGTATAATTGCTAAAAAAAACTTCTTTGACAATTTAAGCTGTGTTGTATTAAATAAATAATTATTTTTTACATTAATTAAATAGTATATTATTGTACACTGGTAGAAAGGATTTCTCAAACCAAGTAAACCTTGTTTTGTATATAACGAAAACAATATTTTCTTAAGATAAGCAATAATCTCTTAAACCAACTATAGTATTCTTGAACGAAGGAATAACGTAGTTAGATTAAGAGCATGTTTCTTATATTAAGAAAATATTGTTTTCGAAATATACAAAACAAGGTTTTCTTGGTCCAATACAGTTTTTTTCTGTGTACATAATTACATGTAAATGCGAAAGTATAAACTCTGTTTCTTATTAAGGATAAACCAATAAACTGATCTTGATGAAATTTGATAGGGGGGTAGATTATATCCTGAAAAAGGACATAAATAACATTGTATTTCGAAAAATCGATTAAATAATAAACAAACATGCAAATTCTACGCGGACGAAATCGCGAGTAACAACTAATATTATATAAGTATTAATACGTAATTAAGAAAACTTATTATGTCTGATTACAGAAATAAAAAAAAATCATTTAAACGTAAGTATCTCCATCAGTTTGAAATTTATTAATATACGAATATAAAAAACATATCTAAAATAGATTTAAATTTAATACATCTATGTAATTCTCACACATACAATTCATTCCCACTGGGCCCGCCACTGGCAACACCGCTTTAGCCCTTCACTAATACACTACTTGCACCCAGTGTAAAGGACAAAGGACTGCGACAGACGTACTCCCCGCATATTAGGGGTGTGTTTAGACTAAACAGGAGGAAAATAAAAATACTATTTAGTAGGACAAAGATGAATGGATCATGATGAATCTTAACCGTTGTTTTTTTTATTATTAGAGGTGTATTAAGATGGAATTTGATACACTTAATGACTGTTGTTATTTTTATGTAACAGGTATTTTGTGTGTGTGAAGTTGGTTGTAAAATTGTAATTAAGATATGGTTCATTAATTTAATAATAGCAGTTTATCGATATTAATGTTGAGTTGGATAAATATCCAACACGTTTTGAATTTAGTTGAAGACTTATTAAAAATTTATAGCATTGATTATATTATCGATTTATTGATTTTATCATGAACTTGAATTTGTGGAATTTTTTTTATTCGAATTTCGGTTTGGGATATTTTATTTTAAAACTAGCGGAATCCCGCGGCTTCGCTAAACTTCGAAACTAATTAGAACTCTCCCAAAAGTGATAGGGGATGACATATTACATTTTTTATATTGATTTTTATTCATTACCTATATAAAAATGTAAATATCTCGGATCTTAGTTAAAAATTGTAAAAACTAACCCCCTGTCCACCCTCGCCATTAGGGGTTGAATATCGAATTTTTCATCAAAATTCCCCCCCCCCCCCATTCCCATTAGGGTTGAATTTTCGTAACTGATATTTGTCTTGTAGAGTACTTACTTGTGCCATGTTTCTTTCGGTGAATAAAAAAATATTTTACAAATTTTTCCACCCCCCTAACACCTTAGGGGTTAAATTTTGGGTAATGCTGAAATTGTTGTTTCATTATTTATATTGTAGAGTATATATTTGTTCGATAAGTTTTAATTAAATGCGAACAAAATACATATTTTTTATATAAGCTTTGACACCCTGTTTTAACCCCGTAGGGGTTGAATTTCGAAAAATCTTTTCTTAGTGGCTGCTTACATCATAAAAGGAAGGCAAATACGATATTTCACGTTTCTAGATCCAAGAGTTTGGGCTGTACGTTGATATATGAGTGAGTGAGTGGTTAAGGACAAACCCTTTTATAGATATAGATTTATAGCATTGATTATATTATCAATTTATTGATTTTATCATGAATTTGTGAAATTTTTTATTTGAATTTCGATTTTGGTTGTTTTATTTTTTGATAAACAAAGTTGAAATGGCTCAATATTTAAATACCTAGAAATCTGAAGCCATTCTAACATAATTATTATTTTTGTATGTATATTTATTTACTGCTAGTACTACTGCATAGATATTTTTCTAATGTACAACAGCACGCAAAAATCTAGTAAGTTCCAACTTAAATATTATTACGAAGGGTTCTTATTGTTTATGAAACCGCACGGTAGACATTCCAGAAATCTTTACGTTGTTTAAAATTGGTTGTACCCTTGTACATTTTGAATAAAAATAGACACACATCTTCCCCTAGATCCGTTATTTATACTTTATACATGTAACGATTAGTTTATGTCGCGTTTCTATTTATAATACCACCGTTTAACAATCACCGGTTTCTTGACTGTATTTTTGTATTACCTGTACTTGTATTTTATGTATATTTTCAATGTATTATTTTTGGTGAGAGAGATAAATTGAAATGCTTTTGTATAATTTTATTTATTAGTGTCTATATATATAAATTTGTTGTATCTTCTTTCTAATGGCTGTACATAGATATAAATAATAACGATCCGAATTTTCATAAAAATAATTCAATATTACAAATGCTCAGTGACGTTTTTATACAGATACTGGCTTCCAAGCTAATTGGCGAACCCGCAGACCTTATACCTACATTTATTCAAGTTTTATAAAGTGCCTAGATTTGTTTAGGGGTAAAATGTCCCAGAAAATTCTTATTTATTAGGGCATAAATGATGATATATAGAATATAGATTCAAATACTTTTACATTTGATACTCTTATATACCTTAGAAGAATTTCAAATAAAACACATCACGGCGTTATACAGTAAAGTAACTTACATTTGTTGTTTCATGAGATTGACTATCAAAATGATTAAGTCTAGACCAAAATCATTCTATATACGATTGACAGCTATCTGATGATGTCTATGAATTGCATCAATTTAGTTTCGAAACAAACTAAATCAATAGACAGCATAACACAATTTGATACCCTTTAGAAAGATTTTGGTTTGATTTTGGGATACACTAAATTTCATAACTACCATAAAAAAGCCATCCAATATTTGATATTGCATTTACTTACTAATAAATTGAAAAACATTCTTACGTTTTTGACTGCCTGTTACAGGTTACATAAAAAAATAATCGTTCTGTCTTTTGAACGCATCAGTTAATCAAAAGAAAATTTAAAAGTCATATAGATTTGTTATTAACTTTTAGCTGCCACTGTAGGGTACCAGGCGTCCCATATTTTTTCAACTTCAATGTAAGCTGTTTAATTTTTACAAGGTTTTCAATTTTTTAAATACATTAAATATTATATATTCTTTTAAATAACCGATCGAAGTGCATTCCGTATCGTTCGAAGATGATAAAGAAATTTTATTGAATTAAAATACTCAATATCTTACGAGTAGTTGGCATTTTAGTGTCTGGGGTACGAGGTGACCCCAGTGTGGCAGGTATGTTATTCTGGAGAAGTGGAGCAGCTAAGGGTTAATATAGTGTTCTTTATTTTACCATGATCTAACTATACGTAAATACAAAATACACTTAATTAAATAATTATCTAATAGAGGTATTCGACCCCAAATATGAAATAATTGCCCCCCTCCCCCCTACGAAAAAAAACTCAATCCAAAAAACTTTTCACGGCCGCAATCTTCTTCTCTACCTACTTACGAAGAAGAAGTGTGGATTATGACCAGAGTTGTCAGCAGTCCATTCAAAATTATTAAACACAGCGTTGTCCCTCTCACTCCAACTGTCACGCACTCTGATATTGTGTGAACCGGATCGTTTGGAGGGGAAGTTAGGGTGTACGTGACGACTGCTGTGCGAGCGGCGGGGATAAACCGTGTAAGGGGATTCAGGGGAAGCGAAGCGCTGTTCTCTTTTACTATAGGCTCGTATTTGATTGAACATATGTGAGAATTTGTTAAGAGATGAAGCCAAGCTTTTAACTTTTAGCGGTTCTTTTTTCTTTCCGCGATGGTGGTAGTAGTGGTGGTTATTTGTAAGCGCTTGATTTAATGAATATTAAATTAGATGTTGTTGTGTTGTAGTATTTTTGTTTACAGATGAAATTGTATTATTGTTTTCATAGATATTATGTTGTCCTAATGTCATTTGAAATAATTATGCTGTATTTGCTCATGTGTGATAATTTTGAAAATGATCACAGAAATCACTTAAGAGTATTTATATTAACTATTTGAACAATGGAAACAGATGTCGGAAGTCAGTTTATGTAAAATAAACTTATTAATTTGATATATTTTTTTAGTTCCTACAATAAATGACGTGGACGTTTATGTAGACTTAATTGAACCCTAAATAACTTCGATATATGATTTTGATACATATAATACAGTTTAGAAAAAAAATTATAGATTTAAACATTTTGTTATTATAATCTTCGTTTAACAAATATAAAAACAAATCTTAATAAGCTATAGGTAAGCTACTAAGAGTGGTCAGTTTCTGGAAAACTGGGAAAAGTCAGGGAATTTTGCTATACAGGGAAATGTCAGAGAAAAGTCAGGGAATTTGGTTGGAAGACAGGGAATTTTTTATAAAAATGCAAAAACCCCACTAATTCTCGCTAATATTTAAACAGTTATCTATTTACAGTTTAAAAGAAAAACTGTGACCTTTTTTTAGGTTTTTTATCAAAATTTTAAATAAAAAACAGGGAAAATTCTCCTGGAAAATCGGGAAAAGTCAGTGACATTTGTTCCAGAGATATACTGTCCACCCTGAACTAAGATTTTTTATGCAGAGTTCAAACACCATTATTGGGGTTGTTGTTATCTTTTTCCTGGGTTTGCTAAAATAATCAACGTTTTATACATAAATTACAATTATTTTTTTATTTTAATAATTTTTTCAAGAAAAACATATTTTGCCTTTCATCCACCAAACGATAAATTAAGAATGTGTTATAAAATATCTATTAAAATAAATAATGGCCAAGACATCGCTCAGATAGATAATAAAATCGATGACATATTTGAGGAATGCTATTGACCTATATAAAATAGAATTATGATATAAAAAATAGTTTCAAGTTTGATATAATTATTATTTTATCATTTATAATACCAATGTAAAAGTAGGTTAATACTTTAGTCCAATTGTTGATAATTTTGCACATATCTACGTATATTAAATATATTATATAATTGGAATTTATTATCATATCAAATAATAAAACTGATAAAATTTTATAAACTATCTTACGACTTACATACCTTATTTCAAGCGATTAAATAGTCAAGGTATACATAGTTATATTGATCTACATATTTACTTACAAAATAAAGTTATTTTATTATTATTAAACCTAGTTTTCGAACAACAGACAGACCGACAGACACACATTTTTAATTTATAACAAAAAAATCATAAAAAATCTAATTCCAAACAACAATAATTTTTCTTCAAGACAATACAATGCAAATTTAAAATTTTTCATATGGTCATTTTCGAGATCATTCGTTTAGTTAACCGAACAGGTAGATTAACATTTTTTCGAATTGTGGAGGTCTTGAAACGTAAATCCATTAAACTTGAGATAGGTAATTTTTCGATTAAAACTGTAGTAACCAAAAACATTAACTAAAATTTTAATTTAAAATAATAATAATAAATAATACGGTCATTTTCGATATCATTCGTTAACCGAACACGTAGATTAACGTTTGTTCGAATTGTAGAGGTCTTATTAAATTTGAGCGAGGCCATTTAACGATTAAAACTGTAATCTAAAACATTAACTAAATTCGAATGAATCGTTTCAGATGTATTTAATCAATTATACTCCTCGACTATTTGCTCTCATAATAGCAACTACGTAGTTACACCAATAATAGATACATATAGGTATAATATAATGTTTATATATTCAGCATCTGACATACATAGGTATACACATATGCTGTGTTTATAGAGTTATATAGATAGACCAATATCAATAATAGATTTATTAGTGTACTCTATCAATATTTCATCGTTACATGCGTGGATAATTATACATGTGTAGATATTATCAATTTATCAATTGCCCGAACCGCGGAGCTATTTCCTTTGTTCGTTAATTATGGATAAAAGGGCCAACAAATGCGCGTTACCAAGATGGTTACGGTTTCAGTTATTCATTTTTAATTCATCTGTTGTTGTTGTTACTGATTTATACAGAAAATTGATTATGAAATATAAAGGTTATCTTATTGTTAGTGTTAATTATGTTAATAAAGTTTTACGTCTGGTATTACCAAGTTTAACTAAATGCTCCTTTAACTAACTTTCATATTATCAACAAAATCAAGAAGTATAAATTTAATTTAAAGAGATTTTTAATTTTCTGCATTGTTTTTACAACGTATATTATGTATATTTCTCATTGATATTAATTCAAATCATGTTAGTAATACAGCAAATCTACTTTAAATCAGCATTTAGTACTAAAAGAGCATTAAATTGGTTGATAATACCAGGCATTAGGGTTAGTTATGTTTTATGAGGAATTTTTATACAGTGCTTGCTAAGCGTCTTAATTTTTAGTAATAAAAAAATTAACTGTTAATTTATTTTAAATAAAAATATTATTCATATTTGCTGCTAAACATTTTGAAAATAATGTTATCCCATACTACAAATATTTAAAAATCACTAAAAAATTTCAAAAAAATATTTAAAACATATTTTTAACAAACCAATAACTCTAGCAGGTTCGATGTTATATTAAGAATTAGGTATATATATGTATGATACTTTTTATGGTACATTAAATCTTCATAATTCACCGTAATTTAAACATTTTTTCTAAACAAATAAGAATAATCTAACACAGGATTCTTTAAGTTATTTACGTAACCTCGGTTTTATTTCTTTATAGGATTTTTTGGAACGTCATTTCACAAGGTCTTTAGCACTTTTTATTAAATAAACAATACAATAGTAAATCTACAAAAACTAATATCACTATGTGCTACGAAGGCTAATGATGCTATTATATGCAGGATATTAACAATATATATTGTTCTCTTGAAAATAAACAATATATATGTCAATATATTTACGTATTTATGTTTGATTGTAATACCACGCAATTACTTGCTAACTTTACTTAGATTTTTTATTGCATTTTTCTTATTAATCATCCGTGTATTTATGTATAAAAACATTGCTTGATTTTATTTACATGTCATTGCATTAAGTATCGTCATGCAGATAAAAACTATTTACGTCTAATTCAGGGATTCGATAACTTTATGGTTCTTTTTATATCAGATTAATATGAACGGTTCGATTCTGATTCGATATTCATCATAGGATTATTTTTAGTGACGTGCGCTGCAGGTTCATTTTGTATGTTCAGTATAATTCCATGTTTAGACCAAAGAGACAAAACAGCAACACGTTGTTTTAAAAAACACAAAGGTGTTGCTGTTTTATCTATTTGATCTAAAAACGACATAAGAACGGGACCATTATTATGTGTTATTAGTATTACGAAGTGCCAATAGATTTATTTTTATTGAAAATCAGTACGTCTATGAATGTCGTCTATAGTCATTTTTTTAGTATTTAATAATAAAAATTCAGAAAATATACATATGTTAAAGATACTATTCTTAAGCTATTGAAAAATTGAAACAGGTTTATTTGGATTTAAACTCAAATAAAAATAGTCTTTTTTGTAATGTTTCATTATAAAAATCCCATCGCCCGGTGCAGCAGTGGTGAGTGAAGTAAAATTGAACAGAATCCCATGCGGGTAAAAATCACCAATAGCTGGGGCGACAGGTTCCCACGCTAATGCGTGGCGAGGTTCAATCCGGACTGTTTCTCACGCAACAACCCGTGCGGTGCTGTGTCGCAGGGCTGTACAATAAACACAGCACAAATATCTATCTACCTACTGTACCAACATTTCTTAAAACTGTATTGATAATTTTTATAAAAGATGAAAATTCATATTATTTAATCATATTATAAACAATCTCAAAAGCTGAAAATATGGACTCTCAGATACATTAGTCACATAATAGTTAACTATATCAAAAGAAATTACAATAAATAGATTTTGCTATTTTTATAATTTTACCGGTGTAACAAAACAGCCCATAAATATTCCAAAGATTATCAATTGCATTTGATAAACAAAACATACAATTAAAATATTCAATTAACTTGATCTTGGTTTCTGGGTGCAAACCGCGTCGATTTGGTCGTGTTACCGGCCAACGTTTCGTCACACATTGCAGTAGACATCAATTATCCCCTTTATTGACATATTAATCGTGTAACAAGGGAGTGAGAACTTTTAAAAGTAAGTTTCGATTTTAATTTTAAACATTTAACGATATTTGTTAACTTAAACTAAACAGTTATGTAAATACCTAAAATACACTCAATTAATATATACCTACTACCTACACTACACTCCTTACAAAAATATTGAAACTTATTTGATAATTTATTGAAAAGTTAGTCATAACCTCAAACAAAGTTTTAGTACTAATATTTTTATATATAAATAGGTTAATAACGACTTTGAAAGCAATTCTGGCAAACCCTGCGCGTTAACTAACCACCCCACAGTGTCACCGCCGCCGCCGCCACCCTTTCACAGGGCCGGCGCAAGTGCGACCGACAACCGGAAGGAAGTCGCTGTGAATCTGTCCACAAACATTATCGCCGGTCACTGGAAACACTTTTTTCCGTTGTGTTTACACGCCGGGCTTTAGCCGGGTACTTATTATATCCATACGTGTGTGTTATTATCTGTCTCTGTGTGTTTATAACCGGTGAATTGTTTCAGTGTTCCATCACCAATTTTATTTCTTTTATAAATCATGCAGAATATTATTTTATTATGAATTGTTATTCAAGCTTCTTCTAGTAGTATAACATTTGTTAAATAAATTGATTGGTTGTTTTTAATTGGAAGTTAAACTGCGATGTTCTTGTCTCAATTTAAACAACATTTCGTCACACCCGCAATGGAAATATTTAAGAACAGTAAACCATTTGATTTGAAACCATTAAACAGGGTGGCCAGTTTCTGGAAAACCGGGAAAAGTCTGGGAATTTGGTTGGAAGTCAGGGAAAAATGTAAATTCTTACAAATATTTAAATTTTATGTATGTGACCTTTTTTCAGGTTTTTTAAATTAAAAAACAGGGAAAAACGGTTAAAATTCTCCTGGAAAACCGGGAAAAGTCAGGAAAATTTGTTCCAGAGAAGTACTGGCCACTATATTAAATAATAATATAATAATCAAATATGCTTAGCAAATTGATGACACCCAAGGCAACTCAACATATCTATTTCTCGGGAATTAAAAAAATATATATTTTTATCTAAATGCTATTTATATTTATACATACATAGTAGGGTGGTCCTTATTTATAGGTGAAGGAATTTTTTTTGGATATTTTTAACTCCGTACCCCTCAAATTTGTTCGTTATCATGAGACTTGAATTCCTGTTAAATTTGGTCATGATCAACCAACCCCTTCCCGTGCCGACTTAGGGTTGAAAAAAGTCCAAATAGGGTAGTTTTATTGTTTTTTGCGTTTAATTAAAAAAATAAAGCAATTAGCATAAATATGTATATAACATTTATTGTAGAGCGTAAAAATGTCTATAAAAAATGTTCTCATAGTATACCACGAATATCTATTATTTTCCATGAAAAATAATAAATTTTATTTGAAAAAAGTTATTTGTTGACGGTAACGTAAATATATGATATGAATGGTAGTCAAGTTAAAGAAGCATTTTGACAAGAAATTTTAAGGGACAAGTAATGTTATTGTTGATTATTATAGATTCTGGTGCGGAGAATTCGAAAAAAATAACCCGGACTAGAAAAAAGTAGTGCAACACCCTTAAAAATGGGGTTGAAGGGTGAAATCCCATTTCCATGTGTATTTTCAATTTATTTCAAAATATAAAGCGACGATAGGGTATTTTTATGGTTGACATTTGTTTAGGACACTGAGATGAATCGACTGATATCACATGTACTGAATTTGACCCAAAATTACCCCTTCTAAAATGTTTAATATAGGTAAAAATGCTTATTTTTGGTGAAAATAGTTTAAAAATTAATAACATCCGTTAAAATCATCCATATGACTCGAAATTGGTCTCAAATTGTTCCTGAAATTCCAAAGAATAATGATCAACTATAATTAAAAAAAATATTAATAGTTTAAACAATGAAAATTGTTAATATTTAAGGGTAAGTGACGTAAATTTTTGAAAAATTGTCATTTTACTAAAATTTAATTAAAAACATAAGGGTTAAATATTTTTTTGTAAAATTAACGTGAATATCTTCGATTTGCAGGGCCGCGCCGCCCATATGTGCGAAGTGTGCGGCGCACACAGGCGCCAGGGCATCAGGGGCGCCGCGAGGCGCTTTTTGGGTTTAATGAAATACCAGCGCCAATCATTAAAGAAAATCGAAAGAAATAGAAGAAAAAATTATATCGTATCGATCTTTTTTTTTAAATTAAACAATGATGTGGTGAAAAGTTGCAGTAGCAAGCGCAGAAAGCTCGTTTTCTAAATTAAAACTGATACAAAATTATCTGCGCTCAGCTATGAGCCAGAAAAAGTTAACAAATTTAGCAACAATATCTATAGAGAAGCATATTGAGCATATAGATATACACGAAACTATTATTTTTTACTATTTTTGCTTTATTTTAATATAAAATACATATCAATCAGGCGCTCAGCGCTGAAACAGTTTAACCCACACATATTGAAAAAAACTGAGATTTACATACCGTTTTAATCGAAAATTTTCAATTTTTAAGAAACTAAAACCACTATTACGCTAATTCATGTTTTCTTTTTCTGAAAGTGAAACGCAATTTCTCTTCGCAAATGATAGGGTTCCGTAGTCATTCTCACTACGATTTATAAGAGTTATTTAAAAAAAATCTATTTTTGTTACATTCTGAATAGTTTAGAAATTAGCTGAGAGGTAGTTTTGATAATTTCATTGAAAAGCAAATATATCGTGACTGAAGGGTTAATATCAAAAAAATCCTTTCACATTTTTTGTTGCAAAAAGTCAATTGAGATTTTTTGATGCAATGGGGTAAGTGAACAAAAAATGAAAGTACACTTTTCGGTCTATGGGAAGGAGGTCCTAAATAATTTTGATAGTGTTCGTTATAATTTTCATTGAAAGTACTGATTAAAAGGTATATTCTGTAATTTTTTCGGATTTTTTGAATCAATGAAATTAGAGGAAGGAGACGCTCTGATAATGACTTTGAAGAGCGAATACATATACATTGTGATTGGTTAAAACAATTTTTTTTTAAATCTCATCGTTTTTGTTTTTAAGTCAATCTGTCCGTATACCAAATTTTATCTTATGTATATTTAAAAAAAAACAGATGGGCAGTGCAAAACTAAAAGAGTTCCTATAGTTTTTTTCGGAACTCTAACAAAAAGGCGCTTCATAGGTTTCGCACACAGGCGCTGCCGAGGGTCGGCGCGGCCCTGTCGATTTGTATATACAAACAAAATTAGCCCCTCCCAAAAAATATTTAATCACTTAAACGGATACAATTCCACACAAAAATTCACCGAATTTTTTTGTTTTATTGAAATAATATATTTTTATGAACTTTCGCATACATTATTGTGCACTCATATGAGCCTTTATTAATGCATAAACTTGCAATTTACGTTAAAGCATACATAAAAGTATGTTTTAATCATAATTTAAAGTTTTATTTAAAAAATGTATTTTATTTAAATTGTAGGTATACAACAAAAATGCGGTGCATTTTAGTGTGGAATTACATCCGTTCAAGTGAATAATTTTTTTTTTGTTTTTTTTTTTTTTGGGGGGGGGTCTTATTTTGTTTGTAATTACAAATCGAAGATATTCACGTTGATTTTACAAAAAAATTATTTAACCCTTATGTTTTTAATTAAATTTTAGTAAAATGACAATTTTTCAAAAATTTACGTCACTTACCCTTAAATATTAACAATTTTCATTGTTTAAACTATTAATATTTTTTTTAATTATAGTTGATCATTATTCTTTGGAATTTCAGGAACAATTTGAGACCAATTTCGAGTCATATGGATGATTTTAACGGATGTTATTAATTTTTAAACTATTTTCACCAAAAATAAGCATTTTTACCTATATTAAACATTTTAGAAGGGGTAATTTTGGGTCAAATTCAGTACATGTGATATCAGTCGATTCATCTCAGTGTCCTAAACAAATGTCAACCATAAAAATACCCTATCGTCGCTTTATATTTTGAAATAAATTGAAAATACACATGGAAATGGGATTTCACCCTTCAACCCCATTTTTAAGGGTGTTGCACTACTTTTTTCTAGTCCGGGTTATTTTTTTCGAATTCTCCGCACCAGAATCTATAATAATCAACAATAACATTGCTTGTCCCTTAAAATTTCTTGTCAAAATGCTTCTTTAATTGGACTACCATTCATATCATATATTTACGTTACCGTCAACAAATAACTTTTTTCAAATAAACTTTATTATTTTTCATGGAAAATAATAGATATTCGTGGTATACTATGAGAACATTTTTAATAGACAATTTTACGCTCTACAATAAATGTTATATACATATTTATGCTAATTGCTTTATTTTTTTATTTAAACGCAAAAAACAATAAAACTACCCTATTTGGACTTTTTTCAACCCTAAGTCGGCACGGGAAGGGGTTGGTTGATCATGACCAAATTTAACAGGAATTCAAGTCTCATGATAACGAACAAATTTGGGGGGTACGGAGTTCAAAATTCAAAAGTTCAAAAATAAGGACCACCCTAATACATAGGTACTTACTTTTAATAAGAAAATATATAAAATCCTGTCTATTTGGGTGATTTTTTAATAATGTTTCAGAATTAAAAAAATGGTTATTTTCGTAAGCTAATATATATTTGAGTCGTTCAGGATCTTAAATATCAAACTCTATAAAATATTATATAAATTCAATTCATTGAAAGACAAGATTATATAAAATATTAATTCAATTGTGAAAAACTTCAATGAATACAGTTTGAATTCTTTCATTTCATTTTCAAGACATAACGTTACATAACCTTTCTCAAAAACAACGTTATACATTTGGTAGATTATGGAAACGTAAGATAAGATAATATAGCTCTAGCTAGCTCATACGTCAATGAGGGTTGTCGTTCGAAATAAAGAAAATATGAACGCATACGAGGGATAATTTTTCATATTGACGTAAGAGGAGGTGTTTTTTATTATGTTGGTATGTTTTCTATTACTCTTCAAAATAAAGATACACATATATTATGTAATTTTTTAGATACCTTTATAAAGAGGTTGTTTTTGTACATAGACTTCATGATTATTTAAAATATTCAAAGGGCTTGTTTAAAAAATATTAAAATAATTAGTTAAACTCAAAGTGTATTCATTACTGTGGCTTTTAGAAATTTATTTATAAATGAACTGTAAAACTTTCTGTTGTTCATGTTTTTTTTTATTGTTTATTGCTTTAGGCGACTCATACAGTCTTTAAGAATTTCTTCAATGCAATATGCGTTAAAAAGTTGGCTGAAGAAGACATCCAGAAACTATAAAACAGATGTATCCCATATATATTTTTTACTAAAACTTGATGAAATACCGGATGTGAATACCTGCAGTCGATATTAAGTAGAATAAAAGTCTCAGAATGAATGAGATTTTGTCTATTACCTGAACAGTGGAAGGTTTCTACCTTTTCATTTGATGCTAATTTAAGTGGAGGTACGATGGTCTATTCTTCAAATCACGTATACAGAAGATAGATATGGTTCTAACAGTGGTATTATCAGTCCACATAACATGCCCACTTCAGATGTAATAATTGACATTTGATTATAAAGAAAGCATTTCAATCACTTGACTTAATAATAAGAATTGTTTTCCATTTTATTTTCCACTAAATTACTAATCAAGAATGACTAATAACAAATAAAAGACTTCAAGGCTGCAACGAATTTTAAAGAAAAATAAATTTGATTTCAATAAAATTCCTACAGCTAGATATTTCATCTTTTTAATAAACTTTAAACAATTCAGTACATATCATTTCAAATCACAAAATATTCAAGCATATCAAAAAACACAGACTGCCATTACTCATTCTGGCATAATCTTGCTCCAGAACCGTCTGGAGATGGAGATACTTCTTGTTATTGCCAACAGATCGAACAACAGGCAAACCGTCTCTTTCTAGTAAGTATTTTTCCACCAACAAACGATGGGATGGGGACCTCTGGTTGATGCATGCACGTGGACAGTCCATCATCGTACGTGCGGGTGTTAGGGGGTAGGTTCAGGGTTGTGCGAGCTAGAGGGTGCTACCTACCAGTGGCGTAACAATGGATGTACAAAAACAGATAAAATCATAATGCCAAGAGAATTGTGAGAACTAATTATTAATGTTCACATTGTATAATTATTCAGTAAACGAAATTATTGTAACAATTTACTTCATTTTGTGTAAAATGGAAGAATATGTTATACTCTCCTAATCTAAAATAGTAAAACTAAAAAGTCACTGGTTATTAGTAATTACAAAAACTATGCAATTGGGAATCAGTAAATTGTCATTGATTGGAATTTATAGTTCAGGAAGCTTGTGTAAAAGTTCGGACAAATTCCAAGAGTAATGAAATTTTCCGGGATTTTAGAGATAGTTATGAAGAGTATTTTCTGAAAAGTCCCCAGTCCTAAGTGTTGGGCAACCCCTGCAATCAGGGTTGAAGGAAACATCTAAGTACTGGGAACAATATGTATAAGTATCATTTCTATTGGAATTAGTTACAAGTTTATATGGAGCTGTGTTTTTGTTTCCTGAACTATTAGTGAGAAATGTAAATACGATAAAATATATAAAATTTCCTGATTCATTCTGTAATATCAACTATTCACAACGATTATTATTTTTCCTTTCATACTATACATAATTATTATACGCTAAATAAATTTTTAAGTCATTCCACTGATTCACCAGTAACTGAATTTAAATGTTCTTGATTCATCCGTTGATGAACGTAAAATAACTGATTCTTATGTGACTTAACTGTTCATTAATAAATCAATGATTTGGTTTAAAGAAGCACATAAGAAAAAAAATCTATTAATTTTACTCATTTAACTAATGATAGAATGTATTTTTCCTCCTTTTACACATATCCTGGACACGCCACTGACAGGTAAAATATAAATGTACATAATTTTATATTATTTTCTAAAAAAATATTCCTTAACTAACTAATGCTTGTAGTTAAATATTTTTTTAAATCATTGATTAAGTGTGAAATCATATTTTTGGATTTTTTCATCTTCCCTTTATATTTTTATATTGACCTATGCCTTGTGATACCACTGGAAAACCTAAAATTTCTTGAACTTACTTTTTTATTTCTCTTTTATTCATATAGAGCAGTGCTTCTTAAACTTTTTTACGTCGCGGCCTCCTTGCAGCTCATATTGATACCTCACGACCCCCCTATTTTTTTTGAAATACAGAAGGGTTAAAAAAAATGTATGTTTCATTTATATAATTTTAGCAAGTGCATATTTGAACATTTAAACTTATTTAACGATAGTAAATTTATTTGTTATATTCGTGGTTCTTTGCGGCCACCACTTTAAAAACCCTGATATAGAGTCTACTCAGTCTACACATGAGTATAGTGACGCTATAATAGCGAGAGATCCTAAAAAGAACCAACCTTCTCTTTTAATCTTACACCCTTGTGAAATCCACCCCGTTTGTACCCCCATTTCAGAGACGCCACTGTAAGGGACGTCAGTCGATAGGGTGACGCGAAGTAGCGGCGGGGTGACAAATGGCCTTCCATATCCATCTGTGGTGGTGTTGTCTGGGGGGTGAACAAACGCTGCTGTTGTAACTAGGGGCTGTGTCGGGGGTGGATTTATTTTCTTTGTGGAGAACGTTCTTCAACTAATATTTACCGATATGAGACTGGATTAGATTTTGGTGTTTTTGTTTTACAGCGAATGATTGATGTATTTAAATATTGTTGTTTTATTTACTAATCTATTAATACCATCTTGAAAGATTTTTTTTTATTTTAATTTAATAAATGATTAAAAATTTATAATATTTTATTTTAGCTATAACATATTGAACCTCAAGACTTGAAATGTTAGCTAAGGCTTATACCCAAAGTATATGATGTAATTGGTAATGTTCTAATTAGATTTTGTTGTTTCATAATATGATTAATGCCATTTTTTATGATATTGATTATTATTTTTTGGTTTAATTAATATGTGTCAATATAGTGAAAGTATCATGTTAGATAAACTAACAAAGATACTGGATTACATATTTTAAAATAATGGAAAAGATGCACAGCAAAATATATATTATTTAAGCTTTCACCTTGTGAGAAGTTTTCTAATAGTCAAACAAGAAGTATGTTCAAAAAGTTACAAACATGTATATACTTTTACCTTATTATTATTAATATATTAATTAAATAGATATAGAAGTTTCCAAACATTTCTATATAAATAAGTGGTATAGTATAATTTCTTAATCGAATTACTGATTTCAAAAATGATTTATTTTAAACAAGTTATTTTATTTACAAAAACAAATATTATATACAGTTAGAAATACTCGTATGTTCCCAAATGTGCAATTTCTAGCTTTTGTAGGTATCATTTTGTCCGAGTAGAAGTCGGAATGTCACTAAATTGGTTTACGTACTATTAAAATTGTGTGAAAGAAGGTTACCAAATAAGTATATGTTTTCTCAATTGTTCTATCCATACTCTGGCATACATGGAAGATTTTAAAGAATATGTTGAATGATTCATCCGAATTGGGTCAGTACTTTTTGATCTTAGCATTAACAAAGAAAGTTACAAATTGATAAAATAAATATAGGTTTCTTAAAAACAGCCATTTATTCAGAATCAATTAATATAATACTGCAAGAAAATTGCATAAAACTGACAAAAGTATCTTCGTATGATATATCGCAATGCTTTTGATAGATACAATTGCAAAAGTGAAATATGACGTTTTACAATAATGTACCTCACAATAATTCTGTAAGCGAATTATGGACTTCGTCATTTGTCATCTCGTAGCAATTTCTGAGGGATTGTTTGACACATCCAGCCATCCCAGAGGAAGGATAAATATCAATTCTCAGCACCCCAAAATATGATCACTTTGATGCCAAATTTTATTTCTGAGTTATGTCTAGCCTGTGGTGTGTAAGGGCATAGGGGAAATGTCGTCGTTCGTATTTTATTTGTGTCTCATGGATTATCAATTGTTTGTTCCTATATATAAGTAATAAAATATTTCCACTGTAAATCGATCCGCAAATTGTGTGGTTAATTGGGGATAAAAATAAAAAAAAGTGTGATTTTTTATTTATTTAATGGCTTGTATGAATAGTTGTAACGGAATTTTGAATTATATCTTAAATTAGTAGTTCTTTGAAATATATAATTGCTATTTTGTAAACATAGTCTTGCCACTTTGTTTTACAATATTTTTAGTATGCTCAAGTACAAAAAGGTGAAAAGCAGAAAATGGTCATTGCAGTATGTTATGATATGTAATTATTTCTTGGTTTCTGGGATATATTATAGTAATATTTAATCAAAACACCATATTATTGCTACGACTGTTTATGAAATGTTTAAAAGATATAATTAAATCAACGGCTTCGGTAAATAGAATTAACATTCATGAATACACAACTCTCAACATGATAATGACGACTCTTAAATAATCTGGAAGTGATATTGTTTTGCTAAAAACATCGATACTAATCTAACCCTTCCAGGAAGTAAGATGTTTGAAGAAAAAAAATGTTTTCGGCACGTAACCGCTTTTCACCTATGCATCGGGTGCATTTTGCGCGTTGACAAAACATGTTTGCGCCATCTGTCTACTTAACAATGCGGTGGTAAACGTGGTAAATGAGTGGGGCAAACGATTGTACAACATGCGTTCACGCTCGACCGAACTGTAAACACTGAGTGCGAGAAGAGGACGGCAAATGCGCGACGTGTGCTTAATGACTGTCTCCATCTCTTAGCATGGATGCTAGTTGTTTTGTGTCGCTCAAATTGTCGTATCGCGTTACCAGAACGAGATGGGGCTATGATATGATCGTGTTCAACGATATACCTGTTTCACGCATGTTACAGTAGTAGTTACTAACTGAGATAAAGATACTTACAACCGTTTGGTGTTTCTCTTTTGAGTTCACTTCACACTGAAGCAATGGAATGGAAGTTTTCTGGTTGAAATATGAGTTTATTGAATTGCTATATTGAAATTCTGTTTACTGAAAACCTAAAAACAAATATTGATTCCTTTTTAAATTTTAATAAATATTATGATCTTTTTGAAATACATTTCTTAATGATGCCCACTGTATTATGCGACGCAAAGTTGTACAAAAAGAAAATCAAACGTTGCATTCAAAGGCTATTAGCTGATATAAAAATAATGATAGTCCAGATGATTTTTAGGGAAAATAGAATATTTTTATTTCCAGGACTACATCTCCAATACTAGTTTTCCTATATATGTCATCCTGTCTCTAAGTTGACCTGGTACATTACTATAATGACAGTTCCGTATAATTAAATTTAATCCAATTTTATTTAAATGGACATGACACGAAAAGTCATATATTGTAGGATTTATGATGGTATACTATAAGTGAACATATTTTCCTTTTTATTATCTTAAAAAAATAACCAGCAAACAAAATAGTGGAAAGGACGCCGAAGATAGTATAACTAGCTAGATAGAGAATAGTAATCAAACAAGAAAAAATATACATTGGTAATATAAAAAAAAACTACCCACGATCGAACCCTAGTTAAATTTTCAACAACTGATCGATGAACATGTAATATCCCGGTGTGCACAAGGCTTTTACATTTACATCTCAGTTATAGTAAAGCGGATGGTCCAACAGTACTAACCGCGTGTTGGATAAGGACAGCATATCGTTACAGTGGTCGGATGAATGGTTTTGTCGCCGTCGACAGCTCTGAGTTAGAGCGACGCAAGCGCAAAGTGAAGGGTACGTGCGTAACGGATTACCGGTTCATTAGCACAGCTTTTAATTTTAACGAATTGATTATTTATCAATATTTAAACACCTATTTGATTGTTGTGTATGCAGAGAATTCAAAAGATGCGCTTTTTGTTTAATTAACTGATCAATTGGTTGGAATGGATGATGATTATTATTTAGTTTGTGCAATTGATTTAATTTAGAACGGGATGGAATGGAATGAATTCAACATGACATGCGGATATTAAATCTGCTGTTAGAAGTTAAACCAATTTATATATTTTTGCTGAACATTTGATAAGTACTTAAAAGATTTCATATTATCAAATAATTATAGGATATTTCTGTCGCATTTGAATGACTCAAATGCAATGGCGTAATTTTAATATGACGGTCCCCCGCGAAATATTTTTAGGGCCTTTATCACGAATAGTTTTTAGCTTAATCCAATGCAATGTTGTATTTACTAGTAGGATATTGCACATTATGTTTTGGTCGATACAAAGCTCCCAACCTTTAAAATCTTACTGCTACTGTTCAAAATCAGGCAATTTAGCTATTACTATTCCTAAATAGGCAATCTTGAAGACTTTTAGTATGCAGAAATAGAAATAAGTAAATACAACATTACTAGTAGGATATTGCACATTATGTCTTGGTCGATTCAAGGCTCCCAAACCTTTAAAATCTTACTGCTACTGTTCAAAATCAGGTAATTTAGCTATTACTATTCCTAAATACGCAATCTTGAAGGCTTTTAGTATGCAGAAATAGAAATACGTTTTTTTTAGCAATCATATAGCTTAAAAGTGGAAAATGACGATTTAGGTCATATATATGAACTTATTACGAAAGAAGCAATGTTTCTCAAGTTTTCATTCCCGATTTCAAAAATAACTATATTTTCCATTTTAAATGAAATTTTACTTTTCATGTTATGATTTTTTTTCGCCGAGATATACTAGTTTGAAGATATGATATTAAAAATAAGAATGCAGGCTAGACATCATCTTTAAGCTGTTTCATCTCGACAAAAAATCATACATACAAAAGTAAAATTTAAATTTAAAGAGAAAATAAAACTTTTGTTGCGTGGACAAAAGTAAAACGAAAATCCTGCTTGGTAATATATCGAAGGTAGGAATATCTCGTAAACCTGACTGCAATTTGGGCAACGATTTTGAGTTCAGTATATTAAAGAAAAATGGATGACCTTCAAATTTCTAAATCTTTGGTATATATCTCAGATAGTTATTTATATATCGCACTATATTTGAACGAAATTTTTTTCCTGCTTGCGTGAAAGTTGCATCCATATCGGTATATTCTTTTCCTCATAATTATATTAGTTTTGATAAGATTTCAATTTATAAAACAGCTAATTTTAAAGACGAGTCTCATGTTCCTAACTATGAACATTTTTTAAATTATTTCTGTCAACGTATTGAAGAAACGTTAGTTAAAATTTCAAGTATATTTCTTAATAAAAACGCTCCAGTATGGAATGTTCCTTAATATATACGTTTACGAGTATTTCAAATCGAATTGTTATTTAATTTATTATCGATTAATTTAGAGTTATAACAGAAAGATTAATATTAAAGTCCCACCAATGGTGATGTAAGTATTTGATTAGAGTTTATATTTAACTTAATAAATTCAATCGTTTTATTTAATTGCATGATATATCATTTCATTCAGATCACGATACAATGGATGTCATTAATAAATGAATTTACCACAACACATTTTTATATTTATTCAGAAATAACTGAAACAAGGAAACAGGAAGTATTGTGAATGAGACATTTATTTCCGGCGTTTTAGTTAATTTTGTTTGTATATAATAATTGTAATATCGATTCTTTGACCTTAAAATAATTTCATTTGGTTTTATAAAATTTTGGGAAACAAATTATAACTTTGTTGTAATCGAAAATATAATATGATAAAATGACAATGATAAAATAATATCCAAATCAAGTAGGTGTACCTACGTATAATGTTTAGATAACTTTATCAAACTGATAAAAAATGAAAATGTTTACAGTAGAATATAATTAAATTTTATATACCAATAAAAAACTATAATTATTAATTTTAATACAATTTTTGTAATTACAATAATTGTATAGGTACCTAACGTTTAAAAAGTACAAATTTCATATTTTATGTCAAACTTGTAGAATCTTACATCTGCGAAAGCTTTTACAAATTTAAATTACACTGAAAAAGATTTATTCAAGGATTCATTTTAAATGAGATAAAAATAAATATGATTAACAACAATCTAATGTAGAAAGTAGCACCTTTAAGGATAAGAAAGAAGACAGGATGCTAGGAAAAGTAAACCCATTAGAAAGATACAACACTTTCTATGCTACAGTGGCGTATTAAATATATTTGTATCTATATCCATTTGTTATTATTAAAATGTAGGAATTATATTATCTAGTCTGTATCATTTAAGTTTGCAGTGGTTGTCGAGGGATTTGACGGTAGGATTCACGATTCATACCGTCAAATCACCAGGCAGCCACTTCAAACTTAAATGAAACTGACTGTAGGTATAATTATCTATTATTATATTAATAAGAAATATCAAATTTTACTTGCTTTATGTTTAAGTAGGCATACGTATAGTCCAAGAGGTGAGCGCCAAAATTTACAACTACTTTCTAAAAGCTGATTTTTTTTATATTACGTCACATTTGTGGTGTAGATATACAGCCTGCCGTCAGTCAGCTAGTTTCGTTAGCGTTTGGCGCGGGGGTGGTTTTAACTTTGTAAAAAAAACTATACACGTTGCAACTACTTTCTAAAATCTGAAAATTTATTTGTAATCAGTATACTAAGGAAGAATCCTTTTATCATAGTCAGTCATCAAAATCTTGCAACCGGGCGCGTCAGTAGCGCGTTTAACTCGTAAAAAATCTATACATCGTGAAGGTACTTTCTAAAATATGAAATTCGGTATAAGAGTTAGGAATATTATTATTATTAAAAAAATAGTCAGTCCGAATTCTACCTTAACAAATGCCGTCAGCAGCTGATTTACCACCCCCGCGCAAGATGCTAACGAAACTAACTGACTGACGGCAGGTTGTATATCTACACCACAAATGTGACGTAGTATAAAAAAATCAGCTATTAGAAAGTAGCTTAAAATTTTGGCGCTCACCTCCTCGACCAATATATGTTATCTACTTTGGTATTTTTAATAGATTTTTCGAAAAACTAGATAGAATGTCTGTTTGGCTGTATTGTGAAGCTTGCGATTTAGTTTGAATTTTTTTTTTTGATTTGATGTTTCAAGATTTTTTTCGCAAATTTATTACCGTCGAAAAATCGATTGAATTTAAATCAATGATATAATATTAAAAGTAGAGATTATATATACAAGATTAAAAATGATCGCTCTGTCACTATTTTTAATGGTGTGATGAGGAAAATAACATATATATGTACATTGTACCTACTAGGTATTTAAATGAAGTACTCTTAATCAAAAGAAGAAAAAGTATAAATTTACTAGTTATACATACATATGTATATGTACTGACTTTTTTAATAGTTGTCTTAAGTAGTCTAATCAGCGTGTAGTCCATATACCATACATATAACATAAAGAGATTTTGTTTGTGAGGACTTTGAATGGCTTTTCTGTGAAAATTGTATTTGAATAGTAATATTTCTAGCAAATGTAGTCTAAATTCAAGTTCTAAACCCATTTTTGTAAATGAACATTATTTTTTCAGATAATGACAAAGTAAGTAAAATAAACGCGCTGAAGAAAATATCACTTCATAGAATAAGAAACAGCAAGAAGAATAAGTGAAAACTGTAGCAAACCCCATCAAGTTGGCTTGTTGGTTCAACACTTGCCACGTTAATTTTGGTACGGAAGGTGCGCGTGCATCAGATAAAGGTCCATAGCAGTGGTTACACAGCACGGTGATAAGATTGTCTTTGTCTGTTGACGCGCGATGAAACAGTGTCATAAATCTGACCGCTATAAATCATCAGGGCCGGGCCAGGCACCGTCGTATTGATCCCCTTGCCTCGCACACAACACACGCCGATTCTACTCTTGTTATCTCTCTATGTGGCAACGCTGTACACTCTATACAGTGGCAGTGTGTGGGTACGAACAATTGGGGTGATTTATACAACTTAAGGCTACATTTACTTGCAATTTTTGTATACGTATAGCGTCTAGTAACTAAAAAAAGTTTTGCTCTGATTTTATTCTTCCTACAACTATGTAACAGTTATATAAAGTATATAATTTTGCTTTATATGTAGAAACAATAAAGATAATTTATTAAAGGGGGGTCCTGCTATAATTTTTTTAAATAAATGTTTATATTGTTATTTTAAAAATCTATCCTAAATTATACAAGTCAAAACATTAAATATTGTGCGAACACAATATATGACCTTGTCTGAAAGTCTTATCAGGTCTAATGAAGCTCACAAAGTTCGAAAACTATATAGCTCAAAGAGACCAGCAGAACCTCTACGAGAAAGCAGAAGGTCTATATTACTGTAGCTGTAAGTTACCAATGAATATTATTTTTTTGTATACATAAATCTTTAAACGTGTTTTTCTCCAAACAGGTTTTTCAAAATTGCCAAAATACACTATTTATAGGATTATTTCAATTCAAATTTTGAATACATTTTAAAAACTATTTTTTCTCGTCGATGAACCTCGTTTTTTCTCAATAGCTAAACAATTATTTTAGAGATAGAAGAGCAAAATTTACTCGGAATAATACACGTTTTCAATTGAAGCTCTGTCATTTTCACAGTTTCCGATTTTTTTGCGCTTTTTGAAATTTATCGATGACACAAAAATATAATTAACTAATAAAAATGTAATCCAACTGTCCACTCTTCGACCGAATCAATTCAATACTTTTTAATGAAAGTTTCAAGAAACATATATTGAGAATATCAATAAATATAATAGAAAACATTCAAAATTTTCCACCAATTACTACTAAAATCTCGTATGATTCTTGTGTGAAGTCTTAAAAACCTGGAAAAAGCTTGCAAAAGAGACATAAAACAAGTTTTATACTAGTCTTTTAAATTATTAATTTTTCTATTAACTACTGAGAATCTAATGTTGGTAGAAAAATATTAAAAAAGTAATTTAGAACCATGTTATCTCATGCCAAGAATAAATAAAAATTATTTTAGATACAAATATTTTTACTTCAAAACATAAAATTTTTCATGACTTCTAAATTCAGTTGATTTAATTTCTGAAAGAATTAAATAATATTTCCTCCATGCGCCGCCACTGTATGTACGTGTATGTGTACTATTCACTACATCGTGAGTGATGCTGAAACTGTTCTCTTCTTTTATACTGCGGATGCCTTTTTGTTGGAAGGGATTTACTACTGTATTGTTGAAGAGGGCTTTGTAATGTTGTATGAATAGGGGTGGTCAAATGTACACGCATCGATGTGACAACGTAATATGAATACATCGATCAGTTTATATTCAGTTAAAAACGTTATTATGTAATTGGAAATAACTTTTCTTCCGGAGATACTGAATTTATAGTTCACAGTTATCTTCTCGTCAGATTAACTTCATGTGCACGTAACTGGTAAAATAAGATTTTGATATGAATGAATTTGAAAATTTTGACGTTAACAAACGCAAACTCATATACATTTGCGAATATGGTAAGATGATACATATCATTATTTAGCATTTTCGTTCGTCAAAATGGCAGTTTTGTGACTATGGTATTAATTTGATATTATGTACCCTAATTTATCTAAGAAGGAAGTTTCAACTTCATAAACAATATGTGTATCACAAGTTGATAGATTATTAAATATGATATTTTTTTTATAATTCCGGGTATTATTTGTAATAAAATTATGTACCTAGAATAAATAATGTATTTATAAATACTGTTTTTTTTATAATTTTTCTCATATATTGTTCATAAGTTCTATAAATACCTATAGAAATAGAAATTCTTAAGCGTTTGATAAACTATGTATATTAAAATAAAAAGATTTTGTCTCTTCCAAGAAAACTACTATTTTTATAAAAGTGCATGTACGCATAATAATAATCCTTTTAATTTTAAAACTGAATCACTATGCAGTATGCGATAAATGATAAATATGTATATATTTAGATTAAGTATATTGAAGTGAGAAATAATTTTGTTTTACCTTATAAGGAGGTTGGCTACTGAAAATAGTTAAACTTAATGTCCGGTATTATAAAGGACCTAGCAAATTTGCAAGCATTCTCAAATGGGATATTAAACTTATATGACAGTTCTCTTGAAGTTTTAGACAGATAGTTTCATACATGGGAAATAGGAAGTAAAAAAAGGTATGTAAAGTATATTTACTGAAGTGTATTTACTAACCTTGCGTAAAAAAACAGTAAAAACCAACTTACTGCGCCTGCAACTATCTGTTAAAAACTCAAAAAGAACTGTCATATAAGTTTGATATCTCATTTGAGAGTGCTTGCTAGCTAGCAAATTTGCTAGATCCTGTATAATACCGGAAATTAGTATCTAAAAAATATTTCATAGAAGATTATTTGATAAAGGTACTCTTAAAGATGCTTACTTTAATATGTTAAGAAAATTTGAAAGAAGAAAATTGAATTCAAAATGAAAAAACTGTTACTGACAAATTCGGTATTCAAAAACAAACTATTATTGTTAAATCATTGTTCGTTTTAAATTTCTCAAGGGGGCTATTTTCTTCAATCCTTCACTGCATATTGTTGAATACAACAATCAATAAAATTTTTGTTTACGAATTTAGTAGAAAAATAAAAATATATTTATGTAGGTACTTTAATTTCTATTTCTCTGGGGGCTTCTTAACTTGAATCCAACACTGCATATTATATTTAATAAATGTTGAAACAAGTCACAAAATCTTTGTGTACGAATTTAGTAACCAAGGTCTTTTTCCTGGAACGGACGGTCTACGTATCCTTCCCCTAATCTGCCGCATTTTTCTATTTTTAAAATGTTAGACGTTATTGTACACAACCAAATTCGCCTGCGGTTTCCAATAGGTGGATGGCAGATGCTGGGCTCTTCAAAAATTTCGACAGATTCAAACAAAACCAGTTTATTGACCAGTTGTTGTTAGCAGTGGCGGTCTATGAGAAATTATCAGAGGAAATTTTTCAGCTACATATTTGGATGTCAAAATAAATCAGTGGCGTATGTAATATTTTTATTTAAAAATTTCAATATGATATTTGGGAATAATTTGTATTTTAAGAGAACAGTTAAATTTTCAAATTTATTTATTATCCCTAAATCATCACCTCAAAGGGGTGGGGGAGTGACAGAGCTCTAGCTTAGGGACACGGGGTAAAGTAGGACCCAACAAGATGAGTCAACAAGCTTATTGTTGGTCGTTATCAGAAAAAATGTCTTAGGTTAAGCAGGAAGGGGCCCGTCGAAAATCCTTGCTTAAGGGACACTATACCAGTGTGAACGCTGGAAATTTGGGTGATTTTCGGAAATTTTTTGGAAGAAAAATACTCAATGAAATATTTTGGAAAATTGAGAATATATTGAGCTATATTAGAGGTGTATTCCATATTTTTTTCACGTAAAAATATCGATATCTAAGCCACTTATGCGCTGTCTTCGGAGGCGCCAAAAAAAATCTCCTCCACTGCGGCCATGATTCCGGACGATGGAGTAATTGAAATTGAAAAAAGAAAAAAATGTCGTTAAACTGGAAGTTATATCCTGTACGATGACCTACGATTTTCGAAAAATATCAAAATCTAACAAAATGGCGTAGTTATGAAAAAAAGTCTGTTTTATTGCCTATAAAATAGTCGTATTTTTAATGCCAAATCGTCAATTTTTCATCCAATCAAAAATACCCTAGTTCATCGTAGAGGAAATATATTCAAGAGTACTCATTTGTTTGGAGAATATTAGTGATACGGCCTTGAAATTTTCACAGAATATTCTTGAAACTATAAACTCTCCAAAAAGGCAAAAAAAATTTGATTTTTTGAAAATTTCACACTGGTATGGTCCCTTAAAGGCCTGTAATAAGATGTGATCAAATATCCATAATCTTTTAATATCAACCTATAATACTTTACAGAACTATTTCAAAACTTTTTAATTTATTAGTTGATAAATATTTTTTACTTCTTTTAGTTTTTATATAAATATAATTTTCCTTGTAGGATTTGTTAATTAAAAGTTATATTTTTTATAACTGATCCGCCACTGATATGTCCGAGCACGTTTGAAGAAGGTACACAGACACATAGTGAAGGCAAACAGTTTTTATGATTCAATACCGATTCCATTGGATTGGACAATTGATTAGTATCGGTTTCTCAAACTCGATTAGATGTAGAATATAGTAGTTTGTAAATCAAGTTCCTATTTTTTGATTTTGTTACAAATAACATCCTGGTCATTACCACATACTGAGTTAAGATTTAATTTTGTTTCAGATTAAACTAAATGTTTGTAAGTTATTATATTTATATAAATACTGAAGTTCCTTGACTATTAATGATTCAATTTTATTTAATCTAACTTTAGGGTAGATACTTATTGTTAGACATACTCTAATGTCCGGTATTATAAAGAACCTAGCAAATTTGCAAGCTTTCAAGCACTCTCAAATGAGATATCAACTTTTATGACAGTTCTCTTTGAGTTTTTAACAGATAGTTGCAAGTGCAGTAAGTTGGTTTTTACCATTTTTTACGCAAGGTTAGTATACACTTTAGTAAATATACTTTACATACATTTTTTTACTTCTTATGTATGAAACTATTTGTCAAAAACTTCAAGAGAACTTTCATATAAGTTTGATACCCCATTTGAGAGTGCTGGCTAGCTTGCAAACTTGTTAGGTCCTTTATAATACCGGACATAACTCTACAGTATGCAGGCTTAAAATTTTTATTTTAAACAGTTTATGTTAATAGTTATATATGCCCGGTTTCACAAACGAAAGTTATCTATAGTTTATATTTGTTGATACGACAAATAAAAAGCTCTTAATTTGAATTGTTAGTAAAGGACCTTGATTGTACAAACTATTATGTTGTGAAAAAGAGTAATTTAAAAGCAAAAACGACTGTCAGTCGAAAAAATCGATTTTTTGTAAATCATGGCACTAAAAAGTTAGTGGTTCATTTATATTCAAAACAGATCATATTTTTAATTCATATATAACAAGATAATAAAACATGTAAAAGGATAAAATGATTTAATATATTTGAAAAAGTAAAAAATGTAATATTAAATAAAATATGTATTGTTTGCATCGAAATAAAAATGTTTAAAAGTTAATGACTATATACCTACATGTATTGATTTACAAATTTTCTCGTTTTTATTAAAATAATGAATATATCGAATAAAAAAAGTTTAATGGCGACGAACAAAGTTTGCGCTTGGATAGAAACGATAATTGCAACCTGTCGAATATGTATTGCGTAAAGCATGCATGTGCAGGGGTGTATTGGTAGTTTTTTTTGTTAGTTTTTATTTATTATAGGTGCAAAAAAAATGTAAAATTGCTCGCTTTTATTCCTTTCACTGCAGTTTTTTTCATCTTTATTAGTGTCAATTAACTATAAATGTCGTGCATATTTTATAAATTTTAATTTTGTTAATATGATAGAATATTTTATGTTGATAGGATTACAATTTTTTTATGTAGAATTAAATTTTTTTTTATACATGTATTTACGATTCTTTTGTATATACCATATCAATTTACTTTATTTTATGCAAATAAGAACATTAGACTAATAATTTTCCCTAAATCCTGTCATAAATCTCAAATTTTAAAAATATTTTTCGTTACTCCCTTATCTATTTCAAGTTTTTTTGTAAAATAGAAAAAGATTAGGATAATATTTTGATGTATATTTTTTCACTAAAATCTCCAGTGAATTCACTCCATTTAAAAATCCGTGGAGTCCTATTTAAAATTCGATTACGTATATGTAAAATTTATACTTGTATATAAAGATAATAGTCCAGGAAAATAGACTTAAAAATATAGAAGATCAGACAAAATTTGTAACGGGCAAAATTTTTGCATCAAACAGGTACTTAATAATGTGTGAAAGTTCTTCATCGATTTGACGTGTGCAAGTGTCAATTTTGTGGAGTCAAAGTTCAGTATTTTTCAAATATCACGAAAACGGTGACTTTTTCAGGAAATAATGTATTATACTAATTTGTAGTCGAGATAATTTACTACAGAAACAAACTTACGGGTTTTTATGTAGGAGAAACCGTTCATGAATTATAAAGAATTATTTATAACTCCGCGCACTTTTCCATAGCATACGATATCGTTCTATGTAAAATGTAATATAGAGCGGCAGCTTAAACATATACAGGATGTCCCATTTTAATCTATCACCCCCCTAATTTTTTTTATCTATCAATTAAATCAAAAAATGTTTCAAATAAAAGTTGTTTGGTTTTGAGGGGGACCCAATATGGCGTTATTAATTTTTTATTTTTTGGACGTCTTCATGGTCAAATAGGGCCAACTTTTTTTTTTCAAATGGAAACCTATATATTTTATTATAGTATCTTATTGCTTGAGAAAAAACAAGTAGCTTTTGTTTTAAATAATTTTTTGTAAGACTTCAATTTTTTTTAATATTTAACAAAATAATTTTAGATTTTAGAGTTTTCACTAATTTCTTACTCGAAACCCATTAACTTTAGAGGAAAAGTGTAAAAAACAAAAAATGTTTATTTTAATGTGATATAACTAGAAAAATGATTTCAGATTTTTTTAAATTAATTTTTTTTTGCTTTAATATTTTGAAGAGCAAAAGTTAAAAACAAATTCTGATATAATTTTCTTAGTTATATCAAAATAAAATAAACATTTTTTGTTTTTTACACTTTTCTTCTAAAGTTAATGGGTTTCGAGTAAAAAATTAGTGAAAACTCTAAAATCTAAAATTATTTTGTTAAATATTAAAAAAAATTGAAGTAATACAAAAAATTATTTAAAACAAAAGCTACTTGTTTTTTCCCAAACAATAAGATACCATAATAAAAAATATAGGTTTCTATTTGAAAAAAAAATATTGGTCCTATTTGACCATGAAGACGTCCAAAAAATAAAAAATTAATAACGCCATTTTGGGTCCCCCTCAAAACCAAACAACTTTTATTTGAAACATTTTTTGATTTAATTGATAGATAAAAAAAATTAGGGGGGTGATAGATTAAAATGGGACACCCTGTATATTCCACAGAATCAGCAAGATCGAGTTAACTTTTTTGTTTCATAAGAATCGAAAGTACATTAGTTGACAATAATTTAGACAAAAATTAACCAAAATTACTACGTCGCAACAGAGCAAAATGGGGTCTTCAAGGTATGCGACCCTCGCGCGATGTTTAAGGCATATTTTCCACTTATCTATTTTTAAAAATCGAAATCCGTCTATAAAAATATATACATTTATACATGACAAATATTATTACAAATAAAGAAAATGACTCTTAAAGTATGATTTCTGGAGATGATTTTTTTAAAGAAAATTTTCGTTATTTATTAATATTGTGCGAAAAATGAAGCTTATAAAAAAATACTTCAAGTAAAATTTGTAAAATACATATTTTTGAAGAAAATGAATGATAGCACACAATCATAAGATAAAAATTATTGCACTCAGAGTAAATAATATTAAAATATCGAAAAAAAAATCCGGACGACAAGTCCTATATATAATCTCACGTGAAGTTAGTCCGCTGATCGTCAATTTGATATCATCGATTGTTTAATTATAATTGGAAATCCTCGATTGGTGGGTATCGGCATGGAACGTTCACTCAACAGTAATCTTTTAGCGATCTCGCAGCTAATTAGCGTTACAGAGCACGCATATTCTTATCAGCAGGAATCTGCGTAATAAAGGAAAGCTTTTGATCAGGTCAAGCCTTGACACAGGTATTGATAAAACAAGAGAACTAGCGTAATTTTCTCTGTTAACGCGACCGGCGCATTTGGGAATTAAAGAAATTAAAAAACTAGTGACTGTAAATCATGAAATGCTGGGTGGGTGAAATTAAAACAGAGCTTAATTATTCTTTTATATATAAGTATGCAGAGTGGCATGAAGGATTCATCAAATTATATTATGCTTGATATTTGTAGAAAAAAGAATTTCAATGTTTATAATGTTTAGATACTTATTTGTTTAAATATTAAAAAGTTCTCATACGATGGAAAAAAAACATAAAAGAGAAATTGGGTAGATTTTGAAGCCTAACATTTCTGTTTTATCAGTTGATTATAATTTTTTATTTTACGATTTTATTTTGTAAATTTTAGTTTAAGGGGAAATGTATATAATATGAAATATGATATTAAAAAACATTACCACATACGAAGGGAATTTCTGTTTAAAAACAATTGTTTTAGCTTACATAGAAGTTGTAGTATGATGTGGTAAGCAAAATGAATAATAATATTAAAATAAAATATATTTAAACTATCAAAAAAGCACAGTATGTGAGATATTAAACCAGAATTAAATCCAATCAACTTAACGTAATGGGGGTTATTTCATTTTATCCATATGTAACTATCTCAAAATATAATATTTACACTTATTAACTATATATGATTTATATAATATATAATATTTTGTTTTTCCTTGCATGGTTTTTTTTGTGTTAAAAATAAATATTTAATCCTAAAAACGTATTGGCGATTAAAACAGTGTGAAAAAATATTTAAAAATCTTTGTTTTAAATAGAGACTATTAATACACATTACATTCTGTGTTTCTAATAATATATATTTTTTAATTAATAACACTTTATTAAAAAGCAACCTTATGCGGTGTTTACACCGAAAAAACAAAACAGAAACATCGTGTCTTTAAAATACTCCGTATTTAAAAATGTATAGGGTTTATTGCTTTTTGGTCATAAAAATACTGTGTTTCTGTTTTGTATGCTCGGTGTGAACACCACATTAGAACATAATACATAAATACTCGTATACAAATATGTGTTACAAAATATGATTATTGTATTGTAAAATTGTAATGGTATGTAAAAACAACATGAATGCATATATGTATGTATAATGTATATGTATGTATACTACATACATACGTAATGATATTTTATACACATACAAACATTACACACATTACCTAGATTGTCAATGTCAAGTGTGGATTTACGTATGTACCATGTCATCAAGGACACTCGATCGATTTCATGAATGTAATTGTAGAATTGAACGAAGCAATTATTGTGTATGTAAAAAAATTAAACATGCTAGAAACATAGGTACTTATTGAAATAAATAATGGGAATACCTAATGAATATTCTTTGATATTTCTAGTCATGTATAAAACAGCTAGAAGATAAATACATATGCACATACAGTGATGCCTCGCACAACGAACGGCTTGTATAACGAACGCTGCGCACAACGAACTTTCTGTTCGTTCATTGCGAGACTTACATAACGAACCTCGCTTCACACAACGAACTGCATCGTATTTTATTTTGCCGCCCGAACGCTTCTACGTATCACGATGTCGCCCGAACTTCCAAAATCGCACGCAGTTGATGCTCAAACTTGCACGAACATGCATCAACGCGCGCCAGTCGTTCTTTTCTGCGCTTAACTCACACACGTTTTAATAAATGTAATTTTGTGTGTGAGGATTTGACCCTGCAAGTCTCGGTAGACTCCCCTAAATCTGAGTCTGACTAAAAAATAAAAAACATGTGTACAATATTTTTTACGTTACAGTAACATATTTTGTGCTACAGAACGAATTAAAAATTTTAACATGTATTGTTATGGGACAATAACATAACGAACTCTTCGAGTAACGAACTTGCTCCTGGAACGAATTATGTTCGTTATACGAGGCATCACTGTATATTTAACTAGGGCTTTATCTAAAGATGAGGTCGGTTTAAATTTTGACGAGACGAGACTGAAACGATTTATAAGACTCGTCAAGAGTCTCATTGTCAGTTTTAAGAGTTTGTCAATATTCAATAATCGGTATTTCAACATGACTTGATCACAATTGTAAGATAAAATGTAAAGCATGCTTGAATGTTTTAATTTAAGGTTAGTATAAAAAAATCAAGAGGATTATATTTTACGAATTGAGACGAGACTATTGATTATAAAACCAAGTATCGTCTCGTTTCATCTCAAGTGAAGCTTATATTGTTTATATTTTTTTATACATATGCCCATATGTTTATCATTACCTAAAATAAAATTACAATTAATAACGTGTAGATAAAAATTTAATTATGTAAATTGACTTTTGAAACACCATATATTTTATCTCTATAATTTCATCAGTGCCATCAAACACAAATTCTGCGTAGGTACATATTTTATTTAAAAAATAAATATATTCTCTACAACATACACCCAATTTAAAATGAAAACAATCAATACAACCGGACAGATAATTTACTCCTCCCCGCGTCAATTCCATTCACCCCCTCCTCCCCACTCAGATTTACCCTCTTCAGAATGTCCCTAAATCACTCGACTCTGAACTTTACCATTAGCACTGACGTAGGATTGGAAAGTCGCGAAAACGACGCGTGGGCGAGACGGAAAGGGGGCGGCTTATAATGGTTCGGAAACAGAAAAAAATAACCAAAAATTTATTTCTGCTACAAAAGTATATTTGAACTATGCAAATTGTAGAAAGTAAGTTAATATAATTACAATATTCATAAAATTTTAATAAGTATATAAAACTCTTGGTGCGTATTTACGTTAGATCATCAGACCTAAACCAATGGACGTATCGAAGCCATATTCACACCATATATTTGTTTGGAAGGTTTATAGATTTTTTTAAACCCGGTAGATGATTGGGGGGTCGAGATATTTCAAAAAATGTATTTTTCCATATGAAAATACATCAATAATGCTGTTTTTTGTATGTGCCATCATCAGGCCTAAACCACTGGACGCATCGAAGCCATATTCACACCATATGTTCGTTTGGTGCTCCGTTAGGTTTATATTTTTTTTTGAACCCTGTAGGTGACGCTGGGGTCGAGATATTTACGAAAATGTGAAACCGTAAATTATAGAATTCGTTATTCCATGGCTACTATGTTTTTAAATAAAGAAATATATGACAAAGAAAAAAATTAAAGGTTTTCATATGAAATAAAAATTGCAACGTATATGCACTGAAAAATTATATAATTATTGGTGATAGCCACATTGAAATCGGTAAGTTTTGTGGTATTTCTTAAATTCAATTGTGTTCAATTTAAGCAAATATACTACGTAATTTTATTATTTTATTTTATTCATTCGGTACATGGGACATGTGTTTTTACCTGACCTACGATACAGATTATTTTTATTCTTAAATTATAGTGAAATAATACAAAAATGCATGCACGACGTTTAAACATCGGTCGAAATATTCAAAATAGTCCAAATACACAAAATAACCCTAACAAATTTAACACCATAACAATGAGAAAGAAAGAGCATGCAAATTATCTTTTGGCAAAACAACGTTTGCCGGGTCAGCCAGTATTCAATAAAATATGTAATTAATCAGATCGTTATGTATACCTATTTATAAAGGTGAGTACAAATTAAGTAGCATCGAAATTCTAGCTTCATGTTTAATATTTATCTATGAAAATTTCTTAACTAACTGATGTTATCCTTACTACTTATCCAATCTCATATTCACCGTTTTTTTTAATGTTTATAAATTTTTCCAACCAATCTTAGTTAATTGTAACTAAATCTTTGTCCCAGATTTTTAAGTTTATTACCACTGTATAAGGTATAGGCCAGCAGACGCTTTGTGTATGTGTGTGTTGTGACGTCACTGTATCCTTCTCTGTGTCGTTACGTCACAAAGAACATTACTGACGTGCGTGTAGGTTTGAAGAAAATCTTACATTTTGACGTCAGAAAATGTAGCCGAGATAACATTCCGTTCGGAAAATGTTTGCGCTGATAACAAGTCGATGTGGAGGAACCATACTGCGAGGTCTGACGTATGCATTTACGTAATATTTATGTGTGAGTGTTCGTGTGTCAATGTGTGGTAAATTGTCATTTTTTATTAACCTACTTTATCTTGGTTAATTGTGATTGGAAACAATTATTTTTATAAATAATATCAATAACCATGTCTAAATGAAGCACAGAGCTAGTATTTTTGCAGGAATAAAAAAATGTACTACCAAATACAACACATTCACATAGGTATATTGTATATATGCTGTATTTTTCTCAAAAAATATCCGGCACTTCAACAAAAGGATACCCGCAGTTGTTCACTATTGTTATTTTTTTTATTAATAGAGATAAAATGTTTAAACAAGAGAGATTTAATATTTTTAAATTATTATTTAAAATATTATATTTAATATTTTCTGCCATTCTTGGTTCTACCGGAAGCGATGTAAACTTTAATTTAAATAGCGCATTTACATTTTTGAGAGAAAATAATGTAAACTTTTAAAAATTATGTTAAGTTAACTCATATTATATTATTTATTTACAAATTTTAGTTATTATTTAAATATTTATATTTGTATATATTAGTTAATTTATAAAGTTAATAAATCTATCTAAATATCTCATCTTCCATACTTGCATGCTAAATATATAAATACAGTAGAAACCGGTTATAACGACATCAAAGGGACCGGTCATAATGGTCGTAAAAAGCGGATAGTCGTAATAACCGGTAGAAATGCAATTATATTTTTTATTTTGAGTCGTTAAAACCGATACGTCGTATTAACCGATGTCGTTATAACCGGTTTCTACTGTATATACAAAAAAAGAAACTAATTTAAATAAAGAAAAATGCAGTATAGTGTTACATATTTATTGAAATATATTGTGTTTTTATTTAATCCGTGCACAACAGAAATAAAACACAAAATATCAGAGATGCGTGTCTACTGGCCACAGAAACTTAGCAACAAGTAAAAAAAAATCAATACCAAATGAAGGGCATGCTATAGATTTTTCGTCAAAACATGTCGATGGCTATTTCCTCGCTATTGTGTTGTTGAATTATTTGTTTTGACGCTTTTATATATATTTGGTGTTTTACCTATCAGAATTTGTTATTTATTTTATACGAATGTTGATATTAATAAGTATGAATTGGGTAAATGCATTTTTAATTGAAATACGCGGTTTTTACATGCCAATCATCAAAACTGTAGTACCTATAGCTTTTATGTTTGCATAATTACCTGCATATTATTTAATTAAGGTAAGAATTTGATCTCTATAAAATTATTCTATAAAAAAATTACAGTGAAATTGAAAACTGCGTTATACAGGATGATCCAGACCACCCGTCCACTATGTTTTACGCCCAAACTATTGAAGATAGAGTTTTATAAAAAAAAGTTTTACTATGTATATCGACCCTAAAGAATTTCAAGAAAATATTTTCAACCCCCTAAAACTGCGCCTTAGGGGGTAGTTTGGGGGGTACATGCCCGTTTCTCAGTAAAATCAAATGGAACGGTATATTCAAAAGTACATAATTGTAAAGACCATAAAAAAGTAAGAAACTTTTGTAAAACAAAAATTTTCATACTTTCAATTGTTTAGAAAATATGGCGACTTGATCTCAAATTTTAGGGTTTTACTAAAAGTGCTCTAATTTCGTTGAATATTAATGGAATTTTATTCTTTTTTTAAATTTAGAAAGAAGAAATAATGACCTTTGTAATGATCTATGAATATTTAAGATTTTGATAGTTTAAAGTGACATACGCGACATATCAAAAATGCAAAAGTTCAATTAGCGATAATTCAAAAAATTTAAATACAATCGTATATCAATTAATACTTTATCTTAAAAAAGATACGTAAATAAACAACATTTGATAATAAAATTTTAAATTAAAAATTATAATTTTCGATTTTCCATTTTAAAATTTTGATTTTTAATTTTTAATTTTCTTAACAAAAGTTGTTTATTTACATGTCTTTTTTCAGATAAAGTACTAATTGATATACCATTGTATTAAAATTTTTTGAATTATCGCTAATTGAACTTTTGCATTTTTTATATGTCGCTTTTGTCACTTTAAACTATCAAAATCTGAAATATTCATAAATCATTACAAAAGTCATTATTTCTACTTTCTAAATTTAAAAAAAGAATAAAATTCCATTAATATTCAACGAAATTAGAGCACTTTTAGTAAAACCCTAAAATTTGAGATCAAGTCGCCATATTTTCTAAACAATTGAAAGTATGAAAATTTTTGTTTTACAAAAGTTTCTTACTTTTTTATGGTCTTTACAATTATGTACTTTTGAATATACCGTTCCATTTGATTTTACTGAGAAGCGGGCATGTACCCCCCACACTACCCCCTAAGGCGCAGTTTTAGGGGGTTGAAAATATTTTCTTGAAATTCTTTAGGGTCGATATACATAGTAAAACTTTTTTTATAAAACTCTATCTTCAATAGTTTGGGCGTAAAACATAGTGGACGGGTGGTCTGGATCATCCTGTATATATGGATTTTAATAATTTAATTTCTATACAGACTAAATCCATAGATAACATAGCATAGTTCGATAGCCTCTAAAAATTTTTTTAGGTTTTAAATGGTTTAAAGATATGTAGTTGATTTTATATTAAAAAATATAATTGTCAATACATTCTTTGTTATACTTTTTATCATGAACATTTAATACTAAGAAATGATATAATTATTTAAAAAACAATATTGACCTGACTCGATAACCTATATAATAATATAACCCATATTTTTGCAGAAAGTAATTCTAACTTAACAGTAATCAATTATAATAGCATTATTCAAATCTAATTTTATTTATGTATGTCTAGACGAAAATAATTTTAAATATCAGTATTTGAACAATTTCTTAATTGAGTTAATTTGGAAATTTAAAAATAGAATTCGTAGAAAATAATAACTGTTTTTTAATTTTTTATTGAAGATAAATGGTAATGATTTATTCGTATCATGTCATGTACAAAGTGTGGCAAAATTGATATTATATATAGGTACTACATTACTACATATTTTATATAAAACATGATTGCCCTTCTTATTCTAAACATCGCATTATCTTTCTCTACGTAAGGGTAAGATGGTTCACATAAAAAAAAAAGAAGTTCAAACTATAGTAGCACCTCGCAATAACGGCGTATTTGGAATCGGACCCTCGCCGTTAACTGAAAAACGTCTTATTAAAGCCTTCTTTGTGCTTCGAAAGTGCCTGCAAGCAGAACTATGTAATACATATCTATATATTAAATGTACAATAACACTAACTATAAAACAATTATTGACAGGGAAATTTACAAAATGTATAGGTACATGGAAATATATATATATTTAGTACAAATAGTAAGTATGTACGTACATACATGACCTGATATACAACTGAAAAAGAAAAAATATTTAAGAGTGCCGTTATTTCGAGATGTTACAGTATAATATTTTAAAGAAAACAATACAGTTGTGATAATTATAATTTAAATTATGTGCTTTATATATTTACCTATAACTTCAACAATTTTAAAGTAATCGTGGTTATTTAGGGCATTAAATTTTCTATGGATTCCTAGCTGTAATTTGTTTTATTCGGTGTAGAAGGTCTTCTCTGTCGTCATCGAAAAACATAAATAATTTTCCTTAGATTTTTGTAATACCTAGAACTTTGAGTGCTTATAACTCAAACATTTGTCGAGATTTTCACATTGGGTGCAGATCAGTATTAAGGGCACTCTTTTCTCTATTATAACTTAAAATTTTATTTTGAAATTCAATTAAATACATATTAAACACAGCGCTCGAACGGAACTCTACATATTAGGAGTGATCTCCAAACTCGACGTCGCTAAATAAGTTTTTCGCGGGCTCTATTTCAATAACTATTTAAGGTACATAATTTTTAAAAACACTATTTTGTTCGTAATTTTATCAGCTTTAAGATTTATTAGACTTATATAATCCTAAAACTGACAGCCTCAGTTTCCAAATAACTGATTTTAGATAGCTTTGTAAGCCCCTAGAAAGTTATGCACCCCTTTCGAACGGGGGGGGGGGGGGGGGGGGGGAGTTATCGCCATGTTCTTAATATCAAAATCTACCAATTTCTTGAAAAAAATCGTACTCATTTTTTCTAGTTCAAATTATATATTGACTGGACTAATATCGATTTTATGATTTCTTAAAAGTTACATTTTAAATCAATGATATCAATATTTTTGTTTTTCTGCAAATTTTTAGCATATATCGACATTTAAACGTTTAGTCCCATTTTGCTTTGTCTATTGAATTTATGTTTTTTTTAAATTTATATTATTAAAGTAATGACATCAATATTTTTGGTTTTCTGCAAATTTTTAGCATAGGTATATCGACATTTAAACGTTGAGTCCCATTTTACTTTGTCCTCCCCTACATATAGTTGTAAGACAAGCGGCCACGTACAGATGGCCTATTTGACGGAGTGTCGGTGCAATGCGGCGCCGGTGGTGCCTACCTCGGGGTGACGGCGACGGCCACCGCCCTAGAACGCGTCTACAACCCACCCAACGTGCACCACCCACTGCTGTTATCCGATAAGTCTTTACATGCACTTGCCATTACGCGTCGCGTCTCGCCACATGTTTGGAACCACTCACGACTCCACGACTCGTGTTGTTTTTGTGTTGATGTCGTTGTTGTGAAGGATGGCGAGGAAGTCCTTGTTCTAGTATTTTTATGAGTTTTTTTAGAAGAAAAGGAGACTGGCTGCATAAAATAAATAATAAATGAAGTTGATGTATTTTAAACAAAAAGACAGTAAATTCAGTTATTGTATATATTTTAGAAGATTCTATTAATTTCTGACAATATTTGTAATAGACAATAATTATAAAAATTATCTTATTTACTAATATATAAATTTGATGATACATGTATACAGGTTGTCCCATTTTAATCTATCACCCTCCTTATTTTTCTATCTATCAATTAAATCAAAAAATGCTTCAAATAAAAGTTGATTGTTTTTGAGGGGGACCCAAAATGGCGTTATTAATTTTTTTTTTCAAATGGAAACCTATATTTTTTATTACGGTAATTTTATTATTGTTTGGGCAAACAAAAAATGTTTATTTTAATCTGATATAACTAGGAAAATTATATCAGGGTTTTTTGAACTTTTGCTCTTCAAAATATTAAAGCAAAAAAAAAAAATAAAAAAAAAACTGAAATCATTTTCCCAGTTATATCAGATTAAAACAAACATTTTTTGTTTTTACGCCGTTCTTCTAAAGTTAATGGGTTTCGAGTAAAAAATTAGTGAAAATCTAAAATCTAAAGAAGTCATACAAAAAATTATTTAAAACAAAAGCTACTTCTTTTTTTTCCAAACAATAAGATTCCGTAATGCTAAATATATAGGCTTCCATTTGAAAAAAAAATGTTGACCCTGAAGACGCCCAAAAAATAAAAAATTAATAACGCCATTTTGGATCCCCCTCAAAATCAAACAACTTTTATTTGAAGCATTTTTTGATTTAATTGATAGATAAAAAAATTAGGGGGGTGATATATCACTATATCTATAGATTAAAATGGGACAACTTGTATATAATTTAATTTATACATTTTTATACCCAAATATTTTGTAAATTTGGAAAAATAATTTGTCTTTTAGTGATATTAATTTTATTTATATTATTTCCAATCAAATTTTCCAGTTTTTCATAACGAACTTGACTATAAAATGCAGATATTTTATTATAACTTAAGTCTAAATTACGCAAACTGTGCACCGTAAAATCAAATCTGTTAATTGAATTATGTGACAAGTCCAATATTTCTAAGCTTGTCGTATCTAATACATTCGGCAATGCAGATATTTGATTATAACTTAAATCTAAACTACGCAAATTTGACACTTTTGTATTAAACCACTTTATTTTATTATGTGACAGATCTAAAACTTCTAGTTTGGTCATATTTATGATTTTAGGTAACGTCGATATTCTGTTGTAACTCAAATTTAAATAACGTGCATTTAATTCTACAAACACAAAAGTATTAATTGAATTATTTGATAGGTCTAACGATTGCAAGTTAGGTATTTTAAGCATATATGACAAGTGATTTGTGCTATCGATATCATTACTAGATAAATTTAATACTTCTAAATTGGGCATATCTGTAAACTGATTTGGATACGAATAAAGTTTATTATAACTTAAATCTAAATAAGTAACATTGTGTATTTGGAGAGGGAGCATATCTATTGAATTATGTGATAGATCTAATTTTCTTAAACTAGGCATTATTTTGGTATCTGGAAAATATGCTACTCTATTATAACTTAAGTCTATTGAACGTATGATGTTCGTAAGGATACCAAATCTTTCGATAAAATTATGTGATACATCTAATTCTTTTATTCTTGATACTGTTAATTTAACATCAAATTGGGATATATTGTTATTACTTAAATTTACATAGAGTGCATTGTTGTATAAAAAATCAAAATATTGAATTAAATTATATGACATATCTAATGTGTCTAAATGTGAATCAATTTTAACTGGTACCTCTAAAATGTTATTATGTGATAGATCTAATACTTTTAACATGGTCATATTAATTATACTTGGCAATTTAGATATTTTATTATAACTTAAATTTAAATAATGTAGTTTTTCCTCTAAGAAATCGAAGCTTGTTAAAGAATTATTTGATAAATCTAGAACCTCTAAGCTAGGCATATTTCTTATTAAATGCATTTGCTCAATGGAAATCAATCGGTTAGATTTTAAACTCCGATTTTTTGATCGATTGAACCCTTCGAATACAAAATAAGGTAACGATTGAATATCATTATAAGATAAGTCCAAGTATTCTACACTACTTAAAAAATGATTGACATGGTTTATACTATCAATACCTGCATTTTTTAGAATTACAGTTTTTAATTTTGGTAATTGAGTAAACAGATCTAAATCGAGACTGATTGGTAGATCATTAGTTTCTACCGAAATTTTTTCAATATTTTCAAGTTTTTTAAACGTGTTAGAATTAATATTTATGTACCTTGTAGATCTAGAATTAAATTCTACTATACTTTTAGTAAGATTGTTGTTGGATATAAATTCGTGGGATAGATCAATTGGTTCCTGACTTCTTATTAACAAGATTGAGTCCAGTGGTTGTTGAGCTACAGACATTGTCTTGAGGTATTGAGATATTGTAAAGTCATCACAGACTAAGTTCTCCTTTGCAATGTATTCACATGAAGCGTTACAAAAAATTGCACAGTTTAATGAAATCAATGTCAAAAGTATTGTGTATTTTACAGTTTCCATTCTAAAATAAATAAATCAATTTTAATAAAACTAATTGTATGCCAAATATAAATAGTTTATTGCTAGTTATTTTTTTTACTAGTTAAACCCCTACGAAAATATTTGCAGTTGAATAATAACTTTAATTATTGTTGTTTGATATCGTTATAATAAAGTACAATGCATATACATATTTTATTGTATATGAAATAAATAAAATAATATAAAATAAATAAAAAAAGGAATTTAAACAATGCCCAGTTATTTTTTTTTTTAAATAAAAATATATGGCCTAAATTATTAAATCTCAAAGAACGTTAATAATATAAGGTGTATTTTTTTTACTATACCTATACCTATAATAAATTCTCCCTTATCAAAATTTCTTTATTCCCAGATAATAAATAAAAATGTAATTTTAACATTTTTACTTTCTTATACCAATGTATATGAAATATACATATAGTATAAGTAAGTATAGTAAACGCGATTTTTTTCGAAATCCGGTTTTTGATGGAATTATCAATTTTGACCTTCCCTGAATCCATACTGACTATTTTCGCCATGATGTCTGTGTGTCTGTCTGTCGGTCTGTCGGTCTGTCGGTCTGTCTGTCTGTCTGTCGGTCTGTCTGTCTGTAGACGCTGTAACTCAAATACGACAAATCGTAGAAAGGTGGAATTATATACTTAAGATTGATTTTTGCCTGGGAAGAAAACCTCCTATTTTTGAAAACGATCATTCAACCGGAAACGGATGTTTACCTACATCGATTTTTGAATTTTTCGAATTACACTGAAACAGTGCGAATTAGAGAAAAATGACAATGTTGAAAATTGTAGGTAATATTATTATCTATAATTTATGTTCTATTCATTTTTTCGAAAAAACAAATTTAATTTTTTTTTTTTTTTTTACCAAGTATTCGATTTTAAGTACATTTCAAATGGTTCATAACAGAGAAGAAATATCTGCCATGAGTGTCATGGGACTTTCTTATACGTATTACAGAGACTGTACGTGTTTGCTATAGGTACCATGGGTCTTTCTTATACATAATATTGAGAATAAACACTGTACACTCTATTTTATTTAGTTTGCAGTGGTCGCCCGGTGACATGACGGTATGAGTCGTGATCCGTACGGTCAAATCAACAGACAACCAGTATAGATTATTTTAAATAATGATTTAAAAAAAATTATTTCTGGCTAAATCATAAGTGTTGGAAAAAAATGTATGGGGAATTAATTATAGATAATAACATACTCGACATTTTTTATCTAAAACATTTTTGTCTTATTTCAAAAAATTCAAAAAATTACAAGAGTAACCATCCGTTTCCGGTTTAGTGATCATTTTAAAAATAAGGTGGTTGTCTTCCCAGATGAAAGATTATTATAAATATAAAATTACACCCTTCCATCATCAGTCGTTTAGGAGTTATGTGTATTTTTACTTTCTTATACCAATGTATATGAAATATACATATAGTATAAGTAAGTATAGTAAACGCGATTTTTTTCGAAATCCGGTTTTTGATGGAATTATCAATTTTGACCTTCCCTGAATCCATACTGACTATTTTCGCCATGATGTCTGTGTGTCTGTCTGTCGGTCTGTCGGTCTGTCTGTCTGTCTGTCGGTCTGTCTGTCTGTAGACGCTGTAACTCAAATACGACAAATCGTAGAAAGGTGGAATTTTATACTTAAGATTGATTTTTGCCTGGGAAGAAAACCTCCTATTTTTGAAAACGATCATTCAACCGGAAACGGATGTTTACCTACATCGATTTTTGAATTTTTCGAATTACACTGAAACAGTGCGAATTAGAGAAAAATGACAATGTTGAAAATTGTAGGTAATATTATTATCTATAATTTATGTTCTATTCATTTTTTCGAAAAAACAAATTTAATTTTTTTTTTTTTTTTTTACCAAGTATTCGATTTTAAGTACATTTCAAATGGTTCATAACAGAGAAGAAATATCTGCCATGAGTGTCATGGGACTTTCTTATACGTATTACAGAGACTGTACGTGTTTGCTATAGGTACCATGGGTCTTTCTTATACATAATATTGAGAATAAACACTGTACACTCTATTTTATTTAGTTTGCAGTGGTCGCCCGGTGACATGACGGTATGAGTCGTGATCCGTACGGTCAAATCACCAGACAACCAGTATAGATTATTTTAAATAATGATTTAAAAAAAATTATTTCTGGCTAAATCATAAGTGTTGGAAAAAAATGTATGGGGAATTAATTATAGATAATAACATACTCGACATTTTTTATCTAAAACATTTTTGTCTTATTTCAAAAAATTCAAAAAATTACAAGAGTAACCATCCGTTTCCGGTTTAGTGATCATTTTAAAAATAAGGTGGTTGTCTTCCCAGATGAAAGATTATTATAAATATAAAATTACACCCTTCCATCATCAGTCGTTTAGGAGTTATGTGTATTTTTACTTTCTTATACCAATGTATATGAAATATACATACAGGGTGATTCAGCACTGTCGTGCCAAACTTGAACAGTAGATTGAGAAAAATATTTTAAGCAAAAAATTTCCAGTAAACATGTGTCCGAAAATTTTTCCTTAGGGAACTACAGGCTTCCCAAGATTTTACTAAAAATGAGTTTTAATTTATTATCTAGAGAACCCTTTGTGATAGAATTATGAAATTTGGTATTTGGTTTAGTAATAATATGTGTTATCGATTTCTAATATTAACCACTTATATTCTAGGCCAGGGCCGTATGGGGCCAGTGGGCCCATCGATTTTGATCTTGTAATTGTTTGTTCCTTAATTTTTTTCCTGAGTTGGTACTTTTATAAGATTATATGACACAAAATATACAAAAACATACTTTGCTTGTTTATCATAGGATAAACCGTTTTCGAGAAATATCGATGGAAAGAAAGCATGCAGAATTAACCTTAATACGGATGTTTGAAATTACAAAAAACACATTTATATTCTTATTTCATGATAACAAATAAGACAAAAAGTTAATATAAATAAACCTCCGAAAATGCATTCATATCAACAAATAGCCATTTTTAGTTTGTTTTTTTAGTCATGTTCATAAAGTTCATGTAACAGTAATAGAACTGGCTATAGATCTTACAGGATTCATATTAAGAGGTTTATTTATATGAACTTTATTCTTACCTTTAATCATAGAAAAAGAATATAAATGTATTTTTTGTAATTTCAAGCATCCGTATTAAGGTTAATTCTGCATGCTTTCTTTTCCATCGATATTTCTCGGAAACGGTTTATCCTATGATAAACAAGCAAAGTATGTTTTTGTGTATTTTGTGTCATATAATCTTATAAAAGTACCAACTCAGGAAAAAAATTAAGGAACAAACAATTACAAGATCAAAATCGATGGGCCCACTGGCCCCATACGGCCCTGGCCTAGAATACAAGTGGTTAATATTAGAAATCGATAACACATTTTATTACTAAACCAAATACTAAATTTCATAATTCTATCACAAAGGGTTCTCTAGATAATAAATTAAAACTCATTTTTAGTAAAATCTTTGGAAGCCTGTACTTCCCTAAGAAAAAATTTCCGGACACATGTTTATTGGAAATTTTTTGCTTAAAATATTTTTCTCAATCTACTGTTCAAGTTTGGCACGACAGTGCTGAATCACCCTGTATAGTATAAGTAAGTATAGTAAACGCGATTTTTTTCGAAATCCGGTTTTTGATGGAATTATCAATTTTGACCTTCCCTGAATCCATACTGACTATTTTCGCCATGATGTCTGTGTGTCTGTCTGTCGGTCTGTCGGTCTGTCTGTCTGTCTGTCGGTCTGTCTGTCTGTAGACGCTGTAACTCAAATACGACAAATCGTAGAAAGGTGGAATTTTATACTTAAGATTGATTTTTGCCTGGGAAGAAAACCTCCTATTTTTGAAAACGATCATTCAACCGGAAACGGATGTTTACCTACATCGATTTTTGAATTTTTCGAATTACACTGAAACAGTGCGAATTAGAGAAAAATGACAATGTTGAAAATTGTAGGTAATATTATTATCTATAATTTATGTTCTATTCATTTTTTCGAAAAAACAAATTTAATTTTTTTTTTTTTTTTTACCAAGTATTCGATTTTAAGTACATTTCAAATGGTTCATAACAGAGAAGAAATATCTGCCATGAGTGTCATGGGACTTTCTTATACGTATTACAGAGACTGTACGTGTTTGCTATAGGTACCATGGGTCTTTCTTATACATAATATTGAGAATAAACACTGTACACTCTATTTTATTTAGTTTGCAGTGGTCGCCCGGTGACATGACGGTATGAGTCGTGATCCGTACGGTCAAATCACCAGACAACCAGTATAGATTATTTTAAATAATGATTTAAAAAAAATTATTTCTGGCTAAATCATAAGTGTTGGAAAAAAATGTATGGGGAATTAATTATAGATAATAACATACTCGACATTTTTTATCTAAAACATTTTTGTCTTATTTCAAAAAATTCAAAAAATTACAAGAGTAACCATCCGTTTCCGGTTTAGTGATCATTTTAAAAATAAGGTGGTTGTCTTCCCAGATGAAAGATTATTATAAATATAAAATTACACCCTTCCATCATCAGTCGTTTAGGAGTTATGTGTATTTTTACTTTCTTATACCAATGTATATGAAATATACATATAGTATAAGTAAGTATAGTAAACGCGATTTTTTTCGAAATCCGGTTTTTGATGGAATTATCAATTTTGACCTTCCCTGAATCCATACTGACTATTTTCGCCATGATGTCTGTGTGTCTGTCTGTCGGTCTGTCGGTCTGTCGGTCTGTCTGTCTGTCTGTCTGTCGGTCTGTCTGTCTGTAGACGCTGTAACTCAAATACGACAAATCGTAGAAAGGTGGAATTTTATACTTAAGATTGATTTTTGCCTGGGAAGAAAACCTCCTATTTTTGAAAACGATCATTCAACCGGAAACGGATGTTTACCTACATCGATTTTTGAATTTTTCGAATTACACTGAAACAGTGCGAATTAGAGAAAAATGACAATGTTGAAAATTGTAGGTAATATTATTATCTATAATTTATGTTCTATTCATTTTTTCGAAAAAACAAATTTAATTTTTTTTTTTTTTTTTTACCAAGTATTCGATTTTAAGTACATTTCAAATGGTTCATAACAGAGAAGAAATATCTGCCATGAGTGTCATGGGACTTTCTTATACGTATTACAGAGACTGTACGTGTTTGCTATAGGTACCATGGGTCTTTCTTATACATAATATTGAGAATAAACACTGTACACTCTATTTTATTTAGTTTGCAGTGGTCGCCCGGTGACATGACGGTATGAGTCGTGATCCGTACGGTCAAATCACCAGACAACCAGTATAGATTATTTTAAATAATGATTTAAAAAAAATTATTTCTGGCTAAATCATAAGTGTTGGAAAAAAATGTATGGGGAATTAATTATAGATAATAACATACTCGACATTTTTTATCTAAAACATTTTTGTCTTATTTCAAAAAATTCAAAAAATTACAAGAGTAACCATCCGTTTCCGGTTTAGTGATCATTTTAAAAATAAGGTGGTTGTCTTCCCAGATGAAAGATTATTATAAATATAAAATTACACCCTTCCATCATCAGTCGTTTAGGAGTTATGTGTATTTTTACTTTCTTATACCAATGTATATGAAATATACATATAGTATAAGTAAGTATAGTAAACGCGATTTTTTTCGAAATCCGGTTTTTGATGGAATTATCAATTTTGACCTTCCCTGAATCCATACTGACTATTTTCGCCATGATGTCTGTGTGTCTGTCTGTCGGTCTGTCGGTCTGTCTGTCTGTCTGTCGGTCTGTCTGTCTGTAGACGCTGTAACTCAAATACGACAAATCGTAGAAAGGTGGAATTTTATACTTAAGATTGATTTTTGCCTGGGAAGAAAACCTCCTATTTTTGAAAACGATCATTCAACCGGAAACGGATGTTTACCTACATCGATTTTTGAATTTTTCGAATTACACTGAAACAGTGCGAATTAGAGAAAAATGACAATGTTGAAAATTGTAGGTAATATTATTATCTATAATTTATGTTCTATTCATTTTTTCGAAAAAACAAATTTAATTTTTTTTGTTTTTTTTACCAAGTATTCGATTTTAAGTACATTTCAAATGGTTCATAACAGAGAAGAAATATCTGCCATGAGTGTCATGGGACTTTCTTATACGTATTACAGAGACTGTACGTGTTTGCTATAGGTACCATGGGTCTTTCTTATACATAATATTGAGAATAAACACTGTACACTCTATTTTATTTAGTTTGCAGTGGTCGCCCGGTGACATGACGGTATGAGTCGTGATCCGTACGGTCAAATCACCAGACAACCAGTATAGATTATTTTAAATAATGATTTAAAAAAAATTATTTCTGGCTAAATCATAAGTGTTGGAAAAAAATGTATGGGGAATTAATTATAGATAATAACATACTCGACATTTTTTATCTAAAACATTTTTGTCTTATTTCAAAAAATTCAAAAAATTACAAGAGTAACCATCCGTTTCCGGTTTAGTGATCATTTTAAAAATAAGGTGGTTGTCTTCCCAGATGAAAGATTATTATAAATATAAAATTACACCCTTCCATCATCAGTCGTTTAGGAGTTATGTGTATTTTTACTTTCTTATACCAATGTATATGAAATATACATATAGTATAAGTAAGTATAGTAAACGCGATTTTTTTCGAAATCCGGTTTTTGATGGAATTATCAATTTTGACCTTCCCTGAATCCATACTGACTATTTTCGCCATGATGTCTGTGTGTCTGTCTGTCGGTCTGTCGGTCTGTCGGTCTGTCGGTCTGTCGGTCTGTCTGTCTGTCTGTCGGTCTGTCTGTCTGTAGACGCTGTAACTCAAATACGACAAATCGTAGAAAGGTGGAATTTTATACTTAAGATTGATTTTTGCCTGGGAAGAAAACCTCCTATTTTTGAAAACGATCATTCAACCGGAAACGGATGTTTACCTACATCGATTTTTGAATTTTTCGAATTACACTGAAACAGTGCGAATTAGAGAAAAATGACAATGTTGAAAATTGTAGGTAATATTATTATCTATAATTTATGTTCTATTCATTTTTTCGAAAAAACAAATTTAATTTTTTTTTTTTTTTTTTACCAAGTATTCGATTTTAAGTACATTTCAAATGGTTCATAACAGAGAAGAAATATCTGCCATGAGTGTCATGGGACTTTCTTATACGTATTACAGAGACTGTACGTGTTTGCTATAGGTACCATGGGTCTTTCTTATACATAATATTGAGAATAAACACTGTACACTCTATTTTATTTAGTTTGCAGTGGTCGCCCGGTGACATGACGGTATGAGTCGTGATCCGTACGGTCAAATCACCAGACAACCAGTATAGATTATTTTAAATAATGATTTAAAAAAAATTATTTCTGGCTAAATCATAAGTGTTGGAAAAAAATGTATGGGGAATTAATTATAGATAATAACATACTCGACATTTTTTATCTAAAACATTTTTGTCTTATTTCAAAAAATTCAAAAAATTACAAGAGTAACCATCCGTTTCCGGTTTAGTGATCATTTTAAAAATAAGGTGGTTGTCTTCCCAGATGAAAGATTATTATAAATATAAAATTACACCCTTCCATCATCAGTCGTTTAGGAGTTATGTGTATTTTTACTTTCTTATACCAATGTATATGAAATATACATATAGTATAAGTAAGTATAGTAAACGCGATTTTTTTCGAAATCCGGTTTTTGATGGAATTATCAATTTTGACCTTCCCTGAATCCATACTGACTATTTTCGCCATGATGTCTGTGTGTCTGTCTGTCGGTCTGTCGGTCTGTCGGTCTGTCTGTCTGTCTGTCGGTCTGTCTGTCTGTAGACGCTGTAACTCAAATACGACAAATCGTAGAAAGGTGGAATTTTATACTTAAGATTGATTTTTGCCTGGGAAGAAAACCTCCTATTTTTGAAAACGATCATTCAACCGGAAACGGATGTTTACCTACATCGATTTTTGAATTTTTCGAATTACACTGAAACAGTGCGAATTAGAGAAAAATGACAATGTTGAAAATTGTAGGTAATATTATTATCTATAATTTATGTTCTATTCATTTTTTCGAAAAAACAAATTTAATTTTTTTTTTTTTTTTTTACCAAGTATTCGATTTTAAGTACATTTCAAATGGTTCATAACAGAGAAGAAATATCTGCCATGAGTGTCATGGGACTTTCTTATACGTATTACAGAGACTGTACGTGTTTGCTATAGGTACCATGGGTCTTTCTTATACATAATATTGAGAATAAACACTGTACACTCTATTTTATTTAGTTTGCAGTGGTCGCCCGGTGACATGACGGTATGAGTCGTGATCCGTACGGTCAAATCACCAGACAACCAGTATAGATTATTTTAAATAATGATTTAAAAAAAATTATTTCTGGCTAAATCATAAGTGTTGGAAAAAAATGTATGGGGAATTAATTATAGATAATAACATACTCGACATTTTTTATCTAAAACATTTTTGTCTTATTTCAAAAAATTCAAAAAATTACAAGAGTAACCATCCGTTTCCGGTTTAGTGATCATTTTAAAAATAAGGTGGTTGTCTTCCCAGATGAAAGATTATTATAAATATAAAATTACACCCTTCCATCATCAGTCGTTTAGGAGTTATGTGTATTTTTACTTTCTTATACCAATGTATATGAAATATACATATAGTATAAGTAAGTATAGTAAACGCGATTTTTTTCGAAATCCGGTTTTTGATGGAATTATCAATTTTGACCTTCCCTGAATCCATACTGACTATTTTCGCCATGATGTCTGTGTGTCTGTCTGTCTGTCTGTCGGTCTGTCGGTCTGTCTGTCTGTCTGTCTGTCTGTCGGTCTGTCTGTCTGTAGACGCTGTAACTCAAATACGACAAATCGTAGAAAGGTGGAATTTTATACTTAAGATTGATTTTTGCCTGGGAAGAAAACCTCCTATTTTTGAAAACGATCATTCAACCGGAAACGGATGTTTACCTACATCGATTTTTGAATTTTTCGAATTACACTGAAACAGTGCGAATTAGAGAAAAATGACAATGTTGAAAATTGTAGGTAATATTATTATCTATAATTTATGTTCTATTCATTTTTTCGAAAAAACAAATTTAATTTTTTTTTTTTTTTTACCAAGTATTCGATTTTAAGTACATTTCAAATGGTTCATAACAGAGAAGAAATATCTGCCATGAGTGTCATGGGACTTTCTTATACGTATTACAGAGACTGTACGTGTTTGCTATAGGTACCATGGGTCTTTCTTATACATAATATTGAGAATAAACACTGTACACTCTATTTTATTTAGTTTGCAGTGGTCGCCCGGTGACATGACGGTATGAGTCGTGATCCGTACGGTCAAATCACCAGACAACCAGTATAGATTATTTTAAATAATGATTTAAAAAAAATTATTTCTGGCTAAATCATAAGTGTTGGAAAAAAATGTATGGGGAATTAATTATAGATAATAACATACTCGACATTTTTTATCTAAAACATTTTTGTCTTATTTCAAAAAATTCAAAAAATTACAAGAGTAACCATCCGTTTCCGGTTTAGTGATCATTTTAAAAATACTCAAATACGACAAATCGTAGAAAGGTGGAATTTTATACTTAAGATTGATTTTTGCCTGGGAAGAAAACCTCCTATTTTTGAAAACGATCATTCAACCGGAAACGGATGTTTACCTACATCGATTTTTGAATTTTTCGAATTACACTGAAACAGTGCGAATTAGAGAAAAATGGCCAAGTTGAAAATTGTAGGTAATATTATTATCTATAATTTTATCACGTACACTGTTTACTGTCATTATTATGTATAAGAAAGTCCTGTGGCACACGGCAGATTATTTCACTTGTTAACACTTTAAAATGTAAAGAAAGAAAATTACTTACGTTAGTTATAAAATAACATGCACTTTTCAATAATGTATTGTATATGCCAAATATTACTATAACTGAATGTTACAAATATTTTACATACATATAGTTTAAGTCTTTATATATCAATTAATTTATCTTCAAATTTTGATCTTACAAGACCTTTTAACTTGACAGTCAGAAAACAGACGTTAATTTGGTATCATTTATTATCGGTAAATAAACAATATAAAATGTTATAACTTATTCAATTGTGACTAATATTCCATAAATTTTATAAAATCTCATAATTAAACTGAAATAATATGTATTGGTTTTTTATTGTTTTCGATCACGTTGATTGATATTTTTTATGTTATTTTTGGTACCTAACTTAAATGATTATTAAAAAATGTAGGTATATGGGAATTTAATAGATACATGAAATTACAAATTAATTATAATTATAAAAAATGCCAAGGTATATAAATATAGAGGTAGTGCATGCGGTCGTTGACCAATCAGCGTTGACGCGGGAATTGACGTCACCAGGCGTATGTATTCAAATATTATAAATGTATAATTGCATAAACATTAATTTATTATTGTTTTCGTATTTTTTTGACATTTTAACAATACATACAATCTCAGAAGTACACATTTAATATTAGAAAATCATAAAAAGTTGTCACAGACAATTTCGTGTATTCGAGAAGAATTACTTTTACTGTTCTTAAGTTGGCAATACAAAAACTGGGCAATATCGTGTTAAAAGTTTTTTATGAATTGGTAATATTGAATTTGTACTTCTGCGACTGTATGTATTGCTAAAATAATACAATATAATAAATTAAAGAATGTTTTTGCAATTATACATTTATAACATTTGAATACATCCGCCAGTGACGTTGATTCCCGCACCAACGCTGATTGGTCAACGACCGCATGGCACTACCTCTACATTTATATACCTTGACAAAATGCTTTGTTATAATATTAAATAATTATGAAAATATAAATATGTAGCATTAATACATGAAGAAGAAGAAGAATAAATATGTTGTATGTACTGCCTATTTCATAATGGTACGCAATAAATTTAAATAAATCAATTTGTTTTTAAAATAATATTATGCAGATTTAAGAAAATCATCAATTCATTTTAGTGATGATGTACATTAAAGTACTTATTTGAAATTTCAATTTTTTGTGAATAAATTTATAGATATTTAAAAACCAATAAATATACAAAATATATTATATAAAGTTGACACAGAATGTTAACTTAATAAAAACTTATAAATTCTACCAATAGTATTAAAAAAACAATATTATTTACTATTTATATAAAATAACATCCTTAGGGTTTATTTTCTAAAAATCATTAAGTACAGTCGCGATCAAAAACTAGGTGTGTCTTTGATTGAAAGCAATCGAGAGATAAAAGAAGGACCGATTCTTAGAGATAAATGTGATATCACAGTGACCAGGGTTGAGTGAGTGGAGGCCTTCGTAAAATAATGTTCTTTCTGAAGATAAATACACGTCTTCTTCCAGTTCTTATAATCCTTTGTTTCAACGTCGACAAAAGCGAATATCGGTGACAAAATGTTCGATTATTTTGTTTAAGTACGTTTGTTAGATTGTCATATAAACGATCGTGTTTTCTTCTTATTATTTCTGTTATTAGTAGTTTTGTGGTATGAAGTCTCATTAGAGGACAAACCAAATTCAAATTATTTGCTTTCCCATAATACAGGACGATTATATAATAATATTTCTGAAGTATAATGTCACACAAGAAAATTAAAGCTCACAATTTGTTGCAGTAATACTTACAATTAGTTAAGAAATGTTTGTCCTGAATATAAGCTTGCCATTATTCAATTCATTTTTTTGAAATTTTAAACAAAAAATGATCTATTATAATACTAACAAGGGAACCTTTAAAAAATTAAACCTATGAAATGTGGATGGGAGGCGGGGGTTAACGGTTTATTTTTTTCGAATTTTAACTATCGACATTCAAAAGAGCATAAAAAATTATGAAGATTTTGTATTGATGATTTTTTGAAATTTTCATTAGTTTCGGAGTTATTTGAATAAATATGATTATTTTGCACATTTTCATAGGGGTGTTTCATCCCCTTAAACCGTTTTACCGCAGCTAAGATAATTTTTTTCTTACTTATCTTGACCTCCTCTACATATATACAAAGTTTAAACTCGATACGAATTTTCGCTTTTTGAAAAGGTTCCCTTGTAAGATATAAAGCTTATAGACATAAAAATCATTCAATATATTTGACCAACTTTTTCGTGATTTTGGCCAGTGTATGACGACTTTTATAGACTCTCAAATTAAGAGTTCTGATAGCCCAAATCGATTTCAGATTGATTGTAATACCAAGTCCCACTCAATCAGTGATTTTATTATTCAAAATCATTAAAAAATGGCGACGCTGTCATAAAATAAAGTAACATATGCACAGTAGATGTGTGCAGTATATACATAAATTTTTATTTTGAAGTAATAACTAAACCGGAAACGCATATATGTATATTTTTTAGCATAATGAACCATACGAAATTAATTAATTATATGAAAAAGTTATATGCTGGTCAAAGGATTTGTCCCTTTTCGAATAAATTCTCTTCTATTGTGCGTAGATACAAAAGCGTTTCGACAAAAACAAAAAAAATGTTAACGATAATTTAACGTACTGATGAATTAAATCATGAATACCGTCAATTTAATAAATAAATATCAAACCATATCATCCCATCAATATAAAATTCACTGAAAACATCAGATCGAGACGAGAGCGCGCGCTTCTGCTAGTATCAGTGGTGATAACATTTATTATTAAAACAATATTTTTTTCAGATATCATAAGATGGAAGTACCATATGCTGTACAAAGAACACACGAACACACACACATACACACACGCACTCATACACACACGCACTGGAATCTGTTGCATGTATAAGAGTATAAGAAAGTAAAACAGCAGTAATGTAGATAATGGATACATGTATACATATATACATATGTATGGGGGAGTAATGTGTGTGTGTATGTATGTGTGTGTTTGTGTGTGTGTGTGTGTGGTACATGTGTGGTAGTTATAAAGAGTATTTCTTAAAATAAAAACAGACATATATGGTATCTTTTACAAAATGTGATTGCGTTCTCAAGTTTTTGACTGGCTGAATGAATTGTATTGTTTATTCAGGAACTTTTACGAACGCTTGGTTACACACGCAATGGTGTGATGTGACTTTATTTTGTTTTGATTGAGACAGTGTTTTTATTTATCTTAAATACATGATTTTTACTTCATTAATTTAAACATAAAATTAAATTGACTGTTAGATTAAAGCACATATTAATATACTATAGCATGCAAACAAATTTGATATGTTTTGACCTATATTTTTGTATTTTAATATGTTATTCATATAAAAAGAGAATTTTTCCACGAAATTTGCCGCCGTGTTGAACAAGAATTAACGATAACAACCCATAATAATGTGATATCACATAAAAATAATAGATGTCAGGATTTACAAAGTGCAACAAAGCCTAATTGTTTATAACTTTTAAAGATTCACATTTCTGTATTATGGAGTTAAATACTATCTATAAACCTTTATTAATTTTTTTCTGCTTTCTGGGTCAAACATTTAAATACATGTAGAATGAAAGATTATTTACTTTAATAATTATTAATATAATGTTATTATTAAAAAAATTAAAACAAATGTTTCGATGGTTAGATTTAAATACCGATAATGATGAATATTGATATAGAATATCATTATTATTTTTTCCAAAAACGAAACAAATCTAACTGAACGTCTATTAAATCAAGGGAAACATACAGTGGGCAGGAATTGTCGATAGTCTCATAGAATAATTGTGACTAATTATACAAAGCTTGTTTATTTTATTATTGGACAAAGTTACAATTTAGAGATAATACTTTCTTTAGCTGCTATAGGCTCTTTTCTTTTGCATTTCTCTGTCGCTTTAAAAATACTTAACTTTTGTTCCGTAAAAAAATAATATATATTATAGTATTTATTTTTATTATAAATAAATAAATAAACTAAATATTAAACATAAATTACAGTTAATCTTTAACATAGTAAATAATAACATTAATTTTTAAATATAAAATTATAAAAGATCAACCATTCTTTTTTCCAAAGCTTACTTGAGTTGAATTTAATATTGCACTCGAGTGATTGTTAGTTTTGGTGCATGGACGCTTCAACTAACAAACATATTTTAGTTTTTCATGACAACTGTGATTTATAAAACATAAACGTTAATTATATAATATTATTCAATCATTTACTAATATATAAGTCATTTTTGTTAATAAGACTTTTATTGTTAAAATAACAATACAGAAACAATATTGGAACCTTAAATGATATATTATGTACCTAATCAATTCAATCAAATATTTATCCGGATAGATATTAAGAGAGATTTAGAGCCCTTAACCCTATTTATGTTTATATTTCTAATATCGCCTTGTGATTTCAGGCATTCTATACATTGCCATATTTCATACGTGACCGTTAACATATTATTATAAACTAAATCCATTTATAACCAGAGTCGTAGCGAAAGTTTGCTGCGAAAACTGAAAAAAGCGACCTGTTAGTTTTCATGTCACTTTTTATGTCTTTCTACCCCATTGTACCACTCTCTTGGACCTTTCACCCTCGGTAGACACCAATTTTCTCAACCTCTAGCTACACCTAAACACATTTATATTTAGCTTATTTAAATAAAAACGCGAAAAATATTACTATATTGGTTTGCATGTACTAAATTTAAGAAAAATTAAAAAAACAATTTTTGTGTTAAATACGTCACAATCACAACTAATCAGAAATTAATCAGAAAATTTTCACCGGGCTGTGTATTCAACAGAAAAGGTTTATAAAACCTACCCCATTCTAAAAAGACATATTATGTATTTAGCCTAAATACCGATACACGTACATACATATGTGCGTGAAACTAGAAAGAGAGAAATAGCGTGAATCCATACACGCATTTATGTAGCAATGGCAATGTAAGTAACATACAAATACACACATACATTATATAAGTGTAGGCGAACATCACATATGTATATACTTGTGTGTATGTGTGGGTGAAGGTATCAAAATGCGGAACTCATCGTGCATACACAAATCACACAAACACAAACGAGTGTAGCAACGCTGGCGGGTTCCAGCGGGACCCTCAACCGCTCCTGTGCGCCGCCGTCGTCGTCTCCCCTTCTACCTCGAATGCCGCCCAACACGCCACCCACCCACCCATCTGCCGACTCTGTACAGTACAGGGACTAATGTGGATTGTGAGCAGTGATCCTGAAACAATACTACGCTAATCTTTGGAATGTCTGTTTTATGTTTATGTTAAAATAGTTAGAATATCCTTTATAGATAGTTTTATAGTGTTCTTACATGGTTCAATAGTTATCGGAGTCGAGAAGTTCGTTTGTTAGACGCTCGCCAATCACAAAAGTATGATGTCCGGTATTATAAAGGACCTACCAAATTTGCAAGCTTGTTAGCACTCATGAATGAGGTTATTAATTTTGTTATAGTATCTATGGATTAGTTATGGAATTTAGAGCAGTGATACTTAGTTGGTGACTCTAACCGTATAAAATAATTTTCATAATAGCACAACTGTTTTAATACCGTTGGTGTTTACATACAACGCTTGCGCGAAATCTGTCAAAGTCATCAAAAAACTCCAAGAGAATTGTCATATAAGTTTGGTATCTCATCTGAGAGTGTTAGCAAGCTTGTAAATTTGCTAGATCCTTTATAAAACCGGACATGAATCTTCTAAAACTATGAGCATAGACCAGTGTATCAGAATAAAGTACCTTATAAATTAATAATTGTTTTAGTTAGGACTCTCTCTGTTGCTCCTTATATTTTAGATACAAAACATAGATTAGATCTCTATATACCACAACGAATTTTTTTAAATAATTTAAATTAACAGTAAAATTATGACAATAACAAATAGGCCATTACACGGAAAAAAATCTAAAGCATTACAATTTTCCCCTGTACATCCTGGATAGTAAGCGACAACCTATTATTATAAACTATTTTTTACTCTATGGAACTGTAATAATATAATTTTTGGCTGTAATGTTTGCAGTTTATGTATCCATCAATTTATATTGAGTTTCTGCAAATATTTTTTTTTAGTTTCAGACTATAAAAAATATTTTATAATGATAGGTTGTCGCTTACATATAAAAAAACTGTAATTCTTCAGTTCATTTTCTCCATGCACTATTATAGTAATGTCGTCTATATAATAAAACATATTAAATGTTTTAATCTCTATTACGATCTACAACGATCTTTAGAGATCTTTGTTGATCCTTTTGGATCTTTGTAGATCATTGTAGACCTTTGCAAGTCTCCACAGATCAAAAACCAGTGAAAAATATGTTGTCTCAAAATGGAGATCTGTCGAAATCTGAGTAGATCTCTGCAGATCTACAATTTTTTCCCGGGAAGATACAAAAATTAATATTAATTTTAATTTTTGTATCTGGTATATTTCACAATAAAGCCTGGTTTACACGCTACGATAAATCGTAACAATTTATCGTAACGATCGAATTGTTACGATTTATCGTTGCATGTAAACAGGACATTGTGGCGATTTATTGGAATTGGAATTGGATTGGATGGTTGATACCGGCCGGCATCAATTTCTGCGAATCGTAACGACAAGTTGGAACGTATAAACAAGTAGCAGCCATTCATTACTACGATTTGGCTCAGTTTGCATTAGAAACTAACCTTAATAACTCAACATAAGTCTCTTCATCCATTCTTAAATAATTCCGCCAGTCATTGGGTTCATTTCGCAATTCTTTCAATAACTTTTATATGAGAAAATACTCTTTTCTTCAAGAACCACTGCCGATTCCACTTTCTTCTTGGTCTTCGTGACTTTATCACTTTTCTTGCTAAACAAACGATATATAACGACCACAACAGTACTTCCTCCATGGCAAAAGCTAACTGAGTATACCGCGGTCTACAATGAATATTGGACAAGAAATCATTGCATGTAAACAGTACACACTCTTTCGATTTATCATAACGATCGAATTGTTACGATTTATCGTAGCGTGTAAACCTGCCTTAACTAATTTTGCCGATAAAGGGTTAGATATTACATAACACAATATTATTATTATGATACTACCACAAAAACAATTCTATTTTGGATTTGTGTACAAATAATATAGCTTTTAGTGATGTTAATTTTAAATGCAGTTGTATCAATAATAATATTAATAATAATATGACTTCGTAATTAGTACAAATAGTATTTATTGACATTTCGTAACATCATTGTTAACCTTTTTGAATAAAAATTATAATAGCAAACTGTTCAATGATTGGTTTCTCATTATTTTCTGTTTTATTTTATTATTACACATACAAAAAGGTTTCCTTAAAGCAAGAGAAAATATTGTTTAAATCAGAAATTACTGTTTTCGTCTGACAATATTGCTCTAAAGAGAGAAATTAATATAGTTCGATTAAGAATATACAAAGATTGTTTTGGCCCAATGCATTTTTTCTGTGTAGTTTATTAGTTATTTATTTTAAAGTTGATCATTTTGACTTTTAGAGAAACCTCAGTAGCACCATAATATAAAAATCTAAGCTTAAGCTTTCAGTGAATAATTTATCCATTAAATTGTTGTAAATTTGATGTGACCTGGTCTTGCATAATCTTTACCCTAATTACATACAAATATCGTCTAGACCAGAATACATTAACATCTATAGCAGTTAATAACCGCAACGAAGACGCGCGTGAATCGATATGTTTGTTAACATGTACGAATCAATTAAATAACAACGGACTATTCGCCCACCCCACACACACCACCCATAAAACTCCATCGCATACCCGAGACCGAAGGCGCGTCAAGTACCGCCTGATTGTTCACATGACCTTCTCGAACATCTCTACACAGAGATACACAGTAAGTATGTATGTATTGGTGAGATTGTACAGTCGACATCCTGTAAGTCGAGAAATATTTATTCATTTATTTCAATTAGATATAGGTATGACACGAGATAATTATTTCAAATAAAATAGTCAATTTTAAATATTTATATGGAATGTTGCATGTACTTTTTGTTTACGATCTGTATACGGCGCTTGTGGTATAAAAGATGTACTGCACACTTATACGACATTTGTTTCTAATACGACAACAACGACTTATAAATAATCAACATATCGCTTCATTTTCAGGACTCGGAGTTTTGTGATGACTTGCATACCAAGCAAATACATTGCAGATACTTACACTCAATTCTCTAAACAACGACCATCCTATTAACTTACGCTCCGAGAAACGAATGGCCAACCGCTCCATGCAATGACCTTCCCCTATCTCTACCACAATACTATCGTGACTGCTATATTTCTGCGTGAAATTTAAATTCACCAATTAACGTTAAAGTCGGCACGGTGACGGGTGCCCCTCTATCTGACGTTATTAGGGGATTTTGAATTACTGATGCCTACGTTGTTCGGAGCGACGAGTGTACTTGCAGATAAGTTAAAACGTTGTCGTATTGGAAACAAACGTCGTATTAGTATATGCAACGAATCTAAAATAAATATTCATTTCATTCATGTCAATATACTTATTACACTTAAAATTTCAATAAAGTGATTAAAAGAAAGATCAAATTCTTGTTTTTATACACCAACTTGTCGATTATATAATTTGTTACAAAATGAAAGAATCAAAAAGTTATCAAATAAAGTAAATAGCTAACCTTAACCACAATAAAACAATGTCACTTAACCTATAATATAATATAATTCATTATACTTAGTATGTATTTAATGTAGGTATATTGTATATGTATATAGGTTACAACACAGATATTCACTTTATAAGTAATTATTTAAATCATTTCATCAGAAAAATACACCAGAAAGCATAAATGTACACTGTAAGATGTCTGACCGAGAACAGATAACTTTGCCTTGCTGCTTATAGTCCATATCACCAAAGAAGACCGGTGCGGCAATATAATAACAATGCTTCAACCGGTCTTCTTTCATGAAACAAACTATATACACTTTTTGCACCGGTTGCATGCAGACGCTGCAGACGGACGCCACTGGTTGCGAGGCGCCGCTCATACACACACACACACACACACACACACACACACACACACACACACACACACATACATAGATACACACGATTGTGTGACGGTATCGATCCCGCGCGCGCCCTTTGTCGCCCGAGGTTACTCTAAAGATCAACACCAACTTTGCATCTTCTGTGTACTGAAATGATACTAGGTACTACGCACTGTATGTTAGTAAGATTTATATGTGCAATGTGTATGTATTTGTATATTAATGGTAGAGAAAAGTTTTTCGAGCGTGGGAACATGTAGGGTAAAGGATCAAAGAATCAAATATTGATTTAATAAACTTCGATTGAAGATCTAATATAAAATTCATTGTTTGATAAGTCCATGCTGTTTTAGAGTCAGGTAAATCTCGTTTTGTCTCGGTTTTTGGAACTTTGGTCTTGTCTTGACAAGTAACAGTTTCGTATTAATATCGTCTCGTGAAAATTAAAACCATTTTGAAAAAAAGCTGGTCTCGTCTCTATCTCGTCTCTTATACACAGGTAGAAATGTTTACTTGAACCAAGTAAACCTTGTTTTATATGTATATAACGAAAACAATATTTTCTTAAGATAAGCAACAATCTCTTAAACCAACTCTAGTATTCTTGAACGAAGGAATAACGTAGTTGGATTAAGAGTATGTTTCTTATATTAAGAAAATATTGTTTTCGTTATATACAAAACAAGGTTTTCTTGGTCCAATACAGTTTTTTTCTATGTACGTGTGCGAGATCGAAACGAAATCAAACGGCTACTTGCTTAACGGTATTTCGCAATAACGGCGCTCTTAAATCTCCGTAAGTAAACACTGTATAAATTTTCCTTTCTATCATTGATTTGTAGTAAGTGTTATTGCACACTTTATATAATAATACAATAGTACATAATACGTAGTTTTGCTTGTAGACACTCACGAGGCACAATAAAGCCTTAATTCACTTACCGGTGCTTTTCAATTAACGGCGAGGTCCGATCCCAATTACGCCGTTATAGCGAGGTGCTACTATACTATTTTTGTAGAAAAAACATACACAGTAAATGTGCAGCTTCCCCTACATGAAAATTTAGTGTATTTTTAATAAAATTTTAATTCTGATAACTCGTGAATTCACAAAAAAATTATAACATCAGAATTCTGTTTATATAAATAATTCAAAACAAAAATCTCAGTCATGTATAAATTGTGTAACGTGGTTAACAACAATATTTAAGAACAATGCAAGGTATAATAATAAGTATATGTGTTCTTTTATATATATTATATTTTTTTGTAATACTAAATAAGTATGTGTTTGTTTATTCAAACAAACGTGTAACAAAATTCTAAAATAAGAATGTAAAAGTATTTTTGGATATTTTCGATTCATTTCAATAACAATAAATGTAAATGAAATTTTAAAAATAGAAATGCTTATGCCCATTTATTGTTATTATTTTATTGATATCGATTTTTATTGTAGGTATTTCTATATATTACAATTACGAAATAACATTCTGTAATTGTTATGTACTATATCAAATTAAAAATATATTTGTTGCTATTAGTTCAAACATTGTACATATATATGTGTTCTATTAATAGTGTACACATATTTAAACTCTATACAATAAAAACATATGAAGGATTGTGTTTCTT